>JAVMKO010000001.1:295634870-298134870 GCA_032164245.1 Sternotherus odoratus
GTGTCTGGTTGGACAGCGTCTCTTAGCCTTAAAGAGGTGGGAGAAGGGAACAAAAATACTATTTTAGGCACTTTTCCTTCTCCAGGGAAGGATTCGAATGCAAGTCACGGAATGGAGCTTGAGGCTGCAGAAATGTGTTTCATGACACAGGACGTGGATCAGCCAGGGGTCCATCTAATTTCCAAGTTGTTAGTGTCCAACAGCAGCCAGTACAAGTTGCTTGAAGGAAAGTGAAAAAAACATTGCAACCGACAATTTGTTGTACCAATAAAGTCCAGCAGGATCCTATAAAGGGGAGAAGGCAAATATGCCACATTTATTGTAAGTACAGTACAGAAAGAAAAGAGAAGTCAATCAATTACTGTGTTTCCCTATTACACACACAACATGCACGCATTCATTCATTCCTATAAAGTTCTGCAAAGTTGTTATAGTTACCAGCCTAAGCGTTGCGTGTGGCGAGCGACTAGCCAGGTAGCTCGTTACACAAGATCCGGGCCAAGCCTTCATTCAACTGCAGTTGAATGCCCTTGGAGAATGGACGATCGTAGAACCAGACGACTCAGTTTCTTACTTGTCTGGGTTGGATTCTTAAGGAGTCTGTCCCCATTCAGGTCTATGGAAATCGCCTTGTCATACTGTTGCAACACTCGGAGTGATAATCAATCAGCAGATGGTATTTTCATGACGACCATGGGGTACTTCTCTATCTTCATTCTTTAGCCTCATCATCTGGTGATGGCTGCACAGATGTAGGCCCACCCTTCTGGGTCATTCGGTTATCTTCACACTGCACATTCTTCGGCCCAGCAATGTCAAAACAGTAGTTGGGCTGGTTCTGGTAACCTCTTTGCTTTATTATCTAAACCATACATACACTCACATACATTCTCCTAACTCAGGGGTGGGGAACCTCCGGCCCACGGGCCTTATACAGCCCACCAAAGCATTCCGTCCGGCCCGCGCGCGTCCCTGGCCGGCGGCTCCCCCAGGCGCTTCCCGGCCCCTTTGCCGAACGCGGAGCCGCCCCGCCTGTCGGCCCGGGGCGGCTCCGTGCTCGACGAAGAGGCCGGGAAGTGCCTAGGGGAGCCGCCGGCCAGGGACGCATGCGGGCTGCCATGCGGGGGCGGCTCCGTGCTCGGCAAAGAGGCCGGAAGGGACTGGGGGAGCCACCGGCCAGGGACGCGCGTGGGCCGCCAGGTGGGGGCGGCTCCCCCAGGCGCTTCCCGGCTCCTTCGCCGAATGCGGAGCCGCCCCCGCCTGGCGGCCCCGGGCGGCTCCGCGCTCGACAAAGAGGCCGGGAAGTGCCTAGGGGAGCCGCCGGCCAGGGACGCGTGCAGGCTGCCATGCGGGGGCGGCTCCGTGCTCGGCGAAGGGGCCGGGAAGCTCCCGGGGGAGCCGCCGGCGCCGCGTGGCCACCATTAGCCGGGCGGGGTAAGGAGGAGCTTTGGGGAGCTGACGGTCAAGGGGGCGGTGGGGGGGAGGCCAGGCTGGGTGGGTGGGGAGGGGGGGGCAGGAGACTAGGCTGGATGGGGTGGGTGCGGGAGGGAAGGAGGTTTGGTGGGGGGGGGGGAGGCTGGGCTGGTCAGGCATGGGGGGGCAGGAAGCTGGGTTGGGAGGAGGTTAGGTGGGTGGGATGGGCCGGGCCAGGCAGGGGTGGGGGAGGAAAGGCGGTTAGATGGGGGGAGGCTGGGTGGGGGTAAAGGAAGGTCACCCCCTACACCCAGGCTGATAGCGGGAGCTGACTGGGGCAGGCGGCAGGACCCTGGCTGCCAAGGGGCCAGCGGGGGAAACCCCAAAGCAGTGCAGGGCTAAGCACTCCGCCTGCCACTGCTTTGGGGTTTCCCCCGCTGGCCCCTTGCGAGCTGGGGTCTCAGCTCCCGTTGCCAGCCTGGGCTTCCTCGGGGGGGGGGGGGGGAAGGAAGGGGATGACCGGCCCGCGAATGACATTATAAAGGTCCAAATGGCCCTTCGCAGAAAAAAGGTTCCCCACCCCTCTCCTAACTAATTAACTTTAACATACATCTCACAATCTCTACTCTTTCAGGTTTTCTTTAACATATTTACTTTCAGGGCATAGCAGATCGCAATAATCTGTTTGGCCCATCTATCACACAATAACAGAAACACACAGCAAAACATAACAGGGATAGCAGTTTCTCCACAGAATTGCTTTACAATGTCATTCACTTATCTCTTAACTCTGTTTTGGGTTGTGCTGGTACAATTAGTCTTTGCAGGTTGCATTGCCGGGCCCCTTTTATCACTGATGCTGATGTTTTGTTCTGAGCTAGAGAAAGCGAATTCTTTATGCATTCACTGTTCGTTCTTATATTTTATCTAGCTTTTATACAACAAATTGTGTAACTGTCTTCCCATAAGGAAGTGTCTTGTTTACCCTCACCAGCGAGCAGGTGGCTTGTATCTTGATACCCAGCTTTATAACCCTTCTAAGCAACCGCCAACTTTAAGTGTGAGGCTAGATGCAGATTAGCAGATTGCAAGAAAGGATCAGTCATATTTCAAACTGTTGGTTGATTTAGTGGCTGAGAGTTTCAAAAGTTAATTGTGCTGTATTGTGTAAAATCTGTGTCCAATTTACCTTCTCTCTTAAGGAAATTCTTCTAGCCTCATTTGCATCAAATATGGGGGTGGGGATAAGTGTTCCTGCCAAGGTGGCAAGGAAGGGACAAGGGGGCATCTCCATTAGCACACAGAATGGAGAACAGAGATTCCAAGGTAAGAACTTCACTGGACTCTGGGACCAGAAAAGCGGGGACGCACTGCATGATGGGGGATCTCTGCTCCAGATGTTAACGAGCCCCACGCCTGCACACACCTAGCGCAGGAGTGATCAGACCAATTCTAGTAATAAATCCTTTATTGGTATCCAAAATAATGAAGCTCCCTAATTGCATTGTCAGCTCCCTCCAAGGAACACTGCCCATAGCCAGGAATGATCAGTTCCCATGTCTAGCCTGAACAAAACAACTTTGGTATTCACCTTGTTTACACAAACAAATCTAGTGTTCTCCCCTGAACCATTGTTTCTCTATGAAAACTCCTACCTATGCTCAAGTAAGTTTTCTGATGCCTAGATCCAAAATCTGCATCAGTTCCAATGGGACTTCATCTTCTCCAGACTGATCATGCTGGGGGTTCTGCCAGTCTCCAGACCCTAAGATACTACCACCACCACCTGGGACCCTCCCCCCCCCCCCCCCCCGATCGATTCAAGCTTCATGGAGTGGTGAGAACCAAGCTAGCTAGCGCTCTCGCTCTCTCTCTCTCTTGAAATAGCCATCTGCCCCAGACTTGTGGGATCAGTTAGTTTTCTAAACCTGACTTTTATAATCAAGTTTAAGTTAGATTTAATATTATCACTGTTTTGTTTGTTTGGCTCCATTATTACCCTCTTATATGTTGTTTCCCTTGCTTTCTAAGTAAGCTATTACCCCTAAAATGCCAGTGTTTGGAGTCTTTACTTGGTTTAACATCTGGTTCAGGGAGGTAAAAAATCTCCAGCAGAATTCACAGGATAAATGGGGGGGGGGGGGGTAGTTTTCTGGATACATTTGGAAATACAGTAGGTGATATTGGGAATACTCAGGAGCCTTTGTCCTAGCTCATAGTAAGCTTTTGTGTCTGTAGCCCTGATCCAAAACCTATTAAAATCAATGGGAGTCTTTCCATTGGCTTCAGTGGGATTTAGCTCAAGCCCTTATTGGTAAAAACAATTCCATTAATTCTGAAAGTGAAAGTCAACATGGAGGTTTCTTAGCTAAAGACAGGCCGTTTCCTGTGGTACAAGGGTTTGCACCTGTTGTATTTAGTGTGCAGCCATCTCCTGCTTGGGTCAGCAGCCTGCCAGGGAATCACAGCCTCTCGGGGAAGTCCGGTATAGTAACATCTTTACATTCTTACTCCTCATTAACCTCATTACGGACACTTGTGCTGCATTTATCTCTAGACAGCGGGTTGGACTGTAGTTTAGCCAACGATACCAATCTGCTTTGGTCACTAAAAAATTCATCTTGCAAAAATAGAAAAGTCCATCCCCACCAAATGGTGACGTCTGACTCAGTGATACAGCCGACCTCACAGCAACCAACGACTGCATTCCGCAGTCTTTGCACTGATTTCTTAGGGCTCTATGATTAGGGTGATCAGACATCCCGTTTTTAAGCCCTCCCGCAGGTGTCCCGACTTTTTCTTAAAAATGGGCAAACTGTCCTGTATTTTCTGTCTCTCTCCCCGCCCCCACCATCAATATTGGCGGGTCCTGCTACTGGGACCTGATCCCTGCTCGCCAGCCGCCTGTGATGAGTGGCAGGGTCCAGTGGCTGATGATGGTGGGGGGGGGGCAGGGCTGGTGGCGGGGCAAAGCTACAGCACACTTGGCCAGCCACTCCTCCTGCTGGTCCATCAGCTGCTGGCTCTACACCAGCAGGCCCCAGCTCCCCCATCCTCTTTCCAGCCGGCACTGGCTGCGAGCTGCGGTGGCTGGTGAGTGTGGGCAGGTGCCAGGCAGCAGCCCGGTTATCCTACCCCATGGCTGGAAGCAACTCCCATCCCTTCCCTCCCACACAGTGCCAAAAGGCCACATTCTGGTGTGAAATCGGGGGAGGGAAGGCATGTTACCCTGCATGCCCCTCCCCCCCCCAAATGTGTTGCCTCAGGAAGAAACAGCGCCAGGTACCAGGAAAGGTGGGTCCGTCCCAGTGGCTCAGCCAGGCATGGAGGACAGAAAGCACCAGGCAGGGAGGGGAGTGTCAATCTGTCACCCCACCGTGTGAGAGAGATAAGTGTGTGTGACCTCTCCCAGTGTGAACCCTAAAGCCCTAAAGATAAGAAGGTAAATAAAAAGGATCCAGCTACGCAGAATTTCTTTTTAAAGGAGGTGCAGTTAACTTGATGTTCATTTGAACATTTGTACTGCATAGTTCTAACTGATCACCACTGAATTCGTTTGAATGTGAGTCATTTTACTAGGTTTCCCGTATTCAGTATAGGGAAACACGGTGACGCTATCTATGATTAATGCAGCACCTGAAGATAAATATGTCGCTTCCCCCCGCTGCCCCCATTTAGCCTAACCCCCTTTACTTACTTTGAAACCGTGAATGTTTCTGTCTCATAACCTTGTACCTTTCTTTGCCCACAACAGCTGCACAGTTATCTCAGAATCCGCCCTCCTTCCCTTCTCGCCGGCTATCGCAGATACGAAAGCGTAAAAAGAAAACACGTGATGACATGTTTAATGAACCACTCCAGAACTCCCACACTGAGGCCGCGCGGCAGACTGAATGGAGGGCAAAATTGCTACAGTCAAGACAGGAATCAAGAGCTGCAGCAGAAAAGCGCGAAGAACAGTGGCTGGAGCGTGAGGAAAGACGACAGGAACACGAAGAAAGGTGGATGGATGCTTTGCTCCGGATAATGGAGGACCAAAGCGACATGCTCAGGTGTCTGGTGGAGCTTCAGCAGAACCAAAGATCGCCTCTACGGCCTCTGTCTAACCACCTCTCCCCCTCCCCAAGTCCCATAGCTTCCCCACCCAAATGCGGTGAGAACCCGGGGGGGGGGGGGGGGGGAAGCTCCGGGGACCGACCCACTCTACCCCACAAGTCAGCACAAGCAGCAGCAGGATGAGTTTATCCAAAAACTTTTAAAAGCTGCTGTGTCTTGGCCACCCTAGACCCCCCTAACCCCTTCCCCCCCCTCCTCCACCACTGCGACTGCTGGTTTCCCTCCTCGCCCCCCCCCCCCCCGTATTTGTGATGAACCAATAAAGAAACCGTGATTTTTAAAACAGTGCATTTATTTCCTCTGCAAGCATCGGGAGGGGGGAAGGAAAGAGGGTGCAAGGACGGCAGGCTTAGGGCTGAGCAGAGCAAGGGGCCGGGTTGTCAAACGTCATCTTGGGTACTCATGAAACTGGTTTTCAAGGCGTCCCTGAGGCGTAGGGTCTCATGGTGCGCTCTTCTACTTTCCCTGCTGTTTGGCTGCTGGTAAGCAGCAGACAATAAATTTGCCTCTGCCTCCCAGCACACCATAAACGTTTCCCCCTTGCTCTCACAGAGATTGTGGAGCACAGAGCAAGCAGCAATAACAATGGGGATATTTCTCTCACTGATGTCTGAGCGAATCAGTAATGATCTCCATTGCCCCTTGAGTTGGCCAAATGCACACTCTACAGCCATTCTGCACTTGCTCATCCTGTAGTTGAACAGCTCCTGACACCTGTCCAGGGCTCCTGTGTAGGGCTTCATAAGCCAGGGCATTAGGGGGTAGGCTGGGTCCCCAATGATAACGATCGGCATTTCCACACCCCCACGGAAATTTTCTGGTCAGGGAAGAAAATCCCTTGCTGCAGCTGTCTAAAAATCCTAGAGTTCCTGAAAACACGAGCGTCATGAAGCTTTCTTGGCCACCCCACGTACAGGTCGGTGAAACGTCCCTTGTGGTCAACCAGTGCTTGCATGACCATAGAATAATATCCCTTCCGGTTTCTGTACTCTGCGGCCTCGTTTTCCAGTGCCAGGATAGGGATATGAGTCCCATCTATAGCCCCACCACAGTTAGGGAATCCCATGGCGGCAAACCATCTATTGTAGCTTGCAGATTACCAAGGTTTATAACCCTGGGTAGCAGCTGCTCGACGATTGCCCTGCTTACTTGCATCACAGCAGACCCCACTGTAGATTTACTCACCCCAAACTGATTCGCGACTGACCGGTAGCTGTCTGGCGTTGCAAGCTTCCAGAGGGCTATCGCCACTCGCTTCTCAACTGTGAGGGCTGCTCTCATTTTGGTATTCTTGCGCTGGAGGGCCGGGGAAAGTAAGTCACAAAGTTCCATGAAGGTGCCCTTACGCATGCGAAAGTTTCTGAGCCACTGGGAGTCATCCCAGACCCACAGCACTATGCAATCCCACCAGTCAGTGCTTGTTTCCCTGGCCCAGAATCGGCATTCCATGGCATGAGCCTGCCCCATTGCCACCAAATTTGCCAGATTGTCGGTCGCCCTACTTCCAAAAACCGCAGTGTCCCTGTCCCTGCTGTGCACGTCCAGGTCCATGTCCTCATCACTGTCGTCAGGTTCCGGAAAGCACAGTTGTCTCCGGATCGCATTCCTCTGCAGACAATGCAGCATAAAATCACAACAACGCGTGAGGTCTTCACAACAGCCAGTACTGCAGCCGTGGCATCAGCGGGCTACATGCTTGCAGTGCTATGGTATTAGCGAGGTGCGGAGAAAGGGCGCGAAATTATGAAATGCCTACCCACAGTGCAGTACTTGAAATGGTGCCTGCTGGGGACTCCAGGAACTGTGGGATAGCTACCCACAGTGCAACGCTCGCTATGTCGACGCTTGCCACAGTTGTGCGGACAGACACTGCCGAATTGCTGTGCTTAGTGGGGGACGCACAAAATCGACTCTATACTGTCTGCTTTAAAAAATCGACTTAAGGGAAATCGACCTACTGCTGTAGTGAAGACCTACCCTACCCTTAGGGTAGGTCTTCACTACCCGCTGGATCGGTGGGTAGCAATTGATCTTTTAGCGATTGATTTCTCGCGTCTCATTAAGATGCGAGAAATCGATTGCTAGCGGCGCCCATTTACTCTGGAACCCCAGCGCACCGCAAGGCGCAAGCTGGAGTCGACGGGGGAGCGCGCTGTAGCTGAAGTTGCATATCTTCAGTCGATCCCCCCCTAGTGAAGACCAGCCCTTAGACTGCAAACTCCTCAGCAGAGGGACTGTGGCCCTATGTGCAGCCCCAAACTCAATGTGCCAACACTACAGGGGGAATCACTGACCTCCAAGAAAAAGGTTAAAGACAAAGACTAAAGACAAAGGCTTAGGGCTAGAGGTTTTTAACATTTTTCATTGGCAGAGCCCTAAAAAAATTCAAATCATGGTTCAGACCCCAGGGGAAACCTTGGACCTTGTCTGTGGACTGTGCACCACAGGTGGAAAACCACTGGTCTAGACATACCTTTAAATGCATTGAATAGTACCTCACACACATGGGTATCAGCTCCTTGCCCTACACAAATAACATACACAGTCATCTACAGTATCGTGATTTCATGCTAAAACGAGATTAATTTGGGGAGTGGGAGGGGTAAATCCTATAATAGAATCAAAGTGTCTCCACTTTTTAATGACAGATCATAGAATTTCTAGAGGCAGGGCCTGGGAAATCCAAATTGTCCTTGTGATGGGTTGGATCACAGAAAGCCCCTTGAGGTCACCAGCTGATGTGCCAAGACCACCTCTGCCCCTGCTTTCCTTCCCAGGTAGCTTGGGATGTCAGAGCCCTGCCTGGTTTGAGCCAGACCCTCTGGCCTGCTGCAAACACAGACCCAGGTCTGAACCAGGTCCCCTAACAGCTGTTGGCTTAAATGTAAACAGCTTAAGAAGTGTTCTTGTCTGAACCAGTCAGGGTTGATGGGGATTGTAGTGGTCCTGGGTGGGCCCCCTCCGAGGGGGAGGGCGAACGAGCCGGAGAACCGCCATGGAGGGTGGAGCCGAGGCGGCCATGCCCCCCGCCCCAGAAGTACCGGACGGGACCCAGAAGTACAAGAGGCGGGGCTGGCCGCCAAGATGAGGTTGGACCAGGGCAGGAGGGGCAGAGGCGGCCCGACTGGTGGGAAGCCCGCGGGGACGCCGACCAGAGGGGTGGCCCCGACCCCGCTGCAGAGAGCGACTGGCCCGGGGTTCCAGCGGCCGCGTATCCCGCGGCCGAAGACGATAGCCCAAAAGCCCCGGCAGCCGTGTCTCCTGTGGCAGCAAACGACTGTCCCGGAGTGCCAGCGGCCGCATACCCCACGGGAGCCGACGACGGGCCAGAGGTACCGGCGGCCGAGTCCCCCGTGGCAGCGGACGACTGGCTGGGAGTCCCGGCTGCCACCTACCCTGAGGAGCAAGGTTACATCAGAAACATATTCATTGGTTCTAATTTGCCGCAGTGCTGAGCCTGCGCAGGAGATTTCTCACTTTTAGCCTATATTAGTAACATTATCAAGGTCTTACTTTTGGAAGTCACACAACAACACCAGGTGTCTTATCTCAGTTAGTATAGGAGTGTTTTGAGTATAACACTGCCTTATTTTTCCCATGAGTTGCATTTTTCACATTTGAGGCTTATTAGCTATTTTCAGTTAGCCGTCTGAGATTACCCAGAGTGCTTGACTGCAGTTAGCTAACTAAGCCTGTGTATGTCTTATATACATTTGCTTATTACAACATAGGGTAAAGATGTTTACAATATTCCCCCCTTTGAACACAGCCTGTTCCAGGTTTGTGTTCACCATACTCTGTACTTTTCTGATCTTTAGGAGGGTTATTTGTTGTAATATTCTCTTACCAGTAGACTTGCGTAGGTTAATGAAGAAAGAAATGTATGGAATGAAACAACACAACATAATCAATAACATTATAATTTAACTAAATTTAAGAAACTAATATTAATAGGTTCTCAACCAAATCCTATGAAAGATGTTGAGGTAGATATTATTTTCAAGACATAGCATTCTTATTTATGAGAGCACAAATTCCTCTTTGGGCAGCTAACATTATGTCTCAGGCCATTTTGACTTGCCCACTTATTCCAGGATAAACTCTCACGGAGATTAACTGCTTAGTCTGTCTCTTAAACATCCCAAACATTGGGGAAGTAAGAGGCTTGAGAAAAGATGTGAGTAGGTGGTTCCAGTTAAGCTAAGTAACATGAACCCATCCAATTGGAGGGCAATACATGATAGACTTTAGCTTTACATACTCAATACGTCTTTAAAAAAATTCCAGTTTTACTGGTGGAAGCTCTATTCTTATCCAACCAGGAGTTGCTTCACAAGATACTAAGTGACTCTCATTAAAAGACTTCACACATGAGTCAACGTTGGGCAGGAGCACTGAAATTAGAGGTTGTGCTGTAAACTGTAGTATTGAAGTAGATTTTGCATCTACTCTTTGTTAGCTACCATGAGATACTTGTTTCTTCTTATCTTTATTTGGTCCTATGTTAGATTATGCTGGACCAGATCTCTATCTTGGTAGCATTCAAGTCATGTTAACAATAATCAGAGGGATAAGTACAAAGAGGAGTTCTCATCTTGCATCTACTGAGAACTGTGTACACACTGAACAGTCACTTCTATTTTCCAAAATACAGGTATTGACTTTTTGGGAATATCTAATAAAAAACATTATACTCATGAAATAAATCTCTCTCCATTTTAAAACAAGATGAATAACTTAAAATTGATTAATACTTCAATTTGATAAACATTATTAAGTCCTTTTGAATTTTATCTTCAGGCTGTGACCCGACACGGTCTCCGCCAGCTGCTTTTCTTCGGGGTTCTTCTCTATCCCCTCTCCAGTTGCTAGGGCTTTGGTTGCCCCGCTGTTGTCTACTTCTTATCCTGGTCCGTCGAGGGTGGAGGCCTTAGCTGCCTCGTTGTCATCTGGAAAAAAAGGCACGCTTGCATCGGGTCTGGTGAATCTAGGCTTCCTGCTTTGCTACTTTGATGACTGTTGGGGTGACCAAGGCACTTGGTATGGTCTTTCTCACAGGGGCTGGAGCAGAACTTCCTTGTAGGCTTTAACAAAGACTCAACAATCAGGTTCTATCGAGTGTGTTTTAACATCTAAAGGCAATCTCTGGAAGGATAGAACATATCTGTAGAGAGACTTAGTCTGTCTCTGGAGCTGTAAAACAAAAGAAGTTAGTCTTGTTTCTCCAAGCACTAAATCAGCAGTTATGTAGTATTTGATTAAGTAAACTGGAGAAGGCCTGCCAAAAAGTAGTTCAAAAGGTGATAACTTAATTTGACTTCTAGGAGTGCTGTGGAGATTGTACAGCACAAGGGGTAATGCATTTATTCAGTTAAGACCAGTTCCTTTGCATATTTGTCTTTTAACTTAGCCATTAAATTTCAGATACTAAGGTGTGTGGAACTTCCACTGAACTTTCAAGGCACTCATAACTTGCTGAAGAACTGATGCTATAAAATGAGACTCACGGTCTAAGTCTTTGTCTTGGGTACCCATACTTAGGGATAAAATCATTTAAGAGGTATTTGGTCATAGTCTAAGCATTAGCTCTCTTGGTAGGAAATGCTTCACACAGGATGGCAGTTCAGAAAAGTCAATTTGAAGCTTCTCAAAAAGGAAAGAAAAAATTCAGGGCCCGGTTCTGGATGGACTTTGTGAATCCTTTCAATTGAATTGCTGATATGGCAGACAGATCCTTTTACAATGTAAAACATGGGTCCAGACAGTCAATCAGTCTTTAATATTTCACAAAAGTATTGGTAGTGAACAGTCCAGGGTGTGGCAAGGCTGTTCAGGATCTTTAGGTAATGTGTCTTTTACCTGTGAGTAAGAAAAAAAAACTAACACATTTCATTAGTACTTGGCAGTGTTACAGATTTTACAACTGTCTGGGCATTTTGCCTTCGTTCTTCCTTAGTTGTTAGCTAAATTTTAGCTATCTTATTTGAGCTTGTTAGCTGCAGCCTTGAATTAACTGGTTAAATCTTTTTTTTTTCCTTTGGCTTCTTTTAACTAAGAAGGAAACTTTTTACTTTCTACATACACACACTTTAAAAAAAAAGAATATATATACATTACTGTACATTGTATGTCACATACACTCTTCTAGTAAAATAACTATATTACAGAACTTTGGAGCAACAAAAACAAGACAAGCATATCGACTCTGATGTCCAATAGCTTTCTTCCCTCCCTAGCCCTATAGCTAGAAAAATCCTATGTGCAATATGGGGAGTGGATTAACTTGTCATGTTGATGTTTCCAAAGCCTATTGGTATTCAATTTCAATTGAAACTTGTTGTTTAAATTGATCTTAGCTAGTGAAATCCTTTTTCTTCTTATAGCAAATATATCCAAACTTTAACACTGTCCACCAACAATTAAAACAATTTTATATTACAAATTGAATAAACAAATATTTACATTTCAATTTTGAATTATATTGCTTTATGTACAATTTATCACAAAAACAGTTTTGGCCACAAGACAGACACCACAAAACAAACATTTAACAGAAAAACTATCATTCTTATTGTGTTAGTAAGTGCTGGTTATGTTAGAGAAAGTTAGCTCATGTAACTCTATTTTGAAGTTCCTCTCGGCCCTTATCAAGAAAGCTAACACAGTGCATACCAGAGAAAGGGGGGCCTTTAGTCACCAGTGGTTTCAAATACCCTCTAGAGTCTAGACAAAGGAAGGGGCAGCCTCGAAACCGCTAGGACAAGATAAGAGCTTCACGTGAACATCAGCCTGTGGTCATGAGCTCAATGCAGAAGGGGATAGGTGGGAGATAAGAAAATTGCCTTACCATAGGCTAGAAGGCCCGCTGCACGAGGGGTACATGTCCTGCTGTACAGTATATCATCTATCCTTTGTCTGTATTTCGGGGTCCTTCTTGCTTAGCAAGAGTACCACACAGCTGTGTAAGAAACTGGGGTGTTTTTTTTTCTGCATTTTATTGGAATAATTCCTGTGCCTCAGCCTAGACTCGAACTCTGCGTGACTAGGGGGTGTAATTCGTAACAATTTTCGAGCTGCGTGGCCTATAGGCATAATTCGCAGCAGTTTTCGAGCTGTACGTGACCCAAAGGTGTAATTCATAGCGGTTCTCTTGAACCGTGTGTGTGACCTGTGAGTGTAATTCGTAACAGCCCTCGGGCTGTGCGTGACTTGTGAGTGTAATTTGCAACAGTTCCTCTTCAGCTGGCATCAGCTTTCTTTGATTTTTTCTGAAAGACAAAAGGAACATATCTCCTCCACCCTTTCCTGGAGGAATCAATCATTGTTTGAAATATTTTATACAAATACTCTTGTTAATTGCAGGCAAAACAGAGGAATTACACTTACTTATTTTCCTTTATTTATTTTCTAGGCAGACCAGGTTTTAGTTACTTTTTATTAATTAGGTAATTTGCATGAACACAGATGTTTTCTGGCTTGCTTTTCGGATTCAAAACTAGTCACAGCTTTAAAAGATACAATTATTATTTACTAGAATCTTTACTTATAACTCTTGCTTTTCAAACACACAGTGATCTGGAACACTACTATAATAATCTCTTTGAATTCAATGGGGCCCCAGCCAATTAGCACTACATATATATATATATATATATATATATATATATATATATATATATATATATATATATATATATATATATATATATATATATATATATATATATATATATATATATATTTACACTTTTAACAAATTCAACCAAACTATCCATAGCCACATACTTGCAATCAAATAATCTCTTTACTTGGATTACTCACTTAATTCTTTCTAATAACTAAAGAGTTAACTTCACACTGTCTTTTCTTAAATCACTTGCTTGTGCCTTAAAAAAAATACACTCTACACTGATTCAAACCACTATTTCAAGTATTGTCTTTGAGGATTTAAAATCCTTCTACTTATTCTTACTCTTCTTCTATGCCTTTTAAAAAATTTCCAACCTATTTCTTTTAATCTCACTCTCTGTATTGTCTTGGGCCCGATCCTGCTTTTCAAAAAAGTGGCTTCTCAACTAGCTTTTGACCCTCTCTCTCTTTCTCTCTCTGATAACAACTAAAATTAAACACATCTTTAATCATACAATCTTTACTATATAACTACAATAATAACAAACGTATTAGGAACATTTTCACATTGGAACGAACAAAGCATAGCTTTTTTACTTGACAAGGTCCGACCTTGTAAGCAAAACAACTTTCTTATCTCTGCTTTCCAAGCTGTCTCCTACATTTAACTCACTCCTTTCCTTTTAACCTTGTAGCTTGGAAAGCACTTTCAAACATATAAATTATCACACATATAAAAGTTCAAATTCTCTAAATATTTACAAATATCCACACTATAATACATATAATAAACAGTAATACCCTCTGATGAAACAGAAATAATCATACAAATCACTCACACAAACTTTCGCTGGGTCAGCTTGACCCCCCCTCGGATCAGTGTGGCTAAAGTCAGCTCAAGCCTCAGAACTAATCATCTACTTGCACTTTTCTTACATCACACACACTGTGCAAAATCACTTACACATACCAAGGTCTATTTATTCATTCATATTATGATGCATCAATTTAAAGGTTTTTCATAACACAAACTCAGGATTTGAGTCCTCGAGGATCTTTCTAAAATTGGCAGCTTTAATTTTTCAGATTACATAAGAGAATAGTTTGACAACCGGTTGTTCTAGAGATTCTTTTTTTAATCTCTGAATACTGATAACAATGCGGGACGTCCCCCGGACACTCAAGGGGGGATACTCTGTCCCCCTCCCATGGGTTAACTAACAGACCCTGGGGATTGCATGTCTGCCTTTCACTATGTTCCTCTTGGGGTCTAGGACAGAGGATTGCGTGTCTCCCTTTCACCACGTTCCTCTGACCCCCCTAGACTGAGTTCAGGGACCAGGTCTTTCACTGGTTTGACTCAGTTTCTCTGGCTTGAGTTCAGGGACTGGGTCTTTCACCAGTTTGACTCAGCCACCCTGGCTTGAGTTCAGGGACTGGGTCTTTCACCAGTTTGACTCAGCCACCCTGGCTTGAGTTCAGGGACCAGATCTTTCGCTGGTTTGACTCAGCCACCCTGGCTTGAGTTCAGGGACCAGATCTTTCACTGGTTTGACTCAGCCACCCTGGACCAGAATATACAAAACAACAACAACAACAACAAAACGGTCAAAAGCCTACCTGTAACCTTACCCTGTGTTATTGGAGCTTTGCCTTGATTTGATGTACCACCGACCCACCCAGAGAGAGAGTCCCGTAGATAACTCACCTACTGCCGGCTGGATCTCCTGGCTGGCTTGCCAAATTGTGGTAAGAGGACTCAACAGGCCCTCTCTCTCAGAAGAAAAAGATCCTATCCAGCTGCTTTGCCCCGATATTACTTCACTGGACAGGGGTAAGGTATCTTAAGCTTTTATTCAGCGTGCTGAAGGTTGCTCATTAGAAAATAGAACAACCCCCAATATCAGAAATTGGAAGCTTTTATAACATACAGATCTACATATTCATGTGGCTCATTGATTATTCATTTACACCCATACATGGTTAAAACTATGTGGAAACCGGAGGGTTACATCAGAAACATATTCATTGGTTCTAATTTGCCGCAGTGCTGAGCCTGCGCAGGAGATTTCTCACTTTTAGCCTATATTAGTAACATTATCAAGGTCTTACTTTTGGAAGTCAATTTAATCTGCACATAACAACACCAGGTGTCTTATCTCAGTTAGTATAGGAGTGTTTTGAGTATAACACTCCCTTGTTTTTCCCATGAGTTGCATTTTTCACATTTGAGGCTTATTAGCTATTTTCAGTTAGCAGTTTGAGATTACCCAGAGTGCTTGACTGCAGTTAGCTAACTAAGCCTGTGTATGTCTTACAGACATTTGCTTATTACAACATAGGGTAAAGATGTTTACAATATGGGGAAGTGACCCAGGGAATTATAGCAGCAATACAGTTTATTTAAAGGGACATTACAGGTGACTGGTAGCTATAGGGTCCCTGAGTTTGAATCTGGAGTAGAGGGTGGGCCTGGTTCTGCCTCCCACCCTGCCTTCCAGCCACTGATAAAGTGGCCTGGACTTTGTGACACCCCAGAAGAGGGACTGGACTGTACTGGCCCAAATGAAGGGCTGGGGCCGGAGAGCCCCTGAGAGGGTGAAGACGCTGCCTCCAGGGAAGGAGCCTTGGGGCACTGCTTGTTCTGGAGCAGGGACAAACAGAGACATCACAGAGGGCACTGAGAGAGGCCCCGGCTGGACTTGTACCTCGAAAGGGGCTTATGTTGTGTTTATCTCACAGACAGCACGTGTATGACTTGCGCAAAGGACTGACTCACTGAAGAGCCACCACAAACAGAGGATGCAGGCACCTGCCCTCAGTCAGGGGGTGGTCGTGACAGGTGAGTGTGACCCTGTGACAGATGCACTTGGGCAGATCCAGGAGCCATCAGGGCCCCTCTCTTGGTAGCTGCCCCTCATCTGCAACTGCCCCAGAATCATTTGGTCCCAAGGTTTCATCTGTCTCCCAATCACAAGTGGCAGAATAGCCCCTTCCAGTGGAGCTCTGAACCCCAGAGGCAGTTTCGGTGCCTCTCCTTATTCCCTGGACATTTCAAAGAAGTTAATCTTTCAGGTGGTTTGATGGCTCTGTTCAGTTCTATGTCAGACCTTTTATAGGTGGTGTGCATTTAATCAAGCACTGGCTAATTGATTAAGCAGGTGTGCGGGCTTCACAGTGACTGGTTCTTGTCATGGATTGTCTCTGAAAGATGCTTATAAAGCAGTACTAGGAATGTGGGTAACAAGCAAGGGGAATTGGAAATGCTCAGTGAGAAGATGTGTGATATGAATGGCATTAGTGAAACCTGTTGGGATGATTTGCATGACTGGAATGTTAAAATCACTGGTTATAACCTGAATCAGAGAGGTAGCCGTGTTAGTCTGGAATAGCAGAGGTAGCAAAGTCCTGTGGCACCTTAAAGACTAACTATAAAGTTTTGAAGCATAAGCTTTCGTGGGCTAATACCCACTTCGTCGGATGCAAGCAGTGGAAGTGTCCAGAGGCAGGTATAGAAAAGTAGGCAAGAACTAGGTAGGAGGTAACAAGGTTAGTCCAATTAGGCTGAACCAGTTTGTTATCTCCAATCAGGGAGGGTGGGTTATTCTTCTAGCAGTTGAATAGGGGGTGTGAACTTGGAGAGAGGAGAAGCTATTTTTGTAATTAGCAAGCCACTGAAGGTCTTTGTTCAGTCCCAGATTGATTGTGTTAAATTTGCAAATGAATTGCAGCTCTGCAGTTTCCCTTTTCAGTCTGGACTTGAAGTTTTTTTGCTGCAGTATGGTGACTTTTAAATCTGTAATTGTGTGTCCAGGCAGGTTGAAGTGTTCTCCTACAGGTTTTTGTATATTGCCATTCCTTATATCTGATTTGTGTGCATTTATCCTTTTTCGTAGGGACTGTCCAGTTTGGCCGATGCACATAGCAGAGGGACACTGGTGGCATATAATGGTTATAACCTGTTCAGGAAGACCAGAGTGGGTAAAGGAGATGGTGGGGGGTGGAGGGTGCCACTCTACATTATTGATACCTCATGATCTTCAGTGCACAGGGATCAATGTGCTAACTAACAAGCACCAGGAGATGGTACTGCTGGGGCTCTGATACAGGCCACTGAATCAGCCCAGAGAGCAACTGTGTATAATGTGCAGACAGAAAATCTATGGTGTTATGGCTCTTGGGAGACACATGCTGGAGGTCTCATGAAGCCAATAGTAAAACATCATTAGTTTCTAAAAATTATAGATTTACTAAACCCTCAAGTATTGCACCAAATACTTTGTAATGCTGTTTTGGACTTTATTATGATAGATACAGATGACTTAATCACTGGTCTGGAAGTTGGTGTTTGCCTAAGGAACAGGGAACATGATCTGATTGCATTCAATATGGGAAAATAAAAAGGACTAATTTCCTAAATTTGAGGAAACGGAGTTACATTAATTGGGAGGGAAAATGTACACAGAAAAATCTGAATGAAAATTGGGAACTCTTTAAGAAGTGTATTAGATGGCCAAAAAGCCACAATGAAGAAAGAGGAGAACTTGCATTAAAAGCCTGTCCTGATTCAGTGAGAAAGTGAAAGCAGCATTTAGAAAAACAATATATAAGAAATGGGGAAACATGTGGGCATGGGGAAAGCAACCAATATAAATTAAGTTATGAAGTGTAGACAATAGATAAGGGAAGCTAAAGATATCAAAGAAAACTGTTTGGCAGAGCTAAGGATAGTAAGCTTTTAAAGTGTCTTAGGAATAAAAGAAATCCTAACACTGGTCTAGGCTCTTTATTAGATGGAGACAATAAAATTAATTATGCAGAAAAGGTAGAAGAACTCAATAAACATTTCTGATTAGGAAAGAAGCAAGATGGTGTACTTGTATCACAAGGTAATGAAGTATTTTACAGTCCATTTAATAACTTCCTTCATTACTAAATATCTGCTAGAAATACACATTTTTTTAAATCAGCAGGCCTGGATAACTCGTATTAAAGAGTCCCAAAAGTGTTAGCTGAAGAGATCTCTGACCCACTGATGTTAGATTTTAATAAATCTTGAAATACCAGGGAAATTTCAGGATACTGGAAGAATGATAATGTGCTAATATTCTAAAAGGGCATGTGGGATGACCTGGGTAACTATAGGCTGGTTAGTCTGACATCAGTCCCAGGCAAATAACAGGCTAGGAGTGGAATGGGGGTGGGGCCTAGGGCAGAGCTGGAGGTCGAGCACCCCCCATGGCACTTTTGAAAGTCAGTGCTTATGATATTAAGGACGGCAACATCCAGTGGGGTGAGAAAAGTCCCTTCACGATGATTTGTGTTAGAGGGAAAAAGTGAGTAACACGAATAGGACAATTTAGAAACTGGCAAACAGCTTCAGAGCAGCAACGTGGACCAGGATGACGGATCCTCCAAACAGCGAGGGGCTCAGCTCAGCAGGAAAGGCCAGGCCATCTCTGGTAGCTGTTCATAGGAAAAAGCAGATCAAACAATTGAGAGGAAATTATTTCACATTGACAGATCCTTAAAGCTGGACATTGGTTTCCTTCCCAACAGCTACAGGAACCTGCTTATTGCAGAGAGACCTTAATCAATTTCTCCTCAGAAGGACACTCCAGCCTGGGACATTCACCT
The DNA here is from genome assembly GCA_032164245.1 of Sternotherus odoratus. Taxonomy (NCBI): domain Eukaryota; kingdom Metazoa; phylum Chordata; order Testudines; family Kinosternidae; genus Sternotherus; species Sternotherus odoratus. The sequence continues at coordinate 295,653,666 of JAVMKO010000001.1, forward strand.
CACTGGTGCTTCCCCCCTCCTCAGCCCGCTTGTTCCTTTGGTATGAATCACAGGGGAGCGTGTTTCCCCCAAGACAGCCCCAGAGGCTCTGACTCTCACTTTTGGAGCTTGTTGTCTGCTGCGTAAGTGTATTCCAGTTATGAGTAATAAAGACACGAGTCTGTGGAAACTGGCCGCAGACACCAGTAACAACATTTCTGTTGGATTTTTTTTTACTGGCTTTAGGGGGAAACGTAGAGCTGGGCAGAGAAGGGCCATTCCATTTTTTGTGGAGGAGTTTGATATTTCAAAATTTTGTTTTGTTCTGATTTGAAATGAACATTAAAAAATTCGAAATTCTCCACAGAAGAGAACGGAGCGTTGGCTCTGGGGCAGTCCACCAAGCAGGTTTCCTGGGGTCAGGGTTACTGAAAGTCCTGGGATTCATGATTCCTAGGCAGTCCTATTGTCAAATTCGAATGAGAAAATGTTTCAAGATTTCTCTGACCTACTCTGGAAAAATAGTCCTGTTTAGTCCTTTGGGAGGATGTAGTTCCACTGGGGATAGAATGGGTCTAGTTATGAAAGGAGGGAGATGGAGACACAGTTGTGTTGTAGTGCTGTGGATGTGTGTTCAGCTTATAGTTCAGGACACTGAAGATGACTCTTTAGTGCTCTAAGGAGTAATTCTCCTTACATTTTCTTTTCTGAAATCAACTGCACTTAGAATTCATTGAGACCTGAAGGCGCTCAGATACTAGTCATGAAGGACATATGATAAATTGGATAAATAGAACCTACAGCTAAACCCACTTATATTTTAGCTGGTTTCATGTGACATGTTTGCCTTGTGGGTTTGGTCTCTGCTCTGCATTTCAACACAGAGGGCAAATCATTTTCAAAAGAATGTAAAGAAAAAGTTTCTTTCTTACCAGAGTTGTTAACACAGGCTTGGTTCTTCTCTCCTACAATACAAAACAGAGAGGGCAATGAAATGGGATCTGCCCAGGGAGAATTTTCAACTTCATTCTACTGGTTCCAAAGAAACATAGGAACTGTTGGATTGGATTCCACCAATGGGCTCCATCTAGCCTGGTGTCCTGTCCCTGATTGAGGTGAGGCCCAGGTGCCCCAAGGGAAGCTGCAAGAAATCCCCTTGTGAACAATTCTGGAATTACCGACACATAGGGTAAGTTTCTTCCCCAACCCTGGCGGTTAGAGACCGTCTGTCCTCAGGCCTAAGGGATTATAGTCCTTTTAAAACAATTTCTTTATTCTATGAAACATAACTGTGGAGATTCTCATTTTCTGTATAAATGGCTCATTCTTTTATTGAATTCTACTGAGCTCTTGGCCTTATGGAAACCTTGTAGCAATGAGTTCCACAAGTTAACCCTCCATTCTATAACAGCTCAGTTTTACAAGTTAAAATATGTTGCTTTCAGTTTATTCTCATTTTATGAGAAAAGGAAAATGGCACTCTCTAATTTGCCACGGTCTCATTTATTATTTTGTATATCTCCATCATGTTTCTTTTTATGTGTCTCTTCTGCTAATTAAACCATCCCAATCTCACCTTTATAAATCTCTCCAGACCTCTTATAATTTTCAACACTTTTAGAGCTAGGGTGATCAGAACTGAACCCAATATCTCAAAGAAGGGTGCCCCATTGATTCATATAATGGTGTTATAATATCTTCACATTATTCTCCATCCCATCTTTCCTTATGTTTGCTAACAGTTTGTTTGCTTTATAGACCTAGCAGCGAGATTTGCAATTGCACTAACTCTCCACAAGGATGGCCTGGTCTCTTTTTGAGTTGATACAGCGCATTAAGAATCCAGTGACACTATTTCTCACAATGTGCATTACTTTGAATGTGTCAGTGAATTTCACCTGATGTTGCATTGCCCATTCACCCAACTTGGTTAGATCTCTTTGAAGTTCCTCACTGTTGTCTTCTGTCCTGACTGCCACAAATAATGTGCCATCTATACACTAGGCCACCTGACTGCCCCCTTTTCCACATTGTGGTGCTTTGTACCTTAGGGGAATCTCCATAACCCCCCACTGTTATTCTTATAAAATGATTAGGAACATAAGAATGGCTCTACTGGATCAGACCAAGGGTCCATCTAGTTCAGTTTCCTGTCTTCTGACATTGGCCAGTGCCAGGTGCCCCAGAGGGAATGAACAGAACAGTTAATCATCAAGTGATCCATCCCCTGTTGCCTATTCCCAACTTCTGGCAAACAGCAGCTAGGGACACCATTCCTACCTTGCCCTGCTAACAGCCATTGATGGATCATCCTCTGTGAATTTATCTACAGTGGACTCTCGATTATCCAGGATGGTAGGGAAAAAATTAATCCTGCTTAATAAAATCCCGGATAATCACCATCCATAGGAAATATGGGTGGGAGGGTTGGTTCACCAGCCACCCTGTGCCGAGGGGAGGGGTTTTGGTTCACTGGCTGCCCTACGCTTTGGTGGGTTTTTATTTTTTTTGTGTGCCTGGGGCAGCAACAAAGCCATAGCGGGTGCTGTGAGTTACGTGTATTTTTTTTTTGACATCTTGGTTAATCCACAGCCTGGTTAACCCAATCCTGATAATTGAGAGTCTACTGTAGTTTTTTTTAAACCCTGTTATGGTCTTGGCCTTCACAACATCCTCTGGCAAGGAGTTCCACAGATTGACTGTGTGTTGTGTAGAGAAATATTGTCTTTTATTTGTTTTAAATTTGCTGCCTGTTAATTTCATTTGGTGACTCCGAGTTCTTGTGTTATGGGAAGTAGTAAACAACACTTGCTTATCTACTTTCTCTATACCAGTCATGATTTTATAGACCTCAGTCATATCTCCCCTTAGCCATTTCTTTTCCAAGCTGAATAGTCCCAGTCTTATTAATTTCTTCTCCTACAGAAACTGTTCCATATCCCTCACCATTTTTGTTGCCATTTTCTGAACCTTTTCCAAGTCCAATATATCTCTTTTGAGATGGGGCGACCACATCTGCACACAGTATTCAAGATGTGGGCATAACATGGATTTATATAGGGGCAACAATATAGATTTTGTGGTATCCAATGCAAAGTTTTTCATATTGGGTGTCTTCGGAAGGCTCATGATGCACTAAGCATTGTTATAGGTTATAATTTCATGTATATAGTTATGAGGTTGAAAATGTGTCCTCATGGCTTAAAGCAAGCTCAGGGAAAATCTCCCCAAGAGCAGAGGGGCAGTTCACACCTCATCAGGGCATGTATGGGACAAACCCAGTCCAGCCTCACAGGAACAAAGGACACTGGCTTAGGCAGCAACAAAGGATCTGTTGGGCTCTCAAGTAAGTCACCCGCCTTCCTTTGATCAGTTTGGGACTGCGATGAGGTCATGTTCACCTGACTCTGAAGTGGGGGTGGGAGGCAAAGCCAGCAGGGAAGAAAGAACATGATAAAAGGGAGAGATGTTTACCATGCTCTTCCTCTCTCTTCCACCTCCATCTACAGACATCACCACCAAGCAACTGAAGCACTGATCAAAGGGGAGAGCCTGGCTGAAGGGCAACCAGTCAGCCTGTGGTAAGAAGCATCTAAGTTTGTAAGGGCATTGAAAGTGTTAAGATCAGCTTAGAATGCGTTTTGCTTTTGTTTCATTTGACCAAATCTGACTCGTGCTTTGACTTATAATCACGTAAAATTTATTTTTGTAGTTAATAAATGTGTTTGTTTATTCTTCCTGAAGCAATGTGTTTGGTTTGAAATGTGTAAGAGACTCCCCTTGGGGTAACAAGTCTGGTGCATATCAATTCCTTTGTTAAACTGACAAACTCATAAACTTGCAGCGTCCAGCCGGCATAACTGGACACTGGAGGTTTCTAGGATTGGGACTGAAGGTATTGTCTAGTGTCATTCGGTTGCACAATCCAAGGAGAAGCTTATGTGCCAGAGGCTGTGTGAGAACAGACGAGCAGTGGGGGCTCTCATAGCAGAGCAGGGTAAGGCTGTCTCCCAGAGTCAAGGATTGGAGTGACCTAGCAGATCACCGGTCCAGATAGCACCTCGGAAAGGTCACACACATCCTATGGATTTGCTGTGCCATGTCAGAGGAGCCCCAGCTGCTGTGCCAGGGCTCTTGTGGACTCTGTATGGGGCGTGTGTGTGTTGAAGACTCGCAGTGGCTTGGGGCCTTCACCTGTCTTCCTAGTGCTCCCATCGCCATAATGTCTAGACACCTTCTCTTTCCTCAGTGAGTGTTTGGGACCCAGAGTCCACCCACCCCAGCCCGAGGCCTCTCCAGCAGCAAGAGTTGTGGCAGCCTGTCTCCCCCAGCCCCCGGGGAGAGTCCCCATGTCAGCGTCCCTCTCCTCAGCTCTCCCTAAAGTGGGGGTTTCAATTCTCCACAGAAAAGAGCCCCACCCAAATATTTCTCCTGTTCAGCCCAGTACTCACCACCCCGGTACGCGCAGTTAAAATGGCTGCAGGTCTGGTTTGTGCTCCGGAGGACAATGCTGTTACTCCCTTGTCCTGGGGATGCGATGAATATCTCATGGACTGGGATTAACACTTCTTCTTGCTTTGGACGATATGAGAAGTTCCTGATTGCAACACCAAAGCATGTGTGGATAGTGAACAATGTGGCCGTGCCAAATCCCTTAGCTACTTCTACATCAAAAGATGAAGAGGCAAAGTTTCCAAATCTGATGTGACCTGATCCCTGGAATTTGATAGAAACCCCCCGGTAGACTGTCATGTTGTACATCACATCACACCTCCCTCGTAAGAGCTGCAAAGCTCTTGTCAAATAATAATGAAAGGCTTTGAACTGGAAATGGTCCATGTAATGAGCTCGAGATGTCCCAGCCTCTCTCACTGCCGCATTCAACACACTGTAAAAGTCATAGTCTGTATAGGCTATTATGGCTCTTCCATGCTCATCTTTAAAGCCTGTGGGCACAGACACCTTTCCCTTTACACTTTCCCATTTTTGTTTTGAGTTTTCCCACACGCTGCGAAACACCGAAGGCTTGGACGTTTCATTCCGTAGCAGTCCAGGTGCAATTCCATCCATTTTTCCAGCACATCCTATATATTGATCATCAAAAGCGTCATCCATCATGCTCAGCTTCACCTGACATTTTGCCTGGGAGAATAAAGGAAACATATGGTCACATTAGTATTTGGTCACACCCCAGATCAGGCCCATTGTGCTGGGCCCTGTACAAACCCACTAGGAGATGACCTTTGCCCCTCTACCTCTAAAGCAGGGATGGGCCCACGTGACCGTCCTGTCCTGTCTCTGAGCTCCTGGCCTGGGAGGCTTGCTCCCGGCTCCTGTCCTGCTATTCCCCCTCCCCCGCAGCCATGCCGCTGTGTGGGCAGTGCTCTGGGTGGAGGGGCTGCACGCTCCTGTGGGGCACCGCAGCAGTGTCTTTGGCTCCGGCTAGGCGGTGTGGTTGCCAGACATGCTGCTCTGAGCATCATGGTAACGGGGCTTGGGACGGGGGGTTGGATAAGGAGTAGGGGGTCCCGGAGGGCAGTCAGGGGACAGGGAGCAGGGGGCGGTTGGATGCGGTGGAGTTTCTGGGGGGAGGGGCAGTCAGGGGATGGGGAATGGGGAGGGGTTGGTTAAGCGTGGGAGTCCCGGGGGGGCCTGTCAGGGCGTGTTGGTGTGGAAAGGGGTCAGGGCAGTTAGTGGACAGGTAGCAAGGGGGTTGGAAAGGGAGTAGGGTTCTAGGGGGGCAGTTAGGGTCGGGGGGGTTGCAGGAGGAGGCAGTCAGGAGACAAGGAGCTGGGGGCTTGGATGGGTTGGAGGGGCTGAGGGGGAAGTCCGGGGGTGGGAAGTGGAAGGGGGCAGATAAGGGGCAGTGACCAGGCTGTTTGGGAAGAGGCCTTCCTTACCCAGCCCTCCCCCCCCCCCATACAATTTGAACTCTGATGTGGCCCTTGGGCCAAAAAAGATTTGCCCACCCCTGCTGTTGGGGGATTCCACGGGGGAGCCCTGTGAGCCCGGCCCTGAAAGAAGAGTGAGCCGGGAGAGGCTGTGGGGACTAGAAAAGGCTGTGATAGGAAGATATCCAGGGAGGCAGCAGGAATCTGATGGAACAGACCTTGGCTGCTGGTCTGAGGGTGCCTGGACTGGAAATGAGTTTAGTGGGAGCATCTGGGTTCCCCCACTCGCCACTGGGGAAGGGATTGTGGGACCCTGCTTAGACAAACCCCTGTCCGGGGTGGCCTCAGTGCACTTGGTCCAGCCTCAGCACACAAGACTGCACTAGATGACCTCTCACGGTCCCTTCCAGCCCTACACGTCTGTGGGTCTAAGGCAGTTTGGCTGCCTGCATAGCCTTAAGCAGAAAACGCAAGAAAACACGGAGTGTTTCACTGGCAAAGTTCAAGAGTTTACCTGAGGGATTCCCAGCCAGGTCTGAAGACAGAAGTATGTCAAGGGGATCAGCAGAGACCTCAGCATGGTTCCAACTTCCCTGGTTCGGCTGCAGAAGAATCCATTAGAAACGTCAGTAGAGATTTGGGGGAAAGAACACGTCAAAACCAAACCTTCTCCCAAGTGGTTCCCTGTGATCCATTGTTCCAAGTTCAGTAGCTGGGATTTCTTAGGCAGGAATTGCTCATCTCACGGGTGGCAGCCCGGCCATAACAGAGGCAGGTTTGTCCCTGGAATACAGTTCCTAGCTGGAGGGGTGGGGAGTAGTTGTGGGGAAATCCGGCTTTCACTTCATGGTGATCACATTTCCCTAAAAGCTTTTTTTTTTTTTTTTTTTGGGGGTGGGGGGAGTAGACATATGATCCATGGTGCTGCAGTGTTTACTTATAAAAACTATATATTTTCACCAGCTGGACAACCAAGCATCTTGCATTTTAAATTGGTTTAAATCCAATAGCTCTACATTCCACACCCACCCCTCTCCATTTCTTGCTTTATATGCAAATGAAGGGCGGACACGTGTCTGACGTTCAGCTAGCACCCTGGACTTTGTTATTGCATGACAAAGATATAACAGTGACCCCAATATGGACCCTATCTCTGTTGCTGGGTTGCCCTGTTGTATTCTGTGCCCGGATGTTGATTAAGGAAACCATAACCCAGTTATTCGCATTAATACCTCCAAAATAAAAATCTTAGAAGCATATTGCTCTTTCATACATAACTCCAGTCACCATAATCAGGGAAAACCAATATCTTCTTGCCATTCTCCAAACGGGCAGAAGCATTTGCCCTTAAGGTAAATGTTGCTTTAGCCACAACAAACATCTTGGTGAAATAAGTCTTCTCTCACTGGAGACTCCCTGCAAGGGCAGAGTCAGATGCAGGAACATATTTTACTGGGCAAGTGTTCCAAAGGTGTTTACAGTTGTTGGGAGTGCAAGAAAAGTGCACATTCCATACAGACCTCACCCATCAAGGATGCTAGGAGAACAAGGAAAACAAATGGCACCATCCAATTAATGCTGTGGAAACCCACAATGGATACAATTAGAATATTCAAATTTCACTTATTTGAATGACGCTCGGGGCAATTCCCACTGTCTCCACAGATCACACACCCTTCGAGATGATGACTGGGCCAACCAATCACGTAAATACCACTGCCTCTACTGTGGCACACCAGAGGCTCACAGCTGGACAGAGTCAAACTGAAAACCTGTCTGTGAGCATGACAAAATATTTGAATCAGATTCACTTGCAGGTACCTGCCTAATGGAGAAAAATCCCAATGAAAGGCAAAAGCTTATTTAGATAAAGGCCAAAGAGAGAATGCTGGGGAAACTGGAGTTCCAGTTATGCTGCTATCGTATACTGTATAGAACATGGTTTGTGTAAGAAATGAACTGGACAACACTATGGTATGAGGAGACTATTTCCTCTGTCTAGAGAGTCAGAAACAAATGAAAAAGGAACTAAATTCTATTGTGTTAGTAGAATTAAAGTTGTACTGAAAATGAAATATGGCTCTGTAGCCCAATGGTTAGAGCTATCATCTGACAGATTCCACTTCAACTCCCTTCTCCATTGGTGGGAAGACTTGAACCCAGGGTCTCTTACATCCTAGGGGAGTACCCTAACCACTGGGCTACAAGTTATGAGGAAAAAGCTCATTCCCTCCTGTGACGGTGCTGTTCCTGGTGGGATCCAACTGTGAGTGTCAGATCAGGACAGATTGCTTCCAAAGGGCATCTACAGCCCAAAGCTGGGGTTTCTTCACACTGAGGCAAACCAAACCAGCTAAACAGAAAAGACTTTGGTCTCACCCCACTGGCTAACCACAAGTCACACAAGCAATCCCCTTAAGACACTCCAGATTCCCAGTATCACCACCAGCAGCCACCTGTCCTGGGGATCAATGGTTATGAAAACCAATCCCCCAAATAAAGAAAACGGTTCTCCCCAATTCCAAAGAATCAGGCCCCAGACCCAGGTCAATATACAAATGAGATCTTACCACAAATCACGCTGTAGCCAATCCTTTAGAATCTAAAATCTAAAGGTTTATTACAAAAGGAAAAAGGTATAGGTGAGGGTTAAGAATGGTTAAAAGAAATCAATTACATGCAGTAATGGCACATCTCTTAGCTTAGGCTTGCAGCAAAGGTAGAATAAACTGCAGGTTCAAATCAAAGTCTTTGGATGCATCCCATTTGGGGGATGGGTCAGTACCATTGTCCAGTGTTCCCAGAGTAGCAAAGTTCCATCCAAAGCTGGAAACAAAGCAGGCTGAAGACTGGAGGTGAAAGACCAAAATTGAGGGGCTGTAGCAGCTTTATTTATAGTTTTTTTCCCAGTTGCAAACACCTCTTTGTTCCTGCTGTGAAAAGTCCAGCCCCATGGAGTCCTGGAGTCACATGTTCATGCCTGACTCATCATTTGCAGGCAGAAGCCATTATGCCCAGGCTTCCTCTTGTAGACTTGTTGTCTGGATTGGAGCATTTCAAGCTCCCAGAGTCCATTGTGTTGCTGATAGTCCCTTAATGGGCCATCAGGCAGCCCAAGCCAAGCTGACACCCAGTATTCAGGAATCTTCTTCCCCAGCAGAGCACAATATTTGGAAGACAGACAGTCCAGAGCCAATATTCATAACTTCAACTGCCAAATTGATACACACATATGGAATAGATACACACATAAGACACCTGTTATGACCCCCTTCACCTAATATTTCGTGCACCCATTGATCTACACGGTACCAAACTATTTCAGTACCGTGACACCTCCCCTCCTCACCAATCAACTTTTTGTGTAAGTTTCTCTACAAGGCCTGATCTCATAAGCAAGATCTAAGTACACTTACCGGATCAGGTCCCACAGGCGAGTTAGGGGCAGGAACACCTGTTTCCCTTGGTTCATGAAATGCTCTGGGGCTGCAGTGCACATGCTCAGAGGCAGAAACACAGGAGCCTGGGGAATTGGTTACTGCAGAAATGTAGGTGCCAAGTGAGTTTATGGGCCTACAGGGCTCACAGGCTGCTGAGCAGGGGCTTTGTGAATCTCAGGTGGGGACCTGATTCTGGGGTTGAGGTGCCCAAAGTGGCAGCTAGGTATGGATAGATATCAGCTGTCCTGGCGATCTCTGGGGAGAGATGAACAGCTTTCTGCTTGGGCAGTTCGCCTGGTGCTATGAACGCATCCTCTGGGTAGTTGTGTCGGTAGAGGATGGATCTTTCCCATGAACAATCAGGGATATTTGCAGTCTATGGAAATACCTGTGGTCGATGTATTTTATGATGGAGATGTGAGCAAAAGAAGCAGATTTTTTTCTTGTTTTCACTACAGAGGGTTTTAAACATTTCTGTAGCTTTTCCGTCCCAAAATCTTTTATAACAAATCAGAGTTCTAAAAATCAACGCAACAGAAAATATTAGATTCTTCATTCTGTGCAACCCCCAGATTCTACCCTCTGATATTACAATTTGCATAACAAACATGCCTAGACCTCTGAACCCAGACTGTGGCCCCCTTGGGCTAGGAGCTGTACATAGGGAGGCTGAGCCAATCCCCAAAATCTTACAGTCTAGGGCAGACAGCGGTTGGTAGAAGAAAGAGAGGTAAAGGGACTTGCCCATTGTCACACACAGCAGGCCAGGGGCAGAGCTGGGATGAAAACCTTGGTCTTCTCACTCCCAGTCCTTATCCACTGGCCCACACTCCCCTCAGTTCCATAGGTACTGGACCGATGTGAACTGCAGGTGGATTTGTATCGTGGTCTAAACCACTGTGCAACCTGCTGTCTAGAGATGAATGCAGCAGAAGTGTCTGTAATTAGGCTAATGAAGAGTAAGAATTTAAGGATGTTACTATACCTGACTTTCCCAAGTGTGTCTGAGTCCCTGGCAGGCTGCTGACCCAAGCAAGAGATGGCTGCAGTTGCAGAACTTAATCGGCAGTGCTCCTAACACAGGAAATAGTTTGACTTTATCTGAGGAACCTCCCTGCAGAGTTTCACTTTCAGAACCAAAGGTGTTTGTTTGCTTTTAGGAAGTGAGGGCCTGGTCTAAATCGCTCTGAAGTCAATGGAAAGACTCTCATTGATTTCAAGGGTCTTTGGATCAGGCCTGTACAGAGTCAAAACGTTACTGTGAGCTAGGGCAAGAACTCCTGAGTATTCCCAATATCACCTGTTTCCAAACGTATCCACAAAACAACCCCCGTTTTATCCTCTATGCTTCCTGTTCTAGGGTCCTTTACCTCCCTCTCCCAGATGTTAAAGTCAAGTCATTTTGCTACCTTGGCTCTACTGTTCCCAGCAACGTAGATGCTGCTGCTGAGCTCACTAATACAGTTGGCAAAGCAGCTGGGATCTTTGGCCTTTTGCAAGACGGAGCCCAGAACAATAACAAATTGTCAACTAAAGTGAAAATCTGTATTGATGAGACATGTGCTTTATCCAGATGTCTAGATGGCTCCGAATCATGGGCAACTTACTCCAAAGATACCAAAAGACTGAACAGTTTTCATATCAGATGATATCAGATGAGACAGGGTGACAAATGTGGACGTGTTAAATTGAGCTGATACGTCATTCATGGGAACCTTGATTAGTAAGAACAAACTCAGGTGGCTTGGACCTGTCAAGCGAACGCCGCATTACAGGATCCCGAAGAGTGTGCTGTGCTCTGAAGCTCGCGAAGGGTGTAGGCAGAGAGGCAGATAGCCGCACAGACTTGGGGATGCTGCAAAGATGCCGTCGTCTCCTTTGGAATCTCTGTGGTGAGTGGGAAAGGAGTGCAGAGTACTGCTCTGGGTGGCGGAGTCAGCTTGTAGATGGAGCGTGGAGTTGGGAGACAGACTGGATCAAGACTTGTGATGATTCACGTCAGAGGAGGGAAGAGTCTGCTGCTTGGATTCTGAGCCTTGCTGGTGCGTGGGTGTGCGAATCAGCTCCTCGACTCAGAACCTTGCTGGTGTGTGGGTGTGCGAATCAGCTCCTCGACTCAGAACCTTCCTTGTGCATGGGTGTGCAAATCAGCTCCTCGACTCAGAACCTTGCTGGTGCGTGGCTGTGCCCCACCTATGGAGGGACTGTCACTCGTGTACCCAGCTTCGGCAGCAGCAGTTGTTACAAATAATGCCCATCCAGCAGCTGACCCAGGAATTGTCTGTCCAGCAACAGCAGCTCATACACCACATGGTGGCTCTTTTGTGACCTCCCACAATGACTGGGTCTCCTGCTGGGGGCCGATGGATGTGACTCTGGTGACTTCAGCCAGACCGACCCAATGACGATGGATTCCAAAGATGACCCTGATGCCTTTCTCAGGATGTTTGAGTGGGTGGCGATAGTAGTGCAGCAGCTGCCTGAACACTGGGTGGTCCTGGTTGCCCCATATTTGACTGGGGCAACTAGGACCACCTGGTCAAACATTGTAGCCTGGATCCCAAAGCAGAGCAGAATTATCCACAATGGACTATTAAGTGATCTCCAAAAAGACCTTCTGCCAGCTCCTCCAGGAACAGACGTACCTCTCTGAGCCCAGCCCTTGGGTGTAGTACAGAAACTGTAGGACTCCAGCTAGCGATGTGTCAAACCAGAAGCCAGGACGGTGTCCACGTGGCTGAAGGGTTCCTACTAGAGCACTTTGCCCAGATATTGGGACTAGGGACTGCACCTTAAGGCACTGGACTGGATGGTGTTTAGTGGGTGGGTGGTTTTCCACACTCTGTTTGTTATGTAGTGAAGCAACACAGGCCCAGCCTGCAGTGCTGTAAGTAAAGTGTGTTTCTTTTGCACTCCGCTTAACAACTGATGCGTAGAACTCTGGGTCACTGTCTTTGATATTTGTTGTTTATCATCCCACCACTGTTTGTGTCATCTGCAAACTTTACCACTAAAGATTTTGTATTTTCTTCAAGACCATTGATTACAATTTACTGTGTTGGGCTGAAAAACATGGTCCCTGCAGGAACCCATTAGAAACGCCCCATCTCATTTATGATTTACCACTATTAACAATTGCATTTTGAGATCTATCAGTTAGCCAGATTTTAATCAATTTTGTATGTGCCATTGAATTTGTACAGTGCTAGTTTTTAAATCATAATTCCCTGCAGTAGTAAGACAAATATCTTACAAAAGTTTACATATATTACACCAACAGTTAATATCGGATTTGTAATCTCATCACAGAATATTACATTTGCTTCACAGAACCTGTTCTCCAGGAAATCTTATTGATTGGCATTAAATATAGATACAAGTTAATATCATAGAAACATAGGACCAGAAGGGACATCGAGAGGTTTTCTAGTCCAGTCCCCTGCACTCAAGGCAGGACTACGTATTGTCTAGACCATCCCTGACAGGTGTTTGTCTAACTTGCTTTTTAAAAATTTCCAGTGATGGAGATTCCACAACCTCCCCAGGCAATTTATTCCAGTGTTTAACCATCCTGTCAGGACATTTTCATATTCCCATTCTTTACAGAGTCCAGTAACTGCTGTTCTGTTTTGCCTGGAATCAGTGTCAAAGTCAGGTCTAGACTGCAATTGGATCGTCCCATTTACCCTTTTTAAACTAGCAGTCTCTAGCCAAGTTCCTAATGAAGTGATGGAAACCACCTCCCTGGGGCCAGTTAACAATGGAGGAAAAGAGCACTAGAAAATACAGGGAAGAAAATAAAATAGTTCAGGAAACAATTCAGCACAGTGCCCTGGGATGGAGGAGATGGAATATCCTCCCATGGTTCCAGCTTCTCTAGCAATGATGACAAAGAGTCCTGTAGCAACACATAGACTAACAGGTGTATTGGAGCATAAGCTTTCATGGGCAAAGCCCCACTTCGTCTGATGCTTATGCTCCAATACATCTGTTAGTCTATAAGGTGTCACGGGACTCTTTGTCGCTTTTGCAGATCCAGAGTAACACGGCAACCCCTCTGATACTCTAGAAATGATATTGTGCAAAAGCCCCTCACAACTAGGCAGCTGAACTCAGTCTCACCCTCTCCCTTCTGAAAGGAGATGCAGTCTAGGTCTGTAGGACAGATCTGTGGCTAGCCAAGTGTAGAAATACCGTGGGAAGGTATTAGGAGAGACACTCTCATCAGCCCAACTGTGCAAAGGGCAGATACGTCCTCACAAGTAATTGGTTAAGCAGAGGTGCAGAGGAAATGCCAGATCACACACTTAGAATACAGAGGTCTTTACTTTCTCCATGTAACAAACAAAGTTCTGTATCTTGTGGCTGAGGTGTAGAGATATGAAAACTTGCAGACTTTGTTCTCTTCTCCTCCTAGAGCAAACATGTCACCCTTAGCATAGGGGTATCCCAGTTCCGCAAGCTAATTCTGTCAAAACCAGTGCTGCTGTCTGTTCATACTTAGCTTTGCAAAGAGGAATGATGCAACAAATTCTGTGAAGTGTCTGGAACAGCCTCTTTCCTTGGTGCCACCTTCCTGAGTCTTGCTTTCCTGTCACACAGGTGTGCCTGTAGGCTGACATTTAGCCAGCAGAGCAAGTGTAAGGGCAGCTGGCTTGGGAAATGTGCTGCTGAAATGAAATGACCTTTTACCTTAATGTATGAAGTGGGTGGCAAAGGAGGTACAAGGAGGAGAAAGAGAAATCTAAACTGATGATCAAGGCATGGAAGAGAGATTTGGGTGTTAGGACAGAGAGGGAATGTTGGATCTTTGAAATGTTTTAGAAGAAGAACAGAACAGTTGCTTTCCTTAGTTATTGTGGTTCTTTGAGACTTTGTCTGTGTCAGGCACTGGTTCCTGGTAGTCTAGCCTAGTGGCTGCAGCAGAGGTCATAAGAACAGCTAGACTGGGTCAGACCAAAGGTCCATCTAGCCCAGTATCCTGTCTTCTGACCGTGGCCAATGCCAACTGTCCCAGAGGGAATGAACAGAACAGGGAATCACCAAGTGATCCATCCCCTGTTGCCCGTTCCGGCTTCTGACAAACGGAGTCTTTGTCTTGTGAAAATGGGTTTACGTTGGATGTTAGGAAAACTTCCTAAATGTCAGGGTGGTTAAGCACTGGAATAAGTTGACTAGGGAAGTTGTGGAATCTCCATCACTGGAGGTTTTTAAGAGCAGGTGAGACAAACACCTGTCAGGGAGGGTCTAGATAATACTTAGTCCTGCCATGAGTGCAGGGACTGGACTAGATGACCTCTCGAGGTGTCTTCCAGTCACATGATTGTATGAAAATAGCTAATTTATCCATACAACTCTGGCAAATGGTTGGAACCGAATTAACATCAAGCCAATGTAGATGTGAATGTTCTCCACAGTGCAGGTATGTGAGCAGTTAGCTATGAAGCAATGTGCTAGTGTGCCTCAATTTCCCTTTTCAGCCAGACAATCAGGGTGGCTTTTCTGCTGTCCACTAACAGATGACAAGATATATCCAAAGTGTCCCGTCTCCCCTGCCTGCAGGGAGTGCGGTGTGCAGGCGATCCCCTGTCTGTCCCTACCTCAGTGAAGTGCCAGCGATCTCCTCTCTCCTCCTGCCTGAGGTGTTTCCTATTTTACCCTGAAAGGGGTTTGCTGATCTACTCTGGAAGAGAACCACTGGATTTAGATACACCCAGGATGCCCCCTCCGCCATGGGGACTTTTTCCTATGGTGAGTAATGCCTATCGCTGCCACAGAGAGTGCAGCGCCCGGGCAGATTTTGACCTTCCTGACCGTGCCTCTGTCAAGCACCTTCAGACCTGCCCCCCCTCCTCAGGGTCCGTGTGTCCCTCCGCATTCCAGAGCCCATAGTTCCCCTTGTAAATAAAGTGCACATTGACTGTTGGGGCAGACATTACAGAGGTGTCAGAAGAGAGGATGGACGAGGTATCAGCAGGGCTGGGTTACCCAATAGGCAGACTAAGCATGTGCTTCGGGCACCAGCAAAGCAGGGGGCACCAAAAATAATGAGATTTTAAAAAAATTGATATTTGATATTTCAAAAAAGCATCGAAGTAGTCTTAAAACATATCTGGGCAATGATCGTGTGTTGAAATCTCTTTCTAATACTCGCAGAGAGGCACAGGCAGTGGCAACAAGTGCAATTCTGGCGTCCTACTCAAAGACTGTGGACGCATTAGAAAGTATAGCTGAAGACCAATCACAAAAGAGGGAAACTATACGAGAGGCAGAAAACATTGCAAACAAGATGCAAGAACTAGGGTTTGTATTCATGTTGGCCTTGTGGAATGAAATTTTACAACATTTTTACCACACAAGTAAAGCTCTCCAAGAAAAATAATTGGATTTGAAAACATGTGCAGACCTCTGTCAATCATGAGCAGACCACTTACACACTTGGAGGAATGATTTTGAAAGATTTGCAGACATATCAAAAAATATCTTGCCTGATACTAACTACAAAGCAGCCCAGTCCCGCAAGCGAATCAGGAAAAAAGAAGCAAATGATAGCAGTGCAACAGAAACAGCAATGAATCCTAGAGACAAATTTTGTGTATCTACTTACTACACTATAATTGATATACCTGAAGCTCATATGAGGAGGAGAGGTGAAGTGTACAAAGAAGTATCAAGTAGATTTTATTTTCTAAACAATATGGACTTACCTGACAAACAATAATCACAACGTTCCCAAAAGCTACTTGACTCATACCCTGTTGACTTGAACATGAATCTCTGTGGAGAAGTACGGCAGTTCCACTGTTATATGTGCACAAAGTTTAATGAAACAGGAAAAATGAAATTCGGTCATATTGATCTTCATGACACAATATTAAAACATGGAATACAATGTGTATTTCCAAATGTACAGATCACACTATGTATTTTTCTAACATTGATGATTACTAACTGCTCCACGGAATGCTCTTTTTCTCAGCTGAAAAAAAATAAAAAAACCCCAGAGAACAACAACGTGTCAGGACAGACTTGATTCGCTTTCGCTATGTGCGTATGGAAATGGACATGCTTCGTCGAGTCAGCTTCAATGAACGTATGCAGAATTTTTCAATCAGAAAATCTAGAAAGAAGCTATTTTAATTTCAGCATGCATGCAAGTTTTGTGTCATTTCGAAAAATAAAATTTGATTTTGGGTATAGTATTGGTTTTATTTTGAATTACATATGGGTGTGGGGGGGGGCACCATCATCTTATCAGTGCTTAGGGCCTCTAAAGGTCTTAATCCGGCCCTTGGTATCAGTCCAGTCATAGGGGTAAATACAAGGTCAGGGGTAGTTCAGGCCACATCAGGAGGCACCGTAGGTGCCTGAGTCCCTGAAACAGTCGGGTAGAGGCACCACCAGTGGGTGGCTCAGAGCCCAGGCCATTGAAACCCACTGCAGGCCAAGCAGAGGGACTCTGGGCGAGGGCTCCTGTGGAGGATGATTTGCCCTTAGGGGTGTGGCGACCTGTGAACCCCCCTTCCATGTGGAAGGGAACGGGCCGTTGTTCTCCCTCCCTGCTGGCAGGGGAGTTGGGAGCTGCCCAGACACCTGACTCTCCGATGTGAACTCATAACCTTCTGGGATGGCCTCCCAGCCCCTCCCTCATTCCGGAGCAGCTGAATCAGGACGGGCTTTTAGTCCAAGTTCTCCTCTTTCTTCATTGTGGCTTTTTGGCCATCTAATACACTTCTTAAAGAGTTCCCAATTTTAATTCAGATTTTTCTGTGTACATTTTTCCTCCCAATTAATTCCTCAAGTTTAGGAAATTAGTCCTTTTTATTTTCCCATATTGAATGCAATCAGATCATGTTCCCTGTTCCTTAGGCAAACACCAACTTCCAGACCAGTGATTAAGTCATCTGTATCTATATATATAAAAGTCAAATGGTGTATGTGTGTATGCGTGTATGTACGTGCACTTACTCCTTCCACACCGTTTGAGCTAGAGACTTGAAATTTGGTACAGTTATAGGTCTTAGGGTCCTAATCAGGATAAGAGTCGAAAGTTTTTCAAATCTCACCTCTGACGCCCCCCAGGGGTGAAATTATTTAAAGGCCAATCACATCAGCTGGGCAGCTGCTGTTCTCTGTGACATAGTTATGATGTCATAATACCCCCTCCAACGGACCCTGCACTCGCTCAGCTCTCTGCCCCTCCCCCCTCCAACGGACCCTGCACTCGCTCAGCTCTCTGCCCCTCCCCCCTCCAACGGACCCCGCACTCGCTCAGCTCTCTGCCCCCTCCCCACCTCCGACGGACCCAAGTTGGGTTTGGTCAGAGGGTAAGTGAGGTAGGGGTGTCGGGTTTGGTCGGGGGGTGAGGTGGGGGTGTCGGGTTTGGTCGGGGGGGTAAGTGAGCCGGGGGTGTTGGGTTTGGTCGGGGGGGGGGGAAGGTGTTTGGGTGGGTGAGGGGTGAGGTGTGGGTGTTGGGGTTGGTCAGGGGGTGTTGGGTTTGGTGGGGGGTAAGGTGGGGGTGTTGGGTTTGGTTGGGGGTAGTAGGAGGGGGGTCGGGGTTGGTCGAGGGGTAAGTGAGGTGTGGGTGTCGGGTTTGTTTGTGGTGGTAGGTAGGGGTGTAGGGTTTGGTTGGGGGGAAAGTGAAGTGGGTGTGTCAGGTTTGGTCTATGGGGGGTGAGGTGTGGATGTTGGTCAGGGAGTGTTGGGGTTGGTAGGCGGTGACGGGGTGTTGGGTTTGGGTGTGGGGGGGGTGAAAATGTGAGTCGGGGTTGGTTGAGGGGTAAGTGAGGTGGGGGTGTCGGGTTTGGTCAGGGGGTGAGGTGGGGGTGTCAGGTTTGCTCTCTGCCCCCTCCCCCCTCCAATGGACCCCGCACTCGCTCAGCTCTCTGCCCCCTCCCCACCTCCGATGGACCCGAGCAACGCCGGGTATTTTCGCTAGTCTATTATAATGAAGTCCAAAACAGCATTACAATGTATTTGGTGCAATACTTGAGGGTTTAGTAAATCTATAATTTTTAGAAACTAATGATGTTTTACTATTGGCTTCATGAGACCTCCAGCATGTGTCTCCCAAGATCCATAACACCACAGATTTCCTGTCTGCACATTACACACAGTTGCTCTCTGGTCTGATTCAGTGGCCTGTATCAGAGCCCCAGCAGTACCATCTCCTGGTGTTTGTTAATTAGCACATTGATCCCTGTGCACTGAAGATCCTGAGGTATCAATCATGTAGAGTGGCACTCTCCACCCCCCACCGTCTCCTTTACCCACTCTGGTCTTCCTGAACAGGTTATA
This sequence comes from Sternotherus odoratus, assembly GCA_032164245.1. Taxonomy (NCBI): domain Eukaryota; kingdom Metazoa; phylum Chordata; order Testudines; family Kinosternidae; genus Sternotherus; species Sternotherus odoratus. Next base: position 295,672,273 of record JAVMKO010000001.1, read on the forward strand.
ACTAGTGATTTTAACATTCCAGTCATGCAAATCATCCCAACAGGTTTCACTAATGCCATTCACATCACACGTCTTCTCAATGAGCATTTCCAATTCCCCTTGCTTGTTACCCACATTCCTAGTACTGCTTTATAAGCATCTTTCAGAGACAATCCATGACAAGAACCAGTCACTGTGAAGCCCGCACACCTGCTTAATCAATTAGCCAGTGCTTGATTAAATGCACACCACCTATAAAAGGTCTGACACAGAACTGAACAGAGCCATCAAACCACCTGAAAGATTAACGTCTTGGTAAGCGACAGAAATGTCCAGGGAATGAGGAGAGGCAGCGAAACCGCCCCTGGGGTTCAGAGCTCCGCTGGAAGGGGCTATTCTGCCACTTGTGATTGGGAGACAGATGAAAACTTGGGACCAAGTGATTCTGGGGCACTTGCAGATGAGGGGCAGCTACCAAGAGAGGGGCCCTGATGGCTCCTGGATCTGCCCAAGTGCATCTGTCACAGGGTCACACTCACCTCTCATGACCGCCCCCTGACTCAGGGCAGGTGCCTGCATCCTCTCTTTGTGGTGGCTCTTCAGTGAGTCAGTCCTTTGGGCAAGTCATACACGTGCTCTCTGTGAGATAAACACAACATAAGCCCCTTTCGAGGTACAAGTCCAGCCGGGGCCCCTCTCAGTGCCCTCTGTGATGTGTCTGTTTGTCCCTGCTCCAGAACAAGCAGTGCCCCAAGGCTCCTTCCCTGGAGGCAGCGTCTTCACCCTCTCAGGGGCTCTCCGGCCCCAGCCCTTCATCTGGGCCAGTACAGTTCAGTCCCTCTTCTGGGGTGTCACAAAGTCCAGGCCACTTTATCAGCGGCTGGAAGGCAGAACCAGGCCCACCCTCTACTCCAGATTCAAGCTCAGGGACCCTATAGCTACCAGTCACCTGTAATGTCCCTTTAAATAAACTGTGTTGCTGCTATAATTCCCTGGGCCACTTCCCCATGTCTCCCACACATTCTTCACCCTTAACTCACTGCCTTGTCCTTCGGGGGTCCCAGCAACCAGCCTGGAGCACTAGCCACTCTCCTCTAGCAAGGAACTGAAATCCTCCTTGGCTGGCCCTGCAGCTCTTCTTATACTGACCTGCTGGGCCCTGATTGGCTGCTTCCCACACAGCCACTCTAAGCAGCTTGGAGGACCTCTCTATAGCCCGTTTCTGGGGTGCAGTGTGGCAGAGTCACCAAGCCTCCAGCAGGAGGCCTCAGGGTCTAGTCCACCCTGTCACAGTGTAACCCACACACCTGCTGGCTGTGGTGCTTTGTCCCATCTAATGGCACCGAGACCACTCAGAGAGAGAGAGATTAATGAGTCTGTTCTACAGCCTTAGCTAAGGAGCAGCTGGGTTTTAGCTCATGCTGTAAAGGCTCATGCATTAAGCTCCAGAAGTCCCAGGTTTGATCCTGATTGCTGGGATCTGTCAGCGTTACAACAGCATCACACTGTAAAGCATCAATACAGATTTTCCAGGATGGAAATCCAGCGGGAGAAGCCTACAGGCGAAGCTCTGAGAAGATATGGAGGATCTTTGCTGATTTTCTGTTACAACAGGCTGTGGAGTAATTAAATTCACATGGAAGGAATGTGAAATAGCTCCTAGATAATTTTATCGTAGTGGGAACAAAATCGATCATGCAGAAATAGAGAGGAGGTTATTAGGGTGGGGAATGCAAAATATAAACCAGGGGCTGGGGAACTGGAGAACACCAACATAGAGAGGGGTGATTGGGGCAGGAAAATTCAGCTACAGAAGGCACCATGGAGCTGGAGCAGGGGTGAAAGTAACAGAAACTTCTTACTGGTATGGGGGCTGGCCCAGTTCTGGCCCCCGGAAGGGGCGGAGCTTCTGCTAGAAGAGCCATCCCGCCCCCATACCGGTAAGGGTCCTCCCCCCAGACCCCTCTACACCCCTCCTCAGCCCAACCTTGTCCCCCTCCCTGCTCTGGCGCAATTTTAAAGAGCCTGGGGCGGTAGCGGTGTCCCAGCCCCGGGCTCTTTAAATAGCTACTGGAGCCCCCGCTTCCCCAGGGCTCCGTCAGCAGCGCTCCTGGCCCCGCGGAGCCCTGGGGAGGCTGCGGCAGGACTCCAGTAGCTATTTTAAAAGACCGGGGCTGAGACACTGCGAGCGCCCCGGCCCTGCCGCTGGAGCCATGTTGCAGCCTCCCCCAGGCTCCCGCAGGAATTGAAACCGATCCGCCCCGGTACAGCGCACCGACTCTTGCCGGTATGCCGTACCGGGGAATACCGGCTTACTTTCACCTCTGGGCTGGAGGCTTCAAAAATAAGTAAAACAAAGAGGGGATTCTGGTGTAGGAAACACAAAGTAAAAAAGACGGTTATTGAGGTGGGGAATGCAAAAAGAACAGGATTTGCAATGCAAACAAGGGGACTGGGAATGCAAACGTATCTCCCAAACAACCTGAGTTCAGGGGATGCAAAAAGCAAAGAGTTTGATTAGGGGAGGATGCATCACCCGTGCAGAGCGAGCTCTTCCAGTATTTCTACTGGCTGGGCGGGAAGCAGAGCACAGCCAATAGCAGAGCCCCAGGGTTTTGAAAGTAAACAGCTCAGGCCCAGGCCGCTGAGTGGGCACATGCGGCAGATGGTGGCTGCTACTCCGCATGTGCTCACCTGGCTGGCACCGGGTGTTTGCTGGTGCTGTAGCCTCAGAGGGGCTCTCTGGGCTGCCAACACCTTTCCCACCTTAGAGAGCCTGAAAATCAGCTGTAGGGCAGGAGTGGGGGAAGCCGGGAGCATTTTCTTCTCCCTCTAGTCCCCCTGCAGGAGATGTTGGGCTAGGACGTCAGAGTCTGCACGGGACTGAGCAGGGCCTGAGGTATCTCCAGTCCAGTTTGTGACAAGGCCTGATCTCCCCCCCTCCCCCAGTGGAAATGGGACAGGACAAAAGGGAGGCCTCAATCCACAGCTGTGTCCTGGGATCTGACATGTGTGATGCTGCCTCCCCGCTGGGTCCTCTTCACACGGCAAACACGGGAGGGGAGGCAGGGACCCAGCCCCTCTTCCTGCTCAGCAGCAGGAGGTGGCAGAGCACCAGGGGTGATGACTGGGGAGCACGGGGGACTCAGGGCTGGGGGTGTTCCGGGATCACGGGGATACTGGGAGTCAGTGACACCGTCCAGGCCCTCGCTGAGGCAAAGCAGAATCCAGCAGCTCAATAGGCGCTGAAGAGCCTTTTGCTGATCAGAAATTCGTCTCTTATGGCCGAGGCCTGGGAAGGGAGAAGGCCGGGGCTGGGCTGTGGGGACTCCCCCTTCGCAGCTGGGTAGCACGTCCCGCTCGGCCTGGAAGTGTGAGCTCCAGCTGCAGCCTGCTCCAGGACTGTGCTGCAGTGACAGACCCAGGAGTTCTACCCACGTCTGTGCTGGTAACGAGAAGGTCGCGCCTCCCTTGTCAAGTTAGCCTCCTGCAATAGTTCATGGTTCATGCTTTGGATGGTTCATGCTTTGAGCAGCAGGGGGCAGCACTGCTCTTCCTGTGCCCGCGGAGCCGGTTCTCCGTGTCATGGTGGGAGTAGCACATGGCTTTGGAGGGGAGGGAGGAGTTAGCACCTCTACTGCCCTGCGTTGCCCTGATTCCAGGCACTGCCTGGTTATTGGTTGTGCCTTCCTTGCGGTTCCCTTTTTCTTCTCACTAGATATCAGGGGGTTTCCGGATTTTAGTGGCTCTGGGAGGCCTGGTGTTTATTTCCCTGCATGCAGTGCCCCTGTCGGATGGGCCTCACGATAATTAGTTGATCCCCATCAACCCTGGCTGGTTCAGACAAGAACACTTCTTAAGCTGTTTCCATATAAGCCAACAGCTGTTAGGGGACGTGGTTCAGACCTGGGTCTGGGTTTGCAGCAGGCCACAGGGTCTAGCTCAAACCAGGCAGTGCTCTGACATCCCAAGCTACCTGGGCAGGAAAGCAGGGGCAGAGGTGGTCTTGGCACATCAGCTGGCAACCTCAAGGGGCTTTCTGTGATCCAACCCATCACAAGGACAAATTGGATTTCCCTGGCCCGGCCCCGGAAATTCTATGATCTGTCATTAAAAAGTGGACACTTCGATTCTATTATAGGATTTACCCCTCCCCTCTCCCCAAATGTAACCTCGTCTTAGCATGAAATCACGATACTGTAGATGTCTGTGTATGTTATTTGTGTAGGGCAAGGAGCTGATACCCATGTGTGTGAGGTACTATTCAATGCATTTAAAGGTATGTCTAGACCAGTGGTTTTCCACCTGTGGTGCGCAGTCCACAGACAAGGTCCAAGGTTTTCCGTGGGGTCTGCACCGTCATTTGAATTTTTTTAGTGCTCTGCCAATGAAAAATGTTAAAAACCTCTAGCCCTAAGCCTTTGTCTTTAGTCTTTGTCTTTAACCTTTTTCTTGGAGGTCAGTGATTCCCCCTGGGAGAATGGAACATTCCACCAGGGGGCACAGTACTGAGAATCCCTGCTGGAGAGGAGCCGACGGTTTATCGTGAAAATGCTGAGAGACCTTTAAGTGCAGCGTAGGCGCCCAACGCAGTTCATCGTTCGTCGGCAGGAAGCACTTGGCATTTCTCCAAGAATCTGGCTCTTTTTTAAGTCTGGCCTGTCAACTAGATTGTGCTAATTCCAATATTCCTCAATTGTAACCCCATTACCTTGCAGTGCCGTGACTAGGCAGGGTGAGTTCCCATGGCCAGGTTCACCACTGTTTGTCCCTGGAGAGCTCAGAATGAGGCTGAACATCCCACCCGATTGCAGTTACCTAAAACGTTCTGCTTGTGCTTCAGCCAAGAGGATCCAACAAGATTTTGGTAGCCATGGTAAGAACCTATTTGTTGGTGTTTGTTAATTGATTTGTGAAGCATCAGTCTCATGCATAGAAGTTCTGAGCATGCAATCCCAGGACAGTCAGTGGGCATGCAGGTGGGTAAACTAGCCCAGAACTGGGCCTTTGAGCTCAACAATTAGAAATATCATCTGCTGAGCAAATTTGATATGAAAGTGACAGAGAGATATAGACATAGGACCCCACAAACTGCGCTGCTACAGATTCACCTGGCCGTGAGCCAGATTCAATCTGCCAAATATATTCATGAAAATACTCTGATTTAGCTCATTTCTGAAAAGTCTTTTAATTAAGTCATCAAAAGTTGGTACAAAAGTGCTAGCATGACAGGAAGACAAGTAATTATCTATATAACAGGCACCAATTTATTACTCTACCATTGTAAGACAAATCCCACCTGAAATAGAACTATGAGCTTCCATTTTGACCTGCTCATCAATAACATATAATCAAAGCTTGCCAAAGCAGGTTCCAGCGACACTCCCTCCATGTTCTTGGTTCCCTTTGGAAGGCTGGCGGAATAGCAGGATGGCTTTGGATCTGGCGAGTCCCATCACCATGATTTGTGTTAGAGAGAAAAAGTGAGTAACACGAAGAGGACAATTTAGAAACTGGCAAACAGCTTCAGAGCAGCAACGTGGACCAGGATGACGGATCCTCCAAACAGTGAAGGGCTCAGAACACTGGGGAAGGCCAGGCCACCTCTGGCAGCTGTTAATAGGAAAAAGCAGGTCAAAGAATTGATAGGAAATCATTTCACACTGACAGATCCTTAAAGCTGGACACTGGTTTCCTTCCCAGAAGCTACTGGAACCTGTTTATTGCTGAGAGACCTTAATCCATTTCCCCTCAGCAGGACACTCCAGCCGGGGACATTCACCTCACTGGTGAGATATTTCACCTGGTTCCTCCCTCCTCAGCCTGATTGTTCCATTGGTATCAGTCACTGGGGACCATGTTTTCCCCAAGATCGCCCCAGAGGCTCCGATTTGGAACTTGTTATCTGCGTAAGTATATTCGAGTTATGAGTAATAAAGACATGAGTCTATGAAACACTGGCTCCAGACACCAGTAACGCCATTTCTGGTTTATTTGTGGGTTTTTTTTGCTTTAGGGATAATGTAGAGCTGAGCAGAGATGGGTCATTCCATGTTGTGGAGGAGTTTGATATTTCAAAATTTGGTTATGTTCTGACTTGTAACGAAACCCCCAAATTTTGAAATTCTCCACAAAAGGGAACAGAGCATCGGCTCAGCAGCAGTCCACCAAGCAGGTTGTCCCAGGTTTGGGGGCACTGGAAGTCCTGGGGTCCATGATTTCTAGGTAGTCCTATTGTAAAATTCCAATAAGAATATGTTTTATCGAGATTTTTCCAACCTGCTCTGGTAAAATAGTCCTGTTTAGTTCTTTGGGAGGATGTAGTTCCACTGGGGATAGAATGAATCTAGTTATGAGAGGAAGAAGATGGAGACACACTTGTGATGTAGGGTTAGGCGATATGTGTTGAGCTTATAGTTCAGGACACTGAAGATGACTCTTTAGTGCTCTAAGGAGTAATTCTCCCTACATTTTCTTTTCTGAAATCAACTGCACTTAGATTTCATTGACACCTGAAGGTGCTCAGATACTAGTCATGAGGGACATATGAGAAACTGGATACATAGACAGAACCGACAGTTAAACCCACTTATTTCTCAACTGGTTTCATGTGACATGTTTGCCTGGTGGGGTTGGTCTTGGCTCTGCACTTCAACACAAAGGGTTGAAAAAGGCATTTTCAAAACAATGTAAAGAAAAAGTTTCTTTCTTACCAGAGTTGTAAACACATGTTTTGGCCTTCTCTCCTATGGTACAAAACAGAGAGGGTCAATGAAATGGGATCTGCCCAGGGAGAATTTTCAACTTCATTTGACTGTTTCCAAAGAAACATAGGAACTGTTGGATTGGATTCCACCAATGGGCTCCATCTAGCCTGGTATCCTGTCTCTGATTGAGGTGAAGCCCAGCTGCCTCAGGGGAAGCTGCAGGAAATCTCCGAGTGAACAATTCTGGAATTACCGACACATAGGGGAATTTCTTCCCCAACCCTGGCAGTTAGTGACCTTCTGTCCTCAGACCTAAGGGGTTATAATCCTTTTAAAAACTATTATTTTATTCTATGCAACATAACTGTGGAGATTCTCACTTTCTGTATTAATAACTAATCCTTTTATTGAATTCTACTGAGCTCTTGGCCTTATGGAAACCTTGTGGCAATGAGTTCTGTAAGTTAACCCTTCATTATATAATAGGGCTTTCCCTTTTACTAGATAAAATATGTTACCTTCAGTTTATTCTTGTTTTATGAGAAAAGAGAAATGGCACGCTCTAATTTGCCACTGTTTCATTTATGATTGTGTATAACTCCATAGTGTTTCTTTTGATGTGTCTCTTCTGCTAATTAAACCATCCCAATCTCACCTTTATATATCTCTGCAGACCTCTCCTCCTCTCCTTTTCAATGCTTTTGGAGCTAGGATGATCAGAACTGAACCTATTATCCCAGAGAAGGGTGCCCCAATGATTCATATAAGGGTGTTATAATATTTTCATATTATTCTCCATCCCATCATTCCAGATGCATGCTAACTTTTTCTTGCTCGCTAGACCTTGTGGCACATTGAACAGAGGTTTGCACTGAGATTTGCACCGAACTCTCCACAATGCTGGCCTGCTCTCTGTCTGAGTTGGTACAGTGCATTAAGAATCCAGTGACACTATCCCTCACAATGTGTGTTACCTTGAATGTGTGTCAGTGAATTTCACCTGATGTTGTGTTGCCCGTTCACCCAACCTGGTTAGATCTCTCTGAAGTTCCGCGTCGTCATCCCTAGTCCTGCTCCAAATAATGTGCCATCTGCCCACTAGGCCACCCCACTCCTCCCTTTCCCAAAGCCTATGGATTTCCTGTGCCATGTCTGAGGAGCCACAACTGCTCGGCCAGGGCTCCTGTGCACTCTATACGGAGTATATGTGTGTTGACAACTCGCAGTGGTTTTGGGCCTTCACCTGTCTTTCCAGTGCTCCCATTGCCATGACGTCTGGACACCTTCTCTTTCCTCAGTGAGCGCTTGGGACCCAGTGTCCACCCACCCCACCCTGAACTCTCTCTAGCAGCAAGAGTCGTGGCAGCCTGTCTCCCCCAGTCCTGGTGTCAAGTCCCCCTGTCAGCATCCCTCTCCTCAGCTCTCCCTGAAGTGGGGGTTTCAAATCTCCACAGCAAATAGCCCCACCCAAATATTTCTCCTGTTCAGCCCAGTACTCACCACCCAGGTAGGCGCAGTTAAAATGGCTGCAGGTCCAGTTTGTGCTCCGGAGGACAATGCTGTTACTCCCTTGTCCTGGGAACGCGTTGAATATCTCATAGACAGGGATTAACACTTCTTCCTCCTGCTGAAAGTGTGAGAAGGCCCCGATCTCGGCACCAAAGCAGGTGTGGATGGTGAACAATGTGGCCGTGCCAAATCCCTTAGCTACATCTATATCAAAAGACGAAGAGGCAAAGTGTCCAAACCTGATTTGACCTGATCCTGTGTACTGGGTTTCGTCCCCCCGGTAGACCGTCATTTTGTACATCACATCACACCTCCCTCGTAAGAGCTGCAAAGCTCTTGTCAAATAATAATGAAAGGCTTTGAACTGGAAATGGTCCATGTAATGAGCTCGAGAGGGGCCAGCCTCTTTCACTGCCTCATTCAACTCCTTGTGAAACTCATTGTCTGTATAGGCTATTATGGCTCTTCCGTGATCATCTTTAAAGTCTTTGGGGAGAGAAATCTCTTTCTTTACAAGTTCCCATTTTTTTTCTGAGTTTTCCCACACGCTGCTCAACACCGAGGACATGGACACTTCGTTCTGTAGCAGTCCAGGTGCAATTCCATCCATTTTTTTAGCACATCCTATATATTGATCATCAAAAGCGTCATCCATCATGGTCAGTTTCTCCTGACATTTTGCCTGGGAGAATAAAGGAAACATATGGTCACATTAGCATTTATGTTACAATAGCACCTACCGGTCAGACCCCGGATCAGGGCCCTGTTGTGCTCGGCCCTGTACAAACCCAGTAGGAAAATGGCCTCTGCCCCTAGAAGCGTACCTCTAAAGAGACGAGAGAGGAGAGGTGGGAGAAAGGGATATGACACACAAGCAGAATCCCCAGTGTATCGCTTAGCATGTGTCATGTTGGTTCCACGATTTTTGAGAGGGAGGAGCGGGGTGGGTGTGATGGGTTTGTAGCTGTCTTGTAATAACTGATCAATACTGTCTGTGGCTCTGATTACTGGGATTATTACCAAACATACTGAGATGGTTTAATAGAGGTTTGTTGGAAAAAAGAAGCACAGGTGGATAGAAGGGGTCATGAGGAGCCACTTCTTAGCAAACGCTGCAGGGTTGTTAGGGGAAAATGCCACAACTATTAACTTTGAAGATTTTGGTTCCTGTAGCGCTAACCTGCAAAGCTGGTCTGAGCCAGGCAGGAAGAGGTCTGGGAATGCAGGTGATCAGCAGATCCCTGTCAGGTTTAACAAGGAACACTGGGTTAGAGGGGAGAGGGAGTTGTTCTGGGGGAGCCAGGCTCAGAGACAGGTCCTGCTGGGGTGCAGAGAACCTGCCTACATTAGCCCCAGGGGATGGTAGCCCTATAGGTAAGATGGATGTGAGTGTGGACAGTGGATTGTTTTAAAATCCGGTTTCTCAAAATGATATTTAACTACAGTAAAATGAGCAACACTCCGTTTGGTGTCAGCAGATACGCCACGGGGGCCCCGACTCCCATGGGGACGTACCTCAGGGACCTGAATGCAGCCGGAGCCGCTGGGTAAGCGTGATGGATACACAGGTACCGCAGCCCAGGGCCCCGTCTGAGATTGGGAGAATCCCAGGACTCCTGCCCAGGAGTGGTAAAGGTACAAGGCCTGACACCCGCAGGGATGCACTCAGAGACCAGCGAGCTATGTACCCGTCACAGAGGTGTTTTTAGTTTACCTGGGACTATGTTAGTGTACTAGATATATTGTGTGCAGATGTGGGGTTAGGAAGAAAGGTAGGAAAGGATACATTAATAGGGAAGACAAATCATGGGGAACAAGAGACATGGGAGGGAGGTAGTAGGAACTGAGATTCCAATCCACCCCCATGGGGATATCTAGAAACCACCCCCATTTACTTCAGTGGGAGTCAGTGGGTTGCCATCTCTGTATGCCAGCCATGCACTGTGTTTTCCAGGGCTGGCAGTGCCTGTGGGAAGTTTCCATCCAGCCCCCAAATGCGCATGAAGGACGTCATTTGGTAGAAGAAGATGGCGTCCTCCACACAGCATGAGCTCCCATGCCCCAGACATGAGAGATCATGTCACATGGCGGGTGCCATTTTACATGCAAAAGTAGCTATTTTGTGCCACACACACCACTGGTGAGAGTTGGATCAGGTGAAGGACATTGCAAAAGGTAGGTCGAGGGGGAGGGAGGAATGGGGAGGAGTAAAGGCAGGGACGCTGAGGCTGGCAAAGCAGGGAAGAGTCGGGGATGATTGGAGCATGCAGCCAATCAATGAAGGAGAAAGACTACCAGGAGATGAGTGAGTGTGCAGTACATGAAACATCACAGGTAAGTGTGAGAGAGTGTGTGTGGGGAATGGCGATTATGTTACGAGTTAAGGCTCGATTCAGCAGCCTACTTAATCCTGTGCCTAACTTTAAATAGGTGAGTAGCCCCCATAGACTTCTGTGTGACTACTCACATGCTTACAGTTAAGCACAAGTTTACATGCTTTGCTCGATTGGGGTCGAAATATTTTTGTGAGATATCATTAACAGTGATGTTGTTACTGAACAAATTAATGGTGATGTTTCCTTGCTATTCTTTATAGCAATCGGCAGAGTCTGCTGCTCACTGTTACCCTGTTTGACAATTTCTACCATCTAGCTTCTGATATGGCATCTCACACGGGATCTGTAGCACAGTATTTCCACACAATGATTTTCATGTACTCTTTGAATTACCTACAGTACCCAGTAATAGAAGATGCTTCATGCTTCATCTCAGATTGTACTAGAAAATGATGTATTAGTCTGTTGTGTGTCATTTTAGGACAAAAGTTTAGAGAAGCAATTTTTCAACACTATTGTGGTGAGTTGTATAAACCCCACTCTGCTTAACCAGGGATTAACAGGGGCCTGAGCCCCATTAGGCTGCGGGTTGGCATCCAGAGGGGTGTTAGGCACAACTGGTGATAAAACCCAGCTGCAGTAGCTGGGGATGTCCCCTCTTGAGCTAAAGACAGAGAGAGGCCTGGAGGCAGAGCTGGAGGGTATGGAGCCAGGAAGATCCCTGGGAGGCAGGGGGCAGTGAAGCCTGGGACCAGAGGTGGATTGCCTCAGACTAGAGGAAGCCAGAGGCAGTGATGATTAGGGCCTATCAAATTGGATCTGCCCCCATGAAATATGGTCTTTTGTGTGCTCTTATCCAGATTTAATGGGGGAGACCAGTAGTTCTCGAACTGGGGTCCTGACCAAAAAGGATTGCAGGGTTATTTTACGGGAGGTCATGGTATTGCCACCCTTACTTCTGTGCTGCTTTCAGAGCTGGGTAGCTGGAGGGCAGCAGCTGTTGGCCAGGTGCCCAGCTCTGAAGGTAGCACCCTGCCAGCAGCGGTGCAGAAGTAAGGGTGGCAACACCATACCAGGCCATCCTTCCTTCTGCGCTGATGCTCGCAATGGTGCTGCCTTCAGAGCTGGGCTCCCGGCCAGCAGCTGCTGCTCTCCTGTTGCCCAGCGCTCTGAACGCAGCACCTCTGCCAGCAACAGTGCAAAACTAAGTACCACAACCCCGCCCCTACAATAACCTCGTGACCCTGTCAAGACCCCAACAATTGCAACACCATGAAATTTCAGACTTAATAGTCTGACATGCTGAAATTTTTGATTTTTAAATACCAGTGACCAATCCTATCCAATCCAGTAACATTGACCAAAGTGGACAGTGAATTTGCTATGGCCCTCGTGATGATAAAACCCAAGGGGTGTTTGGAGTGCAGTTTGAGGGACTGCGGGGAGAAGCGGAAGACCTCGGCAGCCCCTCTCCTGGCAGTAAGGAGCGGAGAGACCTGAGGGGAACCGGGAGACTCCTGCAGGGTGAGGAGGAAGCCTGAGCTGGGCAGAAATTGGTTTAATTTTGTTCTTTTCTTTTGGGATCCTGTTGGGGGATTCCACAAGGGAGCTCTGCGAGCCCGGCCCTGAAAGAAGGGTGAGTCAGGAGGGGCTGTGGGGCCTGGAAAAAGGCTGTGATAGGAAGATATCCAGGGAGGCATCAGGAGTCTGACGGAACAGATCTTGGTTGCTGGTCAGAGGGTCCCTGGACTGGAACTCAGGTTAGTGGGAGGGCCTGGGTTCCCCTACCAGACACTGCAAAATGTGGCCTGGGGCCCTGATTAGACAAACACCTGTCTGGGGTGGTCTCAGTGAACTTGGTCCAGCCTCAGCACACAGGGCTGCACTAGATGGCCTCTCATGGTCCCTTCCAGCCCTACACGTCTATGGGTCTAAGGCAGTTTGGCTGCCTGCATAGCCTTGAACAGAAACACCAGAAAACACAGAGTGCTTCACTGGCAAAGCTCATGAGTTTACCTGAGGGAGTCCCAGCCAGGTCTGAAGACAGAAGTATGTCAAGGGGATCAGCAGAGACCTCAGCATTGTTCCAACTTTCCTGATGTGGCTGCAGGAGAATCCATCAAGAATGTCAGTGGAGATATGGGGAGAAAAGAACATGTCAAAACCAAACCTTCCCCCGATTGTTTCCCTGTGATCCATTGTTCCACGCTGAGGAGCTAGGATTTCCCAGGCAGGAATTGCTCATCTCCTGGGTGGCAGCCTGGCCATAACAGAGGCAGGTTTGTCTCTGGAATACAGTTCCTAGCTGGAGGGGTGGGGAGTAGTTGTGGGGAAATCCGGCTTTCACTTCATGGTGATCACATTTCCCTAAAAGCCTTTTTTTTTGGGGGTGGGGGGAGTAGACATATGATCCATGGTGCTGCAGTGTTTACTTATAAAAACTATATATTTTCACCAGCTGCACAACCAAGCATCTTGCATTTTAAATAGGTTTAAATCCAATAGCTCTACATTCCACACCCACCCCTCTCCATTTCTTGCTTTATATGCAAATGAAGGGCGGACACGTGTCTGACGTTCAGCTAGCACCCTGGACTTTGTTATTGCATGACAAAGATATAACAGTGACCCCAATATGGACCCTATCTCTGTTGCTGGTTGCCCTGTTGTATTCTGTGCCCGGATGTTGATTAAGGAAACCATAACCCAGTTTTTCGCATTAATACCTCCAAAATAAATATCTTAGAAGCATATTGCTCTTTCATACATAACTCCAGCCACCATAATCAGGGAAAACCAATATCTTCTTGCCATTCTCCAAACGGGCAGAAGCATTTGCCCTTAAGGTAAATGTTGCTTTAGCCACAACAAACATCTTGGTGAAATAAGTCTTCTCTCACTGGAGACTCCCTGCAAGGGCAGAGTCAGATGCAGGAACACATTTTACTGGGCAAGTGTTCCAAAGGTGTTTACAGTTGTTGTGAGTGCAACAAAAGTGCACATTCCATACAGACCTCACCCATCAAGGATGCTAGAGAAAACAAATGGCACCATCCAATTAATGCTGTGGAAACCCACAATGGATACAATTAGAATATTCAAATTTCACTTATTTGAAAGACACTCGGGGCAACTCCCCGGTCTCCACAGATCACACATCCTTCAAGATGATGACTGGGCCAACCAATCACGTAAATACCACTGCCTCTACTGTGGCACACCAGCGGCTCACAGCTGGACAGAGTCAAACTGAAAACCTGTCTGTGAGCATGACAAAAATGTTTGAATCAGATTCACTTGCAGGTACCTGCCTAATGGAGAAAAATCCCAATGGAAGGCAAAAGCTTATTTAGATAAAAGCCAAAGAGAGAATGCTGGGGAAACTGGAGTTCCAGTTATGATGCTATCGTATACTGTATAGAACATGGTTTGTGTAAGCAATGAACTGGACAACACTATGGTATGAGGAGACTATTTCCTCTGTCTAGAGAGTCAGAAACAAATGAAAAAGGAACTAAATTCTATTGTGTTAATAGAATTAAAGTTGTACTGAAAATGAAATATGGCTCTGTAGCCCAATGGTTAGAGCCGTCACCTGACAGACTCCAGTTCAACTCCCTTCTCCATTGGTGGGAAGACTTGAACCCAGGGTCTCTTACATCCCAGGGGAGTACCCTAAGCACTGGGCTACAAGTTATGAGGAAAAAGCTCGTTCCCTCCCCTCCTCACCAGTCAACTTTTTGTGTAAGTTTCTCTACAAGGCCTGATCTCGTAAGCAAGATCTACGGTAAGCACACTTACCAGATCGGGTCCCACAGGCGAATTAGGGGCAGGAACACCTGTTTCCCTTGGTTCATGAAATGCTCTGGGGCTGCAGTGCACATGCTCAGAGGCAGAAACATAGGAGTCTGGGGAATTGGTTACTGCAGAAATGTAGGTGCCAAGTGAGTTTATGGGCCTACAGGGCTCACAGGCTGCTGAGCAGGGGCTTTGTGAATCTCAGGTGGGGACCTGATTCTGGGGTTGAGGTGCCCAAAGTGGCAGCTAGGTATGGATAGATATCAGCTGTCCTGGCGATCTCTGGGGAGAGATGAACAGCTTTCTGCTTGGGCAGTTCGCCTGGTGCTATGAACGCATCCTCTGGGTAGTTGTGTCGGTAGAGGATGGATCTTTCCCATGAGCAATCAGGGATATTTGCAGTCTATGGAAATACCTGTGGTCGATGTATTTTATAATGGAGATGTGAGCAAAAGAAGCAGATTTTATTTTTTCACTACAGAGGGTTTTAAACATTTCTGTATCTTTTCCATCCCAAAATCTTTTATAACAAATCAGAGTTCTAAAATCAACGCAACAGAAAATATTAGATTCTTCATTCTGTGCAGCCCCCAGATTCTACCTTCTGATATTACAATTTGCATAACAAACATGCCAGACCTCCGAACCCAGACTGTGGCCCCCTTGGGCTAGGAGCTGTACATAGGGAGACTGAGCCAATCCCCAAAATCTTACAGTCTAGTGTTAGGGCAGACTCAGTTTCCCTTGCTCCTTCTCCCCATGTATTCTTCCTCACCAGCCATCACTTAGTTAAACCCCCAAGAGTGGCAAAGCATTTCAGTAATAGTGCTGACAAACAAGTTGTTTCTGTATTGTTATCTATACCAAGAATGTGACCTTGCCTCGACAATCACGGGCCGTAAGCCTCATGAGATGAGCTAATGTGTTATATCGCCAGATTGCATTATATGTATGTAACGATTTCGCTAGGGAATGAATAGACACCTATTCATAAGCTTGTTGGCATCATGTAACGGTCTCCTGACTTAGGCGTGATGTAAGGGTTTGCTAATGCGCATGCTTCAAGTCAGGCTTTTCCCTCCCTCCACCCACTCCCCATCCCCTTTGAATATACTCTATAAAAGGCTGCTTAGTACTGATAATAAACGGAGCTGCTGCTAACCCCCTTTCTGGACCGAGAGGAGGGTGCCTCAGTTTCCCCTTTGATCAAAGTTGACTTGTGTGTTTCTTCAATGGTCTCTGACAGCTTGTGAGCTTCTTGCCGCCACTACTATCCGGAGTGTACGGTAAGGGGGAGAGACATGCCATTAATTTTCCCCTGACACTAGGGCAGACAGCGGTTGGTAGAAGAAAGAGAGGTAAAGGGACTTGCCCATTGTCACACACAGCAGGCTAGGGGCAGAGCTGGGATGAAAACCTTGGTCTTCTCACTCCCAGTCCTTATCCACTGGCCCACACTCCCCTCAGTTCCATAGGTACTGGACCGATGTGAACTGCAGGCGGATTTGTATCGTGGTCTAAACCAGTGGTCGCCAACCTTTCGGACCTCAGGGACCACTAAACTCACAATTTTGAATCCCGTGGACCACTAACATGGACCCTACTCCTTCCTGCGGGGGCTGCCGTGCGGGGTCTCTCGCGGCCACAGGGGCACACTTAGGGTTACCAGATCGGAAGAGTGAAATATCAGGACACATTGGGCGACAAGAGGGGAAGGGGGGGGGGGGGGGAAGAGGAGGCCGACATGAGCAGGGGGCGGGGCATGAGCAGGGGGAGGGTTATGGGGGGGCATGACAGGCACAGGTGCAAAGCCCTGACTGGATCCATGAGAGGGGGCACACAGCCCTAGGAAGCTGAAAGGCGTTGTAGAAACCACAGGGCTAGGGGCAGAGGGCTCCGGCTCTAGCCCCCGGCCGAAGCCGCAGGACGGGGTGCAAGATCCTGGTTGCAGTCAGACCCAGTTGCAGGGCAATAATATGTTTAAAGGTTTTTAAAAATTGCTTGTCAATGTTTTTAAGAGTCAGAATTAGGATGCTGGGCTAAAGAGAAACATATGGTCCAGTCTGCATTTGTGCCTTTGATTCAAAGCTCTGGTAGGTACCTGAGTTTGGATTTCAGGTGGATCCCATATCGTTTCTATATGTTTCTCTCTCTCTCCTCCTCCCGCCCCACAAATCTAGCTCGACCTCCTGTCTGGACTGGGCCATCCAGTTCTGAGGCTGTCCCTTCCTGGCCGGGAGTGATGCACTACTTTCCCCATCCCCTACCCACTGAAGGGGTCTGAGGAATAGAAAAGACCCTAGTTTGGAGCGAGCGAAGACGAGTCTCATGCTTTTGCATGTTAGGTACCAAGGCAGAGGCATTTTTGTGGACTCCAGCTAAGAACAGCACTTGCCTTCTTGGGAATATTCAAATCCCTGCTCCTCCTAAGTGATCCCTGCCTAGGCATTGGAGTTGTCCTGATCCCTGGAAGGGGAGGCACAGACAGATCAGACTGTCTTTGAAGTGAGGAGCCTGGTGTAAATAGCTGTGGGATTGACTGCACAGAAACCACTATTTGAATTCAAGAGGACACTTACATTTTTATCAAGTGTAAACAGCTGGGGGCGTGGGACCGATGTGGACTGGGAAGGGGGAGGGAGCTCTCTGCCCCTGCCCCCTTCTGCTGGTCCTTGCCTGCATGTAAGCACCCTCCCTTCCCCTCCCCCCTCCGCCCAAGCAGCATTCCCGGCGGGAGGCAGAGAGCTGTCCTGCAGCTGACTCTCTTCCCAAGGGTGGGGGGCAGTGGGTGTGGGGCTGATGGGGAGCCGGATGCGGAGCTGGGGTGGGGGGGCAGCCGGGAGCTCTCTGCCCCTACCCGCCCTCTGCCAGCACCGGCTGCAAGCAGCCCTTCTCCCCCCCCCTGGGGCAGTGGGGAGTGCCGCAGGCTCCTGCCGGCAGGAGGGTGCTGCGGCCGCCCGGGAAGGAGCAGTAAGTCAAGCACACACACACACCCTGCCCCACAGGGGTACACTCGCGCCGCGCCGCAGCACCCCGCTCCCGGCAGGCGGGGGGGCTCCCACCGCTTGCCTCCCGCCCCGCTCTGCCCCCCCACCCCAAAATTTCCCCACGGAAAACCCAAATTTTCTCGCGGACCATCAGTGGTCCGCGGACCACTGATTGGCGACCGCTGGTCTAAACCACTGTGCAACCTGCTGTCTAGAGATGAATGCAGCAGAAGTGTCTGTAATTAGGCTAATGAAGAGTAAGAATTTAAGGATGTTACTATACCTGACTTTCCCAAGTGTGTCTGAGTCCCTGGCAGGCTTCTGACCTAAGCAACAGATGGCTGCAGTTGCAGAACTTAATCGGCAGTGCTCCTAACACAGGAAATAGTTTGACTTTATCTGAGGAACCTCCCTGCAGAGTTTCACTTTCAGAACCAAAGGTGTTTGTTTGTTTTTAGGAAGTGAGGGCCTGGTCTAAATCGCTCTGAAGTCAATGGAAAGACTCATTGATTTCAAGGGTCTTTGGATCAGGCCTGTACAGAGTCAAAACGTTACTGTGAGCTAGGGGAAGAACTCCCGAGTATTCCCAATGTCACCTGTTTCCAAACGTATCCACAAAACAACCCCCTTTTTATCCTCTATGTTTCCTGTTCTAGGTCCTTTACCTCCCTCTCCCAGATATTAAAGTCAAGGCATTTTGCTACCTTGGCTCTACTGTTACCAGCAATGTAGGTGCTGCTGCTGAGCTCACTAATACAGTTGGCAAAGCAGCTGGGAGCTTTGGCCTTTTGCAAGACGGAGCCTCGAACAATAACAAATTGTCAACTAAAGTGAAAATCTCTATTAATGAGACATGTGCTTTATCCAGATGTCTAGATGGCTCCGAATCATGGGCGACATACACCAAAGATACCAAAAGACTGAACAGTTTTCATATCAGATGATATCAGACGAGACAGGGTGACAAATGTGAACGTTTTAAATTGAGCTGATATGTCATTCATGGGTATGTTGATTAGTAAGAACAAACTCAAGTGGCTTGGACATGTCAAGCGAACGCCGCATGACAGGATCCCGAAGAGTGTGCTGTGCTCTGAAGCTCGCGAAGGGTGTAGGCAGAGAGGCAGATAGCCGCACAGACTTGGGGATGCTGCAAAGATGCCGTCGTCTCCTTTGGAATCTCTGTGGTGAGTGGGAAAGGAGTGCAGAGTACTGCTCTGGGTGGCGGAGTCAGCTTGTAGATGGAGCGTGGAGTTGGGAGACAGACTGGATCAAGACTTGTGATGATTCACGTCAGAGGAGGGAAGAGTCTGCTGCTTGGATTCTGAGCCTTGCTGGTGCGTGGGTGTGCGAATCAGCTCCTCGACTCAGAACCTTGCTGGTGTGTGGGTGTGCGAATCAGCTCCTCGACTCAGAATCTTGCTGGTGCATGGGTGTGCGAATCAGCTCCTCAACTCAGAATCTTGTTGGTGCATGGGTGTGCGAATCAGCTCCTTGACTCAGAACCTTGCTAGTGTGTGGGTGTGCGAATCAGCTCCTCGACTCAGAACCTTGCTGGTGCATGGGTGTGCGAATCAGCTCCTCGACTCAGAACCTTGCTGGTGCGTGGCTGTGCCCCACCTATGGAGGGACTGTCACTCGCGTACCCAGATCCAACAGCAGCAGTTGTTACAAATAATGCCCACCTAGCAGCTCACCCAGGAATTGTCTGTCTAGCAACAGCAGCTCATACACCACATGGTGGTTCTTTTGTGACCTCCCACAATGACTGGGTCTCCTGGTGGGGGCCGATGGATGTGACTCTGGTGACTGACCCAATGAAGATGGATTCCAAAGGTGACGCAGATGCCTTCCTTTAGATGTTTGAATGGGTAGTGGGAGTAGTCCAGCGGCTATTAGAACTCTGGGTGGTCCTGGTGGCCCCATATTTGACTGGCGCAGCCCAGGTCAACCATGGTAGCCTGGATCCCAAAGTGGAGAAGAATTACCCACAAATCTAAGTTGCCATTTCGGACTATTTAGTGATCTCCAAAAAGACCTTCTGTCCAGGAACAGACGTGTCCTCTCTGAGCCCAGCCCTTGGGCGTTGCACAGAAACTGCAGGACTCCTGCTAGTGGTGTGTCAAATCAGAAGCCAGGATGGGGTCCAAGTGGCTGAAAGGGTCCTAGTAGAGCAGTTTGCCCAGATACTCCCAGCTGGGAGTAAGGGCTGCATCTTAAGGCCCCGGCCTGGCTGCTGTTTAGTGGGTGGGTGTTTAGTTCCACACTCTATTTGTCATGTAGTGAAGAAGCACAGGCCCCGCCGTTTCTTTACACTTTACTTTGTGCACTTTGCGGTCCCTTTACAAAACCAGTGATGGTCTCACTAATTCAATAAACACCGGTATATCGAGAACCCCTGCTCTAGACACAGACCCTTCCATTTGACTGTGTTCAGCTGTGTGTTATTTGATTGTGCCAAGCTTACCAACTGATCCATAGATCTCTGTGTCCCTGTCTTTGCTATTTTTTATCATCCCACCAATGTTTGTGCCATCTGAAAACTTTACCAGTAAATATTTTGTATTTTCTTCCAGACCATTGATTACAATAATTTACAGTGTTGGGCTGAAAACATGGTCCCTCCTGACCACACTAGAAACACCCCAGCTCATTTATGATTTACCACTATTAACAATTACATTTTGAGATCTATCAGTTAGCCATATTTTACCCTATTTAATATACGCCATTGATTTAGTACCGTACTAGTTTTTAAATCAGAACTCCCTGCAGTACTAAGACCAGTATCTTACAAAAGTCCGCATATATTACACCAACAGTTACTATCGGACTTGTAATCTCATCACAGAATATTACATTTGCTTCACAGAACCTGTTTTCCAGGAAATCTTATTGATTGGCATTAAATATAAATAGAAGTCAATATCATAGAATTCTAGGACCAGAAGGGACTTCGAGAGGTCATCTAGTGGTCCACTCCCCTGCACTCAAGGCAGGACTAAGTATTGTCTAGACCAGGGGTAGGCAACCTATGGCATGTGTGACAAAGGCGGCACGCGAGCTGATTTTCAGTGGCACTCACACTGCCTGGGTCCTGGCCACTGAGGGGGCTCTGCATTTTAATTTAATTTTAAATGAAGCTTCTTAAACATTTTAAAGACCTTATTTACTCTACATACCACAAGAGTTTAGGTACATATTAAAGAAAGAGACTCTCTAAAAATGTTAAAATGTATTACTGGTGCACGAAACTTTAGAATGAAGAAATGAAGACTCGGCACATCACGTCTGAAAGGTTGCCAACCGCTGCCATCCCTGACAGGTTTTCATTTCATTTTTCCATTCTTTACAGAGTCCAGTAACTGCTGGGCCCCCCCTCCCAGCTCAGCCCAGCGGGCCTCCCCCAGACCAGCCGCCCCCCCCCCCAGCCCAGCCGACAGCGGCTGGGGGGCCCTCAGCCCAGCCCAGTCGCCCCCCCCCTGCCCAGCCAGCGCTCCCCCCCAGCTGACAGCTGGCGGGAGCGAGAGCCCGGGAGTGGCGTGAGCCACCCTTTCTGCTCCCCCCTCCCCCCCGCCCTTTCTCCCCCCGGACTGCGCTGCTGCCGCCGGCCGGGCTCACTGCTCCTGCCGGGGACACGTGCTCGTCCAGAGGAGAGCCGCGCCGGATGACTACGGGTAGATCTGTACCGGGGCCCCCCTAAAGTGTGGGGCCCAGTACAGCTCTACCCATAGTACCCCCCTGTCACCGGCCCTGAAGTACTCTCTGATGTAATTAAAATTGTAAATGAAATTCGGCACAAAGCGCTCAATTCTCGAATATTTGAGGCACTTTGTGAAGAAATGGGCTCTCAATATATTCATCTTCTTCTTCATGCTGAGGTGAGATGGCTGTTGAGGGGAAAAATACTAACCTGATTGTTCGACCTGTGCCAAGAAGTCAAGTTATTCTTCCAGCAGCAAAATAATTCGAAATTCCAAGATCTCGTGTCAGACGATGATTGGCTAGCCAAGCTTGCATACCTGGCAGATATTTTTTTACTGTTAAATGAGCTAAACACGTCCTTGCAAGGACAGCTTACAGACGTGTTCACACTGCGAGGTAAAATGGATGCATTTCAAAAGAAAATATTGCTGTGGCAAATGCGGTTGGCTAAAGAAGATCTGCAAATGTTCCTGAATCTTGATGAGTATATGAAAGAGGAGGATGTCAACCGACAGGTGGTAACCATTGTTCGACAGCACTTGCGGTCGCTCACAGAATCTTTTGGCCGTTATTACCCAAAGGAAGAGGACCCCAGACATGGCAATATGTGGGTAATGGATCCATTTTCGGCGAAAATTGAAGATAGCAATTTGAGCATGAAAGAAAAAGAAAGCCTAATTGATCTATCATCCGACGACAGTCTCAAAGCTAAATTCCACTCGTCCTCATCAAGACATCATTTTTGGCCCTCCGTAAAAAGTGAGTACCCAGTGCTGAGTGAAAAAGCCATCAAATTTTGATTCCATTTGCAACAACCTATCTGTGTGAAAAGACATTCTCATCTGTTACGGCAATCAAAAACAAGTACTGCTGTTGGCTTGAAATACAAACGGCTCTCCGTGTTGCAGTGACGTCATTGGAGCCAAGAATCCATAAACGTATTTCAAACAAGCAGCAACAAATATCACACTAATAATTTTGTTATAATTAAACAAGCTTTAATAATTTTGTTATAATTAAACATGTGCATTTCATATTAATAAAATGGAACTTTTATGATCATTATTTTATAGATGTTTGTACCTTTTTAAAAAAATTCATGTTAGTGGTCCGCGGGATTCAAAATTGTGAGTTTAGTGGTCCGTGAGGTCCGAAAGGTTGGCGACCACTGATCTAGACAATACGTAGTCCTGCCTTGAGTGCAGGGGACTGCACTAGAAAACCTCTCGATGTCCCTTCTGGTCCTATGTTTCTATGATATTAACTTGTATCTATATATAATGCCAATCGATAAGATTTCCTGGAGAACAGGTTCTGTGAAGCAAATGTAATATTCTGTGATGAGATTACAAATCCGATATTAACTGTTGGTGTAATATATGTAAACTTTTGTAAGATATTTGTCTTACTACTGCAGGGAATTATGATTTAAAAACTAGCACTGTACAAATTCAATGGCACATACAAAATGTATTAAAATCTGGCTAACTGATAGATCTCAAAATGCAATTGTTAATAGTGGTAAATCATAAGTGAGATGGGGTGTTTATAATGGGTTTCTGCAGGGACCATGTTTTTCAGCCCAACACAGTAAATTGTAATCAATGGTCTTGAAGAAAATACAAAATCTTTAGTGGTAAAGTTTGCAGATGACACAAACAGTGGTGGGATGATAAACAACAAATATCAAAGACAGTGACACAGAGTTCTACGCATCAGTTGTTAAGCGGAGTGCAAAAGAAACACACTTTACTTACAGCACTGCAGGCTGGGCCTGTGTTGCTTCACTACATAACAAACAGAGTGTGGAAAACCACCCACCCACTAAACACCATCCAATCCAGTGCCTTAAGGTGCAGTCCCTCGTCCCAATATCTGGGCAAAGTGCTCTAGTAGGAACCCTTCAGCCACGTGGACACCGTCCTGGCTTCTGGTTTGAGACATCGCTAGCTGGAGTCCTACAGTTTCTGTACTACACCCAAGGGCTGGGCTCAGAGAGGTACGTCTGTTCCTGGAGGTGCTGGCAGAAGGTCTTTTTGGAGATCACTTAATAGTCCATTGTGGATAATTCTGCTCTGCTTTGGGATCCAGGCTACAATGTTTGACCAGGTGGTCCTGGTTGCCCCAGTCAAATATGGGGCAGCCAGGACCACCCAGTGTTCAGGCAGCTGCTGCACTACTATCGCCACCCACTCAAACATCCTGAGAAAGGCATCAGGGTCATCTCTGGAATCCATCGTCATTGGGTGGGTCTGGCTGAAGTCACCAGAGTCACATCCATCGGCCCCCAGCAGGAGACCCAGTCATTGTGGAAGGTCACAAAAGAGCCACCATGTGGTGTATGAGCTGCTGTTGCTGGACAGACAATTCCTGGGTGAGCTGCTGGATGGGCATTATTTGTAACAACTGCTGCTGCCGAAGCTGGGTACACGAGTGACAGTCCCTCCATAGGTGGGGCACAGCCACGCACCAGCAAGGTTCTGAGTCCAAGCAGCTGATTCGCACACCCATGCACCAGCAAGGTTCTGAGTCCAAGCAGCTGATTTGCACACCCATGCACCAGCAAGGTTCTGAGTCGAGGAGCTGATTCGCACACCCACGCACCAGCAAGGCTCAGAATCCGAGCAGCAGATTCTTCCCTCCTCTGACACCGGTCATCACAAGTCTTGATCCAGTCTGTCTCCCAACTCCGCACTCCATCTACAAGCTGACTCCGCCTCCCAGAGCGGTACTCTGCACTCCTTTCCCACTCACCACAGAGATTCCAAAGGAGACGAAGGCATCTTTGCAGCATCCCCAAGTCTGCGCGGCGATCTGCCTCTCTGTCTACACCCTTCGCGAGCTTCAGAGCACAGCACACTCTTCGGGATCCTGTAACGCGGCGTTCGCTTGACAGGTCCAAGCCACCTGAGTTTTTTCTTACTAATCAACGTTCCCATGAATGACGTATCAGCTCAATTTAACATGTCCACATTTGTCACCCTCTCTTGCCATCTTATTCGAATAATCTTACGCGAGCATCTGATATGAAAACTGTTCAGTCTTTTGGTATCTTTGGTGTAAGTTGCCCATGATTCTGAGCCATCCAGAAGTCTGGATAAAGTACATGTCTTTACAGATTTTCACTTTAGTTGACAATTTATTATTGTTCTGGGCTCCGTCTTACAAAAGGCCACAGTTTCCAGCTGCTTTGCCAACTGTATTAGTGAGCTCAGCAGCAGCATCTACATTGCTGGTAACAGCAGAGCCAAGGTAGCAAAATGGCTTGACTTGAACACCTGGGAGAGGGAGGGTTGTTTTGTGGATACGTTTGGAAACAGGTGACATTGGGAATACTCGGGAGCTCTTGCCCTAGCTCATAGCAATGTTTTGACTCTGAACAGGCCTGATCCAAAGACCCTTGAAATCAACGAGCGTCTTTCCATTGACTTCAGTGTGATTTAGACCAGCCCCTCACTTCCTCACAGTGTTAGTTCTGAAAGTGAAACTCTGCAGGGAGGTTCCTCAGATAAAGTCAAACTATTTCCTGTGTGATGAACACTGCCGATTAAGTTCTGCAACTGCAGCCATCTCTTGCTTGGGTCAGCAGCCTGCCAGGGACTCAGACACACTGGGAAAGTCAGGTATAGTAACATCCTTAAATTCTTACTCTTCATTAGCCTAATTACAGACATTTCTGCTGCATTCATCTGTAGATAACAGGTCGCACAGTGGTTTAGACCATGATACAAATCCGCCTGCAGTTACATGTGTCCAGTGCCTGTGGAACAGGGGGGGGAGTGTGGGCCAGTGGATAAGGCATCTGACTTGGAGTGAGGAGACCAAGGCTTTCATCCCCGCTCTCCCCCTGGCCTGCTGCGTGTGACATTGGGCAAATCCCTTCACCTCTCTTTCTTCTATCAACCTTTGTCTGCCCTAGATTGTAAGATTTTGGGGGTTGGGGCAGCTCCTATGTACAGCCCCTACACAATGGGGCCACAATCTGGTTTGGGAGTTCCAGGCATGTTTGTTATGCAAATTGTAATATCAGGGGACAGCATCTGGGGGGTGCACAGAATGAAAAGTATAATATATTGTGTTGAGTTCATTTTAGAACTCTGATTTGTTACAAAATTGTAAAGGGTTTTGGGATGGGGAAACTACAGAAATATTTAAAACTCTGTGTAGTGAAAACAAAAAAAAATCTGTTTATTTTGCTCACATCTACATCATAATATACACTGAACACAGCTATTTCCATCGAGTGCAAACATCCCTGATTGTTCATGGGAAGTGTTATACAGATAAAACTACACAGGATCTTTTCAGGGGACAAGACAAGAATGTCACGTTTATTATAACACAATTTGATTTATAACCAATAGCTAATATCTAATACACAACACACACACACACACACACACACACACTAGATGTTCTGCAACTGCTGTATAGTTACCCGTCCTGAACGTAGCTTGAGTCCGTGGCTTGGGTTCGCAGCTTGGGATCGTAGCTTGTGGCGGCTAACTGGCCAAGAGAGCCTGGCACAAGGAGGGGTTGGGTCTCTGTCAGGCGCGCACCGATACCCCTTGGTGTTGGCAGCAGAATGTTACCCAAAGTCTGCTAGCTCACCCATCCTTTTTATAGGGTTTCAGTTTGAATCCAGCACCTCTGGGTCTTGCTGTGTCATGCTGCCTCTGGGATCTGTGTGATTGATTACCCATCAATTGCAGACCTGACTTGCAGCCTGGGACCTGTCTTTGATGTTCCTTCAATTGGACCTTTGTTCTTTTCTCTTTAGGGTGGACTCTGTTGCACAAATGGCTCGTTTCCTTTGGAGGTGTCCCAATTTACCTTCAAAGAACAGGCAGGCCTTGGAGAAAGCTTGAATACAAAAGTTTATTCGCTAGCGAAGTGAAGCCACAGAGATAGCTCTCAAATTATGGCTTCCCCTCATACATCATTACAAGGCTTTTTATATGGTTCTTTACATGGAGGAGGAGGCAAGAAGGGCCTCATGCAAATTAACATGACGTTGTTTCCTATCTATTTACTTATATATCCGGAAAGAACAAGACATCTAAACATAAAGTTCCTGCCTTGAAATGGTACATATGGGGTAAGAATACATGGAGATACCGTGTTTCCCCGAAAATAAGACAGTGTCTTATATTAATTTTTGCTCCCAAAATTACATTACATTATATTACAGCGAGAGGCAAAACTTGAAGTACGTCTTACTTTCGGGGAAACAGGGTATGAGCTAAAACATATGTGGTAAAACAAACTTATGAAATAGACGGACAAGATATGAGTGAGGCCCAGTGGTGCCTCCAGGAATGCATAACACAAGATAAAAACTTAAAGCAGCTCAGAGCTAGTTACCCAGCTTCAGTAAGACATTTTCCTATATTTTAACCTTTCCTTACAATTCCCTCCTCTAAAGGATGTTTTCTCCTATACCTAACTTGTCTAGATGGGGTCACACGACATAACAATGGAATACAATTCATACTACAACAAAAACCTAATCCTATAACTAATATTGCTAATACAAGACAAATTATTCCCTTTATTAGACCTTTTATCCATCCCTCAACATCAGGCAACCATGACCAGAAGTCAAAACCTTGTGTCTGCTTTATCCCATGCACTAGTTCCTTTGGTTTTTGTATGTCTGTTTCAATGGAGGTTTTATCATCAGTAACATTAAAACAGCAAAGGCCAGGGAATTCAGAGCAGCTATGTCCTTGTCTGAGTAGCAAATAGTCAACAGCCAGGTGATTTTGTAACATTCCCTGTCTGATTTCTCCCATTTCTTGGTTTAGATGGGCCAAGATAGAAGAGGTGAGGTTTAAAGCTTTAGCTACAGTACAAGCCAGATGGACTATAGCATGGTAGTTATGCATTACCATGCCAGGCACACCAATAAGAGAGAAAATAAGGGCATCAGCTTCTCCTTCTGAAAATAGTGTAACATCTGACTTACAAGAGGAAGTTAATGGTATGCTTCCCCTTTTGTATCTCTTGGTGTTATGTTGGGGAACGGGGATGATGAGGGGTGCCACTCTCCCTATTGTGCAGGGCCCACCAGAGCTGTTAGCTGGTACATATGAGTAAACAGTGCGCCCACAAAGGAGAAACCAGCCAGTAGGGAGAAGTAAGGGCGCAAAGGCAACTGAAAGGGGAGTGGTCTGGTTACAGACCAACTCTTGATTCGTGAGATCATGGAGGTTGCCTGTAGCGCCCGTGAAGGTGACACACTGAGTAGCTGCAGTTACATTTGCAACTAAAAATGAATACATCTCAGCGGATGGGCGTGTCATTACTCGGCCCATACTATACAAATCATCATATGTAGCAGTCTTGGCTATGTTTCTTAAGGGTGTATTCTTCTGTAAAGCAGAGGGAGTTGTACTAATACCAAAAAAACATGTTTCCATAATTTTCCCCACAGCGTATGTATGTGGCAGACAAAAGGCAGTGGAATTTAAAGCCATCTTTGCTAATAATAGCCCAGTGTTCTGGCCTCCCTGGAAACCTCTAGGGGTTAAGCTATACAGGCTACATATAATGACACATCCAGTTAATATACGAAACATAAACATGTTACTGAACACGGTGGAGTCGGAGCCGTAGAGGATCAAGACAAGTAGCAGTCCACTGGTCGACAGGTGGCGCCTCAGGATCCTGGACGAGGGGTGCTGTGTACTTTTTAATACGTGAGTAATGTGTCCATTTATCACTGTTCTCAAGTTTCACAGCTGTGTGTGTGTTGTGAGCAAAACTTGATAGGGTCCGTTCAACTTTTCCGATACGGGGTCCTTCTTCTACTTCTGCACTAGCACTTGATCCCCAGGTTGTAAGTTGTGGATAGGAGTGTCCAGGGGCAGGCTCTGGAATGTTGCAGCAAATCTGTGGAGGGAAGACAATACAGACTGCAAGGCAATTACATGCTCCTTAAGTTCAGTTTTTCTTAAATCAACAGTAACTTTTTCCCTCCACCCCGATGGCAAGACCCTAGGAGGCATTCCAAACATTAACTTAAAAGGGGTTAACCTTAACCCTCTACGAGGTATACTACGGATTCGAGTTAAGGCAAGGGGTAGGGCTTGAGGCCATTTCAAATGTGTTTCAATGCAGATTTTTGTTAGCATTGTTTTTAGGGTTTTATTCATGCGCTCTACCTGGCCTGAACTCTGGAGTCTCCATGGGGTATGCAACTTCTACTTAATATTCAGAGCCTTAGCTACTTCCTGTACTACTTTTCCTACAAAGTGGCTACTCTGATCTGACTCGATTGATTCTGGCAGCAAGAACCGTGGTATTATTTCTTGCAAGAGGATCCGTGTTACTGTTGATGTTGTGGCTGTCCTGGTGGGGTAAGCTTCCACCCATCCTGTTAGCTGATCCACTAGCACTAGCAGGTATTGATGTCATCCAGACTTTGGAAGTTCAGCAAAGTCAATTTGCCATGCCTGGCCAGGGTAGTAAGCCCACTGTCTTCCTCCTGTAGGAGCAGGTGGTCGGGGTGGCTTAGGGTTTACCTTTTGACACGTTGGACATTGTGTTGCCACTCGCTGTGCTTCTACGTGCAATCCTGGTGACACTATTTGTCTTATCAGCAAGTCTCCCATCGCGGTTCCTCCCATGTGAGTAGAAGCATGAAGGTTTAAGAGTACTTCTAGCAGCAATGGCCGCGGTATCATGATTTTTCCTCCTGGCACTACCCACCAGCCGTTCCTGTTTTTCATGGTGAGGTTTTCATGTGCTGCTGCGTCATCTTCTGGAGTATAGTGTACTACACAATCTTCAAGGCAGGCTGGAATCTCTTGTGCTGCACCCTGGAAGCTTGCATCACCTCCCATTAGGGCTGCTTCTTTGGCTGCTTTATCTGCTTTCACATTCCCTTTTCTTTGGTGTTCCTCGGTAGCTCTTCCGTGTGCTCTTACGTGAATTACGGCAACTTCTTTAGGCAGCTTAAGGGCTTCCAGCAACGCCATGATTTGTGGTCCGTTTGCTATTTTCTGTTCCGAAGCTGTAATAAATCCACGCTCTTTCCATAGCAGTCCATGAGCATGTACTGTGGCAAAGGCATAGCGGGAGTCAGTAAAGATGTTTACTCTCTTATCTGTTCCTTGTTCAAGGGCTCGGGTGAGAGCAGTTAATTCTGCTGCCTGTAAAGGCTAGTTTGCGGGGAGTCTCTCTTTCCAAAGTATTTCAGTTGGAATTACTACAGCACAGCCCATATGTCTGGTGCCTCTTATCATGCTGCTTGATTCATCTACGAAAAATTCCTTGTCTGGATTTTTAAGAGAGTCATCTTTCAGGTCCGGCCGAATCAGTACAGTCTCTGTAAGTATTTCTAAACAATCATGGTTAGGAGTTCTTGGTTCTGGCTCAGGGAGAAGGGTAGCTGGATTTAAGGCTGTGGTGTGTTTAAATGTAAGCCCAGGGTTAGACAGCAGGAATATTTCATATCTGGACTGTCTGGAGGGGCTTAGAAACTTTCCTCCTTCTCCTCCAAGGATCTGGGGGACCCTATGTGGGGTGTGTATGTCCATATCCGCTCCCATGACTATCTTTTGGGCTTCCTCTACAATTGTTGCCGTTGCCGCTACTGCTCGCAGGCAGGCCGGCCATCCTTTGGCTACTGGATCCAACACCTTTGAGTAATAGCCCACTGGTTTCCAGGTTGGGCCCACTGGCTGAGTTAGGACCCCTGAAGCAATACCGTTATTCTCATGTACATAGAGTCTGTAAGGCTTGCGTTCATTTAGAATCATGAGAGAAGGGGGCTGCATAAATGCTGTTTTTAGCAGTTCAAAAGCATGCTGGTGCTTGCTAGCCCATTTCTAATTTGAGAGTCCTTCTTTAGTGAGAGATTCATATAAAGTTTTAGCCTTTCCCCCATAGTCCAGGATTCACATTCTGCAGAACCCTGTTAAGCCTAAGATAGCTCGCAGTTCTTTTGGGTTGGTTGGGGCAGGCATATCCTGAATTACCCTGATCCGGTCTTTACTGAGTCCTCGCATTCCTTTCTCTATCTCATAGCCGAGGAAAGTAACCCTTGGTTGGCATATTTGGGCCTTTTCCCGTGAGACTTTATACCCTTTCTCTCCCAGAGTATTTAACAGGGACTCGGTTGCTCTTTTTCCTAGCTATAGATCAGGGCTTGCAATTAGCAAATCATCAACATACTGCAGCAGAGCAATCTCTGAATGCTGAGTTTTCCAGTTTTCTAGGTCTTTTTGCAATACTGCCCCAAAGATATGGGGTGAGGACACAAATCCTTGGGGTAAAACGGTCCACATTAACTGAGTCTTATAGTGGGTATCCGGGTCTTCCCATTCAAAAGCAAACAAGTTCCAACTCTTTTTATCTAATGGTATTGAGAAGAAAGCATCCTTTAAATCTAATACTGTAAAAACGGCTGCTTTTAACAGGGGGTACTGTTTTACACAGACAGGGCTCTCTTTCTCCTTCAGTGGTATTTTTACTGGGGGCACGGATGTTGCTAATCTCAGGTCTCAGGGTTCCATGAGGGGGCTACTATAATTACCCTGACGTGGGCAACTGAAATGGGCTTTCGCCCCTGCCTTCCCGGCGTCTGTTGACAACACATTACCGCACCTCACAACGGCATCCTCGTCTGCGAGGGACGGCTACTACTGAGTTAAACTTCCAGCTTTCGCTTTATCTACTTGCTTAACATTCAAGGTTACACATTCTCTGAGTCCAAGAAATTTTTCTGTTTATCTATTCTCACTTACTGTTTTCAAAAGTTTTATCTCTCTCTCTGCAGGCTGCCCACTCCGCCTGGGCCCGATCCTGCTTATCCTGATAGTTTGAACCTCTTGCCATTATATGCAATTTCTACCAGTTCTGAAATCGGTTTCCCTGCTCCACCTTCTGTTTTCTGTAGCTTTTTCCTAATATCTGGGGCGGACTGCCCAATGAACATTAGGTTTACCATTCGCTGGTTTTCCTGAGCTTCTGGATCCAAATCACTAAATCGTCTAAAGGCTTCAAATAGGCGGCCTAAAAAGGTGTGTGTGTGTGGGGGGGTCTTCTTCCTTTCCTTGTCGGATTTCATAGATCTTAGACAAGTTTGTAACTCGGGGAGCAGCCTTCCCGAGGGCCTCTACAATAATTCCCAAATATTCTGCATTTCTACGTTGGCCCTCTGCTCCGTGCCCATCCCATCCTGGTTCCGTCAGGGGGCAAAGCTCCTGGGCTCTTAGATTTCTTACCTGGGCTCTTTCTTCTGCTATCCGCCCTGCTGTTCCCAATACTAATCTACGCTCCTCAGTTGTTAACAGAGTTTGGAGCATCATCTGTACATCGGCCCAAGTGGGCTTGTGGGTTTGTCCTATTGAGGAGAATAGGCTTTGCATTTTTAAAGGATCTTCCCTAAAGGAAGGATTCTGAGTTTTCCAATTAAACAAGTCAGAGGTGCTGAATGGGACATATTCAAATGTACGTATTTGCTCTTCTCCCTCCTCTTGTCCCTGTACTGCTGCCACTTCCCTCATTGGGCACACATTAGCTTTATAACTTCGATTCTGACTCCTAGTATTATAAGGGTTCGTTGGATGTCTGAGGGGTACCTTTTTAAGGGATTCTATCTCAGCAGCTATGTCATCTATTGTCTTTTCCATCTCCTCTATTGTCAGAGGAGGGGGGCTATTCCATGACATAGGGCCTTCTGGAGGAGGGGGCAGGGGAAATTCGGGGGCTGTAGTATGAATCGGGGGCATCTCATTCTCTGGGCAAGATACTGGGAATACCGGGGGTTTCCTCCCACCAGAACCCTGTCTCATTATCTTACATGTTTTTACAGCACATTTCATAAGCCAAGGTGGTCTATTTTCACAAGCTGCCAACCAACAATCAATATAGGGGAATTGATCCCAGTGTTCATTTTTAACAACAATCTTATGTACTCTGGTTGCTAGATCTGCATCAAAGGACCCAGAATCGGGCCAACCAAGACTGAAGGTGGTCCATTCAAATTGACAAAACTTAATCAAATCATCTTTAGTCATATTAACACCATAATCATTCTTAAATTTACCAAAGTTACGTAACATACAACCCAAGGGAGAGGCGGAATCTTCCATTCGGGAGTGACCCGATCCCATTGTTATACCAAATGATTCACAAGTAATCTACAAACAGTGAGTTAATACAGCAGTACTAAAATCACAAAACAAATTAACAGTGAGAATACTGGAGATACTTACACCGCTTATCTGTCTCCCAGGCGCCTCCCAAACTTCAAGGTTCTCCGGTCTGCCTGATTTTCCGGGACTCACACTTTAGCGTTCCAGGTATCACCGTAGATCAGGCCGAGAGTTAGGACAGGCTGAATGAGTGCCCGGTGTACACTTCCTTCCTCTTGTCCGTCTATGGTGATCCTGGAGTCATCCAAAGGTGTGTCCCACCTGGGGGTGCCAGAATTGTTGCACAAATGGCTCGTTTCCTTTGGAGGTGTCCCAATTTACCTTCAAAGAACAGGCAGGCCTTGGAGAAAGCTTGAATACAAAAGTTTATTCGCTAGCGAAGTGAAGCCACAGAGATAGCTCTCAAATTATGGCTTCCCCTCATACATCATTACAAGGCTTTTTATATGGTTCTTTACATGGAGGAGGAGGCAAGAAGGGCCTCATGCAAATTAACATGACGTTGTTTCCTATCTATTTACTTATTTATCCGGAAAGAACAAGACATCTAAACATAAAGTTCCTGCCTTGAAATGGTACATATGGGGTAAGAATACATGGAGATATGAGCTAAAACATATGTGGTAAAACAAACTTATGAAATAGACGGACAAGATATGAGTGAGGCCCAGTGGTGCCTCCAGGAATGCATAACACAAGATAAAAACTTAAAGCAGCTCAGAGCTAGTTACCCAGCTTCAGTAAGACATTTTCCTATATTTTTAACCTTTCCTTACAACTCCTTTTACTTTGTTCTTCAGCGGTTGGTGTTCACACTTTTTCATCAGAAGGGGCTGGAGGTTGATTCCATCATCCATGCATACCTCATTCACACATTTAAACTAATTAGGTTACATCAGGGTTTTGCAGATAAAGTGGAGTGAGCATTTTAAAATGGAGTTTAAGACAAGTAAATGGAGTTTGAGTTACAATATGGAACATGAACAATTTACAAACAATTTCATTTATCAGTTCTACAGAAGGATCCATCCTCTACTGACACAACCACCCAGGCAATACATTCACAGCACCAGGCGAGTCGTCCCAGCAGAAAGCTGTTCATCTCTCCCCAGAGATCGCCAGGACAGCTGATATCTATCCATACCTAGCTGCCACTTTAGGCATCTCAACCCCAGAATCAGGCCCCCACCTGAGATTCACAAAACCTCTGCTCAGCAGCCTGTGAGCCCTGTAGGCCCATAAACTCACTTGGCGCCTAAACTGCTGCAGTAACCAAATAGAAATAGACTTTAAGGTCAGAAGGGACCATTACGATCATCTAGTCTGACCTCCTGCACAACGCAGGCTACAGAATTTTACCTACCCATTCCTGCAATAAACCTCTCACCTATATCTGAGCTACTGAAGTCCTCAAATCTTGGTTTAAGGACTTCAAAGTACAGAGAATCCTCCAGCAAGTGACCCAGGCCCCCTGCTGCAGAGGAAGGCGAAAACCCTCCTGGGCCTCTGCCAATCTGCCCTGGAGGAAAATTCCTTCCCAACCCCAAACATGGTGATCAGCTGAACCCTGAGCATGTGGGCAAGACTCATCAGCCAGACACCCCAGAAAGAATTCTCTGTAGCATCTTAGATCCCATCCCCTCCAACTTTCCATCATATATCACCAGGCCCCTCTATTACCATAGTCAAAGATCAATTGCCAAAATTATGTTTTCCCATCACACCATCTCCTCCATAAACTTATCAAGTTTGGTCTTGAAGATAGGTAGGTCTTTTGCCCCCACTGCTTCCCTTGGAAGGCTGTTCCAGAATTTCACTCCTCTGATGGTTAGAAACCTTCATCTAATTTCGAGTTTAAACTTCCAGTTGGTCAGTTTATATCCATTTGTTCTTGTGGCCACATTGGTACTGAGCTTAAATAATTCCGCTCCCTCCCTGGTATTTATCCCTCTGATATATTTATAGAGAGTAATCATATCTCCCCTCAGTCTTTTTTGGATAGGCTACACAAGCCCAGCTCCTTGAGTCCCCTTTCATAAGACAGGTTTTCCAGTCCTTGGATCATCCTAGTAGCCCTTCTCTGCACCTGTTCTAGTTTGAATTCATCTGTCATAAACGTGGGAGACCAGAACTGCACACAGTATTCCAGATGAGGTCTCACCAGTGACTTAAATAATGGTACTAACACCTCCTTATCCCTACTAGAAATACCTCGCCTAATGCAACCCAAGACCACATTAGCTTTTTTCATGGCCATATCACATTGGCGGCTCACAGTCATCCTCCGATCAACTAATACTCCAAGGTCCTTCTCCTCCCATGTTACTTCCAATTGATGCGTCCCCAGTTTATAACTAAAATTATTATTAATCCCTAAATGCATGACCTTACACTTTTCACTATTAAATTTCATCCGAATCCTATTACTCCAGTTTACAAGGTCTTCCTGTATGATATCCCTGTCCTTCTCTGAGTTGGCAATACCTCAATAAGACATCTTCATTACTTTTGATACTTGCAGTATGCATAAGAGAATATTTCCCCTTTAATTTTTTCCTGAGCTCAGTTATTACATCACATAGACAGACAAGCAAAACCACACAATGAATGCAATAGGAAACATAAGCAAAAACAGGAAGTTCTCTCTGTTAGTTACTTTGAGCATGACACAATTCTCCTACCTGCATGATTATCAATTGATTTTCAAAAGCAGGAGTACGTAAACCATTCCCTTGTTATCTAAGGTCTTTTTTGTTGTTGTTGCCTTTTCTGTGTTCTCTAGAGCCATGTGTTGGGTGCTGATCTGTAGCCTTTTCTTTTATTTAAAGTGAATTTTGTAATGTGGTGTTACTGTTACACCACAGTGGGTCCAGCTGTGGCGGCTACAGTTTCATGCTAAACAGAGTGAACATCACCTCTGCTATTTGCTTCAGAGCTGGATTCTCTAGGAACACATAAAGACCCAGGGTAGTGACCACACAAACATTCATGAGCGGGTTATTTTCTGGTCATTGGCTTATGGTTATTGCCAGGCATCCATTTTTTGACCAGAACGCCTGGTTGAAAAGGGACCCTGGTGACTCTGGTCTGTACCGCCAACCGGGACATTAAAAGTCTGATCGGTGATGTAGCGGGGCCCAGGCCTAAGGTCAGCTCCCTGCCTGCCCTAGGTCCTTGCGGCTCCCGGAAGTGGCTGCAAGGTCCCTGAGGCCCCTAGACAAACGGTGGCCAGGGAGGCTGTGTGCTGTCCCCACCACAAGGGTCAGCTCTGCAGCTCCCATTGGCTGGGAATCATGACCAATGGGAGCTACAGAGGCGGTGTCTGCGGGCACAGGCAGTGTGCAGAGCCTCCCATGTGTCTAGGGGCTGCAGGGACCTGGTGGCTGCTTCCTGAGAGCCGCTGTAAGTCACTCCAGGACCCCGCACCCCAACCCCCTGCCCCAGCCCGGAGTTCCCTCCCACATCCAAACTCCCTCCTGGAGCCCTCCTGACCCCCAATACTCCTGCCCTAGCTCCCTCCTGCTGTAGATCTCCAACTTGCTTCCACTTTCGGGAGGGTTTTAAGTCCTGGGTTTTCCTGAGGGTGTCTCAGTCAGGGGAGCCCCCGCCCATCCCCCGTGCTCTCTGCCCTTTGCACCCATCAGTCCCAGCTTTCTGCACTTTCCTCGACTTCCCCAAAACACACCAGCTTCACGGTTGTGAGACAAACCCTGTCAACTTAACCCTTTCTTTTCCCCCTTGGCCTCCTGAAACCTGCAAAGGAACCTTCAATTCCCCACTCACTCACACCTTTAACCAGCCTCTACTGGCGATCCACTAGTGATCGAGAAATTTTACCAAGGTATGCTGCTGGAGCTCACACAGGGGACCCCAAAAGGAGAGGGGGGTAGTTCCTACTGGAACAGTTGTATCCCCCCCAAATGTGTCAAAGCTCAGATATTTTTTGGCAATGTCAGGCTACCGTGGAAGGGTCATTTCAAACGGAGAAGCATCACCCAGCCCTTTCTTGTTAATAGAAATGTGTAGAAGTGTGTAATAGAAGTGTGCTTAGATTCATTTTCCACCATTCTGTCCACACATCACACCCCTGCGTCACACCCATTCACTCTGTGCTGACATCCATCCCATCACCCCATGTACAGCTCAGCAGTCACCCCACCAAGCCAACCCCTCAGCTACATCATGGGAGGGAGAGCACCACCCCACACCCTAACCTTTATGGGCAAAGGCCAGGGGAGTGACAGCATTTCCATGGGTTCAGTGGAAGTCCCACCCCCTGCGGCAAACACCCCAGGCCTGTTGCTCCCATTCCTGACCCCATCCCTGCTTTCCCTGAGCAAGACATGGCCACGCCCTCCTCCCCATGTCGCTGGCTCTCCCCCCGGGATCCAAATTAA
Source organism: Sternotherus odoratus (assembly GCA_032164245.1). NCBI lineage: Eukaryota > Metazoa > Chordata > Testudines > Kinosternidae > Sternotherus > Sternotherus odoratus. The sequence goes on from JAVMKO010000001.1 coordinate 295,708,856, forward strand.
GCAGGGGCATTTTGCAGGGCATAGCTGTGGATCCGGTGCATGGAGGTAAAGGGACTTGGTGAGTTGAGTGCTGGTCTGTTTGCTGTTTGTCTCCATGTGGCTGGGGTTTGGGTCCCTGACCAGGCCAGGTGACAGAGGTCTGTCTGTGTGTGTCTCTGAGAGGGACAAGCAACAGGGACACTTGGACCTAGGATCAACCCAGGTGTGTGATGTCTGAGTTGTCGATTACCCTGTTAGCCACGGGCAGAACTAAGCAGTGACGTATAAGGTAGTTGCCAAGCAAACACTTGACAAGTCACTTGGGTGAGGCACTGAACCATTCAGCTGTGTCGTTATTTTAGCCCCATTCTCCAGGATACGATCGACAGACCTGCCTGGCCTGTCAGGTTCTGTGTAGTGTGCAGCAGTTTAACGGCACTTTCCAGTAAACACAGCAGCACTAGATACAGAATTTCCACCCCCAGACTCCTTTAGGGAGTGAAGCCGGATTTCCACCCAACTACTCACCAACCCTCCGGCTGGGAACCTTATTCCAGGGTCAAACCCACCTCCGTTATGGCCGGGCTGCCACCCATGAGATTAGCAATTCCTGCCTGGGAAATCCCAGCTACTGAACGTGGAACAATGGATCACAGGGGAACAATCGGGAGGATGTTTGGTTTTGACGTGTTCTTTCCCCCAAATCTCCACTGATTTTCCTGGTGGATTCTCCTGCAGCTGCACTGGGGAAGTTGGAACAATGCTGAGGTCTCTGCTGATCGCCTTGACATACTTCTGCCTTCACACCTGGCTGGGACTCCCTCAGGTAAACTCTTGAGCTTTGCCAGTGAAGCACCCTGTGTTTTCTGGTGTTTCTGCTCAAGGCTATGCAGGAGCCAAACTGCCTTAGACCCACAGACGTGTAGGGCTAGAAGGGACCACGAGAGATCATCTAGCGCAGCCTTGTGTGCTGAGGCTGGACCAAGTGCACTGAGGCCACCCCAGACAGGTGTTTGTCTAATCAGAGCCCCACCCACATTTCATAGCAGCTGGTGTGGGAACCCAGGCCCCCACTAACCTGGGTTCCAGTCCAGGGACCCTCTGACCAGCAGCCAAGGTCTGTTCCATCAGACTCCTTGCTGCTGCCTCCCTGGATATCTTCCTATCACAGCCTTTTTCCAGTCCCCACAGCCTCTCCCGGCTCACTCTTCTTTCAGGGCTGGGCTCACAGGGCTCCCCCGTGGAATCCCCCCACAGGATCCCAAACCAAAAGAACAAAATTAAACCAATTTCTGCCTTGGACAGGCTTCCTCCTCACCCTTCAGCCCCTCAAATTCCAATCCAAACGCCCCCTAGGCTTTACCAACACTGCCTCCAGCATCCTCCTGGCCCGAGTCAACTCACCTCACTGCCCCCAGCCTCCTCGGCCTCCTCCTGGCTCTGGACCCTCCACTTCTGACTCCAGGCCCCTCTCTGCCTTTAGCCCAAGAGGGGACAGCCCCACCCACCCCAGCTGGGTTTGATCACCAGTTATGCCCAAAACCCCTCTAGGTGCAACCCCACAGGCTAAATGGGCTCAGACTCTTGTTAACCCCTGGTTTACCAGTGTGGGGTTTATACAACCCAGCACCACAACGGTGTGGCCGTCCTCTATGCATGTTTGGGGTTTGGATCCTGGATGGAACCTTCCCAGGGGCACCACCAGCCCTGGAGCATGCAGTGAATGGCTGGCATAGGGAGATGCCACCAACCCACCAACTCCCCCCTCAGGTAAATGGGGATGGCTTCTAGATATTCCAGTGGCAATGAATTGGGAACTCAGTCCCTCCTAGCTCCGTCCCTTCTGTCTTTTGTTGCCCATGCTTTGTCTTCCCAATTAATGTATCCTTTCCTGCCTTTCTTCCTAACCCTGCATCTGCACACAATATATCTATTACAGTAACATAGTCCCAGGTAAGCTAAAAATGCATCTGTAATGAGTACAGGGCTTGCTGGTCCTCAGGTGTGCCATCCCCTCCCCCCCACAAAAAATCATGGAGCCAACATAACATCTGCCAAGCAACACACTGAGGATAGCGCCTATATGTTCCATCACTTTCTCCCCCCTTTCCTCGTCTTGTCTCTTTAGAGGTAAGCTCCTAAGGACACAGGCCATCTCCGATTGTGTTTGCACAGGGCTGAGGACAATGGGGCCCCGATCCTGGGTGTGATCTCTAGGTGTTATTGTAACACAAATGCTAATGTGACCATACGTCTCCTTTATTCTCCCAGGCAAAATGTCAGGAGGAGCTGAACATGATGAATGACGCTTTTGATGACCAATATCTAGGATGTGCTAAAGAAATGGAGAAAGAAGCACTTGAACTGCTACTGGTAGAGAAGCAAAAGTCCCAAGAGTTTAGACTGGTGTGGGAAAAGGCAGAAGTAAAATGGAAAGAGGTGAAAATGAGTTCTCCCCTCAAGCAGGATGAGTATGGAATAGCCCTAGTAGCCTATACTGACCAAAGGCGAATATTCAGTAATGAAGCTTTTCCAACTGTATTTAAAGAGGCAGTGAAAGTGGCTGGGACATCTCGAGCTCATTACATGGACCATTTCCGGTTCAAAGCCTTTCATTATTATTTGACAAGAGCTTTGCAGCTCTTACGAGAGAGGTGTGATGGGATGTACAATATGCCGAAGTTCCGGGGGGATCCTAAGACGTTTAACTACAAGGGGGGTAACATCAGGTTTGGACACTTTTCCTCTTCATCTACTAAGAAAGAAGTGGCTGAGGGATTTGCGATTAAGAAAATATTTTTCATTAAGATGCCAGGCACACTCTTCACCATCCGCACGTGCTTCGGTGTGGAGATCCAGGGCCTGTCACACCAGCCTGAACAAGAAGAAGTGTTAATCCCAGTCCATGAGATATTCAGCGTGACAGAAACAGGGAGTAACCGCTTTGAACTCCGGAGCACAAACCGGACCTGCAGCCATTTTAACTGCGCCTACCTGGGTGGTGAGTACTGGGCTGAACAGGAGAAATATTTGGTTGGGGCTCTTTGCTGTGGAGATTTGAAACCCCCACTTCAGGGAGAGCTGCGGAGAGGGACGCTGACAGGGGGACTCTCCCCGGGGGCTGGGGGAGACAGGCTGCCACAACTCTTGCTGCTGGAGAGGCCTCAGGCTGGGGTGGGTGGACACTGCGTCCCAAGCGCTCACTGAGGAAAGAGAAAGTGCCTAGACGTCATGGCGATGGGAGCAGTAGGAAGACAGGTGAAGGCCCCAAACCACTGTGAGTCTTCAACACACACCCCATACAGAGTCCACAAGAGCCCTGGCAGAGCAGCTGTGGCCAAGGACCGCTGCTGTGGTGTGGCTGGCACCGGAGCATCCTGAGCTGCTCAGGTGGTCCTGGGCTCAGTCACACTTACCAGGTGTGGAAGTCACAAAATCCATGACTTCCATGAAGTTCTGGGATTGACTCGCAGCCTTAATTATAACACCATTAGATGAATCAATGGGGCACTCGTCCCTGGGATACTAGGTTTGGTTCTGATCACTGAGCTCTAAAAAGATTTATCGGGCATGGGGGAGTGGGGAGAAAGTACAGAGACAAGGGATGAAAGTGATCAGAGTCAGGAGAAGTTTCTGTTGGAGTGATTGGGATGATTGAGCTAAGAAAAAAAAAAGACATAAAAGCAAACATGATGGAGATAGCCAAAATAATAAATGAGATGGGGAAATGGCAGTGTGTAACTTACAAGAATAAAGTGCAGGCAACATATTTCAGCTAGTAAAAGGGTATTCCCTGTTATATAAAATGCAGGGTTAACTTGTGGAACTCATTGACAAACATTTCTAGGACTCCAAAAGCTCAGTAGAATTTAAAAAGAGCCATTGATATAGAGAGTTAGAATCTCCAGTTACGTTACATAGTTTATCCTATGTATTTTTAAAAGGGCAATAAACCCTTAGGCCTGAGGACAAAAGGCAGTTGCTAACTGCCAGGGTTGGGGAAGAAATTTCCTCTATGTGAATGTTATTCCCCCCCAGGGTTTCTTGAAGCTTCCCCTGATACAGCTGGGCCTCACCTCAATCAGGGACAGGATACCAGGCTAAATCCAGTCCGACAATTACTATGTTCTTTTGGAAATAGAATTTTCAACTCCATTTTACCTGGGCAGATCCCATTTCATTGACCCTTCTCTGTTTGTACCATAGGAGAGAAGAACCAAACGTGTGTTGACAACTCTGGTAAGAAAGAACATTTTTATTTTCATTGTTTTGACAATAACTTACCCTCTATATTGAAATGCAGAGCAACCTCACCAGGCATGAGTATGAGTACCTTCAGGTCTGACTTAGTTCCAGGTGCAGTTGATTTCAGAAAAGAAAATTTAAGCAGAATTACCTCTTGGAGCACTAAAGATTCATCTTCGGTGTTATGAACAATAAGCTGAACACACATCCCCTAACCCAGCACCATACGTGTGTCTCCATCTCTCTCCTTTCATAACTAGACCCATTCTCTCCCCAGTAGAACTACATCCTCTCAAAGGACTAAACACGCCTATTTTTAGAGCAGGTCGGAAAAATCTCAAAACATTTTCTCATTGGAATTTGATGATTTGTCCAACTCCCAACCTTTTGCAGAGATAGTTTGATTTTGGCACCGTTCTGGTCAGCTCACCCATTTGGCTCCTTGGCAACTTAGCTGGTGGGCTGCCAAGGTGTCATTGACCCCAGGACTTCCAGTGCCGCCGACCCCCGGGCACTTGCGTGATGGACTGCTCCATAGCCAATGCTCTGTTCTCTTGTGTGGAGAATTTCAAAATTTGGGGTTTTTTATTCCCAGTATGAACAATACCAAATTTTGAAATATCAAAATCCTCCACAAAATGGAATGAGCCTTCTCTGCTCTGCATTTTAACCCTAAAGCCAATAAAAAACCCCAACAGAGATGCTGTTACTGGTGTCTGTGACTGGTTTCCACAGACATGTCTTTATTACTCATAACTGGAATACACTTACGCAGCAGACACCAAGCTCCAAATTGGAGCCTCTGGGGCTGTCTTGGGGGAAACACACGCCCCAGTGATTCATACCAAAGGAACAAGCAGGCTGAGGAGGGGGGAAGCAGGTGACATCTCACCAGTGAGGTGAGTGTCCCAGGCTGGAGTGTCCTGCTGAGGGGAAATGAATTAATATCTCTCTGCAATAAGCAGCTTCCAGCAACTGTTGGGAAGGAAACCAGTGTCCAGCTTTAAGGATCTGTCAGTGTGAAATAATTTCCTATCAGTTGTTTGATCCACTTTTTCCTATTAACAGCTACCAGAAGAGGCCTGGCCTTCCCCAGTGAGCTGAGCCCCTCACTGTTTGGAGGATCCATCATCCTGGTCCACGTTGCTGCTCTGAAGCTGTTTGCCAGTTTCTAAATTGTCCTATTTGTGTTACTCACTCCCCTCCCAATGCAAATCATGGGTGACAGGATTTTCCAGATCCAAAGTCATCCTGCTATTCTGCCAGCCTTCCAAAGGGAAACCAGGAACATGGAGGGAGTGTCGCTGGTACCTGCTTGGGCAAGCTTTGAGTATCGATGAATAGATCAAAATGGAAGCTCACAGTTCTATTCCAGGTAGAATTTCTCTTATAGTGCTAGTGCTATAAATGGGTGTGTGTTAGGTAACAGTTACCTGTATTCCAGTTAAGCTAGAATTTTTGTACTGACTTTTGATGACTTCAGTAAAACACTTAAGAAATGAACTAAGTTGGAGTATTTTCATTAATAGAGTAGATGGGTTTAATCTGTGTCTCAGCCAGGTGAATCTAACTGCACAGTTTGTGGGGCCCCCATCTCTCTCTCTGTCACTTTCGTATCAGATTTTCTCAGAAGATATTTCTAAGTGGTGAAATCAAAGGTCCAACTGCAGCTGACATATTCCAACAAGGGGCAGGCATGTGACTAGATATTTTGAATAGCCACATTGGGCCATCAGGCCAACACTGAAACTGGACACATTTGTGATGGGATTCCCAGAATACAGCCTGGAATTGTGGGACCGCTATGTCCCCTTAACTCTCTCCAGCCTGGGCTGTCTGTCACAATGCCTCACTAATGACCAGCAGCAAACCCCTCCAGGTGCTGTGATCACTCAGCACTACCCCATGTGGAGCCCCACGCCCCATAGATTGCATGAATCCTCCCAGACCCCTCATTGAATCACACAGGAAAAGGAACCAGAGCCAGATTCCCCCCAGCTCCCAGCACTGTACCTCGGGAATATGCATCTTGCCCTGCTCCAGATGGGTAGTGCAGATTTATTAATTGGTTCACCACTTCAACAATGGTGAGTGGACATACACCAGCCTTTGCAAACCTTAACACATTTGCCACATACTTCAGGCAACCTCACTGGTAAAGATAAACAAATGTATTGACTACAAAAAGATAGGTTTAAAGTGACTATAAGTGATAGGCAAAAAGTCAGAGTTACTTACCAAAAGAAAAAAGTGCACACAGTCTAAACTCTCAACCCTATTGGACTGGGCAACAACTAGACTAGCATTTTCTCACCCCACTGGATGTAGTCGTCCTTAATATTATAGGCACCAACTTTCAAAAGTATTGGCTGATTCCCCAATTTACAGCATGTTTTAGTGACAGCCATACAACACAATTCTCATAACTTCTTATTCATTAATGATCTACATATATGGATAGAGAAATGACCTTCAGCAGATCACAACCTTGTCCCTGGTTCATATGGGTCATGCCTTGTAAGGTAAGATCACGATTATATAAAAAGAGGAATATGCAGGTTACAGGATACTCCCTCAAGGTACAGAATGTCACAACTGCATCTGTAATTGTCTTGCCAATTCAACTTCCTGCTCCTATTCTATATTCCAGTCCCTCCTCTTGCAAGTGTGAGCGACATCCTTTCCATTCTGTTGTTTTAAATGTAGTAAAATGCATTATTTAAATTATGCCTCTTTATCAAGTACCTAGATCACTGACCTATATAACTGACCTGTTCCTATTTATCATTATTTACCACTCCGCCAATTTTTGTATCTGAAAATTTTACCAGCAATGATTTTATATTTTCTTCCAACTCATTGATAAAGATATTGAATATTACTTAGCTCTACAGGAGCCCACTTCAAACACCCCCTACTGCAAGGGGATGATTCCCCATTTACAATTACTTTTTGTGATATCAGGTAACGTGTTTTGATGCCATTAAACATGGACAACATTATGTCTAGTGCTGATTTTTTAATCAGAATTTTGTGCAGGGCTAGGTCACTTGCCTTACACACGTCTAACTCTATTATGCCAAACCAGTTACCATAAGAGCAAAATCTGTAATCTCACCCAAAAATGAAATCAGGTTTCTTTACCAAGTCCTATTTTCCATAAAACCAGGTTGAATGGCAAGAATGCCTCGCCTTTAATTCTTTATCAATAGAACCTGTATTAAAGAGTCCCAAAAGTGTTAGCTGAGGAGATCTCTGACCCACTGATGTTAGATTTTAATAAATCTTGAAATACCAAGGAAATTTCAGGATACTGGAAGAATGCTAATGTGCTAATATTCTAAAAGGGCATGTTGGATGAACTGGGTAACTATAGGCTGGTTAGTCTGACATCAGTCCCAGGCAAATAACAGACAAACTGATATGAGGTTATCCAGGCCTGCTGACTTTAAAAAAATGTGTATCCCTATCAGATATTTAGTAACAAAGGAAGTTATTAAATGGACTGTAAAGTACTTCATTACCATGTGATACAAGTACACCATCTTGCTTCTTTCCTAATCAGAAATGTTTATTGAATGTTTCTGCCTTTTCTGCATCATTAATTTTATTCTCTCCATCTAATAAAGGGCCTGGACCAGTGTTAGCATTTCTTTTATTCCTAAGACACTTTAAAAGCTTACTATCCTTAGCTCTGCCAAACAGTTTTCTTTGATATCTTTAGCTTCCCTTATCTATTGTCAACACATCATAACTTAGGTAACAAAGAGTCCTGTGGCACCTTAAAGACTAACTAAAGTATTGAAGCATAAGCTTTCATGGGCTAATACACACTTCGTCGGATGCAAGCAGTGGAAGTGTCCAGGGGCAGGTATAGATAAGTAGGCAAGAACCAGGTAGGAGGTAACAAGGTTAGACCAATCAGGTTGAACCAGCTTGTTATCTCAAATCAGGGAGGGTGAGGTATTCTTCTAGCAGCTGAATTGGAGGTGTGAACTCGGAGAGAGGAGAAGCTGTTTTTGTAATTAGCAAGCCATTCAAGATCCTTGTTCAATCCCAGATTGATTGTGTCAAATTTGCAAATGAATTGCAGCTCTGCAGTTTCTCTTTGCAGTCTGGTCTTGAAGTTTTTTTGCTGCAGTATGGTGACTTAAATCTGTAATTGTGTGTCCAGGCAGGTTGAAGTGTTCTCCTACAGGTTTTTGTATATTGCCATTCCTGATATCTGATTTGTATCCATTTATCCTTTTTCATAGGGACTGTCTAGTTTGTCCGATGTACATAGCAGAGCGACATTGGTGGCATATAATGGCATATATGATATTGGTAGATGTGCAGGTGAATGATTTGACACAATCTGGGATTGAACAAGGATCTTGAATGGCTTGCTAATTACAAAAACAGCTTCTCCTCTCTCTGAGTTCACACCTCCAATTCAGCTGCTAGAAGAATACCTCACCCTCCCTGATTTGAGATAACAAGCTGGTTCAGCCTGATTGGACTAACCTTGTTACCTCCTACCTGGTTCTTGCCTACTTATCTATACCTGGACACTTCCACTGCTTGCATCCGACAAAGTGGGTATTAGCCCACGAAAGCTTCAATACTTTAGTTAGTCTTTAAGGTGCCACAGGACTCTTTGTTACCTCTGCTATTCCAGACTAACACGGCTACCTCTCTGATTCTTGACATCATAACTTAATATATACTGATTGCTTTCCCCATCCCCACACTTTTCCCCATTTCTTATATATAGTGTTATTTCTAAATGCTGCTTTCACTTCCCCACTGAACCAGGATGGGCCTTTAGGCCAAGTTCTCCTCCTCCTTCATTGTGGTTTTTTGGCCATCTAATACACTTCTTAAAGAGTTCCCAATTTTCATTCAGATTTTTCTGCTTACATTATTCCTCCCAATTAATTTCACTCACTTTCCTCAGCTTTAGGAAATTAGTCCTTTTTATTTGCCCATACTGAATACAATCAGATCATATTTCCTGTTCCTTAGGCAAACACCAACTTCCAGACCAGTGATTAATTCATCTGTATCTATCATAATACAGTCCAAAACAGCATTAAAATGTATTTGGTGCAATACTTGAGGGTTTAAAAAAACCTCTATAATTTTTAGAAACTAATGATGTTTTACTATTGGCTTCATGAGACCTCCAGCATGTGTCTCCCAAGACCCATAACACCATAGATTTTCTGTCTGCACATTACACACAGTTGCTCTCTGGTCTGATTCAGTGGCCTGTATCAGAGCCCCAGCAGTACCATCTCCTGGTGTTTGTTAATTAGCACATTGATCCCTGTGCACTGAAGATCCTGAGGTATCAATCATGTAGAGTGGCACCCTCCACCCCCCACCATCTCCTTTACCCACTCTGGTCTTCCTGAACAGGTTATAACTAGTGATTTTAACATTCCAGTCATGCAAATCATCCCAACAGGTTTCACTAATCCCATTCACATCACACGTCTTCTCAATGAGCATTTCCAATTCCCCTTGCTTGTTACCCACATTCCTAGTACTGCTTTATAAGCATCTTTCAGAGACAATCCATGACAAGAACCAGTCACTGTGAAGCCCGCACACCTGATGAATCAATTAGCCAGTGCTTGATTAAACTCACACCACCTATAGAAAGATCTGACACAGAACTGATCAGAGCCATCAAACCACCTGAGAGATTAATTTCTTGGTAAGATACAGAAATGGCCAGGTGGAGAGGTAGTGAAACCTGCCCTGGGGTTCAGAGCTCAGCTGGGAGGGGCTATTCCACCACTTATGACTGGAAGACAGATGAAACCTTGGGACCAGACAATTCTGGGGCAGTTGCAGATGAGGGGTATCTACCAAAAGAGAGGGGCCCTGGTGGCTCCTGGATCTGCCCAAGTGCATCTGTCACAGGGTCACACTCACCTCTCACAAGCACCCCCTGGCCGAGTGCACGTGCCTGCATCCTCTGTTTGTGGTGGCTCTTTGGGGAGTCAGCCCTCTGGGCAAGTCATACATGTGCTGTCTGTGAGATAAACACAACATAAGCCCCTTTTGGGATACAAGTGCAGCCGGGGCCTCTCTCAGTGCCCCCTGTGTAGGCTGACCATACGTCCCGTTTTGAACGGGACAGTCCCGTTTTTTTCATGTTTTTGAACCGTCCCGTCTTTTTGTCAAAAATATCAATTTTGTCCCGTTTTTGGGGCAGGTGCAGGACTCCCAAGAGCTCAGGTGAAGAATCTTGCTACCTAAGGACAAGTATCAGATGTCAAAATCTCCGATGAGCAAACTGCGCTCATCGGAGACTTTGACATCTGATACTAGTCCTTAGGTAGGGAGAGGAGGCAGTGGACGGAGGGAGAGAGCAGGGAGGAAGGGAGGGATGGAGAAGGGATGGATGGAGAGAAGGGAGGGATGGAGAGAAGGGAGGGATGGAGAGAAGGGAGGGATGGAGAAGGGGGATGGAGAGAAGGAGGGAAGGAGGAATAGAGAGGAGGAGGCGGCAGCGGGCGGCGGGCTGAAGCCGATGGCGGATCGGAGCTGTCCGGAGCCGCAGCCGGGGGCCGAGCGCGCCGGCGGGGGGGCTGCCGGTCGGGTTTTATGACTCATAATCACATAAATTCAGTTATGTGATTATGAGTCATAAAACGTCCACCGCCCCCCCTCCCCTCCCCCGCTGCCACCGCAGCTCCGGACAGCTCCGCTCGGCAGTCGGCTTCAGCCCGCCGCCCGCTGCCAGCCGGACGCTTTATGACTTCTCCATCCCTCCCTTCCTCCTTGCTCTCTCCCTCCGTCCGCTGCCTCCTCTCGCTCCCTCCATCCCTTCTCTCTATCCCCTTCTCCATCCCTCCATCCCTTCCTTCCTCCCTTCTCTCTATCCCTCCATCCCTCTCTATCTCCCTTCTCCATCCCTCCCTTCCTCCCTTCTCTCTCTCCCTCCGTCCACTGCCTCCTCTTCCATCTCCCTTCTCTCCATCCCTCCCTTCCTCCTTGCTCTCTCCCTCCGTCCGCTGCCTCCTCTCGCTCCCTCCATCCCTTCTCTCTATCCCCTTCTCCATCCCTCCATCCCTTCCTTCCTCCCTTCTCTCTATCCCTCCATCCCTCTCTATCTCCCTTCTCCATCCCTCCCTTCCTCCCTTCTCTCTCTCCCTCCGTCCACTGCCTCCTCTTCCATCTCCCTTCTCTCCATCCCTCCTTCTCGCTGTCCCTTGCCTCCTCCATCCCCCCTGCTCCCTACCCCCATCTCTTCTCTCATCCATGCATCCTCTCCCTTCTCACCTTCGTGCCTTCTCTCCCTCCGTCCCCTCCATCATCTGCATCCCTCATCCCCCCTTCTCTCTCTCCCTCCATCCTCTTCATCCCCCATCCCTGTTCTGCTTATTCCTCCATCCATCCCCCCCGACCCCCCTCTGCCTTCCCCCCGCCCGGCGCTGGGGGGTCCAGGTGTGGCCATGCCCCCCCCCCACACCCTGTCCCGTTTTTGCCATCCCAATGTCCCGTTTTTGTCTAAAGGAAATATGGTCAGCCTACCCCTGTGATGTCTCTGTCCCTGCTCCAGAACAAGCAGTGCCCCAAGGCTCCTTCCCTGGAGGCAGCGTCTTCACTCTCTCAGGGGCTCTCCGGCCCCAGACCTTCATTTGGGCCAGTACAGTTCAGTCTCTTCTGGGATGTCACAAAGCCCAGGCCACTTTATCAGTGGCTGGAAGGCAGAACCAGGCCCACCCTCTACTCCAGATTCAAGCTCAGGGACCCTATAGCTACCAGTCACCTGTAATGTCCCTTTAAATAAACTGTGTTGCTGCTATAATTCCCTGGGTCATTTCCCCATGTCTCCCACACATTCTCCACCCTTAACTCAAGGCCTTGTCCTTCTGGAGTCCCAGCAACCAGCCTGGAGCACTATCCACTCTCCTCTAGCAAGGAACTGAAGTCCTCCTCGGCTGGCCCTGCAGCTCTTCTTATACTGACCTGCTGGTCCCTGATTGGCTGCTTCCCACACAGCCACTCTAAGCAGCTTGGAGGACCTCTCTATAGCCCGTTTCTGGGGTGGAGTGTGGCAGAGTCACCAGGCCTCCAGCAGGAGGCCTCAGGGTCTAGTCCACCCTGTCACAGTGTAACCCACACACCTGCTGGCTGTGGTGCTTTGTCCCATCTAATGGCACCGAGACCACTCAGAGAGAGAGAGAGATTAATGAGTCTGTTCTACAGCCTTAGCTAAGGAGCAGCTGGGTTTTAGCTCATGCGCTATGTAAAGGCTCATGCATTAAGCTCCAGAAGTCCCAGGTTCGATCCTGATTGCTGGGATCTGTCGGCGTTACAACAGCATCACACTGTAAAGCATCAAGACAGATTTTCCAGGATGGAAATCCAGCGGGAGAAGCCTACAGGCGAAGCTCTGAGAAGACCTGGAGGATCTTTGCTGATTTTCTGTTACAACAGGCTGTGGAGTAATTAAATTCACATGGAAGGAATGTGAAATAACTCCTAGATAATTTTATCGTAGTGGGAACAAAATCGATCATGCAGAAATAGGGAGGAGGTTATTAGGGTGGGGAATGCAAAATATAAACCAGGGGCTGGGGAACTGGAGAACACCAACATAGAGAGGGGTGATTGGGGCAGGAAAATTCAGCTACAGAAGGCACCGTGGAGCTGGAGCAGGGGTGAAAGTAACAGAAACTTCTTACCGGTATGGGGGCTGGCCCAGCTCTGGCCCCCGGAAGGGGCGGAGCCTCTGCTAGAAGAGCCATCCCGCCCCCATACCGGTAAGGAGCCTCCCCCCAGACCCCTCTACACCCCTCCTCAGCCCAACCTTCTCCCCCTCCCTGCTCTGGCGCAATTTTAAAGAGCCTGGGGCGGTAGCGGTGTCCCAGCCCCGGGCTCTTTAAATAGCTACTGGAGCCCCCGCTTCCCCAGGGCTCCGTCAGCAGCGCTCCTGGCCCCGCGGAGCCCTGGGGAGGCTGCGGCAGGACTCCAGTAGCTATTTTAAAAGACCGGGGCTGAGACACTGCGAGCGCCCCGGCCCTGCCGCTGGAGCCATGTTGCAGCCTCCCCCAGGCTCCCGCAGGAATTGAAACCGATCCGCCCCGGTACAGCGCACCGACTCTTGCCGGTATGCCGTACCGGGGAATACCAGCTTACTTTAACCTCTGGGCTGGAGGCTGCAAAAATAAGTAAAACAAAGAGGGGATTCTGGTGTAGGAAACACAAAGTAAAAAAGACGGTTATTGAGGTGGGGAATGCAAAAAGAACAGGATTTGCAATGCAAACAAGGGGACTGGGAATGCAAACGTATCTCCCAAACAACCTGAGTTCAGGGGATGCAAAAAGCAAAGAGTTTGATTAGGGGAGGATGCATCACCCGTGCAGAGCGAGCTCTTCCAGTATTTCTACTGGCTGGGCGGGAAGCAGAGCACAGCCAATAGCAGAGCCCCAGGGTTTTGAAAGTAAACAGCTCAGGCCCAGGCCGCTGAGTGGGCACATGCGGCAGATGGTGGCTGCTACTCCGCATGTGCTCACCTGGCTGGCACCGGGTGTTTGCTGGTGCTGTAGCCTCAGAGGGGCTCTCTGGGCTGCCAACACCTTTCCCACCTTAGAGAGCCTGAAAATCAGCTGTAGGGCAGGAGTGGGGGAAGCCGGGAGCATTTTCTTCTCCCTCTAGTCCCCCTGCAGGAGATGTTGGGCTAGGACGTCAGAGTCTGCACGGGACTGAGCAGGGCCTGAGGTATCTCCAGTCCAGTTTGTGACAAGGCCTGATCTGCCCCCCTCCCCCAGTGGAAATGGGACAGGACAAAAGGGAGGCCTCAATCCACAGCTGTGTCCTGGGATCTGACATGTGTGATGCTGCCTCCCCGCTGGGTCCTCTTCACACGGCAAACACGGGAGGGGAGGCAGGGACCCAGCCCCTCTTCCTGCTCAGCAGCGGGAGGTAGCAGAGCACCGGGGGTGATGGCTGGGGAGCACGGGGGGACTCAGGGCTGGGGGTTTTCCGGGATCACGGGGATACTGGGAGTCAGTGACACCGTCCAGGCCCTCGCTGAGGCAGAGCAGAATCCAGCAGCTCAATAGGCGCTGAAGAGCCTTTTGCTGATCAGAAATTCGTCTCTTATGGCCGAGGCCTGGGAAGGGAGAAGGCCGGGGCTGGGCTGTGGGGACTCCCCCTTCGCAGCTGGGTAGCACGTCCCGCTCGGCCTGGAAGTGTGAGCTCCAGCTGCAGCCTGCTCCAGGACTGTGCTGCAGTGACAGACCCAGGAGTTCTACCCACGTCTGTGCTGGTAACGAGAAGGTCGCGCCTCCCTTGTCAAGTTAGCCTCCTGCAATAGTTCATGGTTCATGCTTTGGATGGTTCATGCTTTGAGCAGCAGGGGGCAGCACTGCTCTTCCTGTGCCCGCGGAGCCGGTTCTCCGTGTCATGGTGGGAGTAGCACATGGCTTTGGAGGGGAGGGAGGAGTTAGCACCTCTACTGCCCTGCATTGCCCTGATTCCAGGCACTGCCTGGTTATTGGTTGTGCCTTCCTTGCGGTTCCCTTTTTCTTCTCACTAGATATCAGGGGGTTTCCGGATTTTAGTGGCTCTGGGAGGCCTGGTGTTTATTTCCCTGCATGCAGTGCCCCTGTCGGATGGGCCTCACGATAATTAGTTGATCCCCATCAACCCTGGCTGGTTCACACAAGAACACTTCTTAAGCTGTTTCCATATAAGCCAACAGCTGTTAGGGGACGTGGTTCAGACCTGGGTCTGGGTTTGCAGCAGGCCACAGGGTCTAGCTCAAACCAGGCAGTGCTCTGACATCCCAAGCTACCTGGGCAGGAAAGCAGGGGCAGAGGTGGTCTTGGCACATCAGCTGGCAACCTCAAGGGGCTTTCTGTGATCCAACCCATCACAAGGACAAATTGGATTTCCCTGGCCCAGCCCCGGAAATTCTATGATCTGTCATTAAAAAGTGGACACTTCGATTCTATTATAGGATTTACCCCTCCCCTCTCCCCAAATGTAACCTCGTCTTAGCATGAAATCACGATACTGTAGATGTCTGTGTATGTTATTTGTGTAGGGCAAGGAGCTGATACCCATGTGTGTGAGGTACTATTCAATGCATTTAAAGGTATGTCTAGACCAGTGGTTTTCCACCTGTGGTGCGCAGTCCACAGACAAGGTCCAAGGTTTTCTGTGGGGTCTGCACCGTCATTTGAATTTTTTTAGTGCTCTGCCAATGAAAAATGTTAAAAACCTCTAGCCCTAAGCCTTTGTCTTTAGTCTTTGTCTTTAACCTTTTTCTTGGAGGTCAGTGATTCCCCCTGGGAGAATGGAACATTCCACCAGGGGGCACACTACTGAGAATCCCTGCTGGAGAGGAGCCGACAGTTTATCGTGAAAATGCCGAGAGACCTATAAGTGCAGCGTAGGCGCCCAACGCAGTTCATCGTTCGTCGGCAGGAAGCACTTGGCATTTCTCCAAGAATCTGGCTCTTTTTTAAAAGTCTGGCCTGTCAACTAGATTGTGCTAATTCCAATATTCCTCAATTGTAACCCCATTACCTTGCAGTGCCGTGACTAGGCAGGGTGAGTTCCCATGGCCAGGTTCACCACTGTTTGTCCCTGGAGAGCTCAGAATGAGGCTGAACATCCCACCCGATTGCAGTTACCTAAAACGTTCTGCTTGTGCTTCAGCCAAGAGGATCCAACAAGATTTTGGTAGCCATGGTAAGAACCTATTTGTTGGTGTTTGTTAATTGATTTGTGAAGCATCAGTCTCATGCATAGAAGTTCTGAGCATGCAATCCCAGGACAGTCAGTGGGCATGCAGGTGGGTAAACTAGCCCAGAACTGGGCCTTTGAGCTCAACAATTAGAAATATCATCTGCTGAGGAAATTTGATATGAAAGTGACAGAGAGATATAGACATAGGACCCCACAAACTGCGCTGCTACAGATTCACCTGGCCGTGAGCCAGATTCAATCTGCCAAATATATTCATGAAAATACTCTGATTTAGCTCATTTCTGAAAAGTCTTTTAATTAAGTCATCAAAAGTTGGTACAAAAGTGCTAGCATGACAGGAAGACAAGTAATTATCTATATAACAGGCACCAATTTATTACTCTACCATTGTAAGACAAATCCCACCTGAAATAGAACTATGAGCTTCCATTTTGACCTGCTCATCAATAACATATAATCAAAGCTTGCCAAAGCAGGTTCCAGCGACACTCCCTCCATGTTCTTGGTTCCCTTTGGAACGCTGGCGGAATAGCAGGATGGCTTTGGATCTGGCGAGTCCCATCACCATGATTTGTGTTAGAGAGAAAAAGTGAGTAACACGAAGAGGACAATTTAGAAACTGGCAAACAGCTTCAGAGCAGCAACGTGGACCAGGATGACAGATCCTCCAAACAGTGAAGGGCTCAGAACACTGGGGAAGGCCAGGCCACCTCTGGCAGCTGTTAATAGGAAAACGCAGGTCAAATAATTGATAGGAAATCATTTCACACTGACAGATCCTTAAAGCTGGACACTGGTTTCCTTCCCAGAAGCTACTGGAACCTGTTTATTGCTGAGAGACCTTAATCCATTTCCCCTCAGCAGGACACTCCAGCCGGGGACATTCACCTCACTGGTGAGATATTTCACCTGGTTCCTCCCTCCTCAGCCTGATTGTTCCATTGGTATCAGTCACTGGGGGCCATGTTTTCCCCAAGATCGCCCCAGAGGCTCCGATTTGGAACTTGTTATCTGCGTAAGTATATTCGAGTTATGAGTAATAAAGACATGAGTCTATGAAACACTGGCTCCAGACACCAGTAACGCCATTTCTGGTTTATTTGTGGGTTTTTTTTGCTTTAGGGATAATGTAGAGCTGAGCAGAGATGGGTCATTCCATGTTGTGGAGGAGTTTGATATTTCAAAATTTGGTTATGTTCTGACTTGTAACGAAACCCCCAAATTTTGAAATTCTCCACAAAAGGGAACAGAGCATCGGCTCAGCAGCAGTCCACCAAGCAGGTTGTCCCAGGTTTGGGGGCACTGGAAATCCTGGGGTCCATGATTTCTAGGTAGTCCTATTGTAAAATTCCAATAAGAATATGTTTTATCGAGATTTTTCCAACCTGCTCTGGTAAAATAGTCCTGTTTAGTTCTTTGGGAGGATGTAGTTCCACTGGGGATAGAATGAATCTAGTTACGAGAGGAAGGAGATGGAGACACACTTGTGATGTAGGGTTAGGGGATATGTGTTGAGCTTATAGTTCAGGACACTGAAGATGACACTTTAGTGCTCTAAGGAGTAATTCTCCCTACATTTTCTTTTTTGAAATCATCTGCACTTAGATTTCATTGAGACCTGAAAGTGCTCAGATACTAGTCGTGAGGGACATATGAGAAACTGGATACATAGACAGAACCGACAGTTAAACCCACTTATTTCTCAACTGGTTTCATGTTACATGTTTGCCTGGTGGGGTTGGTCTTGGCTCTTTCAACACAAAGGGTTGAAAAAGACATTTTCAAAACAATGTAAAGAAAAAGTTTCTTTCTTACCAGAGTTGTAAACACATGTTTTGGCCTTCTCTCCTATGGTACAAAACAGAGAGGGTCAATGAAATGGGATCTGCCCAGGGAGAATTTTCAACTTCATTTGACTGTTTCCAAAGAAACATAGGAACTGTTGGATTGGATTCCACCAATGGGCTCCATCTAGCCTGGTATCCTGTCTCTGATTGAGGTGAAGCCCAGCTGCCTCAGGGGAAGCTGCAGGAAATCTCCGAGTGAACAATTCTGGAATTACCGACACATAGGGGAATTTCTTCCCCAACCCTGGCAGTTAGTGACCTTCTGTCCTCAGACCTAAGGGGTTATAATCCTTTTAAAAACTATTATTTTATTCTATGCAACATAACTGTGGAGATTCTCACTTTCTGTATTAATAACTAAGCCTTTTATTGAATTCTACTGAGCTCTTGGCCTTATGGAAGCCTTGTGGCAATGAGTTCTGTAAGTTAACCCTTCATTATATAACAGGGCTTTCCCTTTTACTAGATAAAATATGTTACCTTCAGTTTATTCTTGTTTTATGAGAAAAGGGAAATGGCACGCTCTAATTTGCCACTGTTTCATTTATGATTGTGTATAACTCCATAGTGTTCCTTTTGATGTGTCTCTTCTGCTAATTAAACCATCCCAATCTCACCTTTATATATCTCTGCAGACCTCTCCCTGTTTTCAACGCTTTTGGAGCTAGGATGATCAGAACTGAACCTCTTATCCCAGAGAAGGGTGCCCCAATGATTCATATAAGGGTGTTATAATATTTTCATATTATTCTCCATCCCATCATTCCAGATGAATGCTAACTTTTTCTTGCTCGCTAGACCTTGTGGCACATTGAACAGAGGTTTGCACTGAGATTTGCACCGAACTCTCCACAATGCTGGCCTGCTCTCTGTCTGAGTTGGTACAGTGCATTAAGAATCCAGTGACACTATCCCTCACAATGTGTGTTACCTTGAATGTGTGTCAGTGAATTTCACCTGATGTTGTGTTGCCCATTCACCCAACCTGGTTAGATCTCTCTGAAGTTCCGCGTCGTCATCCCTAGTCCTGCTCCAAATAATGTGCCATCTGCCCACTAGGCCACCCCACTCCTCCCTTTCCCACAGCCTATGGATTTCCTGTGCCGTGTCTGAGGAGCCACAACTGCTTGGCCAGGGCTCCTGTGCACTCTATAGGGAGTATATGTGTGTTGACAACTCGCAGTGGTTTGGGGCCTTCACCTGTCTTCCTAGTGCTCCCATTGCCATGACGTCTGGACACCTTCTCTTTCCTCAGTGAGCGCTTGGGACCCAGTGTCCACCCACCGCACCTGAGCCCTCTCAAGCAGCAAGAGTCGTGGCAGCCTGTCTCCCCAGTCCTGGTGTCAAGTCCCCCTCTCAGCATCTCTCTCCTCAGCTCTCCCTGAAGTGGGGGTTTCAAATCTCCACAGCAAATAGCCCCACCCAAATATTTCTCCTGTTCAGCCCAGTACTCACCACCCTGGTACGCGCAATTAAAACGGCTGCAGGTCTGGTTTGTGCTCCGGAGGACAATGCTGTTACTCCCTTGTCCTGGGAACGCGTTGAATATCTCATGGACTGGGATTAACACTTCTTCCTCCTGCTGAAAGTGTGAGAAGTTCCTGATCTCGGCACCAAAGCAGGTGTGGATGGTGAACAATGTGGCCGTGCCAAATCCCTTAGCTACTTCTACATTAAAAGATGAAGAGGCAAAGTGTCCAAACCTGATTTGACCTGATCCCGTGTACTGCGTTTCGTCCCCCCGGTAGAGCGTCATGTTGTACATCACATCACACCTCCCTCGTAAGAGCTGCAAAGCTCTTGTCAAATAATAATGAAAGGCTTTGAACTGGAAATTGTCCATGTAATGAGCTCGAGATGTGCCAGCCCCTCTCACTGCCTCCTTCAACGCATGGTGAAAGTCATTGTCTGTATAGAATCAGAGAGGTAGCCGTGTTAGTCTGGAATAGCAGAGGAAACAAAATCCTGTGGCACCTTAAAGACTAACTATAAAGTTTTGAAGCATGAGCTTTCGTGGGCTAATACCCACTTCGTCGGATGCAAGCAGTGGAAATGTTTAGAGGCAGGTCTGGGAAAGTAGGTAAGAACCAGGTGGGAGGTGAAAAGGTTAGTCCAAATAAGCTGAACCAGTTTGTTATCTCCGATCAGGGAGTGTGGATTATTCTTCTAGCATTTGAATGGGGTGTGTGAACATGGAGAGAGGAGAAACAATGTCTGTAATGAGCCAGCCATTCTAGATCTTTGTTCAATCCTAGAATGTGTGTGCTGAATTTGCAAATGAATTGAAGTTCTGCAGTTTCCCTTTGTAGTCTGGTCTTGAAGTGTTTTTGCTGCAGGATGGTGACTTTTAAATCTGCTAATGTGTGTCCAGGCAGGTTGAAGTGTTCCCCTACAGGTTTGTGTATATTGCCATTCCTAATATCTGATTTGTGTGCATTTATCCTTTTTCGTAGGGACTGTCCAGTTTGGCCGATGTACATAGCAGAGGGACACTGGTGGCATATAATGGCATATATGACATTGGTTGATGTGCAGGTGAATGAACCAGTGATGGTATGATTGATCTGGTTAGGTCCTGTGATGTTGTTGCTGGTGTAGATATGTGGGCAGAGTTGGCATCGAGGTTTGTTGCATGGATTGGTTCCTGAGTTGGAGTTATTGTGGTGCAGTGTGCTGTTGCTGGTGAGAATTTGTTTAAGGTTGGCAGGTTGTCTGTGTGCCAGGACTGGCCTTCCTCCCAAGGCCTGTGAAAGTGAAGGATTATTGTCCAGGATGGGTTGTAGGTCACTGATGATGCGTTGCAGAGGTTTTAACTGAGGACTGTAGGTGATGGCCAGTGGTGTTCTGTTGTTTTCTTTCTTGGGCTTGTCTTGTAGCAGTAGGCTTCTGGGTACACGTCTGGCTCTGTTGATCTGTGTCCTTATTTCCTTGTGTGGGTATTGTAGTTTTGAGAAAGCTTGGTGAAGATCTCGTAGGTGTTGGTCTCTGTCTGAGGGGTTGGAGCAAATCCGATTGTACCTCAGTGCTTGGCTGTAGACAATGGATCGTGTGGTATGTCCGGGATGGAAGCTGGTGGCATGAAGGTAGGCATAGCTGTCGGTAGGTTTTCGGTATAGGGTGGTGTCGATGTGGCCGTCATTAATTTGCACTGTGGTGTCTAGGAAGTGGATTTCTTGTGTGGACTGGTCTAGACTGAGGTGGATGTTGGGGTGGAAGCTGTTGAAGTCATGGTGGAAACTACTACAATGCATTGGTGACCTTCCAGAAAACACCATCCTAGCCACCATGGATGTAGAGGCTCTCTACACCAACATCCCACACAAAGATGGAATACAAGCTGTCCGGAATAGTATCCCTGATGATGCCACAGCACAGGTGGTTGCTAAGCTCTGTGACTTTATCCTCACACACAACTATTTCAAATTTGGTGACAATATATACCTCCAGACCAGCGGGACTGCTATGGGCACCCGCATGGCCCCACAGTATGCCAACATCTTTATGGCAGACCTGGAACAACGCTTCCTCAACTCTCGTCCACTCACACCC
This sequence comes from Sternotherus odoratus, assembly GCA_032164245.1. Classification (NCBI taxonomy): domain Eukaryota; kingdom Metazoa; phylum Chordata; order Testudines; family Kinosternidae; genus Sternotherus; species Sternotherus odoratus. Next base: position 295,730,198 of record JAVMKO010000001.1, read on the forward strand.
CTTCTCTATCTACGCTACATTGATGACATCTTCATCATCTGGACCCATGGGAAAGAAACTCTGGAAGAATTCCACCATGACTTCAACAGCTTCCACCCCAACATCCACCTCAGTCTAGACCAGTCCACACAAGAAATCCACTTCCTAGACACCACAGTGCAAATTAATGACGGCCACATCGACACCACCCTATACCGAAAACCTACCGACAGCTATGCCTACCTTCATGCCACCAGCTTCCATCCCGGACATACCACACGATCCATTGTCTACAGCCAAGCACTGAGGTACAATCGGATTTGCTCCAACCCCTCAGACAGAGACCAACACCTACGAGATCTTCACCAAGCTTTCTCAAAACTACAATACCCACACAAGGAAATAAGGACACAGATCAACAGAGCCAGACGTGTACCCAGAAGCCTACTGCTACAAGACAAGCCCAAGAAAGAAAACAACAGAACACCACTGGCCATCACCTACAGTCCTCAGTTAAAACCTCTGCAACGCATCATCAGTGACCTACAACCCATCCTGGACAATAATCCCTCACTTTCACAGGCCTTGGGAGGAAGGCCAGTCCTGGCACACAGACAACCTGCCAACCTTAAACAAATTCTCACCAGCAACAGCACACTGCACCACAATAACTCCAACTCAGGAACCAATCCATGCAACAAACCTCGATGCCAACTCTGCCCACATATCTACACCAGCAACAACATCACAGGACCTAACCAGATCAATCATACCATCACTGGTTCATTCACCTGCACATCAACCAATGTCATATATGCCATTATATGCCACCAGTGTCCCTCTGCTATGTACATCGGCCAAACTGGACAGTCCCTACGAAAAAGGATAAATGCACACAAATCAGATATTAGGAATGGCAATATACACAAACCTGTAGGGGAACACTTCAACCTGCCTGGACACACATTAGCAGATTTAAAAGTCACCATCCTGCAGCAAAAACACTTCAAGACCAGACTACAAAGGGAAACTGCAGAACTTCAATTCATTTGCAAATTCAGCACACACATTCTAGGATTGAACAAAGATCTAGAATGGCTGGCTCATTACAGACATTGTTTCTCCTCTCTCCATGTTCACACACCCCATTCAAATGCTAGATGAATAATCCACACTCCCTGATCGGAGATAACAAACTGGTTCAGCTTATTTGGACTAACCTTTTCACCTCCCACCTGGTTCTTACCTACTTTCCCAGACCTGCCTCTAAACATTTCCACTGCTTGCATCCGACGAAGTGGGTATTAGCCCACGAAAGCTCATGCTTCAAAACTTTATAGTTAGTCTTTAAGGTGCCACAGGATTTTGTTTCCTCTGTTATTGTCTGTATAGGCTATTATGGCTCTTCCGTGCTCATCTTTAAAGGCTTTGGGGAGAGAAATCACTTTCTTTACAACTTCCCATTTTTTTTCTGAGTTTTCCCACACCCTGCGAAACACCGAGGACATGGACACTTCGTTCTGTAGCAGTCCAGGTGCAATTCCATCCATTTCTTTAACACATCCTATATATTGATCATCAAAAGCGTCATCCATCATGCTCAGCTCCACCTGACATTTTGCCTGGGAGAATAAAGGAAACATCTGGTCACATTAGCATTTATGTTACAATAGCACCTACTGGTAGACCCCGGATCAGGCCCTGTTGTGCTCGGCCCTGTACAAACACACTAGGAAAATGGCCTCTGCCCCTAGAAGCGTACCTCTAAAGAGACGAGAGAGAGGAGAGGTGGGAGAAAGGGATATGACACACAAGCAGAATCCCCGGTGTATTGCTTAGCATGTGTCATGTTGGTTGCACAATTTTTGAGAGGGAGGAGCGGGGTGGTGTGATGGGTTTGTAGCTGTCTTGTAATAACTGATCAATACTGTCTGTGGCTCTGATTACTGGGATTATTACCAAACATATTGAGATGGTTTAATAGAGGTTTGTTGGAAAAAAGAAGCACAGGTGGATAGAAGGGGTCATGAGGAGCCACTTCTTAGCAAACGCTGCACGGTTGTTAGGGGAAAATGCCACAACTATTAACTTTGAAGATTTTGGTTCCTATAGCGCTAACCTGCAAAGCTGGTCTGAGCCAGGCAGGAAGAGGTCTGGGAATGCAGGTGATCAGCAGATCCCTGTCAGGTTTAACAAGGAACACTGGGTTAGAGGGGAGAGGGAGTTGTTCTGGGGGAGCCAGGCTCAGAGACAGGCCCTGCTGGGGTGCAGAGAACCTGCCTACATTAGCCCCAGGGGATGGTAGCCCTATAGGTAAGATGGATGTGAGTGTGGACTGTGGATTGTTTTAAAATCCGGTTTCTCAAAATGATTTTTAACTACAGTAAAATGAACAACACTCCGTTTCGTGTCAGCAGATATGCCACGGGGGCCCCGACTCCCGAGGGGACGTACCTCAGAGACCTGAATGCAGCCGGAGCCGCTGGGTAAGCGCGGTGGATACACAGGTACCGCAGCCCAGGGCCCCGTCTGAGAGTGGGAGAATCCCAGGACTCCTGCCCAGGAGTGGTAAAGGCCTGACACCCGCAGGGTGCACTCAGAGACCAGCGAGCCATGTACCCGTCACAGAGGTGTTTTAGTTTACCTGGGACTATGTTAGTGTACTAGATATAATGTGTGCAGGTGTGGGGTTAGGAAGAAAGGTAGGAAGAGATACATTAATAAGGAAGACAAATCATGGGGAACAAGAGACATGGGAGGGAGGTAGTAGGAACTGAGATTCCAATCCACCCCCATGGGGATATCTAGAAACCACCCCCATTTACTTCAGTGGGAGTCAGTGGGTTGCCATCTCCGTATGCCAGCCATGCACTGTGTTTTCCAGGGCTGGCAGTGCCTGTGGGAAGTTTCCATCCAGCCCCCAAATGCGCATGAAGGACGTCATTTGGTAGAAGAAGATGGCGTCCTCCACACAGCATGAGCTCCCATGCCCCAGACATGTGAGATCATGTCACATGGCGGGTGCCATTTTACATGCAAAAGTAGCTATTTTGTGCCACACACACCACTGGTGAAAGTTGGATCAGGTGAAGGACATTGCAAAAGGTAGGTCGAGAGGGAGGGAGGAATGGGGAGGAGTAAAGGCAGGGACGCTGAGGCTGGCAAAGCAGGGAAGAGTCGGGGATGATTGGAGCATGCAGCCAATCAATGAAGGAGAAAGACTACCAGGAGATGAGTGAGTGTGCAGTACATGAAACATCATAGGTAAGTGTGAGAGAGTGTGTGTGGGGAATGGCGATTATGTTACGAGTTAAGGCTCGATTCAGCAGCCTACTTAATCCTGTGCCTAACTTTAAATAGGTGAGTAGCCCCATAGACTTCTGTGTGACTACTCACATGCTTACAGTTAAGCACAAGTTTACATGCTTTGCTTGATTGGGGTCGAAATATTTTTGTGAGATATCATTAACAGTGATGTTGTTACTGAACAAATTAATGGTGATGTTTCCTTGCTATTCTTTATAGCAATCAGCAGAGTCTGCTACTCACTGTTACCCTGTTTGACTATTTCTACCATCTAGCTTCTGATATGGCATCTGTAGCACAGTATTTCCACACAATGATTTTCATGTACTCTTTGAATTACCTACAGTACCCAGTAATAGAAGATGCTTCATGCTTCATCTCAGATTGTACTAGAAAATGATGTATTAGTCTGTTGTGTGTAATTTTAGGACAAAGTTTAGAGAAGCAATTTTTCAACACTATTGTGGTGAGTTGTATAAACCCCACTCTGCTTAACCAGGGGTTAACAGGGGCCTGAGCCCCATAAGGCTGCGGGTTGGCATCCAGAGGGGTGTTAGGCACAATTGTTGATAAAACTCAGCTGCAGTAGCTGGGGATGTCCCCTCTTGAGCTAAAGACAGAGAGAGGCCTGGAGGCAGAGCTGGAGGGTATGGAGCCAGGAAGATCCCTGGGAAGCAGGGGGCAGTGAAGCCTGGGACCAGAGGTGGATTGCCTCAGACTAGAGGAAGCCAGAGGCAGTGATGATTAGGGCCCTATCAAATTGGATCTGCCCCCATGAAATATGGTCTTTTGTGTGCTTTTATCCTGTATTATCCAGATTTAATGGGGGAGACCAGTATTTCTCGAACTGGGGTCCTGACCAAAAAGGATTGCAGGGTTATTTTACGGGAGGTCATGATATTGCCACCCTTACTTCTGTGCTGCTTTCAGAGCTGGGTGGCTGGAGGGCAGCAGCTGTTGGCCAGGTGCCCAGCTCTGAAGGCAGCACCCTGCCAGCAGTGGTGTAGAAGTAAGGGTGGCAACACCATACCAGGCCATCCTTCCTTCTGCGCTGATGCTCGCGATGGTGCTGCCTTCAGAGCTGGGCTCCCGGCCAGCAGCTGCTGCTCTCCTGTTGCCCAGCTCTGAACGCAGCACCACTGCCAGCAACAGCGCAAAACTAAGTACCACAACCCCGCCCCTACAATAACCTCGTGACCCTGTCAAGACCCCAACAATTGCAACACCATGAAATTTCAGACTTAATAGTCTGACATGCTGAAATTTTTGATTTTTAAATACCAGTGACCAATCCTATCCAATCCAGTAACATTGACCAAAGTGGACAGTGAATTTGCTATGGCCCTCGTGATGATAAAACCCAAGGGGTGTTTGGAGTGCAGTTTGAGGGACTGCGGGGAGAGGCGGAAGACCTCGGCAGTCCCTCTCCTGGCAGTAAGGAGTGGAGAGACCTGAGGGGAACCGGGAGACTCCTGCAGGGTGAGGAGGAAGCCTGAGCTGGGCAGAAATTGGTTTAATTTTGTTCTTTTCTTTTGGGATCCTGTTGGGGGATTCCACAAGGGAGCTCTGCGAGCCCGGCCCTGAAAGAAGGGTGAGTCGGGAGGGGCTGTGGGGCCTGGAAAAAGGCTGTGATAGGAAGATATCCAGGGAGGCAGCAGGAGTCTGACGGAACAGATCTTGGTTGCTGGTCAGAGGGTCCCTGGACTGGAACTCAGGTTAGTGGGAGGGCCTGGGTTCCCCTACCAGACACTGCAAAATGTGGCCTGGGGCCCTGATTAGACAAACACCTGTCTGGGGTGGTCTCAGTGCACTTGGTCCAGCCTCAGCACACAGGGCTGCACTAGATGGCCTCTCATGGTCCCTTCCAGCCCTACACGTCTATGGGTCTAAGGCAGTTTGGCTGCCTGCATAGCCTTGAACAGAAAAACCAGAAAACACAGAGTGCTTCACTGGCAAAGCTCAGGAGTTTACCTGAGGGAGTCCCAGCCAGGTCTGAAGACAGAAGTATGTCAAGGGGATCAGCAGAGACCTCAGCATTGTTCCAACTTTCCTGATGTGGCTGCAGGAGAATCCATCAAGAATGTCAGTGGAGATATGGGGAGAAAAGAACATGTCAAATCCAAACCTTCCCCCGATTGTTTCCCTGTGATCCATTGTTCCACGCTGAGTAGCTAGGATTTCCCAGGCAGGAATTGCTCATCTCCTGTGTAGCAGCCTGGCCATAACAGAGGCAGGTTTGTACCTGGAATACAGTTCTTAGCTGGAGGGGTGGGGAGTAGTTGTGGGGAAATCCGGCTTTCACTTCATGGTGATCACATTTCCCTAAAAGCTTTTTTTTTTTGGGGTGGGGGGAGTAGACATATGATCCATGGTGCTGCAGTGTTTACTTATAAAAACTATATATTTTCACCAGCTGGACAACCAAGCATCTTGCATTTTAAATTGGTTTAAATCCAATAGCTCTACATTCCACACCCACCCCTCTCCATTTCTTGCTTTATATGCAAATGAAGGGCGGACACGTGTCTGACGGTCAGCTAGCACCCTGGACTTTGTTATTGCATGACAAAGATATAACAATGACCCCAATATGGACCCTATCTCTGTTGCTGGTTGCCCTGTTGTATTCTGTGCCCGGATGTTGATTAAGGAAACCATAACCCAGTTTTTTGCATTAATACCTCCAAAATAAAAATCTTAGAAGCATATTGCTCTTTCACACATAACTCCAGCCACCATAATCAGGGAAAACCAATATCTTCTTGCCATTCTCCAAACGGGCAGAAGCATTTGCCCTTAAGGTAAATGTTGCTTTAGCCACAACAAACATCTTGGTGAAATAAGTCTTCTCTCACTGGAGACTCCCTGCAAGGGCAGAGTCAGATGCAGGAACACATTTTACTGGGCAAGTGTTCCAAAGGTGTTTACAGTTGTTGGGAGTGCAAGAAAAGTGCACATTCCATACAGACCTCACCCATCAAGGATGCTAGGAGAACAAGGAAAACAAATGGCACCATCCAATTAATGCTGTGGAAACCCACAATGGATACAATTAGAATATTCAAATTTCACTTATTTGAAAGACACTCGGGGCAACTCCTCGGTCTCCACATATCACACACCCTTCAAGATGATGACTGGGCCAACCAATCACGTAAATACCACTGCCTCTACTGTGGCACACCAGCGGCTCACAGCTGGACAGAGTCAAACTGAAAACCTGTCTGTGAGCATGACAAAAATATTTGAATCAGATTCACTTGCAGGTACCTGCCTAATGGAGAAAAATCCCAATGGAAGGCAAAAGCTTATTTAGATAAAAGCCAAAGAGAGAATGCTGGGGAAACTGGAGTTCCAGTTATGCTGCTATCGTATAGTGTATAGAACATGGTTTGTGTAAGCAATGAACTGGACAACACTATGGTATGAGGAGACTGTTACCTCTGTCTAGAGAGTCAGAAACAAATGAAAAAGGAACTAAATTCTATTGTGTTAATAGAATTAAAGTTGTACTGAAAATGAAATATGGCTCTGTAGCCCAATGGTTAGAGCTATCATCTGACAGATTCCACTTCAACTCCCTTCTCCATTGGTGGGAAGACTTGAACCCAGGGTCTCTTACATCCTAGGGGAGTACCCTCACCACTGGGCTACAAGTTATGAGGAAAAATCTCATTCCCTCCCCTCCTCACCAGTCAACTTTTTGTGTAAGTTTCTCTACAAGGCCTGATCTCGTAAGCAAGATCTAAGCACACTTACCAGATCGGGTCCCACAGGCGAGTTAGGGGCAGGAACACCTGTTTCCCTTGGTTCATGAAATGCTCTGGGGCTGCAGTGCACATGCTCAGAGGCAGAAACATAGGAGTCTGGGGAATTGGTTACTGCAGAAATGTAGGTGCCAAGTGAGTTTATGGGCCTACAGGGCTCACAGGCTGCTGAGCAGGGGCTTTGTGAATCTCAGGTGGGGACCTGATTCTGGGGTTGAGGTGCCCAAAGTGGCAGCTAGGTATGGATAGAGATCAGCTGTCCTGGCGATCTCTGGGGAGAGATGAACAGCTTTCTGCTTGGGCAGTTCGCCTGGTGCTATGAACGCATCCTCTGGGTAGTTGTGTCAGTAGAGGATGTATCTTTCCCATGAGCAATCAGGGATATTTGCAGTCTATGGAAATACCTGTGGTCGATGTATTTTATGATGGAGATGTGAGCAAAAGAAGCAGATTTTATTTTTTCACTACAGAGGGTTTTAAACATTTCTGTAGCTTTTCCGTCCCAAAATCTTTTATAACAAATCAGAGTTCTAAAATCAACGCAACAGAAAATATTAGATTCTTCATTCTGTGCAACCCCCAGATTCTACCTTCTGATATTACAATTTGCATAACAAACATGCCAGACCTCCGAACCCAGACTGTGGCCCCCTTGGGCTAGGAGCTGTACATAGGGAGACTGAGCCAATCCCCAAAATTTTACAGTCTAGGGCAGACAGCGGTTGGTAGAAGAAAGAGAGGTAAAGGGACTTGCCCATTGTCACACACTGCAGGCCAGGGGCAGAGCTGGGATGAAAACCTTGGTCTTCTCACTCCCAGTCCTTATCCACTGGCCCACACTCCCCTCAGTTCCATAGGTACTGGACCGATGTGAACTGCAGGCGGATTTGTATCGTGGTCTAAACCACTGTGCAACCTGCTGTCTACAGATGAATGCAGCAGAAATGTCTGTAATTAGGCTAATGAAGAGTAAGAATTTAAGGATGTTACTATACCTGACTTTCCCAAGTGTGTCTGAGTCCCTGGCAGGCTGCTGACCCAAGCAAGAGATGGCTGCAGTTGCAGAACTTAATCGGCAGTGTTCATAACACAGGAAATAGTTTGACTTTATCTGAGGAACCTCCCTGCAGAGTTTCACTTTCAGGACTAACACTGTGAGGAAGTGAGGGGCTGGTCTAAATCACACTGAAGTCAATGGAAAGACTCTCGTTGAGTTCAAGGGTCTTTGGATCAGGTCTGTGCAGAGTCAAAACATTACTACGGTATGAGCTAGGGCAAGAACTCCCGAGTATTCCCAATATCACCTGTTTCCAAACGTATCCACAAAACTACCCTCCCTCTCCCAGATGTTAAAGCCAAGCAATTTTGCTACCTTGGATCTACTGTTACCAACAACGTAGATGCTGCTGCTGAGCTCACTGGTACAGTTGGCAAAGCCGTCAGGAACTGTGGCCTTTTGCAAGACAGAGCCCAGAACAACAACAAATTGTCAACTAAAGTGAAAATCTGTATTGATGAGACGTGCTTTATCCAGACGTCTAGATGGCTCAGAAACTTATGCCAAACAAGTGAACAGTTTTCATATCAGATGCCTGCGTAAAATTATTCAAATAAGATGACGAGACAGGGTGACAAACGTGGACATGTTAAATTGAGCTGATATGTCATTCATGGGTATGTTGATTAGTAAGAACTAACTCAAGTGGCTTGGACCTGTCAAGCGAACGCCGCATTACAGGATCCTGAAGAGTGTGCTGTGCTCTGAAGCTCATGAAGGGTGTAGGCAGAGAGGCAGATTGCTGCACAGACTTGGGGATGCTGCAAAGATGCCGTCGTCTCCTTTGGAATCTCTGTGGTGAGTGGGAAAGGAGTGCAGAGTACCGCTCTGGGTGGCGGAGTCAGCTTGTAGATGGAGCGAGGAGTTGGGAGACAGACTGGATCAAGCTTTGTGATGATTCACGTCAGAGGAGGAAAGAATCTGCTGCTCGGATTCTGAGCCTTGCTGGTGCGTGGGTGTGCGAATCAGCTCCTCGACTCAGAACCTTGCTAGTGCGTGGGTGTGCGAATCAGCTCCTCGACTCAGAACCTTGCTAGTGCGTGGGTGTGCGAATCAGCTCCTCGACTCAGAACCTTGCTGGTGCATGGCTGTGCCCCACCTATGGAGGGACTGTCACTCGTGTACCCAGCTTCGGCAGCAGCAGTTGTTACAAATAATGCCCACCCAGCAATTAACCCAGGAATTGTCTGTCTAGCAACAGCAGCTCATACACTCTTTTGGCCCTTTTGTGAGCTCCCACAATGACTGGGTCTCCTGCTGGGGGCCGATGGATGTGACTCTGGTGACTGACCCAATGAAGATGGATTCCAAAGGTGACCCAGATGCCTTCCTTTAGATGTTTCAATGGGTAGCGGGAGTAGTGCAGTGGCTGCTAAAACTCTGGATGGTCCTGGTGGCCCCATATTTGACTGGGGCAGCCCAGGTCAACCATAGTAGCCTGGATCCCAAAGTGGAGCAGAATTACCCACAGGGACGGATTAATTGCTCCTGGGGCCCTAAGCACAGCCAAGCAATGGGCCCCCCTTTCAACTCTCACCCCCATTCACAACCCAGATTTTACTCGCAAAGTGACAAAGCTGCTACCCAAACACAGTTCAGTTGAGAGGGACAAGAACAAGGCTCACAATAATTTAAATTTAATATGGGTTGAAAACTTGAAAGTGGACACTTGATAAAAACTTCTTAAAATGTATTTATTCATTTATAAAAATTATAATGATTTATTCATTCATTTATTTTTATTTACTAACTTCCCCCTTGATTTTTGGAGAGCAAAATCTTTAATTCTATCTTTAAATGTCAGTTCTCTGACTAAATCTGCCTCTATACTTAAAAGAGCCAAATCATCCAGCCTGTCTTGGACCATCCTTGTTCTATTAGGGTTTTTAATACCCTTTAACCTTGAAAATGAGCGTTCTGCTGTACAATTTGTGACCATTAAAGTCAAAAAGATGCGAAAACCAATGTCTACATTTGGAAATACTGACACAATTTTGTCATCCACAATTACTTGATAAAGTTCAGCAGGAGAAAATGTACTTTTGCTAGTGTTAATAAACTTGTGACACACATAAGAATGAAACTGCTGAAGCTCAGTAGAAAGGTTAGTGTCCAAATCCTCTGGGTAGGCCTCAACTAGCTTTTGGGAACACTGAGTGTATCTTTCTTTTTCAGCAGATGAAATGATATTGTTTGGGACATCACTTAAGAAAGAAAATTTGTCTGCAGTATCAACATATATTTCTCCCCTTCTTCTTATTTGGGTTTCTAACTGATCAATGATTACGTTATAGGTGGTAATGCGGAATTTTTCTCTAGGGGTCAGCTCTACTTTTGGTGCATTTCCCTCATTGGGTAGCATCTTTCTAATACGTTTGCGAGTGTGAGATGTTTTGTAATCACTCCCCTCTGGTAGCATTTCTTTTGAAAGCTTCTCAATTCTTTCAAAATCATCTCGCTTAGCCCGCAGTTTCTCAGCGAAGGACATGTATAAATCTGCACAGGTCTTTACGACCACATCCACCTTTTGAAGAGCTTGACTTGTTCTGTAAAATTCTTGCAAAATGTCATCCCACAGGATGAGCATAAAAACAAACTCTAGCTCTAGCATCTTGTTTGCAATGTTGTCTGCTTCCCGTCTACTGTCTCCCTTCTGCGACGGGTCATCAGCTACACATTCTGAAGCTTCCAACATCTTGTTGAAAGAACTCAAAATTGCATTTGTTGCAACTGCATGTGCCTCCCATCTGGTATCAGAGAGGGATTTTAACACTTTATTATCTCCCAGACAATGTTTCAGAATTTTCCAACAGTTTGTTGATGCCAAGAAAAAGGTATACAGCAATTGGACTGTATAGAAAAAATTAACAGCCATTCCACAACAGTCAACAGCACTGTGGCCAACCAAATTTAATGAATGGGCTGCACAGGGCACATAGATGGCAAATTCATTGCGTTCCAAAACCTTTTGCTGCATGCCTTTGTAACGGCCTGACATGTTTGCAGCATTGTCATATGATTGACCCCTGCACTTGGAAAAATTAAGCGACTAAGTATTCCATTACCTGATTTGCTATTTCCTCTCCAGTATGGCTCTTTAGTTCCAGAAAGGTTAAAAAAACATTCAATCGGTTGCCCATTTTTCAAATACCGAAGTACAACACACAATTGATAAAAACTTGTCCAACAAAGCTGCAAACCGCTGCCACTTATTCAAGAAAATATTGTGCTTATGTACTGTGATCAATGACGTCGCTCTAGATTACACGTTGTCGCAAGTAATGGCGGCGAAGAAAAAAAAAGTGAAGTATACGCAACAATGGAGAAAATGTGTTTTATTTGCATTGTCGGATTTTTTAAATTATTGTTTGGATACCGCGAGGCTTTTATCGATGCGAGGGAAGTCTGGGGAAAAAAGTGTCATCGACGCAACATTGGGGGATTTTTTTAAAATCGCAATGTCGCATTTAAATAAAAACTTGATGAGCTTTATATAGCCAGGCACAAGGGGCCCTGAGGCCCTGGACTCGGGCCCAAAATGTTAATTGAGACTTTTTTAAATTTAAGGCTGTGCAAACTTGTAATTTTGTAACCATTTTTTGTTGTTGCTTGGGACCCCTTTTCTCTTGGGGCCCCAAACACGTGCTTTTATTGCTTATAGGTTAATCCCAGGCTGATTACCCACAAATCTAAGTAGCCATTTTGGACCATTTAGTGATCTCCAAAAAGACCTTCTGTCCAGGAACAGACGTGTCCTCTCTGAGCCCAGCCCTTGGGCGTTGCACAGAAACTGCAGGACTCCTGCTAGTGGTGTGTCAAATCAGAAGCCAGGATGGGGTCCAAGTGGCTGAAAGGGTCCTAGTAGAGCAGTTTGCCCAGATACTCCCAGCTGGGAGTAAGGGCTGCATCTTAAGGCCCCGGCCTGGCTGCTGTTTAGTGGGTGGGTGTTTAGTTCCACACTCTATTTGTCATGTAGTGAAGAAGCATAGGCCCAGCCGTTTCTTTACACTTTACTTTGTGCACTTTGCGGTCCCTTTACAAAACCAGTGATGGTCTCACTAATTCAATAAACACCGGTATATCGAGAACCCCTGCTCTAGAGCTTCCATTTGACTGTGTTCAGCTGTGCATTATTTGATTGTGCCAAGCTTACCAACTGATCCGTAGATCTCTGTGTCCCTGTCTTTGCTATTTGTTGTTTATCATCCCACCAATGTTTGTGCCATCTGCAAACTTTACCAGTAAATATTTTGTATTTTCTTCCAGACCATTGATTACAATAATTTACAGTGTTGGGCTGAAAACATGGTCCCTCCGGACCCCACTGGAAACACCCCATCTCATTCATGATTTACTATTATTAACAATTACATTTTGAGATCTATCAGTTAGCCATATTTTAACCTATTTAATATACGCCATTGATTTAGTACAGTACTAGTTTTTAAATCAGAACTCCCTGCAGTACTAAGACCAGTATCTTACAAAAGTCCGCATATATTACACCAACAGTTACTATCGGACTTGTAATCTCATCAAAGAATATTACATTTGCTTCACAGAACCTGTTTTCCAGGAAATCTTATTGATTGGCATTAAATATAAATAGAAGTTAATATCATAGAATCCTAGGACCGGAAGGGACATTGAGAGGTCATGTAGTCCAGTCCCCTGCACTCAAGGCAGGACTAAGTATTGTGTAGACCAGGGGTAGGCAACCTATGGCATGTGTGACAAAGGCGGCATGCAAGCTGATTTTCAGTGGCACTGGGTCCTGGCCACTGAGGGGGCTCTGCATTTTAATTTAATTTTAAATGAAGCTTCTTAAGCATTTTAAAGACCTTATTTACTCTACATACCACAAGAGTTTAGGTACATATTAAAGACTTATGGAAAGAGACCCTCTAAAAATGTTAAAATGTATTACTGGCGCACGAAACTTTAGAATGAAGAAATGAAGACTCGGCACACCATGTCTGAAAGGTTGCCGACCCCTGATCTAGACCATCCCTGACAGGTGTTGGTCTAACGTGCTCTTAAAAAAGCTCCGGTGATGGAGATTCCACAACCTCCCCAGGCAATTTATTCCAGTGCTTAACCACCCTGACAGTTAGGAAGTTTTCATTTCATTTTTCCATTCTTTATAGAGTCCAGTAACTGCTGTTCTGTTTTTCCTGGAATCAGTGTCAAAGTCAGGTCTAGACTGCAATTACTTGGTTTGTCCCATTTACCCTCTTTAAACTAGCAGTCTCTAGACAAATTCCTATTGGAAGTGATAAAATAAAGGTATATGGAGATATACCTATCTCAGAGAGCTAGAAGGAAAGGTCATTGAGTCCAATCCCCTGCTTTCACAAGCTGGACCAAGTACTGCTCCCTGACAGATTTTTTGCCCTAGATCCCTAAATGCCCCTTCAAGGATTGAACTCATAACCCTGGGTTTAGCCAACTAATGTACAAACCACTGAGCTACCCCTCCCCTTTAACCACAGAAATCACCTCCCTGGGGCCATTTAACAATGGAGGAAAAGAGCATTAGAAAATACAGGGAACAAAATAAAATAGTTCAGGAAACAATTCAGCACAGTGCCCTGGGATGGACAGGATGGAATATCCTCCCATGGTTCCAGCTTCTCTAGCAATGATATTATGCAAAAAACCCTCACAACCAGGCAGCTGAACTCTGTCTAACCCTCTCCCCTCGGAAAGAGGATGCAGTCTGGGTTTGTAGGTCAGATCTGTGGCTAGCCACGTGTAGAAATACCCTGTGAATGTATCAAGAGAGACACTCTCATCAGCCCCACTGTGCATAGGACAGAAACTTCCTCAGATGTAATTAGTTAAGCAGGGGTGCAGAGGAAATGTAGGTCACACACTTTGAATACAGAGGTCTTTGGTTTCTCCGTTCCCTTCCTGTGCATTGTGACAGACAAGTTCTGTATCTTGTGGTCAGGGCCAGCGATAGAAATTTTGGGGCCCCCACTCTGATCGTTTGTGCCCCCCCCCCCCCCCCCGCCTGACCCAGCCCACCCAACCCCAACCTAATCTCCTCCTCCAGCCTAACCTCCTCCCCTCTCCACCCATCCCTGCCTGGCCCACCCCGCTGTTGGGGGTGATCTTCCTTTACCCCCGCCCAGCCTCCCCCCATCTCTAACCACCTTCCCTCCCCCACCCCTGCCTGGCCCGGCCCATCCCACCGAACCAATCCTCCTCCCCCCTCCCACTCCCAGCCCAGCCTCCTGCCCCCATGCCTGACCCGCCCAGCTCAGCCTCCCCCCCACCCAAACCTCCTTCCCTCCTGCACCCACGCCTCACCCACCTCATCCAGCCTAGTCTCCTGCCCCCCCATCTTGCCCGCCCAGCCTGGCCTCCCTGCTGGCTACCAGACATACCTGGGGTGGGGGTGTGACTGGTTCCGGCGCGGAGCTGCCTATCCACGAGTCTCTCCGACTCCGGCTCCCGCCGCGCCCCCCGCCCCGCGCGCTCCCCGGCGCCCCAATACATCCTTCTGCTCCATCTTCCCCATCCCCCCATGCACCTCTCGGATCCTCTCGTCTGCTCCATCTCCCCCTACGCACCCCGCAATCTGCTCCGCGCCCCCCCCCAGATCTGTTCATTCACCCTCCCCCCCACATCTTCCCCACCCCCCGCTTCGCTCCCTGTCCCTTTCCTGCAGGGCTTGGGGGAAGCGGAGCCCGAGAGCGAAGGGCAGCAGCTTCCCTTGACCCCTGGGCTCGTCTCTGCGCACGTGCTCACGGGGGCGGCACGTTGGGGGCCAGACCCCTGCCCCTGCTGTGACCCAGCGTGGAGCTTGCGGGAGCGGAGCTGCCTGCCGGGCTCCGGCCACTCTCGTGCGCCGGCCCGCAGGTGTTTCGCCCGCGCCAGCGGCGGCCGCAGCGTCGCTCCCGGCTCCGGTGGGCTCGGCGCTCCGCGGCTGCCCCGCCTCCCCCCGCTGGGCTGCCATTGGCTGCTGCCCCGGGTCTCCCCAGCCCCACTTGCTGGCCCCCGCCCCCGCGGAGCGGCACTCGCTCTCCGCTCCAAGGGGGGACGACTACGGGTACAGCTGTGTACCGGGGCCCCCCTTAAGTCCGGGGCCCGGTACAGCTGTACCCGTAGTACCCCCGTCGCCGGCCCTGCTTGTGGTTGAGATGTAGAGATATGAAAACTTTTAAGCAGTTTCCAGTTACTCTAGACTTTGTTTTCTTTCCCTAGAGCAAACATTTCACTCTTAGCATAGAGGTGTCCCCGTTCTGCAAGCTAGTTCTGTCAAAACCAGTGTTGCTGTCTGTTCGCACTTAGCTTTGCAAAGAGAAATGATGCAACAAATTCGGTGAAGTGTCTGTAACAGCCTCTTCATTTGCTGCTGCTTCCCTTAATATCAAGCTCCTGTCACACAGGTGCTGTGGATTCTGTGTGAGGGAGGGGATCCGGGGGTCTCTCTGGAACTGTGATTCTCTGCCACTGTGAGGGAGGCTGGGCATCTCGGTATCCTTTAGTGCCTTGTCCCTCTCCCCCCGGGCCATGAGCCCAGGCTGCTGGCGGGCATAGGGGCACCAGTTTAATAATACTGCGTGGGGCCCCATAAATCTGGAGGATGGCCCTGGACAGGACAAATGGTGAGGGGAGGCCTCAATTCCCAGCCATGTCCTGAGGGACTCAGTCTGGGAGCAGGAGTCAACATGCGTGTGATGCTGCCTCCCTCCAGGTCCTCTGTGCGCTGAAAACACGGGAGGGGAGGCAGGGACCCAGCCCCTCTTCCTGCTCAGCAGTGGGAGGTGGCAGAGCACCGGGGGTGATGACTGGGGAGCACGGGGTGTCTCGGAGCTGGGGGTTTTGCGGGGTCATGGGGATACTGGGAGCCAGTGGCACCATCCAGGCCCTCGCTGAGGCAGAGCAGAATCCAGCAGCTCAACAAGTGCTGAAGAGCCTTTTGCTGATCAGAAGTTCGTCTCTTATGGCCGAGGCCTGGGCAGGGAGAAGGCCGGGGCTGGGCTGTGGGGACTTGTAGCCAGCACGACCCCCCTCACAGCTGGGTAGCACGTCCCGCTCACCCTGGAAGCGTGAGCTAGGATTGGCAAATTTCTAATTGCAGAAAACTGAACACCCTTGCCCTGCCCCCACATACACCCCTGCCCAAGACCCCTCCCCTTCTCTGAGGTCCCTCCCCCCACCCATTCCATCCCCTCACTCTCTGTCGCTTGCTCTCCCCCACTCTCACTCACTTGCTCATTTTCACCGGACTGGAGCTGGGGGTTGCAGTGTGGGAGGGGGTGAGGGCTCCAGTTGTGGGTGTGGGCTCTAGGGTGGGGCCAAGGATGAGGGGTTGGGGTGCAGATGGGGGCTCCAGGCTGGGGCTGAGGGCATAGGCACCAACTTTCCCTCTAGTTGTGGGTTGTTTGATACTCCCCCTCCGCCTCAGACCCTAAACCCCCTCCACCCCTTCTCCCATGACCCTGCCCCGTCTCTTCCCACCTTCGCTCCACCCCTTTCCCACCTCTTTCTGCCTCTTTCCCCAGCGCGCCCCATCCCCACTCCTCCCCCTCCCTCCCGGAGCCTCCTGAATGCTGCAAAACAGCTGTTTGCAGCGGGCAGGAGGTGCTGGGAGGGAGGGGGAGGAGTTGATTGGCAGGGCTGCTGGCAGGTGAGAGGTGCTGGGGGGAAGGGGATAGGAGGCGGAGCTTGGCACCATCAGTGCAGGGCCTATTACTGTATAAATACCACTTTAGTGATGCAAACGATGTATGATATGAGTTCTGTATTGCGGTAGCGTCTAGAGACCAGGCAGACCAGGCCCCAGAGGGCTGTTCAGAGTGTGTGATACCTCTGGGCCCAAGCAGCTTACCAGTCGAAGAGGTCCCACGCTGGCCCTCTGCACAGGAGGGAATTTCACTCTCGATGACTAAGAAGCGAGTGCTGTCTGTCCACATTCGGCAGTAGCCAGATTTCAAATGTGACTACTAAAGAGATTCTGGAAAACCCGTATTGTGGGGTTGAGTATTTGTTTCCTCTCTGCTACTTCTACATCCCAGAGAAGTTATGTGCTGAGGGCTGCAGGAAGACAGGGCCTGACAGATATACCACATCTCACTGGTTACGTAAAGCCAAAAGCCACAAGGAACGTGGCCCTCGGAGAGTAGCAGTTTTTCCAAACCCACCCTGGGCACTCAGAGTTGCGGGTAGACCCATGAAAGTTGTGCACACAGTGTGGGTTCCCTGGTGCAGTAATGAAGCTGTCCCAACTCACAGGCCTCTTCCAGAGACTTCTGTTTTCATAGCAATAAACCCAGAGAAGAGGGAAGGTACGGGGACTATTTTAGCTTCATCAGAGGACGAGCGCAGTCCAGCCTGGGATCCCTAATGTGCTGCCAGCCAGGCCCTTCCCCAACCTCTCCCTGCCCATCTGCATCTCCTTTCCCCAGGGTCTTCGATCTCCCCTGGCCCAGCTGACAGTCTCTGCTCTCCCCACCCTGCTCCTTCGATGGGCTGGGGAGGAGGAACCCTGTATGCTGCTAGCAATGGGCATGTTCTGATTGTGATCCCCGTGGACTAGCTGGGGTACAAGGGCAGCGCATGAGCATGGCAAGGGAGGAAAATCTCGCAATTTTATACCTGCGGGAGGAGCCCTTGAGTGATCTGGCATGGACCCCCCACCTGGTCTGTCCCATGGACCCCCCACCTGGTCAGTCCCATGGACCACACCAAGCTTTCACCAGGGGGTCCTAAGGCAGCACAGAAATAGGGTCAAACACCCAGGAGCCAGTGGCATTTGGAGGGGTCTAACTGGGCCAGGACCCTCCTAAGTGGCTGGATGAGTCCATCAGAGGCAAGAGATGTGGCCTGAAATTCTGTGCCAGGGTGGGCTGGTGGGGTGGGGTACATGCCCTCAGCACAGCCCACAGCTGACCTGGCTACCCTGGAGCGAGTAGGCAGCCATCCACTTTTGTCCCCGTCCCCAGCTGTGACGGGGCTGTTCCTGGTGGGATCCAACTGTGAGTGTCAGATCAGGACAGATTGCTTCCAAAGGGGCATCTACAGCCCAAAGCTGGGGTTTCTTCACACTAAGGCAAACCAAACCAGCCAAACAGAAAAGACTTTGGTTTCGCCCCACTGGCTAACCACAAGTCACACAAGCAATTCCCTTAGACACTCCAGCTTCCCAGTATCACCACCAGCAGCCACCTGTCCTGGGGATCAATGGTTATGAAAACCAATACCCCAAATAAAGAAAATGGTTCTCCCCAATTCCAAAGAATCAGGCCCCAGACCCAGGTCAATATACAAATCAGATCTTCCCACAAATCACACTGTTGCCAATCCTTTAGAATCTAAAATCTAAAGGTTTATTATACAAGGAAAAAGGTATAGGTGAGGGTTAAGAATGGTTAAAATAAATCAATTACATGCAGTAATGGCACATCTCTTGGTTCAGGCTTGCAGCAAAGGTAGAATAAACTGCAGGTTCAAATCAAAGTCTTTAGAAAGCATCCCATTTAGGGATGGGTCAGCACCTTAGTCCAGAGTTCACCTGTGTAGCAAAGTCCATTCAGAGCTGGAAGCGAGACAGGCTGCAGGCTGAAGGTAAAGACGAAAATGGAGAATGTTCTTCCAGGCTTTATAGACTTCCTCCTGTGGGTGAAGACCCTCCTCTTCCTTATGCAGAGTCTGGCTGCAAACTGAAGGTTCACAGCCACATGGTCCAATTACCAGACTCTCAATGATTCAGTTTTTGCCCAGGCATGTCCCATTCCTGGGGAGGCTCCTCTCCTCGGGTGTGGACACAATTCATTGTGCAGTTGATGGCCCCTTAATGGGCTCGAGTTAGCACCAGCGTGTCTGAGCCTTCACAGGAGCCAAGCCTAAGTTTGAAGTACAGGCACCTTTTATCCAATATCCATAACTTCAGTTCCAAAATAGATTCACACATATGGTCATAGACACCTGTTATGACCCCTTCACATATATTTGGTACCCCAATGATCCATATGGTACCAAATTATTCCAGTAACGTGACACCAGTCTATTGCAATAAGAACCCCACCTTCCACTTCCATAGGCTGCCCTGCGTGAGTGCTACTAGGTGGGGCTGGGGATTCTGGCCGCTGGGTGGGGGCCAAGGCGCTGCTGGAGCACAGGAGTCGCACGCCTCTCTCCCTGATCATTGACCCAGGCCGGTGCTGATGTAAGCAGGGTCAGAATGAGCTGCCCCCACCGCAACATCTAGTGATGAACTGGAGGAATAGACGTCAGGAGCTGGCCGTATTTGCATAGACACACCTCCTGGGCCTAGGTGAGCAACAGGCAGACCTGTATTGCCAAAGTGATCCCGTTGGGTATGGTTAGACTGGGGCTTGGGTAGGGCTAAAACCCTTCCTTAGCGCTACAATTGCACTGCCAGAACACACTTACAAGACACATTTTGCGCTTTTACTGACAGTTTAAAGCGCTTCTGGTAAACCTCAAAACGAGAGGAATAAAGCTTTTAGCGCTGCCGTTTTAGCGCAAGGGTTGCAATGTGCACACCCCTTGCGTTATAATGAGCCTCCAGCCTCCAGCATCCTGGCCCAGAATCCCCATTGCATCCTCTCTGGCCAGCATTTCTATCACCTCCTCAGGTGACCCGGGAAACTTTAAAACCTTTTCCTGTTTCCTGCAGCTAGGCGTGGAGTGCTCAGGTACCAATTTACCTGCAGCTATGGCTCCCCGTCCCATGCCACCTCAGGCTAAGCGATCTCGAGCGTGGTCTGAGTCTGAGGTCAAGGACCTCATCAGCTGTTGGGGGGAATCTGCGGTGCAGTCCCAGTTGCGGTCCAGCCGCCGAAATTATGAAACTTATGAAAAGATCTCAGGTGCCATGAGGGACAGAGGGTATGACCGTGACACTCTCCAGTGCAGGGCAAAAGTGAAGGAGCTGCGGATCGCATATCGCAAAGCCCGTGATGCCAACAGTCGCTCTGGGGCAGCTCCTGTGTATTTCAGGTACTTTCAGTCTTTGGATGCGATCCTGGGGGGGGGGAATCAACGTGCGTTCCTGTGACCCCCCATGACACTTCTTCCAAGCCACTTACTGGAGGTGGAGGGGTAATGGATGCTGTAGACTACCAGCAAGCCGCCTCGCAGCAGGAGCCAGACAAAGAGGAGGGGGATGAGTCACAGACGTCACCTGGAGGGAGCCAGGACACTTTGGACTCACTGGAAACATGCAGCCAGGAGCTGTTCTCCAGCCCAGAGTGCACCCAGAGCGAGCAACAGCGTCTGGAGACTGCAGCTGCTGTGCTTCAGACACCAAGCTCCACAGGTACAGCAAACTTCCCTGGGGGGGGGGGGGGAGGGAAGGCATTCCTAGCCAAAGATCTGAGAGGGGGGTGGGGAGTGCCACACAGATGCAAGCCTCGTATGGGGCTGGGCGGAAGCCACATCTCCTTAGAACCACTGCCCTCGCTTGCCCTGTCACACGCAGCAAGGAGTTATCCTCCAGCATCAAAAAGTGTAAAATAATTTGGACAGGGGAAGTGGAGAAATGATTCCAGGAATGCCTGTGTGTCCGTCTGTGGCTAACAATGGGTTCTTGTGCTTTAACCCTACGACTGTTCCTATTCCTATTCGCAGCTCTGCCCCTGACACCTGCACCAGCTGCGTCTCTGGGTCCAAAAGTGAGTAACCTGCGAAGCAAGCCTAGGAAGAGCAGAGAGGAACTTATGAGGCAAGTTATGGAACAGGCTTCACTGGACAACCACGTTGACAGGCAACGCAGGGAGGAACAGGCGAACCGCTTGGAAGACCGCAGAGAACAGCAAAGGCAGGTGAGAGAGAGGTCTCGCCAGGAGACTGCAGAGAAGCTTCTTAAAATGC
Source organism: Sternotherus odoratus (assembly GCA_032164245.1). Taxonomy (NCBI): domain Eukaryota; kingdom Metazoa; phylum Chordata; order Testudines; family Kinosternidae; genus Sternotherus; species Sternotherus odoratus. Next base: position 295,751,156 of record JAVMKO010000001.1, read on the forward strand.
TGGGACTGCAAGTACAGGCTCTGCAGCAGATGGCTGCTTTTCAGGTGCAGCAGGCCCCTGAGCACCCCCCCCCCAACCAATTGCCCCCTAACCAATGGCATCCTGGCCATATGGCCCCTCCCGGCCAGTATCAGCAGCCGGCTGGTTATTACTACCCACAGCTGCCTCCAACCCCCATCCCTTCACCAAGAACCCCAGAGATCCAGCACCTTTACCCACTGAACCCGATCCCTAGTAACAGGCAGGGCCGCAATCCCCAGAATGGTTTAGAGGAGTACACTAATTCGGAGGGCAGTGGAGATTATGGGTCTGGGCCATACACCACTCTGTAGATGTGCCCCTTTCCAACCCAAAGCGCACACCCCTTCAATGCACAGTTCACACCCCTTGGACCGTTGAACCCTCACTTCACATCCCTTGATCCCTCGAACACAGTTCACCACCTCCCTCCCTCCCCCACAAACCACTTTCACACCCCTTCTTCACCCGCAACATAGTACGTAACTTTTGAGCCATGACGGCAGATTGTGAAAAAGCTGTTCAATAAAGTTTTTTTTTGCAATAAAAAGGTTTCTTTATTCGGTGCACACATGTGTATAGTAGGTACATCAAAGCTACCGCCTCATCTGATTAATAGAGTGCTACCCCACAACCTCCATCCCAAACTCCATCCCTCCGGCTGCAACTGCCATTAGAACTCACTTTCAGCCATAAAATGCTCCCTAAGGGCTTCCCTGATCCTTGTACCCTCGCGCTGGATCTCTCTAATAGGCCTGCTCTCGGGCTGAGAATAATTGGCCTCAAGTCGCTGAACCTCTGAGGTCCACGCCACAATAAAGGCTTCGCCCTTCAACTCACAGAGATTGTGTAGGGCACAGCACGCGGAAATAACTGCGGGTATACTTCCCTCTGCCATGTCTATCTTGCCGTAAAGGCAACGCCATCTGGCTTTCAGACGCCCAAAGGCTCTTTCCACAGTCATTCGACAGCGGCTCAGGCGGTAGTTGAACCTTTCCTGGCTGCTGTTCAGGCTCCCCGTGTACGGTTTCATGAGCCAGGGTAAGTGGGGTCACCAAGAATCACAATTGGCATTTCCACCTCCCCCAGGGAGATCCTCTGGTCTGGGAAAAATGTGCCTTCCTCCAGCTTCCCGAACAGGCAGCTGTTGCGGAAGATGCGTGCGTCATGCACCCATCCCGACCAGCCTGCATTAATGTCATTGAACCGCCCACGGTGATTGACAAGCACCTGAAGAACCATAGAGAAGTACCCCTTTCGGTTAATGTACTGGTTAGCTAGGTGTTGGGGGGCGATAATAGGAATATGGGTCCCATCGATCGTCCCACCACAGTTAGGGAACCCCATCTGCTCAAACCCAGCCACAATCTCACGTACCAAGTCTCACAATCTCACAATCGTCGCCAAGGGTCACGATTTTTCATAGCAGAAGGCGATTAATGGCCTTGCACACTTCCATCAGCACGACTCCAACAGTCGACTTCCCCACCCCAAAGTGGTTGCCAACAGATCGGTAGTTCTCTGGGGTGGCCAGCTTCCAGAGTGCTATAGCCACCCGCTTCTCCACTAGGATGGCAGGTCTCAGTCTGGTGTCCTGGCGCTGCAGGACGGGGGCGAGTTCATCACACAGTCCCATGAAAGTGGCTTTTCTCATGCGAAAATTTTGCAGCCACTGCTCATCGTCCCACACCTTCAACACGATGCGATCCCACCAGTCACTGCTCGTTTCCCGTGCCCAGAAGCGGCGTTCCACGGTTGTGAGCATGTCAGTTAAAGCAATGAGCACTGTACTGTCCAATTTCTTCCTTGGCTCTATTTCGAGATCGTCTTCGGATTCATCACTACTTTCCATTTGGCTTTCAAGAATAAACTGTGCCACGCAGACAGTTGTGCTGGCAACACTCGCCAGCATGGTCCACAGCAGTTCGCGATCCATTACAGCAGAGGGGAAACGGGCAGTGGAGTGTACAGAAATGCTGGAACACTTCAGCGCAGGAGTTGGCCGGAAAATAAAGGGAGTGCTGGGATATAAAAGAAAGCATCACGGGAGTTTTAACCAGATGCAGAATGGCCGCAATAAACGCCCCCTTCCCCACAAGGCACTGTGCCAGATTTCAGAAGAGGTGCTCTGTGGGATACCTGTCCTATCGCGGTACTCTCAGTACCGCCAGAAGCGTGGATAATTTGTTCACTCTTTGGCGCTAGAGGGCTTCAATATGCACACCCTCTAGCACAACACCTGTAGCGCTAAATAGGGAAGCGCTATAAACAACAGCGCTACACCCTGTAGTCTAATCATACCCTTTGGGTTACAATTTACTTGAGTACTGAGTGTCGGGGTCACGAAATAGTGTTATCCCTATTGCATGAGTAAAGGGCAGAAGAGCTGTGTGGAGTCTGCCCTGAATGAGAGGTCACCCTAACTTGAGTGTTACCCACAAAGCAGAAGGTATTGTGTGTCCGCTGCCAACTGAAGGGGGGGGGGGGAGAAGAGGAAGAGAGTGAGAGTGAGAGTGGATAAGTTCTTATTTTGTGGGTACTGTTTCAGAAACTTTTAGAGAGGTTGAGCCTTTTTCTCTTCCCAATGCTTTGTGTCAGTTCTGACTAAGCTTGGTTTAGAGTTCTTGTTTCTCTTTAGCAGTAGCAAGATTTCCTGTTATCACTGATAAGCACGTTTAGGTAACAGCAGCAACTCAGTCTGACTGGGGACAGTCTTGTTGTGAAAGACAAGGGAGAGGCTGCATGGGCTGTGAAGTTCCTCTCTCTCCACAGTCAGAGAGGTAGCTGTGTTAGTCTGGAATTGCAGAAGTGACAAAGAGTCCTGTGGCACCTTAAAGATTAACTAAAGTATTGAAGCATAAAAAACAACAGAACACCACTGGCCATCACCTACAGTCCTCAGTTAAAGCCTCTCCAATGCATTATCAGTGATCTACAACCCATCCTGGACAACAATCCCTCACTTTCACAGGCCCTGGGAGGCAGACCAGTCCTGGCCCACAGACAACCTGCCAACCTCAAGCATATTCTCACCAGCAACAGCGCACGGCACCATAATAACCCTAACTCAGGAACCAATCCATGCAACAAACCTCAATGCCAACTCTGCCCACATATCTACACCAGCAACACCATCACAGGACCTAACCAGATCAGCCACACCATCACTGGATCATTCACCTGCACATCTACCAATGTGCCACCAATGTCCCTCTGCTATGTACATCGGCCAAACTGGACAGTCCCTACGAAAAAGGATAATGGACTCAAATCAGATATCAGGAATGGCAATATACAAAAACCTGTGGGAAAACACTTCAACCTCCCTGCACACACAATTACAGATTTAAAAGTCACCATATTGCAGCAAAAAAATTTCAAGACCAGACTGCAAAGAGAAACTGCAGAGCTGCAATTCATTTGCAAATTTAACACAATCAACGCAGAACTGAATAGGGATTATGAGTGGCTAGCTAACTACAAGAGCAGTTTCTCTTCTCTCGCAATTCACATCTCCAATTCAGCTACTAGAGGAATACCTCAGCCTCCCTGATTAGAGATAACAAGCTGGTTCAGCCTCATTGGACTAACCCTGTTATCTCTAATCTGGTTCTTGCCTACCTATTTATACCTGCCCCTGGAAACTTCCACTGCATGCATCCGGCGAAGTGGGTATTAGCCCATGAAAGCTTATGCTTCAATACTTTAGTTAGTCTTTAAGGTGCCACAGGACTCTCTGTCCAGAGAAATCATTAAGAGCTGAAATCACCAAGTCGGAGAATCTCAGAACGCAGCATCACAGTGCAAAGCGACGGCAGAGGTAACCGTGGCAGAGCTGAGCAGCATGTTACCCCCCTCTTTCGAGGTAGAAGGTGAACCCCTCCCCGTGAATTCTGGGCCTTCACGGACTCTGAATCGCCAGCTGTGAGTGGGGGACAGCAGAGGGAAAGGGGAGCAGTGTCTTAAAGAGACCTTCGTCAATTGTATCATTTGTCCATTGTATTCTTCCACGGTTAGCCAGGTTAGTCTCTATCCACAAAAACGAGGAGTCCAGTGGCACCTTAAAACTAACCGATTTATTTGGGCACAAGCTTTCGTGGGTAAAAAACACACTTCTGAAGAAATCGGTTAGTCTTTAAGGTGTCACCCCATTCATCCATTGGATTTTCACAGTGCAAGGTGGGAAACTGAGGCAAAGGACACTGCCCAGTGTACTCTGAGGGCGGGGGTGTACTTATGGTTTACATGCTTTTGATTCTTTGTTGCAGTGCTGTGGCAGGGAGTTCCTTCTCCCTTTTATTAACAGTTTTCTCTTGTTCCGCACAGACTCAGTGCTTGTGAGTCTGTGTGTAACTAAAGGGGCAGTATTGCCTCTTCAGAGGCACCCAGAGGCAGTGGGCAGTTTTCCCTGGTTACTGACTGGACCTTCAGCCAGTTCTGTTTTGCATTGTGAAGAGGAACCCCTAGGTATTGGACCCGGCCCCTGTCCCTGCCCACGCCCCCTGGCAGAAGGGTTACAGGCTGTTTCTTCTTATTGCCCCTAGTTATTTCTGGAATGAAGCTGAACTGTGAGCCAGGGACACTTCTTGGCCCATGTGTTGGGCAGCTTGCTGACAGAGATAAACAAACTAAAACGTCAGCTAAAGGTCATGGCTCAGAACCAAACTCACTCCACTTTGTAAACAGATCTGAAGGCATCTCCAGCTTGATTCTACTTACGGGAACTGAATGTGAGTCAGCTGGTCCCTTGCTCGAGGAGTGGCTATGTGTGCAGTGTTTGGGCACCTGAGAGCTGTACGTAGCCTACGGTATTGGCTGTGCTCTGTTTCTGGGCTCTCCAGTCAAGTATAGGGAAACAGCGCCGATAAACTGGGCTCAGTGTTGTATTGTCACTTAGTTTCAGCTGTTTCCCGCAGGGGAGGGAAAGGGCTCGGGGAATGTTTTCCCTGTAGAGTGTTTTCTTTGAAGAAGCCCCCCGTGGGATCAGGGAGTCAACGTAAGACGTGTGCCTTGGGATTCTGCCTGCCGGAACAGCCGTCTGTTTGGGGGAAATCAGGTACAATCCCCTCTCCCCTTGCTTGTTTGTTGTGAATGGGGCCCTGAGGCTGTCTCCTACAAAATTCTTGGAAGCTGCTTCCTTCCCTGTAGTTTTTGGCCCTGGTACAAATGCCATCTGTCCTTGTCCATGCGGAGGGTTTGCATGTGTCTGGCAGGGGGTTGCTGGGACGCTGTCTGAATTTGAAAACATGTTGCAGCCTCCCCAGTAGGGTGACCAGACAGCAAGTGTGAAAAATCGGGACGGGGGAAGCGAAGGAGGTAATAGGAGCCTATATATGAAAAAGACCCCAAAATCGGGACTGTCCCTATAAAGTCAGGACATCTGGTCGCCCTAATCCCCAGAGTGGAACGCTTCACCTTCTGCATGATTGATGTGCATTCCAGGAAACCCCACTAAAATCGGTCACGTCCTGCATGATTCTAGCCCTGGAGACTGCCAGCTGAGAAATCTTCATGCAAAAATCCTCCGTGATCTCTGCTGATGTGTCTGTCCCTTGAGTCCTAGAACAGTGTCTCCATGCAAACAGTAGCTCCGTTCCTTTATTTTTAGTCATGTCCTCTGGACTGGGGCCAGGCCCTGCCTTCTCCAGCTGGCTCCCGTGAAAAGAAATTAGGATTGCTAAAAATATACCAGATAGTCAACAACTTGTCTTCAGGGCCAGCCTTCCTCTGCTTCAGGCATTCTGTCCCCTGGAACCTTGCTGTGTGCACGGGATGTCCTCACTGCGGGAGCGGGGTCAAGACTCATGGTGGTTATGGGTGATGGTAGGATAGGTTCATGGGATCAGTTGCACCGACAGAAATCGTGGAACCAAGGGGGCAAAGCCAGGCAAACCTACCCCTCTCCCGGCCTGGTGTGGGAGAGGAGGAGGCCTAGGGAGGGGGAGAAGGGTGTAGAGAACAAGACCGCTGCATTGGCTGAGCCCGGCTCCCTGCTCCATCATGATGGGGAGGTGCCGCATCAACCCTTGATGGTGCTATGCCCTGAGGGAGGATCTAGGCCTAGCCCTGTGGGATAGAGCCACCAGTGTGGGCCAGGCTCGCTCCCCAAACGTCCTTGCGCCCCCACAGGCCTGGCCTCCACACCAGGCCAGCGTTAGGGTGTTGGTGCCAGCGTGGAGGGTGGTGCCCTCCCGGCTGTCCTGCTTGGTGCACCCATTGACAGGGGAAGTTACGCCCTCCCCCAGGTGTGATGTCGAAATCTGCCCCATGTCCACTGATCCGCCCATTGGATTTGCCTCCAGCCTCGCAGATGAGCCGGGAAATGAAGACGCTGAGGTCTATGGTTCTCTCCTTGGCTTCTCTATGGGCTGTCGCCTGGCTGGAAATGTCTCAGGTAACTGAATTCCTCCCGCGGGGTTCTCTACGCCGTCTCCTCCGTCCCGTAACCTGCCTCTGTCCTGGCAGCTCAGGTACGTGGCGTCTCAGAGGGTCACAGCCAGTGGGAGGAGAGAGGAGGGCCCGTCTGTAGAGAGCCACCCCGCGACTGGGGCTGTTTGTTCACCCTCTCAATAGCAGTGCTGCTGTTCACAGGTGGGGAATATCCTGTGAGCTGTGGTGGAGTCCAGATGGAGATGAAATTTTGCTTTTAATCAGCCTCCATGATGTGGCTGCCAGTCAGCAGAACGCTCCCCTTGGATGGGAAAACACCCTAAGGACTAGGTTGCTTTGCTAGAGACTCCGAAGCAGGAGAAAAATCATTTTCTTCATTTCACACAGGGAAACTGAGGCAGAGAGCGGGGACGTGGGCTTCTAAAGGTGTTGTGAACACCCAGCTCTCCGGAGTTCTAGTTCACCTCTCTAGCCAGTGAGCCAAGGTGCTGCCTGCGGACATAGGTGCCAACTCCACGGGTGCTCCAGGACTAGGGCACCCCTGGGTTGCTCTGCACCCACCGGCAGCTCCCCATCCAGCTCATCTCCACCTCCTCCCATAAGCGCGCCGCGTGCCCCCTTTTCCCCCCCTCCCTCCCAGCGCTTGTGCCGCGAAACATGTTTCACACGGCTGCGAGGGAGGGGGAAGGAGGGGAAATGCGGGGCGCTCAGGGGAGGAGGCGGGGCCGGGGCCGGGATTTGGGGAAAGAGTCCAATAGGGACAGGGAGGGGGCGGAGTTGGGGCGGGGACTTTGGGGAAGGGGTTGGAATGGGGGCAGGGAAGGGGTGGATTTGGGGCGGAGTTAGGGAGGGCGAGCACCCCCCCCCCCAGCGCTGGGGAAAGTTGGCGCTTATGCCTGAAGAACTCTTCGGTTATCCAGTTTGAGCCCAGTGTCACTGAAGAACAGCTCCCAGCATTGGGTAAAATGGTGCCCAGGAGCCATGGGAGGAGAATGGGGCAGGAGCATTGTTGGCTGCTTGCCCGGCAGGAGAACTACACTGCCCCACACAGGGCTGGGTGGCTGAGGGGTGAGCTGCCGGTCAGCCGTGCCTACCCCCACCCCGCCCCCACCCTTAGCAACCTGTTTCTTCTCCCTCCAGGTGAGGTGCCAGCGCGTGGTGCAACTGGGAATGGCGCCCGACTCTTTCGATGACCAATACGCCGGCTGCACGGAAGAAATGGAAACGGACGTTGCCCCTCGCCTGCTCGAGGAGGAGAAAGCCAGACACCTGCTGCTGGGCTCCATGTGGGGAAACCTATCGGCTGTTTGGGCCATTAAGAAGAAAAGGCTTTCGGTGCCCCCGGGCTTTCGGGATGAACACGGCATCGCCATCCTGGTCTACACCGATTCCTCCCAGCCGCTGTATGGGGAGTTGAACAAGGCGGTGAGAGAGGCGGGGGTCTCCCGGGACAACTACATGAGCAATTTCCACTTCAAAGCTCTCCATTACTATCTGACCAGAGCCCTGCAGCTCTTACGGGCCGGCTGCGGCCCCCTGTCCGGACGCCAGCTGTTCCGGGGAGTCAGCTCCATCCGCTTCGAGCCCAGCGGGGCAGGCGTGTTCCGGTTTGGACAGTTCACCTCTTCCTCGCTGGACCGGGCGTTGGCTCAGAGTTACGGCAACGCCACCTTCTTCACCCTGCGCTCCTGCTTCGGCACCCCTATCGAGGCGTTCTCCGTCTTCCCGGCCGAGCGGGAAGTGCTGATCCCCGGGAGCGAAGTGTTCAACGTCTCCGGCTTCGCCCGGGAGGGGAACCGCAGCGTCTTCCACCTGCACAGCACGAACCGGACCTGCAGCTATTACAACTGCGCCTACCTCGGGGGTGAGTCCTGGCCCGCCTCGGAACAGGACCCAGCCAGGCTCGTCCACCTCGGACCTGGGACAGTCCTGTCGCGGAGGAGGCGGTTAAAGGGTGGCTCAGATGTGACCCCCATCTTCGGTTAATTGAATTTATTTCTTAAGGGTCCAACTCGGTCCTGTGCGTCGGGCTGGCCCCAAGCCCTCTGCACTGCTCCCGTCCCGCACGAGCCCATTATTGCTATTCAGTTCTCATCCTTAAAGCCGTGGGGCTTACGTGGGAATGAAGTCATGTCCTCGGCCTTTTGCTGGCCCCTTTGCCCGGGGGCTTCACCCCAGGTGGGCGAGGGTTGCAGATTTGGGCCCCCAATAAGGAAACCGAGAAGCCTACGGAAGCTTGGAAGGGTCATTTTTTACTTCCTTTGAAATAGTTTTTAAGGGTCCCTAATACAAGCGGTAGGCGCCCTGCCCCTTAGCATCACCCCGGCAGCATTAAACAATCCTTCAGACGGGCACCCAGCTAGGCCACCGAGAATATCTCCCCTTCGCCATTTGCCCCTTCCGCAGACAAACCCCAGGTATTAGCCTCGGGACAGGAGTGACACGTCCGCTGGCCAGCTCAGACTGCTGATCACAATGGTCTCTTCTGGCCAGGGAATCTATGGCTCAGGCCACCTCTACAAATACCTACTGAACAGCTGTCCCCCAATCTGGATTTATGATGTCCTCGGAATACAAGGATCTCAGTGTTCCCAAAAGCAGCTTGGAGACTCTACGGTGCCGTCTAGCAGCCGCATAAAACGCACAGGCTTAATTTCTGGATAATTTTGCTTCTTTGGTTTTAGTCTTCCATGCCTCTGTAGCTCCTGGCTGTTAATGACTGATTTTCTTTTCTTTCCCTTGCTTGGCATGCCATGAAATGTAGCTTTTAAATTTGTCCTGAGATTGTCTTAAAACCGGAGGCTGGATGGTAACGCTGATCTCTGACCACTCCTGTCTGCATGGCTGGGTTGTTCTCGCTTACGGACCCGTTTGATGCAATGCAGGACTGTGCATTTCTGCACTCCCTTCCTACTAAACAAACCTGAGTTAAAAGGTGATTTGCGGGGGGAGGGGGGAGGGGCTGATTCTGACTTTGTTTACCCTGCTGCAACTCAAGTGAAATCAATTCCCGAAGCTGGTGTTAGTGAGATCAGAGTTAGCCTCGTGAGTCATCATCTCTTTTTGCTTCTCCTGGTTAGATACAGTCTCCTCATTGGAGCGGCACTGGGGCAGTCTCAGATTCCTTACGTTCATCTTCGTGCTCGTTTGGAGGGTTGCACTCTGTGCTTCTCTCCCTACAAATGCACAATCAAATATGAGGCCAAGGCACTGGAAATAAAGGACCAAACCCCAGCTACGGTCACAGCACAGACTCTACACAAGTCGGGATGAGGGCGTGCAAAGCCCACCTGTCTACTCTCTGATCTTGCTGCAGTCTCTGTGCAGGGCCAGCTTCCCTGGGCCATGCTGGAGCAGCCTGAGGGTTGCTGTTATTTACCCCCCGGGGCTGAAAACACAGCAGAGGAGCAGCAAGATGCAGGTCTGTCCTGACTGCACCCCCTTTCTCTTGCTATGCCAGCAGCGGGGAGAGGGAGTGACAGAGCAAAGCGGGACCTTGTATGCTACCGGAGGGGCCCTCCCCGCTTTGTCCTGTGGTGATCCTCTTGGGGCCGGATACGCTGGCTTTAGGGCCACCTTCTGCAGTGCAGAGCGGCCTCACCATGCTGGGGAATCTGGTCAAGGAGTCTGAGAGAGCGTCCTATTTCTAGTCTTTGTTCAGACATGCCGGGCCTGGTTCTGAGCTCTCGTATTGTCCATCTGTTAGCCCCAGGCACGGCCCAGGGCTTCTGGTGCTAGGTTCTGGACAAACGTGGTCCCTGCCCTCAGGAGCTTACGGCAGGGCCGGCGACAGGAATTTTGGGGCCCCTTACACAGATCGTGCGGGGGGGGCCCCCGGTCTTCCGCCGCCCGCGGCGCCCCCCCCCCCCCGGCCGGTCTCCTGCCCCGGGAGAAGCAAAGGGGGGGGGAGGCTGCTGGGTGCCGGGGGAGGGGGCTGACGAGCGCTGCAGCGGCTGCCCGAAGCCCCGCCTTGCTCACAGGCCCGGCGACAAGGGGGTACAGCTGCGTACCGGGCCCACCCTGGATTTAAGGGGGCCCCCCCCTTAAGTCCTGGGCCCGGTACAGCTGTACCCATTGTACCCCCCTGTTGCCGGCCCTGGCTTACGGAGGGAAAGAGACGGGCAGGGGAACCCAAGGAAACAATGAGACAGCGCGGTCAGCGGGACCGGGCGGGGGCTCGGCGCGCCGGCAGCCTAGCAGGGCTCTAGTTCTTGGCAGCCGTCATGGCAAGGGAGAGTTTTAAGGAGGGATTTGATGGAGGATAATGGGCTCGTTTTGTGGGTGTTGAGGGGAAGCTCCGCCCAGTTGTGAAGGGAGCAGGGGAGAAAGCAGGAAGGGGCTGTGTTTGAAAATGTCACAACAGAGGCTGGGTTCATGGACTGGGCAGAGATGGGAGCTGACACCTCCACAGCGGATGAGAGAGGATGGGTTGGGGGGACATAGACCATGACAGGCCTTGAACGTGAAGACAAGCAGCTGATCTGACGGGATAGAGATTCCACTGAGGAGTCACTCCTGATTCACACTGGTGTAAATGAGAGCAGAATGGGGCCACAGGCACATTAACCACTTCAGTTCCCTGACACACGTCCCTCTCTCCAACAGGGGCCTTCCCTGAACGTAATCTTTAAGATGCAGGTTCTGGTGACATCTACTGGCAGCCCTGTGCACTAGATTGAATCATAGAATATCAGGTTGGAAGGGATCTCAGGAGGTCATCTAGTCCAACCCCCTGCTCAGAGCAGAACCAACCCCAACTAAATCATCCCAGCCAGGGTTTTGTCAAGCTGGTCCTTAAAGACATGTAAAGATGGAGATTCCACCACCTCCCTAGATAACCCATGCCAGTGCTTCACCACCCTCCTCGCGAAACGGTGTTTCCTAATACCCACCCTAGACCCCCCGCACTGCTACTTGTGACCACTGCTCCTTGTTTGCCTCACTGTTACACTGTCCCAGCTGAGGCGTTGTACCAGCCGAAAAGACAGACCCTTGGCCTTCTTGATTGTTGTGACCTTCTTGTTGTCCCTGTGATGAGGGCTGGAAGGGCAATGTAGGGTATAAAAGCTATCTTAGGAGACAGACAAGTAATTCCTCCCTTCCCTTTTTCTGAATCTACTCTGGAGTGCAGGCAGGTTCTTGCCACCTGTCTGTGGCATGCAGCAGAGAAACTCCTGTTTGTATAGATTTCATGGGAGTTGCTCAGCAGGGCTGTTCTGATACCTTCCCTGAACTGGGGTCATGGAACCCCTAGAGATCTAGCACTTACTATAGGCCGGCCTCAGGCATAAGTGCCACCTTTTTAAAGGTATTTGGATGCCTAAAAATTCAGCTAAGCACCCTGTGGGATTTTCAAATGTGGCTGGTGCCTTTGAAAATCCCACAAATTGCTTAGCTGCATTTTTAGGCATCTCAATACCTTAAAAAATCTAGCCCTAAATGCGAACATATCTCAGCTGGGTCTAGCTTGCTGTCGTGTGAGTTTGAACCAATTCCAGTGAAGATACAAAGCTGACATTTGTCCAGGCCAATCTTGGAAAATTCCCCCCCACCCCCCCTGTCAAAGACAGCTGTTTAATAGAAGTCTCTGTTTGTGTTGTAGGAGAGAAGTCCCAAGAATGTGTTGACAACACAGGTAAGAATTCTCCTTTCCACTCTGATCTCTGGGAGTCCCAGGGACGGGCCAGATGCTTTTAGTTTGATACATTGGTCTGAAACATCTGACGATGGATCACAAATTAAATAGGAGTCAGCAATGTGATGCAGCTGCAAAAAAAGCTAATATCCTTCTGACGTCTATTAACAGGAGTGTCGTATGTAAGACACGGGAGGTCATTGTCCTGCTCAGTTGCCAATGGTGAGGCCCCAGCTGGAGGACCGTGTCCAGTTCTGGGCATCACACTTTGGGGAAGATGTGAACAAATTGGGGAGACTCCAGAGGAAAGCAACAAAAATGATTGAAAGTTTAGAAATCCTGAGCTGTGAGGAAAAGATAAAAACTGGGCATGTTTAAGCTTCAGAAAGAAGACTGAGGGAGACCTGATAACAGTCTTCAGATCTGTTAAGGGCTGTTATAAAGTAGACAGTAACCCATTGTTCTCCGTGTCCACTGCTGGCAAGACAAGAAGTAGTGGGCTTAATCTGCAGCAAGGGAGATTTAGGTTACATATGAGGAAAAACTTTCTAAGGTATATCTTCACTACCCGCCGATCGGTGGGTAGTGATCCATCTATTGGCGATCGATTTATCGCATCTTGTCAAGACACGATAAATCGATCGCCAACGGCACTCCCGTCAGCTCCAGAACTCCAGCTCGCCGAGAGATGCAAGCTGGAGTCAACGGGGGAGCCCGCTGCTGACTGCTGCCTCTGTGAGGACGGCAGGTAAGTCGGCCTAAGATGCGCCGACTTCAGCTACATTATTCACGTAGCTGAAGTTGCGTATCTTAGGTCGACACCCCCCCTCCCCACGTTAGACCAGCCCTAACTCTCAAAGTAGTTAAGCTCTGCAATCGGCTTCCAAGGGAGGTTGTGGAATCCCCTCACTGGAGGTTTTCAAGAGCCGGCTGGACAAACACCTGGTGGGCTGGTTTAGATTTAATTGGCCCTGCCTCAGTGCCGGGGGCTGGGCTTGATGACCTCGCGAGGTCCCTTCCAGCATGACATTTCTATGATTTCTTCATACTTGATAAGATTAGCAGCACCTAGGTAAATAAGTTGCCTGTTTTTTAGAGGCGGGGCACATCCTTAGCATCCATTGGGTCACCCATCAGTGTGGATTTAGGTGCTTAACATTCTCCTGGCCTCTGTAAGGTTCTTCAGCGCACTAGCATGCATATTTTCTCTCCTCAGTTGCAGGAAGGAGCGTCAGGGTGTCCAGCTACATAAGCCCCGTGTTCGTTGGTGGAATTGTCCTGGTCAACGTTGCTGCGCAGAAACTCTTCGCCAATTTCAAACTCGTCTTGATTTTGTAAATAAAAATAAAAAAAATTATCTTATAAAAATAAATGGAGGTGGGGTTCTTTACTGGCTGCTGTGCTGCGTACTCCCTGAACAATACAGCAATACAGGGCCGCTACTAGCAGGTCAGGCTTCTGTACCAGGTTTGGGCTAACCTCAGAGCTTCCATTACAGAGATACAGGAGATGTAGCCCCTTTAAGAGACTTTAATACCCTGCCTGGTGGGCTGGTCTCAAGTGGCGCCATCTAGTGGCTGAACGACAGCGTACAATTTAACATTCCATTCTATGTCCCCGTTTAAGTTTTACATTCCCACCCTTTACAAAATTTTATAAAATTTACACCGTTGAAGTTCCATAAGTACCAGCCTGTTAAGTGTCTCTGAATCGTGCCGGGGTTTTTTATTACACAATCCGAACACATCATCACTAAGTCATTGGTTTCTCCATTAGTTGCAACGACCGGCTGTGGTCAGTTTGGAATCTTTGAGTTCTTTTTCTCTTGCCATCTGAAGGAGGATCCAGGACTGTGTGGAGCTTTCTGGGTGACGTTTCCCCCTGTACAGAGGCCCAGACACCACTCAGGTCCTGTGTGAGCCCTGTGTGTATTGTCTCCCACAATTATTAATTCTAAAACTAGGGGCAAATCTACAGCATAAAGCTTCAGGAAGATCTCTACAACTTAGTGATGCTGGGAATGTGCAGACATTCCCCCTCAAGGATGTAATACACAACACCCCCTGCTGGATAAATCCACGTGAGATGAGACTGGCAATAAGGAACACACAGGCTCAGATAGAGTGGTCCCATGGTTGAGACACTATATTGGGTTCAGGAGACGACTATTTTATCATGGAGACTTCAACTTGGAGGACATTCACTGAACACCTACTATGGTCAGTAACAAAACTTCCTTAGAATTTCTAAATATAATAGATAATGATTTCTTAACACAGAAATTCCTGGGCCGAGCACAGGGTAACTCAATACTGGATCTCATTCCAACAAGGAAGAGTTAAGTGCTGACCTAAAACTTAGCACTTGCCTGTTGTAGTGTTGTAGTGTTGTAGTGTTGTCCAGAGGCTACCGGTGTGGTGCTTCTGCTTTCTCCTGTTGATATCACTCGGCTGCGTGCGTGTGTTCCCTCTGTGTGCTGCCCCAGCTCTGCGCAGATAGCTGACACAGCAAATCCGACGAGAACCCCCAATAACCACAGAGTCTTAGTAAGGTACAAAGGCACCTCGGCCAGGTTTATTGCGACCCTGACACACTTTCAGTTCCCCGTAGAGTGCTCAGTCTACCGGGCATACTGCTAGAGAGTGCCGCTCGGCAATGGACACAGCTCAGTGGCGGGACATGCCACTCCCCCTCGAGCCGGACAGAGACATTCCAGTGACACATGCTTATATACAGGTACAGAACAAGTTACACCTCACTCCTGACGTATTGAGGTGCAACCCTCTACATAGCAAGGTACAGCCCCACTACGAAGTAAGGTTCAACCCCCCTACGTAGTGAGGTGCCGCCTCGCACTTCGTACATGTTGGTTCGAACAAAACAACTCTATCCATCATATTACCCTTTTGCCCCTGTCATTGGGAAGGGTCGGTCCGTTCTCCGTTATCTGAGGAATGTTCTTGGTATATCGTGTTTCCAGGTATGTTTATACTGTAACTATGCTAACTGAATATATATTTCTGCAATCTCAGCCCTTTTCCTTGCCAACTTCTGTGAGCCAGATCTGCCTGTAGCTCACAGCTAAACTTTGCTTTATATTAGCAAAGGCTTGACCATTACTTTAGTTCAGGCCTCATACTGGGCCTTCATTAGGCCTTTAGCCTTTACTTACATTGCCTTCACTTACTACATTGCCTAGGTACCAATGATTAGGTTCTGGTTCCAATTACCTTGTGCAGACGGAAAGTGGCACTTACGAGTCATCTGTACGTTGGAAAAATTTTAAATCCATTGCTGGCATAATTGACTAAGAACATAAATTCAAAGTGGGAAATGATGAAAACTGGGCATTGTTCAAGATAGCCTAAATGATACCCAAAAAATCCACAATTACACACACACATGAAAAAAGTTATGATGTAGTAATGGCAATAAATTATATATTATATAAGGGATAGAAAAACGGGGAAACAATTGGTAAGTTTCAAAATGTAGATGACTGATCAAGGAAGCTAAAGAAACAGGGCACTACCAATGGCCAAGAGTTAAAGATATTAATGTGGCATTTCTTAAACATATTAGGAACAAAAGGAACCTGAGGACAGGCATAGATCATTGCTAGATACAGATGGTAAACGAGGTTAAAAAGACAGAAATGTTCAGTAGGTATTTATGTTCTGTGTTTGGAATGAAGTAGGTGGATGTATCCATCCCAGATGATGTTGTAGCCGGAACAGAACATTTTCCATCTGTAACCGAAGAGGATGTGTGGCAGCATCTGCTCATATTACATGCTTTCAAATCAATAGGCCTGGAAAATTTATACCCAAGGCTCATAAAGGGACTGGCTGATGAGCTCTGTGAACCACTAATATGGCATCTTCTGGCCTTGGAATCTGTGAATCCGTGAATCCCCCTTTTCCTTCCTGGGCCATGGGGGGAACAGGATGGCCTGCATTAGCCTCAGCATATTCATAACACTGGCAGCTCTGCATTAAGACAATGACTACAATCAAATCCCATGCTTCAGGGCTTTAGCCAACCACCTGCAGGGTCAGGAAGGAATTTCATCTCCCTCCTCCTCACCTCCAATGCCCAATTGGCCAGATGTATTCTGGGCAGGATGTGTTTCACTTTCTTCTGAAGCTTCAGGAATTGGCCACAGCTGGAGAAGGGACACTGGACAGGGCAGACTTAGGGTGATATAGAGAATCCTTTTCTTAATGCCTGGCTGCTGGGTCTGGCTCACGTACTCAGGGTCTAACTGGTCACTAGATTTGGGGGTCAGATAGGAATTTTTCAGCAGGGCAGATTGGCGGGGACCAGGGGCAGGGGGTAAACTGGATAAATTCACGGAGGTTAAGTCCATTAATGGCTATTAGCCAGGATGGGTAAGGAATGGTGTCCCTAGTCTCTGTTTGTCAGAGGGGGGTGATGAATGTCAGGAGAGAGATCACTTGATCATTACCTGTTAGGTTCACTCCCTCCAGGACACCTGGGACTGGCCACTGTCGGCAAACAGGATACTGGGCTGGACGGACCTTTGATCTGACCCAGTATGGCCGTTCTTATGTTCCCCTTCGTCTGCAGCCTGGGGGTGCGGGTCGCCTGCTGGGATCATCTGGGCAGATCTTATATGATTGGCTCCCTGCCATGGCAGGGGCCTCGGGCATTGGTGGCCCCTCGGTCCCTCCTGTTCGCTGCCTGCGACCACAACAATTTAGTCTCCCGAGGACGGAAATGCTTTAGTCTAACCCATGTCGGGGTCACTGGGTGAGGGTCTCTGGCCTGTGCCAGGCAGCAGGTCCTGCTGGCGGGGCTAACGGTCTGAACGCTCTAACAGGATGAAGGCCTGGCTCGGACCCCCGCCACCAGGGGTGTTCTTGGGCAAGGCCCGCAACGTTTCCCAGCTGTATAATGGGGCTAACGCTGCCGCAGTCTAGTTAGATCACGAGCGTCCTGGGCCAGTGACTGTCGCTTGCTCCGTACTCCATAGATACAGCCCCTAGCACACCAGGGCCCTGATCTCCACTAAGGGCCCCCTAGTGCTACCGTAATACACATAATATACGTGGCTGCTGTGACAGGGGATGTGGCTGGCGTGTGGGATCCCTATAACCATTAACACCAATTCAAGAGACATCGCTGGTTCAAAAAGAAGCCAGTTTGCGGGGGCGGGGGGATAATTGCTCTCTTCCCCAGGCAGGGCTGCCTCCACTAATCTCAGGGAGACAACAGGGGCCGCTGCTCACCTGCTGGCTAAGCCACAGAGCTGGGGTTTCTTTAGCCCATTAGAGCACACACGGTTTGTGCAAGGGCCTTGCCCGGCGGTATTATCCCAGCCCAGCTAAAGACACAATATGTTAACAAACCTTATTCGTGAAGCCCAGGCAGAGCCGGGATATAAATAACCAAGCAGAGGGGGGTGGATCAGCTCCAGACCTGGGCTAACACGGGGGGGATGGCCATAAAAAGGAAAACCAGCTGCTGCTCAGCTGTCATGTCCACGAGACCCCAGAGCGAAGAGCAGCCGCTGCGCCACAGGAGCTGGGGGGAAGCCGAGAGGCCCCAGTTATTCCCTGCCTGCTTCTGGGGAAAGGAGAACCCAGGTAAAAGTTCTCACTTCTTCCAACTCAGACCAGAAATCCTGTCCATTTCAGCCCCCGGCAGAAGGCAGCGCCTGGGGAGGGAGGGTATTAAACCGGGGCTTTCATTTTATGACTCCACTTGTCCAAGAAACTGTTCTAAGTATTTCCTGGGCCAGCTAAGACAGAACTCAACCTGCCGATTGTTCCCAACCTGCGAGGGTGTTATTTAGTGTCACGGGGGAGGGTGACATGTTAAGGGTTTTAATCTCTGTGGAGAGGCCCTTGGAGCAGTAGGCTGCCCCCTCTCTCTCTTTCCACCAGTGGAATATTTGTATTTCAACTTGCGGACTGTTTGTATGTCCCCCAAATATTGCTGTTGCACGGGGCCCACACACTTCGCAGACCACTCAAGTACAGTCATGCACTAGCTGAGGAAAAGTGTCTGTCTTGTCTGAAGGGGTTTAATGCAGACGGACCTTGATTTGATCAGTCTCAGAGAACTCCCAAACACACAGAATTGGAGTTTTCTACACGGAGGGGCTGTACAATAGAATGTGTGCAGGAGACACAAAGGCATGGGAGTTTTCCTGTATGCGGTGTAGTTGTAGCTATGATGGCCCTGGATATTACAGAGACATGGGGAGTGAGGGCGTGTCTTTTATTGGACCGACTTCTGTTGGTGAGACAAGCTTTCCAGCCACACAGATCTACAGGGCGGGGAAGGGACCTCAGAGCGTCACAACATAATGCCAGGTGGAAAGGTTTGAGTCCTTAGGCTTAGCACATAGCAGAAGAGTTCACAAGGCGAAGTAGCCCATTAACACCCCTGCAGTCACAGCAAGAAAACGGGGTGGGGGTGGGGGAGGTTAGTGGGTTACAAATCAATGTAATAAACCATAAATCCAGAGTCTCTACTCAGGCCATGGATTTGAGTGTCTAGCCGAGTAATGAATTTAAGCTCCCAGGCTCGTCTTTTGAAAGTGTTGGGCAGTTTCCCTCTGAGGATAAGGGCTGAAAGGCCAGCTCTGGAGTGATGGAATCATAGAATCATAGAACTGGAAGGGACCCCGAGAGGTCATCCAGTCCAGCCCCCCGCACTCATGGCAGGACTAAGTATTATCTAGACCAGAGGTAGGCAACCTATGGCACGTGAGCTTATTTTCAGTGGCACTCACACTGCCCAGGTCCTGGCCTCTGGTCTGGGGGGGCTCTGCATTTCAGTTTGGTTTTAAATGAAGCTTCTTAAACATTTTAAAATGGCTATTAGCCAGGATGGGCAGGGATAGAAAACCCTGCTCTGAAATGTCCCTAGACTCCGAGTGCCAGAAGCTGGGAGTGGACGATGGGATGGTGCACTCGATAATTGCCCTGTTCTGTTCATTCGCTCTGAAGCACCTGGCACCAGTTGAAAACCAGGATCCTGTGCTAGATGGACCATTGGTCTGGCCCACTGTGGCCATTTTTAAGTTCTTATTCACAACGGATTGTAATCCAAAGCAGATCACTTTGGCACAGCAGGTCACCTGCTGAACACCGAGGCAGAGTGGGCGTGTCTATGCAAATACGGTCTGCTCCTGAAGTCTTTCCCCTCCCCTGTGTGTCACTAGATCACAGACTCAACGAACCACAGGGTCAGAAGGGACCGCGAGGGTCATCTAGTCTAGCCCCCTTGAATGGTGTGAAGACAAACAGGAGCACAGATGTCAGGGGAGAGCTCATGCAGACCCGTTGAGTTTAGAAAAAATTGTGTCAGGGCAGACACCAGCAAGAGTTGGCGGCTGCACTTTGAGGCCACCCAAAATGTGGTTGTGAGAACCCCTGCTCTAAATGGGCTCGATTGTGGTCCAGGGGAATAGCCAGGTTGGTTCCTGTGTTGCTCAAAGTGGCTCAGCCATCCCTGAGTATTTCTGATGTCCCGCGGGACCCCTGTGAATGGTGCTGCTCCCTCTCTGTGTTGCCTCCACCTTCCCCTGCTTTCCACCATCTCCCAGGTGCTTTGTGTCTCTTTCTCTGTCTCTTGCACAGACTGGAGCTTGGTCTGAATAAGTCACTTACTTCGCCATGGTCTGTACTGGCGGTGGACTGAGTGTATTTTTTTTCCAGGTGAGGATGGTGAAGATGGAGCATCTCAGACCAGTCTTTGTCCTGCTGCTGGCTGGGATCTTCATGAAAGGCCCTCAGGTATGCCCTGGGTGGCTCTGCTCAAAACAAGCAGCAGTTAAACCGTTAACAATGTCGTTATCATTAGGGTTCAGCATTAACACTCCATTGAGATGAACTGGGTGTAGGGCTAATTCAACGGGCCCAGCCCCGAGCTGCCATAAGTCAGCCTAGCTCCATTGACTTACATGGCTCATTGATACCTGCTGAAGCTCTGACTCTTTATCCTTGTACACCTCTGGCGGGCAGGGAAGAGCTGAATCCCCATTGTACAGATGGAGAACTGAGCCCCAGGCAGACCCAGGGACTTGACCAAGGTCCCACAGGGAGTCTGTGGCAGAGTAGATCACCCTATCCACTGGACCACCTTTCCCCTCATGCTCCCTTACCCCAACACCTTATCTCTGTCACTTGGTTATTGCTTTCCCTGTAGCCTGGCTAAGACCTGCTCCACCATCTGTTGCCAGACCCTGTCACCATGTTTTCCCGCTCCCCTCAGGTCCAGAGTTTGCCCCTCCACAAGAGAGACCTCTTCTCCCTCAGAGAGTCAACGCTGGACATGGCCCCCAGCTCCTTCGACGACCAGTACAAGGACTGTTCCAGCCTGATGGAGGCCGTGATGGGGGAGCTGAACCACACCGAGTTCGCCAACAACAGTAATTACGCCGAGACCTGGCTGGAGGTGGCCTCCAACTGGAAAGAGATGAAGGACAAGAGCTACATGCCGCGGGACTTCAAGCCCGAGTATGCCATCGCCATCTTGGCCTACACCAGCCAGGGCCCCCTATACAGGCAGCCCCTTCACCAGGAGTTCAACGCAGCCGTGAGAGAGGCAGGCCGCACCCGAGACTTTTACCTCAACAACTTCAACTTCAAGACCCTGCACTTCCTCCTGACCAGAGCCCTTCAAGTCCTGAAGGCCTCCGAGCCCACCAAGTGCCACCAGGTGTACCGCGGAGTCCGGGGCATCCGCTTCAAAACCGAAAGTCGCAAGGCCGTCCGGTTCGGCCACTTCACGTCCACGTCCCTGAAGAACGAGAGCGCCCTGCATTTCGGGCAGGACACGTTCTTCTCCATAAAGACCTGCTACGGGGTCAACATCAAGAACTTCTCATTATTCCCCGGCGAGGACGAAGTTCTGATCCCCCCCTTCGAGAAATTCAAGGTCACCAACTTCACCAGGGCTCAGGACAGAACCTTGATCCAGCTCATGTCCCTGGACAGCTACAGCAACTACAACTGCGAGTATGTGAAAGGTAATGTCCACCACGGGCCTCCCACTCCCTGTGGCCTCTTGGGGATCCTGGTGTGAGCTTCCCACCAGCCTAAGAATTGGGGGGATAGCGTGGCCCAATCATACTCTCCGACCTGCCTCTGGTGTCAGAGCTGTTTGGAGCTGGGGTTTCAGTCTGTGAAAGGTGAGTCAGAGACAAGGCTCTCCCGGTGGAATTGGGGACAGATCTCCTGCTGCGGTGAACTGGCTGCAAGGTGACACCAGCTGAGCTGCTGGCTCAGGCCAGGTCCGGTTCTGTGGCTGTGGTCGGGCCTCAAGTGGGACCAGGATGAAGCTGACACCATTTTGCTTAGCGCCAAACAGGAGCTGGAGAGCGAAGGCCATCCAGGCGCTGCCTATTTGCGTGAAGTGCGACCAGACTCAGTCTCCTTACCGACCCCCTTCCCACGTCCTATCTCAGCCATCAGCTGGTGCCTGGGGGAGAGGGGGAGGCAGCCGTCTAAGAGATAAGTAGGCTATGGGTGGTCAGTCCAATGCGAGGCGATGGTCCTATCCCAGAGTCCCGAGGCTCCAGCCTAGAGCTGAGAGGAGGATGGACAGTCTTGTGGGCAAGGCACTGAACTAGGACTCTGAAGGCTTGAGCCCACTCCAGATACCCTGTACAACCTTGGGCGAGTGAGTTCCTCTCTCTGAGCAGCTCCCTGCCTGTAATAGGGGGATACGAGCAAATCCTTTCTCCCGCTCCTAGTCTCTGGAAATGCTGAGCTCTTTGGGGGGCTTTTAGGTTGTACTGTAATACAGATAATGGCGTGCCCGGTGGATGAGAAACTCACTGACCCCCATAGCCTGGTGGATCCTGAGCCTGTACTTCCTGCAGAGCTCCAGGAGAACGGTGCAGTTATAGACCAGAGCAAGGGATGCAAACACCTTCTTCCACCACGTGACCCGGGCTGTAGAAGCCCTGAAGCCAAGCATTGAGGGGTAGGGCCAGGGCAACCCTGGCAAAGCCAAAGCCTCCCTGCATTGTCCCTCCGTGCCACCACCAGTGAGGTCCGAAAAGAGGCAGCTTAGCGCGGGAGAATTCAATCCAAACAGTTCCCCTGGGGGAAGGTGCCCTGCTGCCCGGCAGATTGGCCCCTTCCTTTCCCAACCATTGTTGGTTCTCCACCAAGCCCGGTTCTTCTGGGCACATCCGTATGTCAGCATGGTGGCACCATCCCCATAACCCTATGAGGTCCCTGTGCCAGAGCGACCTGGTCTTGCCTAGAGAAGGAGGTGAAAGAGACAGGCGGGGTTGTTTTTCTTTTAATGTTGTTGGTTTCTTTGGCAGAGAAAAGATGCAAGACCCGGAGATGCGTTTTCAACTCTGGTAAGAACATTAATGACAATCCGATGCTTCTAAGAGCACACATTCCCCCCTCCTCCGCCTGGCTCCTTCCCCCACTGTAATTCTTTCCTATTCTCTTCCTTGGCATCTGCAGGAATGAGCAGTTTCTCCTCCGGCGTACAGTGCCTGTACCTCCTCGGTGGAGTTCTTCTGGTGGCAAGTGCTTTGGGAACACCTGGCTTCCTTTGACGTCCTCCTCAGCATGCTGACTGTCTCCCAGAGCTATCATTAAAACTCGGTAGAAATCGCTTTGAGGAAAAAGGAGATGAAGAAGAAAGAAACCCTGGAGCCTCTCAGCTGGTGTCTCAGGTCAGAAGAGACCATTGTGATCATCTGCTCTGACCTCCTGCGTCGCGCAGGCCTGTAGACCTGCCCGGGATTCATTCCCATTTGAACTAGAGCAGATCTTTGAGAAATAAAATCCCATCTTCATTGAAATGTGGCAAATGATGGAGACACACCCGGATCCTTGCTAAATTGTTCCAGTGGTCAATTACCCTCTGTGTTAAAAATATCCACTTAGTCTCTAGTCCCAATTTGTCTAGCTTCAATGCCCGGCCACCGACTCCTGTTAGCTTTAAGAGCCCGCCCTTATCAAGTTTCTGTTCCCTATGATAAGTGCTGATAGAACGCAATCATGTCACTCCATCACCTTCTCCTCGTTAATTGATTGAGCTCATTGAGTTTCTGGGGCAGCCTCACACTGGCCCCCCAAGAAAGTTCTGTCTCCTGCACAGACGAGCTTTACCTCTGCTGGCAAGAGTCCCACTGTGCCAGAGAAGGGCAGTTGCTGGAATTTTAGGGTCTGAGAGTCCCCAGGCCATTGAGTATCTTGCAGATGAGGACCAAGACCTTGAACTCGACTTGATGCTCTCTGGGAAGCCAGTGTAGAGCGGGGAGGACAGATCTGATGTGCTCACAGTAGCCTGTGTTGCTGAGGAGACTCTCTGCAGCGTTCTGTACTAGGCTGAGTTTCATAAGCAGTGATGACGTCATGCCCAGGTATACTGCATTGCTACAGTCCAGACAGGAGTGACGAAGGCCAATATAATTGAGGCCAACTCATTGGGATAGAGGTTCCTAGTCAGCCGGAGATGGTAGAAGGCCCTACTCACAGATGCTGTTTGGAGAGAGCTCAGCGTTAGCAAGGCATCCAAGAGCCCTCCTAGACTACAGACTGAATTGCCCAATTGTGAGTAATCAGAGAGGGAGCCGTGTTAGTCTGGACAAAGCGTTCTGTGGCACCTTAAAGACTAACTAAAGTATTGAAGCATAAGCTTTCGTGGGCTAATACCCACTTCGTTAGATGCAATTGTGAGTGTGAACCTTGTGAGTGTGAACCTTGTGAGTGTGAACCTTCAGTCAAAGGAGGCTGCACTGTGTGTGCTAACTCTTCAAAATGTTTTTCTCTGCCCACCATCATCGCCTCTGTCTTGCTCGTGTTCAGCTACAGCCAGCTGTTCCATCCAAGTACTGGGCCATCTTGGTGATAGTGGTGTGGTCATACAGGAAGGGTAGGAGGAGCTCGGTGTCACCTGCATATTTCTGGCATTTGAATCCGTGGTGTATGCTCAGTTCCCATAGTGGAACCGTTCCTCAGATGTGTCACCTAAAAAGAATGGCTCCGGTGTGGGAATCTCCCTCACATCCTCAGTCATGGAGACCGAGGCAAAGAATTTATTTAGTTTCTTCACAATGGCCTTATCGTCCTTGAGTGCTCCTTTAACACCTCGATCATCCAGTGGCCCCAGTGGTTGTTTGGCAGGCTTCCTGCTTCTGATTTACCTAAAATAAATTGCTCTTACTTTTTGAGTCTTTGGCTAGCTAGTCTTCATATTCTTTTTTGGCCTTCCTAATTATATTTTTACGCTACTTTTGCCCGAGTGTCTGCTCCTTTCTATTTTCCTCAACAAGATTTAACTTCCACTTTTTAAAGGATGCCTTTTCGCCTCTCACTGCTTCTTTTACTTGGTTGTTTAGCCACGGTGGCTCTTTTTGGTTCTCTATGGTTTTTAATTTGGGGTATGCATTTAATTTGAGTCTCCATTGTGGTGTCTTTAAAAAGTTTCCTTGCAACTTCCAGGGATTTCACTTTTCATGCTGTACCTTTTAATTTCTGTTTCACTAACCTCCTCGTTTTTGTGTAGTTCCCCTTTGTGAAATTAAATGCTACTGTGTTGGGCTGCTGTGGTGTTTTTCCCCACCACAGGGATGTTAAATTGAATTATATTATGGTCACTATTACCAAGTGGTACACCTATATTCACGTCTTGGATCAGATTCTGTGATCCTCTTAGGACTATATCAAGAATTGCTTCTTCTCTTGTGGGTTTCAGGACTAGTTGCTCCAAGAAGCAGTCATTTAAGATGTCCAAAATCTTTTACCTCTGCATCCGGTCTTGAGGTGACATGTACCCAGTCAATTTAGGGATAGGTGAAATCCCCAATTATTATTGAGTTTTTTATTTTTTTAGGCTCTCTAATCTCCCTGAGCCTCTCCATGCATTAAATTGTTATTTATTATTGTTATTTATTATTTCTAGTGTGCTGCTACCAAAAGGCCTAATCAGGGCTGTAGAATTACACGCCTCACTGATTTGGTTCCTTGCAGCACATCGTTGGGCTCTATGCACTGTGTAGAGTTCCGGGCAGTGTGTGCTCCCTGGTAAACAAGCAAGACATGGCTGAAGACTGAGCTGTGTGGAAACCTGTTTTTGTGGCTGTACTTTGTAGCTGATTCTTTAATAAATTTAAGGAGAGTGGAAGGGGAGTCCTTAAGGTCAGGCAGGCAGAAGCAGGGTGCTCACAAGTTCCAGCTACTTCTGAAAAACCTCAGATTCATCTTGAGAGGATGGCAAAGGCTCACGCTCCCTTTTCCTGCCTTTCCTCTGCATCCCACCCAACGAACGGGCCCTGCCAGAGCGGGAGTCCATTTCCCTCTTGGCATGACAGAGAAACCATTGTTATGGCAGGGAAGTCAGGACTCCTGGGTTCTGTCAGTCATCCTGCCACTCAATCTATGTATGACCTTGCCCAAGTCACCTCTCCCTGGACCTCAGTTTCCTATCAGTATAATGGGGATATGTTCAGAGCAACTTTCCTTTGCTAGGTGTTTTGAAGATGCTGAAATAAACTGGTTACTTTCTAAGGTATCACAAGTCTTCCGTGTTTTATTTCCGGATACAGACTAACATGGCTGCTAATCTTAAACCAGTATGATGATCGTTACTGATGAGAATTACTGATCTCTGATCCCTTAGTGATAGCCCCATGTGCCTGCAGAAAGTGTTTGTATGTCCCCTCAGTCACCTTTCTCCAGATCTCTCTGTCTACTGTTTACCCATTAACACTGGACATTTACAGGGTATCAGACCCTACGGAGAGCTGGGCATTATTCCTAATTTTCTCACTAATGAACTCTACTTTTTAAATATACACAAATACACAGAGAAGCCAATTCCTCTCTGACTCAGCGGAGAGCCCAAGAGTTCTCATCTCCCTTTGGGAAGGTCCCTTAATTACTGTTTACTCCTGAAGCTGGATAACGAACACAGAAGCGCAGACACTGAAAGAGAGACGTTGGCGAGAGTGTCTCCGGTCTCCAGCCTGTTTCCATCCAGATCCTGCTTCTCCCCCAGAGGCTGAGCGATTTGCCCTAGGATTGCCCACAGCTATATTATAAACAGTGCAAACCCCTGTGTCAGCTCTCAGCGTGGGATGCTGCTGCAGATGCTGGGGTGAGAGAGGTGTGGGAAACGGCTGTCTGAGGTGGATTCCCGGGGAAGACACGTCTGTCTCACAATTCACAGGTACCCATCTCTTCCTGAGGAGCTCACCAGCTCGACAAACCCGGTGCACCGTGAGCATGATGGGAGACAGAATAGGTCTGTGGTCCTTTCCACTCTCCGCAGCTATTAAACAGCTCAGGACCCCTGCCACATTGATGCGTTTGCACCAATATTACTGGCCAAAATTTCCCTCTTTGCTCTGCCCCTGGCTGATGGGCTCCAGCCCCGAGGTGGCTGCATTTTAGTGTCACAGGGGATCCTTCAGGATGAAAGGTGTTAGTAGATAGACAAGGCCGAATTCTGAGGCTGTGTCCTTATGTTCTCAGTCCCCACTGAGGCAAAACTCCCCTTGGAGTAAGAACTGAGTAAAGACCTCAGGAGCCCACTCTGTGTGAGTTAATGCACAGGGACTCTCACCTCCTTATCTTGCATTTCAGGGCTCTGTCTGTTAACTGGGGGGCTCTCACCTGACTTTCTGACAGAAAGCATGGAGGTGCTAGGGTCAACCTAGGCAAGACGTATTTTCTCCTGGCCTCATTTGAGAAGTTATGTCTGAAACTGTTAAAAAAAAATTCAGCCAGAAGCAGACACCCAGTGTGGGAATTTTCAGTCCAAACCGTTAAAGTTTGGCAAACTTATAAGCAACTGAAAATGAGATCTCCTAATTGAAGTTGTCAGACAGCTCTTAATTAATGGTGGTGCCACCAGCACCACCTGCAATGGCTGATCCATTTGTGAATCCCATTCAGCTATGCTCTTTGCTCCAATAATGTCGGTGGCAAGGAGTTCCACTGGCCAGATATGGACTATGGAAATACATTTATTTTCTCAGTGGTATACATTGAGGCTTTCAATGTAATTGAATATTCCTTTGTTCACACATTATGAGACACAGTAAATATCAATGCCTGACCTACTTTCTTTATCGATAGATTCATAGGGTTGAGATCAGAAGGAACCTTCTGTATAACACAAGCCATTAAATTTAACCAGTTACCCCTGTATTGGTCTCCAAAACTTGAGTTTGACTAAAACCTGGTCTACACTAGGATTTTACATTGTAGAATCATAGAGCCACAGGGTGAGAAGGGACCTGCAAGGGTCAGGTAGGCTAACCACTGATAAGATGCAGGGTTTGTTGTGTCTAAACCATCCAGGACAGATGGCTCTAGCCTCCTTTGGAAAACCTCCAGTGGAGCTTCCACAACCTGCCTAGTCAATTGTTCCATTGTCCTGCTGTTCTTACGGTTCGGGAGTTTTTCCTGAGATTTAATCTTAATCTGCTCTGCTGTAGTTTGAACCCATTGCCTTTTGTCCTGATCTCTGTCACAAGAGAGAACAAAATGTCTCCATCTCTTTTATGGCAGCCTTTCAAATAGTTGAAGATCACTATCATGTTCCTCTTAATCTCCTCTTTTCCAAACTAAACATACCCAGTTCCTTCAGCCTCTGCTCGTATGATTTGCATTCCATCCTTTGGACCATCTTTGTCCCTCACCTCTGGATCCTTTCCAGTTTCTCTACATCCTTTCTCTACAGCGGTGACCAAAATTGTACACAGCACTCCAGTTGAGACCTCAGCAGCACTGAGTAGAACGGTACTATCACCTACCATGACTCGTGTGGTATGCCTCTGTTAATGGAACCCAAAATTGCATTCACTTTTTTTGCAACAGAAAAATAATTCTCACCCCTGAGAGATGTCGCTGTATCAACCTAACCCCGGTGTAGACACTATGAGGTTGATGGGACAATTTTTCCATCGATCTTGCTACTTTTCAGTGCCACTGTAGTTTTTTAAGCATAGACATGCCCTCAAGCAGAGCTTCCCGAAAACCTTCCAGTCTGGAACTGCAGACATGGGGAGCTGGAAAATCCACCGCTTCCCTTTGCAGTTTTTCCCAATGGTTAATCGCCCTGAGTGCTAATTATTTGGCCCTTATTTTTAATTGGAATTTGTCTGGCTTCAGCTTCCAGGAGTCAGAGTTGGCTGACATGGCATCGGACATGGATAACAGCAGCATTAAATTGCTTTTGGCATTCACAGAACAGTTGAGCATGGTAGAACGACACTTTTGGGCTCAGGAAACCAGCACTGGGTGGTGGAATCACATCGTTATACAGGTGCGGGATGGGAAGCAGTGGCTGCAGAACTTTTGGATGTGGAAAGCCACCTTCTTAGAATTGTGAACTGAGCTCACCCCAGCCCTACGGTGCAAGGACACCAAAATGAGAGCTGCACTCTCAGTGGAAAAGCGCATGGCGATTGCATTGTGGGAGCTGGCAACTGCCGGCTGCTACTGGTCCATCCCAAATCAGTTTGGAGTTAGGAAGTCGATCACTGGGACTGTGTTAACGCAAGTGTTCAGGGCCATTAATCACATCCTGCTGTGCAAGCCCGTAACGCTTGTGGATGTGCGTGAGATTGTGGATGGCTTTTCATAAATGGGTTTCCCCAACTACAGAGGGGACAGGGATGTTCTGAGGTGACAACCTCAGATGCCAAACTATTGTTGGGCGCCACTAGGACCCAGAGTGTAGAAAATTATGTCTGCTGCTGGTGCTTATGTATTCTCTCTGGGAAATCTGAATAGCAGTAAGGAGCGTTTCAACAATATACTGAGTAGGAGCAGGATGACGGTGGAATGTGTATTTGTCAGATTAAAGGCATGCTGGCGATGCCTATTTGACAGGTTAGACCTCAATGAGGAAAATATTCCCATGGTTGTAGCCATGTGTTGCACCTTGTACAATATTTGTGAAGGTAAGGGCAAAACATCAGGTAGGACTGCAGTATGGTGGTTTGCCACTCCAACACTTTTATCATTCTCTCCATTGCATCCCTAGTGAATGTCTCATTTTCTTTTCTTTTCTGCTTGTCGCTTTCCCTCCACTGCCTGCATTCCATCTTCTCTGCATCGGAGTACTGCAGCACCTCCCAGAACATATCTTCCTTGCTCCATCTTGAGCGATTTCTTATCCAGTGGAGCCACTCAGCTGGAGTGGAAGGGGTGCCTCCTTTCAAGGACGTAACTCTTGAAGCACAAGTAACAGTACACAAAAGCATTACTGTTAACTATATGTACAGCACTGAAATACTACATTAAAATACACTGCTGGTAGCACACCAATCACTTACCCACTGACCCTTGACCAGCAAAAATGCTGGTGAACACTACAAGCATAGTGAGAGTTCCACGGAGTGGGGCACGTTGGGTGTGGGAGAAAAGTAATGGGCCAATTACAGTGATAAAATCAAGCATGGTGTCTACGCTGGCACTTTGGCAGCAAAAATTTTGTGTAAAAACCTTGAAACTCTCATCAAGGTGGCTTTATTATATCACTGAAACTGAGGAGTTTTTTCATCGAAAGTGGCGTAGTAGTGTTTCCACCTCCACTATTTCGTCACCAAATGCTGCCTTTTGGTGAAAAAATGTGGCAGTGTAGACAAAGCCTAAGAAACAATGAGGGATAAGCACTATCCACTTGTGTTTGCTGACACCTGTTAAGGTGTTTCACATCACAATGTCTAGGAATTATTGATGCAGGGAGCACCATAAAATATGGAATTGGCATTTGAAGTGTCAGTTGTTCATAATTCATTTATCTCAATAATGAAAATGTCATTTTTCACTGTGTGAAGAGCGACCAATTTGCTTCATTCATGAGAGCAACCTCCACTAGTGCATGTAGTATCTCATATTAACATTGTCTTTCCATCCAGGTATTTGTCCTGCAACCATCACCCTAGACCCTCAGCACACACAGGAAGTCAGGGGAATGTACGGTACATGCATGAAAAACCGTTCTGCCTCAGTGTTTTGACACCTTCTCTCCTACTCCATGTCAGATTCCAACTCAACTGACTTTACAAACCCCTCCACCTTCATCCTGCTGGGCATTCCTGGCCTGGAAGCAGACCATGTCTGGATCTCCATCCCCTTCTGCATTAGCTATGCCATAGCCATCTTGGGGAACTTCACCATCCTGTTCATCGTAAAGACGGAGACGAGCCTCCATGGGCCCATGTACTATTTTCTCTGCATGCTGGCTGTCACCGACCTGGTGCTGTCTACATCTATCCTGCCCAAAATGTTGAGCATCTTCTGGTTCAATTCCAGGGAGATCAATTTCAGTGCCTGCCTGACCCAGATGTACTTCATTCTCAGCTTCTTTTTGATAGAGTCTGGGATCCTTGTGGCCATGGCTTTTGATCGCTATGTGGCCATCTGTGATCCCCTGAGACATTCCACCACCCTGACAAATCCTGTGGTGGCCAAAATTGGCCTGGCCGTGATGCTGCGCGGCCTCATTCTAATACTGCCCTATCCCTTCCTGGCGAGAAGGTGGCCATATTGCAGAACCATCCTCATTCCAAACACGTACTGTGAACACATAGCTGTGGTGAAGCTGGCCTGTGCCGACATCAGCATCAGTAGTTACTACAGCCTCTCTGTGGCTTTCTTCATGATCGGTATGGATGTATTTCTTATTGCTGTGTCCTATACCCAGATCCTCAGGGTCATCTTACGCCTCCCAACAAAGGACGCCAGACTCAAGACTTTTGGGACCTGCAGCTCCCACCTCTGTGTCATCTTAGCCTTTTACATCCCACATCTCTTCGCTGCCCTCGCACAACGGTTTGGGCCCAATGTGGCCCTGCATTTGCGCGTTCTCATGGCCAACATGTACCTCCTGGTGCCCCCCATGCTAAACCCCATCATCTATGGGGCGAAGACCCAACAGATCCGGGATAGGCTGCTCCAGCTGTTTACTCATAAAAGCAGCTAAAGTTTTCTCCTGGTGCTCTGGCTCTCAGACTGAGCTCCATGCAGTGACATGGTGCATGGCCCTTTCCCTTAATCACTGACAGGCCAGTCAAAGGGACATTAAACCCTTTCCTGACTTTACTGTGCTGTGTCAGCACCACAAACAGGGGATTCTGTCTATGTACATCTCATAGGGTTGCCACCTTTCTAATTGCTGGTAAGTGGATGCCTGAGGCCCTGACGCTATGCCCTGCCTCTTCCCCCAAGTTTCCACCCCTGCTTTGCCTCTTCCCCTCAAGGCCCCACCATTCACTCATTGCTCTCCTCCCCACTCCCTGTCACTCTCTGGATCATCCCTGTGACACTCCCCACCTCAAAGCACCCCATATTTACCATGCTGATGTAATTATGGTATGTTTTGTACAAAGTATGCCCTGGGAGGTATCATTCTAAAAGTATTGACCTTGTCAACATTGATATCTCCTTGGGTTGTGTGCGCTCTCATTGTACGTGAAGCTATGAAATCTTGCTATGAGTGAGATACCAACGTGTGATGTGAGGCTGGAAACACCCAAAACCAGCCTTTCAGTTATGTCATTGGAGAAGCCAGACACTATTAATTGCAAGCTGGAAGAAACTATAAAAGATGGGGAGAAACGTCATCACTTGTCTTCACTCCACCACAACTCAATACGTGGTAGAAGCTCTGGAAGACAAAGGACTTTGAATGGGGGAGGGGAACCCAGGTTGCAAAGCAGATGAATCCTGTGCCTGAATACTCCATAAGCCTGCTTGTATCATCGATCAGGGTGAGATATTGATTATTCCAATGTCTAGTGTGTGTAAGTCTTAGAATGCAAGTTTGGTTGATTTCCTAGGTAAGATGCTTTGATCTATTTACTATCACTTATAATCACATAGGAGCTATCTTTCTGTACTTAATAAACCTGATTTATGTTTTATCTTAACCAGTGTGTTTTGGGGAATCAGCTCTGTTTACAAAGGCTGGTGCAGATCTTCTCCCGTCGAGGGTGGAGCAGACTAATTAATGAGTTCACGCTGTAGACATCCCTCTGCAGTGCAAGACAGTCTAATTCTGGGTGTATACTCCAGTGGGGGTGCCAGGCTGGGGAGCTGGGAAATTCTCTGGTGCCTCCATTGTTGATCCTTGAGTGGCTCAGGTAAAGCACTCAGGTAACTCAACTGGGGATATGGCGCCACCTGCTGTTCCATTGGGTGATAACAGGGCCTGGAGGAGCAGGCTGTGTGTCACCAGCAGAGCAGGGGGAGAGGCCAAGTCAGCTGAATGGTTTGGGGGCCCATCAGTTCCAACAACTTCCAGGATGGACCCCAAACAACTCCCTGGCACCCCCATATTCACCACTGTTATATAGTTACCACAAATCTTGTAGAACCATGTCATGTGAGGTGTCAGTGGAAAAGCTATGGTTTGCTGAATATAATTATCCTGTTTGTATGCATGTTTGGTATCTGAAGTTAAAAATATTGACTATGTATGTGTATTTCAAATGGTTTTGCATCTGTGGTGATTGCCACAAGGTAGTTTACATCCAATCAAGACAGCACTTTGTGAATGGACTATTCAATTTGAGGGCCCGTCAGAGATCAGAAAGGGCCATGGGAGAAGCTTATCCCCACTTGATGGACTTTCCTATAGCTGTTGGAGTCAGAATATGGGTAATGGCCCCTGCTATGACTCACTGAAGGATGCAAGGATATGTGACCAGGTCATGTGACACCAGACTCCATCTTGTTCCTGTACTTTCCCACTAATTGTGCTGGGACTTCGTTTGGGACAATGAAGTTCCCTGCACCTGGCAGAAGCTATAAATGGGAGGAAGTGACATCATCATTTGGCCTCACTCCCCCAACAACTGAACACTTCAAAACACGAGTAGAGGGAAAAGATTTGACTGGGGAGCTCGTCCCAGGCTGGAAAGGAGAAATCCCCGCCCGAGTATGGAAGAGTGATGAACTGTTTATACCATTAGGATGAGAAACTCCTTGATTCAAACCCTGTCTAGTTTATAGAACTCAGATTGCAATTTCGCTTTGTTTCTTAGGTAATCTACTTTGAGCTGTACACTTTTTACTTATAATCACTTAAATCTATCTTTCTGTAGTTAATAAATCAGCTTTATGGTGGTTGGGTTTTTTTTTTTTTTTACCTAAAACAGTACATTGTTTGAAATGCAAAAGGGAAATCTGCTCAGGAACAGGGGCTGGTGCATTGCCCTCTCCACATTGAGGGAGGGGCAGACTGGGTAATAAACTTACACTGGTCAGGCTTCTGAAGGAGAAGGAACGTTTTGCTGGGTCCTCAGAGGGAAAGGGGAAAATCCCAGGAACTGCTGAAGGAAAGAGAGAGAGTCTCCTTGAGAGTCCCCTGCAGCAGTGGGAAGCTGTATGCTTCCAGGAGCGGGGGTGGTTGAGACCAGCTCCTGCCCTTCAGTTGAAGGCAACGCCACCGTAGGGAGGAAAATGTCGATTCTGAAGCTAAATAAGGGACAAACCCAATGCTAGGGAGATGTGTCTCAGAGGGGAGCCAGGAGGAGGGCGATAGAATCATAGAAATCACTGAGGAGGGGGCTAAGAAGGAAATGGGGGGAGGAATAGGAGGAGCACAGGAATGTCTCCTCACTGATCACTTGGGTGAGAATGCCCAGCACGGAATGGATGAATTGGCATTTGTGCTCCCAGGCACCCAACTTGTGGCTCAGGCATCTAGAGGCAACTGTGTAACTGACCTGCCAGAGGGGTGCAGTCACACAACTGACCTCTCAGGGATTGAGAGAGAGGTGACGGAAGGTACTCCAGTCCGGGTCCCGATTTTTCAGGACTTTGTTCCTTACATGTGTAACCCTTCTGCCCATCAGAGTTGGCAGCAACAAGGGCCGGGTTCAGTATCCAGGGGTTCCATTCTAAGGACACAATACAAAACCGGCTCGAGCCCCCACCCAGTGACCTGGGACAACAATATACCACCCTTCTGGGCGCCTCTAAGAGGCAATACTTCCCCTCTCGCAAGCACCGAGTCTGAGTGTACCAAAACCCCTTTAATGACAGAGAGAAACACTGTGGCATATTATTGGGTAAATACCACAAACAAAAGTCACAACCCAAACCATGAACCAGAATCCCCCCCCCACACACACACACACACTCACACGCCAATGGGCAGTGTCCTTTCCCTTGGGTTCTTGAGTCCCACAAGCCCCAAAGTCCCCCAAAGTCCCCAAAGTCCAACAGCCCCAGCAGAGTTCAAAAGTTCATAGCGGAGTTGTACCTCCCCAGCGAGGTGGGGGGGGCAGGTTATGGGGCACCTTACGTGGTCAGAGGCCGACTGCCCCGCCTCTCCAGTCGTGCTGTTCACTCCACTAGCCGCCCTGCTAGCCGACGCAGGAACTGCTCTGGCAGCCGTCTCAGGAACAGGTCCACTCGCTGGCACAGGAACTGCTCTGGCAGCAGTCTCAGGAACGGGTCCACTCGCCGGCACAGGAACTGCTCTGGCAGCGGTCTCTGGAACGGGTCCACTCACCGGCACCAGAGCTGCTCTGCCAGCAGTCTCTGGAACGGGTCCACTCGCCGGCACCGGAACTGCTCTGCCAGCGGCCTCAGGAACTGCTCAGGGCCCCCCACTGAAGATAAAGCTCAGTGATTTTTCAGCTCTTAAGTGATTTCAGCTCTTGAGTGATTTCAGCTCATAGTGGGGGGGCCTTAGTGCAGAAGCACCACCAGACCCAAAGCAACTTCAGCTCAGTAAGCTGAAGTTAGACTCCTAATGGAAGCAAAAGTCAGCTCTAACATTCCACAGGGGAGAGAGGCCAGGTGCAATAGGCCTGTGAGGCCCTCAGACAAGTCCCTGACCACAAAGTCTAGGAACCTATCTATAGCCTCTCTCAATTCAGTGGGTTTTGGAACCCCTGTCCCTTGTTTAGCGAGTGCTACCTAGTTGATGGCGAGTCCCTCCAGCATGCCAAAGGCCAAATCAATGTCCCAACCCCTCATTCACATAAACATGTTAATCAGCACTCTATCATTCTTGCCCCAATACTACAGAAACTGGGGGTCCCACAGTAGCCAAAGTGATCATTTTGGCTGTTAGAATGCAGGCCAGGTGCGGTGGGTGTGTCTAAGGAAATCAGGTGTTATTTTCCAAAAGCTACTGCAATTTCTGCAACTCACCACTGGATGTCACCCATACTGACACTGCAAAGTCATTGCAATTCCTGCAATTCCCTGACACTGCTTACATCCTCCCCCCAGCCAAAATTTGTCGTCCCGACAAACCCCACTCCCTATCATACCTACTCATTGGTTTCCTCCAAAGGGCCTCAGAAAGCCCACTTTAGCTTCCACAAGCCTGTGTGCTAAGTGTATGGGCTCCTCACTAACCACCCCGGGTGCATCATAGGTTAGCCTTTGTACGGGTCTTATTACCCTGTCCCTTCTATTGAGAGTCTCTGTTGCAGGAGTGGGGGGAACACCTTCTTGAGTGACGGATGGGGAGGTTTCCTTTGAGGATCCCTCGGCTACTGGCCCAGGCCTCTGCATCTCTGGTTCCGGTAGTGGAAAGTCTATTGTGCCTAGGGCCCCCTCCCCCTCGATGTCTCCATTGTCCAGTAAACTGTGTGCGTCATCACAGGGGGGTCCCACCAGCGGCTCAGGGGTGCCTGTAACTGGCCGAAATACCTCCACCACAGGGTTTAGGGCTGAGGAGGGAGAGCTCTCTATCAGCTCAGCTGATGGAGACTGAAGTCTTGTTTCCATTCTGGGATACGCCCTGGTCGTGTCTTCCTCCTCGGCCTCACTCTCCGACATGCTGGCTAGGGGTAGGTTATCTTCAGAATGCCCGCAGGCCCTGTTGGATGGCGGCTTTGGCCTAGCACTTCTATTCTGCCCGGCTGCTCTGTCCTGGCCCATCTCATAAGGGGTGCCTACCAATTCCCCCACAGGGAGCAATAGGTTTCTATGCACTGTCTTTATTTGCCCTGGACCCTCTTCAGGTTTGATCTTGTAGACCGGCAGATCTCCCAGTTTTTCCATCACTAGGTAGGGTATTGCCTTCCATCTGTCAGCTATCTTGTGTTTGCCAGCAATACCCAGATTTCGCAGCAGGACTCTGTCCCCTGACTGGAGCTCCTGTAAACGTACCCTCGCATCATATCGATGTTTGTTGCGGTCTGCATTCTTCCTAGCTGCAGATGTAGCTAGGCGATAAGCATCCTGCAGCTTTTCTCTTAGCCGGGCTACATATTGCTGATGGGTTTCATAGCTATCTCCATCCTCTGATACACCAAAGCACAGGTCTATGGGTAATCTGGGTTCTCGCCCAAACATCAAGAGATATGGGGTGACTCCCGTAGCATCATTCCTGGTGGCGTTGTAGGCATGCACCAGAAATGCCACATGCTGGCTCCAGTTTGCCTTCTGCTCTGGTCGCAAAGTCCCCAGCATATCTAACAGGGTTCGGTTGAACCTCTCTGGCTGGGGATCACCCTGCGGATGGTAAGGTGTTGTCCTAGACTTTTTAATTCCCGCTATTTTCAGTACCTCCTTCAGAAGGTGACTCTCAAAGTCTCGCCCCTGATCTGAGTGTATCCGGGCCGGGAATCCATAGACTGAGAAATATTTCTCCCACAGTACTTGAGCGACAGTGGTGGCTCTCTGATCTCGGGTGGGATATGCCTGTGCATACCGTGTAAAATGGTCAGTCACTACTAGGATGTTTCCGACATTCTTCCTGTCTACTTCGAGAGACAAGAAATCAATGCATACCAGTTCTAATGGTTTGCTGCTGGTGATGTTCTTGAGATATGCAGCCCTTGTGGGCAGAGTTTTCCTTTGGACACATCGAGCGCATGTCTCACATTTCCTGCGAACATCTTCAGCCATCCGGGGCCAATAGAACCTGCTACGAATAAGTTCCAGGGTCCTCTCCATCCCTAAATGTCCAAAGTCATCATGCAGTGCCCTCATGGTCAGGGCTCGGTACTCTTTTGGCAACACTAGCTGTGCTCGCTGTTTCTGTAAAGGGTCCATAGTCACTCGGTGTAGTACTCCTTGAATCAGTTTTAGTTTGGTCCACTCTCTCAACAATAGTTTACCCTCCAGGGTAGGTGTGACCACTGCAGCCGGGCTTCGCCCCTCCCTTTTGGCAAGTAGTGTATCACGAATGTCAGTATCTTGCAGCTGGGCTTCTTGCCAGTCAGCCACATTGAGCATGGGCAAGGGAGTTTGGTTCATTGCAGTATAGTTCACTGAAGCGGAGGGCACGCATTCCGGGGGCAGGCCCAACGCTTCTGCAACACATCCATGACAGCTCTCATGGGTCTCTGGCCCTCGGCGACTCACACTGCAAATAGCTCTCACTCCATCCGTGGGTATCACAGCAACTTCTGGTGCCTGCGGACGCCTGGACAGTGCGTCTGCATCTACATTGCTTCTCCCTGAGCGGTATTGAATGCTGAACTCATAGCTAGCCAAGGCCGCCACCCATCTCTGCCCTGTAGCATCTAGCTTAGCACTTGTCAACACATAAGTTAATGGGTTGTTGTCTGTCCACACCTGGAACTGAGCACCATACAGATAGTCTCGAAATTTCTCGGTGATGGCCCATTTCAAGGCCAAGAACTCCAGCTTGTGGATGGGATAGCGAGTTTCACTGTCAGACAGTCCTCGGCTGGCAAAGGCTACAGGTTTACGTTTACCTTCCACTTCCTGGTACAGTACTGCTCCCAGACCCTCCAAACTGGCATCAGTATGCAGGATAAACGGTTTGCTGGGGTCAGCGAAGACCAAGACTGGAGCATGCGTTAGGCAAGCAATGATTTCTTGAAATGCCCTCTCACATCTCTCATCCCACCGTGGCCCAAACGGTGCAAATGGGCCATAGTGTCTCTGCACAGGAGGCTTTGTGGGCTTCCCCTTGTTCTTGGTTTTAGATTTGTTTTTTCCGGACTGGTATCCCCGGGTAAGATCGTTCAGAGGCTTTACAATCGTAGCATAGTTCTTAACAAATCTGCGGTAGTAGCCACTAAATCCAAGGAAGGTCTTGAGTTCTCTGTAGTTACTTGGATGAGGCCAGGTAGTGAGTGCTTCTATTTTATCGGGATCAGTGCTCACGCCCTCTTGGGACACGATGTGCCCCACATACTTCACTGAGGTTCGGCAGAACTGGCATTTGTCTATTGAGAGCTTCAAACCATAGTCCTCCAACCTATCGAGCACTTTAAGTAATCTTTCTTCATGCTCCTCCAATGTTCTTCCAAACACAATCAGGTCATCCAAATAAACCAAAACTTGTAGTAAATTCATGTCTCCCACTACTTTCTCCATAAGACGTTGAAATGTGGCAGGTGCCCCTGAAATCCCCTGGGGCATGCGTTCAAACTGATAAAACCCTAATGGGCAGATGAAGGCTGTCTTCTCCTTATCTTCCTCTCCCAGGGGGATCTGGTAGTATCCACTCCGGAGATCCAACACAGAGAACCACTGGCTTCCCAGCAAACAATCTAGGGCATCTTGGACTCTAGGCATAGTGTACTGGTCAACCACAGTACGGCTGTTTAGGGTGCGGTAGTCAATGCACATCCGGACTTTTCCATTCTTTTTACGGGCTATCACAATGGGTGAGGCATATGGGCTGCGGGACTCTGTAATGATGCCATTTGCAGCTAGCTCTTGAAGATGATGTCGCACATCTTCCATCTCAGAGAGGGCAATCCTCCTCGATCTCTCCCTAAAGGGTCGAGGGTCATGTAGCCTGATGTGGTGCTCTACTCCTTTGGCACGTCCCACATCCCACTCATGCAGTGAGAACACTTTGGATCTTTCACCAAGTTTCTTCCTCAAACGATCTTTCCACTCCTCGGACAATGGTGAATCTCCAAAGTCAAACTTTTCGGGGTCTATTGCCAGACTCTGAGTTTCACATCGGGGTGTCACAATCGACTCAGGCTCAAAGAGGTCTGCTATCTTTTGTCCTTGCTTCACAACAACATCACGACTTGTTTCATTAGCAACCAGTATAGTCACCTTTTCCTGGGCTCCAGCAGGCAGGGTTGTGACTCCACTGGGGACCAGCACTCCTTCAGGAAGTTCTCCTTCCGCTGACTGCTCGAGCATTGCCAATGCCCCTTTGCCGCCTCTCAGCCAGGTGCTCATGACAAGCACTTCTTGCTCTGTCCTGGCATGAAGTACTAAGGGGGTTGTGCCCGCGTACTTCAATGCGCCAATTGGCAGCTCAGATGTCTCCTTTTTAGCACTCTCAATTTTCCTATAGGCTTCAGCACAAAGCGTATGGATCATCAGGGTATTCAGGTATTGGTCCCCAGCCTGTCGTCTGCAGTAATCCGCGAGTACCTTGAAAAGGCTGGAGTTTGTCCCTATCAGCGCGGACACCTCAGAGGTCCCTTTAGGGTCAGGGCATATTAGGGCAGCTGTGTCTACTGCTTCTCTTACCCCTGCAACCTCCTCTGGAAATTCCAGGTGCACTATGACATATCCTTGGTAGGGGTATTCATCCATGCTGAGGCCACATAGGCCCAGGCCAGTCAGTGGCTGTATAGGCAGGTGCCTAAGCATGTGTTGGTAGAATGATTGAAATATAATAGTCACTTGAGATCCAGTGTCAAGCACTGCTTTACACTCCACCCCTTCAATCCTCACCATGACCTCTGCTCGAGGCCCTATCAGTCCTATGGGGATCCCAGATGGACAGACTTTCCTGTGGGAATCCTCAAATCCTGCAGCCCTGGGTGGTCCACATCCCTGGACGCTCTGAAAATTACCAGATCTTTTCCAGCTGCTCCTCAGCTTTCTGTACACTATGGAGGGATTTTCTTCATTATGGCACCTGGCAGCACTGTGGCCATCCTGACCACATCGGTAGCAGAAGAATTTCCCTTTTCTGCTGTGCCTGAGTGGGATGGTTGCTCTAAATTCTGGCTTCTCCACTGCCACAGATGGAGGCTTCTCATTCTGGGAAGTCTTAGCTCGGTTAATGGTTCTTTGAAGCTCAGTTATCCGTTCCGTCAGGACCTGAAGTTGTTGGGCAAGCTCCTCTTGGGTGCTCACCATCAGTACACTAGCTTTTTGTAGTGGTGTTGTGCTGGCTGGTTCCAATGTTTGGGCCTCCCAAGACTCGCTGGCAGCCTGCCGTTCTTCCTCCTCTCTGACCTCTTTTATCAGCTGGGAATAACTTGGGGGATGTTCCTGTTGTTCTTTTAACCGGAGGTGAAGTAAGATGGGATTCTGATACTGGGTTCCTCTTACGAATTGAGCCAGTCTAGTCAGATCCATCTGCTCAGTAGTCACTGCTCCCCTTAGGACAGCTCTCTGAAGTAATCTCTCCAGCCTCTGTATATAGGCTGAAGCCTTCTCACCTCTTTGCTGTCGGGAATTAAGGAACTTGCAGTAGCTGTCTTCAGGGCTCTCTACGCTTCCAAAGGTGTGACCAAGGGCCGTTAGGCAGTCCTTCACTCTGACCGTAGGGTCAATGAGCTTCAAAGTGCGAATCACATCTAAGGCTGGGCCCCCAAGGCTCTCGATTAGACATCTTCGCTTTTCTACATCTGGTACGGCCCACTCCTGCAGCATTTCAGTGGTATGCTCTAACCAGGGTTCAAACTCCTCTTCCCCCGTAAATGACCTTAACTTACGACCAGAGTTAGACATAGCATAGGACAGCAGGATCCTCCCGAGTGTTTGCCCCAGGTCTTTTGCCCAGTCATCAGCCGAGGCTGCAGCCCCTGAGCTAGGGGCTGCAGAGCCAGGGCCCAACAAACCTGACATATTAGCCATTATACAAACAGTAATTTCCTCAACATATAAACACAAATGTTTCCCAATGTACTGGATCACTCACCAGGTGCTTGCGAGGGGTACTAACCCAGAGATCCCGGACGAGCCCCCAAAATGTAACCCTTCTGCCCATCAGAGTTGGCAGCAACAAGGGCCGGGTTCAGTATCCAGGGGTTCCATTCTAAGGACACAATACAAAACCGGCTCGAGCCCCCACCCAGTGACCTGGGACAACAATATACCACCCTTCTGGGCGCCTCTAAGAGGCAATACTTCCCCTCTCGCAAGCACCGAGTCTGAGTGTACCAAAACCCCTTTAATGACAGAGAGAAACACTGTGGCATATTATTGGGTAAATACCACAAACAAAAGTCACAACCCAAACCATGAACCAGAATCCCCCCCCACACACACACACACACTCACACGCCAATGGGCAGTGTCCTTTCCCTTGGGTTCTTGAGTCCCACAAGCCCCAAAGTCCCCCAAAGTCCCCAAAGTCCAACAGCCCCAGCAGAGTTCAAAAGTTCATAGCGGAGTTGTACCTCCCCAGCGAGGTGGGGGGGGCAGGTTATGGGGCACCTTACGTGGTCAGAGGCCGACTGCCCCGCCTCTCCAGTCGTGCTGTTCACTCCACTAGCCGCCCTGCTAGCCGACGCAGGAACTGCTCTGGCAGCCGTCTCAGGAACAGGTCCACTCGCTGGCACAGGAACTGCTCTGGCAGCAGTCTCAGGAACGGGTCCACTCGCCGGCACAGGAACTGCTCTGGCAGCGGTCTCTGGAACGGGTCCACTCACCGGCACCAGAGCTGCTCTGCCAGCAGTCTCTGGAACGGGTCCACTCGCCGGCACCGGAACTGCTCTGCCAGCGGCCTCAGGAACTGCTCAGGGCCCCCCACTGAAGATAAAGCTCAGTGATTTTTCAGCTCTTAAGTGATTTCAGCTCTTGAGTGATTTCAGCTCATAGTGGGGGGGCCTTAGTGCAGAAGCACCACCAGACCCAGAGCAACTTCAGCTCAGTAAGCTGAAGTTAGACTCCTAATGGAAGCAAAAGTCAGCTCTAACATTCCACAGGGGAGAGAGGCCAGGTGCAATAGGCCTGTGAGGCCCTCAGACAAGTCCCTGACCACAAGGTCTAGGAACCTATCTATAGCCTCTCTCAATTCAGTGGGTTTTGGAACCCCTGTCCCTTGTTTAGCGAGTGCTACCTAGTTGATGGCGAGTCGCTCCAGCATGCCAAAGGCCAAATCAATGTCCCAACCCCTCATTCACATAAACATGTTAATCAGCACTCTATCATTCTTGCCCCAATACTACAGAAACTGGGGGTCCCACAGTAGCCAAAGTGATCATTTTGGCTGTTAGAATGCAGGCCAGGTGCGGTGGGTGTGTCTAAGGAAATCAGGTGTTATTTTCCAAAAGCTACTGCAATTTCTGCAACTCACCACTGGATGTCACCCATACTGACACTGCAAAGTCATTGCAATTCCTGCAATTCCCTGACACTGCTTACACATGCTTGTGAAAACTGTCTCTTTAAGAGAGGAGGCATGTCCAACTGAATAAATGGTTGCCTAAGGAAATGCTAATGACCCCACTGACAGAGGGGAGGAGGAAATTCCCTGGGCTGGGAAGACACAGAAAGCAGCTGTGAAAATAAACATCTTTTAGCCCAGACAGCACAGATCACAACCCTCTTGGAAAGGGGAGGGGAAGGTTCCAGTGCTGGGGATCACAAGGAAAGTCCAAAGGGTGGGTGAATTATTTAATGGGCATAACCCTGGGGATGGGAAGCAGCTCTGCAGAGGGCTAGCCAACATGTAAAGCCCATAGTTCCTAACCTCATGAGACCCTGGCATACCAACACCCCAAAGATTGCCTTAGACTGAGATCCCTACTGAAGGGGTGTAATGTTATTGACATGAACTGTCACTGTATAGATCATTGTTGCAACCAAGGTCCTATAGTGGCACCAAATTTTGGACAAAGAAGGTCTGGTAAGAGGTCCATGAAAAGGTTGTCATTTGCTGGTTATGATTATGCTGTCTGCGTGTGTGTATCATTTTTGTCTTTGAAATTATGAATGTTGGCTCTGTACTTCTATCTTCAGGATGATACCACAAAAATGGGCTACACCTGGAACCAGCTAGAGAGAATGGCCCAGAATAGAGGACTCTGGAGATCTGCGGTTGGCGGCCCATACCCCGATTGGGGTGACGGGCATAACTAACTAACTAACTTTTATTTCAATGTGTTTCATTCTAAGTAGCATCAGTGAAGCATTTGTTCAGCTTCTTGAGAAAGGACTAGTCTGCGTAAGTGCCTGTCATAAGTATAAAGTAGCCTGGAATTACTGTTTACCTGTAAGGGGTTAACCTGAAGGTAACCTGAGAGGGGGATAGGGACCAATAGGAAACAGAGATGCTAATCAACCTCGAAGACAAAGAGAGTTTTAGTTTCTGTTTATCTCTCTCGTCCTGTTCCTCTCCGGCTATGGGATGAACCACACCTATGTCTTTTACTCTACCTATTGTGACAGATTGCCTTCTCACCCCTCTCAGGAACAGGCAGGAAACCCTTCTTTGCTTCAAACAGTGCTCTTTAATACACAGTGCAGGACCCCACCACCAATATATACAGCTTTATACAGTTCAGTCTCTTTATACAATTCAGTCCTTCAGCTTACAGCTCACAGCATACAACTCTATAGTTCCAACCACACAGCTCTGAATAGCTCAAACCACCACCTCACTCTATACCATCCCCACCACACTGGGCTTGCTTCCTGGCAGGCCTTTTATCCCCCTGAGGAGGCTGCCAGGTGCCACTCATCAAGGCTGATTGCCCTGCAAGCCAGGTGGCTAATTAGCCTTTCTGCAAGGGAGGTTTGCAGGCTTCTGCTCCCTCTTAAAGGGCCGGCAGGGCTGGCTCAGGCACTCCTGGCCAGCACCCTGCCACACTATCTATAATCTTCTAACAAGTCAAGTTCAGCAGTAAGTGAATTGTAGCACTTGATAAAATCTCAAGTGTGGAATTTAGCTGGGTTCTTATACTTTTAAGCTTCAGCAGAAGGAGAATCCCTAGGGAGGGGTCAGTGATGCTGTTGTGATGCAAATGGGGTTTTTCTATTGATTGCTGTACAAGGGATTTATTCTTTTCTTTTTCTTTAAGTAAAATCTTTCTTTTAAGACTCTGACTGCTTGTTTCCATTGGTAGATCCTGGTTTGGATCGGGCAAGTCTCACAGGAAAAGTGAGGTTTTTTTTTTGTTGTTGTTCTTTCTCAAGCCTCTCCCAGGTAAAGGGAAGAGGTTTGGGTGGGGTTAAAGGAAGGTCCCAAATTACCCAAACCCATTGTTTTGTGGGATTAATTTGGTGGTGGCAGCTGGTGTACCAAGTCCAGACACAGGACAAGTTTGTGTTCTGGGGGAAAAGTTTTAACCTAAGGTGGTAAAATAAGCTTGGAGGGTTATTTCTTTTTTTCCATCCGGGTCCCCACATCTTTACCCTAGAGTTCAGAGTGGGGAGGCACTCCTGACAGTGCCCAACCAAGAAACACTTAAATGACAACGGACCTTGGGAGACTCCAATCCACATCTGAGGAGCCTTCCTGGGAATGTCCAAGATAGCATATGAGCAACGGCTGCTGTCTGTAAACTGAGTCGTGCATGGACATGTGACTTGCCCATGTGACTCCAAACTCCGGCTTGCTGCTGTGATTTTCCACAGTAAGAACACAAGGGTGTCCTTCCACATGGCAGGGGATATAAAAGGCCCTGGAATCCCCTTCA
The DNA here is from genome assembly GCA_032164245.1 of Sternotherus odoratus. Taxonomy (NCBI): domain Eukaryota; kingdom Metazoa; phylum Chordata; order Testudines; family Kinosternidae; genus Sternotherus; species Sternotherus odoratus. The sequence continues at coordinate 295,795,738 of JAVMKO010000001.1, forward strand.
TTTTGTCTTCAGCCGTGCTTGAAACTGAAGCTCTGAACAAAGGACTGAACGACCCATCCACACTGGGATGTTTGTACTCCAGAGACTTGATTCGTTTAAATTGTCAGTAATCCCATCAAGCCTGAACTAATAATTTTGCAATTGTTGTATTTATTTGTTTCCATTTAACCAGTTTTAACTCTCATCTATATTTCTTTCTTTTTATAAATAAACCTTCAGATTTTAGATTCTAAAGAATTGACAACAACGTGATTTCTGGGTAAGATCTGACTTGTATATTGACCTGGGTCTGGGGTTTGGTCCTTTGGGATCGGAAGACCCTTTTTCTTTTCCTGGCAAATTGGTTTTCAGAACCATTCATCCCCATAAGGAGTGGTGCTGGTGGTGATACAAGGGGACTGGAGTATCTGAGGGAATAGCTTGTATGACTTCCGGTTAGCCAGTGGGGTAAAACCGAAGTCCTCTCTGTTTGGCTGGTTTGGCTTGCCTGAAATGTAATGGACCCCCAGCCTTGGGCTGTGACTGCCCTGCTCTAAGCAATTTGTCCTGAACTAATACTCTCAGTTACATCCCAGTAAAGGCAACCTCATTACAAGGCTATACTGAGGGGGAAGGAAAGCCAGTAACTAAACACATGTTAAGGTTCAGGCAAGAGTTGAAAGACGCAATGGGTATTGAACAAATCAAACTGTCGAAGCAGAAGGCGTAGGTAATCTACTTTCATGTGTACGCTTATTACTTATGCTTGCTTAAAATTGATTCTTCTGTAGTTAATAAACCTGATTTATCTTTTTTACCTAATACTGGGTAATAAATTTACACTCGCTGGGCTTCTGACCAAGGTAAGACAGTACAGCTCTGTGGTCGTAGGCTGGGAAGCTGGGTGGGGTGGGAATTGTCTGGAGCCCCTCCATTGTTTGTTCATGAGTGCATAGAGAAAGCATTCATGTAACTGCAGCTGGGTGCGTCCTTGGCTGTGTCTGGATGTGGAAGCGCAAAACCTGGAGAGGATTGCAGCTTGTCACAGCCTCACAGTGTGAGAGGGAGCCCAGGTTGGTATGCCAGAGGTATCAGAGGTACCCCCATTCCAGATGAATCGTGGAAAAATCCATCACACCAACCTAACAAACAAGCCCTGCTACACCGTGAGTCCATTTCCTTCTTGTCATGCACTCAGTTACTAACGGAGAGACTGTGGTTAAAACAGAGAAGTCAGGACTCCTGGGTTCTGTCTGTCATTCTCTGTGTGACCTTCACCAAGTCACATCTCCCTTTGTCTCAGTTTACATAGTGACTTTCCTTTTCTAGGTGTTTTGAAGGTCCTATTGTACAATATGATGATAGTATCAGAGTTGTAGCCTAACCCGTGTGCCTGCAGAAAGTGTTCGTATCTCCCCACAGTCACCTTTCTCCAGATCTGTCTACTCATTAATACTGGGCATTTACAGGACATCACTCCCTACAGAGAGCTGGGCATTATTCCTAATTTTCTCACTAATCAACTTTACTTTTTAAATATACACAAATACACAGAGCAGCCAATTCCTCTCTGACTCAGCGGAGAGCCCAAGAGTTCTCATCTCCCTTTCGGAAGGTCCCTTAATTACTGTTTACTCCTAAAGCTGGAATAAAAACACAAAAGCACAGATATTGAAGAGAGACATTGGCTGGAGTGTTTCCAATCTCCAGCCTAATTGCATCCAGATGTTGCTTCTCCCCTAGAGGCTGAGTGAACTCCACTGGGATTGCACGAAGCTATATTATAAACAGTGCAAGCCCTGTGCTGGCTCTCAGAGTGGGATGCTGCTGCAGATGCTGGGGTGAGAGAGGTGTGGGAAACAGCAGCCTGACGGTGATTCCCAGGGAAGACACATCTGGTTTAGAATTCACAGGTACCCATCTCTTGCTGAGGAGCTCACCTGCTCGACAAACCTAGAAAAACTTGGGCGTGAATAGGTCTTCGGTCCTTCCACTCTGAGCAGCCATTAAACACGCAGGGCCCTTGCCACAGGGGATGAGTTTGCACCAATATTACTTGTTCTTAGGCGAAGGCCTTTGGCAGCCATAAGCTGGGAAGCGAACGGTCATGTCCTCACCTGTCACTCTGAAATAAGGCAGTTTTGGGCTGTTAAGAAGTTGATCCGACCTATCAGCTCCAGAGAAAGGGAAGAGCCTAGAAGATTTAAAGAAAACGTAGTTTGATAGCGTCATGTCTGGCGAGAACTCGCTTATCAATAGCCCGGGTGTGAAATCCTCATTTCTTTGTTGTTCTATCACCACTTCCCTATTGTTTGTCTGTATAATCTCTGTCTGGTTCTGTGACTGTTTCTGTCTGTCTGTCTGTATAATTAATTTTGCTGGGTGTAAACCACTTAAGGTGGTGGGATATGATTGGTTAGATAATCATGTTACAATATGTTAGGACTGGTTAGTTAAATTTCAGTAAAATGATTAAAATATAGCCAGACAGAGCTCAAGGTTTACTATATAGTCTGCAGTCAATCAGGAAGTGGGATTGAATTGGAGTCATGTTTTGCTAAGTGGGGGAATGGGAACAGGGACCGCTCTGTGGTGCCAGAGCTGGGAAGGGGGACACTGAGGAAGGATATTGGAATCATTGCTTGCTGGAGGTTCACCCCAATAAACACTGAATTGTTTGCACCTTCGGACTTTGGGTATTGCTGCTCTCTGTTCACGTGAGCAGGACCAGGGAATGGGAGGGTGAAGGGATAAACTTTCTAACAACAGCCTGAACTAACGGTGGAGCCACCAGCACCACCTGGAATGGACAATCCATTTGTGAATCCCATTCGGCTATGCTCTTTGCTCCTCCAATAATGTCTGTGGCAAGGAGTTCCACTGGTCAAATATTGATTATGTAAACAATTTTCTTTTCTCAGTGTTATACATTGAGACTTTCAATGTAATTGAATACTCCCTTCTTCGTGTGTTATGAGACAGAGTAAACATAGGTGCCCAACCTATTTTCTTTATCGATACAGTCATAGGGTTTAAGATCAGAAGGGACGATTAGATCATCCTTTCTGACCTCCTTTATAACACAAGCCATTAAATTTAACCGAGTTACCCCATATTGAGCTCCAGAACTTGTGTTTTACTAAGACAAGGTCTACGCCAGGATTTCACATTGTTCAATCATAGAGTCACAGGGTGAGAAGTGACCTGCATGGGTCAGCTAGGCCAAGCTGCAGGGTTTATTGTGTGTAAACTACCCAGAACAGATGGTTCCAGCCTCCTTTGGAAAACCTCCAGTGAAGGAGCTTCCACAAGCTTCCTAGTCGACTGTTCCTTTGTCCTGTTGTTCTTACAGTCAGGAAGTTTTTCCCGAGATTTAATCTAAACCTGCTCTGCTGTAGTTTGCACCCATTGCCTTTTGTCCTGATCTCTGTCTCAAGAGAGAACAAATTTTCTCCATCTTTTTTATGGCAGCCTTTCAAATAGTTGAAGATCACTATCATGTCCCTCCTTGGCCTCTTCTTGTCAAAATGAAACATACTCAGCTCCTTCTGGTTCGGAATTTCTCAATGAGATGTTTGGTGATCGGTCAGTTTGTAACTCTGGTGTTTGTAACTCTGAGGTTCTACTGTAGATGCTGTTTCACATCCCCCTTGACTGCTAATGCACTGGAAAGTATTTCATCACCGCCTGTGATATGACTACCTCCTACTGCTTCTTTCCAAATGCACAACAAAAATATTTCTTGAACACATCGACCTTTTCTGCACCATTAACATGTTTCCTTTCTCCCTCTAGGAATCGGCCTATACCTTTTCTAGGATTTCTCTTGTTCTTAATATACTTAATAACCTCCCTTTTGTTATCCTTAGCACTGCAAAACATGGATTTCCCCCTGATGTATCTAACATCCTTTACTAATTTTCATAACTTCCCATTGCTATTGTTTGATTTCTATTTTCCCTTTTCCTTTCCCATTTGTTCTATATTGCATTTCCCCCCTCAATTTCTGCCTTCACTTTGTACTGAACTGGGTTTTGAACCAAAGTTCTCCACTTTCTTGATCGTGGAATTGGGGCTTTTTAGCTCTCTCATAAATTCTTCTTAAAGAACTCTCAAGTTTCATTCCCATTTTTCTGTCTAAATTCTTCCTTCCAATCAGTTTTGCTGATAATTTGCCTCAGCTTTGGGGAATTAGCCCATTTGAAGGTTATCTATAAATAGCTATTACTGGTTGGGAGCTCTTCTCTGTTTGTCCAGTTCAATGTAATCAGTTCCATTCTTTTATTTTTTTTATCTATCTTATGCCCTCTTATTTCTGTCTTCTCTAAATTAAGACATTTTGGTCTGTGCACAAACGGCAGGCCCCCCAGTCTCATAGCCTGTCTGGGAAATGAACTTAATATTGATATATTCTGTATAGAGACTGGGTGACCTAAACTGATCACCTCTCCAGGGCAGCATATTCTCCATCCCATTCCTTAGGCATCTGAACATTGTCTTTGTTTTGACCACTACTGCAAATGAGCAAGTGTTTCCGCAGAGCTGCTATCAATGACACCCAAGACTTTTCCTTTAGTGTGTTCCAATTGGGATGTTTCTCCCGGCACATGACTTGGCAAAGGTGTTTTTTTCCCACCCTCAGATTTTCAGTAACTAGGTGAATGGGAAACTCCCTACAGCATGGACTCTCTAACCTGGGGTTCATTGCATTAAGGGTACATTGGCAGATTTCTTTCACTGAATGTTTGGTCAACAACCAAGAAGGTTTTAAAGGCAATCATTGTTGCACGTCTATCTCTGTCTATCTCTTTTGGCATAGCGAGTCCACACGCTGGGGGGGTTGCAATGACAGTGAGAACAAAGCACTATGGGTGGCTATCCCACAGTTCAGTTCTCTATCTTGTGCCAATAGGTGTTGTGGGAAGGCAGAGCGGATGACATCACATCATGGCTCTGGGCACAATGTCTCATGATGCATTGCTTTCAATCCCAGCATTCCATGTGCTTCTGTGTCCAGTTTCTAGCATTTTTCAACGTCCCTTGTTTTCTGCACAGCCTGCCACCTCTATCTGCAGGAATAGATCCAGCCCTCCTCTGCTAGATGTCAGTAGCACATCACGAATGTCAGTGGAGGTGTGATAGACGGCACACATATTCCAATTTTGGCACCTGATGGCTTATGATGGAATAAATCAGTCAGAAGGGGTACTTCTCCATGGTGTTGCAGACATTCGTGGATCACCACTGGCATTTCATTGTCATCAATGCAGAATTGTCCGGAAAAGTGCATGATGCATGAATCTTTAGTAACACTGGCCTTTACAAAACCCTGAAAGTGGGGACTTTCTTTCCAGACCAGAAGATCCCCATAGTGATCCTGGGAGATCTGGAATACCACTCAATGCCAGGACTCATGAAGCTTTACATGGCAAACCTGGACACGGGTAAGGAGCATTTCAACAATATGCTGAGTAGGAGCAGGATGACCGTGGAATGTGCATTTGGCAGGTAAAGGCACGCTGGCGATTCCTTTATGACAAGTTAGACTCAATGAGGAAAATATTCCATAGCCATGTGTTGCATGTTGTAAAATATTTGAGAAGGCAAGGGTGAAAAGTTTGCTCAGGGGTGCACTGCTGAGACAGAATATTTGGCTATTGATTTTTAGCATCCAGATAACAAGGTTATTAGAGGGACACTGTCATAACCTGCATTCTGTCTTGTCTGCATCACAGTACTGCAGCACCATGCAGAACATATCTTCCTTGCGCCTTCTTGGGCACTTTTTTATCCAGCAGAGACACTTCACTGGAGTGCAGGGGAGGCCTCCTTTCATGGACATATCTGGTGAAGCACAAGTAACAACAAACAGAAGCATTATTGTTAAGTACAAGTACAGCATTGAACCACTACATTAAAATACACTGCTGGTAACTCACCAATCACTTTCCTGCTGGCCCTTGATGAACACACATGCCTGTGAATATTACAAGCATGGTGAGTGTCCTGGGATGGGGGACATTGTGTGGGAGAAAAGCACTGTGAAAGGGGCTGCGGAGCACTTCTCGGGGGATAATACTCTAATGTTTTCTACCCTTTTCCACAGGCAGGGGCTCAAGTAATTTCAGAATGGTGTAAGGAAGTGTCACTCAATAAGGAAAGGAACAAAGCAGCTCTGCCAAGGAACCTGCAGCAGAGGACTGTAGCGTATTTGCAGGAAAGGTTCCTAGAGCTCTCTCTGGAGGATTTCAGTGAAATCTTGGTGTGCATCAACCCCCTGTTCTGCCATACTGCCTAGCTGTACTGGGAAATGCCCAGTACACACAGTCCAGCCTTGTACATTTCTCTGCCCTCAACCCACCTCTGCACTTCACAAAGCAAAACCACTTACCAGGGAGTCTCCTCCCCTGCTTCTGGCTCACCAGATTGTGACTGCCAAGACTGGCTGGACACCTCTAGAGTGGAGCACAGCTCCTGACTTGACGAAGCACTGGGCAACCCCGGCATGGGCTCACATCTTCTAATACCTCCAGATCTTCATTGATGACTTCCTCTTCGGGGTTAGGTCCAGTTTCCGTCAGCTTCAGCCCCACTGAAGCATCATCCACAGGGCTCTTGGTGGTTGAAGTGGTATTGCTGCCATGGATAGAATCCAAATGCTTATACAAATAGCAGGTCTGGGGCACAGCACTGGAGCGACTGTTTGCCTCCCTTGCCTGCTGGGTACATGTGCCTCAGCTCTTCACCTTTGCTCTGCACTGCAACCTGTCCCGGTCATAGCCCTTTTCCTGCAAACTGCAAGAAAAGTGCCCATACGTGTCAAATCCTACAGCTGGAGCACAGCTGGGACTGCACAGTCTCTTCTCCCCAAATACGGAGCAGATACAGCAGAGGACCATTTGCTGCATGGATCCGCTATGACTACGTGGGAAGATGTGATGGAAACACTCTATGTTGAGCAAACAGAAAGGAGATTTTCAAAATTCCAGGGCCTTTAAAGGTGGAGAAGCAGAAAGTATTTACTTGGACATACGAAACTCCTGACCAGAGTGGCTAGCATCCGAGGGTGCTAAAGGAGTTGGCTGATCTAATTGCAGAGCCATTGGCCATTATCTTTGAAAACTCCTGGTGATCGGGGGAGGTCCTGGATGACTGGAAAAAGGCCAATGTAGTGCCCATCTTTAAAAAAGGGAAGAAGGAGGATCCAGGGAACTACAGGCCAGTCAGCCTCACCTCAGTGCCTGGAAAAATCATGGAGCAGGTTCTCAAGAAATCAATCCTGAAGCACTTAGAGGAGAGGAAAGTGATCAGGAACAGTCAGCATGGATTCACCAAGGGCAAATCATTCCTGACTAACCTAATTGCCTTCTATGATGAGATAACTGGCGCTGTGGATGAGGGGAAAGCAGTGGATGTGTTGTTCCTTGACTTTAGCCAACCTTTTGATACGGTCTCCCACAATATTCTTGCCAGCAAGTTAAAGAAGTATGGGCTGGATAAATGGACCATAAGGTGGATAGAAAGCTGGCTGGATCGTCGGGTTTAATGGGTAGTGATGAATGGCTCCATGTCTAGTTGTCAGCTGGTATCAAAAAGAGTGCCCCAAGGGTCGGTCCTGGGGCCGGTTTTATTCAATATCTTCATCAATGATCTGGAGGATGGTGTGGACTGCACCCTCAGCAAGTTTGCAGATGACACTAAACTGGGAGGAGTGGTGGATACACTGGAGTGTAGGGATAGGATACAGAGGGACCTAGACAAATTAGAGGACTGGACCAAAATAAATTTGATGAGATTCAACAAGGAGAAGTGCAGAGTCCTGCACTTAGAATGGAAGAATCCCATGCAATGCTACAGACTAGGGACTGAATGGCTAGGCAGCAGTTCTACAGAAAAGGACCTAGGGATTACAGTGGACGAGAAGCTGGATATGAGTCAACAGTGTGCCCTTGTTGCCAAGAAGGCTAATGGCATTTTGGGCTGTATAAGTAGGGGCATTGCCAGCAGATCAAGGGATGTGATTGTTCCCCTCTATTTGACATTGGTGAGGCCTCATTTGGAACACTGTGTCAAATTTTGGGGCCCACACTACAAGAAGGATGTGGAAAAATTGGAAAGAGTCCAGAGAAGGGCAACAAAAATGATTAGGGGCCTGGAGCGCATGACGTATGAGGAGAGGCTGAGAGAACTGGGATTGTTTAGTCCACAGAAGAGAAGACTGAGGGGAGATTTGATAGCTGCTTTCAACTACCCAAAAAGGGGTTCCAAAGAGGATGGATCTAGACTGTTCTCAGTGGTGGCAGATGACCGAACAAGGAGTAATGGTCTCAAGTTGCAGTTAGGAAGGTTTAGATTGGATATTAGGAAAAACTTTTTCACTAGGAGGGTGGTGAAGCACTGGAATAGCCTCCAGTGGTACATAAAGTGTCTCATATTAACATTGTCTCTCCATCCAGGTATTTCTCCTGCGACCATCACCCTAGACCCTGGGCCCATAGAGGAAGTCACGGGGACATACGGTAGATGCAGGAGACACTGTTGTGGCTCAACATCCGGCACCTTCTCCCTTACTCCATGTTATACTTCAACTCAACTGATTTCACCAACCCCTCCACCTTCATCTTGCTGGGTATTCCTGGCCTGGAGGCAGCCCATGTCTGGATCTCCATCCCCTTCTGCGCCATGTACGCCATAGCTCTCGTGGGGAACTTCAGCATCCTGTTCATCGTAAAGACAGAGCCGAGCCTCCATGGGCCCATGTACTATTTCCTCTCCATGCTGGCCGTCACCGACCTGGTCATGTCTACGTCTATCCTGCCCAAAATGCTGAGCCTCTTTTGGTTCAATTCCAGGGAGATCAATTTCAGTGCCTGCCTCACCCAACTGTACTTCACTCTCTGTTTCTCTACGATGGAGACTGGGATCCTGGTGGCCATGGCTTTTGATCGCTATGTGGCCATCTGTGATCCCCTGAGACATTCCACCACCCTGACAAACCCTGTGGTTGCCAAAATTGGTTTGGCTCTGGTGCTGCGCGGCGCCGTACTCGTACTGCCCCATCCCTTCCTGGCAAGGAGGTGGCCATATTGCAGAACCAACGTCATTCCCCACACGTACTGTGAGCACATAGCTGTGGTGAAGCTGGCCTGTGCTGACATCAGCGCTAGTAGTTACTATGGCCTCTCTGTGGCACTTTTAGTGATTGGTCTGGATGTGTTTTTTATCGCTGTGTCCTATACCCAGATCCTCAGGGCCATCTTCAAACTCCCAACAATGGACACCCGGCTCAAGACTTTTGGGACCTGCATCTCCCACCTCTGTGTCATCTTAGCCTCTTACATCCCAGCTCTCTTCTCCTTCCTCACACACCGGTTTGGGCACAATGTCCCCCTGTACTTCCACGTTCTAATGGCCAACATGTACCTCCTGGTGCCCCCAGTGCTAAACCCCATCATTTATGGGGTGAGGATCCAACAGATCCGGGATAGGTTGCTCCATCCCTTCACTCATAAAGGGAGCTAAAGATTTCTCCTGGTTCTCTGGCTCTCAGACCGAGCTCCATGCAGAGCTGATTGGTGACATGGTGCTGGGCCCTCTTCCCTGAATCTGTCAGAGAGAAATTACAGCCTTTCCTGACCTTACTGTGCTGTGTCAGTGGAACAAATTGGAGGTCTGTACAACTCATGGGGTTGCCACCTTTCTAATTGCTGGTAACTGGAAGCCTGAGACCCCACCCCTTCAGCCTGGCCTCCTCCCCAAGGTTCCACCCCTTCTGTGCCTCTTTCTATCAAGGCCCCGCCCGTGACTCATTTGTCTCCTTTCCACTCCCTCTCAACTCCCTGCCCCATCCACTCTCTGGACCACCCCATATTTTCCATGGTAATTATGGTATGTTTTGTGCAAACTATGCCCTGTGAGGTATCATTCTAAAAGTCTTAATCTGATAAACATTGATATCCTCCTGGGTTGTATGAGCTCTCATTGTATGTGAAGCTATGAAATTTTGCTCTGTGTGAATTACCTAAGTGTGATGTGAGGTTGGAAACACCCAAAACCAGCCTTTCAGGTATGTCGAAGGAGTAGCCAGACACTATTAATTGCTGTCATCACCACCCATCCAGAGAAGAAACCAAGAACATAGGAAATCTGTATAAGAAAGCCTCCTTGAAGGGAGCATAGAGACAATGAAGAATTTTTGGCCAATTGGGGGGACCCCCTAAGTCACACGGATCGACTTTCCAGCAAGCTGGAAGAAACTATTAAGGATGGGGAGTTACATCATCACTTGTCTTCATGCCCCCACAACTCAACACCGGCAATAAGCTCAGGAAGACAAAGGACTTTGAATGGGGGAGAAAAAACCAGGCTGCAAAGCAGATGTAGCCTGTGCCTCACATATCTGAAAGCCTGCTTGTATCATCAGTCAGGGTGAGATATTGATTATTCCAATCCTATCTACTCTGTTCAGGCCTTAGGCTGCAAATTTGTGAGATTTTCTAGGTAACCTGCTTTGATCTGTTTGTTATCCCTTATAATCACTTATCATCTACCCTTCTGTAGTTAATAAACCTGATTTATGTTATATCTTACCCAGTGTGTTTTTGACTGAAGTGTTTGGGAATCTTAGCTCCGTTAGTAAACGCTGGTGCATGTCTTCCCCACATCCAGCGGGGAGCGCACTATTCAATTAATGAGCTTGCACTGTACAGATTGCTGTGCAGTGCAAGACAGTCTAATTGTGGGTTTATACTCCAGCAGGGGTGCCAGGCTGGGGAGCTGGGAAATTGGCTGGTGCCTCCATTGTTGGTCCATGAGTGGCTTAGGTAAAGCACTCAGGTAACTTAATTGGGTTAATTACCTAATTACCTGCTGTTGTGCTGGGTGATAACAGGGATCTGGAGGTCTGGCTGTGTGTCACCAGCAGAGCAAGGGGAGTGGCCAACCCAGCTGAATGTTTTGGGGGTACAACGGTTCCAACAGCTTCCAGGCTTCACCTTGGGGGTACATCCTGTCACAATCGCCACATCTTACGGAGGCCCCACCCCCCACCATCTGGGTTCCTTCTGTTTGGGGGATGGGACAGGAGCTGCTGCAGCCTGAGAAGTAGCCTGCCTGCAGGTAGGACACTAACCCAGTTAATGACTCAACGGCTCCCTCCGCCCTGCAGCAATCGGACATTATAGATAGTGAAATGAATAGAATTATCAAGTCTGGCTCATGGTAGAGATGGTGAGCTTTAGAGTTGCAAAGACTTCTTTCAGAATTAATCCTTAGCTTGCAGTGTAGTGTTCAAGATCAGGGTGATCCAGAATGAAACTGGAGACCTCAGTCTTGTGACTTGAGCTTCCCCTGATGAAGCTTAAGCAGAGTTGAGATGACAGGATCAGGACCCAAGTATCAAAGACCACTGGTACTGGAAGGTTTTCCCCTAGCAGTACCCATAGGGGGAAGCTCCCCAGCGACCCCTGGAGTGGCACCTCCATGGTGTGGTATAAAGGGAGCTATGCACTCCCCCTACCCTCAGATCCGTCTTGACAGACAACTCTGACAAGGGAAGGTGTGTGGGATGTGGAATAGACACGAGGAACACATCTCGAAGAACACCAGTTATGGAAAAGTCTTTTGTTCTTCGAGTGATTGCTCATGTGTATTCCACAGTAGGTGATTCCAAGTTATATCTGTTGGAGGTGGGTAGGAGTTCACAAATTCCTGGGATGGAGAATCGCTGTGCCGAACCCGGCATCATCCCTGGTTTGGGAGACAATCGCACAGTGCTACGTGAATGTGTGAACCAAGGACCACGTGACGGCCCTGAAAATGTGCCTGAGTCGAGTGCTCCTTCACAATCGGTGGCGGGGGAATAGCCGCCAATTATAACAGGTACAGATGCACAAAGTGTTCCGGTTGGAAAGGGGCTGAGTGGAGATCAACCAACCCCTCATGCGCTCAGCCAAGGAGGCGAACAGTTGCGAGGACTTCCTGAATAGTTTGGTCTGCTCGAGGTAGAAAGCTAGAGCCCGTTGCACGTCGAGCGTGTGGACATGGTTTTCCTCACTGGATGTGTGTGTCTTGGGGCAGAGGAACAGCAGAAAAATGTACTGACCCATGTGCTAGGCAGAGACCACCTTCTGGAGAAACGCAGGGTGGGGGGTGGAGCGGGACCTTGTCCTTATGAAAAACCATGTATGGAGGCTCATAGGTCAGAGCCCTGAGCTCCCAGACCCGCCTGGCCGATGTGATCACCACTAGGAAGGCCACCGTCCATGAGACGTGGGACCAGGAGCATGTGACCAGTGGCTCCTGAGCCGACCACAGCGACCCCGGTCCTGGGAGAGCAGATCCATGAGGAATGGCAACAGCCATGGCGCAGCAACCGCCAGGCCCGTGAGAGTCCCATACCAATGTTGCCTGGACCATGCTGGGCAATCAGGAGGACCCAGGCCTTGTCCGTCTTTACCTTTTCCAGGATCTTGCTGATCAGAGGGAATGGGGGGAAGGCATAGAGAAACTGGCCTGACCAGGACAGGAGGAAGGCATCGGAGATAGCGCCCGGTCCCAGTGCCCCCTGCCCCCGGAGTACAACTGGGGGCAGTGGTGGTTCTGGTGAGTCGTGAACAGGTTGTGACGGTGCTGTTCCTGGTGGGATTCAACTGTGAGTATCAGATCAGGACAGATTGCTTCCAAAGGGGCAACTACAGCCCAAAGCTGGGGTTTTTCCATGCTAAGGTAAACCAAACCAGCCAAACAGAAAAGACTTTGGTTTCACCCCACTGGCTAACCACAAGTCACACAAGCAATTCCCTTAGACACTCCAGATTCCCAGTATCACCACCACCAGCCACCTGTCCTGGGGACCAATGGTTATGAAAACCAATACCCCAAATAAAGAAAACGGTTCTCCCCAATCCCAGAGGATCAGGCCCCAGACCCAGGTCAATATACAAATCAGATCTTACCACAAATCACGCTGTTGCCAATCCTTTAGAATTTAAAATCTAAAGGTTTATTATACAAGGAAAAAGGTATAGGTGAGGGTTAAGAATGGTTAAAAGAAATTAATTACATGCAGTGATGGCACATCTCTTGGTTCAGGCTTACAGCAAAGGTAGAATAAACTGCAGGTTCACATCAAAGTCTTTGGAAAGCATCCCCTCCAGGGATAGGTCAGCACCTTTGGCCAGAGTTCCCCTGTGTATCAAAGTTCCATCCAGAGCTGGGAACAAGGCAGGCTGAAGACTGGAGGTAGAAGACCAAGATGAAGGGGCTATAGCAGCTTCCTTTATAGTTTTTTCCAGCTGCAAGAACCTCTTTGTTCCTGCTGTGAAAAGTCCAGCCCCATGGAGTTCTGGAGTCACATGGGCAGATCACATGACCATGCATGACTCATTATTTGCAGGCAGCAGCCATTATGCACAGGCTGCCTGGCATATTCTTTTGTAGACTTCTTGTCTGGGTTGTGGCATTCCAAGCTCCCAGAGTCCATTGTGTCACTGATCGCTCTTAATGGCCCATCAAGCAGTCGAAGCAGAGCTGACACCCATTATAGCACAATATTTAGAAAGACAGACAGTCCAGAGCCAATATTCATAACTTCAACTACCAAATTGATACACGTATACCAATGCTATATTCATAATCAGCAATTTATAACCTGGTCGTAGACACCCATTATGACCCTCTGTACATAAGATTTGGTGCCACTATAGGACTCTGGTTGCACCAATGATCTATAGGATCCCAAATTATTTTAGTAACGTGACACAGGTCGACTTGGGGAGCTCCCCACACTCAGAAGAGCTGGTGAGCCGCTTCTGGGTGGAGAGACCACTCATGCAGGGAGGAAAAGTCCCTGCTCAAGTGATTCGCGCGCACATTCCGGGAGTCCGGTAGAGGGAAGGCCTTCAGGCAGATGTTATGGGCTATACAGAAGTCCAGCAGCCTGACGGCTTCATGGCAAAGGGCAGACGACCTGGCCCCACCTTGCTATAGAACATCGAGGCCGTGTTGTCCGTGAGGATCCTGACCACCTTGCCCTCCTGGTGCAGGTGGAAGGCCGTGCACATCAGATGTACCACCCTGAGTTCCTTGATGTTCATATGTAGGGCCAGCTCCTGAGCCGACCATAGACCTTGGGTCTGAATGTTCCCCACGTGAGCCCCCCAAACCAGGTCCGATGCATCAGGCACCAGTTCCAGAGACAGGCCACTTTCCCTGAACGGTACCCCTTGGAGCATGTTGCTTGGGGTCGACCACCACTGGAGGGAGGCGATCAACGAGTCAGGAACGGTGAGGACCCATCTGATCCCAGCCTTGGGAGGGATAGCTCAGTGGCTTGAGCATCTGGCTGTTAAACCTAAGGTTGTGAGTTCAATACTTGAAGGGGCCCTTCAAGGATAGGGGGCAAATATAGGGGCTGGTTGTGCTTTGAGCAGGGGGTTGGACTAGATGATCTCCTGAGGTCCTCTCCATCTCTGAGATTCTAATATGATGATAGTTATTGATGAGAATTCCTTGGCCATTGCTGTATGTGCCTGTATCTATCCTCAGTCACCTTTCTCCAGATCTCTCTGTCTACCCATTAATACTGGGCATTTACAGGGTATTGGATCCTATAGAGAGCTGGGTATTATCCATAGTTTTCTTATCAACCAACTGTATTTTTTAAATATGCACAGAGCAGCCAATTCCTCTCTAACTCAGCGGAGATCCCAAGAGTTCTCATCTCCCTTTGGGAAGGTCCCTTAATTACTGTTTACTCCTAAACCTGGATAAAGAACACAGAAGCACAGACATTGAAAGAGAGACATTGGCAACGGTGTCTCCAGTCTCCAGCCTGTTCGTATGGAGATGCTATTTCTCCCTTAGGGGCTGAGCAACCCCCCGACGGATTGCACACAGCTATATTATAAATGGTGCAAACCCCTGTCTCGCTTCTCAGCGTGGGATGCTGCTGCAGATGCCGGGGTGAGAGGCGTGGGACACGTCTGCCTGATGGTGATTCCCAGAGATGGCACGTCTGTCTCAGAATTCACAGGTACCCATCTCTTACTGAAGAGCTCACCTGCTCGACAAGCCCAGTGCAATGCGAGCATGATGGGTTAGAGAATAGGTCTGTGGTCCTTTCTGCTCTGTGCAGCCATTTAACAGCCATGGGCCATTGCCACAGGCAATGAGTTTGCTCCAATAGTACTGGCTAAAATTTCCCACTTTCCTCTGCCCCCGGCTGATGGGCTCCAGCCCTAGGATGGCTGCATTTCAGTGGCACAGGGGATCCTTCAGGACAAAAGGTGTTAGTAGAAGGACAATAAAATGCCATAGTCTGAGGCTGTGACCTGTACATTCTCAGGACCCACTGAAACAAAACTCCCTTTGGAGTAAGAACTGAGTAAACATCTCAGGAGCTAGCTGTGTGTGAGTTAATGCACAGGGACTCTCACCTCCTCCTCATCTTGCATTTCAGGGCTCTGGCTGTTAACTGGGATGTGGGTGGGCTCTCACTTGACTTTCTGATGGAAAGTGTGGTATTGCTGGGTCTCCTCACTGAAATAATTATATGAATTTTTCAACATGGGCAAGACGTCTTTTCTCCCGGCTTCATTCAAGAAGTTGGCTGAACTGTTATGCCTGAAACTTTCCAAAAACAGTTAAGCCATAAGCAGACACCCAATGTCGAAAATTTGAATCCAAACAGTTAAAGTTTGTCGAACTTATAAGCAACTGAAAATGAGATCTCCTAATTGAAGGCGTCAGACAATCTTAATTGACAGTGGAGCCACTTGCACCAACTACAATGGCTAATCCGTTTGTGAATCCCATTCAGCTATGCTCTTTGCTCCTGTGGCAAGGAGTTCCACAGGCCAAATATGGATTATGTAAACAATTTTCTTTTTTTAATGTTATATGTTCAGACTTTCAGTGTAATTGAATGTTCCCTTTTTCGTGTGTTATGAGACAGAGTAAATATCAATGCTTGACCTACATGCTTTATGGATAGATTCATAGGGTTTAAGATCAGAAGGGACAATTAGATCATCCTGTCTGACCTTTTGTATAACAAAAGCCATTAAATTTAAACCGGTTGCCCTGAATTGGTCTGCAAAACTTGTGTTTGACTAAGACCTGGTCTACACTAGAATTTTACATTGTAGAATCATAGAGCCACAGAGTGAGACGGTTCCTTCATGGGTCAGCTCTGCTAACCCCCTGTCAAGATGCAGAATTTGTTGTGCCTTCACCATCCACTAGGAGAACCTCCAGTGAAGGAGCTTCCACAACCTGCCTAGTCGACTGTTCCATTGTCCTGCTGTTCTTACAGTTCGGGAGTTTTTCCTGAGATTTAATCTAAACCTGCTCTGCTGTAGTTTGAACCCGTTGTCTCTTGTCCTGCCCTCTTTCCAGACAGCAAATATTTTCTCCATCTTTTTTATGGCAACCTTCAATATATTTGAAGACACTATCATGTCCCTTCTTAATCTCCTCTTTTCCAAATTAAACATACCCAGTTCCTTCAGCCTTTGCTCGTATGGTTTGCATTACATCTCTTGGATCATCTTTGTCCCTCACCTCTGGATCCTTTCCAGTTTCTCTACATCCTTTGTATACAGTGGTGAACAAAATTGCACACAGCGCTCCAATTGAGACCTAACCAGCTCTGAATAGAGTGGTACTATCACCTACCATGACTTGTGTGCTCTTCCTATCTTAACACAACCCAAAATTGCATTTGCTATTTTGGAAGAACAAAATAATCCTCACCCCTGAGAGATGTCGCTAGATCCTTGATTTAAGATCCCATTAGTACCCAGGGTTTTCTCCCCATAGAAGTCTCTGCTTGATTGTCTTTTTGATGAGATAAACAGATGAAGATTTTTAAATGTCTTTCTTTCTGTCAGTCATTTCTTCAGACTCCAATCATTTTTGTCATTTTTTTATGCACCCTCTCCAGTTTTTCATCATTCTTTTTGAAATGTGGACCCCGGAATTGGATGCAGTCGGTTTTATCAATTCCATACGCAGAGGTAAAATCCTTCCTTTTCGTCAACTCACCACTACCCTTTTTATTTATCCAAGGATCGCATTAGCCCTTTGGCCGCAGCATCATACTGGGAGCTTACGATGATTTGATATTGCACAATGACCCCTAAATCCTTTTCAGGGTCCCTGTATTCCATAATACAGTGCCCTTAGCCTGGGCATCGGGCCTGTATTCCCTGTTCTGACAAGCTAACTTTGCATTTGACAATATGAAAACATTTTGTTTGCATGGGCCCAGCTCAAAACATGCTCCAGATCAATCATTATGCCTCCCCTTTCCGCCTCATTGTAACCACTCTGCCAATCTTTGGGTCTCTGGAAATCTTACCTGCAATGATTTTCTATTTGCTTCCAGGTCATTGATGAGAAAATT
Source organism: Sternotherus odoratus (assembly GCA_032164245.1). Taxonomy (NCBI): domain Eukaryota; kingdom Metazoa; phylum Chordata; order Testudines; family Kinosternidae; genus Sternotherus; species Sternotherus odoratus. The sequence goes on from JAVMKO010000001.1 coordinate 295,813,124, forward strand.
GAACAGCATCTGACATAGAACTGATCCCTGCAGAACTAGAAAAACCCTCATTCACTGACAATGGCCCAATGACAACTGCTTTCTCAGATGTCAGTTAGCCAGCTTTAGTCCATTTAACCTGTGCTCTACTGATATTGAATAGTGTTCATTTATTTAACTGAATGTTTTCCCTGCTAAATTAAATGCTTCAGAAAATCAAAGTCTATTGCATCTGCTTCGATCCCCTGATCAACCAAACGTGTACTCTCATGAAAGGATGAAATCAGATTTATTTGAGAAGATCTGTTTTCCATACACTATGCTGTTGATTAGCATTAATTATTCTTCTAGACTTCTTTTTAACATATTCCACATCAGCTTCTTCTCGTGTAGATCACCGCAGGGATTTCATTAACATAAAAGCGGGGTGGTCTGGAAAAGTGCATGATGTATGAATCTTCATGAAAACCAGCCTTTACAGAAAGCTAAAAAGTGGGGATTTTCTTTCCAGATCAGAAGATCCCCATAGGGGATGTAGAAATGCCCATAGTGACCCTGGGAGACCTGGCATACCGGAAAGTGCATTTGGCAGATTAAAGGCATGCTGGCGATGCCTTTTATGACAGATTAGACCTCAACGAGGAAAATATTTCAATGATTGTAGCCATGTGTTCCAAGTTGTATAATATTTGTGAGACAAAACACTTGGCTGCTGGTTTTGAGCAGCCAGATACCAAGGCTATTTGTGGGGCATGTGGAAGAAACAAAGTTCACTCTCAAGTTAGGAGTGACAAAATCAGAGACAGCTTTATTTTGGCAATTGCAAGGGAAGAACACAGCTGACAGAGATAAGATTTAAGATTAGCAGCCGTGTTAGTCTGTATCCGTAAATAAAACGATGAAGACTTGTGGCACCTTAGAGACTAACCAGTTTATTTCAGCATAAGCTTTCATGTGCTATAGCCCACAAAATCTTATGCTGAAATAAACTGGTTAGTCTCCAAGGTGCCACACGTCTTCATCGTCTTATTTAGCTGTCAGAGAGTATCTCTGCCTCCGTTTTTTCAAAGTACAAACAAAATCACACAAGCATTTATACCTCTTTGTGACTTACAATAATTTAAAACATCTACATTTTATTTAGGCAAGTTGCTATCTATTCCAGTATTTCTCTCACTTTTTTTCCTCAAAACACCGTTATCTCAAAGCTAGGTCACTCTGACTATTCTGCTGACTTTTCTGCTATTTTCCACTAGCTTCTGATGTAAGCCCTTCTTCCACAGGTCTCACGATGTTAGGCTAAGGCTTATTATGGCAGTGCTGTGTCTCTGACAACTTAAAGATGGCTACTTGAATCCTCTCTTTCTTTTCCTGCTGCCACAGGCACAATGGAGGGCAATTCGAATCAGGGAGGCTTTGCAGCAGCACTTTGAAAATGAGAAAGAGTAATGTTTGTTGCTATGGTTGGGTTTGTAATGGATATTGAAGACCAGTTTCGGTAGGGTAGGAAGCAGTTGTGATTGTTCAGGCCTAGGGTTCAATGTAAGGAAATGATAAAACTGCCTGCCTTGTTTGCTGCTGCCATCAGCTATCATAACCTCCACAGAACAAAATAAAAAGTTCTCATTATTCAGATAACTTTGTTTTTAGTGGCGAAAACCCCACAACACCATGCAAACACAGACAGCTGAGGGTAAGTCCAGCTTTCATTTGAAAAGGTGTCTGCAGAGGTGGAGTGAATAGTAAAGTGAGACGTCCCAGAAATTGGAAAGGAATGTGCGGATGGAGTTTGGGGAGGACCCGGGAAAGAGTTCTGAATGTTTTCAAGGGGCGGGTGGGCACCCATCTTCTCAGCATCAAGAGGGACTGCAGCATGTTGGTTTCCGGTTCCAAAACTTCTATTAGCCTCTCCGCTGCATCCCCATTGTATGCCTCATTTTCTTTTATTTCCTTCTTGTCGCTTTCCCTCCACTGCCTGCATTCTGTCTTGTCTGCATCAGAGTACTGCAGCACCGCGCAGAACATATCTTCTTTGCTCTGTCTTGACACTTTCTTCTCCAGCGGAGATACTGGGCTGGAGTGGAGGGGATGTCTCCTTTCAAGGACATATTTGGTGAAGCGCAAGTAACAATAAACAGAAGCATTTTTGTTAAGTACTCGTACAGCATTGAAACACTACACTGAAATATAATGCTGGTAACACACCAATCACTTTCCCACTGACCCTTGACAAGCACACATGCCAGAGAATACTGCAAGCCTGGTGAAAAGAATTGGCATTGTAGACAAGGTCTAGGGAGCAATAAGGGATAAATGGTATCAATTTCTGTTTCCTGCTGGTGCCTATTAAGGTTTCCCACACCGTGATGTGTGGGAATTATTGATGCAGGGAGCACCATCAAACATGGAATTGGCATTTGTAGGGTCAGTTGTTCATAATTCATTTATCTCAATAATGAAAATGGAATATTTCAGTGTGTGAAGTGACAAATCTGCTTCATCCATGAGGACAGTCTCCAGTAGCGTATGAAGTGTCTCATATTAACATTGTCTCTCCATCCAGGTATTTGTCCTGTGACCATCACCCTACTCCCTGGGCATATACAGGAAGTCAGGGGAACATACGGTACATACAGGAGACATTGTTGTGCCTCAGCATTGGACACCTTCTCTCTTACTCCATGTCAGATTCCAATTCAACAGATTTCACCAACCCCTCCACCTTCATCCTGCTGGGCATTCCTGGCCTGGAGGCAGCCCATGGCTGGATCTCCATCCCCTTCTGTGCAATCTATGCCATAGCCCTTTTGGGGAACTTCACCATCCTGTTCATCATAAAGACAGAACCAAGCCTCCATGGGCCCATGTACTATTTCCTCTGCATGCTGGCCATCACCGACCTGGTCCTGTCTACCTCCATCCTGCCCAAAATACTGAGCATCTTCTGGTTCAATTCCAGGGAGATCAGTTTCAGTGCCTGTCTCACCCAGATGTTCTTCATTCTCAGCTTCACTGCGATGCAATCTGGGATCCTCGTGGCCATGGCTTTTGATCGCTATGTGGCCATTTGCGATCCCCTGAGACATTCCACCACCCTGACAAATCCTGTGGTGGCCAAAATTGGCCTGGCTGTTGTACTCCGTGGCTTCATGCCCATTGTGCCCTATCCCTTCCTGGCCAGGAGGTGGCCATATTGCAGAACCAACCTCATTCCAAACACGTACTGTGAGCACATAGCTGTAGTGAAGCTGGCCTGTGCCGACATCAGCTTCAGTAGTTACTACAGCCTCTCTGTGGCAGTCTTGGGGGTCGGTATGGATGTGTTTTTTGTCACTGTGTCCTATTCCCAGATCCTCAGGGCCATCTTCAGCCTCCCAACAAAGGACGCCCGGCTCAAGACTTTTGGGACCTGCGGCTCCCACCTCTGTGTCATCTTAGCCTTTTACATCCCACATCTCTTCGCCGCACTCACCCAACGGTTTGGGCACAATGTGGCCCTTCATTTGAAGGTTCTCATGGCCAACATGTACCTTGTGGTGCCCCCCATGCTAAACCCCATCATCTATGGGGTGAAGACCCAGCAGATCCGGGATAGGCTGCTCCAGATCCTTACTCATAAAGGGACCTAACGCTTTCTCCTGTTGTTGTGGCTCTCAGACTGAGCTCCAGGAAGAGCTGGCTGGTGACATGGTGCTGGTCTCTTTTCCCTGAATCACTGACTGCCCAGTCAAAGAGACATTAAATCCTCTCCCGACCTTATTGTGCTATGTCAGAACGACAAACAGGGGAATCCATCTATACACATCTCATAGGGTTGATACGTTTCTAATTGTTAGTAACTGGAAGCCTGAGGCCGCACTCCTCTGCTCTGCCTCTTCCCGCAGGTTCCACCCCTCTTCCCCTCAAAGCCCCAACATTCACTCGTTCCTCTCCACCCTTTCACTCGTTCCTCTCCACCCTACTTGCTGTCACTCTCTGGATCATCCCTGTGACACTCCCCACCCCAAAGCACCCCATATTTACCATGGTGATGTAATTATGGCATGTTTTGTACAAAGTATGCCCTGTGAGGTATCATTCTAAAAGTCTTTATCTGCTCAATATTGGTATCCCCTTGGGTTGTATGCACTGTCATTATACGTGAAGTTATGAAATCTTGCTACGTGTGAGTGACAAAGAGTCCTGTGACACCTTAAAGACTAACCAAAGTATTGGAGAATAAGCTTTCGTGGGCTAACACCCACTTCATCAGATGCATGAAGTGTGTATTAGCCCAGTGTACCCCAACCTTTTGATCTCCGCGGACCGGTGAACGCGACCGGTCACTGGTTGCGGCCCGGGTGGTCTTTTTAATTTTTTTCTCGGCGCGGCGGACCGTTGTATGTCCGCCGAAAAGCCGCCGAATACAAGGAAGAAGCATGAAAAATACTTATATTACTAATTTCGCGGCGGCGTGACCTTGTGTGTCCGCCTAAAAGCCGCCGGAAGCGGAAGTTAGGACCACGCGGAACACAATTCTGAAAGAGAATGCGGAAGGGAACGCATGCAGGCATCTCGGAAGGGAAGGCGACAGAAGCGGAGGGGAAGGCGCCCGCGGCCCGGTACCAATTACTCCACGGACCGGTACCTGTATTAGCCCACAAAAGCTTATGCTCCAATACTTTGGTTAGTCTTTAAGGTGCCACAGGACTATTTGTCACTTCTGCAATTCCAGACTAACTCAGCTACCTCTCTGATTCCTGCTTCATGTGAGATACTAATGTGTGATGTGAGTCTGGAAACATCCAAAACCAGCCTTTCAGGAATGTCAGTGGAGTAGCCAGTATTAATTACTGTCATCACTACCCATGAAGGGAAGAATCCACTAGCACAGGAACTCTGTATAAGGAAACCTCTTCAGAGGGCGTATGGAGACAATGGAGAAAATTTGGCTAATGGGGTCAGACCCCCGCCCCAACATGTCACATACATAGACTTTGCAGCAAGCTGGAAGAAACTATAAAACATGGGGAGTGACATCATCCCTTGTCTTCAGCCTCGCACAACTCAACACCCGCAAGAAGCTTTGGAAGACAAAGAACTTGGAATGGGGGAGGGGAAACAAGCCATAAAACAGATGCAGCATGTGCTTCAAGACTCAGTAAGCCTGCTTGTATCATGAGTCAAGGTGAGATATTGATTATTCCAATTCTATCTAGTGTGCATAAGGTTAGATTGCAGGTTTGTTTGTATTCCTAAGTAACCTGCTTTGATGTGTTTGTTGAGTTTGAACTTTGCCCTGGCTCTGTGGTTCTGTCTGAACTTTCAGCCCAGGCTCTGACCTGAACAGCAGCCTCTGACCCTTTTCTCACCCCGGCATCCATGTTTCCTTTGTCTCTCTTATTAGCATTTTTTGAGCAGTTGCAACTCTAGTTTTAACTGGATTCAACCAGGAGGATCTTGATTGATCACGCGTGTACATCATGACCAGTTAAGCACTTTGTTGACATCTGCCTATATATACCTCTGTGTATCAATAATAAAGCTGCCACATGCTTCTGAAGCTCTTGGAGCTAAGGAGTGTGTGTACCCCTTGATCAACGAATATGGAGTCTGTGTTGTTTGGTCTCTGATAGCTTGTGAGCCCTATACCAACTCCGCTCTACTCGGGTGCTGGATGGTGAGTAGGATCTGCTATTTTACCTAACATGTTTGTGATTCCTTACAACCGCTTAACACCTATCCTTCTGTACTTAATAAACCTGATCTATGTTTTATCTTAAGCAGTGTGTTGTTAAGTGAAGTGTTTGGGACTCTTAGCTCTGTTAACAAAGGCAGGTGCAGATCTTCCCCCCCATAGAGAAGGGAGCAGACTAATTAAGGAGTTCACACTGTACACATCCCTCTGCAGTGCAAGAAAGTCTAACTCTGGGTTTATTCTCCAGTAAGGGTGCCAGGCTGGGGAGCTGGGAAATTGTCTGGTGACCTCATTGTTGGTCCATAAATGGCTCAGCTAAAGTACTCCGGAAACTCAATTGGAGATATGGCGCCACCTGCTGTCGTGTTGGGTGATAACAGGAGCCAAGGGGGCTGGCTGTGTGTCACCAGCAGAGCAGGGAGAGAGGCCAACCCAGCTGAATGGTTTGGGGCACAGCAGTTCCAACAGTTTCCAGGCTGTTCCCCCCAACAACACCCTGGCACCACCCTAGATCCCATAGATGAGATATAGTTGCCACAAATCTTGTAAAAACTACGTCATGAGGTGTCAGTGGAAAAGCTTCCTGAATATGATTCTCCTGTTTGTATGAATGTCTCATTTTGGGATCTGAAATTGGGAATACTGATTATGTACTTGTATGTCAAATGTGCTTGTTCCTGTGGTAACTCCCACGAGGTAGTTTACATCCAGTTGAGCCAGCACACTGTGAATGGACTATTCAAGTTGATGACCCATCAGAGAGCACAACGGGCCGTGGCAGCAGCTTATCCCCACCTGACAGACTTTCCTGTAGACGTTCTAGACAGAATATGGGTAATGGCCCCTGCTATGACTCAGTGAAGGATTCAAGGGCATGTGACCAGCTCATGAGACACCAGACTCCAACTTCTGCCTGTACTTTCCCATTAACTGTTCTGTGGGTTTTGTTTGGGACAATGATGAACTCTGTACTTGGCAGAAGCTATAAAAGGGGCAGTGACATCATCATTTGGCCTCACTCCAAATCTACCTAGGTAATCTACCTTGATCTGGACACTTATTAGTTATAATCACTTCAAATCGATCCTTCTGTAGTTAATAAATCAGTTTTATATTTTTTCACCTAATACAGTGAGTTGTTTGAAATGCAAAAGGGAAACCTGCTCAGGAACAGGGGCTAGTGCAGTTTCCTCCCCACATCCAGGGAGGGGCGGTCTGGGTAATAATCTTGCTCTCTCCAGGCTTCTCACCAGGGGAAGAGGTACAGCTCTGCGGTCCTAGGCTCGGGAGTTGGAGGGGGAGGGGGGATTGGCTAGACCCTCTCCATTGCTGGTTCATGAACGCCTAGTGAGATCATTCATATAACTGAAGCTGTCTGTGTCTGGCTGTGGCAGTGCAAAACCTGGAGAGAATTGCGGCTTGTCACAGCCTCAGAGCGTGACAGGGAGACCTGGTTTGTATACCAGAGGGCTCAGAGGTACCCCCATTCCAGGTTGCATCCTGGGCTAATCCGTCACACCCACCTAACAAACGAGCCCTGCTACACCGTGAGTCCATTTCCTTCTTGTCATGCGCTCAGTTACTAACAGAGAGACCGTGGATACAACGGGGAGGTCAGGACTCCTGGGTTCTGTCTGTCATTCTCTGTGTGACCTTCACCAAGTCACGTCTCCCTTTGCCTCAGTTTACCTGTCTCTATAATGGGGATATGTTCATAGTGACTTTCCATTGCTAGCTGTTTTGAAGATCCTTCAATAAAAGTTGCTGCACAATATGATGATAGTTACTGATGAGAATTGCTGATCTCTGATCCCTTAGCGATAGCCCTGTGTGCCTGTAGGAAGTGTTCATGTCTCCCCTCAGTCACCTTTCTCCAGATCTCTCTGTCTACTGTCTATCCATTAATAATGAGTATCTATAGGGCATGAAAGCCTGTGGAGAGCTGGGCATTATTTCTAATTTTCTTACTAATCAACTCTACTTTTTAAAAATACACAAATATACAGAGTAGCCAATTCCTCTCAAACTTAATGGAGAACCCAAGAGTTCTCATCTCCCTTTGGGAAGGTCCCTTAATTACTGTTTATTCCTGAAGCTGGATAAAGAACACAGAAGCACAGACATTGAAACAGAGACATTGGCAAGAGTGTCTCTGGTCTCCATCCTGTTTGCATCCAGATGCCGCTTCTCCCCCGGAGGCTGAGTGAACCCCCGAGGGATTGCACACAGCTATATTATAAACAGTGGAAACCCCTGAGTCGGCTCTCAGCGTGGGATACTGCTGCAGATGCTGGGGTGAGAGAGGTGTGGGAAACAACTGCTTGAGGCGGATTCCCAGGAAGGCACGTCTGTCTCAGAATTCACAGGTACCCATCTCTTCCTGAGGAGCTCACCTGCTTGACAAACTCAGTGCACCGTCGGCGTGATGGGAGACAGCATAGGTCTCTGGTCCTTTCCACCCTGCACAACCATTAAACATGCTGGGGTTCTTGCCACATGGGATGAGTTTATGTTTTTTATCAATAGATTCATAGGGTTTAAGATCAGAAGGGACAATTAGTTCATCCTGTCTGACCTCCTGCAGCACACAAGCCATGAAATACAGTATTGGTCTCCAAAACTTGTGTTTGATTAAGACCTGGTCGATCCTACAGGTTCAAGAATAGCAGCCGTGTTAGTCTGTATCCGTAAAGAAAGCGAGGAATACTTGTAGCATCTTAGAGACTAACTAATTTATTTCAGCATAAGCTTTCGTGAGCTATAGCTCACTTCGTTGGATGCATAGAATGGAACAAGAGTAAAATGCATTTATAGACACAGAAAGAAAAAGAACAAAAATGTATATTAGCATACCAATTCTAACAGGGCTGTTAAATGTAGATCAGGGGTCTCAAACATGCGGCCCGGGGGCCACATGCGGCCCGCAAAGCCCTTCCCTGCGGCCCACCAAGCTTCCTGGCACCCCCCCCCCGGTCCCCCCATAGCAATTGGCAGGATGGAGGGGCCAGAAGTGGAGGCTTCTCTGCTGCCTTGCTGGGCCACGTGTGTTTCTAGCTCTGGACTTCCTAGATTGCTCTTGCTTTGTTTGCCAAACAGCTGTTGGTGGTGCCTAGCGCTTTCCAGGAGGGAATGGGGAGCTGCCTGCTCAGAGGAGGAGGTGGGGCAGGGGTGGGACCTCTTGGAAGGGGTGGAGTGGGGGCGGAGCCGGGGCAGCAAGGGCGGGGTGTGTGTCAGTGGTGCGGCCCTCGGGCCAGTGCACTAGTCCTCATGCGGCCCTCGTGGTCATTTGAGTTTGAGACCCCTGATGTAGATGGTCCTTTATCACAAGGAGAAAAATACACCTTTTGAAATGGAGATCTGTTGTCAGTAACTCAGGAAATGCAATTAATTACTGTAATGAGAGAACAAGTCTGAACTTCTGTTAAGCCCCTGGTTAATAATGTCCAATTTGAAAATTAATTCCAGTTCCTCAGTTTCTCGTTGGAGTCTGTTTTGGAAGTTTTTCTGTTTCAAAACTGAAACCATCAAATCTTTAATGGAATGGCCAGGAAGATTGAAGTGTTCTCCGACTGGTTTTTTAATGTTATGATTCCTGATGTCAGATTTGTGTCCATTTATTCTTTTGCATAGAGACTGGCTGGTTTGGCCAATATACATAGCAGAGGGGCATTGCTGGCAGATCATGGCATATATCACATTGGTTGATGTGCAGGTGAATGAGCCTCTGATGGTATGGCTGATGTGATTAGATCCTATGATGGTGTCAGTTGAATGGATATGAGGACAGAGTTGGCATCGGGCTTTGTTATAGGGATATATAGGCATCGGGCTTTGTTATAGAGGAGACTAAGGGGGGATATGATAGAGGTATATAAAATTATGAGTGGAGTGGAGGAAGTGAATAAGGAAAAGTTATTTACTTGTTCCCAAAATAGAAGAACTAGGGGCCATTCAATGAAATTGGCGTGCAGCAGGTTTAAAACAAATAAAAGGAAGTTCTTCTTCACACAGCGCACAGTCAACCTGTGGAACTCCTTACCTGAGGAGGCTGTGAAAGCTAGGACTATAACAGGGTTTAAAAGAGAACTGGATAAATTCATGGAGGCTAAGTCCATAAATGGCTATTAGCCGGGATGGGTAATGAATGGTGTCCCTAGCCTCTGTCTGTCAGAGGGGGGTGATGGATGGCAGGAGAGAGATCGCTCGATCATACCTGTTAGGTTCACTCACTCCGGGGCACCTGGCACTGGCCACTGTCGGTAGACAGGATGCTGGGCTAGATGGACCTTTGGTCTGACCCAGTATGGCTGTTCTTATGTTCTTATGTTCTTATGTTATGGATAGGTACCTGGGTTAGTGTTTTTGTTGTGTGGTGTGCGGTTGCTGGTGAGTATTTGTTTCAGGTTGGGGGGGGGGCTGTCTGTAAGTGAGGACTGGTTTGTCTCCCAAGATCTGTGAGAGTGAGGGATCATCTTTCAGGATAGGTTGTAGGTCTTTGATGATGCGTTGGAGAGGCTTAAGTTGGGGGCTGAAGGTGACGGCTAATGGTGTTCTGTTGTTGTCTTTGCTGGGTGTGTCCTATAGTAGGTAGCATCTGAGTACTCTTCTTTCTCTGTCAATCTGTTTTTTCACTTCCCCATAATCTAAATCTGCTCTGCTGTAGTTTTAACCCATTGTCTTTTGTCCTGATCTCGGTCTCAAGAGAGAACAAAATGTCTTCATCTTTTTTATGGCAGCCTTTCAAATACCTGAAGATGCCTATCTCCTCTTTTCACAACTAAACATACCCAGTTCCTTAAGCCTATCGTCGTATGATTTGCATTCCATCCCTTGGATCATCTTTGTCCCTCACCTCTGGATCCTTTTCAGCCTCTCTACATCCTTTCTATACCACGGTGACGAAAATTGCACACAGCACTCCAGTTGGCACCTAGCTAGTGCTGAGTAGAGTGGTACTATCACCTATTATGACTTGCATGTTATGCCTCTGTTAACGCAACCCAAATTGCATTTCCTTTTCTCACAAAAGAAAATAATCCACACCCCTGAGAGATGTAGCTATAGTAAACTAACCCAGGTGTAGACAGAATGAGATTGATGGAACAATTCTTCCAGCAAACTCTCTACTATCTCTCATGGAGGAGAATTACCTACACCAACAGGAGAATCTCTGTCATCCACATAAGTAGTGTCTACAGTTAAGCACTGCTTTCAGCTTTGAGCCACTGGGTCTTTCTGCCTTTCTAAACTAGATTACAGAGCCCTGTTAGTACCCATGATTTTTTCTGCTTGTCATTTTAGATGAGATCAATAGAAGTAGCTCTATCAATCTCTTTCTCTCTCTCAGTCATTTTTCCAGCCTCCAAACATTTTTGTGTGGGGGGGAGGGTTTCTGCAAGCTCTGCAGTTTTCCTACATCCTTTTTGATATGTGGACCCCAGAGCTTAACGCCATTGGTTTTCTCAATGCCATGTACAGAGGTAAAGTCCTTCCCCTGCTCCAACTCACCACTCCCTCATTTATGCATCCAAGGATCGCATTACACCTTTTGGCCAGAGCATCGCACTGGAAGCTTACAATGAGCTGGTTGTCTGCAATGACCCATAAATCCTTTTCGGGGTCCCTACATTCCGTAATACAGTTCCCTTAGCCTGGGGCTCAGACCCACATTCCCTCTTCCAAGAGGATCACTTTGCATTCAACTGTCTTACACAATTTTGTTTTCAAGGGCCCAACTCAACAAATTCTCCAGATCAGTCATTATGCCTGCCCTGGCTGCCTGATTGTAACCACTCTGTCATTCCTTGGGTTGTACGCAGATTTTTCAAATGCATTGATTTTCTGTTTGCTTCCAGATGATTAATAAAAATATTGAATAGCATCTGGCCTAGAAGTGATCCTTGGAGAACCCCCCTAGGCAGACCCCCATTCATGACAATGACCCATTGACAACTGCTTTCTGAGATCTGTCAGTTACTCAGCTTTTACTCCACTTAACATGTGCTCTAGTGATATTGTATGGTGTTCACTTTTATAACTGAATGTTTTCCCCTGCTATATCAAATGCCAGAGGTGAAATCAATGTCCACTGCATCTGCCCGGTTCTCTTGATCAACCAAATGTGTACTCTCATGAAAGGATGAAATTGGATTTATTTGACGAGACCTGTTTTCCATAAACCACGCTGTGGATTAGTATTAATTATTCTTCTAGACTTTTTTTTAACTTATTCCACATCCGCTTTTCCATTGTTTCCTGACTGCCTACGTCTGGTTCTGAATGAGATGTGTGGTTAACTGGTCAGTTCATAACTCTGGTGTTTGTAACTCTGAGGTTCTACTGTAGATGCTTTTTAACATCTTCCTTGACTGCTAATGGACTGAAAAGTGTTTCATCACCACATGTAATATGAGCACCTCATACTGCTTCTTTCCAAATGGACAGCAAAAATATTTCTTGAACACATCGACTTTTTCTGCAACATTAACAAGTTTCCTTTTTCCCTCTAGGAAATGGCCAATACCTTGTCTAGGATTTCCTTTGTTCTTAATATACTTAATACCTGTCTTTGTGTTATCCTCAGCCCTGTAAAAGCCCAGGATTTCCCCTGATGTCTGTAAAGTCCTGTAACAATTTTTATAACTTCCATTATGTATTGCTTGCTGCCTACTTTCCCCTTTTCCCATTTCCTATATGTTGCTTTTCCCCCCCTTAATTGCTGCCTTCTCTTTGCTACTGAACTGGGTTTTTAACCAATGTTCTCCGATTTCTTGAATCTTAAATTGTGGCTTTTTAGCTTTCTCATAAACTCTTCTTAAAGAACTCCCAAGTTACTTTCCCATTTTTCAGTCTAAATTATTCTTCCCAATTAGTTGTGCTGATAATTTCTCTCAGTTTTGGGGAATTAGCCCTTTTGAAGGGTATCTGTAGATAGATATGACCGGTTGGGAGCTGTTCTCTGTTTGCCCACTTCAATGAAGTTGGTTCCATTCCTTTATTTTGTTCTTGTCTATCCTATGCCCCCTTATTTGTGTCTTCTCAAAACCTAATAGTCCGAGACTTTTCAGTCTGTCTGCATATGGCAGCCTCCCCCGTTCTCAGAGCCTCTCTGGGAAATCGCCTTTCTATCTTCTAGTCCTTTATAGAGACTGGGTGACCACAGCTGAGTGCATTCTCCATCCCATTCCTCAGGCATCTGAACCGTGTCTTTGTTGTGGCCACAACTGCAAAGCAGCAGGTGTTTCCATGGAGCTGCTCTCAATGACGCCCAAGTCTTTTCCCGGAGGTGTGTTCTAACTGGGATATTTCCCCCAGTACATGTCTTGGCAAAGGTGTTCTCTTTTTTTCCCCACTCTCAGATTTAAATAACTAGGTGAATGGAAAACTCCCTACAGCATGGACTCCCTAGCCTGTGTTTCCTTGCATTAAGGCTATGTGTACATTGGCAGATTTTTTCGCTGACTTCTTGGCCAATGACCAAGAAGATTTTCAAGAAAATTGTTGTTGCATGTTCATGCTGATTTCTCCATTGGCATAGCACGTCAACACATGGGGCCGTCACAGCGACTGGGAGAGCAATGCACTGTGGGTAGCTATCCAACAGTTCAGCTCTCCATCTTGTACTGATGCGTGTTTTGGGAAGGCAGAGTGGATCGCAGCACATCATGGCTTCTGGCTCAATGTCCCATGATGCACTGCTTTCCATCCCAGCATTCCATGTGCTTCCGATTCCAGTTCACTGCATTTGTCAATGTCCCTTCTTTTCTGCTCAGCCCGCCACACCTATCTGCTGGAATGGATCCCGTACTGCTCTGCTAACTGTCAGTGGCACATCACCAAGGGCAGTAGAATCAGTCTTGAATTTGCAAAGTCAACAGAACAGTTGCCTGATATGGTGTCTGACATGGACAGCAGCAGCGTTAGACTAATTTTGGGATTCGCAGAACAGCTGATCATGGTGGAACGTCTCTTTTGAGCTCAGAAAACTATCATTGAGTGGTAGAATCACATTCTTATACAGGTCTGGGATGATGAGAAGTGGTTTCAGAATTTTTGGATGTGAAAAGCCACCATTCATATGGCACACATATTACAATTTTGGTACCGGACACCTTGCATTGAAATATATCTGTTGGAAGGGATATTTCTTCACAGTAGGTCATTATTGGGGTTTCATTCATTTCAATGCAGGGTGGTCCAGAGAGTGCATGACACATTAATCTTTAGGAAGACCAGCCTTTAAAGAAGCTGAAAGTGGGGATTTTCTTTCCAAACCAGAAGATCCGAGTATGGGATGTTGAAATGCCCATAGTGATCCTGGGAGATCTGGCATACCCCTCAATGCCAGGGCTCATGGAGCCGTTCATGGGAATCCTGGATAAGAGTAAGGAGTGTCTCAGCAATAGGATGAGTAGAAGCAGGATGACCCTTGAATGTGCATTTGGCAGATTAAAGGCACGCTGGCGATGCCTTTCTGGCAGGTTAGACCTCAATGAAATATACAACATGGTTGTAGCCATGTGTTGCAAGTTGTATAATATTTGAGGGCTGGTTTTGAGCAGCCAAATACCAAGGCTATTGGAGGGGCACAATTGGAGGGGCACAATTCAAATCTGGAAGCCTTTGCAGCAGCCCTTTCAAAATGAGAATGAGTAATGTTTGTTGCTAGGTTTGGGTATGTAATCCATAATGAAGTCTGGTTTGGGTAGGGTAGGAAATAGTTGTGATTGTTCAGGCCGTGGGTTCAATGAAAGGAAATGATAAAACTACCTGCTTGTTTGCTTCTGCCATCTGCTATCATAACTTCCACAGAAACAAATAAAGATTGCTTATTTTTCAAATAACTTTGCTTTTATTGCCAAAAAAAACCCCCAACACCATGCAAACACATACAGCTGAGGGTAAGTCCAGCTTTCATTTGACAAGGTTTCTACAGAGGTGGAGTGAATGGTAAAGTGAGACATCCCAGAAAATGGAAAGGAATGTGTGGATGGAGTTTGGGGAGGACACGGGAAAGAGTTCTGAATGTGCTGAAGGGGAGGATGGGCATCCATCTTCTCAGCTTCAGGAGGGACTACAGCATCTTGGTTTGACAATAGAAAACTTTTATCAGACTCTCCATTACATCCCCAGTGAATGCCTCATTTTCTTTTCTTTTCTGCTCTTCATTTTCCCTCCACTGCCAGCATTCCATCTTCTCTGCACCAGAGTACTGCAGCACCAGCCAGAACATATTTTCTTTGCTCCGTCTTAGGCACTTTCTTATCCATGACACCATTGAAAGATTAAATTAAAATATACTCCTGGTAACACACCTATCACTTCTCCCCAGACCCTTGACAAGCAAACATGCCAGCTAACACTGCAAGACTGCTGAGTGATCCCGGGAGGTTGGGGAGGTTGTTCATGGGAGAAAAGCAATGGGCCAAGCACAGTGAAAAAAATCAAGCACGGTATGTACACTGGCACTTTGGTGATAAAAAATGTTCAGTGTGTGAAGAGCGACAAACCTACTTGAACCATGAGAAGAGCCTGCAGTAGTGCATGAAATGTCTAATATGAACATTGTCTCTCCATCCAGGTATTTGTCCTGAGACCTTCACCCTAGAGCTTGGGCACATACAGGAAGTCAGGGGAACATACGATACATGCAGGAAACATCATTCTGCCTCAGTGTTTGACACCTTCTTCCCTACTCCATGTCAGATTACAACTCAACTGACTTCACAAACCCCTCCACCTTCATCCTGCTGGGCATTCCTGGCCTGGAGGCAGCCCATGTCTGGATCTCCATCCCTTTCTGTGTGATCTATGCCATAGCCCTTTTGGGGAACTTCACCATCCTGTTCATCATAAAGACCGAGCCGAGCCTCCATGGGCCCATGTACTATTTCCTCTCCATGCTGGCCGTCACCGACCTGGTCCTGTCTACATGTATCCTGCCCAAAATGCTGAGCATCTTCTGGTTCGATTCCAGGGAGATCAATTTCAGTGCCTGCCTCACCCAGATGTACTTCCTTCTCAGCTTCTCAGTGTTGGAGTCTGGGATCCTCGTGGCCATGGCCTTTGATCGGTATGTGGCCATCTGCGATCCCCTGAGACATTCCACCATCCTGAAAAACCCTGTGGTGGCCAAAATTGGCCTTGCTGCATTATTGCGTGGCATCATTCTCATACTGCCCCATCCCTTCCTGGCAAGGAGGTGGCCATATTGCCGAACCAACCTCATTCCAAACACGTACTGTGAGCACATAGCTGTGGTGAAGCTGGCCTGTGCCGACATCCGCATCAGTAGTTACTACAGCCTCTCTGTGGCAGTCGTGGTGAGCATTCTGGATGTTTTTATTATCGCCGTGTCTTATACACAGATCCTCAGGGCCATCTTCAGTCTCCCAACAAAGGACGCCCGGCTCAAGACCTTTGGGACCTGCGGCTCCCACCTCTGTGTCATCTTAGCCTCTTACATCCCACACATCTTCGCCGCCCTCACACAACGGTTTGGGCAAAATGTGGCCCCACATTTGAACGTTCTCATGGCCAACATGTACCTCGTGGTGCCCCCCATGCTAAACCCCGTCATCTATGGGGTGAGGACCCAACAGATCCGGGATAGGCTGCTCCAGCTCTTTACTCTTAAAAGAACCTAAAGTTTTTTTCTAGTGCTCTGGCTCTCAGACTAAGCTGGCTGGTGACATGTTTCTGGGCCCTCTTCCCTGAATCACTGACTTGCCAGTCAAAGAGACATAAACATTTTCCTGATATTACTGTGCTGTGTCAGTGTGACAAACTGGGGAATCTGTCTATACACAACTTATGGAGTTGCCACATTTCTAACTTCTGGTAACTGGAAGCCTGAGGCCCTTCCCCTCTGCCCTGCCTCTCCCCCTGGTCCTGCCGCTGCTCTAACCATAGGTGCTGAATTTTTGGTTTTGTCGATTGGTGCCCCATCCTGGCTCTTCTCTTTTCCCCAAGGTCCCCCCACTCCACCTCTTCCTGCCCCCACTCCGGCCCATCTCTGTAAACACCCAGGGCTGGCGACAGAAATTTGGGGGCCCCCTACTTTGATAGTTTGGGGGCCCCCCCAGCCCAGCCGGGCCCCCCCCCAGCCCAGCCGACAGCGGATGCCCCCCCCCCCAGCCCAGCCGACAGCGGATGGGCCCCCCCCAGCCCAGACGCCCCCCCCCAGCCCAGCCGACAGCGGCTGGGCCCCCCCAGCCCAGCCCAGCCCAGCCGGTGCTCCCCTCACCCCAGCCCAGCCGACAGCGGCTGGGCCCCCCCCCAGCCCAGCCGGCGCCCCCTCTCCCCCGGGCAGCGAGAGCTGCGTGAGCAGCCCTCCCCCCCCCCCCCCGACAGCGCTGCTGCCGGCCGGGCTCACAGCTCCTGCTCCTCCCCGCCCCTTCCCCGCTCTCCAGGTCCGGCGACAACGGGTACAGCTGTGGTGTACTGGGCCCCCCCTAAAGTCAGGGGGCCTGGTACAGCTGTACCCGTAGTATCCCCCTGTCGCCGGCCCTGCCGACAGCCTCCTCTAAATGTCTTCCGCCTGCTACTCACTCCTTTCTGCCTGCTCCTGCGTTAATGGTGAGGTGTGTGTATGCTGGAGGCAGGGTGTGGAGTCTCTTGGAGGTCTGGGGGGATGCTGCTGGGCTGTGAGGGGGTGGAGAAGATCTCTGTGTGTTGGGGCACTAGGTTATGGGGTTCCGTGTGGGGTGCTGGACAGTTGTGGTGGGGCTGTGGGCAGGGGGCACTGGTGGTGTTTTTCAGGGCACTGTGCACTTATGGGGCACTGGGCATAATGGGTTGGGGGGCTCTGGCCACAGAGGTCCAGGGGTGTTTTACGACGCTGGGCAGGAGGGGAGGGGATGTGTGGTAGGACACGGACCATTGTCCACCTGGCAACTGCCGGTTTGCAAATCGTGCCCTCACACTAGGCTGGGCGGAGCATGTCATGACACTGACCTGCCGCTGACCCTGGGGACCAAGAACCCCCCCCCCACCACCACCACACCATGCTCCATTACCCCCCTGGGGGCTCAGAGATATGTTTGGCGTAGGGACCATGAACATTTTATCCATCCCTGCTCGCATATTCTAGAACTTCTGTGGGAGGGGAGCCCCTGGTGGGTCCAGGGCCAAAGACGACAGGTCAGGGGAGGTTACTTCCTCCACCGGGATAAAGGAGCCCAGCACTCTGAAGCAAGAAGAGCTCCGGTGTCCCAAGGTGAAGCGAGGCAGCATCTCCTGACTCGAAGTTGATACAGGGGGGTGGATGCAGGGGAAGGAATTCCCCAGGAGCTGGAGCTGAGGGTGTGGATCCAGGGGAAGGAAACTGATCTGGGGAGAGGAGGGGAAATAAACTTCCTCTCTGGGCAGAAAAGCCCTTCAGGCTTGATCTGGGTTGGAGGAGGGGGGAGACAGCTTTGAGCTGGGCAAGCTTTACTTAACATGAGAGCCGGCCATGGAGAGAAGAAGTACTGGTGTTGTGTTGCCCCTCCTGTCCCTCCACCAACGGGGGAAGGGACGCGGATCTCCGAGACCTGGATCAGAGCCATAGGGGTTGGGAGTTCAAAGCGCCCGTGCAGGAGGGGTCCAGGCACAGGCAGGGTACAGGCCGGGGGAGGCTGCTCATTTGCACCTGGGGCTGCAGTGAAGCCCCTCTCACCTTTGGCCATGGCTGGGCGCACCCAGGGGAGACCATGCTGGGGTGAGCTTCTGACCCCCGCTCAAGTTCACTTATCACACATTGTCCCCTTGCCCAGCACTCAGGGGGTCCGCAGCTGGTTTCTCCTGGCTGGAGGGGGGCACAGGTCCTGGGGGAGACACCAAGGTGGACTGAGAATGGCTGGCTTGGTCCTCGAGAAACCCCCCAGCCCGTACTCCCCCCAGTAGCTCCCTGGGGCCAGCCAAGAGGCTGCCCGCCCGTCTCCCCCCACCTCCCAACTGAGAAGGTGCCCACCCCTCTGCTGCTAGCCCAGAAGCTGCCCGTGCCCTGACTGTCTGTCCCCCTATTCCAGCTCCCTCCTCTCTGCAAATTAAAGGGACTCACACCTGCCTGCAGTGGGAGCCAGCTGGGAGCGTCAGCAGCGGCTGGGGAAACAGCTGATAGGCAGGGACTTCACGCCAAACAGCTGATTGGCTGCAGCCAGCCAAAGAGCTGATGAGGACTGGTGCGCATGCTAAATAGCTGCCTGGCAGTTGCCAACAGCTGATCTCCCCGGTGGGTGCCAGGCCCGGAGCACTCATGGAGTTGGGGCCTATGGCTCTGCCTCTTCCCCTGAAGTCCCCATGTGTCACTTGCTCCTCTGCTCCCCATTCCCTCTGTCATGAAGTGCCTGGGGCGACGCTCTGGATCCGCTCCCTATGAAGCCAGTCAGGACTCCGGGGGAAGCTTCCTCTCCATACACAGCCTGTCTCCAGGGTGAGGAGCTTCACGGCTTCCAGCTTCCACCTTCCTGGGTCTGACCTCAGAGCATTCAGCACCTTCTGCTCCTCCGTGCGCTTCCCCCACCAACCCCGCCCAGGCGGGACCCTGAGGAAGCCCATGGGTCTGCACCCCCACTCCACACTCAGACTTGACTCTCAACCAGCCAGTAAAACAGAGGTTTATTAGATGACCGGTACATGGTCTAACCCAGACCGTACAGTGAACGTGAGCCCTCAGATGGCTCCAGTTTGGGGGCCAAAGAGCGAGGCAGCCTGCCCGGAGGTCTCTACCTTTCCCCCCAGCCAGATCCAGACTGAAACCCCCCCTCCAGTCCCTCCCCTGCTTTCCTTTGTCTCTTTCCTGGGTAGGAGGTCAGGTGACCTCTTTGTTATTCAATCCTTCCAGCCAACACCTTGAGAAGAGGGGGGAGGGCGTGGGCTACTTTCTTACACTGTCTCTCTGCTTTGCATCAACTACACACCCTTATCCCTCCACATACACACTACTCAAGAAATGCATTGGGGAAACTGAGGCACCCCCACACTGTCCAGAGGAAACGTTAAGAGCATTCTTACTCCGTCACACCCTGTCACTCTCTGGATCATCCCTGTGACACTGCACCCCAAAGCATCCCATATTCACCATGGTGATTTAATTATGGTATGTTGTGTACAACGTATGCCCTGTCTAAAAGTCTTGACCTGCTAAACATTGATATCCCCTTGGGTTGTATGCACTCTCATTGTACGTGAAGTTATGAAATCTTGATCTGTGTGAGTTACTAAAGTGTGATGTGAGGCTGGAAACACCCAAAACCAGCCTTTCAGGTATTTCAAAGAAGTAGCCAGACAGTGTTAATTGCTGTCACGGATGGAGAGAAGAATCCACTAGCACAGGTCTCTGTGTAAGGAAACCTCCTCAGAGAGAGCACAGAGACAATGGCGAATGTTTGGCAAATGGGGGGCAGACCCCGCCCCAACATGTCACATACACAGATTTTCCAGCTAGCTTGAAGAAACTATAAATGATGGGGAGTGACATCATCACTTGTCTTCACACCCCCCGCCCCCAACTCGACACCTGCAAGAAGTTCTGGAAGACAAAGGTCTGGAAATGGGGAGAGGAAACCAAGCTGCAAAGCAGATGCAGCCTGTGCCTCAAGACTCTGTAAGCCTGCTTGTATCATGAGTCCGCAGGAACTAATGATTATTCCAATTCTGCCTAGTGTGCATAAGTCTTAGCTTGCAGGTTTGTTTGATTTCCTAAGTATCCTGCTTGAATCTGTTTGTGATCCCTTATAATCACTTACCATCTATTGTTCTGTACTTAATAAACCTCATTTAAGGTTTATCTTAAGCAGTGTGTTTTTGGGTGGAGTGTTTGGGAATCTTAGCTCTGTTAACAAAGTGCCGATCTTCCCCCCTCCTCCCATAGAGAACGGAGCAGGCTAATTAATGAGTTCACGCTGTGCACATCCCTCTGCAGTGCAAGACGGTCTAATTCTGGACTTATACTCCAGTGGGGGTGCCAGGCTGGGGAGCTGGGAAATTCTCTGGTGCCTCCATTGTTGATCCATGAGTGGCTCAGGTAAAGCACTCAGGTAACTCAACTGGGGATATGGCGCCACCTGCTGTCGTGTTGGGTGATAGGCCCCAGAAGGGGTGGCTGTGTGTCACCAGCAGAGCAGGGAGAGGCCAGCCCTGGTTTGAGGGCACAGCCGTTCCAACAGTTTCTAAGCTGTTCCCCAAAACAACACCCTGGTACCTCCATATTCACCACTGTTATATAGTTGCCACAAATCTTATACAAACTATGTCATGTGAGGTGTCAGTGGAAAAGCTATGGTTTGCTGAATATAATTATCTTGTTTGTATGAATGTCTCATTTTGGTATCTGAAATTATGAATACTGACTATGTACCTGTATGTCAAATGTGCTTGTTCCTGTGGTAACTCCCACATGGTAGATTACATCCAGTTGAGCCAGCACACTGTGAATGGACTATTCAAGTTGATGACACATCAGTGAGCAGAATGAGCTGTGGAAGAAGCTTATCCCCACCTGATGAACTTTCCTGTAGACGTTCTAGCCAGAATATGGGTAATGGCCCCTGCTATGACTCAGTGAAGGATTCAAGGGCATGTGACCAGCTCATGTGACACCAGACCCCATCTTCTGCCTGTACTTTCCCACTAACCGTTCTGGGAGTCTTGTTTGGGACAATGACGTCCCTGAACCTGGCAGAAGCTATAAATGGGGGGAAGTGACATCATCACTTGGCTTCACTCCTTCTACAACTCAACACCTCAAAACACAGCTAGAGGGAAAATATTTTGACTGGGGAGCTGGCCCCAGGCTGGAAAGGACAAATCCCGGCCCATGTATGGAATGTTGATGAACTGTTTATCCCATCAGGGTGAGATACTGCTTGATTCAAACCCTGTGTAGTTTATAGAACTCTTTTTGGGATTCGGCTTTATTTCTTAGGTAATCTACCTTGATCTGGACACTTATTAGTTATAATCACCTAAAATCGAACCTTCTGTAGTTAATAAATCAGTTTTATATTTTTTTACCTAATACAGTGGGTAGTTTGAAATGCAAAAGGGAAACCTGCTCAGGAATAGGGGCTGGTGCATTGTCCTCTATGCATTGAGGGAGGGGTGGAGTCCAGGTTGGTATGCCAGAGGGATCAGCGGTACCCCCATTCCAGGTATATCCTGGGCCAATCTGTCACACCCACCTAACAAACAAGCCATTCTACATTGTGAGTCCATTTCCTTCTTGTCATGCACTCAGTTACTAAGGGAGAGACTGTGGTTACAGCCGGGAAGTCAGGATTCTGGGTTCTGTCTGTCATTCTCTGTGTAATCTTCACCAAATCACGTCTCCCTTTGCCTCAGTTTACCTATCAGTATAATGGAGATATGTTTATAGTGACTTTCCTTTGCTAGGTGTTTTGAAGATCCTTCAGTGAAAGGTGCTGCACAGTATGATGATCATTACTGATGAAAATTACTGATCTCTGAACCCTTAGCGATAGCCCCGTGTGCCTGTAGAAAGTGTTTGTCTCTCCCCTCAGTCACCTTTGTCCAGATCTCTCTGTCTACTATTAACACTGGGCATTTACAGGGTATCAGACCTTATGGAGAGCTGGGTATTATTAATAGTTTTCTTATTAATCAACTCTATTTTTAAAAAATACACAAAAACACAGAGCAGCCAGTTCCCCTCGGACTCAGCGGAGAGCCCAAGAGTTCTCATCTCCCTTGGGAAGGTCCCTTAATTACTGTTTACTCCTAAAGCTGGATAAAGAACACAGAAGCTCAGACATTGAATAAGAGACATTGCAGAGAGTGTCTCCGGTCTCCAGCTTGTTTTCATCCGGATGCATCTTCTCCCCTAGGGGCTGAGTGAACCCCCGAGGGATTGCCCACAGCTACATTATAAATGGTGCTGGCTACATTATAAATGTGTTGGCTCTCAGCGTGGGATGCTGCTGCAGATGCTGAGGTGAGAGAGGTGTGGGGAACGGCTGCCTGAGGTGGATTCCCAGGGAAGACACGTCTGTCTCACAATTCACAGGTACCCATCTCTTCCTGAGGAGCTTGCCGGCTTGACAAACCCAGTGCAGTTTGGGCGTGATGGGATAGAGATAGGTCTCTGGTCCTTTCCGCTCTGAGAGGCATTAAACAACCCAGGGTCCTTGCCATAAGGGATGAGTTTGCTCCAATATCAATGGCAAAAATGTCCCTCTTTGCTCTACCTCTGGCTGATGGGCTCTAGCCCCAAGGTGGATGCATTTCAGTGGCACAGGTGATACCTCAGGATGGAAGATGCTAGTAGATGGACAAGGCCAGTTTCTGAGGACGTTGCCTGTGTGTTCTCAGGCCCCACTGAGGAAAAACTCCCCTTGGAGAAAGAACTGAGTAAAGACCTCAGGAGCCCACTGTGTGTGAGTTAATGCTCAGGGAATCTCACCTCCTCCTTTTCCATTTCAGGGCTCTGGCTGTTAACTGGGATGTGGGGGGGCTCTCACTTGACTTTCTGCTAGGAAGCATGACGGGGCTAGGGCTCCTCGCGGTAATAATTATATAATTTTTTTAACGTGGACAAGCCATCCTTTCTGCTGGCTTCTTTGAGGAATTGTCCGAACTGTTATGCCTCAAACTTTTTAAAAAATAATTCAGCCAGAAGCAAACTCACAGCGTGGGAAATTTCAATCCAAACAGTTAAAGTTTGGCAAAGTTATAACCAACTGAAAATGAGGTGTCCTTATTGAAGGGGTCAGACAGTGTTCACTAACCATGATGCCACCAGCACCATCTACAATCCATTTGTTCAGCTATGCTCCTTGCTCCAATAACGTCAATGGCAAGGAGTTCCACAGGCCAAGTATGGATTCTCTAAACTATTTTTTTCTCAATGTTACATGTTCAGACTTTCAATGTAATTGTATGTTCCCTTTGTTTGTGTGTTATGAGACAGAGTAAATATCGATTCCTGACCTACTTTCTTTATTGATAGATTCATAGGGCTTAAGATCAGAAGGGACAATTAGATCATCCTGTCTGACCTTCTGTATAACACAGCCCATTAAATTTAACCCAGTTACCCTGTACTGGTCTGCAAAACTTATCTTTGACTAAGACCTGGTCTCCACTCGGATTTTACATTGTGAATCATAGAGCCACAGGGTGAGAAGGGACCTGCAAGGGTCAACTAATCTAAAACAAAAAATTTGTATTGTTTGCTATTTATTTTCCCTTTTACACATTTGTTATATGTTGCTTTCTCCCCCTTCAATTGCTACCTTCATTTTGCTACTGAACTGGGTTTTGAACCAAAGTTCTCCACTTTCTTGACTGTGGAATTATGGCTTTTTAACTCTCTCATAAACTCTTCTTAAAGAACTGCCAAATTTCATTCCCATTTTTCTGTGTAAATTTTTCCTCTCAATTAGTTTTGCTGATAATTTGTCTCATCATAGGGGAATTAGCCCTTTTGAAGGGTATCTGTGGATACATATTTCTGCTTGGAAGCTGTTCTGTTTGCCCATTTCAATGTAATTAGTTCCATTCTTTTATTTTGTTCTCCTCTTTCCTATGCTCCTTTGTTTGTCCCTTCTCTAACCTAAACAGTGCCAGACTTTTCAGTCTGTGTGCCTATGGCAGCCTCCCCCATTCTCACAGCCTGTCTCAGAAATCCCCTTTCTATCTGCTATATCCTTTATAGAGACTGGGTGGCCAAATCTGAGCGCATCTCCAGAATAGGTTATTCTCTATCCCATTCCTTAGGCCTCTGAACATTGTCTTTGTTGTGCCCACAACTGCAAATGAGCAGGTGTTTCAGTGGAGCTGCTATCAATGAAGCCCAAGACTTTTCTCTGGGGTGTGTATTAGCTGGGATTGTTCCCCCAGGCACATGTCTTGGCAAAGGTATTTTTTTACCCCACTCTCAGATTTTCAGTAACTAGGTGAATGGGAATCTCTTTACACTATGGACTCTCTAGCCTGGTTTCATTACTTTAAGGCTATGTCTTGGCAAACTTGGCAAACTCCGTACGGCATGGCTCTGGTTTCATTGCATTAAGGCTATGGATACATTGGCAGATTTTTTTCACTGGAAGCTTGGTCAACGACCAAGGAGTCTTTAAAGAAATTCATTGCTGCATGTTCACACTGTCTTTCTCTTTAGGCCTTGCGTGTCCACACATGGGCCGGTCACAGAAAGAGTGAGCACAATGCACTGTGGGTAGCTATCCCACAGTTCAGATCTCCATCTTGTGCTGATAGGTGTTTTGGGAAGGCAGAGCAGATCATAGCACGTCATCACTCTGGGTTTAATGTCCCATGATGCACTGCTTTCCATCCCAGCATTCCATGTGCTTCCAATTCTAGTTTGCGACTTTTTCCAACATCCCTTGTTTTGTGCTCAGCCCTCCATCTCTGTCTACAGGAATGGATCCCACACTGCTCTGCTTGGTGTCAGAAGCAGATCACAAATGGCAGCACTGAGTGGTGGAATTGCGTTGTTATGCAAGACTGAGATGTGATGTGAAACTTCTGGATGTGAAAAGCCACCATCCAGTAGATGGCACACATATTCCAATTTTGGCACCAGATACCATACCTTGGATTATATCAGTCGGAAGGGGTACTTCTCCATGGTGCTGCAGCCACTTGTGGATCACTGTGGATGTTTCATTGACATCAGTTTGGGGTGGTCCACAAAAGTGCAGACTGCATGAATCTTTATGAACACCGGCCTTTACAGAAGGCTGAAAGTGGGGACTTTTTTTCCAGACCAGAAGATTCCCACAGGGGATATCAAAATGCCAATAGTGATCCTGGGAGACCTGCCACACCCCTCAATGCCAGGGCTCACGAAGCCCTACATGGGAATCCTGGATAACAGTAAGGAGAGTTTCAATAATAGGCTGAGGAGGAGCAGGATGACCATGGGATGTGCATTTGGCAGATTAAAGGCACGCTGGTGATGCCTTTATGACTGGTTAGCCCTCAATGATGAAAATATTCCCATGGTCATAGGCACGTGTTGCATGTTGTATAATATTTGTGAGATAGAACACTCAGCTGCTGGTTTTGAGAAGCCAGATACCAAGGCTATTGGAGGGGCACAGTGAGGGGCAATTCGAATGAGGGAGCCTTTGCAGCAGCACTTTGAAAATGAGAATGTGTACTGTTTGTTGCTCTGTTTGGTTTGTAATGCAGAATGAAGTCCAGATTTGGCGGGGAAGGAGACAGTTTTGATTGTTCAGCTATGGTTCAATGTAAGGAAATGATAAAACTGCCTGCTTTTTTGCTGCTGCCATATATTATCATAATTTCTATAGAAACAAAGAGAGTGCTTATTATTCAAATAATTTGGCTTTTATTGCCCAAAAAACCCGCAACACCATGCACACATGCACAGCTGACCACAAGATCAGTCTTCACTTGAAAAGATGTTAAAAGAGGTGGAGCGAAGGGTAAATTAAGACACCCCAGAAATCAGAAAGGAATGTGCAGGTAGACTTTGGGGAGGACATTGGAAACAGTTCTGAATGTGCTGAAGGGGAGGGCAGACACCCACCTTCTCAGCATCAGGAGGGACTGCAGAATGTGGTTTGCCACTCCAAAACTTTTATCAGCGTCTCTATTGAATCCCTAGTGTAGGCCTCATTTTCTTTTCTTTCCTGCTTGCCGCTTTCCCACCACTGCCTGCATTCTGTCATGTCTGCATCACAATACTGCAGCACCTCCCAGAATATATCTTTCTTGCTCCATCCTGGGCACTTTCTCATCCAGCGGTGACACTCATCTGGAGTGGAGGGGATGTCTCCTTTCAATGACATATCTGGTGAAATGCAAGTAACAATAAAGAGAAGCATTCTTGTTGAGTACACATAGAGCATTTAAAAAATACATAAAAATATACTGCTGGTAACACACCAGTCACTTAGCAGCTGACCCTTGACAAGCAAACATGCAGGCAAACACTGTAAGCATGATGAGTGTTCCAAGGAGTGGGGGATGTTGTGCATGGGAAAAAAGCAAAGAGATAAACACAATGATAAAATCGTTTCTAGACTGATATTTCGGTGACAAAACTTTTACATAAAAAGCTTTTTAACTCCAGGGCCGGCGACAGGGGGGGTACAACGGGTAGAGCTGTAAGTCCCCCCCTGAAGTCCGGGGACCGGTACACAGCTCTACTCGTAGTCGTCCCCCCTGGGCACCGCACCGCATTTCCCCGGCTGTGTCCGGCGCCGCAGCCGGCTGCCTCCCGAGCCCTTCAGCCGCTGCTCATCCCGCGCGCCCCCCCCCCCCCAGGAGCCGCCCCGAAGCACCCCCGGCTGCAGCGCTTCCCCTGCCCACCCGCAACAAGAGCCGGGCCAGCCCTTGGCGGAGGGGGGGGGAGGCCCCCCGGCACCACAGGATGCCGGCGGCTTCAGAGCACTGGCCGGACGCGCCGCTCCCGAGGCACCCCCGGCTGCAGCACTTCCCCCGCCCACCTGCAAGAGCCGGGCCAGCCCTTGGCGGGGGGCGGGGGGGCGGCACCACAGGATGCCGGCTCCATCGCCTCCCCCGCCCCGGCGGCTTCAGAGGACTGGCCGGACGCGCCGCTCCCGAGGCACCCCCGGCTGCAGCGCTTCCCCAGCCCACCTGCAAGAGCCGGGCCAGCCCTTGGCGGGGGGAGGGAGGGGGGGGCACAAATGCTCAGAGAAGGGGGGCCCCAAAATTTCTGTCACCGGCCCTGTTTAACTCTCATGAAGGTGGCTTTATTATGTCACTGAAGCTGAGGATACATCACTGAAAGTGGCTTTGTAGTTTTTACACCTAAACTATTTCTTCACCAAATTCAGCCTACTGGCGAAAAAACTTATAGTTTAAATAAGGCCTAAGGAACAAAAAGGTATAACCTGTATCCATACATGTTTTCTGCTGGTGCCTATTAAGGTTTTCCACACCACAATGTGTACGAATTATTGATTCAAGGAACACCCTAAAATATACAATTGACAATAATAGGGTCAGTTGTTCATAATTCATTTCTCTGAATAATGAAAATGTCATTTTCCAATGTGTGAAGAGCGACCAATCTGCTAAACCCATGAGAACAGCCTCCAGTAGTGCATGAAGTGTCTCTTATTAATATTGTCTCTCCATCCAGGTATTTGTCCTGCGACCATCACCCGAGATCCTGGGCCCATACAGGAAGTCAGGGGAATGTACAGTACACGCAGGAGACATTGTGGTGCCCCAGCGTTGGACACCTTCTCCCCTACACCATGTCAGATTCCAACTCAACTGACTTCACCAACCCCTCCACCTTCATCCTGTTGGGCATTCCTGGCCTAGAAGCAGCCCATGTCTGGATCTCCATCCCCTTCTGCACCATGTACACCATAGCTCTTGTGGGGAATTTCACCATCCTGTTCATCATAAAGAGGGAGCCGAGCCTCCATGGGCCCATGTACTATTTCCTCTCCACGCTGGCCATCTCTGACCTGGTCCTGTCTACGTCCAATTGTTGAGCACCTTCTGGTTCAATTCCAGGGAGATCAATTTCAGTGCCTGTCTCACCCAGATGTACTTCATTCTCAGTTTCACTGCGATGCAATCTGGGATCCTGGTGGCCATGGCTTTTGATCGCTATGTGGCCATCTGCGATCCCCTGAGATATTCCACCACCCTGACAAACCCTGTGGTGGCTAAAATTGGCCTGGCCGTGGTGCTGCGCAGCTCTGTGCTCGTACTGCCCCTTACCTTCCTGGCAAGGAAGTGGCCATATTGCAGAACCAACATCATTCCAAACACGTACTGTGAGCACATAGCTGTGGTGAAGCTGGCCTGTGCCAACATCAGCATCAGTAGTTACTACAGCTTCTCTGTGGCATTTTTGGTGATGGGTCTGGATGTGTTTTTTATCGCTGTGTCCTATACCCAGATCCTCAGGGCCATCTTCAGCCTCCCAACAAAGGACGCCAGACTCAAGACATTTGGGACCTGCAGCTCCCACCTCTGTGTCATCTTAGTCTTTTACATCCCAAATCTCTTCGCCGCCCTCGCGCAAAGGTTTGGGCAAAATGTGGCCCCACATTTGCGCGTTCTCATGTCCAACATGTACCTGCTGGTGCCCCCCATGCTAAACCCCATCATCTATGGGGTAAGGACCCAACAGATCCGGAATAGCCTGATCCAGCCCTTTACTCGGAAAGGGACCTAAAGATTTTTCCTGGTGTTATGGCTCTCAAACTGAGCTGGCTGGTGACATGGTGCTGGGTGCTCTTCTCTGAATCACTGACTGGCCAGTAAAAAAGACATTAAACCCTTTCCTGACCTTACTGTGCTGTGTCAGCCTGACTAATTGGGAATCCAGGTATGTAGAACTCCTGGAGTTTCCACAATTCTAACTGCTGGTCAGTGGAATCCTGAGGCCCCGCCCCTGAAGGTTCCCCCCTGCTCTGCCCATAGGTGCTGAGTTTTGGTTTTACCAGTGTGTTCCCCATTCTGACTCTGCCCCCTTCCCAAGGCCCTGGCCACACTCCATGTCTTCCTGCCCCCATCTGCCCCATTCCCAACCCCAGTGAATGCCTCCTGCTTGCCCACCCCTCCCCTAAATGCCTCCCACCTGCTACTCACTCCTTTCTTCCCTCTCCTGCCTTAAGGGTGGTGTGTGTGTGTGCTGGAGGCAGGGCATGGGGTCTCTTGGGTGCTTGAGGGGGGTGCTGCTGGGCTCTGAGGGGGGTGGAGAAGATCTCTGTACCTTGAGGCACTTGGGGGTGGGGGTTCTTTGTGGGGTGCTGGAAAGTTGACGTGGGGCTGTGGGGAGGGGAGCACTGGTCAGGGGTGGCATTGGGCAGTACACTGTGCATTTGTGGGGCACTGGGCATAGCAGGTTCGGGGGGCTCTGGCCATAGGGCTTCAGGGGTGTGTTGTGATATTGGGCGGAGGGGATGTGTGGTGGGGCATGGACCACTGCGCATCTGGCAACTGCCGGTTTGTAAATAGTGCCCTGGCTCTGGGCAGGGCAGACAATGTCATGCCTCTGCCTGGCCCATCACTCTAGGGACCAACAACCCCCCCACACACCGCACCATTCTCCACTGCCCCCATAGGGGCCCACAACTATGTTTAGCACCAGGCCCAGGAAAAGTTAATCCATCCCTGCTCACACACTCTAGAATTTTTGAGGATGGGGAGCCGCTGGCGGGTTCACGGCAAAAGGAAACAGGTGGCTAGGTTACTTCCACCGGGCAGCAGCAGCCCCGCACCCTAAAGCATGACGAGCTCGGGTGTCCCAAGGTGAAGCAAGGCAGCGTCTCCTGACTCGAAGTTGATACAGGGGGTGGATGCAGGGGAAGGAATTTCCCGGGAGCTGGAGGGGTGTGCGGATCCAGGGGAAGGAATTTCCCGGGAGCTGGAGCTGGGGGTGTGGTTCCAGGGGAAGGGAATCGATCTTTCCTGACATGGGGAGGATGGGACGCTGATTGGAGGGAGGAGGGGAGATAAACTTCTTCTCTGGGGGGAAAGCCCCTCAGGCTTGGTATGGGCAGTGGGGAGAAAGCTTAGAGCGGGGCAAGCTTTACTTTCCCAGGAATGGAGAAGAGCCTGCGGGGAGGATGCGTCTAGAAGTCCTGGTGTTGTGTTGGTGTCCTGTTCTTCCACGCACAGGGGTAGGTACGTGGAGACCCGAGACCGGGGTCAGAACCATAGGGGTTGAGGCCGTACAGGAGTGGTCCGGGCCCAGACAGGATACAGGCCGGTGGAGGCTGCTCATTTGTACCTGGGCCTGGGGCTGCACTGAAGCCCCTCTCACCTTTGGCCATGGCCAGGCGCACCCTTGCTGGACAGACCATGGGGAGGGGGCCAGCTTCTGGCCCCAGCCCAGACTCACTCATCACACAAGGGCAGTTTTCTAAAAGGAGCCATGTCCTTTGGTTTGTCCCCCTGCCCAGCTGAGACGCTGCCCACCCATCTCTCCCCTCTTCCTTCTGAGAAGCTGCTCACCCATCTTCCCCCCAGCTCCCTGCCAAGAAGCTGCCTACTGCTATGCTGCAAGCTCAGAAGCTGACCTGTCCTGGCTGCTTGTCCTCCTAGCCCAGATCCCTCTGCCCTGCAAATTAAAAGGACTCACACCTGCCTGCAGTGGGAGCCTGCTGGGAGCTTCAGCAACAGTAGGGAAAACACCTATTAGGAGGGGACTTCGCACGAAAGAGCTGATTGGCGCAGCCAGCCAAAGAGCTGATGAGGGCTGTTGCGCATGCTAAATAGCTGATTGGCAGTTGCCAACAGCCAGGGGCGGATTAATTGCTCCTGGGACCCTAAGCACAGCCAAGCAATGGGCCCCCCTTTCAACTCTCACCCCCATTCACAACCCAGATTTTACTTGCAAAGTGGGGCCCTTTTTCTCTTGGGGCCCTAAGCACTTGCTTTTATTGCTTATAGGTTAACCCCCCATTGCCAACAGCTGATCACCTCGGTGGGTGCAAAGCACCCACTAATTTTTTCCATCGGTACTCCAGGCCCAGAGCACCCATAAATTCGGTGCCTCTAGCTCTGCCCCTTCCCCTCAAGGCCCCACCTGTCACTTGCCCCTCTCCTCCCCACTCCCTGTCACTCTCTGGATCATCCCTGCACCCCAAAGCACCCCTTATTTTCCATGGTGATGTAATTACAGTATGTTTGGTACAAAGTATGTCCTGTGAAGTATCATTCTAGAAGCCTCGATCTGCTCAACATTAACATCCCCTTGGGATCTATGTGCTGCCATTGTATGTGAAGTTATGAAATCTTGCTCTGTGTGAGTTGCTAAAGTGTGATGTGAGGCTGGAAACACCCAAACCAGCCTTTCAGGTGTGTCAGTGGAGTAGCCAGACAGTGGTAATTGCTCTCATCACCACCCATCCAGGGAAGAATCCACTAGCACAGGAACTCTGCATAAGGCCATGGTTACACTTACAGGATTATAGTGCTTTTGGTTATAGCTGTCCCCATATACAGCAATAGGTATAGCGCTATAGCGTGTCCTGGCGTGGCCACATTTGTGGCACTTGCAGCGGCACAGGGAGTGGTGCATTATGGGCAGCTATCCCAGCATTCAGCTCGGTGCAACGTGCTTTTCAAATGAGGGGGGTGAGGGGAAACGTGTAGTGTGTATGCAGACGGAGAGAGCGAGGGGATTTTCTACCGCTGAGAGTTTTCTCAGTGGTTTCCTTTGAAATTAGAGCCTGCTTTAATAGTTTCTCTGTCACACAGCTCCCTTTGTAAACATTTGCAGTGCTTATATGCTGAGTTAAGAGAGAAACTCTGAAAAGGTACTTCCGCATTCCTCCTGCCAAGTTCAAAACAAAGCGAAGAGTCGTCAATTGCCTTAAATGGCTCGGAGGCATGCCAGAGATCACTTATAGCGTAATGACTGTTTACACATGCCATACAACACTACAGGGACTACGCAATAGCTGTTATTCCTCAAGGAAGGGAGGATTACCAGGAGCGGTATAACTGTGGATTTATAGCGTAATGCATGCCTTGCCAGTGTGGACGGGTAGAGAGTTATAGCGCTCCTGGAGGCTTTATAGCACTATAAAGTTCCAGTGTAACCAAGGCCTAAGTAAGCCTCCTTGGAGAGAGCACAGAGAAAATGGAGAACGTTTGTCCAGTGGTGGAAGACTCCCCACGTAATATGCATAGACTTTCCAGACTTGTCACTTCCCAACATATAAACGATGGGAAGTGACATCATCACTCATCTTCACTCCCCCACAACTGAACACCTGCAAGAAGCTCAGGAAGACAACGGACTTTGAATGCAGGAAGGGAACCCAGGCTACAAAGCAGATTCAGCCTGTGCCTTAAGTATCCATAAGCCTGCTTGTATCATCAGTCAGGGTGAGATATTGCTGATTCCAATCCTATCTGCTGTGTACATGACTTAGATTGCAAGTTTGTTTGATTTCCTAGGTAACCTGCTTTGATCCGTTTGTTATCCCTTACAATCACTTACCATATATCCTTCTGTAGTTAATAAACCTGACTGATGTTTTATCTTAACCAGTGTGTTTTTGAGTGAAGTGTTTGGGACTCTTAGCTCTGTTAACAAAGAGAGGTGAATATCTTCCCTCCATCGAGGGGGAAGCACACTATCTAATGAGTTTATGTTGTACACACCTCTGTGCAGTGCAAGACGATCCCATTCTGGGTTTATACTCCAGTAGGGCTGCCAGGCTGGGGAGCTGGGAAATTGTCTGGTGCCTCCATTGTTGGTCCATGAGTGGCTCAGGTAAAGCACTCAGGTAACTTAGTCGGGTTTCTGGTGCCATCTGCTGTCGAGTTGGGTGATAACAGGGCCTAGAGGGGCTGGCTGTGTGTCACCAGCAGAGCAGGGGGAGAGGCCAAACCACGTGGGCTCCCCCTTCTCCGGAGCTGGGACAGGAGCTGCTGCAGCCTGACAAGGAGCCTGCCTGTGGGTAGGAGGCAGCCCCGGTTAATGACTCAATGCCTCCCCCCGCCCTGCAGGAACCGGGATCACTGTACACAGAGATATTAATAGAATTCTTAAGTCAGTTTCATGGTAGAGATCGTGAGCTTTAGAGTTGCAAAGAGTTCTTTCCTAATGGATCCTTAGATTGCAGTCCAGTATCCAAGATCAGGGTGATCCAGAATGGAACTGAAGACCTCAGTCTTGTAACTTGTGCTTCCCCTATGTACCTGTATTTCAAATCTGTTTGCTCCAGTGGTAACTCCCACAGGGTAGTTTGCATCCAGTCTAGCCAGCAAATTGTGAATGGACTACTCCAAGCTCAGCTCGAGGGAAGAGATTTTGATTGGGCAGCTAGTCCGAAGCTGGAAAGGAGAAATCCCGGTCCGTGTATGGAAGATTGATGCACTGTTTGGACCATCAGGGTGAGATACTGCTTGATTCAAACCCTGTCTAGTTTATAGAACTCAGATTGCAATTTCGCTTTCTTTCTTAGGTAATCTACTTTGATCTGTACACCTATTACTTATAATCACTTACAATCTATCGTTCTGTAATTAATAAATAGGTTTTATGTTTTTTACCTAAAACAGTGTGATTTTTGAAATGCTAAAGGGAAATCTGCTCAAGAAGAGGGGCTGGTGCATTGTTCTCTCCACATTGAGGGAGGAGCGAACTGGGTAATAAACTTACAGTCGCCAGGCTTCTCACCAGGGTAAGGGGGTACAGCTCTGGGGTCCGAGTCCGGGAGCTGGAGGGAATTGGTTGGAGCCTCTCTATTGTTGGTTCCTGAGTGCCTAGTGAAACCATTCATTTAACTGCAGCTCGATGCATCCCTGGCTGTGTCTGGCTGTGGAAGTCCAAACCTGGAGAGCATTGGAGCTTGTCACAGCCCCACAGTGTGAGAGGGAGCCCCGGCTGGTATGTCAGAGGGCTCAGAAGTACCCCCATTCCAGGTTGCATCCTAGCCAAGTCTGTCACACCGACCTAATAAATGAGCCCTGCTAGACTGTGAGTCCATTTCCTTCTTGTCATATGCTCAGTTGCTAATGGAGACACCATGGTTACAGCAGAGAAGTCAGGACTCCTGGGTTCCGTCTGTAATTCTCTGTGTGACCTTCACGAAGTCACATCTCCCTTTGCCTCAGTTTACCTAACAGTATAATGGGGATATGTTCATAGTGACTTTCCTGAGTGCCCCACTTTACTGGGAGCTTAACTTTCCTTCAATGAAAGGTGCTACACAGTATGATGATAGTTACTGATGAGAAATACTGATCCCTTAACAATAGCTCTGTATGCCTGTAGAAAGTGTTCATATCTCCCCTCGGTCACCTTTCTCCAGATCTGTCTACTATCTACCCATAAATACTGGGCATTTACAGGGCATCAGACCCTATAGACAGCTGGGTATTATTACTAGTTTTCTTACTAATGAACTTTACTTTTAAAATATACATAAAATACACAGAGCAGCCAATTCCCCCCTGACTCAGCGGAAAGCCCAAGACTTCTTATCTTCCTTTGGGAAGGTCACTTAATTACTGTTTTCTCCTGAAGCTGGATAACAAACACAAACGTGCAGATATTGATAGAGAGACATTGGCTAGAGTGTCTCTGGTCTCCAGCCTGTTTGCATCCCGATGCTGCTTTTTCCCTAGAGGCTGAGCGAACCACTCTTGGATTGTACACAAGCATATTATAAAGGTGCTATGCTGGCTGTCGGCATGGAATGCTGCTGCAGATGTTGGGGTGAGAGAGGTGGGGGAAACGGCTGCCTGAGGCGGATTCCCAGGGAAGACACGTCTGTCTCAGAATTCACAGGTACACATCTCTTGCTGAGGAGCTCACCTGCTCCACAAACCCAGTGCACCGTGGGTGTGATGGGATAGAGAATAGGTCTCTGGTCCTTTCTGCTCTGCGCATCCATTAAATAGCCAGAGACCCTTGCCACAGGGGATGCGTTTGCACCAATATCACTGTCAAAAATGTCCCCTTTGCTCTTCCCCTGGCTGATGGGCTCCAGAACCAAGCTGGTTGAATTTCAGTTGCACAGGGGATGCTTTAGGATGAAAGGTTTTAATAGATTGAGAATACCAGGCCAAATTCTCGGGCCGTGGCCCATAGGTTCCCAGACCCCACAGAAGCAAATCTCCCCTTGGAGTCAGAATCGAGTAAAGACCTCAGGAACCAGCTGTGTGAGTGTTAATGCACAGGGACTCTTGCATTTCAGGGCTCTGGCTTTTAACCGGGGGGAGGCAGAAGGGGCTCTCACCTGAGTTTCTGATAGAAATCATGGAGTGCTAGGGCTCCTCACTGGAATAATTATATGAATTTTTGAAAATGGGCAAGACATCTTTTCTCCTGGCTTCATTCGGGAAGTCAGCTGAACGATTATGCCTGAAACTTTCTAAAACAATTCAGGTAGAAGCAGACACCCAGGGTGGGAAATTTCAGTCCAAATGGTTAAAGTTTGGCAAATTTATAAGCCACTGAAATTGACGTCTCCTTTGTAGGGCTAAGAAAGGTGTCAGGCAGCCTTAACTAACTTTGGTGCCACCAGCACCACCTGCAATGGCCAATCCATTTGTGAATCCCATTCGGCAATGCTCTTTGCTCCAAAAATGTTTGTGGCAAGGAGTTCCACTGGCCAAATATGAATTGTGTAAACTATTTTCCTTTCTCGGTGTTATATATTTAGACTTTCAATGTAATTGAACATTCCCTTGTTTGTGTGGTATGAGACACTGTAAATATCAATGCCTGACCTACTTTCTTTATTGATAATTTCATAGGGTTTAAGATCAGAAAGGACAATTCGATCATCCTGTCTGACCTTCTCTATAAGAGAAGCCATTAAATTTCATTCAGTTACCCCTGTGTTGGTCTCCAAAACTTGTATTTGACTAATACCTGGTCTACACTAGGATTTTACGATGTAGAATCATAGAGCCATAGGATGAGAAGGGACCTGCAAGGGTCAGCTAATCTAACCTCCTGCCAAGATGCAGGGTTTGTTGTGTCTAAACCATCCAGGACAGATGGTTCCAGTCTCCTTTGGAAAACTTCCAGTGAAGGAGCTTCCACAACCTGCCTATTTGACTGCTCCATTGTCCTGCTGTTCTTACCGTTAGGGAATTTTTTTCCTGAGATTTCATCTAAATCTGCTCTGCTGTAGTTTGAACCCGTTGCCTTTTGTCCTCATCTCTGTCTCAAGAGAGAACAAATTTTGGATGGAATAATTCTTCCATCGACCTTGCTACCACCTCTCGGGGAGGTGAATTACCTACACTGACAGGAGAACCCCTGCTGTAACTGTAAGTAGTTACAGCGTAAGTACACTTAAGCGCGTTGCAGCACTGCTGTAGCATTTTAAGTGTAGACAAGCCCTCAAGTAGATCTTCCAGAAGAGCATCCAGTCTGGATCTACAGACATGGGGACTTGGAGAATCCACCACTTCCCTTTGCAGTTTGTCCCAACGATTAATCACCCTCAATGATAATCATTTGGCCCTTATTTCTGATTGGAATTTGTCTGAATTCAACTTCCAGCCAGTGGGTATTACTCTGCCTTTCTGAAATAGATTACAGAGCCTGTTAGTACCCAGGGTTTTCTCCTGATGGAAGTCTCTGCTTGATTGTCTTTTTGATGAGATAAATAGACGAAGTTCTTTAAATCTCTCTCACTCTGTCAGGCATTTCTCCAGCTTCCAATTATTTTTGTGGGTTTTTTTCTTCACTCTCCAGTTTTTTAACATCCTTTTTGAAATGTGGACCGAGAACTGGACACAGTTGATTTCATCAATACCATGTGTAGAGATTAAATCCTTCCCCTGCTCCAACTCATCACTCCCCCATTTATGTATCCAAGGATCACATTAGCCCTTTTAGCCACAGCATCGAACTGGGAGCTTACGATGTGTTCATTGTCTACAATAACCCCTAAATCCTTTTCAGGGTCCCTGTATCCTAGCCCGGGATTAGGTCCTTCATTCCCTGTTCAGAGCCCATGAAATCTTATGCTGAAATAAATTGGTTAGTCTCTAAGGTGCCACAAGTATTCCTCGTTTTCTTCCCTGTTCAGGGAGGATCACTTTGCATTTGACTGCCTTAGAACAGTTTGTTTGCAAAGGCCCAACTCATCAAATGTTTCGGATCAATTGGTATGCCTGTGCTTTCCACCTCATTGTAATCACTCTGCCTATCTTTGGGTCGTCCACAGATTTTACCTGCAATGATTTTCTATTTGCTTCCAGATCTTGATAAAAACACTGAATATCATTTGACTTAAAAGTGATCCCTGCAGAACCCCACTAGAAACACCCATTCACAATTGCTTTCTGAGATCTGTTGGTTAGCCAGTTTTTACTCCATTTAACTTGTGCTCTACTGACATTGTGTATTCTTCATTTTATAACTGAATGTTTTCCCCTACCAAATCAAATGTCTCAGAGAAATCGAAGTCTGTTGCAGCTGCTTGGTCCCCTTGATTAACCAAACGTGTACTCTCATTAAACAATGAAATTGGATTTATTTGACAAGACTTGTTTTCTATAAACCATGTTGTTGATTGGCATTAATTATACTCCTAGACTTTTTTTTAACTTATCCCATATTGGTTTTTCCATTATTTCTTAATCTTGTGAAATCTTTTTTTAAAAAACTTTCCCTTTATTTTTTGTAATTGTTTACATTCAATGTGGAACTATCCTGTATTTGCCTTGGGCAAGGGGGTCTGTTGCCACCTGACTGCCTACTTCTGGTTCAGAATGAGATGTTCGGTGATTGGTCAGCTTATATCTCTGGTGTTTGTAACTCTGAGGTTCTACTGTAGATGATGTTTAACATCCTCCTTGACTGCTAATGGACTGGACAGTGTTTCATCACCACATGTGATAGGAGTACCTCATACTGCTTCTTTCCGAATGCACAACAAAACTATTTCTTGAACACATCGACCTTTTCTACAACATTAACATGTTTCCTTTTGCCCTTTAGGAATTGACCTATACTTTTTCTAGGTTTTCTAGGATTTCTTTTGTTCTTAATATACTTAATAGCCACCATTTTGTTATCCTTAGCCCTACAAAGCATGGATTTCCCCCGATGTCTGTAATGTCCTGTATCAATTTTCATAATTTCCAATTTCTATTGCTTGCTATATATTTTCCCTTTTTCCCATTAGCTATATCTGGCTTGTTCCCCCTTAATTGCTGTCTTCACTTTGCTACTGAACCGGGGTTTTAACCATAGTTTGTTCTCCTCTATCCTATGCCCCCTTATTTGTCTCTTCTCTAAACTAAACAGTCCCAGACATTTCAGTCTGTCCGCATACGCCAACCTGCCCCATTCTCATAGCCTGTCTGGGAAATCCCCTTTCTATCTGTAGCTCCTTTATAGAGACTGGGTGACCACAGCGGAGTGCATCTCCAGAGCAGGATATTCTCCATCCCATTCCTTAGTCCAGTGGTTGTCAAACTGCGCGCACCTCCGGGAGGGCACGAGACCAGCCCAAGGGGTGTGCGAGACCCTGGTGCCGCTGCCGATCCTGCCCGGGAGACCACCAAATTCCTGGGCAGGCTATTTTAGTACTTCCAAAATGCCACCGCGGAAAGCAGAAGCTTTTGCTTTCCAAGCAGCATTTCGGCGGCACGGGGGGCAGCACGACTTTTTCCTTGGCGAGAAGGGGCTGCCAAGGAAAAAGTTTGAAGACCCCTGCCTTAGGCATCTGAACTTTGTCTTTCTTGTGGCCACTACTGCAAATGAGCAGGTGTTTCTGTGGAGCTGCTCTCAATGACGCCCAAGACTTTCTAGTTGGGATATTTCCCCCGGCAAATGTCTTGGCAAAGATGTTTTTTCCCCCTCTCAGATTTTCAGTAACTAGATGAATGGGAAACTCCCTACAGCATGGACTCTCTAGCCTGGTTTAATTGCATTAAGGCTATGGGTACACTGGCAGATTTTTTTTTGATGAACGTTTGGCAACGACTAAAAAGCGTTTAAAGAAAATCGTTGCTGCACGTTCACACTGTTTTCTCCATCTGCATAGCGCATCCACCCATGGGGCGGTTGCATCAACAGTGAGAGCAATGCACTGTGGGTAGCTATCCCACAGCTCAGCTCTCCATCTTATACACATAGGTGTTTTGGGAAGGCAGAGCGGATCTCAGCACATCATGGCTTTGGGCCCAATGTCCCATGATGCACTGCTTTCCATCCCAGCATTCCATGTGCTTCCATCGCCAGTTCTCAGCACTTTTCAACGTCCCTTGTTTCCTGCTCAGTCCACCGTCTTTACCTGCAGGGATAGATCCTGCACTGCTCTGCTAGCTATCAGTAGCAGATCACTAATGGAAGTGGAATCATCTTGAAGCTGTGAAGGCAACGGGAGTCACATGGTGTCTGACATGGATAACAGCAGCATTAGATTGCTTTGGCATTCACAGAACAGCTTAGCATGGTGGAACTTTGATCTTGGGCTTGGGAAACTAGCACTGAGTGGTGGAATCACATCGTTATGCAGGTTTGGGATGATGAGCAGTGGCTGCAGAGATTTTGGATGTGGAAAGCCCCCTTCCTGGAATTGTGTACTGAGCTCACCCCACCTCTATGGAGCAAGGACATCGAAATGCCCTCTTGGTGGAGAAACACATGGTGATTGCAGTGTGGAAGCTGGCAACTCCAGTCAGCTATGGGTCATTCGCAAATCAGTTTATATTTGGGAAGTTGACCCTTAGAGCTGCGTTAATGAAAGTGTGTAGGGCCATTAATCCTACCCTGCTGCACAAGACCGTAACTCTTGGCAACATGCTTGACATTGTGGATGGCTTTGCAGAAATGGGTTTCCCCAACTGTGGAGGGGCGATAGATAGCACATACATTCAATTTTTGCACCAGATGTCTTGCCATGGAATATATCAGTCAGAAGAGGTACTTCT
Source organism: Sternotherus odoratus (assembly GCA_032164245.1). NCBI lineage: Eukaryota > Metazoa > Chordata > Testudines > Kinosternidae > Sternotherus > Sternotherus odoratus. Next base: position 295,853,124 of record JAVMKO010000001.1, read on the forward strand.
TCACAGTGTTGCGGGCACTCGAGGATCACTGTGAGTGTTTCATTGACATCAGTGCAGGATGGTTCAGAAAAGTGTACGATGCATGAATCTTTAGGAACACTGGCCTTCATAGAAAGCTGAAAATGGGGACTTTCTTTCCAGATGAGAAGATCTCCACAGGCGATATCAAAATGTCCATAGTGATCCTGGGAAACCTGCCATACCCCTCAATGCCAGGACTCATGAAGCTGTACATGGGAAACCTGGATGGCAGTAAGGAAAGTTTCAACAATCAGCTGAGTAGGAGCAGGATGACGTTGTATGTGAATTTGGCAGATTAAAAGTTTGCTGGTGATGCCTTTTTGCCAGGTTAGACCTCAGTGAGGAAAATATTCCCATAGTTGTAGCCATGTGTTGCACCTTGTATAAGATTTGTGAAGATAAGGGGTACACTGCTTTGACAGAACACGCGACTGCTGATTTTGAGCAGCCAGATACCAAGGCTATTAGAGGGCACAACAGGGGGAAATTCGAATCAGGAAGGCTTTGCGGGAACACTTTGAAAATGAGAACGAGTAATGTTTATTGCTATGCATGGGATTGTAATGCATAATGAAGTCCAGTTTTGGTAGGGTAGGAAGCAATTGTGATTGTTCAGGCCCAGGATTCAATATAAGGAAATGATAAAACTGCCTGCTTGTTTGCTGCTGCCATCTGCTATCATAACTTCAATGGAAACAAATAAAGAGTGCTCATTATTCTAATAACTTTGCTTTTATTGCCAAAAGCCCCACAAAACCACGCACACACACACAGCTGAGCAGAAGTCAAGCTTTCATTTCAAACGATGTCTGTGGACGTGGAGTGAACGGTAAAGTGAGACATCCCAGAAATCGGAAAGGAATGTGCAGGTGGAGTTTGGGGAGGACATAGGAAAGAGCTCTGAATGTGCTGAATGGGAGGGCGGGTACCCATCTGCTCAGTCTGGAGCATCAGGAGGGACGGTAGTATGTTGGTTTGCCACTCCAAAACTTTTATCAGCCTCTCCATTGCATCCCTAGTGTACGCCTCATTTTCTTTTCTTTCCTGCTAGTCACTTTCCCTCCACTACCTGAATACTATCTTCTCTGCATCAGAGTACTGCAGCACCTCCCAGAACATATCTTCCTTGCTCCATCTTAGGTGCTTTCTCATCCGGCAGAGACACTCAGCTGGAGTGCCCCCTTTCTGGAGTGCCCCCTTTCAAGGGCGTATCTGGTGAGGCACAAGTAACTATAATCAGAGGCATGATTGTTAAGTACACGTACAGCATTGAAACACTACATTAAAATACACCGCTGATAACACACCAGTTACTCTCCCACTGACCCTTGACAAGCACACTGCCTACAAACACTGCAAGCATGGTGAGTGTTCCCATGGGTGGGGGACATTGGGCAGGGGAGAAAAGCAATTGACAAAGCACAGTGATAAAATCCAGCACGGTGTCTACGCGGGCAATTCGGTGACAAAATTTTCCGTAAAAACCTTGCAATTCCCATCAAGGCGGCTTTATCACTGAAACTGAGTTCTGTCATTGAAAGTGTCTTTATAGTGTTTACACCTACACTATTTTGTCACCAAATGCTGCCTTTTAGCTAAAAAAAAAGGGCAATGTAGACAAGACCTAGGGAACAATAAGGGATAACCAGTATTCACCCATGTTTCCTGCTGGTGCCTATTAAGGTTTTTCACACCACGATATGTAGGAATTATTGATGGAGGGAGCAACATAAAATATGGAATTGGCATTGGAAATGTCAGTTGTTCATAATTCATTTATCTGAATAATGAAAATGTCATTTTTCAGCATGTGAAGTTCGACGGATCTGCTTCTTCCATGAGAACAGACTCCAGTCGTGCATGAAGTATCTCATATTAACATTTTCTCTTCCATCCAGGTATTTGTCCTGCGACCATCACCCTAGTCGCTGGGCACACACAGGAAGTCAGGGGAACGTACGGTACATGCAGGAAACACCATTCTGCCTCAGTGTTGGACACCTTCTCCCCTACTCCATGTCAGATTCCAACTCAACCGTTTTTACAAACCCCTCCACCTTCATCCTGCTGGGCATTCCTGGCCTGGAGGCAGCCCATGTCTGGCTCTCCATCCCCTTCTGCATCATCTATGCCATAGGTATCTTGGGGAACTTCATCATCTTGGTCATCATAAAGACGGAGCCGAGCCTCCATGCACCCATGTACTATTTCCTCTCCATGCTGGCTGTCACCGACCTGGGCCTGTCTACATCTGTCCTGCCCAAAATGCTGAGCATCTTCTGGTTCAATTCCAGGGAGATCAATTTCAATGCCTGCCTCACCCAGATGTACTTCCTTCTCAGTTTCTTTATGACAGAGTCTGGGATCCTCATGGCCATGGCTTTTGATCGCTATGTGGCCATCTGCGATCCCCTGAGACATTCCACCACCCTGACAAATCCTGTGGTGGCCAAAATTGCCCTGGCTGCGGTTCTGCGTGGCTTCATTCTCATACTGCCCCATCCCTTCCTGGCAAAGAGGTGGCCATATTGCAGAACCAACATCATTCCAAACACGTACTGTGAGCACATAGCTGTGGTGAAGCTGGCCTGTGCCGACATCAGCATCAGTAGTTACTACAGCCTCTCTGTGGCATTCTTGGTGATTGGTCTGGATGTGTTTTTTATCACCGTGTCCTATACCCGGATCCTCAGGGCCATCTTCAGCCTCCCAACAAAGGACGCCCGGCTCAAGACTTTTGGGACCTGCGGCTCCCACCTCTGTGTCATCTTAGTCTTTTACATCCCACATCTCTTTGCCGCCCTCACCCAACGGTTTGGGCACAATGTTTCTCTGCCTTTACATGTTCTCATGGCCAACATGTACCTCTTGGTTCCCCCCATGCTAAACCCCGTCATCTATGGGGCGAAGACCCAACAGATCCGGGATAGGCTGCTCCAGCTCTTTACTCATAAAGCGGCCCTCTTCCCTTCATCACTAACTGGCCAGTCAAAGAGACATTACACTCTTTCCTGACCTTACCGTGCTGTGTCAGCGTGACTAACTGGGGAATCTGTCAATGTACAACTCATAGGGTTGACACCTTTCTAATTGTTGGTAACTGGAAGCCTGAGGCCCCACCCCTCTGCCCTGCCTCTTCCCCCAGGTTCCACCCCTGATTTGACCATAGGTGATTACTTTTGGTTTTGCTGGTGCCTGCCCCATCCTGGTTCCACCCCCTTCCTCAAGACCCCACCCCACTCCACCTCTTCCTGCCCCCACTCTGCCCCATCCCTTGTAACCCCACTGAATGCCTCCTGCTTGCCGACCTCCTCCCCTAAATGCCTCCTGCCTGCCACTCACTCATTTCTGCCCCCTCCGGCCTCTAGCACAAGGTGTGTGTATGTGCTGGAGACAGGGCGTGGGGTCTCTTGGTGGTCTAGGGGGTTGCTTCTGGGCTCTGAGTGGGTGGGGAAGATCTCCGTTTGTTGGGGCATTTGGGAGCGGGGGTTCCATGTGGGGTGCTGGGCAGTTGTGGTGGGGCTGTGGGCAGGGGGGTGCTGGGCAGGGGGGGTATTTTATAGTGCACTGTGGCAGGGTCTGGGCAATCACTGGGCATAGCGGCTTTGGGGGGCTCTGGCCATAGGGATGTAGGGGGGGTGTTCCGATGTTGGTCGGGGTGGATGTGTGATGGGCAATGGACCATTGTGCATCTGGCAACTTGCGGTTTCTAAATAGTGCCCTGGGCGGACCATGTCATGCCCCTGACTGAGCCCTCACTCTGGGGCACACTGCGCCATTGCCCCCATGGGCGCCCACAAATATGTTTTGCGCTGGGCCCAAGAAACGTTCATCCAGCTCTGTTCACACCCTGCAACTCTTGTCGGAGGGGAGCCCCTGATGGGACCATGGACAAGGCTGGGAGAGGGGGAACGGTTACTTCCTCCAATGGGATGCAACTGCCCAGCAATTTGAAGAATGATGAGCTCAAGTGTCCTAAGGCAAAGCAAGGCAGCGTCTCCTGACTCGAAGTTGATACAGGGGGGTGTATGCAGGGGAAGGAAATTAATCCTTCCTGGCGTGGGGCGGAGGGGACGCTGATCTGCGGGGAGAGATAAACTTCCTCTCTGGCTGGAAAAGCCCCTCAGGCAGCCTTGATCTGGGGTAGGGGGGACAGCTTTGAGCTCGGCAAGCTTCACTTTGCCAGGCATGGGAGCCGGCCACGGAGAAGAGCCCACGGGAGGATGTGGCTAGAAGTACTGGTGCTATGTTGCCCGCTCCTGTCCCTCCACCCACAGGGGAAGGGATGCGGAGCCCTGGGTCAGAGCCATAGGGGTTAGGAGCTCTCAGAGCCCTTGCAGGAGAGGTCCGGGCACAGGCAGGGTACAGGGGGAGGCTGCTCATTTGCACCTGGGCCTGGGGCTGCAGTGAAGCCCCTCTCAACTTTGGCCGTGGCTGGGCGCATCCGGGGGAGACCATGGGGAGGGGACGATCTTCTGGCCTCAGCCCAAGTTCACTCATTCCACAAAGGGGAAAATTTTCCTAAAGGAGCCATGTCCTTTGGTTTGTTCCCCTGCCCAGCACTCAGGGGGTCCGCAGCTGGTTTCTCCTGGCTGGAGGGGGGACACAGGTCCTTGGGGAGACACCAGGGTGGACTGAGAATGGCTGGCTTGGTCCTCAGGAAACCCCCTGGCCCATACTCCCCTCAGTAGCTCCCTGGGGCCAGCTGAGAAGCTGACCTCCTGTCTCCCCCCCCAGCCCCCTGCCGAGAAGCTGCCCAAACCTCTGCTGCTAGCCCAGAAACTTCCGTGTCCCCCTAGCTCATCTCCCTCTGCCCTGAAAATTAAAAGGATTCACATCTGCCTGTGACACTCTGCACCCCATATTTACCAGGGTGATGTAATTACGGTATATTTTGTACAGAGTATGCCCAGTGAGGTATCATTCTAAAAGTCTTGATCTGAAAAACATTGATATCCCCTTGAGTTGTATGTGCTGTCATTATATGTGAAGTTATGAAATCTTGCTCTGTGTGAATTACCTAAGTGTGATATGAGTCTGGAAACACCCAAAACCAGCCTTTCAGGTATGTTAGTGGAGTAGCCAGACACTGTTCACTACTGTCGTCAACACCCATTGAGGGAAGAATCCACTAGTACAGGAACTCTGTGTTAAGGAAGCCTCCTCAGATGGAGCACAGAGAAAATGGAGAATGTTTTGCCATTGGGGTTGGACCTCCTAAGTCACATGCATGGATTTTCCAGCAAGCTGGAAGAAACAAGAAAGGATGGGGAGTGACATCATCACTTGTCTTCACTCCCCCCGCAACTTGACACCCGCTAGAAGATCTGAAAGGCAAAGGACTTTGAATAGGGGAGGGGAACCCAGGCTGCAAAGGAGATGTAGATTGTGCCTCAAGAATCTGTAAGCCTGCTTGTATAATCAGTCAGGGTGAGATATTGATTATTCAAATCCTATCTAGTCCTATCTACAAGTCTTAGACTCCAAGTTTGTTTGATTTCCTAGGGAACATGCATTGATCTGTTTATCACTTATAATCACTTAATATCTATCCTTCTGTAGTTAATAAACCTGATTTATGTTTTATGTTTTATGTTTGTTTTATCTTAACCAGTGTCTTTTTGAGTGAAGTGTTTGGGAATTTAGCTCTGTTAACAAAGGGTGGTGAATATCTTCCCTCCATCGAGGAGGGAGTGGACTATTTAATGAGTTTATGCTGTACAGAACACTGTGCAGTGCAAGACGGTCTAATTCTGGGTTTATACTCAAGCAGGAGTCCAAGGCTGGGGAGCTGGGAAATTGGCTGGTGCCTTCATTGTTGGTCCATGAGTGGCTTCAGTAAAGCACTCAAGAAACTTAGTTGGGTGTGTAGTGCCACCTGCTGTCGTGTTGGGTGATAACGTGTTGGGGCTGGCTGTGTGTCACCAGCAGAGCATGGGGAAGAGGCTGTGACGTTACTACTGACATAATCCGAGACCAGGTAGATCATTGTTGCAACCAAGGTCTTGTAGTGGCACCAAATCTTGTGTAAAGTGGGTCATGCAAGATGTCTAAGATCAGGTTATGGTTTGCTCGTTATGATTATGCTATCTGTGTGCATGTGTCATTTGTGTGTTCAAAGTATGAATATTGTCTGTATACTTGCTTGGTTTCTAAGGAACCTTAGTAAGGACATTTAGTCAACTTGTTGGGAAAGGAATGTGCAAGTTAACTATTCAGCCAGGAAGCATTTAACAGACAAAAGAGTTTGGAAGGCTCCATTCCACATAAGTCTATCTGAGAACGTGCAAGGTAGCATGTGAGTAATGGCTGCTTCCTGTAAGTCCTATGTCATGCAAGGACATGTGATGTGCCCATGTGATCCAAAAACTCTATTTTGCTGTAATTTGCCAGTAAGAACAAAGGGTTTATTGCACCTGGAAAAGCTATAAAAGGCAGATGCATCAACTCCATTTTGTCTTCATTTCCTGCTTCTTACTCTGGAGGAACTTTTGCTACAAACAGAAGCTCTCAACAAAGGACTGAAGGACCCATCCCTACTGTGGATGTTTGTACTCCAGAGACTTGATTTGAACCTGCAGTTTATTCTATCACTAATGCAAGCCTGAACCAAGAACTTTGCCATTACTGTGTGTAATTGATTCCATTTAAACAATTCTAGCTCTCTCGTATATCTTTTCCTTTTATGAATAAACCTTTAGATTCTAAAGGATTGGCAACAGTGTAATTTATGGGTAAAATCTGATTTGTATATTGACCTGGGTCTGGGGTCTGGTCCTTTGGGATTGGGAGAACCTTTTTCTTTTACTGGGGTATAGGTTTTCATAACCGTTTGTCCCCATAACGCGTGGCTGCTGGTGGCGATACTGGGAAACTGGAGTGTCTACGGGAATTGCTTGTGTGACTTGTGGTTTAGCCAGTGGGGTAAAACTGGAATCTTCTTTGGCTGGCTGGTTTGGTTTGCCTTAGAGGTGGAGAAACCCCAGCTTTGGGCTGTAACTGCCCTGCTTGAAGCAATTTGTCCTGACTTGGCACTCTCAGTTGGGTCACACCATAAACAGCACTGTTACAGAGGCCAACCCAATTGAATGGTTTGAGGGCACAGCAGTTCCAACAGCTTCCATGCTTCACCCCCAGGGCTACATCCTGTCACGATCTCCACCTCCCACCCAGCCTCTCAGTTTACCTGTCAGTATAATGGGCATCTGTTCATACTGACTTTCCTTTACTAGGTCTTTTGAAGATCCTTCAATGAAAGGAGCTACACAGTTTGATGATAGTTACTGATGAGAATTACTGATCTCTGATCCCATAGAGATACGGTGCCTACAGAAAGTGTTCATGTCTCCCCTCAGTCCCTTTTCTCCAGATCTCTCTGTCCACTGTCTACCCATTAACACTGGGCATTTACACGGTATCAGACCCTACGGAGAGCTGGGCATTATCCCTAGTTTTCTTATTAATCAACTCTACTTTTTAAAAATACACAAACACACAGAGCAGCCAATTTCCCCGACTCAGCAGAGAGCCCAAGAGTTCTCATCTCCCTTTGGGAAGGTCCCTTAATTACTGTTTACTCCTAAAGCTGGATAAAGAAAACAGAAGCTCAGACATTGAAGAAGAGATGTTGGCGAGAGTGTCTCCGGTCTCCAGCCTGTTTTCATCCAGATCCCGCTTTTCCCCCAGAGGCTGAGCGAATCCCCCCAGGATTGCACACAGCTATATTATAAACGGTGCACACCCCTGTGTCGGCTCTCTACAGATGCTGGGGTGAGAGAGGTGTGGGACACGGCTGCCTGAGGTGGATTCCCGGGGAAGACACGTCTGTCTCGGAATTCACAGGTACCCATCTCTTGCTGAGGAGCTCACCTGCTCCACAAACCCAGTGCAATGTGGGTGTGATGGATAGAGAATAGGTCTCTGGTCCTTTCTGCTGTGAGCAGCCATTAAACATCTCGGGGCCCTTGCCACAGGGGATGAGTTTGCTCCAATGTCACTGGCCAAAATGTCCCTCTTTGCTCTGCCCCGAGGTGGCTGCATTTCAGTGGCACAGGGGATCCTTGTAGAGTAAAATTGAGTAAAGACCTCAGGAGCCAGCTGTATGTCACTTAATGCACAGGGAGTCTCACCTCCTCAGCTTGCATTTCAGGGCTCTGCTGTTAACAGAGGTGGCTGTCACCTGACTTTGTAATGGAAAACATGGTGGTGCTAGGGTTCCTCACTGGAATAATTATATGATTTTTTTAACATGGGGAAGAAATCCTTTCTCCTGGCTTCATTCGAAAAGTCGTCTGAATCGTTATGCCTGAAACTTTCAAGAAACAATTCAGATAGACGCATAAACCCAGTGTGGGAAATTTCAATCCAAACGGATAGAGTTTGGCAAACTTATAAGCAACTGAAAATGAGGTGTCCTTATTGAAGGTGTCAGACAGTGTTAACTTACTTTGATGCCACCAGCACCACCTACAATGGCCAATTCATTTGTGAATCCCATTCGGCTATGCTCTTTGCTCCAGTAAAGTCTGTGGCAAGGAGTTCCACAGGCCAAATATGAATTATGTAAACAATTTTCTGTTCTCGATATTATATATTCAGACTTTCAATGTAATTGAATGTTCCCTTCTTCGTGTGTTAGGAGACACAGTAAAGTGCCTGACCTATTTTCTTCCTTGATAGATTCAGATGATCAGAAGGGCCTATTAGATCATCCTGCCTGACCTTCTGTATAACACAAGACATTAAATTTAACCCAGTTACCCCTGTATTGGTCTCCAAAACTTGTGTTTGACTAAGACCTGGTCTACACTAGGATTTTACATTGTAGAATCACAGAGCCACTGGGTGAGAAAAGACCTGCAAGGGTCTGCTTGTCTAACCCCGCCAAGATGCAGGGTTTGTTGTGTCTAAAGCATCCAGGACAGATGCTATCCAGCCTCCTTTGGAAAACTTCCAGGGAAGGAGCTTCCCCAACCTGCCTAGTCGACTGCTCCATTGTCCTGCTGTTCTTACAGTTCGGGAGTTTTTCCTGAGATTTCATCTAAATCTGCTCCGCTGTAGTTTGAACCCGTTGCCTTTTGTCCTGATCTCTGTCTCAAGAGAGAACAAATTTTCTCCATCTTTTTTATGGCAGCCTTTCAGATACTTGAAGATCACTATCATTTCCCTCCTTAATCTCCTCTTTTCACAACTAAACATACCCAGTTCCTTCAGCCTATCCTCATATGGTTTGCATTCCATCCCTTGGATCATCTTTCTCACTCACCTCTGGATCCTTTCCAGCTTCTCTACATCCTGTCTCTACAGCAGTGACCAAAATTGCACACAGCACTCCAACTGAGAACAAACCAGTGCTGAGTAGAGTGGTACAATCACCTACCATGACTTGCGTGCTCTGCCTCTGTTAATACAACTCAAAATTGCATTTGCTTTTTTTGTAACAGCAAAATAATCCAGAACCCTGAGATATGTCACTATATCAACCTATTCCTGGTGTAAACTGCATGAAAACAACGGAATAATTCTTCCATCGATCTCACTACCACCTCTCGGGGAGGTGAATTACCTACTTTGGCGGGAGAACCCATGCCGTCGCTGTAAGTAGTGTCTACACTTAAGTGCTTTCCGCTGTAGCATTTTAAGTGTAGACAAGCCCTCAAGCTTCAGCTTCCAGCCAGTGGGTCTTGTTCTGCCTTTCATAACTAGATTACAGAGCCCATTAGTACCCAGGGTTTTCTTCTCATGGAAGTCTCTGCTTGATTGTCTTTTTGATGAGATAAGTAGACGAAGCTCTTTAAATCTCTCTTGCTCTATCGGGCATCTTCTCCAGCCTCCAATTATTTCTGTGGTTTTTTTCGGCACCCTGTCCAGTTTTTCAACATCCTTTTTGAAACGTGGACCCAAGAACTGGACACAGTGGGTTTCATCAATGCCATGTGCAGACATAAAATCCTTCCCCTGCTCCAACTCACCACTTCCCCATTTGTGCATCCAAGGATCACATCAGCCCTTTTGGTCACAGCATCGCACTGGGAGCTTGTGATGTTTTCTTTGTCCACAATGACCCCAAAATCCTTTTCAGGTCTCTGCATTCCACAATACAGTGCCCTAGTCTGGGGGTGGAGCTTGCATTCCCTGTTTCGAGGGGATCACTTTGCATATGACTTTGTTAAAACATTTTGTTTGCATGGGCCCAGCTCAACAAATGCTCCAGATCAATCAGTATTCCTGTCCTGACTGCCTCATTGTAACCACTCTGCCAGTCTTTGGGTCGTCCGCAGATTTTATTTGCAATGATTTTCTATTTGCTTCCAGATCACTGATGAAAAAATTGAATAGCAACTGGTCTAGATCTGATCCCTGCAGAACCCCACTAGAAACATCCCCATTCATTGACAATGGCCCATTCACAACTGCTTTCTGAGATCAGTCAGCTTTTACTCCACTTAACATGTGCTCTACTGATATTGTATGGTGTTCATTTTTATAACTGAATGTTTTCCCCTACTAAGTCAAATGCCTCAGAGAAATTGAAGTCAATTGCATCTGTTTGGTTCCCTTGATCAACAAAACGTGTACTCTCATGAAAGGATGAAATCGGATTTATTTGACAAGACCTGTTTTCCATAAACCATGCTGTTGACTGGCATTAATTGTACTACTAAACTTTTTTTTAACTTATCCCACATTAGCTTTTCCTTTGTTTCCTAATCTTATCAAATCTTAGGGGGGGGGGGTTGTTTTGTTTTTTTTAAATTTCCATTTATTTTTAATAGTTTACATTTAACACAGAACTGTCCTGCATTTGTCTTTGGTGAGAGTGAAACTCCCTCCCTCCCCTGACTGCCGACTTCTGGTTCCAAATGAGATGTGTGGTTGATCGGTCAGTTCATAACTCTGGTGTTTGTAACTCTGAGGGTCTACTGTAGATGATGTTTAACATCCTCCTTGACTGCTAATGGACTGAAAAGTGTTTCATCAACACATGTAACATGAATACCTCATACTGCCTCTTTCCAAATGCAGAACAAAACTATTTCTTGAAAACATCTACCTTTTCTCCAACATTAACATGTTTCCTTTCTCCCTCTAGGAATTGGCCTATATGTTGTTTTCTAGGATTTCTTTTGTTCTTTAGATACTTAATAACCTTCTTTTTGTGATCCTTAGTCCTGCAAAACATGGATTTCCCCCTGATGTGTTTAATTTTCAGAACTTCCTATTTGTATTGCTTACTATATATTTTCTCTTTTTCCCATTAGTTATATGTTGCATTGCTGCCTTCACTTTGCTACTGAACTGGGTTCTCCACTTTCCTGATTGTGGAATTGTGGCTTTTTAGCTCTCTCATAAACGCTTCCTAAAGAACTCCCATTTTTCTGTGTACATTTTTCCACCCAATCAGTTGCTTATAATTTGCCTCAGTTTTGGGGAATTAGCCCTTTTGAAGGGTATCTGTAGATAGATATTACTGGTTGGGGGCTGTTCCCTGTTTGTCCATTTCAATGTAATTCGTTCCACTCTTTTATTTTGTTCTTCCTCTATCCTATGCCCCCTCATTTGTATCTTCAATAAACTAAACAGTCCCAGACATTTCAGTCTGTCCACATATACCAGCCTTCCCCTTTCTCAGAGCCTGTCTAGGAAATTCCCTTTTTATCTGCTAGATCCTTTATAGAGACTGGGTGACTAAACTGAGCGCATCTCCAAAGCAGGATATTCTCCATTCCATTCCTCAGGCATCTGATCATTGTCTTTGTTGTGGCCACTTCTGCAAATCAGCAGGTGTTTCCGTGGAGCCGCTCTCAATTATGCCCAAGTCGTTTCCTGGAGGTGTGTTCTCGTTGGGATATTTCCCACGGCACATGTCTTGGCAAAGGGTTTTTTTCCCCCACTCTCAGATTTTCAATAACTAGGTGAATGGGAAACTCCTTACCAAATGACCTACTTTTATTACTTTAAGAGTATGGTACATTGCCAGATTTTTTTCGCTGGAAGTTTGGTCAACGGCCAAAGAACCTTTCAAGAAAAGTTTTATTGCACGTTCCCACTATTTTCTCTTTCACAATAGCATGTCCACACATGGGCTGGTCACAGCAACAGTGAGAGCAGTGGGTAGCTATTCCACAGTTCATCTCTCTATCTTGTACACATAGGTGTTGTGCGAAGGCAGACCTGATTGCGGCACATCATGGCTCCCGACTCAATGTCCCATGATGCACTGCTTTCCATCCCAGCATTCCATGTGCTTCCGTCTCCAGTTTCCAGCATTTTTCAATGTCCCTTGTTTTCTGCTCAGCCCACCATCTATATCTGCAGGAATGGATTGCACACGCACATCACAAATGACAGTGAAATCAATCGTGAAGTTGCAAAGGGAGTCCCAGTTGCCTGATGTGGTGTCTGACATAGATAACATAGTGAGGTTGGGGGCAGGGATAGCTCAGTGATTTGAGCATTGGCCTGGTAAACCCAGGGTTGTGAATTTAATCTCTGAGTGGGCCATTTATGGATAGAGGGCCAAAAAAGGTATTGGTCCTGCTTTGAGCAGCGGGTTCAACTAGATGATCTCCTGAGGTCCCTTCCAACTCTGAGATTCTATGAAACTCTTCTATAACAGCGGCATTAGATTGTTTTTGGCATTCACAGAACAGCTGAGCATGGTAGAATAATGCTTTGGGGCTCGGGAAACCAGCACTGAGTGGTGAAATCACATCATTATGCAGGCCTGGGATGACGAGCAGAACTTTTGGATGTGGAAAGCCCCCTTTCTGGCAATGTGTACTGAGTTCACACCAGCCCTACAGTGCAAGGACACTCAAATGAGAGCTGCATTCTCACTGGAAAAGCGCATGGCGATTGCATTGTCAAAGCTGGTGACTCCAGGCTGCTGCTGGTCATTCGCAAATCAGTTTGGTGTTGGGACGTCAAGAATTGGGGCTGCGCTAGCACAAGTGTGACCATTAATTAGATCCTGCTGCGCAAGACTGTAACTATTGGCAACGTGTGTGACATTGTGGATGGCTTTGCAGAAATGCGTTTTCCCGACTGCAGAGGGGTGATATATGGCATGCATATTCCAATTTTCGCACCAGATGCCTTGTGATGGAATATATCAATCATAGGAGGAACTTCTCCATGGTGCTGCGGACACCCAAGTATCACTGTGGGCATTTCATTGACATCGGTTCAGGGTGGTCCAGAAAAGTGCATGATGCATGAATCTTTATGAACACTAACCTTTACAGAAAGCTGAAAGCGGTGACTTTCTTTCCAAACTAGAAGATCCCCACAAGGAATGTCAAAATGACCATAGTGATCCTGGGAGACCTTCCATACCCTTCAATGCCAGGGCTCATGAAACTGTACATGGGAAACCTGGATAGCAGTACAGAGAGTTTCAATAGGCTGAATAGGAGAAGGATGACTGTGGGAAATGTGCATTTGGCAGATTAAAAGTGTGCTGGCGATGCCTTTTTGACAAGTTAGGCCTCAATGAGGAAAATATTCCCATCATTGTAGCCATGTTTTGCACTCAGCTGTAGTGGAGGGGGTGTCTCCTTTCAAGGGCATATCTGGTGAAGCACAAGTAACTATAAGTGGGGGAACTATTGTTAAGTATACGTACAACATTGAAATACGTTAAAATACACCGCTAGTAACACACTAGTCATTTTCCCACTGACCCTTAACAAGCACACGTCAGCAAACACTGAAAGCATGGTGAGTGTTCCCAGGGTGGGGGACATTGTGTGTGTGAGAAAAGCAATGGGCCAATTACAGTGATAAAACCAAGAACAGTGGCTACCCTGGCACTTTGGTGATAAGCCTTTTGAGTAAAAAAACCTTACTACTCTCATCAAGGTAGCTTTATTACATCACTGAAACTGAGGAGTTCTGTTGTCGAAAGTGGCTTGGTTGTCTTTACACCTCTAGTATTTCATCACCACAAGCTGCCTTTTGGTGAACAAACTTGGCAGTGTAGACAAGGCCAAAGAACCAATAAGGGATAAACAGTATCGACCTGTATTTCCTGTTGGTGCCTATTAAGGTTTCCCACACCACGATGTAGGAATTATTGATGCAGGGAGCACCATAAAATATGGAATTGGCATTAGTAGGGTCAGTTGTTCCTAAATCATTTATCTAAATAATGAAAATATTTTTCAATGTGTGATGAGCAACTAATCTGTTTCATCCATGAGACGAGCATACAATTGTGCATGTAGTGTCTCATATTAACATTGTCTCTCCATCCAGGTATTTGTCCTGGTACCATCACCCTAGACCCTGGGCACATACAGGAAGTCAGGGGAACGTCTGGTACATGCAGGAAACACCGTTCTGCCTCAGTGTTGGACACCTTCCCTACTACAACATGTCTGATTCCAATTCAACTGACTTCACCAACCCCTCCACCTTCATCCTGCTGGGAATTCCTGGCCTGGAGGCAGACCACGTCTGGATCTCCATCCCCTTCTGTGCAATCTATACTATAGCCCTTTTGGGGAACTTCACCATCCTGTTCATCGTAAAGTCGGAGACAAGCCTCCATGCGCCCATGTACTATTTTCTCTCCATGCTGGCTGTCACTGACCTGGTCTTGTCTACATCTGTCCTACCCAAAATGCTGAGCATCTTCTGGTTCAATTCCAGGGAGATCAATTTCAGTGCCTGCCTTACCCAGATGTACTTCGTTCGCAGCTTCTTTGTGATAGAGTCCGGGATCCTGGTGGCCATGGCTTTTGATCGCTATGTAGCCATCTGCGATCCCTTGAGACATTCCACCACCCTGACAAATCCTGTGGTGGCCAAAATTGGCCTGGCCGCGGTGCTGCGAGGCCTCATGCTAATACTGCCCTATCCCTTCCTGGCAAGGAGGTGGCCATATTGCAAAACGAATATCATTCCCCACACGTACTGTGAGCACATGGCTGTGGTGAAGTTGGCCTGTGCTGACATCAGCATCAGTAGTTACTACGGCCTCTCTGTGGCATTCTTGATGATTGGTATGGATGTGTTTTTTATCACCGTGTCCTATACACAGATCCTCAAGGCCATCTTCAGCCTCCCAACAAAGGACGCCCGGCTCAAGACTTTTGGGACCTGTGGCTCCCACCTCTGTGTCATCTTAGCCTTTTACATCCCACATCTCTTCGCTGTCCTCACCCAACGGTTTGGGCACAATGTGGCCCTGAATTTGCATGTTCTCACAACCAACATGTATGTGCTGGTGCCTCCCATGATAAACCCCATCATCTATGGGGTGAAGACCCAACAGATCTGGAATAGGCTGCTCCAGGTCTTTACTTATAAAGGGACCTAAAGTTTTCTCCTAGAGCTTTGGCTCTCAGACCAAGCTCCCTGCAGAGCTGGCTGGTGACATGGTGTTGAGCCCTCTTCCCTGAATCACTGACTGACCAGTCAAAGAGAAATTACAGCCTTGCCTGATCTTACCGTACTGTGTCAGCGTGACAAACCTGGGAATCTGTCAATGTACAACTCATGGGGTTGACACCTTTCTAATTGCTGGTAATTGGAATCCTGAGCACCTACCCCTCCCCCGCCCTGCCGCTTCCCTCCGGTTCCGTCCCGGCACTGCCTCTTCTGAATGTCCCACCCTTTACTTGCTCCTCTTCTCCCCACCCCCTCTGAGTTTCTGGGTCATCCCGGTGACACTCTGCACCCCATATTTACCATGGTGATGTAATTATGGTATGTTTTGTACAAGTATGTCCAGTGAGGTATCATTCTAAAAGTCCTGATCTGCTCAACATTGATATCTCCCTGGGTTATGTGTGCTGTCATTGTATGTGAAGCTATGAAATCTTGCAAGGTGTTAGTTACTAAAGTGTGATGTGAGGCTCAAAATACCCAAGCCCAGCCTTTCAGGTATGTCAGTGGAGTAGCCAGACAGTGTTAATTGCTGTCGTCAACACCTATTGAGGGAAGAATACACTAGCACAGGAAATCTGTATAAGGAAACCTCCTCAGAGAGAGCACAGACACAATGGAGAATATTCAGCCAATTGTGGTGGACCCCGCACGTCACAGACATAGACTTTCATCACTTGTCTTCACTCCTCCACAACTCAGCACCTGCAAGAAGCTCTGGAAGACAAAGGACTTTGAATGTGGGGGGGGAAACCCAGGCTGCAAAGCAGATGCAGGCTGTGACTCAATCATCTGTAAGCCTGCATGTAGCATCAGTCAGGGTGAGATATTGCTGATTCCAATCCTATCTACTGTGTACAATTCTTATATTGCAAGTTTGTTTGATTTCCAAGGTAACCTGCTTTGATCTGTTTGTTATCACTTATAATCACTTAACATCTACCCTTCTGTACTTAATAACACTGATTTATTTTTTTATCTTAGGCAGTGTGTTTTTGAGTGAAGTGTTTGGGACTCTAGCTCTGTAACAAAGGCTGGTGACTATCTTCCCTCTATTGAAGGGGGAGCGCACTATTCAATCAGTTTACCCTGTACAGATCACTGTGCAGTGCAAGATGGTCTAATTCTGGGTTTATGCTCCAGCAGGAGTACAAGGGTTGGGAGCTTGAAAATTGGCTGATGCCTCCATTTTTGCTCCATGAGTGGCTCAGGTAGAGCACTCAGGAAATTCAATTGGGGATGTGGCGCCACCTGCATTGTGTTGGGTGATAACAAGGCCCATAGGGGCTGGCTGTGTGTCACCAGCAGAGCAGGGGAGAGGCCAACCCACCTGAATGGTTTGGGAGCACAGTAGTTCCAACAGCTTCCAAAAAACTGCCACCCCTATATTCCCCACTATTATATAGTTGCTACAAATCTTGTACAAACTATGTCATGAGGTGTCAGCAGAAAAGCTAGGGTTTGCTGAATATGATTCTCCTATTTGTATGCGTGTCTCATTTTGGTATCTGAAGTTATGAATATTGACTATGTGTCTGTATTTCAAATGTGTTTCCTCCTGGGATAAGTCTCACAAGATAGTTCACATATAGTCGAACCAGCACACTGAATGGACTATTCAAATTTATGGCCCATCAGTGAGCACAATGGGCCATGGAAGAAGCTTATCCCCACCTGATGGACTTTCCTATAGACGTTGTAGCCAAAATATGGGTAATCGCCCCTGCTATGACTCATTGAAGCATGCAAGGGCCTGTGACCAGATCATGTGAATCCGGGTTCCATCTTGTGCTTGTTCTTTCCCACTAACTGTGCTAATTCCCAGATAGCCACAAGGAGACACCATGCAAGTGAGTCTTCGCATCGCTACAGTATTGAACATATCAAACTGTTGAAGCAGAAGGCGTGGTATAATAAAAATACTTGAAAACACACACATGATAAAAGATTTAGTGTTATTGTTAAATCTCAGGATGTTTGTTGCTAATGGTAAATATTGTAACAGAGAATTTGGAACTGATGGTAAATCCTGTAAAAAAGTGTAACATGCATGATTTTGTGGAAAAGATTTCGGACATGCTACAAATACTAAACAAGAAGCCCTATGGGAATAATGCTTGTCAGCTAACACCTGTAAACAGGCTCAAAGTTTGTCACAGCAGGGAAATGATAATAAACCTGGTCCACTGTGTGGAAGGGGAAACTGAGGCACACCACAGCATGGCATTGATGAATATCGTATTGAGTTATCACCAGTTGGAAAAGCACAATGATTGCCAAACCTGCATACATACAAGGAAAGGTTTTCTTGTGACCCATTGTAGTCACACAGAACTTTGTAAAAACACATGTGGAGAACACTACAAGGTTTGCAACACTTGGGTATTGTATGTTCCAAGCCTTAAGAAGACCTTGTGCACACTCACTCCAAATTAATCAGGGACTAACACTAAGGGGGGAGGTGTGACATTCTGCACCCCAAAGCAACTCCCCGGCACTCTCATATTTACCACAGTGATATGATTATGATATACTAGTGAAAATACCCGGCGTTGCTCGGGTCAGTCTGAGGTGGGGAGGGGGCAGACAGCTGAGCGAGTGCGGGGTCCATTGGATGGGGGCAGAGAGCAAACCTGACACCCCCACCTCACCCCCCCGACCAAACCCGACACCCCCACCTCACTTACCCCTCGACCAACCCCGACCTCCCTCCTCACCCCCCAACCAAACCCAACACCCCCACCTTACTCCCCCCACCAAACCCACCACCCCCTGACCAACCCCAACCCCCACACCTCACCCCTCACCCACCCAGACACCTTCCCACCCCCCCAGACCAAACCCAACACCCCTGGCTCACTTACCCCCCTGACCAAACCCAACACCCCCACCTCACCCCCGACCAAACCCGACACCCCTACCTCACTTATCCTCCGACCAAACCCAACTTGGGTCCGTCGGAGGGGGGAGGGGGCAGAGAGCTGAGGGATTCCGGGGCTCCGTTGGGAGGGGGGAGGGGGCAGAGAGCTGAGGGATTCTGGGGTTCCATTGGAGGAGGAGGGGGCAGAGAGCTGAGCGAGTGCGGTGTCTGTTGGAGGGGGTATTATGACATCATAACTATGTCACAGAGAACAGCAGCTGCCCAACTGATGTGATTGGCCTTTAAAGAATTTCACCCCTGGGGGGCGTCAGAGGTGAGATTTGAAAAATTTTCGACCCTTACGGTCATTAGGACCCCAAGACCTCTAACTGTACCAAATTTCAAGTCTCTAGCTCAAACGGTGTGGAAGGAGTAAGTGCACGTACATACATACATACATACACCATTTGACTTTTATATAGAGAGATTTTATACAATGCATGTCATATAAGTATCTACGAAAAAGTTATGATTTTCTGAATATGATTACCCCGTTTGTATGCATCTCTCATTTTCCCATCTAAAGTTCTGAAAGCATGTGAGGGGCTGTGACCAGCTCATGTGACACTGGATTCCATTTGTACTAATTGTTCTGGGGACTTTGGCTTGGAAGAATGAAGTTCCTTCTGCATGACAGAAGACATAAGAGATGGAAGTAAAACATCACTTGGCCTCACTCCTGCCGTAACTCAAGACCTGGGAAAACTTTAGGAGCAAGGACAGAACTGGGGATTTGGTCCCAGGCTGAAGGGGTTTCTAGCCTGTCTATGGTAGACAGTTTGTACCATCAGGGTGACACACTGCATGATTCAAATCCTGTCTAGTTGACAGAACTCAGTTGTCATTTTTCTTTCTTTCTTAGGTAATCTACTTTGATCTGTACACTTATTACTTATAATCACCTAAAATCCATCTGCCTGTAGTTAACAAACCTGATTTATACTTTTTTAACCAATACAGTGTGTTGTTTGAAATGCAAAATGGAAATATGCTCTAAACAGGGGTGGTACATTGTCCTCTCCACACGGAGGGAGTGAAGGACTGGGTAATAAACTTACAGTCGCTGGGTGACCAGGGTAAGACGTACAGCTCTGGAGTCCTAGGCAGGGCAGCAGGGGTGGGGTGGAATTGGTGTGAGCCTCTCTATTGGTTCCTGAGTGCCTAGTGAAATCGTTAATGTAACTGCAGCTGGGTGAGTCCCTGTCTGTATCTGGCTGTGGAAGTGGAAAACCTGGAGAGGATTGCAGCTTGTCACAGCCTCACAGTGTGAGAGGGAGCCCAGGTTGGCATGCCAGAGGGCTCAATAGTACCCCCATTCCAGGATGCATCCTGGGAAAATCTGTCACACCCACCTAACAAACAAGCCCTGCTATACTGTGAGTCCCTTTCCTTCTTGTCATGTGCTCAGTTACTAACAAAGAGACTGTGGTTACATCAGGGAAGTCAGGCCTCCTGGGTTCTGTCTGTGTGTGACCTTCACCAAATCACACTTCCCTTTGCCTCAGTTTACCTATCAGTATAATGGGGATATGTTCATAGTGACTTTCCGTTGCTAGGTGTTTTGAAAATTCTTCAATGAAAGTTGCTGCATAAAATTATAGTTACTGATGAGAATTACTGGGGTGACCAGATGTTCCGATTTTATAGGGACAGTCCTGATATTTGGGGTATTTTCTTATACAGGCTCCAATTAAACCCAACCCCCCCATCCTGATTTTTCACAGTTGCTCTCGGGTCACCCTAAGAATTACTGATCTCTGAGCCCTTAGTGACAGCTCCATGTGCCTTCAGAAAGTGTTCGTATCTCCTCTGAGTCACCTTTCTCCAGATCTCTCTGTCTACTATCTACCCATTAATACTGAGCATTTACAGGCATTATCAGACTCCATGGAGAGTTGGACATTATCCCTGGTTTTCTTATTAGTCAACAATACTTTTTAAAAATACACAAATGCACAAAGCAGCCAATTCCTCTCTGACTCAGCGGAGTAATTAAGGGACCTTTGGGAATTACTGTTTACTCCTGAAGCTGGATAAAGAACACAGACATTGAAAGAGAGATATTGATTAGAGTGTCTAAGGTCTCCAGCATGTTTTCATCCGGACCCATGGGATTGCACACAGCTGTATTATAAACGGTGCACACCTCTGTGTTGGCTCTCGGCGTGGGATGCTGCTGCAGATGCTGGGGTGGGAGAGGTGTGGGAAACGGCTGCCTGAGGCGGATTCCCGGGGAAGACACGTCTGTCTCAGAATTCACAGGTACCCATCTCTTGCTGAGAAGCTCACCTGCTCCACAAACCCAGTGCACCGTGGGCGTGATGGGATAGAGAATAGGTCTGTGGTCCTTTCCGCTCTGCGCATCCATTAAACATGCTGGGGCCCTTGCCATCTGGGACATGTTTGCACCAATATTGCTGGCCAAAATTTCCCTCTTTGCTCTGCCCCTGGCTGTTGGGCTCCAGCCCTGAGGTGGCTGCATTTCAGTGGCAGTGAAAGGTGTTAGTAGATAGACACGGCCAAATTCTGAGGCTGTGTCCTGTGTGTTCTCAGGCCCCACTGAGGCAAAACTCCCCTTGAAGTAAGAACTGAGTAAAGACCTCAGGAGCCTGCTGTGTGGGAATTAATGCACAGGGACTCTCACCTCCTCTTCTTGCATTTCAGGGCTCTGGCTGTTAACAGGGGTGGGGGACTCTCAATTGACTGTGCTGGAAAGCGTGGCAGGACTACGACTCCTCAGTGGAATAATTATATGAATTTTTTAACACTGGCACAAACTTTAACTGTTTGGACTGAAATTTCCCACCCTGGGTGTCTGCTACCTGCTGAATTGTTTTGGAAAACGTATAAGCAACTGAAAATGAGGTTTCCTAATTGAAAGTGTCAGACAGTCTTACGTGACTGTGGAGCCGCCAGCACCACCTTTGTGGGCCAATCCATTTGTGAATCCCATTCGGCTATGCTCTTTGCTCCAGTAATGTCTGTGGCAAGGAGTTCCACAGGCCAAATATGGATTATGTAAACAATTTTCTTTTCTCAATGTTATATATTCTGACTTTCAATGTAATTGAATGTTCCCTTCTTCGTGTGTTATGAGACACAGTAAATATAAGTGCCTGACCTATTTTCTTTACTGACAGATTCATATGATCAGAAGGGCCCATTAGATCATCCTGCCTGACCTTCTGTATAACACAAGCCATTAAATTTAACCCACTTATCCCTGTGTTGGTCTCCAAACTTGTGTTTGACTAAGACCTGGTCTACACTAGGATTTTACATTGTAGAATCACAGAACCACAGGGTGAGAAGGGACCTACAAGGGTCAGCTTGTCTTACCCCTGCCAAGATGCAGGGTTTGTTGTGTCTAAAGCATCCAGAACAGATGCTATCCAGCCTCCTTTGGAAAACCTCCAGGGAAGGAGCTGCCACAAGCTGCCCGGGCGACTGCTCCATTGTCCTGCTGTTCTTACAGTTCGGGAGTTTTTCCTGAGATTTCATCTAAATCTGCTCCGCTGTAGTTTGAACCCGTTGCCTTCTGTCCTCATCTCTGTCTCAAGAGAGAACAAATTTTCTCATGGAGGTGTACTACCTACTCTGACAGGAGAATCTCTATTGTCCATGTAAGTAGTGTCTACACTTAAGCACTTTGCAGCACCGCTGTAGTGTTTTAAGTGTAGGCAAACACTCAAGCAACTCTTCGAGAAAAGCATCCAGTCTGGATCTGCAGACATGGGAACTTGGAGAATTCACCAATTCCCTTTGCAGTTTTTCCCAACAGTTAATCACCCTGAGTGATAATCATTTGGCCCTTATTTCTGATTGGAATTTTTCTGGCTTCACTTTGAGCCTTCGGCTTTTGCTCTGCCTTTCTAAATGAGATTACAGAGCCCGTTAGTACCCAGGGTTTTCTCCCCAAGGAAGTCCCTACTTGATTATATTTTGATGAGATAAACACAGGAAGCTCTTTCAATCTCTCTCTCTCTAGCCTGGTCTACACTAGCGGGGAGCATAGATCTAAGATACGCAATTCAGGTACGTGATGAAATGTGATAAATCGATCCCCAATAGATCGATCTCAACCCGCCGATCCATCTGATAGTGTAGACATGGCCTCTGTCAGGCATTTTCTCCAGCCTTCAATCGTTTTTGATTTTTCTGCACCCTCTCGTTATTCAACAAATGCTCCAGATCAATTATTATGTCTGCCCTCGCTGCCTCATTGTAACCACTCTGCCCATCTTTGGGTCGTCCGCAAATTTATCTGCAATGATTTTCTGTTTACTT
Organism: Sternotherus odoratus; assembly: GCA_032164245.1. Taxonomy (NCBI): domain Eukaryota; kingdom Metazoa; phylum Chordata; order Testudines; family Kinosternidae; genus Sternotherus; species Sternotherus odoratus. The sequence continues at coordinate 295,875,745 of JAVMKO010000001.1, forward strand.
CCAGATCATTGCTGAAAAAATTGAATAGCTTCTGGCCTAGAAATTATCCCTGCAGAACCCCACTAGAATGACACTGACAGTGAGCCTTTCACAACTGCTTTCTGAGATCTGTCAGTTAGCCAGATTTTAGTCTATTTAACACGTGCTCTACTGGTATTGAAACGTTTTTATTTTTTAACTGATTGTTTTCCCCTGGTAAATAAAATGCCAGCAAAGAAATCAAAAAAGTTTATTGCATCTGCTTGGTTCCCTTGATCATCCAAATGTGTACTCTCGTGAAAGAATGAAATAAATTATGCTGCTGATTAGCATTAATTATTCTCCTAGACTTTTTTAACTTATTCCACCTCAGCTGTTCCATTGTTTCCTGACTGCCTACTTCTGGTTCCGAATGAGATGTGTGGAGCATCCGTCAATTCGTAACTCTGGTGTTTGTAACTCTGAGGTTCTACTGTAGATGCTGTTGAACATCCACCTTGACTGCTAATTTAACAGAAAGTGTTTTATCATCGCATGTGATACGAGTACTTCATAATGATTCTTTTCAAATGCAAGCAAATCCACTGCTTGCATCCGACGAAGTGGGTATTAGCCCATGAAAGCTTATGCTTCAAAACTTTATAGTTAGTCTTTAAGGTGCCACAGGACTCTTTGTTCCCCCTTAATTGTTGTCTTCGCTTTGCTAATGATTGTGCAATTTTTAGCTTTCTCATCAAAGCTTCTTAAAGAACCACCAATTTTCATTCCTGTTTTTCAGTCTAAATTTTTCCTCCCAATTAGTTTTGCTGATAATTTGTCCCATTTTAGGGGAATTAGCCCTTTTGAAGGATATCTGTAGATAGCTAGTTCTGGTTGGGAGCTGTTCTCTGTTTGCCCATTTCAATGTTATCAGTTTCAATCTTTTACTTTGTTCTCCTCTATCTTAAGCCCCTTTGTATGTCTCTTCTCTAAACTAAACAGTCCCAGACATTTTAATCTGTGCATATACGGCAAACTCCCCTGTTCTCAAAGCCTGTCTCAGAGATCCCCTTTCTATCTGCTGTATCCTTTACAGAGACTGGGTGACCACAGCTGAGCTCATCTCCAGAGCAGGATATTCTCCATCCTATTCCTTAAGCATTCAAACTTTGTCTTTGTTGTAGCCATGACTGCAAATGAGCAGGTGTTTCCATGGAGCTGCTATCAATGAAGCCCAAGACTTTTCCTTGAGGTGTGTTCCAATTGGGATGTTTTCCCCCGGCTCCTGTCTTGGCAAAGATATTTTTCCCTACTCTCAGATTTTCAATAACTAATAGAATGGGAAACTCCCTACCGCATGGACTCTCTAGCCTACTCTCATTGTTTTAAGGCTATGTGTTCATTAGCTGATTTTTTTCCTGGAAGTTTGGTCAATGACCAAAGAGCCTTTAATGAAAATCACTGTTGCACGTTCACACTGTCTTTCTCTTTCGGCATAGTGCTTCCACACATGGGTCGGTCACAGCAACAGTGAGAGCAATGCACTGTGGGTAGCTATCCCACAGTTCAGTTCACCATCTTGATAGGTGTTTTGGGAAGGCAGAGCAGATCGCAACTTATCATGGCTCCAGGCTCAAAGTCCCATGATGCACTGCTTTCCATCCCAGCATTTCATGTGCTCCCGACTCCAGTTCACAGTATTTTTCAATGTCTCTTGTTTTCTACTCAGCCCGCCACCTCTGGCTGCAGGAATGGATCCCACACTGCTCTGCTAGCTGTTAATAGCAGATCACTAACGGCAGTGGACTCAATCTTGAAGTTGCGCAGTTGGGAGTCACAGTTGCCTGATGTGGTGTCTGACGTGGATAGCAGCAGTGTTAGATTGTTTTTGGCATTCACAGAACAGCTGAGTACAGTAGAACGTCACTTTTGGGCTCAGGAAACTAGCACTGAGTGTGGAATCACATCTTTATGCAGGTCCAGGATGACAAGAGAGCTGCAGAAATTTTGGTTGTGAAAAGCCACCAGCCAGTAGCTGGCACACATATATTCCCATTTTGGCACTGGGCACCTTGCGATAGAATGTATCAACTGGAAGTGGTACATCTTCACAGTGTTACAGGCAGTTGTGGATCATTGAGGAGGTTTCATTGGCATCAGTGCAGGGTGGTCCGGAAAAGTGCATAATCCTTTAATCTTCAGGAACACTGGCCTTTACAGAAAGCTGAAAGTGGGGACTTTCTTTCCAGACCAGAAGGGATGTCAAAATGCCCATAGTGATCCTGGGAGACCTGGCATACATCTCAATGACATAGCACATAAGGCTATGCATGGGGAACCTGGATAGCAGTAAGGAGCATTTCAACACTAGGTTGAGTAGGAGCAGGATGACTGTGGAATGTGCTTTTGGAAGATTAAAGGCACGCTGGCGATGCCTTTATGACAGATTAGACTTCAGTGAGAAAAATATTCCCATGGTCATAGCCATATGTTGCAAGTTGTATATTTGTGAGACAGAACAATTGGCTGCTGGTTTTGAGCAGCCAGGTACTATGACTATTAGGGGGGCACAATGTGGGGCAATTCAAATCAGGAAGCCTTTGCAGCAGCAGTTTGAAAATGAGAATGTGTAATGTTTGTTGCTATGCTTGGGTTTGTAAAGGATAATGAAGTCTACTTTTGGTAAGATAGGAAACACAAGCATCCGGGGGAGGAGATCTAGAGCATGTCGGTTTGGAACGCCAAAACTTTTAGCAGACTCTCCATTGCATCTCTAGTATATGCCTCATTTTCTTTTCCTTCCTGCTTGTCACTTTCCCTCCATTGCCTGCATTCTGTCTTGTCTGCATCGGAGTACTGCAGGACCTCCCAGAACATACCTTCCTTACTCCATGTTGGATGCTTTCTTATCCAGCAGAGACATTCAGCTGGAGTGGAGGGACTGCCCCCTTTCAAGGACATGTCTGGTGAAGCACAAGTAAATATAAACAGAGGCATTATTGTTAAGTCCACATCCAGCACTGAAACACTACATTAAAATACACCGCTGGTAATACACCAGTCACTTTCCCACTGACCCTTAACAAGCACACATGCCAGCTAACACTGCAAGCAAGGTGAGTGTTCCCAGAGTGGGGGACATTGTGCGTGGGAGAAAAGCAATGGGCCAGTTAGAGTGATAAAATCAAGCATGGTCTCTACACTGGCACTTTGAGGATGAAAATTTTGCGTAAAAACCTTACGACTCTTGTCAAGGTATCTTTATTACATCACTGAAACTGAGGCGTTCCGTTATCGAAAATGGCTTTGTACTGTTTACACCTCGATTATTTTTTTCACCAAATGCTGCCTTTGGGTGAAAACACTTGGTAGTATAAACAAGACCTAGGGAACAAAAAGGGATAACCAATATCCACTCATGTATTCTGCTGGTGCCTATTAAGGTTTCCCACACCATGATGTGTGGAATTACTGAGCACCATAAAATATGGAATTGGCATTAGTAGGGTGTCACGGAGCGCCCGGGCGATGGACTGGAACTGCTCCCTAGGAAGCCAGACCGGACTCCGGGTGGAGGGCCCCTTCTCCATACACAGCCTGTTTCCCAGGCCAGGAGCTTCAGGGGTACCCACTTCCACCTTCCTGGGTCTAACCTCGGAGCATTCAGCATCTTCTGTCCCTCCGTGTGCTTCCCTCAGCAAGCCCGCCTGGGCCAGGTCCTGGGGGAGCCCATGGGTTCTGCACCCCAAATCCACAGTCAAACGTGACTCTCAGCCAGCAGAATAGACGGTTTATTTGAGATGTCAGGAACACCATTCAACTCAGAGCTTCTCAGTCTCAACAGGGCCCCTCCGTCAGGCCCTTCTGGGGTGCTAGGAGGTGAGACCCAGATTCTGGACTTCTGCTTCTTCGCCAGGTTTATTCGATGACTTCTATCTGGTCTAACACAGACCATGCAGCAAGCAAGCGTGAGCCCTCCGCTGGATCCATCTTGGGGCCAGAGAGCTCCTATGCCCTTCCCAGCTAGACCTAGACTGACCACACCCTCCCCAGCCCATCCATGTTTTCCTTTGTCTGTTTCCCGGGCTAGGAGGCATCACCTGACCTTTCTCCAACAGGTTCAGCTGACCTCCCTCCCCCACTTGGAGTCAGGTTACAGCTTCACCTTGGCTTTGCATCATCTACACATTCCTTTCCCTTCACATAGAGGCCCAAGAAATGCATAGGGGAAACCAAGGCACACATGCACAGTATTCCTACTGCGTCACAGGTCTCTCTCTTTGCCCGTCACCCCCCAGCCAGGGTATGGGCCACCAACTGGTGTTGGTGTTTCAGTAGCAATTGATTCCCTTACAGGGTGGAGTTGCTAGCCCCATGCCCATGTTAAGCCTACAGCACCTGGTATTCCCAGGAGGTCTCCCATCCAAGTACTAGCCAGGCCCAACCCTGCTTAGCTTCCGAGATCAGACGGGATTGGGCGTGTTCAGGGTGGTTTAGCCTTATTACTAGGGTCAGTTGCTCATAAATCATTTATCTGAATAATGAAACTGTTATTTTTCAGAGTGTGAAGAGCGAATAATCTGCTTCATGCATGAGAACAACCTCCAGTAGTGCATGAAGTGTCTCATATTAACATTGTCTCTCCATCCAGGTATTTGTCCTGCGACCATCACCCTAGACCCTGGGCACATAAAGGAAGTCAGGAGAATGTAAAGTTCATGCAGGAAAAACTTCTTCTGCCTCAGAGTTGGACACCTTCTCTCCTACTCCATGTCAGATTCAAACTCAACCGACTTCACCAACCCCTCCACCTTCATCCTGCTGGGCATTCCTGGCCTGGAGGCAGCCCATGTCTGGATCTCCATCCCCTTCTGTGCAATCTATGCCATAGCCCTTTTGGGGAACTTCACCATCCTGTTCATCGTAAAGATGGAAACGAGCCTCCATGGGCCCATGTACTATTTCCTCTGCATGCTGGCCGTCTCCGACATGGTCCTGTCAACGTCCATCCTGCCCAAAATGCTGAGCATCTTCTGGTTTAATTCCAGGGAAATCAATTTCAGTGCCTGCCTCACCCAGATGTACTTCCTTCTCAGCTTCACTGCCATGCAATCTGGGATCCTCGTGGCCATGGCTTTTGATCGCTATGTGGCCATCTGCGATCCCCTGAGGCATTCCACCACCCTGACAAACCCCGTGGTGGCTCAGATTGGTCTGGCTCTGGTACTGCGTGGCGCTGTGCTCGTCCTACCCTCTCCCATTCTGGCAAAGAGGTTGCCATATTGCAAAACCAACATCATTCCCCACACGTACTGTGAGCACATAGCCGTGGTGAAACTGGCCTGTGCCGACATCAGCTTCAATAGTTACTACAGCCTCTCGGTGGCATTCTTTGTGATCGGTCTGGATGTGTTTTTTATCGCCATGTCCTATATTCAGATCCTCAGGGCCATCTTCAGCCTCCCAACAAAGGACGCCCGGCTCAAGACTTTCGGGACCTGCGTCTCCCACATCTGTGTCATCTTAACGTCTTACACCCCAGCTCTCTTCTCCTTCCTGACGCACCGCTTTGGGCACAATGTGGCCCAGCATTTCCACATTCTCATGGCCAACGTGTACCTCCTAGTGCCTGCCATGCTAAACCCCATCATCTATGGGGTGAGGACCCAACAGATCCGGGATAGGCTGCTGAAGCCCTTTACTCATAAAAGGACCTAAAGTTTTCTCCTGGTGCTCTGGCTCTCAGATTGAGCTCCATGCAGAGCTGGCTGGTGAGATGGTTCTGGAGCCTCTTCCCTGAATCACTGACTGGCCAGTCAGAGACATTAAACTCTTTCCTGACCTTACTGTGCTGTGTCAGCATAAGAAACTGGACGTCTGTACAAGTCATGCATCTTTCTAATTGCTGGTAACTGGAAGCCTGAGGCCCCACCCCTCTGCCGTGCTTCTTCCCCCAAGGTTACACCCCTGCTCTGCCTCTTCCCCTCAAGGCCCTGCCCCACACTCTCTCCTCTCCTCCCCATCATCTCTCACTCTTTGGATCATCCCTGTGACACTCTGCACCCAAAAGCACCCCATATTTTCCATAGTGTTGTAATTATGGTATGTTTTGTACAAAGTATGGCCTGTGAGGTATCGTTGTAAAAGTCTTGGTCTCCTAAACATTGATATCCCCTTGGGTTGTATGTGCTGTCATTGTGTGTGATGCTATGAAATCTTGCAAGGTGTGAATAACTAAAGAGGGATGTGAGTCTGGAAACACCCAAAACCAGCCTTTCAGGTATGTCAATGGAGTAGCCAGACAGTGTTAATATCTGTCATCAACACTCATTGAGGAAAAAAATCCACTGGCGCAGGAACTCTGTACGTGTGAGTCTCCTCGGAGGGAATACAGTGACAATAGAGAATGTTTGGGCAATGGGGAAAGACCTTCCATATCACATACATAAACTTTCCAGCAAAGTGGAAGAAACTATAAAAGATGCAGAAGAACATAATCACTTGTCTTCACTCCCCCACAACTCAGCACCTACAAGAATCTCTGGAAGACAAAGGACTTTGAACACAGGAGGGGGACCCAAACTGCACAGCAGATAAAGCCTCAATAATCTGTAAAACTGCTTGTATCATCAGTGATGGTGAGATATTGCTGATTCCAATCCTATCTAGTGTGTACAAGTCTTAGATTGCAAATTTGTTTGATTTCCAATGTAAACTGCCTTGATCTGTTTGATATCACTTATGATCACTTAACATCTATCCTTCTGTAGCTAAGAAACCTGATTTATGTTTTATCTTAACCAGTGTGTTTTTGAGTGTTTGGGAAGCTCTGCAACAAAGGGTGGTGAATATATTCCCTCCATCAAGGGGGGAGCGGACTATTTAATGAGTTTACGCCATATAGATCAGTGTGCAGTGCAAGACGGTCTAATTCTGGGTTTATACTCCAGCAGGCTGTCAGGCTGGGGAGATGGGAAATGAGCTGGTGCCTCCATTGTTTGCCCATGAGTGGCTTAGGTAAAGCACTCAGGTATCTTAGTTGGGTGTGTGGCACCATCTGCTGTCGTGTTGGGTGATAACATGGTCCAGAGGGGGTGGCTGTCCGTCACCAGCTGAGCAGGGGGAGCGGCCAACCCAGATGAATGGTTTTGGGGCACAGCAGTTCCAACAGCTTCCAAGGCTTCACCCTGGGTGTACAACCCATCACAATCTCCACCTCCTCTCCAGCCACCCCAGCTGGGCTCCCTCTGCTCTGGGGCTGAGACAGGAGCTGCTGCAGCCTGACAAGGAGCCTTCCTCCATGTAGGAGGTAGCCCTGAGTGATGACCCAATGCCTCCCTCCATTCTGCAGTCACCAGACATCATTATACATAGATGTTAGGGGCTTATTCACTCACTGATCACATGGGGGGGGGGTGCCTGGCACAGAATGGATGATTCAGCATTTGTGCTCCCAAGGACCCAACCTGTGGCTCAGGCTTTGAGAGGGAACTGACTTCTGGGAGGGGAGCAGTCACACAACACACCTCTCGGGGATAGAGCAGGGGTGACAGAGGGTACCCCAATCCAGGTCCCGATTTTCAAGACTTGGTTCCTGACATGCTTGTGAAAACTGTCTCTTTAAGAGAGGAGGCAGGTCCGACTGAATAAATGGTTCTCTGTGGAAATGCTAATGACCCCACTGACAGAGGGGAGGAGGAAATTCCCTGGGTTGCGAAGACACAGAAAGCAGCTGTGAAAGAACTGTGGGGGAAGTCACACCTCTTAGCCCAGAGAGCATAGATCACAACCCTGTAGGAAAGGGGGAGGACAAGGTCCAAGTGCTGGGAGTGGGGAATCACAGGGAAAGTCCAAAGGGGGGGGGGGTGGATTTTTTCCAATGGCATAACCCTGGGGTTGGGAAGCATCCCCACAGAGGGCTAGCAAAGTCCTCTTACATCCTTACCTCAGCAGACCCTGGCATACCAAGACCCCAAAGATGACCTTGGACTGAGATCCCTACTGAAGGGGAAAGGGAAACCAGTAACTAACCACGTGTTAGCTTCAGGGAGGAGTTGAAAGACATGATGGGTATTAACCTAATCTGATCTGTCAAAATAGAAGGTGTGGTATAACAAAAATAATGAAAACACCTCTCTCTCTCTCTCTCTCTGGGATAAAAGATTTGGTGTTATTTTTAAATCTCATGATGCAAAGTTTGTTACTAATGGTAAATCTTATAACAAAGAATTTGGCGCTGATGGTAAATCCTGTGAAAAGGTGTAACATGCATGATTTTTGGGGAAAGCTTTTGGACACGCTACAAATAGTAAAAAAGCAGCCCTATGGGGATACTGCTTCTCAGTTAACACCTGTACACAGGCTCAAAGTTCATCACAGCAGGAAAACCATAATAATCCTGGTCTGCTGTGTGGAAGGGGAAACTGAGGCACACCACAGCATGGCATTGATGAATATCTGTATTGAGTTATCACCAGTTGGAAAAGCACAATGGTTGGCAATCCTGAACAGATACAAAGAGAGGTTTTCTAGTGACACATCGAAGGCACACAGAACTTTGTAAAAACACATGTGAAGAACACTACAATGTTTGCGTTGTATGTTCCACACCTTAAGAAGGCATCGGGAACACTGCCTCCAAATTAATAACCAATACTCCTGAAGTAGGGGGCAGATGTGACATTCTGCTCCCCAAAGCAACACTCTGGGACTCCCATATTTACCACAGTGATGTGATTGTGATATATATTATACAAAGTATGTCATGTAAGGAGGTATCAATGAAAAAGTTATGATTTCCTGAATACGATTACCCTATTTGTATGCATGTATCATTTTTGTAGCTAAAGATCTGAAAGCAGGCCAGGGCATGTGACCAACTCCTGTTACACTGGATTCCATTTCTTCGTGTACTTTTCCACTAACTGCACTGGGCAATTTTGTTTAGAAATTGGCCTCACTCCGCCCAAAACTCACCAGCATTAGGAACAAAGACTGAACTGGGGCTATGGTCCCAAGCTGAAGGAATTTCTAGGCTGTGTATGGAGGACTGGTGGACTGTTTCTACAATCAGGGTGACACTGCGTGATTAAAATCCTGTCTAGTTTATAGAACTCAGACTGTGATTTCCCTTTATTTCTTAGGTAATCTACTTTGATCTGTACACTTATTACTTATAATCACATAACATCTATCCTTCTGTAGTTAATAAATCAGTCTTACATATTTTTCCCCATACAATGTATTGTTTGAAATGCAAAAGGGAAACCTGCTCAGGAATAAGGGCTGGTGCATTGTCCTCTCCATGTTGAGGGAAGGGTGGACTGGGTAATAAATTTACACTTGCCAGGCTCCTGGCTTGGTTAAGACAGTACAGCTCTGGGGTCCTAGGCTGGGGAGCTGGGGGGAATTAGCTGGAGCCTCTCTCTTGTTGGTTCATGAGTGCCTAGTGAAAGCATTCATGTAACTTCAGCTGGGTGCAGTTGTGTCTGGCTGTGGCAGTGCAAAACCTGGAGAGGATTGCAGCTTGTCACAGCCTCACAGTGGGAGAGGGAGCCTAGGTAGGTATACCAGAGGGCTCAGTGGTACCCCAGTTCCAGGTTGCATCCTGGGCATCTCCATCATACCGACCTAATGAACAAGCCCTGCTACATCGTTAGTCCATTTACTTCTTGTCACATGCTCAGTTACTAATGGAGGGACTGTGGTTAAAGCAGGGAAGTCCTGTGTTCTGTCTGTCACTTTCTGTGTGACCTTCACCAAGTCATGTCTCCCTCTGTCTCAGTTTAACTATGAGTATAATGGGGCTTTGTTCATAGTGACTTAGCTTTGCTAGAATCAGAGAGTTAGCCGTATTAGTCTGGAATTGCTGAAGTGACAAAGAGTCTTGTGGCACCTTAAAGACTAGCTAAAGTATTGAAGCATAAGCTTTCGTGGGCTAGTACCCACTTCCTTGGATGCATGCAGTGGAAGGAACTTACTTCCACTGTATGCATCCAACAAAGTAGATATTAGCCCACGAAAGCTTATGCTTTAATACCATAGTTAGTCTTTAAGGTGCCACAGGATTCTTTGTCACTTTAGCTTTGCTAGGTGTATTGAAGATCCTTCGATGAAAAGTGCTGCACAATATGATGATAGTTAGTGATGAGAATTATTGATCTCTAATCCCTTAGCGATAGCCCCGTGTACCTGCAGAAAGTGTTTGTATCTCCCCTCAGTCACCTTTCTCCAGATCTCTCTGTCTACTATCTACCCATTAATACTGGGCATTTACAGGCATTATCAGACTCTATGGAGAGTTGGACATTATCCCTGGTTTTCTTATTAATCAACAATCCTTTTTAAAAATACACAAATGCACAGAGCAGCCAATTCCTCTCTGACTCAGCGGAGAGCCCAAGAGTTCTCATCTCCCTTTGGGAAGGTCCCTTAATTATTGTTTACTCCTGAAGCTAGATAAATAGCACAAAAATTGAAAGAGAGGCATTGGCGAGAGTGTCTCTGGTCTCCAGCCTATTTCCATCCAGATGCCGCTTCTCCCCTAGAGACTGAGCGAATCCCCCCGGGATTGCACACAGCTATATTATAAATGGTGCATACCCCTGTGTCTGCTCTCGGCGTGGGATGATGCTGCAGATGCTGGGGTGAGAGAGGTGTGGGAAACGGCTGCCTGAGGCGGATTCGCAGGGAAGACACGTCTGTCTCAGAATTCACAGGTACCCATCTCTTGCGAGGGGCTCACCTGCTTGGCAAACCCAGTGCACCGCGGGCGTGATGGGATAGAGAATAGGTCTCTGGTCCTTTCCACTCTGCACAGCCATTAAACATGCTTTGGCCCTTGCCTCCAGGGATGTGTTTGCACCAATATCACTGGTCAAAATATCCCTCTTTGCTCTGCCCCTGGCTGATGGGCTCCAGCCCAGAGGTGGCTGCATTTCAGTGGCACAGAGGATCCTTCAGGATGAAAGGTCTTGATAGATAGACAAGGCCAGATTCTGAGGTCATGTCCTGTGTGTTCTCAGGCCCCACGTAGGCAAAACTCCCCTTGGAGTAAGAACTGAGTAAAGACCTCAGGAGCCCGCTGTGTGGGAGTTAATGCACAGGGACTCTCACCTCCTCCTCTTCCATTTCAGGGCTCTGGCTGTTAACTGGGATGTGGTGGGGCTCTCACTTGACTTTCTGCTGGAAAGCGTGGCAGGGCTAGGGCTCCTCACAGGAACAATTATATGAACTTTTTAACATGGGCAAGATCCTTTCTCCTGGCCTCATATGAGAAGTCATCTGAACTGTTCTGCCTGAAACTGTTAAAGACCAGTTCAAGCAGAAGCAGACACACAGTGTCGAAAATTTCAGTCCAAATAGTTAAAGTTTGGCAAACTTATAAGCAACTTGCAATGAGGTTTCCTAATTGAAGGTGTCTGACATTGTTCACTAATCATGGTGCCACCAGCACCACCTACAATGGCCGGTGCATTTGTGAATCCCATTCAGCTATGCTCTTTGCTCCAATAATGTCTGTGGCAAGGAGTTCCACAGGCCAAATATGGATTTATTTTCTCAGTGTCATATGTTCATTCTTTTAATGTAATGAAATATTCCCTTTTTCACATGTTATGAGACAGAATAAATATAGATGCCTGACCTACTTTCTTTATTGAAAGATTCATAGGGTTTAAGATCAGAAGAGACAATTAGATCATCTTGTCTGAAATCTTATATAACAAAAGCCATTACATGTAACCCAGTTAAAGAGAGAAGAAATTTTCTCCATTTCTTTTATGGCAGCCTTTCAAATACTTGAAGACCGCTATCATGTCCCTTCTTGATCTCCTCTTTTCCAAACTAAACATACCCAGTTCCTTCAGCCTCTGCTCGTATGGTTTGCATTCCATCCCTTGGATCCTTTCCAGCTTCTCTACATCCTTTCTATACAGCAGTGACCAAAATTGCACACAGCCCTCCAGTTGAGACCTCAGCAGCACAGAGTAGAGTGGTACTATCACCTACCATGACTTGCGTGCTATGCCTCTGTTAATGAACCAAAAACTCCATTTCCTTTTTTTGCAACAGCAAAATAATCCACACCTCTGAGAGATGTCGCTATATCAACATAACTATGGTGTAGACAGCATAAGGTTGACAGAACAATTCTTCCATCAACATTGCTACCATCTCTCAGGGAGGTGAATTATCTAGCCTGAAGGGACAAATGTCGTTCATGTAAGTAGTGTGTACACTTAAGCTCTTTGCAGCACCGCTGTAGTGTTTTAAGTGTAGCCAAGATGTCAAGCAGATATTGCAGAAAAGCATCCAGTCTGCATCTGACTTGGAGAATTCACCACTTTCCTTTAAAGTTTGTCCCAATAGTTAATCACCCTGAGTGCTAATCGTTTGGCCCTTATTTCCGATTGTAATCTGTCTGGCTTCAGCTTCCAGCCATTGGATCTCCCTGCCTTTCTGAAATATATTACAGAGCTCATTAGTACCCAGAGTTTTCTCCCCATTGAAGTCTCTGCTTTATTGCCTTTATAATGAGATAAATAGATGAAGCTCTTTAAATCTCTCTCTGTCAGGTGTTTTCTGCAGTGGTGGGAGTGCCTTCTTTCAAGGATATATCTGGTGAAGCACAGGTCAAAATAAACAGAAGCATTGTTGTTAAGTACATGTACAGCATTGAAACACTGCATTAAAATACACCACTGGGACCGCACCAATCGCTTTCCTGCTGACCCTTGACAAGCACATATGTTGACGTACACTACAAGCATGGTGAGTGTTCCCAGGCCAGGGGATGCTTGCGTGAGAGAAAAGCAACGTGAAAGAGGTCGCAGGGCACTTCTCGGGGAAATACAATAAACAGCAGAGGTCGGCAACCATTCAGAAGTGGGGTGGCAAGTCTTCATTTCTTCACTCTAATTTAAGGTTTTGCACCCCAGTAACACATTTTAACATTTTTAGAAGGTCTCTTTCTATATGTCTATACTATAGAACTAAACTATTGTTGTATCTAGAGTAAATAAAATGTTTAAGAAGCTTCATTTAAAATTAAATTAAAATACAAATGATATTAAAATGCAGAGCTCTCCTGATTGGTGGCCAGGACCCGGGCAGTGTGAGTGCCACTGAAAATCAGCTCGAGTGCCGCTTTCAGAGACATCGTTCTGCCTCAGCGTTGGACACCTTCTCTCCTACACCATGTCAGATTCCAACTTAACCGACTTCACCAACCCCTCCACCTTCATCCTGCTGGGCATTCCTGGCCTGGAGGCAGCCCATGTCTGGATCTCCATCCCCTTCTGCGCCATGTACGCAATAGCCATCTTGGGGAACTTCACCATCCTGTTCATTGTGAAGACAGAGCCGAGCCTCCATGGGCCCATGTACTATTTCCTCTCCATGCTGGCTGTCACTGACCTGGTCCTGCCTACATCCATCCTGCCCAAAATGCTGAGCATCTTCTGGTTCAATTCCAGGGAGATCAATTTCAATGCCTGCCTCACCCAGATGTACTTCCTTCTCAGCATCTCTACGATGGAGACTGGGATCCTGGTGGCCATGGCTTTTGATCGCTATGTGGCCATCTGCGATCCCCTGAGACATTCCACCACCCTGACAAACCCTGTGGTGGCCAAAATTGGCCTGGCTCTGGTACTGCGCGGCGCCGTACTCATACTGCCCCATCCCTTCCTGGCGAGGAGGTGGCCATATTGCAGAACCAACATCATTCCCCACACGTACTGTGAGCACATCGCTGTGGTGAAGCTGGCCTGTGCCGACATCAGCATCAGTAGTTACTACAGCCTCTCTGTGGCAGTCTTTGTGATTGGTGTGGATGTGTTTTTTATCGCTGTGTCCTATACCCAGATCCTCAGGGCCATCTTCAGCCTCCCAACAAAGGACGCCCGGCTCAAGACTTTTGGGACCTGCGTCTCCCACCTCTGTGTCATCTTAGCCTTTTACATCCCAGCTCTCTTCTCCTTCCTCACACACCGCTTTGGGCACAATGTGGCCCTGCATTTCCACATTCTCATGGCCAACATGTACCTCCTAGTGCCTGCCATGCTAAACCCCATCATCTATGGGGTGAGGACCCAACAGATCCGGGATAGGATGCTCCAGCTCTTTACTCGTAAGGGAACCTAAAGTTTTCTCCTGGTCCTCTGACTCTCAGACCGAGCTCTATGCAGAACTGGCTGGTGAAATGGTGCTGGGCCATCTTCCTTGAATCTCTGACTGCCCAGGCAAAGAAACATTAAACCCTTTTCTGACCTTACTGTGCTGTGTCAGTGCAACAAACAGGGGAATCTGTCAATGTACAACTCATGGGTTTGCCACCTTTCTAACTGCTGGTAACTGGAAGCCTAAGGCCCCACGCCTCTGTCCTGACTCTTCCCCCAGGTTACAACCCTGCTCTCCCTCTTCACCCTTCTCCTCTCCTCCCCATCATCTCTCATTCTGTGGATCATCCCTGTGACACTCTGCACCCCAAAGCACCCCTTATTTTCTATGATGCTGTAATTACGGTATGTTTTGTACAAAGTATGCCCTGTGAAGTATCATTCTAGAAGCCTGGATCTGCTCCACATTAACATCCCCCTGGGATCTATGTGCTGCCATTGTATGTGAAGCTATTAAATCTTGCTACGTGTGAGTTATTAAAGTGTGATTTGAGTCTGGAAACACCCAAAACCAGGTATGTCAATGGAGTAGCCGGGCAGTGTTAATTGCTGTCTGCGCTAGACGCTCATGCACTAAGCTCCGGACGTACCCACTTCGATCCCGCCTTCCGATGACTGGGGTCTGGCAGTGTTACATCTGCTCCCAGAAGGAGGCGCTAGAATGGAACCGCACTCCGTGTGTGGGCCTAGAAAACCAGAGCCAGGGTAGGGCCTGAACCCTGTTCTAACTCCAAACCATATGGGGCCAGCGTGTGGGACCCACACACAGCTGTCTGGCAGGCGTCCAGGTGCGGGAGTTTGAGGGGGGCCACGACAGGAAGCCTGGAGCTGGTGCATGGACACTAGGGGATTGTGAGTGGAAGGGGACTGGAGCGGGGCGATCCCCGACCTGCAGGGAGCTGTCCTCAAGAATTTCTCTTCCTCCTCATGTGGCCCACTCTCCTCTGCCCTCAGCGTTTCCCAGCATGCTCCGGTTCCCAGACTGATCCAGCTAGGATCCCCGAAGGAAATGTTTCCTGCACCAGGCAGTGCCGGTTTAGGGTCTGGGAGAGGATTGGTCTCTCCCTGGGAAAGTGCTCACCAGAATGGAAGAGGCAGGGAGTCCCTATTCCAGTGCATTACATCCCATCTCCTTCTTTCTCTCTCCTGCATTTCCTTTTCTCTCCCTTTCCCTTCTAACTCCCTCCACACACACACATGCCTCCTTCTCTCCGCCACTTGGAGTGTGCAGCCCACTCCAGCTGCCAGTTACAAACACTCCAGGGTCTGTTATTCCAGCCACGCAGGTGTAGCCCTGTGAAGCGCTGCAGCTGAGTGCTGATCTGGCTGAGCACAAAGCAGTGTGCATTAGTCTGGTTATTAATCCAGATAACACTAAGTCCCTGGCCATGACCATCCAGAAGCCTGCAACGTCAAAATGCAACCAGCTCAATATTAACCCATCTAGAGGGATTGCTGGGCCGATACCTGCTTCATAGACAGAGCTGGAGGCTGCTTCAAAGAGGTGGGTGCTCCGCTCGTACAGCCTTTCCCTGCCGCCAGCAAAGCTCCCCGGCTCACCTCCCCCCATAGCAGTTCGCGGGAGGAAGGGGCCAGAGGCGGAGGCTTCTCTGCTACCTGCCTGGGCCGCTGCCGATCCTCAGCTACCAGGCACTGCTGCTGCGGCTTCAATGAATGAGCTGGGGTGGCGCTTCCCAGAAGCCCTCTGCAGCGGCGGGCAGGAGCGGTTAGCCTCCCACAGAGGGAGGCAGGAGGGCGGCGAAGAGCCTGGCTCTGCAGTGGCCCAGCCCGGCCAGGCAGCGGAGAAGCCTCCCCACCCCCCGGTGGGCGCCGTTCCCCTGCGAGCAGCCAGAGGTGAGCCTTTTCCGCGGCTCTCTGGCTGGCTGCAGCTGCCTGGGCTTGCTGCGCTGCCCCCTGCCCGCCGTGCCCTACAACCGGTATCTCCTGCAGAGGGTGCCGGGCTCAGGCAAGGGGTGGCGGGGAGGAGAGTCCGGGAAGGCTGAAAGGAGACGGAGAGAGGAGACGGGGGGACAGGGAGGGTCAGCTTACGGGTGGGAGAGTATTGAAGCTGGGGTCGTGGGGGGAGATTTGGGGACAGGGCGCTGGTTTACAAGGATGAGTGGGGAGACATTTGGAGAAGGAGAACAGGGTTATGGGATGTGAGTGGGATGAGATTTCGGGATGGAACACAGAGAGCAGGCTACAAGCATGAGTGGGGGGATATTTGGGGAATAGGGAGCTGGGTTTCGGGGGTAAGTGGGGATGGGGAACAGGGTTATGAGATCAGTTTGGGAGAGGGAGACTTTATAAAATTATAATTGATATTAGGCCAAGATGGACTGATATTTCCATCCGATTTATCAGCATATATTTGAAAAAAGCTTGAATCATCTGAGGCTGATAATTTCTTGTTAAATTAGATTTGTTTGCTTGTGTTTCCAGCACTGGACATCCTATATTGCTCTTGCTTTGTTTGCCAAACAGCTGTTGGCGCTGACTAGTGCTTTCCAGGAAGGAGCAGGGAGCTGCATGCTCAGAGGAGGAGGCGGGGCAGGGGCAGGACCTCATGGAAGAGGTGGAGTGGGGACGGGGGCAGCAAAGGGGGGGTGTCAGTGATGCAGCCCTCAGGCCAGTGCACTAGTCTTCATGTGGCCCTCATGGTCATTTGAGTTTGAGACCCCTGTTCTAAAGGGTTGGCAACAGCTTGATTTGTGGGTAAGATCTAACTTGTATATTGACCTGGGTCTGGGGCTTGGTCCTTTGGGAGCAGAAGAACCTTTTTCTGGGATATTGGTTTTCAGAACCATTCATCCCCATAAGGAGTGGTCCTAGTGGTGATACAAGGGGACTGGAGTATCTGAGGGAATAGCTTGTATGACTTCCGGTTAGCCAGTGGGGTAAAACCAAAGACCTCTCTGTTTGGCTGGTTTGGCGTGCCTGACATGTAAAGGACTCCCAGCCTTGAGCTGTGACTGCCCTGATCTAAGCAATTTGTCCTGAACAGAGGCGCAACTTCCACAGGGAACTCCCGGGCTGCAGTCTGCAGCCCCGGAGTTCTGTGTCCCAGGCAGGTGGGGACTGTTGCTTCTCTCCCCTGCTGGGCAGCAGGGAGAGAAGAAATGGTCCCTGACTGCAGTCCTGAGTTCTCTGTTCCTGGCAGGGGAGGCTGCAGATTCTCTCCACGCTGCCCAGCAGGGGAGAGAAGCCTTGGCCCCCGCGCCTGCCAGGGACAGAGAGTAAGGACTTGGGAGCCATGGTATAATTGCGCTATAACCGAACTCGCGGTATAGCGGGGCACGTTATACCGGGGCTCCACTATATAATAAAAATACTTGAAAACACTCACCTGTGATAAAAGATTTGGTGTTATTCTTAAACCACATGATGCAATGTTTGTTGCTAATGTTAAATCTTATAACAAAGAATTTGATGCTGATGGTAAATCCAATGAAAAGGTGTAACATGCATGATTTTGGGGGGAAAATTTCAGACATGCTACAAATAGTAAACAAGAAGCCCTATGGGAATATGCTTCTCAGCTAACACCTGTAAACAGGCTCAAATATCATCACAGCAGGGAACCAGAATACACCTGTGTGCTGTGTGGAAGGGCAAACTTAGGAACACCACAGCATGGCATTGATAATATCTGTATTGAGTTATCACCAGTTGGCAAAGCACAGTGGTTGACAATGCTGCACAGATACAAAGAGAGATTTTCTGGTGACCCATACAAAGCACACTGAACTTTGCAAAAACATTTGTGGAGAACACTACAATGTTTAGTGTCAGAGCGGTAGCCATGTTAGTCTGGATCTGCAAAAGCGACAAAGAGTCTGTCTATAAGGTGCTACAAGACTCTTTGTCACTAATCCAATGTTTGCAACACTTGGGCTTTGTATGTTCCAAACCTTCAGAAGGTTTTGGGAACACTGCCTCCGAATTAATCAGTGACCAATAATCCTGCAGGAAAATAGGGGGGCAGGTGTGACATTCTGCACCCCAAGGCAACACCCTGGCTCGCCAATATTTACCAAGGTGATGTGATTATAAAATATTTTATACAAAGTACATCATGTAAGGTATCAATGGAAAAGTTATGATTTGTTGAATGATTACCCTATTTGTATACCTCTCATTTTTCTACCTAGAGTTCTGAAAGCATGAGAGGGAAATTGACAAGCTCCTATGGCACTGGACTCCATTTGTGCCCGTACTTTTCCAGTAACTGTACTGGGGGTGTTTGCTCATGAAAGCAGTGTCAGGATGAGCTCTACCCTGACATCTGGTGGTGAGTTGTGGAAAAGAACTTCAGGGGCTGATCTTATTTGCATAGGCACACCCACCCCACCTAGCTTGAGCTCACAGCAACCCAAATGGTCACTTTGGCTGCTTTTGGATCCCCAGTTTCTCTGTTATTAGGGCAGGAATAATGAAGTGTTGTTACCCTGATTATGTGAATCAGGGACTGTGGATGTGTACTTGGTCTTTGTTAGGATGGAGCGACTCGCCTTCATCTAGGTAGCACTCCCTGGCCAAGGGATAGAGGTTCCAAAACCCAGCGATTTGAGTAAAAGTGTAGATGGGCATCTGTATTTTTTGTGGTGTGTGCTTTGTCTGAGGGCCCTGTTAGTCTATTGCACCTTGTTTCTGGTTCCCTGTAGAATATCAGCTCTTTTTTATTTTAATAGAAGTCTATTTTTAGGATTGGGTAGTAAAACTCTGCAGATGAACTTTTGAACTCTTCACTGACTAGGGACAGAGGCTTTTCGGCTGTGGGATTTTCAGGTTTGTTGGGTGATTTTGGGGTTTCTGGTCTCATGAACCTAAAGGAGAGGACATGGCCCATTTTGCTGTGGTGGGTTTTGCTCAGGGGTTGGTTTATGAACTCTAGTTGTGGTGTTTTCCCAATTTAATACTGATGTCATTTACCTTGTGTTATTAAAGATTTTCTGATACACTGATCTGTGCTTGCGAGAGGGGAAGTATTGCCTCTTTGAGGCCCCCAGAGGTGTCTGTAGCATTTTCCCAGATCACTGGGTGGGAGCTCGAGCCAGTTTTGCATTGCGTTGTTGAGAGGGAACTGCTGTGTACTGAACCTGGCCCTTGCTGCTATTAACTCAACCTGACAGAAGGGTTACACTTGGAAAAATGAAGCTCCCTCCACATGGTAGAAGCTATAAAAGGTGCAAGTAAGAAAATCACTTGGCCTCACTCCGCTCGTAACTCAACACCTGGAAAAATCTTAGGAAGAAAGACTGAACTGGGTGTTTGGTCCCAGGCTGAAGGGGTTTCCGGCCTGTGTATGGAAGACAGGTGAACTGTTTGTACCATATGGGTGACACACTGCGTAATTCAAATCCTGTCCAGTTTATAGAACTCAGATTGAAATTTTCCTTTATTTCTTAGGTAAACTACTTTGATCTGTACCCTTATTATTTATAATCTCTTCTGTAGTTAATCATTTTTGAAATTCAAAAGGGAAACCTGCTCAGGAACAGGGGCTGGTGCATTGTCCTCTCTGCATTGAGGGAAGGGCAGACTGGGTAATAAACTTACATTCACCGGGCTTCTGACCAGGGTAAGACGGTACAGCTCTGGGGTCCTAGGCTGGGGAGCTGGGGTGGGTGGAATTGGCTGGAGTCTTTATTTTTGGTTCCTGAGTGCCTAGTGAAAGCATTCAATTTAACTGCAGCTGGGCCCGTCCTTGGATGTGTCTGGCTGTGGAAGTGCAAAACCTGGAGAGGATTGCAGGTTGCCACAGCCTCACAGTGTGAGATTGAGCCCAGGTTGGTATGTCAGAGGGCTCATCAGTACTTCCATTTGAGGTTGCATCCTGGGCAAGACCTTCACACCAACCTAACAAACGAGCCCTGCTAGACCATGAGTCCATTTCCTTCTTGTCATGTGCTCAGTTACTAACGGAGATACTGTGGTTACAGCAGGGAAATCAGGACTCCTGGATTCTGCTTGTCATTCTCTCTGTGACCTTCACCAAGCCACGTCTCCCTATGCCTCAGTTTATCTACCAGTATAATGGGGATACAGTCATAATGACTTTCCTTTGCTAAGTGTTTTGAAGATCCTTCAATGAAAGTTGCTGCACATTATGATGATAGTTACTGATGAGAATTCCTGATCTCTGATCCCTTAGCGATAGCCCCAGGAGCCTGCAGAAAGTGTTTGTCTCTCCCCTCAGTCACCTTTCTGCAGATCTCTCTGTCTACTGTCTATGCATTAACACTGGACATTTACAGGCATTATCAGACTCTATGGAGAGTTGGACATTATCCCTATTTTTTTACTAATCAACTCTACTTTTTAAAAATACACAAATACACCGAGCAGCCAATTCCTCTCTGACTCAGTGGAGAGCCCAAGAGTTCTCATCTCCCTTTGGGAAGGTCCCTTAATTACTGTTTACTCCTGAAGCTGGATAAATAGCACAAAAATGGAAAGAGAGGCATTGGCCAGAGTGTCTCTGATCTCCAGTCTGTTTACATTCAGATGCTGCTTCTCCCCCAGAGGCTGAGCGAATCCCCCCGGGATTGCACACAGCTATTGTTATAAACGGTGCAAACCCCTGTGTTGGCTCTCAGCGTGGGATGCTGCTGCAGATGCTGGGGTGAGAGAGGCGTGGGACACGGCTACCTGAGGGAGGTTCCCAGGGAAGACACGTCTGTCTCACAATTCACAGGTACCCATCTCTTGCTGAGGAGTTCACCTGTTCGACAAAGTGCAGCGTAGGCGTGATGGGATAGAGAATAGATCTCTGGTCCTTTCTTCTCTGCAAAGCCATTTAACATGCTGGGCCCTTGCCACCAGGGATGTGTTTGCACCAATATCACTGGCCAAAAGTGTCCCTCTTTGCTCTGCCCTTTGCTGATGGGCTGCAGCCCTGAGGTGGCTGCATTTCAGTGGCACAGGGGATCCTTCAGGATGAAAGGTCTTGATAGAGAGACAAGGCCAGATTCTGAGGTCATGTCCTGTGTGTTCTCAGGCCCCACGTAAGCAAAACTCCCCTTGGAGTAAGAACTGAGTAAAGACCTCAGGAGCCCGCTTTGTGGGAGTTAATGCACAGGGACTCTCACCTCCTCCTCTTCCATTTCAGGGCTCTGGCTGTTAACTGGGATGTGGTGGGGCTCTCACTTGACTTTCTGCTGGAAAGCGTGGCAGGGCTAGGGCTCCTCACAGGAACAATTATATGAACTTTTTAACATGAGCAAGATCCTTTCTCCTGGCTTCATTTGAGAAGTCGTCTGAACTGTTCTGCCTGAAACTGTTAAAGACCAGTTCAAGCAGAAGCAGACACACAGTGTTGAAAATTTCAGTCCAAATAGTTAAAGTTTGGCAAACTTATAAGCAACTTGCAATGAGGTTTCCTAATTGAAGGTGTCTGACATTGTTCACTAATCATGGTGCCACCAGCACCACCTACAATGGCCAGTCCATTTGTGAATCCCATTCAGCTATGCTCTTTGCTCCAATAATGTCTGTGGCAAGGAGTTCCACAGGCCAAATATGGATTTCTTTTCTCAGTGTCATATGTTCATTCTTTTAATGTAATGAAATATTCCCTTTTTCACATGTTATGAGACAGAATAAATATAGATGCCTGACCTACTTTCTTTATCGAAAGATTCATAGGGTTTAAGATCAGAAGAGACAATTAGATCATCTTGGCTGAACTCTTATATAACAAAAGCCATTACATGTAACCCAGTTAAAGAGAGAAGAAATTTTCTCCATTTCTTTTATGGCAGCCTTTCAAATACTTGAAGACCGCTATCATGTCCCTTCTTGATCTCCTCTTTTCCAAACTAAACATACCCAGTTCCTTCAGCCTCTGCTCGTATGGTTTGCATTCCATCCCTTGGATCCTTTCCAGCTTCTCTACATCCTTTCTATACAGCAGTGACCAAAATTTCACACAGCCCTCCAGTTGAGACCTCAGCAGCACAGAGTAGAGTGGTACTATCACCTACCATGACTTGCGTGCTAATCCTCTGTTAATGAAACAAAAACTTCATTTCCTTTTTTTGCAACAGCAAAATAATCCACACCCCTGAGAGATGTCGCTATATCAACCTAACTATGGTGTAGACAGCATGAGGTTGACAGAACAATTCTTCCATCAACATTGCTACCATCTCTCAGGGAGGTGAATTATCTAGCCTGAAGGGACAAATGCCATTCATGTAAATAGTGTGTACACTTAAGCTCTTTGCAGAACCACTCTAGTGTTTTAAGTGAAGCCAAGATGTCAAGCAGATATTCCAGAAAAGCATCCAGTCTGCATCTGACTTGGAGAATTCACCACTTTCCTTTAAAGTTTGTCCCAATAGTTAATCACCCTGAGTGCTAATCGTTTGGCCCTTATTTCCGATTGTAATTTGTCTGGTTTCAGCTTCCAGCCATTGGATCTCCCTGCCTTTCTGAAATGGATTACAGAGCCCATTAGTACCCAGGGTTTTCTCCCCATTGAAGTCTCTGCTTTATTGCCTTTATAATGAGATAAATAGATGAAGCTCTTTAAATCTCTCTCTGTCAGGTGTTTTCTGCAGTGGTGGGAGTGCCTTCTTTCAAGGACGTATCTGGTGAAGCACAGGTCAAAATAAACAGAAGCATTGTTGTTAAGTACATGTACAGCATTGAAACACTGCATTAAAATACACCACTGGGACCGCACCAATCGCTTTCCTGCTGACCCTTGACAAGCACATATGTTGACGTACACTACAAGCATGGTGAGTGTTCCCAGGCCAGGGGATGCTGTGCGTGAGAGAAAAGCAACGTGAAAGAGGTCGCAGGGCACTTCTCAGGGATCTATAATAAACAGCAGAGGTCGGCAACCATTCAGAAGTGGGGTGGCAAGTCTTCATTTCTTCACTCTAATTTAAGGTTTTGCACCCCAGTAACACATTTTAACATTTTTAGAAGGTCTCTTTCTATATGTCTATACTATAGAACTAAACTATTGTTGTATCTAGAGTAAATAAAATGTTTAAGAAGCTTCATTTAAAATTAAATTAAAATACAAATGATATTAAAATGCAGAGCTCTCCTGATTGGTGGCCAGGACCCGGGCAGTGTGAGTGCCACTGAAAATCAGCTCGAGTGCCGCTTTCAGAGACATCGTTCTGCCTCAGCGTTGGACACCTTCTCTCCTACTCCATGTCAGATTCCAACTTAACCGACTTCACCAACCCCTCCACCTTCATCCTGCTGGGTATTCCTGGCCTGGAGGCAGCCCATGTCTGGATCTCCATCCCCTTCTGCACCATGTACGCCATAGCTCTTGTGGGGAACTTCACCATCCTGTTCATTGTGAAGAGGGAGCCGAGCCTCCATGGGCCCATGTACTATTTCCTCTGCATGCTGGCCGTCACTGACCTGGTCCTGTCTACCTCCATCCTGCCCAAAATGCTGAGCATCTTCTGGTTCAATTCCAGGGAGATCAATTTCAATGCCTGCCTCACCCAGATGTACTTCCTTCTCAGCATCTCTACGATGGAGACTGGGATCCTCGTGGCCATGGCTTTTGATCGCTATGTGGCCATCTGCGATCCCCTGAGACATTCCACCACCCTGACAAACCCTGTGGTGGCCAAAATTGGCCTGGCTCTGGTACTGCGCGGCGCCGTACTCATACTGCCCCATCCCTTCCTGGCCAGGAGGTGGCCATATTGCAGAACCAACATCATTCCCCACACGTACTGTGAGCACATAGCTGTGGTGAAACTGGCCTGTGCCGACATCAGCATCAGTAGTTACTACAGCCTCTCGGTGGCAGTCTTTGTGATCGGTCTGGATGTGTTTTTTATCGCCATGTCCTATATTCAGATCCTCAGGGCCATCTTCAGCCTCCCAACAAAGGACGCCCGGCTCAAGACTTTCGGGACCTGCGTCTCCCACATCTGTGTCATCTTAACTTCTTACACCCCAGCTCTCTTCTCCTTCCTGACGCACCGCTTTGGGCACAATGTGGCCCAGCATTTCCACATTCTCATGGCTAACGTGTACCTCCTAGTGCCTGCCATGCTAAACCCCATCATCTATGGGGTGAGAACCCAACAGATCCGGGATAGGCTGCTGAAGCCCTTTACTCATAAAAGGACCTAAAGTTTTCTCCTGGTGCTCTGGCTCTCAGATTGAGCTCCATGCAGAGCTGGCTGGTGAGATGGTTCTGGAGCCTCTTCCCTGAATCACTGACTGGCCAGTCAGAGACATTAAACTCTTTCCTGACCTTACTGTGCTGTGTCAGCATAAGAAACTGGACGTCTGTACAAGTCATGCATCTTTCTAATTGCTGGTAACTGGAAGCCTGAGGCCCCACCCCTCTGCCGTGCTTCTTCCCCCAAGGTTACACCCCTGCTCTGCCTCTTCCCCTCAAGGCCCTGCCCCACACTCTCTCCTCTCCTCCCCATCATCTCTCACTCTTTGGATCATCCCTGTGACACTCTGCACCCAAAAGCACCCCATATTTTCCATAGTGTTGTAATTATGGTATGTTTTGTACAAAGTATGGCCTGTGAGGTATCATTGTAAAAGTCTTGGTCTCCTAAACATTGATATCCCCTTGGGTTGTATGTGCTGTCATTGTGTGTGATGCTATGAAATCTTGCAAGGTGTGAATAACTAAAGAGGGATGTGAGTCTGGAAACACCCAAAACCAGCCTCTCAGGTATGTCAGTGGAGTAGCCAGACAGTGTTAATATCTGTCATCAACACTCATCGAGGAAAAAAATCCATTATCGCAGGAACTCTGTACGTGTAAGTCTCCTCGGAGGGAATACAGTGACAATAGAGAATGTTTGGGCAATGGGGAAAGACCTTCCACATCACATACATAAACTTTCCAGCAAGGTGGAAGAAACTCTAAAAGATGCAGAAGAACATAATCACTTGTCTTCACTCCCCCACAACTCAGCACCTACAAGAATCTCTGGAAGACAAAGGACTTTGAACACAGGAGGGGGACCCAAACTGCACAGCAGATAAAGCCTCAATAATCTGTAAAACTGCTTGTATCATCAGTGATGGTGAGATATTGCTGATTCCAATCCTATCTAGTGTGTACAAGTCTTAGATTGCAAATTTGTTTGATTTCCAATGTAAACTGCCTTGATCTGTTTGATATCACTTATGATCACTTAACATCTATCCTTCTGTAGCTAAGAAACCTGATTTATGTTTTATCTTAACCAGTGTGTTTTTGAGTGTTTGGGAAGCTCTGCAACAAAGGGTGGTGAATATATTCCCTCCATCGAGGGGGGAGCGGACTATTTAATGAGTTTACGCCATATAGATCAGTGTGCAGTGCAAGACGGTCTAATTCTGGGTTTATACTCCAGCAGGCTGTCAGGCTGGGGAGATGGGAAATGAGCTGGTGCCTCCATTGTTTGTCCATGAGTGGCTTAGGTATCTTAGTTGGGTGTGTGGCACCATCTGCTGTCGTGTTGGGTGATAACATGGTCCAGAGGGGGTGGCTGTCCGTCACCAGCTGAGCAGGGGGAGCGGCCAATCCAGCTGAATGGTTTTGGGGCACAGCAGTTCCAACAGCTTCCAAGGCTTCACCCTGGGTGTACAACCCCTCACAATCTCCACCTCCTCTCCAGCCACCCCAGCTGGGCTCCCTCTGCTCTGGGGCTGAGACAGGAGCTGCTGCAGCCTGACAAGGAGCCTTCCTCCATGTAGGAGGTAGCCCTGAGTGATGACCCAATGCCTCCCTCCATTCTGCAGTCACCAGACATCATTATACATAGATGTTAGGGGCTTATTCACTCACTGATCACATGGGGGGGGGGTGCCTGGCACAGAATGGATGATTCAGCATTTGTGCTCCCAAGGCCCCAACCTGTGGCTCAGGCTTTGAGAGGGAACTGACCTCTGGGAGGGGAGCAGTCACACAACACACCTCTTGGGGATAGAGCAGGGGTGACGGAGGGTACCCCAACCCAGGTCCCGATTTTCAAGACTTGGTTCCTGACATGCTTGTGAAAACTGTCTCTTTAAGAGAGGAGGCAGGTCCGACTGAATAAATGGTTCTCTGTGGAAATGCTAATGACCCCACTGACAGAGGGGAGGAGGAAATTCCCTGGGTTGGGAAGACACAGAAAGCAGCTGTGAAAGAACTGTGGGGGAAGTCACACCTCTTAGCCCAGAGAGCACAGATCACAACCCTGTAGGAAAGGGGGAGGACAAGGTCCAAGTGCTGGGAGTGGGGAATCACAGGGAAAGTCCAAGGGGGGGGGGATGGATTTTTTCCAATGGCATAACCCTGGGGTTGGGAAGCATCCCCACAGAGGGCTAGCAAAGTTCTCTTACATCCTTACCTCAGCAGACCCTGGCATACCAAGACCCCAAAGATGACCTTGGACTGAGATCCCTACTGAAGGGGACACCAAGGGGAAAGGGAAACCAGTAACTAACCACGTGTTAGCTTCAGGGAGGAGTTGAAAGACATGATGGGTATTAAACTAATCTGATCTGTCAAAATAGAAGGTGTGGTATAACAAAAATAATGAAAACACCTCTCTCTCCCTCTCTCTGGGATAAAAGATTTGGTGTTATTTTTAAATCTCATGATGCAAAGTTTGTTACTAATGGTAAATCTTATAACAAAGAATTTGGCGCTGATGGTAAATCCTGTGAAAAGGTGTAACATGCATGATTTTTGGGGAAAGCTTTTGGACACGCTACAAATAGTAAACAAGCAGCCCTATTGGGATACTGCTTCTCAGTTAACACCTGTACTCAGGCTCAAAGTTCATCACAGCAGGAAAACCATAATAATCCTGGTCTGCTGTGTGGAAGGGGAAACTGAGGCACACCACAGCATGGCATTGATGAATATCTGTATTGAGTTATCACCAGTTGGAAAAGCACAATGGTTGACAATCCTGAACAGATACAAAGAGAGGTTTTCTAGTGATCCATTGAAGGCACACAGAACTTTGTAAAAACACATGTGAAGAACACTACAATGTTTGCGTTGTATGTTCCAAACCTTAAGAAAGCATCGGGAACACTGCCTCGGAATAGTAACCAATACTCTTGAAGTAGGGGGCAGATGTAACATTCTGCTCCCCAAAGCAACACTCTGGGACTCCCATATTTACCACAGTGATGTGATTGTGATATATATTATACAAAGTATGTCATGTAAGGAGGTATCAATGAAAAAGTTATGATTTCCTGAATACGATTACCCTATTTGTATGCATGTATTATTTTTGTAGATAAAGATCTGAGAGCAAGCCAGGGCATGTGACCAACTCCTGTTACACTGGATTCCATTTGTTCGTGTACTTTTCCACTAACTGTGCTGGGCAATTTTGTTTAGAAATTGGCCTCACTCCGCACAAAACTCACCACCATTAGGAACAAAGACTGAACTGGGGCTATGGTCCCAAGCTGAAGGAATTTCTAGGCTGTGTATGGAGGTGGACTGTTTGTACAATCAGGGTGACACTGCGTGATTAAAATCCTGTCTAGTTTATAGAACTCAGACTGTGATTTTCCTTTATTTCTTAGGTAATCTACTTTGATCTGTACACTTATTACTTATAATCACATAAAATCTATCCTTCTGTAGTTAATAAATCAGTCTTACAGATTTTTCCCCATACAATGTATTGTTTGAAATGCAAAAGGGAAACCTGCTCAGGAATAAGGGCTGGTGCATTGTCCTCTCCATGTTGAGGGTGGACTGGGTAATAAATTTACACTTGCCAGGCTCCTGGCTTGGTTAAGACAGTACAGCTCTGGGGTCCTAGGCTGGGGAGCTGGGGGGAATTAGCTGGAGCCTCTCTCTTGTTGGTTCATGAGTGCCTAGTGAAAGCATTCATGTAACTTCAGCTGGGTGCAGTTGTGTCTGGCTGTGGCAGTGCAAAACCTGGAGAGGATTGCAGCTTGTCACAGCCTCACAGTGGGAGAGGGAGCCTAGGTAGGTATACCAGAGGGCTCAGTGGTACCCCAGTTCCAGGTTGCATCCTGGGCATCTCCATCATACCGACCTAATGAACAAGCCCTGCTACATCGTTAGTCCATTTACTTCTTGTCACATGCTCAGTTACTAATGGAGGGACTGTGGTTAAAGCAGGGAAGTCCTGTGTTCTGTCTGTCACTTTCTGTGTGACCTTCACCAAGTCATGTCTCCCTCTGTCTCAGTTTAACTATGAGTATAATGGGGCTTTGTTCATAGTGACTTAGCTTTGCTAGAATCAGAGAGGTAGCCGTATTAGTCTGGAATTGCTGAAGTGACAAAGAGTCCTGTGGCACCTTAAAGACTAGCTAAAGTATTGAAGCATAAGCTTTCGTGGGCTAGTACCCACTTCGTTGGATGCATGCAGTGGAAGGAACTTACTTCCACTGTATGCATCCAACAAAGTAGATATTAGCCCACGAAAGCTTATGCTTTAATACCATAGTTAGTCTTTAAGGTGCCACAGGATTCTTTGTCACTTTAGCTTTGCTAGGTGTATTGAAGATCCTTCGATGAAAAGTGCTGCACAATATGATGATAGTTAGTGATGAGAATTATTGATCTCTAATCCCTTAGCGATAGCCCCGTGTACCTGCAGAAAGTGTTTGTATCTCCCCTCAGTCACCTTTCTCCAGATCTCTCTGTCTACTATCTACCCATTAATACTGGGCATTTACAGGCATTATCAGACTCTATGGAGAGTTGGACATTATCCCTGGTTTTCTTATTAATCAACAATCCTTTTTAAAAATACACAAATGCACAGAGCAGCCAATTCCTCTCTGACTCAGCGGAGAGCCCAAGAGTTCTCATCTCCCTTTGGGAAGGTCCCTTAATTATTATTTACTCCTGAAGCTAGATAAATAGCACAAAAATTGAAAGAGAGGCATTGGCGAGAGTGTCTCTGGTCTCCAGCCTATTTCCATCCAGATGCCGCTTCTCCCCTAGAGACTGAGCGAATCCCCCCGGGATTGCACACAGCTATATTATAAATGGTGCAAAACCCTGTGTCTGCTCTCGGCGTGGGATGCTGCTGCAGATGCTGGGGTGAGAGAGGTGTGGGAAACGGCTGCCTGAGGCGGATTCGCAGGGAAGACACGTCTGTCTCAGAATTCACAGGTACCCATCTCTTGCGAGGGGCTCACCTGCTTGGCAAACCCAGTGCACCACGGGCGTGATGGGATAGAGAATAGGTCTCTGGTCCTTTCCACTCTGCACAGCCATTAAACATGCTTTGGCCCTTGCCTCCAGGGATGTGTTTGCACCAATATCACTGGTCAAAATATCCCTCTTTGCTCTGCCCCTGGCTGATGGGCTCCAGCCCAGAGGTGGCTGCATTTCAGTGGCACAGGGGATCCTTCAGGATGAAAGGTCTTGATAGATAGACAAGGCCAGATTCTGAGGTCATGTCCTGTGTGTTCTCAGGCCCCACGTAGGCAAAACTCCCCTTGGAGTAAGAACTGAGTAAAGACCTCAGGAGCCCGCTGTGTGGGAGTTAATGCACAGGGACTCTCACCTCCTCCTCTTCCATTTCAGGGCTCTGGCTGTTAACTGGGATGTGGTGGGGCTCTCACTTGACTTTCTGCTGGAAAGCATGGCAGGGCTAGGGCTCCTCACAGGAACAATTATATGAACTTTTTAACATGAGCAAGATCCTTTCTCCTGGCCTCATATGAGAAGTCATCTGAACTGTTCTGCCTGAAACTATTAAAGACCAGTTCAAGCAGAAGCAGACACACAGTGTCGAAAATTTCAGTCCAAATAGTTAAAGTTTGGCAAACTTATAAGCAACTTGCAATGAGGTTTCCTAATTGAAGGTGTCTGACATTGTTCACTAATCATGGTGCCACCAGCACCACCTACAATGGCCAGTCCATTTGTGAATCCCATTCAGCTATGCTCTTTGCTCCAATAATGTCTGTGGCAAGGAGTTCCACAGGCCAAATATGGATTTATTTTCTCAGTGTCATATGTTCATTCTTTTAATGTAATGAAATATTCCCTTTTTCACATGTTATGAGACAGAATAAATATAGATGCCTGACCTACTTTCTTTATTGAAAGATTCATAGGGTTTAAGATCAGAAGAGACCATTAGATCATCTTGTCTGAAATCTTATATAACAAAAGCCATTACATGTAACCCAGTTAAAGAGAGAAGAAATTTTCTCCATTTCTTTTATGGCAGCCTTTCAAATACTTGAAGACCGCTATCATGTCCCTTCTTGATCTCCTCTTTTCCAAACTAAACATACCCAGTTCCTTCAGCCTCTGCTCGTATGGTTTGCATTCCATCCCTTGGATCCTTTCCAGCTTCTCTACATCCTTTCTATACAGCAGTGACCAAAATTTCACACAGCCCTCCAGTTGAGACCTCAGCAGCACAGAGTAGAGTGGTACTATCACCTACCATGACTTGCGTGCTATGCCTCTGTTAATGAACCAAAAACTCCATTTCCTTTTTTTGCAACAGCAAAATAATCCACACCTCTGAGAGATGTCGCTATATCAACCTAACTATGGTGTAGACAGCATAAGGTTGACAGAACAATACTTCCATCAACATTGCTACCATCTCTCAGGGAGGTGAATTATCTAGCCTGAAGGGACAAATGCCGTTCATGTAAATAGTGTGTACACTTAAGCTCTTTGCAGCACCGCTCTAGTGTTTTAGTGTAGACAAGATGTCAAGCAGATATTGCAGAAAAGCATCCAGTCTGCATCTGACTTGGAGAATTCACCACTTTCCTTTAAAGTTTGTCCCAATAGTTAATCACCCTGAGTGCTAATCGTTTGGCCCTTATTTCCGATTGTAATCTGTCTGGCTTCAGCTTCCAGCCATTGGATCTCCCTGCCTTTCTGAAATAGATTACAGAGCTCAGGGTTTTCTCCCCATTGAAGTCTCTGCTTTATTGCCTTTATAATGAGATAAATAGATGAAGCTCTTTAAATCTCTCTCTGTCAGGTGTTTTCTGCAGTGGAGGGAGTGCCTTCTTTCAAGGATATATCTGGTGAAGCACAGGTCAAAATAAACAGAAGCATTGTTGTTAAGTCCATGTACAGCATTGAAACACTGCATTAAAATACACCACTGGGACCGCACCAATCGCTTTCCTGCTGACCCTTGACAAGCACATATGTTGACGTACACTACAAGCATGGTGAGTGTTCCCAGGCCAGGGGATGCTGTGCGTGAGAGAAAAGCAACGTGAAAGAGGTCACAGGGCACTTCTCAGGGATCTATAATAAACAGCAGAGGTCGGCAACCATTCAGAAGTGGGGTGGCAAGTCTTCATTTCTTCACTCTAATTTAAGGTTTTGCGGGCCGGTAACACATTTTAACATTTTTAGAAGGTCTCTTTCTATATGTCTATACTATAGAACTAAACTATTGTTGTATCTAGAGTAAATAAAATGTTTAAGAAGCTTCATTTAAAATTAAATTAAAATACAAATGATATTAAAATGCAGAGCTCTCCTGATTGGTGGCCAGGACCCGGGCAGTGTGAGTGCCACTGAAAATCAGCTCGAGTGCCGCTTTCAGAGACATCGTTCTGCCTCAGAGTTGGACACCTTCTCTCCTACTCCATGTCAGATTCCAACTTAACCGACTTCACCAACCCCTCCACCTTCATCCTGCTGGGCATTCCTGGCCTGGAGGCAGCCCATGTCTGGATCTCCATCCCCTTCTGCGCCATGTACGCAATAGCCATCTTGGGGAACTTCACCATCCTGTTCATTGTGAAGACAGAGCCGAGCCTCCATGGGCCCATGTACTATTTCCTCTCCATGCTGGCTGTCACTGACCTGGTCCTGCCTACATCCATCCTGCCCAAAATGCTGAGCATCTTCTGGTTCAATTCCAGGGAGATCAATTTCAATGCCTGCCTCACCCAGATGTACTTCCTTCTCAGCATCTCTACGATGGAGACTGGGATCCTCGTGGCCATGGCTTTTGATCGCTATGTGGCCATCTGCAATCCCCTGAGACATTCCACCACCTGACAAACCCTGTGGTGGCCAAAATTGGCCTGGCTCTGGTACTGCGCGGCGCCGTACTCATACTGCCCCATCCCTTCCTGGCCAGGAGGTGGCCATATTGCAGAACCAACATCATTCCTCACACGTACTGTGAGCATATCGCTGTGGTGAAGCTGGCCTGTGCCGACATCAGCATCAGTAGTTACTACAGCCTCTCTGTGGCAGTCTTTGTGATTGGTCTGGATGTGTTTTTTATCGCTGTGTCCTATACCCAGATCCTCAGGGCCATCTTCAGCCTCCCAACAAAGGACGCCCGGCTCAAGACTTTTGGGACCTGCGTCTCCCACCTCTGTGTCATCTTAGCCTTTTACATCCCAGCTCTCTTCTCCTTCCTCACACACCGCTTTGGGCACAATGTGGCCCTGCATTTCCACATTCTCATGGCCAACATGTACCTCCTAGTGCCTGCCATGCTAAACCCCATCATCTATGGGGTGAGGACCCAACAGATCTGGGATAGGATGCTCCAGCTCTTTACTCGTAAGGGAACCTAAAGTTTTCTCCTGGTCCTCTGACTCTCAGACCGAGCTCTATGCAGAACTGGCTGGTGAAATGGTGCTGGGCCATCTTCCCTGAATCTCTGACTGCCCAGGCAAAGAAACATTAAACCCTTTCCTGACCTTACTGTGCTGTGTCAGTGCAACAAACAGGGGAATCTGTCAATGTACAACTCATGGGTTTGCCACCTTTCTAACTGCTGGTAACTGGAAGCCTAAGGCCCCACGCCTCTGTCCTGACTCTTCCCCCAGGTTACAACCCTGCTCTGCCTCTTCACCCTTCTCCTCTCCTCCCCATCATCTCTCATTCTGTGGATCATCCCTGTGACACTCTGCACCCCAAAGCACCCCTTATTTTCTATGATGCTGTAATTACGGTATGTTTTGTACAAAGTATGCCCTGTGAAGTATCATTCTAGAAGCCTGGATCTGCTCCACATTAACATCCCCCTGGGATCTATGTGCTGCCATTGTATGTGAAGCTATTAAATCTTGCTACGTGTGAGTTATTAAAGTGTGATTTGAGTCTGGAAACACCCAAAACCAGGTATGTCAATGGAGTAGCCGGGCAGTGTTAATTGCTGTCTGCGCTAGACGCTCATGCACTAAGCTCCGGACGTACCCACTTCGATCCCGCCTTCCGATGACTGGGGTCTGGCAGTGTTACATCTGCTCCCAGAAGGAGGCGCTAGAATGGAACCGCACTCCGTGTGTGGGCCTAGAAAACCAGAGCCAGGGTAGGGCCTGAACCCTGTTCTAACTCCAAACCATATGGGGCCAGCGTGTGGGACCCACACACAGCTGTCTGGCAGGCGTCCAGGTGCGGGAGTTTGAGGGGGGCCACGACAGGAAGCCTGGAGCTGGTGCATGGACACTAGGGGATTGTGAGTGGAAGGGGACTGGAGCGGGGCGATCCCCGACCTGCAGGGAGCTGTCCTCAAGAATTTCTCTTCCTCCTCATGTGGCCCACTCTCCTCTGCCCTCAGCGTTTCCCAGCATGCTCCGGTTCCCAGACTGATCCAGCTAGGATCCCCGAAGGAAATGTTTCCTGCACCAGGCAGTGCCGGTTTAGGGTCTGGGAGAGGATTGGTCTCTCCCTGGGAAAGTGCTCACCAGAATGGAAGAGGCAGGGAGTCCCTATTCCAGTGCATTACATCCCATCTCCTTCTTTCTCTCTCCTGCATTTCCTTTTCTCTCCCTTTCCCTTCTAACTCCCTCCACACACACACATGCCTCCTTCTCTCCGCCACTTGGAGTGTGCAGCCCACTCCAGCTGCCAGTTACAAACACTCCAGGGTCTGTTATTCCAGCCACGCAGGTGTAGCCCTGTGAAGCGCTGCAGCTGAGTGCTGATCTGGCTGAGCACAAAGCAGTGTGCATTAGTCTGGTTATTAATCCAGATAACACTAAGTCCCTGGCCATGACCATCCAGAAGCCTGCAACGTCAAAATGCAACCAGCTCAATATTAACCCATCTAGAGGGATTGCTGGGCCGATACCTGCTTCATAGACAGAGCTGGAGGCTGCTTCAAAGAGGTGGGTGCTCCGCTCGTACAGCCTTTCCCTGCCGCCAGCAAAGCTCCCCGGCTCACCTCCCCCCATAGCAGTTCGCGGGAGGAAGGGGCCAGAGGCGGAGGCTTCTCTGCTACCTGCCTGGGCCGCTGATGATCCTCAGCTACCAGGCACTGCTGCTGCGGCTTCAATGAATGAGCTGGGGTGGCGCTTCCCAGAAGCCCTCTGCAGCGGCGGGCAGGAGCGGTTAGCCTCCCACAGAGGGAGGCAGGAGGGCGGCGAAGAGCCTGGCTCTGCAGTGGCCCAGCCCGGCCAGGCAGCGGAGAAGCCTCCCCACCCCCCGGTGGGCGCCGTTCCCCTGCGAGCAGCCAGAGGTGAGCCTTTTCCGCGGCTCTCTGGCTGGCTGCAGCTGCCTGGGCTTGCTGCGCTGCCCCCTGCCCGCCGTGCCCTACAACCGGTATCTCCTGCAGAGGGTGCCGGGCTCAGGCAAGGGGTGGCGGGGAGGAGAGTCCGGGAAGGCTGAAAGGAGACGGAGAGAGGAGACGGGGGGACAGGGAGGGTCAGCTTACGGGTGGGAGAGTATTGAAGCTGGGGTCGTGGGGGGAGATTTGGGGACAGGGCGCTGGTTTACAAGGATGAGTGGGGAGACATTTGGAGAAGGAGAACAGGGTTATGGGATGTGAGTGGGATGAGATTTCGGGATGGAACACAGAGAGCAGGCTACAAGCATGAGTGGGGGGATATTTGGGGAATAGGGAGCTGGGTTTCGGGGGTAAGTGGGGATGGGGAACAGGGTTATGAGATCAGTTTGGGAGAGGGAGACTTTATAAAATTATAATTGATATTAGGCCAAGATGGACTGATATTTCCATCCGATTTATCAGCATATATTTGAAAAAAGCTTGAATCATCTGAGGCTGATAATTTCTTGTTAAATTAGATTTGTTTGCTTGTGTTTCCAGCACTGGACATCCTATATTGCTCTTGCTTTGTTTGCCAAACAGCTGTTGGCGCTGACTAGTGCTTTCCAGGAAGGAGCAGGGAGCTGCATGCTCAGAGGAGGAGGCGGGGCAGGGGCAGGACCTCATGGAAGAGGTGGAGTGGGGACGGGGGCAGCAAAGGGGGGGTGTCAGTGATGCAGCCCTCAGGCCAGTGCACTAGTCTTCATGTGGCCCTCATGGTCATTTGAGTTTGAGACCCCTGTTCTAAAGGGTTGGCAACAGCTTGATTTGTGGGTAAGATCTAACTTGTATATTGACCTGGGTCTGGGGCTTGGTCCTTTGGGAGCAGAAGAACCTTTTTCTGGGATATTGGTTTTCAGAACCATTCATCCCCATAAGGAGTGGTCCTAGTGGTGATACAAGGGGACTGGAGTATCTGAGGGAATAGCTTGTATGACTTCCGGTTAGCCAGTGGGGTAAAACCAAAGACCTCTCTGTTTGGCTGGTTTGGCGTGCCTGACATGTAAAGGACTCCCAGCCTTGAGCTGTGACTGCCCTGATCTAAGCAATTTGTCCTGAACAGAGGCGCAACTTCCACAGGGAACTCCCGGGCTGCAGTCTGCAGCCCCGGAGTTCTGTGTCCCAGGCAGGTGGGGACTGTTGCTTCTCTCCCCTGCTGGGCAGCAGGGAGAGAAGAAATGGTCCCTGACTGCAGTCCTGAGTTCTCTGTTCCTGGCAGGGGAGGCTGCAGATTCTCTCCACGCTGCCCAGCAGGGGAGAGAAGCCTTGGCCCCCGCGCCTGCCAGGGACAGAGAGTAAGGACTTGGGAGCCATGGTATAATTGCGCTATAACCGAACTCGCGGTATAGCGGGGCACGTTATACCGGGGCTCCACTATATAATAAAAATACTTGAAAACACTCACCTGTGATAAAAGATTTGGTGTTATTCTTAAACCACATGATGCAATGTTTGTTGCTAATGTTAAATCTTATAACAAAGAATTTGATGCTGATGGTAAATCCAATGAAAAGGTGTAACATGCATGATTTTGGGGGGAAAATTTCAGACATGCTACAAATAGTAAACAAGAAGCCCTATGGGAATATGCTTCTCAGCTAACACCTGTAAACAGGCTCAAATATCATCACAGCAGGGAACCAGAATACACCTGTGTGCTGTGTGGAAGGGCAAACTTAGGAACACCACAGCATGGCATTGATAATATCTGTATTGAGTTATCACCAGTTGGCAAAGCACAGTGGTTGACAATGCTGCACAGATACAAAGAGAGATTTTCTGGTGACCCATACAAAGCACACTGAACTTTGCAAAAACATTTGTGGAGAACACTACAATGTTTAGTGTCAGAGCGGTAGCCATGTTAGTCTGGATCTGCAAAAGCGACAAAGAGTCTGTCTATAAGGTGCTACAAGACTCTTTGTCACTAATCCAATGTTTGCAACACTTGGGCTTTGTATGTTCCAAACCTTCAGAAGGTTTTGGGAACACTGCCTCCGAATTAATCAGTGACCAATAATCCTGCAGGAAAATAGGGGGGCAGGTGTGACATTCTGCACCCCAAGGCAACACCCTGGCTCGCCAATATTTACCAAGGTGATGTGATTATAAAATATTTTATACAAAGTACATCATGTAAGGTATCAATGGAAAAGTTATGATTTGTTGAATGATTACCCTATTTGTATACCTCTCATTTTTCTACCTAGAGTTCTGAAAGCATGAGAGGGAAATTGACAAGCTCCTATGGCACTGGACTCCATTTGTGCCCGTACTTTTCCAGTAACTGTACTGGGGGTGTTTGCTCATGAAAGCAGTGTCAGGATGAGCTCTACCCTGACATCTGGTGGTGAGTTGTGGAAAAGAACTTCAGGGGCTGATCTTATTTGCATAGGCACACCCACCCCACCTAGCTTGAGCTCACAGCAACCCAAATGGTCACTTTGGCTGCTTTTGGATCCCCAGTTTCTCTGTTATTAGGGCAGGAATAATGAAGTGTTGTTACCCTGATTATGTGAATCAGGGACTGTGGATGTGTACTTGGTCTTTGTTAGGATGGAGCGACTCGCCTTCATCTAGGTAGCACTCCCTGGCCAAGGGATAGAGGTTCCAAAACCCAGCGATTTGAGTAAAAGTGTAGATGGGCATCTGTATTTTTTGTGGTGTGTGCTTTGTCTGAGGGCCCTGTTAGTCTATTGCACCTTGTTTCTGGTTCCCTGTAGAATATCAGCTCTTTTTTATTTTAATAGAAGTCTATTTTTAGGATTGGGTAGTAAAACTCTGCAGATGAACTTTTGAACTCTTCACTGACTAGGGACAGAGGCTTTTCGGCTGTGGGATTTTCAGGTTTGTTGGGTGATTTTGGGGTTTCTGGTCTCATGAACCTAAAGGAGAGGACATGGCCCATTTTGCTGTGGTGGGTTTTGCTCAGGGGTTGGTTTATGAACTCTAGTTGTGGTGTTTTCCCAATTTAATACTGATGTCATTTACCTTGTGTTATTAAAGATTTTCTGATACACTGATCTGTGCTTGCGAGAGGGGAAGTATTGCCTCTTTGAGGCCCCCAGAGGTGTCTGTAGCATTTTCCCAGATCACTGGGTGGGAGCTCGAGCCAGTTTTGCATTGCGTTGTTGAGAGGGAACTGCTGTGTACTGAACCTGGCCCTTGCTGCTATTAACTCAACCTGACAGAAGGGTTACACTTGGAAAAATGAAGCTCCCTCCACATGGTAGAAGCTATAAAAGGTGCAAGTAAGAAAATCACTTGGCCTCACTCCGCTCGTAACTCAACACCTGGAAAAATCTTAGGAAGAAAGACTGAACTGGGTGTTTGGTCCCAGGCTGAAGGGGTTTCCGGCCTGTGTATGGAAGACAGGTGAACTGTTTGTACCATATGGGTGACACACTGCGTAATTCAAATCCTGTCCAGTTTATAGAACTCAGATTGAAATTTTCCTTTATTTCTTAGGTAAACTACTTTGATCTGTACCCTTATTATTTATAATCTCTTCTGTAGTTAATCATTTTTGAAATTCAAAAGGGAAACCTGCTCAGGAACAGGGGCTGGTGCATTGTCCTCTCTGCATTGAGGGAAGGGCAGACTGGGTAATAAACTTACATTCACCGGGCTTCTGACCAGGGTAAGACGGTACAGCTCTGGGGTCCTAGGCTGGGGAGCTGGGGTGGGTGGAATTGGCTGGAGTCTTTATTTTTGGTTCCTGAGTGCCTAGTGAAAGCATTCAATTTAACTGCAGCTGGGCCCGTCCTTGGATGTGTCTGGCTGTGGAAGTGCAAAACCTGGAGAGGATTGCAGGTTGCCACAGCCTCACAGTGTGAGATTGAGCCCAGGTTGGTATGTCAGAGGGCTCATCAGTACTTCCATTTGAGGTTGCATCCTGGGCAAGACCTTCACACCAACCTAACAAACGAGCCCTGCTAGACCATGAGTCCATTTCCTTCTTGTCATGTGCTCAGTTACTAACGGAGATACTGTGGTTACAGCAGGGAAATCAGGACTCCTGGATTCTGCTTGTCATTCTCTCTGTGACCTTCACCAAGCCACGTCTCCCTATGCCTCAGTTTATCTACCAGTATAATGGGGATACAGTCATAATGACTTTCCTTTGCTAAGTGTTTTGAAGATCCTTCAATGAAAGTTGCTGCACATTATGATGATAGTTACTGATGAGAATTCCTGATCTCTGATCCCTTAGCGATAGCCCCAGGAGCCTGCAGAAAGTGTTTGTCTCTCCCCTCAGTCACCTTTCTGCAGATCTCTCTGTCTACTGTCTATGCATTAACACTGGACATTTACAGGCATTATCAGACTCTATGGAGAGTTGGACATTATCCCTATTTTTTTACTAATCAACTCTACTTTTTAAAAATACACAAATACACCGAGCAGCCAATTCCTCTCTGACTCAGTGGAGAGCCCAAGAGTTCTCATCTCCCTTTGGGAAGGTCCCTTAATTACTGTTTACTCCTGAAGCTGGATAAATAGCACAAAAATGGAAAGAGAGGCATTGGCCAGAGTGTCTCTGATCTCCAGTCTGTTTACATTCAGATGCTGCTTCTCCCCCAGAGGCTGAGCGAATCCCCCCGGGATTGCACACAGCTATTGTTATAAACGGTGCAAACCCCTGTGTTGGCTCTCAGCGTGGGATGCTGCTGCAGATGCTGGGGTGAGAGAGGCGTGGGACACGGCTACCTGAGGGAGGTTCCCAGGGAAGACACGTCTGTCTCACAATTCACAGGTACCCATCTCTTGCTGAGGAGTTCACCTGTTCGACAAAGTGCAGCGTAGGCGTGATGGGATAGAGAATAGATCTCTGGTCCTTTCTTCTCTGCAAAGCCATTTAACATGCTGGGCCCTTGCCACCAGGGATGTGTTTGCACCAATATCACTGGCCAAAAGTGTCCCTCTTTGCTCTGCCCTTTGCTGATGGGCTGCAGCCCTGAGGTGGCTGCATTTCAGTGGCACAGGGGATCCTTCAGGATGAAAGGTCTTGATAGAGAGACAAGGCCAGATTCTGAGGTCATGTCCTGTGTGTTCTCAGGCCCCACGTAAGCAAAACTCCCCTTGGAGTAAGAACTGAGTAAAGACCTCAGGAGCCCGCTTTGTGGGAGTTAATGCACAGGGACTCTCACCTCCTCCTCTTCCATTTCAGGGCTCTGGCTGTTAACTGGGATGTGGTGGGGCTCTCACTTGACTTTCTGCTGGAAAGCGTGGCAGGGCTAGGGCTCCTCACAGGAACAATTATATGAACTTTTTAACATGAGCAAGATCCTTTCTCCTGGCTTCATTTGAGAAGTCGTCTGAACTGTTCTGCCTGAAACTGTTAAAGACCAGTTCAAGCAGAAGCAGACACACAGTGTTGAAAATTTCAGTCCAAATAGTTAAAGTTTGGCAAACTTATAAGCAACTTGCAATGAGGTTTCCTAATTGAAGGTGTCTGACATTGTTCACTAATCATGGTGCCACCAGCACCACCTACAATGGCCAGTCCATTTGTGAATCCCATTCAGCTATGCTCTTTGCTCCAATAATGTCTGTGGCAAGGAGTTCCACAGGCCAAATATGGATTTCTTTTCTCAGTGTCATATGTTCATTCTTTTAATGTAATGAAATATTCCCTTTTTCACATGTTATGAGACAGAATAAATATAGATGCCTGACCTACTTTCTTTATCGAAAGATTCATAGGGTTTAAGATCAGAAGAGACAATTAGATCATCTTGGCTGAACTCTTATATAACAAAAGCCATTACATGTAACCCAGTTAAAGAGAGAAGAAATTTTCTCCATTTCTTTTATGGCAGCCTTTCAAATACTTGAAGACCGCTATCATGTCCCTTCTTGATCTCCTCTTTTCCAAACTAAACATACCCAGTTCCTTCAGCCTCTGCTCGTATGGTTTGCATTCCATCCCTTGGATCCTTTCCAGCTTCTCTACATCCTTTCTATACAGCAGTGACCAAAATTTCACACAGCCCTCCAGTTGAGACCTCAGCAGCACAGAGTAGAGTGGTACTATCACCTACCATGACTTGCGTGCTAATCCTCTGTTAATGAAACAAAAACTTCATTTCCTTTTTTTGCAACAGCAAAATAATCCACACCCCTGAGAGATGTCGCTATATCAACCTAACTATGGTGTAGACAGCATGAGGTTGACAGAACAATTCTTCCATCAACATTGCTACCATCTCTCAGGGAGGTGAATTATCTAGCCTGAAGGGACAAATGCCATTCATGTAAATAGTGTGTACACTTAAGCTCTTTGCAGAACCACTCTAGTGTTTTAAGTGAAGCCAAGATGTCAAGCAGATATTCCAGAAAAGCATCCAGTCTGCATCTGACTTGGAGAATTCACCACTTTCCTTTAAAGTTTGTCCCAATAGTTAATCACCCTGAGTGCTAATCGTTTGGCCCTTATTTCCGATTGTAATTTGTCTGGTTTCAGCTTCCAGCCATTGGATCTCCCTGCCTTTCTGAAATGGATTACAGAGCCCATTAGTACCCAGGGTTTTCTCCCCATTGAAGTCTCTGCTTTATTGCCTTTATAATGAGATAAATAGATGAAGCTCTTTAAATCTCTCTCTGTCAGGTGTTTTCTGCAGTGGTGGGAGTGCCTTCTTTCAAGGACGTATCTGGTGAAGCACAGGTCAAAATAAACAGAAGCATTGTTGTTAAGTACATGTACAGCATTGAAACACTGCATTAAAATACACCACTGGGACCGCACCAATCGCTTTCCTGCTGACCCTTGACAAGCACATATGTTGACGTACACTACAAGCATGGTGAGTGTTCCCAGGCCAGGGGATGCTGTGCGTGAGAGAAAAGCAACGTGAAAGAGGTCGCAGGGCACTTCTCAGGGATCTATAATAAACAGCAGAGGTCGGCAACCATTCAGAAGTGGGGTGGCAAGTCTTCATTTCTTCACTCTAATTTAAGGTTTTGCACCCCAGTAACACATTTTAACATTTTTAGAAGGTCTCTTTCTATATGTCTATACTATAGAACTAAACTATTGTTGTATCTAGAGTAAATAAAATGTTTAAGAAGCTTCATTTAAAATTAAATTAAAATACAAATGATATTAAAATGCAGAGCTCTCCTGATTGGTGGCCAGGACCCGGGCAGTGTGAGTGCCACTGAAAATCAGCTCGAGTGCCGCTTTCAGAGACATCGTTCTGCCTCAGCGTTGGACACCTTCTCTCCTACTCCATGTCAGATTCCAACTTAACCGACTTCACCAACCCCTCCACCTTCATCCTGCTGGGTATTCCTGGCCTGGAGGCAGCCCATGTCTGGATCTCCATCCCCTTCTGCACCATGTACGCCATAGCTCTTGTGGGGAACTTCACCATCCTGTTCATTGTGAAGAGGGAGCCGAGCCTCCATGGGCCCATGTACTATTTCCTCTGCATGCTGGCCGTCACTGACCTGGTCCTGTCTACCTCCATCCTGCCCAAAATGCTGAGCATCTTCTGGTTCAATTCCAGGGAGATCAATTTCAATGCCTGCCTCACCCAGATGTACTTCCTTCTCAGCATCTCTACGATGGAGACTGGGATCCTCGTGGCCATGGCTTTTGATCGCTATGTGGCCATCTGCGATCCCCTGAGACATTCCACCACCCTGACAAACCCTGTGGTGGCCAAAATTGGCCTGGCTCTGGTACTGCGCGGCGCCGTACTCATACTGCCCCATCCCTTCCTGGCCAGGAGGTGGCCATATTGCAGAACCAACATCATTCCCCACACGTACTGTGAGCACATAGCTGTGGTGAAACTGGCCTGTGCCGACATCAGCATCAGTAGTTACTACAGCCTCTCGGTGGCAGTCTTTGTGATCGGTCTGGATGTGTTTTTTATCGCCATGTCCTATATTCAGATCCTCAGGGCCAT
Organism: Sternotherus odoratus; assembly: GCA_032164245.1. NCBI lineage: Eukaryota > Metazoa > Chordata > Testudines > Kinosternidae > Sternotherus > Sternotherus odoratus. Next base: position 295,918,297 of record JAVMKO010000001.1, read on the forward strand.
CTTCAGCCTCCCAACAAAGGACGCCCGGCTCAAGACTTTCGGGACCTGCGTCTCCCACATCTGTGTCATCTTAACTTCTTACACCCCAGCTCTCTTCTCCTTCCTGACGCACCGCTTTGGGCACAATGTGGCCCAGCATTTCCACATTCTCATGGCTAACGTGTACCTCCTAGTGCCTGCCATGCTAAACCCCATCATCTATGGGGTGAGAACCCAACAGATCCGGGATAGGCTGCTGAAGCCCTTTACTCATAAAAGGACCTAAAGTTTTCTCCTGGTGCTCTGGCTCTCAGATTGAGCTCCATGCAGAGCTGGCTGGTGAGATGGTTCTGGAGCCTCTTCCCTGAATCACTGACTGGCCAGTCAGAGACATTAAACTCTTTCCTGACCTTACTGTGCTGTGTCAGCATAAGAAACTGGACGTCTGTACAAGTCATGCATCTTTCTAATTGCTGGTAACTGGAAGCCTGAGGCCCCACCCCTCTGCCGTGCTTCTTCCCCCAAGGTTACACCCCTGCTCTGCCTCTTCCCCTCAAGGCCCTGCCCCACACTCTCTCCTCTCCTCCCCATCATCTCTCACTCTTTGGATCATCCCTGTGACACTCTGCACCCAAAAGCACCCCATATTTTCCATAGTGTTGTAATTATGGTATGTTTTGTACAAAGTATGGCCTGTGAGGTATCATTGTAAAAGTCTTGGTCTCCTAAACATTGATATCCCCTTGGGTTGTATGTGCTGTCATTGTGTGTGATGCTATGAAATCTTGCAAGGTGTGAATAACTAAAGAGGGATGTGAGTCTGGAAACACCCAAAACCAGCCTCTCAGGTATGTCAGTGGAGTAGCCAGACAGTGTTAATATCTGTCATCAACACTCATCGAGGAAAAAAATCCATTATCGCAGGAACTCTGTACGTGTAAGTCTCCTCGGAGGGAATACAGTGACAATAGAGAATGTTTGGGCAATGGGGAAAGACCTTCCACATCACATACATAAACTTTCCAGCAAGGTGGAAGAAACTCTAAAAGATGCAGAAGAACATAATCACTTGTCTTCACTCCCCCACAACTCAGCACCTACAAGAATCTCTGGAAGACAAAGGACTTTGAACACAGGAGGGGGACCCAAACTGCACAGCAGATAAAGCCTCAATAATCTGTAAAACTGCTTGTATCATCAGTGATGGTGAGATATTGCTGATTCCAATCCTATCTAGTGTGTACAAGTCTTAGATTGCAAATTTGTTTGATTTCCAATGTAAACTGCCTTGATCTGTTTGATATCACTTATGATCACTTAACATCTATCCTTCTGTAGCTAAGAAACCTGATTTATGTTTTATCTTAACCAGTGTGTTTTTGAGTGTTTGGGAAGCTCTGCAACAAAGGGTGGTGAATATATTCCCTCCATCGAGGGGGGAGCGGACTATTTAATGAGTTTACGCCATATAGATCAGTGTGCAGTGCAAGACGGTCTAATTCTGGGTTTATACTCCAGCAGGCTGTCAGGCTGGGGAGATGGGAAATGAGCTGGTGCCTCCATTGTTTGTCCATGAGTGGCTTAGGTATCTTAGTTGGGTGTGTGGCACCATCTGCTGTCGTGTTGGGTGATAACATGGTCCAGAGGGGGTGGCTGTCCGTCACCAGCTGAGCAGGGGGAGCGGCCAATCCAGCTGAATGGTTTTGGGGCACAGCAGTTCCAACAGCTTCCAAGGCTTCACCCTGGGTGTACAACCCCTCACAATCTCCACCTCCTCTCCAGCCACCCCAGCTGGGCTCCCTCTGCTCTGGGGCTGAGACAGGAGCTGCTGCAGCCTGACAAGGAGCCTTCCTCCATGTAGGAGGTAGCCCTGAGTGATGACCCAATGCCTCCCTCCATTCTGCAGTCACCAGACATCATTATACATAGATGTTAGGGGCTTATTCACTCACTGATCACATGGGGGGGGGGGGTGCCTGGCACAGAATGGATGATTCAGCATTTGTGCTCCCAAGGCCCCAACCTGTGGCTCAGGCTTTGAGAGGGAACTGACCTCTGGGAGGGGAGCAGTCACACAACACACCTCTTGGGGATAGAGCAGGGGTGACGGAGGGTACCCCAACCCAGGTCCCGATTTTCAAGACTTGGTTCCTGACATGCTTGTGAAAACTGTCTCTTTAAGAGAGGAGGCAGGTCCGACTGAATAAATGGTTCTCTGTGGAAATGCTAATGACCCCACTGACAGAGGGGAGGAGGAAATTCCCTGGGTTGGGAAGACACAGAAAGCAGCTGTGAAAGAACTGTGGGGGAAGTCACACCTCTTAGCCCAGAGAGCACAGATCACAACCCTGTAGGAAAGGGGGAGGACAAGGTCCAAGTGCTGGGAGTGGGGAATCACAGGGAAAGTCCAAGGGGGGGGGGATGGATTTTTTCCAATGGCATAACCCTGGGGTTGGGAAGCATCCCCACAGAGGGCTAGCAAAGTTCTCTTACATCCTTACCTCAGCAGACCCTGGCATACCAAGACCCCAAAGATGACCTTGGACTGAGATCCCTACTGAAGGGGACACCAAGGGGAAAGGGAAACCAGTAACTAACCACGTGTTAGCTTCAGGGAGGAGTTGAAAGACATGATGGGTATTAAACTAATCTGATCTGTCAAAATAGAAGGTGTGGTATAACAAAAATAATGAAAACACCTCTCTCTCCCTCTCTCTGGGATAAAAGATTTGGTGTTATTTTTAAATCTCATGATGCAAAGTTTGTTACTAATGGTAAATCTTATAACAAAGAATTTGGCGCTGATGGTAAATCCTGTGAAAAGGTGTAACATGCATGATTTTTGGGGAAAGCTTTTGGACACGCTACAAATAGTAAACAAGCAGCCCTATTGGGATACTGCTTCTCAGTTAACACCTGTACTCAGGCTCAAAGTTCATCACAGCAGGAAAACCATAATAATCCTGGTCTGCTGTGTGGAAGGGGAAACTGAGGCACACCACAGCATGGCATTGATGAATATCTGTATTGAGTTATCACCAGTTGGAAAAGCACAATGGTTGACAATCCTGAACAGATACAAAGAGAGGTTTTCTAGTGATCCATTGAAGGCACACAGAACTTTGTAAAAACACATGTGAAGAACACTACAATGTTTGCGTTGTATGTTCCAAACCTTAAGAAAGCATCGGGAACACTGCCTCGGAATAGTAACCAATACTCTTGAAGTAGGGGGCAGATGTAACATTCTGCTCCCCAAAGCAACACTCTGGGACTCCCATATTTACCACAGTGATGTGATTGTGATATATATTATACAAAGTATGTCATGTAAGGAGGTATCAATGAAAAAGTTATGATTTCCTGAATACGATTACCCTATTTGTATGCATGTATTATTTTTGTAGCTAAAGATCTGAGAGCAAGCCAGGGCATGTGACCAACTCCTGTTACACTGGATTCCATTTGTTCGTGTACTTTTCCACTAACTGTGCTGGGCAATTTTGTTTAGAAATTGGCCTCACTCCGCACAAAACTCACCACCATTAGGAACAAAGACTGAACTGGGGCTATGGTCCCAAGCTGAAGGAATTTCTAGGCTGTGTATGGAGGTGGACTGTTTGTACAATCAGGGTGACACTGCGTGATTAAAATCCTGTCTAGTTTATAGAACTCAGACTGTGATTTTCCTTTATTTCTTAGGTAATCTACTTTGATCTGTACACTTATTACTTATAATCACATAAAATCTATCCTTCTGTAGTTAATAAATCAGTCTTACAGATTTTTCCCCATACAATGTATTGTTTGAAATGCAAAAGGGAAACCTGCTCAGGAATAAGGGCTGGTGCATTGTCCTCTCCATGTTGAGGGTGGACTGGGTAATAAATTTACACTTGCCAGGCTCCTGGCTTGGTTAAGACAGTACAGCTCTGGGGTCCTAGGCTGGGGAGCTGGGGGGAATTAGCTGGAGCCTCTCTCTTGTTGGTTCATGAGTGCCTAGTGAAAGCATTCATGTAACTTCAGCTGGGTGCAGTTGTGTCTGGCTGTGGCAGTGCAAAACCTGGAGAGGATTGCAGCTTGTCACAGCCTCACAGTGGGAGAGGGAGCCTAGGTAGGTATACCAGAGGGCTCAGTGGTACCCCAGTTCCAGGTTGCATCCTGGGCATCTCCATCATACCGACCTAATGAACAAGCCCTGCTACATCGTTAGTCCATTTACTTCTTGTCACATGCTCAGTTACTAATGGAGGGACTGTGGTTAAAGCAGGGAAGTCCTGTGTTCTGTCTGTCACTTTCTGTGTGACCTTCACCAAGTCATGTCTCCCTCTGTCTCAGTTTAACTATGAGTATAATGGGGCTTTGTTCATAGTGACTTAGCTTTGCTAGAATCAGAGAGGTAGCCGTATTAGTCTGGAATTGCTGAAGTGACAAAGAGTCCTGTGGCACCTTAAAGACTAGCTAAAGTATTGAAGCATAAGCTTTCGTGGGCTAGTACCCACTTCGTTGGATGCATGCAGTGGAAGGAACTTACTTCCACTGTATGCATCCAACAAAGTAGATATTAGCCCACGAAAGCTTATGCTTTAATACCATAGTTAGTCTTTAAGGTGCCACAGGATTCTTTGTCACTTTAGCTTTGCTAGGTGTATTGAAGATCCTTCGATGAAAAGTGCTGCACAATATGATGATAGTTAGTGATGAGAATTATTGATCTCTAATCCCTTAGCGATAGCCCCGTGTACCTGCAGAAAGTGTTTGTATCTCCCCTCAGTCACCTTTCTCCAGATCTCTCTGTCTACTATCTACCCATTAATACTGGGCATTTACAGGCATTATCAGACTCTATGGAGAGTTGGACATTATCCCTGGTTTTCTTATTAATCAACAATCCTTTTTAAAAATACACAAATGCACAGAGCAGCCAATTCCTCTCTGACTCAGCGGAGAGCCCAAGAGTTCTCATCTCCCTTTGGGAAGGTCCCTTAATTATTATTTACTCCTGAAGCTAGATAAATAGCACAAAAATTGAAAGAGAGGCATTGGCGAGAGTGTCTCTGGTCTCCAGCCTATTTCCATCCAGATGCCGCTTCTCCCCTAGAGACTGAGCGAATCCCCCCGGGATTGCACACAGCTATATTATAAATGGTGCAAAACCCTGTGTCTGCTCTCGGCGTGGGATGCTGCTGCAGATGCTGGGGTGAGAGAGGTGTGGGAAACGGCTGCCTGAGGCGGATTCGCAGGGAAGACACGTCTGTCTCAGAATTCACAGGTACCCATCTCTTGCGAGGGGCTCACCTGCTTGGCAAACCCAGTGCACCACGGGCGTGATGGGATAGAGAATAGGTCTCTGGTCCTTTCCACTCTGCACAGCCATTAAACATGCTTTGGCCCTTGCCTCCAGGGATGTGTTTGCACCAATATCACTGGTCAAAATATCCCTCTTTGCTCTGCCCCTGGCTGATGGGCTCCAGCCCAGAGGTGGCTGCATTTCAGTGGCACAGGGGATCCTTCAGGATGAAAGGTCTTGATAGATAGACAAGGCCAGATTCTGAGGTCATGTCCTGTGTGTTCTCAGGCCCCACGTAGGCAAAACTCCCCTTGGAGTAAGAACTGAGTAAAGACCTCAGGAGCCCGCTGTGTGGGAGTTAATGCACAGGGACTCTCACCTCCTCCTCTTCCATTTCAGGGCTCTGGCTGTTAACTGGGATGTGGTGGGGCTCTCACTTGACTTTCTGCTGGAAAGCATGGCAGGGCTAGGGCTCCTCACAGGAACAATTATATGAACTTTTTAACATGAGCAAGATCCTTTCTCCTGGCCTCATATGAGAAGTCATCTGAACTGTTCTGCCTGAAACTATTAAAGACCAGTTCAAGCAGAAGCAGACACACAGTGTCGAAAATTTCAGTCCAAATAGTTAAAGTTTGGCAAACTTATAAGCAACTTGCAATGAGGTTTCCTAATTGAAGGTGTCTGACATTGTTCACTAATCATGGTGCCACCAGCACCACCTACAATGGCCAGTCCATTTGTGAATCCCATTCAGCTATGCTCTTTGCTCCAATAATGTCTGTGGCAAGGAGTTCCACAGGCCAAATATGGATTTATTTTCTCAGTGTCATATGTTCATTCTTTTAATGTAATGAAATATTCCCTTTTTCACATGTTATGAGACAGAATAAATATAGATGCCTGACCTACTTTCTTTATTGAAAGATTCATAGGGTTTAAGATCAGAAGAGACCATTAGATCATCTTGTCTGAAATCTTATATAACAAAAGCCATTACATGTAACCCAGTTAAAGAGAGAAGAAATTTTCTCCATTTCTTTTATGGCAGCCTTTCAAATACTTGAAGACCGCTATCATGTCCCTTCTTGATCTCCTCTTTTCCAAACTAAACATACCCAGTTCCTTCAGCCTCTGCTCGTATGGTTTGCATTCCATCCCTTGGATCCTTTCCAGCTTCTCTACATCCTTTCTATACAGCAGTGACCAAAATTTCACACAGCCCTCCAGTTGAGACCTCAGCAGCACAGAGTAGAGTGGTACTATCACCTACCATGACTTGCGTGCTATGCCTCTGTTAATGAACCAAAAACTCCATTTCCTTTTTTTGCAACAGCAAAATAATCCACACCTCTGAGAGATGTCGCTATATCAACCTAACTATGGTGTAGACAGCATAAGGTTGACAGAACAATACTTCCATCAACATTGCTACCATCTCTCAGGGAGGTGAATTATCTAGCCTGAAGGGACAAATGCCGTTCATGTAAATAGTGTGTACACTTAAGCTCTTTGCAGCACCGCTCTAGTGTTTTAGTGTAGACAAGATGTCAAGCAGATATTGCAGAAAAGCATCCAGTCTGCATCTGACTTGGAGAATTCACCACTTTCCTTTAAAGTTTGTCCCAATAGTTAATCACCCTGAGTGCTAATCGTTTGGCCCTTATTTCCGATTGTAATCTGTCTGGCTTCAGCTTCCAGCCATTGGATCTCCCTGCCTTTCTGAAATAGATTACAGAGCTCAGGGTTTTCTCCCCATTGAAGTCTCTGCTTTATTGCCTTTATAATGAGATAAATAGATGAAGCTCTTTAAATCTCTCTCTGTCAGGTGTTTTCTGCAGTGGAGGGAGTGCCTTCTTTCAAGGATATATCTGGTGAAGCACAGGTCAAAATAAACAGAAGCATTGTTGTTAAGTCCATGTACAGCATTGAAACACTGCATTAAAATACACCACTGGGACCGCACCAATCGCTTTCCTGCTGACCCTTGACAAGCACATATGTTGACGTACACTACAAGCATGGTGAGTGTTCCCAGGCCAGGGGATGCTGTGCGTGAGAGAAAAGCAACGTGAAAGAGGTCGCAGGGCACTTCTCAGGGATCTATAATAAACAGCAGAGGTCGGCAACCATTCAGAAGTGGGGTGGCAAGTCTTCATTTCTTCACTCTAATTTAAGGTTTTGCGGGCCGGTAACACATTTTAACATTTTTAGAAGGTCTCTTTCTATATGTCTATACTATAGAACTAAACTATTGTTGTATCTAGAGTAAATAAAATGTTTAAGAAGCTTCATTTAAAATTAAATTAAAATACAAATGATATTAAAATGCAGAGCTCTCCTGATTGGTGGCCAGGACCCGGGCAGTGTGAGTGCCACTGAAAATCAGCTCGAGTGCCGCTTTCAGAGACATCGTTCTGCCTCAGAGTTGGACACCTTCTCTCCTACTCCATGTCAGATTCCAACTTAACCGACTTCACCAACCCCTCCACCTTCATCCTGCTGGGCATTCCTGGCCTGGAGGCAGCCCATGTCTGGATCTCCATCCCCTTCTGCGCCATGTACGCAATAGCCATCTTGGGGAACTTCACCATCCTGTTCATTGTGAAGACAGAGCCGAGCCTCCATGGGCCCATGTACTATTTCCTCTCCATGCTGGCTGTCACTGACCTGGTCCTGCCTACATCCATCCTGCCCAAAATGCTGAGCATCTTCTGGTTCAATTCCAGGGAGATCAATTTCAATGCCTGCCTCACCCAGATGTACTTCCTTCTCAGCATCTCTACGATGGAGACTGGGATCCTCGTGGCCATGGCTTTTGATCGCTATGTGGCCATCTGCAATCCCCTGAGACATTCCACCACCTGACAAACCCTGTGGTGGCCAAAATTGGCCTGGCTCTGGTACTGCGCGGCGCCGTACTCATACTGCCCCATCCCTTCCTGGCCAGGAGGTGGCCATATTGCAGAACCAACATCATTCCTCACACGTACTGTGAGCATATCGCTGTGGTGAAGCTGGCCTGTGCCGACATCAGCATCAGTAGTTACTACAGCCTCTCTGTGGCAGTCTTTGTGATTGGTCTGGATGTGTTTTTTATCGCTGTGTCCTATACCCAGATCCTCAGGGCCATCTTCAGCCTCCCAACAAAGGACGCCCGGCTCAAGACTTTTGGGACCTGCGTCTCCCACCTCTGTGTCATCTTAGCCTTTTACATCCCAGCTCTCTTCTCCTTCCTCACACACCGCTTTGGGCACAATGTGGCCCTGCATTTCCACATTCTCATGGCCAACATGTACCTCCTAGTGCCTGCCATGCTAAACCCCATCATCTATGGGGTGAGGACCCAACAGATCTGGGATAGGATGCTCCAGCTCTTTACTCGTAAGGGAACCTAAAGTTTTCTCCTGGTCCTCTGACTCTCAGACCGAGCTCTATGCAGAACTGGCTGGTGAAATGGTGCTGGGCCATCTTCCCTGAATCTCTGACTGCCCAGGCAAAGAAACATTAAACCCTTTCCTGACCTTACTGTGCTGTGTCAGTGCAACAAACAGGGGAATCTGTCAATGTACAACTCATGGGTTTGCCACCTTTCTAACTGCTGGTAACTGGAAGCCTAAGGCCCCACGCCTCTGTCCTGACTCTTCCCCCAGGTTACAACCCTGCTCTGCCTCTTCACCCTTCGCCTGTCCTCCCCATCATCTCTCATTCTCTGGATCATCCCTGTGACACTCTGCACCCCAAAGCACCCCTTATTTTCTATGATGCTGTAATTACGGTATGTTTTGTACAAAGTATGCCCTGTGAAGTATCATTCTAGAAGCCTTGATCTGCTCCACATTAACATCCCCCTGGGATCTATGTGCTGCCATTGTATGTGAAGCTATTAAATCTTGCTACGTGTGAGTTATTAAAGTGTGATTTGAGTCTGGAAACACCCAAAACCAGGTATGTCAATGGAGTAGCCGGGCAGTGTTAATTGCTGTCTGCGCTAGACGCTCATGCACTAAGCTCCGGACGTACCCACTTCGATCCCGCCTTCCGATGACTGGGGTCTGGCAGTGTTACATCTGCTCCCAGAAGGAGGCGCTAGAATGGAACCGCACTCCGTGTGTGGGCCTAGAAAACCAGAGCCAGGGTAGGGCCTGAACCCTGTTCTAACTCCAAACCATATGGGGCCAGCGTGTGGGACCCACACACAGCTGTCTGGCAGGCGTCCAGGTGCGGGAGCTTGAGGGGGGCCACGACAGGAAGCCTGGAGCTGGTGCATGGACACTAGGGGATTGTGAGTGGAAGGGGACTGGAGCGGGGCGATCCCCGACCTGCAGGGAGCTGTCCTCAAGAATTTCTCTTCCTCCTCATGTGGCCCACTCTCCTCTGCCCTCAGCGTTTCCCAGCATGCTCCGGTTCCCAGACTGATCCAGCTAGGATCCCCGAAGGAAATGTTTCCTGCACCAGGCAGTGCCGGTTTAGGGTCTGGGAGAGGATTGGTCTCTCCCTGGGAAAGTGCTCACCAGAATGGAAGAGGCAGGGAGTCCCTATTCCAGTGCATTACATCCCATCTCCTTCTTTCTCTCTCCTGCATTTCCTTTTCTCTCCCTTTCCCTTCTAACTCCCTCCACACACACACATGCCTCCTTCTCTCCGCCACTTGGAGTGTGCAGCCCACTCCAGCTGCCAGTTACAAACACAGCAGAGTCTGCTTTTTAGCCAGGGCTGGAGGCTGCTTGAAAGATTTCCGCACTCCACTCGTACGGCTCAGCCTTTGTAGGGATGTCATAGCCGCAGGCTGCTACAAAACTACCACTCTATAGAACAAGGGGTGTCCCAGCTCCAGTGATTTGCTCACTGGCAATGATTTCTTCTGTGTCGCTCAGGCTGGTAAAGTGTCCACCTTCAGCAAGAAGGGGCGTTCTGCTGGGACCTCTTCGGGAAAGGGGAGAGTCCCAGGACCTGCTGAAGCAATGATAGTCTCCTTGATTCCTCTGCAGCAATGGGAAGCTGCATGCTTCCAGGGTCGGAGTGGCTGAGACCAGCTCCTGCCCTGCAGCTGAAGGCAGCGCTGCCTCAGGGAGAAAAATGTCCGTGTTGCCGCTAAACAAGGGACAAACCCAATGCTAGGGGGCATAGGAACATGTGTCCCAGAGGGGAGCCCAGAGAAGATTGATCGAACCATCGAAACCACTGAGGAGGGGGCTGAGGGTTCCTTTAACACTGCAGCGGACGGCAACGTCAGTTCAGGAAGTGTTGCACAAACGGCTTCGTTCCTTTAGAGGCTGTCCCAATTAACCTTCAAAGACAGGCAGACAGTGAGAGGAAGCTTGAATACAGTTTTATTTGCTAGAAAATTGAAGCCAAAGAGTTAATACTCAAATTATGGCTTCCTTCTATACATTTTTAAGACCTTTTAATACTTTTCTTTAAGTAGAGGAGGGGCTCCAGGCAATTTGACAAGCGGAAGAGTTTTATGGTCATGTTTGTTTTACAACCATTGTTTCTTATCTAGTTACTTCACTTATCTGCCTGGAACTTCTCAAAACAATACATGCAGACAACAAAGTTCCTATTTTGTAAAGACACATATGGGGCAAGAATGTATGGAACAAGATAAGAGTTGGAAATGTATAAGACAAGAGACAAATGTATGAGACAAGATAAGAGTTTGACGTGCATGAGAGGAGCAGGAATGTATGTGCCAAGATGAGAGTGATGTGGTAACTTAGAATACTGTTACAACATTTGAAATACATTCTCTTAAAATCTAGATTATTCCTACAGAAGGGAGAGGGGGCTGGAACCTGCCGCTGAGACAACTATCCAGGCTGTTAGCCGGGAGCCCTTCATGGCTGAGCAGGGGATAGATCCCACTCTAGAGAGCACAGGGGGCCCAGAGGAGGAAACTGGGGGGGGGGGGGGGAATAGGAGGAGCACAGGAATGTCTCTTTGCTGATCACATGGGGGAGGATGCCCAGGCCAGAATGGATGATTCAGTATTTGTGCTCCTAGGCACCCAACCTGTGGCTGTGCTTGACCAGTGTGTTGGGGAAACAATCTTGTTGGGACAGAAATGTCTCCATGGAGATTCTGTAAGTGAATAGTCTGTGTCTCAGGCTGAGAGAGATGACTGGGTAGCTGAGTCTGCGGAGCAGAACAGCTGTGCAGTTAATCTCTTGGGAATGCAGGGGAGTGCAGGTATAGGATCATTTCTAGACACTTTGGATATGACTCGTAGGCTCTCAGTGGACTTAACATGTGATTCCAGGTGGAAGCAGGGCCTGGTAAGAGAAGTGCAAAAGAACTTTAAGTCTAACTTGCTGGTGAAAATGGATGGTATCTCTTTAAGACAGAGTCCAGCCTTAGAATTGGTAACAGTTGAGGATCTGAAAACTAGTAAACAAGCTAGTGTCTGTGTTGATCCTCTCATCTTTATTTCTTTTTTTTATAAATAAACCTTCAGATTTTAGATTCTAAAGGGTTGGCAACAGCTTGATTTGTGGGTAAGATCTAACTTGTATATTGGCCTGGGTCTGGGACTTGGTCCTTTGGGATCAGGAGAACCTTTTTTCTTTTCCTGGAGTATTGGTTTTCAGAACCATTCATCCCCATAAGGAGTGGTGCTGGTGGTGATACTAGGGGTCTGGAGTATCTGAGGGAATAGCTTGTATGACTTCTGGCTAGCCTGTGGGGTAAAACCAAAGAGCTCTCTGTTTGACTGGTTTGGCGTGCTTGACATGTAAAGGACTCCCAGCCTTGAGCTGTGACTGCCCTGATCTAAGCAATTTGACCTGAATTGATACTTTCTGTAGTGTCCTGCCAAAGGCTGCGTCGTTACAAGGGGATCTTGAGGGGAAACAAAGGCCAGTAACTAAACCAGTGGCGGACCGTGCATTTCACACCTAGGCCTTCAGTAGTGCTCCGTCTGAATCAATTCACCCCTCAATAACTATTTTATGGTTATAAAAATCATCTTATTATGTAGAAATCTATATATATAAAAGTCAAGTGGTGTATGTATGAGTGTATTATGTACGTATGACTGCGAAGTCCTCCCGCACCGTTTGAGCCAGAGACTTGAATTTTGGTACAGTGAGGGGTCTTGGGGTCTAGATGATCGTAAGGGTCGAAAAATTTTCGGATCTCACCTCTGACGCCCCCCAGGGGTGAAAGTCTTTCAGGGCCAATCACATCAGCTTGGCAGTTAGGTGGTGATAATACCCCCCTCCAACAGACACCTCACTCGCTCAGCTCACCCCTCCCTCCTCCAACGGAACCCCGGAGATCCCTCAGTTCTCTGCCCCTCCCACCTCCCCAACGGAACCCCGGAGATCCCTCAGTTCTCTGCCCCTCCCACCTCCCCAACGGAACCCCGGAGATCCCTCAGTTCTCTGCCCCTCCCACCTCCCCAACGGAACCCCGGAGATCCCTCAGTTCTCTGCCCCTCCCACCTCCCCAACGGAACCCCGGAGATCCCTCAGTTCTCTGCCCCTCCCACCTCCCCAACGGAACCCCGGACTACATCAGCTCTGTGCCCCCCCCACCTGCGAAGGTCCCCGGAATCCCTCGGCTCTGGGCCCCCTCCCCCCCTGCGACAGATCTGAGTTGGGTTTGGTGGGACGGTAAGTGAGGTGGGGGTGTCGGATTCGGTCGGGGGGGTGAGGTGGGGGTGTCCGGTTTGCTTGGGGGGGTGGGAAGGTGTCGGGGTGGGTGAGGGGTGAGGGGTGGGTGTTGGGGTTGGTCAGGGGGTGTCAGCTGTCTGCCACCTCCCCACCTCCGACTGACCCGAGCAGCGCCGGGCACTTATGCTAGTACAGTATAAAGATTAGGGGTGCACAAGTCTTCTACTACTGCAGCTACAGCTGCGATACCCCCCCCCCCCCCAAAAAAAAAAAAAACACATCAATAATATCCTCATAAAGTCGCAATATTATTTAGGAAAAAAGCAACATTTTACTCACCAAAAATTCAGATTATTTGTAGACAAAATCCATCCTCCTCTGACTATCCAATCAACAGGTGTGAATACGGTGACGTTGCCTTACTAGAGGGCCCTGCCTTACGCCTGCTAGAGGGCCCTGGTGTCACCAACTTAAAATCTGATTGGTTAAAGCAACAGTTTAATCAACATTTTTTTCTGTTAGAGGGCCCGCAGAACGGATTGTGAAGGCCTCCAGGCAGACATCTTTGACTTTGACCCTGCCTAGCAACAAATGATGGCTGAAATGTGATTGGTTAAATGCTTTAATATGAAAATACATGTCTGGAAGCAGCACAACCAGGGGAAAAGCTATGAAAGGAAGCGGACAGACCATTTGGAAATATTTATTAAGTATTCATGGACAAAATATAATTAACATCAGTCTGTGATTCAGATATTTTCTTAGGCCAGTAGAGAAGGCCTTGCAGGCCCTGACGGCCCACCACTGAACTAAACACATGTTAAGGTTCAGGCAGGAGTTGAAAGACACAATGGATATCGAACAAATCAAACTGTTCAAGGAGAAGGAGGAGTATAATAAAAATACTTGAAAACACCCACCTCTGATAAAAGATTTGGTGTTATTCTTAAACCTCATGATGCAATGTTTGTTGCTAATGGTAAATCTCATAATAAAGAAATTGATGCTGATGGTAAATCCTGTGAAAAGGTGTAACATGCATGATTTTTCAGAAAAGTTTTCAGACATGCTACAAATAGTAAACAAGAAGCCCTATGGGAATATGCTTCTCAGCTAACACCTGTAAACAGGCTCAAATATCATCACAGCAGGGAACCAGAATACACCTGTGTGCTGTGTGGAAGGGAAAACTGAGGCACACTACAGCATGGCATTGATGAATATCTGTATTGAGTTATCACCATCTGGAAAAGTACAATGCTTGACAATCCTGCACAGATACTAAGAGAGAGTTTCTAGTGACCCCATACAAAGCACACTGAACTTTGCAAAAACATTTGTGGAGAACACTACAATGTTTAGTATCAGAGGGGTAGCCGTGTTAGTCTGGATCTGCAAAATCGACAGAGAGTCTGTCTATAAGGTGCTACAAGACTTTTTGTTGCTACTAGAATGTTTGCAACACTTGGGCTTTGTATGTTCCAAACCTTCAGAAGGCTTTGGGAACACTGCCTCCGAATTAGTCAGTGACCAGTAATCCTGCAGTAAAATAGGGGGCAGGTGTGACATTCTGCACCCCAAGGCAATGCCCTGGCTCGCCCATATTTACCAAGGTGATGTGATTATAAAATATTTTATACAAAGTACATCATGTAAGGTATCAATGGAAAAGTTATGATTTGTTGAATGATTACCCTATTTGTATACCTCTCATTTTTCTACCTAGAGTTCTGAAAGCATGAGAGGGAAATTGACAAGCTCCTATGGCACTGGACTCCATTTGTGCCTGTCTGTACTTTTCCAGTAACTGTACTGGGGGTGTTTGCTCATGAAAGCAGTGTCAGGATGAGCTGTACCCTGACATCTGTTGGTGGGTTGTGTAAAAGAACTTCAGGGGCTTATTTGCATAGGGACACCCACCCCACCTAGCATGAGCTCACAGCAACCCAAATGGTCACTTTGGCAGCTTTGGGATCCCCAGTTCCTCTGTTATTGGGGCAGGAATAATACAGTGTTGTCACCCTGATTATGTGAATCAAGGACTGTGGATGTGTACTTGGCCTTTGTTACGATGGAGGGACTCACCATCATCAAGGTAGCACTCCCTGAACAAGGGACAGGGATTCCAAAACCTAGTGAATTGAGGGATTGTGTAGATAGGTCTCTATTTTTTTTTTTTTTGGTTGGGGGGGGGGGGGGGGTGGGCCTCGTCTAAGGAGTCTGCTAGCCTAATGTACCCTACATGTTCTTATCTGTCAAATATCAGAGCTAATTTTGATTTTATTAGAAGTCTAGTTTCAGACTGTTTATGTGGAGTCACTTTGGGCCCAGTGGTGCATCTGGACTAAGGCTTGCTTACTTTAACCTGATATTATTGAGCACTGTGTTAAGTAGAGGGGCAGCAGTTTGTGAGATGGCTGGTGCAGTGGTGGAGCAGTTTTTGGACAGCTGGTGGAGTGGAGCAGTGAATGGAGCGGCTCATGGGATGGCTGGTGGAGCGGCTTGCAGTGAGGGCTGCAGCAGAACCCCATAGAGAGGCAGGGCAATTGGCCTCGCACTACATAAGGTGTCCCTTAACCTGCCCCCCATTCCCACCCAGGTTGGGAGGTAAGACTCTGCAGATGAACTTTTGAACTCTGCACTGACCAGGGACAGAGGCTTTGGGGCTGTGGGACTTTTGGGACTATTGGGTGATTTTGGGGTTGCTGGACTCCAGAGACTTTTGGGCTGTTGGACTTTGGGTGATTTTTGGGTTGCTGGACTCATGAACCTAAAGGAGAGGACACGGCCCAATTTGCTGCGGTGGGTTTTGCTCAGGGGTTGGTTTACGAACCCTAGTTGTGGTGTTTTCCCAATTTAATACTGATGTCATTTACCTCGTGTTATTAAAGATTTTCTGATACACTGATCTGTGCTTGCGAGAGGGGAAGTATTGCCTCTTTGAGGCGCCCAGGGGTGTGTGTAGGATTTTCCCAGGTCACTGGGTGGGGGCTTGAGCCAGTTTAGCATTGCGTTGTTGAGAGGGAACTGCTGTGTACTGAACCCGGGCCTTGCTGCTATTAACTCAACCTCGCAGAAGGGTTACACTTGGAAAAATGAAGCTCCCTCCACATGGCAGAAGCTATAAAAGGTGTAAGTAACAAAATCACTTGGCCTCACTCCCCTCATAACTCAACACCTGGAAAAATCTTAGGAACAAAGATTGAACTGGGTATTTGGTCCCAGGCTGAAGGGTTTTCCGGCCTGTGTATGGAAGATAAGAGGACTGTTTGTACCATATGGGTGACACACTGCGTGATTCAAATCCTGTCCAGTTCATAGAACTCAGATTGAAATTTTCCTTTATTTCTTAGGTAAACGACTTTGATCTGTACCCTTATTATTTATAATCTCTTCTGTAGTTAATCATTTTTTACCTAATACAGTGGGTAGTTTGAAATGCAAAAGGGAAACCTGCTTAGAAACAGGGGCTGGTGCATTGTCCTCTCCACATTGAGGGAAGGGCAGACTGGGTAATAAACTTACATTTGCCAGGTTTCTGACCAGGGTAAGACGGTACAGCTCTGGGGTCCTAGGCTGGGGAGCTGGGGTGAGTGGAATTGGCTGGAGTCTTTATTTTTGGTTCCTGAGTGCCTAGTGAAAGCATTCAATGTAACTGCAGCTGGGTGCGTCCCTGGATGAGTCCGGCTGTGGCAGTGCAAAACCTGGAGAGGACTGCAGCTTGTCACAGCCTCACAGTGTGAGAGGGAGGCCAGGTTGGCATGCCAGAGGGCTCAATAGTACCCCCATTCCAGGTTGCATCCTGGGCAAGTCAGTCACACCCACCTAACAAACAAGCCCTGCTACCCTGTGAGTCTATTTCCTTCTTGTCATGCGCTCAGTTACTAATGGAGAGACTGTGGTTACAGCTGGGAAGTCAGGACTCCTGGGTTCTGTCTGTCATTCTCTGTGTGACCTTCATCAAGTCACATCTCCCTTTGCCTCAGTTTACCTAGCAGTATAAGGGGGATATGTTTATAGTGACTTTCCGTTGCTAGGTGTTTTGAAGATCCTTCAGTGAAAGGTGCTGCACAGTATGATGATCATTACTGATGAGAATTACTGATCTCTGATCCCTTAGCGATAGCCCAGTGTACCTGCAGAAAGTGTTCGTATCTCCCCTCAGTCTCCTTTCTCCAGATCTCTCTGTCTACTATTAATACTGGGCATTTACAGGGTATTAGACCCTATGGAGAGCTGGGTATTATGCCTAGTTTTCTTATTAATCAACTCTACTTTTTAAAAATACACAAATGCACAGAGCAGCCAATTCCTCTCTGACTCAGCGGAGAGCCCAAGAGTTCTCATCTCCCTTTGGGAAGGTCCCTTAATTACTGTTTACTCCTGAAGCTGGATAAGTAGCACAGAAATTGAAAGAGAGACATTGGCTACAGTGTCTAAGATCTCCAGCCTGTTTACATTCAGATGCTGCTTCTCCCCCAGAGGCTGAGCGAATCCCCCCGGGATTGCACACGACTATATTATAAACAGTGCACACTTCTGTGTCCGCTCTCAGAGTGGGATGCTGCTGCAGATGCTGGGGTGAGAGAGGTGTGGGACACGGCTGCCTAAGGGGGATTCCCAAGGAAGACACGTCTGTCTCACAATTCACAGGTACCCATCTCTTGCTGAGGAGCTGACCTGCTCGACAAAGTACAGGGTGAGCGTGATGGGATAGAGAATAGGTCTGTGGTCCTTTCTTCTCTGCAAAGCCATTTAACATGCTGGGGCCCTTGCCACCAGGGATGTATTTGCACCAATATCACTAGCCAAAAGTGTCCCTCTTTGCTCTGCCCTTTGCTGATGGGCTGCAGCCCAGAGGTAGCTGCATTTCAGAGGCACAGGGAATGCTTCAGGATGAAAGGTGTCAGTAGATGGGCAATCCAAGGCCAAATTCTGAGGCCTGGGCCCGTATGTTCTCAGGCCCCACTGAAGCAAAACTCCCCTTGGAGTAAGAACTGAGTAAAGACCTCAGGAGCCAGCTGTGTTAATGCACAGGGACTCTCACCTCCTCCTCTTCCATTTCAGGGCTCTGGCTGTTAAGAGGGGCGGTGGACTCTCATGTGACTTCCTGCTGGAAAGCATGGAAGTGTTAGGGCTCCTCACTGGAATAATTATATGAATTTTTAAATATGGGCGAGACATCCTTTCTCCTGGATTCATTTGAGCAGTCGTCTGAACTGTTATGCCTGAAGCTTTCAAAAAACAATTCAGCTGGAAGCAGACAACCAGGGTGGGAAATTTCAATCCAAACAGTTAAAGTTTGACAAACTTATAAGCAACTTTCAATGAGGTTTCCTAATTGAAGGTGTCTGACAGCGTTCACTAACCATGGTGCCACCAGCACCACCTACAATGGCCAGTCCATTTGTGAATCCCATTCAGCTATGCTCTTTGCTCCAATAATGTCTGTGGCAAGGAGTTCTACAGGCCAAATATGGATTTTGTAAATAATTTTCTTTTCTCGATGTTATATGCTCATTCTTTCAACGTAATTGAATGTTCCCTTTTTCGCGTGTTATGAGACAGAGTAAATGTAGATGCCTGACCTACTTTCTTTATCGAAAGATTCATAGGGTTTAAGATCAGAAGAGACAATTAGTTCTTCCTGTCTGATGATTTATAAAACAAAAGGCATTACAGTAAACCCAGTTAAAGAGAGAACAAATTTTCTCCATCTTTTTTATGGCAGCCTTTCAAATACTTGAAGATCACTATCATGTCCCTTCTTGATCTCCTCTTTTCCAAACTAAACATACCCAGTTCCTTCAGCCTCTGCTCATATGGTTTGCATTCCATCCCTTGGATCATCTTTGTTGTTCGCCTCTGGATCCTTTCCAGCTTCTCTACATCCTTACTATACATTGATGACCAAAATTGCACACAGCAGTCCAATTGAAACCTCAGCAGCAGGTAGTAGATCACTTTTATCACCTACCATGACTTGCGTGCTATGCCTCTGTTAATGAACCCAAAACTTCATTCGCTTTTTTTTGCAACAGCAAAATAATCCAAACCCCTGAGAGATGTCGCTATATCAACCTAACCCCGTGTAGACAGCATGAGATCAACGGAACAATTCTTCCATCAACCTCGCTACCATTTCTCAGAGAGGTGAATTACCTACGCCAACGGAAGAACCCCTGCCATTCATGTAAGTAGTGTGTACACTTAATGCCTTTGCAGCACCGCCGTAGCGTTTTAATGTAGACAAGTCCTCAAGCAGATCCTCCAGACAAGAATCCAGACTGGATCTGCAGACATGGAGATGTGGAGAATCCACCACTTCCCTTTGCAGTTTGTCCCAACAGTTAATCACCCTGAGTGCTAATCGTTTGGCCCTTATTTCCGATTGTAGTTTGTCTGGTTGCAGCTTCCAGCCATTGGATCTCCCTGCCTTTCTGAAATAGATGACAGAGCCCATTAGTACCCAGGGTTTTCTCCCCAGGGAAGTCTCTGCTTCATTGCCTTTATAATGAGATAAATAGATGAAGCTCTTTAAATCTCTCTTTCTGTCAGGCGTTTTCTGCAGTGGAGGGAGTGCCTTCTTTCAAGGATATATCTGGTGAAGCACAGGTCAAAATAAACAGAAGCATTATTGTTAAGTACACGTACAGCATTGAAACGCTACATTAAAATACAGTGCTGGTACCACAAAATCACTTTCCTGCTGAACCTCGACAAGCACACATGCCGACGAACACTACAAGCACGGTGAGTGTTCCAGGGATGGGGGATGTTGTGTGTGGGAGAAAAGCAACATGAAAGAGGTAGCAGGGCACTTCTCGGGGAACAACACTATAAAGTTTCCCACCCTTTTCTACCAGAGGGGATCACTGTGGCAGATCTCTCTCTCCTGAGGGTAAGCAAGTCGGGTGCATTCACTACATGCTTGCAGTTTCTGCTCTCATCCCAGTGCTGTTTGCCTTTGTGCTGCTTTTGTCCTTGCCCAGGTCATTGCAGAATGGTGCAAGAAAGTGTCTCTCAATGGGGGGAAGGAACAAAGCAGCTCTGCCAAGAAACCTGCAGCAGAGGATTGCAGAGTACCTGCAGGAACGTTTCCTAGACAGTTCCCTGGAGGATTCCCGTGAAATCTTGGTGTCCAACAATCCCCTGGTCTGCCTTACTGCCTGGCTATCCGGGGAAATTCCCAGCACACAAACACAGTCCAGCCTTGTACATTTCTCTGCCCTCAACCCACCTCTGCACTTCACAAAGCAAAACCATCTACCAGGGGGTCTCCTCCCCTGCTTCTGGCTCACCAGATTGTGACTGCCGAGACTGGCTGGACACCTCCAGAGTGGACAACAGCTCCTGACTGGTCCCAGCCTTGGGCAGACCCGGCATGGGCTCCACATCTTCTAATTCCTCCACCTCTTCATTGATGACTTCCTCCTCTGGGTTAAGTCCAGTTTCCAACCAAAGTACCCACAGGGCTCTTGGCAGCTGAAGTGGGGTCGCCGCCAAGAATAGAGTCCAAATCCTTATAAAAATGGCAGGTCTGGGGCACAGCACCGGAGCAACTGTTTGCCTCCCTTGCCTGCTGGTACGCGTGCCTCGGCTCTTCACCTTTGCTCTGCACTGCAACCTGTCCCGGTCATAGCCCTTTTCCCGCAAGCTGCAAAAGTGCCCATAGGTCCAGCTGGAACTGCACAGCCTCTTCTTCCCAAATACTGAGCAGATCCACAGTGGTCCAAGCAGAAGACCATGTGCTGCATGGATCCACCATGACCATGTGGGAAGATGTGATGGGAACACTCCACTCCGAACAAACAGGAAGGGGAATTTCAAAATTCCAGAGACTTTAACGGGGGAGGAGGGGAAAGTATGTACCTGGGTGAAGGGCAGCACAGTTGAAACTCCTGACCAGAGTGGTTAGGATGGGCATTGTGGGATACCCTCCAGAGGACAATTACAGTGATGAAACCAAGCATGGTATCTGCACTGGCACTTTGGCGACAAAACTTTTGAGTAAAAAGCTTTACAACTCTTCTCAAGGTGCCTTTATTACCTCACTGAAACAGAGATGTTCGGTCATCAGAACTGGCTTTGTAGTGTTTACACCTCCATGGTTTCATCACCAAATGATGCCTTTTAGTAAAAAAACATGGCAGTGTAGACAAGGCCTAAGGAACAATAAGGAGTAAACCGTATCCATTCGTGTTTCCTGCAGGTGCCTATTAAGGATTCTCACACAACGAAGTATAGGAATTATTGGCATTAGTGGGGTCACTAATTGGCATTAATGGGGTCAGTTGTTCATAATTCATTTATTTGCAATAATGAAAATGTAATTTTTCAGTGTGTGAAGAGTGACCAATCTGCTTCATCCATGAGAACAGCCTCCAGTAGTGAATGTAATGTCTCATATTAACACTGTCTCTCGATCCAGGTTTTTCTTCTGCGACAATCACCCTAGACCCTGGGCACATACAGGAAGTCAAGAGACCATACCGTACATGCAGGAGACACTGTTCTGCCTCAGTGTTGGACACCTTCTCTCCTACTCCATGTCAGGTTCCAACTCAAGTGATTTCACCAACTTCTCCACCTTCATCCTGCTGGGCATTCCTGGCCTGGAGGCAGCCCATATCTGGATCTCCATCCCTTTCTGTGTGATCTATGCCATAGCCCTTTTGGGGAACTTCACCATCCTGTTCATTGTGAAGACAGAGCCGAGCCTCCATGGGCCCATGTACTATTTCCTCAGCATGCTGGCCATCATCGACCTGGTCCTGTCTACCTCCATCCTGCCCAAAACGCTGAGCATCTTCTGGTTCAATTCCAGGGAGATCAGTTTCAGTGCCTGCCTCACCCAGATGTTCTTCCTTCTCAGCGTCTCTGCAATGGAATCAGGGATCCTTGTGGCCATGGCCTTTGATCGCTATGTGGCCATTTGCGATCCCCTGAGACATTCCACCACCCTGACAAACCCTGTGGTGGCCAAAATTGGCCTGGCTGTGTTGCTGCGTGGCGCCGTTCTTGTACTGCCCCATCCCTTCCTGGCCAGGAGGTGGCCATATTGCAGAACCAACATCATTCCAAACACGTACTGTGAGCACATAGCTGTGGTGAAGCTGGCCTGTGCCGACATCAGCATCAGCAGTTATTACAGCCTCTCTATGGCGTTTTTGGTGATTGGTCTGGATGTGTTTTTTATCACCATGTCCTATTCCCAGATCCTCAGGGCCATCTTCAGCCTCCCAACAAAGGACGCCCGGCTCAAGACTTTTGGGACCTGTGGCTCCCACCTCTGTGTCATCTTAGCCTTTTACATCCCAGCTCTCTTCTCCTTCTTGACGCACCGGTTTGAGCACAATGTGGCCCTGCCTTTGAACGTTCTCATGGCCAACATGTACCTGCTGGTGCCCCCCTTCCTAAATCCTATCATCTATGGGATGAGGACCCAACAGATGCGGGGTAGGCTGCTCCAGCCCTTTACTCGGAAAGTGACCTAAAGTTTTCTCATGGTGCTCTGGCTCTCAGACCGAGCTCCGTGCAGAGCTGGCTGGTGACATGGTGCTTGGCCGTCGGCCCTGAAACACTGACTGGCAAATCAAAGCGAAATTACAGCCTTTCCTGAATTTACTGTGCTGTTTCAGCCAGACAATCTGGGGGATCTGTCTATACACAACTCATAGGGTTGCCACCTTTCTAATTGCTGGTAACTGGAAGCCTGAAGCCCTGACGCTATGCCCTGCCTCTTTCCCCAAGTTTCCGCCCCTGCTCTGCCTCTTCCCCTCAGAGTCCTACCTTTCACTCACTCCTCTCCTCCCTACTTGCTGTCACTCTCTGGATCATCCCTGTGACACTCTGCACCCCAAAGCACCCCATGTTTTCCATGGTGATGTAATTATGGTATATTTTGTACAATGTATGCCCTGTGAGGTATCATTCTAAAAATGTTGATCTGCTAAACATTGATATCCCCTTGGGTTGTATCCGCTGTCATTGTATGTGAAGCTATGAAATCTTGCTCTGTGTGAGTTACTAACGTGTGATGTGAGGCTGGAAACACTCAAAACCAGCCTTTCAGGTGTGTCAAAAAAGTAACCAGACACTGTTAATTGCTGTCATCAGAACTCATCGAGGGAAGAATCCACTAGCGCAGGAACTCTGTATAAGGAAGACTTCTCGGAGGGAGTATGGAGACAATGGGGAATGTTTGGCCAATTAGGGAAAAATACCCACGTTATATACATAAACTTTTCAGCAAGCTGGAAGAATCTATAAAAGATGGGGAGTGACAACATCACACGTCTTCCCCCTCCCCCACAGCTCAACACCAGCAAGAAGCTCAGGAAGACAAAGGACTTTGAACACGGGAGGGGACCCCGGGCTGCAAAGCAGACGCATGCTGTGCCTCAAATATCTGTAAGCCTGCTTGTATCATCAATCAAGGTGAGACATTGCTGATTCCAATCCTATCTAGTGTGTACAAATCTTAGACTCCAAGTTTGTTTGATTTCCTACATAACCTGCTTTGATCTGTTTGATATCACTTCTAGTCACTTAACATCTATCCTTCTGTAGTTAATAAACCTGATTTATGGTTTATCTTAACCAGTGTGTTTTTGAGTGAAGTGTTTGGGATTCTTAGCTCTGTAACAAAGGGTGGTGAATATCTTCCCTCCATCGAGGGGGGAGTGCACTATTCAATCATTTTACCCTGTACAGATCACTGCGCAGTACAAGCCTGTCTAATTCTGGGTTTATACTACGGTCTGGGGATCTGGGAAATTGTCTGATGTCTCTGTTGTTGGTCCATGAGTGGCTCAGGTAAAGCTCTCAAATAATGGGTATAGGAAAGGGGTGGGCAAACTACGGCCTTGAGCCCCTCCCTCCCCCACCCACCACAGCCACACTGTTTCAGGGGCAGCATGAATGGCTCCATCCGGGCAGCGGGGCTGCCAGTCTACTGCTCTGTGTGGCATGGTAAGAAGGCGGTATGGTAAGAGGGCGGCGGTGGTGGGAGTGGGGAATAAGGGCAGGAGGTTCCGGGGGCAGGAAGGGGAAGGGAGCGGGGTGGGTTGGATATCAGGTGGTGTTCTCAGGGGTGGGTGGGCATCCCGGGAGGGGCTGTTTAGGGGGAAAGGAGGTGGGGGAGTTGGATGTCTCAGAGGTTCAGGGGGGAGTCTGGTCGGGGTGTTGGATAAGTGTTGGAGTCCTGTGAGGCCTGTTGGATGGCAGGAGGTGGGTAAGGGTCAGGGCATTCAGGGTACATGAAGCAGTGGGGTTGGATAGGTGATGGGATACTGGGGGGTGGTTATGGTCCGGGGGTCTCAGGAGGGGGCAGTCAGGGGACAAAGAGAAGGGGGGTTTGATGGGTCAAAAGTTCTGAGGGGGGCAGTCAGGGGCAGATGGGGGCAGAAAGTGGGAGGGGATGGATAGGAGGTGGGGGCCAGGCTCTTTGGGGAGGCAGAGCCTTCCCTACCCAGAACTCCATGTGGTTTCACACCCTGATGTGGCCTTCAGGCCAAAATGTTTGGCCACCCCTAGTAAAGAACAAACCAAAGTGTCCAACCAGAAGGCAGGTATAATAAAAATACTTGAAAACACATACCAGGAATAAAATATTTGATGGGGATATGTTGATAGTGTCTTTCCTTAGCCAGGTGTTTTGAAGATCCTTCAGTGAAAGGAGTTACACAGTATGATGATCGTTACTGAGGCGAATTACTGATTTCTGATCCCTTAACGATAGCCCCATGTGTATGTAGAAAGTGTTCGTATCTCCCCTCAGTCACCTTTCTCCAGATCTCTCTGTCTACTGTTTACCCATTAACACTAGACATTTACACAGTATCAGTCCCTATGGAGAGCTGGGTATTATCCCTAGTTTTCTTATTAATCAACTCTACTTTTTAAATATACACAAATACAAAGAGCAGCCAATTTCCCCGACTCAGCAGAGAGCCCAGGAGTTCTCATCTCCCTTTGGGAAGGTCCCTTAATTATTGTTTACTCCTGGAGCTGGATAAAGAACACAGAAGCGCAGACGTTGAAAGAGAGACATTGGCAAGAGTGTCTCCAGCCTGTTTTCATCCCGATGCCGCTTCTCCCCCAGAGGCTGAGTGAATCCCCCCGGGGTTGCCCACAGCTATATTATAAATGGTGCAAAACCCTGTGTCTGCTCTCGGCGTGGGATGCTGCTGCAGATGCTGGGGTGAGAGAGGTGTGGGACACGGCTACCTGAGGGGGATTCCCAGGGAAAACACGTCTGTCTCAGAAGTCACAGGTACCCATCTTTTGCAAGGGGCTCACCTGCTCGGCAAACCCAGTACAATGTGGGCGTAATGGGATAGAGAATAGGTCTCTGGTCCTTTCTGCTCTGTGCAGCCATTAAACATGCTGGGGCCCTCACCAGAGGGGATATCTTTGCTCCAATATCACTGGCCAAAATGTCCCTCTTTGCTCTGCCTAGTTCCTTCAGCCTTTGCTCGTATGGTTTGCATTCCATCCCTTGGATCATCTTTGTCGTTCACCTCTGGATCCTTTCCAGCTTCTCTAGAACCTTCCTATACAGTGCTCCAGTACAGACCAGTACTGAGGAGAACGGTACTATCACCCATCAGGATTTGCGTGCTATGCCTCCATTAATGCAACCTAAAACTGCATTAGCTTTTTTTGAGAGATGTTGCTATATCAACCTAACCCCACTGTAGACAGCATGAGGTCAATGGAACAATTCTTCCATCAACCTCACTACCATCTCTCGGGGAGGTGAATTACCTACACTGACAAGAGAATGCCCACTGTCACTATAAGTAGTTTCTACATTTAACGGCTTTGCAATGCTGCTGTATTGTTTTAAGTGTAGACAAACCCTCAGGAAGACCTTCAAGAAAACCATCCAGTCTGGATCTGCAGACACAGGGAGTTAGAAAATCCATCACTTCCATTTGCAGTTTGTCCCAACAGTTAATCACCCTCAGTGCTAATTTTTTGGCCCTTATTTTCAATTGGAATTTGTCTGGCTTCAGCTTCCAGCCATTAGGTCTTGCTCTCCCTTTCTAAACTAGATTACAGAGCCCGTTAGTACCCAGGGTTTTCTCCCCATGGAAGTCTCCACTTGATTGCATTTTTGATGAGATAATAAATGAAGCTCTTTAAATCTCTCTCTGTGTCAGGCATTTTCTCCAGTCTCCAAACATTTTAGTGGGTTTTTTCTGCACTGGGAGCTCGTGATGAGTTGGTTGTCGACAATGACTCGTAAATCCTTTTCAGCGTCCCTGCGTTCCATAATACAGTGCACTAGCCTTGGGATGGAGCTTGAAATCCCTGTTCCGAGGGATCACTTTGCACTTGACAGTATTAAAACATTTTGTTTGTATGGGCCCAGCTCAACAAATGCTTCAGATCAATCAGTATTTCCGTCCTGGCTGCCTCATTGTAACCACTCTGCCAGTCTTTGATCATCCGCAAATTTTACCTGCAATGATTTTCTATTTGCTTCTGGATCATTGATGAAAATACTGAATAACATCTGGCCTAGAATTGATCCCTACAGAACCCCACTAGACAGACCCCCATTCACTGACAATGGCCCATTGACAACTGCTTTCTGAGATCTGTCAGTTAGCCAGATTTTGCTCCATTTAACAAGTGCTCTAGTGATATCGGATACTTTCCATTTTTTTAACTGAATGTTTTCCCCTGCTAAATCAAACGCCTTAGAGAAGTCGAAGTCAGTTACATCCGCCTGGTTCACTTGATCCACCAAACGTGTACTCTCATGAAAGGATGAAATTGGATTTATTTGGCAAGATCTGTTTTCATTAACCATGGTCTTGACTGGCATTAATAAAACTCCTAGACTTTTTTTTTAACTAGTCCCATATCAGCTTTGCCATTGTTTCCTAATCTTGTCAAATCTTTTTTTAAACATTTATTTTAAATAATTTACATTTAACCCAGAACTGTCCTGTATTTCCCTTTGGGTGGAAGGGGTCTGCTGCTGCCTGACTGCCTACTTCTGGTTCTGAATGAGACGGGTGGTCGATTGGTCAGTTCATAAATCTGGTGTTTGTAACGCTCAGGTTCTACTATAGATGCTATTTAACATTCTCCTTGCTTGCTAAGGGACTTGAAAGTGTTTCATGACGCCTGTGACATGAGAACCTCATACTGCTTCTTTCCAAATGCACAACAAAAATATTTCTTGAACTCATCTACCTTTTCTGCAACATTAACAAGTTTCCTTTCTCCTACTAGGAATTGGCCTATACCTTGTCCAGGATTTCCTTTGTTCTTAGTATACTTAATCACCTTATTTTTCTTATCCTGAGCCCTGCAAAGCACGGGTTTCCCCCGATGTCTGTAACATCCCATATCAATTTTCATAACTTCCTATTTGCATTGCTTGCCATCTATTTTCCCTTTTCTTCATTTGTTGTATGTTGCGTTTGCACCCTCAGTTGCTGCCTTCACTTTACTACTGAACTGGGTTTTTAACCAAAGTTCTCCACTTTCCTGATTGTGGAATTGTGGCTTTTGAGATATTTCATAAACTCTTCTTAAGAACTCCCAAGTTTCATTCCCATTTTTCTGTCTAAATTTTTCCCACTAATCAGTTTTACTGATAATTTGCCTCAGCCTTGGGGAATTAGCCCTTTTGAAGGGTATCTGTAGATAGATATTACTGGTTGGGAGCTGTTCTCTGTTTGTCCATTTCAATGTAATTAGTTCCAGTCCTTTATTTTGTTCTCCTCTATCCTATCTCCCCTTATTTATCTCTTTTGTAAACTAAATCCCAGACTTTTCAGTCTGTCCACATACACCAGCCTCCCCCATTCTGAGAGCCTGTCTGGGAAATCCCCTTTCTATCTGCTGTATCCTTTATAGAGACTGGCTGACCAAAACTGAGCACATCTCCAGAGCAGAATATTCTCCAGCCCATTCCTTAGGCATCTGAACCTTGTCTTTGTTGTGGCTACTCCTGCAAATGATCAGGTATTTCAGTGGAGCTGCTCTCAATGATGCTTTAGCCTGGGTTTCATTGCTTTAAGGCTATGTGTACATTGGCAGAGATTTTTTGCTCGATGTTTGGTCAATGACCAAAGAGTCTTTAAAGAAAATCATCGTTGCATGTTCACACTGTCTTTCTGCCCGAGCTCCGTTACCTTTGTGTTACCGTTACCAGCTCCGTTACCTTTGCTCTGCACTGCATCATGTCCCGATCATAGTGGTTTTCCTGCAAGCTGCAAGAAGTCTTCCCATAGGTATCGAAATTCCCACCGCTACAGCACAGCTGGGACCCCACAGCCTTCTCTCACGAAATACTGAGAAGTTCCAGCAGATCCACAGTGGTCGAAACAGGACACCATTTCCTGCGGGGAGCCGCCATGTCCACGTGGGAAGATGTGATGGGAACATTCCACGCCGAGCAAACAGGAAGGGGAATTTCAAAATTCCCAGGCCTTTAACGGGGGAGGCGGGGAAAGTATTTACCTGGATGCAGGGCAGCCGAGTTGAAACTCCTGACCAGAGTGGTTAGGATGGGTATTGTGGGATGCCTTCCAGAGGTGAATTACAGCAATAAAATCAAGCACAGTGTCTACACTGGCACTTCAGGAACAAAACTTTTGTGAAGGAAGCCTTACAACTCTCATCAAAGTGACTTTATAACATCACTGTAACTGAGGTGTTCGGTCATCAAAAGTGACTTTGTAGTGTTTACATCTCCATGGTTTCATCACCAAATGATGCCTTTCAGTAAAAAAACATGGCAGTGTAGACAAGACCTAAGGAACAATGAGGGATAACCAGTATCCACTTGCATGATGTCAAGAATCAGAGAGGTAGCCGTGTTAGTCCGACGAAGTGGGTATTAGCCCACGAAAGCTTATGCTCCAATACTTTAGTTAGTCTTTAAGGTGCCACAGAACTCTTTGTTACCTCAGTATCCACTTGTGTTTCCTGCTGGTGCCTACTAAGGTTACCCACACCATGAAGTGTAGGAATTATTGGTCCAGGGAGCACCATAAAATATGGAATTGGCATTAGTAGGGTCAGTTTTTCCTAAATTATTTATCTAAATAATGAAAATATCATTTTTCAATGTGTGAAGAGCAACGAATCTGTTTCATCCATGAGACGAGCATACAAGTGTGCACGTAGTGTCTCATATTAACATTGTCTCTCCATCCAGGCATTTGTACGGTGACCATCACCCTCGACCCTGGGCACATATAGGAAGTAAAGGGAATGTACAGTAGATGCAGGAGACGCTGTTGTGCCTCAGCATTGGACATCTTCTCTCCTACACCATGTCAGATTCCAACTCAACCGACTTCACCAACCCCTCCACCTTCATCCTGCTGGGCATTGCTGGCCTGGAGGAAGCCCATGTCTGGATCTCCATCCCCTTCTGCACCATGTACACCATAGCTCTTGTGGGGAACTTCACCATCCTGTTAATCGTAAAGAAGGAGCCGAGCCTCCATGAGCCCATGTACTATTTCCTCTCCATGCTGGCCATCACCGACCTGGTCATGTCTACATCCATCCTGCCCAAAATGCTGAGCATCTTCTGGTTCAATTCCAGGGAGATCAGTTTCAGTGCCTGCCTCACCCAGATGTACTTCCTTCTCAGCTTCTTAGCAATGGAGTCTGGGATTCTCGTGGCCATGGCTTTTGATCGCTATGTAGCCATCTGCGATCCCCTGAGACATTCCACCACCCTGACAAATCCTGTGGTGGCCAAAATTGGCCTGGCTCTGGTACTGCGTGGCACCGTACTCATACTGCCCCATCCCTTCCTGGCGAGGAGGTGGCCATATTGCAGAACTAATATCATTCCCCACACGTACTGTGAGCACATAGCTGTGGTGAAGCTGGCCTGTGCCGACATCAGCATCAGTAATTACTACAGCCTCTCTGTGGCGTTATTGGTGAGCGGTATGGATGTGTTTTTTATCATCGTGTCCTATTCCCAGATCCTCAGAGTCATCTTCAGCCTCCCAACAAAGGAAGCCCGGCTCAAGACTTTTGGGACCTGTGGCTCCCACCTCTGTGTCATCTTAGCCTCTTACATCCCACACATCTTCGCCGCCCTCACACAGCGGTTTGGACACAATGTGGCCCTGCAAGTGAACATTCTCATGGCCAACATGTGCTTCCTGGTGCCCCCCATGCTGAACCCCATCATCTATGGGGCGAAGACCCAACAGATCCGGGATAGGCTGCTCCAGCTCTTTACTCCTAAAAGCAGCTAAAGTTTTCTCCTAGACCTCTGCTTCTCAGACCAAGCTCTGTGCAGAGCTCGTGGTGACACGGTGCTGGTCCCTCTGCCCTGAATCACTGGCTGGCCTGTCAAAGAGACATTAAACCCTTTCCTGACCTTACTGTGCTGTGTTAGCAAAACAAACTCAGGAATCTGTCTATACATAACTCATGGGGTTGCCACGTTTCTAATTGCTGGTACCTGGAAGCCTGAGGCCCCACCCCTCTGCCCTGCCTTTTATCCTGGTTTCACCCCTGCTCTTCCTCTTCCCCTCAAATCCCACCAATCACTCTCTCCTCTCCATCCTACTTGTTGTCACTCTCTGGATCATCTCTGTGACACTCTGCACCCCAAAGCACCCCATATTTGCCATGGTGTTGTAATTATGGTATGTTTTGTACAAAGTATGCCCTGTGAGGTAGCATTCTAAAAGTCTCGATCTGCAAAACATTGATAACCCCTTGGGTTGTATGCGCTGTCGTTGTATGTGAAGCTATGAAATCTTGCTCTGTGTGAGTTACTAAAGTGTGAGGTGAGGCTGGAAACACCCAAAACCAGCCTTTCAGGAATGCCAATGGAGGAGCCACTTAATAAACCTGATTTATGTTTAATCTTAAGCCGTGTGTTTTTGAGTGAAGTGTTTGGTAATCTTGGCTCTGGTAACAAAGGGTGATGAATATCTTCCCTCCATAGAGGGGGAAGCACGCTATTCAATCAGTTTACACTGTACAGATCACTGTGCAGTGCAAGACAATCTAATTCTGGGTTTATGCTCCAATAGGGCTGCCAGGCTGGGGAGCTGGAAAATTAGCTGATGCCTCCAATGATGGTCCCTGAGTGGCTTAGGTAAAGCACCCAGGTAACTTAGTTGGGTGTGTGGCACCATCTGCTGTCGTGTTGGGTGATAACATGGCCCAAAGGGACTGGCTGTGTGTCACCAGCAGAGCGGGGGAAGCGGCCAACCCAGCTGAATGGTTTGGGGGCACAGCAGTTCCAACAGCTTCCAGGCTTCACCCCGGGGGTACATCCCATCACAATCTCCACCTCCAACCTGGCTCCCCCGCGTGGGCTCCCCCTGCTCCGGAGCTGGGCCAGGAGCTGCTGCAGCCTGACAAAAGGAGTCTGCCTGCAGATAGAAGGCACCCACGGTTAATGACCCAATACCTCCCTCCACCCTGCAGTAACCAGACATCACTGTACATAGGGGTATGAATAGAGTTCTTAAGACAGTTTCACGGTAGAGATGGTGAGCTTTAGAGTTGCAAAAATTCCTTTCAGAAATAGTCCATCGGTTGCAGTCTAAATGCCAAGATCAGGGTGCTCCCATACGGAACTGGGGACCTCATCTTGTGACTTGAGCTTCCTCTGATGAAGCTTCAGCAGATCTGAGATGACTGGATCAGGGCCCAAGTATTCTTTTATAGACCACTGGCAGGCTATGATAATGAAGAACAGTTGCTTTGCAGTAGAATTACCTGTTTCCTATGTACACAGGTAACTCTTCCATTTATCAGCATAAGGTAATTATCCATTAAGTGCTTCATAGGTAGTTTATTGCAAACTTCAAAGAAAAGTATAGAGAATGCTGTTATTACACACACTTTTAATTTAAATGTTACTATCTTCTTTTGCTCTTTGAATCAACAGATATACCAATAGACAGGAACCACCTGTTTACATGGGTAACATCTAACACAATATGAGTAAACACATACAATGAATATTACCTCTAATTCTCTAACAATACAGGTTTGCATTTCAAAGCTCTACTCCATTTCCCATGGCTATGTTGATCTTCATAAGGAATGGCCCTAATATATTTCTCTAATATGTCTTTAAAGGTTGAATTTGGGTCAGTTAGCGTCCTCGTTTCATAACCCTTTGTGATCCTGTGACACAACTATTAATTCACCTTTGATTGTATGAACCATGTGTATGTAGCCTTATATCTTTGGGGTTTTGCTGTACTCTTCACTCATGCAGGAGGCTAGAGCAGAGACATCCATCTATAAATAGGTTGGTCATTAAATACTATCAGCCCTTACAAGATCTCACCCGGACAGAAGAAAGAAATAACTGCATTCTAGATTCAGGGGTCTCCAAACTACGGCCCGCGGGCCGGATGCGGCCCGCGAGGCCCTCTCATCCGGCCCGTGGAGATCTTTTTGTCTACGGCAGGGGTCGGGAACCAGCCACGGGGCCGGGACACGCCGCGTGCTCCGCTGCCGCCGCCGGCCGGGACGTGCCGCGTGCTCCGCTGCCGCCGCCAGCCGCAGGGCCGGGACACGCCGCGTGCTCCGCTGCCACCACCAGCCAGGACGCACCACGTGCTCCGCTGCCGCCGCCGGCCGGGACGCGCCACGTACTCCGCTGCCGCCGCCGGCCAGGGACGGCTCAGAGCTGGGGCCGGGACGCGCCGCACCGCCACCCAGTTACAGGCGGCGAAACAAGGAGCCACCCACTGCCAGGCGGCGAAACGGTCTGTGGGGAGAGACCGGGTTGCGCGGGTCAGTTGGGGGGGGGGGGGTTGGAGGAAAGGAGGTTTTGGGGGGAGAGACCTGGCTGGGTGGGTCAGTTGGGAGTTGGAGGAAAGGAGGTTTGGGGGGGAGAGACCTGGCTGGGTGGGTCATTTGGGGGGGGGGGTTGGAGGAAAGGAGGTTTTGGGGGGAGAGACCTGGCTGGGTGGGTCAGTTGGGGGTTGGAGGAAAGGAGGTTTGGGGGGGAGAGACCTGGCTGGGTGGGTCATTTGGGGGGGGGGTTGGAGGAAAGGAGGTTTTGGGGGGAGAGACCTGGCTGGGTGGGTCAGTTGGGGGTTGGAGGAAAGGAGGTTTGGGGGGGAGAGACCTGGCTGGGTGGGTCATTTGGGGGGGGGGTTGGAGGAAAGGAGGTTTTGGGGGGAGAGACCTGGCTGGGTGGGTCAGTTGGGGGGTTGGAGGAAAGGAGGTTTGGGGGGGAGAGACCTGGCTGGGTGGGTCAGTTGGGGGTTGGAGGAAAGGAGGTTTGGGGGGGAGAGACCTGGCTGGGTGGGTCAGTTGGGGGTTGGAGGAAAGGAGGTTTTGGGGGGAGAGACCTGGCTGGGTGGGTCAGTTGGGGGTTGGAGGAAAGGAGGTTTTGGGGGGAGAGACCTGGCTGGGTGGGTCAGTTGGGGGGTTGATGTGTAGTGTTCATGTGTAGTGAACAGGTGTTCATGTGTAGTGTTCATGTGTAGTGAATAGGTGTTCATGTGTAGTGTTCATGTGTAGTGTTCATGTGTAGTGAACAGGTGTTCATGTGTAGTGTTCATGTGTAGTGTTCATGTGTAGTGAACAGGTGTTCATGTGTAGTGTTCATGTGTAGTGAACAGGTGTTCATGTGTAGTGTATCAATGTGTTATTAAATAATAACTGAATAAAATAATATTAAATAAATAATTAAAACCAACATCCATGTTTTGATTCTTTTTTATTTGGACCTCGAGTGTGTTGTCGGCCCCCGAACTGCTATTTGATAGTTAATGCGGCCCTCGGGCTGAAAAGTTTGGAGACCCCTGTTCTAGATAAAACCAGGGGGATGGGGGGGACTTCTCTGTTTTCTAGTCCAGGTCTAGCTTGAACCATGAGCCTCTGTACCCTGTGCTACAGGATCACTCCACTAGGTGGCAGCACTCATCAACCATTAGTCTGTCACAATGCTATTCTCAGGTAGTTTCATGAATACAGGACATACACACTCTTGGGTCTTGATCTATCAGGGATCGATTTATCACATTTAGACGTGATAGACGTGATAAATTGATCCCCGATCACGCTGCCTTCGACTCCTGTAATCCACCAAGATGAGAGGCAGAAGCGGAGTCGATGGGGAAGCGACCCCACGCCGTGAGGACGCAAAGTAAGTCAACCTAAGATATGTCGATTTCAGCTACGCTATTCTCCTAGCTGAAGTTGTGTATCTTAGGTTGAAACCCGCCCTCCCTATCCCCAGCGTAGACCTGGGCTCCGAGAGAGAAAGAGACCAACAGACTACTTTCATGTGTGAAGTGAAGTTCCATTTCCACAAATACTTTTTGTATTTTGATCTCAATACTCGTTACCACTTTGGATACAGCTACAGACCAACAGAACAGACCCTGAGGAGACCCAGTCAGATATTAACAGAGGAGCTACAGGACTTAATTTACTGACAAGTGATTGAATGTGGGCTGAGATGATGCCATCTTTTCAGGTTCTGAACAAATCCCAATGACAGACACTACATTTAACATAACATTTAAGGCCGTCTCTAACCGGAGAAATCCTCTCTGAAGGAAGATGAGAGGGGAAAGAATGGGCTAACGTGTAATGTGTATGCCAGAGTACAGAGGTGTAAATGTTATGCCAAAACTTTTCATTATAAAACAAACATTACACACCAAACCTCCATGACATGCATGAATATTGAAAGCCAGCAGCAAAATTGTTGGAATCTCTACAGGAAGAAGCAATGGTACCTTTACTGAATAAAGGCTTTTGCTTTACAAGTTATTTCAGTCGTATTCCACATAGTATTTGCAATGGGTTCGAGCTATTAATTCTTTGTTCAGTGCACAGTTGTATGATACTGTCTCCTGATAAATGACCGGAGCCGTTTCTAGCACTTACATTTGGGGTTGTGAATGTTATCCCCCTGCAATACCTGTGCAAAACTTTCAAAAAATCAGTGCAATAGTGATTGTATGTCATTCTCAGCCATCTGAGTATCCTTATACCGGAGTGGGGAACCTTTTTTGTGCCAAGGGCCATTTGGACATTTATAATGTCCTTCGCAGGCCGCTCCCGCTCCTCTCCCTCGCGGGCCGCTCCCCCCCCCCCCCCCCCCCGAGGAAGCCCAGGCTGGCAATGGGAACTGAGACCGCAGCTGGCAAGGGGCCAGCGGGGGAAACCCCAAAGCAGTGGCAGGCGGAGTGCTTAGCCCTGCACTGCTTTGGGGTTTCCCCCACTGGCCTCTTGCCAGCCGGGGTCCTGCCGCCTACCCCAGTCAGCTCCCGCTGTCAGCCTGGGTGTAGGGAGTGATGTTGCTTTACCCCCGCCCGGCCTCCCATCTAACTGCTTTTCTTCCCCCACCCCTGCCTGGCCCGGCCC
Organism: Sternotherus odoratus; assembly: GCA_032164245.1. NCBI lineage: Eukaryota > Metazoa > Chordata > Testudines > Kinosternidae > Sternotherus > Sternotherus odoratus. The sequence continues at coordinate 295,953,544 of JAVMKO010000001.1, forward strand.
ACCCCACCGAAGCTAACCTCCTCCCCCTCCCAACCCAGCCTCCTGCCCCCCATGCCTGACCCACCCAGCCCAGCCTCCTTACCTCCTGCACCCACACCTAGCCCACCCCGGCCTCCCCCCCACACCCCATTGACCGTCAGATCCCCGCGGCACCAGCGGCCCCCCCAGGTTCAAGCCGCCCCCGCCTGGCGGCCCACGCGCCTCCCTGGCCGGCGGCTCCCCAGGCGCTTGCCGGCCCCAGCGCAGAGCCGCCCCCGCGCGTCCCTGCCCGGCGGCTCCCCGAGGTGCTTCCGGCCTCTTTGCCGAGCACGGAGCCGCCCCGGGCCGCCGGGGGCGGGGGCGGCTCCGCGTTCGGCGAAGGGGCCGGGAAGCGCCTGGGTGAGCCGCCAGCCAGGGACGCACGTAGGCCGGACGGAAGGATTTGGCGGGCCATATAAGACCCATGGGCCAGAGGTTCCCCACCCCTGTCTTATACCTTACCTGTTATTAGTGTGGAGAATTGTGACAGTGAAGGAAATGTTCCTGTGTCTGTTGGGGTAATGACTTCCCACCTTTAACAGCCATGTGTGCTGGGAAAGGGAAATGATACCCCAACCCGTGTGTCTGTTAAAGGGGAATGTTTCTCCAGTTCGAGGTCCTTTCAGCTGAGCGTGACACCCTCGTTTGGGACAGGGTAAGCACAGTTCTGCTCACCTTTATTCATACAGTAAAGACAATGACATTGATAACAGCATTTCACTACCCCTGCATTCAGTACGACCATGATTCGTAACCCACCACCTGCCAAAACAGATCACTTTGAGCAACACCACTCTATCTGCTGGATATCTAGGCAAACTAGGTGTGTATAATGGTGTTCATCCGGGAACAAGGGACACAGGCCATCCTTACCAGATGGGAAAACCAATCCTGGGAAGCAGTGACTCTGAAAAAGACCTGCAGGTCATAGTGGATAATCATCTGAACATGAGCCCTCAGGGGTATGCTATGGCTGAAAAATCCTGTGTGACCCAGGATATATAACTGGGAGAATCTCAAGTAGGAGCAGAGAGGATATTTTACCTTGGTATTTGGAATAGGTGGAAGAAAAGCTGCAATATTGTGTCCTGTCCTATCCCTCAGCCTCATTCTCCTTTACTCAGGAGCCCTCAGTGACCTTGCTGGGATCTGCTCCTCATTTTCCCCTTAGATCCTACCCCCGGTTCCTCCCTTTCTCCTGAGGCCCTTCGCCCTGTCCCTCCTTTTCACCTCAAGTCCTTTTTATTAACTGTATCTTCAGGAATTCTGACATCAGAGCGTCCAAGGATATGTCTCTTCATGGGCCAACATCCACCTGTCCCCTGACTCTCCTGAAACACAATAGCTTTGTAAATGTCACTGCCTCCCTTGGTCTTCTCCCCCCATTGCACTGTCCTCCCTCACCAGCAGGTGGAAACATCCCTCTCCCATTGCACCAGGGCCTATACCTCATCTGAACCTCTCTACAGAGTGGAGATAAGTAGCTCAGATCCTCTCAGATGGAATGGTCCAGGATGGAATAGGTGGCTGTGGCCCATGTTTTTCTTTTCTTATGTCACCCCTAGTAAAGAACAAACCAAACTGTCCGACCAGAAGGCATGGTATAATAAAAATACTTGAAAACACATACCAGGAATAAAATATTTCATGGGGATATGTTCAAAGTGTCTTTCCTTAGCCAGGTGTTTTGAATATCCTTCAATGAAAGGAGCTACACAGTATGATGATAGTTACTGATGAGAATTACTGATCTCTGATCCCTTAACAATAGCCCCGTGTGTATGTAGAAAGTGTTTCTATCTCCTCTCAGTCATCTTTCTCCAGATCTCTCTGTCTACTGTCTACCCATTAACACTGGGCATTTACACGGTATCAGTCCCTAGGGAGAGCTGGGCATTATTCCTAATTTTCTCACTAATGAACTCTACTTTTTAAATATACACAAATACACAGAACAGCCAATTCCCCCCGACTCAGCAGAGAGCCCAGGAGTTCTCATCTTCCTTTGGGAAGGTTAATTATTGTTTACTCCTGAAGCTGGATAAAGAACACAGAAGTGCAGACATTGAAAGAGAGACATTGGCAAGAGTGTCTCCGGTCTCCAGCCTGTTTCCATCCAGATGCCGCTTCTCCCCCAGAGGCTGAGTGAATCCCCCCGGGATTGCCCACAGCTATATTATAAATGGTGCAAAACCCTGTATCGGCTCTCGGCGCGGGATGCTGCTGCAGATGCTGGAGTGAGAGAGGTGGGGGAAACGGCTGCCTGAAGCGGATTCCCGGGGAAAACACGTCTGTCTCAGAATTCACAGGTAGCCATCTCTTGCTGAGGAACTCACATGTTCGACAAACCCAGTGCAATATGGGTGTGATGGGATAGAGAATAGGTCTCTGGTCCTTTCTGCTCTGTGCAGCCATTAAACATGCTGGGGCCCTTACCAGAGGGGATAGCTTTGCTCCAGTATCACTGGCCAAAATGTCCCTCTTTGCTCTGCCTAGTTCCTTCAGCCTTTGCTCGTATGGTTTGCATTCCATCCCTTGGATCATCTTTGTTGTTCACCTCTGGATCCTTTCCAGCTTCTCTACAACCTTCCTATACAGTGCTCCAGTACAGACCAGTACTGAGGAGAACGGTACTATCACCCACCATGATTTACGTGCTATGCCTCCATTAGTGCAACCCAAAACTGCATTAGCTTTTTTTGAGAGATGTTGCTATATCAACCTAACCCTGCTGTAGACAGCATGAGGTCAATGGAACAATTCTTCCATCAACCTCACTACCATCTCTCGGGGAGGTGAATTACCTACACTGACAAGAGAATGCCCACTGTCACTATAAGTAGTTTCTACATTTAAAAGCTTTGCAGTGCTGCTGTATTGTTTTAAGTGTAGACAAACCCTCAGGAAGACCTTCAAGAAAAGCATCCAGTCTGGATCTGCAGACATGGGGAGCTGGAAAATCCATCACTTCCCTTTGCAGTTTGTCCCAACAGTTAATCACCCTCAGTGCTAATTTTTTGGCCCTTATTTTCAATTGGAAGTTGTCTGGCTTCAGCTTCCAGCCATTAGGTCTTGCTCTTCCTTTCTAAACTAGATTACAGAGCCTGTTAGTACCCAGTGTTTTCTCCCCATGGAAGTCTCCACTTGATTGCATTTTTGATGAGATAAATAAATAAAGCTCTTTAAATCTCTCTCTGGGTCAGGCATTTTCTCCAGTCTCCAAACATTTTAGTGGGTTTTTTCTGCACTGGGAGCTCGTGATGAGTTGGTTGTCGACAATGACTCGTAAATCCTTTTCAGCGTCCCTGCGTTCCATAATACAGTGCACTAGCCTTGGGATGGAGCTTGAATTCCCTGTTCTGAGGGGATCACTTTGCACTTGACAGTATTAAAACATTTTGTTTGCATGGGCCCAGCTCAACAAATGCTTCAGATCAATCAGTATTTCTGTCCTGGCTGCCTCATTGTAAATACTCTGCCAGTCTTTGAGTCATCCGCAAATTTTACCTTCAATGATTTTCTGTTTGCTTCTGGATCATTGATGAAAATACTGAATAACATCTGGCCTAGAAGTGATCCCTGCAGAACCCCACTAGACAGACCCCCATTCACTGACAATGGCCCATTGACAACTGCTTTCTGAGATCTGTCAGTTAGCCAGATTTTGCTCCATTTAACAAGTGCTCTAGTCATATTGTATACTTTCCATTTTTTTAACTGAATGTTTTCCCCTGCTAAATCAAACGCCTTAGAGAAGTCGAAGTCAGTTACATCCACCTGGTTCACTAGATCAACCAAACGTGTACTCTCATGAAAGGATGAAATTGGATTTATTTGGCAAGTACTCTTTTCATTAACCATGTTGTTGACTGGCATTAATAAAACTCCTAGACTTTTTTTTTAACTAGTCCCATATCAGCTTTGCCATTGTTTCCTAATCTTGTCAAATCTTTTTTTAAACATTTATTTTAAATAATTTACATTTAACCCAGAACTGTCCTGTATTTCCCTTTGGGTGGAAGGCGTCTGCTGCTGCCTGACTGCCTACTTCTGGTTCTGAATGAGATGGGTGGTCGATTGATCAGTCCGTAAATCTGGTGTTTGTAACTGTCAGGTTCTACTATAGATGCTATTTAACATTCTCCTTGCTTGCTAATGGACTTGAAAGTGTTTCATGACCGCCTGTGACATGAGAACCTCATACTGCTTCTTTCCAAATGCACAACAAAAATATTTCTTGAACTCATCTACCTTTTCTGCAACATTAACAAGTTTCCTTTCTCCCTCCAGGAATTGGCCTATACCTTGTCCAGGATTTCCTTTGTTCTTAGTATACTTAATCATCTTATTTTTCTTATCCTTAGCCCTGCAAAGCACGGGTTTCCCCCGATGTCTGTAACATCCCATATCAATTTTCATAACTTCCTATTTGCATTGCTTGCCATCTATTTTCCCTTTTCTTCATTTGTTGTATGTTGCATTTGCACCCTCAGTTGCTGCCTTCACTTTACTACTGAACTGGGTTTTGAACCAAAGTTCTCCACTTTCCTGATTGTGGAATTGGGGCTTTTAAGTTCTCTCATAAACTCCTCTTTAAGAACTCCCAAGTTTCAGTCCCATTTTTCTGTCTAATTTTTTCCTCCCAATCAGTTTTACTGATAATTTGCCTCAGCCTTGGGGAATTAGCCCTTTTGAAGGGTATCTGTAGATAGCTATTACCAGTTGGGAGCTGTTCTCTCTTTGTCCATTTCAATGTAATCAGTTCCATTCTTTTATTTTGTTCTCCTCTATCCTATGTCACCGTATTTATCTCTTCTTTAAACTAAACAGTCCCCTTTTCACTCTGTCCACATACACCAGCCTCCCCCATTCTGAGAGCCTGTCTGGGAAATCCCCTTTCTATCTGCTGTATCCGCTACAGAGACTGGGTGACTAAACGGAGCACATCTCCATTATAGGATATTCTCCATCCCATTCCTTAGGCATCTGAACCTTGTCTTTGTTGTGGCCACTCCTGCAAATGATCAGGTATTTCAGTGGAGCTGCTCTCGATGACGCTTTAGCCTAGGTTTCATTGCTTTAAGGCTATGTGTACATTGGCAGAGTTTTTTTGCTGGATGTTTGGTCAATGACCAAAGAGCCTTTAAAGAAAATCATCGTTGCATGTTCACACTGTCTTTCTCTTTCGGCATAGCACATCCACTCATGTGCTGGTCACAGCAAGAGTGAGCGCAATGCACTGTGGGTAGCTATCCCAAATTTCAGCTCTCCGTCTTGTGCCAATAGATGTTGTTGGAAGGCAGAGGGGATCCCAGCACATCATGGCTCCGGGCTCAATGTCCCATGATGCACTGCTTTCCATCCCAGCATTCCATGTGCTTCCATCTCCTGTTTCCAGCATTTTTCAGTGTGCCTTCTGCTCAATCCACCACCTCTGGCTGCAGGAATGGATCCCGCACCGCTCTACTAGGTCTCCATAGGACATCATGAATGGCAGTGGAATCAATCTTGAAGTTGCAAAGGCAAAGGGAGTCACAGTTGTTTGATGTGGTGTCTGATGTGGACAGCAGAGCATTAGACTGTTTTTGACATTCACAGAATATCTGAGCATGGTGGGAGGATGCTTTCAGGCTCAGGAAGCAAGCAGCTCTTCCAAGGAACCTGCAGCAGAGGATTGCAGAGTACATGTAGGAAAGTTTCCTGGAGAGTTCTCTGTAGGATTCCCGTGAAATCTTGGTGTGCATCAACCCCCTGTTCTGCTATAGTGCCTGGCTGCACAGGGAAATTCCCAGCACACAGAAACAGTCCAGCCTTGTACATTTCTCTGCCCTCAACCCACATCTGCACTTCACAAAGCAAAACCATTTACCAGGGGTCTCCTCTTCTGCTTCTGGCTCACCTGATTGTGACTGCTGAGACTGGCTGGACACCTCCAGAGTGGAGAACAGCTCCGGACTGGATGAAGCACTTGCCAACCCCAGCATGGGCTCCACATCTTCTGATTCCTCCATCTCTTCATCAATGACTTCCTCCTCTGGATTAGGTCCCATTTCCATTGGCTCCAGCCCCACTAAAGTATCCACTGGGTTCTTGGCAGTGGAATTCGGCTCACCACCAAGGATAGCGTCCAACTCTTTATGAAGATGGCAGGTCTGGGGCACAGCACCAGAGCAACCATTTGCCTTCTGTGCCTTCTGGTACATATGCCCCAGCTCCGTTACCTTTGTGTTACCGTTACCAGCTCCGTTACCTTTGCTCTGCACTGAATCATGTCCCGATCATAGTGTTTTTCCTGCAAGCTGCAAGAAGTCTTCCCATAGGTATCGAAATTCCCACCGCTACAGCACAGCTGGGACCCCACAGCCTTCTCTCGCAAAATACTGAGAAGTTCCAGCAGATCCACAGTGGTCGAAACAGGACACCATTTCCTGCGGGGAGCCGCCATGTCCACGTGGGAAGATGTGATGGGAACACTCCACGCCGAGCAAACAGGAAGGGGCATTTCAAAATTCCCAGGCCTTTAACGGGGGAGGTGGGGAAAGTATTTACCTGGATGCAGGGCAGCCGAGTTGAAACTCCCGACCAGAGTGGTTAGGATGGGCATTGTGGGATACCCTCCAGAGGACAATTACAGTGATGAAACCAAGCATGGTGTCTGCACTGCCACTTCAGGAACAAAACTTTTGTGAAAGAAGCCTTACAACTCTCATCAAGGTGACTTTATAACATCACTGTAACTGAGGTGTTCGGTCATCAGAAGTGGCTTTGTAGTGTTTACACCTCCATGGTTTCATCACCAAACGATGCCTTTCGGTAAAAAAAACATGGCAGTGTAGACAAGGCCTAAGGAACAATGAGGGATAACCAGTATCCACTTGTGTTTCCTGCTGGTGCCTACTAAGGTTTCCCACACCATGAAGCGTAGGAATTATTGGTCCAGGGAGCACCATAAAATATGGAATTGGCATTAGTAGGGTCAGTTGTTCCTAAATCATTTATCTAAATAATGAAAATATCATTTTTCAATGTGTGAAGAGCAACGAATCTGTTTCATCCATGAGACGAGCATACAATTGTGCACGTAGTGTCTCATATTAACATTGTCTCTCCATCCAGGCATTTGTACGGTGACCATCACCCTCGACCCTGGGCACATATAGGAAGTAAAGGGAATGTACAGTAGATGCAGGAGACGCTGTTGTGCCTCAGCATTGGACACCTTCTCTCCTACACCATGTCAGATTCCAACTCAACCGACTTCACCAACCCCTCCACCTTCATCCTGCTGGGCATTCCTAGCCTGGAGGCAGCCCATGTCTGGATCTCCATCCCCTTCTGCACCATGTACATCATAGCTCTTGTGGGGAACTTCACCATCCTGTTAATCGTAAAGAAGGAGCCGAGCCTCCATGAGCCCATGTACTATTTCCTCTGCATGCTGGCCATCACCGACCTGGTCACGTCTACGTCCATCCTGCCCAAAATGCTGAGCATCTTCTGGTTCAATTCCAGGGAGATCAGTTTCAGTGCCTGCCTCACCCAGATGTACTTCCTTCTCAGCTTCTCAGCAATGGAGTCTGGGATCCTCGTGGCCATGGCTTTTGATCGCTATGTGGCCATCTGCGATCCCCTGAGACATTCCACCACCCTGACAAACTCTGTGGTGGCCAAAATTGGCCTGGCTCTGGTGCTGCGAGGCATCATGCTCATACTGCCTCATCCCTTCCTGGCGAGGAGGTGGCCATATTGCAAAACTAACATCATTCCCCACACGTTCTGTGAGCACATAGCTGTGGTGAAGCTGGCCTGTGCCGACATCAGCATCAGTAGTTACTACAGCCTCTCTGTGGCGTTATTGGTGAGCGGTATGGATGTGTTTTTTATCATCGTGTCCTATTCCCAGATCCTCAGAGTCATCTTCAGCCTCCCAACAAAGGAAGCCCGGCTCAAGACTTTTGGGACCTGTGGCTCCCACCTCTGTGTCATCTCAGCCTCTTACATCCCACACATCTTCGCCGCCCTCACACAGCGGTTTGGGCACAATGTGGCCCTGCAATTGAACATTCTCATGGCCAACATGTGCTTCCTGGTGCCCCCCATGCTGAACCCCATCATCTATGGGGCGAAGACCCAACAGATCCGGGATAGGCTGCTCCAGCTCTTTACTCCTAAAAGCAGCTAAAGTTTTCTCCTAGACCTCTGCTTCTCAGACCAAGCTCTGTGCAGAGCTCGTGGTGACATGGTGCTGGGCCCTCTGCCCTGAATCACTGGCTGGCCTGTCAAAGAGACATTAAACCCTTTCCTGACCTTACTGTGCTGTGTCAGCGAAACAAACTCAGGAATCTGTCTATACATAACTCATGGGGTTGCCACCTTTCTAATTGCTGGTACCTGGAAGCCTGAGGCCCCACCCCTCTGCCCTGCCTTTTATCCTGGTTTCACCCCTGCTCTTCCTCTTCCCCTCAAATCCCACCAATCACTCTCTCCTCTCCATCCTACTTGTTGTCACTCTCTGGATCATCTCTGTGACACTCTGCACCCCAAAGCACCCCATATTTGCCATGGTGTTGTAATTATGGTATGTTTTGTACAAAGTATGCCCTGTGAGGTAGCATTCTAAAAGTCTCGATCTGCAAAACATTGATAACCCCTTGGGTTGTATCCGCTGTCATTGTATGTGAAGCTATGAAATCTTGCTCTGTGTGAGTTACTAAAGTGTGATGTGAGGCTGGAAACACCCAAAATCAGCCTTTCAGGAATGCCAATGGAGGAGCCACTTAATAAACCTGATTTATGTTTAATCTTAAGCCGTGTGTTTTTGAGTGAAGTGTTTGGGAATCTTGGCTCTGGTAACAAAGGGTGATGAATATCTTCCCTCCATAGAGGGGGAAGCACGCTATTCAATCAGTTTACACTGTACAGATCACTGTGCAGTGCAAGACAATTTATTCTGGGTTTATGCTCCAATAGGGCTGCCAGGCTGGGGAGCTGGAAAATTAGCTGATGCCTCCAATGATGGTCTCTGAGTGGCTTAGGTAAAGCACCCAGGTAAATTAGTTGGGTGTGTGGCACCGTCTGCTGTCGTGTTGGGTGATAACAAGGCCCAGAGGGGCTGGCTGTGTGTCACCAGCAGAGTAAGGGAGGCGGCCAACCCAGCTGAATGGTTTTGGGGCACAGCAGTTCCAACAGCTTCCAGACTTCACCCCGGGGGTACATCCCATCACAATCTCCACCTCCAACCTGGCTCCCCCGCGTGGGCTCCCCCTGCTCCGGAGCTGGGCCGGGAGCTGCTGCAGCCTGACAAAAGGAGCCTCCCTGCAGATAGAAGGCACCCACGGTTAATGACCCAATACCTCCCTCCACCCTGCAGTAACCAGACATCACTGTACATAGGGGTATGAATAGAGTTCTTAAGACAGTTTTACGGTAGAGATGTTGAGCTTTAGAGTTTCCAAAATTCCTTTCAGAAATAGTCCATCGGTTGCAGTCTAAAGGCCAAGATCAGGGTGCTCCCATACGGAACTGGGGACCTCATCTTGTGACTTGAGCTTCCCCTGATGAAGCTTCAGCAGATCTGAGATGACAGGATCATGGCCCAAGTATTCTTTTGTAGACCACTGGCAGGCTATGATAATGAAGAACAGTTGCTTTGCAGTAGAATTACCTGTTTCCTATGTACACAGGTAACTCTTCCATTTATCAGCATTAAGTGCTTCATAGGTAGTTTATTACAAACTTCAAAGAAAAGTATAGAGAATGCTGTTATTACACACACTTTTAATTTAAATGTTACTATCTTCTTTTGCTCTTTGAATCAACAGATATACCAATAGACAGGAACCACCTGTTTACATGGGTAACATCTAACACAATATGAGTAAACACATACAATGAATATTATCTCTAATTCTCTAACAATACAGGTTTGCATTTCAAAGCTCTACTCCATTTCCCATGGCTATGTTGATCTTCATAAGGAATGGCCCTAATATGCTTCTCTAATATGTCTTTAAAGGTTGAATTGGGTCAGTTAGCTTCCTCGTTTCATAACCCTTTGTGATCCTGTGACACAACTATTAATTCACCTTTGATTGTATGAACCATGTGTATGTAGCCTTATATCTTTGGGGTTTTGCTGTACTCTTCACTCATGCTCCTTGTGCTCAGAGGCAGGAGGCTACAGCAGAGACATCCATCTATAAATAGTTGGTCATTAAATACTATCAGCCCTTACAAGATCTCACCCGGACAGAAGAAAGAAATAACTGCATTCTAGATAAAACCAGGGGGAGGGGGGGCGGACTTCTCTGTTTTCTAGTCCGGTTCTAGCTTGAACCATGAGCCTCTGTAGCATGTGCTACAGGATCACTCCACTAGGTGGCAGCACTCATCAACCATTAGTCTGTCACAATGCTATTCTCATGTAGTTTCATGAATACAGGACATACACACTCTTGGGTCTTGATCTATCAGGGATCGATTTATCACATTTAGACGTGATAGACGTGATAAATTGATCCCCGATCACACTTCCTTCGACTCCTGTAATCCACCAAGATGAGAGGCAGAAGCGGAGTCGATGGGGAAGCGACCCCACGCCGTGAGGACGCAAAGTAAGTCCACCTAAGATATGTCGATTTCAGCTACGCTATTCTCCTAGCTGAAGTTGTGTATCTTAGTTGAAACCCGCCCTCCCTGCCCCCAGTGTATACCTGGCTCTGAGAGAGAAAGAGACCAACAGACGACTTTCATGTGTGAAGTGAAGTTCCATTTCCACAAATACTTTTTGTATTTTGATCTCAATACTCGTTACCACTTTGGATACAGCTACAGACCAACAGAACAGACCCTGAGGAGACCCAGTCAGATATTAACAGAGGAGCTACAGGACTTAATTTACTGACAAGTGATTGAATGTGGGCTGAGATGATGCCATCTTTTCAGGTTCTGAACAAATCCCAATGACAGACACTACATTTAACATAACATTTAAGGCCCTCTCTAACCGGAGAAATCCTCTCTGAAGGAAGATGAGAGGGGAAAGAATGGTCTAACGTGTAATGTATATGCCACAGTACAGAGGTGTAAATGTTATGCCAAAACTTTTCATTATAAAACAAACATTACACACCAAACCTCCATGACATGCATGTAGATTGAAAGCCAGCAGCGAAGTTGTTGGAATCTCTACAGGAAGAAGCAATGGTACCTTTACTGAATAAAGGCTTTTGCTTTACAAGGTATTTCAGTCGTATTCCACATAGTATTTGCAATGGGTTCGAGCTATTAATTCTTTGTTCAGTGCACAGTTGTATGATACTGTCTCCTGATAAATGACCGAAGCCATTTCTAGCACTTACATTTGGGGTCGTGAATGTTATCCCCCTGCAATACCTGTGCAAAACTTTCAAAAAATCAGTGCAATAGTGATTGTATGTCATTCTCAGCCATCTGAGTATCCTTATACCTTACCTGTTATTAGTGTGGAGAATTGTGACAGTGAAGGAAATGTCCCTGTGTCTGTTGGAGTAATGACTTCCCACCTTTAACAGCCATGTGTGCTGGGAAAGGGAAATGATACCCCAACCCTTGTGTCTGTTAAAGGGGAATGTTTCTCCAGTTCGAGGTCCTTTCAGCTGAGCGTGACACCCTCGTTTGGGACAGGGTAAGCACAGTTCTGCTCACCTTTATTCATACAGTAAAGACAATGACATTGATAACAGCATTTCACTACCCCTGCATTCAGTACGACCATGATTTGTAACCCACCACCTGCCAAAACAGATCACTTTGAGCAACACCACTCTATCTGCTGGATATCTAGGCAAACTAGGTGTGTATAATGGTGTTCATCCGGGAACAAGGGACACAGGCCATCCTTACCAGATGGGAAAACCAATCCTGGGAAGCAGTGACTCTGAAAAAGACCTGCAGGTCATAGTGGATAATCATCTGAACCTGAGCCCTCAGGGGTATGCTATGGCTGAAAAATCCTGTGTAACCCAGGATATATAACTGGGAGAATCTCAAGTAGGAGCAGAGAGGATATTTTACCTTGGTATTTGGCACAGGTGGAAGAAAAGCTGCAATATTGTGTCCTGTTCTACTGTCCACAGTTCAAGGAAGATGTGGATAATTTGAAGAGGGGATCAATTGAGAGGACAGCCAAGAGAATAATTAAAAGATTAGAAAACCTGCCTTAGAGTGATACACCGGAGGAGCTCAATCTATTTAGCTTAACGGAAAGGGGTGTTAATGTTAAGGGATGACGACCAAAGTCTGTAAGTACCTACATGAGGAACAAACATTTAACAATGGGCTTTTCTGTCTAGCAGAGATATTTCTAACATGATCCAATGGCTGGAAGATGAATCTAGACACATTCAGAAAGGAACTAAGGTGCAATATTTTTTTTTAAGAATTAGGGAAATTAACCATTGAAACAAGGGCCGTGGTTGATTCTCCATCGCTGGCAATTGTTAAATCAAGGCAGGATGTTGTTCCAATAGCTCTCTTCTAGGAGTTATTTCAGGGAGGTCTCTTGCCCGTGCGATACAGGCAGTCAGACTAGGTCATCACACTGGTGCCTTCCGGCCTTGGAATCTGCCTAGTGGGGTTAATAACCTTGCCCTACAGCATGGGGTGTTGTGCTGATAAATATGTTACAGATCAAGAGGTACTCAGATGCTATAATAAGTTGGGCCATAGCTAAGTGCCTCTCCTATCCCTCAGCCTCATTCTCCTTTACTCAGGAGCCCTCAGTGACCTTGCTGGGATCTGCTCCTCATTTTCCCCTTAGATCCCACCTCCGGTTCCTCCCTTTCTCCTGAGGCCCTTCGCCCTGTCCCTCCTCTTCCCCTCAAGTCCTTTTTATTAACTGTATCTTCAGGAATTCTGACATCAGAGCGTCCAAGGATATGTCTCTTCATGGGCCAACATCCACCTGTCCCCTGACTCTCCTGAAACACAATAGCTTTGTAAATGTCACTGCCTCCCTTGGTCTTCTCCCCCCATTGCACTGTCCTCCCTCACCAGCAGGTGGAAACATCCCTCTCCCATTGCACTAGGGCCTATACCTCATCTGAACCTCTCTACAGAGTGGAGATAAGTAGCTCAGATCCTCTCAGATGGAATGGTCCAGGATGGAATAGGTGGCTGTGGCCCGTGTTTTGCTTTTCTTATGTCACCAATGCCATAGCCAGGTGATGAACTGACCCGTCACTTGAAGAACATCCTGATTATCCTCGCACGGAGGTGTTTGCTTTTCACACTGTACACAATTGGATTCATCAGGGGCGGGACCAGCAGGTAGACATATCCCAGGACAATCTGAAGCGTGTGAGAAGAGCTATTCCCAAATCTGTGTATCACAGACAACCCAAGCATTGGTGTGTAGAAGAGCAGGACCGCACATAGGTGGGAGAGGCAGGTGTTCAGGGCCCTGAGGCACTCTGTGTGGGATGCGATGCTCAGCACTGTTTTGAGGATCATCACATAAGAGAGGAAGATGAGCAGCGAGTCCAACCCCACTGTTGAGAGTGCAACAAACAAGCCATAGATGCTGTTGACTCTGATATCTGAACAAGCCAACTTCATGACCTCCTGGTGCACACAGAAGGAATGGGAGAGGACATTAGCTCGACAATATTTGAACTGTTTCAAAAGAAAGGGGAGTGGGAATATTAGGACCACTGCCCTTAGTACAAGCACCAGTCCCATCTTGGCTATTGTTGGCAAGGTTAAGATGGAAGCATATCTTAGGGGGTTGCAGATCGCGACAAAACGGTCCAAGGCCATCAAAAAGAGGACAGCGGATTCAATACACTGAAGCGAGTGGATGAAGAACAGCTGGGCAAAACAGGCATCAAGGCTGATCTCCCTAGAGTTAAACAAGAATATGCCCAGCATCGTTGGCATGGTGACTACCGATAAAGCAAGGTCTGAGATGGCCAACATGGAAAGGAAAATGTACATGGGCTCATGGAGGCTTGGGTCTGTTTTTATAATGAACAGAATGACTGAATTTCCTACTATTGAAATAACATAAATTAAGCAGAAGGGGATAGAGATCCAGAGATGGACGTCTTCCTGCCCAGGTATTCCTGTGAGAAGGAACACTGCAGAGTTGGATTTGGTGTCATTGACAGCTGACATAATGTCCTCCGCAGGTCGGAGGAGTTTTCGACTTTCCTTCCTGAAAGGAAAAAAACCAAAGAGGAGACTAGATAATGTTTAATGAGACACCGTTCTGCTCTCAGTCCAAGTCTAGAGACTCCCAGGAGCTCAGGGAAGATCAGCAAAAACATAGACTTGGATTTACACCGCTGATGGGAAGATAGGCATTGCCAGACTCCGAGCTCGCTTTGAATGTCAGATTTCTGAGAAACTCCCAAGGTGGAGTACAGGTAGATGTAGGGGAGGGGTTCCCAAGCTACCTAGCACTCCCTGCCTTGTGGTACCATCACTAAGTCACCCCGACAGCCCAGCTGAGTGCTCTGTCACACTACAGAACATCTGCAAATGGAAACAGCTCGCAGCCTTTCCCCTTCACCTCACATTTTAGAGATAGGGAAACCTGCCAACGTACCCAATGCCTTCTAGAAGAGTAGCCACCAACACCAGCGGTCTTCAAACTGAAGGACAAGGAGTTAACTGAGAGGTTGCACGGGCAGCAGGCAGTATCAGCGCAGACAGGAAGGCAACTGTCTTTATGAAGCATGTTTGCACATTCCCTTGGGGGGTCACGTGGCCATCAGGGAATCTCTGCAGGTTTCCTTTCTGTTTTCCAGCTTTAACTCCCATCTCAGCCAAAGGCAGACTGCAGGAGGCCAAATCTCAGGGGATGCCTGGTGATGCTTCCCAACTGGACTGCAGTGCCAGTCCTGCTGCAGGCTCTATTCCTGGAATCCGGGCTTGTCATCACTGTCCATATGGTTCTGATAGGTCACATGGCTACCTCGAGGGCAGCTGAGTGGTAGCGATGATGTTTTCACAGCTGTGATCTTGCTGAAATAAAATCAAATCGAATGATAAATACATAAATAAATAATAATCATAATAATATAGGACCAGATTTCTCCCCAGCAGCCCCCTTTCCTGCATTACAAACCCAGGGCAAAGGCTATAAGGTTCCATATGAGAAAATTTTCCTTGGATCGCTCCAGGAGGGGAGGTCTCCTCCCTTCTCCATGAGGAATCAAAAGGGGGACCCAGGCTCCTTGGATCCCCAGAGTTATGCACAGATCTCAGTGATCCATGGGAGCTAGACCCCCCACCCACAATCTCTGGGCCTCCACATCTGCACTAGGACCCTCTCCAGCTTTCTGGTGCCACAAGTTCATCAGAGACGTACTACTGTCACTCTAGTCCTCTTCAGCAGGATCTGCTGAAGGGGGCCTTGTACTCGGTGGAGGTGTCTGCACAGAGTTGGGAAGGCTGGTTAGAGTAGCTGATGGGCCCAATATTCCAGCCGTAGACTGGTCAGGAGATTTAGATCTTTCCATACCCAGAGTTCAGCCATAGATTCAGTTAGAACAACTTTCATTTAATCTACAAGAAAGCAGCTTAAAAAGGGACTTTCTCGGCCAAAACTCCTGGGTGAATCCCATCTGGTCCTAGGAACTTATTACTGTTAAATTTAGGTGTTTGTTCCAAAACGTACTCCACTTATGCCTTAATGTGGGGCAGTTTCTCAGATCTGACACCTAAGAACAATGGAGGATAATCAGTGTTCGTCAAGTGAAGGGTCAGTTCATCACCTGGCTTCAGCTCTTGTGACAAAGGAGATGAAATATATGGGCCACCTCCACCTGTTCCATCCTGGGTCCTTACATCCAAGACAACATAGTCTACTGATCTCCACTCAATAGAGAGAGGTTCTGACAGGGTCGAAGACCAAAAGCAGTGGGATAGGGGCTGGTATGGGTGGACAATGCACTGAGGGAAGGAGACCAAGACAGGCAGCTGAATTTACAGAGTGACTATGTTTGTGGAGAGCCAGGGGACCAGTGGGATGTTGGCCCATCAAGAGCCATATTGGTGGCTGCTCAAACCTCAGTGTTCCTCTTGATACAGTCTGTCAGGGTTACCTCTCCCCTCTGAACTTCTAGGCTGTGTATGGAGGACAGGTGGACTGTTTATACCATCAGGGTGACACACTGCATGATTCAAATCCTGTCCAGTTTATAGAATTGATTGTCACTTTGCTTTTTTTCCTAAGTAATCTACTTTGATCTGCACACTTATTGCTTATAATCACTTAAAATCCATCCTTCTGCAGTTAATAAACCTGATTTATAATTTTTTACCTAATACAGTGCATTGTTTGAAATGCAAAAGGGAAATCTGCTCGGGAACAGGGGCTGATGCATTGTCCTCTCTGCACTGAGGGAGGGGCGGACTTGGTAATAAACTTACATTCACCGGACTTCTGATCAAGGTAAGATGGTACAGTTCTGGGGTCCTAGGCTGGGGAGCTGGCGTGGGTGGAATTGGCTGGAGTCTTTATTGTTGGTTCCTGGCGCCGATCGGAGTCCCGGCACCCATGTACAGCCAGGTGCCGGTCGTACTCTCGGCACCGGTCGCACTCCCGGCACCGGTCCGTTAGCTGCCGCAGGGACCGCTCCAGACGCCGCTCGCCAAGCCGATCGTCATCCCGGCACCGCTCGGCGTCACGGCACCAGTCCTACTCGACCCGGCACCGGTCGCCTCGGCACCGATCGTCGTCACGGCACCGCAGAGGTCGGCGCTCCACCTCTCGACGGCACCGACGCTCGCCTCGGCACCGGACCACGTCTCGGCACCGAAGGTCTTCCCGGCGCCGGTCGTCATCTCGGCGCCATGGATCCCAGAGGCGGAGCCGATCCAGCAGTAGCCACTCTTCAGAGGGCCACCACTTCTCCCAGCACCGGTCGAGAAGCCCTCGGCACCAAGAGCGTAGAGAGTCTGTCGGCACGCGAACCCGGCATGACTCTCCGCCCAAGACCCTGCAGTCGGCCACTGCAGCTGCCCCATGGCACTCCTCTGCCTCAGTGTCCCCTCGCTTAACGGGACCAGCCCCAGCCACCCAAAACCCTGCTTGGCCAGAATGGGTGGCATGGGAGTATGAACAGCCTGGGGAAACCCAATCTGAACCCGGGTTCCCAGTGTGCGCAGGGGGTGCTCGGCAGGCGCTGGCGGGACCACCATCGGCCAGCCAGCCTTCGGCGGTGCACAGCCCTAGAGAGCCAGGTCCTTACGCCTCCCCAGTTGGGGTAGAGGCAGTGGCGGGCACTTCTTCCACTAGCCCGCCCGCCCTGGAGCTCTCTAACTATCAACACCTCCTCCAGGCAGTCGCAAAGAACATGAATCTGCCCTTAGAGGAGGTCCCGGTGGTGGATGACCCGGTCACCACCATGTTAACAAAGGGCACCCCGGCACGCGTGGCAGTGCCGTTCATTAACACCATCAAGGCGCACACGCCGTCGGTCTGGAAGACCCCCGCCTCCATCCCCCCCACTGCCCGGGGGGTAGAGAAACGTTACTTTGTTCCGGCCAAGGGCTACGAGTACTTATACGTTCACCCCACGCCCTCCTCCCTGGTGGTGGAGTCAGTGAATAACAAAGAGCGCCATGGACAGGAGGCGCAGGTGCCTAAGGCCAAAGAAGCCAAAAGGCTGGACCACTTTGGCAGGAAGGTGTATTCCTCCGGGGGCCTACAACTTAGAGTAGCCAACCATCAGGCACTACTAAGTAGACACCACTTCGACACGGTGGAGGCCCTTACCAAATTTGAGACCGCTCTCCCCCAGGAGAGCAGACAGGAGTTCAGGGCCCTACTACTCCAGAGCAGGGACATATCCAGGCATGCCCTGCAAGCGGCCCTGGACTCGGCCGACTCAGCGGCCCAAACAATGGCCTCGGGCATAGCCCTCCGCCGGGCAGCGTGGCTCTCCTCGTCCAGCCTGGCCCCGGCTATGCAATATAAGATCCAGGACCTCCCCTTTGAGGGACAGGCCCTTTTCTCAGAGGACACGGACACCCGGCTCCAGGCCCTCAAGGACAGAGGGGTGACCCTCAAAGGCCTGGGTATGCACACCCCAGGCCCACAAAGGCGCCCCTTCGTCCCTCCACGAAGGAGGGTCTTCCCACCTGCTCGCCCGCCCCAGGACTCCTCTAGTAGGAGAAGCCGCCCCTACCACAAGCGGCAGGGGCCCAGGCAAGGCGGAAAACAGCGAGGCTCTAAGCCTCCCCAGGGGCCTAAGCCCAACTTTTGATGGTGCGCCCAGGGGCAGTTTACCAACCACAGTCCTGGATCCTCCCTTCGGAGACCGTCTGTCCTACTTCCACCGTGCATGGTCGGACATTACATCAGACCAGTGGGTCCTCCGCACGGTGGAGGTAGGATACTCCCTCCAGCCCTCCTCCACTCCTCCCACCCACCCACCTCCCTCGTCCCTCTTCAGGGACTCCTCTCACGAGCAACTGCTCGTACAGGAGGTCAGGTCGCTCCTTACATTAGGAGCCATCGAACCTGTACCACAGGAGTTCAGAGGAAAGGGGTTCTACTCCCGCTACTTCCTAATCCCCAAGGCGAAAGGGGGCCTCCGGCCCATCCTGGACCTGCGCGAACTCAACACCTACATGGTCAAGTTCAAGTTCCGCATGGTCACCTTGGGCACTATCATTCCCTCTCTGGATCCGGGAGACTGGTTCGCTGCCCTCGACATGAAGGACGCTTACTTTCACGTGAGCATCAAACCCTCACACAGGCGTTACCTCCGCTTCCTGATAGCGGGAGAACACTATCAGTTTGCCGTCCTACCCTTCGGCCTGTCCACCGCACCCAGGGTGTTTACGAAGTGTATGGCGGTAGTGGCGGCGTTCCTGCGACGCCGCGGGGTACATTTATACCCATACCTCGACGACTGGCTGATCCGAGGCACCTCCAGGGAACAAGTGTCAGCGCACGTGCGTCTCGTGATCAGCACGTTCGACCGCTTGGGAATCCTCCTCAACAAGGAGAAGTCCACCCTGGAGCCTACCCAGAGCATAGAGTTCATAGGAGCCCTACTAGACTCCAAGGTAGCAAGGGCATCCCTGCCCCAGCCTCGGTTCCTCACCATCCAGTCGGCCATCAGACAACTCCGCAACTGTCCGATGACTACGGTCAGGGTCTTCCTCAGCCTGTTAGGCCACATGGCATCGTGCACCTTCGTCATACAGCACGCCAGGCTACGGCTACGCCCACTACAGTCGTGGCTCGCAGTGGCCTACAGACCAAGAAGGGACAGTATGGACACCCTCCTCTCCATCCCCAGAGCCACCCTATCTGCTCTGGCATGGTGGGAAGACCAGAACAATGTGTGCCAAGGAGTCCCCTTCCTCCCCCCCAGCCCGTCCATGTCCCTGGTGACGGACGCCTCGTCGCTAGGGTGGGGAGCTCACCTAGGGGAACTCAGGACCCAGGGCCGCTGGTCGGAGTCAGACCTCGGCCTCCACATCAATGTCCGAGAGCTGAGGGCCGTCCGACTTGCGTGCCACGCGTTCCGGGACACGCTACAGGGTCACTGTGTAGCGGTGCTGACAGACAACACCACAGCCCAATACTACATAAACAAGCAGGGCGGGGCCCGCTCCAGCCCCCTGTGTCAAGAGGCGATTCTCCTATGGGAGTTTTGCATAGCCCACGCTATTCACCCAGTGGCCTCCTTCCTTCCCGGAATCCAGAACACCCTAGCGGACCACCTCAGCAGGTCGTTTATGTCTCACGAGTGGTCCCTTCGGCCAGATGTCATCCGGCCGATCTTCCTGAGGTGGGGGTTTCCCCACATTGATCTCTTCGCCTCCAGACAGAACAGGAAGTGCCTCCAGTTCTGCTCCTTTCGAGGCAGCTCCCGGGGATCCCTGACAGATGCCTTTCTCCTACCCTGGACGGGGCACCTGTTCTACGCGTTCCCTCCGATCCCGCTTCTCCACAAGGTGATCCTGAAGATCAGACGGGACAGGGCACAAGTCATCCTCATAGCCCCGGCCTGGCCCAGGCAGTGCTGGTATGCGTCCCTCCTCCGGCTGTCCAGGGCCCCTCCCATCAGCCTCCCGCTGTGGCCAGACCTGATCTCGCAGGATCATGGTCGCCTCCTGCACCCGGACTTGCAGTCCCTTCACCTCACAGCGTGGCTACTCCATGGCTGAGAGGTCCTGAGCTATTATGCTCATCCGAAGTACAGAATGTCCTTCTGGGAAGTAGGAAACCATCCACCAGAAGTATCTATACGGCCAAGTGGACCCGCTTTTCGGCATGGTGCAGACAACACGATATAGTCCCTAGTGAGGCTACTATCCCACGTATATTGGACTACCTCTTAGGCCTTAGAAATCAGAGCCTTTCTACCTCCACCATCCGTGTCCACCTCGCTGCCATATCAGCTTTCCACCCGAGCCAGTCGAACCACTCAGTCTTTTCCGATCCTGTGGTATACCGTTTCCTCAGGGGCCTGGATAAGCTGTACCCGAACGTTAAGCGTCCCATCCCACCTTGGGACCTCAACCTCGTGCTCTCACGCCTCATGATGCCCCCGTTCGAGCCCCTCGCCACGTGTTCCTTAATACACCTCTCCTGGAAGGTGGCATTCCTAGTATCTATCACCTCGGCTCGTAGAGTGTCAGAGATCCGTGCACTTACCTCCGAGCCGCCTTACACTATCTTCCACAATGACAAGGTGCAGCTACGTCCCCACCCGGCCTTCCTGCCTAAGGTGGTCTCTCCCTTCCATGTTAATCAAGACATTTGTCTTCCAGTCTTTTACCCTAGGCCTCACACCTCTGGAAGGGAACAGCAATTACACACGTTGGACGTTAGGAGGGCTCTTGCTTTTTATTTAGACAGAACAAAGCAATTCAGGAAAACAACGCAACTCTTTGTGGCAGTTGCAGAGAGAATGAAGGGCCAGCCAGTTTCAGCCCAAAGGCTCTCCTCCTGGATCACCTCGTGCATTCACACCTGTTATGAACTCGCGGGCAAGCCGCTTGAGAGAGTAACAGCTCACTCCACGAGAGCGCAGGCGTCCTCTGCGGCCTTCCGGGAGGGAGTCCCTATCACGGACATCTGCAGGGCGGCTACCTGGTCCTCCGTCCATACCTTCGCCGCCCACTACGCCATAGTCCAGCAGACCAGGGACGATGCGGCGTTTGGGTCAGCGGTCTTACGGTCAGCAATGGGTCCACCCGACCCCACCTCCTAGGTATTGCTTGTAGTCACCTATAGTGGAATGCATGTGAGCAATCACTCGAAGAAGAAAACAAGGTTACTTACCTGTAACTGTTGTTCTTCGAGATGTGTTGCTCACATCCATTCCAAACCCGCCCTCCTTCCCCACTGTCGGGTTAGCCGGCAAAGAAGGAACTGAGGGCCAGACTGTGTCGCAGGAGTACTTATAGAGTGCCTCAGTGGCGCCACTCCAGGGGGCTCCCTGCTCACCCAGTCTGCAGCTAGGGGAAAAATCTACCCGGCAACCAGGCCCGCAGCGCGTGCCTAACCTATAGTGGAATGGATGTGAGCAACACATCTCGAAGAACAACAGTTACAGGTAAGTAACCTTGTTTTCCTGGTGGGATCCAACAGTGAGTGTCAGATCAGGACAGATTGCTTCCAAAGGGGCAACTACAGCCCAAAGCTGGGTTTTTTCCACACTAAGGTAAACCAAACCAGCCAAACAGAAAAGACTTTGGTTTCGCCCCACTGGCTAACCACAAGTCACACAAGCAATTCCCTTAGACACTCCAGCTTCCCAGTATCACCACCAGCAGCCACCTGTCCTGGGGGATCAATGGTTATGAAAACCAATCCCCCAAATAAAGAAAACGGTTCTCCCCAATTCCAAAGAATCAGGCCCCAGACCCAGGTCAATATACAAATCAGATCTTACCACAAATCACGCTGTTGCCAATCCTTTAGAATCTAGAATCTAAAGGTTTATTATACAAGGAGAAAGGTATAGGTGAGGGTTAAGAATGGTTAAAAGAAATCAATTACATGCAGTAATGGCACATCTCTTGGTTCAGGATTACAGCAAAGGTAGAATAAACGTCAGGTTTAGATAAAAGTCTCTGGAATGCATCCCCCCTCCAGGGATGGGTCATCAATCTGTTGGTTAGAGCTTCCACATGTAGCAAAATCCCATCCAGAGGTAGGTGCTAGTTGAAGATTGCAGATTGAAGACAAAAACGGAGGAAGTTTCTCCCAGGTTTTATAGATTCTCCTTCTGGGAGAAGCCCCCCTCCTTCTTATGCAGAGTCCAGTTGCAAACTCAAGGTTCATAGTCACATGGTCCAATTACCAGACACTCCATGATTTAGTTTCTGACCAGGCAGTTGACATTCCTAGAGCAGCTCGGGTGTGGACAGGCATTTACAAAGTCCATTGTGTGGTTGATGTCCCTTAACGGCCCATCAGCCAGGCCAGCCAAGTTAACAACAGCTTCTCTGAGATTTCACCCAGCAGCCAAGCATCAGTTTGAAATACAGGCACCATATATCCAATATTCATAATTTTAGTTCCAAAAAAGATACACACATATCAATGGCATATTCATAATCAGCCCTCCATAACCTGGTCATGGACACCTGTTATGACCCCCTTCACATAAGATTTGGTGTCACTATAGGACTTGGTTGCTCCAATGATCTATATGATCCCAAATAATTCCAGTAACGTGACAGTACCCCATAAGGCTTTATGGGGGGAGTGCCTGTAAACATATGTATGATATTACTGGAATATGGTTTTGCTACATATGCCATGTAATATATCTCTGTGAAGGTAACGATCCACTGGATCTGTTCAGCCTATTTGTATGTGTGTGTCTGTTTTGTATTCAAAGTTATGAATATTGGCTATGTGCTCGTTTGGTTGTATGTGGACTTTGGAAAGCAGCTGAGCAGCTCTCTGGGAGAAGACTATTCTCAGTTAAGCCCAATTGAGAACCAATCAAGCAAACAATGAACTTTGTAGATGCCCATCCACAACGGAGCTTCCTCAGGAATGCGGCCTGACTGGTAAAGAGCGGAGTCTGGTTCAAACCTGGGACTGGACCATGGGTAGCCTTAGCACATCAGGTGGAAGCTTCTAAGGGGGTTTCTGTAATCCCAACCCG
Source organism: Sternotherus odoratus (assembly GCA_032164245.1). Taxonomy (NCBI): domain Eukaryota; kingdom Metazoa; phylum Chordata; order Testudines; family Kinosternidae; genus Sternotherus; species Sternotherus odoratus. Next base: position 295,976,694 of record JAVMKO010000001.1, read on the forward strand.
TCACACCCCATTCCAGGTTGCATCCTGGTAAGTCCATCACACCCACCTAACAAACAAGCCCTGCTAGACTGTGAGTCCTTTTATTTCTTGTCATGCACTCAGTTGCTAATGGAGAGACTGTGGTTACAGCAGGGAAGTCAGGACTCCAGGGGTCTGTCGGTCATTCTCTGTGTGACCTTCACCAAATCATATCTCCCTTTGCCTCAGTTTACCTATCTGTATATTGGGGATAATTTATAGTGATTTTCCTTTGCTAGGTGTGTAGAAGATCCTTCTATGAAAGCTGCTGCACAATATGGTGATCACCTACAGTCCTCAGTTAAAGCCTCTCCAATGCATCATCAGTGATATACAACCCATCCTGGACAATGACCCTTCACTTTCACAGGCCTTGGGAAACAGGCCAGTCCTGGCCCACAGACAACCCGCCAACCTCAAGCATATTATCACCAGCAACAGCACCCCACCCCCCACCAGAATAATGCTAACTCAGGAACCAATCCATGCAACAAATCTCGATGTCAACTCTGCCCACATATCTACACCAGCAACACCATCACAGGACCTAACCAGATCAACCACACCATCACTGGTTCATTCACCTGCACATCTACCAATGTAATATCTGCCATTATGTGCCAGCAATGTCCCTCTGCTATGTACATCAGCCAAACTGGACAGTCCCTACAAAAAAGGAGAAATGGACACAAATCAGACATCAGGAATGGCAATATACAAAAACCTGTAGGAGAACTTCAATCTCCCTGCACACACAATTAAGAATTTAAAAGTCACCATATTGCAGAAAAAAACTTCAAGACCAGACTGCAAAGAGAAACTGCAGAGCTGCAATTCATTTGCAAATTTTATACAATCAACTCAGGACTGAATAGGGATTATGAGTGGCTAGCTAACTACAAGAGCAGTTTCTCTTCTCTCGCTGTTCACACCTCCAGTTCAGCTACTAGAGGAATACCTCATCCTCCCTGATTAGAGATAACAAACTGGTCAGCTTCATTGTACTAACCCTGTAATCTCTAACCTGGTTCTTGCCTACCTATTTATACCTGCCCCTGGACACTTCCACTGCATGCATCCGAAGAAGTAGGTATTAGCCCATGAAAGCTTATGCTTCAATACTTTAGTTAGTCTTTAAGGTGCCACAGGACTCTTTGTCACTTCTGCAATTCCAGACTAACACGGCTACTCTCTGATTCTTAATATGATGATAGTTTTACTTATGAGAATTACTGATCTCTGATCCCTTAGCGATAGCCCCATGTGCCTACAGAAAGTGTTCGTATCTGCCCTCAGTCACCTCTTTCCAGATCTCTCTGTCCACTGTCTACTCATTAATAATGAGTATTTACAGGACATGAGAGCCTATGGACAGCTAGGCATTATTCCTAATTTTCTTACTAATCAACTCTACTTTTTAAATATACACAAATACACAGAGCAACCAATTCCTCTCTGACTCAGCGGAGAGCCCAAGAGTTCTCATCTCCCTTTGGGAAGGTCCCTTAATTACTGTTTACTCCTAAAGACCACAGAAGCACAGACACTGAAAGAGAGACATTGCAGGGAGTGTCTCCGGTCTCCAGTCTGTGTCCATTCAGATGCTGCTTCTCCCCCCAGAGGCTGAGTGAACTCCCCCCCGGGATTGCCCACAGCTATAGTATAAACTGTGCAAACCCCTGTGTTGGCTCTCAGCGTGGGATGCTGCTGCAGATGCTGGAGTGAGAGAGGTTTGGGAAACGGCTGCCTGAGGAGGATTCCCGGGGAAGACACGTCTGTCTCACAATTCACAGGTACCCATCTCTTGCTGAGGAGCTGACCTGCTTGACAAGCCCAGTGCACTGTGAGCATGATGAGATACAGAATAGGTCTGTGGTCTTTTCTGCTCTGTGCAGCCATTAAACATGACGGGCCCCTTGCCACTGGGGCAGGGTGGGCTCCAGGTTTTCTGCCCCCCCAAGCTGCGTAAAAAAAAATTGGAGTCATGTTTTGCTAAGGGGGCAGGAATGGGAACAGGGACACAGACACTTTGGTGTCAGAGCTGGGAAGGGGGACAACGAGGAAGGAAATTGGAATCATTGCTTGCTGGAAGTTCACCGCAGTAACCACTGAATTGTTTTCACCTTGGACTTTGCGTATTGCTGCTCTCTGTTCACGTGAGCAGGACCAGGGAATGGGAGGGTGAAGGGATAAACTCGCTAACAACAGCCTGAACTAACGGTGGAGCCACCAGCACCACCTGGAATGGCCGATCCATTCGGCTATGCTCTTTGCTCCAATAATGTCGGTGGCAAGGAGTTCCACAGGCCAAATATGGATTATGTAAATAATTTTATTAACTCAATGGTATATATTCAGACTTTCAATGTAATTGAATGTTCCCTTCTTCGTGTGTTAGGAGACAGAGTAAATATCAATGCCTGACCTACTTTCTTTATCGATAGATTCAGAGGGTTTAAGACAGGGGTCTCAAACTCAAATGACCACGAGGGCCACATAAGGACAAGTGCATTACCCCGAGGGCCGCATCATTGACACGCCCCCTCGCTGTTCCCGCCCCCGCCCCCACTCCACCCCTACCATGACGCCCCATCCCTGCCCCGCCTCTTCCCACACCTTTCCAACCCCTTCCCCAATGCTGTCCCCTTCCTGCCAGCAGGGAGTGCAGGAGGTGTGCAGGATGTGGCAGGGGGCAGGGAGTTGGTGTGTGGGGTGCAAGAGGGGCGAGGGGTGCGGCAGCAGGTGGCTCAGGGCAGGGAGTGCAGGAGGAGTGTGGGGAATGCAAACAGGTTTCTACCCAGTATCAAGCGGGAGGGGACGGGAGAGGCTGAAAAAGACTCTCAGAGAGGAAGAAAGGGACATAGGAGCGGACCTATGCAAAGGACCCAAGGGGGGGTGGGGGAGCTGCCTTATGTCTTCTAGTGCAGGGGTGGGCAAACTTTTTGGGCCGAGGGCCACATCGGGTTTGGAAAATTATATGGAGGGCCGGGTAGTGAAGACCCTGCCCCCTATCCGGCCCCCTCCCATGTCCCATCCCCTGACTGCCCCCTCAGAATCCTTGACCCATCCAACCCCCCCGACCTTGTCCCCTGAGTGCCCCTTCCAGAGATCCCTCACCCCCGACCACCTCCCAGGACCTCACCCCCTACCCAATCTCCTGCTCCCTGTTCCCTGACTGCCCTGCCCCCCTATCCACCCTCCCGCTCCCTAACCATCACCCTACAACCCCACCCCCTATCCAACCCACCCTGCTCCCTGTCCCCTGACTGCACCCGCCCCTTATCTAAACTCCTCCTCCCCCATCCTGGGCCCCCTTACCATGAGGCTCCTAGCTGCTCCGTGTGGCTCCAGAGGAGGGGGACAGTGCGCAGCTCTGGCCCCCAGAGTGCTGCCGACGTGCACAGCTCTTGGGGAGGGGGTCAGCGCCCAGCCCTGGCCCCCGGCGTGCTTCTGGCGCAGCGTGGGTCCAGGGGACAGCATGCAGCCCCAGCCCCCAGAGTGCTGCCGGCGCGGCACTGGAGGAGGTGGGGAGCACGCAGCCCCGGCCCCGGGAGTGTTGCCTACCTAGCGTGGTTCAGGGCGAGGGGGGAAGCGTGTAGCCCCGGCGCCCGGAGTCTGCCCGCACAGCTTGGCGGGCCACACAAAAGAGTCCTGAGGGCCGCATGTGGCCCGCGGGCCACGTGTTTGAGACCCCTGGTTTAAGATGAGAAGGGACAATTAGATCATCCTGTCTGACCTTCTGTATAACACAAGCCATTAAATTTAACCCAGTTACTCCTGTGTTGGTCTCCAGCACTTGTGTTTGACTAAAGCCTGGTCTACACTCGGATTTTACATTGTAGAATCATAGAGCCACAGGGTGAGAAGGGACCTACAGGGGTTGCTAGTCTAATCCCCTGACAAGATACTGGGTTTGTTGTGTCTACAGAATCCAGGAAAGATGGTTCCAGCCTCCTTTGGAAAACTGCCCATGAAGGAGCTTCCACAACCTGCCTAGGAGACTGTTCCATTGTCCTGCTGTTCTTATAGTTTGGGAGTTTTTCCTGAGATTTAATCTAAATCTGCTCTGCTGTAATTTCAACCTGTTGTCTTTTGTCCTGATCTCTCTCTCAGGAGAGAACGCATTTTCTCCATCTTTTTTATGGCAGCCTTTCAAATACTTGAAGATACTATCGTGTCCCTTCTTAATCTCCTCTTTTCCAATCTAAACATACCCAGTTCCTTCAGCCTCTGCTGGTATGATTTGCATTTCATCCCTTGGAACGTCTTTGTCCCTCACCTCTGGATGTTTTCCAGCTTCTCTACACAGTTTCCATACAGCGGTGACCAAAATTGCACACAGCACTCCAGTTGAGACCTAACCAGTGCTGAGGAGAGTGGTACTATCACCTACCATGACTTCTGTGCTCTGCCTCTGTTAAAATAACACAAAATTGCATTTGCTTTTTTTTTTTTGCAACAGCAAAATAATCCATAACTCTGAGTGATGTCACTATTTCAACCTAAGCCTAGTATAAACTTTGCAGCACTGCTGTAGCATTTTAAGTGGGGGGAGGGATAGCTCAGTGGTTTGAGCATTGGCCCGCTAAACCCAGGGTTGTCAGTTCAATCCTTGAGGGGGCCATTTAGGGATCTGGGGCAAAAAATCTGTCAGGGGACAGTACTCAATCCTGCTAGTGTAGGCAGGGGACTGGACTCGATGACCTGCAAGGTCTTTCCAGTTCTAGGAGATTGGTATATCTCCATTTATTTTTTTTATTTTAAGTGCAGACAATCCCTCAAGTAGATCTTCCAGAAAAGCATCCAGTCTGGATCTGTAGACATGGGGATTTGGAGAATCCACCAATTCCATTGCAGTTTGTCACAACAATTAATCACCCTCAGTGCTAATTTTTTGGCCCTTATTTTCAATTACAATTTGTCTGGCTTCAGCTTCCACCCATTGGGTCTTGTTCTGCCTTTCTAAACTAGATGACAGAGCCCATTAGTACCCAGAGTTTTCTCCCCATGGAAGTCTCTGCTTGATTGTCTTTATAATGAGATAAATAGATGAAGCTCTTTAAATCTCTCTCGCTTTCTCAGGCATTGGCTCCAACCTCCAAACATTTTTGTGTTTTTTTTTCCTGCACTCTCCAGTTTTTCAAAATCCTTTTTGAAATGTGGACCCAAGAACTGGACACAGTCGGTTTCATTAACGCCAAGTGCAGAGATAAAATCCTTCCTCTGCTCCAGTTAATCACTCCCCATTTATGCATCCAGGGATCACATTGGCCCTTTTGGCCAAAGCATTGCACTGGGAGCTTACAATGATTTCCTTGGCCACAATGACCCCTAAATCTGTTTCACGGTCCCTGTCCACGGTCTCAGTGAAGAAGCACATGGTGAGCGCAGTGTGGAAGCTGGTGACTCCTGGCTTCTACTGGTCAGTCACAAATCATTTTGGAGTTGGGAACTCAACCCTGGGACTGCATTAACACAAGCGTGCAGGGCCATTAATCACATCCTGCTGCACAAGACCGTAACTCTTGTGGATGTGTATAACTATGTGGATGACTTTGCAGAAATGGGTTTTCCCAACAGCAGAGGGGTGACAGATAGCACTCATATTCCAATTTTGGCACTGGACAACTTGCAATGGAATATATCAATCAGAAGTGGGTATTTCTCTATGGTGCTGTGCACACTCGAAGATCACCATGGGTGTTTCATTGACATCAGTGCAGGGTGGTCCAGAAAAGTACATGACACACAAATTTTTAGGAACACAAGCCTTTAGATAAAGCTGAAAGTGGGGACTTTCTTTCCAGACCAGAAGATCCACACAGGGGATGTCGAAATGCCCAAAGGGATCCTGGGAGACCTGCCACACCCCTCAATGCCAGGGCTCATGAAGCCATACATGGGAAATCTGGATAGCAGTAAGGAGCATTTCAACAATAGGCTGAGTAGGAGCAGGATGATGTTGTATGTGCATTTGGCAGATTAAAAGTGCGCTGGCGATGCCTTTTTGACAGATTAGACCTCAATGAGGAAAATATTCCCATGGTTGTAGCCATGTGTTGAACCTTGTATAATATTTGTGGAGGTAAGGGCAAAAAATGTGCTCAGTAGTGCACTGCTTAGACAGAACACGTGACTGCTGATATTGAGCAGCCAGATATCAAGGCTATTAGACAGCACAATGGGGGGCAATTCAAATCAGGAAGGCTTTGCAGCAACACTTTGAAAATGAGAATGAGTAATGTTTAATGGTATGCACAGGATTGTAATGCATAATGAAGTCCAGTGTTGGTAGGGTAGGAAGCAGTTGTGATTGTTCAGGCCCAGGGTTCAATGTAAGGAAATGATAAAACTGCCTGCTCCTTTGCTCCTTCTTTGCTATCAGAACTTAAATGGAAAAAAATAGAGTGTTAATTATTCAAATAGCTTTTCTTTTATTGCAAAAAAATCCCACAACAGCATGCACACACAGACAGCTGAGCGTAAGTCCAGCTTTCCTTTGAAAAGGTGTCTGTGGAGGTGGAGTGAATGGTAAAGTGAGATATCCCAGTAATTGGAAATGAATGTGTCAGTGGAGTTTGGGGAGGAAATGTGAAAGATTTCTGAATGTGCTGAAGGGGAGGTCGGGCACACGTCTGCTCAGTCTGGAGCATCAAGAGGGACTGCAGCATGGTGGTTTGCCACTCCAAAACATGTATCAGTCTCTCTATTGCATCCATAGTATATGCCTCATTTTCTTTTCTTTCCTGTTTGTCACTTTCCTTCCACTGCCTGCATTCTGTCTTGTCTGCATCAGAGTTATACAGCATTTCCCAGAACATATCTTCCTTGCCCCTTCTTGGGTACTTTTTTATCTGGTGGAGACACTCTGCTGGAGTGGAGGGGCTGCCTCCTTTCAAGGACATATATGGTGAAGCACAAGTAACAATTAAGAGAAGCATTTTTGTTAAGTACACATACAGCAACCACATTAAAATACCCCGATGGTTACACACCAGTCACTTTCCCGCTGACCCTTGACAAGCACAAAGCTGGCAAACACTGCAAGCATGTTGAGTGTTCCCTGAAGTTGGGCATGGGAGGAGAGCAATGGACCAATTACATATATAAAATCAAGCACGGTGTCCACCCTGAAACTTTGGCAACAAAAATGTTCCATAAAAACCTTTCAACTCTCATAAAGGTAGCTTTATTACATTATGTACGTATCAGAATTGTAGCCATGTTAGTCTGGATCTGCAAAAGTGACAAAGAATCTGGTGGCACCTTATACTCTAACAGAGGCATACCCACTTCTTCGGATGCATCTAATGAAGTGGGTATTCACCCATGAAAGCTTATGCTCCAATACCTCTGTTAGACTATAAGGTGGCACCCGGACTCTTTGTTATTATTACATCATTGAAACTGAGGAGCTCGGTCATTGAAAGGGTCTTTGTATTTTACACCTAAACTATTTCATCACCAAGTGCTGCCTTTTGGTGAAAAACTTGGCAGTGTAGACAAGGTCTAGGGAACAATAACAGATAACTAGTATCCACTTGTGTTTCCTGGTGGTGCCTTGAAACGTTTCCCACACCGTGATGTGTAGCAATTATTGATGCACGGAGCAACATAAAATATGGAATTGGCATTAGTAGGGTCAGTTGTTCATAATTCATTTATCTGAATAATGGGAAAGGGCATTTTTCAGTGTGTGAAGAGTGACCAATCTGCTTCATCCGTGAGAACTGCCACTAGTAGTGCATGTAGTGTCTCATATTAACATTGTCTCTCAATCCAGGTTTTTCTTCTGTGACCATCACCCTACAGGAAGTCAGGGAAACGTATATGCAGGAAACACTGTCCTGCCTCAGTGTTGGATACCTTCTCCCCTATACCATGTCAGATTCCAACTCAACTGACTTCACAAACCCCTCCACCTTCATCCTGCTGGGCATTCCTGGACTGGAGGCAGCCCATGTCTGGATCTCCATCCCCTTCTGCATTAGCTATGCCATAGCCATCTTGGGGAACTTCACCATCCTGTTCATTGTAAAAACAGAGCCGAGCCTCCATGGGCCCATGTACTATTTCCTCTGCATGCTGGCTGTCACTGACCTGGTCCTGTCTACATCCATCCTGCCCAAAATACTGAGCATCTTCTGGTTCAATTCCAGGGAGATCAATTTCAATGCCTGCCTCACCCAGATGTACTTCATTCTCACCTTCTTTTCAATAGAGTCTGGGATCCTCGTGGCCATGGCTTTTGATCGCTATGTGGCCATCTGCGATCCCCTGAGACATTCCACCACCCTGACAAACCCTTTGGTCGCCAAAATTGGCCTGGCAATGGTGGTCCGTGGTGCCGTACTCATACTCCCTTATCCCTTCCTGACGAGGAGGTGGCCATATTGCAGAACCAACATCATTCCAAACACGTACTGTGAGCACATAGCTGTGGTGAAGCTGGCCTGTGCCGACATCAGCATCAGTAGTTACTACAGCCTCTCTGTGGCAGTCTTGGCGATTGGTCTGGATGTGTTTTATATTGCTGTGTCCTATTTCCAGATCCTCAGGGCCATTTTCAGCCTCCCAACAAAGGATGCCCGGCTCAAGACTTTTGGGACCTGCATCTCCCACCTCTGTGTCATCTTAGCCTTTTACATCCCACATCTCTTCGCCGCCCTCACCCAACGGTTTGGGCACAATGTGGCCCCATATTTGAAGGTTCTCATGGCCAACATGTACGTCGTGGTGCCCCCCATGCTAAACCCCATCATCTACGGGGTTAGGACCAAACAGATCCGGGATAGGCTGCGCCAGCTCTTTACTCATAAAGGGACCTAAAGTTTTCTCCTTGTGCTCTGGCTCTCAGACCGAGTTCCATTCAGAGTCAGCTGGTGGTATGGTTCCGGGGCCTCTTCCCTGAATCACTGACTGGCCAGGCAAAGAGACATAAAACCCTTTCTGTGCTGTGTCAGTGTGACAAGCAGGGGACTCCATCTATACACAATACCTAGGGTTGTCACCTTTCTAATTGCTGGTGACTGGAAGGCTGAGGCCCTGACCCTATGCCCTGCCTCTTCTCCCAAGTTCCACCCCTACTGTGCCTCTTGCCCTCAAGTTTCCACCCCTCACTCATTCCTCTCCTCCCCACCCTCTGGATCATCCCTGTGACACTCTGATCCCCAAAGCAGCCCATATTCACCATCGTGTTTTTATTATGGTATGTTTTGTATAAAGTATGCCCTGTGAGATATCATTCTAAATGTCTTGATCTGCTCAACATTGATATCCCCTTGGATTGTACGCGGAGCTATGAAATCTTGCTCTGTGTGAGTTACTAAAGTGTGATATGAGGCTGGAAACACCCAAAACCAGCCTTTCAGGTATGTCAGTGGAGTATCCAGACAGTGTTAATTGCTGTCGTCACCACCCATCTAGGGAAGAATCTACTAGCACAGGATCTCTGTATAAGGAAGCCTCTTCAGAAGGAGCATGGAGACAATGGAGAATGTTTGGCCAATGGGGGTGGACCCCACATGTCACATACATAGACTTTCCAGCAAGCTGGAAAGAACTATAAAAGATGGGGAGTGACATCATCACTTGTCTTCACACCTCCCACAACTCAACACCTGCAGGAAGATCTGGAAGACAAAGGTCGTAGAATGAGGGGGGGGGGGCAGAATGCTAAGACACAGAAAGCAGGGAGAAGACACACCTCTTAGCCCAGAGAGCACAGATCACAACTGTGACGTGGCACGCTACATGATTTTATGAAAATATGCTAATGAGTGTGAAGATAATGTAACTGGAATATGCTTCCTGTGAAAGGTCTCTTGTAAGGTATCATTACAAAGCTTATAATCTACTGAATGTGCTCATCCTATCCATATAAATGTATCACTGTTGCATCTGAAATTAGAAATGTGAAATAGAACTTTGGAGGCCTGTTGTAGTTATGCAAAGTGTAGGCCATTAATGATGGTTTACAGACAGGCCTTCCTGTGAGTCAGGCTGGGGGGAAGGAAGGCTTGGAGTCTGATCTGGAGGTGTGTGACAGATCAGCTACTAGAAGAGGACCTCATCCTTCCTATTAGAGATAACAAGCTCGTTCAGCCTGATTGGACCAACCTTGTTATCTCTAACCTCGCCCTTGCCTCTTATTTATTCCTGCCTCTGGATACTTCCACTGAATGCATCCAATGAAGTGGGTATTAGCCCACAAAAGCTTATGAGCCAATACTTTAGTTAGTCTTTAAGGTGCCACAGGACTCTTTGTCAATTCTGCAATTCCAGACAAACACGGCTACCTCTCTGATTCTAAAATTCTTGATCTACTAAACATTGAAATCCCCTTGGGTTGTGTGAGCTCTCATTATATGTGAAGCTACGAAACCTTGCTCTGTGTGAGTTACTAAAGTGTGATGTGAGGCTGGAAACACCCAAAACCAGCCTTTCAGGTTTGTCAAAAAAGTCGCCAGACACTGTTAATTGCCGTTGTCAACACTCATCGAGGGAAGAATCCACTAGCGCAGGAACTCTTTATACAGAAGCCTCCTTGGAGGGAGTACGGAGATAATGGAGAATGTCTGGCTAATTGGGGGAAAAAACCACGTCTCAAACATAAACTTTCCAGCAAGCTGGAAGAATGTATAAAAGATGAGGAGTGACACCATCACACGTCTTCCCCCTCCCCCACAACTCAACACCTGCAAGAAGCTCAGGAAGACAAAGAACTTTGAACGCGGGAGGGGACCCTGGGCTGCAAAGCAGATGAATCCTGTGCCTCAAATATCTGTAAGCCTGCTTGTATCAGTCAGGGTGGGATATTACTGATTCTAATCCTATCTACTGTGAACAAGTCTTAGACTTCAAGTTTGTGAGATGTCCTAGGTAACCTGCTTTGATCTGTTTGTTATCCCTTATATTCACTTACAGTCTATCCTTCTGTAATTAAATACACCTGATTTATGTTTTATCTTAACCAGTGTGGTTTTTGAGTGAAGTTTTGGGAATCTTGGCTCTGCTAACAAAGGGTGGTGAATATCCTACCTCCATGGTGGGGGAGCACACTATTCAATGAGTTTACGTTGTACAGGTTGCTCTGTAGTGCAAGACAGTCTAATTCTGTGTTTATGCTCAAGCAGGGGTGCCCGGCTGGGAAATTTCTGATGTCTCCATTGTTGGTCCATGAGTGGCTTAGGTGAAGCTCTCAGGTAATGGGTATAGAAAAGAGGTGGGCAAATTGTGACCTTGAACTCCTGGCCAGGAAGGTTAGCCCTCAGCCCCTCCCTGCTGTCCCTCCTCCCCCACAGCCAGGCTGCTGCAGGGACAGCATTACTGGCTCTATCTGGGCAGCGGAGCTGCCAGTCTTATTGCTCTGAGTGGCATGGTAAGTGATTTTAATAATGACAGGAAATAGGATTTAAGTGGTTCCAAGTAGTAACAGACAGGACAGAGTGAATTACCAAATAAAATAAAATAAAATAGAATATGAAAATCTAACACTAATACAGTCAAAGGCCAGCGAGGTAGCCATGTTAGTCTGGAATAGCAGAGGTAACAGAGTCCTGTGGCACCTTAAGGACTAACACCTGTGGCACCTTAAAGACAGGTTAGTCTTTAAGGTGCCACAGGACTCTTTGTTACCACAGTCAAAGGCCTCACCCTCAGTTAATTCCTTCTCTCAGGCTAAACTCGGTTAGCCTGGGTCCAGCAATCACTCACACACCCCTGCAGTCACAGTCCTCTGTTCCAGTTTCTTCCAGGTATCCTTGGGGGGTGGAGGGCTGTTCTTTGAGCCAGCTGAGAACAAAATGGAGAGGTCTCTCCTGGGTTTATATAGACTTCCTCTTGTGCGTGGAGAGCCCCTCCTCCTTCTTATGCAGAGTCCACATGGAGACTCTGAGCACATGTCTAGTTGCAGGTTTGAACTAGACTCCCCTCATTACTAGTCAGGCCGCATTCCTGAGAAAGCTCGGGTGTGGACGGGCATCTACAAAGGTCATTGTTTGCTTGATTGGTTCTCAGTTGGGCTTAACTGAGAAGAGTTTTTTCTCAGAGACCTGTTCAGCTGTTTTCCAAAGTCTACATATAACTAACCAAGCACATTGTCAATATTCGTAACTTTGAATACAAACAGACACATACATACAAGTAGGATGAACAGATCCAGTGGATCATTACCTTCACAGAGATATGTTACATTGCATATGTAGCAAAACCATATTCCAGTAAAATCATACATATATTTACACCATCACAGTGGGGTCCTGGGTGGGCGGTTATGGTCAGGGGATCTCTGGAGGGAGCGATTAGGGGACAAGGAGCAGAGGGGATTGGAAGGGTTGGAGGTTCTGAGGGGGTAGTCAGGGGGAGGAAAATGTGAGGGGATAGATAGGGGGGTGGGGGCCAGGATGTGTGGGCCGGCACAGCCTTCCCTACCCAGCACTCCATATGGTTTCACCTGATGTGGCCTTCAGGCCAAAACGTTTGGCCGCCCCTAGTAAAGAACAAACCAAACTGTCCAAACAGAAGGTGTGGCATCATAAAAATACTTGAAAACACATACCAGGAATAAAAGATTTGGCGTTATTGTTAAATCTCAATGTTAAATCTCCATGATAAAGGTAATGTTTGTTGCTAATGTTAAATCTTATAACAAAGAATTTGGTGCCGATGGTAAATCCTGTGAAAAGGTGTAACATGCATGATTTTTGGGAAAACCTTTTGGACATGCTACAAATAGTAAACAAGAAGCCCTGTGGGGATAATGCTTCTCAGCTAACACCTGTAAACAGGCTCAATGTTTTTCAGAGCAGGGAAGCCATAATAAACGTGCTTTGCTGTGTGGAAGGGGATTTTACTTTATTTCTTAGGTATCTATTTTGATTGTATACTTATTTATAATCACTTAAAATCTATATATTTGTAGTTAATAAATTGGTTTTATATTTTTTTATCTAATACAGTGGTTGTTTCAAATGCAAAAGAGATACTTGCTCAGGAACAGGGGCTGGTGCATTGTCCTCTCTGCATTGAGGGAGGGGCAGAGTGGGTAATAAACTTACTCTCACCAGCCTACTGAACAGGATACAATTTTACACCTCTCGGGAGCTGGAGGAGTGGGGGAAATGTCTGGAATCTCTATTGTTGGTTCCTGAGTGCCTAGTGAAAGCATTCATGTAACTGTGGCTGGAGCATTCCCGGCTGTGTCTGGCTGTGGAAGTGCAATATCTGGAGAGGATTGCAGCTTGTCACAGCCTCAGAGTGTGAGAGGGAGCCCAGGTTGGTATGCCAGAGAGCTCAGTGTTACCCCAGTTCCATGTTGCACCCTGGTAAGTCCATCACTGCCACCAAATAAGCAATCCCTTCTAGACCGTGAGTCCATTTCCTTATTGTCATTCGCTCAGTTTCTAAGAGAGACCATGGTTACTTCAGGGAAGTCAGGACTCCCGGGTTCTGTCTTTCATTCTCTGTGTGACCTTCACCAAGTCACATCTCCCTTTGCCTCAGTTTACCTATCAATAAAATGGGAATATGTTCATAGTGACTTTCCTTTACTAGGGGTTTTCAAGATCCTTCAATCAAAGGTGCTGAACAGTATGATAGTTACTGAAGAGAATCACTCATCTCTGATCCCTTAGTGTTAGTCCCATATGCCTGCAGAAAGTGTTCATGTCTCCCCTCAGTCACCTTTCTCCAGATCTCTCTGTCTACTGTCTATCCATTAATAATGAGTATTTACAGGACATGAGAGCCTATGGACAGCTAGGCATTAGTCCTAATTTTCTTACTAATCAACTCTACTTTTTAAATATACACAAATACACAGAGCAACCAATTCCTCTGTGACTCAGCGGAGAGCCCAAGAGTTCTCATCTCCCTTTGGGAAGGTCCCTTAATTACTGTTTACTCCTAAAGACCACAGAAGCACAGACACTGAAAGAAAGACATTGCAGGGAGTGTCTCCAATCTCCAGTCTGTGTCCATTCAGATGCTGCTTCTCCCCCAGAGGCTGAGTGAACTCCCCCCCGGGATTGCCCACAGCTATAGTATAAACTGTGCAAACCCCTGTGTTGGCTCTCAGCCTGGGATGCTGCTGCAGATGTTGGAGTGAGAGAGGTTTGGGAAACGGCTGACTGAGGAGGATTCCCGGGGAAGACACGTCTGTCTCACAATTCACAGGTACCCATCTCTTGCTGAGGAGCTGACCTGCTTGGCAAACCCAGTGCAATGTGGGCGTGATGAGATAGAGAATAGGTCTGTGGTCCTTTCCGCTCTGCGCATCCATTAAACATGACGGGCCCCTTGCCATTGGGGCAGGGTGGGTTCCATGTTTTCTGCCGCCCCAAGCTGCGTAAAAAAAAAATTGGAGTCATGTTTTGCTAAGGGGGCGGGAATGAGACCAGGGACACAGGCAAGGCTCTTTGGTGTCAGAGCTGGGAAGGGGGACAACGAGGAAGGAAATTGGAATCATTGCTTGCTAGAAGTTCACCGCAATAACCACTGAATTGTTTTCACCTTGGACTTTGGGTATTGCTGCTCTCTGTTCACGTGAGCAGGACCAGGGAATGGGAGGGTGAAGGGATAAACTCGCTAACAACAGCCTGAACTAACGGTGGAGCCACCAGCATCACCTGGAATGGCCGATCCATTCGGCTATGCTCTTTGCTCCAATAATGTCGGTGGCAAGGAGTTCCACAGGCCAAATATGGATTATGTAAATAATTTTATTAACTCAATGGTATATATTCAGACTTTCAATGTAATTGAATGTTCCCTTCTTCGTGTGTTAGGAGACAGAGTAAATATCAATGCCTGACCTACTTTCTTTATCGATAGATTCATAGGGTTTAAGATCAGAAGGGACAATTAGATCATCCTGTCTGACCTTCTGTATAACACAAGCCATTAAATTTAACCCACTTACTCCTGTATTGGTCTCCAGCACTTGTGTTTGACTAAGACCTGGTCTACAGTCGGATTTTACATCGTAGATTCATAGAGCCACAGGGTGAGAAGGGACCTACAGGGGTTGCTAGTCTAATCCCCTGACAAGATACAGGGTTTGTTGTGTCTACAGAATCCAGGACAGATGGTTCCAGCCTCCTTTGGAAAACTGCCCATGAAGGAGCTTCCACAACCTGCCTAGGAGACTGTTCCATTGTCCTGCTGTTCTTACAGTTTAAGAGTTTTTCCTGAGATTTAATCTAAATCTGCTCTGCTGTAATTTCAACCTGTTGTCTTTTGTCCTGATCTCTCTCTCAGGAGAGAACGCATTTTCTCCATCTTTTTTATGGCAGCCTTTCAAATACTTGAAGAAACTATCATGTCCCTTCTTAATCTCCCCTTTTTCAATCAAAACATACCCAGTTCCTTCAGCCTCTGCTCGTAATGATTTGCATTCCATCCCTTGGATCATCTTTGTCCCTCACCTCTGGATGCTTTCCAGCTTCTCTACACAGTTTCTATTCAGCGGTGACCAAAATTGCACACAGCACTCCAGCTGAGACCTAACCAGTGCTGAGGAGAGTGGTACTATCACCTACCATGACCTCTGTGCTCTGCCTCTGTTAAAAGAACACAAATTGCATTTACTTTTTTTTTGCAACAACAAAATAATCCATAACTCTGAGTGATGTCACTATTTCAACCTAATCCCAGTATAAACTTTGCAGCACTGCTGTAGCATTTTAAGTGCAGACAAGCCCTTAAGTAGATCTTCCAGAAAAGCATCCAGTCTGGATCAGTAGACATGGGGATTTGGAGAATCCACCAATTCCATTGCAGTTTGTTGCAACAATTAATCACCCTCAGTGCTAATTTTTTGGCCCTTATTTTCAATTGGAATTGCACTGGGAGCTTACAATGATTTCCTTGGACACAATGACCCCTAAATCTGTTTCACGGTCCCTGTATTCCACAATACAGTGCCCTAGCCTGGGGGTGAGTCTTGCGTTCCCCGTTCCGAGAGGATCACTTTGCATTTGACGGTATTAAAACATTTTGTTTGCGTGGGCCCAGCTCTCCAAATACTCCAGATCAGGGATCTCAAACTCGAATCACCGGGAGGGCCACATGAGGGCTAGTACATTGGCCCAAGGACCGCATCACTCACACACCCCACATTACCCCCTACTCCACCCTGTCCATGGGGCCCCGCCTCTTCTCACCCTTTCCCCGCCCCCCGTTCCAATTCCTTCCCCTTCACCATTTCTTCTCCGCCTCCTCCACTGAGTGGGAGGCTCCCTGCTCCTCCCCACACTCTCCTGGAAAGCACTAAGTGGGAAGCGCCTGGAGGTAGCCACAGGACACAGGACACAGGACACTGAGGGGAGGGAGAGCAGGGGAAGGGAGCCTGGCGAGGTGCAGGAAATAGCTCCGGGGTGTGGGGAGCTTGGCGGGTCACAGGAAATAACCCCATGAGCCATGTGTTTGACACCCCTGCTCCAGATCAATCATTATCTCTCCCCGGCTGCCTCATTAACCACTCTGCCAGTCTTTGGGTTGTCCACAGATTTTACCTGCAATGATTTTCTATTTGCTTCCAGATCCTTGATGAAAAAATTGAATAGCATCTGGCCTAGAACTGATCCCTGCAGAACACCACTAGAAACACCCCCATTCACTGACAATGGCCCATTGACAACTGCTTTCTGAGCTCTGTCAGTTAGCCAGTTTTTACTCCAGTTAACATGTGCTCTAGTGACACTGTTCATTTTTTTCACTGGATGTTTCCCCGACTAAATCAAATGCCTCCGAGAAATTGATGTCTGTTGCATCTGTTTGGTTCACTTGATCAACAAAACGTGTACTCTTACTAAAGGATGAAGTCAGATTTATTTGACAAGACCTGTTTTCCATAAATAATGGCTGGATTAATTATACTCCTAGATTTTTTTTTAACTTATCCCATATCAGCTTTTCCATTGTTTTTTAATCTTGTGAAATCTTTTTTTAAAACGTTCCCTTTATGTTTTCAATAATGTACATTTAACGAAGAATTGTCCTGTATTTGCCTTGGGGGCAGGGGAGGGAGAGGGTCTGTTACTACCTGATTGCCTACTTCTGGTTCAGAATGAGATGTTTGGTGATTGGTCAGTTCACAACTCTGGTGTTTGTAGCTCTGAGGTTCTACTGTAGATGCTGTTTGACATCCTCTTTAATTGCTAATGGACTGAAAAGTGTTTCATCACCACCTGTGATTTGAGTACCTCATATTGCTTCTTTCCAAATTCAGAACATAAATATTTCTTGTACACATCTACCTTTTCTGCAAAATTAACTAGTTTCCTATTGCCCTCTAGGAATTGGCCTATACATTTGCTAGGATTTCTTTTGTTCTTAATATACTTAATAACCTCCCTTTTGTTATCCTTAGCCCTGCAAAACATGGATTTCCCCCAATGTCTGTAACATCCTGTATCAATTTTCATAACTTCCCACTTGTATTGCTTGCTATCTATTTTCCCTTTTTCCCATTTGTTGTATGTTACTTTTCCCCCTTAACTACTACCTCTACTTTGCTACTGAACTGCGTTGTTAACCAAAGTTCTCCCCTTTCTTGATTGTGCAATTGTGGCTTTTTGGCTCTCTCATAAACTCTACTTAAAGAACTCCCAAGTTTCATTCCTATTTTTCTGTCTAAATTCTTCCTCTCAATTAGTTTTGCTGATAACTTATCTCACCTTTGGGGAATTAGCCCTTTTGAAGGGTATCTGTAGATAGCTATTACTGGTTGGGGGATGTTCCCTGTTTGTCCATTTCAATGTAATCAGTTCCATTCTTTTATTTTGTTCTCCTCTATTCTATTCCCCCTTATTTCTGTCTTCTCTAAATTAAACAGTACCAGACATTTCAGTCTATGCACATACGGCAGCTCACGCTCCCCACTCATTTTCATAGCCTGTCTGGGAAATTCCCTTTCTATCTGCTAGATCCTTTATAGAGACTGGGTGACCACAGCTGAGCTCATCTCCAGAGCAGGATATTCTCCACCCCATTCCTTAAGCATCTGAACATTGTCTTTGTTATAGCCACTACTGCAAATGAACAGGTGTTTCCGTGGAGCCGCTCTCAATGACGCCCAAGACTTTTCCTTGAGGTATGTTTTAGTTGGGATGTTTCCCCCGGCACATCTTGGCAAAGGGTTTTTTTCCCCCTCTTAGATTTTCAGTAACCAGGTGAATGAGAAACTCCCTACAGCAGGGATTCCATAGCCTGAGTTGCAGTGCAGTAAGGCTATGTGTACATTCACAGATTTCTTTCGCTGAAAGTTTGGTCAATGATTAAAAAGCGTTTAAAGAAAATTGTTGCTGCACGTTCACACTGTCTTTCTCCATAGACATAATGCGTCCACACATGGGGCAATCACAGCAACTGTGAGAGCAATGCACTGAGGATAACTATCCCATAGTTCAGCTCTCCATCTTGTGCATATAGGCAGAGTGGATCGTGGCACATCATGGCTCCGGGCTCAATGTCCCATGATGCACTGCTTTCCATCCCACCATTCCATGTGCTTACATCTCCAGTTCACAGCATTTTTTAATGTCCCTTATTTTCTGCTCGGCCCGCCACATGTGTCTGCAGGAATGAATCCCACATTGCTCTGCTAGCTATCAGTAGCACATCACAAATGGCAGTGGAATCAGCTTTGAAGGTGCAAAGGCATTGGGATTCACAGTTGGCTAATGTGGTGTCTGACATGGATAACTGGTCCTGACAGCTGGTCCTGATAACTGGTCCTAACATGGTGTCTGACAGCATTAGATTGCTTTTGAAATTCACAGAACAGCTGAGCATGCTGGAACGATGCTTCTGGGCTCGGGAAACTAGCACTGAGTGGTGAAATCACATCATTAAGCAGGCCTGGGATGGCTAGCAGTGGCTGCAGAACTTTTGGATGTGGAAAGCCACCTTCTTGAAATTGTGTGCTGAGTTCACCCCAGGCCAACGGTGCAAGAACACCCAAATGAGAGCTGAGCTCTCAGAGGAGCAGCACATGGTGATCACAGTGCAGAAGCTGGTGACTCCTGGCTTCTACCGGTCGGTCACAAATCAGTTTGGAGTTGGGAAGTCAACCCTGGGACTGCATTAACGCAAGCGTGTAGGGCCATTAATCACATCCTGCTGCACAAGCTTGTAACTCTTGTGAATGTGCATAACTTTGTGGGTGGCTTTGCAGAAATGGATTTCCCCAACAGCAGAGGGGTGATAGAGAGCACATATATTCCAATTTGGCACCGGACACCTTGCAATGGAATATGTCAATCAATAGGGGGTATTTCTCCATGGTGTTATGAGCACTCGAGGATCACTGTGGGCATTACATTGACATAAGTTCAGGGTGGTCTAGAAAAGTGCATGACACATTAATTTTTGGGAACACGAACCTTTAGAGAAAGCTGAAAGTGGGGACTTTCATTCCAGACCAGAAGATCCCCCAGGGGATGTCGAAATGCCCAAAGGGATCCTGGGAGACCTGCCACACCCCTCAATGCCAGGGCTCATGAAGCCATACATGGGAAATCTGGATGGCAGTAAGGAGAGTTTCAACAATAGGCTGCGTAGGAGCAGGATGATGTTGTATGTGCATTTGGCAGATTAAAAGTGCGCTGGCGATGCCTTTTTCACAGGTTAGACCTCAATGAGGAAAATATTCCCATGGTTGTAGCCATGTGTTACACACTGTATAATATTTGTGGAGATAAGGGCAAAACGTGTGGTCAGTAGTGCACTGCTTAGACAGAACACATGGCTGCTGATATTGAGCAGCCAGATATCAAGGCTATTAGACAGCACAACGGGGGACAATTCAAATCAGGAAGGCTTTGCACCAACACTTTGAAAATGAGAACGAGTAATGTTTATTGCTATGCACAGGATTGTAATGCATAATGAAGTCCAGTTTTGGTAGAGTAGGAAGCAATTGTGATTGTTCAGGCCCAGGGTTCAATGTAAGGAAATGATAAAACTGCCTGCTTGTTTTCTGCTGCCTTCTGCTATCAGAACTTCAACGGAAAAAAATAGAGTGTTTATTATTCAAATAGCTTTTCTTTTATTGCAAAAAAATCCCACCACAGCATGCACACACAGACAGCTGAGCGTAAGTCCAGCTTTCCTTTGAAAAGGTGTCTGTGGAGGTGGAGTGAATGGTAAAGTGAGATATCCCAGTAATCGGAAAGGAATGTGCGGGTTGAATTTGGGGAGGAGATAGGAAAGAGTTCTGAATGTGGAAAGGGAAAGAGAACTGAATGTGCTCAGTCTGGAGCATCAGGAGGGACTGCAACATGGTGGTTTGCCACTCCAAAACTTTTATCAGTCTCTCTATTGTATCACTAGTATATGCCTCATTTTCTTTTCTTTCCTGTTTGTCACTTTCCCTCCACTGCCTGCATTCTGTCTTGTCTGCATCAGAGTTATACAGCATTTCCCAGAACATGTCTTCCTTGCCCCTTCTTGGGGACTTTTTTATCTGGTGGAGACACTCTGCTGGAGTGGAGGGGCTGCCTCCTTTCAAGGACATATCTGGTGAAGCACAAGTAACAATAAACAGAAACATTCTTGTTAAGTACACATACAGCAACCACGTTAAAATACATTGATGGTAACACACCAGTCACTTTCCCGCTGACTCTTGACAAGCACACATGCTGGTGGACATTGCAAACATGGTGAGTATACCCTGGGGTGGGGAAATTTGGGCGTGGGAGAACAGCAATGGACTAATTACATATACAAAATCGAGCACGGCGTCCACCCTGGCACTTTGGAGAAAAAATGTTGCATAAAAACCTTGCAACTCTCATAAAGGTGGCTTTATATTATCATTAAAGTATCAGAGGGGTAGCTGTGTTAATCTGGATCTGCAAAAGCAACAAAGAGTCCGGTGGCACCTTATAGACTAAAAGAGGTATTGGTGCATAAACTTTCAAGGGTGAATACCCACTTCTTCGGATGCATCTGATGAACAAGTTATTCATCCATGTAATTTTATGCTCCAATGTCTCTGTTAGTCTATTAGTTGCCACAGGAGTCTTTGTCATTATTACATCATTGAAACTGAGGAGCTTAATCATTGAACGTGGCTTCGTATTTTACACCTAAACTATTTCATCACCGAATGCTGCCTTTTGGTGAAAAACGTGCAGTGTAGACAAAGCCTAGGGAAACAATAACTGATAACTATTATCCACTTGTGCTTCCTGCTGGTGCCTTTTAAAGTTTCCCACCTCTTGATGTGTAGAAATTATTGATGCAGGGAGCACCATCAAATATGGAATTGGCATTAGTGGGGTCAGTTGTTCATAATTCATTTATCTGATTAATGAAATGTCATTTTTCAGTGTGTGAAAAGCAACCAATCTGCTTCATCCATGACAATGGACTCTAGTAGTAATATCATGTCTCATATTAACATTGTCTCCCCATCCAGGTATTTGCCCTGCAACCAGCACCCTACTCCCTGGGCACATACAGGAAGTCAGGGGAACGTATGGTACATTCAGGAAACACCGTTCTGCCTCAGTGTTAGACACTTTCTCTCCTACACCATGTCCGATTTCAATTCAACATACTTCAGAAACCCCTCCACCTTCATCCTGCTGGGCTTTCCTGGCCTGGAGGCAGCCCATGTCTGGATCTCCATCCTCTTCTGTGCAATCTATGCCACAGCCATAATGGGAAATTTCACAATCCTGTTCATTGTAAAGACAGAGCCGAGCCTCCATGCGCCAATGTACTATTTCCTCTGCATGCTGGCTGTCACCGACCTGGGCCTGTCTACGTCCATCCTACCCAAAATGTTGAGCATCTTCTGGTTCAATTCCAGGGAGATCAATTTCAGTGCCTGCCTCACCCAGATGTTCTTCATTCTCACCTTCTTTGGAATAGAGTCTGGGATCCTCGTGGCCATGGCCTTTGATCGCTACGTAGCCATCTGCGATCCCCTAAGACATTCCACCACCCTGACAAACCCTATGGTGGCCAAAATTGGCCTGGCAGTGGTGCTGCGTGGTGCTGTGCTCGTACTGCCCCATCCCTTCCTGGCCAGGAGGTGGCCATATTGCAGAACCAACATCATTCCAAACACGTACTGTGAGCACATAGCTGTGGTGAAGCTGGCCTGTGCCGACATCAGCATCAGTAGTTACTACAGCCTCTCGGTGGCTTTCTTGGTGGTTGGTCTGGATATGTTTTTTATCGCTGTGTCCTATTTCCAGATCCTCAGGGCCATCTTCAGCCTCCCAACAAAGGACGCCCGGCTCAAGACTTTTGGGACCTGCGGCTCCCACCTCTGTGTCATCTTAGCCTTTTACATCCCACATCTCTTTGCTGCCCTCATGCAACGGTTTGGGCACAATGTGGCCCTGCATTTGAAGGTTCTCATGGCCAACATGTACCTCCTGGTGCCCCCCGTGCTAAACCCCATTATCTATGGGGCGAAGACCCAACAGATCCGGGATAGGCTGCTCCAGCTCTTTACTCATAAAAGGACCTAAAGTTTTCTCCTGGTTCTCTGGCTCTCAGACTGAGCTCCTTCCAGAGTTGGCTGGTGACATGGTGCTGGGCCCTCTTCCCTGAGTCACTGACTGGCCAGTCTAAGAGAAATTACAGCCTTTCCTGATCTTACTGTGCTGTGTCAGCGTGACAAACAGGGTAATCCATCTATACACAATACCTAGGGTTGTCACCTTTCTAATTGCTGGTAACTGGAAGCCTGAGGCGCTACCCCTCTGTCCTTAATCTTCCCTCCAGTTCCACCTCTGCTCTGCCTCTTCCCCTAAAGGCCCCAACCTCGCTCTCTCCTCCTCACTCCCTGTCACTCTCTGGATCATCCCTGTGACACTCTGCACTCCAAAGCAACCCATATTTACCATGGTGATGTAATTATTGTATGTTGTGCACAAAGTATGCCCAGTGAGGTATAATTCTAAAATTCTTGGAGCATAAGCTTTTGTGGGCTAATACCCACTTCGTCGGATGCAAGCAGTGGAAGTACCCAGAGGCAGGAATAAATAAGAGGCAAGGGCCAGTTCAGAGATTACAAGGTTAGTCCAATCAGGCTGAACCTGCTTGTTATCTCTAATCAGGGAGGATGAGGTCCTCTTCCAGCAGCTGATCTGGAGGTGTGTGAGAGAGCAGCTACTAGAAGAGGACCTCATCCTTCCTATTAGAGAGAACAAGCTCGTACAGCCTGATTGGACCAACCTTGTTATCTCTAACCTTGCCCTTGCCTCTTATTTATTCCTGCCTCTGGATACTTCCACTGAATGCATCCAATGAAGTGGGTATTAGCCCACAAAAGCTTATGAGCCAATACTTTAGTTAGTCTTTAAGGTGCCACGGGACTCTTTGTCAATTCTGCAATTCCAGACAAACATGGCTACGTCTCTGATTCTAAAATTCTTGATCTACTAAACATTGAAATCCCCTTGGGTTGTGTGAGCTCTCATTATATGTGAAGCTACGAAACCTTGCTCTGTGTGAGTTAATAAAGTGTGATGTGAGGCTGGAAACACCCAAACCAGCCTTTCAGGTTTGTCAAAAAAGTCGCCAGACACTGTTAATTGCCATTGTCAACACTCATCGAGGGAAGAATCCACTAGCGCAGGAACTCTTTATACGGAAGCCTCCTTGGAGGGAGTACAGAGACAATGGAGAATGTTTGGCCAGTTGGGGGAAAAAAACCGTCTCAAACATAAACTTTCCAGCAAGCTGGAAGAATGTATAAAAGATGAGGAGTGACACCATCACACGTCTTCCCCCTCCCCCACAGTCCAACACCTGCAAGAAGCTCAGGAAGACAAAGGACTTTGAACGCGGGAGGGGACCCCGGGCTGCAAAGCAGATGCATCCTGTGCCTTAAATATCTGTAAGCCTGCTTGTATCAGTCAGGGTGAGATATTACTGATTCCAATCCTATCTACTGTGAACAAGTCTTAGACTTCAAGTTTGTGAGATTTCCTAGGTAACCTGCTTTGATCTGTTTGTTATCTCTTACAATCACTTACCATCTATCCTTCTGTAGTTAATAAACCTGATTTATGTTTTATCTTAACCAGTGTGTTTTTGAGTGAAGTGTTTGGGAATCTTGGCTCTGCTAACAAAGGGTGGTGAATATCCTACCTCCATGGTGGGGGAGCACACTATTCAATGAGTTTACGTTGTACAGGTTGCTGTGCAGTGCAAGACAGTCTAATTCTGTGTTTATGCTCAAGCAGGGGTGCCCGGCTGGGAAATTGTCTGATGTCTCCATTGTTGGTAAATGAATGGCTTAGGTAAAGCTCTCAGGTAATGGGTATAGAAAAGAGGTGGGCAAACTGTGGCCTTGAGCTCCTGGCCAGGAAGGTTAGCCCTCAGCCCCTCCCTGCTGTCCCTCCTCCCCCACAGCCACGCTGCTGCAGGGACAGCACTACTGGCTCTATCTGGGCGGCGGAGCTGCCAGTCTTACTGCTCTGAGTGGCATGGTAAGGAGTCAGCAGTGGTGGGGGAGGGGGATAAGGGCAGGAGGTTCCGAGGGGAAGTCAGGGGACAGGGAGCAGGGTGGGAAGGGAAGTCTGGTGGGGGTGTTGGATAAGTGTGAGTGTCCCGGGGGGGCTGTTGGAGGGCGGTGGGATGGATAGGGGTCGGGGACAGTGAGAAGGAGGGGTTGGATGGGGAGTGGGTGTGACGGGCTGGGATCACAGAAACCCCTTAGGAGCTGCCACCTGATGTGCTAAGGCTACCCCTGCCTCAGTTTTCCTGCCCCAACAGCTTAGGACTTCAGTACCCTGCCAGGTCTGAGCCACGTCCCCTAACAGCTGTGGGCTTGCCTGGAAACAGGCAGGAGGTATTCTTACCTCTGCCACTCAGATGCTCAACTCCCAAGGGGGTAAAACCCTGAATAAATTTGTTTTACCCTGTATAAAGCTTAAACAGGGCAAACTCATAGATTGTTCACCCTCTATAACAATGATAGAGAGATATGCACAGCTGTTTGCCCCCCAGGGAACCAACACGTACTCCAGGTTAATTAATAAGTAAAATAATTTTAATAAAGACAGGAAATAGGATTTAAGTGGTTCCAAGTAGTAACAGGCAGGACAGAGTGAATGACCAAATAAAATAAAATACAATATGCAAATCTAACTCGAAAACAGTCAAAGGCCAGTGAGGTAGCCATGTTAGTCTGGAATAGCAGAGGTAACAGAATCCTGTGGCACCTTAAGGACTAACACCTGTGGCACCTTAAAGACAGGTTAGTCTTTAAGGTGCCACAGGACTCTTTGTTACCACAGTCAAAGGCCTCACCCTCAGTTAATTCCTTCTTTCAGGCTAAAATTGGTTAGCCGGGGTCCAGCAACCACTCACACACCCCTGCAGTCACAGTCCTCTGTTCCAGTTTCTTACAGGTACCCTTGATGGGGTGGAGGGCTGTTCTTTGAGCCAGCTGAGAACAAAATGGAGAGGTCTCTCCTGGGTTTATATAGTCTTCCTCTTGTGCGTGGAGAGCCCCTCCTCCTTCTTATGCAGAGTCCACATGGAGACTCTGAGCACATGTCTAGTTGCAAGTTTGAACCAGACTCTGGTCATTTCCAGCCAGGCCGCATTCCTGAGGAAGCTCGGGTGTGGACGGGCATCTACAAAGGTCATTGTTTGCTTGATTGGTTCTCAGTTGGGCTTAACTGAGAAGAGTTTTTTCTCAGAGACCTGCTCAGCTGCTTTCCAAAGTCTACATATAACTAACCAAGCACATAGCCAATATTCGTAACTTTGAATACAAACAGACACATACCTACAAGTAGGATGAACAGATCCAGTGGATCATCACCTTCACAGAGATATGTTACATTGCATATGTAGCAAAACCATATTCCAGTAAAATCATACATATATTTACACCATCACAGTGGGGTCCTGGGTGGGCGTTCATGGTCAGGGGATCTCTGGAGGGAGCGATTAGGGGACAAGTAGCAGAGGGGATTGGAAGGGTTGGAGGTTCTGAGGGGGTAGTCAGGGGGAGGAAAATGTGAGGGGATAGATAGGGGGTGGGGTCCAGGCTGTGTGGGGCAGCACAGCCTTCCCTACCCGGCACTCCATATGGTTTCACCTGATGTGGCCTTCAGGCCAAAATGTTTGGCCGCCCCTAGTAAAGAACAAACCAAACTGTCCAAACAGAAGGCGTGGCATCATAAAAATACTTGGAAACACATACCAGGAATAAAAGATTTGGCGTTATTGTTAAATCTCAATGTTAAATCTCCATGATAAAGATAATGTTTGTTGCTAATGTTAAATCTTATAACAAAGAATTTGGTGCCGATGGTAAATCCTGTGAAAAGGTGTAATATGCATGATTTTGGGGAAAACCTTTTGGACATGCTACAAATAGTAAACAAGAAGCCCTGTGGGGATAATACTTCTCAGCTAACACCTGTAAACAGGCTCAATGTTTTTCAGAGCAGGGAAACCATAATAAAAGTGCTTTGCTGTGTGGAAGGGGATTTTACTTTATTTCTTAAGAATCTATTTTGATCTGTATACTTATTTATAATCACTTAAAATCTATCTATTTGTAGTTAATAAATTGGTTTTATATTTTTTTATCTAATGCAGTGGTTGTTTCAAATGCAAAAGAGAAACTTGCTCAGGAACAGGGGCTGGTGCATTGTCCTCTCTGCATTGAGGGAGGGGCAGATTGGGTAATAAACTTACTCTCACCAGCCTACTGAACAGGATACAATTTTACACCTCTCGGGAGCTGGAGGATTGGGGGAATTGTCTGGAATCTCTATTGTTGTTTCCTGAGTGCCTAGTGAAAGTGTTCATGTAACTGCGGCTGGAGCATCCCCGGCTGCGTCTGGCTGTGGAAGTGCAATATCTGGAGAGGATTGCAGCTTGTCACAGCCTCAGAGTGTGAGAGGGAGTCCAGGTTGGTATGCCAGAGAGCTCAGTGTTACCCCAGTTCCATGTTGCACCCTGGTAAGTCCATCACTGCCACCTAATAAAGAATCCCTTCTAGACCGTGAGTCCTTTTCCTTATTGTCATTCGCTCAGTTTCTAAGAGAGACCATGGCTTCTTCAGGGAAGTCAGGACTCCCGGGTTCTGTCTTTCATTCTCTGTGTGACCTTCACCAAGTCACATTTCCCTTTGCCTCAGTTTACCTATCAATAAAATGGGAATATGTTCATAGTGACTTTCCTTTGCTAGGGGTTTTCAAAATCCTTCAATGAAAGGTGCTGAACAGTATGATAGTTACTGAAGGGAATCACTCATCTCTGATCCCTTAGTGTTAGTCCCATATGCCTGCAGAAAGTGTTCGTGTCTCCCCTCAATCACCTTTCTCCAGATCTCTCTGTCTACTGTCTACCCATTAATAATGAGTATTTACGGGACGTGAGAGCCTTTGGAGAGCTTGGCATTATTCCTAATTTTCTTACTAATCAACTCTACTTTTTAAATATACACAAATACACAGAGCAACCAATTCCTCTCTGACTCAGCGGAGAGCCCAAGAGTTCTCATCTCCCTTGGGAAGGTCCCTTAATTACTGTTTACTCCTAAAGACCACAGAAGCACAGACACTGAAAAAGAGACATTGCAGGGAGTGTCTCCGGTCTCCAGTCTGTGTCCATTCAGATGCTGCTTCTCCCCCAGAGTGAACTCCCCCCCCCGGGATTACCCACAGCTATATTATAAACGGTGCAAACCCCTGTGTTGGCTCTCAGCGTGGGATGCTGCTGCAGATGTTGGGGTGAGAGAGGTGTGGGACACGGCTGCCTGAGGCGGATTCCCGGGGAAGACACGTCTGTCTCACAATTCACAGGTACCCATCTCTTGCTGAGGAGCTGACCTGCTCGACAAGCCCAGTGCACCATGAGCATGATGAGATAGAGAATAGGTCTGTGGTCCTTTCCGCTCTGCGCAGCCATTAAACATGACGGGCCCCTTGCCACTGGGGCAGGGTGGGTTCCATGTTTTCTGCCGCCCCAAGCTGCGTAAAAAAAAAATTGGAGTCATGTTTTGCTAAGGGGGCGGGAATGAGACCAGGGACACAGGCAAGGCTCTTTGGTGTCAGAGCTGGGAAGGGGGACAACGAGGAAGGAAATTGGAATCATTGCTTGCTAGAAGTTCACCGCAATAACCACTGAATTGTTTTCACCTTGGACTTTGGGTATTGCTGCTCTCTGTTCACGTGAGCAGGACCAGGGAATGGGAGGGTGAAGGGATAAACTCGCTAACAACAGCCTGAACTAACGGTGGAGCCACCAGCATCACCTGGAATGGCCGATCCATTCGGCTATGCTCTTTGCTCTAATAATGTCTGTGGCAAGGAGTTCCACAGGCCAAATATGGATTATGTAAATAATTTTATTTTCTCAATGTTATATATTCAGACTTTCAATGTAATTGAATGTTCCCTTCTTCGTGTGTTAGGAGACAGAGTAAATATCAATGCCTGACCTACTTTCTTTATCGATAGATTCAGAGGGTTTAAGATGAGAAGGGACAATTAGATCATCCTGTCTGACCTTCTGTATAACACAAGCCATTAAATTTAACCCACTTACTCCTGTATTGGTCTCCAACACTTGTGTTTGACTAAGACCTGGTCTACACTTGGATTTTACATTGTAGAATCATAGAGCCACAGGGTGAGAAGGGACCTACAGGGGTTGCTAGTCTAATCCCCTGACAAGATACAGGGTTTGTTGTGTCTACAGAATCCAGGACAGATGGTTCCAGCCTCCTTTAGAAAACTGCCCATGAAGGAGCTTCCACAACCTGCCTAGGAGACTGTTCCATTGTCCTGCTGTTCTTATAGTTTGGGAGTTTTTCCTGAGATTTAATCTAAATCTGCTCTGCTGTAATTTCAACCTGTTGTCTTTTGTCCTGATCTCTCTCTCAGGAGAGAACGCATTTTCTCCATCTTTTTTATGGCAGCCTTTCAAATACTTGAAGACACTATCATGTCTTTTCTTAATCTCCTCCTTTCCAATCTAAACATACCCAGTTCCTTCAGCCTCTGCTAGTATGATTTGCATTTCATCCCTTGGAACGTCTTTGTCCCTCACCTCTGGATGCTTTCCAGCTTCTCTACACAGTTTCTATACAGCGGTAACCAAAATTGCACAGAGCACTCCAGTTGAGACCTAACCAGTGCTGAGTAGAGTGGTACTATCACCTACCATGACTTGTGTGCTCTGCCTCTGTTAAAATAACACAAAATTGCATTTGCTTTTTTTTGCAACAGCAAAATAATCCATAACTCTGAGTGATGTCACTATTTCAACCTAAGCCCAGTATAAACTTTGCAGCACTGCTGTAGCGTTTTAAGTGCAGACAAGCCCTCAAGTAGATCTTCCAGAAAAGCATCCAGTCTGGATCTGTAGACATGGGGATTTGGAGAATCCACCACTTCCATTGCAGTTTGTCCCAACAATTAATCACCCTCAGTGCTAATTTTTCGCCCTTATTTTCAATTGGAATTTGTCTGGCTTCAGCTTCCACCCATTGGGTCTTGCTCTGCCTTTCTAAACTAGATGACAGAGCCCGTTAGTACCCAGGGTTTTCTCCCCATGGAAGTCTCTGCTTGAGTGTCTTTATAATGAGATAAATAGATGAAGCTCTTTAAATCTCTCTCGCTCTCTCAGGTATTGTCTCCAATCTCCAAACATTTTTATGTTTTTTTTTTCCTGCACTCTCCAGTTTTTCAAAATCCTTTTCGAAATGTGGACCCAAGAACTGGACACAGTCGGTTTCATTAACGCCAAGTGCAGAGATAAAATCCATCCCCTGCTCCAGTTAATCACTCCCCCGTTTATGTATCCAGGGATCGCATTAGCCCTTTTGGCCACAGCATTGCACTGGGAGCTTACAATGATTTCCTTGGCCACAATGACCCCTAAATCTGTTTCACGGTCCCCGTGTTCCACAACACAGTGCCCTAGCCTGGGGGTGGGTCTTGCGTTCCCTGTTCCGAGAGGATCACTTTGCATTTGACTGTATTAAAACATTTTGTTTGCGTGGGCCCAGCTCCACAGATACTAGAGATCAGGGATCTCAAACTCGAATCACCGCGAGGGCTACATGAGGGCTAGTACATTGGCCCGAGGACCACGTCACTGACACCCCCCACACACTACCCCTGGCCCCACCCCCTACTCCATCCTGTCCATGGGGCCCCAACTCTTCCCACCCTTTCCCCGTCCCCATTCCAATTCCTTCTCCAAATCCCCAGCTCTTCCCCACATCTTCTCCGCCTCCTCCACTGAGCAGGGGTCTCCCTGCTCCTCCCCCACACCCTCCTAGAAAGCACTAAGTGCCGCCAAACATGGGAAGTGTCTGGAGGTAGGCACAGGACACAGCACACTGGGGAAGGGAGAGTAGGAAAAGGGAGCTTGGCGGGCTGCAGGAAATAACCCCTCGAGCTGTTTGTTTGCTCCAGATCAATCATTATCTCTCCCCTGGCTGCCTCATAAACCACTCTGCTAATCTTTGGGTTGTCCACAGATTTTACCTGCAATGATTTTCTATTTGCTTCCAGATCATTGATGAAAAAATTGAATCAATCCTGAAGTACTTAGAGGAGAGGAAATTGATCAGGAACAGTCAGCATGGATTCACCAAGGGCAAATCATGCCTGACTAACCTAATTGCCTTCTACGATGAGATAACTGGCTCTGTGGCTGAGGGGAAAGCAGTGAATTCCTTGACTTTAGCAAAGTTTTTGATACGGTCTCCCACAATATTCTTGCCAGCTAGTTAAAGAAGTATGGGCTGGATGAATGGACCATAAGGTAGATAGAAAGCTGGCTGGATCATTGGGCTCAACGGATAGTGATATATGGCTCCATGCCTAGTTGTCAGCCGGTATCAAGCGAGGCCCCCAAGGGTCGGTCCTGGGGCTGGTTTTCGTCAATATCTCCATTAATGATCTGGAGGAAGATGTAGACTGCACCCTCAGCCAGTTTGCAGATGACACTAAACTGGGAGGAGTGGTAGATACACTGGAGGATAGGGATAGGATAAAGAGGGACCTAGACAAATTAGAGGATGGGGCCAAAATAAATCTGATAAGGTTCAACAAGGACAAGTGCAGAGTCCTGAACTTAGGACGGAAGAATCCCATGCACTGCTCCAGACTAGGAACCGAATGGCTAGGCAGCAGTTCTGAGAAAAAGGATCTAGGAGTTACAGTGGACCAGAAGCTGGACATGAGTCAACAGTGTGCCCTTGTTGCCAAGAAGGTTACTGGCATTTTGGGCTGTATAAGTAGAGGCATTGCCAACAGATCAAGGGACGTGATCATTCCCCTCTCTTCAACATTGGTGAGGCCTCATCTGGAGTATTGTGTCCAGTTTTGGGGCCTACACTACAAGAAGGATGTTGAAAAATTGGAAAGAGTCCAGAGGAGGGCAACAAAAATGATTAGGGGCCTTATAAGGAGAAGCTGAGGGAACTGGGATTGTTTAGTCTACAGGAGAGAAGAATATGGAGAGATTTGATAGCTGCTTTCAACTACCTGAAAGAGGGTTCCAAAGAGGATGGATCTAGACTGTTCTCAGTGGTAGCAGATGACAGAACAAGGAGTAATGATCTCAAGTTGCAGTGGTGGAGGATTAGGTTGGATATTAGGAAAAACGTTTTTCACTAGGAGGGTGGTGAAGCACTGGAATGGGTTACCTAGGGAGGTGGTGGAATCTCCTTCCTTAGAGGTTTTTAAAGTCAGGCTTGACAAAGCCCTGTCTGGGATGATTTAGTTGGTGTTGGTCCTGCTTGACCAGGGGGTTGGACTAGATAACTGCTGAAGTCCCTTCCAACCCTAATATTCTATGATTCTATGAAGAGCATCTGGCCTAGAACTGATCCCTGTAGAACACCACTAGAAACACCCCCATTCACTGACAATGGCCCATTGACAACTGCTTTCTGAGATCTGTCAGTTAGCCAGTTTTTACTCCAGTTAACATGTGCTGTAGTGACACTGTTCATTTTTTTCACTGGATGTTTCCCCGACTAAATCAAATGCCTCCGAGAAATTGATGTCTGTTGCATCTGATCAACAAAACGTGTACTCTCATTAAAGGATGAAGTCAGATTTATTTCACAAGACCTGTTTTCCATAAATAATGGCTGGATTAATTATACTCCTAGAATTTTTTTTAACTTATCCCATATCAGCTTTTCCATTGTTTTTTAATCTTGTGAAATCTTTTTTTAAAACATTCCCTTTATGTTTTCAATAATTTACATTTAACTAATAATTGTCCTGTATTTGCCTTGGGGGCAGGGGAGGGAGAGGGTCTGTTACTACCTGATTGCCTACTTCTGGTTCAGAATGAGATGTTTGGTGATTGGTTAGTTCACAACTCTGGTGTTTGTAGCTCAGAGGTTCTACTGTAGATGCTGTTTGACACCCTCGTTGATTGCTAATGGAGTGGAAAGTGTTTCATCACCACCTGTGATTTGAGTACCTCATACTGCTTCTTTCCGAAAGCACCCAAAACTATATCTTGAATACATCGACCTTTTCTGCAACATTAATAAGTTTCCTTTCTCCCACTAGGATTTGGCCTATACTTTTTCTAGGATTGCTTTTATTCTTAATATACTTAATAACCTCCCATTTGTTATCCTTTTCCCTTGAAAGCATGGATTTCCCCCTGATATCTGTAACAGCCTGTATCAATTTTCACAACTTCCCATTTATATTGCTTGCTTTCTATTTTCCCTTTTTCCGATTTGTTGTATGTTGCTTTTCCCCTTTAATTGCTACCTTCACTTTGCTACTGAACTCAAAGTTCTCCACTTTCCTGATTGTGCAATTGTGGCTTTTTAGCTCTCTCATAAACTCTTCTTAAAGAACTCCCATTTCTCATTCCCATTTTTCTGTCTAAATTTTTCCTCCCAATCTGTTTTGTTGATCATTTGTCTCAGCAATGGGGAATTAGCCCCTTTGAAGGGTATCTGTATCTGTAGATAGCTAGTTCCGGATGGGAGCTGTTCTCTGTTTGCCCATTTCAATGTAATCAGTTCCACTCTTTCATTTTTTTCTCCTCTATCCTATGCCCCCCTATTTCAGTCTTCTCTAAATTAAACAGTACCAGACATTTCTGTCTGTGCATAAACTCAGCCCCCTTTCCCCGTTCTCAGAGCCTCTCTGGGAAATCCCCTTTCGATCTGCTAGGTCCTTGACAGAGACTGGGTGACCAAAACTGAGAGCATCTCCAGAGCAGGATATTCTCCATCCCATTCCTTAGGCATCGGAACATTGTCTTTGTTGTGGCCACTTCTGCAAATGAGCAAGTGTTTCTGTGGATCTACTGTAAATAGCACCCAAGTCTTTTCCCTGAGGTGTGTTCTACATGGGATATTTCCCACGGCGCATGTCTTGGCAAAGGGTTTTTTTCCCACTCTCAGGGAAACTCCTTACCGAATGGACTCTCTAGCCTAGGTTTCATTGTTTTAAGGCTATGGATACATTGGCAGATTTTTTTTCCTGGAAGTTTGGTCAACAACCAAAGAGCCTTTAAAGAAAATTGTTGTTGCACATTCACAATGTCTTTCTCTTTTAGCATAGCACGTCCACACATGGGGTAGTCACAGCGACAGTGAGAGAAATGCACTGTGGGTAGCTATCCCACAGTTCAGCTCTCCATCTTGGACATATAAGCATTGTGGGAAGACAAAGTGGATCGTGGCACATCATGGCTCCGGGCTCAATGTCCCATGATGCACTGCTTTCCATCCCAGTATTCCATGTGCTTCCATCTCCAGTTCGCAGCATTTTTCAATGTGCCTTATTTTCTGCTCGACCCGCCACACGTGTCTGCAGGAATGAATCCCGCATTGCTCTGCTAGCTATCAGTAGCACATCATGAATGGCAGTGGAATCAGCCTTGACGGTGTAAAGGCATTATGAGTCCCAGTTGCCTGATGTGATGTCTGGTATTCGATTGCTTTTGACATTCACAGACCAGCTGAGCATGGTAGAATGATGCTTTTGGGCTCTGGAAGCCAGCACTGAGTGGTGAAATCACATCATTAAGCAGGCCTGGGATGATGAGCAGTGACAGCAGAGCTTTTGGATGTGGAAAACCACCATCTTTAGGCTGACCATATTTCCTTTAGACAAAAACGGGACAGTGGGGGGGGGGCATGGCCCCACCTGGGCCCCCCAGCGCCGGGCGGGGGGAGGCAGAGGGGGGTCGGGGGGATGGATGAAGGAATAAGCAGAACGGGGATGGGCAATGAAGAGGATGGAGAGAGAGAGAGAAGGGGGGATGAGGGATGAAGATGATGGAGGGGATGGAGGGAGAGAAGGCACGAAGGTGAGAAGGGAGAGGATGGATGGATGAGAGAAGAGATGGGGGTAGGGAGCAGGGGGGATGGAGGAGGCAAGGGACAGCGAGAAGGAGGGATGGAGAGAAGGGAGATGGAAGAGGAGGCAGTGGACAGAGGAAGAGAGAGAAGGGAGGAGGGAAGGGATGGAGAAGGGGGATAGAGAGAAGGAAGAGAGGGATGGAGGGATGGAGAAGTGGATAGAGAGAAGGGAGGGATGGAGAGAAGGAGGGAAGGAGGAATAGAGAGGAGGAGGCGGCAGCGGGCAGCGGGCTGAAGCCGACGGCGGATCGGAGCTGTCCGGAGCCGCTGCCGGGGGCCAAGCGCGCCGGCGTCGGGGGGGGGCGGCGGACGTTTTATGACTCATAATTTAACTAAATAACTGAATTTATGTGATTATGTCTCATAAAACCCGGCCGGCAGCCCCCCCCCCCCCCCGCCGGCGTGCTCGGCCCCCGGATGTGGCTCCGGACAGCTCCGATCCGCCGTCGGCTTCAGCCCGCCGCCCGCTGCCACCTCCTCCTCTCTATTCCTCCTTCCCTCCTTCTCTCCATCCATCCCTTCTCTCCATCCCTCCCTTCCTCCCTGCTCTCTCCCTCCGTCCACTGCCTCCTCTCACTCCCTAAGGACTAGTATCAGATGTCAAAGTCTCTGATGAGCGCAGTTTGCTCATCGGAGATTTTGACATCTGATACTTGTCCTTAGGTAGCAAGATTCTTCACCTAAGATCTTGGGAGTCCTGCACCTGCCCCAAAAACGGGACAAAATTGATATTTTTGACAAAAAGACGGGACGGTTCAAAAACATGAAAAAAACGGTACTGTCCCGTTCAAAATGGGACGTATGGTCAGCCTAACCATCTTGGAATTATGTGTTGAGTTCACTCCAGGCCTACGGTGCAAAGACACCCAAATGAGAGCTGTGCTCTCAGTGGAGAAGCACATGGTGAGCGCAGTGTGGAAGCTCGTGACTCCTGTCTTCTACTGGTCAGTCGAATATCATTTTGGAGTTTGGAACTCAACCCTGGGACTGCATTAACACAAGCGTGCAGGGCCATTAATCACATCCTGCTGCACAAGACCATAACCCTTTTGGATGTGCAGAACTATGTGGATGACTTTGCATAAATGGGTTTTCCCAACAGCAGAGGGGTGACAGATAGCACTCATATTCCAATTTTGGCACTGGACACCTTGCAATGCAATATATCAATCAGAAGGGGGTATTTCTCTATGGTGCTGTGCACATTCAAAGATCGCCATGGGTGTTTCATTGACATCAGTGCAGGGTGGTCCAGAAAGCTGCATGACACACAAATTTTTAGGAACACAAGCCTTTAGAATAGATAAAGCTGAAAGTGGGGACTTTCTTTCCAGACCAGAAGATCCCCCAGGGGATGTCGAAATGCCCAAAGAGATCCTGGGAGACCTGCCACACCCCTCAATGCCAGGGCTCATGAAGCCATACATGGGAAATCTGGATAGCAGTAAGGAGCATTTCAACAATAGGCTGAGTAGGAGAAGGATGATGTTGTATGTGCACTTGGCAGATTAAAAGTGCGCTGGCGATGCCTTTTTGACAGATTAGACCTCAATGAGGAAAATATTCCCATGGTTGTAGCCATGTGTTGCAACGTGTATAATATTTGTGGAGGTAAGGGCAAAAAATGTGCTCAGTAGTGCACTGCTTAGAAAGAACACGTGACTGCTGATTTTGAGCAGCCAGATATCAAGGCTATTAGACAGCACAATAGGGGACAATTCAAATCAGGAAGGCTTTGCAGCAACACTTTGAAAATGAGAACGAGTAATGTTTATTGCTATGCACAGGATTATAATGCATAATGTAGTCCAGTTTTGGTAGGGTAGGAAGCAGTTGTGATTGTTCAGGCCCAGGGTTCAATGTAAGGAAATGATAAAACTGCCTGCTTCTTTGCTGCTCCTTTGCTATCAGAACTTCAATGGAACTAAATAGAGTGTTAATTATTCAAATAGCTTTTCTTTTATTGCAAAAAAATCCCACCACAGCATGCACACACAGACAGCTGAGCGTAAGTCCAGCTTTCCTTTGAAAAGGTGTCTGTGGAGGTGGAGTGAATGGTAAAGCGAGAGGTCCCAGTAATTGGAAAGAAATGTGTGGGTGGAGTTTGGGGAGGAAATGGGAAAGATTTCTGAATGTGCTGAAGGGGAGGTCGGGCCCACGTCTGCTCAGTCTGGAGCAGCAAGAGGGACTGCAGCATGGTGGTTTGCCACTCCAAAACATGTATCAGTCTCTCTATTGTATCCCTAGTATATGCCTCATTTTCTTTTCTTTCCTGTTTGTCACTTTCCCTCCACTGCCTGCATTCTGTCTTGTCTGCATCAGAGTTATACAGCATTTCCCAGAACATATCTTCCTTGCCCCTTCTTGGGGATTTTTTTATCTGGCGTAAACACTCCACTGGAGTGCAGGGGCTGCCTCCTTTCAAGGACATATCTGGTGAAGCACAAGTAACAATTAAGAGAAGCATTCTTGTTAAGTACACATACAGCAACCACATTAAAATACCCCGATGGTTACACACCAGTCACTTTCCTGCTGACCCTTGACAAGCACAAAGGCTGGTGAACACTGCAAGCATCGTGAGTGTTCCCTGAAGTTGGGCATGGGAGAACAGCAATGGACCAATTACATATATAAAATGAAGCACGGTGTCCACCCTGGCACTTTGGCAACAAAAATGTTGCATAAAAACCTTGCAACTCTCATAAAGGTTGCTTTGTTACATTATGTACGTATCAGAGATGTAGCTGTGTTAGTCTGGATCTGCAAAAGTGACAAAGAATCTGGTGGCGCCTTATAGTCTAACAGAGGTATTGGAGCATAAGCTTTCGTGGGTGAATGCCCAGTTCTTTGGATGCATCTAATGAAGTGGGTATTCACCCATGAAAGCTTATGCTCCAATACCTTTGTTAGACTATAAGGTGGCACCCGGACTCTTTCTCATTATTACATCATTGAAACTGAGGAGCTCGGTCACTGAAAGGGTCTTTGTATTTTACACCTAAACTATTTCATCACTAAGTGCTGCCTTTTGGTGAAACACAAGGTTTAGGGAACAATATCAGATAACTAGTATCCACTTGTGTTTCCTGGTGGTTTCCCACACCTTGATGTGTAGCAATTATTGATGCAGGGAGCAACATAAAATATGGAATTGGCATTAGTAGGGTCAGTTGTTCATAATTCATTTATCTGAATAATGAAAGGTAATTTTTCAGTGCGTGAAGAGTGACCAATCTGATTCATCTGTGAGAACAGCCACCAGTAGTGTCTCATATTAACACAGTCTATTGATCCAGGTTTTTCTCCTGCAACCATCACCCTAACCCTGGGCACATAGAGGAAGTCAGGGGAACATACGGTACATGCAGGAAACACCATTCTGCCTCAGTGTTGGAAACCTTCTCTCCTACTCCATGTCAGATTCCAACTCAACTGACTTTACAAACCCCTCCACCTTCATCCTTCTGGGCATTCCTGGCCTGGAGGCAGCCCATGTCTGGATCTCCATCCCCTTCTGCATTAGCTATGCCATAGCCATCTTGGGGAACTTCACCATCCTGTTCATTGTAAAGAAAGAGCCAAGCCTCCATGGGCCCATGTACTATTTCCTCTGCATGCTGGCCATCACCGACCTGGTCCTGTCTACCTCCATCCTGCCCAAAATACTGAGCATCTTCTGGTTCAATTCCAGGGAGATCAATTTCAGTGCCTGCCTCACCCAGATGTACTTCCTTCTCAGCGTCTCTGGGATGGAATCCGGGATCCTTGTGGCATTGGCCTTTGATCGCTACGTAGCCATCTGTGATCCCCTGAGACATTCCACCACCCTGACAAACCCTGTGGTGGCCAAAATTGGCCTGGCCATGGTGCTGCGCGGCGCCGTGCTTGTACTGCCCCATCCCATCCTAGTGAGGAGGTGGCCATATTGCAGAACCAACATCATTCCAAACACGTACTGTGAGCACATAGCTGTGGTGAAGCTGGCCTGTGCCGACATCAGCATCAGTAGTTATTACAGCCTCTCTGTGGCATTCTTGGTGATTGGTCTGGATGTGTTTTTTATCGCTGTGTCCTATTTCCAGATCCTCAGGGCCATCTTCAGCCTCCCAACAAAGGACGCCCGGCTCAAGACTTTTGGGACCTGTGGCTCCCACCTCTGTGTCATCTTAGCCTTTTACATCCCACATCTCTTCGCCGCCCTCACCCAACGGTTTGGGCACAATATGGCCCCGCATTTGAAGGTTCTTATGGCCAACATGTACCTTCTGGTGCCCCCCATGCTAAACCCCATCATCTACGGGGTTAGGACCAAACAGATCCGGGATAGGGTGCTCCAGCTCTTTACTCATAAAAAGACGTAAAGTTTTCTCCTGGTGCTCTGGCTCTCAGACTGAGTTCCGTGCAGAGCTGGCTGGTGGTATGGTTCTGGGCCCTCTTCCCTGAATCACTGACTGGCCAGGTAAAGAGACATAAAACCCTTTCCATGCGATGTCAGCACGACCAACAGGGGAATCCATCTACGTACAACTCATGGGGTTCCCACATTTCTAATTGCTGGTGACTGGAAGGCTGAGGCCCTGACCCTATACCCTGCCTCTTCCCCCAAGTTCAACCCCTACTGTGCCTCTTGCCCTCAAGGTCCCACCCCTCACTCATTCCTCTCCTCCCCACCCTCTGGATCATCCCTATGACACTCTGATCTCCAAAGTAGCCCATATTTACCATTGTGATGTAATCATGGTATGTTTTGTATAAAGTATGCCCTGTGAGGTATCATTCGAAATGTCTTGATCTGCTCAACATTGATATCCCCTAGGATTGTATGCACTGTCATTCTATGTGAAGTTATGAAATCTTGCTCTGTGTGAGTTACTAAACTGTGATACGATGCTGGAAACACCCAAAACCAGCTTTTCAGGTATGTCAGTGGAGTAGCCAGACAGTGTTAATTGCTGTCGTCACCATCCATCCAGGGAAGAATCTATTAGCGCAGGATCTCTGTATAAGGAAGCCTCTTTAGAAGGAGCATGGAGACAATGGAGAATGTTTTGCCAATTTGGGTGGACCCCACATGTCATGATGACATGTCATGATGTCACTTCCCATCTTTTATAGTTCTTTCCAGCTTGCTGTAAAGTCTATGTATGTGACATGTGGAATGAGGGAGGGGGAGCCAGGCTGCAAAGACACAGAAAACAGGGAGAAGACACAACTCTTAGCTAAGCTGACCATACGTCCCGTTTTGAATGGGACAGTCCCGTTTTTTACATATTTTTGGACCCTCCCGTCTTTTTGACAAAAATATCAATTTTGTCCCGTTTTGGGGGCAGGTCCCAAGCTGCTTTCTAGGGGGAGGTTCTTTCTTTGTAGGACTCGCAAGAGCTCAGGTGAAGAATCTTGCTACCTAAGGACAAGTATCAGATGTCAAAATCTCCGATGAGCAAACTGCGCTCATCGGAGATTTTGACATCTGATACTAGTCCTTAGGTAGGGAGAGGAGGCAGCGGACGGAGGGAGAGAGCAGGGAGGAAGGGAGGGATGGAGAAGGGGGATGGAGAGAAGGGAGGGAAGAAGGAGGAATAGTGAGAAGAGGAGGCAGCGGGCGGCGGGCTGAAGGTGAGAAGGGAGAGAATGGATGGATGAGACAAGAGATGGGGGTAGGGAGCAGGGGGGATGGAGGAGGCAAGGGACAGCTGATACTAGTCCTTAGGTAGGGAGAGGAGGCAGCGGACGGAGGGAGAGAGCAGGGAGGAAGGGAGGGATGCAGAAGGGGGATGGAGAGAAGGGAGGGAAGAAGGAGGAATAGTGAGAAGAGGAGGCAGCGGGCGGCGGGATGAAGGTGAGAAGGGAGAGGATGGATGGATGAGACAAGAGATGGGGGTAGGGAGCAGGGGGGATGGAGGAGGCATCCCCCCTGCTCCCTACCCTACCCAACCCCCCATAAATTCAGTTATGTGATTATGTCTCATAAAACCCGGCCGGCAGCCCCCCCGCCGGCGCGCTCGCCCCCCGGCTGCGGCTCCAGACACCACCGCTCCGCTGTCGGCTTCAGCCCGCCGCCCGCTGCCTCCTCTTCTCACTATTCCTCCTTCTTCCCTCCTCCTCTCCATCCCTCCCTTCTCTCCATCCCCCTTCTCCATCCCTCCCTTCTCTCCATCCCCCTTCTCCATCCCTCCCTTCTCTCCATCCCCCTTCTCCATCCCTCCCTTCTCTCCATCCCCCTTCTCCATCCCTCCCTTCCTCCCTGCTCTCTCCCTCCATCCGCTGCCTCCTCTCGCTCCCTCCATCCCTTCTCTCTATCCCCTTCTCCATCCCTCCATCCCTTCCTTCCTCCCTTCTCTCTATCCCTCAATCCCTCTCTTCCTTCTCTCTATCTCCCTTCTCCATCCCTCGCTTCCTCCCTTCTCTCTCTCCCTCCGTCCACTGCCTCCTCTTCCATCTCCCTTCTCTCCATCCCTCCTTCTCGCTGTCCCTTGCCTCCTCCATCCCCCCTGCTCCCTACCCCCATCTCTTGTCTCATCCATCCATCCTCTCCCTTCTCACCTTCGTGCCTTCTCTCCCTCCGTCCCCTCCATCCTCTTCATCCCTCGTCCCCCCTTCTCTCTCTCCCTCCATCCTCTTCATCCCCCATCCCTGTTCTGCTTATTCCTCCATCCATCCCCCCCCCCAGTACCCCCTCTGCTTCCACCCGCCTGGCGCTGGGGGGCCCAGGTGGGGCCATGGCGCTGGTCACCTCGCCCACCGAGCTGGAGTGCCTGGCCAAGCCGCTGTTCTGCCGCAAGGGGGCGCTGCGCCAGAAGGTGATCCACGTGGTCAAGAGCCACAAAGTCACCGCACGCTTGTTCAAGCAGCCCACGTTCTGCAGCCACTGCACTGACCTCATCCGGTGAGACCCCCCTAGAGCCCCCCCCAGCGCCCCTCAGCCCACGTTCTGCAGCCACTGCACCGACCTCATCCGGTGAGACCCCCCTAGAGCCCCCCCAGAGCCCCTCAGCCCACGTTCTGCAGCCACTGCACCGACCTCATCCGGTGAGACCCCCCTAGAGCCCCCCCAGAGCCCCTCAGCCCACGTTCTGCAGCCACTGCACTGACCTCATCCTGTGACACCCCCCCTAGAGCCCCCCAGCGCCCCTCAGCCCACGTTCTGCAGCCACTGCACCAACTTCATCTGGTGAGACCCCCCTGGGACCTAGAGCCCCCCCCCTCAGACTGCCCAGAACCCCCCTAAAGGCCCTCCAGAGCCCCCAACCACCCCCCCAGTGCCCCTCAGCCCAGGTTCTGCAGCCACTGCACCAATTTCATCTGGTGAGACACCCCCCCAACCCCGTCCCGTTTTTGCCATCCCAATGTCCCGTTTTTGTCTCGAGGAAATATGGTCAGCCTACTCTTAGCCAGAGAGCACAGATCACAACTGTGATGTGGCACGCTACATGATTGTATGAAAATATGCTAATGAGTGTGAAAATAATGTCACTGGAATATGCTTCATGCAAAAGGTCTCTTGTAAGGTATCATTACAAAGATTATAATCTACTGAATGTGCTCATCCTATCCATATAAATGTATCACTCTTGCATCTGAAACTGGAAATGTGAAATATAACTTTGGAGGCCTGTTGTAGTTATGCAAAGTGTGGGCCATTAATGGTGGTTTGCAGACAGGCCTTCCTGTGAGTCAGGCTGGGAAGAATGAAGGCTTGGAGTGTCACAGGACCTGTGACCATGGCACCTGGTACTGAAATCCATTTTAAACTTGGTGCTTTTCCACTGGGGGGGGGGGGGGGGACCCAGAGAGACAAAATATTCCCTCCTTTGTGCCAAAGCTATATAAGGGGGTGGAACAGAACAAAGGGGGCTGCAATCCTGAGCAATCCCCTAGCTACCTCCTGAGCTGGAACAAGGGCTATACCAGGGAAAGAATTGTGCCCAGACGAAGGTGGTGTCCAGTCTGTGAAAGAAGCATCTCTGAAGTGAGATTTTATCTGTATGCAGTTTTATTGTCGAATTAGATAAAGTCTTTCATGTTTTATTTTACTGGTAATTCACTTTGTTCTGTCTGTTACTACTTGGAACCACTTAAATCCTACTTGCTGTATTGAATAAAATCACTTTTTACTTATTAATTAACCTGGAGTATGTATTAGTACCCGGTGGGGTGGGGCAAACAGCTGTGTATATCTCTCCATCCGTGTTATAGAGGGCGAACAATCTATGAGTTTACCCCGTATAAGCTTTATACAGGATAAAATGGATTTATTTGGGGTTTGGACCCCGTTGGAAGTTGAGTGTCTGAGTGTTAAAGATCAGGACACTTCCTAACCTGCTTTCAATTGAACCTACTAGGAGAAGGGTAATAGAGTCAGGGCCCAGGAAATGTGCTTCAGAGGCCCAGGGCAGAACCAGTGCTGGAGCCTGCTGAGACTCTGAAAACTCAACACACCCCGGGGGCTCCAGAGCACCGAGGTTGGGTTCCTTCACAGCCTGCCTGGTGGGTGGCCGGGACAGGATGCTCACTAGGGTCTGACACACCCTGGACAGCCTTTTATACCTAGGGTGGGGATGTTGCTG
This sequence comes from Sternotherus odoratus, assembly GCA_032164245.1. Taxonomy (NCBI): domain Eukaryota; kingdom Metazoa; phylum Chordata; order Testudines; family Kinosternidae; genus Sternotherus; species Sternotherus odoratus. Next base: position 296,019,642 of record JAVMKO010000001.1, read on the forward strand.
CTTTAGTGATGCAGGCATGTTAAAGTAACACCATGGCTGTGTGGACAAGGCCCGAGCCCTTGGTCTGGTCACCATGGTTGCCCCTGCTCTGGAAAGCCTGACCCCAAAGACTCCGCCAAGGGGGTGTGGAGCGTTACCATGGAGCTGTGTGAGGGGAGAACTCTGCTTGGGCTCCCTCCCTGGGCTGGCCTACCGCACTCGCTATCACCCCTGCATGGGGCAAAGAGAGCATCTACACGATGCTGCACAGCCCAGCAGCCCGGGGGAAGCCATAGGAGGCTGCTCTGCCCTGCCCTGGGGGCTGCTCCTGTCCTTTCCTTCTGGGCTCCACCTTCTGCACCGGGCCTGGAGAATCGGGCCTGCTTGTGCCCCGGCTGTCGTGAGAGTCGGGGTTCTCAGCTCTCCGGCTCTACTCATGCTTTGCAGGGGCTAGGTAATGGGTCGGGGAGGAGAATACCTGCTGTTCTCTGCTATTATAACCCCACCGGGGTCACCTCCTTGTGTACAAGCTGCTTTGGCCATCTTCCTGTCTGCTGGGATTACCATACAGCCAGGTGTCAGGTCCCCCACGGCAAAGCCCTCGAGTGCACAGGTGCTGCCTGGGGCCGCGACACACGGTCCCTGCTGGGCTTCCTAGCCCAAGAACGATGCACAGGACATGCTCCAGAGATTTTATTTTGGTCTCTTTATTCCAGGCCCCGCTCCCCCGCCAAGCTCTTGCAGAGGTGACTGAACATGTTAGAACGACACGCAACCCTCCCCCCCCCCCCCCCCCCCCCCAGAGCTGGGATAGAACCCAGGAGTTCTGGTTCCCAGCTCCTCCCCCACCCCACTCTAATCCGCTGGACCCCAGTCTCTACTCAGAACTGGGAACAGAACCCAGAAGTCCCAATGCTCAGATTTCCTCCCCTGCTCTAACCCCTCGGCAACTCTTCTCCCAGAGCCAAAGAACAGTCCCAAGAGTCGCGACTCCCAATCCTCCCGCCCCACCTTAGCCGCCTCTCCTCGTTAGCTCCCCTCGTGCCCCATGGGGTGGTGATCATTTCAAACCAGCTCTGGGGCTGCAGCAGTAACGTGTGCCATCCTCGTGGGGGAAGACGGGTTGTAGGATTGACAAAGAATAGACCTCTATGGAACTACGAGAACATGCTATTAGTGAGCGCTCACATGCAATGGTTTCCACAGCCGCGCCAGGACGGACCGTCCCAGGCCGCCCGCGCGTGTGCACCCGCAGCTCCGACGGGGCAAGAGGAAAGGTCTTTGCTAACGAGCGGGCGTTGCGTGGCGAGGGCTCTTCAGATGGCTTTGCCCATGATGAGCATGCTCATGAAGAAGACCATAACGAAGAAGATCCACATGAAGATGCGATCCATGACCTTGGCCACTTTCTTCCACTCTCCGCTCCGTTTCTGAGCCGCCTTTTGGTCCCGGAAGCAGTTGGCAATGTACTCGACGTTCCTCAGCAGGCTGCCGTGGTGGCAAAGGCACAGACTCCTCACACAGACTTGGTACTGCCGCCCCTCCTGGCCACGCTCTAGGTTCGTACACGTCCCGGTCTCTTTCCAGTCCCGTTGGCCAGAGGGACTGCTGACCCTCTGCGGCAGCAACTCCTGCTGAGGAGGCTTCTCCCGGCACGTCGTGTCTGAGTTCTCCTCCGTGGTCTGGGCTTTCTGCTCCTCCTTGGTGGCCCTGCTGCTCACCACCTGGACTGTGGGCAGGTGGCCCAGTTGCCGCTTGGGACTTTTGCAGCTCTCCCCCACCTCGTAGACAAAGAATAGCCGGGCCATGTACTGCAGGATGAACTTCTTGGCCCACCTGGGCACGGGCTTGGCTCCTGGGCCGCAGTGGTGAATGTTCATGATGAAGATGGTCAGCGCGGTGGAGGCCGTGATCATGGTCATGGTGGCAATGTAATACTTCCCTAGAAGACAAGGAGGAGGGAGATGTGGTGACGGACCTGGGAAGTGGGGGACTCGTGGCTGCAGGCCCAGACACTGCTGCTCACCGAGGGGAATGGGACACGGGGACCTTCAACACCAAAACACAAAGCCCCGACCACGTAAGGTAAAGAACAACTTCTCTAGCTAGGAGGAAGAAGCAGGTTGTTATAGACCCAGGAATGGCCTCTGTCCTGCAGCTGAGTCCCTTCCACCAGCAGCAGACAAGAGGCTGGTGTAGGACCCTCCGGGCCATAGGAGAACCTCTTGCACTGGGATGGTCCTTCAACGGCTGGGTACATCAGCTTTAGATCGGTATCTGGTGTCAGAGTGAAAGCAACCATGCTGCACCTTAGGATCTGGCCTGCAGCCTTCAGACTTGGCTTGATTTTTTTTTTAAGGTGTTCCTGAAATCTACATAATACAGCCAAGCTTTAGCCACGATCTCCCATATACATCCCAGCTAAACGAACCCCTGCTGAAACCAGCCTCATTTAACGGGACTTACCAATCTGTCTCAAACACCAACAGTCTCCTTAAATCTGCAGTTGTCTGGGTCATCCCAATTCAGGATGCACACGCCAGTAGCAAGAGTTTAGTACCTTAAACTCACGGCAAACATTTTGGAGATCAAGAATTTTTTTAAAAAAATCAAAATTAGATAGAAAAGTCACTGCAGAATTTGTATGGTCACAAGCATTTCAAAACAGTAATTTCAGCCTGAACTACGATAACTTTAGCAAAAGCTAAAAAAAAAAAAAGCTCCCAAAACATCAGACCATCTTGAAAAATGATATTTTAGATTAAATAAATTGTCCACTTTCAAGTAGGCTCGAACATATGAGCCTCAAACCTGGGTAGAGTCTTTGATCTCGATACGATCTATCGAGCAAGCTAATTTTGAAGTTTCTAATTTCATTGGGTTTTAATGTAGGTATTCTGAGCACAAGATTTCTAAATGAAACAGGGGTAAAAGGGGTACTCCCCCCTCTCCACTTGCTAAAAAATAAACCTGAAAAAAAAAAACCTGAATAGTTTTGGCTCATAAGTTCAAAACAAAAAATGTATCAGAGGATGAGACCAAGCATGGAAAAGTTACTTTGGAAAGGTGCTTGGTTAGATTCATAGACTGCAAGGCCAGAAGGGACTATTGAGATGATCCAGTCTGATCTGCAGAACACAGGTCAGAGACCCCACTCAATTTCTGCATCTCACCCATAATTTGATTTAGCTACAGCCTATCTACTAGAGCAGGGGTGAGCAAACTTTTTGATCTGAGGGCCACATTGGGGTTTGGAAATTGTATGGCTGTGCCTCCCCAAACAGCCTGGCCACTGGTCCCCAACTGACCCCCTCCCACTTCCCACCCCTTGACTGCCCCCCCTCAGAACCCTCGATCCATCCAACCTCCCCAATCCTTGTTCCCTGATCACCCCCTCATGACTCCCCTTGCCCCTAATTGCCACCTGGGACCCCACCCCCTATCCAACCCCATGATCCCTGTCCCCTGAGTGCCCCAACCGTTATCCACACCCCTGCCCCGACAGGCTCCCTGGACTCTGACACCTATCCAACTGCCCCTGTTCCCTATCCCCTGACCACCCCACCAGAACCTCACCCCATCCAACTGCCCCCCAACTCCCTTCCCCTTTACCATGCCGCTCAGAGCTCCTCGACTGGCAGCCGCACCACCCAGCCAGAGCCAGCCATGCTGCCACGCAGTCTAGAGAGCACCAGGGCAGGCCAGCGGCTCTTGCAGCCGCACTGCCCGGCAGGAGCTCGCAGCCCTGCCGCCCAGAGCATTGGCGGCACGGCAACTGAGGGTGCAGGGGAGGGGGACAGCAGGAGAACGGCCGGGGGTAACCTCCCTAGCCAGGAGCTTAAGGAACGGGCAGGAGGGTCCTGCAGGCCAGATGTGGCCCACGGGCCATAGTTTGCCCACCTCTGTGCTCGAGAGACGTCTAGTCTTTAAGACTGCAGCTGATGGAGAGTGCCCCATGCCCCTAGGTAAGGCAATCTGGGACTCCGCCTTGGCTGCAGCGTGCCGCTTGTGGACAGTTTTAGCGAAGAGGCTGAGGACCGGAATGGGCTGTGCCCCTAGAGGGGATCCTTGTATCTTGGGGCTGAAGCACCGGGAATGGTGACATGGTTTAAAGGGGACCCGTTCCGCATCACGGGCTGCACCTGCAGAGCGGCTAGAGGGCTCCCCCCGGTGGCCCACCCAGCTGCAGGCGGCGGCAGATACTCACCGATCAGCGGCACGTTCTCGGAGGGCGGCATGCTCTCTGCCACCAGCAGCTGGAAGACGGTGAGCGCCAGCAGGACCGTCACCCCCAAGGAGACCTTCTCCCCGGAGTCGGCTGGGAGGTAGAAGCCCAGCGGGGCCAGGAAGGAGATCATGATGCAGGGGAGGAGCAGGTTGAAGATGTAGAAGGAGGCGCGTCGGCGGAGGAGCAGCGTGTAGGTGATATCGGGGTAGGGCTCCGAGCAGCAGCCGTAGATGATCACGTTCCTCTTGGCCGGCATGCCCAGCACCTCCCACTCCACGTTCTCCACGAAGTCCGTCAGGTCGCCCGTGTCCAGCCCGTTCAGGAGGTCGATCTGGTTGCCGTTGTAGGTCCAGGAGCCGAAGGTCAGCCGGCACTGCTGCACGTCGAAGGGGAAGTAGGAGACGTCCACCTTGCAGGAGCTCTTGGTGATGGCGGGGGAGTCCCACATCACCCGCCCGTCATGGCGGATCACCACGTTGGTCTCCATGGAGCCCGTGAACTGGTCGTCGGCGCTGGAGGGACGGAGAACACAGATGGGGTGGGGAGGGGTCCTTACCTATGTGAGACAAGACTGCACGGCCCCCCGGCCAGTCTCACCCCTCCCCCGCTCTGCTGGGCTTGTTCCTGTAGGGCAGCTCACTAATGCGAGACATGGCTCGCTGGGTTGGCCCGGGACAGTCCCTCGTGAGCACCCGGTGGCCAACACAGGTGTGTTCTCATAGCGTCGTTTGGTCACTTGCTGGCTTGTTGTTATTAGAGGGTCACTCACTGTGGGGCCTTGATTTTGTTTTTAAACGAATGAGTCGTGAAACTTTTGCTCTGAGGAGGCCCCGCCCCAGCTCCTACAAAAATCACCTGGACTCTGCAAACAGAACCCAAAAAAAGCCAGGTCCAGTTCTGGGCTTCCCAGTCATTGGTGCCTAGTCTTTAAACAGCCACACGACCGCCTTCGGACAGCTTCCCTCCTGCCCTCCCGCTTGGACGCCACACGCTGCACTCAGCTGCATGGTTGGCATGGGCTTTACCTGGCTGTGTGCACGGCCGCTCAGCCGTACCGGGGCACTGTCGGGCCTCAGCGACCCAGATGCCCCTCGCCGGCTGCTCCCAGCCCCGCACCGGGGAGGGTGCGGGAGGAGAGCAGAGCAGACGAGGCCAGTGAGCAGCAGAACGTGTCAGGAAGGTCTTTGCCTGCTACATCTGCGCAGCCTTTGAGGGAGGCTGTTACGCTCATCTGGTACGCTTCAGATGATCACAGGTCAGTTCCTCTTTGGGCTGGATGGGACCCAGAACCCACTGCAGCCGCGGGGGTGCCCGTAACCCAGGGTGCAATTACACGGTCTCCGCAGGGCCCCGGGACTCCTACGCGCTGCAGTCTGTTAACCTCCACCCGGGAGCCCCTCTTACAGGTAGAACCTCTCGCCCTCTAGGGGCTGCAGCCTGCAAATTCAGTAACCTCCCGCCAGCTAACAGAGAGCCACCGCTGGCTCAGGTGGCAGGGGCCTGTATTTACAGAGCTGGAGGGTCCCTGGTTCTATCCCCCAGCCAGGCCATGGGAGCCCTGACTCCAGAAGCGGTGCGGCTCGATACCAGGCTGACCTACTTGTTATACAGGACTATGTCAGGTCTCCATACGTAACTACTGGGTATGCGGAGGGTGTCAATCCCATCGTAATCGTCCTTCTCCCAGCTCAGGTAGGCATCCACCCACACCTGCCGGATCCACAGATAGGCAGTCAGGACCTGGTTCCTCTCGTCCTGAAACGAGAAGAGAGAGGGAAGAGATCAGCGAGATCATCGGTGGGTGTGAAATGCAGCCACCTCTGGGGAGGGGGGAAAAAAAGACAGAAGCTGAGTAACAGCAGCTGCTTTTACACTAACATCCGGTGCATAGGGCAGTGCATTTCCCATATGCTTTACCACCATGAAGCCACCCTCACAAGTAACCCTGGCCTTGCCAATGGTGACGCATGCTTCACTTTCAGCACGAGGAGAATGCCAGGGAAATCATCCATGGCACCGTGCGGGATTGGGGTTTGGCGTCAGACTATGCTAGAAAACCTACCACTTCAGATGATCACAGGTCAGTTCCTCTTTGGGCTGGATGGGACCCAGATCCCACTGCAGCCATGTTATTAATTCCCGTTAGCCCTCACTTTGAGGTTAGGACACTGTAGCTGGGCTAGTGGGGAGGGTCTTTGTGTCCCTGTGTTGGAGCAGAACCAAGGGGTGCACTTGGAGGCTAGCTGCAAAACGCCCAGTGACACTTGGCGTAACCTTCTCATCCCCCATCTGGATGGTTTGTCCTGCAACCCTCAGAGCGAGGGCTCCATCTCCCAGCGGCGGACGTGGCTTTCACAGCTAAGAAATGGCCTGCATTCCCCAGACGTACCATGTCGATGATCTGGGACAGGGTGATCTGCAGGGTGACGTTCAGCGCCCGGTCCGTGTCCTCCACCGGTCGCAGTGCGTTGGAGTAGTTGGCAAACAAGTCGTGGAACAGTTTGTAGGCGAATTTTCCCTGAGCTCCTGAGCAGCCTAAATAAATAGATTAAAAAAAAGACACACGGCAAAACTGGATGGAACTGGGAAGCAAAGGACAGCGGGGCTGCGTAGAACCCAGCATGCAAACCCCTGAGCTAACCACACAGCTGAGGAACATCCAGCGCTACTGCCAACGAGGGTACATCTCTGCGGCAAAGCAGTGATCACTGTGAGCCTAAGAGCATTGCCATGCCAGAGGCAAGGGGCTTGCGGGTAATTGGTAGTGAGTTTCAGCTGGCCTGACCCCTTCAGTGCCCCCCAACTCGCTTAGGGCCATCTGCATACAATAGGTGTCGCATAAGCCATCCTTGGAAAACCACCACTTCCCTAGTCATTACTATTCTGGCGCGGTCTACGTACGGTAAACACCCGGAGGACTGTACGACCGTGAAGGAAATGTGGGACTATGATGTATTTGAACCGGACAAGTCTAGGGAGCAGGGAAACAGGTTTTTCCAGACAAAGGAAAAGCTGATGGCTTCCTCCAGGTGCAATCACAGACCATTTGGTAATCACAAGCAAGAGGCCAGTCGTTGGCGTAACAGAGGCTGCAGGGACAGAGGAGTTTGCTTTGTAGAAAGCACCAGCAGGGAAGAAACTGGCCCGGAATCCTCTCCTTCAGACGCCCCAGCACCGTTCCTCATGGCAGGGGCAAGGAACTTCGAGAAGGGAATATTTCAGAAGTTCACAGGACTATACAAGAGAGGGGCACACAACCCCAAGGGATCTTTCACCTGACACTGATAGAGAGACATGCACAGCTGTTTGCTCCACCAAAATATTAATCACTTATACTGGGTTAATTAATAAACAAGTGATTTTATTAAGTATAAAAGGCAGGATTTAAGTGGTTCCAAGTAATAACAGACAGAATAAAGTAAGTTACCAAGCAAAATAAAACAAAACACACAAGTCTAAGTCTAATACATTAAGAAACTGAATACAGGTAAATTTCACCCGTAGAGATGTTCCAATAAGTTTCTTTCACAGACTAGACTCCTTCCTAGTCTGGGCCCGATCCTTTCTCCTGGTACAGTCCTTGTTAGTTCCATCAGGCATGTTAGGTGAAAAGCAGGGGATTCCACAGGACTGGGCCCCTTTGTTCTGTTCCATCCCCTTTTATAGCTTTGGCACGGTGACTGTGCTGTTCCTGGTGGGACCCAACTGAGAGTGCCAAGTCAGGACAAATTGCTTTAAACAGGGCAGTTACAGCCCAAAGCTGGGGGTTTTCCACCTCTAAAGCAAAGCAAACTAACCAAACAGAAAAGACTTTGGTTTTGCCCCCACTGGCTAACACCACAAGTCACACAAGCAATTCCCTTAGACAATCTAGTTTCCCAGTATCACCACCAGCAGCCACACATTCTGGGGACAAATGGTTATGAAAACCAATACCCCAGTAAAAGAAAAAGATTCTCCCCTATCCCAAAGGATTGGGCCTCAGTCCCAGGTCAATATACAAATCAGATCTTACCCCCAAATCACGCTGTTGCCAATCCTTTAGAATCTAAAATCTAAAGGTTTATTTATAAAAGGAAAAGGTTATAGGTGAGAGTTAGAAATGGTTAAAAGAAATCAATTACACACAGTAATGGCAAAGTCCTTGGTTCGGGCTTGCATCAGTGGTAGAATAAACTGTAAGTTCAAATCAAGTCTCTGGAGTACAAACATCCACAGCAGGGATGGGTCCTTCCGTCCTTTGTTGAAAGCTTCAGTTGGTAGCAAAAGTTCCTCCAGAGTAAGAAGCAGGAAATAAAGACAAGATGACTGAAGACAAGATGGAGATCAGACATCAGCCTTTTATAGTCTTTCCAAGTGCAGGAATTCTCTTTGTCCTTTGCTGTGGAACACTACAGCAAAATGGAGTTTGGAGTTACATGGGCAAGTTCCTGCCTCCTTGCTAAGACACAGGAGGTGTCTGCCTTCTCTTAATGGGTCAGTTGTGTAGCTAATGATTCTTAATGGGCCATCAAGCAGGCTACGGAGAGCTAAAACCAAATTGTTTGGAATATTACCCAGCAGCATAACATAAGTTTGAGATACAGACAGTAGAACCAAAATTAATAACTTCACATACAAAAATGACACACACATACTAATAGTATAATCATAATCAGCAAACCATAACCTGGTCTTAGACACCTTATATGACCCCCTTTACACAAGATTTGGGGCCACTACAGGATCTTGGTTACAACAATGATCTATAGGATCCCAGATTATTTCAGTAACGTGACAGGCACAAAGCGGGAATCCTTTGTCTTGCTCTGGGTTCCCACTCCCTCCTTCTAAATGGAAAAGCACCGGAATTAAGATGGATTCCAATATCATGTGACATGGTCACATGTCACAGTAAGACCTCCTTCTCCATTCTTTCAGTGCTGGCCTGAACGTACCCAGAAAGGTTTGTAAGTAAACAGAGCCATTCAGAACCAATTGTCCTGGCTGATGGGAAACCATCAAGATTCCAGGCCACCATTAATGGCCCACACTTTGCAGAATTACAATAGGACTTCAGAGTAAAACTTCATATTTCTAGTTTTAGCTACAAATAGGATGAACACAGGCGGTAGATTACAAGCTCTGTAATGATACCTAGCGAGACCTTTTGCATAAAGCAGATTCCAGTTACATCAGAGTCCCACTTCTAAACATATTTTTGTGAAGCGTATGGAGCGCACTGTCACACTACACACTTCAGAAACATCGTACGTGAAGCGCCACCTACAGGAGCTATTTGTCATTCGTGCCCGAAAATGACACGCAGGCGAACGGCCGGTCGTGAGGGTCAATCCTCTGGCCCCAGCGCTCAGATCGGAGTCGAGTTCCCGGTTGTGCCACAGACTGCGTGCGAGACCTTGGGCAGGTCTTTGGATCTCTGCGCTCCCCACCTGCACAATGGGAATAGCAGTACTCCCTTCCCCCCTGCCCCTTTGCTTGCAAGCACTGCCGGGCGGGGTCCATGTCTCAGACCCTGATTTCGGTCAAGGCTCCTGCGAGGCAAACCCTCTGACAGTACAGCCCAGTGGCCAGCGATCTACGAATGGGCGCCTCCCGGGGACACGTTTAGCGACATCCACAATCTGGCACATTCCCAAGGCAACAATGCTTGTTCTTCAGACTATGCGCATCCTGGGCCCCTCCCACAAGGGGGTAAGTCTCCTCCGGCAGTCGGAGGGGGAGGAACACTGGCAGAAGCATTGCACCGATCCCACAGTTAGTGACATGGGGGGGGTTTAAAGAAGGGCACCCCTCTCTCGTCAGCATAGCACTGGCCATGAAGGAGAGCTCTTAGCGGGGCTGACAGCACAGCAGAGGAGCCTGATCCCAGCTCAGTCAATGGGAAGGAAGCTGAATGACGAAGAGCCCAGGGCAAGTTGGGAGGGCGTCACCCCGTTCCTCGGGGCCTCGTCCTTCCACCTCTTGGCTTCGGTGTCCGCCTGGAGGATGCTGTGCAGGGCTCCGGCCTTGCTCATGTGTAAAAGTTTAATGACCAGGATCCCATTTCGCTGGCAGGTGCGACTGTTGACATCTCGCAAGGTTCGCTTACAGATCAGGATGCGCCCTTTCCAGTCACGAACGAGGTGCCTGTCCAAAAAGGCAGGTGCTTTTCACACAGCTGATTGAATTGCAATTTAGCTGATCACAAGGGCAGGCTTTGCAGCTGGACTTTCCAAGGGAAGATTCCTAAGGTGTCCGTTCAACAGGGCGAATACAGAGCCCAGACCAGCCAACCAACACGGCATGAATACACCGCCCAGAACTGCCAGGCCCGAATGCACTGTGCATGGAACAATGCATTGCATGCATTTAACCAGATCATTTCTCTAACAAAACCGTGGCTCAGCCCTGCCTGATCTGTCAACCCTTAACTGTTCGCGACACGTCGGTTTGAGAGCCCAACACTCCTGGGAGGCAGGGAAGTTCTATGATCCCCTTTTACAGCTGGGAAACTGAGGCAGAGAGCGAGGCTAAGAGACTCACCCGGAGTCATGCAAGGAAGTCTGTGGCAGAGTAGGGAATGGAGCCCGGGTCTCCCAAGTCCCACCAGCCTGGAGGCGAAAGGCTGCACACCCCATCCCGGCCCACGTTCTCCTCCCGCTCAGCAGGATGGGAAGGGAGCAAGAGCGGGGCAGTTTACCCAGACTCAAGCCCATTTGAGGGGCTGCCGTTCCTGGCAAAACCAAGAGCGTAAAAATCACCGAACACTATACTGAGGTGGTACACGGACTAAAACCAACCCCCTGGGGGAAGCGCAGGGCATGGTTTGCTCAGAGGAGTGTAAGCTGGATGTCGTTAGGATAGGGACTCGCACCCCAAGATAAATTTCTGAAACAGGCTGCAAGTTGCATGGAAATTTACTTACGGGGCAGATGCCTCAGACTAGCCTCCTTGCCACTGGTCAGCTGCGCTGGGCCAGCTTCCCACCTGCTACTGTTAAAGGATTGCAAGCAGGACAGAGCCAACAGCTGCGCAACAGAAGCTGGATTTTCTGAGGGTTTTCTCTTAGGACTGTTTACAAACAAACAAGCTTATGAATTCTCACCTGGCAACACAAAGATCCCCAGGAGGCCCAGAGAGAGCAGGCTGGAATTGAGACCCCTCCTCGGATCCATCCTGGCGTGCCTGCTGCTATCCAAAGTGCGCCTCGGAGAAGTGCCCTGGGCACACCGGAGCACTCAGGTGCAGGGCTCAGGGAGACATGTCAGACGCTGGCTTCATTCGGGAAGCTGCGGGGAAAACCCGATCTGCCAAATTGTATCCCAAAGAGGAACAAGAGAGCCGCTCAGCTGCTTGAGCCAGGAATGCAGAGTCCTTGCATGCGCTGGCAGCCGGCTGCAAGCCCGGGGGGGTCTGGCTGTAATGCCATCCTCTCTCCTCTTCGAGAATCACTGAGGTATCCTCATCGCCCGGTGTGGGGCTTTCACAAAGAGCTGTGGTTAGTTCGCCTACTAGGCAAGGAGCTTCCTCCTGCGTTGACGCTTGATGGAAATTTAGGGAAGCCAAGATGGGGGAAAGCCAAAAGGTGCAGGGGAGCACATGGTTTGGACAGAGACCTCCCTTAGGGTTGAATTTATAAAGAGGGAACTCGATCCCAATAAAGAGGATGGGAAAGATGCTGGTAAAATACAGGTGAAGACCGGTCACACACACGCACACGGGTCCAGTTACTGATAACCCAGGAAGCGAAGCTGCTGAAAGTTGTCAGACTGAACAAGTCTAAGTATGAAGAGAGGGGAACTCGAGCGCCTGGCCTTGAAGGAGGATGTTGATCTAAGAGGCATTGTGGAAACAAGGAGAGTTAATGAGACACAGACATAGCGGGGTACAAAATATAGACGTAAAGCAGGATCTGAATGAGCGCTCCCCTGAGATCTAGCGATGAGCGGGGAGAGGGGAAGATTTCAGGAGCAGACTGTGTTTGCACACACACACACCTCCACTCTGCTTCAGGATTGAGCAGAGGGAACTGCTTTGCCAAAGTGATCCGGGGTTGGCTTGCAGATCACAGGGGTGATGAAATGTTGGCCTTACTGTACGAGAGAAGGGCAGCAGAACTGTGCTTAGCCTGTCTGGATGGGGAGGGGGGGTGTCACCCTCCACTGACCCTCACTTGCTAAGCAAGGGGAAGGGGTACCAAATCCCAGAGGAGATGGGGGGGGGGGGGTTAGTTGTTCCTACAGAGTGGCGTGGATTTTGCCCGAAGAGTCCTAGACTCTGTTTGACCTTCCCCACTCCAGTGTTTGAAGTCGGAGCTGAATAGACTCAACTGAGAGTCCTTGTTTCTGTCCAGCCAGGGCTGAATCCCTGATACGCCAATCTAGGGGCCACATTTTAGGCCTGCTACTGAAGCAGTGGTGAAATGAAAGAGTGCAGAGGCTGTACGGGCCATGAGGTTCCCTGCTACCCGCTGAAATCACCAAGGACCTGGGTTAAATGGTGGAACCTCGGAAGTGTCCGAAAGCATCCACCAGCACGCAACCAGCGGCAATCAGCCAGTTGCAGAGGTGCACAGCAACCAGTGAGACATTGCTGGAAGCACCCGCCCCTGCTTTCTGGGGTGGGAGATGATCCCCCGCAAACACACCTCTGAACTAAGTGATTGGGCAACAAAATGGCAAATGAAATTTAATGCGGATACAAGTAAAGTAATGCACATTGGAAAAACTAACCCCCACTCTACATACAATGTGATGGGGGCTAATTTAGCTACAACTAATCAGGAAAGAGATCTTGGAGTCATCGTGGATAGTTCTCTGAAGACGTCCATGCAGTGTGCAGCAGCAGTCCAAAAAGCAAACAGGATGTTAGGAATCATTAAAAACGGGATAGAGAATAAGACTGAGAATATCTTATTGCCCTTCAATAAATCCATGGTGTGTCCACATCTTGAATACTGCACACAGATGCGGTGTCATCTCAATAAAGATATACTGGCTTTAGAAAAAGTTCAAAGAAGGGCAACTAAAATGATTAGGGGTTTGGAACAGGTCCCATATGAGCAGGGATTAAAGAGGCTAGGACTTTTCAGTTTGGAAGAGAGAAGACCAATGGGGGATATGATCGAGGTCTATAAAATTGAGTGGTGTGGAGAAAGTGAATCAGGAAAAGTTATTGACTTGTTCCCATAGCATAAGAACTAGGGGCCACCAAATTAAATTAATGGGCAGCAGGTTTAAAACAAATAAAAGGAAGTTCTTCACACAGTCAACCTGTGGAACTCCTTGCCTGAGGAGGTTGTGAATGTTAGGACTATAACAGGGTTTAAGAGAGAACTGGGTAAATTCAGGGAGATTAAGCCCATTAATGGCTATTAGCCAGGATGTGTAAGCAATGGTGGCCTAGGCCTCTGTTTGTCAGAGGTGGGTGATGGATGGCGGGAGAGAGATCACTTGATCATTACCTGTTAGGTTCACTCACTCCAGAGCACCTGGCAATGGCCACTGTCAGTAGACAGGATACTGGGCTGGATGGACCTTTGGTCTGACCCATTCATCCTTTCTTACATTATGTTGATGCTGGATCTTCGCTAACCAAGAACAACCAACTGTGACCGAGGTGCAGTGGATGGAGATTGGAGTGGTGGGTTAAAGGGTCATTTGTTCATTGGACTTTCGCACCACAAGGTAGGAAACTGAGGCACAGCCCAACGCACTGGGGAGGGGGGGTGTTTGCTTATCCTTGTGCTTTTGGAACGTGAGTGTGGTTTGTCCCACATTAATGTTGGTTTCCCTTTAATAAAAGTTCTTTTGTTATGCACGGACTCAATGCTGTGAGTGAGGAAATATGGCCTCTTAGAGGCCCTTAAGGGTGGTGTTAAGTATGGACAGCCAGTGACCCAGCCACGAGGGGAGGCTAGCCCCCCCTTCCCCTTCTGCCCCTTCCCTCAGGGATCACAGAGAGGGGGCCTGGCCTGGGGGAAGGGCAGGGCCACACGAGGCTGCTTGGGGAGGCACAGCCTCCTTCTGCCTGCGCTACCCACCGCCAATGGAGTTAAATTTTCCCAGAGTACGGGGCAGGGGCTCGAGCCAGTTCTGTTTTGTAGGGTTAAGAGAAAAGCCCTTGCTACTGAACCCGGCCCTTGTCGGAATGACAGAGCAGGTCATGCTGGTTGGGGAGGGGCACCAATGTGTGAAAAAGAGTCAGAGTAAAAATATTTTTAGATATGTCAAACTGTCCCTTAGAATCTCTGTGTAGAAACGCTAGGCTCGACTAGGAAGTGTAGAGCCGTCGGAATATACCACTGACCACCTGAGCAGGATGGCGAAGGTGACTGCGAAGGTAGCCGGTGAGAGGCTACAAAGGGAGAAAACGCAGTAATTATGGGGAATTTCAACTATCCCCCTATTAACTGGGGACATGTTATCTGATGCCAGGATGCAGAGCTAACCTAAATAGACACTATTAATGACTGCTTCCTGGAGCAGTTACTCCTGGAATGCAGACGGGGAAAGGCAATTCTTGATCAAGTCCTAGGTTGAGCACAGGAGGGAACGATGGCTGAACCACTCGGTAACAGTGACCATAATCTAATTACATTGAACATCCTTCTAGGGGGCAAAATGCCAAAGAAACCCATCACAACACTTCACTTCAAACTAGTTAAATGGTAATTAAAAAGAGCAGGCACAAGGGTGAAATGCCTCAAACCCCAGAATAGAAGCTCAAACTAAACTTATAACCCAATTTAAAAAAAGGATACAAAAATATTACTTGGCTAAACTGAGGAGTAAAAAAAAAGGAGATTAAAGGCAAAAAGGCGTCCTTTACAAATTGGAAGTCAAATCCTATGGAGGAAAACAGAAAGAAGCCTAAACTCTGGCAAGTCAAGTATAACTGGGCAGGCCAAAGAAGAATTTGAGGAGCAACTACCTAAAGACACAAAAACTAACAAGTTTTTTAAGATGTGTCATTGCACTCAATAATGCTTTATAGAAATATGCTTATGAGGGTAAATATGACATAACTGGAATATATTTTGCTACATTTGCCATGTAACATCTCTCTGCAAAGGTTATGATCGACTGAATCTATTCATCCTATTTGTATGCATGTGTCATTTGTGCATTCAAAGTTATGAAGATTGGCTCTGTACCTGTTTCATGTAAGTAGCCTTAGTAAGGCATTTGATTAGCTTCTTAAGAAGGAAATTTGCAAGTTAAGTGCCCAATCAAGAAACACTTAACTGACAATGAACCTTGGAACACTTCGATCCATATCAGAAGTCTACCTGAGACGTTCAAGGTAGTATGTGAACAATGGCCATTACCTGTAAGTTCCGAGTCATGAGTGACTTGCCCATGTGACTCCAAATCTCCATCTTGTAGCTGGGTTTCTACATGGGGGAGTGAAGGGTCCACAAGAGAAAAACTATGTTGGGACGGTGTACCCCATAAGGCTTCATGGGGGGGGGGGTGCCTGTGAATATATGTATGATGTTACTGGAATATGGTTTTGCTAAAAAGTTATATCTCTGTGAAAGTAATGATCCACTGGATCTGTTCCTCCTATTTGTATGTATGTGTCTGTTGTATTCAGAGTTATGAATATTGACTATGTGCTTGGTTGGTTGTATGTGGACTTTGGAAAGCAGCTGAACAGCTCTCTGAGAAAAACTCTTCTCAGTTAAGCCCAATTGAGAACCAATCAAGCAAACAATGAACTTTGTAGATGCCCATCCACACCCGAGCTTCCTCAGGAATGCAGCCTGGCTGGTGGTGAGGGGAGTCTGGTTCAAACCTGCAACTGAGCCATGTGCTCTGAGAGGCCATGTGGACTCTGCATAGGAAGGAGGAGGGGCTCTCCACCCAGAGGAGGAAGTCTATATAAACCTGGGAGAGACCTCTCCATTTTGTTCTCAGCTGGCTCAAGCAACAGCCCTCCACCCCCCCAAGCATTCCTGGAAGAAACTGGAACAGAGGACTGTGACTGCAGGGGGGGGTGCGAGTGATTGCTGGACCCAGGCTAACAGGGAGTTTAGCCTGAAAGAAGGGATTCACTGAGGGTGGGGCTTTTTACTGTAATAGTGTTAGATTTGCGTGTTTTGTTTATTTTGTTTGGTAATTTACTTTATTCTGGCTGTTGCTACTTTGAACCACTTAAATCCTATTTCCTGTCTTTATTAAAATCACTTTTTACTTATTAATTAACCTGGAGTACGTGTTGGTACCTGGGGGGCAAACAGCTGTGCATATCTCTCTATCATTGTTATAGAGGGCGAACAATCTATGAGTTTGCCCTGTACAAGCTTTAAACAGGGCAAAATAAATTTTATTCAGGGTTTGACCCCACTGGGAGTTGAGCATCTGAGTGGCAGAGGTAAGAATACCTCCTGCCTGTTTCCAGGAAAGCCCACAGCTGTTAGGGGACGTGGCTCAGACCGGGCAGGGTACTGAAGTCCTAAGCTGTTGGGGCAGGAAAACTGAGGCAGGGGTAGCCCTGGCACTTCAGGTGGCAGCTCCCAAGGGGTTTCTGTGATCCCAACCCATCACATATGTAAAGTCCTGGGAGACCCCTCCATTTTGTCTTCAGCTGGCTCAAGAGATAACCTCTCCACCCCCAAAGAATATCTGAAAGAAACTGGAACAAAAGGACAGTAATCAGGGGGTGAGAGTGATCGCTGGACTCTGACTAGGAGGAGACTAGCCTGAAAAAGTTTACTGGAACATCTGAGGGTGAGATTTCATATGTAATCATTTTCTTACTGTATTAAGCTTAGACTTGCATGTTTTATTTTACTTGGTAATTCACTTTGTTCTGTCTGTTATTACTTGGAACCACTTAAATCCTACTTTTTGCATTTAATAAAATCACTTTTTACTTATTAATTAACCCACAGTATGTATTACTATCTGGGCAGGGAAACAGCTGTGTATATCTGTCAGTGTTATAGAGGGCAAACAATTTATAAGTTCATCCTATATAAGCTTTATACAGGGTAAAATTGATTTATTTGGGGTTTGGATCCCAGTGGGAGTTGGGTATCTGAGTGTTGGAGACAGGAATACTTCCTAAACTGTTTTCAGTTAAGACTGCAGCATTTGGGGGACATAGCCTGTGTTTGCAGCAGGCTAGTGTGTCTGTCTCAAATCAGACAGGGCCCTGAAGTCCTAAGCTGCCAGGGAAAATGGACTCCAAGGTAGTCTTGGCACATCAGGTGGCACTTCCCAAAGGGGTTTCTGTGATCCACCCAGTCACATCCGGACATCACAAGCAGGAAGCCTCCTGAACAAGCAGTGAGGCCACTGGACAATTGAGATGCTAAGAGAGCACTCAAGGAAGACCAGACCATTTCAGAGCAGCTAAATTAATTTTCTAGTCTACATCGCTCTTCACTGGAGACTATGAATCCCACACAGGAACCATCTTTTTACATGACGAATCTTAGGAACTTTCCCAGATTGAGGTTTGGGAACAAACTGATAAATTAAACACTCAAATCACCAGACCAGATGGGATTCACCCAAAGATTCTGAGGGAATTCCAATGTGAAATTAACAGGGGTATGTAACCTATTGCTTAACTGAGGCCCTGTACCCGATGACTATAGGGTAGCTAATGTAGCATTGAGGGTTTTTTTGTTGTTGTTTTAAAGACTCCAGAGGTGAGCCTGGCGGTTACAGGCCGGTAAGCCTAACTTCAGTACCAGGCAAATTGGTTAAAACTATAGGAAAGAACAGACTTATCAAACACCTAGATGGATATGATTTGTTGAAGAGCCAATATGACTTTTATAAAGGGAAATCATGCCTCACCAATCTATTTGAATTCTTGGCCGGGGGTGGGGTTAAAAAGCACATGAACAAGGGTGATCCAGTGGACACAGTGTACTTCTTGGACTTTCAGAAAGTCTTTGACAAGGTCCCTCACCAAAGGCTCTTAAGCAAAGTAAGCAGTCCTGGAATAAGAGAAGAAAGATAGGCTAAAGGTAAATAGTAGGGTTCTCACAAGGGTCTGTACTGGGACCAGTGCTGTTCAACATATACACGAATGATCTGGAAAAGGGGAGAACAATGAGATGGCAAAATTGGCAGGGGATACAAAAATTATAAATCCAAAGCAAACTGCAAAGAAATTCAGTGTTAATACATGCAAAGTAATGCACATTCGAAAACATAACCCCAATTATACATACAAAATGGTGGGATGTAAATTAGCTGATACCAAGAAACCGATCTTCAAGTCTGAAAACATCTGCTGCTCAGTGTGCAGGGGCAGTCAAAAAAGCTAACGAGGATAGGAACTATTAGAAAAGATGATAAAACATCAAATATCAAATCTATTGTAACCACACTTAGGACACTAGAACTGCATACAGTATTCAATCTCAAAAAAGACTTAATATTGGAAAAAGTACAGAGAAGAGCAACATCTGATTAGGGATACAGAACAGCTTCCATATGAGGAGAGATGAAAAAGAATGGAACTAGAAAAGAGACTACTAATGGTGGATATAATAGAGGTCCATAAAATCATGTGCAGAAAATGTATAGGAAAGTGTCATTTACTCCTTCACATTACAGTGGCTCTCAACCACTTCTTTATCCCTTTAGGGCGTCCTATTTGTCGTGTACCACTAAGTTTCACCTCACTTAAAGACAGCTTGCTTAGAAAATCAGATAAAATACGGAAATGCGTCTCAGCACACTGTTACTGAAAAATGCCTTACTTCCTCTTTACCATATTATAAGAATAAATTAGGATATAAATATTGTACAGGTTCAACCTCCCTAGTCTGGCACCCTCAGGACCTGACCAGTGCCAAACCAGAGAATTTGCTGAACCACGGGAGGTCAAGGCAAGTCTCCATAGGCAGGGGAAGTAGAGGCACGGGGATGCTGCAGCACCTCCAGGCTTTTCACCCAGCTGCTGGTCCAAGGTCCCAGCCCCTCACCTGGGGTACCAGTCGCCAGCCCCAGGTCCTTCCCCTCCTTCCCAGAGCTTGAACACCGCCAGTCAGCTGTTTGCAGCACTCTGGAAGCGCTGGGAGGGAAGAGAAAGAGATGGTAAGTGCAGGGTCACTGGGACGTGAGAGGCGGGGGAACAGAGGGAGCGTGGCACAAGTGAATGCTCTGCACCCACTAATTTTTCTCCATGGATGCTCCAGCCCCAGAGCACCCACAGAAACAGCACCTCTGCTGGGCCACGGATGTTGCCGGATTAGAGAGGTTCAAACTGTACTTACATTTCAGCGTGTCGCCCATAGAGCAGTATAAATGAGTCACTCTATGACATTTTAGTTTGTACTGACTTCGTTAGTGCTTTTTATGTAGCTTGTAAAACTAGGCAAATATCTGGATGAGTTGATGTTACCCCTGGAAGACCCCTGCCTGTCCCCAGGGATGCGTGTACTCCTGGTTGAGACCCGACTCAACCTGCGATGAAATTAATAGACTGCAATGTACTTCACACAATGCACAGTCAAACCGGGGAACTCATTGGCAGGGGATGTTGCGAAGGCCCAAACTATGATTTGGTCCCAAAAAAAAAAAAAAATTATATAAAGTCATGGAAAATAGGTCCCTAAATTGGGTGTCCCTAAACTCCCAGCTGCCAGAAGCTGGGATTGGACCCCGGGGACTGATCACTCAATGAGTGCCATTCCCTCTGAATCATTTGGCACTGACCAGTGGCAGGAGATTTTTAAGGTCAGGCTTGACAAAGCCCTGGCTGGGATGATTTAGTTGGGGATTGGTCCTGCTTTGACTAGATGACTGTGACGGTGCTGTTCCTGGTGGGATCCAACTGTGAGTGTCAGATCAGGACAGATTGCTTCCAAAGGGGCAACTACAGCCCAAAGCTGGTGTTTTTCCACACTAAGGCAAACCAAACCAGCTAAACAGAAAATACTTTGGTCTCACCCCACTGGCTAACCACAAGTCACACAAGCAATCCCTTTAAGACACTCCAGATTCCCAGTATCGCCACCAGCAGCCACCTGTCCTGGGGATCAATGGTTATGAAAACCAATCCCCCAAATAAAGAAAACGGTTCTCCACAATTCCAAAGAATCAGGCCCCAGACCCAGGTCAATGTACAAATCAGATCTTACCACAAATCACGCTGTTGCCAATCCTTTAGAACACATGTGTCAAACTCAAGGCCCGCGGGCCACATCCGGCCCGCCATACAATTATATCCGGCCCGCGAAATCGTTTTATATATCTGTTTTTAATGGCCCTGTGACAGGGGTCGGGAACCTTTTTGGCTCAGAGAGCCATATAATAGGCCCCCCCCGCCGCCGCCGCCGCGCTCTCCTCTCCCCGCCACCGCTGCGCTCTCCTTTCCCCCCCCCGCCACTGCTGCCGCCGCGCTCTCCTTTACCCCCACGACGCCGCCGCTGCCGCCGCGCTCTCCGTTCCCCCGCTGCCGCCGCGCTCTCCGTTCCCCCCCGCCACCGCTGCCGCCGCGCTCTCCTTTACCCCCCGACGCCGCCGCTGCCGCCGCGCTCTCCTTTACCCCCCGACGCCGCCGCTGCCGCCGCGCTCTCCTTTCCCCCCCGCCACCGCTTCCGCCGCGCTCTCCTTTACCCCCCCGACGCCGCCGCTGCCGCCGCGCTCTCCATTCCCCCGCTGCCGCCGCGCTCTCCGTTCCCCCCCCGCCACCGCCGCGCTCTCCTTTCCCCCCCGCCACCGCTGCCGCCGCGCTCTCCTTTACCCCCCCCGACGACGACGCTGCCGCCGCGCTCTCCGTTCCCCCCCCGCCACCGCCGCGCTCTCCTTTACCCCCCTGCCGCCGCCGCTGCCGCCGCACTCTCCGTTCCCCCCCCCGCCGCCGCCGCGCTCTCCTTTCCCCCCCGCCACCGCTTCCGCCGCGCTCTCCTTTACCCCCCCGACGACGACGCTGCCGCCGCGCTCTCCGTTCCCCCCCCGCCACCGCCGCGCTCTCCTTTGCCCCCCGCCACCGCTTCCGCCGCGCTCTCCTTTACCCCCCGACGCCGCCGCTGCCGCCGCGCTCTCCGTTCCCCTGCTGCCGCCGCGCTCTCCGTTCCCCCCCCGCCACCGCCGCGCTCTCCGTTCCCCCCCCCGCCACCGCCGCGCTCTCCGTTCCCCCCCCCGCCACCGCCGCGCTCTCCGTTCCCCCCCCCGCCACCGCTGCCGCCGCACTCTCCGTTCCCCCCCCGCCACCGCTGCCGCCGCGCTCTCCGTTCCCCCCCCGCCACCGCTGCCGCCGCGCTCTCCGTTCCCCCCCCCCCGCCACCGCTGCCGCCGCGCTCTCCGTTCCCCCCCCGCCACCGCTGCCGCCGCGCTCTCCGTTCCCCCCCCCCGCCACCGCTGCCGCCGCGCTCTCCGTTCCCCCCCCCCGCCACCGCTGCCGCCGCGCTCTCCGTTCCCCCCCCCCGCCACCGCTGCCGCCGCGCTCTCCGTTCCCCCCCCCGCCACCGCTGCCGCCGCGCTCTCCGTTCCCCCCCCGCCACCGCTGCCGCCGCGCTCTCCGTTCCCCCCCCCGCCACCGCTGCCGCCGCGCTCTCCGTTCCCCCCCCCGCCACCGCTGCCGCCGCGCTCTCCGTTCCCCCCCGCCACCGCTGCCGCCGCGCTCTCCGTTCCCCCCCCCGCCACCGCTGCCGCCGCGCTCTCCGTTCCCCCCCGCCACCGCTGCCGCCGCGCTCTCCGTTCCCCCCCCCGCCACCGCTGCCGCCGCGCTCTCCTTTACCCCCCCGACGACGACGCTGCCGCCGCGCTCTCCTTCCCCCCCCCCCACCTGACCCACCCAGCCCGATCTCTCCCCCACACCGCTCCCCCACACCACAGATTTTGAATGTATTGTATTGACAGGATATTTTTTTATGAAGAGCAAAATATTTTAAGTTGAAATGTATTTATTTTGGAATGATATCCTGTATTTTGGTTCATATTAATGGTTAAAAAACATAAATATTTAGTCTGTTAAATAAATGGTTATACTGTTCGGCCCGCGAGTTTTGAGTTTTGGCCCCCTGTGCAATTGAGTTTGACACCCCTGCTTTAGAATCTAAAATCTAAAGGTTTATTATACAAGGAAAAAGGTATAGGTGAGGGTTAAGAATGGTTAAAAGAAATCAATTACATGCAGTAATGGCACATATCTTGGTTTAGGCTTGCAGCAAAGGTAGAATAAACTGCAGGTTTCAATCAAAATCTTTGGAAAGCATCTCCGGCAGAGATGGGTCAGTACCTTTGTCCAGAGTTCCCTGAGAAGCAAAGTTCCATCCAAAGCTGGAAACAAGGCAGGCTGAAGACTGGAGGTAAAAGACAAAATGGAGGATGCTTCTTCCAGCTTTTATAGACTCTCTCTTCTGGGCCAAGACCCTCCTCCTTCTTTTGCAGAGTCCGGTTGCAAAATGGAGGTTTACAGTCACAAGATCCAATCACCAGACTCTCCCGGATTCAGTTTCTGACCAGTCAGTTGACATTCCTAGAGCAGCTCGGGTGTGGACAGGCATATACAAAGTCCATTGTGTGGTTGATGTCCCTTAATGGCCCATCAGCCAGGCCAGTCAAGCTAACAACAGCCTCTCTGAGATTTCACCCAGCAGCCAAGCATTAGTTTGAAGTACAGGCACCTTATATCCAGTATTCATAACTTTAGTTTCAAAAAAGATACACACATATTAATTGCATATTCATAATTAGCCCTCTTTAACCTGGCCACAGACACCTGTTATGACCCCCTTCACATAAGATTTGGTACCCCAATGATCTATATGGTACCAAATTATTTCAGTAACGTGACAATGACCCCCGGAGGTCCCTTCCAACCCGGAGATTCTATGAGGCAGGATATAGGGCTAGCTAGACACTGATCTGACCCAGTATGGTCGTTCATAGGTTTTGTGCTGTATCGGGTGTAAAAGAAACAGACAGGAAATCTTCAGAATAGAACAGGGAGTGGCACTCTAACACCTTTGCTGATTTTGCAAACAGCCCCTGCTGAATAGCGCTAATAGCTACAGTGCTGTGTTATTTAGCAAGGAAATAACTCTTAACATCCTCACCAAGATCAATATCTGGACTGTCAGCTCTCGCGCTCCCCTATTTCTGTATCCTCATGGGCTGTTAAAGAAGAAGTGAGGCTGGGGGCTAAGGCAGTGGCGAAGGCTGCAGAAGAACTTGGTCCTAATCCCAACTCTCCCACCAATTGTACATAACCTTGGGGAAGTGTCAGTCTCCAAGCCAGTGTGTGAAGTAGAAACAACAGCTTCCTTTCCCGTCTTCTCTGAGATATGGACTCTCTCATGTGCTTAAACACATCAGAACGGCCATTCTAGGTCAGACAAAAAGTCCAGTTAGACCAGTATCCAGTCTTCCAACAGTGGGTAATGCCAGGTGCCCCAGAGGGAATAAACGGGTCATCATCAAGTGATCCATCCTGTCGCCCATTCCCAGCTTCTAGCAAACAGGGTAGGGACATCATTTCTGCCCATCCTGGCTAATAGCTTCATGAGTTTATCTAGTTTTTTTTTTTTAACCCTGGTGTAGTATGGTCTTCACAACATCCTCTGGCAAGGAGTTCCACAGGTTGACTGTGCATTATGTGAAGAAATACTTTTTGTTTTAAACCTGCTGCCTATTAATTCCATTGGGTGACCCCTAATTCTTTGTGTTATGAAGAGTAAACAGAACTTCCTTATTTACTTTCTCCACACCAGTCATGATTTTATAAACCTCAATCTCCCCTCCCCTCCCCCCCGTCGTCTCTTTTCCAATCTGAAAAGTCCCAGGCTTATTCATCTCTCCTCATATGGAAGCTTTTCCATTTCCCTCTGTTGTGCCTTGTCCAACAAAGCCTGATCCCAGCTGTGGCCTGTAAGTGCTACCATAATATAACTAACTACAAGAATCAGTTAACCACGAACAGGCACTTCACTGGTAGCAGCAGTGCACATTGGGATCCTTCAAAGCCAGAAGGCACCGTGAACCAGAAACAATTACATCTCACCTTTCAGAACCAGGCATTCCAGGTCTGCCCTCTGCTGATCATGGGACATTTATCTTATTTTCCTGTTTCTTACCACCATCTTTAGGAAGAGTCTTAAACACAGCACATGTAATAGGAGAAACAACCATCCCCACCCAAGAGTTTTACAAGATGGTTGAATACTTTGAAAGGAGACTGTGAAGCTAACGTCAATGGCCAGCACAACCCTACCACCTAGCATCACAGCTCAGATGGTGGATAAACTAATACTAAGGCTGGCTTCTCAAAACCCCTGGGGAATAAACGCTGGATTTCCCAATGGAGATAAATGGTCGTAGCACTGAGAGATTGCTAGATTCCAAGGCCAGAAAGGACCACTGATCATCCTACCTGTCTATATAGCACAGACCTGCCTCCGAATAATTCCTAGAAGTTTTCAGTGGAAAAAAAATCCAATCTTGATGTAAAAATGGTCAGTGTTGGAGAATGGACCAAGAGCCTCAGAAAATTGTTCCAATGGCTAAATTACTCACATCAAAATTCACGGCTTATTTCCAGCCTGAATTTCACCAGTGTCAAA
This sequence comes from Sternotherus odoratus, assembly GCA_032164245.1. Lineage (NCBI taxonomy): Eukaryota > Metazoa > Chordata > Testudines > Kinosternidae > Sternotherus > Sternotherus odoratus. The sequence goes on from JAVMKO010000001.1 coordinate 296,044,367, forward strand.
TACAGAGGGAAAATAACCTCTCCACTCCTACTTGAGATTCCCCTCGTGATGCATCCCGGAATCACATTAGCTGATTATCCTGGGAAGCAACGACTGGAAAAAAACCGACTGGGGTTGGTTGTGTATAGAGTTCATTATGTAAATGGCCTGTATGCTTTGTTCCCAGATGTAGACATTTACATTTAGCCATATTAAAATGCATATTGTTTCCTTGCACCTAGTTTACCAATTGATATAGATTGCTCTGAATCCACAGCTTGTTCTCTTCTTTATTTACCACTGCCTCACTTTTTGTATCATCTGCAAGCTATCAGTAATGATTTTACACCTTCTTCCAGCACATTGATAAGGATGTTAATGGCTTAGGGCCAAGAACGGATTCCTGCAGAACTGATCCATTAGATCAGACTAGATGACCATAATGGTCCCTTCTGACCTTAAAGTCTATGAAACAATTACAACATCAGCACTAATACTTGAATCAAACTTTTAATCTCATCAAAAAAAGGTACCAGGTTAGCTTAACAGGGTCTATTTATCACAAACTCATGTTGATTTGTTGATTATCCTCCTTTAATTCTTGATCAATCAAGTCCCGTATCAACTGCTCCGTTACCCTTTCCCAGGACTGAGGTCAGGCTGACAGGTGTATAATTAACCCACATCATTCCGTTCACCCTTTTTAAAAATTGACCCAACCTTAGTATTCCTCCTGTTTCTGGAACTTCCCCAGTGCTCCAAATTTATTGAAAGTCAGCATAAGTGGGCCAGCTAGCTCTTTTAAAGCTCTTGGGTGCAAGTCAGAAACATCAGTGGATTTCAAAAAATGTCTAGGGATCAGGGGCTATTATCTGACCAGCATCTCTTCTGGGGTGGTCAGATAGAGCCCCATTGTGCTAGGTGCTGTACACATAGCAAGACAGTTCCAGCCCCCCCCAATAGCTTAGACTTGGACAGAAAAGAGCAACAGACAGGTAGCATTGCCGTCGCCTGAGGCATAGAGATAAGTGACTTGCCCACTGAGATACAGAGTGCGTGTGGCCGAGCCAGGAATTGAAGCCACTTCTCCAGAATCCCATGCCACTGCCTTCACAAGGTCACCTCTCCTCTCAGCACCAAATTTGCAGTAGCCGACGTATGCAACCTCAGTGCAGAAATGGTGCTCTTCCCTGTACATGTCAGCGTCTGCCTCTAAAAGCTAGCGGTCCAAGAGAAACCGCCTGGGGAAGCTAAGAGGAAGGAGCAAATTGGAGTGAATTTCTTCTCTTCGGTGCTGGTGGACAGCAGAAGCAGCGATCCCAAACGGTGGGCTAAAACGCAGAGAGGTTGGAGGCTTAGAGCACTGTCAAAGGGATACTATGCGATGCTAGGAATCTTCTTACCAGGTGTAGCCGAGAGCCCCTGCACTCCAGTTTAACTAGATTCTCCTCCCATAACTAAGTGCAGCTCCCTGTCTCACCCAGGGGGCCATTTCAAAGCGCTCCGAGCAGCTCCCTTGACATCTCCTTGGCTTCATTCATATGCTAATCCCAGGCAGCAGCAGATGAGTACTAGCGCTGATCAGTTTTAAGGCAGGATACGGTTTTATTTACAGATGGTGAATTATTCATCCCTGAGCCTGAAGTCCCTGCAACTTTTCTCCTTTACGCCACTACACAGAAGCCAGAGCAGCAGGTGGATTTGCATGAAATCAATTAAGATAATGAAAAAAAGAGGATAAGTCACTAAGTGACCTAACTTTCTTGCTGCCTTTGGAACAGTTACAGGTGTCACATTTAATTATCCATTACATAAACCGAGCTCTCCTCTCCTGGGGAGTGAATGGGATACAAGCACAGCACAGCAAGGTTTCCTCTTTCCAAAGGAAAGTAACTCACAAAGGACCTTCTCTTTCAAGTAGTTATTGCTTCTAATAGATGCCCCTGAGTCCAGCAGATGGAGGAACCCCGGTGGAAGACTGTAGTTTATCTTCCATGGCCCATCCAAGCTTGGTCACTACGGAGATTGTTGGTTCAGGCAAGAGTTAGTGACCTTGATTTTCTGCACCCATCACCTGCCCCACAGGTATTAAGGAAACAGCAGCTATCTTCCTCGGCTCCAACCTCTCTCCAGTTGGAACGAGTTTTCTTTATAAACTAAGTTCACACTTTTCTCAGACCAATCAATCACTTACCCACAGCTGCAGATGCTCTCATCTGGATCCAGCTGCTGAGAAAGTTCTGTCCTTGCACTCATATCTGCTAGCGTCTGATGGTACCATAGTTCTAGCAGAACCTAGCAGGGGCGGGAAGTCACTGCCATGGAGTGACTAGGTAGCGTGAATGCAGAGACAGCTTGAATTTGGCTCACAGTTTAATACTTGAATACTTCTCAGGACCCCATTTGAGCTCGGAACTTTCCTCAAAAGGAATTGTAGGGAAAGTCACATGTTTAACTAGCAGCACTGATTTCAGATCTCTGGCTGGAAACGGCCTGGAAATTAATCCATTTTTAAAAAGCAAAGAAAACCGTGGAATGCTATAAACATTTTATTTATTTTTTTTAGAAAGTATTTTCAGAAAAACAGACAGGAAAATAATCTAGATCATTTATTTATAATTTTAATAAAAACCTTTACATAATCCACATGCATAAAGACCCTGGATGAGCCAATCTGTAGAAGCACCCAACACGTTCAACCTCATTTTCTGCCAGCATTATCAATGATTGGCTGGCTGTGGGCAGACAGCAGTATTACAGAGTAGACCAATAGACAAGCTTTATTTTTCCAAAATATAATCAGTTTTTAAACACAGTAAAAGTGAAGCCTGTACAAACGATAGTAAATGGGATGTTACCAGCTGTTCACTTGCAAAATATTCTTAGGCTTGATGACAGTTCTGTTCAATGATGTAATCCAGCTACGCAGCAAACACAAACAAAACAGCATGTTCTGGGCTAAAAACAAATGTGTCACACGGACTGATTTGAGCAGCTGCTTCCTTTAGTCCACCCACCTCCTGATGCAATGTGTGCAAATGCTGTGTACCTGTATCTACACAGGAAGCCACGTCACATGCAGCTGCTTTTTTTAAAAAAAAAAAACTTGAGCCAATTTAAAATGCCAAAACCTTCAATGACCCGGCTATTTGCTTTTCAGGTAAGCCAACCTCCTTGATGGAGTTCTAATTCTAGCAGAGTTTGCTCTCAATTAGGAGCACCCGGCCCGGATTCATGAAACTCAGCATTTCAAGACAAGGTTCCTTGGCTTTATTGAAGGCTTGCAATGAATTACACCCGGATCCGTTTCCTTCAGAGGCCAGAAGAGACCATAAGGCACATGCACTCCTGGGTCAGGTCCCTCTGGCCTGACTCAGAGAAGCTTCCTTTCTTGCCTTTTAAAACAAGGGGGGTTACACATTTGCAGGTTTCCATCCTCCCTACTAAAACAGAGGGAGAACACCACTCTCTATACCCTGGCTTCAGAGAAGTTACAATCCTCCACTCTCTCCCACCCACAGAACAAACCCATTTAACAAAGCTCAGTTTAAAAAGCCACCCAGTTGGCTCAGACACCAACAGTTCATCTGCTTAATGGATACAGCACTGCAAGATTGAGTCTGTCCACTCCAAATCACGGTCCTGAAGTGTGCTTCACTGTCCTCTGTGCTGTAGCTAATGAGATTAGTAAATATCTGCCAAGAGACCAAACGTACGAACTATCCCTTTTCCTCCACAGGTACAATCTGGCTTGCAGATGGGTTCTGCAAGAAGTGCTTTATTAGCTCTAGAAAAGCGGTCACGTAGTTGAGAATGCTCATCAAAGAGGTTCAAGTCTTACTCTGCTCCCCCAGGTTACAAAAATTCCTGCATTAGCCCACACACATGGAGCCACGCTGCGCCTCTACGGAAAAGCTCTACGTGACGACAGACTGCTGCCGAGGGGAGGTTTACCCCTAAAACAAGGGTAAAGGTTAACAAATGATAAAAAAAAAGAGTCCATCTGTAGAAAGCAAGCAGGCCTCACTGAGTCACCACAGTCAGTTCTCGTAGATACGACTGTGTGAGACTGCGCAGCTCCTCCAAAGCATAGTCCTCTGGCATGGGAAGCCGACCAATGTGGGGAGCAAGCAGGCGAAGTGGGATGCGCTGCACGTCAGGCATGGAGTCAGAGGCAGGTTCAGGAGAATGCTGTAGGCTCAGGACCACCCGCAGCAGGTTAGCAACACGTTTGGCCATATCTGCAAGCGAGCAGAGAATCAGTGAGTATTTAGCCACCTTCCACACGGAATCCTGTCGATTGAAGGTGGCAGAGGTCTATCTGAAACCCCCCCTCTCCATCAGTACTGCCTGCTCCCACCAGGGTACCTCGGTTTTGTCTTCAATGACACAAAGGTGTTCAGGGGGGTTCATCTTTTTACCGTAAGGTAACTAATGATGGATAATTACCTTGCTGTAAAATTTGGAGTGGAGAAACAAGGCATTTATAGCATTTACCACAAGGTAGCTAGGCAAGGTCAGCCCTATACCCCAGGCTGTAGGGGGCCTCTACTACTTGATCTCATGGCAAAACTAAAGCACCCTGCCTGCTTTATGTTTTACAGTGGGAGAGCTAACATGCATTAGTTATCCCAGAGTAAATACAACTTTCTTCAGTGAAGACCTAGCCTTCATCTACTCTTGAGTGCTCAGGGCACTTCTAGAGAGTTAATACCTTTGGACAGAGTAGTGGCATTCAGCTTAAATGGCTCTATAATTAGAATATTCCAGGAGCCACTCACTGATGCACCTAGGGTCCCTCTTATTCTCTCCCTGTGGCCTGTAACAGTCTTTTCTCCTGGGGGCTGTAATACTTTGGTGTCATTCAGTTGCTGAGTTTAGTATACAGGTGCTGGGTGGGGTTGGTGGCCAGAGGAGGTCAAACTAGATCGGATTGCCCTTTCTGGCCTTAAAATTCTCTAACTCTTACATTTCTATGTGGCTGCTTGAATTAGACTGCAAGTGGGTAGACTCCCAAGGCTGGAGAAACCTACCATAGACAGCTAGTTGCTGATGGCCCGAGTTAAATGGGTGCAAAGACATATCTCCAAAGGCAGCATGAGAGAAGTGGCAAGTAGCATGCAAGGTACTCATGGCCAGTCATTTACCACAATCTGGCAGCTGTGTGGTTACATTCACAGTGTTACTGAGAATTATCAATTTATTTTGTACAAGTATTAGTAGCCTCATAGGCAGGTTGTTTTGAGAGTCTACCCACTTGCAGTCTAATTCAAGCAGCCACCTAGAGATGTAAGAGTTAGAGAATTTAAGGCCAGAAGGGGACAATCTGATCTAGAGTGACTTCCTCTGGCCACCAACCCCACCCAGCACCTGTACACTAAACTCAACTGAAATGAGACCGAAGTATTACAGCCACCAGGAGAAAAGACTATTTATTAAAGTACCAAATACATGTAAAGCAGTCATGACAGCAACATTTATCACCTGCACCAGCCAAGGCTGCCTGCCTTACAGCAGGAACTGCAAGCCAAAGCAAAAACTGTTTAAACAATTTAAAAAATGTTGTTTAAATCATTAACCATTTAAGCAGCTGAGGCTGGGGCCACCGCAGCACTCCCACCGGCTTCGAGGTTAACTGATAAGGCAGTTAACCTTTCACATCCCTGCTTGTAAGATCCTGCCTTGAGAAGTGTGGCTATCTCCCTGTGTGCATTGCCACACACACCTATGACACTGTACGAACAGCCTTACCAGACTGAGCCAATCGGTCCTTGGCGTTGTGGCACTGTATCTGTTCTATCCTATTGCATAGCGACGTCACTTTGGTATGTAACCTCTCCAACTCATATGCAGAACAATCCAGCTGAAAGCAAACCCAAAGACAGTCAGTCAATTACACAGTAGAATGGCTTAAATTACCAAGAACAATCTGTGGGCTCTTTGAGGCCTCCTTTATCAGGCTACCATGCCAATAAAAGTTAAAACAAATATCTTAGTCAAGAACTTCAGACTTCATATTTTCTGCGGTGGCAATCCAAGCCAAAGAACTCATCAATGCCAAGTAGTTTTAGTTTAGCAACATGTTTGCAAGGAGCAGATGAAAACTAACTTCTGTTGTCTCGCTTGCAAAAAACAGAGGGAGGAAAAGGTAAAGCAGCAGCACCATCGAAATGTGTGATGCCTCCTTGGTAAACACATGGTTTTGTCATTACCGTTTCTTTCCCCTCACCTGATTCTGTCACGTTGAATTAAGACTTCTTCAGGGCAGAGACTACTTATTCTGTGAAACCCCTAGTATACTTCTAAGGGCTGATCTTCATTAGGGGGAGGAGATCGGCTGTAGATATGCCAAATTCAGCTAAGTTATTCACTTAGCTGAATTTGCGTATCTCTAGCCGATTTACCTGCCGTCCTCACGGCGGCAGCAGTCGACGGCACGCTCCCCCGTCGATTCCAACTTGCGCCTTTCGGCAAACTGGACTTCTGGAGTCGACAGGGGAGCCACTGGCGATAGATTTCTCGCGTCTTGACAAGACGCGATAAATCGACCGCCAAAAGATCGACCCCTCCCCAGTCTAGTGAAGACAAGCCCATAGTGTCCAATATATGCAAGAGACCACTGACACGCCTATGTTGTGAGGGAGTATCTATGGGTTTACTAAACAGTGAACATACAGCTAATTTAAAAACAACAAATTCTGTTCATATGAACACCAAAAGAACCAGAATTTCTACACAGTTACCTGTTGGATCCTGTCAAGCATCTCGATGACCCGGATGTAGTCCAAATAAACCAGCCCCGCAGTGTCCCAGTCCTGGATGAGTGTACTTCGCTCTGGAGGGGACAAATCTTCTAGGAATCCTTTTAGGTAGTTGTAGTTTTCATTAATAATAGCATCTGAAGAAGACAACTGGATAAGAAAACGTCCTGTTCTGAACTGGTACCAGTCAGTATAGTTGATGGATACTTGGATGAATATAGGAACATTAAGGGCTGATAAGTGTCTATCAAGGCTAATAGCTAAATAACATTACGAAGTCAAAGGGGCAGTAGCTTAAGGACTAGTAGTGGCAAATTCGATTTTACGCCTAGTTTCCAGGTTCAAATCTGGGCAGGAACAGTAGTGATCAGAAATTTTTACTGAATTTGTGGTCAATGGGGGGGGAGGGGTAGACTTATTACCGCTTCCATAGCTGTTCTTGGAGATGTGTTGCACAGGTCCATTCCACTTCAGTACGTCGACTTCAGCTACGCTATTCTCATATCTGAAGTTACGTATCTTAGATCAATCCTCCCCCCTGCCCCAGTGTAGACCAGGACTAAGACAAGAAAGGAAGAAAACCTAGACTGTGTACAAGAACAAGTAGCTCTAAACCAGAAAACACACTAGTGCACCAGAGTTAGAGATGTTTTTGACGGTACTGCTTAGTGCAGTTCATGAGCCTTTAGTGCGCTGGGGGGGGGGGGAGGGAGGGGAAAGAGATGGATGGGTCATGGAATGGACATATGGACATCCTGAAGAACCATTACAGAAGAAATAAGTAACAGTTTTTTCTTCAAGTGATTGAAGATGTCCATTCCATTTCAGGTAATAAACTGTTGAGCCTGGAAGAGGGTTTCATTATCTACCTGAACAATTGAACTACTTGCCCAAATTTCACATCATTCCTGGATTGCTGGGAGACAGCACAATGTCTTGTAAAAGTACACAACGATGACTGTGTTACAGCATTACAAATGTCATATAGATACCAGAGGCAAAAAAGCAGAGGGAGCTACTTGGGTCTCGTGAAGTGAGCTACTACTCTTCCGGGGAGGGGGGGCGGGGGGGGGGGGAATACTCTAGCACGGTCATAGCACAGACATATGCAGAATGAATCCACAAATCAGTTGTGAAGAAACTCTGAAGCCTTTAATTATGCCCACAACTGAAACAAACAGCTGTGTCGACCTTCTAATAGGCCTAATTCTGTCCAAGACAAACACCAGTGCTCTTCTGACATCCAAAGTATGAAAGCCTCTACATTCTTATGAGAATGAGGCTTAGGAAAAAAGGACGGTAAGTATATAGTTTCACTAAAATGAAACTTGGGGGGGGGAGAACACCTTAGTGAGGAACTTGGGATGAAGATGTAAGCATACTTTTTCCTCATAAAAAAGGACACATGGAGGGTCAGCGACTACCGTGTTTCCCCGAAAATAAGAGAGTCTTATATTAATTTTTGCTCCCAAAATTACATTACATTATATTACAGCGAGAGGCAAAACTGGAAGTACGTCTTATTTTCGGGGGATGTCTTACTTTTGGGGAAACAGGGTAGGACACTGAAATCCATCATCCTCCCTGTGGAGAAAATGCCCACCAAGAACTCTATCTTCATAAACAGATGCAAGAAAGAAGTGGCCGCCACCGGCTTGAAAGATAGCCCCACATGCGCAGCTAGTACCAAATTAAAGAACCATGGACAGATGGGATCCTTTATGGGGGGGGGGGGAGGGAGGGAGGGGGAGACGGACGACACGACAACCATTTAAGAATCTGATGATCATCTGGTTAGAAATCTCTGATCTTCCCTCTATTGGTGGGTGGAATGTGGGGATAACTGCCAAGTGAACTCCAAGGGAACACAGAGGCCTTAATGTTTCAGGCAAAGCAAATAATCCAGGATACGCTGGATAGCCAGGATTGGCAAAATATAAAGGGTGCATGGGCTGGATCTAATGTCCAACCATGGTTCTGGGATATTATGCCAGGTTCCTGAGGTAGTGGCACTGGACTCCTGACATTTAGCAGACTGGAGAACCAATGCTGATGAGGCTGGTACCATAAGATTCACGCAAGCTTGGTCCTGCTGGAACTTGCTCAGTATTTTGAGGAGCCGGGGAATAGGACAGGCAAACAACAGCTTTTCCTTCCATGAGACATGACATACTAGGTTTACCCCTGGACTGGACAAGAAAGAGTTGCAATGCTCTGAGGACTTAATCATCAATAGTACCGCAAACTGCTGCCCCTATCCAGAAATAACACAAGACCCTCCCATTGGCAGCAAGTGTGCCGGAGCCTGGGGAGGGACTAGTACCAGTAGGCCTATCTTCTGCATCACTGGAGAATCCCCTAGCAGGAACATAAGCAAGTCTCTTGCTGCCACATGGTCTGATGGCTGATGCCTGAGAATGTTGGCACTGCAATACGAGTTCCCATCAATGGCCTGGAAACCAGTGCTGGAGTTAACAATTTTTTCAGGGGTGAGGCAGAGGCCAGTACCAGGGAGAGTCACCTACCTGCAAATTTCACTGCTCTGCTGGTCAGTGAGGAGAGCAAGACCCTTCCTGTCAAGATCGGATTTACCCAGAGGGACAGTGCTCCCCCGATTTCTTGTGCTTTTACCTCAGTGCCAGAGAGGGGGATCGGTGTCCTCCCTCCAACAATCTCCTTGAGGACTGTAGCTGGTGGGGGAGGGGAGGAGCAGCAATATCTAGAGAGGCACTCCTAGCTGAGCTGGAAGTACAGTATCTTGCACTCAGAGCAGAAGGCAGACATAAGCCAGCTTCCAATAAGCATGTGGTGCAGTTTCACCTCCCCATCCTTTTCTGTACACGGCTTCAAGTCTATACAGATCTGGCAGCAGTCTCAAAAATGGCCATCACCCAGACATTTCAGAAACTTGACATGAGGCTCACCCAACTGCAGACTTCTTGCAACCCACACAAGACTTAAAACCTGCTAAGCTCCAGTATCAAGTGTCAACACCTGTGCTAAGGAGTCAATGGGGGAAGCGGAAGCAGCCAACTCACTGCCGTGAAGACGCCATGGTAAGTCTAAGTTCGTCAACTTCAGCTACTCTATTCTCATAGCTGAAGTTGCGTATCTTAGATCGATTTCCCCCCAGTGTAGACCAAGGCTAAGACAAGAAAGGAAGAAAACCTAGACTACGTATAACAAGCTCTAAACCAGAACATACACTAGGAAACTATACAGAAACACACAGGAAACCTCCGATAGGGGACAGCGTGGATAAACAAGGCGACATGGTCCAGCTACTGACCACAGGCAGTCAAAAGCAGCTTTACCCTTTACAACTTAAGTCAGTAGCCCTTGCTCTGACGGGTACCACAAATGAAAAATCTCTCTGGCTCCGGTGCACTGGGCATGGACACACCTGAAGCGAAATGGACACGTGCAATCACTCAAAGAAGTGAATTTGTTGTACCAGCTCAATTCCTAGAAAAAAGAGCGTCCAGAGGGGCCAGGAGCTCAATGGGAATGCGGACCACTATCTTCACCCCAGAAGTGATCCCGGCAAGTCAGGGTGGGGCACACTAGGTTAAGTATGCATCACCCCATGCTCTGTTTTATATGGTCGACTTCCATATCAGGAGATAAAGCAAGAGATTTACTTTGATACAGCTAACAGACCCACTTAATGTTACTGACAGCCACTGCCCAGGCATATTGCTGCTAGTTATAAGCCCCTTTACCAGGAATGAGCTGTACCAGACCTTCATCTTATAGACTAGCATTCAATGACATTTCTCGGGATCTTTCAGTGTGCAGAAGCCTGCCTGACAAAGCTAGGAGACAAATAATCTCACCTGAGGCTAAGTGCCTGATGACCATTTTGTGGCATAGGTTCCAGTGTCCAGCTTTAAACAAGTAGAGGGCCTCTTTATGCTTATCTCCCTCCATCCTTGCCCGAACTGCCTTAGCTTCATGAATCCATTCTGGTGGAATGCAGAGCTTTTGAGTCAGGAAAGTCTCCTTTGCCCAGGATTCTGGCGTTTCCGACAGCACGCAGTGGCGGTTTAAGAATTCACGCACTGCTTTCTCACGTGTGCTAATGGGAACAGACAGCAACTAACTATTCAAACAAGTCATTTCATGTTTCACCCTTGAAAATCAGAGCTCTAGGAATGGCCATATTTTGTTAGGGTCAGTTAAATGTTGCCAGATAGTTTTGAGAGCTCAGTACCCCAACAGCTACAAGCAAATGTGATAGAGGATCAAGGTATATGACACTAAGAATGCCAACAAGCCTAGATTCCAACATAAAAAAAGTGAGAAGAGATCCCACTGAAGAGTGTCGAGCTGTCTCCTATTCCTATCTCCAGCAACAAAGAGATTCTTCAATGAGAACTAAGCAAACAGGTTTGACAGCTTAAGACCCTTGCAGCTCACTTGGCCATAACTGGATTGGCTCTACAACAGTGATACTCAGTGGCTCAGGAGCCACAAGTAGCTCTTTAATGCGCCTCCCGTGGCTCTTTGCAGCACATATTAAAACGCAATGTAATTTAATCATCAACCAATCTAAGTTATTAACAAATCAGGATCTTTTTACTATGTTATTAGCCAATTGTGAAATATTTGGACAGTCATTTTGCTGAGATAATATACATATAAATGCAAAATAGTCAATGAAACAAGGAATTCACACGACTGTGCTCCTGAACCACTGCGGTCCGAGTGTCACCGATCTGCAGTATTAAGAGTAGTTATATAACAGTCGCAGAAGTTAGACAATTTGGACACGGGGTAAACTAATGAATAAGTATTTTCTCACTTTGACTCTACCTACATTTTAGGACTCAAATATTAGAGGATTCAGTCCCTTGAAATGCAAATTACATTTTTTAAAAGTGGTCAGTATGAAAAGAACAAGGAGTACTTGTGGCACCTTAGAGACAAACAAGGTTATTTGGGCATAAGCGTTCGTGGGCTAAAACCCACTCCCACGAAAGCTTATTCCCAAATATATTTGTTAGTCTAAGGTGCCACAAGTACTCCTCGTTCTTTTTGTGGATACAGACTAACATAGCTACCACTCTGAAACCTGGGAGTATGAAAAGAATAAACCTGAAAGAGCATCCTTAAAATATTTTTAAAACTCCTGTTCAATTTTATTTTACTTTTTAAGTACACCTTCTCTGGCTGATTTGTAGGAGGTTTTCTCACCACTGTCAAAAGTAACTATACATTAATAAACTGAAAACAATTTTTGGCTAACTTATGAATTACAATAATGTTAGACGTTACACAATTGAAGAGCTAAGATCGAAAACTTTTCTTTCGCCAACAGAAATTGGCCCAATAAAAGATATTACCACCTTGTCCACTTTCTAGCAAAATACACATTTCAGACATGATTTTCAAATTGACTATGTCCCTTTAAACACCCCCACTTAATTCTATTCTGTACAACTTTGTTCTGAAATCACAAGTCCTGGTAACCTGCCAAAATTTAATCCAACTCTTCACTCCTCAAATGAGGAAAATATTGGCACTGCCTACTTTATTCATGAACAAAAATAAACCCCCAAAAATGTCATTTTAATGATGTCATCTGTATATTCCTAACTCCTTATCCTTTCAAATAAGTCAGAGATCTAAGAGTATTGGCATTCTACAAAGCAGTGGTGTAGTCCATTTTTAATAGTCTACCCCCACCAGAAGACTTGGTCTCAACCCACACAGGAGCAACCACTATTTAGGCTCTAACAATGTTCTCAGCACTATATAAAATAAAGTAATCCCTGCTGCAAAGAACTTACAGTCAAAGAAAAAATGACAGGCCACACTGGGAAATCTAGGGGAGTGAAAAAGTTGTTTTGTTAACTTGTGGGCACCATAGGTATCATATAGAATGGAAAATGCCATGCTGCTAAGCACTTCCTAGTGGTCATGACATCCTAGACTAGGAAATTTTGTGGCACTCTGCAATCCTCATATTTTAGAAGTGACGCACTACAATCACTACTGTGCAGTTTCATTTTGAGTACCTCAAGAGAAGCCACTAGTGTCCATAGAGAAGTGCTCCACCCTGTATAGAACTACAAATGCTCCTTCCAAGGGACGTAGCAAGAGAAGTCTGCCTTGTACTTACTGTGTATTGGATGTATGCAGCAGTACAAAAATGGCCCATTCCCAGAGTCCTTCACTTTCAAGCTGGGCAGCATAGCTGGCATTCAGCACTCCTTGACACTGCTCTGATAGATGACTGTAATTCAAGGCTCTAAGTACTTCCCATAGGTGCCAACTAAGACGGTAGTCCAGAGGGTCGGAAGTTATACTTCGGGGGTCAAGCAGCTGATTGAGATCATAGCATCTGCAGAGAGAGGGATTTAGAAGAGGCCTGCACAACTCAGAAAGCACCGAGGGCCATATTACTGCAAAAAACCCAGCGGCGGGCCAGAAAGCCCCCTTTCCCTCCCCCCGCACTTGGCTTGCCCTGCCACTACTCCCCCCCCTGCGGGCCGTGAACCCGTGTGGGCCGCATGGTGTGCAGGCCTGATTTAGAACATAACAAGACGACAAGTAGCTCACTGGGCCCATATAACGAATCCAAGTACTGGTGATACTTATTTCCTGATAATTCCTTTGGTTTTCTTTACTGAATGCCTCTGGAAGTAACTTAGTGTCCTATTTAAACAGGAGTTCAATAGTTAACGTTCTATCAAACCTCTGAGTTTACATCCAGAGTGTCATGTTTCCTCTGAGGAATATGCAATTGCTGCATTATTTTATCGGCAGCTTAAAAAAGGCAACTGCACATCAGAAGATAATACTTCACCCCCATTCAGAACACAAGCTGAAGTTACAGGAGAACAAGTGCAGTTATAGACAAGACTTCTATACTAGGTTGCTAGTTTCTAATCAAATAAAACGTCCTTTCCAAACCTGTAAAAAGGAAGCTTTTACGTTGTCTGTCTTATTAGCATTCAGAGAGATGCTAAATTGATGCCTTGTTTCTTTTCAGGACCAACTTCTTCCCCAGACACAAACGGGCTGTACTACTTTTTCTGCAAATATCAGTAATTTAGTGGTTGTCAATTTGGGAAACAAAGTCCTGGAAATTTGGGTCTGGGAGAATTTTGCTTGCTGCTTTTCCCCAAAAAAAGCTATTTATTAGAGTATTAACTGGGTATGGTGGGAGTACTGAACTACTTCCATTTGCATTGCAGGAAGCAGAGAATTTGGTGAAAAGGGGAGTAGCCAAACCCCAAAAACCTGCGGGGAAACAGTGGTGTTTCCTCCAACATCTTGGAGTTAGGAACAGATCATATGAGAGGAGACATCTAGGACTGTAATTCTATATTTGCAGAATAGCAAGAGTGATGGACCCAATAAATGGCTCCTTAGGTGTTCAGCTTCCCATTTACCTGTCACTGTAGAGCTTTAACAAGTGAAAGCAGACATCTCTCAGGGGTCTCTTTGTACAGTCATCTTCCTCAAGTACACAGCCCGAATCCTCTAGGTAGGGAGGCAGGGGACAGCAGGCATATTTCTCACACTCTGGAGTGTTCTGTAGAGTATCGTACCACAGATTACACTTAGTGACAGCAAACCAAATAGAACAGCACTGTTACATATGCAGCACACATTCAGAACCTCAACTCCTGTGAACTAGGAGTCTGATATGCGTTCTGCTTCAGCAAAGTACACCCACATGTGAGACTGTGCCAGTATAGTGGCCACCAGCTTGCCTTTAGGAGTCACCTCTGGGAGCGATAATTCCACCTGTTTAAAATATCCTTGAAGTGTCATCTGGCTATTAAATTGTAATGGAATTTTTTTTTTTCCAGTTTGTGGTTTTAAAAACGTAGGACAAGATAAATGTTTAAAAGGCTGCAGAGTGAAGTACACCAAAGTTAGTAAGTGCTAGAATTAAGGCTGCACAGCAACCTTCATTTGGCCCCTTTGTTCATGTGGATACAGACAACATGATCACACTTTTTCCTCACAGGACCACTGCCTCAGCAGTACACAAGCTGGACGATGCTCACTGAGTGGTATCCCATGTTCTGTTTTATCTTCATCATTCAATATGTTGCTCTAGGGCTTATTAGCTGAAGGCTACTGAAATCCATTCTCTGAATAGAGTGTGGATTTCCTCAAGTGTTTTTTATGGCACTTATTGTAGCATCCAAGTGCTTCACAAACATTGCCGTGTTAGTCTGGAATAGCAGAGGTAACAAAGAGTCCTGTGGCACCTTAAAGACTAACTAAAGTATTGAAGCATAAGCTTTCGTGGGCTAATACCCACTTTGTCGGATGCAAGCCAAGTACAAGAAAATTTCTGATTGTGCATATACACATTCCACTGTAAGTGACTCACCAGCAGCACCCTTGCAGGTGGTCAGACTTGGGATTATTTCAAGAGACTGACTTGCCAAAACTGGCATCACCTTTACTGAGGGCAGAGTGTCTAGAAAAGTATGTACTGATGACCACATGGCTGCTTTATAAATATCATCAATACATTACTTAGGAACCACACAGTGGGATGAGCAATAGTGGAATGGGCCGTTATTCTCACAGAAAGAGCAACCTTTGCTAAATTACAGATCTTAATAGAGTCAGAAATCCAGTGAGATATATGATGAGCTATAACCAGTTGCCCTTTAATCCCGTCAGCAAAGGCCACAAAGTCTAGAAGACAATCTAAAGGGCTTTGTACAATTAGGTAAAAGGACTTATATGGAAAGGGTTGGTCAGACTCCCA
Source organism: Sternotherus odoratus (assembly GCA_032164245.1). Classification (NCBI taxonomy): domain Eukaryota; kingdom Metazoa; phylum Chordata; order Testudines; family Kinosternidae; genus Sternotherus; species Sternotherus odoratus. Next base: position 296,059,850 of record JAVMKO010000001.1, read on the forward strand.
ACGTTGCTACATGCACTGCATATGATTAAGTACAAATGTAACAAGAGGTCTGTCGTGGGTTTGAAAGGCTTGCACCAACTGTTCAGATGGCAATTTATGAAGTTTGATTTACATATGTGTTCAAAAGCAGCAGCCTTTGTGTAAAAGGAGTGATGTGTGGGATTTTCCGTTTTCTTGGAATTAGCTGCAACTGCTAAGCCCATTTCTGTTCAAGATAGAACTGAAACACCAGTTTGCCAATTCATCCTGAACCAAGCCTCATTAGAAACAGAAGCTGCCCTTTAAACAGTAAGCCATGTTCTTATAAGCACACAGAAGACCTACGCAAGGAAGAGACGTGTTTCCCTTTTTAAAAGGTGTGTATGACATACCTGGAATGCTGCCTCGTACATGTTGAGTGCCTTGGAAATAGAAGCCGTTGGTGGAAGCAGATACCAGAGGTGGATAGCAATAGAACGCTTCCAGTCCAGCTGTGAGCACACATTAATGGTTTTTCTCTCAGATAATTGCCAGACCTGAACAACAGATTGCAAGAGTTGAAGCAGGTTTGTAGTGAATGTTCACTGAGAATGAGCAATGCCTAATTTTGTAGCCTCTGACTAGATTATATGAGCAACATTTTCCTAATGTATCCTTTCAGTGGTAGAGACCAAATGAACCCCTTTGTATTTAACAGAGACTGGACACAAGCCATTGGACTGCATGTGTTGGGAAGTCAGTCTAATATTCCTTTTAAAAGAGACTCTAGGACATAACTAGACCCTCGCTGTAGCCCTGGGTTCGGGATCCATGAGCCGTCCCATGTTGCCATGGTTCCCAATATAAATATTGGGGACGGACCTCAAGCACATTTCAGGGGGTCTGCCAAAATATACCGGGGAGCAGGACCAGCATTAAGAGTCGCTGGGGCCAAGGGCAGAAAGCCAAAGCTGAAGCTGAAACCGAAACCCTGCCGCACGGTCTGAAGCCAAAGCCGGAGCAACTTGGATTCACGGTGCCCCCTGTGGTCCCCTTGCAAATGCCCTGCTTACTACCCCATAACACCAGCCCTAGCTTTTAATCTACTGGATACGCAGAACAACAGCTGTGGCACTGGCAGGCCATGGAGTTTTTAATAGCCTGTTGGGGTGGCTCATTTATTTTTCCAATCTAGCAGTAGCTAACTTTCAGTTATACAGACGTGACAGACTGTCAGCAAGACTTACAGGTTTTCCAGCCAGCAGAGCAAAGATGCGCAATCTCTCCTCCTGGATGAAGCAGTCTGCCTGCAATCTATGCCAGTCCACTAATTGCATTGTGAGGAGCTCTCGCACCTGCTGGCTGCCTACCAACTGGGAGAGGAGTAGGGCAAGCCTGTGATCTCCTAAAGGAAACAAAACAGCATGTCAGCAGAGTTCTCTGGCACGTCACCGACCACAATCCTACAACATACAGTTTGGTTGTCTTGGAAACTCGGGCTGTTTTCTAGTGCCTTATACAATAACTGTTGTGAGCACAGGGGGATGGTGGGGAAAACTATCAGCCACAAGTGAACAAAGGGATTTTAAAAAAAATGGAGGTACCAAGTCAGACGTATGGAAATTAAAGTTAGACTAAATTTGGTTTCCTTCAGAACCAACCATAAGCGCCAGAAAGAAGCAGGAAGACAAGAAAAAGTTCAGTGTTGTTAAAAGCTGAAGTAGTCACTTGAACCAAACAAGTATGCTTCAAAAACCGAACACCCAGCCCTAGAAGCTTAAATTATAGCTTGTAAAAACCACCACCATAACCAATTATATTAGTGGTCATTGCTTTTTGCACTCATCAAGGAGAGATTAGGTTTCTGGTATAGACGTCACACAGATTACAGCCCTGAATTAGAGAATGATGGAAGTAAACAGCTTCCAGAGCATGTGCTCTTTCTACCTACAGTGTCAGAACAGAGCTAAGAACTAGCCCAATTACAGTCGCTTTGTTACAGTAACATTTCAAGGCACATTTAGGGGGCTAGAAAGCAAGCACTGAACACAGCAGATTTATAGAACAGTGGAATACGAGTTACAAGTAACAGCTGTACGGTACCCCAGATAGATAAATCAGCAGTAGGTGGCCAAGCTATTCCTCTCACTGTCTTAAGCTAGTAAAAATCAATACACGCAGTAGTCAGTTCCTCTCAGTAGGAAATCGCTAAAATGCCTTGTATCAGAGTCCATCCTGAGGGAGACCAAGGGTTCTTCTCTCATGTCTACCAAAAAATATTTGCAGTAGAAACATCTGATTTGCCCCTCTTGTACCCTTTCCTCAATAACCACGCAATTTCTGGAGAAAGGCTGAACCTAACATTGATCTTGGTAACAATGGGGGGGGGAAATGCTGCAGTCCCTGTGTATCCCAAAGTCAGCTGTAAGCTTCTTACCCGATTGCTGTGCCACCCTACACGCCTCACTGATCCTCTTCCCAGTAAGGTAGCTAAACACAGCCTCTATGTGATTCTCGTACTGGGACAGTGAGACTTCCTCTTCGATTCGTGCTGCCGCCGTCTGCGATAACCAGCGGGAGAAGGCTTTCCTGCGCTCCAGGGTTACAATGTACTCACTGGGCTCCTCTAAGCTGGCTTCCAACTCCTTCAGATGGCCCCAGATTGCCTCACACAATGTCCACGTCAATGTCCAGTACTTCACCACAGCTGGAGAACAAAAAATGATGTGGTCACAAAGGAGACACACGTACGTATAGGAGTTTGAACAATGCTGTAGGAGGGGCTGTGTCAGTCCTATATTTGTCCTACATTCATAGGGGATTAGACTACTTGCTTTTAAATTTAAATCAACTGGTTGGCACCCCACAATGCATCAGCCCAGCATGCATCTGATCCAGCCATTTTAAAGTCAGTAAAACCAAAGGAGGTGGCAATAACCAGTAGACTATTTTAAATGTCTGCCAATACACATCTTTTGGAGTAAAAACAGATTATAGAAAGTGAACATGTGAAGTAAACACTATCCTGGAGAAAGACCATTGAGAACATTTTGCTCCTGTCTACGTTTTTGTATTTCCAATTCTCTTTTCATTTTATTCAGACTGTACCACACTGAAGTTATCTGAAGTGAATTTGTACTAAGCTGCTCTATCACTTAGATTCTATGCTCCCCCAAAGTACATAACTTGATACGCACATTCTATTTCAGCTGAGTCTCCACAGAAGTCTCTAACCCAGTCAGCATAGTCATGGATGGCAGACACTCCTGGGTTGGGTGCTAAGAGAGGACAACGTTCATCTACATGGACAGTACTGTGTTTGAGCTTTATCTCCAGAGGGATGAGGTACAACTGCTGGTCTCCATCTGTCTTCCTTCGTTCTAAGGTCAGCTTCTCTACATGAATCTTGAAGGGAGATTCTGAAAGGCTGGGGAAGAGAACAGTAGTATTGGAAATTTGAATACTGAAAAATACCAATACCAATACCAGTACGTCTTATTTTCCAGTTCCCGAAAATAACACGTCTGTTAGTCTTGTGATGTAGAGACATCTCCTGTTCCTGATTATTAGGTGGATAATAAATCCAGAACCATTTCTCTGGGATATCAATATATTCAATAGGTACTCAATCCCAGGAATAGATAAGGGCCAAATTGTGGACGCTGTGATTACAGAATAAACTGCAAACATCCTCAAACTGACAGCGTGCTTCAATCATGGGACATGAAGAACCCTGATCCTAGGATGTCATCCCTTATTTGGAACACAACTACCCGAACGATGGAAGTACTATAAAAACATTTCTAGAGTTATGGACATATCTTCAGGAAGCACTAGCCTAAAGTCCCTGCATACTCCATTGCAAGCTTGACCTAAATTCTGCAGCTCACTGGAGCAGCAGACAAAGTTCTTTGAAACTTTAATTTAAAGGGGAAATGTTCCAGTATTCCAACCACTGGATGTCAACCCAAACTAACAGCACTCAGTGTGGAAGACATGGGCCCATATTTATTCGCGGATTTGGTGAATAAGGCCAGAAGGGACCATTAGAACATCTAGTCTGACCTCCTGTATATCACAGGCCCCTACACAGTTTTACCCAATACGAGATTCAACAAGGTTCATTTTAAAGGCAAGATGGCTCTCTATATACTCCAGTATATCTGCAAGGGAGAATTAGTCTTATGGATCACCACTCACGATTTAGGAGCAACAGGAGTTGGCAAGAATCCATATTCCATAGAGTCATTGCGAAGATCCTCAGGCTCACTTGATCCACTCAGTTTATCTCCACTATTTACAAGAGTCCAATTGGGTCCCCAACCAACACGAAACGAGCGTCCCATGAAGAGTGCCATATCCATTAGGAGTTTTCCTTTTCCATACGTGACAGATTTTTCCAGAGGTATTAGTCTCTGCTGCCTACAGGCACCCACTGTTTTCAGCTGCACCTCTGGGACTGCGCTGGGCATGGAGAACGCAGTGGGTAGTGGGGAAAGCCCAGACCAAGAGGCTGCAGATGGAGGATTGCCTAAAGAGGAAGTTCTTGGTCCACGAAAATCTTGAAGAGAAGCACTTAAGAGGACGGACACACTTGCAAATTTTGATTGCAGCAGCCCTCCAACTGAAAGGAAGATTGAGGAACTTAAGAAAACTCAAGGTCTCTGCATTTAACAGGTCATTTAAGATGTTCTGAAATTCCACCAAAACTATTCAGAACAGCTAGTAGTTAATAGCATTTACTATACAGTGAGGCATGCCTGGTTTTAACACAGCTGACTGTAGCATGAATGGGACAAGTATGGTCATGAACAGTCACACACTAGTCTATTGCAGAATGGTCCAAGTCATGGTACAAACTACGCACTACAAGGGCTTTTAAGTACCTCAGAGAAAGAACAGATCCCCTCTGTGCCCGACAAATGTGTGTGGCCTTAGATTTAGAACAGACATGGCTTTAGTCACCTGAAGGTGTCCCCAGGAAACAGTAAGCATTGCAATTAAGTACTACTGGACTTAATTTGGCTCCTTATAGAGACACCCCGATTAAGCGCACTTACATGAACTATGCAATGCTAATGTTGGCAACATTGCAACTTTCTTAAATATACAGGCTACATTTTGTGATCACAGTTGCCAGTTACACAATTCCTGCTGGTGTCAAAATGAGCTGCATGTGTAATTAATGGCAGAATACCCTTAGCAGTTAATTAGTATTAAACCCAATCTCTTTATACCATCCTAATGCTCTCATATGCATATTTAAATAATGTTAGAGATCAGACTTGAAAGAGAACCAGTATCCAGAAGGTTAGGATAATTCACAAAGCACACCAGCTGCCCAAAACAAGTTTTTAAATGTTAGTTTTAGTCTGGGAAAAGCCATTTTGAAGTGAACACCTGTGGGTTTCTCCTGGTGCAGATACGGATTCTTACAGTACCTGAGGCGTGTCTTTTCTGTCCTTGCAATGCTGAAATTGGAAGCCTGGGGGAGCAGATCTCTTGAGAAGTATCCATTTTTGTAGGTGGTTTGCCGAAGTGATGATCCAGGATTAAGTCTACATCCTCTTCATCGGCGAGCAAGGAAGCTTTCATGATCTAAAATCAACGTAGAACAAGACTGCATCCTAGCACAACCCTCAACACTTGATACAAAGTCACTAGTGTCTCCCAAAAACAAAAGTCACTTTTAAAATTTACATATGGACCACCACTGATCTATTTATTCTGAAACTTACATTTCAAATTAGACTATGAGTGATCTGATGGGATGGTTATAAAATGAGAACTAAAAGCAATCTATTGTGAGGAACCAGTGATTTAAGTTTACACAAGTCACCTGCCAAACTACAATGGTGGTTTCCTATTTAAATATCCAATACTGAGCTGATACTGTGTTAGTTCAGACCTTGCTCAGGTTGTCAGTACTCAAATGGAAAACCAAGTACCGTGTTTCCCTGAAAATAAGACAGTGTCTTATATTAATTTTTGCTCCCAAAATTACATTACATTATATTACAGCGAGAGGCAAAACTGGAAGTACGTCTTATTTTCGGGGGATGTCTTACTTTCGGGGAAACAGGGTAGTAACTGGGTTCTGCAAGTGGGGGAGTTATTAGTTTTCCTTTGACTCAATATTAAAATGCTAAAATAGTCATCCATATATAATACCCTGAGCACTGTTTTTCAGCTTAGACAGCAAACAGGGGTCCTGTGTACTAGTGGTCACATTATCCAGATTTTTCATAGGAGCAGGTTGGATAGCCTGTCCTGGCTGGACATCAACACAGGCCATCACGGCACTTATTGAATTCTTCTGTTTTAATCAGAACAGAGCTATTTTATCTCCTCCCATAAAGCACTTTACCAATGATGATTACAGTACAGCTCTTTGAGATTCCTAGGTACGGTAGATGTAATATATATTGTAATGTTCAAAGTTGTGTATCAGGGGTTGGCAACCTGTGGCATGTGTGCCAAGACTGCACGTGAGCCAATTTCTAATGGCACGCTGCTGCCCACCCTGCAGCGCTGGATTTACCATGGCGCCCCCACCCTCCACTCTCTCCTGCGGGAGCAGAAGTTTGGTCCCGCCAGCTCCTGTCCCCCCCACCCCACCCCCCTTCCTTCCCCAGCCTGCGGAGTTCCTCTCCCTCCCTGCCCAGGAACAGCTGATCGCCAGGGAGGGGGAAGAGAAGGGGAGCTCCTGTGTGGGGGCAGGAGCTTGGAGGAAGGGGGGGTGGACTCAGGACATATCCCCCTCCAGCCCTCTGCTGTGAGCTTATCAGAACAGGGGGCTGGGAGCAGCCTCACAACTCGGGCCCTCTGCTCTGACCCCGGCACCATGCCACACCCTAGTCCTGACTCCTGCACCTCCCCCCCCACATACCACCCCCACAGCCCATGCCCCGACTGCTGTACCCCCCCACACATACTGAGCAGTCCCAGCTGCCGGCTCCGCTCAGCCTGCTGCTGGTCTGGTGTCCAGGCTGTCGGGCCCTTGACAGCCAGGGTCCCAACCACAGGCCCCACTCAGCCCGCTGTCAGCCTAGATGAATGGAACCCCAGGCTGGAAGCGGGCTGGCGGCGTAAGATCAGCATTTTAATTTTATTTTAAATTAAGTTTCTTAAACATTTAAAAAACCCTTGTTTACTTTACATACAACAATAGTTTAGTTGTATCAAATATAGACTTGGAGACCTAAAAACGTTAACATGTATTATGGGCACACGAAACCTTAAAATGAATAAAAAGACTTGTCACGCCACTTCTGAAAGGCTGCTGACCCCTGTTGTATATAAATAATATGCTCAATTCTGAAGACAAGTCACAGCAATTTGTCAGAAATTGGGACAGATGGCTAGAGCAAGAGCAGGATCTACCACTTCGATATCTACAGAAACAGCACGGGGCTCACCTGTAAGACATGGGGGTTTATACCAAGTGAAGATGCAATGTGCGTTGAAGCAGGCACCAGTTCTGGCTCTTCTGTAATGCTATCTTCTAGTATTGAATCCTGAGCTGGTTCCTGAGTGATGTCGGCCATATCACTGTCCAGTTCCACTACCCTTCCCAGCTGTTCCACTTCCGGGCTCTGCAGACACCAAAGACAGGGAAACTTAGAGGACAGCAGATTCTGGGTCAGTTTATACAGAAAGCAAGAGTATTAGCAAGAGTATTTAATGGCTTCAACAATCACCTGCAAGTAAAGTGAAGTATTCACCGGTCGTTTCTGGGTTCCAAGTTAGACTCTACATTTAGGGATGGTCATATTAGTCTGGTTTTCCTTTAGAGTTTCAATAATGCACTAACCAGCTATTTTCAACATCATGGGCTCATGAAACTTAACTTTCCCCTTTGCTTTAAATAGCAAACATTCTCTGGGCACGTTCCGTTAAGTCTGCAAAGTCCCTCCCAACTGTGATCAAATCAGTTCTTCCTCATTTTCCACATAAATATGATCTAAAGAAAAAGTGGATTTATGTGCCAACTTCTTCTCCAGCAGAGTTCTGATAGTTGTAAATTGGAAAGTCAAGTCTGATTTATTCTAGAACTCTGTGGATTATTGAAAACCTAGGATTATGACAGTTCCCAAACTGTGGTCCACTGGAGGTCTGTAAACTGACTTGTCAAGTAGTACTGGCTCCTTTTTCCTGGCTGTTAAGTAACGAGACAGCTAAAAATACCTCAATTACTACTCCACATAAAGAACTGATGTAGTAGCCACATGGATTTTATGCATGGAAAGTGTCCATAAGGCTGTAGTATAAGAGGTGCTCTGGTTTAGGGGCAGAGAAACCATGCAAATTAAACCTGATCGAAAGAAAAACTGTTTTTATTCATGTGACTGTTTGATGGATCAGAGCAGTTGGAATAAAAGCCATTTGTAACACACCCCACCTTTAATTTCGTCCAAAGAACGTTCCTAATCCTTCTACTTGAGAACAGCAAGAGGAAAGACAAGAATTCCTGTTCCTGACTTTTCTAAGGTAAAACAAGTGAACCCCACAAAACTATCAAGCCAGCAAAGCAACATAAACCCCATTTCTTTTCCCATGCAGATCACCTTTTAAGATTCTAGACTCCTTGAGACAGATTGAAGAGTCATTGACACCTCTGACAACTTCAATTTTAGCTTTTTTGTAGAAGGAAATGTGTGTGCACAGACCTGACTTCCTAATGCCTTGAGATGCTAAAACCCACTTCATCAGATGCATGGATAGTCTAAGGTGCCACAAGTACTCCTCGTCATTTTTGCTGATACAGACTAACACGGCTACCACTCTGAGTAACAGTTATTTCTATGGCATGCCCACAATAATGGTTAAATGAACATTCACCAAAAATAAATAAATCAATCAATCAATCAGAAGATTTCCTTGTTCTTCCCATTTGAAGGTTTTTGTTTGGGATGGTGACAGGAGGAAATAGGAAAACACACACACAGTGACCTATAAGACAACTCCCTTCCAGCCATCTAGTTTCGCATTTTTTCAGAAATGTAAGTGCTTCAGGAGTTTGATTTACCAGAACAAACTGCATTCAAGTGACCAGCAAACCAAGACAGAAGGTGAAAACACAGCCGTCAGTGTCCTTTTATTGGGGCAGAGTACAAAAGCTTAGCCTGGCTGCATAAAGACAGGAGTCCCACAAGACGTGCCATTGATGACTGACCATCATATGGTACTGTGCCCAGACTATCAACACTGCTGCATCTCTGCCAGTCTCCTATCTTTGGTGCCTCCTTATCTGTATGACAAGCAGCGGTGGTTTGTCATCTGGCTCCTGAAAGCTATTAGTGCTAGTTATACTTAGGGAGGCTGTTGCGAAAAGAACTTTCCCTCATGGGCCAAATACTCTTTCTGAAGAAGAATGTAGAGTCTGAATGCTTCTCTTCCCCAGGGACCTGTGTCTAATATTAACCTTCCCTTGGCATTCCCAGTTCAGTTTTCTGAGGATCTCCAGCACAAATAAGGAATACGACTATACTGGAGGAATTGTCAGCAGAAGACAAGTGTGCACTTTAAAAGGCTCTCCCCCCCCCCCCCCCCCCCCCCCCCCATTACATGTAATGCCAGTAACTTCTTGCTAAGGGGCTCATTCTGTTCTTCACTAGGCCGTGGAAGGTCTCTGCCTCTCCTTACCCACAAAATCGCAGCAGGAGACCCGGGGGCAAAGAGACATGGTAAACAGCCCTGTCTAAAAGCTTGACCACTGGCCAATGCTGACAATTCCTCCATGACCTACAGAAAAGCACACCATGTATACTGCCTTCTTGCCAAGCAGACGCTCACTGTTCATGCCTGAGTGAACTGCAAGCCTAGAGACTTGCCTTAACTAATGAGTGGAATATCAAAATGGCTTATGACCTGAAACAAAAGCCTTTCCCTTAAAAATGCAATTCAGCAGCTAGGAACTGGCATCCTTTTATTCTGCTCTCCTGCACACGTCAACAGAAAGAGCAATAGGGTTGGACACCAAGGACTGGATACCAAGAAGAATCCTACTCAAGACCGTTACTTTCTGCATACAACCTACTCTGTATTGATACATTTTTTGACACAAGTGCTTGGTTGTATAATTACCATGAACACCTCCATTAACACCAAGATCTAGTTTAGTTTGCTACAGCCAGTGTTTTTTCCAGTGTTAGATAGGGAAAGTGGAAAAAAAAGTGCTCCATTTTCATTCAAATCTGACAATTGCTTGTAACCATTCAGCATTTAGGATATAGCTACATAGGCTGGAGCCAGGAATTGGATAAAATGCCACCTCTTCCTATAAGGCAAGTATAAAAACACACACACACACACAATGACCCAATAATGAACTGGTACAAAAAACTTCTGAAAGCAACATTGCACTGCACCCCACTCCGATACAATACATTCAGAAATTAGTTGTATAGCTAAACTTGCAAAAAACTTCAGCTCTCACTTTATTGAAATATAGTACGTTCTTAAAATACCAGAATACAAGTTTGCATGCAGAATGAAGTTTGAAGTTACCAAAAAATAAAAATACCCAAGATCCCACCAACAAAAAGCCTAATGTCGTCTAATAAACCGTCTGTTTTACTGGCTGGCTGAGAGTCATTGTGAATCGCAGGAAGTTGGGGTGCAGGACCCTCACTCCCTCACACTCCGTGACACAAAGGATGTGAGAAAAGGAGAGAGCAGGCCAATTACACAAATATCTTGCAAATATCCTGTAGGAGACCAGAAGTACCACCCCAGTTTGAGTAAGTTTGGTTCTAAAAATGCTTTGCGTTCTTCTGTCTCCACAACATTCACAACATTAACGGCTCTGTCTTAAGGCAAAATAGCTGTCCTCAAACTTCAAATCACTGTATTTTTTTCTACCTGCGATGGAGGTGTTGGCTTGCCATTTAGAGCCATTTGCTGGGGCAACAGCTTCCCCTGAGGTGGCACTTGGGTAGTTTTTAACTTCTTTGCGTCCACTTTTGAAGGATGCTCTTCCTCTTCCTCATCAGAATCTTGCAAGCCATACTTAGAGAAGTGAGCCACCTGTACAACGATAAAAGCCAAAGTGTAGCTGATATGGACATGGGGAAGATTTTCAAAGGCACGGATGGGAGTTGGTGCACAACTATCATTGACTTCATATGGAACTGGCTGTTTATCTTCCCCTGGGGTCTGAAATTCTCACCTTAAATATTCTAATGAGTAACCGCATAGTGAAGCATTTGTCAACTCTGAGGGAGTTGAGTCTTGTATAAGACACCACATATATGCAAGATCAGTTCTCAACAAATCACCTGGCAGTAATTTTGGACAGTTTGCACTTTGTGACTATTACAATTAGAATGATCAGTATATTACTTGAAAAAAAATAGTACTCCAATTCATAAGTTAAAGTGCTCTTCCTGATTCATTTAAAACCTTAAACAAGTATAAAGACCAGTTAAATAAAGGCACTGGAATTACAGCATTGACAGCTATTTGTTTATCAGGGATTCTGACTTCTGTTCCACCCAGATCTTTCTGTAATAAACAGTTTAGGAGCAGTCAGCGATGAGTAACCGTTAACATTACCTTGAACACCCAAGAACCAGTCTCTGGACGGTACTCTTTGAACTGGGCTCCCTGCTTCCGAGATACAGCCTCCAGTCTGCCTTCATAATTGATATCGGATAGTCGTTCTGGGCTCTTTATCAAGCAGCGAGATGTTTTATCTGTTGGCCAAACTCCATCCAACGTAACTTCAGCTCGTCTGTTAAAATGTAGACCATGGAAGGGCATGAGATCCCTGAGCTTTGAAACGAGGCATTCAACTAAGTTTACATCAAGTTTGGAACAAACCCCAAGCATTGGCTCAAACACTGAAAAAGCCACGTATCATACTTGAGTTCAGAACATTAAGGTCACTGACCAGTAAGTTTTGTCCAAGATAAAGAACCTGAATGTATGCCTGAACAAAGGCTTAGATTCATGGGCTGCTGGGACAGCTAAAATAGAAAGAGGCCATTATGGATGACAGCAAAGGTGATTGGCCTGTTTTAGTAATAGCCTGATAAATGGATTTTGGTAAACCTATCCCCACCCCTCCCAAGGAGGGCACATCAAAAGTTTGAATTACCTATTTAAACCTTCACCAATAGGTGGCTTCTGATCATCGTCAGGATAGACAATAACTTCTTTCCTGCGGATGTGCACAATCTCATCCAGATTTAAGTTGGTTAGATTTATCTCTCCTTCAAAGTATATTGATCCATAACCTGGAAAAGTAAACCAAAACCAAGTTGTACTTCAGCTCCAATCGCAAATGCTGTAAGTGCATTGGCAAACTCTCCCAATGTAAAAACAGGAGTACTTGTGGAACCTTAGAGACTAACAAATTTATTTCAACATAAGCTTTTGTAGGCTACAGCCCACTTCATCAGATGCATAGAATGGAACACACAGTAGGAAGAGGTGTGTTCCGTATGAGTTACATTCTATGCATCCAATGAAGTGGGCTGCAGCCTACGAAAGCTTATGCTTAAATAAATTTGTTAGTCTCTAAGGTGCCACAAGTACTCCTGTTCTTTTTACGGATACAGACTAACACGGCTGCTACTTTGAAACCTCTCCAATGTAAGTATTCACATTTTGTTTATCTTACCTGAACTATGCTTAAATTGCCATTCAAACTGCTGCTATTCTATTCCACTGATAACAACTGAGCAGCTTTACTATTATCTTTTCCCATTCTAAAAGGATGATAGTTTCAGTCTGTTGGCCATTGCTCCCTCTTAGTAACAAATTTGGGTCCTTAAGTTTCTTTTCTAGACCACTTAAGTTGGTCACTCTTCCAGGGTGGTTCTAGCCTCCATTTTTAATTGTCTCCTTGCTGAATTCAAAGTACTAGAACTGCATACAATATCCTATGTGCATATACAATAGCAAGACTGACCCCAAGTAGTTGAATAATCAAACTAGTTTTACATTCCTTTATATAATAAGGTTTTTGATAGTAGTACTAATCTGGCAGCTCATACTGCATCTGTGATCAGCAGGTATCTTTCCCCAAACACTCACTGATAATTACAAAGTTATGATTTCGTCCAGAATTCGAGCAGTAAACTGCTTGAAAGGGGCAATGGCAGATTCTAAGTAATCAAATATTTCCATTTTCCAGTTGGAAGCTCAAGAAGTGAATAAGTAATGAAAAGCAATCAGGTTGGCCAATAAAGTTTAGCCAGACAATTATGGAAAATATTGAGTCCAAGTTTTGGACCTAAGCTAACCTCAAGTATCTGGAGAACAACTGAAATGGTCATTCTTTTCAGATACTAGGTGTTGGAATTTTACAAGCTATGATTTTAGTTTCACTCTGTAGCCTAATTCAGAGCTTGAGTGCAGCCTATTTGAAAATTACTTAAAACTTGTCACCACCTAGGGAGGATAAATTTCCCACGCAAAGGTGCTATTTTACATTCCTGCTGATGAAATACAAAGCCCAGGCTTTACCAGCTCTAAAGAGAGTTGGTGGCAGGAGAACATATATCCAAAATGATTCTATACTCACCTTTACGACCTATAGTGAAATCAGTCCCAATACACTCTCCTCTGTCAGTGGTAAGTTTAGCTAGATCCTCCATAGATGGGATGGTATAGTAGCCGGCTTTTGTTAGAACAATTCCTACAGTTGAAAATAATTGAGCACCCAGATAAGGACAAGTCTAATTTCAGAAATTTTCTTAATCATTTGCCAAGAAAACTGAAGAAGGGCTGAGGGGCCCTAAACAGAAGCTGTGAATCAGTAAAACATAAGCGAACAATAAAGTAACAACAGAAGCCAGGAGTGCAGATGAGTCTATACAGACCTCTTATTAGGAGTGTCAAGTTTATGTCATTTTAGAGTGAGAAATTCCATGCATGGAGTATCTTATCTGAAGTAAGATGAAAACATGGAACATTTTGGGTAAGAGGGAGAGGAGAGGGTGAGATGATTTGTTTGGAGGAATGGCATTTGGTGGAGAGAAAGCTGGAAAATACTTAAAGGTAAAGGGCAGTATACATCAAAAATAAAGCAAAGTATGGGGTAAAAATGACAAGCAAGAGGAGGACCAGGAAGGAGTAAGACTTTAAAGATAAAGGAGCACCACAGTGTGAATCTGACCTGCTGGGTGCAGACTATATATATTCTCATTCTCCTCTTCACGTTCATCCTGCAGTGACTCATCATGAAATGAAGCATCTTCACTGCTGCCTTCCAGGCCATTGCGCAAGGCAACCCGCATATTCAGAGCCACAATGGTATCATCCACATTATTCTGGTGTTTGTGCACTGCGTTCTCTGGGGTCTGCGGGATGGGTTTGGCAATGGGGTTAGTGTAAAATCTAGTCATTTCATGGTGATCGTCCTCTTCCTCACCCTCCTGTCTGTGGTTCTCATCAACAGATCTAGATAGAAAGTTGAACCTAAAGAAAGAATGAAGCCATTCACATTCATTTCTAAAGAAATCTTCTGTCAGTATTACAACACATTTGTTTCTCATCTCTCAACAGCACACCAGATTCTTCCTGTTGTATGGGGGTACACATCACATGTAACACTCGACATTCTGCCTGGAACATAGATTACATTGTTTTGGGAAAACGGGTTTAGAGTTGATTACATCTTGCTGCCCAAAGGATCAAGCTAGCCTTCAAGTGGAGATGCCTAGTTCACAACTGGCAGCCTCAGTAATACAGATTGAGTAGGCACACGGCTAGTATATTTCCCCAATCCTTACTAGGTGGTAACTCCGGGGCAGAACTGAGACTAGAGCTGATCAGGAATTTAACAAGATGTTTTGTATTTTCTAATGAATAATTTGTTGAACCTGAAACTATTTGTGGAAATGGGTCAGTTTTGACAAGTTTGTTTGAAAAGATTTGGGGGGGGGGGGGAGTGTTTTGAAGTTGTTGAAATGGGATATTTAGATCGGACCTGAACCAAAAAATAATTGCCTGTTTGCAAGTCTGGGTGGAAATTTTCCCCCGCCCCAAAAGCTTGGAAATTTTCCAGGGATGGGAAACTACAGTTTCCTGCCCGGCTCCAACTGATACACTGGTGAGGAAGGCAGTATTGTTCCTAAGATCGGCCACACTGGGTCAGACAAGTGGTCCATCCCAGCATCCTGTCTTCCAACAGTGGTCAGACCCAGAGCTTCAGAGAGAAAAGGATAATTTATAGAGATCCACCTGTCTTCTTCCAGCTTCTGGAAGCAGAAGTTTTGGGTTGCACAGAGAATGCGTTATATCCCTGATCATCTTGGCTAATAGCCATTAATAGAACTATCCTCTGTGAACTTATCTAGTACTTTTTAAATCCAGAATCAGAGGTGTAACTGTGTTAGTCTGGATCTGCAAAAGCAACAAAGAGCCCTGTGGGCACCTTATAGACTAACAAAATGTATTGGAGCATATGCTTTCATGGGCTAATACCCACTTCGTCGGATGGATATTAGCCCACAAAAGCTTATGCTCCAATGTGTTTGTTAGTTAGTCTATAAAGTACCATAGGACTGTCTTTTTTTAATCCAGTTATACCTTTAGCAATCACATCATCCTGTGGCAATATACTACACAAGACAATTGCGGGCTGTGTGAAAAAGTATTTCCTGTATTAAATATGCTGCCTATCTATTTCAATGGGCAAACCCTGGTTTTTGTATTGAGGGAAAGGGTAAACAACAACATTTTATTCACTTTTTCCACACCATTCATGATTTTTATAAACCTCTAGTTCAGAAGCTGTTCCACAACCTTGATTATCTTTGCTGATTAAACATTTTTAATGTCCTAGAAACTGAAGTCCCTCTATAAACACAGCTTGTTTTACAATTACGAATTTTAGTTGTCAATTAGATGGAAAAAAAAAATCAGTCAAACAAAAATGTGTGGTTCAAAGCAGCAGCATTGTCAGTACCATTGTTAGTATAACAGGTAACCAGAAAGATTGCTTTCCATCACTATTTGTGAAAAAAAATTATCCCTAAAATGTTAACTGTTTTCATGATTAAAAGCACAGTAAATCAGTTGTCTGAAGTTCTTCAGGGAGGGATGAGTTACTTCTCAGAGTTATCAGTCCATATTCTTATTTGGATATTTAAAACATACCTATTGCCATGACATTAGCATTGCAAATATGTCCAATAAATAGCTCTCATAGTAATGTTAAGCTACTGAAGACTTAGCGGATCCCATAAATAGCTATGAGCTTATTTCTAAGCAAGAGGGTTATGTACTGTATAGATTTAGATTCTAGAGAGCTTTTTCCTCATAGGTTTATTTATTTAGGAGAAAGTATTAACTAAATCCTGTTTCCTAGAGGCATAATCAGCTTTGCAAACATACCGCTCTCCATTCTCTGGATACTCTGATGGAGGTTCCAGATCTTCACCTTCACGACTGACAGGAGAAAACAAGTTGCTGCTGTTGAGGTTTTTCAAAACCAGCTTCTTGATGCTTTTCCTAAAATATAACAAAGCAGCAGTTCTCAGTGATCTGCAGCACAAGAGCCATACTTTTGACCCAAGAGTTCCAGGGATGGGAGAATATTTAAGCCAAATTTAAGTCACATTAGCTAGCATTCTGTCATGGCAATGCCATAACTACTGCCAAGTCCTGTTAGTCTATGCGAGCACATGGTGGCAAGAGGGTATGAGATGTCAGTTTGTTATTCCAATTGATGGGGGGGGGTTAGAGGAGTGCTTTTAAAAAACACTGACACCAAGTCTACACTGGGGGGAGAGAGGGGTCAACCTAAGATACGCAATTTTAGCTACACGAAGAGCGTAGCTGAAGTCGACGTATCTTAAGTTGACTTACCTCGGCATTCTCATGGCAGCGAGTCCACCACTGCTGCTCCCCCGTCGACGCCGCTTCCACCTCTCATGGCGGTGGAGTTCTGGAGTCAACGGGGAGAGTGTGTGGGTATTGATTTATCACGCCTACACTAGACGTGATAAATCGATCTCCCGATAGATCGATCACTACCCGCTGGAGTAGCGGATAGTGTAGACATGGCCTGAGTGGGCCTCACTACCACACCACTTCAGAGGAGAGATGAAGTGACTTCCAGAGCTAATATTAAGTAGAAAGGCCAACCTCACACAATAAGAGGATTTCTAAAGCCAATGTTTCATTACTGAACACAGGCCATTTCTAATAGCCTTTAATACCTTTAACCAGACCCTTTCTACCTGCTATGCTTCTCAAATTGAAAGTAAATTGGAAGACACAGGAAGCTCCAATTTTCTACTACAACCCCAGAAAAGCAGTCTAGGGCTGACTGAGATAAAGAGTTACGTTTATCTGATTATAATTCTGCAATAGGCTGGGAAGATACCAGTAGGAATCTGAGGGCAGTTGTTTTATTTTTACAAACAGATTTATTAATGCAAGACAAAATTTATATTTTGGTCAGAGACAGGTTTAGCATATTTTGAATTAAACTGAAGTAAGCAACTCTTTTATAGTCACAAGTAACAGATTAGAATCTAGTTGCCCATACAGTAACAAGTCAGTCACAGGATCATTTTGTTTCATAAACTATTGTGAAAGTACTTGACAATGACTTAAGCTAGACCACTTTTGTCTTCACTACAGTAACTATATTCTGCCAGACTTTTATCAAAGTCTTTGATCTTTGCTATCCAGATCAACAAAGCTACCGAGCCTGCATGGTTACCAAATATGAAGGCACTACATGAAGAACAATTTACTGACCCTAACTGAAAAGTTTGGGTGCTAAGGTAGATATGTTGACAACATCTACACATGAAACAGGAAGCATTATCTGTACTAAAGTAGCAACCTTCATTAAAAGCCAGAAGTCACATACAATTGCTAGGTGAGTAAGTGCACTCGTGCATTTGATTTATGAATACTTGAGCCATAGGGAAAGGGGGAAGATTAAACATTTTTCTGAATAAAACTGATCTCCAAAGGAGAAAAACTAACTTGGGCATGAATGCACCGTTAGATAGAGATGGTTCATCATCATCCAGCCCATCAAAGAGGTGAGATTTGGAAGATCCTGTCTGCAAAGCTTTCGGTCGCACTCTGGTCGCTGGGCGCGGGGTCAGTTTGTAATGGGTTGGCGTGGTCAAAGCCTTCTGGGCTGCTGGATTAGTTGGTTTCAGTCTCTGAGACAAAGAAAAACTCATTTGCTGAAAAAAATGATTTTCAAACTACTTAAGTCTAAACAGGATTAAAGTGTTGTTTATTTTCACAGAAGTTAGACCAGTATTGTTGTCAAGGCAAAAAAACCTTCTGCCCTGGGTAAACAAACTAAAAAACAAGAATTCAGAATTGATGTTGTAAGCCAAGTTAACTATAGACATTCACCCTTTATTCTCTGTTTGGCTACTGATTTGGCAGCAACAGTGCTAGCTCAATTTGAGGTCTTGATTAGTTCTTTTGGTGGGTGGCTTGCTTAAACTACCACCACTTGTTTAAGAAATAAAATCAAACCTATTTAGTAAGCTATGTCAGCAATACTGCAGCTTCTTTAGAGTGAGTTTTCCCCACACTGGTAAAGTACGTGTCAGAATGTTACATGATAATATTTGTTTGCAATTTTTTTCCAATTAGATCTCACACACGGATTTATAATCTGTAACTGTGAATTGTCTAAGTGCCTGACTTAGAGATTCTGAGCATCTACTACATCCACAGATCTCACTAGGAATGCCAGATGCTTGGCATCTCTGAAGACAGAAGTCTGTAATATAGGACCACAATATATGTAGTTAAGTATCCCAAGTGGCGCGCGCTATATATACATACATATACACATACACATACATACATACACATACACATACACACACACACACACTAATTTTATTTGTTAAACTACGTTTTCAGCATGGGTATTTTTAGTAAAAGTCATGGACAGGTAGCAGAAATTAAAGGGCCCGTGACCTGTCCATGACCTGACTAAAACAGGAGGGAGGACGGGGAAGATAGCACTGCCAGTACTGGGTAGCGATGCACAGCTCAGGGAGAGAGAAATCACAACCCAGGGAAGCACCATGTGTGCTGGGGAGAGGTGCACGGGTGCTGGGGAAGGCTCCTTACCCAGCTCTCCAGAGCTCCATATGTGGTCTCTGCTCCGCCCCAAACTCCAGTTCTGCAGCTCCCATTGGCTGGGGACTGCAGCCAATGGGAGCTCCGGGGGCGATGCCTGGCTGCCAGCAGAGGAGCTGAGCCCTCCGCAGGTAAGCAGCGGCCCCAACCCCAAGTCTCCCCCACACCCAAACTCCTGCTGCTCTGGCTGGGGGCCCTGAGACTGCCCCAGCAGCAGACAGCGCGACTGACATGGGGACTACCCAAGCTACTCTGGCAGCTCTTGGGCCAGCCGCACAGGGCTGCTGCAGAAGTCATGGAATCTGTGACAAACATGGAGCCTTAGTTATACACCATTTAGTTTCTCAACACCCCAAGCTAAAGACTATGATATTAGGAATATGGGCCCCATAGTGTTCATATCTTCATTTTTTAAAACCAATCCATTTAGAGAAGTTACAATAAACACAATCTTATCCATAAAAATGTGCATTCGAGTCCTCACCTCTTCTTTCTTCTTTGGGTCTGACATAGGGTTTCTGAAGAGAGGAGAATCTCCAAAGGGTGAGTAGGTCAAGCTGTTGAAGTGCTGCTGGAGGGCTGCTTGTTGGGCAGCTGAAACATTTGGGTCTGTCAATGCTAGGTAAAAGAGGTTAATCTTTTCTAACCGTGTACTTAGCACTCCGACTCAGCTCAGAACATTTAAAAGTGGCCCCTTCTTTATCAGATCTGTTCCCTGTGGGTAGTCACAATTCTATCTGCTGACATCAGTTACAATACTTTTTACCACTGTCAGCCCTGTAAAGCCAGCTGAATACTATTCCTTCTTGTATATCGGTAATTAATTACCAAGTTCAAATCAGTTTCACTTGTCCAAAGCTAAAATGAAGGGAGTTGTGCAGATTAGCCAGGAGCCTAATTTGGCCTGGCAGAACCTTTTAACCATTATCTGCACTTGTTAGTTTCAACACCATCTTGCAGTGTACCTTCAAAATCTGATTAATGTTGGTGCAAGACCTTTCTCTGAAGGTTCAACTACCTTGAAATTCACTTGTTCAGTTGATTATCCACCATGACCCCCAAATTTTTCAGTCACTGCTTCCTGGGATCGAGTCACCTTAAGTATGACCTACATTCTTTGTTCCTGGATGTATACATTTACCTACATTATTGTACAGTTTGCTTACTCCTAGATTACCAAGAAATCCAAATTGCTTTGTGTCAGTGACCTCTTCATTTACCACTCTCTTCCCCCCCCCCCAATTTGGGCCATCTGCAAACTTCATCAATGAGGATTTTCCAGGCCTTTGATAAAAGTTAAACAGCATGTGGCCAAGAACAAATCACTGCAGGACCCCACTAAAAATACACCCACTCAGTGATTCCCCATTTACAATTACATTGAGACGTATCAGGTGGCCAGTTTTTAATCCACTTACATCTGCCATGTTAATTTCCTACTGTTCTAGGGTTTGTTTTTTTAAATGTCATGCAATACAAAATCTATTATAGACTTTTGTAGGGCAAGTATATTCCACCAAACACTATTACTTTTATCAACCAAATCTGTCATTACGTCAAAAAAGAAAAGTTAATTTGACAGGATCTATCTTCCCTAAATCCATTTTGATTGGCATTAATTGCCCTATTTGAATTCTTTACTAAATATAGAGTCCTGTATCATCCACTCCATTCTCTTGCCCAGAATCTGCAACAGATACTGTATCACTACCTTGGATTCAAGTATCTAGACTTAGTAAATTGAACTCTTACCCACAGCAGGCTGGGGAGCTCCAAAGCCCAGGGTGGCTGTTGATGTATTGAATCCAGGTGCTCCAAATGCTCCTGTTCCCAGTGTTCCACCTAATTTAGGCTGGGTGTTTCCAAACAGTGAAGTCTGCCCTGCACTAAGAGCTACACAAAAGGACAACAGAAGATTTCATCACGCACTTGCAGACAAATTAAATTTAGACTGCACATTTAAGAATTCCCTTAACTATCATTTGTTGAACCACAAAAGTTTTACCACCATTATAAGTTAACCGTGGATTCTTACAAGGTAAGGCAATACTTTCCCGTTCTGATCATGTTATTAGAGAAAATTATTAATCTGACCCTATACATTCTCTGAACTACAGAGTTAACTTGGTGAGCTACTAGTCAAACACTTTATATTAGGAAGGCCCAAATCCAATGCACATTGGGTTTAAGCAGAATAAATAAATGCTCACTAACCAGAGCTGAAAGTTGTTACAGGACTAGGTACCACAATGTATTGGAAATTTCTTAAACTTGTAGCTAACCAGATGGCATAACATTCATGTGTGAATCCTCAATACCTATTAACATCTTCTACTGCATAAGATCTTGTATGCAGGGGGGAGAGGTCTCAGAGTGCTAAAGATGTTTCAGAGAGTGCAGACTCTATTTCATTCTGCTCTGAGGCAGTCCAGTCTCTGCATATACACAATACCTGCCACTACAGATTAGGGTTACCAGATGTCCTGATTTTATAGGGACAGTTCTCTCTCTCTCTCCCATAGACACCTATTACCCTCCCTCACCTCCTGTCCCAATTTTGACACCTGCTATCTGCTCAGCCTACTACATATCTTCAACTGTTACTAGAGTTAGAAAAAAAAATCCCAATTATGGATGCCACAGTATTTTTTTTAACCTGTTCCAAATCCTGTTCCAAGTCCAGCGCCCAGAGTTCCAGCTGCAGGCTTATTCCCAAAGATACTATTCCCAGCAGTGCTTGCACCAAAACCTAGGAGTACAAAAGAATCAGTGCACTACTTTAAAGGTAACATTTAACTTCCTCTAAAAGGACTGTAAGCGAACAAGTACCACCACCTGGTTAAGGACAAGTTTGCCATCATTAGTGCACCCAATAAACTTCACATGCTGTTTTTGGAGCTCAAATAGAATTTAAGGCCTTCAGATAGTGAAAAGGTGTTTTTAAGCCACATTAGAGTTTTAAAAAGCTTCTCTGTGACATCTAGATGGGGCTAAGTTTGGGCTGAGAGAAGAGTGGCTGGATTACAGACCACCAATGAAAAAGCAGCCTTGACAGCACATCAGCAAGTACTCCTCTACAAAAGATGGGATGGTGGAAGACTAACCAAATACAGCACAAAATCCTGCCTACCTGAAGAGGAAAGGTAAATCTAGGATTTATAAACCAACTGATGACTCAGCCATTTGAGTATTTAGAGTTCTGCACATAGGTTTGTATTTCTTCTCGTCTCCAATCCCTTGCTGCCACATCCCACATCCTCATCCCACCCCCCTAAAAAAGTAACTGCATAGAGGTTTGCAAGCAGTTCCATTTGCTTATTTTCCACCAATAGTCTAAGATGATAATCAGCCCCACAGATTAATAATGTATGAACATCTACTGTCAGATAGGGAATACACAGCTGAAAATTAACTTGCATGAAAAGATCCTGTTGTCTAGATATGTAATATTGAACACAAATACATAAGTTTTTTCTCAAGGGAAGGCCTGTGAAATCTATGTTGTCTTGTTTCAGAAAATAATATTTAGAGTGAGGAGGTTTGGCATTTGCCACTTCAAATTTCCCCAAAAGAGAGCGATGGCAAAGGGTTTTAACAGTAATATAATAGATGTTCACCACTCAAGCACACCTAAAAACACTATTGCCTCCCAAGATGCGTTTCAATTGCAGATATCCAGATTTTACTGAAAATCTGAAAGGATCTAGATGTGGTAGGAAAACAAGATGTTTTAAAGTTTTTTCAACCCCACTGGGCAAAAGTCCCATTTTTACACTGTTTATACCACACACACACCCCTCTGATTCTTACTGAGGAAGCAGTTCACAACTCAAGTACATAGGAGTGCACAGTTCAATGCCATCTCTTTAATTTAAGTCAAATGCAATCCAAATCTAACAGTAGGCAGATTAATGGTTAAATTGAAGATTGTGAAGCCATCCAATTAAAAAGGTGGGTGGTTAGTACATGCAAGGGCAACAGAGTCAGCGTAACAGCACTAACAAATGCAATACCAAACTACCATCCTCTTATCAGTTGCACAGTGCAAGTATCACTGATTAGTTAAAACAAAGCTGGCTGCAGCCAACAATGTTTGCTACTGAATGTATACACTTCAGAGAATGCAAGTGCTTCAACGCCAAGATTATTAGCAGAAACAGAATGATAGCCAATTACTCTTCTACAAAAGCTGAACACACAGGACTTAAAAATTGACCTTTTCTCAAAGCAAAGAACCCTCCTTTAAGCCTGACCAGCACAAATCCATCCCATGCCTGCTGTATGTCCAGCTCATTTGACAGTGGCCTGACTGTCTTTTGGGAGAGTATTACATTTCACACTTTGATTTTATGCCAACATAAACCAGATTTCAGTAGTTCTAAAACCACTATTTTGCTCAGTTTTAGCATGCCGCTTCTTTTGGTTTTACAGAGCTGAGACCAAAGCTAACATATTTCATGGGACTTATTAAAAAGAGAAAGACATCACTGACTTGGTATCTTACACAATAACCCTCTTATTCACTCAACTTTACTTACTTTTAGACACATTAACGAAATACCCAGTATTTAACAAGTTACTAGTTCAGCTATAAATGAAGTAGTTTGATAATGTACTACAACAAAAACTAAGTTCTACCCTGACACTTACAACAACTTGGAGAATTTGTATATTGTATCTATAGGTTTTATATTGTTTGAACTAACATGTACCAGGTGGTATTTGCTACTAAGTAATGGTGCATTGTTTTTAAAAAATTAACCCTCTACCTTAACTGATTCAGAGAGTACTATCTACAAAGTCTGCAAAGCAGCAACATACTGAACCTAAAACTCCCATACAAATAGAATGCAGAAATCAGTTTATAAGCAAAAGAGGATCAAGTCAATATCCAAGACTTCGAGCTTTCCCATTCAGCAATATGCATCAAGCACAGCTTACCTGAGAATTTTAAGATTCACAATCATTTAGTATAAGATTCAGTGGCCTGGTGTGTGGTATATTCAGTGTAACTAAGAGATTGAATCCCACTTTCTTATATGTACCAAAATTGGCAGTGTTTGTATTGGTTCCTAAAGTCAGGGTTGGTTTATTACCAAAGAGCCCGCTGCCAGTAGTTGTACCAAACGAAGGAGCACTGGTCGTGGTGGTTCCAAATCCAGCAGGCTTACCAAACAGGGTCTGAAAGGAGAGAAATGTGCCTTTAAAACACTGACATCCATGTAACAATAGCATTTCACAGTAAGTGTAATGCGCCTATGTACAAGGTAGATTTAAGGCTGCCAAAGAAACAATCTCCTGATACAAAATTAACAGTGGCCCATTATCTATTGTGTATAAAACTTGGGCATTGGTTTAGTTGGCTGTCAGGAAAACACAGAAACAGCTACAGTGAGATGGAATGAAAAGTCAATTGTATTGCTGAATTAATTTAACAAGTCTATTACAAATAAGTCAGCATCAGTGTGTTCGATATCCAACCAACTGAACGCCAAATTCTGTTGAACTAGTTTTTATTCTGAGCACCTATAAATGCTCTGAAAAACAGAGCTAAGGAACTCAAGAGTCTTTATCACTTCTGCTACAGTTTGGTTCATTTAGCAACCCAAGGGCCTGAAGTCAAGCGTTAGCACATTATGCTAGAGCAAAGTTCATTACCAATATATGTAGACCACATATGAATTGAAAAGTTATTAGTTTAGGATATTTTATAAAATAAATTTTTCCACACACGTATAGGATTTTTATTCCCGGTGTCATATATAGTTCAAAGATACTCAGCCGTGGTTTGGCTCTAACAACAACTTTAGTCTGGTCTAAAGGCTTGTCTTTACTACTGGTGTAAATCAACCTAAGTTACGCTACTTCCGCTATGTGAACAACGTAGCTGGTGTTGACGGAGCTTAGGTCAAAGTCATCAGAAATACTCTGAAGGTTCAGACCACACTACTTTGCAGGAGGACATTAATGCACAGAAACCGGTTATAGGACTCTAAAAATAATTAAGTTTTGACATCCTTAGTCCATTTCATTACTAAGGTACAGACATACCGAACTGCCAACACCAAATCCTGTGTTGGCTTGTCCAAAGAGACCAGTTCCAGTTCCCGTTCCAAATCCAGTGGCAGCATTTGTGTTGGCAGCTGTTCCAAAAAGGCTTCCAGGTTGTGAGGGCTGGGTTGCCCCAAATAAACCCTACAAAAATAAATCTTGTTTGAAAAAAAAAACAAAAAAAACCACACCTGTATCTACCCCTCCCAAAGAACAGTTATATCACTTTTGTTGGACTATTACAAAGATAACTAGCTCTGAAGATCAGAGTTGTTAATCAGAAGCCATGATAAACCCTTTGATACTGAATGGAATAGGTTTTCACCAACCTATATTACAGAAGAATTTACAGCTTTAAACACAGCTAGCTCTCACTCTCTTACCATTGTGTTTGTATTTGGTTGTCCAAGAGTACTGGTGTTCCCAAAAGAGAAGCCAGTGTTCTGCGTTGTAGTGGCCTGGCCAAATGGTTTGCTGAACAGACTGGTAGCCTGCTGGGTCTGCTGACCAAAAAGGCTTGCTGCTGTTCCTGTTCCAAAGCCTGTTGTACCTATGATTCGCAAGGAAATGAGAGTACGGATTACAGCAGGGGCGGGCAAGCGTTTTGGCCCGAGAGTCACATCGGGGTGGGGAAATTGCTTGCAGGGCCATGACTGTAGGGCTGGGCAGGGGGTTGGGGTGGAGGAGGGAGTGCAGTGTGCAGGAAGGGGCTCAGGGCAAGGGGTTGGGGCACAGGAGGGGTGTACGACCAGGCTCAGGGAAGGGGGTTGTGTTGCACACTGCAGGAAGGGACTCAGGGCAGTGGTGCAGGGAGGGGTGCAAGGTGCGGCATGGAGTTGTTGTAAAGGATGCAGGAGGGATTCAGGATGTGGGCTCCGGCCCCGCTTACCTGGAGCGGTTCCAGAGTGGCAGCAGGACCAGGGCAGGCTTCCTACCTGCCTGCCCTGGCCTGGCTGCTCCGCTCCTCAAAGCAGTCAGCACCACATCCCTTCTTGACCTGGGGAGGGAACAGAGGGCTCTGCGTGCCTGTAGGTACCTCCCCCGAAGCTCCTATTGGCTACAGTTCACCATTCCCAGCCAATGGGAGCTTTGGGAGAGGTATCCACAGGCAAGAACAGCTCATGGAGCCCTCTACTCCCTCTGTCCCAAGAACAGCAGGGACGCGGTGCTGGGCGCTTCCTGGAGCAGAGCGAGGCCCGCAGCAATACTGGGGTGGCAAATCCATGGGCCGGATTCGGCCCACAGGCCATAGTTTGCCCACCCCTGGATTACAGAATTAGAACACAGAGTCAAATCCATGAATTGATTCAAGTAAGATAAATGCACAAACCAGTAATCTAAAATAGATGGTTGAATTCAAAATCAAGTAGCACAGTATCATGTGGAGAGTCATGAATACTATATCCAAAATTTTAAAAAAGTTAATGGTTCATGTACCCTGTTAGATGTGATTTTTTTAACTTGCTTGTAATCATCAGTGCTAGCATTAAACAAATACTGGGATTGATTCTAGAGTGACTGCTTGCAAGTGTGATAAATATCCTCTCATAGATCTGACTGACCCATGACATGTTTTACATGGTAGCCGAACCTGCATTGTACCAATTGGAATGTGGTGTCAACATCTGACTAGCCTAATTGCATAGAGGGAGGGAAGGCAACCAAAAATGGCTAGTGAAAGGAACAGTTCTTGCAGATGACACCCAAAGGCTATTACCTAGCAACTTCTACGGCTGCCAATACATAGGACTGTCTAAACTCCTCCCAAATACAATTTTTAATTTTTATTATTATTATTATTGTTTCAGCCTCTAGGAGAAACACTTGAGTAGTTCTGCTTGTGTGTGACTGACAGGAAGTGCTGAAAGTACACAAACTTATCAAGCCACATCCAAAGAAATGAGTTTTGCACTTTGTTCATGGTCACTGTCATCTCTTCAATAATTTCTATGGTCTACCTCCAGCGCTTATAAAAGTTTGTCTTTTGCTCAAAAACCCACCTTTCCTGATAAGTTCCTCTGGACCAGACAATGGACATCATGGCCACAGAAGAAATGATGTATGGCCAATCTCATGTGGGGCTTTGCATTGTGTACAAAAACCATACCCAATGATGGCTCACTTAACCCAATCCACAAGAACTTTAATGTGCCTAAGGCAAGATCTTACTCCTTGATGGAGCAGACATTCACTGGTATTTATACAATGCTTGTGCAGTAGTTTCTGTCTTCAGTTTATACTCACTGATTTTATAGTTATACAAAAGTCTGCCCTAATATTGCACATCTCAATGTAGGGAATGTTAGTACAAGTTCTGTATTGCAACTTAGTTAGCAATCTAATCTATTTTTGAGCTATTCTTCCCACGAACACATTTTAGTTTTTGGCTAGCACTGTGACTTCTGAATAAGATTGTTTACTCCACAGGGTGAATTAAAACATGCAAGTAGTGTCACAAGTAAATTACATTCACTTGGCTTTCAGTTATTTTCATTGGTCAAGAGACCCCTGCAATGGAGGGCACAAGCAGCATGCATGTACAACAGGGGTGGGGAACCTTTTTTCTGCCAAGGGCCATTTGAATATTTATAATGTCATTCGCGGGCCGCCTCCCTCCCCCCCCCCCCCCCCGAAGCCCAGGCTGGCAACGGGAGCTGAGACCCCAGCTGGCAAGGGGCCAGCGGGGGAACCCCAAAGCAGTGGCAGGCGGAGTGCTTAGCCCTGCACTGCTTTGGGGTTTCCCCCGCTGGCCCCTTGCCAGCCGGGGTCCTGCCGCCTGCCCCAGTCAGCACCCGCTGTCAGCCTCGGTGTAGGGGATGATCTTCCTTTACCCCTGCCCAGCCTCCCCCCCCCACACACCCTTGACAGTCAGCTCCCCGCGGCTCCTCCTTTCGCTGCCCGGCTAATGGTGGCCATGCAGCGCCAGTGGCTCCCCCAGGTGCTTCCCGGCCCCTTCGCTCAGCGCGGATCCGCCCCAGCCTAGCAGTCCATGCGCGTCCCTGGCCGGCAGCTGCGGCGCATCTTCTCCCCATGCCCCAGTGCCTGACTCGGCCCCGCCACGCCGGGCTCTCCCCGGCCGCTCACTTCCAGCGCGCAGGCCCCGGCCCTCCCTCCGCCGCAGCCCATTGGCTCCCCCGCTCCATTCATCCAGCCCCGCGCCCAGCCTGCTGCAAGGGGGGAGGCGCCGCCGCCTTCCCTTCAGCATCGCCCACTGCCGCCACCTCACCACTCCCGCCGCGCCGCTCTGCCCCCACCGCCACGTTGGTCCAGCCGTCTCTACGGCGCAGTTTTGAGACTCGCCTGCGAGCTGGACTGAATGATTTTGTGGGCCGTATACGGCCCAGGGGCCGGAGGTTCCCCACCCCTGATGTACAAGGCAGCAGGAAGCTAGTGTTTTTCATCTAACAAAGTAGAAGTTATCCTGATTCTGCTCTAATGAAGGAAGCAAGTTCCTGCAAGCGTTAAGTACATTTTCTATTGAGGTTTTGTCCAGATTTAGTTGGCCGAACTGGGCTAGACTCTACTGCCATGTTTGATTGATTACACTACCAATATCATGAAGGAGTTATATTTATCAGTGATTTTTGTCAATGGCACACAAGGACTGTGCTCTTTCTTGTAATGACAGATCCCCGCTCAATATTTATCAAAAAACGTTACATTGGTGCAGGAACTGATGCAAGGTTTGTATAACACAGAAGTGTTTAATAACCAATGTTTGATAACTTTATACATAATCTAGTTGTATAAAGTGCAAGTTTACTAATGTAAATTGCCCTAACAGCAAAGTGGGAAAAGGCTAAGTATCCTTGAATTCTTAAGTACCAAGGTCTATGGCAACAGTAAAGCAAGCAGGTCAATACTTACTGGTTCCAAAAGCAGTTTTATTTGGTCCATATGAAAAACCTGCATTAGTGGTGGAGGAGCCAAACAGTCCAGTAGCTGCACTAGATGTAGCTGTGGAGGATCCAAATAACCCCGCAGCTGCTACCGCTGGATTTGAGGGTCCTTTCCTGTTTGCCTGGTAATCTTCCAAACGGAGTTCCTAACCCAAAAGAAACACTAGTTTTCTTTACGCAGTCATTCCATGTGGGACAAACCAAGTTTGAGCAATTGTGTTGTAGCCCTGAGACTCACTAAGCTCAGAAATTGGACACCCACCATTCCCTCAAGAACAACAACAACAACAAAAAAAACAGGTTATATGGGGGTACATTCAAAGTTTATTGCCACTTTAGAGTGGTTACAGATTTTGATGATATTCTATGCTTAAAGAAACATACTGTCAAAAATAAAATTAACTTAACCCACTAGTTCATGTTAAGCTTGTGAATGTTTCTTTTCAAAGAAACAATGACCCACCTTGTAAAGCTAACAGGGCCTTCTGACTAGGAGAATGTTTGTAAAACAAACAAATCGGCCTTTCAAGTGAAGAGTTAAGACCCTGAAGAGAATTAATACTGGAGAGCTCCACAGCCCCTAACTGCTAATCATCCTCTCATTCCCCCTACAATGAAGAATTGTTCTTTACAGTATGTTTCTCCCTTTCATCCCAAGATAGTCAAAGTCATTTTCAGATCTGTACAGGATGCCATGTTAAGCATTTAAAAGCACAGCTGATGCAAATGAATAGCAAATTGCTCTACTGGATGACAAGTCAACCCGCCACAGGTATGTCACTTTAGAAACTTAACAGCCTTCAAAGAATGACACCATTAAAATGATGCAGGTACTGACGACTGAATATTTTAATGTACTGTATGGACCTAATATCAGAATGCTCATATACCATACGAGTCATAAGACTAAAGTTTAGTGAGGGAGGCTGCTAGAAAGATTAAATCTTTGATTTGACTGACCTCTAGGGATTTGCTTTCGTACTCCTTCATAGCAGTAATGCACTGGTGCTTAGTGCTGATGTTAGTACTAACTCCAGATTTTACCATAGTATCTGTGCCGGTTGGTGGCTGCAAGAAAAGAGTTAGATACTCAATTTGTTTCACGTCCTCCTATGTTTTTAGAAGTATAAATTGCTACTGTCCAGCTACATACTGCCTACATACAAAGTCTAAATTTAGTACAGGAACTGGAATGGTGCAGCATGGTGCTATGTGTAGCTGTGGCCTTCAACAGCAAGCAGCACAGTAAATTCCCCACAGTAATTCTCAGAACTCAGTGCAATTTGCCTTTTTAGTTTGTAATTTTTAAAGGCAACATGTCCCCAGGCTTCTGATATAACTCTCTAAACCCTTTGAAAGTTTGAAACCCCAACAACCTTTCTCCCTATCCTTGGGAGGATCACATGTGCTCAAGTTTGACTTCACTATTCTGTCCATTCCATTGAAGTTCATCATTTCCTGAAAGACTATCAGTGAAAAGTCTCCATTTCTATTAGGATGCTGCCATACTTTGTGTGCACTCTCAGCCCTCTAAATTTGTAAAGATCAGTCACAGGGGTGTTTGGCAGGATGCTCTGCGTCATCAGCTGCCCTCCAGGGCAGACAGAGGTTGAAACCTTTCACTATTACCCCATTTTTGCAGCTTCGCCTCTTTCCGACCATCATCCACTTCTCAACTGCCACAGAACCTTCAGGGTCATTATTCCAGACACCTCTTAAAGAGAACTCATCCTAAAGAGTAATCTAGAAAGATTCTTAGTGTTTCAATTAATCTTTCTAAAGCTGCACTGACTCTAAAGGGGACAACATACCACTAACACATACCAATAAAGCTTAGTCTCCACCGCTACTAATAAGAATTTAGTCTTGATTATACAAGAGCTGCAATAGAATGTTAACATTTGTCAGCCCTCTGAAAATTCTATTTTAAATGGCAGCTAGTAATAAAGTCCGTTTGGCAAGAATTCAGACAAGCTCTAGGTCTATACAGCTCTAACAAGTGTAGATGAGAAGTTACTTTGTTTCACATACAATAATTCAAGACTTTTCCATACCAAAGTAAGCTGGTAAATTATTTCTGGACAACTGCTTGCACAAGCTGCCTCCACTGCAACAGCTCTACTGAAGCGCACATGCCTTCTACAACTGCCTATGGATCAGTTATTTTATTCCACAGATCCTAGCAAGCCAACATTTTAACAGCAGAATGTACAGTTCTCTACAGTAAGCAGAAGTTAGACCTTAAGAAAATAAACAGCACTTACATTAAATTTAATGGTAGTCCCAGTTGGAGCAGCAGTAAAGCTAGTTGGCCCAAAGAGAGAGCCAGAGGTACCCCCAAAAGGGTTGGAGGCAGTGTTAGTGGTTCCAAAGAGACCTCCACTGCTGGTACTTGTTCCAAAGTCTGTAAATAAGAAAAAGAATCCATATTAAAATGAAAGTTATTTGAGATGTTCTAAGTGTGCTTTTTTTTTAGGAACTACAACCAAATTATTTTATTTAACTCACACTAGAGTACTGAGATGTGAAAGTCAGAGTTAAGTTTCAAAATCATGCATTTAAGCTTAAAAACTTTTCTTCAGCCTCCTTTCATATACCACTTAGATGTCTTTGAAATAGCTCACAATTTCACTGATTGAGGGCAAACGTGGGATAGGTTTCATGAGATAGTCGTGTATATAGCCTATAGATCAAAAGTTGTTAAATATATTAAAAACAGCCCAAGATGGCCAACATGACCGTGTCTGGCTATTTATATTATACCCTCCCTAACCGCTATAGTGCTACAGGTTAGATCCTAACTTAGGTTAACCTCTTAGGGGAAGAGACTATATTGTCTGTCACACAGAATGCCTATTTGTAGGAGACCATGATACAGCTGCCTTAGGTTATATGCAAACAATGCACTTGCAGTGGCAAAGACCAGCCAGAATCAACGAATACAGGTAGGATCAAATATGTCACAAACTAATCCAAGATAATGTAGAACTACCTATCACCATGATATTAAGAAAGCAGGTTTCAAGTTTAATCTTGTCTGGCACAGATGTCATCCTGCTTATCTGATGAACATCTCCTGTTCTGAAAGCTCCCCAATCGCCTGATTTTCAACACTCTCTGAATTACCGACAAGCTTCTTGAACCTCTAGAACCTTTCAAGAGGTTCTCTGAAAGTTTTTCATAATACAGTGAAACCTCGATATAATGGACTAATTCGGAGGAGGGGGTGTCCATTAAAGCCGAAAGTCCGTTATTTAATAATTTAAAAAAATTATTAAATAACGGACTTTCGGCTGACAATGGACACCCCCTCGCCCGAATTAGTCCATTATATCGAGGTTTTACGGCCGCCCGCCCGCCCGCTGCCGGGAGCCGCCAGCCCGCCCGCCCGCCCGCTGCCGGGAGCCGCCAGCCCGCCCGCCCGCCCGCTGCCGGGAGCCGCCAGCCCGCCCGCCCGCCCGCTGCCGGGAGCCGCCAGCCCGCCCGCCCGCTGCCGGGAGCCGCCAGCCCGCCCGCCCTCCCGCTGCCGGGAGCCGCCAGCCCGCCCGCCCTCCCGCTGCCGGGAGCCGCCAGCCCGCCCGCCCTCCCGCTGCCGGGAGCCGCCAGCCCGCCCGCCCTCCCGCTGCCGGGAGCCGCCAGCCCGCCCGCCCGCCAGCAGGCAGGCAGGATCCGGGAGCAGCCAGCCAGCCAGCCTGCCCGCCCACAGGCTAGTGCCAGAGGACATGCTAGTGCCAGAGGACTGAATAGTGATTTTATTCCTGTACTGCTGCAGGGATTAAAAACTAAAATGAAACTGATTCGATAGGAAGATCAAGTCTTGTAACTGGACAAGCTGCAAACAGTAATATCAGCCAATGTATTTGAGATCCATGTCCCAGAGTCCTAGTTCTGGATTTTACTATACAGTAGACTCTCGATTATCCAGGATGATAGGGAAAAAAATAATTCTGGTTAATAAAATCCTGGATAATCACCATCCATAGGAAATATGCGGAGTGGGGGTTGATTCACCAGCCATCCTGCACCAGGGGGAGGGGGTGTTGGTTCACTGGCTCCCCTGCGCCCTGGTGGGGTTGTTTTGTGTGTGTGCTTGGGGCAACAGCAAAGCCAGAGCCGGCCCTGCGAGTTGCACATATTTTTTTTGACATCCTGGTTAATCCACATCCTGGTTAATCCAATCCTGGATAATCGAGAGTCTACTGTACAAATAACATACCAGTTCACCTATTAGTACTGTGGATCTCAGTAAATACTATTGTTGGCAAAGCTTCAGGGAAAAGGTAGTGAAGGCACAGTTATAATGAATCTACATTTGTTCATACATGTGTTTCATGCTAGTTTAACAATTATCCTTCAAAGTTTACTTAAATCAAGGAACCAGAGCTGGAAAACATGCAGTAGTTTCTACTCACTTCCAAACCCAGCTGGTTTATTCTGAGCAAAGGCATTATTCTGGGATGAGAAGAGACCTCCACCAGTGCTGGCAGTCCCAAACAAGCTGTTGGAAGTTCCAGTTGATGTTCCAAACCCAAACCCAGTGCTTGTGGAGGAGGTGGCTGGTTGGCTGAATGTACTTGAACCAAACAGTCCTCCTGAAAGCAGAATACACAACAGGATTAAAGTTAAAACAGCTATTGTCAACAACACTGTGTGAATAAATTAGAGTAATGAATTCAGATTACTGAGGACTCCATTATATAGCAACTTCAGCCATACCTGGTTTAGTCTGTGTGTTCCCAAAGAGGCTTCCTGTGTTATTGTTTGACCCAAAGGCTGATGTTCCAAATGCTCCTCCACTGGTAGTACCAAAGCCTGCATCTACACAACAACAAAAGAAGTTGGATAATGAGACAGGTACATACACACAGGAACCACATACTCCTGCTGTACTCCCAAGCTTTCCCTAGTTACTTGCTCCATGACTATGAACAAGTCACAGTCTCAGTTTTCCACCTGAGTTATGCAATTTAATATTTGTACAGCACTCCGGAAAAAATGAAATACTACAAGAGAGTGTTTAGTATCAGTCATCTATGTTGGAATACAAAAATTCCTGTTCCATATTGAAATGTTAAAAGTAAACAATGGAAATCTCTACATTTAGCATTACTTTCACTCCTCAACTGAATAGCTAGATTTGGCAGCAATACATAAAGCTTATTAATGCAAATTTAGAAACACTGCAATGAATTTTATCAGCCATTAAGCCAGTACAAGAACATTAGAAATCCATAAGGGATAAGCATGTCCTGTTTATAACAGCAATATTTTTCAACATGAAGGAACTGCCTTTGAATACTGGACTTACCCCATTAAGAATCTCTACTGTAGCTACTCATTTTGATAAGTACATCATCCACTTAATTTGTTTGCCAGTGCATGAAAACGTACTTTTGAATCCAATTCAGTTTAATGTGGTGGGTAAATACAAAATTCTGTCATGTCCAACTAATTCCCACTCCCATTCATTTCTCTTTATCTGTAGTTTACAGTTCCAATTTGCAGATGACTTCCAACTACCATTCCCACTACCAGTAGTTTTTCTTCATTAAAAAACCAATGGTAGCTCTATTACTTACTTTGTCCAAATGTTGACGTAGTCCCAAAGCCACCAGTGCTGCCTCCAAATGGAGTTCCAAATGATTTGTTAAACATTTTCAAGATGTATCAGGTTTTCATAAACCTGGAAAGTAAGCAAATAGTTCAGTGATTCATTAAACCCAATTTTGAGAAGTAACTTCTCAGATTCTTTACAACCAGAGTCAGTAGCACTAAAGTTCAGAACCCTTGAATACCTAAGTCGCAAAATACATCATCCCAAGATAAAATCCTGCATTACCCTCATGGAAGAATCATTCTTCAGGACAGTCAGAAATTCAATTTAGATGTAGGAATCAGGGGAAACTGACAACCTAATCATGGGAACTTTCAGTCTTTGAAAAGTCAGTCAAGAAGCTAATTGGATTAAAATGTTGCCAAATTGTCATTCAAGAACAATATAAAGTTCCACCTAAAACCTTTATAAACCCTGCTCCTGTCCATTATATTTGCAAGCTGTGATGAGCCAAGTAGCTTCATCCAGGAGTCTAAAATACCAGTTTCTGTAGAATTTAAGCTTTCATCAGAAGAGTTTTAATCTAATTACGGTTACCAAGAACCCTCCTACATGTCAAACAAGAAGAGCCACGACAACATTCTCCTGGGTCCAAATATAAAAATCTCTAGTGCCTCAGTTGCCGATCACAGCTTTACAAAACAGTGAATTAGTGACACCCTTGGCAGTTTTGCTGATGCTATTTAGATCGCTATGGGCAGCAGTAACTGTAAAATCATGACAATTTCAGACTATTTCTTGGGAAAATCAGCAGCAACCGTGGCAGGCACTGTAATTATTCACAGGGTAGGAGGAACCTCACCTCCACCTCTCCCAAAAAGGAGGCAATGGAAGGAGAAGAACAAAGATCACTCCCCTTAGAGCTTCCAGGAGGCTTTGGGAATGAGAAGAGACCTCATTCTCCTTTCCAGCAGTTGGTGGGAGAAGGGGATGCTTCAAATTTCAGACTCTTTCTAGCTAGAAGCTGATACAAAGAAACCAAAGCCCTTCAAGTACTATGGCAGAAATTCCAGAAGTCCCCCCACCCCCCCAGCCTCTGGACAGAAGGGGCCAGAACTTTACCAAGACACTGAAGTCCAAAGACAGCAATGGTGATACCTGGCCCCATTCATAAATTTGTTACTTCGTATTGGTAGATGTCTGTTACGTTTTCTCAGGTTTTTTCTTTACATTCTGTACACCGTGACAACCAAGGAGTAAGCTATATTTTTTCATCTCTTCTGACTACTTCACCTACATTCTGGCATACAATCTATTTCCATCAGGACTTCCACTAATATTTTGAACAGCACCTGCTTCACCCCATTTCCCTGGGTGCGAGGTCCACAACAAGCAACATTCAAATATACTTTTTTGGTGATGTACATAAACTTGACGGAAGTGGGTATCTTAAACAGACCAATAAAAAAAAATAATGAGAACTGACACACTACTCTTACTCCAAGTATTCTATTTGTTGAATATCTCAAACAAGACATAGGAAATGAGAAGGCAGTGTACAGACATTACGCTCATAACAGACCTTTTGTGATATCTTTTTGAATTTACTACTCACCCCATTGTTACAGAATTTCCTTAACTACTTTTGAAGAACTATGGAAAAAGCCTTTGGAAAGCCTAACAGAATTGTAACCATATTTGGCTATTTAAAGACTAACAGATACAGGCCTGATTTTTCCTGGTCATCCTAGTATTTTATTTACTGAGATGCTGGGTAATGTTACTCCAATCCCAGCTGCAGCCCAAATACCAAGATAACATTTAACAGATTATTCTAACCATATCCTTAACCTTTTAATTAAAAAAAAAAAAAAAAGAGACATGATAGATTCCCCAGCCAAGGTTTTGTCCACAATAAGAAATTACATAATTTCTCTGCACCAGTGCTACCAACTGGAGAGGCTGCTGCATAGACAGGGGGCAGGTGTTTTTACCACTGTCAAAAAATGCCTATGCCCTGTCTGTGCTACTTCCAACACTGGTAAAACTACGTGTACAATGGTGCAGAAGACTGCTTATCTTTCCTAGTCTGTATGCAATGTTATTGTAGCCGTACTGTTCCCAGAATATCAAGAGCGACAAGGTGAGTGAGGTGATGCATCTTTTATTGGATCAACTTCTGTTATAGAGAGAGACACAAGCTTTTGAACTTACACAAACCTTGACTTGAAGAAGAGTTCTATGTAAGCTCAAAAGCTTGTTTCTCCATTCCAACAAAAGTTGGTCCAAATAAAGAAATTACTTCACCTACCTTGTCTCATGTTTCCTAGTGAAGTCCTCAAAGATGCCTATTATATCTCATGTGTCTTCTAAAGAACAATTCACAGTCAGCATGTTGATGGAGTACCAAATGTATGGTATAATTTAATGATAAACTGTTAGCAGCTCAACAATTTTTTCTTCTTTAGTTTCTTCAAAGTTCTCCCATGAGGAACATCCAGACACAGCAATTTATTGCCAGCCAAGTTCTTAAGCTGTTCCCCAACATTTTCAAAAAAACTCTGAAAGTCTCACCTTTGCCTATCCCCTGGTTACTCTTTGCAGATGACATGTTTTCCCCCATTCCTCCTATTATCCTGCATGATGAAGACATACACAGCAATATTAGCTTCTCTGTAGTCTCCTTATCTTACGTTTGTCTCCTTTACACCTTTGTGATAAAAGGCCATACCTACACTAAAGAACTGAACTGCTCTTACACAGCTATGATGCCTTTACCAAAAAATAAAAGGGGGGCTAGGCCTGAGGCCTGAACTAAAGTTAAGCCTTGCAGAGAGAAAGTGTGAGCAAGAGTCAGGACAAGTCAGGCCCTGCCTGATTACAAAGCAGATGCCTGCTTGAAGATTCACTGTCCAATACATGGACTTGGCAACAATAGTTCTGGCTTTGCAAAAACACAACCACTCTTAGGCACTAAGTCTTCAAATAAACATGTTCCAGAAGAGTAGGACCAGAACACCTTGAAACAAAGTTATGGTGTAAACCAGATGTTCTCAAACTGGGGTCAGGACCCCTCAGGGGTTATGAGCTTATTACATGGGGGGTTGTGAGCTGTCAGCCTCCACCCCAAACCCCACTTTGCCTCCAGCATTTATAATGGTGTTAAAGTGTTTTTAATGTATAAGTGGGGGGTCACACTCAGAGGCTTGCAGTGTGAAAGGCGTCACCAGTACAAAAGTCTGAGAACTCCTGGTGTAAACATATTCCCTGAAGATTATACAGGGACATATTGGCCCCTCTTAAAGATAAGGTTAGGATGATATGGTGATGGATAGAGATGTATTGATCAAACCAACATGTACAAGGTAAAGGGGTGGTAACTAACCACCTCAGAGGGGTAAAAATGTAACTTATTTGTATCAGTGTATATTTAAAAAAAAAATAAAGGTCACAGAGGGTGTGTCTTTGGCCAACTGAAGGGGGAATGGAAAGTCCAACCATTCACTGAGCCATGTACATTGTCACAGGCATACTTGTGTTAGTGTAAATGTAGACAATGATCCGGGGAGCTAGGACCATGCTTCATTGACAATAAACTTGGCCAAGTGCCTTCACTACAGAACCACGTCTGTGGTCTTTTGGGGAAGTTCAGTTAAGGTCTGCTGGGCCAGTTATCTGTGCACAGCCAGCACAGCACACACAAAATGCGCACACAAAAAGCAAACAGACTACAAAAAGTAACCGTCCCTCTCTATTCAACACTGGGCCTCAGCTGGAGTACTGTGTCCAGTTCCAGGAACCACACTTTAAGAAAGGTGTGGAGAAACTGGAGAGTGTCAAGAGGGGAGCAATAATAAAAGGTTTAGAGAAACCTGACCAATATAGAAAGACTTAAAAACTGGGCATGTTGCAACTGAACTCATGTTGGGGGGGGTGGGGGGGAAGGGGGTGCTTCAAAAAATTCTGCTTACATAGACAGGGCCCTCAAACCAAGAGGTACATGAGTAATAGCCATTCCTTTGCTCCAGAACAATCTGTATCAATCATCTTTTATAGCTTTAAAAAAAATCCTGTGCTGCTTCCAACCATGTTCCTAATGACCGTTAACCAACTTCTCTGAACTTAGTTGAAGTTAATCACAACGATTTTTGTCCCTGTTACAATTTATCCATCAGGGTCTATTTACATCAGGGGTCGTCAACTGTTCAGAAGTGGCATGCCAAGTCTTCATTTATTCACTATAATATAGTTTCATGTGCCAGTAATACCTTCTAAAAATGTTAAAATGTCTCTCAAATATATACCTAAACTCGCTGTATGCAAAGTAAATAAGATTTTTAAAATGTTTAAGAAGCATCACTTAAAATCAAATTAAAATGCATATCTTATCCGTTTAGTGTGATCCTTGTCTTTGCTTTTCCTTTCTAAGTTTTCCAATGTCTGGCACATTTGTATAGTTTAAGCTACACACAGACTTCTGAGTGATCAATTGTTAACCAGTTCCGAGAGGGACAGAAGACAGATTTCATATGTGAAAATACCTGTTCACACAGGTATGTGTATCAAAATGCTGAAAGCATTGCAAATGCAATTTTCTTCAAACAGTTAAATTTCACTGGCAGAGATGCCCAGCAAGTCAGAATAGAGGCCCCATGTCTCTCGGTAGCTTTAAGTGCACTCCGCAGATCTCCAAACTTTGATGCCCACAATTCAGAGCTTTTTAACTGAATGAACAACATTTCAAAGCCTTCAACACCCATCCACTGAAATACAGACAAATCCAAGTCGATTCCGTTTAACTTTTCAGGTTTAATTAGAAAAGAAAGCATTGAGCCAAATCGTTGCAAAATTGAAATCGGTCAGAAAATTCTGATTCCAGTTCTTGCATGTACATTCCAATCTCATAGATACTGACAGTGCAATGTGCCGATAGCTCTTATGTGTTGGAAGCACCAGAAAGTCGAAGTTCAAATATCCCAAGAAAAACTGCTAGTTTTACAACAACTGACTTCCAGGTTTCATAAAGATCCAGACCTTTTGCCCTGCGCCCTAGAGACAGGGCTTGAGTTCATTTAGGTGAGGGGTAATGGGGTGATGTTAGAAACATGAGCTTACACAGTCATTTGTCATCATCCAGTTCAGGATAGTTTTGTCCTTCTTCCAACAAAAAGGCCTTGAGTGCATCAAAACAGTTTACAAAGCACACTGAAACCTTGCCACAACGTAGCCACAAATTGCTGCTGTGAAGTGAAATGAACAGACCCCTAACTTTGCCTTCTTAGGAGCTGACATTTTGTCAAATGTACCCCTTAACTTACAGTGGGGGGAAAAAATTGTGACAGATGACACAGACATCAAATGCAATGCACTATTCCACGTGACAGGATAGCAATGTAAGCAGCAAATCAGGATTTAAAAATATCCCAGTACAGTGGTGCTGGAACAATTTATAAGGTGGGGATGCTGAACTGCACCCCCTCTTGCCCCTGACTGCACCCCTCACTGCCACAGGCTGGGGCCAGTGGCATAGGCACCAACTCCGTGGGCGCTCCAGGGCTGGAGCACCTATGCTCCGCACCCACTGGCAGTCAGGCTCCCAGCACTACCCCCTATCCTGAGCAGGCCATCCCCACATCTCCTCCCAGCGCTTGCCACCATGAAACAGCTATTTCGTGGCATATCAGGCTATGGGAAGGAGGCGGGAAGAGCAGGAACACTGCGCGCTATGGGGAGCAGACGGGAAAGAGGCGGGGCCAGGGTGGGGATTCAGGGAAGGAGTCCAATAGGGGCAGGGAGTGGCCAGAGTTGGGGCAGGGGACACAAGCTCCCACCAGCGCCAAGAGAAGTTGGTGCCTACAGCCAGTGGGCCACAGCTGGGGGCCCTGGGCCGGCAGCCGGGATCCCAGGATGGCAGCAGAGCACCAGAGACCCATGCCTGGGACCTGGGGTGGGGAGTGGGCTGAGCAGGGCCAGTGGACAGGACCCTGGGGGGCAGGGGACCTGCATCCAAGACCCAAGGATGGCAGAAGAGCCCCAAGGCCAGGACCCAGGCAGTGTGAGTGTCACTGAAAATCATCTCAAGTGCCACCTTTGACATGTGCCATAGGTTGTGACCCCGGTCTAGATCCAAAGGCTAGCAGTACACTCACAATATGTTATTTTCTATGCATAGTGATAAAAATATGCTTACATTCCATTGACCTGAGATTTAGTCTTACCACAGTCCCTGACACCCAGACACCAGCAATCAATAGTGCTGCATCCACTTCTATAATTTAACTTCTCTTTCCTTCAGCAAGAGCACTGATTGATATTTAAGGTCTCTCAACACTTGCCTTTCCAATTCTCCCTTGCCCCAACTCACATATTTACAGCAACTTCTACTACTACTATTGATATCCCTAGCATTTATCTAACCTAAGGGCTTCTCTGAACTCCTGCTAGTTCCCCCCCAACTGCTTTAACATACAACCAACAATTTTCATTTTTAAACCAGGCTCCCTTCTGGATGAGTTGGAGATGGAAGATTCTCCCATCCTCCCCTAAAAGTACTCTGGTGCCCAAACTTAATGAAATCCTCTCTTACATGCACAAGATTAATTCACCCCATCCAGGTAACCATTCTGTCTCATTTAAAAACTGGTGCCATTCATAACTAGCGGGTAGCTAATGTGAAGAAAAGGTGATATCACTTCTCTATCTCCCACCACATCCCATCTATAGCTTTACTCCACAAGTTACTAAGCACTAGAAATTTTTATTCTTTTACAGCACCAAGTAAATCAAGGTTTACGTGATTACCTGTAATCTCCCCAAAGGTTACATGTAACTACAGTTACT
Source organism: Sternotherus odoratus (assembly GCA_032164245.1). Taxonomy (NCBI): domain Eukaryota; kingdom Metazoa; phylum Chordata; order Testudines; family Kinosternidae; genus Sternotherus; species Sternotherus odoratus. Next base: position 296,101,238 of record JAVMKO010000001.1, read on the forward strand.
CATCTCCAAAACATACATAATCACTGTAGAGGTAACAAAGAGTCCTGTGGCACCTTAAAGACTAACTATAAAGTATAGAAGCATAAGCTTTCGTGGGCTAATACCCTGAACTGAGACCAGTCCCCTCACCAAAGTCAAACACCTCCACAAACATCTCTTAATATTCAGTAAACCATCCTAATTGATTTATTAAAAAAAATAATAATAATAATATTAGAAAGTTCAGAGATGAGCCCTATAACTATCATCTCATTACCATACCAGGAGCCAGGACAGGGGAACTCAAGCTGCTTCCACCAGACGCAGGTTGTGGGCCAGAAGACGATTAATAAACACAGCACGATTCGCAGATGTCTTCTGAGACCCCTCACCACCAACAACCCCGCTGAGGAGACAGGTCACTGCCACCCCCCAAACCCATACACCCCAAACCCTGGAGACACAGCCCATCACCTACCACCCTCCCAGGAGACCCCCCCCCAGTCCCCTTCTATAGAAGGCCCCCCACCAACCCTGCACACACACACACACACACCACCAACCCCGCTGAGGAGACAGGTCACTGCCACCCCCCAAACCTATACACCCCAAACCCTGGCGACACCGCCCATCACCCTCCCAGGAGACCCCCCCCCCAAGATATACCCCCCCAGTCCCCATCTATAGAACACACACCACCAACCCCGCACACACACCACCAACCCTGCACACACACACACCGCTCTCTCCCCCCTCCCCCCCTGGGAGGTGAGGCACGACATGACCCGCCCGGGTCGTGCTCTTCCCCGCCCCCCGCCCCGCGAAACTCAACAGCAACCCCTCCCCCCTTTTGACGGGGCAGCCTCTGTGGGAAGTAGCGCCCCACAGGGCCCAGGGAGACCTTCGGCACCCCGCATCCCCCAGGCAGCCCAGCAGCGGGCAGAAGCCGCCGCCCCCCCCCCCGCCGGGCAGGAGGCAGAGGCCCGAGGCCCGCGCTCGGCCGGCGAGTCGACTGGTCCGAGCCGGAGTCCGGCTCCCCCCGGGGCCCTCGCCCGCCCCCCGGCGTCCGTCCCGCCCGCTCCTTACCGAGAACCCGGGCCCCGCCGAGGCAGCGACTCGACCGCGCCGAGACCGAGCGGCGCCGCCACGACGTCCGCCGTCGCCTCACAGGGGGGGAAACTGCGTCACACTCCGCTCGCGCTCCTACCCTCCCACCGCGCGCCGCCTCCCCGCCGCGCCCCATTGGCCCGCCTCGTCCCCGATCCGTCGGCCTATTGGCTGCCGCCGTTTGAAAGCGAGGCAAGTCCCGCCCTTGGCCAGGCTCCGCCTGCTGATTGGCGGGAAGGTGTTTCAGACGTCACGACCGACCGGCGTTCTCATTGGTCAACACTAGAGCGGTTGCTGTTGGGTGAAGAACCAGAATCCGGCTTCTTCCAGCGGCCGCTGGGGCTTCCCCACATCCGGGTCACTGAATCACCTCTCTAAAGGGCGGGGGGGAAGGGTAGGGCTACCGCCAATCAGAAGGCAGCCTGGCGTTGCCTTGGCAACAGCAAGGGAGGGTCTCTGTCAGCGGGGAAGAGAGGTTCTCCTGAGCCACGTGGGTAACAGCGCCCCCTAGGTGCCCCAGAGTAAACCACCCGCCCCGGCTTGCCTTCTGCCCCACAGTAAGCACCCTCTGCTCCTGCCTCCCACCCAGCCAACCCCACAGCACAGGCAGCCCCACAACCTCAGCCAGCTGCCCTAACCACTGGGCCGCACTGCCTCCCCCAGGAAGCCAGCCAACTGCAGCCCTGCAATGCAGTGCCCCTGCCAGGGCCTGAGCTGCCTGGACAGAAACACCCTCCGTGCTCTCCTACTGCGCCCGCAGCCTCGCCTGTTCCGAAGGCACGTTAAAGCCTTTAATGAGGGAATATCTTTCACCCCACTAAACTGGTCTCACCGATATCCTGGGACCAACATGCCTCCAACACTTGTATTGTTTCCCAAGCACTATCAGTCTACTCAGTGTGCTACGAAAAGCAGATGGGGTCCTGTTCCAAGGAGCTGAGACTCTAAAAGGACCCATCCTGCAAGCTTTTATGCCCATTTAACTTTAACATGGGTGACCCCATTAAAATCAAACTAGACTGGCAATAGAGTCTGACCTTCTAGATTAGAAAGTTTGATAGGCAGTATAAATATACTAAATGAAGGTTAGATGAAGCAGTACAGAGCTTTTTTTCTCTCTCTGTTTTACACTGCTTTCTTTGATATTACTTGGTGACCAGATGTCCCGATTTTATAGGGAGACTCCCAATTTTGGGGTCTTTTTTCTTATATTCCTATTACTCCACCTCCCAACCCTCTGTCCCAATTTTTCACATTTGCTGTCTGGTCACCCTATATTACTAATCTTATTTCTTAGGTGGGTAACTGAGACATGGAGCAGAGAAGTTGCCTGCTCTAGCTCTCACATAGGTGTCAGTGGAACAGCCTTCAGCTCCAATACCCAGTCTTCTGTTTCAACTATTACTTGCACAGAACTTGGAGGGAGGATCACAAGACGGAAGAGTTTGGAGGGGACACCAAGAATTCAGTGGGCCTACATGGCTGGAAATTTCACTAAAGTCAGAGTATTTGTAAGCAGTTCTCTTAATCAAGAACCAGTTTAGTTTTTGAAATATGAACTCATTACACATCACCACCAAGCATGGAATACATGAAACAAATAACTAGCTGACAATCCCTCCCCCATTGTATTTGTAGGTGTAGCCACTAAAGCATACAGTTTACATTCTCTTAGACAATGTCTTTACTAGCATAAAAATAGATTATTTTTTTTCACCAGGCCTTTTACTAACATCAGGCTACCTCTGTACAATATATCTCCATGAAGCAGTCTGGCCTAATGAATACATCACAGGACTCAGGAGACATAGGTTCAATTCCTGGCTCTTCCACTGGCTCTTCCACCACTGCAGGGTGACCCAAGACAATCACTTCCCTCTCTATGCCTCAATTTTCCCATCTGTAAAATGGGGATGATGATACCAACCTCCTTTGCAAAGGACTTTGTTTGAAAAGCACTACATAAGAGCTAGGTATTATAATTATGTGACGCTTGCTAGGTGGGAGGGGTCACATTGTGTATTACCTCTGGTCTACTCTGAAAGGTTATGAGCACCGACCAGGTAATTGACAAGAGATCTGTTTGTGTATTTCTTCTGGGAATAAGCTATACTTGTAGAAGTCACTTTCAAACCAGCATAACCACAATGTAACTCTTTTGCTAGAAAATTACCCCCTTCCCCACACACACACTCACATAAAATCGATGCAAAACTTGTGCATGGACCATGCCTTAAACCAAACTCAGTGCATCCACACTGCTACTTGTACACATCTAAAGGAATCCTTTAAAAAACAACTTAAGTCCAAGGAAGGCAAATTAATGGTCCATTTTAGTCAATTTCATGGTCATATGATTTTAAAAATAATCATTGTCATGATTTTAGTTATTAAATCTGAAATTTACAGTCTTGTAATGTTAGGGGTCCTGACCCAACAGGAGTTGTGAAGGGGCTGCAAGGTTATTGTAGAAGCAGATGAGTTCATGGAGCATCCATCCAGCAATAGCTATTAGCCAGAATGGACCCACAGCTGGAGGGGCAGCGGGGGCCAGGGCAGTGTGGGGCAGGGGAAGCAGAAGCCTGGGGGCAGGCCCGGGGGGAGCGGGGCTGCGGCATTGTGGGGGCAGGCCCGGAGCAGTGGGAGCGGGAGCATGGGGCAGACCGGGGGCAGGCCCAGGGCTGCGGGGAGCGGCGCAGGCGGGGCGGATGGCCCAGGAGGGCGGAGCGGGGGGCGGTGCCGCAGCCGGCCGGAGAAGGACGGAAGGGGAAGCGGGTGAGCGGGGGCCGGGGAAGGAGGCCGGGTCAGCGGGGAGGGGGACCGGGGCGGGAGCCGGTTCTAGGCCGCGGGGCAGGGCCAGGCCCCTGCGGGAGCTGAACCGGGCGGGGCTCAGCCCGCGGGCGGCCGCCGCACCCTTGGGCGCAGGGGGAAGGAGGGGAGCCCCGGAGGGTGGGGGGCAGGAGCTGGGACAGGGAGTGGGGAGGGGGGACAAAAACTGGGGCGTAGAGTGTAAAGGGGTTGGCAAGGGAGAGGGGGTTGTGGGGCAGACATCAGGGGAGGGGTTGAGGGGCAGGAGCCGGGGGTTGGGGCAGGAATAGGGTTGGAGGGTCACTGGGTTTCTGTTTTGTGTCCCCTTCCCCTAGCTGACTGAGGTGGGAGACCTTGGGCAGCAGCTTTGGGGAGAGCACAGACTAGGGACTTGGGGACCCCACCTTCCTCCCCCAAGCTGCTTCCGGGCTTGGGGGGTGTTTGTGGAGGTTATCAAACTTATGACACAACTGAGTGGGTGTGTGGCTGTGTTTCAGGGCTGGGCCCCAGCGCATCAAAACCAGAGGGCATATTTGTCCAAGGCCCAGGCAAAATCTATGTCTCTCCCAGCTCTGGCGGCCAGTCCCACACCACAGGAGCTCAGAGGAAGGCACTTCCACTGAGCGGTGTTCATGTCTTTCCTTCCTTCCCAGTAACTGGGGATGTTCGCTTAAAATGCTGACTGCAGGATACCCTGGTCTTTAACAAGGAGGTGACCACCCCAGTGTCTTGTGGCTGTGTGCACAGGGACCAGTTGCCTGTCTCTGGGTGACAGGCCAGGATGTCCGTGTCACCTTTGGCCTCCCTGCCTGAGTAGGAAAGGGCCGCTCGGTGTTTAAAGCCACTTTCCCTCACCTGCAGATCTAGCAGCTTTGATCAGTATGGAGAGTTCCAGGCTGGACAAAATCATGGATAGAATAGACTAGGGAGAACAATCCTGCATTGTCTGGGGAGACTAGAATAGACTAGATGAGTTTCTCTTCTGTGACTGTATTGTTATGTTCGAGTTGCTTCCCTCTAAGCTAAGGGTAGGTCTACACTTAGGAAGGTGTGTATAGACCAGGGGTCGGCAGCCTTTCAGAAGTGGTGTGATGAGTCTTCATTTAGTCACTCTAATTTAAGGTTTCGCGTGCCAGTAATATATTTAAACATTTTTAGAAGGTCTCTTTCTATAAGTCTTTAATATAGAACTAAACTATTGTTGTATGTAAAGTAAATAAGGTTTTGAAAATGTTTAAAAAGCTTCATTTAAAATTCAATTAAAATGCAGAGCTCCCCAGACTGGTGGCCAGGACCTGAGCAGTGTGAGTACCACTGAAAATCAACTCGCGTGCCGCCTTTGGCACGTGTGCCATAGATTGCCTATCCCTGGTATAGACACTGCATGCCCAGCTAGCATGGGTATGAGTAGCAGTGTTACTGTAGCCGGTGACACTAGCCGGGAAAAAACACAGTTCAGACATCAGCTTTTAAATCCTTCCCTGACTTACACCCTGTGTGGTAATAGGCTTGATGGCGGGTTTGTCCCGGTTGTACAAGGTGTGAGGTAGAGACAGCCTTACTATTTTCAGGGCCCTCACTCGGCAAGCTCAGGACCCGATCCAGAGAGTAGCTGAGCATTTCTAACTCCAGTTGTCTTCAGTGGGAACGATGGATGCACAGCACTTGGGATTAGGCCATAGGCTTGCATGACCCATTTGCAATCCCATCCTGGTGCTGGCCCTAGAAGGGGGACCTTTTACCTGAATCATTCTAGGTGTAGCTTTCTCACCCCCGCTGCCACAGGGGAGCCTTAAACTATCAGTAGCTGAGTCTGAGTTTGGAGATCCAAGCAATTGTTTGTTTGTATTTAAGGATCAGCCCTGGATATATGCAGGATTCGAACGCAGGATTCGAGGGGAGAAAGGCTCTTGCGCTGACCCCCATGTGACTTTTCCCACCTGCCCAGGCTGAGCTGATTTGAGCTGCCGGAATCCGTCAGTTGTAGCCATCACTTATACCTTATTGACTAACAGCATAGCCACCTAACTGCCTAGACTTGTGATTCAACACTGAGACTGTTAGAGAGAACGAATAACCAAGCTCAACCGGATTCATTGTCTAAAGACAAAGCAGTACAGTATAGGAAAGAAAAAGTTAATATCACATTAGTCCTTCCCAGGAAGCAAATTCTCACAGCATGTTCCATTCACCTTATACAGACGGTGTGCATCCCTACTGCCCCCTTAAACTAACCATCTTTGAGAGCACGACTGTTTACAAGTTATAGTGCTGTTCATGTCAATTCAAGTTTAATTAGCCTGCTTCAGTTTAGGTGCCTCCCTGTACTTTCCCACCTTTGGTTTTGAATATTAAATTCCAAACACAAAGGGGCATGAAGATACGCCCTAGTGCAAAGCAGTCACACTGCTTACGTTATTTCCTTCCATCACGTTTCTCCTTTGGTTCAGAACACCTGCACATCTAGCTTTTGTCAGTTTTGGCCAGTCCCATGCTATATTTGCCCTGGGGCGTTGTGAGATACGTGCCTTAGCATGTGGGAGCAAGAATAGGCATAGCACAATTTAGTGTGATTACCCAACACATGCATATTAGATTAACACCACACACATAATACCTATTAATATGGGGGGAGGGGTAATATGTGCCCTTAATGCCTGGAGAGGCCTCACCTGAGAATGCTTAATCAGGACAAACTGCAAAGAATGAGGCAGGCATTCCCCAAAAGTGGTGTTCCTTCCTATAATTAGATTTACCCAGCCAGTAACAAAACAGCTTTTACATTACCTTCCTGTTTACCAAGAAGCCCCAAAATACAGCTTCCCATAAGCAATTCAGCCCTGGGCTCCCACCCAAGTCAAATGTGGTAAGGATTACTTAAAATCTTTTTCACCATATATAAATTTCTACCAATCCCAAGAGATCGGACACATTACTCAGCAGGTCAGTGAATATTTCAGATCTTACCCAAATACATGCTTACAGCCAATTCTTATTAACTAAACTAAGATTTATTAAAAAAAAGAAAAGAAAGTTATTGTGGTTAAAGATCATTATACATACAAATATGAGTAATGTTCTTGGGTTAAAAAGAATGAGGAGTACTTGTGGTACCTTAGAGATTACCAGATTTATTTGGGCATCTTTCGTGGGCTAAAACCCAAATAAATCTGTTAGTCTCTAAAGTGCCACTTCTCGTTCTTTTTGCGGATACAGACTAACACGGCTACTATGAAACCTGTTCTTGGGTCAGTTTTATAGTAGAAATGGTAAGCTGCTAGTGAGTAGAAAGTTCTTCCAGAATTAATTCAATAGACTGTAGTTCAATAGGCAGTCCATGTATAGAATTGGTTCAAATCCTTCCATAAGAATTTGCAGGGACAGTCCCTGAAGACCTCAATCTTGCGACTTTCCCTGACTAAGTTTAAGCGGATGTGAGACAACCAGATCCTAGAGTTCTTTTATAGCTCTCTGGCAGGTTCAGATAGCCTCTTGACAGCAGATAATATAGCAGACCTTCCTTGCATGAAGAATACGTAATATACATTACTAGTCTAAAAGCCCGTGTACACGGGCCAACGGTAACGGCTCGCGCCCCCCACCCACTCGCTCAGCCCCCTCACCCTTCAAGGCCCCCCCCCACTCGCTCAGCCCTCTCCCCACTCCAAGGGCCCCCACTCCACTCACTCAGTCCCCCTCCCCCACACTCCAAGGGCCCCCCGCTCGCTCATCCTCCCCCCCACTCCAAGGGCCACCCCGCTCGCTCAGCCTCCCTCTCCCCCACTCCAAGGGCCCCCTGCCTGTGCCTCCTGCGCCCAGCCACCCTCCTGCCCGCGCTCCCTGAGCCTCTGATCCAGACCCTGCTTCCCTCTCGGCAGCGCACGTGCGGTGGCCATGTTGTGCTGCCGAACTACACCTCCCAGCATGCCGTTCATCTGGGCGGTCTCTACTACGCATGACGGCTTCACACAAACTTCCCTAGCCTTTTATTATATAGGATTGCTTTGAAGTCAATTCCGGTTTCCTATGTATACACAGGTAATTAGTTGCATTGATTAGCATAATGAAATTGACCAGTTAAAGATATTATACCACATGTTTAATCTAATTGCTAATACAGTGGATTAATAATAAGCGGGCCACCGGTTAATTGGGGCAGCCACTTAATTGGGACACATGGCAAAGAATGGAAACAAAGCGTCCCTTTTTATTTACTTTGGTTAATTGGGGCAGCCGCTTAATCGGGACAAAGTGTTCCAGTCCCAATTAACCGGAATCCACTGTATTCTCTTTTGATCTCTGTATCAATAAACTATAGTAACAGAATATAGCAGACAGGAACTGCTGTGTAGCTTCTACATGCTAATTAGATCTCATTGTTAAACTCCAAACAGTTTAACTCTGACAAAGACAACTAGTGTTTACTTCTAATTCTCTGACAAGATTGGTTTGTATTTCAAAGGATTTAGTCCATTTACATGGCTTTGATAATTATCTACAAAAAATTTCCCTGTTTACCATTTCAGTACTTCTCTAACATGTTCTTAAAGGTTGATCTGGGTCACTTTAACCTGCTGGTTGCTTAACCCTTTCTGGCTCAGTGTCACAGTACATGGCTAACAGTTCTTGGAGATGAATGTTGCAGTAGTAGAAGGGACATTCTTCAAATAGTTTCTTCTTGCTTTCAGGTCCAGCAACATGTTTCAGGTGCCATTGCCTCTGGATCGAGATGGGATCCTCTTCCGGCTCCGTTTTACCACCCTGGCTGTTGGGACCGTGTGTTGCCCGCTGTTTGGATTCCTTTTCTGCGTTATCTGGTCTCTGCTGTTCCACTTCCAGGAAACAACAGCTACGCACTGCGGTGTATGTGCCTGCAGCTTGGTAGAGAATTTAAAGGGACCCACTAGACCCTGAGAGCAAAATCTGTTAAAGATGTGATTTCTCAAAGGACGGCAGCGTTGTGTAGTGAGTAGAGTAGGAGACCTAAGCGTCAGGAGTCCTGTGTTTTATTCCTGGCTTCCCCAGAACTCAATAGGTGCTGTGTGAACTTGAACAAGTTATTCTCCTTCTCTGTGCCTCAATTTCCTGATCTGGGAGCTAGGGCTAGAACTTGCTCCTGTTAAGCACTCTGACATCTTAGGGTACGTCTTCACTACCTGCCAGATCGGCGGGCAGTGATCGATCTGTCGGGGAGCGATTAATCGTGTCTATTGTAGACGTGATAAATCGATCCCTGAGCACGCTCCTCGTTGACTCCGGAACTCCGCAAGCGGCGGAAGCAGAGTTGACAGGGGAGCGGCAGCGGTCAACTGGTTGCTGTGTGGATGGGCAGATAAGTCCCCCTCAGATACGCCAACTTCAGCGACACTATTCGCGTAACTGAAGTTGCATATCTTAGGTTGACTCCCTCCCCTTCCCCCCAGTGTAACCCAGGCCTTAGAGTGCTGCAGATGTGACTTATTTGAATACAGAATCCCAATGCCTCCTCAACAAACTCTCCTTTTTCTCCCAGGTCCCCAATTACCTCCCCTCCATCAGTGCCGCGATTGGCGGCAAAACGCCTCAGCGCTACGTGTGGCGTCTCTGCATTGGCCTCCACTCGGCACCCCGCTTCCTGGTGGCCATCGCGTACTGGAACCATTACCACAGCTGTCACTGCGCGCAGCCTCGCTACCCGCGGCTGTGCCGCCTCAACTTCACCCTCAACTTGCTCGAAAACATCGCTCTCCTTTTGCTGACGTACGTGTCTTCCTCGGAAAACTATGGTAGGTTTCTACAGGGTGCTGTGCTGATTCTCTGGGTCGTAACAGTTGGGGTTCTGCACAGTAGTGAGTCACTTAATTACAGTTGTTATTTTTTTAGTGCTTATTTTTGGGATCATCGGTGCAGAAGAGAAATCACTACAAAAGCACACATTCCATTAAAATCCATGGTCCCTGTATTAATGAAAATACCTGGGACGTGTATGTAGCAAGTGGTAACTGATTGATCTTCATGGTAGGAATGCAACATGGCCAAGATCACAGAGGAAGTTCAGCGTTAGAGCTGGGATTTCTGCCGCTTTGCCCCATTACAATAAGAAACACTTCGGGTTGAGTCTGGCTTGCATTCTAGCTCCTTCTTTAGTTGCTTATAACTTTATCTCCGATAATTTCCTGTGATTGGTCTGAAGGAAGGTCTTCTTGTGGATCGGTAACTGGTTAAAAGGCAGGAAACAAATGGTAGGAATAAATGGTCAATTTTCTGAATGGAGAGCGGTAAATAGTGGTGTCCCCAGGGGTCTGTACTGGGACTAGTCCTATTCAACCTCTTCCTAAATGATCTGGAAAAAGGGGTAAACAGCCAGGTGGCAAAATTTGCAGATGATACAAAACTGTTCAAGATAGGTAAGTCCCAGGCAGACTGCAAAGAGCTACAGAAGGATCTCTCAGAACGGAATGACTGGGCAACAAAATGTCAGATTGACATTCAGTGTTGATAAATGCAAAGTACTGCTCATTGGAAAACATCCCAACTATACATCTAAAATGATGGGGTCTAAATGAGCTGTTACCACTCAGGAAAGAGATCTTGGAGTCATTGTGGATAATTTTCTGAAAACATCCACTCCATGTGCAGTGGCAGTCAAACCGGCGAACAGAAAGTTGGGAATCATTAAGAAAGGAATAGATCATAAGACAGAAAATCTCATGTTGCTGCTATATAAATCCATGGTACATCCACATCTTGAATACTGTGTGCAGATGTGATCTCCCCATCTCAAAAAAGATACATTAGACTTGGAAAAGGTTTAGAAAAGGGCAACAACAATTATTAGACTTATGGAACAGCTTCTGCATGGGGAGAGATTAATAAGACTGGACTTTTCAGCTTGGAAAAAAGACGACTAAGGGGGGGATGTGACTGAAATCTATAAAATCATGACTGGTGTAGAGAAAGTAAATAAGGAGGTGTTATTTATTCCTCCTAGCACAAGAACTAGGGGTCATCAAATGAAATTAATAGGCAGCAGCTTTAAAACAAACAAAAGGAAGTATTTCTTCACACAACGCACCATCAGTCTGTGGAACTCTTTGCCAGAGGATGTGAAGTCCAAGACTATAACAGAGTTCAAACAAGAACTAGATAAATTCGTGGAGGGTATGTCCACCAATGGCTATTAGTCAGGATGGGCAGGGATGGCGTCCCTAGCCTCTGTTTGCCAGAAGCTGGGAATGGGCGACAGGATGGATCACTTGATGAGTCCCTGTTCTGTTCATTCCCTCTGGGGGAACCTGGCATTGGCCACTGTCAGCAGACAGGATACTGGGCGAGATGGACCTTTGGTCTGACCCCATATCGCCGTTATGGAAGGTGAAGTTCTTAGTTTTAAGTTATAGCAAACTGTGCGGCCATTTTATGAGTGGGCGGGGGAGGAGTATCTCTGCATGGTGGACTAGGGGATGTGACTCTCCCATCTGTTTGCAACTGGGTCAGATTTTTTGCAGCTGGATAACTCGGTTTGGTGAGCATGGTTTAATATTCAGGTCTAGAGACGGACTAGTGCAGTTCTAGTCTGAACGACAACCCTGCAAGAATGGCACAATGGGCCTTCATGTGTCTAGCATTTTTTTGTGTCAGGTCTTCAGGCTGCCAGCCTGGGATCGGAGAAACAAGCTGAGTTCTTTCTGACTTGCATGTTCGCACCAGTAATAAAGATTCTGCAAGTCAAATTCAGGCCTCAGTCACACCTGTGGTAACCCAATGGGCCTGGTTCATCCCTGGTGACTTCAGTGGAGTTCTGCCAGGGGTGAAAACAGCCCCTCGCTTTCAACTGGGTCCAACAGGTTAGGCGAGTGACCCAGACTGGAATGGGACACCTGGCGGTGGAAGCAGGAGGACAGAAAGCGGGTTTCACTGAGTGCAGGTGGGAAGAAGGCGCCATTTCTGTACAGGCAACTCTCCGTGTAGAAGGCCTGGTTGGATGCAGCGACCCTCAGCAAGCTGGGCTCTAAGGCACGGCAGCGGGGCCGGCGGGGCAGAGAGCAGCTGTCTTGCTGGGAGTCAGAGCCGAGTGGAGCTGTCTCTGGTGCTTTGACTTGGTGGTGACGAGGTCCCGGCCTCAGTTTGCTGGGGACTGGTGCCAGGAAGGGTCAGTGGCCGGTTGTCACTTGGTCGTAGACATGGGGAGGAAAACAGTGATGATGACACATCAGGGAGGCAACCCACCCCCCCTCTGAACTCAATGGCTCGTTTCAGATTGATTTCCAGAGGGCCCAGGATTTTCCAGCAGGTGCAGGTGGGAGAACAGGGCAACCTGTGCCCTGGGTTGGTGTCTTGTGGGTGTGTGAAAAGACAGCGTCTTGGTACCCCCCCCCCCCATCAGTGCGCAGGAAAAACAGCTCAGGAGGGTGGGAGAGGCAGCACCTTTTAAGCTCTCAATGGCTCTCAGCCTCCTGCTAGTCGCCTGTCTTTCTACACGTGCCCTCTGCCCTTATGCCAGGTACTCCGGTTCTGCTCACCCACTCGTTGCTGGGTTGGTGCTAGTTACAGGATCTTGCCCCTTGCTGCACTAGCCTGGTGCCCCATTCACCTCCTCACTGAGTCAGATCCACACGTGACCATTCTAGGCATGTGGCATTTTTAATGCCAGCTGTCACGGTTCACCTGCATTTCCCCCTCCGTGATCCAGCCCGGGTATCCTCTCTCAGGCTTCCAGCTCCCCAGCCATCACCTCTCTGCGTCTCCTTCCCTCCTGAGCAGGGCATTTCCAGGTTGCTCAGCTCCCTGCCTACGCGGTGAATTCCCCAGCGAGGCAGACCGCCTCAGCAGGCCTCCTTTGCCTTCTCCCCAGCGGCTGTGAACAGTGAAGTTCCCACACAGCACTTCGGAAGCAGGAGCATTGACACCTAAGATGGAGGCATTACAGAGAAAACGTTCAAAACAAGCGAAGAACCTGCACGCTTGCTAATAAGCTCTCCAGCGATCACCCCAGCGCCAGCAAAGGCTCTGGCAGGTTCTCAGTCCTTCAAAGCACCTAGATGGTTTTCTGTGCTCGCAAGTTCATTACAGCTGTTCGCTCAGAACAAGCATGACCCTGAATGTGAGTCACTTCTTCATACCCTTTGGGTCTTTGATGTGCCCTCATGGAAGGGGGGCGGCTTCAGAAGGCTGTGTTTCTGTGGAAGCGGGGAGAATACGTTTGCAAACACCTTCCCCTTGAGAGTTCCTGGGAAACCCATGTAACTTTCAAACTTCGCATCATTTTCAATTAGTCCTTTGAAGCTCATAATACTTCTCAGGGTTTACATTAGTCAGGTCTCCTCCCGAGAGACGTTACACACAATCTCACAATAGGACATAAACATTTGCCCGTTTTTAATACGATGAACTCCTAAGATATCCAACCCTCCCTGTACCCTGACTGCCCCAACCCCTATCCAACCCCCCACACCTCCTGACAGATCCCTGGGACTCCCACGCCTTATCCAACTGCCCCGTCCCCTGACCGTCCCCCCCCCCCCCCCGAACCTCTGCCCCTTCCAACTCATCCTCCGCCCCTGACTGTCCCCGGACTTCCCTGCCCCTTATCCAAACCCCTGGACAAGCCCCCTTACCATGCTGCCCAGACCAGTGTGTCTGGAGGCCGTGCAGCCTGCCAGAGCGAGACACACTGCCCCACAGGAGCTCGCAGCCCCGCCCCCTTACCACACCGCTCAGATCAGCAGTGGCTCAGGCCCCGCCGGAGCCAATCACACCGCTGCAGCGCTGCCCAGATGCGACCCACGGGCCGTAGTTTGCCCACCCGTGTCCTGGCCCCATTATTGTGGGCTGACCGTAACATTGACCAACTCCCTTGTTTCTACTGAAATGAAAACAGGCTTCATTTGACAGTCTCTGGCAAGGGATCTCCAAGGTTATTTTTCATGATGAATTTGCAGTTTATCACCACCCTGTGCCAGGCTTCTCTTACCCTGAAATAAGACGTCCAGGTTGGGTTGTTATTGTAGGGTGGCTTGTCACTGCAAGGCTGCGGATGCTGCTTGATGTATGAGTGTTCGGGGAAGGGGGTTGGGATTTTTTTTTTCTTAATTGGAACCATTTATTTTAAAATGACCCACCCAGAATCACACGGGCTTTGCTAATGGGGGGGGGGACACCTCTACTTCCTCTACCCAAATCGACAGCGTTCCTCGGACGAGGTCAAAGGTTACATCTCTGTCCTGACTCGGAATCTATGTACAGTCAGTGACCCAGAGAGAGTCTTGTTACTATTAATAAGAATAATAACGGCTTGTTGTCTGTCTGGTGGTTCCATCAGGGGGCTGGGAGCTCGGCGCCCAGGCTTCTCTTCCTCGTTCTGCCCCTGACTCACTGTGGAAGTGACCTAACTTCTCCTGTGCCTCAGTTTCCTCATCTGTAAAATGGAGATTCAATGACACTGACTCTGTTTTCCGGTCTTGCGCGTCTGTAAAGCACATCCGGCTAAATGCAAAGGTGCACGAGAGTCGTCCAGTAATGACCCTTTGGCCTTGTCTGGCACCTTCCAGTTCAGGCTGTGAATGGGGCTTTACCAGAAATGAGGAGTTCAGGGTGCAGGAGGGTGCTCCGGGTTGGGACAGGAAGTTGGGGGGAGGGGGAAGCTCCGACTGGAGGTGCGGGCTCTGGGGTGAGGCTGGGGATGAGTGATTTGGGATATAGGCGTGTGCTCCAGGCTGGGACCATGGGGTTCCCATGGGGGGCGTAAGGGGGATCAGGGATGGGGCAGGGGGTTGGGACACTGGAGAAAGGGAGTGAGGGTTCTGGGGTGGGGCCAGAAATGAGGAGTTCAGAGGGCAGGAAGAGGCCCTGGGCTGTAGGAGAGGCTTGGAGTGTGGGAGAGGGGTCTCTGGGTGTAGGCACCAGGCAGCACTTACCTGAAGTAGCTCCTGGAAGCAGCGACGTCCCCTCTCTGGCTCCTATGCAGAGGCATGGCCAGGTGACTCTGCACGCTGCCCCATCCACAGGCACCACCCCTGCAGCGTCCATTAGTCACAGTTCCTGGCCAATGGGAGCTGCAGGGGTGGTGCTTGGGGTGGGGGTAGTACGTGCACGTAGGAGCCGGGGGCAGGGTGGGACATGCAGCTGCTTCCGGGAACCTCGGCACACACGCCCGGAGCGGCCTCTGATCCCGCTCTTCGACTGGAGCAGGGGAGCTCAAGGGCCAGTTTAAACCGTCTGGAGGGCCGGATGTGGCTCCCGGGCCATAGTTTGCCCACCCCCGTTCTAAGTCCTGGGGGGTGCTCTCCTTCCTGCTCTGTGCACACTGAGAGCACGCCCCAAAAAGGCAATGGAGTGACGTCACCGGGCTGGCCCGATTCCCCAGCTTGTTAGTGGCAGCACCAGGAACAGAGCTTTGGGTACTGACGCAGCTCCTCCGGGCAGGGGCCTTGTAACACACGCTGACTTCTCCTTGCCCGGGCCTCCCCAGCGTTCCTCAGGCAGCTCCCTTTGGCTCATTTCCATGCTCCGCATTAACGGGAAACCTGTTGTCTTGTCGATGCAGCAATCCACGAAAATTCCTTCATCCTCTTTATCACCTCGGCCCTGGGTCACATGCTCCTGACTTGCATTCTGTGGCGGATGACTAAGAAGCACACAGTAAGTCCCGAGGTACAGTAACCTTCCCTTCTCTATTGTCACTGCTCTTCTCTGGGGTGGGCTGGGGGTGGAGGTCTTTGTGTCTCTCTCTCGTGAGCATAAAGCGCCACGGCGGGGCGGGACGTTGCAGCGACTTTAGGGGGTGAAACAGACCGAGGGGAAAGGGGATGACTGAAAAACAAGTGACAGGCCACTTAACCAACACGAATTGAGCGTTTATCTGCGCACGGGCAGGTCTGAAGGCTTTGATTTCCTACTTCTCCTATAACATGTGCCAGGTTTAGAGTTGGAACCAAAATCAGTAGCTGGTTAAGGCCTCTTTTGTGATGCTGCTTTCTCTGACCCGGTCCACTTGGCTGGTGGCGTGCCTGGGTTGGAATTTGGACTCTGGTTTCTTGGTTGCCTTGCGAGCTGGGAGCTCGTTTTTTGTGGAAGAGAGAAGACATCTGGTTTTGCAAGCCAGCTGCAAATAAATTTGTTATTAATACGCACCAGCAGAGGGCAGTGTTAGCCACGCTGGTTTTTCGACATGCTAATACTTAGCAGAGCTGTAAGCCTTTCCTCCAAGATCTCCGAGCTATTTACTGTCCCTCTGTAATCCTCTCAGCACCTGCACAGAGGGTTAGTCCCATTTTTCTTGGCTGGTAAACTGAGGCACACATGGGTTAAGTGACTCCTCTGTCATATCGCAAGTCAGAAATAAGAGACAGGAGTCCTGATTCTCAGTCCACACTGAACAGGCTCCTACATCCGCTCCCTGCTCTGGAGAGAGTAGGGCTGCTGGTTTCCTGCATTGAGTTGTTTGAGTAGTGGGCGGGGGGCGGTTCTGGAGCACTAATACAGCTACGTTCACTAGCCTGTGGGCTCCAGCTTTTAGGCTGTTTGTTTTTTAGGCTAAGCCTTTGCACGTTCCCAGATCTTTCTGGATCTCCGTGCTCCCTAACTCCCCAGCTCCTGCAGTCATCTTCCTGTTTCCCTTCTCCCTCTGGTGCCCACTGGACAGATGCCCCATGTGACAATGACGCCTGGGGGAGCCCGCTAAGGTCACTCAATTAGGGTGAGCTGCAAACAGAACAGGGCAGACCAACCCCAAAAGCTGGTGGATATTCCAGTACTTAGATCTACCAGGCCAGCACAAAACAGCTTCTATGTTACCTCACTGGTTACTCAGAAGTCCAAATAATACAGTTCCCTTAAAGTACCCAGCCTCAGGCCTCCATCCAGAAACACACATCAGATGTGATGATGATTACAGTAAATCTTACCTCATCCTATAAAAGAAAAGGTTCTTCCAATCCCAAAGGATCAGCCCCACACTCAGGTCCAATTATAACTTCGATCTTACCCAAAATCCACATGTACTGTCAGTTCTTATTAACTAAACTAAAATCTATTAAAAAAGAAAAGAGAGGGTTGGTTAAAAGATCAATATACAGACAGACTTGAATTCAATTCTTGGGGTTCAGATACATCACAGAGATGAGTTTGTAGTTGCCAAAAGTCCTTTTAGAAATAGTCCACGGGTTAAAGTCCAATGTCCATGTTCAGGGTGACTCCAGTCAGTGACTGGGGATCTCAATCCTTATGGTTTAGGGTTTCCCCTTCTTGAAACCCCAAGCAGATCGGAGATGAAGGATCGGGTCCCAGGGTTTTTACACATTTCCAGCAGCCTGTTGGCCTGAGAAAACAGTGGGCTTAACATTCCCTCTCCCAAACATCATGGCAATTAGCACAGGGTAATTTATCCTTTAAACCAGGCCTGCACAACACGTGACCCTCACTGTGTGGCCCACGGGGGGGGGGGGGGGGGTGAGTAGGGGTGGGGTAAGCCAAGCGTGGGGGGAGTTGGGGGGAAGCAGATGGGGGCAGGGTGAGGACAGGGCTATTCGGCCCGCAGCTGGGTTTTTTGCAGTAATATGGCCCTCGCTGATTTCCGAGTTGTGCAGGCCAGAAACAGTTCATGTACAGATTATCCCCATCTTCAGAGAGACAATCATTCAATTTCACTCATGTCATCTTAAATGTTAATATTCCTTTTTTGGTCTTTGAATCAAAGCCATAGTCCTAGACAAGACTTGTTTGCTTATCTCACAAGACCTGAACAAACCTCTCCCCTCCTCTCTCGAACAATGCAGACTTGCATTCAGAGCTCTGTTCCTTTACATCTCTTCCTAACCAGTCTTTCAAGTTCGGCCTTGGGTCAGGTCAGTGTGTGACTGAATTAACACTCTCTGGCCCTGTGTCACTTTCAATGCGCTATTGTCTTACCCTCATCACGTCACACCCCATCCCAGAAATTCTGCTCACAAATTGTCCTGTCCTTGGCAGCCTCCGCTGCAGGGCAGGGCGATCTGGAGATATGCCCAGGAATTCAGCCTCTCCCTCCGGGTCACGGCCAATGCATGCTGACCACAGGAGGTGCTTGCACTGCAGCTGCAAGGGAGAAGCCTTCGGGCTCCAGCCCTCAGTCTGGCTCCTTTCACCCAGCAGTGAAATTGACAAAGGCTTAGGCCATGTCTACACTACAAAATGATGTTGACTTAACATACGTCAGCACGCAGCCACCTCACTTACATCACTTGTGTGTGTGCGAGCTTGGCGCCTGGTGTCAACGGTGCACATGCTCACCAGTCGAAGTCATCGATTGCACTCTCCGTGTGAGGCACTGTGGGATGACTCCTGCAAGCCAGTAACAATCACTGTGAGCAATGCAGCGTCTACACTGACACTGCATTGACCTGCGGACATCCAACATGACTCTATGCTGCTTGGGGAGGTGGTGTTATTAAGTTGGCGTAGAGCAGCATTTACATCAGTAGGAGAGATTAATACTATAAAATCATGACTGGTATGGAGAAAGTGACTAGTGAAGTGTTATTTACTCCTCCTCATAACACAAGAACTAGGGATCACCAAATGACATTAATCAACAGTAGGTTTAAAACAAACAAAAGGAAGTATTTCTTCACACAGCGCACAGTTAACCTGTGGAACTCATTGCCAGAGGATATAGTGAAGGCCAAGACGATAACAAGGTTCAAAAAAGAACTAGGGAAGTACATGGAGGATAGGTCCATCAATGGCTATTAGCCAGGATGGGAAGGGAAGGTGTCCCTAGCGTCTGCTTGCCAGAAACTTGGAATGGGCAACGGGATGAATCACTTGATGATTCCCTGTTCTGTTCATTCCCTCCGGGGCAGTTGGCACTGGCCACTGTCGGCAGACAGGACACTGGGCTAGATGGACCTTTGGTCTGATCCAGTGTGGCCATTCTTAAATGAAGACACTTCCACAGCTAGGTTAATGCAAGGCAGCGTACGTCAACCTAACCACATAGTGTAGACCAGGCCTTAGAAACCAGCATCTGCCTGAGGTGGGAAATGGTGCTTAAGTCCATGGAGGGTTGACAGGTCACATGGTCTTCAGGTGGCCACTTGTCACGTGGTAAAGGGCTCCTGTAAGGACATTGGGCACTGCGTTAGCAGATCTTGGACTCGCAGCCCCCTACCCGGGGAGGCGGGCTCCCTACAGGTGAAATCAGCCCAACTAGCCCCCTGGAAGGTTCACCTCCTCCCGGGACCCCCCTGTCGAACTCTCTCCTGAAGATTGGCAGCGGTTTTCCCAATGATGGAACCCTCTAGCCGACTCATGTCCAGCCGGTGCTCAAAGAACAAAGCTCCAGCTAGCGAAGACGAAAGGTTCCATCTCTTGGTGTTGGCTGCAGGTTGCCCGACGGTACCAACTGTCGGGGATGTTGTAGGGATACTTGATCCCGGGGGACGGGCTAGATCAGGGTTTCTCAGCCCCTGGGCCGTGACTTAAAACTGGGTCTCCAGGGCGCGTCAGTGGGTCATGTGGGAGGCCCTGGGGGGTGTTGCAGAGCCCCCTCCCCCCAGCAGCGGTTCCTGCAGCTCTGGTCCTGCAGGGCTCAGCTCCCCGCTCTGAGCGACTAGGTGCACTGGGTCCTGGCGCCACTCGGGTTTGGCGTCCATCGTGAGGACGCAGGGCCCACTATGAATGAGGGGCACTATCCGGGGGGCCGGGCCGAAGCCGAGTGGCACGGCAACTCCGGAGCGGGCAGCAGAGCCCCGCGGGACGGGAGCTGCGGTAGGCGCGGTGTGTTTATCCAGTACGTGTGACCTACATGGGGATGTTCCACATTGTGGGTCAGAAATTCTTACTAAGCCAGATACTTTGTGCGCCGGGGCTATTGAGTGGGTTGCAACGGGCCATTTTACAAGTGGGTCCTGAGCCCACAAAGGTTGCGAATCACTGGACTTGATGCCCTCTGGAGTCCCCGCCAGCCCTGCGTTTCTCTGATTCGGTGCTGGGAGTCCCTGAACATCGGGAGTGTTGGTCTCGAGAGCATGTTATAACTTTTAACCACAATAGAGAAAATGTGCCCGGAGGTAAAGGCATCCGATTGGAACGTGCTGACAAACCAGCCCCGGGACAAACACCACTGCTCGCCTCTGGGGCAAAAAAGGAAAACGAGAGAGAGAGAGAGAGAGATCCTGGTAGCCTCGAGGGATATTCTCTAAGCTGGGAAGGAGACCAGGAATTCAGATCTGCCCAGGGTTTGCGAGAGGGCGCACGGTTGCGGAAGCTGGGGAACATACTGATCTTTTTCTGCTCGCGGTGGCAGCAAAAGTCTTCTGAAGCGTTGAAGTGAGTTATGGACAGTTTTGTAGCAATATAATGGGGGAGAGGAATGCCCAGGGCGTGCGGCCACAGCCTGCAATGCCACCGAACGTCGCTTTAGCTGGCCGATGGTTTGGGATTCAGTCCAGGTTTTCAGAGTCCCCAGGTAACAGCTCATCCGGGCGCTGCCCTGGCCTAACCAAGGTGTTGCCCAGTGTTAATCCTGCCTTCAGGGGGCTGTGTTCACCTGGGCCGCTCCTCCAGAGCCCGCGTTGTGAAACCTGAATCTGCCAAGTCACCCGCTCGGCCGTTTCGTGAGGTCCTGCCGAGAAGATTAGGAAACTCGGTAGGAGGCGGCTTACGCTGCTCTCCCTGTGCGCGCGGTGGGGATGATGGCGTCCCCTACACCGCTCCTGATCCTCCTCCCTTGCCCCTCATCTACCCAGCTCTCTTACACCCTCATTCCCTTCTAGGGGGAAGAACTCAGCACCAAAGGAGTTCAGAAGCGGGTCTCCTTATTCCTGAGAGCCCAGCGGTGTCTTAGTACCGGTCCCTCTCCAGTCTTAGTAATGGAGCTTCTGCCACGACCCCTGGCAACACCCAAGTGGCTGTACCCTCTGGCCACGCCAGGGCTGCCTACATGGCCTATCGTTGGCAGAGCAGGTTGGTTATTTTCTGTGTGCGCGTGTAGGTGTGTTGACCCTCTGCGGACACCCCAAGCCATGGCTAGGCCGTGCCTGCACAGATCTCTCGGCAAACGTAGCCTGACAAAGAAATGCTCTTGGTCTGCCTTCGGGCCCCGGCTGTGCTCGTGGTCCGTGACCGTCTTTGTCCCGTCGTGCCCATCACCATAGCATCTAGCAGGCAGCCTCCGAAGGCCGCACTTGAGGCCTGCCACAGAGACCTGAAGCCTTTGGCTTCAGTACCTCGGGTTAGCACGGTCTAGAGAGCCACTTCTCCGGTCTGCAGGACCCCAGCCCCAATGGCAGGGCGCTCCGGTGGGCGCTCAGTCAGACCCAGGCGGTGTGCGGTACACCTGGCTCGACACCAGGAGGCCTTGTCCTCTGGTCTGGCTGTGGAGCGTGTGGGTTGCTTTGGCTGAGCTGGACTTGCTCTCACCGGTGCTACTTCCTCTCCCTTTCCGGGAAGCGGTTCTGCGGCTGGGGGAAGCTGGAGTCGAACCTCGGGACCAGAGAGGATGCCGGGGGCAGCTGCTCAGTTTGCTTGAAGGTCTCTCCGGCCCTTCTCCACCTGCTTCCCACCTGAGCATCTCAAGGTATTTTGCAGGCGCTTCAGTCTTGCAGCTACCTTAGCGGTAGAACGGTCTCGTTATCCCTGCTCAGCAGATGGGGACGCTGCGGCTCAGGGAGGTTAGACATCTTGCCCACGGTCATTTGCATCCGGGTCTCCTGACAGCCGGTCCCCCCTGCTAGCCACCGGCTCCACTCTCTCATTCAGCGATGCTCGCCCGGGGCTAGCTGGCCGCCCTTAACACGGCGTGCCAGGAGGTGGCGCCGTGAGACGGGGAGAGAGGCAGCGGGTTAAAGTCCCACGGCTCAGATGAAATATCCGAAGTAAACGGGTCAAGGTTTTCCTTCGCGCTGGGAGCGGCCGTGCAGGACACTCCAGCCGGCTCCGCACTGGGCATCGTCAGGACGACACTGATCTGTGGGTGCAGCAGAGAGCCCTGCCTGGGAGATGGTCTGGGTCACAGGCTGGCCGGCCCTTGGAGGAAAGCCGGGCTCAGCCCTGCCTGTGGCCAGTGACCTAGGGCTGAAAGGGCGAGCAGATTTAATGATCATCCCTAACCCCAGCTTCGGGGGAGGGAGTTAGGAGTCAGCCGGGCAGTGAGGGCCGGGAGCCCGGGCTAGCGGGCTGGGATCCAAGAGAAAGAGGCTGGTAAGGCTTCAAGGATCAGCCTGGAAGTTCAGGGGATTTTTTTTGGGGGGGGGAACGGGGGAACCTCCAGTTCTAAAGGGGAGAGAATGGGGGGACACAGCCTGAGCGGCTGTGTTGAGCTGGGGACCCCCTGAAAGAGGAGCTGTCCCCCCCCCCCCCAGCGAGGGGCTGGGCAGAGAGCCTGTCGTTCAGTTGCGGGATGGTGACAATCCAGTCCCCAAGACCGGACGTTGTTCCATGACAGGCCATCATCGCATATCGCGGGAGGAGGGAAACTGAGGACATGCACCGCACAACCGCCCGAGACCAGCAGGGGGCGCCGCAACACCGGCGAGCCTCTCCACAGTCTGACACGGCCCTGCCTGGTGCGAGCAGTGCGAATCTCGTGGGGTTTCTGGCCTATTGCCTGGGGTGTTTTCCTGGGATGACCTGTCTTTTTGAAGGGATCCCCTCCTTCACCCCTTTCCTCCCTCCAGCCTGCAGACTTAGCTACCAGGATACCAGAGAACCTCCCGGACCTGCCGATCTCCCCAGCCAGAATCGGATCAAACTCCGGCTCATACGCGTACCACGAGTTCGTCAGCAGGTGGCATCTTATCCTTGGGCGCCTGCAGCCAGGGCCTGCTGGATGCAGCTGGTGATGCCCCGGGGCAGGGGTCTGTCCCATGGGTCACGCCGCAATGGGCACGTCCTTTGGCTGAGCGTTCGGTTCAGCCCGCAGCCCAGACCGAGCTCCAGCTGGCACTGCCAAGCCCCGGGGGCCCCACGCTGGGATCTTCCTGTCAATCTCAGTTGGCCTCTCCCAGCCGGCGCCAGCCAAAGGCTTGGAAGCCCGGGCTTGGGCCCGTCTCTTGCGACACGCGGGATATTTTGCAGGGGCGGGAGGGCTCGGCTTGGCTGGAGAGAGCCCGGTGTTGCCACATCCTGCTCCCTCCCCGGCTGTGCCGCTCGCGCCGGGACTGGGACTGCCAGTCTCAGCACTGATTAGAGAGAAGTTGGGGCGGCAGCTGCTGACCTGGTAGGAAATTCTGACCGTGGGAGATTCTAGGGGGGGAAACCCCAGGCGATCTTCTCGTGCCAGGAAGGGGGCCCCACGTCCTGAGGGCAGCGCTGCAATCTCGGGGCCACCATCGGGCTCTCGTCTCGAATTCCCCCACCCCAAGGGGCTGCAGAGGCCGGGTTCTGCCCTGCCTTCTGGCCTCCTCCAGCGATCTGGGCCGGAGCAGCCATCTGGGCATCAGGCGGGCCTGCTGGAAGGCACAGAGCTCTTGGAGGGGGAGGCTAGTAGCCGCGGCTGGAGAGGGAGGATGCAGAGCTTCCTGCAGGAGGGAAGGTCTGGATGTGTCCACAGCAAGCCCATTTGGGCCTCCAACCAGCCCCCCCCCACCTCGCGCTTAGAAATCCTCCTCCTGGGCCCAGTGGCCCCAGGCCGCTCTACTTATTAGCCAGTTCCTAGGCCCCGTGTGCTTGGAATCCGCTGGGCTACTGTCTGACCCCCCGTTGGCCACAGAGTCTTGCGCCGTTACCCCGGCATTGCGCCCGGGGCCTTGGGTTCGGCTCGCGCAGCTTCCGGAGACAGGCGGGAGATGGAGATTTCGCCCCTTCCCCAGGCCATTTTGTTCCCAGGCTGAATTGCCTGTGAAAAGTCGGCGCCTTGTTTCTCGTTTGAAGTCGTGCCTGACGTTCGCTTCCCGCCATTGGTACGGGAAGCCTGGCAGGGCGGAGCAGGGTGAGGAATGGCCGTTAGGGTCTCCTCCAGGTCCCGTATCCCATGGGCTGGGAGGCCAATTTCAGTGTTGGTGTAAGGGGGTACAACACCAGTGGGGATGCAGGGTTTTGTACTGGTGGTGGCGAGGGCTGAGGTACACCACTGCTTATGTAGGGGTTTGCCCTGGGTGGTAGAAGACCACTGGTGATGCAGGGGTTTGCCCTTGGAGGGGGGGTACAATGCCCCTGGTTCTGCAGGGGTTTGCACCATGTGTGGGGCGGGGCAGAGGTACAACACTGGTGATAAAGAGGTTTGCACTTGGGAGGGTAGGACGCCCCTGGTTCTGCAGGGATTTGCACTGGGGGGGGTACAATGCCCCTGGTTCTACAGGGATTTGCACTGGGGGGGTACAATGCTTCTGGTTCTACAGGGATTTGCACTGGGGGGAGGGTACAATGCCCCTGGTTCTGCAGGGATTTGCACTGGGGGGGAGGGTACAATGCCCCTGATTCTACATGGATTTGCACTGGGGGGGGTACAATGCCCCTGGTTCTACAGGGATTTGCACTGGGGGGGTACAATGCCCCTGGTTCTGCAGGGATTTGCACTGGGGGGGAGGGTACAATGCCCCTGATTCTACATGGATTTGCACTGGGGGGGGTACAATGCCCCTGGTTCTACAGGGATTTGCACTGGGGGGGTACAATGCCCCTGGTTCTGCAGGGATTTGCACTGGGGGGGAGGGTACAATGCCCCTGGTTCTACAGGGATTTGCACTGGGGGGGGGTACAATGCCCCTGGTTCTGCAGGGGTTTGCACCGTGTGTGGGGGAGGAGGCAGAGGTACAACGCAGGTGAGGCAGGGATTGGCACTTGGAGGGGGGGTAGGAGGCCCCTGGTTCTGCGGGGTTTGCACCACGTGTGGGTGCGTGTGTGGCCCCGCCAGGAATCTGAAGTCTTGCAAAAGCCTTGCGCTCATCACGGCTCGTGTTGCAACCGGCTTTGAGCAAGGGCAGGAAGGCGCTGGGGGCTGCTTTGCAATGGGGAAGTAGAAACTCCAACCACTAGAGTTCAGTTTCCAGCGACCGAGGCAGCCGGGAACGAGCCAGGAAAGCGCCGGGGTGGGGGGCAAGGGGGAGGAGGAAAAGAGAGAGCAGACGTCGGGCATGGGACGGTGCAGAGAATGGGCCAAATAAAGGAGAGACCAGGGCAGAGGGGTCCAGGGAGCGGACAAGTTTGGAGCCCAGGGTTCTGGTCCAACGTCTGCGTCTCCCCAAGTTTCACAGCGTGCGTCCTCTGCAGCCCCCCTGCCCCGCCTGGCTTTCCCCCAAGGCACGAACCAGCCAGAGTCAGCCGCGCTGGTTTCGGTCTGTGTTCAGCTCTGCGCAGGGAGACATGTTTCCCCTCTTCCCCAGCAGCTGGGGTCACCACGCTTTGCACACTCAGCTGTGAACTCTTCCAGCCCCCTTTGGCTACTCAGCCCCTGAGTCCGGGTCCATGGGCCGAGGCCCGTGGCGGCGTCAAGGGGAGTTGGAAGCCCACGCTGCTATTCATCCTTCCCCGTGCTGCAGCCCCGCCATCTGGGAGCTGTTTCCAGCAGATCCCCTCACCAGGAGCCCCCCATCGGAGAGAGACAAAACCAAAACACAAGAGTTGCTGTGTGTTAACCCTGGTGTCCTGGCCGAACTGCAGTGACAGTGGCTAGCTACACGTACTCCTGCTTTTCCCGTTCGTCGTCTTATTCCCTGACAGTTCTGCAGGGTGGTTCAGTGGCGACCCAGCCGAACCCCAGAGGTGGCTGCATTTCAGTGGGGTGCGAAGCAGTTCCTGAAAGCTCTGGCTGAGTTTGCAAAGGGCTTTGAGGGAAGCTGCTCTGTACGTCCAGACCTATAGGTAGAGAAGTGGGTGTGAGATGAATGATTTAGAGTCTTTAAAATGCGTCTCTAGGGGACTCTGAGCTCAGCAGAAAGGGGCATGAAACACAGGCTCAATCTTCCTCGGGCTCACCTCGGAGTGAGCAAACAGAGGGTCGCGCGGTTCGCACCCTTACGGCCTACGGGAGCTGGGAATCTGTATCAGAACCGGGGACGGGGTCCCCCAAACGCGCAGGTGTGCTACCACTCCCCGGTACGCCTTCAGCCAGCCCACGGCAAGCGCAGCCCGCCGCGTTGCCGCTGGTCGCGGCGATG
Organism: Sternotherus odoratus; assembly: GCA_032164245.1. Classification (NCBI taxonomy): domain Eukaryota; kingdom Metazoa; phylum Chordata; order Testudines; family Kinosternidae; genus Sternotherus; species Sternotherus odoratus. The sequence continues at coordinate 296,127,187 of JAVMKO010000001.1, forward strand.
AGCCAGCTATAAATATCTGCCCAGAAATTCTCAGCACGGGAGCTGTCGTCGTCCTCACGTTCACCACACGGGAACCGGAAAGAGGCGCCAAAAGGGCAGACGCAAACCGAGCTGAGGCCTGAGGCGCTCAGCCAAATGCCTCCAGGATCCCGCAGTCCCTGCAGGAGGAAGGGTTCCAGGTGGAGATCTAGGGCTGGCAGGTCCCCGGCTGGGGGGAGAGAGCGGAGGAGCGCTGGGCTGGCTAAGAGGCAAGACGGGAGCCGTCCACACTGGGGTGCACCCTCTCTGCAGGTGTAAAGGCCCAACGGTTTGCTGCAGGCGGAGCAGCTGTGTGATGAGGATTGAGCGGAGACAGGGGACTTGGCAGGGGGAGGTCTGAGCGACAGGGTACTGGGCTTCCCTGTCCGGTCCAGCCTGGGAAGAGGGACAAGCAGCCCGGGGGCTTTGCGTGCGTGGGAAGGGAGCTGAGGGGCTGTGGTTTTCTGGGGGGGGGGGGGGAGGAAGCTGCCTGCTCTCTTGCTGCTGACTAATGCCGGAGCACATGGGAAACGCGCCTCAGCCCGAGCTGTGCAGAGGGCTGGACTAAATATACTTGGCTGTGGTTTCCCGGGCCAGACGTGCATTCGGGACCCACTGCCGCCGCGCCAGGAGAGCTGCTCGGAGCAGCGAGCTGGCCCGGTGGGGGCCAGTGCCCGGCGTCACTCCTGCCGTCTGGCCGGGGGGAAAGGAGGAAGCCGAAAGGACTGACTGAGCAAGTTGGACTTCCTGCCATTTTGAGCGGGAAGCTCATGAGGCGTCCTGAGCAGCCGGCACTGTGGGCTGGGCCTTTCGGAGAGGCTGAAGCCAGCTGGGCTCTGGGCTCCTTGGTCACCAGGAGCATGGGAGTCCTCCAGGAAGTGAGGGAGCGTCGCCAGTGGAGGGATCAGCCTCTTGCGCCTCCCTGGAAGTGGCTGCTTATCCGCCCAGCAGCGCACACACACACACACACACACACACTCACACTCACACACACACACACACACTCCCTTCCCCCCTCCCCCCCCCTTCCTGACCATGCTCTCAGCCAGGGCCTCTCTCCCAGGCACCAGGCCTCTGTCTGCCCCTCAAGAAAAGTTCCCCCAAGGAGACGGCATCCGAGCTGCCCCCTTGGCCTGATCTCCGTGCAGCCAGCGGGGAGTGTGGCAGGGACAGCGTGGTCAGAGATCAACGCTCTCATCTCCCCCGATAACAAACCAGCCCCCAGGGGGCCGAGCCCCTCGTGCCTGGGGGTTATTTTACAAAGCGCGGCCAGGGCAGGATCTTCCACTGCTCGTCAGGAAACTCTTCGGCCTTCCGTAGTGAACTTGGGTACAGGAGGTCGGGCAAACAGGATCCAGAGACCCAAACTCCTCCAGGGCCGGATCGCGCCGTCCCTGTGTTGTCTGCACGCCTCACGGGCATTCACGAATGTGTCCTCACAACGCCCGGGATGCGGGCGCCATCTTTACGATGTCCAGTGTACCAATGGGGGCGCGAGGCCACGGCGGACTGAGCATGCCTGCGCTGCACGCTAAGCCTGGCGCTGACTCAGGTTTGACCCCAAACCCCACGTCCGTCCACACACGCTTCAGTCTGACTCCGGTCGGGGACACGGGTTAGTCTGGAGGACGTTCTGCACCGAAACATGAACAACTCTGCCCACAATATTTTAATATTCTGCAAAGTTCTGTACATTTTATTTGTCAAATAAATGTGGAGGCTCCAGCCTGGCCGTGGGGAGCACAGGCCCCTGGCTGCACGGAGGTGGGAGATCACCCGGCAGCTCCCCCCCCCCACGGGACATTGACTCGGCGGTGAGGCTGCGCTCAACCCTGACACAGCACACGGACCAGGCCTGCCCCAGAAACACCTCAGGGTCCTCAGGTGCGGGCAGGCAGGCTCAGCAAGGCAGGATCCAAGTGTGGAGGGGCTCAGTGTGGGGGGATCCGGGTGTGAGTTGAGAGGGTTCCCTGTAGGGCAATCTGGATGTGAACAGTTCAGTGGGAGCTTGGAGTGCAGGGAGGGGGGATCTGGATGCACAGGCGCTTGTTGAGTTCTGGGTGCAACAGTAATGGGACTCTGCAGGGGAGTCCTGGTGAAGGGGCTCGGGGCGGAGGCACAAAACTCGGCAGGGGTATCTGGGTGTGGGGGACTCTGGGTAGTTCCAGATGCGGGGGGAGTGGGGCTCAGTGAGGCGGTGAACCATGTGCAGTTGGTTGGGGCTCAGTTAGAGTGGGGATCCAGGGGCTTGGAGTGGCCCAGGTGCAGGGGGAGGTGGGCTCATCGGGGGTGTGGGGTTCTGGGTGTGAGTGGGGTGAAGCTCGGTGGGAGGGTCTGAGTATGAAGGAGTCTGGATGCAGAGGTTGGGCAGATGGGGGAGCTGCTCCCTGTACAGGAATCTCCTCCCCTGCAGCTGAGGAGTGACGGGTGCAGAAAGCACAGGGGGTGGGGGGGAGGTTGCAGAGCTTCCTGCAGCGGGGGGGGGGGGGGAGAAATCAGGGTGGGTCTGACATGGCCCCAGACGCCGTGCAGGGGAAGAGGAAGTTCCGTCCTCTCCAGCCCAGCCGGGACTAGCAGCTGAGCCTGACCCAGGGTAAGAGCCACCAGCCTAGTCGTCTTCTGTCCTGTCCCATATACCAGAGTGATTTGTATCTCTGCCAGCTGCCCTGGGCATCCAAAACATCCTGCTGGGGACGATCGTATGACCACTCTTGTGGCTTCCCTTTGCTTCCCCATCAGAACGTAATTTTTCTGCGGGGAAGCAACAAAATCTGCAGGAGACACAAATTCTGCACATGCGCAGTGGCACAGAATTCCCCCAGGAGTCCTAGGACCCTGCTCAGGGGTGGATCAAAGCCCGAGTCCTGCTCTGACTTGGGCACAAGTCCTGGCACTTTGCACTGTGGACACAGCCCAAGCTGCAGACCCGACTCGGAGGATCTGTGTAGTGCGGTGTGAACGTTAGCACAACCGTGAGACCTGAGTTTACAGTGCAGTGTGGACTCTCAAGCACGGGCTTGGACACACCAAGTCCACGATTCCAGGTCCCCCCAGACCAGGGTGTCCAATGCAGTGTAGACAGACCCTTAGCTCAGTGGTTTGAGCATTAGCTTACTAAACCCAGGGTTGTCAGTTCACTCCTTCAGGGGGCCATTTAGGGGTATGGGGCAAAATAGGGATTGGTCCCACTTTGAGCACGGGGTTGGACTAGATACCTCCTGAGGTCCCTTCCAACTCTGAGGTTCTATGATTCTATGATCTGACTTGACCACAGTCATTGAGGGAGACGGGAGCAGAGCCAAGGCTTGAACCTAGATCTCACGATAACCAAAAGACCGTCCCCCCTTCCCAAATTCTCCAGTGCATCTAGCGACACCCAGCTGCACTACAGGGATCTGAGTCAGATCCACGCTCCCCACTCCGGAAATGGGGTGAGTCTCGGAGCTGGGCCCAGCCCGACCCAGGTGAGCAGATAATTACAAAGGCGCTGCCGGAGGCAGAGTTATCGGCTAGTGCCAAGGCCGGTCTGGATCAGCCCAAGACCATTCAGCAGCACGGTGCCCGATCCTGGCTGTCGGTGACGGGCGGCCCTCAGGGGGGTCAGTTGGCTGATCTGCAGCACTGGGATTCAGGAGCCCGCGTGTGACGTGGTCACAGTCTGCAGCGGCTCTCATGAGTGTATTAAAATGGCTGAATCCTGTGAGAGGTATCCCCTGTCGTCCAGAAAGATCCTTAAATGCTTCCCAGACTGTGTACGCAGGGATTGCCCCTTTCCCCGTCCCACGCACACACACACTCGAATGCAGCTGCTTCTGGGGTGGGGGGCGGCACTGCTACACGGGGGCTGTGTAGGATGGGAACTGCAGGCTAACTTGCCTATTGGAAACGACAGAGGAAATGTCGGGAGGCCGAATGGAGTCGCCTAAGCTGCAGTTTGCCCGGGACGTTGGAGCTAAGCAGCCAGTTCTTACAGGAAATGCTCCAGGAACTTGGCTGCAGGGTGCTGGGAATTCTGGTTGTCTATCTCCTCTGGGAAAATGGCCTCTCCAGCCAGCCACGGGTCTTTCCTCCCCCTCTGCCGGGAGCGGGTTTGTTACTTGGAGACCCCATGACTCTCAATCACCATTCCCTGCTGCCCCCGAGTATTTCTTAGGGGGGCCCTCATCCAAGTAGTGACCGGACTTGATCCGACCTAGCTGGGGAGCTAGTGACGTCACCTGGCTAAAGCCCCGGGGCCGGGAACTTCCGCCAGCTCGGGAAACGTCTCCACTGGTGCTTCTTTCCCTGGCTGCTGCGAGATCGAGAGTTAAAGCGTCCCTGATCCTTGCTACAGCCCGAGTGGCCTTGTAGATCCAAGCTCTGGCCGTGAGTTCTCAGCCGTGTGGGGTCTTGAGGAGCAGAAATCCCCGAGGGGGAGATGAAAGCGCCTGACATCTTTCAAAAAGCAGCCCCTGCCGTCGGGTTCTGCCGGACGGAAGGGTGAAGCCTCCGTCCCTGTGCAGCGCAGAGGCTGCAGGGCTTGGGATCAAAGAGCTGCGAGCTGCTGGCTGAGCTCACGAGCACCCGAGTGAGCCGGCGGCGGTTTGTTCTTGCTGCGAGCTTGCAGGAAAGTCAGGTTTCCGCTGCCAGAGGGGCCTGTGTGAAAACAAGGTGGTTTGTGACCCGCTTTTTCCTGTGTAAAGCTTTACATAACAGATCGCTGCCTGCGTTGCTCATGGTTATTTCACCTGCGGCCCTGGCACTCACACTCTCCGGTCCCACCCCCCCGGTTCTGCGACAGTTCGTTTCAAATGCGATGCCGCCCTCCTCCCCCGCCCCGCTGCTAGGGGAGTGTCCTCGCCCCGCGGGCCCGCATTTGGGGGTGCTTTGGGATTCCTCACAGGGGAAGCGCTCTCATTCCCAATGATGGGGAGCAGCCAAAGTCCCATTTCAGAGCATCTTCCGCCCCCGAGCCTCAGGCTTGGGCATGGGGGCAGGGCCTAGCAGATGTGGTGTGTGGGAAGTAGTGCAGCCTACCGGTTAGAGCTGGGCCCCAGCCAGAGAGAAGCAAGCTGGGTTTCGGCCTTCCCCCTTCGGGAAGCTGTGGAACTTCTCCCCTCTCTCCTTGGAAGGACCCATGGGAGGGCCCAGGAAGTAGTGAGCCCAGGTCAGCCCTGCTCCAATGACTTATATGTGGCCCAGTATCTTTCACGGAAAGTCAGGACAATACACTGGGGGGATGATGCAGGAATGAGTGACACCGTAGCCTCCCCTCGAGCACTGGGGAACCTGTTGTCCTGGGAGATGTATGGACCATCAGAGACAGCCCCCAGCAGTGTGAATGTCAGGAAGAAGCCAGACAGGATCATTAAGTAGCCAGGTCACTGAGAGTGCGCGTGACAGGCCAAAGGTCACGCAGGAAGTCTGTGGCAGAGCCGGGTGTTGAAACCAGGTCCCTAGCCGGTGCATTAACCACAGGCCCAGCCTTCCTCTGGGGGTTTTCCTCCCCGCCGTCACCTGTTTGTGCATTGAGAGCGGCGGGTGGCACCTACCGGGCTCTCCGTGGGGTCATGGAAACTCTGATGCCGTGATTTGAATGTTCCTACTTCTCAGCAGGCCTCATGACTTGGAGTTTCTGCCGTGCTGGAAACCTCAGAAAGGAGGAAAATCCCCTCCCACGGCTGAGGGGCAGGAATAAAAGGCAGCCGTGGCTCCGGCGCGCGGCCTCTTTCCGACGGCCCTGATGCCGGCTTCCTGGCCGGCCAGTGCCCCTACGGCCGCAGTGTCTCTCTCATGCCCCCTACTCTCCCCCGGCGGGGTGGCGGCTTTACAGAGCCCCGTCGGTCTGACTCCATCCCCCGCCCCGCCCACCTTTGTCCATCAGCCAGGCTGGGCCAGGAAAGCCGGGCTGGGGTGGGGGGAGCAGGCAGGTGGACGTGATGACTCCTGTTTCCTTTGCCCGGTGTCTTGCGTCTGCGTTCCCCGGCTGGCTCTGGGCAGCAGGAGAGGGAGGAGAGAGCTGCTGCTGGATCTCAGGGGGCAGGGGGCGATGTGGGGAGGAAGATGGGAAATGGAGAGGCAGCGTCCCCGCCCCCTGCCCCGGCCTTACCTGGCTGCTTCAGGCTCAAGCTCCCCTCCACCTGTTGGGTTGGGAGGTGCCCTGCGGACGGGCGGGTCGGAGGGATCTGGGGCTGCCACCGATGGAGCCAGGAGGCCTTGGGGCTGCTCCGACTTGCCCGAGTTTCCCGTGGCTGTGCCTGGCAGGCCGGACCCCCGTGCTCTGGGGCACGTGGCCAGTGACTTGGGTCAGCAGGCTACCCGTGGAGCTGGAGGGCCCCGGAGCAGTCAGGCTGCGACCCCTCCACCCCCGGAGATTCTGCATGTGTGTGTCAGGGGGACACAGACCCTATGGAGCAGCCGTGGCCCCACCCCTTCCTCGGGGGCTCTCCCCCGATTAGCCAGTGGCTCAGCTGGGCCTGCCCCGGCGCTTTGTGCTGCTTGGGAAATGCCTTCGGTTCAGTCCCCTCCCCGGTGGCTGGCAAGCGAGCAGGGCCCGGCTCCAGGCTTTCTTCTGGCGAATGCTCCTTGGCTGGTGCTCCAAGCCGGGATGCCTGCAGAGGGGTCGGATCTGGCGGGGGGCACCTGTAGCCAGAGTGGGAGCAGGGGGTGAGTGTTGTAACATCCAGGGACACCTCCATCAGGATTTCTAGTCCTCGCCACAAAGCGTGCTGTGGTCCCGCAACCTCTCGCTCCAAAAGCAAAGGCACCAACCCCTGGAGCTAATGGAGAATCTATTTTAGCCATTGGTAGTATGGGGCCTATGACACATGGTTGAGCATCCTGATTCCTCGCAAACTTCAGTTACGTGATTCACGTAGCTGAAGTTGCGTATCTGCAGTCGATCCCCCCCCGTAGTGAAGACCAGCCCATAGACAGGCCCCGCCCATTGATGACATTACTATTAGATCCTCTTCACAGGGAAGTTAAATGACTTGCCCGAGGCTACACGATGCGCCAGTGTCAGAGCTAGTGTTAGCCTTAGGCATGCCTGTGGAGGCTCAGGGCTGGGAGATCCCGGCCGTGGCCTCTCAGAAGGGTGTGGAGGTCTCTGCGGGCTGGAGCGGAGACTCCAGGGAGTGGGATGGGAAGGGGAGGGGGCCACTCTGCTAACCCAGTTTCTGGAGAGGGTCAGAGCTTGTCCTGTGGGTCTCTTCCAGGAGCGCAAGTCCTACAGGTGGAAGCTGCTGCTCTTCCTCTTCAACCTCGTCACGTTCTCCTTGGCCGTGTGCGTCTACTTCCACCACAACTGGTACTGCGAGGCCGGAGGTGAGGTCCCCGAGGAGCCGACCGCCGGGCCCCGTATCACAGACGCAGCTCGGGCCGGTTTCCCTTTGCTTCCCTTCCGGCGTGCGTCCGCCCCCGCCCGCTGACCCCTTCTGGATACAGTCAGTCTCCTCCGGCTCCCACTCAGGCCTTGGCTTTCTGGGCAGGCTGCCAGCCTTGCCGGGGTTTGCAGTGGGTGTGGTGCTGGAGACACATGCTAGATTAGGGATAAAGATCCAGCGTTCCCCGGATGGCCCTCAGAAAGTCACGGCTTCCTGTCCCACCTTGCTGGGCTGGGCTGGAACGGGCGTCTCAGTCTTGCTCCCAAGCCTCAGTCCCCGTAGTGCCGTCGCCTCGGTTAATGCGTTGAGAGAGACGTGGTCTCGCCCGCGTTCCCGGTTCTTCCCTCCGCCCCGTTCCCTCCGCTGACCTGTTGGGTTTCCTCCCTTCCTCTCCTAGCCTACACCATCTTTGCTTTCCTGGAGTACCTGGTCGTCCTTTCTAACATGGCTTTCCACATGACCGCCTGGTGGGACTTCGGCAACAAAGAGCTGGTGGTGAGCTCCCAGCCCGAAGACAAACGTTTCTAGGGCGGCCTCTCGCCGGACAAGCGCCCAGCCCGTGCTGCCGACGGCCCCTGGAGGCCTGCAGTTGGGGCCAGAGCGACACTGGGCGGGGGGGGGCTGCGATGTGCCTCGAGAGGAAACCGAAAGCGTCCTTCGTTGAGCCATCACCGGGACCTCCCTGTGCGTGCTGCGGCCAGGACCCTGTTAAAAACGCCTCCAAAAACACAAGAGGGTGGGGATGGCAGGGGAGTGGGATGGTTACGCACAAATCACCCAGCAGTCTTGCCATGGATCTGCCCTTCCTCTCAAGTGCCAAGACAGGAGCAGTTAGTGGGTGGGGCAGGACCCAGGTGGTCCGTGTGGCTATGAATCCTTGTTCTGCAAGGCCGGCTGGTGCAGGGATGGGATCTTCTTTACCACCCGGGAGAGGTGCAGCACGGCACCTTCCCCCCACCTGCTGCCTCACCAGGGCTCCGGCCGCGGCCCCTGACTCTCCCCTGGGCCCCTGGGTGACAGCCGGGTGCTGATGGACGCTGAAGAGTCCTTGCCGCGGCCCTGGGATTGGGCCAGGAATTCCCCAGAGGGAGGGTCTCCGGTGAGCTCCTGACCCACACTTCCGCTTCCCGGGATTCCCTTTCAAGGGACCGAGAGGGAAGGGAAGGGTGAGAATACTGGAGGGAATCCCCGCGCAAGGCATTCGACGGTTGCTCATTCTCAGCACCCTGACGGCAGAGGCCTGGGCATAACTTCCAGTTCCCCGTCCCTCAGAGCTCTCTGCTCTGCCTTGGGCTGGCTGTTCCTCCGGGAGTTTTCTCCCCCTCAGCTTGGTTCACCCCGCTGAATCCCAGCCCCAGGCCGCCAGAAGTGCTGGGACCGTGCTGAGGCCGGCGCCGTGGATCATTTCCCGTGTGGCGGCTGATTGAGGAGGTAGGGGAGGAATTAGCCAATCAGGTGGGGGAGGCAGGGCGAGTTAGGGAATGACTTGGATAAGAGGCAGGGAGGCCGTGGGGGGGTGGCAGGCAACGGGGCTAGTTGTGCCTAGATGGAAGGCGATCCCAAGGAAGAGGAGATCTGGTTTCCTCCCAGGGCTCTGCCGAGCAGGGCTTGAGACAAGAGAGTTGGAGCACCTAGGAGTGAGGTGTTGTGGGCGGGGACTTGACTAAATTATACAGCGTGGACACTAAGAGAGTCTGAGCAGTTCAGGAGGGGGCAAGGATGGGGGGATACGCCCCCATCACAGATGACTAGTGATTAGGGGGGGGGGGCTCAACCTTCAACCGTCTTTATGGGGGGGGGGGTTCTCGCGGGTCTGAGGGGGCTCCTATCTCAGCTCTCGGAGCTGCCAAGCGCCCTTTCACGGTCCTGCTGGGGAGATCAGCTGCAAGCTCCGTGGTGACTCCCAGTCACTCCCTGGGAGAAATCAGGGGGTCCCCCTGGCCAGCGCAGCGTTTGAGAGCGGCAAGGACAAGACTGTCCAAGCAGCGTTCCCAGGAGCGAACCTGCCTTGGGTCACGAGGGCTCTTCGGGGCTGGGATCGTTTGCTCCGTTCTTCGGCTTGAATAGTCGCAATCTCGCTTCCCAGTTTTCCTGGGCGTTTTGAAGCTGCTGGGGCAGCCTTCTCTCGCCAGCTGCTGCTACTTGCACAAGGAATCTGCTGTGCACGTCATCTGTTCCTGTAGGCGATCTCGCTGTTTTCTGCCAGGGTAGGAATTGCTGCCCTCTGTGCCGCTGGCCCTGTCGGCTGTAGATTTTCCTTGGTTTGGAGGATGAAATAAAATGCTGAGTATTTTTGTCAATTTATTTCAATGGTTTTGGCTCCCCTCACCCGCCCAGTCCTGCCCTTGGGCTCCTATTCCCATCTTCCTTTGGGGGCGTGCAGTGACCCTGCCGGATCCGTTATCTCCAAGGGCTTTACAAACATGAATCATTTAGCCTGCTAAATCTGTCAGTGAGGCCAATGTTACCTGGTCAGATTCATCCCGAGTGTAATCAGTGATTCCTCTGGGCCACACCAGGAATCGGTCTGTCCCATGACCCGTAGAATCAAAGCCCGGGGTACCGGGGTGGCCGACATGATAAATAAACTAGATCCCTGTTTTGCGTTTCAGGAAATGGAGGCCCAGCAAGTTTCACTGGTTTGCCCAGTCACTTAGTGGCAGAGGCAGGAACCCAGGTTCTAACTCCTAGACCTCTCTGCCCTAAGATGCAAGACATTTTCCAGGAATTGCCTGGTTTCCACTTGATAACACTTGTCAGTTTGGGCGGGGCCAGTCTAACATCATCATCCCGTGACATCTCGCGGGTTTGATTCACTGACCAGTTTCCACTCTCCAGGCTGCAGCTTGCAGGGGGAGTCTGCTCGGTCCAGACAGGCAGCGGGTATCTCCTGTGACCCTCCTGGTCCAATCACACACGGATGTAAGCAAGACCAGGATCTGTTCTGTCTTGTCCTATGAAACATCCACCACACCTATCTCAGCCTGGCACCTCCAGGGAAAAACCTCACTCCAAGGGCTGGGCCGCTGTGGCTTATGAATGGCCCATGTGGACTCTGATCTCCAAACTGATCCTTTGATAGCCAGTCCCCTTAAGCTGTCTCCGGCTGGACATTCAGAACCACGAGTCGCTTTCTACAATCCTTGTTCAAATCTAGATCCAGGAGATCCTACCCATAATCCCCCTCTCTAACTCAGAATTAAGCTCTGTGTGTGTGTGTGTGTGTGTGATGCCATTTTGTCAGACTTGTTTGCAGTTTTGCCTCAGTTTTGATGAATTTTTCAATTCAAAACAAAAGTTTCCTTTGGACATTTTTGAAATGACAAATTGCGGTTTTCAAAATGATGTTTTGGTTTGATATTTAAGCCAGGTGCCAGGTACAGTGACTAGATATGTTCAGTCCCAAGGAAATATTTTGAAAGGAAACTTTTGGATTTCTGGCTTGGGAACACTCCAGATGTTGACGTTTTCTCCTGATTCCAAGTGGGGAAATTTGTCAGTATCTTGAAAATTTCAGGGGCGGGGAAAGAGTTTTCCCAAGAGTTTGGATTTGAGCTCTAAGGCTCAGTGCTGTGGGTTTCTACCTGCCAGGTATGACAATGCTGCCCATGGGAGCCCGCTGAGGTCACTCAATTATGTTGAACTGCAAACAGAATGGGGCAGACCAACCCCAAAAGCTGGTGGATATTCCAGTACTTAGATTTACCAGCCCAGCACAAAACAGCTTCTATGTTACCTCACTGGTTACACAGAAGTCCAAATAATGCAGGTCCCTTAAAGTATCCAGCCTCAGGCCTCCCTCCAAACACACACCAAACATATGATGATGAAATCTGAAAATTTTATTTCATCATATAAAAGAAAAGGTTCTTCCAACGCCAAAGGACCAAATCCCAGACCCAGGTCCAATTAGTCTTAGATCTTACCCCAAACACCCAGCTTACAGTCAATATTTATAAACTAAACTAAAATGTATTTTAAAAAAGAAAAGAAAGAGGGTTGGTTAAAAGATCAATATACAGACAGACTTGAATTCAGTTCTTGAGGTTCAGATACATCACAGAGATGAGTTTGTAGTTGCCAAAAGTCCTTTTAGAAATAGTGACTGGGGAATCTCAATCCCTATGGTTAAACTTTAGGGTTTCCTCTTCTTGAAACCCCAAGCAGATTTGAGATGAAGAAGGATCGTGTCCCTGGGTTTTTACACATTTCCAGCAGCCTTTTGGCCTGAGAAAACAATGGGTTTAACTTTCCCTCTCCCAAACATGACAATTAGCACAGGGTAATGTACCTGTTCACAGGTCAGATACAGATTACCACAACCTTCAAAGAGACAGACAATAATACTATTTCACTCCAGTGTCTTCCTAAATGTTAATATTCCTTGTTTGATCTTTGAATCAAAGCCATAGTAATAGACAAGACTTGTTTGCTTATCTCACAAGACCTGAGCAAACAGGTCACCTTCTCTCTCTAACAATGCAGACTTGTCTTTCAAAGCTCTATTCATTTACATCTCTTCCTAACCAGTCTTTAAATTCTGCCATGGGTCAGATCAGTTACCGTATTTTTCGCCATATAGGACGCTCCGTCCTATAAGACGCCCCCGAGTTTTTAAATGAAAAAGCCGGACACACACAAAAAAAAAAAAAAAACCACACCCCACCACCACACACAAAAAGCGCCTCGCTCTCCCGTCAGCCCACCGCGCGGGCGGGCTGCCGGGAGCGCGCCGCTCTCCCGTCCCCGCCGCGCGGGCGGGCTGCCGGGAGCGTCCCGGTTCCCCCCTCCCCGCCACGGGCAGGCTGCCGGGAGCGTCCCGGTTCCCCCCTCCCCGCCGCGGGCGGGCTGCCGGGAGCGTCCCGGTTCCCCCCTCCCCGCCGCGGGCGGGCTGCGCTCCCGGCAGTCCGCCCGCGGCGGGGAGGGGGGAACCGGTGCGCACATTCGCCCTATAAGACGCACCAACTTTCCCCCCCCCCCCCGTTTTGGGGAAGAAAAAGTGCGTCTTATAGGGCGAAAAATACGGTAATTAACTCTTTCTGACACTTGTCACCTGTCAATGAGATGTTCTATTACACTCAGAATGTCACACCATGTAGATATACCCCCGTTTCTCCGAGCAGCCAAATCAAATGGGAAAGTATTCTGTTCTATCACTGCTGATGCCTGAAGTCTTCTCTATTCAGATGCTCATGAGGTCATGTTCTACCCTCAAGTCTTTCCTCCACTGGGATAGCAAAAGTGGGAGCACTAGTGTAGAAGACACTGTTAGCTTTCCCATCCCTGCTATTTATCTGCACTGCAACAGTGCTTAGGAGCGCCACCCAAACCCCCACTGTGCTTGGAGCTGTACAAACAGAACACCGCCTGTCCCTGCCTAACAGAACTCACGCCCAAGATTTCGGCTCCTAACTCCCACTGAAATCCACCCACCAGCCGCAGGCTACATCCATTGAAGGTGCTGGAACCTGGAAAGGACCTTGGGCAATGCCTTTCTTCTTAGCCTGAGCAGTGTTGCTGATGTTTGAGGATCAAGTATAAGAGGAGACCGCTGGCAGGAGCACAGATAGAGAGAGACCAGAGCGATCCGTGTGATGGGAAGGGGTCTCAACACTCCAGCAGCCCAAGCCTGGTCGTTACGGCCTGGGACTCTGCTCAGGTAAGCGCCGGCCATGGCTCGCGTGTGAAAGGGGGAGGGAATTCCGCCATGGAGACGGGCCTGGTAACGCGGCTGGAAACGGGCTCCAGGGAGCGGAGCGGGGTTACACCGGCGGCCGTGAGACCATGGGGAGGTCAATGGAGGCTCCACGCATGGTACGGGCATGAGTCGACGAGCAGGGGAATCACTCTCCATCCAGTCAGGAAGCCGACATTTCCCCCTGGGACATTTCCAAGTGACTTTTTATATTGTGGTTCCCGATGGCTGGTTCCCGCAGACGGGAGCCAGACACGAACTAACGCTCCCGTTTGCGAGGGATACGAAGGGACGTGAAACGCCACCGGGGTGAGCCGTTCCCCCGGGGAGACACACTGCTCCTGAGATGGGCCGTCTTCCTAGGGACCCCTCAGCTTTGAACAAAACCGTCCTTTCTGGGTCCGGAAAACCCAGCTGGAGCGTTTTGAGCAGCCTCGTGAAATTCCTTCTGGCTGACTCGGGCTGCCCCTTCGCTCGCTGGTGCGGAGCCCAGCCCCCGGGCACGCAGTGGGGCCGCTGCATGAGGATGGCTGCCGCGTCCCGGGGGAGACGGTTCGGCCTGGTTTGCGAGCAGGGTTTGCTGCCACAGCGGCCCTGGGACAGTCATTTCGCTGTTTCCAGGTGCCTGTGTCATTTCCCCATTGCGCAGGGCCGAGAGCAGGAATCCCTGCAGGGTGGCACGGGAGGGCTTCCCGGCCCAGACACCCCTCCACAGACACCCCGCCACACCCCTGTCCCTTCCCGGCCCAGACCCCCCCTCCACACACACACACACACCCCTGTCCCTTCCCAGCCCAGACCCCCCTCCTCACACACACACACACCCCGTCACACCCGTCCCTTCCTCACCCAGACCCCCCTCCACACACACACACACACACACACACACCCCTGTCCCTTCCTCACCCAGACACCCCTCCACACACACACACACACCCCGTCACACCCGTCCCTTCCTCACCCAGACCCCCCCTCCACACACACACACACACACCCCTGTCCCTTCCCGGCCCAGACCCCCCTCCTCACACACACCCCTGTCCCTTCCTCACCCAGACACCCCTCCACACACACACACACACCCCGTCACACCCGTCCCTTCCTCACCCAGACCCCCCTCCACACACACACACACACACACACCCGTCCCTTCCTCACCCAGACACCCCTCCACACACACACACACACCCCATCACACCCGTCCCTTCCTCACCCAGACCCCCCCTCCACACACACACACACACACACCCCTGTCCCTTCCCGGCCCAGACCCCCCTCCTCACACACACCCCTGTCCCTTCCTCACCCAGACACCCCTCCACACACACACCCACACCCCGTCACACCCATCCCTTCCTCACCCAGACCCCCCTCCACACACACACACACACACACACACCCCTGTCCCTTCCTCACCCAGACACCCCTCCTCACACACACACACACCCCGTCACACCCGTCCCTTCCTCACCCAGACCCTCCTCCACACACACACACACACACACACCCCTGTCCCTTCCCAGCCCAGACCCCCCTCCTCACACACACCCCTGTCCCTTCCTCACCCAGACACCCCTCCACACACACCCACACACCCCGTCACACCCGTCCCTTCCTCACCCAGACACCCCTCCACACACACCCACACACCCCGTCACACCCGTCCCTTCCTCACCCAGACACCCCTCCACACACACACACACACCCCATCACACCCGTCCCTTCCTCACCCAGACCCCCCCTCCACACACACACACACACACACCCCTGTCCCTTCCCGGCCCAGACCCCCCTCCTCACACACACCCCTGTCCCTTCCTCACCCAGACACCCCTCCACACACACACCCACACCCCGTCACACCCGTCCCTTCCTCACCCAGACCCCCCTACACACACACACACACACACACACACCCCTGTCCCTTCCTCACCCAGACACCCCTCCTCACACACACACACACCCCGTCACACCCGTCCCTTCCTCACCCAGACACCCCTCCACACACACCCACACACCCCGTCACACCCGTCTCTTCCTGGCCCAAACACCCCTCCACACACACACCCCTCTGTCCCTTCCCAGCCCAGACATCCCTCCACACACACACACACCCTGTCACACCCGTCCCTTCCCGGCCCAGACCCCCCTCCACACACACACCCCGTCCCTTCCTCACCCAGACACCCCTCCACACACACACACCCACACACCCCGTCACACCCGTCCCTTCCTCACCCAGACCCCCCTACACACACACACACACACACACACACACACACCTGTCCCTTCCCAGCCCAGACCCCCCTCCTCACACACACCCCTGTCCCTTCCTCACCCAGACACCCCTCCACACACACACACACACACACCCCGTCACACCCGTCCCTTCCTCACCCAGACCCCCCCTCCACACACACACACACACACACACACCCCTGTCCCTTCCTCACCCAGACACCCCTCCACACACACACACACACCCCGTCACACCCGTCCCTTCCTCACCCAGACCCCCCCTCCACACACACACACACACACACACACACACCTGTCCCTTCCCGGCCCAGACCCCCCTCCTCACACACACCCCTGTCCCTTCCTCACCCAGACACCCCTCCACACACACACCCCTCTGTCCCTTCCCAGCCCAGACATCCCTCCACACACACACACACCCTGTCACACCCGTCCCTTCCCGGCCCAGACCCCCCTCCACACACACACCCCGTCCCTTCCTCACCCAGACCCCCCTCCACACACACACACACACACACACACACCCCGTCCCTTCCTGCCCCACACAGTCCCTCCACTCCCTTCCCTTCCTGCCCCCTCCCCACCTCCGCCCGTTCCTGCCATTCCAGGGGCCGTAAGCGCCCGCTCTAAGTGCCCCTCCCCCGCCCAGCCTGGGGCGCCCCGGGGGCCTGGCGGGGCCTGGCCTGCTGAACAGAGGCGTCTTTATCCCGCGGCCTCCCCGGTCCTTCTCAAGTCCCCATTGTCCTCGCCGCTTGGCGGGGCCTTGGCGGACACCCAGCGGAATGGGGAGGCTTCAGTCAAAGGCACGTCCCCCCAGGGTGCACCCTCCCCCGGTGCCCCTCTGCCGGGCAGGTCCCGGGTGCGGTACCAGGAGCAGCAGGTTCGCTGCAGCCCAGAGACGGGCCTCATGTAGGATCCTCCCCCCCCCCAGCCCAAATGGGGCACAGCTCTTCCAGCCCTAGCTCCCCCACAATGGGCTACGCCCCGGCTCCAGCCCCCCTCAGCTCCGGCGGGCTGATGCCCATCCCGGGCCAGCTGCCACCTCTGAGGTACAAACCAACAGGCCAGCCGGGAAGCTCCCGAGCCCACAGTCCTGGGCAGCTGGCAGTGTGGGCCGAGCACCCTGCGGGTACGTCTACACGGCGCACTGAGCCTCGGCGCTGACTCCGGTTTGAGCCCACGCCCCGCTTCCACAGCCTCGTCAGCTGGGTCAGCCAGCCCTCAGGAGCCGGGTCCTAGGGCCCGCAGGGGAGGAGGATCGGCACCCGAGTCCTGCTAAGACGCGGGGACCAAGCCCTGGCCTGGTGCCATGTGGACGCCGCTAAGCCAGAGCCCCCCCCGGGAAGGGCTGCGCAGTGCAGCGTGGCCGCGTTAGCAAGACCCGGCTTTGGCCAGTGCCAACCCAGGGTAACCGCACGGCTCACGCCCGGGCTGCACCCACCCGGGTTTGCAGTGCGGTAAATACACGTGCCCCCGGCCAGCTACCCGGGAGAAGGGACAGGCCTGGGGAAACCTGGACACGTGGCACCCTGGGGTGTGCGTCAGCAGCGAGTGGCCCAAGGCGCCTGCTTGCTGCTCCTGCGTCTTTGCCATTCTAGGCTCTCCCTCTCTGTGGGGTTTGGAACCCCCCTGCCCTCTCTGCCCCCCGGTGACCGGCCCCCTGGACCACCGTGCAGGGATGGGGCAGGGGGGTCCCTGACGCTGGGTGCACAGGCAGCTCCAGGCTTCCCAAGGGGCTCCCACCCCTCTGGCCCACTGCTGGAAACCCTCCGGCCTCCCCCGCTGATACTCCCTCTGCCCTGAGCCCGGCCTCACACAAGGGAGGGCAAGGCAGGGGGCAAGGCAGGGAGGGGGAGGGTGCAGAAGGCCTGGGGGGTTATTGCACAGGACCCAGCCCCCACTGGGAATGGGGGGAGGGAATTTGCTAAGGGGCGATGGGCCAGACCCCCCCCATTCCTTTCCCGACTCATTTCGCGCTCTGCAGCTGGCAGCTCGCAGAGCCGGGGACGTGACTGCGCCTGTCCGGT
This sequence comes from Sternotherus odoratus, assembly GCA_032164245.1. NCBI lineage: Eukaryota > Metazoa > Chordata > Testudines > Kinosternidae > Sternotherus > Sternotherus odoratus. The sequence goes on from JAVMKO010000001.1 coordinate 296,144,550, forward strand.
GCCAAGTGGGCACTGGCACTCGGCTGCTGTCACGCCACTGGGGGGGGGTCAGCGGGGGGGAGAGGGGGACGTATCTTGTAGCCCTACAAAACTTCTGGCTCTGTGGCCAGCGATTGAGATAGTGGGTCTGTCTGACTGTCCGCCAGCTCAGAGTTCACCTGTTGGGTGTCATGTCTCCCCGGTGTGGTCCCGGATGCCTGGTGCCGCTCACACGGTTGCATAGCCCAGTCCCCGGGGCGGTGGACGTGCGGTCTCTTCCCAAGCTTCCTACAGCAGCCGCTTCTGCCTGGCGTGGCCCCGGGCCATGCCTCGCACTCCCCAACCCTTGCCTTGTTAATACACAAGCTGCACTCAGCCCCAGCCGGCTGCCACTCACTACTCAAGGGGAAGAACCGTTTCTCCCGGAGTGTAAAGGATAAAAGTTTCCCTGTCTACAGTACCATGCTGCACAGGATGGCGACGGGCTTTACAAACCTCGCTGGCCACGAGGTGAGGGTTATTACTTCTATTGTACGGGAGGGTAAACTGAGGCATGGTACCAGCATGACTTGCCCTGGGCCATGCAGGAACTCTGGGGGAAATGCCAGGCCTACCACACAGATCTCCTGATTTGTGGGCTAGAGCTGCTAGATCGGTCCTTCCCACACGACAGCCCCGAGAACACTGGCAAGTCACACGGGCCTGGCTGCATGCCCCACCCCATCCCCAGCGTCCCGCTGGGAAATCATATATCACTAACATGGAAATCTCACATTGCCCCTATATAAATCCATGGTGCACCCACATCCTACAGACTGTGTGCAGCTGTGGTCGTCCCAGCTCAAAAAAGATGTATTGGAATTGGAAACGGTTCAGAAAAGGGCAATAAAAATGATGAGGGGTATGGAACGGCTGCCATAGGAGGAGAGATTAATAAGACTGGGACTTTTCAATTTGGAATAGAGATGACTAAGGGCAGGATATGATAGATGTCTATAAAATCATGACTGGTGTGAAGAAAGTAAATCAAGAAGTGTTATTTACTGCTCATAACACAAGAACTAGGGGTCACCAAATGACATTAATCAACAGTAGGTTTAAAACAAACAAAAGGAAGTATTTCTTCACACAATGCACCGTTAATCTGTGGAACTCCTTGCCAGAGGATGTTGTGAAGGCCAAGACTATAATAGGGTTCAAAAAAGAACTAGATAAGTTCATGGAGGATGGGTCCATCTGTGGCTATTAGCCAGGGTGGGCAGGGAAGGTGTCCATAACCTCTTTGCCAGAAGCTGGGAATGAGCAACGGGGATGGATCACTTGACGATTACCTGTTCTGTTCTTTCCCTCTGGGGCACCTGGCACTGGCCACTGTCGGCCGACAGGATCCTGGGCTAGGACCTTTGGTCTAACCCAGTGTGACCAGTCTTATGTTTCTTAACTTCATGAACACTAATGGAATGTTACCTGCATTGTTTGCACTTGTCTGAATTGTGGTATAATGGAGGAGCAAACGCACACTTAGCCCACGAAAGCTCATGATCCCTAAAATCTATTAGTCTATAAAGTGCTACAAGATTCTTTGTCGCTTTTGCAGCTCCAGACTAACCCGGCTACCCCTCTGATAATGTACACAGTGGATACCCCTAACTAAATGACCCATCAAAGGGGAACAAATGCAAATGCGGAATGCAAATGAAGAACTGTAACTGAGAATTGCTCATTTCAACACAAGTCGCGTGTGATCATCCGCGGTCAAAGCCTCACAATGCGTTCCTCGCTCTCTGTCGTGAAAGGAAAAGCCAGCATGGGTAACGACCGTCAGCTCGTTTCCTGTGAGACGAAGAGATATGGATGGATTCAGGGAAAGAGCCTTCATCTCTGGCCTGTTTGGACTCTTACGGGGAAATGTATGAGATACAAAGTGAAGCGCATCAGAGACAGTTTGGGTGCCCTGAAAAGGTTTTTGGGAAACTGGCTGTTTATCCAGAGGTGCTGAAAACAGGGGTGCTGCCGCCCCTGCCTCCCGGTTTGAAGTGGTTTCCATCACATCTAGGGTTTACAGTTTGGTTCAATGGCTCTCAGCACCCCCACTATAAACCTCGTTCCAGCCTCCCTGCACATCACGGCCACTTTGGAGTGACAGGCTGTGGCTCACCGGGGCATCTACTTATCTGCTTTTCTTGTCTTAGCTACTAAGAATAATTAGGGTGGTATGGGATTGGCTGCCAGCGTTGTCTTTGGTGCGGGATCTGAGCTCAGTGACTGGTCTCTTGGGACTAGAAGCAACCTGATGGGGCGTGAAGATCCCAGAGCCCGAAGCATCCAGGCCACCCCGCCTTGCGACAGCTCCCACTCCCTGTGAGGCAGGGGGATGCTGCCCCCATCTCCACGTGCCAGATGGGGAAACTGAGGCACGGGCCATGACAAGGCCATGCTCTCCCAAATGACCCGTCAGTCTGTGGGTGCTCCGCTTTGGGCGGGCAGGGTGCTGGGTGCTCACGTCTCTGGGCGCTGGCAGAGCCGGGGGCTCTGCAGGGATGATCCCAGAGCACGGTTGACACGACAGCTGTCCCCAGTCCTGTCTGCACCACGCCTGCTATTTCCCAGCCCTGCCCTTGCTGGGCCCTTCGCGGCACCTTGGGTCTGGGAACGGGTCTCTGAGCCCTGCTGGGTTAGGGGCCAGGCGGGCGTGAGGTCCCTGCGATGTGACTGAGGCACGGGGGCTGGGTCGCCACAGAGGAGTTAGCCCCAGATGTGGGTGAGACCGGGCGTGGGGTGCCAGCCCTGAGTCAGGACCCCCCTCCCTTGCCCGTGGGGTTGGACACTGGGGGGCCAGCGGGATGCCCGGGCATTGGGCTCAGCACAGAAACCCCCGTACCCGAATGGGGCTCCGGAAAAGGACCTCACCTGGGATTCCCTCATGGGGGGGAGAGGGGGAAGGGATCCGGCTAACACCACACACGTTACACCCTGAATTGCAGATCCACACACACACGTGTGCACACACACACATTCATGTTATTCCCTGAATTGCAGATCCACACACATTCATGTTACACCCTGAATTGCAGATCCTCCCGCACGCATGTGTGCGCACACACACGTTACACTCTGAATTGCAGACCCACACACACACACTCACGTTACACCCTGAATTGCAGATCCTCCCGCACGCATGTGTGCGCACACACACGTTACACTCTGAATTGCAGATACACACACACACACACACATTACACTCTGAATTGCAGATACACACACACACACACACATTACACTCTGAATTGCAGATACACACACGTTACACTCTGAATTGCAGATACACACACACACACTCACGTTACACCCTGAATTGCAGATCCTCCCGCACGCATGTGTGCGCACACACACGTTACACTCTGAATTGCAGATACACACACACACACACATTACACTCTGAATTGCAGATACACACACACACACACATTACACTCTGAATTGCAGATACACACACGTTACACTCTGAATTGCAGATACACACACACACACACTCACGTTACACCCTGAATTGCAGATACACACACACACGCACACACACGTTACACTCTGAATTGCAGATACACACACACATTACACTCTGAATTGTAGACACACACACACACGTTACACCCTGAATTGCAGATACACACACACACACACACACGTTACACCCTGAATTGCAGATACACACACACACACACGTTACACTCTGAATTGCAGATACACACACACACGTTACACCCTGAATTGCAGCTCCCCCCCATACACACACACACTCAGAGGCGTGTCCTGGCACCACTCTCCCAGAGGCCGCTGGCACCCAGCCATGTGTGCCCACCTGACGCCCCGTGCCCCACGATGCGTTAGCGCAGTTTGTGAATGGGCTACGGCGCGTGAGGAAAAGGGCGGCTCTGGGAGAGGCCGGGGCGTGCGGAGGGGCCGGGGGCGGGGAGTGGCGCTCGGTCAGGAAAGCCTGTGCGCCGCTCACCCATGGGCAGAACCACTCATCCGCGGACCCTGCTGCCGTGGCCGATGGGTCTCTCTCGGCAGCCCCTCCACCCCACTCCCAGAGCCCGCCGGGACGTTCCAAGAGAGCTGGGCCCTGTGGACTCCAACCTCCCCTCCCTGGTGTCCTTTAGCGGCAGCAGGAAGAGAAATAAGGGTCCACGTTCCTTACAGCGTGACCCCTCTCCCCTACCGTAGGGTGCTTATACTGCCACCCATCACTGTAGCCTGTGGGACCCCCGGCCTGGCCTCTGCACATTACACTGGCCGAGGGATTCGGGGATTGTCACGTTACAGGAATGATTTGGGATCATATAGATCATTGGAGCAACCAAGGTCCTATGGTAACACCAAATCTTATGTGAAGGGGGTCATAACAGGTGTCTATGACCAGGTTATGGAGGGCTGATTATGAATATGCCATTGATATGTGTGTATCTGTTTGAAACTAAAGTTATGAATATTGGCTATATGGTGCCTGTACTTCAAACTGAGGCTTGGCTGCTGGGTGAAATCTCGGACAAGCTGTTGTTAACTTGGCTGGCCTGGCTGATGGGCCATTAAGGGACATCAACCACACAATGGACTTTGTAAATGCCTGTCCACACCCGAGCTGCTCCAGGAATGTCAACTGCCTGGTCAGAAACTAAATCCTGGAGAGTCTGGTGATTGGACCTTGTGGCTATGAACCTCCATTTTGCCACTGGACTCTGCATAAGGAGGAGGAGGGGGGGCTTCACCCACAGGAGGAAGTCTATAAAGCCTGAAAGAAGGTCCTCCATTTTGTCTTCAATCTGCAACCTTCAGCTAGCACCTACCTCTGGATGGGATTTTGCCACACGTGGAAGCTCTGACCAACGGATTGATGACCCACCCCTAGAAGGGGGTGAATTCCAGAGACTTTTATCTGAGCCTGCAGTATATTCTACAGCTGCAAGACTGAACCAAGAGACTTGCCATCACTGCATGTAACTGATTTCTTTTAACCATTCCTAACCCTCCCCTATACCTTTCTCCTTGTATAATAAACCTTTAGATTTTAGATTCTAAAGGATTGGCAACAGCGTGATTTGTGGGAAGATCTGATTTGTATATTGACCTGGGTCTGGGGCCTGATTCTTTGGAATTGGGGAGAACCGTTTTCTTTATTTGGGGGATTGGTTTTCATAACCATTGATCCCCAGGACAGGTGGCTGCTGGTGGTGATACTGGGAACCTGGAGTGTCTAAGGGAATTGCTTGTGTGGCTTCTGGTTAGCCAGTGGGACGAAACCAAAGTCTTTTCTGTTTGGCTGGTTTGGTTTGCCTTAGTGTGGAAAACCCCCAGCTTTGGGCTGTAGTTGCCCCTTTGGAAGCAATCTGTCCTGATCTGACACTCACAGTTGGATCCCACCAAGAACAGCACCGTCACAGGGATCACACAGGCCGACTGCATCCCAGCACCGGCAATCGGTAGCCTGAGAAGCTTCCTAGGCAGGGTACCACCGTGTTGCAGGCCAGTGCCCGTCAGAGAGGCCACTGACCCAACCAGGTGAGTTCAGGATTGTAACACACCCACCGACACCCACCACGTCATGGTGACTGTCGTCTCTCAGAGCTCCGGAGCAACTTCCGGCATCGATCCTTCTGTCACATAACCCCGACTCCAGCCATTTGCGCTAATGGAGAATCTCCATTAGCTGCTAGCAGTATAGGGCCAGTGGATTAGGGGAAAGAGGACGTCCCCAAATAATTCCTCAGCAGAGCTTTTAGAAAACCAGCCACTCTTGAGTTAAATATCGCCAGTGCTGGCAAATCCATCATGGCCCTTGGTAAATTGTTCCAGTGGCTAATTACTCTCACTGTTAAAAATGTACATCTAATGTCCAGTCTGAATGTGTCTAGCTTCAACTTCCAGTGGTTGGATCATGTCAGACCTTTCTCTGGTAGATCGAAGAGCCCATTGTTAAATATTTAGTCCCCATGTAGGTATTATAGACTGTGATCAAGTCATGCCTTAACCGGCTCTTCGTTAAGATAAATAGACAAGCTCCTTGAGGCTATACCTGTAAGGCGGGTTTGTGAGGGTGCACGCCGTATGATTTTATGAAAATACGCTAATGCGTGTGAATATAATGTGACTGGAATCTGCTTCATGCAAAAGGTCTCTGGTAAGGTATCATTACACAGTTTATAATCTACTGAGTGAGGTCATCCTATTTGTATAAATGTATCCCTCTTGTATCTGAAACTAGAAATATGAAACCTCACTCTGAGGGCCTATTGTAATTATGCAAAGTGTGGGCCATTAATGGTGGTTAGGAATCTTGATGGCTCCCATGGACTAGGACAGCTGGTTGTAAATGGCTCTGTTTACTTGCAAGCTTCCCTGTGAGTCAGGCTGGGAGGAATGAAGGCTGGGGACAGGGGACCATGTCACCTGGTTCTGGAATCCATCTTAAACCTGATGCTTTTCCATTTAGAAGGAGGGGTGAGGACCCAGAGAGACAAAAGATTTCTGCCTTGTGCCAAAGCTATGTAAGGGGGTGGAACAGAACGAAGGGGCTGCAGTCAAGAGAAATCCCTTAGCCATCACCTGAGCTTGAACAAGGACTGTCAAGGGGGAAGGATTGGGCCTAGACTAGGAAGGAGTCTATCTAGGCTGTGAAAGAAGCTTATTGGCACACCTCTAATGCGTGTGAATATAATGTGACTGGAATCTGTTTTCTAAGCCTTTAATCATTCTCTGGGCTCTTCTCTGAACCCTCCCCAGTACATCACCATCCTTCTTGAATTGTGGACACAAGAACTGGCCATAGGATTACAGCAGCAGTCCCACCACTGGCAAATATAGAGGCAGAATAACCTCTGTAAAATAACAACCCTACAAAATATGGAGGAATGATAGAGGAGGTTGTGCTGGTGGGGGAATGGTGCTATGAAAGAAAGCAGAGATTCAGATATAGTACGAATCTGAAATGAATCACACTGTACCATAGAATTGCCATAGGTAGAAATTCCATGCTTGAATAATAAGAATATAGCGGTAGGAATATGCTCCCGATCACCTAACCAGGATGGTGATTGTAAAATAAGCAAGGAGATTAGTGAGACTACAAAAACAGAAAACGCACTAGAGGATTTCAATGATCCCCATATTGACTGGGTACAGGTCACCTCAGGACAGGATGCAGATGTGATATTCTTAGACACCACTAATGGGTGCTTCTTATAGAATCATAGAGTATCAGGGTTGGAAGGGACCTCTGAAGGTCATCTAGTCCAACCCCCTGATCAAAGGAGGACCAATCCCCAACTAAATCATCCCAGCCAGGGCTTTGTCTATGTGTCTGATCATTCTGTTCTTTACTAGAGTTTCCAGCAATTTGCCTGGCACTGAATTTAGGCTTATTAGTTTGTAATTGCCATGATCAGCTCTGGAGTCTTTTTTTTTAATTGCCATCACATTAGCTTGTCACCTAAAAAAGAATGGCTCGGGTGTGGGAATCTCCCTCACATCCTCTGCAGTGAAGAACAATGCAAAAAAAAATTATAATATTGCATTTAATAGCCTTGTCTTCCTTGACTGCTTCTTTAGCACCTATTGATTCTTTGGCAGGCTTCCTGTTTCTGGTGTACTTTAAACAAAATTGCCGTTAGTTTTTGTGTCTTTTGGTAATTCCTCTTCACATTCTTTTCTGGCTGGCCTAATTATATTTTTACACTTGCCAGAGTTTATGCTCCTTTCTGCTTTGCTCAATAGGATTTATTTCCAACTTTTAAAGGGTGCCTTTTTTCCTCTAACCACCTCTTTTACTCCGCTGTTTAACCCTGGTGGTCTTTTTTTCATCCTCTTGCTGCTTCTGTTTATTTGCAGCATCCCTTTCGTTTGAGCTTCTCCCATGGTGTTTTTACATAGCTTCCATGAAGTTTGCAGACATTTCACTCGTGCGAGGGTTCCTTTGAATGTCTGTTTAACTGGCTTCCTCATTTTTGTCTAATTCCCCTTTTTGAAGCTGCTGTGCTAGGTTTCTTTGGTATTTTCCTGCCTATGAGGACGTTACATTTCATGACACTGTGGTTGCTCTTACGAAGTGGTTCAGCTATGTTTCCCTCTTGGACACGATCCTGTGTTCTACTTGGGGAGAGGAAATTCTTGATTTAGTCCCATGTGGGTTCCAGGACTAGCTGCTCCGAGGACAAGGAATAATGGTCTCAAGTTGCAGAGGGGGAGGTTTAGGTTGGATATTAGGAAAAACTTTTTCTCTAGGAGGGTGGTGAAGCCCTGGAATGGGTTACCTAGGGAGGTGGTAGAATCTCCTTCCTTAGAGCTTTTTTAAGGCCAGGCTTGATGAACGTGATTTGTTGGGGAACAGTCAACATGACCTTTGTAAAGGGAAATCCTGCCTCACCAATCTACTAGAATTCTTTGAGGAGGGTCAATGAGCATGCGGACAAGGGGGATCCAGTGGACACAGTGTACTTGGACTTTCAGAAAGCCTCTGACAACATCCCTCAGCAAAGGCTCTTAAGAAAAGTAAGTGGTCGTGGGATAAGAGGGAAGGTTCTCTCCTGGATCGGGAGCTGGTTAAAAGCTAGGGAACAAAGGATAGGAATAAATGGTCAGTTTTCAGAATGGAGAGAGGTAAATAGCAGAGTCCCGCAGGGGTCTGCACTGGGCCCAGGTGCTATTCAACATATTCCTAAAAGATCCGGACAAGAGTATGAACAGTGGTGGCAAAATTTGCAGATGATACAAAATGACTCAAACTAGTTAAGTCCAAAGCAGGCTGCAAAGAGCTACAAGGGGATCTCACAAAACCGGACGACTGGGCAACAAAATGGCAGATGAAATTCAAAGTATTGCACATTGGAGCCCCTAATCCCAACTGTCCATACAATCCCAAGGGGTTCCCAAGGTAGAACTCCCCCTCCCTCTCAAATGGCCTATTTTTAAAACTTGCTGCTCCTTCTAAATCAGGGGTGGGAACCTTTTTTCTGTCAAGGGCCATTTAGACATTTATAATCTCATTCGCGGGCCGCTCCCCCCACCCCCAGGAAGCCCAGGCTGGCAAGGGGCCAGCGGGGGAAACCCCAAAGCAGTGGCAGGCGGAGTGCTTAGCTCTGCACTGCTTTGGGGTTTCACCCGCTGGCCCCTTGCCAGCCGGGGTCCTGCCACCTGCCCCAGTCAGCTCCCACTATCAGCCTGGGTGTAGGGGGTGATCTTCATTTACCCCGCCCAGCCTCCCCCCATCTAACCGCCTTTCCTCCCCCACCCCTGCCTGGCCCGGCCCATCCCACCCAACCTAACCTCCTCCCCCCTCCCACTCCCAACCCAGCCTCCTGCCCCCCCATGCCTGACCCGCCCAGCCCAGCCTCCCCCCCACCAAACCTCCTTCCCTCCCGCACCCACACCTCGCTCACCCCATCCAGCCTAGTCTCCTGCCCCCCTCCCCACCCGCCCAGCCTGGCCTCCCCCTCCCACCCCCTTGCCTGCCCCCCAGCCCAGCCTCCCCCCACACCCCCTTTACCGTCGGCTCCCCACGGCTCCTCCGTTCGCCGCCCGGCTAACGGTGGCCGCTCGGTGCCGGCGGCTCCCCCAGGCGCGAGCCGCCCCAGCCTGGTGGCCCGCGCGTGTCCCGGCGCCAGCAGCTCCACCAGGCATGAGCCATCCCGGCGCCAGCGGCTCCCCCATGCGCGAGCCGCCCCCACCTGGCGGCCCGCGCGCGTCCCTGGCCGGCGGCTGCGGCGCATCCCCGGCCCCGCCGCGGGCCGGACAGAATTGTTTGGCGGGCTGTATAAGGCCTGCGGGCTGGAGGTTCCCCACCCCTGTTCTAAATAGACAGGACAGAGGTTGGAGGATGGAAGCACCCACCCTGCAGGAATGGGGTGGGGGTGGGGGTCTCTTTTTGCGCTTTTACAATAACAATTGGCATCGAGTGGTCTCAAAGAGCTGCCCAGCAGCATCAGCATCCCCATTGCACATCTGGGGAAACTGAGGCACAGAGAGGGCACATGTCCCGTCTCAAGGGATGGCCATGCCTATGCACTACCCACTAGACCACCCTGTTAGAGGTCTGGGAAGGCCACGCCGGCCCAGCAGCCTGCGGGAAAGCAGCCTAGCTGGTAGGTCTGGGCTGGCGGCACTGAGAACCAGCGGGTCTCATTCTCCCCTCCGCTGGGAGCTGTCGTTCCCTGCGGCGCTGTCCCACTCCCTCCCCGGGCTGTGGGGACGCGCACGCTTGGCTCAGTGGGGTGCGTTCATCCACCAGGCCCAGTGCTCCCAGCCTGTGTCCTCTCCCGCCTCCCCAGTGGGACGCCCCCCCCCCCCCCGCCCGCAGGCGGGTTTGCTAGTGAAATGAGGAGGCGGAGGGGGAACAATGAGGTTCTGTTGTGGGCTCTGGGTCCGTCCCTCCACCAGGAAGTCAGGCCGCTGGGCTGCCCGCAAACAAAGGACTCGTTTGCATCTCTGTGGAGGTGGGAGGAAGAGGCACGGCCAAGCAGCCCTGAGAAGCGGTGGCGGCTGGCTCCAGGCCATGCCAGGCCGCAGGCCAGCACGTGCCTGCCGCCCCCGGGTCTCCCGCCTGCAGGACGCCAGGGGAGGAAGGGGAGGGCGCCCCTAGCTGGGGGCCAGAGACAGGCCCAGAGGGGTCATGTCCGGGCTGAGGGGGGCACGTTAGCGCAGCCCTGCAATCAAGCTCCTCGTTACAGGGGGGGCAAAGCAGGGGCCGCCCCAGAACAGACCAGGCCCCCGTGCCTGGGAAACCGGCCTCTGCCGGCTCCGACTCTGCGAGCATCGGGACGGTGCGGCCCCCAGCGTCAGGGCTGGACAATGGGCAGACGTTCTTTCCCGCCCCGGCGTCTCCCCTGCAGCCCGACGCTGGCTCGGTGGCCCGTGCCATGGTCCTCCTGGCTTCTGGCCCAGCAGGTGCCTCTGGGTCCTACCTCGGGGGCTGGGTCCTGCAGCGACAAGTTCCACAGGTCTGGGTCTACCCCCGGTATCTGTGACACCTGCCCTGGTGCCCTGGATGGGCCGCCAGCCGCAGGCACAAGAGGTGAGGCTGGGGGCACCCGGACCCGCTGAACGTGCCCCGCGCTGCTTGCTGAGGGGGGTGTTGAGGCGCTGCCCATTAGCCGGGGGTGGGGGTGGGGTGTGTATAGGGCAGATGGTTCCTCTGGGGCCCAGTAAAGCCACAGGTTGGGGGGGGGGAGGGGGAGGAGGTCAGGCCCGGGCCAAGGCCAGGCAGGCTCCAGTCCCCAGGGCCTGGCACCAATGAGATTAGCCGGACGTGTTACCTGAGCCCCATCTCGGCCGTGCCCTGATTTGTATATTCGGGGCGGCTCGTTCACCGCTGACTCTGTGCGAATGGGCCGGGGGATCTGGGCACGGGGTGCCCCCGGGCCAGCATTTGGGGGCTCACCAGCTAAGCTGGACGAGTCGGGGGGCCACCTCTGCTGCACTTTCATGGGCTTGTCATTTACCTGTCTCTCGGGGGGAGGGGAGGGATTGAGTCTCCTTCAGAAGCTGGGAGGAGGGGGACAGGCAGACAAAGGGGGGAGGGGTAGGTTCCCTGGGGCAGGCAGATGTCTGGGAGGGAGCCCAGGAGCAGACAGATGGGGGGGGGGAGGGTTTCCTGGGGCAGGCAGATGTCAGGGGGAGGGTCCCTGGGGCAGGCAGATGGGGGAGGGGTTCCCTGGGGCAGGCAGATCCAGGGGGAGGGTCCCTGGAGTAAGCGGATGTCAGAGGGAGGGGTTCCCTGGGGCAGGCAGATGGGGGAGGGGTTCCCTGGGGCAGGCAGATGGGGGGTGGTTCCCTGGGGCAGGCAGATGTCAGGGGAGAGGTTTCCTGGGACAGCAGCGGGGATGGGGGTGGGTGGGAGGGGTCTCTGCTGAGGCTCAGCATCGCTCTCCAGCACCCCCTTCTGGCCAGTGTGCAGAGCTGGTGGCGATGAGCCCCCCCGGGGGGGGGGCGACACCAGCCCTCGAGGTGGCCGAGGGGGATTCCAGTCACTGCCCCCAGGGCAGGGGAGCAGAGAGAGAAGCTGAGTCATAGGGAATTCACCATGGCCCTGCAGCCGGCCTGTAAATGGAACCCAGGCGTCCTGGCCCCTCATCCCGTGCTCGGGCACTAGCCCACAGGGGCCCCTAACGATCAGCTCGCGTACCGGTCGCTAGGCCCGGCCTGTGCCCTCCCTCCCCGCCCCCCCGGGCTGCTGCCTGGCGCTGGGCCCCATCGCCCCTGGCAACTCATTCTGGACGTGGGGGACCTTCTGGGCTAGCGATGGAGAGGGGAAAGCAGTAGATCCACTGCGGGGTCAGGGAGAAGGGGCTGCTGGGACAGGTTTGAGGGATGGGGCTGAGCTCTTTGCCTGGGCTGCCCCTGGCTGCTGAAGGTGGCTGCCCGGGATGGTGCCTCGTCTTTGCAGCTGTGCTGAGGGGAGGACGCGGTCCCCGTGTCCGCTGTGCTTATATTGTGTCTTTTATCCCGCACAGGAATGTCTTTAGTTCATCACTGCACTGCACCCCGCTCTGGGGAGGAGCAGGGCCGTTGTGAACAGGATGCGGCGAGGCCCATACAGCGAGCGCCCACTTATTTCCCTAGTGTAGCACTCCTCCCGGGTGGATCTTCAGCAGTGCCGAGGCCTCCGCCCCACCCCCAGCTGCAAGCCAGGAGAGCTGGGGTGCTCGGGGTTTTAGAGACCCAGCTCCACAGTGTCCAACGTTGGACACCCGAAATTGGGGACGGTTTTTCAAAATCTGGCCCTTCCCCTCGCCGTGCCTCCATTTGCCGTCGGGTCAAAGGAGGCTGCTGGGTCCATTGTGAGCCCCAGCAGGGCTTTACTTATTCCTATGCCAAAGGGGAAACTGAGGCACGGCGACTTACCCAAGGTCATGTGGGAAGTTAGTGGCAGAATCCCAGTGGAACCTGCAGGGGGTGTTTGGGGAGGCAGCACATCACACCCCAGCCTGGCTTTGGCCTGGGTCTTGCCCCGAACTCCTCCTCGGAAAGGTACAAGGGGAGAGGATTCTGGTTTTTCTGTCTACCCAGTCAGCGAGTGCCCCGGCCCGGGGCTCAGTCCTGCCTCAGTGGGGAGAGCGCCTCCTCCACCCCCCACTCGCTGCACCTGAGTTTCCCTTGGCGGGCTCCCCTCCCGCCCCTTCACACCTCAGGCCAGGCTGAGCGCGGCTCAGAGGCAGCGGGGGCCTCGGAAACCGGCCCTGCTCACTTCACCAGGCTCTGGGGAAGGGATCCGGGGTTCGATCCCCCGCTCTTCTGTGTGGGAGGCCGGACCACAATATATACTTGGCTGGGATTTAGCCTCACACACCCTGTTGGGTTCATGGGGCGAAAGCTCCCAGTCAGCCCCAGCTCCTTCAAGGCTTCAGCCCTGGGGTTCCTGGCTTCCACTCTCAGCTTCAGCTACCCCCAGAGGGGGTCCCCTCTCCCCTGCAGAGCAGCTCCAGGATCCCAGCTGAGCGGGGGGTGGGGACGGGGAGGCGCCGCGGCTGAGCCAGGCATTCCAAGCGGCGCTGGGACGGATTAAATTCTTGTGTGTGAAAAGAGGCAGCCAAGGCTGCTCCGTCCTCTCGCGGGGGAGGGGAGCAGGGAGCAGCTCCAGGGAGGGAGGGGAACCCCCAGCCGTAACAGTGGTGCCCCACACTGCGCTTTCACACAGGAATTAACCCTCCCGCGCCCCGTGCTGGGGGAGGAGTTACTCACGGTGGCGTGCAAGGGCTAAGGGACTTGGCCAAGGTCACTCTGGCAGGCAGTAGCGGCCCTGCCAATTTTGCCCAGCCTTGATTGTAATCCCACTCGTCAGCGGCCAGGCTGGCAGTGCCCTGTGGTGACGTCAGCAGTGGATCGGAGCCCGTGTGGGGACCACAGGCAGCAGAGCCTGGGATAAAGACCGGGCCAGGCTGTGTCCGCCTCCTGCATCCTCTATGCACAATGGTCTTTGCACTTTCTTCGACGGGAGCACAGCGCTCCACGGGATCGGGGACCCAGGCCCATTGAGACGGTGGTTGGACCTCGCCCGTTCACTGGACTTAGCTGTCAGGGCAGGGGGGGCAGCACATCCCAGGGCTGGGACATCTCCCCTGAGAACGCCCTGGCCCCGGCTGGTCGGATCTAGGGACCATTGGCAAGAGGATGCCAGCCCAGCTCACTGCCGGAGCCATACATGGGGAGGCCTCTCCTGGGGAGATTCATAGATCTTAAGGTCAAAGGGGACCACCACCATCATCTAACTAGGGGTCCGATACCCGGGGATGGGTGCAACATAAGAGCCCTGCACAGAGATCCCAAGAAACTGGACAGTTCACTTGTGTCTCATCCAAGTAGCTGTTAGATCCCGGCCAGGGCCCTCCCTTCCCCAGCTGCAGAGAGACTCCCCGCCCGGAGGGTTAGAAAGCAGAGCCCGGGAGACACAGGGAGCCTTGACATAGTCTATTTATTAAAGCAACACCGCGCGGACCTCCCGGCCGTACCACCCTGTTGTTTCCATTTCCTTTTTAATAAGCAGATCCCCCCGGACCCAACTCCCCTCTCCCTACAACACCGGATCCATTTCCAAGCCAGGCTCCGGTTTCACACGAGTATTAAAAACAGAGACAGAATTGATCTTAAAGACACGTCAGCAACAAGAAAGAGATGGCACTGGCTCGTGAGAGAGAGGGTGCTGGGACTGGAACGGGGCTTTGCTCCCAGCCTTCCCCCTGCTGCCGGCTGGGCTGTATACACCAGGTGTTAGATTGCTTTCAAGGGTCAGCTCCTTTCCTCGGCTCCCCCGGCTCAGCGCTCAGACTTGCCCTTCTCACGGGTACGTTATCCAGCAAAGGCAGCGAACACTGAGGCAACCTCCACCTTGTTTGGGCTAATTTCCTGGACCTGTCGGCTACCCTATAGGCGGTGCAGTGCGCGGATTGTATCTGCCCTCTGCTGGGCGACATGGGACCTGCTCAAGCGTCTTTGGCCATGTCGCCCCCTAGAGGCTGCAGCCCACAGAGCGTCCATGCTCATCCTGGATTCTCCTTTGCTTGGGGAGCCCTGATCTCCAGGGAAGGAGCTCGAGGGGCCCAGCGCTGACCTGTTACGAGCTAGGGGAGGTTTCTCTTTTGAAGTTATTGTGCTGCACACTGACTCATCACGGTCACATGCAAAGCCGTTGGTTCCCACCGGCAGTCTGTCTGGAAGGGGGAGGGGAGGTTTCCTTAGCATCATCCCACCTTTCATGGTAGAAATAGTTTACCGAGATGGTGGCAGAGCAAACGCTGGTTTCTGGGAAGCTCTTGCCCAGGGATTTGAACCAGGGGCCCCGGCCTGGGGAATCTGCAGTGGAAGGAGAATGGCCCACAGTGCCAGCTCCACCCCCGGAGCTTCCAAGGCTCAGCTAACACTGCCCAGGCCTCTGGCCGCTATCGCCGGCAAGGCTGGTGCAGCCCGCCAGATGCTCGTCAGTGCTGCCTTAGCCGGATGGGGCTAATTATTCGTTGCTTCGCACTACGGAAGGGGGCAGAAATTTAGCGGAAACCCACCGCCGGCACCACGTGAATTCTCCGCCGTGGCGCGTGCAAGGGTCACCCCTTCCACCAGCACCTCCCCTCCGCATTCCATGGCGAGGGCTGCGGGCTGTCAGGACGGGAGGCAGGACTCCCTGGCCCTCGGCTGCCTGACCCTGGTGAAAGGGGGAGCAGACCGCTTGCATTACAGCCTGGGTTAGGGGACAGAAAATGCATTTTGATAGTGCTTCCCGAGTTCCCGCTGCTCTCAGCTTCCTTGTCTGACCTCACTATCTAACGGGGCTGGGCCCGCCTGGCCAGGACCTGACAGGACGCGCTGCCGGGCAGTAGTTTCTTGTGTCTATATTCAGCCATCTCCTGGATGACAGGCTGTGCTGCCCCCTCCACCCGCCCCGGGGGAGCGCCACAGGTAAGGCAATCAGCTGTGGGCGTTGCAAAGGCAGGAACGATGTGACGGAAGGGATGGGGGGAGACAGACCCTGGTGCCTAGAGAGCCCCATGGGGTCCCAGGCTGTCCCAGGACCTGCTCTCTCTTCCCAGCGTTCTGTTGCAATCTCCGAAAAAGAAAATCACCCCCATTCTCCCTTTTGCTACCCGGCTGATTAATGAAACTGAACCCCCACCCCCGCCCTTTTCCTTTAGTGACGATTCTTAGTGTCACAATTTCCGTTGGTGACAATTCTTGGCATCCCCTGGATCCAGGGGCCGGGTTCGAGTGCTGCGCTTGAATCAGAACGTGGAGCAGCAAGTTGATCATAGAAATGGAGAAGGGTAGGACTGGAAGGGACCTTGAGAGGCAGGACCATGCGGCAGGACCACGCACCCTGATTCCGGCTGTACGGTGCGGAGGTTTCAGTGGGGACAAGCTACATTGTGATGCAGCAGGATTCAAAGGGCAGCTGAGGGAAGCCGGACAAGGAGGAGGAGAGACGCTTCCCTGAAGTCTTCAAGATCTTCCTGCTGGGCACATGGTCTTCACAGCACTGCCCATTTCAAATGAACACTAGGTGACCAGACTGTAGCTCATTGAGCAGGAGACCAATAGGGTAGGCAGCTTCTGAAGCCGTTTTGGCAGGTCTGGTCCTCAGGAAGAAGGCATGTGGTCTCGTTAAAAGAGGTGGCTGGGTGCAGGAGGAGAAACTGGACCATGACCTCGGTGAAAGCAGCAGAACGCACCTGGCGCTCAGCAAAGCGTGGTGCTCTTTGTAACGGGGTGACCCCGCGTGGGAAGGCGCAGGCCGCCTTCTTCTAGCCATGGAAGAGGATGTGTGTAGCCACCGGCTCTGTGAATGTGTCTTTGCAAATGGGGTCATCTCAGAAGGAAACAAAAACGCCATAGAAAAAAACCCAGAAGTACGGCCCCTCACCCCCGGCCCATGTAAGCACAAATGTCTTCTCTTTGTAAACAGGTGGGACTTGTCGAAAGCACCTTCATGCAGGGGTGGCCTTTCCAAACATGCCAGGTGGCCAGGTGGGCGCTCTCAGTGAAGGGCTGTTTGGGGCTCAGAGGAGAAGGAATGTTGAGGAGGCCAGGAGAAGACAATCAGGAAAAGTGTCTATAATTTCCCTCTCCCGGCAAATCCAAAGTCAATCCCGAGGGAACACTGGCGGGTCTCCAACGTGACAAAGGGACCCCAGGGCACCTGCTTCTTTGGCAGCTGATGGGCTTCAACCTGTAGTTCAGCAGTTACTCCAGTTCTGTGTGGGATGGCTCAGTGCCCCATCAAACAACCAACGCAGCCGCAGCTCCTGGAGGGCGGGCACCTGAAGAAGGTTCCTGGTTTCCTTCCACCCCCGTAACTGATGGGTTTGGAGGAGTGAAGACCAAGGAGAGAGCGCTAGTGGTTGCAGATGCCGTCCGAGCGCTCACTTCTCAGGAGAGGGGTTTGCAGTGCAGCGATTTCATTTTAGTGGCTGTCTGAACGGCTGACCACGAAGTGGAAGCCATTCATCCCCGAGTGAGCCATGTACCCAGGGCCCCAGAACACGCTGGGATCAGGGACTCCTTGGGGTCACATCAGAGGGGAGGGGAAACCATCTAATGACATATCAGGGTTATTCCCCCCTCCCCCCCAAAAGGTGATCCAAGACAATCTACGTATTAGTGCAAACGTGGTTTATTATTATCGAGAACAGCCTTGGCTTCGTGGCACCCAGCTGTCCAATCGCGCCGTCCCTGGAAGGACACAAGGCTTGGGCAGTGGGGTTGGGGCAGGCTGGATACCAGGGAGGCAGGATGTCCCTTGCCGTGTCCGGGGACAGACAGCTGGGAAGCGTCTGGAGAGAGGAGGGCTGTGCATACTAGCTTCACTGGGAGCAGAGGGGACAAAGGCAGGATCATCTCCGGGTTCTAAGGCACCCTCCCCTGCCCCGAGCGGCCACCACGCCCAGCCGCGCGCCTTGGTTTCTGGAGTCCTCTTCACAAAAGGATGCAGGGCTTTTTAGGTTTCACCGGGGCGGGGTTGAGGACGGCTCGCACGGCCTCCGTGAAGACCTCCTTGATGCCTTCCTGGTTGAGGGCGGAGCACTCCATGTACTTGACGGCGTGGATCTGCTTGGAGAGGTTGACCCCTTGCTGGGTGGTGACGGGCAGCTGGTTCTGCTCCTTTAGCTTCTTGATGGCGTCGGGGTTGTTTCTCAGATCCTTCTTGGTGCCCACCAGGAGAATGGGCACGTTGGGGCAGTGGTGGCAGACCTCCGGGTACCACTTGTGTTTCACGTTCTCGTAGGAGGGCGGGCTGGCTATGGAGAAGCAGATGATGAAGACGTTAGTCTGGGGGTAGGAAAGCGTCCGGAGCCGGTCGTACTCCTCCTGGCCTGCTGTGTCCCACAGATTTAAGTTAACAGTCCTGCCGTCCACCGTGTTCTGGGCGCTGTAGTTGTCGAAGACGGTGGGGATGTACTCCTTGGGGAAGGCATTGGTGGTGTAGCAGATCAAGAGGCAGGTCTTGCCCACCGCCCCGTCTCCCACCACCACGCACTTTATGCTCTGCATCCCGGCTCGCGTTCCCTGAGCTCCACTTCAGCAACCTGGAGAGGGAGGAGACAGAGTCGATGAGAGCGCGCTCGGTGCAGGACGCGCTGGAGATGGGCGCTCTAGGCCCGGGGGCTCGGGGTAGGTGGTTGCCAGGGCACCTTCCGGCCTCCAGAATCTGGGACGGGGGAGGGGGAGGGTGGCAGACAAGGAAGTGCAGCTGCCATTTCACTACCCAGGGTCCTCCACTTCGACCTGCAATCACAGAGATGTAGGGCTGGAAGGTCACCTCGTCCGCCCCACCCACCCCCCACCCGCGCTGAGGCACGACCAAGTCGGGGTGATGAGGGTTCCCTAAAAGTGTTGGGGGGGGGGCAGTGCCCGAAACATGCCCCTGCCCTCCCACGCCACCCCATCCCTCACAGCCGCCCCCCTTCCCCGAGACCTTTTCCCCCGATCCCCTGCCCCTACGCTACCCCATCCCCGTGCCCCTGCCCTCCTACGCCACCCCATCCCTCACAGCCGCCCCCCTTCCCCGAGACCTTTCCCCCCGATCCCCTGCCCCTACGCTACCCCATCCCCGTGCCCCAGCCCTCCCACGCCACCCCATCCCCCACAGCCGCCCCCCTTCCCCGAGACCTTTCCCCCGATCCCCTGCCCCTACGCTACCCCATCCCCGTGCCCCTGCCCTCCTACGCCACCCCATCCCTCACAGCCGCCCCCCTTCCCCGAGACCTTTCCCCCCGATCCCCTGCCCCTACGCTACCCCATCCCCGTGCCCTGCCCTCCCACGCCACCCCATCCCTCACAGCCGCCCCCCTTCCCCGAGACCTTCCCCCCGATTCCCTGCCCCTACACTACCCCATCCCCGTGCCCCTGCCCTCCCACGCCACCCCATCCCTCACAGCCGCCCCCCTTCCCCGAGACCTTTCCCCCCGATCCCCTGCCCCTACGCTACCCCATCCCCGTGCCCTGCCCTCCCACGCCACCCCATCCCTCACAGCCGCCCCCCTTCCCCGAGACCTTTCCCCCCGATCCCCTGCCCCTACGCTACCCCATCCCCGTGCCCTGCCCTCCCACGCCACCCCATCCCCCACAGCCGCCCCCCTTCCCCGAGACCTTCCCCCCGATCCCCTGCCCCTACGCTACCCCATCCCCGTGCCCTGCCCCTTCCCAGAGGCCTCACCCTTCTCCCCAAGGCCCTGCCCTGCGCTGCCCCCTCTCACCATCTCTTCCCCCAAGGCCCCGCCCCCCACTCGCTCCTCTCCATCCTCTCTCTCCATGCCTTGTCCTTACAGCCGGTGTGCCCTCCCACTTTTCAAAGTGGTGGGGCCATGGCCCCCTGCCCCCCCTTCCCCTCGCCCGCCCTAGTGCCCCAGCCCCACTTCTCTCCAACACACATCACTTCCATCACTTGGAAGCCCTAAGTTTCCTGACCTGCATTAACAGAGGATAAGGAACAAGATTCACGTTCCTGAATCCCCTAGGCCTCTCTCCATTCACGCCAGGAGTGAGCTGGAGTCTCCAGAGGCCGGGCGTTCACTAGGATAGGAGGCCTCCGGGGAAAATCGAGGTGCCATGGAAAGTCATGTTGGTGCCTGAGCCAGGACTGACCCAGCACCCCAGGTGCCAGTACTCTGACGCCATGGTGAGGGGCACACAGCCGGGTGCTGGGGTTTAGAGGAGACCCACAACCAAAGTCATTGAGTTGTGTTGCAGTTGTGCCTGGGTGTGGCCAGTGAGGAGCCAGGCTCCCATCCTGTGAGACTCACTTTCCCCAGAGAGTTGTAATCTAAGCCTCAGAGAGGTGCCTGAGGCGGGGAGGGATAGTTCAGTGGTTTGAGCATTGGCCTGCTAAACCCAGGGTTGTGAGTTCAATCCTTGAGGGGGCCATTTAGGGATATGAGGCAGAAATTGGCTGGACGATTTAATTGCTTTGAGTGGGGGATGATCTCCTGAGGTCCCTTCCAACCCTGATCTATAACAATAGATGGGGTATTTTACAACAAGCAGATGGTAACAATAAGATAATGCTAGATGTCCTGCATGTTCGTGATCAGCGAGTGGGAATATTTCCCCCAGGGAGGAAGTGTGTTAGCCCTGGTGATCTGCCCAAATCCCAATGCCTGTGATTCCATTCAGCCTCTCGTACAGTCACTGTGTGGTTTCACTTCAATATAGGATCTGCTTCCCTTCCTGCCTCGAAGAGCTGTTTAGTGGTGCCATGCACTGCTAAGCAGCCACCACGTTCCACCCTAGAAGTGGCTGCATCACAGTGCCGGGCAAATATCCGTCCTCATAGGAAACCTCCACGAGGCTTTCAAAAGAGGAGCCTGGCAGCTTAAACTCTGCTCCGCACCAAAACTCACTGCCTGAGCGGAGATACCGGATTTGTGGCTTATTGCACCAGTCTGTAACCCACTCTCCCCCTCCTCCAGTCTGTAACCCACTCTCCCCCTCCTCCTTTTGTGCTGTGACTGCAGAGGTGATAACCGGGGGATCTGCCTCGAATGGGCCTTTCCACGATGTGCTAACGACTTCCGCTAAACGAGCCCTTCCACCCTGCATCTAGCTGGGATGGTGGGGAGAAGATGTGTGTGGCTGGAAAGTTCTCATTGACCTGATGGCTCAGCATGTCTAGAACACGTTGGATCTCAAAGCACTTTACCAAAGTCCCATTATCCCTGTTTGGCGTGGTCAGCGTTACAGGAGGCGGGATTGGGGGACCCACAAACAGCTCCCCCGAGGCGCAGCCCCGCCCCCTCGACACACGGTGTTATCTCTAGGCACACTAGCGAGTGCTGATAAGATGTACAAGATTCCGGTGGGGGGCGGAAGGGAGATAATCGCCCACGGCCATCACATGCCACTGGGAATGACAGCGAGAAGACCGATACCCGTTCATCATGCGGTGGCGGAGCACCGGGGCCCGGCCAGGAAGCGTGGCGAGCGGATCTGGAGGAGGCTGATAGGCGGTGGCCCAGCGCAGGCTCCAATCTCCTTCCCGGCAGAAGGTGGAAAAGGTTCGGAAGTCAGTGCTCGCTCTGGCCTGTCGCTCTGCCCCGCGCCCTCGCGCTCCATGCCCATTTTCCAGGCCACGGTCTGGCGGGATTGTTCCAAGTTACCCAGAATCCTGCCAGCTCCTGGCTCCCAGGGAAGATGTCCAAGGAAAACCCAGGTGCCGCGGGGGGGGTGGTGTGCTGGAGAACTGGCAGGGGGCACTCTTCCCTCCAGTCGGAGGTGAACTCACTACAGGGCGCGGCGCTGGGGGGGGGGGTGAAACTAACACCGCAGCGTGAGCTCTGGCAGCGAAACCCCCGGTGTACAGTGAAAGCAGGAAACAGAGCCGTGCGGCCGCAGCCGTTCCCCCCGCCCCGCAGGCCCTGCCCCGCTCTGCCGCGGACTTCTCGAGGCCCTTTGCCACCGTCCCGCCGTGCGATTGTTCGCCCGGCGAAGGGGCGGGGAGCTGGCCTCTCCCGGGGAGAGGCCCGGCCTGGCGGGGCCCCGCGGGGAGGGCGCTCCGCCTGCGTGATGGGCGGCAGGAAGCGGCGCGGCTGGGCCGGCTGTGGGGAGGCGCGGCGGGCTCCCGGGGCCGAGCGGAGCAGGTGGGGCGGGGGAGGGGAACGCACAGAGCGGATTTAAAAATACACTCCCACCGAACGCGCCTCGGAGCGAGACGTGGGCAACGGCAGACCGGCCGCAGCCCCGGCACGGCAGCAACGCTGCACAGCCGGGCCGGGCCTGGAGAGACCCCGGCAGCCGGGCGCTAGAGGCTCCAAGACCGGACAGGAAGGGAGGAAGGGCGCCCGTGGGCTGGAGGCCCTAGGCTGGGATCAGGAGAACCAGGTTCAATTCCCGCCTAGGCCACACAGGCCCTGGGGGGAGCACAGGGAACGGACACGGATCCAGATGGAAACTGCGGTGGAGCCGCCGGGGGATGCAGCAGGGACAAGGTGGAAGGACTGGAAGGCACCTCAAGAGGCCGTCTGGCCCCGGCCCCTGCACTCACGGCAGGACTAAAGGCAGGTCCACACCACACAGTGAGGTCCCGGGCAGGCAACTTACATCAGACTAATTATGTCAGTGTCCACACCCCAGCCTTCCTACCACACCGACACCCCAACTCCACTGCCACGAGGGGCGGCGCAGCGTTCGTGTAGACCCGGGGTAGCCAACCTGGGGCTCCGGAGCCACATGTGGCTCTTCAGAGGTTAATATGCGGCTCCTTGTACAGGCACCAACTCCGGGACTGGAGTTAGAGGTGCCAACTTTCCAATGGGCCAGCAGGTGCTCACTGCTCAGCCCCTGACTCTGCTGCAGGCCTTGCCCTCACTCCTCCCCCTCCCCCAGAGCCTCCTGCACACCACGAAACAGCTGATGGGGAGGTGCGGGGAGGGAGGGGGAGGTGCTGATCGGCAGGGCTGCCGGTGGGTGGGAGGAGCTGGGGAGATGATGGGGCGCTGCCGACGTATTACTGTAGCTCTTTGGCAATGTACATTGGTAAATTCTGGCTCAGGTTGGCCACCTGTGGTGTAGCTGCTGCCTTCCTTACATTGACTGTTGGCTGGCTTGTCAATTTCACGGCAGGTTGACTTACGTTTCTAGTGTAGACGTACCCTAAATATTATGTAGGCATCCCTGAGATGTGTTTGTCCCACCTGCTCTTAAAAATCTCCAACGATGGAGATTCCACAACCTCCCTGGGCAATTTATTCCACCCTGACAGTCAGGAAGCTTTTCCTAATGTCCAACCTAAACCAGCCTTGCTGCAGTTGAAGGCTTCTTGTCCTATCCTCAGAGGTTAAGGAGAACAATTTGTATCCCTCCTCCTGGTAACAGCCTTCGATGTACTTTGTGGGGACCCTCCCAAAGTGGCCAAGGAGCTGTAGGGAGGTGGAGAGACCCCAGGGGAGTGGCATTGGCACTCCCTCTTCCCATTTTGTTCTGCTGGGACTCATCTGGCATCACTCCGGAGACCCGCCGCGCTGCGGGGCACTAACATAGCACTGCACTCAGCTCCCAGTAAAGTCATGGGGACTTTTCCACTGACTCTGAGGTGGGGGGTAGGGGCGAAATGTGATCGGAGGGTTAATCAGGAGCTGACCCGGGCTCGCTGATAGAAAGTCCCGGATCTGGGAAGCTACCGCAGGTGCCGAGTATTGCATAGCGTGCCATCTGCTGCCTTTCGTCAATGTCTAGCTGATTTGCATCACATTGATTTGCATAACACTAGCTATTTGCATAGTGGGAAATCATCCTCCTATGCATGCCGCCTTGCAAAGTCCCAGCACCATTAATGGACTTTCCAAATGGTCCCTCCATCCCTTCACCTGGTCTGTCCCAAAGCCCCTACAGGCGTCCTGCTGGTAAGACTCTGGGCAATTTCAACCCAGCAGCAAACTGATCGGTGTCTATCACACCTGGATTGTGCTTCCTTCCTGCAGGGCACCAGCAGCAGCCCAGGGTCCTGACTGGACTTCCCATGTCTTAGGATAAGATCCCGCCCCCTCGGCAGTCCCCTTTTGGTGTGGAACAGCTGCAACCAGCAAAGCCTCTATTGCAGACGGATGAGACAGGAGCCGGCAAGCCCTGCATGAGCCCCCAGCCTGCAACCCTGATTTGACCTGATAATTGTTAGGCCGAGGTCTTCCCCACCAGATCAGCCCTCACGATCTTCCAGGAAGAAAAGCCCCATTCCCTTGCTAAGAAAACATAAACCTGGACAGAGTTGAGAGCCCGGCCAGCAAAGGACGCCAGAGGTCACTTACCAATCCTGAGCTAACCCGAGCACCCGGATTGCTAGGAGAGCCACGGGGAGCTGCAGCTGGCCAGAGAGCGTTCAGTCCCCCTGCAGCGGGCCCCTTGCTAGGACCTAACTTGCTGCACTAGGTGTGAAAGAGTTGGCCTTTCCCCCTGCCTCGGTTTCCCCAAAGGGGGATTACGATATGCACCTACATTGGCTTCTGAGACTTTAACGAGGGAATGGCTGCACGGTGCGATGAACAGGCAAATCACGAAGCGTCGGAACAAAGTCATGGCCCGTTGGGACATCCTATGGCTGCCTCGTGGGGATAGGGGAGATGGTCTATTGGGTATCTAGGCAGCCCCAGCTCTGCGTCTCCCAGATGTTTGAAATAAAACTACCCATCTTTCCTCCTTCCCAACCTGCTGGTGAAATAGCCCGGGGAAGAGCGGAGGTGAAAGGGGGTGATGGAGAGACAGATGTGAGACACAAGGGCCTACTGTGGGAAAGCTAAATTAGAGAGAGGAGTTTCATAGCCTCCTGTTCCAAACCCACGTCCCTTTCCCGCGAGCTAAAGGAGAGTCTGGTAGCAGCGGAGGGGCCAGGCCACAGCTGTGCAGCCCTGTTTCCATCCAGCAGAGGTGTACACTCACTAGCAAATTCATTCCACTACCATTTGCCATTTTACAAGTGGGGAAACCGAGGCGCGGAGGTTGGGAAGCGAGGCATAGCTCACTGGTTAGGGGCGAGGCATAGCTCACTGGTTTGAGCATTGGCCTGCTAAACCCAGGATTGTGAGTTCAATCCTTGAGGGGGCCAGTTGGGGATCTGGGGCCAAAAATCTGTCAGGGGACAGTACCTGGTCCTGCTAGTGCAGGCAGGAGACTGGACTTGATGACCTTCAAGGTCTTTCCAGTTCTATGAGACAGGTATCTCCATATATTTGGGGGGGAGGGATAGCTCAGTGGTTTGAGCATTGGCCTGCTAAACCCAGGGTTGTGAGTTCAATCCTTGAGGGGGCCATTTAGGGCAATCCTGCTAGTGTAGGCAGGCGGATCCTGCTAGTGTAGGCAGGGGACTGGACTCGATGACCTTCAAGGTCTTTCCAGTTCTAGGAGATTGATTGGGAAGTGACGTGCCTGAGGTCACCCTTTGAGTCCGTCAGAGCTGGGATCTGACCCCAGGGGGAGGCGTTCCCGTGCTTAGATCCTGGTCCCACCCTGTGCCTTTCACTAAATCAATGGTACCCGGGAGTCCGTCCCTGGGGCGAGAGCAGCTCTTGCAGCTGCATACAGAGCGCCGGGTCCCAGGGCGCCTCTTGTCCTCGCTCTCTCCTCCCCGGAGGTTGTGTGAGGTCACCACAACCAGGTCACCTGGTGGCTTGGGTCCTCCGCCGCCTAGCCCCTCCCAACCAGGGGAACTGCTGGAGACGCGGGGGGTTGGAGGGGAGCAGCTGGCCCTCCCACAAATGGAACTGAAGACCAGCCATGTGAATCCTTGTCACAGCCCAGCTCCCAGCCCAACGCTCGCTTCCTCTGCAGGTGATGTCCGGGGGCCCGGCGCCTCCTCTCCCACCGAGCTGGGGACACTCACATGGGGGCGGGGGTTATTAGAGCCACGGAACAGAGGGGTCAGCTGACCTGCCCAACGTCACAGCACGAGTTGGTGTCTAGGCCCCAGGTGCCCTGCTCTGGCCACTAGACAATGCCGAGGTGAGCAAGCCTGCCCCGAGGGCCGCAATTAATCCTCTCAGGAAGGAGCTGGCGGGCTAGAAGTAGGTAATACGGAGGCCGGGGTTACCGCTGGAGCGGGCGTGGGGGATAAGGAAGGTGTGTGCCCTGTCTGTGCCCCCCAGTGAATTCAATAAGCAGGGCAAAACACCCCTTTCTCTTGGTAGTTTGTAAATCCTTCTGAAAGCAACCCGGAGTCCCCGCTGTATGCTGCAGCACGGGAGGGGTTAATAGAAAACTGCTCCCTCGGGGCTGAGGAATAGGAACGGGAGCAGAGCAGGAATTTAATGGCACAAGGAATAGCCCCGCTGCAGGAAGGGGAGCTGAATGGACCAGGCCCCAGAGGACGTAGAAACGCCGAGGGTGAAGGGGAAAGATCTTGCCACCAGCCCCTCCAAACTCCTGGCCAGGCCTGGGAAGCGAAGAGACTTTCCCCGGAGCTTCCATCACCGGCGTTCCCCGGCTCCCAGGACACGCTGAGCAGGACTTCAGGGGACCGGGCACTGGCGGGGCACCTGTGCGGCACAGACGTGACCTACAGGGGCTTGTCTACACAGAGCCGTGGCGCCGGGTTAATGCTGTGAGCACCTGCGATGGTTTCAAGTTGGTTCTATGGCTTCAGTTTGTGACAACAACCCCACCCGAGGCTGAGCGGCCGTAAGCCAGGAACGGACTTCACCACGTCCATGTGCAAAGCCACACAGCGGGGCTGGTGTGCGGACCAGAAAACTCTGCCGCGGGGCACCGGGCTCTAATATTAGAAGCTCCCAGTTAGATCCCAGTCGCCCTGCGTCTTCCCTTCCCAGCTGCAACACGAACCCCTTTACTGCCATAACCAGCCATTGGGTCCAATTTCTGCTCTGCCCCCTCCTGCTTCCAGAAAGCCCAGCCGGCCACTTGCTGCTCCGCGACCCATGGAAGCAGCCCTGGAGGAGGTGCTGGGCCAGCATCAGTTAGAGACTCTCCCTCTGCTCCGCAGGGCGGATGCAGGAGCCCTGCCAAGAGGCTGCGGAGGGAAGTGGGAGGAGGTGGGGGTGGGGAGGAAGGGCAGGGAAATGGGAGGGGAGAATCTGATCTGGGGAGGGAGGGGCCTGCCAAGCTTTGAAACGCTGGAAATGTGCAAACTGCCGTCACCCTGCCCTGCCTCAGTTTCCCCACCTGGAGAATGGTGCGGGCGCCTCGCTCCCAGGCCTAGCTCATTTGCTCTGCGCTCCGTGGCGAGAAGGGGCTTGAGGAATACTGTTCTCCCGGAAGAGGTGCCCGTCATTGAGTACTACTGCTGGGTACGCGGGCAGAGCCATTCACCGGTGGACGCCCACACACACACACACACTCCCTGCGACGGGAAGAACGTCCGTGTCGCTGTCACCATTTTACAGAGGGGGAGTGGAGGCCCAGAAGAGATTACGGACCTGCTCCAAAGCTCGGTGGGCTACACAGACTCCCACCGACTTCACCGGCCACAGGATCCAGCCATAAGAACCGGCCCAAAATGAGAGGGGGCTTGTGCCCGGACCAAAGCCAGGAGTCCCGATGCTGCCCCCGCTTGGAGGGGGTGTGATCCTGTTAGCGGGCGGGTCAGCCAACGCCCCAGACAGGTTTCTAACTTGGGGGGCTGTCTGGCCCTGGCACTGGGGCAGGCCAGCTGAGCAGTCTTCCCCTCGCCTTCGTTGAGCCGCCTGCTGGGAACGGCGCTGGGAATGCCCCGTTGGAGGGGGGATAACCCAGCCCCGGGGAGCCAGAGCACGGTGCTCCGGCAAATCACCCAGCCGAGCTTTCCTTTGGGGGGGGGGGCAGCCACTCTGAGCTGCCAGGACGGGGGGGGGGGAGGCTCTTATGAGACTACCCCACTCTGAATTCACCGGCCCCTCTCCCTGTGCAGCTCTGCTCTGCTGGCGGCCGAGCCACTTACTGGCAACGGGAGAGGAGAGCACCAGCGGTTCGGGGCATTATCCTGCCCAGCGCGGAGAGGCGGCCGCGTTTTCTAGGGGGGCTGGGAAGGGCTGGGACACCTTTGCAGCGCTGGGCTCGGGGTGGTGTCAGCTCCCCACATAGAGATCCAGGTGCTTACCCCACATCCATCACGTGGCGTCTGGGCTCCCGGCCTGCAAAGTGCTACGCCCTGCTCCTGCTCCAGGGGACTTGATTGTAAGATCAGGTCCTAACACTTTTATGATCCCAAAGGGCTTCACGCACATCGACTAAAGTCTCAGGATCACTATCCCCATCCTGCAGAGGGGGAAACTGAGGCACGGGGGCAAAATGGGTTGCCCAGAATGACACAGCGAGTCACTGGCAGGGCTGAAGCTATAGCCGCCAAAGGGTCCCGACTACCCGCCGGGCTGGCAGCTGTTCCCTGGAAGGCCGTCGCGAGAGCTGGCTATTGTCGTCCATTTCCTAACTCCAGCAGAGAAAAAAAACCCTCCGCTTTCTAGGCAGAAACAATTCTGCTTCTGTGGCCCGTATTTCCTAGGGCGGCTCTTCCTATTTGCATTCAGATCTTGGTTTCCGATCTGCTCAAGTATCAATTCCCTGTCCAAAGGCAGGTGCCTTTGTTGGCTGCTACTGACAGATCAAAGCTAAAGGAGGGAGCCAGAGACCCAGCCGGCAGCTCTAGCTCTCACGGGGCTTCTTGAAGGCTACGCAGGCTGGCTGTGGCAGCAGCCCTGCCCGTCCCTAGATGTTTGCCCAGTGCCGCCCACACGGGAAGCCCTGGTGCCCAGTAACTGACCCTCTTTGGCACTGAGAGGAGCAGGGGTCTCCGGGCTGCTCAGGGAGCTCAGTGCGGCAAGCGCCCGGTCTAGAGCAGCAAGGGGAGGTGGTCTCCAGGAGCCACGGGTACCCCAGAACTTCCTGGGCAGCGCTGCTCTGAGGCTGTGAAAGCCCACGCTCCCCCCCAGAGCCACCGGCCTCGCTGTGCCCCGGGAACAGAGCGGGGAAGGGGCCCACTGCTTTGCCCAGCCTCCCATCGGGCAGGGGAGTCCTGCCCGCCATCCACACACAGGCCCTGTGCTGCAGGGCTTAATTTGTGCCAGGGCTGAGCCCTGGCACCTCCGGGCCTTCCAGTCCCGAGCCCTGGCACCTCCGGGCCCGGCAGTTCAGGGCCCACAGCAGCTCTGGGCCTGGCAGCCCCAACCCCGGCTCCT
Source organism: Sternotherus odoratus (assembly GCA_032164245.1). Lineage (NCBI taxonomy): Eukaryota > Metazoa > Chordata > Testudines > Kinosternidae > Sternotherus > Sternotherus odoratus. Next base: position 296,173,646 of record JAVMKO010000001.1, read on the forward strand.
CTGGGCTTGTTGCAACAGTTATGAATGTAAAAACACAACAGGTCTGGGGTGGCCCCCAGCCAGGCCCCGTCTCCTGCAGGGAGAAGAGAGCAGTGAGAGGTACTGGCCCTGAATGAGGATCTGTCACAAGGAGGGGTCTGTTCTCCCGGCCTGAGCAGCTGGGCAGACTTCACTGCCCTTTCCCAAGGCCCTGCCTCTGCCTCTCGGCACGTTAACCCACGATCCTGGCAAAGAAACGAGGGCGCGTGGACGTTCTAGGAAGGAGACTTGAACCTCCCCAGAGCCCCGCTGGTTTCTGTAGGTATAATCCCGCAGATCATCGACAGCGGGCTTGGGAAAGTCCAGCTAAGCCAGTGAAAGATCATCACCCAGGTACGGTCTCTGGGCTTCGGTCAAACCCAGCTCCGAACACCTCCAGCGTCAAGGCTTCCATCCCACCCCCTGGAAGCTATTCCGCAGCTGAACAGATCTCAGCACCGGGCAACGGGTCCATCTTCCTCTGTTCAGTTCAGCCTCAGCCCATTCCCTCGGGCTCCCTCCACACCTCCATTCCCTGCTCCAGACTGAGCCCGCAAGGTGTCTGAGTAATTGCCATGGGGCCTGTCAGCACGGAGCCTCCCTCGCTGGGAGCAACTGAACAGCTGTGGGGCTGCTGGCAAAGGAGCTGCCAAGCCAGATCAGAATCATTGTCCCACCTGGCTGGTGTCCTGGAACCAGACCCAGACCCAGGGACACTCTTGAGCTAACATGCCTGGTGGGGAAGCTTCTTCCTGACCCTGGCGGCTGATGCTTCACTTCTGCCCCGATGCGGAGCGGTCCCAGCTCGCTGAGGGCGGGCTCCATCTCACGGCCAAGAGGGGAGTGGAGCCCACTCGAGTTGGGACCCTCAAGAATTCACTCATCTTTTCAACCTGACGGCCACTGCATTCTCCCTTCCACCCACTTCCCTCTCTTCTAGGCAGCATGACCCCACCTTGCAGCTCTCTGCCCAGAGCCAAGGCCAGCAGTGATGGACTAATCACCCCCTCTGCAGCGAGGGCCCATGTGCATCCCCGCGTGAGCATCGCCAGCGTGAGCACCGGGAAGGGGAGAACCTGAAGGCCACTCTGAAACCAAGAGCACGCTGCTGGTCTGGTGCTAAGGACGCCAGCCTGGGAGGTGGGAGACCCGACACAGACTCCGGGTGTGCCCTTGGGTGAGTCCCTTAACCTTGCTGCGCCTCAGTTCCCCTTCTGTACCACAGGGATAAAGGCCCTGTCCCGCTTCAGGGGCGGAGTGAGGACGAATACATTCCAGATTGCGAGAGTCTCCTCTGCTACCGTGCTGGGGCCAGCATGTCTCATGGGAAATGACCATACGCCTGGTGATGCCTCACACCCACACGCCATGATGAATCGGGTGGTAGAGCTGAGAAACCAACTAGCCCAGTCCCCTTGGCCTGTGCAGAAGCAGCCCCCCAGGCAGCAGACGGGCGTCTCTGTGAGCTGGGTGGGTGGGTCTCAGTCTAGCCAAGGCGCTGGTAAGACCGTACCAGGAATGCTGCGCTCACCCGGAAGGGAGAAAGAAGAATTCAGGCTGGAACAGGTGTGGAGAAGGGCTGCTCGGCCAGGCAGGGCCATGGAGGAGACGGAGAGCGTGGCTGGTTCAGCCGGGCGAAAGGCAGGCCGTGTGGGGATCGGATTGCTCTATAAATACACCCCAGGGTGAACCCCAGGGAAGGAGCCGAGCGATTGAAGTTAAAGGACAATGTTGGCACAAGAACAAACGGGGAGAGGGTGGCCAGGCAAAGGAGGCTGGGAAGGAGAAAGTTTCTAACCCTGCCACTGCCTCCCAGTAGAGCAGAGAGGGACAAACAACCCAAGGGGCTTTAGGGTGGCGCGTGACAACTCTGTGAAGGGGACGATATGCCCGGGCTGCCTGGGATAGCCAGGGACTGGGCACAGTACCCAGGAGGTCTCTCCCAGTCCCACCCCAGAGTGCCCAACTTGAGCCTGTCTCCTGGAGCTGCCAAGCCCCCGCTGCTCCCACTTCATCGGCTGGGCGCCCAGAAACTAAAATCAGTGGCCATGTTTGGAAGCCTTTGCCTCAGAAGACATGAACCCCAGGTCCAGCCGTGGCATTGAGGGGTCTGCAGGCCGAGGGGCCGGAGAACGGTGGGCCTGGGGCGGGGGGCCTGGAGGAGCTTTGCCTGGCTGATCCTGGTTGCCCAGGGCAGGCCTGGCTCATCCGGGAGAGTGGCCAGGCCCCATCCCACAGAAGCATACAGCCCCCCTCCTCCACTCTGCGCCAGCCCAGCCTGCCCGGGAGCGAGGCAGCTCAGCGGCTGGCCCAAGGGCGAGGGGCTGGAGCCCACCGGGGAGGGATACGGGGGGATCTCTGGCTTCCGCGCAGCCATTAGAAGGATCCTTCCTGCCATGGCCCGTCGAAGGGACGGAGGCTCCAGCCCCGGCCACATGCAAGGTGAGGGGAGCATGAGTGCCCCAGGCCCTGACGCAAACGACATCCGCAGGCAGGGACAGGAAGTAAACAAACCTCGCCCCCGGAACCCAGCCCGCCCCACCCCACGCGCCCGCTGGCGACTGAGATACCAGTGTGGCCCTGCTTCTGTGTGCACCCCCAACCCTCCTGTATACCCCCACACTGTCTCCAACACGCCCACACTGCCTCAAACACCCCCACACTGCCCTCCTGTACACCCCCACACTGTCTCACAGACCCTCACACTGCCTCAAACACCCCCACACTGTCTCACAGACCCTCACACTGCCTCAAACACCGCCACACTGCCTCAAACACCCCCACACTGCCCTCCCGTACACCCCCACACTGCCTCAAACACCCTCACATTGCCCTCCTGTACACCCCCCACACTGTCTCAAACACCCTCACATTGCCCTCCTGTACACCCCCCCCACTGTCTCACAGACCCTCACACTGCCTCAAACACCCCCACACTGCCTCAAACACCCCCACACTGCCCTCCTGTACACCCCACACACTGCCCTCCCGTACACCCCCACACTGCCTCAAACACCGCCACACTGCCCTCCCGTACACCCCCACACTGCCTCAAACACCCTCACATTGCCTCAAACACCCCCACACTGCCCTCCTGTACACCCCCCCCACTGCCCTCCTGTACACCCCAACAGTCTCACAGACCCTCACACTGCCTCAAACACCGCCACACTGCCCTCCCGTACACCCCCACACTGCCTCAAACACCCTCACATTGCCTCAAACACCCCCACACTGCCCTCCCGTACACCCCCACACTGCCTCAAACACCCTCACATTGCCTCAAACACCCCCACACTGCCCTCCCGTACACCCCCACACTGCCCTCCCATACACCCCCACACTGCCTCAAACACCCCCACACTGCCTCAAACATCCTCACATTGCCTCAAACACCCCCACACTGCCCTCCTGTACACCCCCCACACTGTCTCAGAGACCCTCACACTGCCTCAAACACCGCCACACTCCCTCCCATACACCCCCACACTGCCTCAAACACCCTCACATTGCCTCAAACACCCCCACACTGCCCTCCTGTACACCCCCCACACTGCCCTCCTGTACACCCCCACACTGCCTCAAACACCCTCACATTGCCTCAAACACCCCCACACTGCCCTCCTGTACATGCCCCACAATGTCTCACAGACCCTCACACTGCCTCAAACACCGCCACACTGCCCTCCCATACACCCCCACACTGCCTCAAACACCCCCACACTGCCCTCCTGTACACCCCCACACTGCCTCAAACACCCTCACATTGCCTCAAACACCCCCACACTGCCCTCCTGTACACCCCCCACACTGCCCTCCTGTACACCCCCACACTGCCTCAAACACCCTCACATTGCCTCAAACACCCCCACACTGCCCTCCTGTACACCCCAACAGTCTCAGACCCTCACACTGCCTCAAACACCGCCACACTGCCCTCCCGTACACCCCCACACTGCCTCAAACACCCTCACATTGCCTCAAACACCCCCACACTGCCCTCCTGTACACCCCCCACACTGCCCTCCTGTACACCCCCACACTGCCTCAAACACCCTCACATTGCCTCAAACACCGCCACACTGCCCTCCTGTACACCCCCACACTGCCTCAAACACCCTCACACTGCCTCAAACACCCCCACACTGCCCTCCTGTACACCCCACACACTGTCCCATCCCACATAACCTACCCTCCTGTTCATCCCCACACTGATTTCCAGTACACCTGCCCCCACACTGCTCTCCAAGCAGGGCCACATGACCAGCCCGCGGACTCCTCTGGGCTCCCACATAGCCGATCTCTAGGGCCTGGTGGGGGCAGGTGTGTACAGGAGAGCTGTGTGGGGTGGGGGCTGTGTACAGACTACACCGCCATCCACACACTGCCCCCCCCCCCATGCACACACTGCCCTCCTGTACACCCCCCCCACTGTCCCACACCACACCCAGCCCACACTCACACCCACACCTCACACCCTGCCTTCCTGTACACCCCCCACACATCCCCACCCCACATTCAGCCCACACTCACATCCACACTGCACACCCACACCTCAAACACTGCCCTCGTTCTGCACACAGCCCCCCACCCCCAGACTTCACCGTACACAGCCCCACCCATCACACTGGCCTCCTGTACACATACCCCACTCCCACACCCAGCCCCCTCTTTCTACACCCCTCCCACCCAGCCCCCACTCCCGTCCCCTCCCACACATACAGCCCCCCCCCACCATCACCACGCTGGCCACCGCCCCCTCGCACTGCCCTGCCTCCTCTGTTGCCCCTGCCCATGTCACCCCAGACCTGATGGGTCCCAACCCAGCCCCTGCCCACCGCCAGGCCCTAGCCATGGGCTACGAGCCCCGAGGAGTCTGCAGGCTGCCCACAGAGCCTTGCTGGGGCAGCAGGCTCACATGGGGATGGGGGGAGGTAAAAAAAACCCAGGGCACCTTCCTCTGCCCAGCAATGATCCGACGCTGCTTCAGCAAGAGGAAGCTGGGGCCAGGATACCCCGGCCGGCCGCCTGGCGGGTGATTCATAATGACCCCCCCCCCGGTCTCCCCCCCCACAGGAAGGGAAAACAACTCATCTTGCACTCAGCAGAAAAGGGAAGCAAAACCCTCTCTCTGTTCTGCAGACGCAAAACCCACCCCCAGCCCTTGCCGAGAACTCCGCCTGGGCTGGGGTTTTCCACCATGAGGAGGGGAAAATGCACCAGCTGCTGAATGCTGGGGCCACGCCAACGGAGCCCGGCGCCCTCCGTAATGGGTCTGCCCATTGTGTCCCGTCCCCCCCCGTCTTTCCACGAACCCCGGCAGAGCAGCCCCCTGCACCTCAGTCCCTCGGCTGAGGCCTGGACTGCTCGTCCCCAGGGTCCCTTCCCTCGGACGGTTACGTGCACCTCACGTTCTCCCAGGACTCCGCCCGTGGGAACCTGGGTGAAAACACACGGCCACAAGACTCCTTGGCTCATCCGCCCTAGCAAGAGTCCAGCTCCAAGCGGCCTGGCTTGGGGGCGGGGGGAAGCGGGCTGGCTTTAAAAGCGTCCAGCCTTTTACAGAGGTCAGAGCTGCCTCTGGACACCAGTCAGCCCACGAAGGGGTAGCCCAGCTGCGTCTCTCCCCTTGGGCTGCAGGAATATGAAATATGTGTCCTGCAGTGGCACCTACCTGTCCCCACCAGGGTCAGGCCCCTGTTGTGTTAGGCGCCGAACGCATTTACGGGCCCAGTGGAGCAGGAAATAAACTGGTCTCTGCGCAGCCTCCCCACTTCCAATCCTTTTCCAAAGAGGAAAACGAACGGTCCTACGGAGACCTCCACCCTGCCACGCACACGCTCACTCTCGGTCAGGTCGTAAAAGGACCGGCAATCACTGGAAGCTGCCTGTAGTTCCATGGGAGGGGAAGAAGAGGCTAGAGAAGGTGTCTGACAGCTAGGACGCCTGGGTTCAACTATAGGTTCTGGGAGGGAGTGTGGTCTAGTGGCTAGAGCAGGGGACGGCGAGCCAGAACTCCTAGGTTCTCTTTCGCCCTGGGAGGAACAGGGGACTTGTCCTACAGGATCAGTCCAGCGCCTCATCTAGTTCAGGATGGCCAGCCAGTAAAGAACAGCTACGAATGGAAACAGGGCAGAGCGGCACCTCTGCCAGCGCTCCCCATCTGAAAGAAGCCAGAACTCGACCCTGTGGACCGTCCCCTCCCCAACCTCCCAGTCACTGGCAAGACCACGGAGCAAGTAGGAACCACTCCACCAACAGGTGACATCAGCCAGCATCCCCGGAGGCCTCCGGGGAGAGCTAGGGGCATTAAAAGGTGACCTCCTTGTTGCCATGGACACAGGTAAGATCTTCATGGTGCTACCACTGGGCCGCTACAGCCTGTGACAAGGGACCCGCAAGGTACTGCCAGCTCACCCGCCGGACACAGCAGCAGCTGATGGCCCAGCCTTCCAGCGGCTCCAGTCCTCCCGCTCAGCTGTGCTAGAGAGCTGAAGTGCTCTGGTCAGAAAGGAGAAGGGCTGCCCTAGAGCTCCGGCCTCCCCCTTCCATTGAAAGCGTGCAGACCCGATTCAGCAAAAGGGGCGAGAACGAGATTGACTCCTCCAAACGCCCCCTTTTCCCCCAGCTCGCCGGGAAACCTTGTCCCTTCCCCCTGGAGGAGATGTGACCACCGGGATCCAGGGCGTCACCTCCAGGCCGGGTTACTGTAACCAAAACGAAATGTGAAGCTGCCGTGCAGGGTCCAGCTACCCACCTCCAGGGCCCAGACCAGCGTGAGCGCCTCAGAGCCATGCTCAAGGGCCGCCACTGGCTCCTGAGGTCACATTAAGGTCTTTGGCCCCAATGTAAAGCAATTCATGGGTCAAGTCCCTGCTACACCGAAAACTGTATTTTGCTCTGCGGCCCGCGACCACAGCTGCACTCCTCTGGGACCACACAGATCACAAAGTGCAGGAGCGCTGGGGTCAAACAGTCTCAGTCCAGGGGATCTGCCTGTGGAACAATTGTCCAGAAGAGATCGGGAGAACCCAGGGACTGACCGTCTTCAGGAGATGCTGCCAAACCGCCTTCCTCTTTGGAAAAGCCTCTCCATCGTCCGAATAAGAGTCACCATTGGAACCCGCTAAGCCCCACCAACCAGCCAAAAACCCTATGCTACGTGGAACCGAACCCCCCAAAAGGGAGACACGACGGAGATGCCACCATGTCCACTAGGGACTTGGCTTTTGCTAGGAATTGGAAATTGAAGCTGAAAAAGGACTCGCGCCCATGGGGAGTGATGGCTTCGCTGCTGTGTTTCCTGCCTCTGATACATTCAAAGGACGCCTTGGGATTTGTTTTGATGTCTTTGGCTCCCCGGACGCCACCTTAGCCCTCCCAATCCCCATCTAACTCTCCACTCGCTCCAGCCCAGCCAACAGAAAGGAGCTCCATTTTCGGGAGGATGCCGTTGTGGCTTGGAGGGCAGAGGCTCTTCTTGACTCATCTCTTCATTTATTTTTATCGACTGCTACCTTGTGTTACCTTTCCTCCCCAGCTACCAGGCCTGCCCTAGACCGACCAGTCTTCCCAGCAATCTAAAGTGAGCTTCCAGGACCTCTCTCTTACGTCACTGGTAACATAGGCTCCTCCCTGCACATACCAGAAGCCTCGCGAGAGGTCTCCTGAGATCTGCTACATACAGACCCAAGAGCCATCTCACCGAATAGATCTTCATGTCCCCAGCTATTGCTACGGATCAGCACCACCATCTTCACAGGCCGCGCGTGTCTCACAACTGCCCACCCTGCCACTTTCTTCCTGTCTGCTTTGATAAAGTCCACACACACACACACACACACACACACACACACACACACACACACACACAGGAGTTATCAGGCACATGAATGAAGGGCGAGTTTCTCTAGCTTGTGCTAGGCAGGAAGTCAGATTAGCTGATCAGAATGGTCCTTTATGGCCTGAAAAATCTACAGATCTGTGAACGAATATCCCATTTGTCATCGGGTTTATCTTTCAGTCGAGTGTCAGGTTTTAAATAATGCCCATCACCCTAGTATCTAACTATCAAAAGTGAAACATTTTTTGTGTAAAAAAAATATCAAAGGGTTCACTAAATAAAGGTGCATAAGGCAAAGGGTTCGGCTTTAGAAAAAGGCGAGACAAACTTTGGTAAGGCTAAATTAAGTATAAAAAAAAAAAGACAGAAAGTGACACAGTCAGCGTTCGAAACTAAAAAAAGGGGAGAGTGAAACCGGAAAGGCCAAGAATAGCTTAAAAAGGAAGGTCAGGCTTAGAAATAAGTTAATAGAGAGAAGGCTGAGCTTGAACACCATGAAAAAGGGACAAAGTCAAGGGTTAAAAACCAATAGGGTGACCAGATGTCCCGATTTTATAGGGACAGTCCTGATTTTTGGGTCTCTCTCTTATATAGGCTCCTATATACCCCTCACCTCCACACCCGATTTTTCACATGTGCTGTCTGATCACCCTAAAAACCAATGAAATTCTAGTGTTGATTATGCACAAAATATATGTATGTATAGAGCGAAATAAAGGCAATTTGAAATGTTTTAAAAATTAAATAGTTATTTTAAGACTGATAAGGGCCAATCCTGCAAAGAGTTATCCGCCTGCGTCACATGATCGAAATGTCTAGTTCCATGGGACTTACATGTTTCAAGTTAAGCATGATCTTAAGTGTTGACAGCACTGGGGCAGATCTGTGTCGTCACAGGAAGGGGGTCTCCATACTGACTGGGGCTGCTAGACATAAAGACTGTTAACTAGTAATGCCAGAGGGATAACAATTCCCTTCTGCACCCCGGGGGCTGGGAGGTTTCACTCATTTGTGTCTTGGGATGGTAGGATGGTCATTCCATGCACCAAAGAAGCCTCTGCTACTAATTCTCGGAGCTACTCATGAGCGTGCCTGGCTTTGAACACAGAATGCAGCTTGGACGTGTGAAGTCCCAGTATGATAATCAAGGCTGTTCATACATTGGAACGCCGCTAATTATGACATGCCGGCCCCTGGCTGCCCGAGGAAGGAAGGGAGGGGGCCCTCCCAGCCCTCCCAGCCGCGAGAAACTTGAGATGAAATAATCATAATCGTACAGTAACAACAAGAACCCAGGGGAAACCTCATTCCACAGTATTGCATCGTTGCTTGAACAGTGAGCGACTTCCTTAACAACCAAACAGTCACTGCAACAAACCGTCCCGCTCAGAGGAGGGATGCCATGGGGGGTTTAGAGCACATGATCATATTCGGGGGAAACAGTCTGGGCTCACTTTTAACTTGAGCTGCCGCCACCTTAGTTCAACAATCTTCCGTTCGCTCCTCCTGAAGCTGCAGCACTATCAGAGACAGACTGCTGGGCAAGGTGAACCTCAGTCTCCCCATCTCTTCCCTCTTGCCTGCCTCCAGCTCTCCTCCCATTCACTTCCACCCTCACCCATCCCGCCTGATCCCTGCTGGATTAGAACCAGTGACCTAGTGCTCAAAAGCCAGTTACTCACCCAAGCCCTCAGGAATCGGTCTATTATTTTCTGCAGCATCAACAACTTAAAATGCATTGTGCAAAAATACAATTTACAAGGTGGAGTCTGTCTGGAAAACTATGCAAAATGCCTTAAATACATTGTGATGCAACGGCATGTGTGTATGAGCGGGCACATCACTGTCCTTTGCTAGACAGAATCAGAATGTCGAAACTGTGTGTCATGTGCCCTATACTGCAAATAGTGAATGGTGATTCTCTTTAGATAAAAGGACAGGGGTCTGTGCTTTGGAAGCAGGAGAATCTGAGGTCTATCCATGCGGGTGCCACAAAGTTCCAAGCAACCAACCAGGACCATTGGGGTGGCCCTGGCTTTGTTACACTATTTGAAGGCCGTTTCTCATTCCAAGGGGGTCCGTATTCTCCAGGCAGGGCTGTCTCCCGGACACCATCCTGATGAGCTCAGCTCTCCGGCTCCCTCCTCCCTGATTTCAAGTCTATGCGCCACCCCCGGGTGGCCTGTGTCACTGGTGATATCAGCCCAGGTAATGGAGCCCTGCCCAAGAAATCTGACCCTATGGGTGCATCCAATCAGGCATAATCTGGGAACGGCCCCTGCTCAAACTGTTTGCTAGCAACCCTGTCCATCCTAGCCCAGGCCTGAGTCACTGCAATCTGATGCCCACTTGTATCCCTAATCAAATGGGAGGCTGCAAACATTCATTCTCAGCCTTTGAGTAACGCACTACATGAGCAGACCTAACGAAAAGGCAGCAGATCCCGTGGAGGGCATCTCAGCCCAGTTCACATGGGCTCAGCTGGCCTGGGATCGCGAGGGCGAAGACACCAGCCGGAAGGGTGGGGACAGACACAGAGTCATTGGCTCCGAGGCCAGAAGGATCCAGCTGCATAGCACAGGCCAGGGAACTTCCCCATAATAATCCCTAGAGCAGAGCTCTTCGAAAATGGAGAATAAAATCCACCCCCGGACCCTGAGCGAACCCAATACCTCCCCCCCCGCCGCCCCCAGGCGGTGAGACACAAACGAGGAGCCCACAGAACACTCTCCAACTGTCACACGCCCGCGAACCCGGCACGGCCCTGCCTGGCACGGCCCAGCCCAGCGGGGTGTGGCACCGGACGGAGAACCCCGGGGGCCAGGCTCGGTTTGGCCTGGCACGGAAGGAGTCGGCACAGCTCAGACTGACCTAACACCCACAAGGGAAACTCCCGGCTTGACCTGGGCCAAGGCCAAGCCTCGCTCCGAGGAGGGCTGGGAAACAGGAGCAGAGGGCCGGGGCCGGGAGGAGAATGGCAGGCGTGCGGGGGAGGGCACAGGGCAGGCTGCGTTCTCAGGCCAGACAGAGCCAGCCGGTCTGCCCAGGCTGCATGCACCCTGCTCCCCTGGAGGGGGCGGGGGCACCCCCGGGGACACCCCAGAGCTGCCTGCTTCACCGTGTTCCTCCTAGAGGTGCAGCTTTTCCGAGTGCAGCCCAGCCTGGCTCAGCCCGGCACAGCCTCCTCCCGCCCTGCCCAGCACGGCTCGGCTCAGCCCTGCCCAGCCTCCTCCCCAGGCAGCTCTTGTCAGCTGCAGGCGCCTTTGGTGAAAAGTCTTCCCCCCCCCCCCCCCAAAAAAAAAAAAAATCCGTCATCCCAGCCCCACAGCCCGACCCCTGCTTCTCCCCCAGGCTCCCTCCTGCTCCCGCTTTGCTGGCTGCCGCCCGGTCCCGGGAAGCGTCCTGGACCCGTTTCCACCAGACGCGCATCACACCCCACCCCACCCAGCGGCACCCAGCCCGCTCCGAGGGGACCCGCCCTCCAGAGAGCACAGAGCAGCAGCACCCACCCCGAGGGACACCCCCCCCTCAGAGGCGCACTGCACCCCCCCGATCCGCGGGGACCCCCCCCCCCCCCAGAGACGCACTGTACAGCTCCCCGATCCGCGGGGACCCCCCCCTCAGAGACGCACTGCACAGCCCCCCTCCCCGATCCGCGGGGACCCCCCCCAGAGAAGCACTGCACAGCCCCCCGATCCGCGGGGACCCCCCCAGAGACGCACTGCACAGCCACCGATCCGCGGGGACCCCCAGAGACGCACTGCACAGCCCCCCTCCCCGATCCGCGGGGACCCCCCCTCAGAGAAGCACTGCACAGCCCCCCGATCCGCGGGGACCCCCCCAGAGACGCACTGCACAGCCCCCCTCCCCGATCCGCGGGGACCCCCCCTCCCCCAGAGAAGCACTGCACAGCCCCCCGATCCGCGGGGACCCCCCCAGGGGGTCACTGCACAGCCCCCCGATCCGCGGGGACCCCCCCAGAGGGGCACTGCACAGCTCCCCGATCCGCGGGGACCCCCCCTCAGAGAAGCACTGCACAGCCCCCCGCCCCGATCCGCGGGGACCCCCCCAGGGGGGCACTGCACAGCCCCCCGATCCGCGGGGACCCCCCCTCAGAGGCGCACTGCACAGCGAGGGGCGCGCCCCGGTCCCCTCTCCCGGGGGAAGCGGCGGGGAGCCCGGACTCACCGCGGCTCATCTCTCGGGGCGGCGGGGGGCGCGCGGGGACCCGGGTGTTTCTCGCCGCCGCTGCTGCCGGCCCCCGGTGCAGGAGGAAGTGGAGGCGGCCAGGGGAAGTCTGCGGAGCACGGCCCCAGAGAGCGCGAACAAGGAAGTTTCTGCTCCCCGGCTCTTACTTCCCCTCCTCTCCCCCCAGCGCGCTCTGCTGAGGCCAACTTTCCCCCAGCCCTTCCCCCCCGGATCCCAGCCCTGCCCCGCCCCACAGCCAGCCTGGCCTGGCCTGTGCCACACCCACAGAGAGGGACCCCATCTCTGGGGGGGGGGGGACAACCCTGGAGGTGCCAGCCCCACAGTCAGCCTGGCCTGGCCTGTGCCACACCCACAAAGAGGGACCCCCCCCCCCTCCAGCTCTGGGGGGGCACCCCGGGAGGTGCCAGCCCCACAGTCAGCCTGGCCTGGCCTGTGCCACACCCACAAAGAGGGACCCCCCCCTCCAGCTCTGGGGGGGAGGTACCAGCCTGTTCTGTCATCCACGCTCTAACTGGCCTGGCAGCAGGGCCGTGGGTAGATCTTGCACAAGAGACGTGCCCAGACTGCAGGAGAAGCGCCTAAGGGAGCTGGAATAGGGAGCCAGCCAGCCACGTGTTTGCGGCCTGGTCCCAACAAGCCCACGCGCCTCGGGGCGTCGTTGCATTATTACCCCAATAGCCATGACATCCCCAGTGGGGTGGGGAGGGGGGAGCCAACAAGGCATCCGTCAACGCCTGCGGCGGGGCCAGCCACGGGATCACCCAACCCAGCGCAGCCGCTATCTGCCCCGTCCGCGCCCACCTCTGCGGAAGTTTCTCGCGGTGTCCCGCTAGTCTCTTAACTCAAGGGGCGCCCGCTATCCCTTAGGGATGCCGGTTTCCCACCCTTCTTCATTGGCGGGCCCCTGAAAAGTTTCTCAGGGTGGGGCCAAGCCCTTTGGAAATACCAGACCCAGCCTGCAGTAGTGTGGCCAGAGAGCAAATAAGAGAAATCCGGACAGGGGTGGGTGGTAATAGGAGCCTATATAAGAAAAAGACCCCAAAATCGGGACTGTCCCTATAAAACCGGGACATCTGGTCACCCTAGGACTCCGCGGAGCCCCCTGTTGAAACCCACGGCCGTAGGCGCTCCACGGCCCATGAAGGGTAGCGCCCCTCACAGGCGGGGTGGAGGATTGCAGAGCAGCGTACAGGCCGAGGAGCCTGGCGACAGGCCGCAGGGCTGGGGGAAAGGTTAGGAGCCAAACGGCTTGGCGGGGGAGTGATGTGCAGCGTCCGGATGTTGTTATATAAACGCTCGGCTCCCCTGTGGCAGGCGGGCTGCTCTCCTGGAGCCTGCAAACAGCTGTCAGCTCTGGGGCAAATTCATCCCTGGGGGAACATCGGCAGCCCAGGCCTCTGTACCCAGAGCCGGCCACCCCAGCTGACGGAGGCTGCTGCCACCCAGAGGCCAGATGATGCCAAGCCCCAGTAAGTGCAGAGCGATGAAGGAAGGCTCAAGAGGGTGCAGGGGGGGCTGTTGGTTGTGCTGGGTGTGTGTGTGTGTGGGGGGGGGTGATGGGACAGTCTCTGGGGGCGTGGGGCTGTTTCTTGCTCCTGGGGGGGGGGCGGTTGGTTGTGGTGGTGGTGGTGGTGGTGGGGGGGTGATGGGACAGTCTCTGGGGGCGTGGGGCTGTTTCTTGCTCCTGGGGGGGGGCGGTTGGTTGTGGTGGTGGGGGGGGGGGTGATGGGACAGTCTCTGGGGGCGTGGGGCTGTTTCTTGCTCCTGGGGGGGGGGGGCGGTTGGTTGTGGTGGTGGTGGTGGTGGGGGGGTGATGGGACAGTCTCTGGGGGCGTGGGGCTGTTTCTTGCTCCTGGGGGGGGGGCGGTTGGTTGTGGTGGTGGTGTGGGGGGGGTGATGGGACAGTCTCTGGGGGCGTGGGGCTGTTTCTTGCTCCTGGGGGGGGGCGGTTGGTTGTGGTGGTGGTGGTGGTGGTGGTGGGGTGATGGGACAGTCTCTGGGGGCGTGGGACTGTTTCTTGCTCCTGGGGGGGGGCGGTTGGTTGTGGTGGTGGTGGTGGGGGGGTGATGGGACAGTCTCTGGGGGCGTGGGGCTGTTTCTTGCTCCTGGGGGGGGCGGTTGGTTGTGGTGGTGGTGGTGGGGGGGTGATGGGACAGTCTCTGGGGGCGTGGGGCTGTTTCTTGCTCCTGGGGGGGAGGGCGGTTGGTTGTGGTGGTGGTGGGGGGGGTGATGGGACAGTCTCTGGGGGCGTGGGGCTGTTTCTTGCTCCTGGGGGGGGCGGTTGGTTGTGGTGGGGGGGGTGATGGGACAGTCTCTGGGGGCGTGGGGCTGTTTCTTGCTCCTGGGGGGGGGCGGTTGGTTGTGGTGGTGGTGGTGGGGGGTGATGGGACAGTCTCTAGGGGCGTGGGGCTGTTTCTTGCTCCTGGGGGGGGGCGGTTGGTTGTGGTGGTGGTGGTGGGGGGGGTGATGGGACAGTCTCTGGGGGCGTGGGGTTGTTTCTTGCTCCTGGGGGGGGGGCGGTTGGTTGTGGTGGTGGTGGTGGTGGTGGGGTGATGGGACAGTCTCTGGGGGCGTGGGGCTGTTTCTTGCTCCTGGGGGGGGGCGGTTGGTTGTGGTGGTGGTGGGGGGCGGTGATGGGACAGTCTCTGGGGGCGTGGGGCTGTTTCTTGCTCCTGGGGGGGAGGGCGGTTGGTTGTGGTGGTGGTGGGGGGTGATGGGACAGTCTCTGGGGGCGTGGGGCTGTTTCTTGCTCCTGGGGGGGGCGGTTGGTTGTGGTGGTGGTGGTGGTGGGGGGGTGATGGGACAGTCTCTGGGGGCGTGGGGCTGTTTCTTGCTCCTGGGGGGGGGGCGGTTGGTTGTGGTGGTGGTGGTGGGGGGGTGATGGGACAGTCTCTGGGGGCGTGGGGCTGTTTCTTGCTCCTGGGGGGGGGCGGTTGGTTGTGGTGGGGGGGGGTGATGGGACAGTCTCTGGGGGCGTGGGGCTGTTTCTTGCTCCTGGGGGGGGGGGCGGTTGGTTGTGGTGGTGGTGGTGGTGGTGGGGTGATGGGACAGTCTCTGGGGGCGTGGGGCTGTTTCTTGCTCCTGGGGGGGGCGGTTGGTTGTGGTGGTGGTGGTGGGGGGGTGATGGGACAGTCTCTGGGGGCGTGGGGCTGTTTCTTGCTCCTGGGGGGGGGCGGTTGGTTGTGGTGGTGGTGGTGGGGGGGTGATGGGACAGTCTCTGGGGGCGTGGGGCTGTTTCTTGCTCCTGGGGGGGGGCGGTTGGTTGTGGTGGTGGTGGTGGGGGGGTGATGGGACAGTCTCTGGGGGCGTGGGGCTGTTTCTTGCTCCTGGGGGGGGGGCGGTTGGTTGTGGTGGTGGTGGTGGTGGTGGGGTGATGGGACAGTCTCTGGGGGCGTGGGGCTGTTTCTTGCTCCTGGGGGGGGGGGGCGGTTGGTTGTGGTGGTGGTGGTGGGGGGGGGGGGTGATGGGACAGTCTCTGGGGGCGTGGGGCTGTTTCTTGCTCCTGTTGAAGTGTTCACAGCAAAGTTCAGATTAGTTCTCATGCACGTACTGGGGAGGGAATGCGTTCCAGCCACTCCGTGCAAGGGTTTATAGCCACAGGGCGGGAAGTCAGTCCCTGCTAAGGCAGGCAGCCCTGGCGTACTGTCCCTACACCCCAGAGTCTCAGGCATCGTGTCTTCAGCCAACCCAACCTTGCCCGTCGGCCCGGATGCTGGTCGGCAGCGCAGTGCGCGGGTCAATGGGTCGTGCGCTAGCCAAGGCCGCCAGGGACACTAAAAATTCCTCCCCCCTGCCCCCAGCAGGACTCAGTGCGGGGTGGGAGCTGCTGCATGGATTCTGATACATCTCGGGGCTGGTACACGTCACCCCTCCATGAGAGGTTCGGACAATGGAGCTGGGTCATCTCATACCAAGCTTGCAGGCACCGTGCGTGCTGAGGCCCCCTTTGTACAGTGGAACAGCCTGGGCTCCTGTGGGGGTCACTTCCCCCCCCTCCCAGCCCTGTCTGGTCCGACCATCCCGCTAAGAGCAGACCCAGCCTTTCCCGGTTCATTGCTCGTGTGTCAGCGGAGGCTGCAGTGTCCCAGTTCAGGCTGAGGTGAAGATCCTGCTTCGCACTCCCCCCACGCACAGGCATGCGTGCCATTCTCAGCTGCTTTTTATAGCCTTCTCGGGAACGCAGACAGGCTCGGCCCAGAGGCAGGCGGGCGTTTGTAAGTCTTTTAACCCACGGAACCAGCCTGGTGCTGCCTAGGGGGACCCTGTGGTGGCGGAGTGTCCTGGGATGTGCCCTGCATGTTCCAACCTGCCCTAGGGCCCCTCGGAGCCCAGCCTTGCAGCTGGGAGAGACCTTACCTAGATCATGCGCAATTGAACAGGCAGGCAGTGGAGGGTTGAATGCCAGTACTGGAGAGGTGTTCCAGCGGCTAAGAGTCATGGGAGGCTCCCTCTCCCCCGGTCCCTGCACTCAGCCCTGGTTTGCTGCATTGAAAGGGTGGCCACAGGCCGTGTGCTGGGATCCCCCACGGAATGGCCCCCTTCCCCCACCGCTTTTCAGGGAGGGCAGACATTTGTGCTTGGAGATCTTCCTTGCAGGAGGTCTGCTGAACAAGGGGAGTTTATTTCGCTTGATGGGCTCTGTTAGAACGGGTTGGTTTTGTCTTGCAGACTCTGTTACAAAGGTCGTGTTCTGCTGCTTCCCGATCTTCTCAACCTCCCTCACAGAGACAGTCAGAGCAGGGTTTGGTGTCCATTGCCTTTGGTGTCCGGTTTAACCAAGTCGACCCTCTCTTCTGAGACGGCGTTGCCCCTGACTTCTATTCCCTCAGTAAGTGTTTTGACGTGTCATGCAAAAAAGGTCTGCGCACTTTTCACCCGCTCATGGTGCTTCGTGACCCTTCTCGCGTGGTTCCTTCCTCTGCTGCGGCTTCAAATTCTCCTCTCAACCTGGCCATCTCCGGTCCCGCTATCATCCAGCACCGAAGGGCCTCTGGACTTTGCATTAGACCAACAGCTCCACCATCTCCTTTGATTTGCTCTTAGTTTGCTCATGAGCTCGGTCAAACACAACTGCAAAAAAACATGCAGTGAAGTCTCACATACTGTGAAGTTCCCCCTTAAGAACTCTGTACAGTGTGTCTGTGCACTGTACAAGGGCTTGTCATGTCTTGGAGACAAACAGGTGCCTAACGAGCATAATCAGTATGATTAATGAAAGAACCAGGGTGACCAACACACTCGAGGCAGAGAGGAAAGCTTGCCTGGTGGACTGATTGATGGCACCTAGATCGATACAAGAAGCTCCAGTTGAAGTATGCCAGAAGTGGAACACTGGGTTTAATAGTTTTCATTTATCCTGTCCCACGGGAGCCTCCTCTTTCCTCAGACCTTGGGTATACGGTGTGGGCGCATTTGGAGCAAGACGTACAGACAGCTGGCAGTTACTTGCTCGGCCCACCTAGTACGCGTGACACGAGAGCAGCGCTTAATTTGTGCCAGGGCTGAGTCCCGGCACCTCTCAGCCGGCAGTTCATAGCCCCGGCACCTCTGGACTTGGGGCGCTTTCAAAGAGTCAGCCATTTTGGGGGAGGCCACTTGGGCATAAACAAGGGCTTCTGTCCATCCACTATCTTCTGGCCAACCTCCAGTCGGCTTCAGACTTGCCATTTCCAGGTGAAGACCACCCAGCATCATGACAGATTTGTTCTTTCTGTACCCAGCAGGCTACGCCCACTGTATCAGTTGGGTTATGGTGAAAGGGGTTGATCCACAGTGATCACTGGCACCTGGCGTGGGTTAGGTGGTGTACAACGTTCCTTATCGCATCCATGGCGGGATGAATCGTTGCCACAGACATGGAGTCATCTGGAAAGAGGGGCAGCAGCTGGGGCGGAGTCTGGTTCTGGCTGCTTGCTGGCAAGGTAAGCGGCCCTGAAAATGGCTAGATCTCCATTTAAGGTATCCAGACTTGCTGCTAGCCTTAATTGTTCAAGCCTCCTGCATCCTCCTTGCAGGGCTTGGGTAATCAGCTGGCAGTCAGTCTTGATTTCGGCATTTGCGGTGGGATGGGAGCGCTGGTTTTCCCCACGCTCAGTGTGGGGACAGTTCTGTAAGACTCAGGAAGTGATGATATAGTCTCCTCCACCAATGCTGCACTCTCACGGTCCAAGATGGGAATTCCACAGACAGCTCCCTCCACTTGAGTACCGGGTGGATGCTGAAAAAGTGAGAACCCTGTTTGATGGAAGGAGTCTGTGGCTGTGGTGGAGCTGGGATGGTGGTCGGCAGCCACAGCAGTGGACAGACGACCAGGAAGCTTTAGAAGACAGATATATTCTCCTCCTTGAAGTGCACTGTTCACCATGCTGGTAGAGATGGCCAACACTATCATAGGAGATGGACAATCCAAGTTTAAAGGTGGTAACTACTAGCTCACTTTTTCATGTCTGTGCATGTGTCAAACAGTGTAGATTGGTGAAGGCGTTTCTCAATCTTTGTTGTGGTGCAAGCTTTTTGTTCCTTCATGGCAACGGATATTGCTGTCATGTTGCAACTGCACTGTGCCAAAATAAGAGTAGCTGGATGAACGGAAACTTGCCCTGAGTGAGTTTTAATGTTTGGATCATCCAATATCATGGACATCACAGCCAATAGTGACACAGGCCCAGATTTTGCTTGGTCACCTGGGTTAAATGATCCATAAACTGTGTTTTCATTTGGCACATGTCCGTTCAAATCATTTTTGCTGTTTGGGACAGGTGAAGTGCTTCTTCGTCACAATCTTCCTCACGTGCTTTTCGGAGGGCATGCCAGTATCCTGGCTGAAGGCAAAGAGCACATCACGTCTTTCTTCGCATGACTGGAGATCTGGAATGTGTGATTTTAGTTCAGTGCTGTGAATGAGCCCAGCTGATGTCACCGCCAGCTGTTCTAGTCTAGCTGTATAGCGCCTGGGGAGGTCTGCTAATCTGAATGAAGATGTGGCTCCAGTCTTTAGTTTTGTCTCTTCGGTGTATGCTATCAGTTCAGCAAAGGCAATCCCGTGTGGCATCTTCTCTGTGTTCCTTTGCTCAGTTTTCTTCTCCCTGACTTTGTTGTAGAGAGACATCAAATAGCTGGTATGATACTTTGCCATTTGGACCACTAAGTGCCCTGCACTTAGTTTTGCAAGCAAGCACTGGTCTTGCAGCTGAAGTGTACACTTGACTTTCAATGCCCAGGGTAGAAGCTTCATGGAGGTCCTCCGATGGCATGTGTGTTTCACAAATAAAGCACGCTTCTTTGTGTTGGTCGCTGAAACGTGTGTATTTCCCCAGGAGTTCATCAGGGTGGTCCACAGCTTTCTAAGCTCTTTTCAGTTTGGTCCTGTTAAACTGCTGGAGTTTGATAGCCAGATCTAACATGCTCTCGTTTTGATTCTGCTGCCTTAGTCAACTCTGGATCTGGGTCCTCCTGACAAAGCACATACTTCCCCCAGTCCATAGAGGAATGGGATGTCTCTGCTCATGGACCTGCCTCCCGAAGACAATTGCATCTTTTTACACATTTGGAGCACCAGTAATAGCCAATAGTAATCTAATATCTTTCGCTACTGCAAACAATTCATATGTTCACCAATCACCAAGCAGCTTGCACACAACCAAAGTAGCATCTGAAAGAAAAAAGAGAAATGTGATTAAATTCTGCCAAGGGCACACTGACAATCAAAATTAGGACAAAATGTGTTCTTACTCCAATTTTAAGGTCGTGTTGGAGCAAACCCAAGAATAAATCCCTTGTGTATCCAGCTATAGAACAACGTTATTTGCAGATAGTGACAATGTTGTTAAAATGACAGCCGCAGCCAACATGGCATGAGTTGACGATGGCCCCATATGTGAAATTCTTTATTAGGTCAGGCCCTAAAACTGTGGCAAAGGCCATGTTTTTATGATCAAACCCCAAATCCCATCATCTTGATGCACAAATGTGATTGGCTATTCTGTGGTCCGGCGCTCTGGCCATGTCACCAGAAAGTTCAATCAAACCCCTTCTGTGGTAACACAAGGTCCAACTGAAAGGCCAACACAGATACCCACCCTGGTAGTTCCTCTGCCCCGCTTGGGGGGATCACTGAAGTTCTTGCTTCTTGGCCCCTCCGGAGCTTCCCATGTCTTGCTTTTTCCCCAGCAGGATTCCCCCACTGTGTCCCTTCCCCAGGGGCTCTGGCAGCTCCCTTAGGGATCTCCCTGCTCCCTGTAGGCCCTAGCCCAGACTTCCCCCTGGGGTGCCTACCCTCTTCCCTATGGCTCTCACATCCAGAACTCTGGCCCCAACACCCAGCCCCTTGTTCCAGGGGCTCGCAACAGGAGTTAGCTCTACTCCAGTGGCTCTGCCAGTCCCAAATTGCTGGGCCTTCCCCTGCAGGAGATTCCTGCCTCCTTCATGCTCTCTCTCTCCCCAGTGAGTTCCCTCAGGCTGCTCATAAGGCCTAGGTGACACCACTCACCACTAGCTCTGCCCTCTCTGGCCGGGAGACAATCTGTCAGGCAATCTCCCTGCAGGGAGGGCATGTCTCTGATTGGGTTTTTTCTCCTTCTCAGCAGATGATGGGGTTTCAGTCCATCCCAGGAGGCTGCACTTCTGCTTTCATCTCAATATGCCCCTGCTCAAGGCCATTCTCAGTTTGTGATTTGGAAAGACACTGTGATCTACCTTTATACCTAGTGAAAACATAGCTGGACTAGAGGAATCTGCCATTAGTTTTCTGTACCTTCTCTATGCTCTGAGTATTTAGAGATACTGGGGAAAGAAATCCCCCTTTCTTGCCAAGAGAGGGGAACGCCTTCCAGTGTGGAAGCTGTTGCAGGTCCCTGAGGATGGAGTTCTAGGCCAGCGTTTCTCAAATATGGCCACCATGGCTGCATGCAGCCACCAGGGGCTTTTCTAAAGGCCACAGCTGTCTGGGCTGTGATGAGGGGTGAGGGGGCCTCTAGCAGTGGTTAGGCCCTGCCCCCCTCTGGAGACACAAAAGCTGGAGGAGCAGGCAACCCATGAGTTCCCATGTAGCAGAGCAGCGACTCATCCCTGCGGCACCTCCTACTGGTCCGTCCGGGAATTAGCTCACTCCAGCATCTGGAGCGCCCTCTGCAGGCCGATGTCCCACTTGCTGCTCTGGCCCCATGTCCCTCCCGGACCCCGGTGCCCTCTTACCGAGGGTGCTGCACCCCTGTGGTACCCCCACAGTCTCAGGGTCTCCCCTCCCTGGGGAACCCTCCACCCTCTTGTGACAGAGTAGAAATACTGTGTGTGTGCCTCAGTTTCCCCTATGCATTTCTCAAGTGTCTATGTGAAGGAATAGGGTCTGATAGTGTTGCAAAGCAGAAAGACCCATGTAAGGAAGCAGGCAACGCCCTGTCCCTTCCCCCCACCTCTCTACCTCTGAACCGGTTGGAGAGAGGTCAGCTGACCTGCCTGGGGAAGAAAAGACAAAGAGAAAGGAATGCAGGGGAGGAGCGGATGAGGAAGTCTCAGTCTAGAGCTGGGTAGGCAAAAGGGAGGCAGGCCCAGGCAGGGTCTGGCCTCCCTGAGCCCCCAAAATGGATCCAGCTGAGGGCTCATGATCGCTGTATGGTCTGTGTTAGACCACGTACCAGTCATCGAATAAACCTCTGGTTTACTGGCTGGCTGAGAGTCACGTCTGACTGTGGATTTGGGGTGCAGAATCCACGGGCTCCCCCAGGACCCCACCAGGGCGGGTTCACTGGGGGAAGCCCACAGAGGGGCAGAAGGTGCTGAATGCTCAGAGGTCAGACCCAGGAAGGTTGAAGCGGGTACCCATGAAGCTCCTAGCCTTGGAAACAGGCTGTGTACGGAGAGGGGACCCTTCCCCCAAAGTCCTGTCTGGCTTCATAGGGAGCAAGTTCCAGACCATCACCCGGCACTCCATGACACCTCTCTCCCCCCCTTGCCTCAGTCTAGGCAACTGCCAGTCACCAACTACCCCCGTTCACTGGGGCAGACTGCAGTATCATTGCCATTCATCACAGGCAAGGGGGGTTGGCCTGCTGCCTCTAGAGCCATGGGCTGCCCATGCAACCCTAGTACCCTTTGTTGGGCCTTCACCTAGGCCCTGCAGCCAGGGGGTTTCCAGGCAAGAGCTTCCCCAGCTCCTCGTGCCTTGCCCCAGCCCTCTAGGTACCCTGCCCTCTAGGTACCCTGCCAAGCTTCTCCAGCAGACAGACCTATCTGCCTCTGTAACCAGAGGGGACTCTCTCTCAGGCCCCTTCCTCTCAGCTCTTTTATAAGGGCCTGGTCTGTTTGGGGCGTGGCCACCCAGCTGAGCCTGCTTCCCAATCAGCCCAGCTTTTCCCTACTCAGCCTGGGAGCTGCTTGCCCCCAGCCCCAGCCCTTCCCAGGGCTGTTTTAAGCCCTTTTGCTGGAGTAGGGCAGCTGCCCCACTACATCCCACCTTCCTGGAGTTGGGGTTCAGCCCTTTGGTGATGTGTGGCAGGCTCCATTCTCTGGCCACGCAGTGGCGGGCTCTGGCCCCAATCTCTCCTCCTCCCATCACACTGGCCCTCGCCCCCTCCCCCAGTGCCCCATCACCACCGACCCCACTGCCTCTGTACCCACCTCCCATCCAAGGCTTAGTTTGTCCCCAGGCTTGCCGGGGCTGAGTAGGTCTGCTGTGAAAAGCGGCATTTGTATGTTTGCTCGTATCACTTTTCACAGCAGACTTACTCTCGTCTAGCAAGTCTTTTAAAAGAGCAACTAAAAGCAAAAGAAACAACAAGGAAAAAGATAAGTGCGTGCAAAGAGCCTGATTTGTGTTTCTATTCTGCTTAGGTCCAGTAAAGAATAGAGACAACTGTACATTTTTAATATTGAGTCTGCCAAAAAAATCCCACATAAATACTGACAATGATTTGGGCAGGTATATGAGCCGATTTACTTGTTTTTCCTAAAGTTTGTGACCTATCCCCAGCAAGGGATGGTGGCTGCACCCTGAGGCCATGAAAATGTTTGTTGTGAGAATCCCTGCGTCTAGGTCCCTAGTTTTGGGCATCCAGGCTCACACCCCTTTCCCCTGGGGACTTGATCCCCAGCCGGGAGGGGGACCAGGGCACCCGGGACCCAGTGCCTGCCTGCTCGGGGTCACTGGGCGCTTTGTGAGGGGATCTGGGGTCAGGACATTGGGGCTTCTCCCGCTGGGGCCCCCCTGCTCTGGGGGGGGTGGGGGGGAGGGTCTCCAGGGGACACAACCGGCCAAGCTGCAGACAGGGGCTAGGGCCTCGTTGCTAGGCTGCGGGGCCCACTGTCTCCTAGCAACGCTCCGCCTAGCGCGCCCCCTTCTGGGCCCTCGGGGCAGCCGCAGTCTCCCCTGCAGGCGCCGGCCGCGCCGCAGCCTGCTTAGCTCGCGCGCTCAGCGGCCCGGCTCTGAGACCGCCGCCTGCAGTTCCCGTTCTTTGCCGCCAGAGGCCGCTGCGGGGCAGCGCGGAGCCCGCCAGGGGGCGGGACCAGGGGTAGCCTATTGGCTGCCAGCGGGAAGGGGCGGGGCCGGTCCTGGTTCCTGCCCCGCCCCGTTTGGCGGCGCGGCGGTTGGCGCCTCCGCTGTCAGTGTCCGAGCGTGCGGCGGTGGCGGCAGCAGCAGCGCTTCAGCCGGCTCCGGAGCTGGGCCGCGAGAGCGGGGTAACCGGCCACCGGGGACCGCGGGCGGGGGGGACGGCTCGGGAGAAACTACCCCCCGCGGGGGAGCGAGGGCGACTCTGGTGCTGAGAGGGCTGCCCGGGAGAGACCATTGCGGAGGGGGGAAGGCCCGGGAGAAACCATTGCTAAGGGGCAGAGGCCTGGCCTGGGTGAGACCATTCCTTCGGGGGGAGGCGGGGCTAGCCCTGGGGGAAACCATTGCTCAAGAAAGAGGAGTTACAGGTTCCCCCGAGGGAGCCCCTTGCGAGGGTTCAGGGTTAGCATGGGTGAGACCATTGCTGCTGGGGGTGGTGGTGTCTAAGGGTTACTGTGGGTGAGACCATTGTTGAGGGAGGAAAGGGGGTGCCTGGGTAAGCCCATTGCTGAAGGGGGAGAGGTTAAAGGTTAGCCTGGGTAAGCCCATTGCTGAGGGGGAAAAGAGGTTAAGAGTTGGCCTGGGTGAGACCACTGGTATGTGGGGGAAGGGCTAACCTGGGAGGAATTGTTAGGGGCGGGGAGAGGGGGTTCTGAGCAGAGGGACTAGAACCAGCATTAACGATCCAGATCTGTCTCAGGACACTCCAGGCCTGCCGCGTGAGAGCTGCCCCAGGAGCAAGGAGGACTAATCCTGGGAGAAGCCGGGTCTACTGGATGAGCAGACTGTCCCGGGAGAAGCCTGATAGGCGTGAAGTCTGACGAGTGAGAGCCATCCTGAATGCTGCTTGGATTTCTTATGGTCTACTGGGACATACTCTCTTGGGAAAATCCATGATTGAACAGATGCTGTTGATGTAAACTGGGATAAAAGGAAAAAAAAAAATCCTAAAGTAACCTATCCTGTCCAACAGGCCTGGGATAGATCATCACTCAACTCTAGAAAGTGAGCTGTGCTGGAAATAAATTGTGACAAACGAAGAGAGATTCTGGAATTTTTTTGAGTCAGAAAAGAGTTACTGGTAAAGTAACCTGGAAATCCCAAAGATAAACTGAGATTTGCTGAAGTGCATAAAAAGAAATCTTGATCAAAACTGAATGAAAACCAAAAATTGGATTAAATGGTTCAGAGGCTTTTTGGATTAAACTGAGAAATCTGCCTGGGATAAAGATACTAACCCTGGGAGACAGTAGACAAGACAAACCTGTTTCAGGTGGAAAAACTACTGCAGTTTTGTGCTGCTGAGGTGGGAAAAGAGGAACGGTTAACGGGTGTTCTACCAATATTTTTTATTTTAAGGGAGTGCTAGCAAGAAGCAAAGAAAGGGATAGGTTACCTGAAACCTGGCAGAGTCCAGATCTGTTAGTCTACAACTGAATAAGATGTCCCTGTTGGGCATGTTTTTATATTTTATACTGTAATAGAGGATTGTGTTATGTGGGGCTTTTTAACACTTTATTTAATTCTGGATTTTTAAAAATTCTTCTCTGCATCTCTGAAAGAATGCATTAATGTCTTGGCAAATATCTTGCTCTTTAAAGATATCTGATTAAAATGCATGTTGTTTGAAATTTAAATTAAAGCTTTAAGTTGTCACATGCACAGACTGTTAGCCGACCAAAAAAAAAAAATCCTTTTAAACAAGTTTGGTTTATTCTAGTGTCGCTAAACGGTTTGGAATCTGCAAGTGGGTTGAAGCTGTGCTTGACTGCGAATAGTTAAAACTTGGATGCTGCAGCATTTTGGGCCATAGAGACTCTGTGATAAATCATTCATGAAAAATTATTATTTTTTTACTTTTTAATACCAAAAATGTTAGGTATTTTATATAACTAGTCTGTAAAAAGACTTGAGAGAACTTTCTTCAGGACTAGGGAGGCTGACTAAAATCTGGTTTATTTGGCGATAAATTGAATTGTGAAGCTGGTTTTTGGGAGAAACCAGAGACCTAGGGCAAAATTTCAGCTTATGCTGGAGGGGGTAGCGGGAAAGAACCTCAAAGTATCTCCATCCTTTACTTCTGTAGCCTTTGGAATTCATCTGGCACCACTCCTTGGATATCAGACACTTCACTTCCTACACCATTTTGGGATATAAAGGTGCAGAGTGAACTAAGAAACTTGAACATACCCATTGGGGACTGATGCTGAGGAAGAGCTGACATACAAAGGGATAAAGGCCGTAATATTATACAGAAATGGATGTATGGTCAAGAGTAGCAGTGTGGATCCTGTGTGGTTTTCTTCTGCACCAAGGACAGGGGGAGAGGCCCCCAGGTACCTATTTGGATGAAACTGCAATTGCAGGTAAGGAAAAGGTTTCAGAAATGATCTGTTTTTATTCCCCCTCCTTCCCAGTGATGAGGAAAACATTAGAGCAGACTTACTGCTGTATGAAACCTGTTGGTAGTCACAGGGCCTATATGCTGTTAACTTGGATAGTTCTTGGACAGAAGAGAATCCGTTTTAGTTCATGATGGTTTACACATCATATACATTGAATTGGATTGGTTTGTCACATGGCTAAACTTAGAACTTTAAATTAAAGTTTCCAGCTTCTTCAATAAGGGATGTCCTCAAGAAGATAAAACACGTTGGGATAGTGCAGACCTTGTAATAATTGACACACCCTGTTGATGGAAAAATGCTCCTCAGTTTTGAGAATCTTGCTCATGAGTTAGATTCAACTGGGAGTCAGGGTGGCACATGGCACTTACTCTGAAGCCCATTGCTTTCAGAGAGGTTTAAGATGACTAAACAATAATCTGTTTCAAAACGGAGACCAACTATTCCCCAACTGCCGATTATTTCACTGCTTATTGCGGATACTGACTTCATCTGTTTGGGAAATTTCAGATTTAATGTAGTTTTTGGTTGTTTTTTGTTTTAAAGACACCTCTTGAATGAAAATGAATGCAAAGAGAACTGTCCCAAAATACAAGGGGGAAAGACTAAAAAGAAATTGCATACTTTGCATAGAAAAATGACGAGTCTAAAAATAATTTTTTCACTATTGCCCTGTTGACATTCTCGGGGAAATAAGCATTTGATCATGTCTTGGCAGGGAGAGCGAGAATAAAAGTATGACAGCTGAATTTCTTGCTGGCTAGTCCCGTTTCCCCACCCCCAAATCTGTCCGTCTCAGTCTGGTTCCCAATAGACAAATGTTGGCCTTGCATAAGCACTTGACTCCTTTGCTGACAGCTTGATAGGCTCAGTAGAGGAGTCAAGGTTTGACTAGGTCATTTTTTCGACTGATATACCTCCTGCATTCCTAGTGATTGTCCCTGTGTGTCAGGATTGAGGTACAGTAGAGAAATTTGTTCCCTTGCTGCTTTTACGGTCTCTATTTGTGGATAAACAGTGACCTTCACTATTCAGGGCTGCCAGTCCTGTCCCTTTCACCAGCATTTAATTCAGATGTGCACGCAAGAAAATAAAAGGGTCTCCTATGAGCACTAGGAGACAAAATTATAGTTGATTTACACAGCAGAAAAAGTTGTTGCAGAAGTGCTCTCAGGTTGGGCGCAGGCTACCTTTCAACAGCCCAAGCATAACCTCCCTCTTGAAAGCGTCCCATCCAGCAGTGTCGTCAGTATCTGGGTGAATTCTGTATCTGGAGGTACCCAAATTAATTGTATTCAGAAATGGTTTGAACCTGATCAGAAAACTCATGAATGCAGGTTTCCCAATAAGAAATACGGCATCAGTTAAGTAATGAAGCTAATGTTCCCTGAAATATACGGAGGAATGGCTGATTTATGAGTGCTGAGTAGTGTGTGTGTTGGTTAATTTTAATACTGTTATGGTAAATTTAACTTGTGTTAGTAATAATTGTACTTGGTTATAAAACTGGCTGTTACTAACAGTGGAAAACTCTTGGGACTCGAGTCCTGAGGTGAGAGTGCATGAATCTGCAAAAGCGACAGTCTTGTAGCACCTTATAGACTAACTTGAGTGCATGAATCTGGTACTTCGTTTCTGAGCAGTGAATTCTATATTGACAGTATAGTGCTGATTCACGTGAACTTTTCCCTTACGTTAGTCAATGCCATAACTAGCTGATATGTTCCAAATCTTTTTGAAAGACTGGCTTTCATTCTTGCATTCTGTGTATGAGAGCCTGGTCTTAGGTTTAAAGCAACTTTACGTCCAGCCTGCTGCAACAAGGAAACAGGATCTCTGCAGTCCTTTTGAAACTGGGTTTGTGCCTCTGATGGACCTCAAGGTGGGGTAATTTTTGAAAGCCTTGCAGAAATGTGGCAGCCCTGGTGATTCAGTTTTGGACTTGCTTTTATCTCTAAATGAGAAGCAGTCAAGTGAAGTGTGGTAGAGCAGAACTGTGAGGTACTCAGTCTCTGATGTAGATTATCTGCAGGAAGGCTCTGTCTTCTCAGGGGTTCCTATTCATTGTACGTACTCTTGTATGTTCACTTCTAGTCAATATGCAATTTCCATTTGTTTTCTGGATAAAAATAACTTCAAACTAACACAAGTGGCACTAGAAAGAGGACATTGTGATTCCAGTCCAGAAATCAGCATAGAGATAAACGAGGTCTGACTGGACTGCGTAGACACATGTTGATGCATAACAGAGGTATTCACTCCCGAGGCCAGTAACTCATGGCATTTAACTACTGTGTGTGTGTGTGTGTGTGTGTTCCTTTCTTGGATAATCGTTGAAGGTTTTATTGTGCATGCCACTCTTGGTTCAGAAGGCTCATAACAAAAAGGCTCTTTAGGATAGTTTTTAAAGTTTGCTTTTTAGTTGTCATAGTTACTACATAAGAACATAAGAACGGCCATGCTGGGTCAGACCAAAGGTCCATCTAGCCCAGCATCCTGTCTACCGACAGTGGCCAATGCCAGGTGCCCCGGAGTGAGTGAACCTAACAGGTAATGATCAAGTGATCTCTCTCCTGCCATCCATCACCCCCCTCTGACAGACAGAGGCTAGGGACACCATTCATTACCCATCCCGGCTAATAGCCATTTATGGACTTAGCCTCCATGAATTTATCCAGCTCTCTTTTAAACCCTGTTATAGTCCTAGCCTTCACAGCCTCCTCAGGTAAGGAGTTCCACAGGTTGACTGTGCGCTGCATGAAGAAGAACTTCCTTTTATTTGTTTTAAACCTGCTGCACGCCAATTTCATTGAGTGGCCCCTAGTTCTTCTATTTTGGGAACAAGTAAATAACTTTAACTTTATGATATGATTTAACTAAATCCTTATTTACTTCCTCCACACCACTCATAATTTTATATACCTCTATCATATCCCCCCTTAGTCTCCTCTTTTCCAAGCTAAAAAGTCCTAGCCTCTTTAATCTCTCTTCATATGGGACCCGTTCCAAACCCCTAATCATTTTAGTTGCCCTTCTCTGAACCTTTTCTAGTGCCAGTATATCCTTTTTGAGATGAGGAGACCACATTTGTACGCAGTATTCAAGATGTGGGCGCACCATGGATTTGTATAAGGGCAATAAGATATTCTCCGACTTATTCTCTATCCCTTTTTTAATGATTCCTAACATCCTGTTTGCTTTTTTGACTGCCGCTGCACACTGCGTGGATGCCTTCAGAGAACTATCCACAATGACTCCCAGGTCTTTTTCCTGATTGGTTGTAGCTAAATTAGCCCCCATCATATTGTATGTATAGTTGGGGTTATTTTTTCCAATGTGCATTACTTTACATTTATCCACATTAAATTTCATTTGCCATTTTGTTGCCCAATCACTTAGTTTAGTGAGATCTTTTTGAAGTTCTTCACAGTCTGCTTTGGTCCTTACTACTTTGAGCAGTTTAGTATCATCTGCAAACTTTGCCACATCACTGTTTACCCCTTCCTCCAAATCATTTATAAATAAGTTGAATAGGATCGGTCCCAGGACTGACCCTTGGGGAACACCACTAGTTACCCCTCTCCATTCTGAAAAAGTTCCATTTATTCCTACCCTTTGTTCCCTGTCTTTTAACCAGTTTTCAATCCATGAGAAGATCTTCCCTCTTATCCCATGGCAGCTTAATTTACGTAAGAGCCTTTGGTGAGGGACCTTGTCAAAGGCTTTCTGGAAATCTAAGTACACTTTGTCCACCGGATCCCCCTTGTCCACATATTTGCTGACCCCTTCAAAGAACTCTAATAGATTAGTAAGACACGATTTCCCTTTGCAGAAACCATGTTGACTTTTGCCCAGCAATTTATGCTCTTCTATGTGTCTGACAATTTTATTCTTTACTATTGTTTCAACTAATTTTCCCGGTACGGACGTTAGACTGACTGGTCTGTAATTGCCAGGATCACCTCTAGAGCCCTTTTTAAATATTGGCGTTACATTAGCTATCTTCCAGTCACTGGGCACAGTAGCCGATTTAAAGGATAGGTTACAAACCCTCGTTAATAGTGCCGCAATTTCACATTTGAGTTCTTTCAGAACTCTTGGGTGAATGCCATCTGGTCCCGGTGACTTGTTACAGTTAAGTTTATCAATGAGTTCCAGAACCTCCTCTACTGATACTTCAATTTGTGACAATACCTCAGATTTGTCACCTACAAAAGACAGCTCAGGTTTAGGAATCTCCCTAACGTCCTCAGCCGTGAAGACGGAAGCAAAGAATTCATTTAGTTTCTCTGCAATGACTCTGTCATCTTTAAGTGCTCCTTTTGTATCTCTGTCATCCAGGGGCCCCACTGGTTGTTTAGCAGGCTTCCTGCTTCTGACATATTTAAAAAACATTTTGTTATTACCTTTTGAGTTTTTGGCTAGCTGTTCTTCAAACTCCATTTTAGCTTTTCTTATTACATTCTTACACTTTATTTGGCAGTGCTTATGCTCCTTTCTATTTACCTCACTAGGATTAGACTTCCACTTTTTAAAAGATGCCTTTTTCTCTCTCACTGCTTCTTTTACTTGGCTGTTAAGCCACGGTGGCTCTTTTTTTAGTTTTCTGGCGTTGTTTTTTAATTTGGGGTATACATTTGAGTTGGGCCTTTATTATGGTATCTTTGAAGAGAGTCCATGCAGCTTTCAGGGATTTCACTTTAGTCACTTTACCTTTTAATTTCCGTTTAACTAACCCCTTCATTCTTGCATAGTTCCCCTTTTTGAAATTAAATGCCCCAGTGTTGGGCTTCTGAGGTGATATTCCCACCATAGGAATGTTAAATGTTATTATATTATGGTCACTATTTCCCTGCGGTCCTTTTATAGTTACGTCTTGAACCAGATCCTGCGCTCCACTCAGGACTAAATCTAGAGTTGCCTCTCCCCTTGTGGGTTCCTGTACCAGCTGCTCCAAGAAGCAGTCATTTAAAGTATCAAGAAATTTCATCTCTGCATTTCGTCCTGAGGTGACATGTACCCAGTCAATGTTGGGATAATTGAAGTCTCCCATTATTATTGGGTTCTTTATTTTGACAGCCTCTCTAATCTCCCTTAGCATTTCATCATCCCTATCACTGTCCTGATCAGGTGGTCGATAATAGAGCCCTATTGTTATGTTCTTATTAGAGCATGAAATTACTATCCATAGTGATTCTATGGAACATGTGGATTCATTTAAGATTTTTACTTCATTTGATTCTACACTATCTTTTACATAAAGTGCCACTCCCCCGCCCCCACGACCTATTCTGTCCTTCCGATATATTTTATACCCTGGAATGATTGTGTCCCATTGATTGTCCTCGGTCCACCATGTTTCTGTGATGCCTATTATGTCAATATCCTCCTCTAACACGAGGCACTCTAGTTCACCCATCTTATTATTTAGACTTCTGGCATTTATGTACAAGTACTTTAAAAACTGGTCACTGTTTATCTGTCTGCTCTTCCCTGGTGTGTCAGATTCTTTATGTGAAAATTTCTCATCTGATCTGGCCCCTCCTTTATCCTTTTCCATCCTTTTCTGTCTAAAACCTAGAGAATCTCTAACGACAGACCCTCCTGTAAGAGAAGTCTCTATCCGATCCACGTGCTCCTCTGCAGCAATCGGCTTTCCCCCATCTCTTAGTTTAAAAACTGCTCTGCAACCTTTTTAATGTTAAGTGCCAGCAGCCTGGTTCCACTTTGGTTTAGGTGGAGCCCATCCTTCCTGTATAGGCTCCCCCTATCCCCAAAGTTTCCCCAGTTCCTAATAAATCTGAACCCTTCCTCTCTACACCATCATCTCATCCACGCATTGAGACTCTGAAGCTCTGCCTGCCTACCTGGCCCTGCGCGTGGAATTGGAAGCATTTCTGAGAAAGCCACCATAGAGGTCCTGGATTTCAACCTCTTTCCTAGCAACCTAAATTTGGCCTCCAGGACATCTCTCCTACCCTTCCCTATGTCGTTGGTACCTACATGTACCACGACCACCGGCTCCTCCCCAGCACTACTCATAAGTCTATCTAGATGCCTCGATAGATCCGCAACCTTTGCACCAGGCAGGCAAGTCACCATACGGTTCTCCCGATCATCACAAACCCAGCTATCTATATTTCTTATGATCAAATCTCCCATTACTAACAGCTGCCGTTTCCTAATAATTGGAGTTCCCTCCCCTGGAGAGGTGACCTCTGTGCCAGGGGACACCCCACCGTCACCTGGAAGGAGGGTCCCAGCTGTGGGAAGGTTTCCCTCTGCTCCTGTTGACTGCTCTCCTTCCCGAGGCCTTTCATCCTCCCCAACAACACAGGGGCTGTCTGACCGGAGGTGGGACAAGCCTACGATGTCCCTGAAAGTCTCGTCAACATACCTCTCTGCCTCCCTTTGCTCCTCCAGTTCCGCCACCCTGGCCTCCAAAGCCCGTACACGGTCTCTGAGGGCCAGGAGCTCCTTGCACCGAATGCACACATACGCCACCCGCCCATAGGGCAGATAGTCATACATGCTACATTGAGTGCAATAAACTGGATAGCCCCCACTCTGCTGCTGGGCTTCTGCCTCCATCATCTCTAACAGTGATGTAGGTTAATAGGAATGTTTAAATGAGGGAGTTTAGACTATAGTTTATAGTTTAAGGCACAGGATTTAAAGAGTGACAGTTAGGCCTCCCCTGCTTCCCACTCCCCTTCCCAACTCCCCTGTTAGCAGCCCTGTTCGCAAGCTCCCTGGTCGCCTGCTGGCTGCTTTATAAAGCCCTGGCCTTCCTGATTAGCCCCACCCCCTGATTAAGGCTCAGCCACTGAACAGAGGCTTCTAAAGGTCACACCAACTGCCAGCCAGAGCAGATGGTCCTGCAAACAAACACTCAAACAAACAGACAGAAACACAAGCTCAGCACACAGCAAGTACCCCCAAACACACACACCCACTTACCCCAAGGGTCCTGTATCTGCTCCTTCTTCACCTGGAGAACTCCCTCTCACAACTCCCCTGTTAGCAGCCCTGTTCGCTACCTGTTAGTTAGTTATGTATTTAAGTGCAAAAGGCCCTCGTACATCATGTATCACTTTCTGCCTCATGCAGTCCCTCTAGGAACAGTCAGTATGAATCCTGTTAGTTGGATGCATTACTGTTATCATTAAATAGATGCAAACAATCTAGGACTACTAGGTTTTGAAGTGAGGCACAATTGGCTTCCTTTGACTTGGCCTGTCTTTAATATATTGTTTGTGGTGGTCACTTGTCATCTCTGTAGAAAGTAATGAGATTCTCAGAAGCAGCAGAAAGCAGAGGTGTGGGAGTTGGAACAGTGGTTGCTGATTAGGCTCTACCTGCTTTCAAAGGTATAGATTCATGTGCACGCCTAGATAAATTGCATGCTTTATACTGGATATGGGTGTATGTTTTTTTGATTTCTAGGCAGTTTAGCCCTGAGTTTAGAATCGGTAATTTTGTGTGTGTGTGTGGTGTCGTTTGTTGATCTCTGGGAAAACCACGTTTCAGACTGTGTTCAGCTTGGGCATCTATTCTCTTTGAAAAATGAGATAATTAGCCTTTTCACATCGAGGTGTCTGGTTCAAGTCTAGCTAAGGTTTGTAGTGCTGGAGAGGCTAGTTGTCTGGTCACTTACGAGAAATGCGTTGGTGATGCTGTATAGTTGATACATTTTTAAGGCAAGAAGGGACCAATATCATCTCCATTCTAACTTCCTGCATAATAAAGGGCCAAACACCCTCACCTAATAATCTCTGCATCAAGCCCATAATTTCTGTTTGAGCTAGACTTGATTTAAAGACTTCAAATGTTCCTAGGTCAATTGTTCTAATGGTTAATTACCCTCATGGTCAAAATTCTGATCTTATTTCTAGTCTGAATTTGTCTGGCTTCAGCTTCCAGCCATTGGATTTTATTATGCCTTTATCTGCTAGGTTTTAGAGTGCTCTACTATCAGAAATCTCTTCCTCTTGTAGAACATAATCAAGTCTCCTCTAATTTTTTTCTTGGATAAACTGAATAGAGCTTCTTAAGACACATTTTCTAGACTTCATATTGTTCTTGTGGCTCTTTTCTGAACACTTTCTAATTTTTCAACATTCTTTATGAAGTGTGGACACCAGAACTGGACACAGTATTCCCGTAATGATCTCGCTAATAAGAGGTAATACCATCTCCCTATTGCTATGTGATATTCCCTGCTTATACATTCAAATATTGCATTTAACCCTCTTAGCTATAGCCATGCACTGGGAACTCATGTTTAAATGGTTCCTCCTATACCAGGGATCGGCACCCGTAGCACGTGACACTGCAGGGTAAGCACCCTTAGCAGGCCCTGTCGGTTTGTTTACTTGCCGGTTCGGCTGATTGCGGCTCCCATTGGACCAGGATGGCAAACCGCGGCCAGTGGGATCCGCGATCGGCCGAACTGGCAAGTAAACAAACTGGCGGGGCCCGCTATGGGTGCTTACCCTGCTGTCCTGCGTGCCCAGGGTGCCGATCCCTGCCCTATACCTTTACTCCCAAGTCCTTTTCACTGTTCCTGCATTCCAGGATACAGTCCCCCATCTCGCAAGGGTGACCTGCATTCTTTGTTCCAAGACGCATGATCTTGCATTTGGTTGTACTGAAGTGTCTTCAGATTAGAGCCCTGTGACCTGACCTGAACCCGAGTAGGACCCTGACTACAAGTGATGGGTCTGGGTTGGGTGGGAAAAGAACCAGACCCTCTCAACTTCAGGTCAGATCAGGTTGCCTCTCCTTCTCTTGCTCATAGGGTCTGCATGGCAGTGGCTGACAGCTGTATGCCGTGCTCCAGCTGTCCATTGCTCCCCCCTCCCCCGCCCACTGGATGCATGGTGTGGAGCGAGTATGCCACTGCACATATGTAGTGTGGCAGGAGCAGTGTGTGTGTGGAACTGCCACTGTATGCCACCCTGCTGATCCCATGAGCAGGAGGCAGCAGCGGTGGCAATTTAGATTCAGGGAGGAGGGGGAAGGTTTGGAGTTGGTTTTCAAAATGATGTGACCTAGTTGGGTCGGGATGGACTTAGGTCTGGGTCAGGCCTAAAGAGTCAGTCTGATCAGACTTCTAGATCAAATGAGTCAATTTTACCAAGCCACCCGAGTGATTGCTTATTGTCTGCAAATTACCAGCAATGAAAAGTGGGCAGCCTGTTCACTTTGACTTAAATTCATCTTCTGTTTCATTCTCCATGTTAATAAGAGGTGCCTGCGCATCTGCTTTCCTGGACCTTATTCTGACTTGTGTCCATACTATTTGTAAGGAAAAGGCTATGCCTTCCTGTTTCTGCTGGGAGAAATGCTAGATCTTGGTGGGATGCCTTGTATGTAGGGAATCAGTTTGTTCCTCCTTATGGCATGGTCCAGAGAAAGTAAAGATCCTTCTCCTGTTAACATTATTGTTGTGATACTCCTTGGATAACAGCTGCCGTAGATAGCATTCGGAAAGTACAGCTTTTAGTAGTTCTTGCACTGAGAAGCTAACCTGCAGTTGCTGACATACAGTTTGCTTCTCCCATTTTTCAACATTTCCTTGAAAACTTGCTGGCCGTGGCCTGGAAATCACTTGACCAGTGTTTGTAAAGTACTCTCCCTCTAGCATGGATGTGATGAAAGGAAAGATTCCAGTGCTTATTTATCCTACAGCAATTTAATCGCTTTTGTCTTAGGCTGGGAGGTTTTGCCTCTTGGCTGCTTCCACACCATAGCAGTTACTTGATGTATTGTCCTCTGCATGAATCACACTCCACTGCATTTGAGGGTAAATAGAAGAAAATCCATTTAAAAAGTCTTCCCTTATTTCCCCAACTCCAGGAGTCGGCATTGGAATGTGCTTCAATATAGGAGCTCTCCTAAAACATTAACTAGTTTCTAGGGGTCCTACTTAAAAGCCTAAGCAGTCTTTTTGTGTGGCTCCACTCAACTGTTGTTTTCAAGCTGTTGGGACAATTTGCTGTTCTATCTATTGGTTAGGCAAATAGTGAACCGAGACTTCTATTTTTCTGCTCAACTTGGTTTTGTTACCTCATTCTCTCATCCCATTTGTCTATTTTGTCCACCTGTCATGTTCTGTCTGACACCTGAACCATAAGCTCTTTTGGGGGTAGGGACAACCATCTTTATTGCTTGTCTGTCCAGGATGGAGCACAATGAGACCTTGATTCTTGCCTGGAGCTCCCAAGTGCTACCAGAATACACACAGTCAAAATGAATAGGATGACAGAGGAGCAGCTTGAAAACATGTTGTCAGGGCCACTCCATGTTTTAAAGCAATGGTCAAGAATTGTTTATCTGATACAGTAGACTCTCGATTATCCAGGATTGGGTTAACCAGGATGTTGATTAACCAGGATGTCAAAAAAAAATATGCTTAACTCGCAGGGCCGGCTCTGGCTTTGTTGCTGCCGCAAGCGCGCACACAACCCCACCAGGGCGCAGGGCAGCCAGTGAACCAACACCCCCCACCAGGGTGCAGGGTGGCTGTTGAACCAACTCCCTCCTCCCCATATTTCCTATGGATGGTGATTATCCGGGATTTTATTAGCCAGGATTAATTTTTTCCCTTTCATCCTGGATAATGGAGAGTCTACTGTATGTCTAAGGCCTCTTTTCCCTTGGAACCTAAGTGCCAAGTAAACTTCAGAAGTATCTAGTCTATAACAAAATAACTCTGATACCCTTGTTCACAGGGAACTGAAGGAAATGTGAATACAAGTTTTGACTCGGAGTCTTTTGGGATCAGAAAGAGAAGTTTTTGATCCTTGCCACTTGCATGTTATATGAAAATCATCATGGTCCCTTCGTATTTTGTGATTCTGTGGTGCTGAGTTTTCTGGTGAATCCCTCTGTAGCTGATGAATTGTGCTCCATAATTGTTGATATAAAAAGAAAAACTTGTTTCTTGTCTCTAGTTCTCTTACGGTTGCAAAGAAAACCTGGAAAACATGAAAACAGGGCCATTAATCTCATCCTGCTCCAAAAGACTGTGACTTTGGGCAACGTCTGTGACATTGTGGATGGCTTTGCACAAATGTGCTTCCCTAACTGCA
Organism: Sternotherus odoratus; assembly: GCA_032164245.1. Taxonomy (NCBI): domain Eukaryota; kingdom Metazoa; phylum Chordata; order Testudines; family Kinosternidae; genus Sternotherus; species Sternotherus odoratus. The sequence goes on from JAVMKO010000001.1 coordinate 296,210,759, forward strand.
AAGAGGCGATCGATGGCATGCATATTCTAAACCTGGCACAAGACCATGTAGCCACTGAGTACATTAATTGGAAGGGTTATTTCTCTCTCTTTCTCCAGGCTCTTGTGGATCACTGTGGGCATTTCACGGACTTGAATGCAGGCTGGTCCAGAAAGGTGCACGACGCATGCATCTTTCAGAACACTGACCTGTTCAGGAAGCTGCAAGCAGGGACTTTCTTTCCACACCAGAAGGTCACCGTAGGGGAAGTCTAAATGCTCATTGTGATCCTGGGAGACCTTGTCTATCCCTTAATGCCGTGGCTTATGAAGTCATACACGGGGAATCTTGGCAGCAGCAAGGAGCAGTTCAATAACAGGATGAGCAAGTGCAGAATGACTGTTGAATGTGCTTTTGGCCATTTAAAGGCCCGCTGGCACTGCCTATATGGGAGGCTGGACCTGGCTGATGACAGTATTCTTATGCTTATAGCCGTGTGTACACTCAGGGCTGGACCACTGAGGCTCAGCGCCTGGAGGCTGAATTTGAACAGCCAGAGACAAGGGCTATTAGAAGGGTGCAGCATGGGGCCATAGAGATGCCTTGAAGCAGTGATTTGAAGCTGAAAGCCACTAATACTTGTTGCTATACTCCGACAACGGGCAGAGATTATAATGCTAGGAGGCGATTGTGATCCATGCACACGATGCAGTGTGTAGGTTTAAGAAAATTGCCTGTTGCATTGCAGGGCTTTGTTTGCTTTCAGTAATGGAATAAAGATTACTTTATAACCAAAACAATTCTTTTATTAAAAAACAACAACCAGAGGAGAGAGACAAACACATCAGCACCATATGGGAAAGGGCGGGTCTGAGAAGGAGGTGGGGTTCCGGGATGGTTAATGATTTGTGAATAGGTATCCTATGCAACCTTGTCCTTTGGAGTACAGTGCAGCGGGTACTGTACTTCAGGAGGGCTAAACTGTAGAGGAATGGGTGTTGAGTGCAGTGGGTGCTGGGAGTCCAAAGTGGCAGGAGTGGAATGCCACAGGTACAGACTACTAGAGACAGCAGGTTGATAAGAGTGTGTTGACGGTGTCTGGGGGGCACACAGGAAAGTTTTGCGACAGTGGCTGCAGAGGAGGGAAGGCGCAGAGCTGCTAGGTTTGCAGTGCTAGTAGCGTCTGGAGCGTGTCTGCTTGGTGCTGCATAATGTTTAAGAGCCGCTCGGTGGCTTCTTTCTGGCGCGCTGCGTTCTCCGTTTGGCCCCTCTTCTTGCTGTCCCGCCACTCCTTCAGTTCTTGTTTTTCGGCCATGGAGCTCATCATGACATCACACAGGAAGTCCTCTTTAGTTCTTCGCAGCCGCTTTCTAATTCTGGCAGTCGTTCAGCCGGTGGTAAGAAAGCAAAAATGCGACATTTTCCAGCAGCAGTATTGTTTATAACACACAGACCACTGATTCAGTGATTTTAAAATGCAGCCACTATTCACATACCTGTCACTAACTGGCTGACCCTGGGCAAGGACACATGAGCCACAAGACCCCTAAATTGGTGAGTAACTGCAGGGGCAATCGGTGTTCCCGGACCAAACTCGGCACGTGGCTCTTGGGGAGAGCTAGCACTGTAGGGGTGGGCCTTATAGTCTCATAGACTCATAGATTTTAAGGTCAGAAGGGACCATTATGATCATCTAGTCTGACCTGCACAATGCAGGCCACAGAATCTCACCCACCCACTCCTGCAATAAACCTCTCACCTATGTCTGAGCTATTAAAGTCCTCAAATCGTGGTTTAAAGAATTCAAGGTGCAGAGAATCCTCCAGCAGGTGACCTGTGCCCCACACTGCAGAGGAAGGCAAAATCCCCCCAGGGCCTCTGCCTATCTACCCTGGAGGAAAATTCCTTCCCAACCCTAAATATGGTGATGAGCTGAACCCTGAGCATGTGGGCAAGACTCACCAGCCAGATACCCAGGATAGAATTCTCTGTAGTAACTCAGATCCCATCCCCTCAACATCCCATCACAGGCCACTGGGCCCAGCTACCACAAATAGTCAAAGATCAATTAATTGTCAAAATCATGGCAGAGCAACGGTGGCCTAAGTGCTCAGCCCGACGCCACTTTGGGGTTTCCACTTCAGTTTCCTGCCAACCGGGGTCTTAGCCCACTGCCAACCTGAGTTCTCTACACCCAGGCTAGCAGCAGGAGCTGAGTGGGCCAGGCAGCGGGACCCCGGCTGGCAGGAGTCTGCAGGGGAAAACCCAAAGCAGCGGCGGGCTAAGCACTCAACCTGCCGCTGCTTTGGGGTTTCCCCCTCAGGCTCCTGCCAGCCCGCTGCCAGCCTGGGTTCCCTATACCCGGGCTAGGAGCGGGAGCTGAATGGGGCAGGCAGCGGGACCCCGGCAGGGGCCTGCAGGCGAAACCCCAAAGCAGCGGCGGGCTGAGCCGCTCAGCCTGCCCCTGCTCTGCGGTTCCCCTGGCTGGCCCCTTGCCAGCCGGGGTCCCCATCTGCCTCACTCAGCGCCTTCACCCAGGCTGGCAGCGAGCTAAGACTCCGGCTGGCAGGAGCCTGAGGGGGAAACCCCAAAGTGAGGGTGGACTGACCCCCCTCAGTCCCTCCCTTTCTGCCTGACGCCCCGCCCCTTCCGGACTGGCATGTGAAGACTCAGCACACCACCTCTGAAAGTTTGACGACCCCTGCTATACACCTTGGGAGTTACACCGCAGAAAGCTACCAGTGTAGGCCTAACATGCAGCTATGAATTGTCAATGGAAAAATCTTTGGTATATTGAAAATGTGGGAATAAAATACATTGAGTTAATATAAAACCAGACTAGCTGAGGTACTACTGAACTGGTTAATTTTTATATTCAGTTAAACTCCCTATATTTAAATGTAAATTACCCTGCTGCAGAACTTCATCTGTCACATGAAGTTGCCACAGAATCCAGCAATCTTGCTGCAGAATGTAGATTCAGTTTACCGTAGAGTACATAGGTCCTTGAGATAAACAGGGAAGCAAAGAGAGACAAACACCTGGATAAATGAATAATGGAAAGAAGCAAAAGGATATGCGAAGAGAAATTGCACAGGTAAGAGGACTGAGTATTGTAAGATCAGAGAACTGAGTGGGACATGTGAATCAAAGATATCAATGGTGAAAGACAAGCACGGGCAAAGTAATTGACAATGAATAAGCAATGAAAATGGAAAGAGTATTTTGAAGAGCTGTACAGTGTGCAGAGCACAGTAAGTGAAATGATTTTGGAGAAGCTTCCCAATACAAACAACGGAAAGCAGATACGGGAATTCTTAGAAGTAGTAAAGATCTTGACAGAAAGTTTTGAGATAGGAAATGTGCCAGGAGGTGACAATATAACTGCACAGCTGTTGCAAACAGGCAAAGTACACATAGTAAAGTTGTTGCACAAACTATTTAATAAGATTTCCAAGGAAGAGTGAGTGCTGAGCGAATGGGGGGAAAACAATAAAAGTACTGATTTATTAAAAAGGGGATAAGAGTAAATGCAGTAAATAGAGAGGAATCAGTTTATTGAGTGTTCCAGGAAACACATTCACTAAGATGTTGCAGAGGAGAATGAAGAAGTAGGTGGAAACGGCATTGCAGAGGAACAGGCTGGATTTAAACCAGGATGAAGTAAAATAGATCAGTTATTTCTGATAAGACAGACAAGTACTTAATTGGCGATCCCTTGAGGTTCCTCATAGGTTTTATTTTTCATGGGTTCTTTGGTGACTGAGGAGTCCAATCTTTGAGCCACAGAGTCATTGACAGATGTTGCAAGTGGAGTTGGAAGACAGGGTTGGGCCACAATTGCCGCATGACCATTGTCTGTCTTTTCTGGTGTTTTTTCTGCGACCAGGGCAAGGTGATTTTCCTCAAAAGTGGACGTTCCCTCCCGGACAAGTTTTCACCAGCCTATCCTGGGCTGCTGTCTCCCAGTGTGTGGTGTCAATGCCACATCTCTTGATGTTTATTTTAAGGGTGTCTTTAAAGTGTTTCTTTTGGCGTCCCCATTTCCTTTCTTCTTTGGTGAGTTGGGCATACAGCAGTTGTTTTGGTAAGGGTATATCAGGCATGCGTACACAGTTCTTGCTCCACCACAGCTAGTGCTGGATAATCAGGGGTTCAACACTGAATATGTTGACCTCTGTGAGTATACTGACATTAGGGCAACGATCCTCTCACTTTATGCTGAGGATCTTCCGAAGGAAGTGCTGGTGCTGACATTCCAGGTTCTTCAGGTGTTTTCTGTAGGTCACCCCAGTCTCACAGCCATAGAAGAGAGTTGGGATTACCATTGCTTTATAAACGAAAAGTCTAGTATGTGTTCTGATGATGTGACTGTTAAACACCTGGCGAGACAGTCTGCTAAAGGCAAGACTGGCGCAGTGGATTCTATGCTGAATCTTGACATCTGTCTGCCATCTGTGAGAGATGGCTGCCAAGACAGGCAAAGTATTCTACATTTTCCAGTTCTTCTTTGTCAGTGTAGATCTTCCTTGCTGGGTCTGATGATTGACTGGGGACTGGCTGGTGGGGAATTCTTGTTTTGCTGATGTTCAGAGTTATTTCTAGACCTTTTTAAGCTTCTTAAGAAGGCGTTAAGAAGGAATGTTTGTAGGTCCTCCTTTTAGTGTGCAACTACAGCACAATCATCTGCATACTGGAGTTTGCTGATATTACTTCAATTCCGGCACAGAGATATGAGAGGTTGAACAGCTGGTTTTCAGTCCGATATTGGATACATTATTTGATGGTGTCCAGTTTGCAAATTAATTCCAGTTCTGTAATTTCTGTTCTGGTTTCTGAATGTTACAATTCTTGATGTCTGAGTTGTCAGTTTATTCTTTTGCATAGAGACTGTTAGGATCGGAAGACATTGTGATGGGCACCCACTAGAAAGTGTAGTTATGCTTCTGGGTCAACTCCAGGAGAGTGCATAGTGATGCTATGAGATTGACCTTGCTGTTATCTGTGTGTTTGGGAACAGTTCTCAGACTGTTCCCAGCTGTGTGAGTGTTTACCCCGTCTGTGTGAGAATGAATGCGTGGGAAACCAAATGGGGAAACTGAGGCAGGACAGCGTGTAACCAATCAGCTTGTTGCTTGCAAATGAGACATGAGTATGTATGAGATGCAAATGTGTGAGTGTACTTAAGCCCACTCCCGTATTTGCTCGTGGGCTTTTTCCTTCCCGGCAACTGCTCCGGAGTGCCGGGTACCCTTTCTGCGGTTGCGCTGATCAGAATCGGGCCCCTCAGCGCCTATTTGAGGGACTGAGGCCTTCCAATAAACTCATTACTTTCTACAACCACGTGTGTGTGCCTTGTCTCGCAAAATCCAAAGTACCTCACAACAGAGACTATCCAGTTTGGCCAATGTACATTGCAGAGGGGCATTGCTGGCACATGATGGTAAATTGCTGGCACATGATGGTTGATGTGCAGGTGAACAAGCCCTTGATGGTGTGGCTGATGTGGTTAGGTCCTGTGATGGTGTCCCTTGAACAGAGCACCTCTAACAGTAGAACCTTAGAGTTACAAATACCTGTGGAATGGAGGTTGTCCGTAACTCTGAAACATTTGTAATGCTGAACAAAATGTTGTGGTCCTTTCAAAAGGTTACAAATAAACTTTGACTTAATATAGCTTTGAAGCTTTACTATGCAGAAGAAAAATACTGCTTTTAACCATCTTAATTTAAACAAAACAAGCACAGAAATAGTTTCCTTACCTTGTCAAATAAATATTTAGTAGTTTACATGTAATACAATACAGTACTGTATTTGCTGTGTGTCTGTCTCTGCTGGTGCTTGATTGCATACTTCTTGTTCCACGTAAGGTGTGTGGTTGACTGGTCCATTTGTAACTCTGAGGTTCTACTGTAGTTTGTAATGTGTATATATCTTCACATCACCTCTGAGGAAGGGCAGGGCTATTTTTCCCATTATACAGATGCGAAACTGAGGCATTGAACGATTAAATGACTTGTCCAGAGCCAGTAACTGAATCCAGGTTTCCTGAGTCTCTCTTCTACACAAGACCTTCCTCTAGGCCATGAACTGTTATATGGTCAAGGAGTGATCTGAGCTCTCTCACTCCAAGATTGAGGAATTAACTCCCACAGGAGCTAAGGACCAACACAAAACTCAACCACTTGTGGAAGGCACATTTGTTTGACCTTGTCTTCTCTAACATAAAGATATAGCACTGTGTGTGTATTTATCACTGTTTCCAGACCGGTAGGGGGTTGTGTCACCACTTGCCCTGGGTGCCTTACAATGCTTTGCTGCTGTAGCTCCCAGCCTGGGATGCTCACAGCCAACCTACAAGCATGCAGGTCACACCTGAGTGTCTGTGTGCTGGACAGCCCTGGTTCAGCAGCTCTGACTCCAGCAGTCCTGGCTACAGCCCCATTCTGGCTTCCACCAGCCTTGGTTACAACCAGTAAGGTGACACCAGCGCACACCATATCCTGAATTTCCCCAAACCGTGTGTCCTGTCCTCTCTTGGATAGCTCAGAGAAATAATAAGCTTTGCTACTCCCTTATAGAGCTATAAGCTGTATTGTGCTTTTTAACTTAATTGGGATAAATGTATTCTGCCCTTCAGACATATTAAGTGAGTTGGTTCATAGTAAAATAAAACAAATTTATTAACAATTGGACATAGGTCGAGTGATGCCAAGTAAAAAATAAAAGTAGAGATGATTACAAATAAATAAAAAGTGAAAATATACATGTCTAAATTAACTTAATCTAGCAAAGTGCAGGCTGTGTTCAAGATGGTTTCTCTCACCAGGCTGACTTCTTCCCAGCCACGGCTGACGTTCCTTCAGTCAGGACTTTCCACAGAAGTACAAGATGCTGGCTTCTCTTGTCGACTTGGGTGAAAGATCTTTGCTTATGTAGGCTTCTCATCTATGTCCAGTTGCCCTGCCCTGCCTTAGTGGAAGGACCCATCCTTCTCCACTTGCAAGAGAACTGTTGGCTAGTGAAATATGGATTGTCTCTGCTTATATCTTCCAAAATTCAGTGACCTTGTTTCAAGAGGCAGGATGACCCCATGCTATGTTTTTTTTTTCTTGTGGGCTTATTATTTATTCCCTGTTGATTTGAATTTAAGTGGGGCTTCTGTTGTTTCTGGTTTTGCTTAATTTAATTGGAGACAGGTAGGCAGCTGTGATGTTCCCTCCTGTCTGAGAGAAACTTGTTTCTTCCTTTGTTTGGTCACAGACTGTAACCCATAATATTAATAAGTGTCCATAGTTCCTTATGTAGTGCTAACACGCACAATTCACAATGATATTAATCACTGGTGTGTCACAGGCTTTCATAAAAGACCTTCCTTAATACACTTTTATAATTAGGGCCCTAACAAATGGACCATGAAATCTGGTCTCCACAGTGAAATCTGGTCGTTTGTATTCTTTTATCCTATGCTCTACAGATTTCCCAGGGGAGACCAGTGTTTTTCAAATTGAGTGTCCCTACCCAAAAAGCAGATGCGGGGATGGGTGGGTGAGTTTGCAAGCTTATTGTTGAGGTGCCGTGCTATTGCCACCCTTACTTCTGAAGTACCTTCAGAGCTGGGTGGCTGGAGAGTGGATGTTGCTGGATGAGGACTCAGCTCTGAAGGCAGCAGCCTAGAAGTAAAGGTAGCGATACTATATCATACCATTCTTATTTCTGTGCTGCTGGTGGTAGTGCTGCCTTCCAAGCTGGGCTCCTGGCTAGCAGCTGCTGCTCTCTGGTTGCCCACCTCTGAAGGTAGTGCAGAAGTAAGGGTGGCAATATCCCAACCCGACCCCTATAGTTACAACACCATGAAATTTCAGATTTAAATAGCTGAAATAATGAAATTTACGACTTTTAAATTGACCACAATGAACATGAATTTGGTAGGACCCTATTTATAATACCGTATATACAGTCGATTCAGTTGCTTATCACTTGAGGTTCAGCCCTCCTGTCTTCATAGACCAGTAAAACATTGCAATATGTTCTTTGAAAAGTAAAACCCAGACCAAACCAAACTTCTCTCTGGTCTCTTAGCTTGTCTCTTCCCCTATTTGTTAGCTTGATCGCTTTGTTTACCCAATATGTAAATAGACCTTCCTTGTCTCTGCCTGATGACGGAGCTGGTTAGAAAAACAAATACACATTCCTTTTTCTAAGGCAGATTGTGGTTATGCATTGTTTGCCAAACACATTTTAAGAATATAATTCTAGCACATATTCATAACTCTTTGTGCACAGCCTGTGCATACATCCTGCAGAAATATTAATGATCAGTGAATTATTCGTTCTCCAATGACCTATTTCATGACACCTTTTAGATACAGACCATAAACATAGTGAGGTGGGGAACACTGAATTGGTGAGGCCAGCTGAAATTCATTGCCCTTGTCGTCTGGCACTGGGTTGCTCTTAGTCGCATTATTTTTATAAACCAAAAATGAACCTCTGCACACACCTTTCCCTCAGGAAGAGGATGAGAGAATGAACACATGACCGAGGTTAGTCACATCACTTAATGCATTACTGGAAGGTGCTTTGGTGATGAACACAAAATAAGAACCTGTGTATAGAATAAAGTAGACCACACGGCTAGCCTGAAAGTTATGTGGCCTACTAGTGAAGATACAGGTAGGGCATACAAAAGATACAGGGTTCTCTGTTGTTGTTCTGTGCTCCGCTCTTGCCCATTCAGTTTGTGTGTAGGTGGCAGGTTACATGAAATCACTGGGTGCAGTGCCTTCATTCCTTGCTAAGGGGCCACAGCCTTTACTTCTCTGGGCAAGAGACAGATATGCCTCTGGGCATGTTACTGCATGGGCAAAGATTGCAGGTACAGCAGAGGGGTGATCTCTATAGTCAGGTGATAAGATGGTCTAAAAATTATTCTGTTTCAAGAGTGTTTGCACACTTTCATTGCAAAAGAGCACAACATTATAGCATCATTCCATCGGGAATTATTTAATTAAAATGACGGCCATAGCACATATCCCCTTTACGGCTCATAAAGCCCAGATCGAGTGGAGAGGTTACTCTTTTTCTGCTTGACTGATGCTGGTCCAGAACTTCTTTACAGTAGAGGTTCTAAAATTGCACCATGTGTTTATTTGCACTGAAAAACCTGCTGAATTGCTTCATTATTTAGAAAGCGAGGAATACTTGTAGCACCTTTAGAGACTAACTAGTTTATTTCAGCATAAGCTTTAGTTAGCTATCCTGTAAAAATAAATCTAGATGCTGGGGAAATGAAGTCCTGTATAGTTCAGGAACCAGCTCAATGCTTGGGCTAGTCTATATGAAATAAGGTTATTTCCCGCAGCAATCCTGGGATAAAGTGAATTTTGGGTGGTTCTCCTTTCTGTGGCAAGACCAGCTCATTTGGCTGAGCTGTTAACATCTTGACCAGGAGAAGGGAATATAAGGCAAGTTACCCTTTGTTTCAACTGATTTGAATACTTGCTTGGCTCTCCAAACAGTCAGAATATGTGGAAGACTGTGTGTGATATTTGGCAAGGTTTTAAGGGTTTAGAAAGAAGTTTTATATTTTAATTTTAATTAGCCCCTTCATTCTCCTCTGCAATGTTCACCATGTGTTATTCCAGCACATTCTGTAACAGTTGACTCTGATCCTTGCAGGCTTCGGAGTGGTAGCAGTGTTAGTCTGTATTGGCAAAAACAACGAGGAGTACTTGTGGCACCTTAGAGACTAACACATTTATTTGGGCATAAGCTTTCGTGTGCTAAAATCCACTTCATCAGATGCATAGAGTGGAAAAACAGTAGGAAGATATATATATACATACAGAGTACATGAAAAGATATAGGTTGCCTTACCAATTCTAATGAGACAATTCAATTAAAGTTGGCTATTATCTACCAATGTGATATGCCATCATGTGCCAGCAGTGCCCCTCTGCCATATATATTGGCCAGACCAGACAGTCTCTATGCAAAAGAATAAATGGACACAAATCAGACATCAAGAATTAGAACATTAAAAAACCAGTTGGAGAACACTTCAGCCTCCCTGAACACTCAATTACAGGCTTAAAAGTGGCAGTTCTTCAACAAAAATACTTCAAAAACAGACTCCAATGAGAAACTGCAGAACTGGAATTAATTTGCAAACTGGGCACTATCAAATTAGGCCCGAATAAAGACTGGGAGTGGATGGGTCATTACACAAAGTAAAAACTATTTCCCCATGCTAATTCCCCCCCCCCATACTGTTACTCATACCTTCTTGTCAACTGTTTGAAATGAGCCACCCTGATTACCACTATTTTTTCCTCCTGCTAGTAGCCCACTTTAATTGAATTGTCTTGTTAGAATTGGCAATGCAATCCCCATCTTTTCATGTACTCTGTGTGTATATCTATCTTCCTACTGTATTTTCCACTTCATCTGATGAAGTGGGTTTTAGCCCATGAAAGCTTATGCCCAAATACATTTTAGTCTCTAAGGCAGGGGTCTCCAAACTTTTCAGCCCGAGGGCCGCATTAACTATCAAATAGCAGTTCGGGGGCCGACAACACACTCGAGGTCCAAATAAAAAAGAATCAAAACCTGGATGTTGTTTTTAATTATTTATTTAATATTATTTTATTCAGTTATTATTTAATAACACATTGATACACCACACATGAACACTACACATGAACACTACACATGAACACCACACATGAACACCTGTTCACTACACATGAACACTACACATGAACACCTGTTCACTACACATGAGCACTACACATCAACCCCCCAACTGACCCACCCAGCCAGGACTCTCCCCCCAAAACCTCCTTTCCTCCAACCCCCCCCCCCAAATGACCCACCCAGCCAGGTCTCTCCCCCCCAAACCTCCTTTCCTCCAACCCCCCCCAACTGACCCACCCAGCCAGGTCTCTCCCCCCCAAACCTCCTTTCCTCCAACCCCCCCCAACTGACCCACCCAGCCAGGTCTCTCCCCCCAAAACCTCCTTTCCTCCAACCCCCCCCCAACTGACCCACCCAGCCAGGTCTCTCCCCCCAAAACCTCCTTTCCTCCAACCCCCCCCCCAAATGACCCACCCAGCCAGGTCTCTCCCCTCAAAACCTCCTTTCCTCCAACCCCCCCCCCCCCAACTGACCCGCTCAACCCGGTCTCTTCCGCCCCCCCCCCCAACTGACCCGCTCAACCCGGTCTCTTCCGCCCCCTCCCCCCCCCCCCAACTGACCCGCTCAACCCGGTCTCTCCCCACAGACCGTTTCCCCGCCTGGCAGTGGGTGGCTCCTTGTTTCTGGCGGTGCGGCGCGTCCCGGCCCCAGCTCTGAGCCGTTCCTGGCCGGCGGCGGCAGCGGACCACACGGCGCGTCCCGGCCCCGCGGCTGGCGGCGGCAGCGGAGCACGCGGCGCGTCCCGGCCCCGCGGCTGGCGGCGGCAGCGGACCACGCGGCGCGTCCTGGCCGGCGGCGGCAGCGGACCACGCGGCGCGTCCCGGCCCCTTGGCTGGTTCCCGACCCCTGCCGCGGGCCGGATGAGAGGGCCTCGCGGGCCGCATCTGGCCCGCGGGCCGTAGTTTGGAGACCCCTGCTCTAAGGTGCCACAAGTACTTCTAATCCTTGCATGTATCAGTCTTTCCCTGAGCACTGCTCCATTTGTTGCTGGTGTGAACACTGAGAGTCCTCCAGCTTCAAATCATAGGGCCTCTTGTGGAACATGGTGCACCCTGACTTCTGTTAAGTTTTCTGTAGGAGTTGAATCTTGGTCACTGGGGTAGAAATGTGGTACTGAGGGCTTCTGCAAAGGTCGCTTTTTGACTGTTGTCTTAAAACTAGGATTTGGCCCCCGAATTAAGAGGGGCAGACTGTATCTCAGTACGTTATATTGGGATGTCGGGACAGGGTGCATCTGTGGGTGAGCAGATCCAGAGGCTGCATGTGGAACTCTGAATGCCAGCTTTGAGATGTAGGGTTTTCTGCACTGGAACAGGAACAGCTCGTTGGAATGGGGTTAGAAAGTAACAGAGTGAAGTTCCCTTTTCTAGAATAGGTGGTAGAGCACGTGAAGAAGCTGCAGGAAGTTTTTGAAGAGATTTAATTGTACATCCATTTGTAAATGAGCCATGTGTGTGATTTGTTATTTTATAAATATGAAGTAATAGCCATGGGGTTGCTTGGATGTATGTCTGCTTGAATTTTGGGTCTATCTCGTGTGTAGCATGTTTTTCCACCTTGAGTAATATATTGGTTCATTATGAGGTAGTCTGAATTTGTGCTCAAGCTTACTTTATGAACCACCGGGGATTCCGTAATGTTCTCTGAGTAGTGTACTGTCTCTTACCTTTATTGAATATTTATGTAGTTGACCTTTGCTGCTGAAAGCTAGTTTTCCAGACTTGTGTGAACCACTCATGCAAGCCTAATACCCCTTTCAAAGAACAATTTCCCTGAGGGGATAGTTTCACATAGGGTGACCAAATAGCAAGTGTGAAGAATCAGGATGGGTCGGGTGTAATGGGGTATATTAGGGGCCTATATAAGACAAAGCCACTAATATCAGGATTGACAGGAGTCCTGTGGCACCTTAAAGACTAACTAAAGTATTGAAGCATAAGCTTTCATGGGCTAATAACCACTTTGTCGGATGCTGATGAAGTGGTTATTAGCCCACGAAAGCTTATGCTTCGATACTTTAGTCAGTCTTTAAGGTGCCACAGGACTCCTTGTCACTTCTGCAATTCCAGACAAACACAGCTACCTCTCTGATTTTTAATATCAGGATGGCACCAATAATATTGGGAGGTCTGGTCACCCTAGTTTTATATGCTCCTGGCTTTGCTGTCCCCTCACCCTTGGTGTGGTGGCTCTGAAATTGTAGCAGGTTGTCCTGATTCCAGCCAGCTGGATTTGTGTGGAAACATACGGGTGAAATCCTGATAGGAAATAGTGATGCTTGTTAGCAAATATACATCTGCATCCTGTGTGTCGCAATAAATGTAAATAACATTTTTTTTTTTAAAGAGTCCTTATGGCACCTTAGAGGCAAACAAATTTATTTGGGCATAAGCTAAAAACCCACTTCATCAGATGCATAGAGTGGAAAATGCAGTAGGGAGGTATAAATACACAGCATATGAAAAGATGGGAGTTGCCTTACCAAGGGGGGGGGGGAGTGGGAGAGGAAGGGGTCAACCTTAATAAGGCAGTTCAATTTCAGCTGGGAGTAGGCAATTCTCAACAGTTGACAAGGAGTGAAAAATCACTTTTGTAGTGCTAATGAGGCCAATGTAAACAATGTGGCCCATTTCAAACAGTTAACAAGAAGGTGTGGGTATTTAGCAAGGGGAAATGAGTTTTTGTAAAAACAAGGAGGAGTACTTGTGGCCCTTTAGAGCAGCGGTCGCCAACCAGTGGTCCGTGGACCACTGGTGGTCCGCGAGAAAATTTTGGTGGTCCCTGGAGAAATTTGGACATTATTTGCAATTTTTAGGAAGATAAGTCCCTAGTAAAGGCTTCTTATTTGATAGCACTTCAAATCGCGAAAAGCAGAAAGCCGTATACGATTGGAGAAGAATTAATTAAGCCTTGCTTGTTACAAGCCGGTGAAGAGGTTTTGGGGAAACAGGCTGTCCAGAAACTGAAAGTAATTCCTATGTCCGCTAATAATGTGAAGCGCAGAATTGAAGACATGGCTGAAGATATTGAAAATGAAGTGATTGAAATGGTGAAAAATTCAACGTTTTATTCAATTCAACTCGACGAATCAACAGACATAACTAACAAGGCAGTTCTCCTTTGTTCTGTGAGGTTTGAGTGTCAAGGAGAGCTCAAGGAAGAACTCCTCTGTTTGCTCAACTTGCTGGGTAGAACAACCGGCTCTGAGATTTTCGATGCACTTAATGGTTATTTCCTGAGACACGGTATTGAATGGAAGAAATATGTTGGGATATGCATGACCGGGCATCGTTTAGGAGTTGTTACAGAAGTGAAAGATGTTGTCACCCAGACATCTTGTTTACTCATTGTATTATACATCGTGAGCAACTTGCGGCGAAAAGAATGTCTCCAGAACTGCACGAAGTACTCTCTGATGTAATTAAAATTGTAAATAAAATTCGGCACAAAGCGCTCAATTCTCGAATATTTGAGGCACTTTGTGAAGAAATGGGCTCTCAATATACTCATCTTCTTCTTCATGCTGAGGTGAGATGGCTGTCGAGGGGCAAAATACTAACCCGATTGTTCGACCTGCACCAAGAAGTCAAGTTATTCTTCCAGCAGCAAAATAATTCGAAATTCCAAGATCTCTTGTCCAATGATGATTGGCTAGCCAAGCTTGCATACCTGGCAGATATTTTTTCACTGTTAAACGAGCTAAACACGTCCTTGCAAGGACAGCTTATGGACGTGTTCACACTGCGAGGTAAAATGGATGCATTTCAAAAGAAAATATTGCTGTGGCAAATGCGGTTGGCTGAAGATCTGCAAATGTTCCCGAATCTTGATGAGTATATGAAAGAGGAGGATGTCAACCGACAGGTAATAACCATTGTTCGACAGCACTTATGGTCGCTCACAGAATCTTTTGGCTGTTATTACATAAAGGAAGAGGACCCCAGACTTGGCAATATGTGGGTAATGGATCCATTTTCGGCGAAAATTGAAGATAACAAATTTGAGCATGAAAGAAAAAGAAAGCCTAATCGATCTATCATCCGACGACAGTCTCAAAGCTAAATTCCACTCGTCCTCATCAAGACATCATTTTTGGCCCTCCGTAAAAAGTGAGTACCCAGTGCTGAGTGAAAAAGCCATCAAAATTTTGATTCCATTTGCAACAACGTATCTATGTGAAAAGACATTCTCATCTGTTACGGCAATCAAAAACAAGTACTGCTGTTGGCTTGAAATACAAATGGCTCTCCATGTTGCAGTGACATCATTGGAGCCAAGAATCCATAAACTTATTTCAAACAAGCAGCAACAAATATCACACTAATAATTTTGTTATAATTAAACAAGTGCATTTCATATTAATGAAATGGAACTTTTATGATCACTATTTTATAGATGTTTGTACCTTTTAAAAAAAATTCATGTTAGTGGTCCGCGGGATTCAAAATTGTGAGTTTAGTGGTCCGTGAGGTCCGAAAGGTTGGCGACCACTGCTTTAGAGACATTGATTTAGTTTCTGTAGTGACCCATCCACTCCTAGTCTCTATTCTCTATTCCTAGTCTCTATTCAGGCCTAATTTGATGGTGTCCAGTTTGCAAATTAATTCCAGTTCTGCAGTTTCTCGTTGGAGTCTGTATTTGAAGTTTTTTGTTTGAAGAATTTCCACTATCTGTTATTGAGTGACCAGGGAGGTTGAAGTGTCCTATTATTTTTTTTTAATGTTATACTTCCTGATGTCAGATTTGTGTCCATTTATTCTTTTGCATAGAGACTGTCCGGTTTGGCCAGTGTATGTGGCAGAGGGGCATTGCTGGCACATGATGGCATATATCACATTGGTAGATGTACAGGTGAATGAGCCCCTGGTAGTGTGGCTGATGTCCTATGATGGTGTCAGTTGAATGGATATGAGGACAGAGTTTGCACTGGGGGTTGTTGTAGGGTTTGGTTCCTGGGTTAGTGTTTTTGTTGTGTGGTTTCTGGTGAGTATTTGCTTCAGGTTGAGGGGCTGTCTGTAAGCGAGGACTGGCCTGTCTCCCAAGGTCTGTGAGAGTGAGAGGTCGTCCTTCAGGATAGGTTGTAGGTCCTTGATGTGCTGAAGAGGTTTTAGTTGGGGGCTGTAGATGACGGCTAGTGACGTTCTATTACTGTCTTTGTTGAGCCTGTCTTGTGGTAGGTGACTTCTGGGTACTCTTCTGGCTTTGTCAATCTGGTTTTTCACTTCACAAGGTGAGGTGGGTATTTTAGTTTTAAGAATGCTTAATAGAGATCCTGTAGGTGTTTGTCTCTGACTGAGGGGTTGAATCTTAGAGCTTGGCTGTAGACAATGGATTGTGTGATGTGTCCTGGATGGAAACTGGACGCATATAGTAAGTTTGGCGGTCAGTAGGTTTATGGTATAGGGTGGTGTTTATGTGACCATCATTTATTAGCACTGTAATATCTAGGAAGTGGATCTCTTATGTGGACTGGTCCAGGCTGAGACTGATGGTTGGGTGGAATTGTTGAAATCCTGGTGGAATTCCTCAAGGGCTTCCTTCCCATGGGTCCAGATGATGAAGATGTCATCAATGTTGCGAAAGTAAAGAGCGGTGTTAGGGGACGAGAGCTGAGGAAGCATTGTTCTAAGTCAACCAAAAATATGTTGGCATACTGTGGGGCCATGTGGGTACCCATAGCAGTCCCACTGATTGGAAGGGGACTGACTTGAAGGTATACATTGTCCCCAAATCTGAAATAGTTGTGGGTAAGGACAAAGTCACAAAGTTCAGCCACCATTCTCGGGGATACTGTTCCTGTTGGCTTGTAGTCCATCTTTGTGTGGAATGTTAGTGTAAAGAGCTTCTATATATCCATAGTGACTAGGATGGTGTTTTCTGGAAAATCATCAAAGGATTGTAGTTTCCTCAGGAATTCAATGGCGTCTTGAAGATAGCTGGGAGTGCTGGTAGCGTAGGGCCCGAGGAGAGAGTCTACATAGCCAGACAGTCTTGCTGTGAGGGTGCCAATGCCTGAGAAGATGGGGCATCCAGGGCTCTCAGGTTTATGAATCTTGAGTGGCAGATAGAATACCCCTGGTCGGGGCTCTTTGGGGTGTGTCTGTAGATTTGTTCCTGTGCTGCTTCAGGGAGTTTCTTGAGCAGATGGTGTAGATTCTTTTGGTAATCCTCAATGGAATCAGAGGGTAATGGCCTGTAGAATACCTCCCACCTCTTTTCTTAAAGGAAAAGTGTGTTTTAAAACATCAGTCGAATTCATTATTTCAGGTTTTGAGAGTCAGTGCCTGAAATTCTGAGATTCTCAGCGGATAGAAACATAATAAACATGAGAACTTTAAGAATGTTCAACATTCGAATTATAAATGCCTGCTTGTTTGTACGGTTTGCTCGTTTTCTTGTCAAGCTCAGCTTTGTGCCGCAGGAAGGGGAAAAATAATTCAGGATTAAAGCTGCTAAGCAATGGGTATGTTTAGAGTTGTAGCAGTGCCAGTGCAGTGATGATCTGTCACTCTGAAATGTTGGACTTCCTCCAGAAGGGGGTTAGAGGCAGCATGCGATCGGAGCAAGAAATAGTTCCCTCAAAATATGATTGTCTAGTCAAGTTAACAGGAGTGTCCCCTTCAGCACTAATACTACTTGCTTTACCTGCCATTTGAAACATTTCAAATGGCTGTCTTAAAGAGGCTCCGTGCTTTCCCCCCCCTTAGGGGGGGGCCATCTTGATATTCAGAACTTTAATATGAAGTCTGTAGTTCTTACAACTGTGAAGATAACCTTCAAGATATGAACCAGAGGTAAGATGACAGCATGTTATTTATATAAACTGATCCCATTCATCTGAAACAAATTATCCTTATTATTACCTCTATTTCACTGCTGATCTAAGCCTGCCAGAAAGAAAGCAGTCGTGAAAATCTGCACAATCTACTGTGAGTGGCACCTCTAAATTGGTGGAACTAGGAAGAGAACCATGTTCTCTTCCCGTCTGCTCCCACTGTACCATTGAGCTATAGAAAACAAAGGATTTTAAGGCTTTTTAAACAGAGAGACTCAATTTTAGCTGTACTGGTCAACTTCATGATATCTTGCTGGATACAAATTAGTATAGAAATATATCCTTTTGGTAAAACCTTAGTGTGGTATTGTCTAATTAAAATATAACCATACAAATCATTGCTACCACCACTATATAATTGCCGCAGATTTTTTAGCCCATGAAAGCTTATGCCCAAATAAATGTATTAGTCTCTGAGGTACCGCAAGTACTCCTCGTTCTTTTTGCTTATACAAAATATAACTCTTGGCCAGAAAGAGCTAAACTGCTTGCAGGCTGAATGACCCAAAGCCGATCTTTAAAAACTTGTTAGAAATGTTACTTAGGGCCATTGCATGCTAAATAGGCTAGAACTTTGAAACACAAGCCTATGTTAGAAGTTAGAGGTAATATTAATTGTGTGTATCTTAGATGCTGCCCATGTATTTGGACAGTTCCTTTCTGTTGTTGTAGCCACTAATTCAGAGATCAAAAGGGAATATTAACATTTAGATGAATCTTTGGTGAAATAATGTCATTGTCTATATGGCTTGGTTACACTTACAGTTTTATAGCGGTTTTGGTTATACCTGCCTTCGTATACAGTTGTAGGGATAGTGCTATAGCATGTCCACACTGAGATCCGCCAGCGGTATAGCGTGGCCACATTTGCGGCACTTGCAGCAGCACGGGGAGTAGTGCATTATGAGCAGCTATCCCAGCATTTAACTGGGTGCAAAGTGCTTTTCAAACGAGGGATATGAGGGGCAACGTGTTGTGTGTATGTGGAGGGAGAGATGCGAGTGGATTTTCCTCATGCTGAGAGCCTGTCAGTGAGTTTCCTTTGAAATACAAAGCCTGCTAGTTTTCTCTTTCACACAGGCTCACTCCGTAAACATTTATTTGCATTGTTGATTAGCCAAGTTAAGAGAGAAACTCTGAAAACCTCCTTTTGCATTCCTCCCAGAGTTCAAAACAAAGGGAAGAGACTTCAATTGCCTTAAGTGGCTAGAGGCGTCTCCAGAGATCACTCAAAGCGCTGGATTGTTAATACCCATTCAGACTGGAGATAATGTGGAGCACTGAATACGCTATAGCTGTTAATCCTCGGGGAAGGGAGGATTACCAGGACCGGCATAACTGTGGACTTACAGCGCTGTACGTGCCTCGCCAGTCTGGACGGGTAGTGAGTTATAGCGCTCCTGGAGACTTTATAGCGCTATAAAGTGCCAGTGTAATCAAGCCCTATGTCTCTTTGACGTTTGTAATAGGGCAATTTATCCATTAGGAATCTATGTTAATTTGTGTAACTAATTACTGGTGGTGTTTAGAAAGCAGAAGGTTACGGCAAAAGCCTATTATTTACCCAGTGGTCGAGGATGCTAAAAAACTGTACAAAAGACTGTTGGGTCCTGATTCTTTCATCTCAGATCTGCTTGAGTCTTCATACAGGGGAAGCTTAGGCCATAAGGACCGAGATCTCAGTTCTAACTGGATCACCCTGAAATATAAACATTGGACTATAGCCTATGGACTGTTTCTGAAAGAA
Organism: Sternotherus odoratus; assembly: GCA_032164245.1. Taxonomy (NCBI): domain Eukaryota; kingdom Metazoa; phylum Chordata; order Testudines; family Kinosternidae; genus Sternotherus; species Sternotherus odoratus. The sequence continues at coordinate 296,230,018 of JAVMKO010000001.1, forward strand.
CTCTTTTCAACTACAAAACTCACCATCTCGGCTATGAATCTGAAACTTAAGAATTAAACTCACGTCTGTATGTATACTCATCTTTTAGCCATAATTGGCTGTAGCGTGTATTTGATTAAAATCGGGAATATTCAATAACCTGGGAGGTAATGTGTCCGATCCTTTTGGACTGGTAGAAACTTTTCCTTTATATGATGGAATAAGATTTTCAGAAATCATCATATTTGATTTAGGTACCTGGATTGAGGCCTGAGGCTGGATCACTTTAAGGGAACTGGGTTGTTTGGATTTCTGAGTAACCAGTAAGGTAATAAAGAAGCTGGTTTATGCTGGCTTGGTAAATCTATGTATTGGAATATCCACCAGCTTTTTGGGGATTGTCTGCCCCATTCTTTTCAGTTCACCAGTTCATTGATTGACCACAGCTGGTGTCTTCTGGGACCCTGTCACACTTAGAAATGGACATTTGATACTGGTACACTCTTCTGTTGGTTATCTCCCTTTCTAATTAAGTTCTAGAGTCCTTTTCTCAACCTGCCATTCAGCTGCCAGTCTGTCCAAACTCCTGCTGATCTAATGAGAGGGAAGGAAAGTGTTCATGCTAATAACCAGCTGTCTTTCTTTTTGAGATGAACTGAACAGCTAGTAGTTTGAGAGCTCTTCAGTACATGACAAGTTATCCCGTGCCCACCTTGGAATCATGACTGATACGACTGTATAACAGAAATCAACCATTTAGATTTAGAGATTTATTTGACACTGATCCAAGTTCATTCTGACCCATCTGATCAGAAGAGAGCATTGAAGTGCCACTAGTTATTTCATCTTCTTTCCTGATAAAATCGTAGGTTAAATCGGAAACCCGTCTACATCATGAGCACTTTTCTTTTTCATTCTGGAGAGGATTCCCGTTGCAGACCTCGTTGCATTCATGTGGAATTGCAAATTGAATGGTTCCAAACTAAACGGCTCCCTTTGTTGATTCCAGGAGAGGCAGGTGGTGATGGGTGCAGCCTCACTACTGTCAGGTAGCCATGTAGTGTTCCCCCTAGAGTGGTTCGCAACCAGGAGTCTCAGGCCCCCTGGGGGGCCGCGAGCAGATGTCAGCGGGGGATCGCCAAGCAGGGCCAGCAGGGTAGAAAGCCAAAGCCCTGCCACATGGGGCTGAAGCCCGGGCCCTGAGCTCCACCACTCGAGGCTGAAGCCAAAGCCTGAGCAATGTAGCTTCACGGGGGGCCCTGGGGAATAAGGCCCCAGGCAGTTGCCCTGCTTGCTACCCCCTAATGCCAGCCCTGGCTTTTTTATGCAGAAAACCAGTTGTCGTGACACAGGTGGGCCGTGGAGATTTGAAAGCACGGTGGGACGGGCCTCAGAAAGAAAAAGGTTGAGAACCCCTGGTATAGAATGAAAAGACCATGCTGTTCTTGGTGACTCATGCTGGGTTATGTTGTCTCCTGAAGATTGTACAGGAACTCCTCACTTAACGTTGCAGGTATGTTCCTGAAAAATGCGACGTTAAGCGAATCCAATTTCCCCATAAGAATGTGTGTAAATGGGGGGGTTAAGTTCCAGGGAAATTTTTTTCACCAGACAAAAGATAAGTTTTAAACAATTTAATACTGGTTCACAGTGATGATGATTGTGAAGCTGGGTGGAGGAGTCAGAGGGTGGGATATTTCCCAGGGAATGCCTTACTGCTAAATGAACTAGCATTGACTGAATTCTCAAGGGTTAACTCTCACACTGCAGCAGGAAAGGAGGGAAGGCGGACAGAGACACACAACCTGTGTGAGTGTGTGTGTGTGAGACAGATTCCCCTTTAAGTATGCGGACTCTTAAGTACATTGTCTTGCTAATTAGATCAGTTTACAGATACCAGAGAGCTTGCAGAGAGCTTCCTCTGTTGTGTGGTGTCCGTCCCCCCCACTTTATGGAAGATGAGGTAAGCAGAGTGTAGGAGCATGGGTGAAGGGGACACCCTGACATTAGCCCCCCCCCCCACAGCAAGCAGGAGTCTCGGGGAGCACCTCCAAGGCAGAGGGCAGGAGCAGCACATGGCAGTGGGGGAAGGGACAGCTGAACTGCCAGCAATTGATAGCCTGCTGGGCAGCTGCTGCACAGAGAATTTAGGGGAGCGGGGAGCTGATAGGTGGGCTGTCGGTCCACCCTGGTTCCAAGCCCCCACCAGCTAGCTGCAACAGGCTGCTCTTCCTGCAAGCAGTGGACAAAGCAAGCAGCTGCATTGCACAACTTTAAATGAGCATGTTCCCTAATTGATCAGCAAAGTAACAATGAAACAACATTAACCGGGACAACTTTAAGTGAGGAGTTCCTGTATTAGTTCCTTCATTTGGTGAGATCTGGGCTGTGAGAGGTGGCATCTCATTTGATCCCTTTCCCTCCCCCACCTTGCTTGACTATTCCCTTCTCGTGAGAGAGGGAAAAAAAACAAAAATAGGTGTGTATGTGGCGGGGGTGGAATAATGGCTCCTTGTGCCTTAGTCAGGAAGTGATAGCAGGTGGTATTTTCTGTTAAAGCACCCTGCAGCTACATGTGCAGGCTACAGATCAATCTGTAGACAGTCCATTCCTTGTCATATAACCTGCCTCCAGCTCGCTGCTGTGTTTGATTTTGCATTACAGCTGGGATAAGTTGACCAACTGGTTTGTTTTTCATCTTGTGGCTATTTTCAGTCACCCGGCTTAACAAGGTGAAATGTCTGAGATGCTTTTCTGTTCCCTATGACTGTGCTATAGGGAAGCATAGCACTCATTCAAGGGTAATTTCAAGGGAAGGCTTCACCCTAACGTTTTCTATTGCTTGCTAGCCTTTGGCTACCAACCCTTTTACTACCTGTTAACCAGTCTCTTTATAAAGAAGGCTAAAGAACAATAGGAGTGCCTATCCAGACTCAATTAAATATTGAGAGGTAAGACTGAAATCATTTAATAAAACTGCTTTATTACCTGATTAAAAGATGCATCAAATCCAACTCTATAGCTGAAATTAGGACTCTTCTGTGTTATGTAGGAGTCTTGCTCCATTTCTGAGAAACACCAGCTGTAATACAACTTAAACATTTTCCCTAAAGCATGTGAGCTTTATATTTCTTTGCATGCCAGCTTGTAACAAAAGTATCTTTCTCCCAGATCAAAGGTAGAAGATGGTTGCCCTGGATATGGGAAACAAAACCAAACTTTCCTGTTTTTTGACTGTAAATTGGTAACTAGCTTGTACATATTTGCAGTTCTCCCAGGTATTTGTTTAGTGCCAAAAGGAACTTTGAAACCACCACTCCCTCAACAAAAAGAGTAGTTTGAGCAAATCCTTTTCTCCCTTCTTCATGTTCTCTTTGCACCCCTGACTATAGGCAAAAAGGAGGAGCGAGTCAGAGCCAGCATTCCTAGGCCTTGACTGCGTGGGAAATTGCCCCCACTTCTGGCACTGGAAGCAAGTCATCAGTGAAGCTGCAGCGTTGCAGCTTCTTAGTATTGACTGCCTTCTGTCTATCTTTGGTACCTATCAGGCCCTCATTATTGTAGTATCCCAGTGCACTATTATCCCCATTTGGGAAACTGAGGCACAGAGAGCTCCCCAGGAAGTTTGTCAGAGCAGGAACTAGAATCCAAGTCTCCAGCTAGTGCCCTAACCCCTGGACCATCCTTCCTCCTGTAGACAGACTCACTATTTGTAATGGTGGAACTTGCTCCTGGCCACTGATGGATCACATTTGAACAGATCCCTAATATGGGGACGACCCTAGAACTGTAGGGAAAGGAAAACTCACTGCTGCCCCCTTTTGGGAAGAAACCCCAGCAAAGTGGATGTTGCTTTCCATGTCTGCCAGCTGGGACTGTTCTCCTGACTTCATCACCAAGGCGACCCTCCTGCATCTTTACTCAGAACTGTGGAGAAGCAGCAAACCAGGGTTAGATTTCAGAATACACAGCTTTTTCAAAGAAGACTGCATTCAGCAGGGACATGCTGCAACCTGTTGGTCAGTCCAAACTTGCATTACTCTGGGAGAAAGAACGGAGTGAATCTTGCAGTATGTCTGTTTCTTGATTCCTTCACTAATGGGATTTTGAGTCCCAGCCCTATTAGATGTGCTGATTTAAAAACAATGCTGACTTTTAAAAGCAGAAATCCAGTAGCTGAAACCTAATAGGGTACTTGAGTAGGACAGTGTTGTAATAGCTGTGGTGGTCCCAGATATTATTAGTTAGTGATCAGAGGGCTGTAAATGGTGAGACTGTTGGGTTTGATGTTTTGTGTCTTGCATTTGCTTGGGAAGTAGATGTCACTGTTTAAGTTTTGCTTCCTTTTTCTTCATGATGTAGAGTTTCCATTTCAGACGGCAAAATTGATATCTTCTATTCTGTTCACAGTAGTTGGTCCAATAAAAGATATTACCTCCCCTTTTCTTTCCGAGTAGACCGAAGTCTAGCAAATCCCTTTGTTACTCGAGTGAGAAGGACACTTTGGTTCGAGGCACACAGTGTACACTAGCCCCAGAGAAAGGTCATGGTGCTTGGAAGGCAGATTCAAACTAACTAGGGAGTTCACGAGTAGCGCCTTTATTCACACCCCAACCTCCCTGAATGCTGTTTTTATTTCGGTAAGTATGTTTTCCCTCTGCTTTTGTAACTTTTTGAACTAGCCCAGTTAGCTTCTGACTAGCCCAGTTAGCTTTTGTGTATTTGCAAACTACAAGAAAGACTTCCAGTGCTTTATATCTGTTGATTTTTCTCTTCCCTAATTCAAAATACTGGCTGATCTGCCTTTCTTAATTAATTTGCTCACTGTTAGTTATTCTCTAAAGACCTCACCTTGCCCTTTCTTGGCTTGGTCTTTTGGGCTGCTAGCCAGATTTGGTTGCTGATTCTGGTTGCTGGGCCATGGTCAGAAGGAGCTCTTAAGATCCCCATCGTTTGGACTTGCTCCCTGGAATTAGCCAGTTCTAGTACTCATCCCAATAAAGAGTTGAAACAGTTTTCCAAAGAATTTTAATCAAAGGGCAGATCAACCCTTCTCTTCTGAATTCCACTAAGTCATTTTAGTCTGCAGAATGTTTCTATTATAATTTGCCTTTGTCTGCGCCAAATATAGGTGAGTAGAAGTTACTGCTGTCATCAATCCATTTTGCAGGCTAATTGTACTAATGCTGCAGTCTGTAGTAGATGTGCAAAGGTAATTTTTTTTAATGGCTAAATTCCGCTGTGAATGACAGGAAACACTCTCTGAGGATTTGCACATTTAGGCAAACTGTCAACACTGGAAATACAACTGCATAAGTTCAGTGGTGTTTAGGGTGACCAGACAGCAAATGTGAAAAATCGGGACAGAGGCTGGGGAGTAATAGGAGCCTATATAAGAAAGAGACCCAAAAATTGGGACACTCCCTATAAAATCGGGACATCTGGTCACCCTAGGGTGTTACACCAGCATCAAACTGGTATCACAGAGTGGAGAATCAGCTCTGAGCGCTTCACCTTTCTCTGCTTACTGGTCTCATGTTCGTTCAGTTCTTCATCAGTGTCTCCGGAAAGTATTCTTTCCACAGCTCCAAAACTTATCCAAGCAATAGAAGGAAAGCTTCTGCGAGCAGCTGATAGCCAGCCCAATGACTCAGAGGAGTAGGGCGGGAGCAGGGTAGTATTTAATACACTAGCATTCAGCCTGAAAGAGAGCAGCCAATTAAAGCAAAGTACCATTTTTGTCTGCTTTATGGTGTGCAAACTAGAGATGTGTGCGAACCTGCATGCAGTTTCTGCTTAGGTGTCTGCTGGAGGACTTGAGTGGGAGTTGAATCTTTAACAAAGAGGGGCCCCTTTTCCAAAATGTTGATGAGTCATTGAGGCTAAATAAGTGTTAAATAAAACAACCTCCCCAGAATTTTTCAGAGCCTAACTGAAAACTTCTTCCCTGCTCAACTGATCAAGTTTTCCTCTTTTGGCTCTAGCAATGCCATTGCTTCATTAGTTCGTCAGTTGCCAGAGACTTCCAGGGTCAAAGATACTTGTTTATAATGAGAAGGAAACAGAGCATTTCTATATTTTTAAGGAAGAAATGAGTCTTTCAGGTGGCATTCATATACAGGCCAAGCATGATATAGTTTTTTTGTAGGTCATCTTTAAAATGAGATTGAGCCATTTCTTGCAGCCCCCCTGGCTTCGACCATATCACTGTGCTTTGAAAGGGACATTTAGCAAAAATTGATGTTCTAGTGGATAATCTCTCTTGTAAAGTGAAATCCTCAACACTTTTTGAAAAAAAATGACCCTCTATTGATGGGGGCCACATAAGTATCTAGAGCAGTAGTCCCCAGCCTTTTTATGCCCAAGATCACTTTTTAAATTTAAGGAGAACCCAGATCTATCCTTCCCCAAAGCCCAGCCCCACTCACTCCATCACCCCCCGCCCCGTCACTTGTTCTCTCTCGCCCTCACTCACTCTCACTGGGATGGGACGGGGGTTGAGGTGCAGGACGGGGTATGGACTGCTGGCTCTGGAAGGTGGGTCAGTGCTGGGGCAGAGTGGGGTGCAGGAGCGGGTATGGGTTGCTAGCTCTAGGAGGGGGCTCAGGGCTGGGGTGCAGTTTCCCGCTGGGCAGCACTTACCTCTGGTGGCTCCCGGTGGTGCAGTGTGGCTGCGGCTAAGGCAGTCTCCCTGCCTACCCTACTCCCATGGCACTTCTGGAAGGGGTCAACATGTCCCTGCAGCCCTTGTGTGTGTGGGGGGGAGGGCACATGGCTCCATGCACTGCCTCTCTCTGCAAGCACCACCACCACAGCTCCCTGTTCCCAGCCAATGGGAGCTGTGGGGACGGTGCTTGCAGGCAGGAGCAGTGCGCGAAGGGAGATCCTCCTCCCCCTGGGGCCACGCTGGCCGCTTCCAGAGCAGAATGGGGCCAGGCAGGCAGGTAGTAGCAGCAGCTCCGCTATACCGCCAGAGATCACGATTGACTGGGAGAGCCTCTAGGATCTACTAGTCCAGGGGTCTCCAAACTACGGCCCGCGGGCCAGATGCGGCCCGCGAGGCCCTCTCATCCGGCCCGCGGCAGGGGTCGGGAACCAGCCAAGGGGCCGGGACGCGCCGCGTGGTCCGCTGCCGCCGCCGGCCGGGACGCGCCGCGTGGTCCGCTGCCGCCGCCAGCCGCGGGGCCGGGACGCGCCGCGTGCTCCGCTGCCGCCGCCAGCCGCGGGGCCGGGACGCGCCGTGTGGTCCGCTGCCGCCGCCGGCCAGGAACGGCTCAGAGCTGGGGCCGGGACGCGCCGCACCGCCAGAAACAAGGAGCCACCCACTGCCAGGCGGGGAAACGGTCTGTGGGGAGAGACCGGGTTGAGCGGGTCAGTTGGGGGGGGGGGAGGGGGCGGAAGAGACCGGGTTGAGCGGGTCAGTTGGGGGGGGGGGGCGGAAGAGACCGGGTTGAGCGGGTCAGTTGGGGGGGGGGGGTTGGAGGAAAGGAGGTTTTGAGGGGAGAGACCTGGCTGGGTGGGTCATTTGGGGGGGGGGGTTGGAGGAAAGGAGGTTTTGGGGGGAGAGACCTGGCTGGGTGGGTCAGTTGGGGGGGGGGGGTTGGAGGAAAGGAGGTTTTGGGGGGAGAGACCTGGCTGGGTGGGTCAGTTGGGGGGGGGGGGTTGGAGGAAAGGAGGTTTGGGGGGGAGAGACCTGGCTGGGTGGGTCAGTTGGGGGGGGTTGGAGGAAAGGAGGTTTGGGGGGGAGAGACCTGGCTGGGTGGGTCATTTGGGGGGGGGGGGTTGGAGGAAAGGAGGTTTTGGGGGGAGAGTCCTGGCTGGGTGGGTCAGTTGGGGGGTTGATGTGTAGTGCTCATGTGTAGTGAACAGGTGTTCATGTGTAGTGTTCATGTGTAGTGAACAGGTGTTCATGTGTAGTGTTCATGTGTAGTGAACAGGTGTTCATGTGTAGTGTTCATGTGTAGTGAACAGGTGTTCATGTGTAGTGTTCATGTGTAGTGTTCATGTGTAGTGAACAGGTGTTCATGTGTAGTGTTCATGTGTAGTGTATCAATGTGTTATTAAATAATAACTGAATAAAATAATATTAAATAAATAATTAAAAACAACATCCAGGTTTTGATTCTTTTTTATTTGGACCTCGAGTGTGTTGTCGGCCCCCGAACTGCTATTTGATAGTTAATGCGGCCCTCGGGCTGAAAAGTTTGGAGACCCCTGTACTAGTCAATCACGATCGACTGATCTAGGGAGAGCTCTGACTCTTTTGTCTTCAGACACACTAAGTTCATTTTACTTTGCTGTCTGATAGGCAGAATCTGGGGACACCTTTTTTCTCAGCTCCTGGAAAGCCATTTTGCAGGCCAGTCAGTTAAGGGCTGCAGCCAAATACTTTAGAGGAAAAGTATTAGGAGACCCTTCAAAGCAACACAGCAGTTGAAATGGTGGGAAAAGCCATCCCTGCCTACAGTCAAAAGGGATGGCAGAATGATCTGTTTTTGGAGCAGGCAGCCCCTTTGAATCTGCAGCTGCCAGCTTTCAGAAACCTCACTCCAGCTTCTGCCAGAGAAAGTTTCGGAATGATACTTCTCCCCACCAAGCTCCTTTAAGAACAACAAAACAGAGCTCCAGGCCCAATCCGTCTAAGAGCAGTGTCCATTCTTCAGTCCCTGCTGGGGAAAGGCTAGTGTAGAAATTGTACAGGAAGACATTGTAATAGAACTGAAGAAATTCCCTCTGCCATGTTCATAGTTTCATTCAATGAAATGAATGAGTTCAGTCTAGGAAGAAGGCCATCTCTAAGAGACTAAAGGTAGGTATCGAAGTGCCAGGACCTCAGATTCTAGGAATAAGACGATGAAGACTTGTGGCACCTTAGAGACTAACCAGTTTGAAGTTGATGGATTTCCACTCCATATGGCTAAATGCGGTGCCTTGGAAGTTGATGGATTTCCACTCCATATGGCTAAATGCGGTGCCTTGTTTCTAGGAAGTGACTCCTGTACCTTTACTGCTCATCTTCACACTCTTACATGTGGCTTGGGATCAGCAGAATAAAATATACTAGAATTGGATGGGGTTTCACTCTGCTGCTGCTGCTTCTGACTCAGCAGCCTCCTGTGCACAGTCCTAGAGGAAGAAAGGTATTAGTGTCCTAACCACAGTTAAACTCAGTCACTTGCTTTCTGGCCTCGCAGGATGTAGAAGCACCGCAGAGATGGTACTTTCAGCCCTGCAGGAGTGAATGCCGCTTATCTGATTAGTGACCTAGTTGATCTGGAGTGAAGAGTGCTTCCATTGGCCCTCCCCAACCACCCTTGTGACTGGGAGGCTGAGAAAAAGCCAAAGAGGAAAAATGGGGATTGATCCGAAACTCAGCCACTCAAAGGGGTGCATAAAAAAGGGGAGAGGAAAAACTATACACCACCAAGGAGAGAGAGGAGTCTAAATATAATCCAGAGAGGTGGGGATAGGTGCAGAGGAAAGGGGGAAATAGTGCACATCTCCACCTTAAAAATAAAGCCATTCACTTATTTGGGTTTCTTTCAGCGCCTAATCAAATGAAGATGGCTACATGAATTGGTAATCAAAAATTTGAGAAATTAAGGTTCCCCCTTCCCTTTCCTTATAAGCACAAATGGTATCAACTCCTTCATATTGGACATATGGCAGTTTGCGCTGATGATGATCATATGACTTCAATGCAGAAACAAGCAAAGTGAGATGGGCATTGAGGGTTCCAGCTCTTGTTCAAACAGAAATTTACGTCAAGCATATGGAAAGGAAATGCATTTGTACTCCAGCGACTACCTCAGCATTAACAGCTTCTTGCAATGTTGTCAGGATTGCCTCCCCACTCTGAACTCTAGGGTACAGATGTGGGGACCTGCATGGAAGACTCCCTAAGCTTATTTTACCAGCTTAGGTTAAAATTGCCCCAAGGCACAAGTTTCTCCTATGCCTGGATGGTATACCGCTGCCACCACCAAGGGCCTAAACAAAGAATCAGGGAAAGGGCCAATTGGAGTCCCTATTCCCCCCAAATCCCCCCAAGCCTTACACCCCTTCCTGGGAATGGCTTGAGAGTAAAACCCTCACCAATCATTACATGTGAGCTCGATCCAAAACCCTGGATCTTCAAAAACAATGGAAAAATCAGTCAGATTCTTAAAAGAAGAATTTTAATTAAAGACAAGAAAAATCATCTCCGTAAAATCCAGATGGTAAATAATAGAGTAGCAAAAACTTCAAAAACAACCTAGAGGAATCCCCTCTAACTTTAGTTCAAAATTACAGAGAAAACAGGGATAAAAACCTCCCTTTACAAAGGAAAGTTTCACAAGTGGGGAAAAACAAAGATAAACTAATACGCCTTGCGTGGCTAGACGTACTTGTTCAGAATAATCTGGAGGATGTGAATTGATGTCTGGTCCCTCTAAAAATCCCAGAGTGAATGAACCCACAAACAAAGAGTACCGAAAACAAAGCCTTCCCTCCCCCGGATTTGAAAGTATCTTCTGTCCCCATTGGTTCTTTTGGTCAGGTGCCAACCAGGTATTTTGAGCTTCTTAACTCTTTACAGGTAAGGAGGAATTTTATGCTACCTTTATGGTTATGACACATGTACTCTGAAACGGCAGCAAGAGTTTTTGATTGACAGCTGCTAAACTGGATTCCCCATTGGGGCAGCCTTTTTGTCTCTGTTTGCAGAACTATAGGTGCCTGCTCCCCCAGTGGCATGACAATTCAGTATTGATTGGGTATGCATTTGCATTGCAACAAAGCTGAGGTAATTTTACCAGTAGGTTTTTTTAGATACCATACTGAGGCTGAACAAACCAGTCTGCTGTAGCACCAGCCCTCTGTAGGCTGGCTTTGTTCAAGTTTCATGAATTTTGATATTCTGCAGAGCATTTAGTTGCTGATAAGGTTGAAATTCCTTATCTTAAAAGGTTCAAGAATGCATTTTAGTGCACCTCCTGTATGTACTATGCTTATAACTTCTTACATTGAGTGCTTAAATCAGGGTTCTTATCTCAGATAGCTTCCTCTGACCTTGATTGGTCCAACCCCTTCTTTTCTCCTGTCTGAAGTTTCCTTCTCCTGTCCCAGTGAGTTTCTCTAGTTTTATATATTCCACAACCACCATCTGGTTCCATTTTACAGCTCTCATCCCCTTACTAGACAAGTTGGATAAAGTAGCTTCTCCTAGCTCCAGCCAACCTACTTAACACATCTATTGACTGGTTAGAGAACAGTCATTCAAATTAAGTACTCTCCATTGTCCTTAGTCTGGTGTGTGCCTGGTACAGGTCCTGGAAGCAATGATAGATACACAGATATAGACATATTGTTCTATGATACAGCAGTTTTCATAGAAACAACTTCATAACATCAACCAGAATTCATAATTTGTACAGACTAGATTCCCCAAATCACTGACTAGAGCTTATCTCTGCAACTTGATTGTTTCAGATTCAGACCATTCTTCAAATCTCTTTTGGGAAAAGACCGGATGACGAGCTTCAGTTGGGATTGAACTAGGGTGACCAGATGTCCCGATTTTATAGGGACAGTCCCGATTTTTGGGTCTTTTTCTTATATAGGTTCCTATTACCTCCCACCCCCGTCCCGATTTTTCACATTTGCTGTCTGGTCACCCTAGATTGAACTGGTTTTGTTTTGCTTTTTTAAGTTCCCGAGACAAAGCACACAGTGTTCTTAAAGCCGCTTGAAGTTTGTGCAGGTGTCAAAATGCATTTGTTTTCAGTTTTGGACAGTGTTTAAAATTACATGCACAAAGGTCTGACTTCATCTATTGTTTAACTTTGTTACTTTGAATGAAAGCCAGGGTTGCAAAAAAGATCCCTTCAAAATACAAAGTATTTGATAGCGCTGGTATTTCGTTTTACTGTTGTAGATGTAGATGGTGGGTTCTTCCATCTCAGGGGTGGCCAACCTGACCCAATTTACCAATGTACATTGCCAAAGAGCCACAGTAATACGGCAGCAGCCCCCCATCATCTCCCCATTCCCAATACCTCCCGCCCAGCGGCAGTCCTGCCAATCAGCACCTCCTCTTCCCTCCCCGCACCTCCGGATCAGCAGCTGTTTCGTGGCGTGCGGGAGGGCTGGGGAGGGGAGAGGAGTGAGGGCATGGCAGGCGCAGGGGAGGGGGTGGGAAGAAGTGGAGTGGGGGGCAGGGCCAGTGGCAGAGCCAGGGAGTACCCAGCAGTGAGCACCCACCAACTGGTACGTGGGAAAGTTGGCGCCTGTAGCTCCAGCCCTGGAGTTGGTGCCTAGACAAGGAGCCGCATATTAACTTCTGAGGAAACGCATGTGGCTCCGGAGCCCCAGGTTGGCCACCCCTGATGTATACCATGGAACAGTGCAGTGTCTCTCAAAGATTGATGACCGTGGCCCCTTTCCTCTTCCCCGATTCCTCTTGCAGCCCGGGGGTGTATCCGCCGAAATGCCGCCGATTGTAAAGCTCCCGCTTTCGACGGCATTTCGGTGGGACACAAATAGAACTTCTCATTTCGGCGGCGGCCCGGCCCGATCCCACGGTGGCGGCGGGTTGCCGCAGCCCCCAGCGGAGGGTGTTGCGCACCCCTTATGGTGCGCGCACCCCACTTTGAAGGCCACTGGAATAGCGGGTCTGTTGAAGAAGGGAAGGTGATGATTTGATTTTGTAAACACCATTTAAGCAGCGGCCTCTTATTTGAACCCTCGCTGGTCTATAATTGAGACATGTATTAAGTGTCCTCTCTCAAAGCTGAGAACACAGGATGGGCATTTATTTCAGTTACTGCTGGTTGTGGAAACTAACGAATGTTTAAATGCTGATTAAAAAAGATGGAAACGCGTTCTCTTTTCAGCACTTAGATTCTGCAGTGCTAGGTGCTATCGACAGACCTCAAAGAACCACCTTCTAATTATATTTTTATTTAAAATAAATAAAAAATCAGCTGTGCAACGTTTGTTAGAGGTGTCAGCCTCATCGCTGAAAGAAGGGGGGGGGGGAAGAGCATTAGTGCTGTTGAGTAGAATGACGTATCACAGGGGTTATACAATAGGGAACAATCCGCACTGGCTGGGGCGGGGGAGTAGATGATCTAATAGGTCTTTTCCATTTCTAATGTCTGATTCAGTCGAGTGCCAGTTGTAAATCTGCAGTTTTTTCCCACATGTGTGCGAAGGCATTGGGCTGGGGGGTGGAGGGGAGGGATAATTTCCATAATCTCAAGCCAACTATAAAGCCCTGCTGGGAATTATTTCTATCCGGAGAGACTGGTTAGGAAGAACATGGAAATGCAGGGATTTTTAGGTGATTGGTACCTACGTACTCTTCATACCTGAATTGTAAATTCTCGTTCCTGGAGGATTTATGGGGAACAAACAGCTCAGCATAGTTTCTGCTTCATTTTCTACGGTTCTTGTGCTGTCGTGCACATCCAATTACCTGGTGTGCGCAGGGAGCTTTTGATGCATTAGCTTCCAGGGCCAAATCTTTTGTTTATTTCTCAGTGCAGGTGCTTAGCTTCTCTTCCAAAGCCCTGCAAGATTTGTGCTCCTTGTTGAAACTTTGTAGTGCTGGTATGTTACAGAAATAAATACACTTTGGAAAAATAAACTATTTGTTAGTGGAAATAACAAACAGGGCCAAATTCAGCTCCCCTGTTGGATTTATGCCAAGGATAAATTTGACCAATTCCGTCAGTCTTCAGCATTTAGTAATTAAGAACTGGAATGTAGCTACTACCAGCATTGGAAGTTGGTTAAGGTTTTAAGTGTTAACTTTCAAGCAGGCCCATTTTTGTAATATTTTAAAAATATTAATTCATATGGGGTATTGTAATGTACAGGTTTGTGTAAATATCCATTATACAAAAGAAGCTGCAAAATATAACCTCGAATGACTACAAAAGTGCAGAAAGTAGGAAAAGAATGTTAACTTGTTTGTTCTGCATTCTGATGCCTTTTCATTCAAATGAGTCCATTGGGGTTTTCTGCCTGTCAGTATGTGCTTGTTCTGGTTTCCTTTACAGATTTGAAAGTTAGTGGAAGATAAAGATGGGAAGTTTTATTTTCTCTGTGGTGTTCTGCATAGATGCCAGCTTCCTCTGGGCCCAGGGGGTGGTCAATCCCCAGTGCTTCCCCGGCCATGTCCTCCATCCAGTCCCTTCACCCAAGCTTCTGGCTCCGCTCCACCCTGGCCCTGCTTCCACTCCACCCTGGTCTCGCCCACACCCTATCCCTTCCTGCAAGCCCCCATTCTCACCTTTTTCCCACCCAGTTCTGCCCCCTCCCCCAGCATATCCCATCCCCACTCCTCCACCCTCCATCCCAGAACCTCCTGCACCCCGCAAAACAGCTAATCGTGCAGTGTGTTGCGCACTGGGAGGGAGGGAGAAGGTGCTGATCAGTGGGGCAGCAGGTGGGCGTGATGTGCTGGAGGGTGGAGGGAGCTGGCTGCCAGTGGGTGCTGAGCACCCACTAACTTTTTTTCATGGGGCTCCAGCCCTCGAGCACCCCCAGAGTCGGCACCTATGGTGTTCTGTACCAGGCCAAATACTTGAGTCATGCTTCTCTCTGCAAGCAAATGAAGAGAGGACTCTTGAGATTTTGATGATGTCATCCACCCACTCATAAGTTGTTTCCCATACATAAGAACATAAGAACATAAGAACGGCCATACTGGGTCAGACCAAAGGTCCATCTAGCCCAGCATCCTGTCTACCGACAGTGGCCAATGCCAGGTGCCCCGGAGTGAGTGAACCTAACAGGTATGATCGAGCGATCTCTCTCCTGCCATCCATCACCCCCCTCTGACAGACAGAGGCTAGGGAGACCATTCATTACCCATCCCGGCTAATAGCCATTTATGGACTTAGCCTCCATGAATTTATCCAGCTCTCTTTTAAACCCTGTTATAGTCCTAGCTTTCACAGCCTCCTCAGGTAAGGAGTTCCACAGGTTGACTGTGCGCTGTGTGAAGAAGAACTTCCTTTTATTTGTTTTAAACCTGCTGCACGCCAATTTCATTGAATGGCCCCTAGTTCTTCTATTTTGGGAACAAGTAAATAACTTTTCCTTATTCACTTCCTCCACTCCACTCATAATTTTATATACCTCTATCATATCCCCCCTTAGTCTCCTCTTTTCCAAGCTAAAAAGTCCTAGCCTCCTTAATCTCTCTTCATATGGGACCCGTTCCAAACCCCTAATCATTTTAGTTGCCCTTCTCTGAACCTTTTCTAGTGCCAGTATATCCTTTTTGAGATGAGGAGACCACATTTGTACGCAGTATTCAAGATGTGGGCGCACCATGGATTTGTATAAGGGCAATAAGATATTCTCCGACTTATTCTCTATCCCCTTTTTAATGATTCCTAACATCCTTTTTGCTTTTTTGACTGCCGCTGCACACTGCGTGGATGCCTTCAGAGAACTATCCACAATGACTCCCAGGTCTTTTTCCTGATTGGTTGTAGCTAAATTAGCCCCCATCATATTGTATGTATAGTTGGGGTTATTTTTTCCAATGTGCATTACTTTACATTTATCCACATTAAATTTCATTTGCCATTTTGTTGCCCAATCACTTAGTTTAGTGAGATCTTTTTGAAGTTCTTCACAGTCTGCTTTGGTCCTTACTACTTTGAGCAGTTTAGTATCATCTGCAAACTTTGCCACATCACTGTTTACCCCTTCCTCCAAATCATTTATAAATAAGTTGAATAGGATCGGCCCCAGGACTGACCCTTGGGGAACACCACTAGTTACCCCTCTCCATTAGTTACCCCTTCCCATTCCAGAATCTTCAGTTATTTGGCTCCCAGGAAGTAAAACTGCTTCCCAGCCCCTCTAGCAATGAAGAACCTCAGGCCTAGTGAATGTGATTATCACCTGCCCTCCCTGCTGTATTTGGACAATATAATATCAGGGTGGTACTGGTTTCTGCTCCCATGTGCTGACTTTGCTTCAGGTTTCTGAGGATAACAGAGATGTAAGAGACAAGAGGTGCCACAGATGATGGGCCTTTATATGGGCTTGTCTAGAAGAACTCTTAGTTCACAGCAAGCTGGGATTTAAATTTACCTCTCGCTAGTGTGCAGTGCACTAACTGTGTGGACTCTGCAGCCATGCACTAAAGTTCCGTAGTGTGCTTTAATCTACTCCTCTTTCAAAGCAGACTACATCAAAGTGTGCAAGGGAACTTTTAGCAGAGTCCACACAGACTCCTAGTGCACCGCAGGCTAGTACAAGGTAGATTTACATCCTGGCATTCGATGAACGAAGGATATGTCTGCACTTAAAATGCTCCAGTGGAACAGCTGTGCTCTCTAGTAGTGCTTCAGTGTAGACACTAACTACACTGACGGAAGGGGTTCTCACATCGTCGTAGATAATTTACGTCCCCAGAGAGCCAGTAGTTAGGTTGACAGAAGAATTCTTCCGTCCACCTAGAGCGGTCTATTCCGGGGGTTAGGTTTGCTTAACTGTGACATTGAAGGGTGTGAGTTTTTCACACCTCTGAGCAATATAGTTAAGCAGACTTAATTTTCTAGTGTAGACCAGGTCGAAGTGATCCTAGACACAGGCCCTGTGACTGAACACCGGTGTGTGTGTGTGTGTGTGTGTGTGTGTTGTGTGTGCTTCCACTTAAACTGGAGAATTTCACAGGACAGAGGGGTGCTGTAGGAGTCAGATCTGCCTTCAGAAGTCTGCCTAAAATAGGGGGGACTGCTTTCTGTGCATTATTCAAGCCTGCTGTTTGAAGCACCTTCACTGAGTGTGTAACCATGGGATCTACCATTATCCTCATTTTCTATTTGTTGGGTACACCCCTTTGTCATATCTTGTCTTTAAGTGAGGTATTACGCTCTCTGGGGCAAGAGCTGTCCCTTGCTATTTGCTTGGCTGCCCAGACATAACGGGGCCTCAGTACTGAGGTTGTGTCTGCACGGTGGAGCCTATATCAGTATAGCTAGTGTAGACACAGCTTATATATAAATATATATATATATATATATATAATATAAATATAATATAAATATAATATATACCGACAGAAGGAATTTCTCTGCGTGTAGGAACAGCACCTCCCTGAATGACATTGGCTGTGTTGGCAGAAGTCCTCCTCTATTGACATTGCTGCACTTACGCTGGCCGGGTTTATCGACAAAACTGTGTGGGTTAGGAGCATGTATTTTTCACACCCCTCACCAACATAGCTGTGCCGACATAATTTTTTAAGTGTAGACCAAGCCTAATGGGGCCTCTGAGTGTTGTTCTAATTAGTATAAATAGTAGGTCCAGCGCTGAAGTCCTGGTGAGCAGACAGGCCTTGGGGAAACCTCTTCTTCCGACTTCGCTTATCTGAACTCCCTAAAGGAACTTGACTCTTTTTTTTTTTGGCAGTGGGTTGTTTTGAATACTTGTTGCCTTTCCATGCCTGCTTTTAAACAATACATAGCTCAGGAAATTCTTTTAATAGGGTACGGAAATTCTGGAAAAAATAAGCCACCACCCTGGAGGGGAACACACTGATGTGATGATAAAATACAAAGGCTTCTCCAAATTTTGACAACTTTGAAATACATGAAAGAAGTTGAAAGCACAAATGTGAAGTGAATAAACAAATAAGGTTGTCCTGGACCAAATTAATCCTCGATGTAACTCCAGTGAAGTTAAGGAAACAGTAATTTAATTTGATTTAAGTTAAAAAAATCCATTTTTAAAAACATCGATTTTTATCCACCCTGAGGATTGCACTAGGGCAGGGGTAGGAAAACGTTTCTGCCTGAGGGCCACATCCGAGTTCAAAATTGTGTGGAGGGCCAGGTAGGGAACAAACAGCCTGGCCCCGCCCCCTATCCAACCCCCACTCACTTCTGGCCCCCTAACTGCCCCCTCTCAGAACCCCCGACCCATCCAACCCCCCCTCCCCCCGTCTTGTGATCGCCCTCTCTGGAGATCCCCCACTCTAACGGCCCCCCAGAACCCCGCCCCCATCTAAGCCCCCCTGCTCCCTGTCCTCTAACTGCCCACTCCCGAGACCCACCACCCCGAGACCCACCACCCTATCTAAGGCTCCCCGCTACTTGTCCCCTGACTACCTCCTCCAGAGACCCCCTGCCCCTAGCCGCCACCCCCCCAAGACCCAACCCCATCTAAGCCCCCCTGCTCCTTGGCCCCTGACCGCCCCCTCCAGACAGCCCCCTATCCCTACTCACCCCTCAGGACCCTACCACCTTATCCAAGCTCCCTGTTCCCTGACTACCCTGATACCTATCTACACCTCCGCCCCCCTGACAGGCCCCCTGGGACTCCCACGTGCCATCCAACCTCCCCCCCGCCCCGTTCTCCCCATGACCCCCCCCCCCCCCGATCCTCTGCCCCTTTAGCTAACCCGCCCGGCCCCAGCCCTCTTACCTCGCCGCTGCTTAGAATAGCGTGTCTGGTCCAGAACCAGACACACGGGCGCTGATCTCCCAGAGCACGCAGCGTGTCTGGACGCACTGTCGTGCAGCCCCGCCCAACAGCGCTGCTCACGTGGCCGTCTGAGGCTGCGGGGGAGGGAGACAGCGGGGGAAGAGCTGGAGCCGCCTCTCCAGTGCGGCCCCCTGAGGCCGCGGGGAAGGGAGACGGGGCGAGAGGGGCCGGAGCAGTCTCCTTAGCGTGTCCCGCTGAGGCCGCGCAGGAATGGGTCAGCGAGGGAGCAACTTCCCCAGTGCGGCCGCTGAGGCCGCGGGGAGGGCGACAGCGAGGGAGGGGCCGCAGCATCCTCCTCAGCCGAACCTCGGGGGCCAGTTTGGAGGAGCCCATGGCTCGGATCTGGCCCGCGGGCCGTAGTTTGCCCACCCCTGCACTAGGGTATAAACTGACTCGTAGTGTACATTGCGTCTTCTAATGGAAATCCTGCAATGCCCTGAGTGTTGGCTAATCACTCAGGAGAGAAGGCCAACGTTGTTAGTATTTATATGCAGTAGCACCTGCAGCCTACTAACCGGTTGAGCCCCATTGCGTGAGGCTCTGCAGAGAGGTATAGAAAATAACAATCCCTGCCTCCAAATGCTCACAGTCTAAAAGTGCTTTGTAATCTGAAGCAATCCCAGAAAAATTGGCACACCGATCGTGAATGGAATGACATCTGCAGTGATCTCTGGTTTTGTTCCATTTCACTGATTTAGTTTTAGATGGCATGAAAGGAAGCTGATGGCAAAGGAAATTGCCTGCTGTTCTCTGCTTGTTACGGGTGGACTGGTGGTTAGTTTAGAAATGAACTTGTATCTTAGAGACAATCTTCTTTTTTCTTTGCAGTTATTAATACTTGTCTGCTAGAGCCCCAAATGATCCATGACCCAGACTGAAAGAAAAGGACCGAGTTCTCGTTTTGAGTGGAACTAATTCCCGCATGTATTGTCTTAATCACGTTTTTGTGCCTAGATCTAAAATACCTAATTCTGCAATTCACTGTGAAAACTGGCTTTGTTCCCCACCTGCCTTTGTGAGCAGCAGGCTGGCGAATGATTATGGGTCTCCTCGGTGTTGCTGTCTTTTAAGTTTTTAATAGCATGAGTGGTTCTGAAAATGTGCTAAGATGTCTGAACTGAACAAAAGATCTTCTGCATTAAGGCTATGGAAAAACATAACTGGACAAAGCCTTTTCTCTCTTCAATGGACCTGTCTGTGAAAGGGCTGGTTATTGTGACATCAGAATTAGAGTTGTTGCATATTAATTCCCCTTTTGCTTTGAACAAACACCTGTAACTGTAGTGGTGACATTCCAAATTCAAAGCAGTGTTGTTGTTTTTTTAAAAAAAGTATAAATATTTGATTGTGATTATTGATTTGGGCTGCAGTAATACTGAGACGCCTCAACTGGGGATCACAAACCCATTATACTGGCTGCTGCACACACATAATAAAAACAAGATGAAGAACACTTGTGGCACCTTAGAGACTAACCAGTTTATTTCAGCATAAGCTTTCGTGGGCTATAGCCCACTTCATTGGATGCAAGTGCCTTCCCCAAAGAACTTACATCTAAGTGTATCATAAAACATACACAAGCATGTGGGGAGAAGAGCGTAGCAGTGAAAGAGATCATGTTTAATATAACCAGCATCAGTGACTGCATTAAATTTCAATGTTATGTAGGGAGGCAGTATTATTTAGTATTTATATTGTGCCCAAATTATAAGAAATCCAAAACCCTGGTAAACTTTGGATTTACGTTAATACTGTATGGTGACAAGGGGAGTGAGGTTAATATCTTTTATTGGACCAACTTCAGTTGGTGAGAGAGACAGGCTTTCGAGCTTTGCAGAGTCCTTCTTCAGGTCTGGGAAATGTTCTCAGAGTGGCACATCTAAATACCAGGTGTAACAGCTTGTTTAATTCTCCAGTTATCGGGGGTGGGAGGAGGAGCTGGGGAGGGGTTAGTACAGGGGTCTCCAAACTACGGCCCGCGGGCCGGATGCGGCCCGTGAGGCCCTCTGATCCGGCCCGTGGAGATCTTTTGGGCTCTTTGGAATTTTTGGCTCTTTTGAGCTTTTCGCTGGGACGGCTCCGCGCTGGGGCCTGGTAGCGCCGCGCGGGCCGCCAGCCGCGGGGCCGGGACGCGCCGCGTGCTCGGCTGCCGCCGCCGGCCGGGACGTGCCGCGTGCTCGGCTGCCGCCGCGGGGCCGGGACGCGCTGCGTGCTCGGCTGCCGCCGCGGGGCCGGCTCAGAGCTGGGGCCGGGACGCGCCGCACCGCCACGCAGCTACAGGGGGCGAAACAAGGAGCCACCCACTGCCAGGCGGCGAACCGGTCTGTGGGGAGAGACCGGGTTGAGCGGGTCGGGGGGGGGGGAGAGAGACCGGGCTGGGTGGGTCAGTTGGGGGTGGGTGGGAGGGAAGGAGGTTTTGGGGTGAGAGACCTGGCTGGGTGGGTCATTTGGGGGGGGGTTGGGGAAAGGAGGTTTTGGGGTGAGAGACCGGGCTGGGTGGGTCATTTGGGGGGGGGGTTGGAGGAAAGGAGGTTTTGGGGTGAGAGACCTGGCTGGGTGGGTCATTTTGGGGGGGGGGGTTGGAGGAAAGGAGGTTTTGGGGTGAGAGACCTGGCTGGGTGGGTCATTTTGGGGGGGGGGGGGTTGGAGGAAAGGAGGTTTTGGGGTGAGAGACCTGGCTGGGTGGGTCATTTGGGGGGGGGTTTGGAGGAAAGGAGGTTTTGGGGTGAAAGACCTGGCTGGGTGGGTCATTTGGGGGGGGGTGGAGGAAAGGAGGTTTTGGGGTGAGAGACCTGGCTGGGTGGGTCATTTGGGGGGGGGAGGGTTTGGAGGAAAGGAGGTTTTGGGGGGAGAGACCTGGCTGGGTGGGTCAGTTGGGGGGTTGATGTGTAGTGTTCATGTGTAGTGAACAGGTGTTCATGTGTAGTGTTCATGTGTAGTGAACAGGTGTTCATGTGTAGTGTTCATGTGTAGTGTATCAATGTGTTATTAAATAATAACTGAATAAAATAATATTAAATAAATAATTAAAAACAACATCCATGTTTTGATTCTTTTTTATTTGGACCTCGAGTGTGTTGTCGGCCCCCGAACTGCTATTTGATAGCTAATGCGGCCCTCGGGCTGAAAAGTTTGGAGACCCCTGGGTTAGTAGATTATAGATTGTCGTAACAAGCCATAAATCAAGTGTCTTTATGCAGTTTGTTATTTTTATTGTCCATTATATTTATGAATGTAAGTTTCCAGGCTTCATCCACAGGTGTTACGGTGTTTTTTTGTCTTTTATCACTTTTCTGTGAGAGTTCATTCAAGAGCATGATGGTAGTCTCGTTTAATCCCTGTAGTTATTATTGGCACATTTCCTACACTGGATGAGGTACACCACATGTTGTGATAGGCATGCGTAGGACCCGTAGGTCTTGAAAGGTGTGTTTTGCGGGTTCTTGATCATTATAGCAGTGGAGATATGGTAGCAGGTTTTGCATTTGTTGTTCTGGCTGGATCTGGTGCAGCTTTGCGTTAGTGTGTCCTGCTCTGTAGGGAGCATGCTTGTGATAATGCGCTTGGCAAGACTGGGGGTGGAGGGGGAGGGTGTTTGAAGGCCAGAAGGAGGAGTTTGGGAAAGATTTATTTCAGGATACGTTTCCACCCCCACCCACCCCAGTATATGTTGCATATAATATTGTGTGGTGATATTTGGGGCTCCATTCTTCAAACAGAAGCGACAAAGAGTCCTGTGGCACCTTAAAGACTAACAAAAGTATTGAAACAAGCTTTCGTGGGCCAATACCCACTTCGGTTGCGTCAAGTGGGTATTAGCCCACAAAAGCTTATGCTTCAATACT
Organism: Sternotherus odoratus; assembly: GCA_032164245.1. NCBI lineage: Eukaryota > Metazoa > Chordata > Testudines > Kinosternidae > Sternotherus > Sternotherus odoratus. The sequence goes on from JAVMKO010000001.1 coordinate 296,252,337, forward strand.
TTTGTTAGTCTTTAGGGTGCCACAGGACTCTTTGTCGCTTCTGCAGATCCAGATTAACACAGCTACCTCTCTGATTCTATTCTTCAAACAGTTATTTCTGTGTGAAGATTACTCGCATGTAGAGTCTTATTGGAGCCAGTGGGACTTCACATAAGAGTGACTCACGCATAACTGTGAGCAGGATTGGGCTGTTGGTCAGTAAAATAAGATATCATCTGTTGTGACCCTTTGGTTTTATAAATGAGGGTTGCTGGAGGTGAGGCACTAATTTGTATCTCTAGTGGGTTGCACATTGCCACACTGGGCATTACACTCTCCCTTATTGAGGAACCTTCCAGTTTTGGTGGTTCTCATTACAGTCAGACCCCGCAATACCGCGACGATCGGGATCCAAAAATACCCGATTGCAGTAAACGCGGGCTCATGCTATTACGGGGTCGCGCCACATCAAAGTGCTGTGCGCCGCCGCCATCAGGAGCCCCGCGCGCCCCACGCTATAAGCGGATTTGCGCTATAGCGGGGTGCAGTATTGCGGGATTCGACTGTAATTACGTGGAGTCAGCTTCTTATACTCAAATCCTTTCTCCTCCTTTTGCTAGTTACCTTCAGAAAAATAATCCTTTTAGTAGTATTACAGGGTGTTTAATTTTCAAAGTGCTTTATAATCATCAGTCCTCCCAGCGTTGCCTAGGAGGAAGGGGTTCCCATTTTACAAATGGGAAAGGTGGGACGCAGACTTTGGGACTGACTTGTGGCCATACTGTGAGTCAGTGATAGAAGAGCAGGACCTAAACTTGGGAATCCCTAGTTTCTGTGCTTAGATCTTTGCCTCTTTTTGAAAATCTTACCCTATAAGTAAGTCCACAGTTAGGCAGTTGACTCTAGAATGAGAGTTTTATTGTTAAAGACAGCACACCTTACCAGGTTTGGTTGAGTTTCTTTGTAGCTGCATATAGTTAGTTCCCTTTCATCCTCTTGGCGAACTTAATTCAAGCATTGCCTCTCCAGAGGGTGACTTGTTTTGTTTTTAAAAAGAATAAAGTACAATCACAATATTTAAGTCTCTGCCTCAAAATCTAAAGCCTTGTGTACACTACAAATGCTTTGCCTTTGTAGCTATACCAATATAGCTATACCAGCAGAGACCCCTAGAACAGGCACACTTTATGCCAACACACTGTCTCCCAGAATGACATTAGGTACTGACAGAAGCTCTCTTCTGTCAGCATAGCTGCGTCTATCCCGGGCTTTTTGTCAGCATAGTTAGGACAGGTAGAAGGTATTTTTTTTCACACCCCTTACTAACATGGCTATGCCAACAAAACTTTGTAGTGTAGACCAGCATAAGTCTGTGTCCTATACTGTTCTCCTCCCTGAAGATTTGTAGTAGAATTCTATCAGTAAATTGCCATTGTTCAGAGCTGAGGTTTTGCTTGGCAATGAATCACCTCCCTCTCTTTCACTTCCTACTCGGTAAGATGTTGCTAGGGTTTTTACAGGGAAATTATGCAAACAAGTAAAGAACTCCAGGTTACATAAATTCTGAGCATTATTACCATGTTTGGTTGGTTAATAAAACACTCATATTTCCTTAATGTAAAGGTGCTTCCACCATATTTAGCAAGTTTTAATTCCTTCATCACTCATATACTCCCCCAGCCCCCAATAATCTATCTTTTGTTCTACTGCCATGTGTACGGAACATTGACAGCTGGTATTTTCTAGGCAGGTGGCGAGTTGAGACTATGGCTTGTTATGCAAAGCATGTTAGTTTTGCTGTTACCGTTTCCCCCTTCCTACACTCCTGTCATACTGTTTGCCTATTGCCTTTGTCAGCCACCTGTTGCATCTTGTCATAAACCTAGATGGTTAGTTCTTGGGGGAATAGAGGGGCTGTTATCTTCTTACTTGGTTTTGTGCCAAACCTGATCCTGGGACTGGGGCCACTCAATGTGACCGTAATGCAAATAAATGCAAATAATAGACTAGCACTCCTTAATCTCAGTCACTAAAATCCCCACTCTGTTTTATCTTATTTATTTTAGCTTCTTCCAGCTTATAAAAAGTGCCCTGATCTGGTGATTTAACAGTTCTCAGCAAGCCTCCTGGAACCCAGGTTCCTGGCCATTCAGCAGGTGGTGGAATTGATGCTCCAGTTTCCCACCACCACGGTCAGATGCTGCCTGCAGCTCCTTGGTCACGTGGCTGCGTGCACATATGTGGTCAGGTACGCTGGACTGAAGCTCAGGGCGTTGCAGGCGTGGCTCACCCGATCATATCACCCATGCAGGGATCCCTTGGATCTCGTGGTGACGATTCCCGGCCAGGTGTTGGAGTCCCTGTGCTGGTGGCGAAATAGACCGGTTGTCTGTGAAAGAATCCCCTTCGCCATCCCTCAGCCTGCTCTGATGCTAGTTATAGATGCGTTGGACCTGGGCTGGGGGGCTCACTTAGGGGGCTTACGGACGCAGGGATGAAGTGTCTCTCCACATCAACGTGAAAGAGCTCAGGGCGGTTCGTCTAGCCTGCCAGACCTTTCATGCCACATTGCAAGGTCACAGTGTGACAGTCCTGACAGACAACACCACCGCCATGTTTCATATAAACAAACAGGGTGGAGCCACGCCTCTCCTCTCTGCCATGAGGCTCTTCTCTGGGACTTCCATATAGCCCGCTCCATACATCTCGAGGCATGTTACCTTCCGGGAGTGCGGACTGTCTCAGCAGGCCGTACCACGTGCACGAGTGGGCGATCGGGATGGACGTTGTGCAGTTGATCTTCTGAAGGTGAGGGTTTCCCCAAATGGACCTCTTTGCCACCAGGCCCACAGCCAGTGTCCGCAGTTTTGTTCGTTTCAGATCCACAGTCCGAATTCGGTGGCAGATGCGTCCTCAATCCCTTGGGGCGGGGTTCTCAAGTGCGCATTCCCTCCGGTTCTGCTTGTCCACAAAGCCCTTATGAAGATTTGCAGAGACAAGGCAGCGGTGATCATAATCACCCCAGCTTGGCCCCGCCAGCATTGATTTACAACCCTCCTGCAGTAGTCCATGACTGCCCCAATTGCGCTACCTCTGCATCAGGATCTTATCACACAGGATCGCGGGCGCCTGCTCCACCCGGACCTACAGTCTCTGCACCTGATGGCATGGAAGCTCTGTGGTTGAACTCTGTGGAGAGCCAGTGCTCTTTTCTGGTTAGACCAATTCTCCTTGGCAGTAGGAAGCCCTCCACTAGAGCGACCTACCTAGCTAAGTGGAGAAGATTCTCTTGATGGTGTGAGCCCAGGCAGATAGGGCCACTCGAAATCACCATGCCAGTTGTCCTAGACTACCTCCTGCACCTCAGGCAACAAGGTCTCGCCCCTTCCTCAATCAGAGTGCACCTGGCGGCCATTTCAGTGTTCCATCCGGGGGAATCCGGGCATTCGGTGTTTTCTAACCCCATGGTGGTGCGGTTCCTCAAGGAGCTGAAGAGGATGTTCCCATACTCGTGCCCGCTGGTCCCATCCTGGAACCTAAATCTGGTCCTTTCCAGGCTCATGGGCCCTCTGTTGGAACCCCTCACCTCTTGTGCTCTTCTTCACCTCTCCTGGAAGGTGACGTTCCTGGTTGCCATCATGTCTGCAAGGAGGGTGTCCGAGTTGAGAGCCGTCACCTGGGAGCCGCCTTATACAGTCTTTTATAAGGACAAGGTGCAGCTTCAGCTGCACCCTAAATTCCTCCCTAAGGTAGTTTCAGTTTCATATAGGTCAGGACATTTGCCTCCCAGTGTTCTTTCCTAAACCCCACACGGACCCGAGTCACCGTAGCCTGTATATTCTGGATGTCCGAAGGGCCCTGGTGTTCTGTTTGGAGCGGACTAGACCCTTACGCAAGTCAACACAGTTGTTTGTCGCAATAGCCGACAGGATGAAAGGCCTTCTGGTGTCGGCACAGCATATATCTTCATGGATCGTGGACTGCATTTGCGCATGCTACGAACTCGCCAAAGTCCCAGCCCCGGCAATCACGGCCCATTTGACCAGGGTGCAAGCATCTTCCAACAGTGTTCCTGGCGCAGGTCCCGATCCAGGAGATCTGTAAAGCAGCCACCTGGTCCTCGGTGGACACTTTCAGAGCCCACTACGCGGTCAATAGGTAGGCAAGAGATGACGCGGCGGTTCTCCAATCAAATCTTCCGTGACTCCTACCCTCTCCTGTGGGAAGCTTATGAGTCACCTAATGTGGAATGGATGTGAACAAGCTCTCAAAGAAAAAAAGACAGTTACCTACCTTTCGTAACTGTTATACTTTGAAATGTGTTGTTCATCATGGCTTTGGAGTGGAGCCTGGAGCTGGAGAATGGAGCTGCAGGTTTTTGCCTGGAGCTGGACCGGAGCCAAAACATTGCTCCAAAGCCCTGTTGTTCACATCCATTACACTTCCCACCCTCCTTCCCCTCTGTCGGAGTCACTGGCAAGAGGAACTGAAGTGGAGTTGGATCCGCAGCGGTATATATGCACTGGCATGGAGGCGCAACTCTAGAGGGCTCCCCTGGTGACCGGATGGGAGCCACTAAGGGAAAAAGTTTCCAACATCCGTGCATGTGGTGTGCGCACACCTAATGTGGCATGGACGTGAACAACATATCTCGAAGAACAACAACAGTTACGAAAAGTAGGTAACCGTCTTTTCCTTGATTCTTGCATGGACTTTTAATGGAATTAGTGCCCGGATGCACCTGCATTCACAGGTTTTTTTAAGGAAAACTTTTGGCCATTTTTATCCTGAAAACCCTCCACCTGATAGCCAAATAAACATCCAGGTGGGTAGGAGAATTGCAAGGCCCTATTATGTATGGAATTCAACTTGGTGTTTTACCCAGAGAAGGTGGTATCTAGGGAAGAAATGAGTAGCTGCCCTAAGGTGGATCTTGGTGTTCAATGCATCTAGAGTGCTGTCTCTTTGCTCATATACTGGCAATAACAAAGGGAAGAGACGGCGTTGTTTTTTATGGGATGAAGATGTAACCATTCCTTTATAGCACTGTGAAACTAGACTGCTGCTACTTTGTGGTAGAGCATGAGAATCAGGAAAGTGAAACTGACTGTACAAACAAAGTGAAATGCAACTTCTAAGAACCCAGCATAGCTAGTGAATTCGGTTTCCCTCTAAAATCTAATAACTTGAAATCTTATAACAGAAGTAAACTCTCTTTTAATTAACTCGTTCTTATTTTGCTTGGGAATTCATGGAGCTTTATGCTTGTAAAAGTTACACAACCATAATTTATTGCAACACTTGTGAATACATGCCAAGGGTACCACCAAAACTGCCTTTCTGGAAGAGCTAAGAAACTGATGAGTAGAAAAGTGACCCTTTCAAGTAACTTGCACAAGTTGGCAATCTCTTAATGACCTCTGTTTCTTAAAAGATAAGAGTGTTAGGAAATCCACAAATGACCATTCCTCAACAATTCCAGTTGTGGTTTAATATATTGGCCTTTTATGGAGCACTTGAAAGCTCAGAGTTAAAATTTTTATTAAAGCTAATGTTCAACATGAAAACATACACAGATTGAGAGGTAAGGTATTGGAAATCTGGAGTCAGGCTGGAGTTATGGGCGATTGTAGGTAGTAGCTACAGGTTTTACAAGGCACATGCATATCACATATCCAGCATAGCTCCAGATTGGGGTGTGGGAGTTTTTTAATAGTAAAATGATCCAAATATTAGTAATACTAGTAGCTACAAAAGGATTGGGGAAAAAAAAACTATTTCTGCTCTTTCTGGCCAGTTTGTTACATTTCTGCTTAGGGCCTGGATGTTGGTGAAACATGTTTAAGTACCAAGAAAGCCTGAAGGAAAAAATGAAACCTCTAGAGGAAAGGAAATCTATATTGAAGAAAAAGCTTGACTGTACTGAGTAACGGTCAGTATCACCACAAACACTTTCTTAATCAAAGAGCTATAATCTGAATGGACGTGTAACAGATCCAGATTCTTGCTGGCAATAGAGTTACATACAGTGGGTAGCAACAGCTTTTCATCTTGGAAGGTATGGGACTGCAATACATGTTTTGAAAAAGCCAGGAAATGAGTATGAATACAGGCATGTCGCGTCTTACGCGAGGGTTATATTCCGTGATTACCGCGTAAAACTGAAATCGCGTATAGCCCAATACCCATTGAGTTTAATGGCGGGTGAAATCGCCCACCCTACAGATAGTTTTTACATTTTTATTTCCCCCTTTTTTTTTGCTGATCACGTAAAGCTGAAATCGCGCATGTTAAATGCGCGTAAGATGCCACTTGCCTGTAGCTGTGTGTGACTGCACTTCTACAGCCCCCCTGTTTCTAGTGACAGAAAAATATCAACTGCAGTCCACAACATTAGCTCTTCCTTTTTGCAGAGGTGTTTGATCTCAGTCCAGAGATTACATACAACAATAAATATATAACATATAACAGTAAAAACTCTTCCTGGAAGCCTTCCATTCCTTGCAAGTCCTTTTCCTATGTCTGCATAGTGAATAATGGCAAGAAAGCATTGAACTTCTTTCTGCCTCCAGCATCAAATCAGAACGTATGCAGGGCTTCCAGATTTTGGTGACAATCTCATGAAGCAGTCTTCGTAATGAAGATCATTACCTATGAAACAAGAGCCATTCTGACTTTTGGCTTTAACTGGGTCTAGGCTTAAAACTCACATCGATTTATATTTCTGTACTCCAAAGTGAAGTAACTTGGTCAGAGTTCTGACTGGCTACATGGCGAGGGAAAGCTCACCCAGAACTATTCCAAAGAAGTCCAACGATCCTCTCTGGAAGTAGTGCCAGCTCCCATCGATATCTGGTCCATGGCCACTTTCTGTTCCCTGAGACAGCATCAGTACCTGCCAATATAACCCCCCACCAAAAATTCCTTTTGAAGAAGAAGAACAAATGAGGTGGGTGAGGGATAAATATATAGGATTGGTAAAGAGAAGCAAATGCACATGAGTGTAAAACTGTGGTGCACAGCCTCTGAGCCTGTAGGGTTGGGAGCTGCAGGAGTTCCAAATGCATATAGCATGCACTGCTTAGAGGCCCTGTGTGGTCTCCAGATGTGGTGATTCTCCCCTCTGTGGAACTTCTGAATGCTGCAGGAGCAGAGCCAGTAGCTTGAGGAATGGGAGTGAGTTTCTGGTCTCTGCATGCTATATGACTATGGGTATGTCGACTCTACCTGGCGGGTAGCGATCATAAAACATAAGAAGAACTTCAAAAAGATCTCACAAAACTGAGTGATCGGGCAACAAAATGGCAAATGAAATTTAATGTGGATAAATGTAAAGTAATGCACATTGGAAAAAGCAAACAGGATGTTAGGGATCATTAGGAAAGGGATAGAGAATAAGATGGAGAATATCTTATTGCCCTTATATAAATCCATGGTGTGTCCACATCTTGAATACTACATAAAGATGTGGTCTCTTCATTTCAAAAAAGATATACTGGCATTAGAAAAAGTTCAGAGAAGGGCAACTAAAATGATTAGGGGTTTGGAACAGGTACCATATGAGGAGGGATTGAAGAGGCTAGGACTTTTCAGCTTGGAAAAGAGAAGACCAATGGTGGATATGATAGAGGTCTATAAAGTCTTGAGTGGTGTGGAGAAAGTGAATAAGGAAAAGTTATTGACTTGTTCCCATAATATAAGAACTAAGGGCCACCAAATGAAATTAATGGGCAGCAGGTTTAAAACAAATAAAAGGAAATTCTTCTTCACACAGCGCACAATCAACTTGTGGAACTCCTTGCCTGAGGAGGCTGGGAAGCCTAGGACTATAACAGGGTTTAAAAGAGAACCGGATAAATTCATGGAGGTTAAGTCCATTAATGGCTATTAGCCAGGATGGGTAAGGAATAGTGTCCCTAGCCTCTGTTTGTCAGAGGATGGATGATGTAGGAGAGAGATCACTTGATCCATTACCTGTTAGGTTCACTCGCTCCAGGGCACCTGGCATTGGCTACTGTCAGTGGAGAGGATACTGGACTGGATGGAATATATATTATGCTGGTTATACTGGAATAAGTTTGTAGTGTAGACCAAGCCTGAGGCCTTGTCAGTATCTATGCTAAAATTTTGTTCCCGCTGACATAACTGCCCTGCTACTCTGACCTAATAACTCCACCTCCTTGAGTTTAGGTTGACGTAGTTAGGTCAATGGAATGTTAGTGTAGACACTGTGTTGCTGACTTTGACTGTTACTGGCTTTCAGAAGCCATCCCACAGTGCCTCACTCTGACAGTATGCCTGGTAAGGATGGGCACCGCCGATACAAGTGTAGCATGGACACGTAAAAGCAACTTAATTACTGTGGTGGTTGTATATTGATGTATCTTAGGTGAACATAATTTTGTAGTGTAGACATGCCCTGAGAGAGAGGCATATTGTTTCAAAGTGCACTGCCAAGCTACAGTCCTTTAGTTACTGTTCAGACTTGCAGTTGCAATGCTGACACTATTTGAATTGGATTTGTGCATCTCTGAGCCCTTGTTCCTACCAAATTCTTTTTACGATCCACATCTTTCATAAATGTATCAAGAACTGAGGTCTAAAAATAATTATCATTGGCCAAACACTGTTAAAATAATCTGCATAGTTCAGTGAAGATTAGGAGACAGAAACCCACTCACTTAGCAGGTTGCTTTGGACTCTTTTAAATGCTGCAGGCAAGAATGACTCACCAACCTCAGTTATGTGGTTTCCTGGCTTTTAGCATTTTCTCTTACCTTTTAAAATAAGGATTAGTTTTGCATGGGGAGTGTGGCGTTTAGTCCAGTATAATGTGGGCTGTGGCTGATTGAAGGGGTTGATTTACGTCTGTTATAGGTTTTGAACCTGCCATTGTCTTTTCCCCCCTCCCTCTAGCCTCAGTTTTCTCTTTCTGAGGAGTTATGATCATAGAATTAGAGGGCTGGAAGGAGCCTTGAGCAGTCATCAATTCCAGCCCTGTGTGCTGAGGCAAGGAGAGTAAACCAGTTTCCGATGGTTGGAGATCCCCTGGCAGCATTACAGGAATAGGGGTGTTAACCCTCGTGTCCTGGCCAGAATCTAACTACAGTAATTGAAGTCTGCTTCCTTGAATTCCTGCTGATTATAGTTAAGGCTAAAAGGTTGTCATGGAAATCATGGATTCCGTGACTTCTGCAGTGGCCGGTGCAGCTGGCTCAGGGGGCGCCTAAGCAGCTTGGGCAGCCCTTGGGGCAGTCTCAGGCCACCGCCTCCACCCCCACCCCCCCATGAGCAACAGCAGGAGTTTGGGTGTGAGGGGGGGCTCAGGTGGAGGTTGGGGCATGGAAGGGGGCAAGGGTTCAGGTGGTGCTTACCTCGGGGAGGGGGAGCTCCCCAGAAGTGGTGACATTCCTGACATTCCTCTGGCCAGGCTTCCTGGCAGAAGCCTGGCCAGAGGGCTCTGCATGCTCTCTCTGCCTGCGGGCAGTGTCCCCCCCCCCCCAGCTCCTGTTGCCCACGGTTCCTGGCCAATGGGAGTTGTGGAGCCGGTGCTTGGGGTGGGGGCAGTACACAGAGCTGGGGGAGGGACATGTCACTGCTTCCAGGGAGCCGCAAGGAGCTTGTCAGGAGCCTGCCAGCCCTGCCAACTGCTCCCATCCCCCCAGCACCAGTGTGGGTCCCAGGCCATGCACTGCTGCCTCCTCTCCTCCCCCCCCCCCCCTCTCCCAGTATCGGCTATGGTCCTGGGCTGCTCTCCCCCGATAACCTGCGGTGTCCCCCAGACTTCTCCCCAGGTACTCCCCCGAGCACTCATGGCGCCCACTGGCCTGTTCCCCCCCGCCCACCCCACAGGCACCTTCAGCACCCCCAAGCCCACCCCCAAAAGATTGTCAGGGGTATATAGTACAAGTCATGAACAGGTCAATGGCCATGAACGTTTGTTTGCAGCCCGTGACCTGTCCATTACTTTTACTAAAAATACCTGTGATTTAAAACGTAGCCTTAATTATAGTATTTGTCCTTTCTTCTGGGAGTGGTGTTGTGTTTCCTGGGAAGTGGCTACCTTTTCGGTGGTATGGGTGGTTGATTCATTCATATGGTTCTTCAAGGTTCTGTATAGGTGGAAGGTCCATCTTATTTGATTAAAAGGAGTTCTATAAACAGTAGAGTTTGTACTGAAAGACAAGGTGGGTGAGGTAGTAGTATCTTTTATTGGACCAACTGGTGTGGATGAAAGAGAGGAGCTTTTGAGTTTACACAGAGCTCGTCTTCGTGCCTGGCATAGGTACTGTGTGTCGCAACTAAATAAAAGGTGGAAGGGATAAGGAGTAAACATCTATTGCAGGAGACCATTCCAGGTAAAGTGGGCAATTAACACCTTTGCAGTCTTAGTACAAATGTATTCTAATCATACCATAATATTTTCACTATGAAGAATATGGGTGCAGGGAACACATCCCGAAGGAAATCTTTCCCAACCCCCCTTTCCTGCCCTTCAAGACAATTCCATACCCCTGCCAAGCTCATCAGCGGAAACAAGATTCCTGCGGACCAGGACTGAGTGCTACCGCATTCAAGTATTTAATGCAATATTATACAGAAGTAACCATATTATTACACCCAAGATGCACAGTCAATCCCATTGCCATATATGCCACTGTACCTCATTGTGTGTGTGGCATATTTTTTGTAATGCAGTGGTCCCCAACCCCCGGGGTACCGGTCCGTGGATCAATTGGTACTGGGCTGCACAAGAAATAATTTTTTAAGGGCTTCCCGAGCAGCCCTTTCCGCGGGCGGCCGCCTTCCCTCACGCAGCGCCTTCCCTCACGCAGCGCCTTCCCTCACGCCGCCGGCCTCACGGAGCGCCTTTCCGCAGTGCCGCCTTCCCTTCAGCAGCGGCCGCCCTCACGCCGGGGCACTCAGGGAGAGGAGGAAGACCCTCGTGGCTTTAAGCCCTGCGAGCCGGGCTGGAGCGCTGAGGAGTTCAAACCCCCCCCCCTCTACTCCCCACCCCCCACCCCCGGGCCGCAGTAAAATTGTCAAGCGTTGACCGGTCTGCGGTGATAAAAAGGTTGGGGACCACTGTTGTAATGTATTGAAGAGGAGGCCAACTGAATACTCTTTTCAGGCCCTATTTATATGGACGTAAGCTCTTGGTGAGTGGCAAGAGAGCAAGTGTGAGAGCAGAGCAGAATGGTGTGTGGTATTCTTAGGAGGAGAGGGGAGAGTCAGGAGTGAGTCAGTGGGTCAGGAGAATGGGCTGAGTGGGAGATATTGGGGGAGAGGGGATGAGGACAAGGTGGAGAGTTTATGGGATTGAGGGGGTGATGGTGCTGTGTTCAAATATCAAATTAAAAGGAACAGTGTCAAGAGTGAAATGCCTGCAAGCAGCATGGAAACTTTTTCAAAAACATCATAATAGAGGCTCAAACTATTTGTATACCCCAATTAAAAAAAAATCACCACGATGACCAAACAGCTGCTATTATGGCTAAACAGAGTAAAAGAGGCAGTCAGAGACAAAATAGCAGAGGTAACAGAGTCCTGTGGCACCTTAAAGACTAACTAAAGTATTGAAGCATAAGCTTTCGTGGGCTAATACCCACTTCGTCGGATAATCAAGAGGCTAATTAATTCTTTGTATCTGTCTTCATGGTGGAGGATGTGAGGGTGATTTCCACACCTGAGTCATTCTGTTTAGATGACAAATCTGAGAAATTGTCCTAGATTGAGATCTTGATAAGAGGATGTTTTGGATAAATTAATAAATTAAACAATAAGTCGTCACCAGGACCAGAGGGTATTCAGCTAAGAGTACTGAACAAACTCAGATATGAAATTGCAAAATTGTTAACTGTGGTATAACCTGTGGCTTAAATCAACTTCTATACCAGTTGACTGGAGGATAGCTAATGTAATGCTGATTTTAAAAAAAGGCTCCAGAGGTGATCCTGGCAATTACAGGCCAGTAAACCCAGCTTCATTACAAGGCATATTGGTTGAAACTATAGTAAAGAAAGGAATTCTCAGACACAGATTGAACACGGTATGTTGGAGAAAGTTAGCTTGTCTTTTATAGAAGGAAATCATGCCTCACCAATCTTTTTTAGAATTTTTAGGGCATCAACAAACATATGGATGGACAAGGATCATCCAGTGGATATAGTGTACTTAGACTTTCAGAAAGCCTTTGACAAGATCCTACACCAAAGGCTCTTAAGCAAAGTAAGGAGTCGTGGAATAAGAGGGAAGGTTCTTTCGCGGATTGGTAACTGGTTAAAAGATAGGAAAGAGAGAGTAGGAATAAATGTCCAGTTTTCAGAATGGAGAGAGGTAAATAGTGGGGTCCCTAGGATCTGTACTGGGATCACTGCTGTTCAACATAGTCATAAATAATCTGGAAAAAGGGGTAAACAGTGAGGTGGCAAACTTTGCAAACAATATAAAATGACTCAAGATATGTCCAAAGCTGACTGCGAACAGTTACAAAGGGATCTCTCAAAACTGAGTGGGCAAGAAAACAGTAGATGAAATTCAGTGTTGACAAATGCAATGAATGCATATTCGAAAACATAATCCCACCTCTAAAAAAAGATGAGGTCTAAATTAGCTGTTACCCCTCAAGAAAAGAGATCATGGAGTCATCGTGGATAGTTCTGAAAACATCTGCTCAATATGCAGCATCAGTCAAAAAAGCTAACAAAATGTTAGGAACCATGAGAAAAAGGACAGCTAATAAGACAGAGAATATAATGGCGGTATTATATAAATCCATGGTGCAGTTCGTCACCCCATCTCAAAAATCTATATTAGAATTGGAAAAGATACAAAGAAGTGCAACAGAAATTATTAGAACTATGGAAAAGCTTCCATAGGAAAAGAAGTTAAAAAGACTGGGACTGTTCAGGTTGGAAAAGAGACAACTGAGAAGGTATATGATCGAGATCTATAAAACTCAAGAGTGGTGTTGTTGCACAAGGGGCTCGGTCCTTTGGAGGCTGTCTCAATTACCTTCAAAGACAGGCAGACTCAGTAGGTACTCGAATACAAGTTTATTTGCCAGCAAAAAGGAGCCAAGGAGTTAACACTCAAAGCAATGGCTCACTCTATACATTGCCATGAGACCTTCTTTATACATTAGTTCAGATAAGGGAGGGGATTTCCAAAACTGTTTAGACAAGTGGAAAAGCTTTATGGGCTTGTCACAACCATTGTCCTGTATTAAGCTGTTCTGTTTACCTGTCTGGAACTTCTTAAAGACAGGACATGTAGACATTATGGCTCTTGTCTTGTGAAAGACAATGGGGACAGGAATGTATGAGGTAAGGCAGGATGTATGGGGAGTTTGAAATACATACATGAGGGGGTCAGGAGTGTAAGACACAAAAGGCTTGAAGCAACTTAAAACTATGTTAGACAACATTTGTAATACTGTTACTTATAAACTAGATTTTTCTTACAGTGTGGAGAAAGTGAATAAGGTAGTGTTATTTATCCCTTCACATAACACACGAAGCAAGGGTCACCCAATGAAATTAATAGGCAGCAAGTCAAACACTGGAACTAGGGTGACCAGATCGCAAGAGCGAAATATCAGGACACCTTGGGCAAGTGGGGGGGGGGGGGGGAAGGAGAGGGGGGGGGGAGGAAGGGGCGGGGGCAAGCGGGGGGGGAGGAAAGGGTGGGGGCAATTGGGGGGGAGGAAGGGGCGGAGCAACAGGGGGTGGCGGTGCAAGGATATTTTGTGCCCTAGGCAAAAATTTTCCCTAGTACTCCCCTCCCCTGTTCCCGGACCATTGCTTATTATACATTTTTAAAATGAATATTGCATGTAATGTAGCATGGGGCAGAGGGTTGGGGTGTGGTGGGGCTCTGTCTGGGGCTGGAGATGAGGGGGTTTGAGGTGCTGGAGGGACTATGGGCTTGGGTAGAGGGTTGGGGTGCAGTGGGGGGACATGCTCTGGCTGGGGGTGTGGGCTCTGGGGTAGGGCTGGGGATGAGTTTGGGACGGGTGCAGGCAGGCTGCTCTGGGACTGGGGCCAGAGAGGAGGACTCCCCCAGCCCTTTCCCTGCCAACAGCAGCAAGCTCTGGGGCAGGGCCCCTCCTTTCCTGCCCCCCCCCCCCCAACAGCAAACTTGCTCACCCTCGTCATTGGCAGCAGAAAATGGCGGGCACTAGGACCCTGCGGTGGCAGTTGCTGAAGGGAGGAGAAGGGACGCAGCGGCTCCTGGCTGCCCTGCTGTACTCCGGGGCCATGGAAAGTGTAAGGGGAGGCTGGGGGACCGTTGGGGGAGGCGTGGGGAAGGGGGGTGGCCAGAGCCAGGTTGCGAGGGGGGCTCTTTGTATCCCCCCCTCCCTCCCTCCCTCCCTCTCTCTGCTGGCCGGCACTGGCTGCAAGCCGGCTGCAGCAGCAACTCTCCTCCCTGCCCCTACAGCGTGTGCTGCGCTCTCTGCCTGGCCCTGGGGCAGTGGGGGCGAGCCGTGTGCTCCTGCCTGCGCCGGGCTCTTCTGAAGGTCCCAAAATCAGGACAATAGAGGCGTCAGTCGGGACGCGGGACAACTGCCTAAAAATCGGGACTGTCCCGATAAAATCGGGACATCTGGTCACCCTAACTGGAACTCATTGTCAGGGGATGTTGTGAAGGCGAAAACCATAGCTGTGTTCAAAAGGGAATTAAATTAGTCCCTGGAGGATAGGCCCATCAGTGGCTGTTAGCCAGGATGGTCAGAGACATAACCTGGTGCTTGGGTTGCCCCTAGACTGCTGACTGCCAGAAGCTGGGATTGGACAATAGAAGATGGCTCACTCGATAAATTGCCCTCTTCTTTTCACTTATGTTCTTAAATACGCACTCAGTCAGACTGTGAGAACTGCCTGTTTAAACCACTTTGAAATTTGTCAGGGGAAGGAGTATTATATTATAATAAACCATGGAGTAAGGAACCTAACAAAGGAATGATGAGTGTTCATTGAATAAAGATATCTAAGAAATTGCTTTTGAAAAGCTGAAGAGAATCCCATAAATATATTTATGCTTGATAAAATATTTTATATAAAACATTTAAACTCCATGTACACTTATTATATGAATACACATGCTCAAATACAGAATTTTAAGTACAAATGGTCACTTCTTACCAAAATTATGAACCATCTGCCAGAATTACCCTAGCTGTAGGGGGAAAAAAAGTTTAGTTTATTGCATTTAACTACTGTCCGGTGCTTCAGTATAAAAATTTAATCCCCTTTGTAGCACAGCCTAAGTGGGAATAATTTGGTGCAGAAGCAGATCATGCACAGAAAACATAAAGGGGGGGAGAGAGCTCAGTGGTTTGAGCATTGGCCTGTTAAACCCAAGGTTGTGAATTCAATCCTTGAGGGGGGCCATTTAGGGATATGGGGCAAAAATCTGTTGGATGATTTAATTAGGGATAGGTCCTGCTTTGAGCAGGTGGTTGGACTAGAACCCAGATAATCTCCTGAAGTCCCTTCCAACTCTGATATTCTATTATTCTAAAGTAGGAGAAGACCTCTTGAATCTGAGTTGTACTGTTGTAATGTCAGGTAGTCCACAACCCCATGGCGTGACTTTATACTTTGAAGCAGATGCACTGAGTGCTTTGCCAAGCCCATTGTGTACATTTTCATGGATGCTTAAAGAAGAAAGTTCATGAGAGAGAGAGTATGAATGAGTGTAGTCATTTCTAAAAATTTTGTGCACTGTAGTTTTCCCTCTGAGAATTCACACATTAAATTTAATTGCAAATATATAACCAGTCATGCTGAAAATACTTTAGGAATGGAATTTGATTCTGTGATACTGAGAGGTGGTGGATGATTGGGGATGGAGGCCCTAAAGGAAAATTCCATATCCGATGTCAATACATTGTCTTCGTAGACGTGTATTGAAGTGAGCTCACAGCAACAAACGTTGCCAAGCAACTTCAATGAAAGACTGAGTCAGAGGAAAGCGGAAATATGAGAAGGGTCTGCAAAAAATCTGCCTGAAACTCTAAAAGACAGTGGCAGGTCTAGTAATGATGACCGTGGCCACATATGTGATGTAGATCAGCAGCCTTTTTGGAAAACACATTCACTGAGATATTTCCCCCATAATGCTAAGTTAGTTTTTCTGAGTTTATTAGGAAAAAATGAAGGTTTTTTGTTTTAAAATCTGTTTTTCTCCAGTGGTTCTGAAGCTGTAGTCTCTGGACCACTAGTGCCTGAAGAACTTTACAGGGGTCCATAGAATGACACCCTTTGGGAACCATCATAGGGGACTGGGAAGGGAGGGATGAGAGAATCTTTCTCTTACAAAATTGAGGCACAGGATGAGAAGCTGGAATCGCTGTGTGCGCGAATGGACATGCCCAGGCACACACAGCTTTATAGAATCACTCCTAAATATGAGACAGCTGGCTTTGATTTTTAAGCTCATTGTACTAATGTGATACGTATGTACCTCGTGAACCTTGTAACTGTTACTTGCAATCCCCCACAACCCAAGTCCCACCCCAGATGTACAGAACCTTACTTCTTAACGTGTGTCAATTCGATTTTAAACATTAGCTTTAATAAATTTTTTACTGTAAATAAAGGCGCATCTTAGTACATAAACTACTGTGAGAAAACTTTGCAAACTAAGGAAGTTGGTGAGCCTAATATTACATTCCTCTTCCTGGCCACATTCTGTGAATAGCAAGATTTGTAGAGGGGAGAGAAGCTATCTCATTAATCTAAAAATGAGTATCCTGCTTTATTAGCAAGACAAGGTGGGTGAGGTGGTAATCTGTTATTAGACCAGCTTCTGTTAGGGAGGGAGCCAAGCTTTCAGTCTTACACAGAGAGGTCTTCTTCAGGTCTGGGAAATGGACTGTTAGGGTATATGTACACTGAAATTAAAAATGCCTGGCTGGCTGCTTTTTTGCCGGCACCGGAGATTGGGATCGGTGCCGTCGTGGACTTACGGAGCGGCGCGGAGACCGGTGCCGGTGCGCCTTCTCTTTTCTCGGTGCCGTGGGGCCCTGCACTGATGCCGGGGCACTGTGAACCGATGTGGATGGAGCATCTGCCTGGGGCTGAAGTGCCGACTCCATCAGGATTAGCTTCAGCCGTGAATCTCTTTCTTTCTTTGTTCTTGGCTTAAAGCTCTTGCAAATGGAGCAGCGTTCTGATTGATGACTCTCACCGAGGCACTTTAACCACTTGGCCTGAGGGTCACTGTTGGGCATAGGCTTCCCACAGAGCTCGCAGCTTTTAAAGCCCGGCGCCCCAGGCATACCACGGTGCCGGGACGGAGGAACTAAGTACAACCTTAACTACTCTATTGTAATCTAAATAACAAGGTAAGTAAGAACAATAACAACTAATACAAACTATATACACTATCTATAAGAGAACTATGCACATAAGTATTGGAGAGGATACCGCTGTAGTAACAAGTACAAGGATTCCAGCAACCGTCATGGACGGGAAGAAGGAACTGAGTGGGGGGTGGGTCGGCAGGGGCATATATACGTTTCCATAAGGGCGCCACTCCAGGGGTCGCCCCTGTCAACCCTACGGGTACCGCTAGGGAAAACTTTCCGGGACCGTGCATGCGCGGTGCGCACACACTTGTTGGAATGGACATGAGCAACACATCTCGAAGAACAACTGTTATGAAAGGTGAGTAAGTGTCTTTTAGGGTATATGTACACTGAAATTAAAAATGCCTGGCTGGCCGGGCGACTGCCTCAGGCTCGCGGGGCTTGGGCTAAGGGTCTGTTCGGCTGTGGTGTAGTAGACATTTGGGCTTTGTGCCGGAGCCCAAGCTCTAGGACCCTGTGAGGTGGAGGGGTCCCAGAGCCCAAACATCTGCACTGCAATTAAATAACCCCTTAGCCAAAGCCCCACGAGCCCGAGTCAGCTTGGACTAGCTGCGGGTGTCTGACTGCAGTGTAGATACACCCAGAATGTCCTGTCTGTGTGCACTCCGAGACTTGAAGAAGAGCTCTGTAAGCTCATCTCGCTCACCAACAGAAGTTGGTCCAATAAAAGATATTACCTCAGCCACCTTCTCTCACTGATATCCCGTGACTAGCAGAGCTACAGTAACATCTGCAGATCCTGCTTTATCATATTCTTGTGTGCCTGCACGCACACACCCTTCTGCCTACTTGTGTCAAATCCCATTGGCTCAGTCAGTACAGAGCTGTTCGGTCAAGCACAGAAGGAAAGAATTTTTCCTGTCAGCGGGCTGTACAAGAATCAGAACAAAGTGTCACTCGCTAATGACTTAATGACTCCCCCCGAAAACTTTTGGCCTCTCTGTGCTTATTCCTATATTTGGCAAGCTATTCACTGACCTTAGCAGTTATTTTCTTATTCCCCTACAGAAAGACAATGTGCCTGTATGTGGCTACTTCTGGATAATGACATCTGCACTGATAATGTGTGTGGTAGAGACTTCATCATTTGAGTAGCATGATTGTTCAAGCATTTAATGGGCAGAGCTAGGTTAGGATTAGAGTGGGGTGGATTCTGTCTTGTACCATCTGAAAAAATACACATTACTCAGTGGTGAATCAGGAATGAAGACCAAATTCAAGTTTTACTAAGGGAAGAGGATGGATCTTGCCCTCATGTAGTCCCAGACTTAGTGGACTCTTGAGAGAATCAAACTGTCTTTCCCACACATGGGTGTAAATCAGGAATAATTCCATAAAGTCAAGGAGACTCTCATCAAAACTGGTGTAAATGAGAGGGGAATCAGGGCCAGAGCTTCCAGATGTTGGCGGTGGTCCCCCAGGTCCATGAATGCTACTGTTCCTGCACAGATAGAGTTTGAGTCCCAAGTCTAAGACTATGTCTACACTACAGCTTATGCTGACATAATTTATCACTCGGGGAGGGGTGGTGGTGAATAAAGCACTCTGAGCCATATCGTTACACCGGCATAAGCGCTCGTGTGCACAGCGCTATGTTAGGAGAGCTTCTGCCAATATTGCTTCTGCTGCTCATAGAGGTGGGGTTTTATATGCCAATAGAAGAGCTTTTCCCCATCATCCTAGAGTGTTTTCACCATGCGCGGTGCAGTGGCACAGCTGCATCAGTACAGCTTCAGCACTGTACACGTAGACATGGCCTAAGTTACGAAATCAATGCAACAGACTTCACTGTAGGGAGCTGTGCTGGTTCTGACCCCTGTGAGTTTGAATGCTAAGGGGTGTGGGCGGCTCGCTGTAACCTCAGCATGTGGATCATTCTCCCCATAGTACTAGTGCTCTAATGAAGATGCTCTAAACTGATGGGAGACCGCTGTCCCGTAGGGAGAGTTAATCCACTTCCCCGAGAGGCAGTAGCCATGTTGGTGGGAGAAGCTCTCCCAGCAACGTAGGCTGTCTACATGGGGGGTTAGGTCGGTACGATTACGTTGCTCAGGGCTATGGATTTTTCACACCCCCAAGTGATATAGTTATATAGGTCTGTAGTGTAGACCAGACCTTAATTTACTCCTTTAATGTGGCTTTCTGTCATTCCGATTACCCCATCAACCTATGCTCAATGTCCAAATAAATGACTTTATCTTTTGCTACATTTGACCTTTCTTCCAAACTCCAGTGTATTTAGTCTCCAAGGAATCAAACAGCTTTGCTTGTTTTATGGTGATAAATTGCTTAGGATGGATACAACAATATAATGAGTGTTGGAGCTCAGGGCATTGAATGCAGTAGCCCAGGACCAAAGGTACCATACGATAACTTTTGATGAAGTACTAGAAACTTTCCCTGGATACTGCACCTTATTGTGGGTGAAGGCTCGTGTGTTCCGATGGCCCTGAGAGCTTATGTTGATGGGGGGTTCGACTCCTGGAAGGGCCACTCAAGCCGGACAGGTCAAAGGGTAGGGATGAAAAGCAGGTTGCGGTTGAGCAATAGGCCAACAAACTGTTCTCGTTTAAAAAACAACAACAAAAAACCCCAAACCAAGAAAAATACCACACAAAATAGCCTATCCCAGCAAATAGCAGATGGCAGAGCCTTGTTCGTGCCCTTCGCAATGTCTGACAGTGAGGGAAGCAGAGACAAGGAGGGTGCGGTTGATGTCTTTTATTGGACCAACTGTTGGTGAGAGAGACAAGCTTTCAAGCCACACAGGCCCTGCTTCAGGATTCAGATTCAGGTGTGCTACTGACCAAACACTCTATGATGATGGGCAGTACTCTAAGCCGGAACTATGTTTAGAGTCAAGCTAAAGCTTGAACCCTGATGCTGATTTTTATTCTTGTAGAATAGAGTGCAGAGGTAGAGTAAGACCTTTTTGGGCACTCGGACACTATGGTGATGGATGCCGGAGTGAAAAACCCAAGTTAATCCTCCTCCTCCTCTTCCCGAAACTACTATTTTCTTCTTCAGTCCTAGCCACTCCCTGGTGAGAATGCAGTTCCTCAGGGACTGCTGCTGCTCTGTTCCTGACAATGTGTTTGCAGATGCCCTCTCTTCACACTGCTATTTCCGTTCCATGCCATGCCACTTTCATCGCTGTGGTCTCCACTGCTAATTTCCTCCCTTTGAAGTAAAGAAAAATTTATAACACAAGTTACTTCTTTTGGCTGAATGTAATGGCACTTTGTTACAGGAGAATCTTTTGTTACTGTCTTTCTTATTTTGAGGAAATGCAAATATCAATATCTTTGAAACCCTATGGAAGCCAGTCTAGCAGCAATTTTTACATGGAAGAGGAGAACTGCTTTAGTTTAGCAACTGAAATGCATTTCATTCTGACATCTGGGGCTATGTCTGCACGACACATAGCTCTGTTGCTACAGCTGTGTCGTTAAAAGTCATGCAGTGTAGCCACTGTTTGTTGGCTCTCCCGCCAATGAAAAACTTCCACCCCGCAGGAGCGGCATTTGTGTAGTCGGCACTGGCGTTTGTCATGCAAAACTTTTGTCTTTTGCTGTGGGGGATGTTAACACCTCTGAAAGATAAAAGTTTTGTTCAATTGTCAGTGTAGCCCAGGGGTGGGCAAACTACGGCCCCGTGGGCCACATGCTGTGGCCTGCAGGCTTGTCCTGCCCGTCCCCCAGAGCTCCCGGCTGGGGAAGCTGACAACCTTCCCCCCCCTCCCTGGGAGTCTCAGCGCGTTGCGTGAGCAGCGCTCGGGGTGGGGGGTGGGGGGGCGGGGCAGAGTGTGTGGCTTCACGCAGCTGCCAGACACACTGCTGAGCGGCGTGGTAAGGGGGCTGGAGCCGGGGGGATGCATAATGGGCAGGGAGTCCTGGGGGAGCAGTCTGGGAGCAGGCGGGGTTGGATGGGGCGTGAGAGTCCTGGTGGTCTGTTGGGGGTGGGAGGCTGGGTAAGGGGTCAGGGTGGGAGGCGGTTGAGTGTGGGGGGGTCTTGGGAGGGGGTTGTCAGGGGACAAGGAGCAGGAGGGTTGGATGAGAGTGGGGTTCTGGGGGGTTGTTAGGGGCGGGGGGGTCCCTGGAGGGGGTGGTCAGGGGACAAGGAGCAGGGGGTGTTGGATGGGTCGGGGATTCTTAGGAGGGCAGTTGGGGGGCAGGAAGTGGGAGGGAGTCGGATAGGGGGGCAGGGCCAGGCTGTTTGGGGAGGCACAGCCTTCCCTCCCGGCCCTCCATACAATTTTGCAACCCTGATGTGGCCATCAGGCCAGAAAGTTTGCCCACCCCGGTGTAGGCATAGCCTAAGTCCTCTCGATTTTGCAGTAGTTTTGCTGGGACTTGTGACACTGTCAGTTATTTCATTTTTCCTATCTAAGATTGTCTGGATTATTGAGTTTTCCATAATATTAGAGGATGATTACAAGAGTTACGAACAACTTTACCCTCCTTGATAAAGGCAGCAGGTTTGAGACTCTCTAATGGACTGCAACTGCTGACATGGCTGCATATCATCCCTTCTGGTGGAAAAGCCTTTAGGAGGGGTTTCTCCCATCACCAAGATGGTGTGGGCAAAGTCTCTCTAGAAAAGTATGGGGATAACCACTCCCCAGATCTGGTGGAGCCCTGTGAGGTCATGGCCCTCTGTGTAGGGGTCCTGAAATTTGGCTGGGAATTAAGAATCCTAGAGTGGGTGGAAGCCAGACTGGTGCTGGAGGAAAAGATCTCTAGGCAAGAGTTATAAATGGTGATCTGAGTGGGTTTAGCAGTGAAAAGGAGGAGGAGATTGGGTGGGAATTGGAAAAGTAGATGTTGGTCAAGACTATTTTGGATGGAGAGAGACCTCAGCATATGGTTACTGAGAGGGAGATGAGCAAGAGGAGGTGATTGGGGGGGGAGGAGGGACAAGGGATGTTAGTAACTGTGAGGGGATCAAGCATGAGGTAGGGTTAGAGAAGAACACGATTGAGAAACCTCACTATTGCTTACAGTGAAGAATGAGGACAGTGTGTTGCAAGAGATGTGGGGAAGGGAGAAGGAGAGAAAGGGGAAGTGACAGTGGATCTCTTTAAAAAAAGTCAGTGAGTTTGTGGGTAAAGAAGCTGAGGTGGGGGTAGATTTTAGGAAGGAGTCAAAGGAGAGCTTTGAGTTTTGCCCTGTTTTGGATGAAAAAGCCAGCAGTTCTACAAGGGTGTCACGCTACTGGCTCAGGAAGTGTCAACTTAGGAGGCAGCCAGTCCGCTGGAAGGAAGTGGTTGGGTGGTTAGAATACTAGGAATACAGATCATTAAGGGCTCAGTTCTGTAACCCCTTCCTCACCTAGGGTAAAGCTTACATGTGTAGCCCCATGGATGTCAGTGGAACAGCTTAAATGATTAAAGGGCCACTCAACATGAGTAGGGGCTACAGAATCGGGCCCTGTGGGTTTTGCAGGCTTTCCTTTGGCGGGATAATGTTGAAAGATTTTGTTTACCGCTATTGTTAGCTGGAATTGCCAGCAGTGGCACTCTAGGCATCACTTCAACCTTTAAGCATGGGTTAGACCACTGGTTCTCAAAGTGGGGGTCAGGACCCCTCAAGGGGTCGCAACCCGATTATGTGGGGGTCACGAGCCCCTGTTGCTGGCGGTGCCCCGAGCCCCGGCCCCTGCTGCGGCGGGCTTCTGGCAGTGCTCTGGGCCTTGGCCCTCATTGCGGCAGGCTGGCGGCACCCTGAACCCCAGACCGGCCCATGGTGCGGCGGGCTGCCGGCAGCGCCTGGAGCCCCAGGCCCTACCACGACGGGCTGCCGGCAGCGACCCGAGCCCTGTTCCCTGTTCCGGGGGGTTGCTGGCACCCTCCCCTGAGCCCAGCCCCTGCCCTGGGGGGCTGGCACACTACACCCACACCCACCCCAGCTCAGCCTTTGCCCCGGGGGGCTGCTGGCACCCCCCCTCCCCAGCCCGGCCCCTGCCCCACCCCCAAGCCCGACCTCTAAGGGGGGTCGCGCTTAGAGGCCTGGTGTCCGAAAGGGGTCACCAATAGAAAAAGTTTGAGAACCACTGGGTTAGACAGTCTGATCTTCTACATGAAGGATTGGCAACCTTTGGCGCGCAGGCCACCAGGGAAAGTTGCTGGCAGGCGGGGCCAGTTTGTTGACCTGCAGCGTCTGCAGATGGAGTGGATAGCAGCTCCCACTGGCCATGGTTCGCGGTCCCAGGCCAATGGGGACTGTGGGAAGTGGTGCTGGCTGAGGGATGTGCTGGCTGCCTTTCATGCAGCCCCCATTGACCTGGGACGGCGAACCACAGCCAGTGGGAGCTGGGATCGGCCGAACCTGCGGTTGCTGCAGGTAAACAAACCATCCCGGCCCGCCAGCAGCTTTCCCTGGTGGGCTTCTGGCCAAAGGTTGCCGATCCCTGTTCTACGCAATGGCCTGATTTTTGTTTGTACTTAGTTGTTTTACACCATTATAATTCCATTGACTTCCGTTAACTCTTAATTTACACCAGCGTGAGTGAGATCAGAATGGAGCCTGCTGTGTTGAATTTGAGGAGGAAGCTGGCAAATGTACTGGAGAATTCCTAGAGGGACACTACAGAGCAGTTTACACTGCAATAAAAAACCTGTAGCCCAGGTCAACTGACTTAAAGAGCAGCGCAGGTGTTTGGGCTCAGCCTGGAGCCCGAACTCTCTCTGAGACACGCCCCGCTTTCTTGGTTTCAGAACCGAGGCTCCCGCCCAGGCCCTAACATCTGTGTGGCAACCTGTAGCCCCACGCCCTGTGAGCCTGAGTGAGTGATGCGGCCCAGCTGTGACCATACTGCACGTCTCATATTTTAATGTAGGTCTATTGTTAGGAGAGACTGTTTCACTCTTCTGATGGTTGGGAACTGGTTCTGATTATGGTGCACAGCAGGGGAGTGAGGCTGCTAAAAAGAAATGCTTTTTGGCCCCAAAATGTGGTCGTTGTTCACGCTTAAGTGGTTTAAGGGCATCTGCCTGGAAATAAAGTACTTGATTTATGTACAGTATTAATGTTTAAATGAAACCTGTCACCCCTTTTAATAAACAATCCTCAAACTCCTGCTGTTTCTGCCTTGCTAATGAATGTACTTCCAAGAAGATTAACAGAAAGAACAGGACAAATTTCACACGAGTCTGGTACGGCCCCTTCAAACAAAAGTGAAACAATCTCTTGCAGTTTCTAATCTGACCTGGTTATTAAATTGCTGTGTTCAGGTAAGGACCAAAAATGATTTGCAGTGTCAGGTGTAATGACGAGGTGGCAAATGGAAGAACCGTGTTGAATTCCCTCCTGTTTACATGATGAAATAAATTTGTCAGTCTCTAAGGTGCCACAATACTCCTGTTCTTTTTATGGATACAGACTAACACAGCTGCTACTCTGAAATCTCCCATTTACAATGTCCCAAACCAAGCTGTGGTGGAAGAGATGGAAATTCAACATAACGGAACAAGAATCTGCTGCTCCAATGGTGCTTAAATGCCTTTCAGGCATGCATTAATTCTCCATGTCACGGTTATTTTAGAAGAAGTCACAGGCAGTAAAAAGAGGTCACAGCTCCTGTGAATTTTTCTGTGACTTTTACTAAACATAAGGGGGGAAGAGAAGGCTTGGGGAGGGAGAAGGAATGACACCTGGAACCCCACGTGGTGGACTCAGAGCTCCAGACCCCCCACCACAGGTAGGGTGACCAGACAGAAAATGTGAAAAATCGGGCGGGGGAAGGTGGGTAATAGGAGGGTGGGTAAGAGAGAGACCCCAAAATCGGGACTGTCCCTTTAAAATCAGGACATCTGGTGACCCTAGCCACAGAGGAGCACAGCCCCAGCTGTAACCCCCAACAGCGGAGGATGGGGGGTTTACAGCCCCAGCTAAAGCTGTGGGGAGGGGGCACACAGCAGTCGTTCCTGCCAAAGGGACAGGGAGGAGGAGCTGCGTAGGCCTGGCTTTGGCTGCATCAGCAGAGGATGGAGGGGGGCAGGGCGATGTCCGGCACCAGCCGAAGCTGCACAGGTGACGGGGGAAGGAAGAGCGTCAGGCCCTGCCACTGACAGCTGAAGCCGAAGTCACGGAGGTCCGTGACCTCTTTGGCTAAATCTTATTCTTAGCCCTGATAAATCACTTGGTGAACTTCACAATGAAAATTAAGCAGCGTGAGTTCCTAGGACTGTGGAGAGACAGGGGGAATGACTTCTGTGCTTTCAGTATCACAGTCAATTGGGGTTTGGCTGCATGACTTTTCTGAATGCGGAGGATCAATTCATTAATCTGTCACTTTCAAAATAGCTATTTTGGCTCAGAAGACACTATTCCCTATTACAATACCATGAAAGGAAGGAACTTGTAGGAAAGAAATGGCAGGAATTTAAAAACAAATCAGTCACGGGGCTATGATTGCTTGGGGGATACTGAGCCTGTCACTTCTAGATCATTGGTCCGTGGTGATTTAGATGAGATTCCAGCTGCGATCTGAGAGTATCTTGGTTTATGTGGAATGGTGTGAGGGCCTGTATAAATTCTAGGGCAAAGATGTCAGTGTCAACATAACCAGCACTGATTATCTTCCTTGCAGGTAGTTTTAGCAGGCAGACCTAGGGCAGGGAGATTGGACACCCCTCAGACTGATCCCTCCTGAATGAGGCACATCTACAGGGGTGTGGGGGGAAACCTTGCATTGTCGATTCCTGTTCTTTACGTGTTGTGTTCTTCTGTGGTGGCACTTTCCATGGGATGACTTCTGCAGTATGAAATTGGGCTCTAGTTACCACAGGGTGGGAAGGATTAGGGGAGAATTTTGTGTTGTTTCTTTGGCCATGGGCCTAATTCTGGTCAATTTCAGCATTTTAAGAACCTGATTTTAATTGTCTTTGTTTTGGAGACTGAAAAGTAGATACAGACAGGGATGAAGAGAAATTGAGGGTCAGAAAAGTTGGGTTTTTTAAATTAAACAAACTGGTTTTCTTAAGTAATTTAACACCTGCGGCTGTTAGAGTCCACTCTTGTCCCAGACCTGCAGAAGAGCTGTGTGTGTCTTGAAAGCTTCTCTCACCAACAGAAGTTGGACCAATAAAAGATATTACCTCACCCACCTTCCCTCTCTAATATCTTGGGACTGAGATGGCTGCAACTGTTGTAGTGTTGTAGTGTGGTGTTGCTGTCCAGAGGCTACCGGTGTGGTGCTTCTGCTTTCTCCTGTTGATATCACTCGGCTGCGTGCGTGTGTTCCCTCTGTGTGCTGCCCCAGCTCTGTACAGATAGCTGACGCAGCGGACCCGACGAGAACCCCCAATAACCACAGAGTCTTGGTAAGGTACAAAGGCACCTCGTCCAGGGTTTATTGCGCCCTGACACCCTTTCTGTTCCCCGCGGATTCCTGAGTCCACCGGGCATACAGTTAGAGAGTGCCTCTCGGCAATGGACTCAGCTCAGCGGCGGATGAGCCGCTCCCCCTTTCGAGCTGGACCAAGACATTCCAGTGACACATGCTTATATAGAGATACAGAACAAGTTACACCTCACTCCTGACGTATTGAGGTGCAACCCTTCCACGTAGCAAGGTACAACCCTCTTACGTAGTAAGGTGCAGCCCCTTTACGTAATTAGGTACCGCCTCACACCTTGTACCTGTTGGTTTGATCAAAACAACTCTATCCATCATTTTACCCTTTTGCACCTGTCATTGGGATGGGTCGGCCTGTTCCTCGTTATCTGAGGAATGTTCTTGGTTTATAATGTACCTTGTTACGGTGTTTATACTGAAACTTATAATGAGTATGAATTCTTGCGATATCAGCCCTTTTCCAGCCAAGTTCTGTGAGCCGGCCAGCCTTTTTGCTCACAGCTGCAATCTGCTTCATATTAGCAAAGACTTGACCATTACTTTAGTTCAGGCCTCAGGCTGGGCCCTCAGTAGGCCTTTAGCCTTTACTTACATTGCCTTCGCTTACTACAGCAACTACACAGCATACAGAGTCTACTCTTGTAACATAGGGAGCATCCTTTTTTCTGGTAGGGTGTGGGTATTGAAGATACTTAGGACCTTGTGGATTGAGTCTACTGTAACTTGCCTCTAGATAACTCACTAAGCTGCCATTATTTAAAGCATCGTATTAACCTCAAAATCACTGAAAATCTAAAGAAAGAAATGACAGGCACTGGGAAGGACTGCTACATAATGAGAGGTGAAATCATTGGAGGCAGAGGCACACCAAAGCAGACCTAATTCCCTTTGTGACACTTGGCTGAAAATTCTGAGATGAATTTTGTGAGAGCTACTTTCTGACAGAGGTCATTATTCCCAGAGTTTCTGCGGGGGCAATAAAGTTTACAATGACAGGTTTCAGAGTAACAGCCGTGTTAGTCTGTATCTATAAAAAGAACGAGGAGTACTTGTGGCACTTTAGAGACTAACAAATCTATTTCAGCATAAACTTTCGTAGGCTATTGCCCACTTCATCAGATTAAATAGCCTCTTAGAATTGATATGATAACTTCCACCTTTTCATGTGTGCATATATTCCTGCCTACTGTGTGTTCCATTCTATGCATCCAATGAAGTGGGCTGTAGCCTATGAAAGTTTTTGCTGAAATAAATTTGTTAGTCTCTAAGGTGCCACAAGTACTCCTTGTTCTTTTTAACGTTTACAATACTTATCTTTCATGTTTGGTCTTCCAAAGTGCTCATCCTTCTTCCCTTAAAGATTGCCCTTTTGCAACATTTAATGGAGTGCTTTATATGAGGATAAGTATTTCAAGCTCAGACAGTCTTAACTTATTCTGAAGCCTCAATGAGCTGCTCTTAGTTTATATATCATAAGCAGAACTTTACAATGAATTCCCTTGTCCCGTCGTATAGACCAGTGGTCTTCAAAGTGGGGTGCGCGAGACCCTGGCGCCGCCGCCGATCTCGGGAAACCGCTGAACTCGCAAGCGGTCTATTTTTGTCCCGCCAAAATGCTGCAGAAAGCGGAAGCTTTCTATTCAGCGGCATTTTGGCAGACATACTCCGGGGGCCGCGAGTGGACAGCGAAAAGGGGCCGTCGAGGAAAAGGTTTGAGGAATGCTGATATAGACACATCTAGTTATGGATCCAGTTCTGCCACCCTTGCTCATGTTGTGTAGTTCTACATCAGGGGTCGGCAACCTTTCAGAAGTGGTGTGCCAAGTATTCATTTATTCACTCTAATTTGAGGTTTTGGGTGCCAGTCATACATTTTAAAGGTTTTAGACCTTTCTATAAATTTATAATCTATAACTAAACTACTGTTGTATGTAAAATAAATAAGGTTTTAAAAATGTTTAAGAAGCTTCATTTAAAATTAAATTAAAATGCAGAGCCCCCTAGACCGATGGTCAGGAACCGGGCAGTGTGAGTGCCACTGAAAATCAGCTTGCGTGCTGCCTTTGGCACGTATGCCATAAGTTGCCTACCCCCCGTTCTACGTTCTGCCCATAGTCTCAACGGAATCAGCGATAAAACCTTTTCTTCCTCTGGTGGTCTGCTGGCAGGTGTAATGTTACACTGTCTGAAAGCTGGCTGTTATGTGGGTCTGGATTTTGCAGCCCTTCAGATACAAATTCCCCTGACTTCTTGCTCCCGAGTTTAAATAAATAATATGCTAAAATGCCCCATCCACAGTTCATTCGGGAAATTCATCCTGTAAAATTATAGTTGGTGTGCGGGTGCATGTTTCAGATCCCTTTTTGACAGCTTTTGAACATCAAATATGAGGTGACTAGTGGCTAATGGCTCTGCTTGTAATAGAGTATTCTCAGCTGTACAGGATAAAGTGGTAGTTCAATAGTTTCTATTGTCAGTGGAAGTGCAGCATCATACTTGTCACTTAGTGAAGGATGTTTTCTGTGGTAACTAAAGCTGGAGACTTAATACGAGAATTCCTAGATGAGTGGTTCTCAACCAGGGGTACGTGTTCCCCTGTGGGTGTGCAGAGGTCTTCCAGGGGGCACATCAACTCATCTAGATATTTGCCTAGTTTTACAATAGGCTGCATAAAAAGCACTAACAAAGTCAGCACAAACTAAAATTTCATATAGACACCGACTTGTTTGTACTGCTCCATGTACTATACACTGAAATGCAAGTACAATACTTATATTCTAATTGATTTATTTTATAATGACACGGTAAAAATGAAAATAAACAATACTTCAGTAATAGCGTGCTGTGACACTTTTGTACTTTTATGTCTGATTTTATAAGCAAGTATTTTTTAAGTGAGGTGTAACTTGGGGCTAGCCACGAAAGGGGTACAGTAGTCTGGAAAGGTTGAGAGTCACTGTTCTAGGTTATTTTACCAGCTCTCCCAGTCATTGCCGTGTGACATTTTATATGTTACAAACCCTCAGCTTTAAAATAGGAACGATCCCTCTCTCCTGACCTTACAAGGCTCTTTTGAGGCTTTATTAGTGTTCATAAATTGCTTTTAATATTCTCAGCTGAAAGACCCTGAAGAAAAGCAAAGTATTATTACTTCTGCGGGGGACTTCTGAGGAGAGAGGTTAAGTTGGTGCCGCCTTGCTCAATTTAGTAAAACTCTTTAAAATCCTATTCTCAAAAGTAAGTTTATTTTCTGGATGCCGTTCCAGTCTTAATAAACTGAGTTACATAAATCACAGTTCTTAAAGTGAACTAAGCTGCCATCTAATCCTATCCCAATGGCTGCCTTGATTATAATATTAAGTGCTGTTGGAGGCATTCAACTGTAATGGTATTAAGGCAGCTTTTCAAATGTTGTTAGAGATAAAGGATGAAATGGATGAAAATTAAGAGAACCTGCAATTTAATAACCACTAAAAAATATCCCCCTTCAAAGCCATTTTTCCCAGGGAATAAATGAAAGGTCTGGAGCAAAATGTTTTGATGCCACTGATGGTTATCGTGAAAGCCAACATTGTTAGTGCAGCAGGCCCTAATGCCTAGCACAGAATCCGGAGCAGCTCCCTCGAGTACAGTACCTTTTGGGGACAACCTCAGGGCTACTGGAAACAGGACCTGAAATTTCCTGAGCACTTCAGAGTGGAGAGAACGGATGGCTTTGTGCTGTGGGACTTGTGGCATCTGGTTTAGTGTCTGGATCTACTACAGATTCCTGCACGATCCTGGGCAAATCATTTAATCTTTCTAAGCCCCCGATTCCCATGGTGATGGGGATGATGTATCCTTATCACAAAGCAGTTGTGATAAATTCAGTAATGACTGCAAGGTGACTTTATGCTACAGTGATTGAGGAACCTACAAGTACCTGCCTACAAATTACATTTCCTAAATTCAGGTGGGTGTTTGGGCACCTTTCTCTAGCTTCTGGTGTATTCCAAATTTTATCTGGGCCTATAGAGCCTCCAGTACTCAGTGTTTCAGCTAGCAATGCACTTGTAATCCAGTGCAAATCTGACACACGAGAGGACATAAATGTTTGTGCTCCAAATGATTAATAAAGTGGCCAATACAATCTGCAGTACCGTTTGACTTTCATCTTCCTTCAAGGAGTAACACACTGCACCATCCCCTTCCCCTTTATGCCACTTGCTGCATCATGCTAAGGGTCACAAGGATACTGTTTCAGCCTGTTTGCCGCCTGTGAGTGTAACCCACACACCTTCTGGGTGTGGAGTTCTGTCCATCTAGTGGCACCAAGACCACTTAGAGAGAGATCAAATGAGTGCGCTAAAGTCTTGGCTAAGAGCAAGTTAGCTTTTAGCTCATATGGTTGAGGTTTATGCACTAAGCTCCAGAGGCTCCAGGTTCAATCCCACCCACTGACGATCAGGGTCTGTCGACATTACACAAGCGGACCCAGATCTGTCAGTCTCCAGCAGCAGGGAAAAGCCCTGTCCCCTGAAGTTCCATCCTGTATTATCTGCCTCGCCTGTGACCAGCCGCTCGTCCCTCTCTCCTCACTCCACAGCTTTTCTGTGGGAAAATCCAAACATTTATTTCAAAGTTCTAGTTAAATTTGGCTCAGTAATGTCCATGTCCGACTCCCAGTTGTGTCCCAGGCTGTGTTTGCCTGTCAGGGAGACTGTCCTGTCAGCTTTGCTTCCCCATCTGTAGAGCCCTGCAAATCTGATATCTGCCAACCATGTTTGTGGATTGCGGCTCGGCTGTGGATGCAAATTTTGTATCCATGGAGGGCTCTACCCTTCTGTGGCATTGGTGGTGGCTGGTGTTCCTGCAGGCTTTGGGGAGCGAGCGAGGCCAAGAAAGCCAAAGGCAAAAGGAAGAGCCTCAGTCTCCTACTTTCACATTCTTTGTGGGCAGGGGGCAGTTCCCCCTTCTAGCCCAGTCCAGGTGCATTTGCTTCAGCCGCCTCCTTTCTGGGCGGGAAAGTGAGCAAAGAAGACTGGGAAAGAACTGGCTCTGGGGCAAGCAGCCCTCCTTCTCCTCAATCTCTGTGAGAAGATAAAGCCGGAAAGCAGCAAACCGGGTGGAAGAGCGAGTCTGAAACCCTGAGGCTGCGGCTCGAGGGAGGGTAATGGATGCAACATGGAGGTTGCCTACATCAGAAAGGGCAGTAAGGGACTTTGGGGCCCAGCTTCTGCCATCTCTACCACAGGCCTGTGCTCACATCCCAGGCAGGGGCCTCCAGAGGAATGCAAGCCTATCTGTTCCATGAATCAGAGAGGTAGCCGTGTTAGTCTGGAATAGCAGAGGTAACAAAGTCCTGTGGCACCTTAAAGACTAACTATAAAGTTTTGAAGCATGAGCTTTCGTGGGCTAATACCCACTTCGTCGGATGCATCCGACAAAGTGGGTATTAGCCCACGAAAGCTTATGCTTCAAAACTTTATAGTTAGTCTTTAAGGTGCCACAGGACTTTGTTATATCTGTTCCATGATACCCTAATAATAAGAAGGGGTAAAGCCACTGGGGAATCCAGTCTTGAACCCTAATACTTTCCTTCCAGGACTAAGAAACCCCATTTTGGGAGAGAAGACAGTAAAGCCAACATCGGGAGATCGCTAATCTCTCAAAAATATTTTTGGAGCGATGTCTGAGCCCAATTTCACTCCCTCCTCTGAGGCGGGATGGTAGAGACAAACTCTCAAAGAGGATGTATATAAATAAAATCAGCATCCGGTTCCCTTGCTCAGCTTCATGGAGTGCAGCATGGCAGATTAACACTGGGGGGGGGGGGGGGGGACAAGCCAAAGAGCTGTGCTGGTAACGGGTTTGTGTTCATCCAAATGAGGAAACATTTAAAAAAACCAGGAGTGCTTAATAAAAAACCCACCCAGAGGACTGACTGTTTCAGCCGAAGCACTGTGTTCAGTGAAACTCCTATGTTAGAGATCTGGGACTGCCTGAGACAAGCCATAGCTGTTTATGCCTCCTCGTGTTCCTTGGGAAGAGATTGTAATAGAGGAATGGCAATTCCTTGCCACACCTAAAAGACTAGCAAAATGTTGAGCTGTCATCACTTCTGGCCTTAAAGTCTGAACTTTAAAGGAAACTTAAAGGCCTCAACTGCTGCTGTGGGTCACCACGCCCTAGCTATTGGGCTGTTGTCCCTGGCTACCTCTGTGGGTCACCACGCCCAAAGTACAGATCACTGTTCTTAGATACTGCTTCAATTTGCCATGCCTTGCTGCCTCCACCACTTCTAACTCTTGCTTGCGGCTGCTGGCCATAGTGATAAGAGGGAGAGCAGCCCAAATGTGAAAGAACAAGCAGGCAGGAAGGGGCTCTTGGTTCCCATATGCTTCTTTGTAACCTCAGTGGCCTCTATTTTATAAGGTTGTACGGTTCCTCAGCATGAACCAGTCCAAATTCAACTTGATATTTCTGTCAAAGGTAAACATGGCTATTGTCCGTAGTGGCCAAGGTCTCACTGTTTCTAATGGGATCTATTTTACTTGAAAGAGTGGCCACTGCACTATCTGCAGACAGCCACGCCTGGGCAGTGTTACCTTTGGGCCTGAAAGCGCTTAGGTGGTGTCAGCCCCCCCCCCCCAATAAAATAAAATTCTGAAGTGTCATTTGACCCTCTATCTTGCATCAGTACATAGCCAGCAGTTCACTGTCAGAATTTTCTGCATTCTGTCTTCCTTCGCTCACAGGACAGGAAAGATCTCTGAGAAGATCACTTGGACATTCTTCTCCTTCGGCGCCCCTCTGAGTTCCCTGAAGTCATCTATAATCTGTGAGGTATCCCACAGTGCAGTGTCATTATGCCAATATGTACCATGTCCATGGCCTGTTAACGTCAGAAGCCTGTCTAATCTTAGAGTGATGTCTCATGTTTTAGCTCTGAGAAGAATACACACCATCCTGCTGTCTGCCTGTCCCTTGCAGAACATTCATCCATTCTTCTTAGTAAAGAATCCTCAACAAGGATCACCTGTCTTCCTTGGGTGGTTGAAGCTTGATTTCTTTTTTTCTTATGAGTTATACTGAGCAGCCATCCACAGATGTGTCCTCCACACCGCTTCATGCCATTTGACCAGCTGGATCTTCAGAGATATCTTGCACCGTTTCCACACAGAGGACCTGACATTGATTGGAAACTTTTAGCTGAGTGGAATTACTCCTAGTCCTCTTCTCTCTGATGGCAGCAACCTGCCCATCCTCTTCTGGTCCATCTTGAAGACAAATGAATCATCTAGAATAGAGAAATTGATATCCAAATATTCAGGTTTATTTTGTTAGGGAGACATATCCCTGTGCTCTGCTTTAGGATAAATTGTTATGAATTCACTTTAAAGTATAGTTGACACAATCTGTAATTTAGGAAAGTAGAATGGAATCATACTGGTGATGGACATTGTCTTGATTGAAGGGAACTCAGCGCTCCCTTGTTGCTAATGACTGACAGGTCTGATTCTGCCTCCAAGTTGTAAGTAGGTTGAAGTACTCCTTGTAACAGATCTATAGACATTATTACTCAAAGAAAGGAAACTTGTAGGTAGGCACGAATAAATTTTCCTATTCTAATGTCGTACCATGTGTGACCAAAGCAAATATTGTCAGCTAAAACCTTGTCTACCCTAGGAGGCTTTCGCTGGTATAGATGTACTAATATAATTACACTGACAAAATCCTTTATGGTGGATGCACGTAACTGGTATAAAATGGGTTATACTAGGGCTTTTATCCGTGTAGCTATCTTGGTAAAACTCCCACCATTTATTGACAGAGCTAAGTTGGTAAATTTCTCAGTGTAGACCACTCCTAAGTTTCAGTGAAACTACATTTACAGCTGAAGCCTACCCGTGGACATTTTATTTATTAAATTAAATTCTATGGGGCATTTCCTGTTCCTAGAGAGTGGTCAATGTTTGGGATTCCCTGCTCCAGAAGGGACTGGCAGAGCCCACAGCACTGAGAAATCAAGAAAAATAGACCAGTATTCCATATTTAGACACAACTGGTATCTCAGAGTATAAATGGGACTGGATACTTAGCCATGATAATTGTAGCTTATATGCACGGGCTGAGCTGGTTACCTAATTTGGGAAGATATTTTCTCATGGTATATTGGCAGGGACGTTGGAGATTTTTATTTTTCCTCTGCGACACTGAGTTGGGAGGGGGAGGGGGAACCATCCGTAGGATCTGCAGGGCATATCGCCCATTGCCTGATTTTCTGTGATTGCAGAGGTTGGGTTATGGGAGATGGGAACGTGCTTTCCATCTTCTGTTCTATGTTTATATTAGACACTAACATACTGGAATTAGATCAATATCTGTTTGAAAAGTCCTGTTCTATCACTAGTGCCTTAACTACAGTCAGGATTTCAAACGTGCCATCCCTGTGTAAAGATACGTACACTTGTCAGACCTTCAAACACAATGGTGATGAACACGATATGAGAACTTGGACTTGTAGGTTGATACTTGGTGAGATGCTGAAAGTGTAATTGGAGAACCCAGCTGTAGGTGCTTTTGCGAGACTTGTATGCAAAGTCTGAAATTGGAGATTGTACATTTATTTATTGTAGCTAAACATTAAAATGAAGCTCTAGATCCACTGCTCTTGTAACTGAAATTGAAAGAAGTTTGTGGTCCTTCATCTCTTGGTTGCTAAGCTTCAAGGAAATAGCACCCTTTTTAAGGCTGGCATCAAACCACATTTGGGGAGTGTGCAGACACAAGCAAACATCTAACAGAGATCAGAAGTTAAAGGTACACCCACAAGGAAAACTCCTCCTCCTCCTGTGCACCTATAGTTTCTCTCCGATGAATATTTGGGATGAGTGACATTTATGGCTGCAGTTGCATTTGGCAGCTGTATTTCCTGTAAATTACGAGTGACCATTCAATGCTATGTGACCTAGACATCTGCCTTTACCCAGTAGAGACACCTTTATTTCCAGTAAACGGTTAGTGATCATATGGTGCTGTATCATGACTCATATACTCCATAATATACAAAAAAGAATACAGGTGCCTCTGTAAGATATTATGGAGTATATGAGTCATGATACAGCACCATAAGATCACTAACAGTTTACAGGAAATAAAGGTGTCTCTGTTGGGTCAAGACAGATGACTGGGTCACAGCATTGAATGGTCACTCGTGATTTACATCGTGCCATCAACAAATTCCTACCCAAAAGCCTCTACAATTTCCTTTAAGCATGACTCTTGTGTTTTTGAATCCGATTCTCTATGTATTAAGCATGAGGTACAATTTATGGTGTCGGTTGGGGGGATGGATAGCTCAGTGGTTTGAGCATTGGCCTGCTAAACCCATTGTTGTGAGTTCAATCCTTGAGGGGGCCATTTAGGAATTGGGGGCCAAAAATCTGTTAGAGGACAGTACTTGGTCCTGCTAGTGTAGGCAGGGGACTGGACTCAATGATCTTACATTACAGCGGTTCTCAAGCTGGTGGTCGTGGGGCAATTCCCGTGGGGTCGCAAGCTCCCCGTGCCGCCGAAATGCCACTGAGTCAAACGCTTTTGCTTTCAGCGGCATTTCGGTGGACATGGTATGCGCTTCAAAGTGTCTGGTGGAAAAGTCACCGAAGTGAAAGTTTCCGGTTTCGGCAGCTTTTCGACAGACACTGTGAAGCACTCGACATGTCCATCAAAATGCCGCCGAACCCGGAAGTGTTCCATTCAGCGGCATTTCAGTGGACACGGGTCGCGGCGGCCCACGGGGACGGGAAAAAGGGTTGCCGCCCCCACGAGTTTGAGAACCATCGCCTTACAAGGTCCTTCCAGTTCTATGAGATAGGTGTATCTCCATATATTTTTTTACTATTTTATATATTTTTATAAATATAAAGCTCTAAATAGCCTATGACATTTTTCATGGAAATACCATCTCTTTATTGAATAATTATATCTATAAAATAAAATTTAACAACCCACAAAATGTCCTGTGTCTAAGCATTACCATAATATACATAATAATGTTCTAATGACACACAATAAACCTATATGGGAAATAAATCCCACTAAGTACAGACTGAAAAACCAACCCAGAAATCCTTCCCCAGGCAAAAACTGATAGGCACATTACTGGAGAAAGAAACTTTTGTGGAGAAGGCCCTGCCTCCAATGCACTCACGCTGATCACCATTTCCAGAGCTACTGATACGTAATGCTGTGATGGAAGGGATTGCAGGAGCTGATCCCTTAGATCGGCCCAGGTTAGGACCTGACCCTTTATTTTTTGTCAAGATTTGCTGCTGTCCTAGAAACCAGCCAGTTTTACTTTATGCTTGTGGGCCTGGAACACTAAAATATCCCAGTGTATTCCTGCCCCAAACCCTGTTCTTGCTTCTCCAAATGCAAGACGTGGCACGGGACAGTGAGATGGAAATTCTTGTGGTGGGGGCTGCCTAATGCCAGTGTTTTCTCCCCAAACAGAGTTCTGTCGAATTGATGAGCCGTTGTGCCATAACGAAGATGAGCAGCTCAGCTTTGAAGCGGTCTGCAATATCCACAAGCAGATGGACGATGACGCCAATGGCAACGTGGATGTAGAGGAGAGCGACGAGGTTAGTGCACATCTGCCCTTCCTCTTCAGAAGGGAAGTTCTACTTTGGATATCACTGCGGGGCGGGGTGGCCAAAGATCAGCCGATAACATTTTCCAGAATAGTTGTTGGCTGCTTTCATCTTCAGCCTGCAGAGACTGCAGCTCCCACAATGCCATAATAAGAGACGAGTCCTTGTTCTGAATAGAAGAGACAGGCAAAAGCACAAAGATGCGACTTGCCAAAGGTCAAGAGAACCTAGGTCTCTTGACTCCCCAATGCAGTACTTTATCCATCAGGCCACACTACCCCCAGTCCAATACAAGCTCTATCCACTAGACCCTGCTACCTCCTCGAGGCAGTGCAGTAGAGCTGAGCTCTGTGCACATGCTGTCAGCCTGGAAGTGCTTTGGAAGGAGGTGGGGTCATAAACAGGGAAGTTGGATCCTTTGAAAGGAAATTACAAACGTGTAATCTGCAGTTTCTGCGTTGTGAAGTGAAGCCTTTGTTTTCTCCATTGTGACTGGTTTGGTCTATTTACTGGGATGTTAGCTCTTGTACAGTGCTCTGCCTGCTGAAAGCTCTCTGCTAATATCGGACTGACTAATCCTCCCAACAGTGAGTTTCTCGCCCCCCACCCCAGTGAGGGCATATGATCCCCGTTTTGCAGATAAGGAAGTGGAGGCACAGGGAATTTAAATACTTGCCTGAGCCCACACAGTAAATCTGTGCGTCACACAAGACCGTAAGAATGAAGCAGCTCTTTCCTTTAAAAATATTCGCTGCAAAGAATAGACTCATCAGTCCAAAATGTGAAACTGTGTCAATCCAGAGCCAGCATCTGCCCTCCTAGCTTGCTGGGGCAAGTTGTTCTGTCATTACAGAGCTGCTCTTTATTTGTCTCAGTTTCACTGCCCAGACTAATCAAAGAGTTCCCTTCTGAATTCCCCTGTCACTGTGAGGAAAACCTCTCTAGTGTCCCTTTCCCTTGTCTCAGATGACTTTTTATAAACTCTGGCGTTCTAATCCTGGCTCTGCCGCTGACTCATGGTATGGGCTTGGGCCAGTTCACTTGTCTGCCTCAGTTTCCCCGTGTGTAAAATGGGGACAATACCCATACGTTGAAAGAACTGAGGATTAATTAGTGGGTTTTGTATAGCATGTTGAATGTGCTAGATAACATATAAATGCTATGTAAAGTATTGTTAATCTACAAATTAGTTTGCATAACTGGAGGGCGGGATTTGATGCAAGGATCTGTCTTGTGTGTTCCTTGTATTGTCACTTTTCTCTAGCCTCTGTGTGCTACTGTAATATAAATTATTATTATTATTATTACTCTCCCCGTGGACTCAGTCCCGGATGGTTTTCTGAGCTTTCTCAACCCCTGGCTTGGCTGTATTTTGACAATGCCCCATTACTACCATCTCGTTTAAAACCCTTTAAATATCCAACTAAATATGTGATCCAGGCCCTCTTGTCTTGATTATGAATCACTGCTTCTAGTCTATTAAAAATGCAGCTGCTAAGATAGTATTCCTTATCCACTGACCTGACCACGTCACCCTCTCTCTGTGAACCCTCCACTGGCTTCTCTACTCCACAATGATGATGTCAAATACTTCTTGTCTTCACCTTCAAGGCTCTCCCTAAATCTGTCCTCTGTGCTTTGCTGACCCTGGTGTCATGTTGCATGCCACTCTTTCCACTCCTTCAGTGACACCAATCTTGTTGCCTGGTTTGTCTGCTTCTTGCACAGCTGTCCTTGTGGTTTTTTCCATGCTACACTTACACCGTGAATGCCCTCCCAGAGCTAATCTGTAAGGCCATCTCCCACTCCAAGTCCCTCTTTAAGACCCACTTCTGCTACGATAGCCAATTAATATAGTTACTCAAAGGAGATTTGATAGAAAACACACACGCAAACAACTTTAGGCACATAAGGCTTCCTATTCTGTTACGCCACAGACTAGCTCTCATTAGTAACTGTATGCTCTTTTTGAAGTTCTCTGCCATCTTCTCCCCATGCCTGGGCCTTGATAACTGTTTAGTTATCCTTCCATTCTGTCATGTCTCCTATTTAGTTTGTAAGCTCCTTGGGGCAGGACTCATGTCTTCCATGGTATTCTCTGGGCTGTTTTTCCTGGGAATTTCAAGATGGCTGTGACAGCACTACAAAACAGGCCATTAGAAAATAAATATATAGAAAAAAATTACACACCCCAATGTACAGAGGAGAATATTTCCTTATTATTTTGTATGTGCAGGTGGATAAACACTGAGTTTTCACTTGGAAATGATAAAAGTTTTGTATTTCAGCCAACTGAAATGGCTGATTTTCATTGGGTTGCCCACCTACAACTTGGCTGTGAATTTAAACTCAGCTAAAAGATGAGAAATTACAGCATCCTTTAGTCCACTAGCTAGACTGTCTTCCTCCATCTGTTCTGCTCAACTGTAGGTCAGTCACAGCCTCGGCCTCTCTGCCATGAAGAATTTGTCTTTGTCATCATATTTTCTGTGGCTTGATGAAAGAGAACACCAGAAACCATCAGCGGCATCGACTTAGTTCTCAATTTGAGGCTCAATTGCACATTCCTGCCTGCTGTGAAAACTGTTGGAAATAAGCCTAAATCCTTCCCTTACACTTTTTTGTGCCAAGGACTGCTAATGATGCAGGGTTAGTTTAATTGTCTATCCTGCTCTCTCTCTCTCTCCCTCTCCCCCTCTCTCCCTCTCCCACTCTCCCTCTCCCTAATGCCTGGGTAACCGGATTTGCAGACCATTGACCTTTCATATGTCAAGAAGATGACATAGCTACAAGAGAGGAAAGTCGGCCTTTGTGATACAGAGACATGTTGCTCTAGTGTTTAAAGGTCCCTTGCACGTCACTGAAGCTGTGAGAAGAGTTTTACCCCATGCTTTCCTCTGCCAGACGCAGTCAACTCTGAGGAGGCAGGTTATAGGGCAGACTCTGAGGTTTGTTACTTGAGATGACTTCTCTGAGAAACCCACAATGGATTAGTAAAGCTTTCTCAAAGCCTGGAAGTTAGTTAGTTGTAACATGCAAAGGCAGATTTTCAGCAGGAATGTAGCTTTGTGCTTCTTGCAAAGAAATCTGGGGCTCTGATATTTTTTTTTTTTTAAGTGGGGTGGGTTAGCTTTGCAACATGCCCAGATAGGGAATAAACATGAGGCTTTGTTGGGATCGGGTTATGAGAGTCTCTTTGGGAATGATTTATATCAGACTGGCAAATCTCACCTCAGGTATCCCAGCTGATCTCATCTGGAGAAGTAAAGCACAGAGAGAGAAGAGCATCTCTCACACCCAGGACCCAACCATAGCAATCGTGGTAATCGTAGCATAAATTGTACCTGGAAACAAACTGGAAGCTAATGCAGTCAGGGGAGCACATGGCAAAATGTGCCACTCCATGTGAGAGTCACCAGTAAATCATCAGCTTCGTTCTGCACCAGCTGAGGTCTCAAAAGGGTCATCACATTCAGCCTGTGCAGAGCACATAGAATGAATCTACAGCAGACTCTTGATTTATCCAGGATTGGGTGAACCAGGATGTGGATTAACCAGGATGTCAAATATATATAGATATATACGCAACTCGCAGAGCCGGCTCTGGCTTTGTTGCCGCCCCAAGCACGCACACACACACACACACACAAACACACAACAACAACAACAACAAAAACCCCACCAGGGCGCAACCCCCTCGAGCACCCTCCCCCCCCCATTTCCTTTGGATGATGATTATCCGGGATTTTATTAACCAGGATTTATTTTTTCCCGATCATTGTGGATAATCGAGAGTCTACTATACTCTGGAGCTGACAAAGGCATGGCAAGGTAGTAAATTCCACATCTGAGAGGGAAAAGGGCACCCTCTTAGCCAAAGTTTAGAACTCCTCCAGAGCAAACATTCTGTGATGATTATTTAACTCCTTTGAATCTTTCCTTTCAAGTTGGCCCCTTTACAATTTTGGTTATTCTTCCCTGACTTCCCTTCAGTTGACATACTCCTTTCCAAAACTGATGATTTAACATCAGGGACCATCTTCTGATTCAAATTTGAAAAAGCAGCAGAGCTAAATATTAATAATTTTTCCTTTTATCAAGGTTTTGAATTTGTATCCGCTCTCAGAATCCAAGTGATTTGCTTGTTGACTTTACTTTTAGAATAGCTTGCATTGTTTGCATTTTGTGTGCAAATATTGTTGTATGCAAATATTTCTATGTAAATATGTCTTTCTGTAGATACGTATTGATCTTTTGCAACTGCAGGAAACGTATTGTCATCTCTGTTTGCTTATTGGCAGAGTTAAGTATTGCAAAGTGCTGCGATTCCAAACTTCACCATGCAATGTAACACCTCACTAGTAGATGTAATTCATTGCCATTGGAGAAGCTTGCATGGAAATCTGTGTCAGGAGCGTAAAACACTTGTAAATTGTGTGATCCATGCTAACCTGCCAGGATACATCTATACCTGAAGCTAGACTTGCCTGTTGAGTCATTGTTCTCCATCTTTCAAGGCTCTATGGTCCTCCTTATTTTGTCATGTATTTAAAACTTTTCTTCATTGGCGGCTGGAGGCCAGCTCCTGGTCTATTTGAATGGATATAAATACTCACAAATGTGAACCTATATGGTTGTGTTTTAATCTTCAGATTAAATACAGTACTTGTTCAAAGACTCAAAAGGAATTTCAAAAAATGTTTAAGTCCATCAGAAGCAGGAAACTTGCTAAACAACCAGTGGGGCCACTGGACGCTTGAGATGATAAAGGAGCACTCAAGGACAATAAGGCTATTGCGGAGAAACTAAGTGAATTCTTTGCATCAGTCTTCATGTTTGAGGATATGAGGGAGATTCCCAAACCTTAGCCATTTTTTTTCAGATGGCAAATCTGAGGAACTATCCCAGATTGAGGTGTCCTTAGAGAAGGTTTTGGAAAAAATTAGTAAACTAAACAGTAATAAATCACCAGGACCAGATGGGATTTTCCCAAGAGTTCTGAAGGAACTCAAATGTGAAATTTGCAGAACTACTAACTGTTGTCTGCAACCTATCATTTAAATCAGCTTCTGTGCCAAATGGCTGGAAGATAGCTAATGTGACACCAATTTTTGAAAGGGGCTCCAGAGGAGACCCTGGCAATCACAGACCGGTAAAACTGACTTCAGTACCGGGAAAACTGGTTGAAACTGTAGTAAAGAACAAAATTCTCAGACACACAGATGAACATAATTTCTTGGAGAAAGGGAGGAATACTTGTAGCACCTTAGAGACTAACTAGTTTATTTCAGCATAATCTTGCGTGAGCTATAGCTCACTTCATCGGATTCATAGAATGGAACAGAAGTAAAATGCATTTATACACACAGAAAGAAAAAGAAAAGAAAGAAAAAAATGTACATTAGCATACCAATTCTAAGAGGGCTGTTAAATGTAGATGGTCCATTATCACTAGGAGGAAGATTTCTTGGGGAATAATGAACATAGTTTATGTAAAAGGAAATCATGCCTTACCAATCTACCAGAATTCTTTGAGGGGGTCAACAAGCATGTGGACAAAGGGGATCCAGTGGATATTGTGTATTTAGATTTTCAGAAAGCCTTTGACAAAGTCCCAAGTAAGCAGTCATGGGATAAGAGGGAAGGTTATGTCATGTATTGGTAACTGGTCAAAAGATAGGAAACAAAGGGTAGAAATAATTGGCCAGTTTTCAGAATGGAGAGAGGTAAATAGTGGTGTCCCCCGGGGTCTGTTCTGGGACCAGTCCTACACTACATATTCATAAATGATCTGGAAAAAGGGGTAAACAACAGTGAGGTGGCAAAATTTGCAGATGATACAAAACTACCCAAGATAGTTAAGTCCCAGTCAGACTGCGAAGAGCTACAAAAGGATCTCACAAAACTAGGCGACTGGGTAACAGAATGGCAGATGAAAGTCAGTGTTGATAAATGCAAAATAATGCACATTGGAAAATGTTACCCCAGCTATACATATAAAATGATGGAGTCTAAATTAGCTGTTCCACTCAAGAAAGAGATCTTAGAATCATTATGGATAGTTCTCTGAAAACATGCAGTCAAAAAAGTGAACAGATTGTTGGGAATAATTAAGAATGGGATAGATAAGACAGAAAATATCATATAAATCCATGGTACACCCACATCTTGAATACTGTGTGCAGATGGGGTCTCCCCATCTCAAAAAAAGATATATTTGACATGGGAAAGATTCATAAAATGGCAACAAAAATATTAGAGGTATGGAACGGCGTCCGTATGAAGAGAGATTAAAAAGACTGGGACTTTTCAATTTGGAAAAAAGACGACTAAGGGAGGCGTTCTAGAGGTCTATTAAATCATGACTGCTGTGGAGAAAGTAAATAAGGAAGTGTCATTTACTCCTCATAACACAAGAACTAGGGGCCACCAAATGAAATTAATAGGCAGCAGGTTTCAAACAAGCAAAAGGAAGTATTTTTTTACACAACACACAGTCAACCTGTGGAACTCCTTGCCAGAGGATTTTGTGAAGGCGAAGACTATAACAAGGATCAAAAAAAGGCTAGATAAATTTACAGAGGATGGGGCCACCAATGGCTATTAGCCAGGATGAGTGGGGAGGGTATCCATCAGCTCTGTTTCTCAGAAGCTGGGAATATGTGGTAGGGGATGGATCTCTTGATTACCTGTTCTTTCCATTCCATCTGGGGTACTTTGCATTGGCCACTGTCGGAAGACAAGATACTGGGCTAGATGGACCTTTCTTCTGACCCAATATGTCCGTTCTGTTCTTCTAGGACATGAGATTATCCTGAGAATAACTGTAGTATGTCAGGACATTTCAGTAAATTTGTGTGAAAACGACTGAGGCAATTGTCCATTCGGACAATGCCACTGTTGTACCTATCCACAATTGATACCAGGAGCAAAGGCTTGGCCTGAGAGACCCTCTGAATTGGTGTGGACAGAAGGGAAACTGGAAAAACCTTCAGTAGCTCACACATCAGGGAAGCTGGACAATCCAGCCCTCTAGTTTGATGGTAAACTGTGACATCAAAGGGAATGGGAGCTATTTGTTTCGTGTGTGTGGAAGTACACATAATAATGTAGGCCAAGGGAAGTTCTCTAGCGCGATCCCTGTGAGCCCTAGTTAGTTGACCTGAGCTCTAAGACTCACTGACACCGGGTTTTGTTTTTTTTGCTTTGTAGACATAATCTGGGTTGCGGTCTGGCTTTCCAGGTTCTGTTGAAGATGGCCTTATTTTTACA
This sequence comes from Sternotherus odoratus, assembly GCA_032164245.1. Classification (NCBI taxonomy): domain Eukaryota; kingdom Metazoa; phylum Chordata; order Testudines; family Kinosternidae; genus Sternotherus; species Sternotherus odoratus. The sequence goes on from JAVMKO010000001.1 coordinate 296,296,953, forward strand.
TAATAGAAGAGGCCGTAGTCCTGAGGCCTGACACTTTGTCACATAATCAGAGCCTTAGAATTGCTTTCCAATTCCATAGTGCGCAAATTGGGAGTCAGTTGCTGGATTGTAGTGAAATATCCCTAATGGTAGGAAGGCCCTGTTTCGGAGTCAGTTGCCTTTCTGTCCATCTTCAATAGTTTTTCCTCTGTTAGCTTTCTTGAACTAGTGAGTGGGGGAAGTCAGGGATGATTTTGAAGATTGAGTGCAGTCACCTCAGTGAGAATTCGTACATACATCTTCAACAGATATTCTGAAAGGCCGGCAGGCCTGAAAGTCCTCCTGCTGGCATTTTTGGCATGTAGAGTTATCCCTCCACTCTGCTTGCTCCATTCTTGTGAGCAGGCTTGAGTTGCAAAACTATGGGGGAGTCTTAATGTCTGCGTGCTCATGAGTGCAAATGAAACCCGGTGTTCTGGCTTTGTAGTGCGTTCGTGTTTGCTCACTTGAGAAATGGGGATTTTATCCACACCGCAGCCATCTTTTCCATGGGGGATGTAATTGACACATTTTTTTTCTAAGTTAAGGTCTGTTTTTATAAAAAAACTATATTTAAGATCAGTGAAAATTTGTCTGTCAACCTTAAATTGTCCTTTTAAAGCATCATTGTTGTTTCCCTTTGTGGAGATGAATTTTCATCAAGTTTAAAGATGATAGCAGTGACCCCAATTAAAGAGAGCCCTGGCTCTTATGGGAAAACCCTTCTAATTAGCAACCTATTTGTGATCATATTCAATCAAAGGTGGTCCCAGTTCTGTTTAAGGACAGCTATGCCATATGATTTAATTGAACAAACTTTAGTTTGTGGGATGTTTCTTCTATTTAAGTTACAGGTCTGTAGTGAGCAAAATATCTGCAGCCAAGATTTGTAGAGCCAGATACAAAATTTGTATATGTGTCCGATCCCCGATCTGCAGTAATGATCTGTGGATATCCACAGATTTGCAGGGCTCTAGATACAAAATTTGTATCTGTATCTGATCCGTGATCCACGAAAATGGTCTGCGATATCAGCATCCATGGATGCAGATACCTGCGGATATAAAGCAGCCTTGTGAAGAGGTAGATGAACTTTTCGCAATGTTTGGCAGCCAAAGGGTTAAAATGTGTAATGAGATTATGCAAACATGTGAATTGATTTATAATTATGCATTTTTTCCTTAAGGTGCCACATAATTTCTCTCAAAAATCTGAAATTCTCATTTTAAAAATGTCTCTGAAGCTTGTGGTTGCAAAGAAAACTTTGTGAACCTAAAGTAACCATTATAGTGATGTCAGAGTCTGCAGAAACAATAGTTCTGATCAATATTGGACTTGCTCCCATTTAGCTACCCTGGGTGTTAATGTTGAAGTCTAGTGGTGATACCTCAGAGAGTTGTGAAAGGGTAGCATTCTGATGCTATTTATCAGTAACTTTTTAGTTACCGTGACTTGAACAATTTCATTCACATATTGCACATGATCTGTGTGGCCATATGCTAGAACCGAGGTGGGTAACCGTTCAGAAGTGGTGTGCCGAGTCTTCATTTATTCACTCTAATGTAAGGTTTTGCATGCCAGCAATACATTTTAATGTTTTTAGAAGGTCTCTTTCTGTAAGTCTATAATATAGAACTAAACTATTGTTGTATCTAAAGTAAATAAGGTTTTTAAACTGTTTAAGAAGCTTCATTTAAAATTAAATTAAAATGCAGAGCCCCCCAGACTGGTGGCCAGGACCCAGGCAGTGTGAGTACCTCTGAAAATCAGCTCACATGCCGCCTTTGGCATGCGTGACATAGGTTGCCTACCCCTGTGCTAGAAACTAGGAGCTCCCATTTTTTCTTTGCACCTCCCCCATCCAAGCCCCTCACTTTATTGAAATCCTCAAGTTGTCTGTTAGCCATGATGGTCAGAGGATATAACCCCATGCTCTGGGTGTCCCTAACCTCTGATTGCCAGAAGCTGGGAGTGGATGACGGGATGGATTACCTGTTCTGTCCATTCCCTCAGAAGCACCTGGCATTGACCGCTGTTGGAAGACAGGATGCTGGGCTAGATGGACCAGTGTGGCTGTTCCTATGGAACCTGTTCACCCCTTAATGCGGCGGTTCTCAAACCGAGGGTCGCGACCCCTTGGGGGGTCGCCAGCCACCTCCCGAGGGGTCGCGAGCCCCTAGCGCCGCCGAAAAGCTGCCGACTCGATCACGTCCACATTTGGCGGCTTTTCTGTGGACATGCCGAGCTATTTCGGGAGCACGTGGCATGTCTGCCGAAAATAGCCGCCGAATGCAAAAGTGATCAATTCGGCGTCTTTTCGGCGTACATACAAGGGTCCGCCACACCGAGGAAGAAAGGAAAAAGGGGTCGCGGTTCTCAATAGTTTGAGAACCGCTGCCTTAATGTAAATGCTTTTTCTGCACAGTGCTAGCCAGGTTCTTAGTCCCCTGTTTCTTTTCACATGTACAGATGATGTTCACTTACATGTGCTGCCATTTGACAGCTCTTGCTGTGTTTCATAATTCTCATTCCAGTTGGTTTTGAACGCTAAATGACTAAAAGAAAGTATAACAGTGCAGAGGGGCTGTTGACTGCTCGTCATTCCCTGTAAGGGTAATTCTTTTCATCATGCTTCCATATTGTATGCTCTCTTCTTCGGATTATTTTTGACATTGAGATCGCTTTAGAGGAGTTTGTTGGCTACATTGTGAAGCTGCCATAGAGAGGAGTGTATATTTATCTGTGAAGGTATCACATGCATATTTATCTGTGAAGTTATCAAACTTGCCTCTGTTGCCTCTTTGTGTTCTGTAATGTGATGGCAACACATTCTGTGCTTCCTGTGTACTTGGTGACCTTCTCTGCAAACAGCAACAGAAAGGAAAATCTAATTTTAACACTCAGAGCTTCCATTTTTCATACTTTAACTGCCTTTAATGTGTCAAAGTAGTTAGTTTGCCTGAAAGATGCAATAGGAAATAAAGTTGTAGTGTATTGTGCTTCTACTCTTTGTGCAGGTCACTAGTAGGTCACCTTAATAGCTTGTCAGAGGAGTGGGAGTCTTATAACACAGTCAAATCTGGCTCTCTTCTTCCATGAGAGAAGTTGAAAATCCCATACAACACTGTCCTCTTCCGAGAGTACTTGGAAATCTGTTTTGACAGTGCTCTGTTTAAGGAAAGCGGAGAGATCACTTTTCCTTTCTGTGCTCCCTGAGCTAAATATACAGAGCAACAGCTGATCTCCTGTGTCCCTGGGGGTGTTTACAGGCACTCTTAGCCCGTTGTGGCAACTCCAGATGACATTGCTGCATACCCCATGTAGGTCACAAATCAAAAAAAGGGGAAATAGATAAGTTTGCATCTTTTGCTTTGCTCCCTTCTTTGGCTCACCTGTTTACTAACTTAAAGCTATTCTTCCTCGAATGGGAGTGATGGCTTATTGTCCTCTGACGTTCATAACCGTGATAGAGCAAAACTAATACTGCTGAGAAGTACTGAAGGGAGGAGCTGATGTTACACGGTGTGGGGGTCAGATTTCCCCCCCCCCCCAGCCTTTGTAACTTCAAAATGTTCAATATGGTCTTTTCACCACAATTCAGCAGAGCTATTCTGAGCAAAAAATAAATGTTAAGAATATTGTATAGTATACACTGTGTGTCTACATATCGACTTGTGTAAGTGCAGCATCAGCGCCTAATACATTTGAAAACCGAGCATTGTAAGTCCCTTAGAGTTCTGCCTAATTTTACTAATAACCACCAAAGAGAGTCTGTTTTTTCTCTTTCATGAAAGTGCCTTTGTGGATCATCACCCTGGGAGTCCTGTGTGGATTAATGAAATATAGTTGATCAAGCTCAAACCACATGAATTGACACACGTTTCAATTGACTGCACATATAAGGTAGAAGAGAGGTTCTGGAGGCCAGATGTAGGCTGCTAGGTAAGAGAGAGAAGTCCAGGACCTCACTGGTGCCATTCTCTGAAATGCTTCCAGTTCCACATGCAGGGCCAGTCAGACAGGCAGAATTGCAGGGTCTCAATGTGTGAATGAGATGATGATATAGGGAGAAGGGATTGAAGTTTATTAGGAAGTGGGGAACCTTTAGGAGTTTAGGGAAAGGAGGAGCTTGTATAGGAAGGCTGGGCTCCACCTAAACCAAAATGGGACCAGATTGCTGGCGTGTAAAATTAAAAAGGTTGTAGTGGAGTTTTCAAAACTAAGAGTTTGTGGAAGACTGAGGGATGTGAAGGAGCACATGGTTTGGATGGAGATATCTCTTGAGAGAGGGTCTATTAACTGGGATTCTCTATATCCTACTAAAGAGGAGACGCTAGAAGTTGATAAAGTACAGGTACAAATGGAAGAGAAACAGTCAAACGAAAAAGAGTCCCATTCAATTACATCACATAATGGCAGACTGCTGAAACGTGACAGGATGTGAGGGAAGTTCCCACACCTGAGCCATTCTTTGTAGGTAACAAATCTGAGGAACTGTCCAAGATTGAGGTGTCAGTGGGCGAGGTTTGGAACAAATTGATAAACTAAATAGTAATGAGTCACCAGGACCAGATGGGATCACCCAAGAGTTCTGAAGGAACTCAAATCTGAGATTGGAGAACTATCAGCTATGTAACATATTACTTAAATCAACTTCTCTACCAGCTAATGTGACACCAATTTTTGAAAATGCTCCTGAGGTGATCCCAGTAGTCCAGGCCAGTAAACCTAACTTCAGTCCTAAAGAACAGAATTCTCAAACACAAAGATGAACACAATTTGTTATTGAAGAGTCAATACAGTATTACAATAGATGTACTCCTGGGCGAATTCAGAATCGTGCCTGCTGACGTTCGTGATAAAAATACGTTTATGACTCTCTAGCTCTGCAGAGTCAACCTCCAGCCTTCATCAGTACCTAACACCTGATTGCCGTTGGCACTGTTGGTGAGAGGACACTGACAGGCTACCATTACATCCGCTCTTTTGCCTATGACTCCGATATTGAAGAGAGTATCCGCTTTGGATGACCTTGATTTTAGAATCAAGGGCTAAAGATTTCTTATTAAGTCCCTGTTTACAGTGGTGTAGCTTTTGGAAACTGGTTTAAAGTTGGTTATGTTCTAACGTAGGTTTGTAATTTGTTCAGTATTTTGATTTACAGAAAAAACAGGAACAAAAATTGCAGAGTTGGGTTAGATGCATACTTGCATGTCTGCTTAAAAGGGTCACATTATCTAATTATAGGTACCTAATAATATAGTCAGGCATTTTGCTAGATGAATTGCCACTGGTCCTGCACACTTGTTTTTGTGCTTTTGTTTATTCACAATAATCTGTTCTGTCAGGCAGTGCCTATAGGCCATATTAATGTCCATGCATTCGCAGTCATGTACAGCTGAGCTCGCAATTGCTCGTTTTACACATGCAACTCAGGCCTATCTTTTTGAAACTGTAGCTCTTGGTTTCCAACTGCTCTGTGTGAGCTTTGAAGCAAAGCAGGAAAGAGGCTTGAGGGAAAAGTTTTGTGAAGTAAAGCTGGAACTCTTTGGGCAACTTGACCCTAGGGACTTGGTAGTAAAGTGTCTGACATACCAGATCTGTATTTCACATTGTCTGAGGTGATGTCTCTGTCAGTTGACAGAGACCTGCAAATCAAAACTGGTCATAATCACATATTTTTGTCCTGTTGCACTGGAGTAGTTTACATTTCTTGCTATGACATACAGCTGAATGCCTAGGGCACTGTAATCCAAATAAAAGAAAAGGGTTGGAGTCCAGAAAGCCTGAATAGTTTTCATATTACTTGCAAAAGAAAGGAAATATATTTTTAAAGTAATGTATTGGATACAACCTGATTTGCCTTCCCACAAATAGAACTTTCCAAATGTACTTGAGAGGATGTTCATGTTTAGCCACTTCAGCATAACCTGTCCAGAGCAGGGATTTGAAGCCCACTAACCTGATGCTACTGAGTCTCAGGGCTGAGCTACACTTGGGGAAGGGGTGTGTGTGTCTATCCAGCAGGTACTATAGACGTACCCCAAGTTTTTGTCAAGTTCAGTCCAATTTATTTCATTCTCAAAATGAAGTTCTCCTGGTTAGTTTTCTCAGGGGGCTCCAGAAAAGTTGAACATATCAAGAAAGTAATAGATCACCAAATCCTCTTCTTCCTTGGTTGCTTCTGTTGATTAGGTGGTTTTAAGTATTGCTCATTGGACTAAAGGTCTCTTGTGTACATGACTTGTATGGTATAAAATCACTGCTGGTAAAATGTGCAGATGACACAAAATTTAGTGGAGTGGTAAATAATAGCAGTTATGTAGTGTAATCTGGATCACTTGGGCTCACCTGAACAATACGGCCAAATACAAGATCCTGCATCTAGGAACAAAGAATTTGGGGCGTACTTAAAAGATGTGACGCTGTCTGCAGTGAGACTGAACGTAGGGATAATGGTAGACAACCAAGCGAACACTGGCTCCTAAATAAGGGGGCTAATGCACCTGCTAAATGTATAAATATAAGCAGGGCAGGTTAAAGTAAGAGCAGGGTGATGGGATTATTTCTGTAAACAGTATCAATAAGACCATCACTGGAATACTATGTCTGGCTCTAGTATCCATGCTTCAGAAAGGATGGTGACGTTGAAAAGGATTCAGAAAAGAGTAACAAGATGATTCCAGGTCTGGAAAACCTGCCGTATGGTGAGACATTTAAGGTTAAGTGGTGACTTGATCATGGATACCAAGTACTTACATGGAGAAGAGATTTCTGATAGTAGAGGTCTCTAGCAAATCTAGCAAAAAAGGCAAACTGCGATCAAATCCTGAAGCTTGAAGCTTGACATATCCAGACTAGAAATAAGGTGTAAATTTTTAACAGTGAGGGCAGCTAACCATTGGAACAACTTACGAAGGGATGTAGTGGATTCTCCATTCCGTGAAGTCTTTAAACCAAGAATGGGTATTTTTCTGAGAGAGGTGAGATGACACAAACAGAATCACAGAATCCTTGACATGAAGGGCTGGAAGGGACCTCGAGAGGTCATGTCTAGTCCCCTGTGCTGAGGCAGGACCAATTATACTTAGACCATTCCTGACAGGTGTCCAGCCTGCTCTTAAAAAAGTCAATGATGTGGATTCCACAACCTTCCTGAGAAGTTGTGTGTTTGCTGAAAAAAGTACTGGGTGATTTTCTATGGTTTCTGTTATGCAGGATATCTGACTGAACGGTCATTAAAAATCCATGAATTAATGACGGACTACTTTGTATTCTTTTTCTAGTTCCTGAGGGAAGACTTAAATTATCATGACCCAACAGTCAAACATAGCACCTTCCATGGGGAGGATAAACTCATCAGCGTGGAAGATCTCTGGAAGTCATGGAAAACATCCGAAGGTAAAAATTCTCATATCTAAACACTTGATGCATCCTTTTTGTTTGTGTTTTCACCAGAAAGATCATGGTTGGTTCTAGCCTCTTCTGTTACTTTTTGCATGGACTTAGTTTTCCAGGGGGATAAGAGAAGCACAAATGAAATAGCTGGAGTGGTCAATTGAAGCAGAAAATTATTGAGTGGATACAGAAAACAACAATACAGTTGCATTCAGCACCTTAGTAACAGCCAGATGATAAGTAACATGCTCTCTAGAGGAACCCCACAGAAATCATCTAAATGTGAGGACTGTTTAGACTGTGGAATTGTTTTCCAAGGGCAATGTTGATAGCCCCATTGAATAGCCCAATCATAGAATACAGAGTTGGAAGCGACCTCAGGAGGTCATGTAGTCCAACCCCCTGCTCAAAGCAGGACCAACACCTACTAAATCATCCCAGCCAGGGCTTTGTCAAGCCAGGCCTTAAAAACCTCTAAGGAAGAAGATTCCACTACTCATAGACTTTAAGGTCAGAAGAAACCATTATAATCATCTAGTCTGACCTCCTGCACAACGTAGACCACCTGCCTAGGTAACTCATTCCAGGACTTCACCACCTTCCTAGTGAAAAAGTTTTTCCTACTATCCAATCTAAACCTCCCCCACTGCAACCTGAGACATTACTCCTCGTTCGGTCATCTGGTACCACTGAGAACAGTCTAGATCCATCCTCTTTGGAACCCCTTTTTGGGTAGTTGAAAGCAGCTATCAAATCTCCCCTCAGTCTTCTCTTCTGTAGACTAAACAATCGCAGTCCCCATAGCCTCTCCTCATAAGTCATGTGCTCCAGCCCCCTAATAATTTTTGTTGCCCTCCGCTGGACTCTTTCCAATTTCTCCACATCCTTCTTGTAGTGTAGGCCCAAAAATTGGACACAGTACTCCAGATGAGGCCTCACCAATGTCGAATAGAGGGGAACAATCATGTCCCTCGATCCGCTGGCAATGCCCCTACTTATACAACCCATTAGCCTTCTTGGCAACAAGGGCACACTGTTGTCTCATATCCAGCTTCTCATCCACTGTAACTCCTAGTCCTTTTCTGCAGAACTGCTGCCTAGCCATTCGATCCCTAGTCTGTAACAGTGCATGGGATTCTTCCATCCTACGTGCAGGACTCTGCACTTGTCCTTGTTGAACCTCATCAGATTTCTTTTGGCCAATCCTCTAATTTGTGTAGGTCACTCTGGACCCTACCCCTACCCTCCAATGTATCTACCTCTTCCCCCAGCTTAGTGTCATCTGCAAACTTGCTGAGGGTGAGACATTTCAAATTAGACTGGACAAACGCTAGAATTGTATCATACAGAGCATTTGTTCATAGAAACAAGTAGGAAACCAGCATGACTTCTGACAACAAGGAGATATTATCTGTTCCCCAAGGCTGTTTCTTTACTAGCTGAAACTTCTGAGTGGTCTTTAAAGATAGCCCCATTGTGCAAAATAACACAGGTGGCAGGTCACAAAGACATAAATGACCATGAAAAGGGCCACATTAGAGAGCTGGCCATAATCTCCTAGCTTACTCTATACACAAGAAGAAAGGCATTTCTGTTCACCAGCAAAGCCTGGTGCTCCTGGGTTAATTGGGATCCAGAAAACACTTTGAGATTGCACTACCTTGACAAAGGGTGTGAGACCTCCTGAATAACAGACAGAGGCCTCTTCTGCCATTCTCTGCAAATACTTCCCTTGCCTTCCTTTATGATACGGCTCTGGATGTTGGTGCTATTATTGCCTTATCCACCTCAGGGTTAATTCTGAAACCTAACAATGACAGTGAAAACATTAATATTAACCATGCTACTAAAAATGTTAGCAGAAGCGTCCAGCTAACTATGCTTATTCCACAGTCTTGAACTGTCTTTCATGGGGACAGAATCCCCATACGTTCTCAGTTCAGCTACACAAACCTTCAGCTTCCCCAACAACATCTCCGAGTCATAGATACTAGAGCTGATCAGAAACTTTTTGATGCTGATTTGTCAAAAAATACTGGTCCGAAAACACTGATTTGTCAAAGCTGAAATGTTCCACAGGAATGTGTCGGTTTCAACAAAACTTTCAAAAGAAACCAGGCAGGTTTCCATCAGAAACCTGCCTGGCTCCTTAGCGGCTGGGCTGCTGGGCTCTCCAGACTTCCAGACTCCCTGCCTGATGGGCATCTGGAGAGCATGGGGCCATAGAGCCTGGCGTCCCAGATTCCTTGCTTGATGAGTTGCCCAGGCTTCGGGCAGCTAAGGGAAAGTTGGAAGCACTTCAAAAAGATCAAATTGAAATGTCACTTGGATGTTTTCCTAACAAAAGTTCAGCATTCCTGTTTTGAGGGACACTTGGAAATGTCTATTGTGACGGAGTCAGACCAGAAGGGTATAGGAGAGTGCTGGAAGGGAGGTATATCAGCCTCAGGATGAGCAGGTCCCTGTTCCCTGGACAGCCAAACAAAGGCTACTCCAAGCTAATCAAGACACCTGGGGCCAATTAAGAAGCTGCTAGAAAGAAGCAGAAATAGGTAACCGGATTGGGACACCTGAAGCCAATCAGGGGCTGGCTGAAACAAGTTAAAAACCCTCCCAGTTAGTCAGGGGGTGTGGATGACAGGAGCGGTGGGAGGAAGTTGTGCTGTTGGTGAGACTGAGTAGTAGACAACATATACACAAGGAAGGAGGCCCTGAGGTAAGGGTGAAGTGGAGTTTGAAGAAGCAGGAACTGCTGTGGGGAAGTAGCCCAGGGAATTGTATTGTGTTTGGTGGCTAAAACGTCAGCCATCTTAGCTGATACTATTAGGGTCCCTGGGCTGGAGCCCGGAGTAGAGGGTGGGCCCGGGCTCCCCCCTTTCTACCTCTCCTAACTAATCACTGAGATTGGCAGACCACAGAGATTGTGCCAGGAAGGATAGCTTCTCCTCACTGGCTTATGATGAAAATGGCTCAATAGGCTGTGACCTGGTCTCTAAAGAGAGAAGGGCTACGTGGAGGGTCACAGTGAGCCTCTGAGGCTAGCACAAACTGCCTGGAAGCGCGGGACCCACAGGGACAAGGCAAAAGCATTGCCACACTATGTATTTTTTGTCCCAGTTCAGAACAATATTTGTTGGTTTTTCTCTCTCTCTCTAGCTTCAGTCAATCAATAAGTTTGGAATTCCTACGGCATGGAAATTCCACTTTTTGGCCAGCTCTAATAAATACAAAAAACCTACATTACCTCAAAAATGAAAATGTGGGGGATAATGCAGAATAAGTGGAATTTAATATTTAAACATGATAAAATCAATAGAATGGACTCATGTGTTGTTTATTGAATTTAAAATCTCCATTTTTAATTTAAAATCCACCCATCGGGCAGTTTCATAACCTCATTAAAATCCACTTCTTCAAGCAATCTTCTGATCATTTTATTGACGACCTCCAAACCTTTCAGCTTCTCAGCCTTGTCCTGTTTCTTTTATGTTTGACTTGCTTCATTTACACTATAAATTCTTTGGGGCAGGGAGCATCTGTGTCTTCAAAGGGTGGTATTGACATATGTTTGTATGTAAATTATAATTTAAAAATGACTGCTTTAATAATCCCTTATGGTCTCTGAGGGGGGATTTAAATAAGTCACCAACCGCATACATGAGTCTGTGGTCCTGGAAAATGACACAATGATATGCATGAATCTGGAATCACTTTTCTAGGTTCCAAATTACAACCCACTGGAAACTCTCTGGAGAAAAGTGTTGGGAAAAGAACAGAAGAATGGGGTATTTAAAAAACAAAAATGTGAAGTGTTTGGTTCCCTTTCCCATTTGTTTTATTCTTCTGTTCACTAGGGTGGCCAATATGTTTAAAACTTCTTGCTTAAAGCACTTTAAAAATCAGATTGATGCTACAGGGCACTTTGTCTTTTGTGTGTTCGAGAAAAGCCTGACATTAGAAATATTTATTCTATTGTATCGTTGTTTACAAACGGCTTTGCCTAAGTGTATCTGAATGTCAGTTTAAACCCAGAGGCTCTTAAGTGCTGGAACATCCCAGGATGCTCTCAAGATACATTACGCCATTGTTTTGATTTCTTCTTTTTCCTGAAACACATTCTAAGTAGCATTTCCTTAAAATATTTGTTACGTTATTTTTCCCCTTGCTGAATAGGGCTTTGCTATCTCTTCAGTTTTTCTGCCGCAACATGCCTCATTTTGTTAATAAAATATGAAATGATTAGTTTCCAAAGTTATTCTCATACGGAGGCTAATCCCTCTGAGCATGAACTTCCTTTGAATTCATTCGTACAGCCATTGTGGAAGACTGGTAGAATCAGCCCCACAAAGAAGGCTGTGCTTTCTTGCTGCAGTTATCATCTGAAAGATGGCTTTGAAATGGTAGGAGTCTCTTGCTGACTTGACTCCCCAAACAGATTTGTTCAGTTTGCAAATTAAATGCTTTTTTGAACGGCCATCTCTGCAGATTCTGCTGCAGTCTGAAAATCAAACTGTTCTTTTTGTCTTTTACATAGTCACCAGAAATAAAGATTCTTCAGCTGTTAGCTTTGAAGTTCAGGCAGAACAGACTCCAGTTCACTCTTCCATAGCTTTGTTGGCTCTGGCCTGCTTCCTAAACAGTTCCTGTAAGAAAACAAAGACAAGACAGGTACATAATATGAAAAGGAAAGACTAAAATAGGCAGCTTCTGAGGAAACCAGGGCTTGAATTCATGTAAACCTACTCCATGAGCACTGTTTTAAGGAGATGATGATCAACTGTTAGATTAATTTAAATGTCTCCCAAAGAGAGCAGGGCTGTCAATACAGCAACCATCAGAGGGAAGCTGCCTTCAATAAAGTAAAAAAAGCTCCAGAGAGCTTAGGGCAGCACTACCGGTATGGTAGGCATTTGCCACGCTCTCTGAAGAGGAGGTTTAACAGCACAGAATTTGGAGCGATAAGAATTCAGCTGGGCTTGGGCCCAAGAGCGGGGATCTACTTTCTACTGTAAGCAAGAATGACTTAGTATTTCTAGTAATTTTCTTGTGCTGGAGGCTGCAGTTCCTCTCCTTGTAGGCAGGAGGTGCAGGAAATCTGAAACAGTTTTGTATTTGACTCTTTGCAGCAGAACCAGTAACCAAACTAGCATTTAATTTGTCTTTTCTTATTAAAGGAGATTTGAAGTGGGCAATGACATTCATTCCAGCCCCTTGTGATGCTCATTAGTAGAGATTTAGAAGGCTTTGGTAGTTAACACCAGGTTCTGAAGATCCACTTTTAATTTCTAATCCCCTTGGGTGTGTTCGTGCTTGATAGTTGCCAGATGTAAAGGAACTGTTTTATGGTCCTCAGTCTGGCTTCCATCATGTCTAGTATCATCTAAATTAATGCTGTAGAGACTTTTCTTAAACTGGTGGGATTTGCTGTCTTGGTTTGTGCTGTTTAGTATCTCTCTGTACTGACACTCCTGTGTGATTGCATTAAAATTATATCCCTTTCCTCTGGCTTCCCATACTAGACACTAGCTTCTGTCAAACAAGGGAATTCCCACCCTGTCAGGCCTTCTCTCCAGCTGGAAGTATTCATCTTCTCTGAGGGAAGTGGAAGATGTTCTTACATTCTTATGTATCCATTCAAAGTTCGGGAGTTGGGGTATAAATTACTGCTGGCATTAGTGAGCACAACTCTATTGTCTTCAATGTAATAAAACCATTTCAGACCAGAGTGAATTAGGTTGTGGTAGCTAGCTAGAGATCTAAAAACATGGTGTATGAGAGATCTCTTTTGAAGTCGTGCATAGAAGAATGTGCAGTAGCCAAAGCCAATTAAAGCAATGACTGGACATCAAATAGAGGATCCTGTTTGAATGATTTAGGATTTATCTAAATGCCCCTGGATGAACCAGGCGGATGCTGTATGCAGGCTACACTAGACCTGTCAGAGTAGAGCAAAACCCGTTCACTCCAGTTAATGGTTGCATTGTTGCTTGACTTTTTTCTGCTTTAGCAGAGTCACTGTGGCACAATCAAGATTAAAGGCAAGAGAGAAAACTCATTTCGTAGGCCAAAATTTTCTGCTGTCCACTCATTTGGGGCAAAGCTTGATATCAAGACTCCTAAGTCGAACTCCTTCAAAATGAATGCCCCGAAAATTAGTCAACATGGTTTTCAAAGTTGGGGCCCAAGTAACTCCCTCCAGAAGCCTAACAAAGCGTGTGAAGAAGGGGAAGAAAGCACTATAAAAGTGCCAGTGTTTTCTTCCAGCAAATCAGCTTCATGGACCATTTTTAATCTGTCTCCTGAGTGCTCTGTATTGCGGCTCTTGAGAGCCTCTCCGCTTCCAAATGCTCTGATAAATCTACAAACACTGCTGCCTAGGCGTCGGGATTGTGCTGTAACGGAGAGTGAGGAAATTGAACACTATCTTTGCCAAGAGCTCTTTCAGACTGCTGGTATATCTGCCGTCGTCATCCTCCTCCTTCCATGCGTTTTTGTTGTTGTAATTGTTGTGTAAAATAAGTCCCCCATAAGGTGTATTGCCTTAGACCAGGAGTGGGCAAACTTTCTGGCCCGAGGGCCACATCAGGGTTCAAAATTGTACGGAGGGCCGGGTAGAGAAGGCTGTGCCTCCCCAAACAGCCTGGCTCCACCCCCTGTCAGACCCCCTCCCATCCAACCCCCCCCCCCCACTCCTTGTCCCCTGACCTCCCCCTCCAGAGACCCTCCTGCCCCTAATCACGCCCCCCAGGAACCCACCCCCTATCCAACCCCCTGCTCCCTGTCCCCTGACTGCCCTGACCCCTAGCCACACCTCCGCCCCAACAGGCCCCCTGGGAGTCCCACGCCCTATCCAACCCCCCGACCCGTTCCCTGTCCCCTGACCGCCCCCTGAGACCCTCTGGCCCTTTTCCAACCCCCCGGCCCCCTTACCGCACCTCTCAGAACAGCGTGTCTGGCCCGGAGCCAGACACGCTGCCCAGTTGAACTGCTGGAGTGAGCAGCTCTGCCCCCCAGAGCGCTGCTTGGGCGGTGTGCTGAGGCGGTGGGGGAGGGGAGGGAGCTATCCTCCCCAGCTGGGAGTTCGGGAGGCCGAACAGAATTAGCCCACGGGATGGATGTGGTCGTGGGCCATAGTTTGCCCTCCCCTGCCTTAGACAGCCATTGGGAAAAGTGACAGTCTTTGGATACTTTATGCTGGTACCTATTTGTCCTAAGTCTCCTGCAGCAGACTTATCATGTATACAGGACAGACTATGAAAAAGCTTCACACAACCAAAGATGTTACAGGCTGAGAAAACCTACAAGGTCACCTAGCCAATTCCCACGTGACATTTTCAGGTCTTCATCTAGTTACTTCCGGTGGCTTATCTGTGTATGCCATGCTGCCAGATTCGCTCCATGTTTCCAGGGGGATGATGGGCTTGTCTGGTGCATCCCAGCACTCCTACAACAGCTTTTAGCTATTTGCTTGAAATGTGCTGCTCAGACATACAAGCAGCCTTCCAGCAAGGAAGGATTTCCACCCTTCTCACCGAGCTCACCTTCTCCCTGGCTTCAAAGCATGCGCTGCCTCACCCAGTCTCAGCCAAAGAGGTTTATTTCTTTAACAGAAGTTATCAAACAAGCACAGAACTGACTTAACTCCAGGCTTCAAAGCCACCCCCCTCAGTGGTCTCTGGCACACCAGCTCCCTAGCCTCAGCCAGCTCCAGTCCCATCTTGGAGCAGCAGCTGCCACCCGGCTGCTTCCCTGGCCCCTTGCTCTATAGACTTACCACATGTACTAGCTTCACTCCAGTGTGGCCTTCCCTTCCCCAGGCTCAGCCTGTCTCAGTCCTTCCTCCTGACGACTAGCAGCCCTGTATAGGCTCAGGTCTAACCCAGCCCTCTAATTAGCTGAAGCGAACCACCTGGGAGACACTGATCTGAATCCCAGATTTCATCTCTCTCTTCTGCAGCCAACAGGACCTGGCTACACCATAGGGGAAGTATGACCTTGTGGTTAAAGCCTGGATTAGGACAAATCAGATGTGGGTTTAATTCCTGGCTCTCTCACAGACTCTATCTGTGACTTGGGGCAACTCGCTGAATCTCAGTACTTACCTGTAAAGCCCAGAGGAACTGGGCTTAATCTGTCTACAGGGATCAGCTACCCTGTGATAGACCTCCACAGCTTTTATCTCTACTGGTCAGAAGGAGAAAGGGAGGAATGCATCAGGTGAAGCTTCTGTCCAGGGCATTGGGTGTGATGAAGAGAGTAGATGTGTTGGTGCTGCCAGCTGACCGAGTTTCGGTGCCACGGGGAAAGGATTCAGCTGTTTGTTTTTCCGTCCCTCACAGTGTATAACTGGACAGTTGATGAGGTGGTGCAGTGGCTAATCACCTATGTAGAGCTGCCACAGTATGAAGAAACCTTCAGGAAACTGCAGCTAAGTGGACATGCTATGCCCAGGTTAGTGCCGTTCGCATCTTTTTGTGTGTGTGTGTGTGTGTGTGTGTGTGTGTGAGAGAGAGAGAGGGATAGAGAGGCAGACAGACCTATTTATGGGACTAAATAATGGCGGGTGAAATTCCTCCTGGTGCAGTGGGGCCAACACAAGGCCTGCACCACTTAAGTCTTGTTTGGAGGACTTCTATGGCACATAGGCGTTGCACTGGCCCTCTGCACAGAGATGAGTGAGCGGATGTGAGCTGAAGGAAAGGAGAGGGTGTGATAATGTTCTAGGGGGAGTTTGGGGAGGGCAAGAACTTGCGGGGGAAAGGTTATACATTACCACATGGGAGACACTGACCTGAATCCCAGATTTCATCTCTCTCTTCTGAAGCCACCAGGACCTGGCTACACCATAGGGCAGGGGTGGGCAAACTTTTTGGCCTGAGGGCCATATCGAGGTCACAAACATATATGAAGGGCCGGGTACTGAAGGCTGTGCCTCTCCAAACAGCCTGACCCCCACTGCCACCTATCCGACCTTTCCCACTTCCCGCCCCCTTCGGAACCCCCAACCAATCTAACCCCCCCTGCTCCTTGTCCCCTGACGACCCACTCCAGAGATCCCCCGCAGCTAACTGCCCCCCGATTCCTACCCAACCCCAGCTCCCCCCCCCCCCCCCCCGCTCCCCGTGCCCTGACTGCCCTGACCCCTATCTACACATGCAGGACTCCCACGCCCTATCCAACCCCTAGTTCCCCATCCCCTGACTCCCCCCTCCCCCCCCCCCCCCCGGACCTCCGCTCCTCCAACCACCCCCTGTCCCCTGACTGCCCCCCGGGACTGTCCCTTATCCAACCTCCCCCGCCCCCCATCCTGGCCCCCTTACCGTGCTGCTCAGACCAGTGTGCTGCCTCGCAGGACCTCACAGCCCCACCCCCTCATCCCCCAGAGAGTTGCCCGCGTGGCGCGCTAAGGCTCCGGGGGAAGGTCTGGGGGCAGCCTCCCCAACTGGGAGCTTGGGCCAGTCAGGGTGGGCTCGCGGGCTGGATGTGGCCCGTGGGCCGTAGTTTGCCCACCCCTGCCAAAGGGGTCCCTCAGACTGTATCTGTGACTTGGGGAAACTCGCTGAATCTCAGTTCCCATCTGTAAAATGTGGATAATCTTTATTTTCTCCCACTTGGTATCTGACTTTTCTGTGCAGAGAGTAAAGTCTGCGGGGCAAGGACCATCAGTTATCTATGTGTACAGTAGTTAGCACAATTCTGCCCTCACCAAGGGCTCTTAAGCAAAGTAAGCAGTCATGGGATGAGAGGGAAGGGCCATTCATGGATCAATAGCAGGTTAAAAGATAGGAAACAAATGGTCAGTTTTCAGAATGGAGAGAGGTAAATAGTGAGGTGCAAACAGGGAGGTGGCAAAACTTGCAGATGATACAAAATTACTCAACATAGTTAAGTCCCAGGCAAACTGAAGCGTTACAAAGGTATCTCACAAAACTGGGTGACTGGGCAACAAAATAGCAGATGAAATTCAATATAGATAAATGCAAGGTAATGCACATTGGAAAACATTCCCAACTATACATACAAAATGATGAAATCTAAATTAGCTGTTACCACTTAAGAAAGAGATTTTGGCATCATTGTGGAGAGTTCTCTGAAAACATCCACTCCATGTACAGCGGCAGACAAAAAAGCGAACAGAATGTTAGGAAAGAGATATATAATATCATAGAATCTCAGAATTGGAACAGGAGATCTAGTCCAATCCCTTGCTCAAAGCAGAACCAATCCCTATTTTTGCCCCATATCCCTAAATGGCCTCCTCAAGGATTGAACTAACAACCCTGGGTTTAGCAGGCCAATGCTCAAACCACTGAGCTATCCTCCCCCCTTATATCATAATATATACATATATAAATCGACTTGGAAAAGGCTCCTATAAGGGCAGCACAAATGATGAGGGGTATGGAATGGCTGTTGTATGAGGACAGGTTAAAAAGACTGGGACTTTTCATCTTGGAAAAGAGACAACTAAGGGGCATATGATCGAGGTCTATAAAATCATGATTAGGGTCAAGAAAGTGAATCAGGAACTGTTAGTTATCCTTACACACAACACAAGAACCAGGAGTCAGCGAATGAAATTAATAGGCAGCAGGTTTAAAACAAACAAAAGGAAGTATTTCCTCACCCAACGTACGATCACCTGGGGAACTTGTTGCCAGGGTATATTGTGAAGACCAAAACTAAAACAAGGTTCATAAAAGATCTAGATAGGTCCATCAATGGTTATTAGCCAACACGGTCGGGGATGCTACCCCCATGCCTAATGTGTTCTTAGCTTCTGCCAGAAACTGGGAGTGGACAACAAGAGACGGGTCACTTGAGGATTCCCTGTTCTATTCATTCCCGCTGAAGCGCCTGGCATTGGCCACTGTCGGAAGACAGGACACTGGGCTAGATGGACCATGGGTCTGACCCAGTCTGGCCGTTCTTATGTTTAATACAAATAATAAATAAGAGCTGCAGAATCTCATGCTACTCAACAGAAACACTTGCTGTTGGATTAGGAGTGGGGCTAACAGACTGAAAGGCCCAAGGTTATCCTTGCTAACAAGGGACCCGTAGGCAGGATGGAGAGAAGGTGTAATAAAATAAGGCTTCTGTGGCAGTAGATTTTCTGCTCCAGAGCCTCGGTGTGCAGACCTGATCAGGTTTTCTCGGGGAGAGCTCTCCTGTGTTGGCCATGCAAAGGATGAGAGGCCAGTTTCCAGTTATATGGAGTTGAGGAAGCAACTGATGGATGACATGGCCAAATAGTGAGATTTGGGTAGATCTGGGGGAAAATGCCTTTGAGTTCCAGGTTTAACTGAAAAAAATGACCTGTCACTTTGATTCTTGTGCTAATACCCACCCGACTGCCAAGGAAGCTGTTTTTAAAATATCCGGCCCGCTTCAAAGGCTGTTTTAGTTCTCTGAGGATCTTCCACCTGCCTTGGTACCTGAGAGAACAGTGTCCTGGGGCTGTTAATTGTATTTCTCCTTCGAAATAGGCTCTGGGTATTCTTATCCCATTGCCAGATTGAAATGTGACCGCTTGCTCTTTTTTTTCCTGTAGGCTAGCGATAAACAACGCCACCATGATGGGAAGTGTCCTGAAAATGACTGATCGGAGCCACAGGCAGAAGTTGCAGCTGAAAGCCCTGGACACAGTGCTGTTCGGACCTCCTCTCTGTGAGTAATGCTGCAGAGCTCGCTCGTTAGAAAAGGGTGGAAGGAATCCACCCATTCCAGAGACAGTGTCTAGGATGTACCCAGGGCGGATGAAACCAAACTGTTCCCTACCAAAGTCATCTAGGTAACTTGATAATAGCCTGACTTGCACAAAATAGAAGCAGAGCTACCAACATATTAACTACAGAGGTGCAGCCCTGAAGACTACAAGTCCCACCATGCAGTCCTGCATTTTTATCAAATTGGACACTGGCTGTAACAGAAATGAAGCCTTGCATGCTGGACCTGCAGTCTCTGTGGGCTACACCTCGTATTCAATGCAACAGCAGTTCAGAACACACCGTAGAATTCTGACGTCTACATCTCTTATTTTCTCTGCTTTGGAATGCAGCCGCCATGTATCCTTGCTTGAAAGATCCTGTCATGTTGTCATAGCACTATAATATCAGTGGGGCAGAAGCAAAACAGCCTGATTTTGGGTGAGGAAAACAGCAGCGCAGATCAGTTGAGAAGACATTTTAGACTGCATGAGAACTGGGAATTGAGTTCTTGTCATGTGATACCAACTAGCTGTGTCTGTGGATCTGGAAATCTGGTTCATGTGCACTGTATTTTTTGTTATACTCATTTTCCCGTTTTCATTATTTATTTCTGAACAATAGCATGTAGGGTACGTCTGCGTTGCAATTCAACTCCTCAGCTGGCCCATCGTAGCTGGCTTGGGCTGCAGGGCTGTAGAATTGATGCGGAGACTTTCGGGTTTGGGATGGAGCTGGGGTTCTGGAGCCTCCCACCCACTCATGGGGTCCCAGAGCTCAGGCTCCAGCCCGAGCCCGAATGTCTACACTGCTGTTTTACAGCCCTACAGGCCAGCTACGGGTGTTTAAGTGCAGTGTAGACATACCCTAGAGGCCCCACAGTGATTAAGGCCCCATTTTGCCAGGCACTGTACAAATGCAAAGTAAGAGAGAGTTTTTCTTTCCCCTTTTTTGTCTTCTCCCTTCCATTATATGTCAGCATCTTTTGCTCTTGACTGGCTACATTAGCCCTGCTCCTTTTCAACCCATTACATGCTGGTTGTCTTCCTCACTTATCCTTCTTGTACCTTCGAGGGGGAAGTTGGGGCTTCCTGGTTCCATTCTCCCTTCCTGATCTAAGTTTTTTCTCTTCCCTCTCTTTGTGGGGTCCATGACCCTTAGCCATCTGGGCAAGATGTAAATCCTCCACTCTCTCGTACCAAAAGATAATGTCAGAGTGCAGATGCAGCCAGCAATCTCTTTCCAGTGATTTTGCGGCAGGTCGTCAATGAGAGTCGGCCTACTGCATTATTTCTACTGAGTTTATGTTCTAAGGTTGAAATTTGTGCTAGTTGTCAGTGACATTGCAGACTAATGGTTAGAGCAGGGGACTAGGAGCAGGAACTCTTGGGTTGAATTTCTAGTGGAACCATTGCTTTAAGATATGTGCTTGAACCAGGGCCGGCGACAGAAATTTGGGGCCCCCCTACTCTGATAGTTTGGGGGCCCCCCAGCCCAGCCGAGCCCCCTCCAGCCCAGCCGACAGCGGCTGGGGCCCCCCCAGCCCAGCCAGGGCTCCCCCCCAGCCCAGCCGGGCCGACAGCGGCTGGGGGCCCCCCCAGCCCAGCCGGCCCCCACCTCCCGCCCAGCCGGCGCTCCCCCCCAGCTGACAGCGGCTGGGGGAGGAAGCCCAGCCCAGCCCAGCCGTCGCCCCCCCGACCCCCCCAGCAGACAGCGCCTGGGGGAGGAAACCCAGCCGGCCATCCCCCCAGCTGACAGCTGGCCGCAGCGGGAGCGAGAGCCCGGGAGCGGCGTGAGCCGCCCTTGCTGCTCCCCCCTCCTCCCTGCCCTTTCTCCCCCCGGACTGTGCCGCTGCCGCCGGGCGGGCTCACTGCTCCGGCCGGGGACACGCGCGCTCGTCCAGAGGAGAGCCGCGCCAGATGACTACGGTTAGAGCTGTACCGGGGCCCCCCTAAAGTGCGGGGCCCGGTACAGCTCTACCCGTAGTACCCCCCTGTTGCCGGCCCTGGCTTGAACATGTTAATATCTGTGCCTGACTTTTCCCATCTCTGAACTGGAGAGAAGTAGGAGAATGAATGTTTGCAAAGGACTTTTAGATTGTCTGATGAAAGGTGTTTTTAAGTGCAAAGTGAATGCTACATTATTCTGAGCCATTAATGCAAGCATTAGCATTATCCTCATTTTGTGCTATTCCATCCTGCTAAAATGGCCATAATAGCATTGTAATGCTGAGTCCTTCCTATGTTCAGACTGCTGTGCAAACACTATTAAATGCGATGACTGCAATATTTGAATAGGCGAAGGTCAGCGTGTTTCTGGTGCAGAACTTGTGGTTAGGGATTGTCACAGAGTAAATGGATGGAGGCAATACCTTGGAAATGATTAACAATTAAAGTGAAGGAGAAAACCTGGTTAATTTACTGGAATGTTCCAGGTTAAAACTGCATTTTATATCCCTAGAGAGCTGTTTATCTAGAACTAATTCCCAAAGGATTGCAAAGCTGCCAGGTTTGAACAGACACCAGGGATGAGCTGTGTTTCAGGAAGTGCTTGGCCACCAGTTAAATTGTGAAGTGGGTGTTTGCCCACTGCTGGATTTAGTGAATTCAGAGGAATTACTGTTACACACCAACTTTCCTTTTTGTCAGTCAAATAGAGGTGGCCTCCCACAACAGCTACATCCCCTGGCAGTGTGAAACTGCCAACCAGTGGGATGAGGCTTGTGGGTGCAGGAGACAGAACTCTCCCAGGAGCTGGATCAAGACTTTGGAACTTGCTGCCAGATGAACGAAGGCTGAGTAATCTGACCCCATTCAGAGCTACATGCAAAACCACCTCACCTCTTTATTCAGGCTGTCGTGCCTGGGCAGCCTCATTTCATTCTTATGGCTGACAAAGCACAGTGCTTGCTTCTTATCTGCAGACAAGGAAAAGGGAAACGCTCAGCGAAGACATTCTGACATTGTGGTGCCTGGGGACACATAAGAATTTAAGAGGACTGGAAAAGCCACAGTCTGGATTAAACAAACAGAACATCCCACTTCAGTTACATAAGGCCAAAGCCACAAAAAAAAATAGTAGATAATGCCACTACCGTGGAGCGGAGGTTTCGAGAGGGATGACACAGTGTTTGCTCATTAAGGCAGAATATATTTGGCTGGAATTTTCCAGTCCTTGATGCCCAAAGTTTGTTCACTGATGAAACTATGAAATTTGGTGCAGTGGCTCCACCAGACACTGGGTCACCTATGGCTTGTCCAGCATGGCTGCTGCGTGGTAGATCCTTGGGATCTGATGATGACTGAACTTGACTTGCTGTATGCGTTACGTTATAAACCAACCCCCCCCCCCCCATTGTCCCTGTTGCAAAATCATGGTCCTGTGCTTAATCAGAGTGTTGGAAAATGAGGGGGGTACACAACAGACAAGAAAGTAAACTGCTTGCTTGCAAGTTAGCTTGAGAAGGTAAAGTTCAGATATATCTAATGTGACATAAGGAAGAGAGTTAGCTTGTTGATGAATTTATAAGATACTTTAGCTTGTTTCTTTAAGAGTTTTTGTCCAGGGAATTGAACATTGCAGACAGCAGTGATCACCTCATGAGCTTACATTTATACTGCACCTTTCCTCCCAAAGGATCTTCCAAAAGCACCTTGGGAGTCACTCCAGCCACCCCCGGGGTGGACAACAATAGAGGATGAATACCTTATTTTATTTGGTGACCTCTGTGTCTTGCATGCTGAATATGGTCCCTGACCCAAGGAGTTTCCAGGTCCTAAAGACTTCCATATTTAAGTGAAGTTATATGAGGAATTTAGGGATACAGAGTGTAATTAACCAATTAAGATTTTAGCTAGGACACCAGCATTAACATCCCTACCCTTGTGAAAAGAACCATAAGATTTTTAATCATCACAGGCAGTTCCAAAATTGGATTTATGTCTCCTCCCATAAAAAATTGCCCTTGGCACCTCACAGTGCCATTGGTCAGAACTGCCCTGAGAGAAGAGTGCTACCTGCTGAATTACCCACCCTAGGCTTTCTTTGGAGGCTGCCCAGCCATGTACTAATTAGGCCTGACCCTGCAAAGTTTGTAAAATCTTAAGATGTTTACTTGAATAAATATTTCTCTGGTTCCATTTGCTAGGGCAGATAGGCATCTTGTGGCATTCAGGTCACACAGTTACAAAACTACGTAAGCCGTACTAGGTCACCAGGTAAGCCTCACATACCCCTTCGTTGCCAAACGAATACTCACGCTAACTGTGGTGATCTGCTAGGCCTGGAGAGAAGTCTGTTCTGAGAATGCTCTGCTTCCAGTCCACCAGCCGCAGTGACAGCATCCCCGCCGATCTCAGCTGCTGAGACGGGACATACGGACCGAGGCAAAGGTCACAGCCCGGGATACGGCGATAATGTTCTGTTACTGTGACATGTTTCCTCTTACAGCAGATTATTAATGGAGATGCGCACTTCAGATGCTAGTACAGCAGAATATCAGTGGTTTGCTGGTCCATTGCTGCTCTCTGCTCCTGTGGACTCTGCTGGGAAATGAATAATTCCTAGAAGGTGGTCATCACCATCCAAGATCAAACCTTAATTGAATAACTGGCTGAAATAGAAAGGCGGTTGCCCGTGCCAGTCAAAGAAGCAGCTTATCCATAAAAGGGCAGGTTTTTAAAACAGAATATTGCCCATGTCAGAATCTTTGTTAGTTTCTGCATGGCCTGATAATTTTTCTTTTTATTAAATGTTTATACTACAAGTGTCATCCATCGGGGATAGGCCAATCCAGATTTGGCTTAAATTTCAATGCAGCTATCTTTTTTCTATCATAATTAAAAGCATATTTGACAAGTAGTTCGATGGCTGTTGGGAAGTTATTTGCTTAAAGCAGTAGAATTTATTAACCAAATATAAAATTCATTATCACACTCACATGTACCGTCCACTTTAAATATTTACACTCAAGTGAGTTGTGTTTAGATTACCCGCACCTACACTGAACAGAAGCATCCAGCTGAGCCCCATTAATAATCCTGTAAATGACTTCTTTGCTTAAATATCCATTCGCTTTACTATATTGTTCTGTCAGAGTTCATGATGGCAACTACAGTAAAATAACCTGTAACTTGAAGTGCCTGTGAAGAAACGGTAACTATGAAACTAACAGTGACCAAGGGAAAAGTAGAATTGTGAGGCCTATGTTATGATGCCTTATTCGCACGTTAAAATGTTAGCCTGCAGAGGAGATGAATAAGAGAGGTTCTGATAGAGGTATGTATGTAGAATATTGAATGGCGCAGAGAAGATGAACTAGATAGATTCATGGAGGATAAATCCATCCGTGGCTATTAGCCAGGATGGGCAGGGATGGTGTCCCTAGCATCTGTTTGCCAGAAGCTGGGAATGAGCGAAAGGGGATGGATCACTTGATGATTACCTGTTCTGTTCATGTCCTCTGGGGCAGTGGTCGCCAACCTTTTAGTCCTCAGGGACCACTAAAGTGGCGCCGCCCCCCCCCCCCGGCTCGACCGACTCGCCCGCCCCCTGCTCGACTCCCCCGCCCCCCGCTCGAACGCTGCTGCTCGGCCCTCCCCCTCCCCCGGCTCGAACGCTGCGGCTCGGCCCTCCCCCGGCTCCAGCGGCGTGGCTCGGGCCTCCCCCCCCCAGCTCCAGCGGCGCGGCTTGGGGCCCCCCCCCCAGCTCCAGCAGCGCGGCTCGGGGCCCCCCCGGCTCGCGCGGCGCGAGACGGGAGGAAGTAGCAAGCCAGCGCTTGCTGGCCGCCGGGGACGGGGCGGGACAGGCGCCCGCAACCTCTTGCCTGCCCAGAGGGGCGGCCATGAGGGAGCCTGGCGCCGCGGACCACTCAAATTTTCCTGCGGACCACCAGTGGTCCGCGGACCACCGGTTGGCGACCGCTGCTCTGGGGCACCTGGCACTGGCCACTTGAAAGACAGGATAATAGGCTAGATGGACCTTTGGTCTGACCCACTAGGGCCGTTCTTATCGGAGGTTTTATACTCCCATCCAGCACTGTAGTAACCATGCACCTTCTATATAAAATCAATAGCAGTAGCGAAGTCCCTAGTGGACTTTATGGAGTCTCTCACATGTTTCCTTCTCTGGGGGAAACTCTGATTGGGATTTTTTAAAATATTAATTTACTTTTGTGGTTTATTTTTTAAGCTTGACTTGTTTCTGAGATTTTTGTTGTTGTTTTGGCTTGGTTGGGGTGGGTGGCATGAGTTGGTTGGGTTTGGTAAATAGGGGTGTTAGTGTCTTATGGTGGAAAGACCTTTTTGAAGAGGAAGGTAAAGACAGTCTCTAGATTTGCCTAATCTCTTCTGGAACTTTGCTCCGTAGCTGGATCTTCTCAAATAAGAATGTTGTGTCCTCAGCTCTCTGAGGAGGGACATAAGTTTTCAAGTACATAAAAGGTTTTTACAAAGCGGAGGGAGAAAAATTGTTCTTGTTAACCGCTGAGGATAGGACAAGAAGCAATGGGCTTAAAATGCTGCAAGGGTGGTTTAGGCTGGGCATTAGGAAGAACTTCATAACTGTCAGGGTGGTTAAGCACTGGAATAAATTGCGTAGGGAGGTTTTGGAATTGCCACAATTGGAAGTATT
The DNA here is from genome assembly GCA_032164245.1 of Sternotherus odoratus. Classification (NCBI taxonomy): domain Eukaryota; kingdom Metazoa; phylum Chordata; order Testudines; family Kinosternidae; genus Sternotherus; species Sternotherus odoratus. The sequence continues at coordinate 296,322,707 of JAVMKO010000001.1, forward strand.
TAAGAACAGGTTTTAGACAAACACCTGTCATAAATGGTTTAGTTACTACTTAATCCTTCCTTGAGTGCAAGGGATTGTACTAGATGACCTCTCGAGGTCTCTTCCAGTCCTACACTTCTATGATTCTATAATCTATATATATAAAAGTCAAATGGTGTATGCGTGCGTGTATGTATGTAAGCTTACTCCTTCCACGCCGTTTGAGCTAGAGACTTGAAATTTGGTACAGTTAGAGGTCTTGGGGTCCTAATGACCGTAAGAGTCGAAAATTTTTCAAATCTCACCTCTGACGCCCCCCAGGGGGGAAATTCTTTAAAGGCCAATCACATCAGCTGGGCAGCTGCTGTTCTCTGTGACATAGTTATGATGTCATAATACCCCCTCCAAGAGACACCGCACTTGCTCAGCTCTCTGCCCCTCCCCCCTCCAACAGACCCCGGAATCCCTTAGCTCTCTTCCCCCTACCTCCCTCCGATGGACCCCGGAATCCCTCAGCTCTGTGCCCCCTCCCCACCTCCGATGGACTCCGGAATCCCTCAGTTCTCTGCCCCCTCCCCCCTTCGACAGACCCGAGTTGGGTTTGGTTGGAGGGTAAGTGAGGTAGGAGTGTCAGGTTTGGTCGGGGGGTCAGGTGGGGTGTCGGGTTTGGTCGGGGGGGTGAGGTGGGGGTGTCGGGTTTAGTCAGGGGGTAAGTGAGCCGGGGGTGTTGGGTTTGGTCTGGGGGGGTGGGAAGGTGTCTGGGTGGGTGAGGGGTGAGGTGTGGGGGTTGGGGTTGGTCAGGGGGTGTTGGGTTTGGTTGGGGGGTAAGGTGGGGGTGTTGGGTTTGGTTGGGGGGGGGTGAAGAGGGGGGTTGGGGTTGGTCGAGGGGTAAGTGAGTTGTGGGTGTCGGGTTTGTTTGTGGTGGTAGGTAGGGGTGTCGGGTTTGGTTGGGGGGGAAAGTGAGGTGGGTGTGTCAGGTTTGGTCTATGGGGGGTGAGGTGTGGGTGTTGGTCAGGGGGTGTTGGGTTTGATAGGGGGAGACGTGGGGGTGTTGGGTTTGGGTGGGGGGGGTGAAAATGTGAGTCAGGGTTGGTCAAGGGGTAAGTGAGGTGGGGGTGTCAGGTTTGGTCGGGGGGGTGAAGTGGGGGTGTCAGGTTTGCTGTCTGCCCCCATCCAACGGACCCCGCACTCGCTCAGCTGTCTGTCCCCTCCCCACCTCCGACTGACCCGAGCAACGCCGGGTATTTTCGCTAGTATAAGTATAAGGAGACATATGACATTAAGAAAAAATTCAAAATAGAGTAAAGGAAATATATTTTTAGACAACACACAATTCTCCTATGGAATTTATGGCCAACAAGAGATCATCAAGATCAAGAGTTAGGAGAATTTGAGGTCTATAGATGATAACATTCACAGTTACATTAGAAAGGGTTTAAACATTTTTTTTTAAGAAGGCCTATAAGCCCTCATCATTCAGTGCATAAGCAAACTACTGACAAGCTGAAGAAGAAACTAGGCTATTTCATAACTCTGTGCTGTCAGGTTTCATGTAACATCAGGTACTAGTCACTGTCAGAGACAGATACTGGACCATTGGATTGATCTGGTATGGCGGTTCCCATGTTCCTGTGAGTTGTGTGTTTCACTACTGCATTAAATCATTTTTAAATTAAGCAGCCAGTGTAGCACATAGTCCTTATTTTTGTATTGACACTTCTTGTGCAATTCTCTCTAAAATGACTGAGTTAGAAATGTCACAGTGCTGCACTTTATTATGCTTTTTTATTTTTAAGAGATTTTAAAGCACGTTATTAGTGCTTTTTTATTTTTAAGAGATGATTTTTGTATCCTGGATTTTCTTTTGGAGAATGTGTTTACATCCTCTGTAGCTTGATTCAGTTTTTAAACAGAGCCAGCATTTTTCCAGTATGTAGTTGCAACCCTCTGATTACTTCATGTGCTTTATTTCAGTGAGTCAGTATGTACTGTGCATTTCTAATGCTGTAACAAAAGAAAACAAAAAGAGTAATAGCTGGATTAGAAATCAAGAACATAGAGCTAATTAACTCCTGGTTTTCCTGCTGCTAAATGCAGCCAAGTTGCTCTGAATTTCTGGATCTGATTCAGCTTCCTCCCTCTGTGAATATTGAAGCCAAATTCAGAAAGTTACTACCATGTAGCAGGAGTGTGCTGGGCAGTTGAATATCCACGTATGGGGCCAAATTCTTTGTACTGTTCCAACCTGAACTCCTGGGAGAATTCTGTGCCAAAATATTAAAAATCTGCACACCATATTTTAAAATTTGGCATATTTTATTTGTCAAAATAACACTGTATAATCACCTCAGTTTCAACTATTCTGGTAATTCATTTCAAAATGCCCATCAGCAAGTGTGTCTGTAACAACAGAGACAACAAAAAAGATGTAGGGAATGTTTTTTTGACAAATAGATTTCTCACAAGGCATTTTAACAAAGAACTTCAATAATTCATTTCAACTACAACACACATGTATTTTCCACACCCCTCAGAAGCAGTGCAAAGACTTAGGGGAGTCAGGGTAACTGAGGAGCAGGGGGTGAAGGAAGTAATTGCTAGGAAGGAATCTGGGAGTGAACCTAGAGGTTTATTGGTTGTGGGTGGGAATAATATGGAACTGTTTGTTTGCTTGCTTTGAAGGGAGAGGAATTGTTAGGAAGTTGGGGAGCCTCCCTCATGCAGACCCTGGCTGATCCTTTGCCTCTCCCATTCAGTGAGGCATGTCTGCTCCTGTCTCCATGTGTCCCTGCATCCCCACTCAGCCACCCCTCCTCCACCATCCCACGTGTCCCTTCACCCCTCCCCCTTGTCCTCATGTGTTCCTGCACCCCCACTCAGCCACTCCTCTCCCACACCCCCTTGTGTCTCTGCACCCCCACTCTTGTCACCCTACTAGCTGTTGTGTCCCCGCTGTCTCTGCCACTAGCCCTTCTGAACCCCAATCTATGTGACTGTCACCAGTGGACCCGTGTGCCCCACTCTCAATGTTCCCAGCAGCTCTCTCTTCTGGCTCCACATCAGCCTCTGGTGGGTGAAAGGTGTAATTGCAGCATGACTCTCACGGTTCCCCTTCACCTCTGTGTCTGAATCAATTACTCTGTGAGGGAAAACAAATCTGTGCGGGACATTAATTCTGCACTTGCACAGTGGCACAGAATTCCCCTAGGAGTACACCTAGGAAAGTGTCCACAATGCTGCCCTAATAACTCCGTTAAGGATTGGCATAAGAAAGACCCTGGCTGGTAGAGAGCCAGTTTAACCAGTTTTACACCAGCCTCTCCCAATACTCTGTCAGAAGAACACGCTGTGTTCCATCCAGTGATCTTTCACCTTCATAACAACCCATAAGGGTCTGTTTACCAGATAGCATAACTTAGAACAGTCTGGAAGCTGCTCTAAATTATTATGGGTGCCTAACCACTCCCTAGCAGCCTCAGGGATCAGGGAGCCATAATGGTGGCCTAAAGCCATATTTGCTGCTTCCTCTCCATAAGGGCACTGGTTAGAGTTGTTGAAGATCTGGCTCTTGGTTTCTGGTTCTCAAGAACTAAGAATTGAACGGGTTACAATGTCAGTGACGTTAAGCTATTGTGATCATTTGGATCTGGGCATTTTACCAGCCACTTACGGAACCTGAGGCCACTTTTCATCTTCTGCCAGCCGTCGATGAAAGAATGGAAACTAACATATGAGTGTAGAAGCCCATTACCATAGCAGATGAGGTGTGATTTAATCCCAGAAAGTGGACATGTTATAACATTTTTTGTGACTGTAGAGTGCTCCACTTGGAGGTACTGAATCAGTCATCGATAGCGTGAGCCTTGTTGGTCTTGCTTCTTTAAATCAGGAAAAGAAATTCAGTTCCCAAAGGTCTCCCTTCCGTCAACCATATAATACCTGATGTTTTTAGCAGAATTGACACCACACACATACACCCCCCAAAAAACAGGCAGGACGAGAAAGAGATTTTTGTTTTAGCTTGTGTTGCCTCATCGGGACACCTCTCTAGCTCAGGTTACATGTGTAATTTGGACTAACAGCAGTTATTTTGTTTGGGAACCAATATCCTGAGAGAACAGCATCTAGTGAGAGCACAAAAGGAGCAGAGTGGAAGAAGGGAAATGCAGTTGCAGTACAGAACCAAGTATACTGATCTGCGCCTTGCAAAGGACGAAGAAACCCAGTGAGAGGGAGTCATGGTCAATTGGAAACAAAAGCTCTGAGCTAAAGAGGCAGAAATCTGCACAGGAGAAATGCTAAGACTGTCTTCCTTCTTCCACAGAGCGTTCCGCAGCCCAGGTGCAGAGTAACTGAAAAAAACTCTGTTAAAGAGAAGGATGGAATCTGAGAGTAGGAAATTACCTCACTATGCTGCCATGGTGATACAACACCCCAAAGGGTCACCTTAATAGCACCGTGTGTCTGTAGGAGTGTGTTAGAGTAAACACAAGCCTTGGCTGGCAATCAATGGAAAGCCGCCAGCTCTGATGAGAGATGCTGATTTAACCATGTTCCATCCCAGACTTGAGTAGGCTTTGAAAATGGCAGTGGAGGAAACAGGAAAATGGAAGAAATCAGTTAGGCTCTGATGTATAAGCAGAATTTCAGAAAATGCCTAAGAAACTGGAAGATTTTCTGCTTCATGTTCAATTGCTTTGTTTCTTAGGGTCTAGGAAGGGAAATTGACCGGAATAGTCATTGTGGAACAAGCTGTTCCATAATAGCTCCCCATGTGAACACTCTGTTCTGGAATAAAAGTCACTTCATTCTGGAATAATTAGTTCACTCCCAAAGCAGAGTAATAATTGTGGAATAAAGTAATTTTAATTCCAGAATAGCTATTCTGATCAATTTTGCCATGTAGTTAAGCCCTGAGTGGTTTACAATATTATTGCATAGGTATGGTATGTTTGTTTGTTGCAGGCATTTACATGGCATTCTTCACCATCATGCTCGGAAGGGCTGTGTATAATTTAAGTGGAAGCAAATGCAATTCCCATGCACAGGGAACTAATACTCATGCATGGAGAAATGCCAGTAAATACGTCCCCTACTATACATATCTAGTAACACAGGACATATGGTCTTGTGTTTAAGACATGGCAGTTGGAGTCAGGAGACTTGGATTATAGTCCTTTCTCTGCCACAGACCTGCATGTGTGACATTAAGTGACTCACTGAACTTCTCTTCATTTCTCACCAGTAAAATGGGCCTGGTAATGGTGAGTCCTAACTCATTAATCTTTGCAAATTGCATTGAGAGCCTTGGAAGGAAAGTGCAGTAAGAAGCTTGAGGTGTTAAATATGCCAAGGAAACATACTGCACCACCAATCTGTGTCATGCTCGCATCAGCTAATCTATGATGGTAGATAAAAAGAAGGAAGTTTGACCTAGGCACTCTGTGATTACAGATCCCTACCATCATGGTATCTTTAACTTGCATGCGTGAACACCCTCTGATTTCCCCTGACAATTCTTGATTTGACACTTCATGTACTGTTTCTTCCCAGCTATATTCAACTGTGGTTCTCATCAGCTGTGCAGCACCTACTAAAATACTGTGTGAAGTACTGTAAAGTGCATCCAGGGGAACGGTTCCGAATCTAAACGATAATGCAACTGCAAAATTCAGACTCTCCTAATTACTAATTTAAGGGAGGGTTTCCATTGTAGAGGAGTGAGACACTATCACTGGAGGAAAGAGCTTATTAAAATAGCTGTCAAGGAAACCCCACTTAACCGATTTAAAAGTGGATTCGTGTGCTTAGTGTCTGCACGTGTGTAAACAAGTGAGCGGCATGTACCACTAGGGGGGAAAGTTCCAGATGAGTCATGGCAAATAGTGATGATCATGCATTTGATCAAAACTTGTTAGGTCTGTAGTTTCCCTTGCCTCCCTCCCCCTGTCCCCCGCACTTTTTCCTTCTCCCTTGCAACGGCCTTCTCTGTGGAGCCCATCTGGAGAGGCCAGAGCACTGCTTCTACCCAGAGGCTGGTTGGGCCACCAAAGGGGTGACAAATCTTTAGATTTAAAAACCTCAGTGTGTCAGTGTTTTTCACAGCATATGCCACAGTTACTGTCCTGTGTCTGAATGTTGACACTGGTGGGCAAGCGCACAAAACAGGAGGGTAAATTAACCCACAGGTTTCAGCCCTACAGTATGATGCCTGTGGACTAGATCTTTGATCTGTGATCCTTTGAATGACTGCCCTGGCAAGCAGTGACACACACTCATTCTCCTTTGCTGAAGTTAACTAGGGGAGACATAAGAACGGCCATACTGGGTCAGACCAAAGGTCCATCTAGCCCAGCATCCTGTCTACCGACAGTGGCCAATGCCAGGTGCTCCGGAGTGAGTGAACCTAACAGGTATGATCGAGCGATCTCTCTCCTGCCATCCATCACCCCCCTCTGACAGACAGAGGCTAGGGACACCATTCATTACCCATCCCGGCTAATAGCCATTTATGGACTTAGCCTCCATGAATTTATCCAGCTCTCTTTTAAACCCTGTTATAGTCCTAGCCTTCACAGCCTCCTCAGGTAAGGAGTTCCACAGGTTGACTGTGCGCTGTGTGAAGAAGAACTTCCTTTTATTTGTTTTAAACCTGCTGCACGCCAATTTCATTGAGTGGCCCCTAGTTCTTCTATTTTGGGAACAAGTAAATAACTTTTCCTTATTTACTTCCTCCACACCACTCATAATTTTATATACCTCTAGCATATCCCCCCTTAGTCTCCTCTTTTCCAAGCTAAAAAGTCCTAGCCTCTTTAATCTCTCTTCATATGGGACCCGTTCCAAACCCCTAATCATTTTAGTTGCCCTTCTCTGAACCTTTTCTAGTGCCAGTATATCCTTTTTGAGATGAGGAGACCACATTTGTACGCAGTATTCAAGATGTGGGCGCACCATGGATTTGTATAAGGGCAATAAGATATTCTCCGATTTATTCTCTATCCCTTTTTTAATGATTCCTAACATCCTGTTTGCTTTTTTGACTGCCGCTGCACACTGCGTGGATGCCTTCAGAGAACTATCCACAATGACTCCCAGGTCTTTTTCCTGATTGGTTGTAGCTAAATTAGCCCCCATCATATTGTATGTATAGTTGGGGTTATTTTTTCCAATGTGCATTACTTTACATTTATCCACATTAAATTTCATTTGCCATTTTGTTGCCCAATCACTTAGTTTAGTGAGATCTTTTTGAAGTTCTTCACAGTCTGCTTTGGTCCTTACTACTTTTGAGCAGTTTAGTATCATCTGCAAACTTTGCCACATCACTGTTTACCCCTTCCTCCAAATCATTTATAAATAAGTTGAATAGGATCGGTCCCAGGACTGACCCTTGGGGAACACCACTAGTTACCCCTCTCCATTCTGAAAAAGTTCCATTTATTCCTACCCTTTGTTCCCTGTCTTTTAACCAGTTTTCAATCCATGAGAAGATCTTCCCTCTTATCCCATGGCAGCTTAATTTACGTAAGAGCCTTTGGTGAGGGACCTTGTCAAAGGCTTTCTGGAAATCTAAGTACACTATGTCCACCGGATCCCCCTTGTCCACATATTTGCTGACCCCTTCAAAGAACTCTAATAGATTAGTAAGACACGATTTCCCTTTGCAGAAACCATGTTGACTTTTGCCCAACAATTTATACTCTTCTATGTGTCTGACAATTTTATTCTTTACTATTGTTTCAACTAATTTTCCCGGTACGGACGTTAGACTGACTGGTCTGTAATTGCCAGGATCACCTCTAGAGCCCTTTTTAAATATTGGCGTTACATTAGCTATCTTCCAGTCACTGGGCACAGTAGCCGATTTAAAGGATAGGTTACAAACCCTCGTTAATAGTGCCGCAATTTCACATTTGAGTTCTTTCAGAACTCTTGGGTGAATGCCATCTGGTCCCGGTGACTTGTTACAGTTAAGTTTATCAATGAGTTCCAGAACCTCCTCTACTGATACTTCAATTTGTGACAATACCTCAGATTTGTCACCTACAAAAGACAGCTCAGGTTTAGGAATCTCCCTAACTTCCTCAGCCGTGAAGACTGAAGCAAAGAATTCATTTAGTTTCTCTGCAATGACTCTGTCATCTTTAAGTGCTCCTTTTGTATCTCTGTCATCCAGGGGCCCCACTGGTTGTTTAGCAGGCTTCCTGTTTCTGACAAACTAGACCATCTTGGTAACCTCAGTTCTCCATCTTGTGGCAACCACACTTAGGGTGACCAGATGTCCCAATTTTATAGGGACGGTTCTGATTTTAGGGTCTTTTTTCTTATATAGGGTCCTATTACCCCCCATGCCCGTCCCAATTTTCCACACTTGCTGTCTGGTCACCCTAACCACACTAAAGCAAGGAAGAGATTATAGAAACCAAAAAGGCCCTTAATTTAAAATGACTTTGCTACCTCTGAATTTTCCTGTTCTCTTCTCTTAGGAGAGCATACAACTGAAAAAGCAGAACTCTTGTTGTCAAATGCTAAGGACGCTTGGCAGCTGGAAATATAAGAGAATTCAGAGATGAAAGATACAAATCCTGGGTGCGTCTAGTACTAGATACTTCACTGGTGCTTCACATACAGCCTCAGGCTAAGGATTGTCTAGACTTTGGCTGCCAAGGAATCTGTGATGGAAAATTACTGGGAAAGTAGCTGTCAAGAATGGTGAAAGGAAACTGGAAAGGAGAGGAAGGATTAAGTAATTGAGTGTGGGTTGAAAGTAGAATAATTATGTGAAAGTTCTGCCTTGAAGTTCTGTTCTCACAGGATAAAAGGGATAGGGACAAGACACCTGCAGAAATTTGGCAGAATTCAGTGCACTACACTTCTTGGGAAGAGGATGTTGTGGTTAACTGTCCTGCATGGGAGTTGAGGTCAATATTAATCTGAATTATCTGACTTTGTGAGTGAATATGTTAAATGGACGATTACAGTTTTCCATGCGAATGAAACTTCTTCGTGGCCTTGGTTTAGGGAGGATTGTATTATGGTCCAGAGACATATACACGGAACACATCACGGGACATCGCCAGTACCAGGTCGAGTAGCCGAGACCGACGACCAGGGAAACAACCCCCCCCCCCCTTCCCTGACAAACAGAGGGACGCGCCCACCCATGTACCACTGACTCGGACCTTCACTACACCCCATGGGTGGCGTACCCGAACACACCTATAGACTGACACTTTAAAAACTCCCACATCCCAATCTGGAGCTATGCTGGATATGTGATATGCACGTGCCCTGTAAAACCTGTACCTACTACCTACAATCACCCATAACTCCAGCCTGACCCCAGATGTCCAGTACCTAACCTCTCAATCTGTGTATGTTTTCATGTTGAACATTAGCTTTAATAAAAATTTAAAATCTGTTGTTGGAGACTAGGATGTGGGCAGTAGAACTGGGCAGGAGCAGGGCTGAGTCCAAGGCAGAGGCAGGAGCTCTCTCAGCCAGGGGCAAATGCATAGAGCAGCCACTGAAGAGCTGAAGAGCCAGTCTGCCGACTCTTCCAACCAGCAGGGCTGGCTCTAGGCACCAGCAAAGGACGCACGTGCTTGGGGCGTCACATTTCAGGGGTGGCATTCCAGCCATTTTTTAAAAATCCACCAATATCCCCCCCCCCCCCAAAAAAAAAATCAAAACAAGTTCCAGTTAGAGCTCTCCCCGGAGCTGCTGCATGTCAAGCCCTACCCTGACCCCTGGGGGAGGGGCTGTCTTGGGGCGCTCTATGTGGTCTCTATAGGGGAAGCTGCCCCTAGGTTATAGGGCTTCAGCCGGCAGGGGGCAGGGCAGTCCCAGTGGCCGGACTGGAAGGTGCCACCCCCGGCTCGGCCTACCTGCCCAGCCCAGGATGCTCAGTACAGGCTTTGTCTAGTGCATCAACCAGTGAGAGACCCCCCTGGCATCCAATGCCGCCCCCAGGGCACCCAATCCCCCTCCTGGGGGCACCCAGTGCCTCCCCAGCACTCAACCTGCCTGCTGGTGCACCCAGCACCCTCTCAGCACCCAACCTCCCCCCTGGGAACCCTGTGCCCCCCGGGGTACCCAACCTGCCCCACCCCAGACACTAGGGTGACCAGACAGCAAATGTGAAAAATCAGGACAGGGGGTGGGAGGTAATAGGAGCCTATATAAGAAAAAGACTCCAAAATCAGGACTATCCTTATAAAATCAGGACAGAAACAAATCAATAGTGGGTACCTGGGGAAAGACACCAGGATGTGGTGGCAGGATAGTGCTACCCCAACGAGGAATTGTTTTGTCTACTTCATTCAAATCTAGCTAGGGCAAGCTCCCATTGGTGTTTGCCAGTGCCGGACAGGTATTTGAATGTGCAGGGAGTTGGTGTGGCTGAATATTGACCAGGATCTTGATTTTGCATCTTAAGGTCATGAATATGAAATTATTTCTGTATACATCTTTACATATTCATACTCCAGCAGTGCCTAGACCCATCTTCATCACACACAGAGACAGGCCTTCTGCACAGGATCCCTTCACTGTCTCTCTTTGCTCTTAGATAACAGGTTTGCTTTGTTTGTTTGCATTTTAGCAACAAGTACTTTAAAATATTTAATCAGATATTGGTGAGCTAAGAAAAGCAATAGCTAAGGGTATGTCTTCACTACAGCATTAGTTCGATTTCCTTTATGTCGATGTTGTGAACGCGACGGCATACAGTCGATGTTGTCTGTCTTCACTACGCACAGCTAAGCACAGCAAGTCGACAGTGTCTGTCTGCAAAACTTTTGCAGGCGTCGACATGACATGCGTTGCACTCTGGGTACCTATCCCACAGTTCCCTGATCCCCCAGCAGGCACCATTTCGAGTGCAGCATTGTGGGTAGGCATTTCCAAATTTCGCGCCCTTTTTCCGCGCCGCCCACCCCCATTACAAGCGGTGCCCTGTGGGTAGGCATCCCATAATTCGCGCCCTTTCTCCGCCGAACTAACGCCATAGCATTGCAAGCATGGAGCCCGCTGACACCACGGCTGCAGTAATGGCTGTTGTGAGGACCTCGATCACGGTTGCTGAGTTCCTGCTGCACCGTCTGCAGAGGAGGAATGCGATCCGGGGAGAACCGCGCTTTCTGGAACCCGATGACAGTGAGGAGGAGATGGACGAGGACAGCGGGGACGACAGGGACACTGACGTGCACAGCGGGGACGACAGGGACACTGCCGTTTTTGCAAGTAGGGCGACTGACAATCTGTCAAAAATGGTGGCAATGGGGCAGGCTCATGCCATCGAACGCCGATTCTGGGCCAGGGAAACAAGCACAGACTGGTGGGACCGCATAGTGCTGCGGGTCTGGGATGACTCCCAGTGGCTCAGAAACTTCCGCATGCGAAAGGGCACCTTCATGGAACTTTGTGACTTGCTGTCCCCGGCCCTCCAGCGCAGGAATACCAAAATGAGAGCGGCCCTTACAGTGGAGAAGCGAGTGGCGATAGCCCTCTGGAAGCTTGCAACGCCAGACAGCTACCGGTCAGTCGCGAATCAGTTTGGGGTGGGTAGGTCTACAGTGGGCTTTGCTGTGATGCAAGTAAGCAGGGCAATCGTCGAGCGGCTGCTACACCGGGTTATAAACCTCGGAAACCTGCAAGCCACAATAGATGGCTTTGCCGCCATGGGATTCCCTAACTGTGGTGGGGCTATAGATGGGACTCATATCCCTATCCTGGCACCGGACCACGAGGCCGCCGAGTACAGAAACCGGAAGGGATATTACTCAATGGTCATGCAAGCAGTGGTTGACCACAAGGGACGTTTCACCGACCTGTACGTGGGGTGGCCGGGAAAGCTTCATGACGCTCGAGTGTTCAGGAACTCTAGGGTTTTTAGACAGCTGCAGCAAGGCACTTTCTTCCCTGACCAGAAAATTTCCGTGGGGGGGGGTCGAAATGCCGATCGTGATCATTGGGGACCCAGCCTACCCCCTAATGCCCTGGCTTATGAAGCCCTACACAGGAGCCCTGGACAGGGGTCAGGAGCTGTTCAACTACAGGCTGAGCAAGTGCAGAATGGCCGTAGAATGTGCATTTGGCCGCTTGAAAGGGAGATGGCGTTCCTTACTGATACGCTCAGACATCCGCGAGAGAAATATCCCCATTGTTATTGCTGCTTGCTCTGTGCTCCACAATATCTGTGAGAGCAAGGGGGAAACGTTTATGGCGGGCTGGGAGGCAGAGGCAAATTTACTTTCTGCTACTTATGAGCAGCCACACAGCAGGGAAAGTAAAAGAGCCCACCGTGAGGCCCTGCGCCTCAGGGACGCCTTGAAAGACAGTTTTATCAGTGCCCGAGATGGCGTTTGAGAATCTGCTCCCTTGCTGTGCTGTAAGCCTGCTGCCCTTGAACCCTCTTTCCCTCCCCCCTCCCCATGCTTTCCCTCCTCCCTCCCCATGCTTGCAGAGAAAATAAAATCACTGTTTGAAAAATCATGGTTCCTTTATTGGTTACTCGGAAATACAAATACAGGGGATCACTGTCTTGGTATCCTGGAGGGATCCTGGAGTCGCAGTGGGGAGGAGCGGGCAAAGGAGGGGGGGGTGGGAAGGGTGGAGAGGAGGGGTTGGCAAGACTCAGCAGCTTTCAAAAGTTTTCCGAGAATGTCAGCCTGCTGCTGCTGCTGCTGCTTCTGCTGGCTTGTGGGGTAGAGTGGAGCGGCCCACGGAGCTTGCCCCCCCGTGTTCTCAACCCGCGTCTGGGTGGGGAAGCTATGGGAGTTGGGGAGGGGGGGAGGTGGTTACACAGGGGCTGCAGAGGTGGTCTTTGGTCATGCTGCAGCTCCACCAGAGATCGCAGCATGTCGCTCTGGTCCTCCATTATGCGGAGGAAAGCATCCATGCGTCTTTCCTCACGTTCTACCCTCTTTTGTTCAGCGGCTCTCCATTCCTGCCTCTCTCGATTCCTTGCCTCTCTCTCTCGATCCCTTGCCTCTCTCTCTCGCTTCCTTTCCTCTCTCTCTTGATCCCTTGCCTGAATCTCTCGATCCCTTGCCTGAATCTCTCGATCCCTTGCCTCTATCATTCTTTCCCTCCAGTCCGTCTGGCGGGCTGCCTCAGCACGCGAGTTCTCCACGAGTTCAGTAAACATCTCATCGCGCGTTCGCGTTTTCTTTTTACGCTTTCTTATCTGCGGTGCACGGCGTGATGAGGAGGCAGGGGGGTTGTGAGATACTTGTTGTTCATCTGTGGGCAAGTGTGGGAAAAAGAAAGTTTGAAAGTTATGAGACAGATACATTCAAGGTTAGGAGGCAGTCTCGGACTGTACACAATGGGAGTAGTATTCCATTTGCAACCTCAGTATTCAGAGGCCTGATATGATTTCTGTACAAGGTCATGTTGTACACCTAAAACTGACTGACAAGCTCTCAGAAAATTCAGAGCATCTCAGACACATATGCGTGCCTCAGCCCAAGACGGCTTCTGAAATCACCGTGCAGCCGGCCATGGTAAGTTAAAAGTGGCGCTTGCATACTGTAGAGTAACCCCGCCCCCTTCCCCCCACCGCGTGGCTGGCTCCCACTGAAACCGCAAACTGCAAAGCAAATGCCAAAAAATCTCTCGCTAAGGGCTAAGGTCTTTTTGGGGCTCTTCAGACCGCGTGCAGACGGCTCGGATTCCCTGCCAGCTAACGCTACGGGCTGGGGGGGGGGGGGGGCGGCGGTCAGCGTTCGTGGGGGGGGGGTGCTCGGTTCGTCGGTCCTCAGCAGAAAAGAGAACTTTGCAGCTGGGACTCTTTATCTCCCGACTAATTGCAGTCCGTATCTCAAACAGGCAACCCTGAATGACATCACTTTGCTGAGAATTTCTCGGAGAGATAGGGAGCGCATGCTCCTTGAGTCCATGCAAAGTCCTGGTCCATACGCCGCAATGCTAGCCTGCTCAATGATACCAGACAACCTACTACTTTCGTGGCGTGGGTTGGTGTCCTATCACGGGGGACCAGATAAGGCAGCTCTCCCCAGAAATCTGCTGCTCTGGATTCATCGCTACCTCCTGGAGAGCTTCATTGAAATGTCCGCGGAGGACTTATGGTCAATCCCGGAGTATATTGACAAACTCTTTGAGTAGAAATTGACCAGCAATGAAAGCACGCTAAGTCCTTAGGGCAAGTTACTCATTAATAAATGCTTCCTTTACAAAATCACGCGTCATGTAATCCCTTAAAAAAGAAACACTTACCCCCCTGGGAGGCTTGGGAGGGTACTGGCTCCAGGGTGACAAACAGCTCCTGGCTCTCTGGGTACAAGGGTTCTCCGCTGGGCTCCTGCTGCTCCGTGAGATTTTCTTCTTCATGCTCGTCCTCCTCGGAATCAGTCTCCTCCCTGACGATGATCCCATCGGTGGAGTCCACGCACACCGGCGCGATGGTGGTGGGGGCGCCCCCCATTATGGCATTTAGTTCATTGTAGAACCTGCATGTCCGTGGCGCGCCCCCTGATCGCCCGTTTGCCTCCTTGGCTTTCTGGAAAGATTGCCGCAGCTCCTTAATTTTCACGCGGCACTGTGTGGTGTCCCTGTTGTGGCCCCTTTCCAGCATGGCCTTGGAGACTCTTCCGTAGGTGTTGGCATTCCGTTTGTTGTTGCGGAGTTCCAACATCACGGATTCCTCTCCCCAGATAGCGATGAGATCCAGCACCTCACGAGTGGACCATGCTGGAGCTCTTCTCCTCTGGCTGGTCTCCAGGGTAGATGAGCTCATCATGGATTCCTGTGATGCTGAGCTCTGCATGGCGGCTAGCGCTGATTGCTCTGAATGGCGACTGATCAGTTCAGGTGAGCTGGCCACGCTGACCAAACAGGAAATGGCATTCAAATGTTCCCGGGTCTTATCTACCTGGCCAGAGCAGCGAGTTCAGAGTGCAGTGCAGAGCGGTCACAGTGGAGCAGTAGTGAGGCAGTCCAGAGCGGTCAGAATGGAGCATTGTGGGACAGCCTCTGGAGGCTATTAATGTCGGGTTCCGTCTTCACTAGCCCACGGTCGAGCTTGGAACGTCGAGATTAGCCTTATGCCACTGGTTAGGCTGGAGTGCCAAGATCGATCTTTAAGGCCCTTTACATCGACGTTAAGGGCATGTATGTGAAGACAGGTACACGTTTACTTCGACATAACGTCGTTAACATCGATTTAAAGTGGTAGTGAAGACATGCTCTAAGATCTATTGCTGTATAAACACCTTAATCGTTTAGTGTGTAGCAGATGGCTTCAGTTTTTGTTTATCAACAAAGAGGGTAATTGTTTAAAATTCCCATAATACGATGCTCCAATTTAAAATGAGTTTTTTGTTTTAATTTGCAAGGTGAACATTGTACCATTTCTACTGAACTGCTGAAAAGGTCCTATCTCAGATCTTTCGGGATATGTTCCCTTTGCATTTTGGCCTGTGCTTTTTTGTTGGCCAATTTCTGCTGAAGTTCTGGTAGTTGTTGGCCTGGCGTACACCTAAAATTGAGGTTGACACAGTTACGTCACTCAGGGGTTGCTATGCTGACTTAACCCCCAGTGTAGACACATCTAGGTTAATGGAAGAGTGCTTTCTGGTGGCCTAGCTACCATTGCTCAGGAAGGCGGTGTTCCTGCATCGAAGGAAAATTCCTGTCATTGGCTGTGTCGCTGTAGCACGTTAATGAAGACTCTAAGCCGATAGGAGAGAGCTCTCCCATGGGTGTAGTTAATCTGCCTCCCTGCAGGTGGTAGCTATATTGGCGGGAAAAGCTCTTCTGCCAACATAGCACTGTCTCCATGGGCGTTAGTTTGGTATAACAACGGTGCTCAGGAGTATGGATTTTTCACACCGCTGAGCGATGTAGTTATACTGATATAGGTTGGTTTGTGTAGACCAGACCTGAGAAACACTGCCTCAGGGTGTTCTCTAAATCTCAAAGCTGTAAAGCTGAGGATGCCACAGTGCTTGTTGTCCATTGCTCATAACTCTCGTTAGTGGCATCTCTTTCCTGCAGCTGCAGTTTGAATTTTAAACAAGAGGGAGGAGCTGGGCGGGCTGCTGCATGAGCTGAATCAGGGAGGAACATCAAATTCGTCAAGAGTCATCAATCATGTATAATGGAAGGAGTCTATTTATATCGTGATTCGCCAGTCTCCCATCACCTTACGATAAATACCCAAAATGTTCCTGCGTCGTCCTCTTCATCTTCCCCAATAGTAGCAACAGCATCGTCCTTTGCTTCAGCGCTCACATCTTCCATGTAGAGGATATTCTCGGAATAGCGTCAGTAACACCTGCTCCCAATCCACGGGCCACTTCTCTGCTGCTTTCAGGTCCAGCTTTTCTCCTTGTTCCCAGGATGAGCGGGTGCTGCGAAAAGAGACAAAATCAGTGTTTGCAGTTTTGTGGCCTTTTTGGTATAGTTCTCCTTCCCTCACCTTCAGGCAATCTGTCTGATGGGGGATACGCTTGATGTTTTACTCCAAAAGAGCTTGGGTTTCTGGCATATTGAAAATACCATAGTCAGTTTTCACTAGGTAACGTCAGCACAGGTAGCATGGATTCTTCACATCCAGTTCTTGTGCCATTTTGCATATACAGTAGACTCCCAATTATCCGGGCTCGAGTTAACTGGGCTGCGGATTAACCGGGATGTCTAAAACAGGGGTGGGTACGGGAAGCTCCAAAGTGGCGGCGGGCTGAGCGCTCAGCCTGCAGCTGCTTTGGGGTTTCCCCCACTGGCCCCTTACCATCCGGGGTCACAGCCTGCAGCCAGCCTGGGTGTAGAAAACTCAGGCTGGCAGCGAGCTGAGACCCCGGGTGGCAGGAGCCTGGAGGGAAAGACCAAACCGGGGCAGGCTAAGCGCTTAGACTGCTGCCACTTTGGGCTTTCCTCCCCGGCTCCTGCCATCAGAGGTCCCGCCGCCTGCCCCAGTCAGCTCCCGCTGCCGGCCTGGGTGTAGGGAACCCAGGCCGGCAGCGGGAGCTGAGTGGGGCAGGCAGCGGGACCCCGGCTGGCAGGAGCCTGCAGGGGAAGCCCCAAAGCGGCGGCGGGCTGAACGCTCAGCCTGCCGCCGCTTTGGGCTTTCCCCGCTGGCCCCTTGCCAGCCGGGGTCCTGTCGCCTGCCCCACTCAGCTCCCGCTGCCGGCGGGAGCTGACTGGGGCAGGCGGTATCCCCCCTGGACGCAGGGCAGCTGGCGCAAGCCCCTCCCCCCGCAGGGCGGTGGGTGGCTAGGGCACCACCCTCACAGTAGACTCTTGATTATCCGGGATTTTATTAACCAGGATTAAGCTTTTCCCGATCATCCCGGATAATCGAGAGTTTACTGTACTCGTCGCTTTTGTCTTTTTACTTCCTGTCACGGAGGCGACTCCTCCTGGCAACTCTGGGGATTAGCCAGGTCCTGCCTTCCTCTGGTGGTGCCTCCACTCGTCGTCTCTTTCAGTCTGCAGCCCGTCTCACACCTGTGGCTGCAGCTTGCTGTCCATGGCTTGGCTGTCCAGCCAAGGTCACTGAGGTCCTTGCCTTCCACTGGTATCACACTCCTTCTGGACCAGCCATCCGGCTGGCATCTCCAACGCCCTGCACCACTTCCCAGTGGCTGGTAGGTGAACCCAGGCCCACCCTCTACCTTGGGTTCCAGTCTAGAACATGCAGTGAAGGCTTGTATGGCTATAGCCCTTGCTGCTGTTTCCCTGGACTACTTCCTGTGTTACTGGCTCCCCTCTCTCTTCGGGCATGCCAGCCCACTCTCCCTCCTCTCAGGGACTGATGGTGACCTCCTTCCTTGCAGCCCCCTTTCCTACTTTAAGCTCCTGGGCTTGATACAGGTCCCGCTTGTTCCTGCCTGGCTGTGCCTTCTTCTAATTAGTGGCCTCCTTGTAGCCTACATCTCTCCCCTCCTTGCTGCTTAATTTGTTAATTATCTCCGACTGGCCTAATTTACCCTCTCAGGGCCAGTGTGGGGAATACACCCCATCACACTTCCCTACCACAGACTCCAGCAGCAGTGTGTGTGAGCCACTCCAGAACTCATTACTCATCTTCACGGATAAGGATGATCCTATCGGGTTAATGCAGCTTCATTTCCAGCAGAGCGAATGTTATCATTGGCACCAGAGAGAAACCTAAAGTAAATAGACCATGACCACTGGGAGCAAAGGTCTTTAATGTGTTACACTGCATAAAAGATTGAGCGAGGAGGACCAGGCCAAAGTAAAAAGCTTGCTGTGAGTCAACAACTGCCGGTGGGATCACTTTTCAATTGGTTCCATCCAGCTCCGTTACTCATTTAGCATTTATAGAAGAAACGAGAGAGATCTAATCCTAATATTCCTTTAGGTAGTCTTGGTAGAAAATCGAATTCTGCTTCCTTTGATTAGGCATAATGTTCTCCCTCTCCGCCTCTCGCAAAGTATGCGCCTGTCTTTCTCGTTTATACTTCAGATTGCAAGGACATGTAAACTGAACTCATGTGGATTACTTTCTCTTGTGAACCTTATTGGCTGCAGTTTCTAACTCGGGCCTGGAGAGATGGCAGAGGTTCCGCAGTATTTAGCCTGTCCCCCGGAAGGTGAAATATGGTATTTCATCCAGTTTGTCTGCTAAGCTTCACTGTGACCCTTTCCCCCTTTCATTCATTTTCTCCCCGTCTGCCGGAGAGAACAGTTGCTGCACATGGTGGCTTTTCCTGGCTCGAAGCCTTTGGCGAGCTTTCACTATGCTGAACATTCTTTCAGTCCCCCAGTTGGTGCTGCCATTCAGGCGACTCAGCCCACTCATTGATACGTGCTGTCGCCTTTCCCAGGGTCTGCTCCTGCATGTCTGCTTCCTGCTGCGTGTGCTCACATAGTGCTTGATGATGTAGTTCTCAGATTAAGCCACACATGCCTTTCCGTGGGCTGTAATTCTTCATCTGAGCGCCGCGATTTCCATATCCACTGGTACGTAATATGAGTGAATTGAGGTCCCCCCCCCGTCTCCCCCCAGTTCTGTGATATTTCTTTCTTTCCAGCAATTTAGTTATAATCCACGCAGCAGTGCCTTTTTCTTTCTCTCATGCTGCGTGGATTATAACTAAATTGCTGGCATGTTTCTTATATGGAGTCGAGGGGAGAGTTTGACCACTGAAGGCAGCAACTCCTGATCTGATCTGATCTCAGCACCTGGCAGAGGGAGTGCCCGGGTTTTCAGTCCTTGTTTTGAATCCTGTTGAGCTGAGGTGGAGGGGCCCAAGTGTGCTGTTTCCGGGAGGTGCGTTGATGTACAGAGGTTACAAAAACAGACTGATTCCCAGAACAAAAGCCAAATATTGAATTGTTAAGGTCTTCTTTTGTTCATTCCCCATCCATCTCTCTCTCTCCTTTGTGGACTGGTTAACATCCGCTTCTTCTACTTCCTTTAATCAGAAGCTCATCAGTTTTTGGCTCCATATCAGTGTCTGCAGCTGGATTTTGAAGAACTATTCAGTTCCATCATCCTTGTCTTCTGTGCCTGGCGCATGGATTCAATGAGAGGGAGGTGAATTGATATAGAAGTCTGCTGACTACACTGGATCCCAGTAGGGGTGCAAATGTAACCCCTACACCTTCTGAGTGTGGAGTTCTGTCTCATCCAGTGGCCCCTAAGAGAGGCCACTCAGAGGAAGCTAAATGAGTCTGCTCTGCAGTGTTAGCTAGCAGCCAGTTGGCTTTTAGCTCATGTGGTAGTGGCTTATGCACTGAACTCCAGAGGCCCCAGGTTTGATCCTGTCCGCTGATGACCGGGGTCTGTCGGCATTACACAAAGATATCTGTAAATGGAATAAATATTGCTTCTCTCTGATTTTTCACACGCACACATATATCACTTTGTAGTGGCACCAACTACTATAAAATGCTAATTATATCAACTTTTTGCTTTTCCTTCAAGGTTTGGTCAAGTCTTTCTGGCCTGTAACTGTTTCTTGACAGCATGAGAACTATCTTGGCCTGTGGCGGCTTGATCTCTTATCTACACATCTCCCAAACTTTTCCTAATCCTTGGGCTTCATGAGGAAAAGATGGTGCAGCGTTTCATAGCCCTTCTGAATATCCTGACTGTTTTACATCCCTTGGTCCTTCATGAATACATCAAGGGCACAGATGCATTCCAGGAGGTGTAGCAAGCACATCCTGGTTAGGAATAGATTGTGTTAATCCATTTTTATCCTGTTTCCTGCCCGTGTCCCATCTGCTAGACTTCTCATTCCAAAGATCCGTAGTGTCTTGTGTGTAGTTGCTCCTTCCCCACTCTGCCTTTGTATGCGTTTCTCTTGCCATCTGTACTGCACCTTATACATGACAGGGTATTATAAATGGCACATTTTTACAGGCTTCAGTCTTAGTGTGGTGTGGTGTTACCAAATGTCAAACAGAAAGATTGTGAACAAATGAAAGAGGTAACTTGGAGTGCCAACACTTCCATCTCTTACCTGGCACAATCAAAGCCTGTTGTTTGAACCCAATGACAAAAAGAAAAACGCATCCATTAGCTTCTTGGCAATAATCTTAAACCTTACTCATTTCTCCTAGATTAAAGCAAAAGAAAACTGGGTTCACTTTACCCACCCATCACTCCAGCTTGGCCCAAACTGAACTAGAAATTTACACACGTGGACACCCAAATGGAGTTTATTGTGGTGGGGGAGCTGACACCTCACATCTCTGAGCAAGATGGGCAGGATTGGTGGTGAAGTCACATGCAGGGCGGTACCAGCCCAGCCGCCCTCTCATTCCTCCTCATTCAGGAGAGAATAAGAAATGTAAAAACCCAGCACTTACTGTTTCAGAATCATTACCCCAGCAAACAGAAGGCACCGGAATCACCTGCTTAGGGGAAAAGCGCCAACTTCACAAAGACATAATGGAAATTTCCCTGGGAAATACAACATTGTAGTAGGTCTTGAAGTCTTAACCCCAGGGCCGGCGACAGGGGGGTACTACGGGTACAGCTGTACCGGGCCCCGGATTTAAGGGGGCCCCCTTAAGTCCGGGGCCCGGTACACAGCTGTACCTGTAGTTGTCCCCCCTTGTCGCCGGGCCTGGAGAGCAGGGAAGGGGAGGGGAGGCGGCGCGGCTCTCCTCCGGAGTGGACAAGCGCATGTGTCCCCGGCAGGAGCAGTGAGCCCGGCCAGCGGCAGCGGCGCACCACCGCCTGCAAAGAGGGCGAGGGTGAGGAGGCTCTGCAGCAAGGTAGGGCTTCCCCTGCCGGACGTGGCATCATGCAGCCCCTGTCAGCTGGGGGGGGAGGGAGGGGGAGCGCCGGCTGGGCTGGGGGGGGACCCAAACGATCAGAGTAGGGGGCCCCAAAATTTCTGTCGCCGGCCCTGCTTAACCCACCCTTACTTCTAGGATGCAAAACCCAAAGCTGTTAAAACTTAAACCAAGATGGGGTTTTAATAGCATGCTTTGGCAGACAATAGCCACTCTTAATGTCTTCCAGTATCTTTGCCTAAATCTCCAGGAAAGGATGGAAATGAAAATGGGACTTTGAGCTCTGTTCTGTTCAGAAATCACTCTTCAGCAAATGTCAGCACACAGCATGTGCACACCTTATGTCCTCAAAATAGGGCTGCAGGGGGGGTTGGGCCTTGGATAGGCTTCCACGCAATGTAAATCATGAGTAATCTAGGAATCGTTAGCACCCTCTCAGTGGCATCTCTTGCTGTTTTCAAGTAATGAGGCACCTCCATGCGTTCGTCTTCTACCCAGAGTCTAAGCCGTACTTTTACACGAGGAATTGCTGTCTAATAATTTCATAGATTCATAGATTCCAAGACCTGAAGGGGCCATTGTGATCATCTAGTCTGTCCTCTATAAAACAGGCCAGAGGACTTCCCCAAATAATTCCTAGCGCAGATCTTTTGAAGAAATATCTAATTGTGATTTTAAAATGGTCAGTGATGAGAATCCACCACAGCCCTTGGTGAATTGTTACAATGGTTAATTACTTTCACCTTTAAAAAAAATTATGCCTTATTTCCAGTCTGAACGTATCTAGCTTCAACTTCTACCCTTTCTCTGACAGATTAGAATATGGGATTAGAAGCAAGAACTGTTGAGTTCTTTTTTCACAGCTCTTTCACTGACTCCTAGAATGATCTTGGGCATGTCATTTGTGCCTCAGTTTACCCATCTGTAAAATGTGTGTAATGTCTACCGCTCCGAGGTGTTGTGAGGCTTAATTTATGTCTATAGAAGTGATCGAAATTCCTCAGATTAAAGTGGTTGTGGAGGGAAAGTAACTATTTTGTATCATCTTTAAATCATCTAGATGTGATTTTTTTTCTAGGCATTTTAGGATCTGTCCCATGAAGTTTTAGCCATTTATTTTTTGAACTTCCATCACAAATACTCACTTCTCCTCGTTAAGCTATTCCTACTGACAGGACTAGGAGTTGGATGCTTATTTAACGAGGCTCACTGCTTTACAAGAAGTATCTAATCCCAATAAATCCCATTTTTACCTGTTGGATCACAGTGAGTGAAATCGCCCTCCAGCCTAATTACTCATAGTGGAAGAATCTCACAAAGAGTACCTAATAAAGCGTTTGGCCTATGAGAGGAGCAAGGCTTCCGAGGTCTGCGTACATTACTGCTGAGGTGCAGGCTTCTTCACGCGGGAAGGAAGAAAGAGCAGGGGATAGCATTTGATTTCTCCTCCCCCAAAAAAGACAGTTACTTTCTTTGTAAGGTAGCTGTGAGAATGCATTACACAACTTAAATGATAATCCCTCTAAGAACCGATCTTGCGTTGCTTGTTAGCCCTCTTAGGCCTCTTTGGATCTCAGCCACTCTAATCTCGGAATCGAGAAATGGTCTGATTACTCCAAGTACTTGGGAAATGCCCTGCAACCTCAGGGGTATTCTCTTGAGGGTGAGGGAATTATATAAACTCCTCATAAAAATCCTTCCATTTTAGATGAAGTGAGGTGCTCCTCTTAAGTACTGATTTCTGGGATGTTTCTTTTGATTCCTCCTTTTGTAGCTGCCAAGTGAACAGACTCCTGTGGGCCTGGTCTGAAGCCCTGACTCACACAAGTAGGCCCTCGCAGAGTTGAATGTAGCTGAGGGCCACAGGATCTAGCTCAATGTTTGTCCCAGTGAGAGGACACAGAAACATAGTTTTGGTTAAATATTAAAGGTGACTAATGTCTGATATTCTCTGTCCTTGGAAATCCTAGTAGGTGTGTTATTTTTTCAGGATTTTTTATAAATTTTACACCAGAGGTAACCCCTAGCCCCCAGTGTAGTTAAATGCCCAGCGATGATGACTCTCTTCCCGTGCAAAAAGTTAAATGGCTTAGCCTAATTAGGGCATTGAGAAAGAATTTCATATATTTCTAGCTTCTGTTTATTTATCTTGGGGCTTTATGATGCCTCTCAGCGCTGTAGGATCTGAGCATATTCCCTTTAAAATCCATAGCATTAGCAAATTCCCAAGTGGACTTCCTTCATCTTTTGGCACTTCGCCCTTTTTGAGGTAAACATTCTGCTAACAACAACAGAGTGGGATAGGGTGGGTTTAGATTTGATTAATTAACCCCTTTTCATTGGTAGGGATTCAGTGTTGTGTGTCACTATTAAGATAAAGTGGCTTTTTTATATATGAAGACTAGCGAAAATACCCGGCGTTGCTCGGGTCAGTCAGAGGTGGGGAGGGGGCAGAGAGCAAACCTGACACCCCCACCTCACCCCCCCGACCAAACCTGACACCTCCACCGCACTTACTCCTCGACCAACCCCTACTCACATTTTCACCCCCCCACCCAAACCCAACACCCCCACGTCACCCCCCTACCAACACCCCCTGACCAACACCCACACCTCACCCCCCGTAGACCAAACCTGACACACCCACTTCACTTTCCCCCCAACCAAACCCGACACCCCTACCTACCACCACAAACAAACCTGACACCCACACCTCACTTACCCCTCGACCAAACCCAACACCCCCACCTTACCCCCCCACCAAACCCAACACCCCCTGACCAACCCCAACACCCACCCCTCACCCACCCCGACACCTTCCCACCCCCCCAGACCAAACCCAACACCCCCGGCTCACTTACCCCCCGACCAAACCTGACACCCCCACCTTACCCCCCCACCAACCCCAACACCCCCTGACCAACCCCAACACCCACACCTCACCCCTCACCCACCCCGACACCTTCCCACCCCCCCCCCAGACAAAACCCAACACCCCCAGCTCACTTACCCCCCGACCAAACCCGACACCCCTACCTCACTTATCCTCTGACCAAACCCACCTTGGGTCCGTCGGAGGTGGGGAGGGACAGAGAGCTGAGCGAGTGCGGGGTCCGTTGGAGGGGGGAGGGGGCAGAGAGCTGAGCGAGTGCGGGGTCCGTTGGAGAGGGTATTATGACATCATAACTATGTCACAGAGAACAGCAGCTGCCTAGCTGATGTGATTGGCCTTTAAATAATTTCCCCCCTGGGGGGCGTCAGAGGTGAGATTTGAAAACATTTCGACTCTTACCCTGATTAGGACCCTAAGACCTCTAACTGTACCAAATTTCAAGTCTGTAGCTCAAACGGTGTGGAAGGAGTAAGCGCACGTACATACACGTATACATGCATACACCATTTGACTTTTATATATATAGATTTTGCAACGTTTTCTAATACTCTGAATTTGCCTCATCTTTTCTGCAAGTTTGTTCTGTAGCCAGATCCCCTTTACAGAGAATGCTTTCTTCCCAGCTCTCTTGTGCTTTGTCTTGGGCTTTGTGATCTGCATTGGCCCAAAGGAGTGCAGCTGTCATAGTGGCTGACAGATCAGCATTCAGTCTTTGATGTAGCTGGGACATGACCCATTTGTGACGTTCCCCTCTGGGGTTATCAGGACCGGTGATCTGCTAGGTCACTCCAGTCTTTGACTCTGGAAGCCAGCCTTACCCTGCTCTCCTGTTCACGCACAGCCTCAGGCATGTATGCTGATACCAGCTACTTTCAGCCGAATAACAGTAGCCGATATCTCCAGTCCCAGACACAACCCTAGAAACCTCCATCTTGCAGTGTCAAATTATGCCGCAGGACGCTGCAGGCTTATAGGAATTCTTGATATGTACCAGGCTTGTTATCCCCTGGGGAGTCTCTGATGTGCTTCAAACCAAACGCACTGCTTCGGGTAGAATAAACAAACAAATGTATTAATTATGAAAGATAGATTTTAAATTATTGTAAGTTAAAGCACAAGAAGTCGGATTTGGTCATATGAAACAAAAGCAAAACACATCCTAAGATGATTTTAACACTTTGAATATCCTTACGAACTTAGATGCTTCTCACCACAGACTGGCTGGTTGCCCTTCAGCTAGCCTCTCCCCTTTGATCAGCACTTCAGTTGCTTGTGGTGGTGTCTGTAGATGGAGGTGGAAGAGAGAGGAAGAGCATGGCAAATCTCTCCCTTATTATGTTCTTTCTTCCCTCTTGGCTTTGCCCCCCCCCCCCCCCCCCGTTCAGAGTCAGATGAGCATTACCTCATCGCAGTCCCAAACTGACCAAGGGAAGGGGGGTGACTCCCTCAAGAGTCCAACAGATTTTTTTGTTGCTGTCTAGGCCAGCGTCCTTTGTTCCTGTGAGGCTGGGATGAGTTTGTCCCATACATGCCCTGATGAAGTGTGAACTGCCTCTCAGCTCTTGGAAAGTTTCTGCCTAGGCTTATTTTAAGCCGCAAGGACACATTTTTAGCCTCATAACTATATATATGAAATTATAACCTATAACAATTACTATGACATCACTATAACAAGCTTGCTCAGTGCGTCGTGAGCCTTCCGAAGACAACCACCCAACACGACAAACTTTGCATTGAATACCACACAATCATTTTACAAGGATGAACATGGGGGTGCTGGGTGTTTCCCTGAGGTACCGAGCGTCACACCATTAAATTAAGGGTTCTTATACCAGGCCCATCACCATAGTATCTGAGCCTTCTCTCTAGTATTGGTTGGGGATTGTCTGTTAAGGAAGGTAGGTGTTTTCTGGTGATTTCAAGGGGATTTGTAGGTATGGGTGGGCACCAGTCCTTCCTGCCTGCTTTGTTTCTAGATCCACAATTCTTTCTAGTGCTGTTAATTTTTTCCCCTCTGGTGCAAAGAAAACATTGCAAAGCAGATCATCATAGTTCCGTCTTTAATCTAAGCTATCTATTTGTACCTCTTTTTTCCCCCCAGTAACTCGTCATAACCACCTAAAAGATTTCATGTTGGTGGTGTCCATTGTCATTGGAGTGGGTGGCTGCTGGTTTGCCTACATCCAGAACCGCTACTCAAAGGAGCATGTGAAGAGGATGATGAAAGATCTAGAAGGACTTCACAGAGCTGAGCAGAGTCTGCACGACCTTCAAGAAAGGTGAGTTCCACTTAACCACCCACCTCCAGACAGAGCTTAAATCTCCACCGTTAGTTTGGATTAAACCAGTAGCCGTCAGCCTTTTATGCTGTATGGGTGTCAGCCATAACCTTCGGTCAGCACAGCAACCTATTACCCAGTTGACATTACTGATGTGGCTGCACAGTCTTTGAATGCATTTGGTCAGATAGTTAAGAAATTTGGATGTAACCTGACCCTCGCCACTCCCTGCACAATGTGCTCTGGTTAGATGTACTTGGGATGTGCCCCAGGAAGACTAGAGGAGTTAAAACTAGCCTCAGACGCTATTATAAAGGCCTGCGGCTGTCGTGTAAAGTCACTATGCTGAATTGGCAGTATGAGGCACAAACATCTCACGTATTTTTAGGGGACTTGAGCAGCACAGGTAGTAGTTAAGGCTGAATGCTGATTTCCACCCTAATTCCCTATGGTTGGTTGCTCATGTTTTTCTCAAATTCGGGTTGGGCTGTAATTTTCATAAACAGAATGAATTTTGTGGAAACCTTTTCACCAAATCAGTGCTGTCTTTGAGACAGTTAAATGTGAAGGGCCTGGTTTTCCCCCCAGTAAAGTCCGTCATATTCCAACTAGAACTTTCGTACTTTGATAATTAGCAACTTCAAGCGCGCTGATTCTGAGCTAACATGACTTGGATGCCCCAGCTGTAGCTGACCCAGGGGCTTGACGCCCTTGTGTTTGAGCTTATTGTCTTGCTTTAATGGGAAACTTGTTAGCGATGCGTCATACTTCCCTGTGCTACATCAGTGAAGCTGGTCAGCAATTGTTCCTTTGTGTCAATCCAAACGATGTTGAAAGAAACCAGAATTCTTCTGCTTTCCTTTTAAAATCACAAAATAGTCCTGGGCCTGCGGGACGAAAGAGCCTTTCAAAAAGAATGTTAAGTAATCTGGCTCCTTCAGAATCCATCATCTGGACTGACTCAGGTTGCATCTTCATGTTCGTCAAGAGAGAGGGTGAAACACATCAATATTCTGGACATGATCCAGGAGAGGAATTGGCCGAATTTCCTCATTGATTCTTCCTCTGAAGAATCTGGAGGAGCCACCGCTTCCCAGGCACTACAGGGATATCCAGATCTCATAAATTGTTTACTAGGAAGCACAAAAAAAGTCAGAAAATTCAATACTGGAACATTAACCGTAAGCAGCTGAACTCAGTCTCTTGCTCATCATAAAAATGTTTCATTTCTTCTTTGGCAAAATACTATGGGCTGAAGAATGCAGCTTTTACTCACGTGAGTAATGGCACTGACCTCAGTGTGGCTACTTACATGTGTAATGGCTGCTATAGGTCCTATATATGGATAAAGGGCTACTACCGAGAGTCTAATTTTCTTTTTTTAAAAAAGTTAGTTTCTTGCTGAAATCACCATTTTTAAGAGAGCCTGGTAGATTTTGACTCTAGTTATTTTTACTTGTCTCTTGAATATAATTTTCAAAGATAAAGAATCCCGTCTGGTTGCCATAGAAGTCAATGGCTAAACTCCCAATGACTGCAGTGTGACCAGACTTGTACGCCAATTGTGTGCGTGCACTAGTTAGCGTGAAAAGTTGCCTTTACATGGGCCAGCATCTCAGGAATGTAAACCTGCCATGAGGATTTTTACAAACACTTCAGTCACTGGAAACGGGGCCATATACACATCCAGTACTGGAGCCTGGTTCCTCGCCTACCCCGTCAGAACTGCTGGCAGAGAATAGCCGTGCTCATGGGTGTGGTATTTGTGAGAACTTTCTTCTGTCAGGTAGCTCGGTGGGATGACATTAGTTGGCATTCACCTGAAAACAAAGATGTGTGTCAAGATGATGGTGCCAAACTCACCACCTTCCCTTCTCAGTGACACACGTGTATGATCTGCTTTGTTCCTGACACGAGGAGAGGAAAAACTACATTTCCTGTATGTCTTCAAGGCAGCCGGTTCTGAGCAACAAATCATTTCAAAGTTGTGTATAATTTTACCATTGCCAGATTGGCAAGTCCCTGAAGAAAAAGGATTTGCTAAAGTGAGAACCCAATAGGATTTCCTATTTGAAGTCTGGCTGTCCATTGAGAGAATTACTGTAGAGCATCAGAATTTTACTCTGTACCTTTAAGTGTATGGCTTTAGGTAGGACCTGGAGGTAACTGCTGAGTTTATGCTGGGGAGTCAAGAGTAACTTACCCTGTAGGCATTGGGCCTAAATACTGACATTGCTGCAAACCTGCTGTGTAAGACATGACCTTGGGATCTGTCATTGAAGATAGGACAACATAAACAAGTAGATGTGCCGGCGAATGTTCACGAATGTGACCTAAAGCCAACCAGGAAGAAACCTGAAACCGCACATGCCAGGCACAGCTAAAAGCTTCAGAGAGGCCTCCTCATGACAGGTCTGCGGAGCATTAAAGTAGGAAGGATTGTCTGTGGATAACACACTGACATGGAAGGAAGGAGATGAGTGATCATTTCCTGCCTCTGCCACAGACTCCCTGGTGACCTTGTGCAAACTGACTTGCCCAGGGTAGACGTAGTCCCCTTCTGTAGAAAGTGAATAATACTCCCGTATCTCCCAGGATGCTGGGAGGATACAGTTATTAGTCTGCGAGATGCTCAGGTGCTACAGTGATAGAGAATGCTATGTACAAGTCATCTTTCAGTGGTTCAAATGGAGGTCATTCTATGGTTCTCTTTGAAAAATTATGAATAATCTGAGCTCCAGACAAATGATGCGAGTCACACGGAAACAGGTGTCTGTCCCAGGGGCTGAGTATGTAATGCCTTTTCCATGGACTATCAAATGGCTACCTTATTGCCTCACTGAAAACTTTGTGAGAGCCTTTGAGATCACCTAGAGCAGGAAAGTTGATACAGGAAGCTGAATTCTGTTCTAATCTAGAACATTTGAGAGGCTATCCCTTAATGGAGACGGTTCCCAGGAAGTCTTCCAGATTGCTTTCACTTACATCAGTGTAAATTCAGAATAACTCCACTGAACTCAGTGGAGCTCTGCTAGTGTAAAACCGGTGTACGTGAATCAAGTCACCCTGACTGAGAACATGCAGGGAAAAGTTGTCTCTGGTGAGCCACAGAGGAATGGTGGAGTGTTGTTTTCATGAAACATGAATAATAAAGGGTGGGGGGAGACAGAGAACTCTGGCTAGTGCATTCGAGAGAAATATTAAGGACTAGCGAAAATACCCGGCGTTGCTCGGGTCAGTTGGAGGTGGGGAGGGGGCAGACAGCTGAGCGAGTGCGGGGTCTGTTGGATGGGGGCAGAGAGCAAACCTGACACCCCCACTTCACCCCCCCACCCAAACCCGACACACCCATGTCTCCCCCCTACCAACCCCAACACCCCCTGACCAACACCCACACCTCACCCCCCGTAGACCAAACCTGACACACCCACCTCACTTTCCCCCCCCAACCAAACCCGACACCCCTACCTACCACCACAAACAAACCCGACACCCACACCTCACTTACCCCTCGACCAACCGCGACCCCCCTCCTCACCCCCCCAACCAAACCCAACACCCCCACCTTACCTCCCCCACCAAACCCAACACCCCCTGACCAACCCCAACCCTCACACCTCACCCACCCCGACACCCCCGGCTCACTTACCCCCCCGACCAAACCCGACACCCCCACCTCACCCCCTCCGACCAAACCCAACTCAGGTCCGTCGGAGGTGGGGAGGTGGCAGAGAGCTGAGGGATTCCGGGGTCCGTCGGAGGTGGGGAGGGGGCAGAGAGCTGAGGGACTCCGGGATTCCGTCAGAGGGGGGAGGGGGCACAGAGCTGAGGGATTCCGGGGTCCGTTGGAGGAAGGAGGGGGCAGAGAGCTGAGCGAGTGCGGTGTCTGTTGGAGGGGGCAGAGAGCTGAGGGATTCCGGGGTTCCGTCGGAGGTGGGGAGGGGGCAGAGAGCTGAGCGAGTGCGGGGTCTGTTGGAGGGGGGAGGGGGCAGAGAGCTGAGCGAGTGCAGGGTCCGTTGGAGGGGGTATTATGACATCATAACTATGTCACAGAGAACAGCAGCTGCCCAGCTGATGTGATTGGCCTTTAAATCATTTCACCCCTGGGGGGTGTCAGAGGTGAGATTTGCAAAATTTTCGACTCTTACGGTCATTAGGAGCCCAAGACCTCTAACTGTACCAAATTTCAAGTCTCTAGCTCAAACGGTGTGGAAGGAGTAAGCGCACGTACATACACGCATACACCATTTGACTTTTATATATGTAGATTAATCCCTTTTTCTTCCCCTCCCCCAGCGACACACACACCACCAGGATATTTCCCCTTTAAACAGGGGGCATTCTAATGTGTGTGGAGTATTAACAAGCCTAGTATGGAAGTGATGGAGCAATGTTCCATGGAGAGCAGAGAGCGTGGGTTTATCTCTAAACTTGGAACGTCTCAATAGGATTCTTTTAAAATTAGGAATGAAAACGTGTGTTTCTCAGCAGAACTGTAAATTGAAAATAAACCCTTGTCCAGCAGCACAGCCAACAAAATGGCCGAAGAAAGTCCCGCCCATCCAGATTTGTTTTTAATTGCCATCTGTACACCATGATGAGGCTTGTGTTTACAGTGTACTCTGGGGAACACACTCTTAAGTGGAGCAGTGGACTGCTCCCCTAGTCCCAAACCCTGGGTTTTGTTTGTTCATAGTAGTGTTTTGAAATGCATCTTTAACATTCTTCCCATTTTTTGAAATCTGGGCTGTGAAGTAAACAGAAGACAGATGCAGTCTTTTAGCTTTGTACAAGGTCTCAGAGAGCTGTCTAAATGTGTATATTATGCAGAGCAGATAAGGATCGGCGTCACCTCATTTTGTTTGTATCTGAATGATCTCTTGTGAGCCCATGGAACAGGTGTTTCTCAAAGCAGAAGTGCATAGAAGCGAAGGCTCGTGCCCGCAGGTTCTGCTTCCCCGTCTCTCTTCAAACTTTAACAGAAGTCATCCCTCCTGGCATCTGCTTTGTTCTCACAAGTTGCTTCCCACAAACAGTCCCTCTTCTTGTGGCTGGAGGTTTTCCTTGCCATCCCTCCTCAGAGGGATTATTCACAGGACATCTAAAGGAAACCTGCCCGCCAAGGCTTCTAGGTAGCCTGGGCAAGAGTCCTTGCCTTTGATTGCCGTTGGTTCCTGTGCTGCACCGATCTCAGTCATTTCCCTTCTTTTGGTTTGGAAATGGGGGCAAAGGATCAGAAACTGGGCAGTTATTCCAGTTTGGGGGTGGGATGCTCTGAATGAGAAGTGATTTGGTGACTGGAAATGCTTTTGCTCTTAGCCGGGATGATTCCGCTTGCAGTTTAGTTTTTAAAAGTCTTCCGCAGCCTGCTCTATAGCTATTTTCGTAGCCAGTCATTGAATCTTTATACTTAAGCCCAGTAATGGTTTTATTGGCTCATTTTATGCCTGCCTGACCTCAGAAAGCTTTTATCTTCATAACTCCTAAACCATACTACAGTTCTCCTAAAACTCCAACAAATCCTAAAAAGGAAACTGACTGACCAGAACACAGAGTATAAATAGAACGGATGAGTTTGTTTGAGTTGCGACCGTAACCTGACTTGCAGGGACAAGGGACAAAAATGTCCTCACAGTGCACTCTGGGTCAGAAGGTCTCTACTATTTAAACACACTGTTGTGTCCGGCTATTATTGATTTACCTTCTACTGTAGCACAGGATCTCTGGAGAAAAGAGGGAAACAGCTTAGAGTTTAAGGCCAGAAGGGACCATTAGATCATCTAGTCCAGTGGTTCTCAAACTTTTTGTATTGGTGAGCCCTTTCGAACACCAACCCTCTGAGTGCGACCCCCCACATATAGATGTGAAATTAAAAACACATCTATATATATAAAAGTCGAATGGTGTATGCGTGTATGCGTGCATGTATGTATGCGTTATGTATGTGCACTTACTCCTTCCACACCGTTTGAGCTAGAGACTTGAAATTTGGTACAGTTATAGGTCTTAGGGTCCTAATCAGGGTAAGAGTCGAAAATTTTTCAAATCTCACCTCTGACGCCCCCCAGGGGTGAAATTATTTAAAGGCCAATCACATCAGCTGGGCAGCTGCTGTTCTCTGTGACATAGTTATGATGTCATAATACCCCCTCCAACGGACCCTGCATTCGCTCAGCTCTCTGCCCCCTCCCCACCTCCGACGGACCCAAGTTGGGTTTGGTTGGAGGGTAAGTGAGGTAGGGGTGTCGGGTTTGGTCGGGGGATGAGGTGGGGGTGTCTGGTTTGGTCGGGGGGTGAGGTGGGGGTGTCAGGTTTGGTCAGGGGGTAAGTGAGCCGGAGGTGTTGGGTTTGGTCTGGGGGGGTGGGAAGGTGTCGGGGTGGGTGAGGGGTGAAGTGTGGGTGTTGGGGTTGGTCAGGGGGTGTTGGGTTTGGTGGGGGGGTAAGGTGGGGGTGTTGGGTTTGTTTGGGGGGGATGAGGAGGGGGGTCGGGATTGGTCGAGGGGTAAGTGAGGTGTGGGTGTCAGGTTTGTTTGTGGTGGTAGGTAGGGGTGTCGGTTTTGGTTGGGGGGGAAAGTGAGGTGGGTGTGTCAGGTTTGGTCTACGGGGGGTGAGGTGTGGGTGTTGGTCAGGGGGTGTTGGTAGGGGGGTAACGTGGGGGTGTTGGGTTTGGGTGGGGGGGTGAAAATGTGAGTTGGGGTTGGTTGAGGGTAAGTGAGGTGGGGGTGTCGGGTTTGGTTGGGGGGGGCGAGGTGGGGGTATCAGGTTTGCTCTCTGCCCCCTCCCCCCTCCAACGGACCCCGCACTCGCTTAGCTCTCTGCCCCCTCCCCACCTCCGAAGGACCCGAGCAACGCCGGGTATTTTCGCTAGTTTTTGATATTTAACAGTATGTTAAATCCTAAATTTAAACCCTTTTGCTTAAGATGAATTTACCTTTTCTCACTGCTTTTAAATTAAGACTAAAACACAGCGCGTGGTGGGGCTCGGGGTGCTCCCGGCTGATAACCCTCAACATGGCTGGGCTCCCCCTGGCAACTCCAGTACCGGGGTCGGGACTCACAATGTCCTGGATGCCCCAGCTCAGGGCTCACAGCCCCTCTCCTCTTTGGGGTCAGGACTTGCAACCCCGTGTGGCAGTTAGACTCGGGGATCGCAGCCCTACACCTGCCCGGAGCTTGCAGTCCTGCTCCTGGCCAGGGATGGGATCTGGACTCACAGCCCCATGGCGGGTTGGAGTCTGGGTTCACCGGCCCATGCCTGGCCAGAGCTCACAGCCCTGTTTCTGGCCTGTGGGTCTGGAGTCGGGGATTGCAGCCCCACAGTGGTTGGGGCTCACAGCCTTGCTTCCCTTTTGGGTTCGGGGCTTACAGCCGCGTGCTGGGGTCAGTGCTCGCAGCCTGGCTTGGGTTGAGATCGGGGCTCACATCCCAGTGGCGCAGGGGTTGCAGTCAGGGCTCACAGTCCAGGGTTGGGGCTTGCAGCCACGTGCTGGGGTCAGGGCTCACAGCCCAGCACACCCCCAGTTTGAGAACCAATGATGTAGTCTGACCTCCTGCACATCGCAGACCATAGAATTTCATTGAGCCCAGTAATGTGTGCTTGACTAAAGCATCTTCTAGAAAGGCATCAAAAGATGGAGAATGCACCACTTCCCTTGATAGTTTGTGCCAGTGGTTAATCACCCTGTTAAAAAAGTGTGCCTTATTGCCAGTGCTTAATTAGGTGCAATTTTTTTACTTTCATAACCGATGCAGCCAACCCGGAGGTACTGGGGCTAGGGACTGCCAAGCCCAGAGGTGTTGGGACTCAGCCTGGCACAAATGAATTCCTCCGTAGCTTAATTCTTCCTTGGTGCACTCAGGAGGCTGCAGTGCCATGGGGCAGTGTCAGAGGGAGGTAGCAGCCTCCAGAAAATGCAGTAAAAAGCCTGAAACAGCAGGCTGAAAAAGGGTACCTGAAAATCTATTGAACAGAGCAGTATTGGGGCCTTGAAAATCCTGGGACGTTCCAGCATCAGTTTTCCTGACCAAAGGGTAAATAATCTGTAATTTTCTTTTGCATCCACGCAAAATCGATACTGATTTAATCCCATGTTGGAGAAAATTAACCACTCCTCAGAGGAGGGCATGTCTAAATTTGGATCCAATGGGAAATGGAGTATGTAGGCAGATCTCATCTGCATATATACACATGCACTCCCACGTCCCGAGGCCTATTAAAACTCACGTATTTCCTTCCTTGAAGTAGAGTGATCTAGATGATCATTTCCAGAATGGCGAAGGCCTCTGTTTCTGGGTTTCTGTAAATACGGAGAAGAATCAAATGAGTTTGCAGCGCATTTCATCAGACTGGCTTGTGTTCTGTTGTTTAAAAAAATGAACATGGCTGAAAATCTGAAGTTGATCATTCAGTTTCATGGCAAACTTTTCCTTGAGTTCTCTTCATGTTGGCGTTTCAGTGCCACAGAGACTCTGTGCCGAATTGTGCTTTCCCTCTGGATGTCCAGCAGCATCACTCCACCGTTATCAGTGGAGTTTCTTTGGGTTTACACCAGTGCAGGGGAGAGTAGAGTCTGGTCTTGTATGTCCTCACATGTGTGCAGCTAGTCATGCAGTGATTGCTCAGTTGGCTCTTTCACCAAGGTACACCCGGCCCTGTGCACTAGCCGTTCCCTGTGTCTGTGTGCATTAGGCTGCAGAAGGCCCAGGAGGAACACCGCACCGTGGAGGTGGAGAAGGTGCACCTGGAGAAGAAGCTCCAAGACGAGATTAGCATCGCCAAGCAGGAGGCCCACCGGCTGCGGGAGCTGCGAGAGGGGACGGAGAATGAGCTGAGCAGACAGAAGTACGCTGAGCAGGAGCTGGAGCAGGCAAGCATTGCAGACCATATGCACTAGCAGGAACGGGAGGCGGGACACCCATACGCTGTAGTGTATGGCCATTGCTCCATCCCAAAACAGTTAGAGTCTCCTTAGTGTTCCCTGTTGCCACCATTCTCCCAGTTGACCGTAGGGACAGGAGAGATCCAGCTATCTCTGCCACTTCCTCATAGAATACTTCCCCCAAAGGCGCCTTCCAGGGGCCCCATCCATGCTGCTCTATGCAGTCACCGGAGGGGATCCCTGGAGAGCAACACAAGACACACTTCCAGTGCTGAATGTGCTGCCCCTCGCTCCACAGCCTCTGCCGTCCCCGACGAGAAGGTATTGAGTTTGATCCATACCTCTGATCTTTCTGAGACCCAACCAGAGGACCGGCCCCTCCCCCTTTGTACGACACTTTACTTACTGTATTTTAGGGGAACTTGAGGCAGCAATTAAATGAATTCTAAACAGTCATTTCCTGTTTAGGCTGTCGCACACACATACACCTCAAAATACGCTACCGTCCAGCATCGCCACAGGTTGTCACATAAATACTGTCCAAATTGTATTGTTTGCATTGTGTGTGTCGAGTCACACCCGTTGCCCCCTTCCCCTCCTCTTTAAATTTGTAATGAAAGCTGAAGCCAGCAGTGACTTAACCAATCTGTTGTTTCTTAGAGGCCTTCCTGTGGGATTCGTTGAGTGGGTGAGTAATGGCTTTATCCACCCAGCGTGCACTGTGTGATGTAACACAATCACCACTGAAATGAACTAGAGGCCACAGATGTAATTCACTACTCACTCCCACTGACCATACAAGCCAAAGGCAACCTGTCAAAATCTAAGATACTTTTGGGTCTCTGTGAATCCTGAAATCTGAGCTTCTCTTGCACCAGTTGATGCTGCTAATAAGAAGATCTGGTTTTTCAAAAACCAGGTTGGAGGCTCCTACTGGAGAGCAGCTAGCCATGCTTTAGTGAGATAGGCTTGTCTGTACTAGAGTTTATACACTGACCCCTTCCAGCGACATCATTTTACACTGCTACCTTCCTGTTTAGTTTCCCAAACCAGATTTTCTTTGTTTCCATGCGCACCCTGCTGTCCATAAACATTTTGAGCAAATGTCCGGTCTCAGATCCAAGTGGTTCATCTCCACGGTTTTGCTCTGCCTGTGTGCTCAGCACCCCAGGCAGGTAGATACCATGGGGTTGAGTGTGGGGTCAGAACCTAGATGGATGAGAGAGGACAGAACTCCATGTATGGTGTAGAAGATCAGATCAGTGGAAGTTGAGATTGGTGTGGAGGATTTAGTCCATGATGAAGATTATGATGCTGTCCCTGTATTTCTATGAATGATTTAGGGAAATTACATTTAACATTGGTAAAATTGCAGACAGTAGTAAAATGGTAGGTAGTTAACTCTGGAACAGGGCTGTTTTATAAGTCCCTTTAGACCAGTGGTTTTCAAACTGGGGTACGTGAGCTCTTGTCAGGGGGGATGCAAGAAAAATCCTTTAATGGCAGACAGCACTTTTGTTTTTAGT
Source organism: Sternotherus odoratus (assembly GCA_032164245.1). Lineage (NCBI taxonomy): Eukaryota > Metazoa > Chordata > Testudines > Kinosternidae > Sternotherus > Sternotherus odoratus. The sequence continues at coordinate 296,359,506 of JAVMKO010000001.1, forward strand.
AGGACTTGGCAATCTAACCATAAAGTATATTCTGACCCTATCACACAGTGGGGGTACGCAGTAGACTACTTTAGTTGGAAAGGAGAACGCCGCCTAAGAAATGTGAAACCCGCTGACCTAGATGGACTGGCAAATGGGCTCACAGATAGAATATGAAATTTCAAATGTCTGAATGCAGTGTGATATCCTTGGCTAGAAATAATGCTCAAGCCAACTGCAACTTAAATGGTGCTGAGTTAGTTAACACGGGAAAGGAAACAGATCTCAGTTTACTGAGAGATTCATTTAAACATTTACATTCTCAATCCGGTGTGCAGCTGTCTATCCTGGAAAAAGAAAGGGTGTTCGCCAAAGCTATGTTGACACATGCTTCTTGCTAGCAAGGTGCTAACGTGGTCTGAACCCAAATAGGGCCTGCTCCAACCCCCAATAAAGTCAATAGACAGACTCCTGTTGAGGTCACAGGGTGCTGAATCAGGGCCAGAGTGAACAGAGAGCAAGTGACTTTCCTTTATTAACAGTCCAAGGTGTTGTCCCAGTTACAGGGACATGGTGAGGTTCTGCCCACACTGTAAACTTTAATTGAGTGAATATCAAATCAGGGGACAGCTGTATTTGTACTGTAGGTGGGAACTAAATGTGGTGGAATAAGCGTGGTGTAGTGATCGAAGGAGCCTGTTTAAAACATTTAGGGTTAGTGTTAGTGCTTTGAAAGAGAAAGCAAACTATATACCCTGTAAAGACAGCCTTAAACACAGTAAAACCATCTGTGTTTCTAATCAGGTTTGGGAGGTACAGTGATGTAGGGGTTAGAATACACTATGTGGAACTAGGTCTTCTGGGCTCTGGCCCCGTCTTGCTGTCATCCTGAGTAAGTCACTTAGCCTCTTTGTACCTCAGTTTCCCCATCAGTAAGACAAGGCTAACGCCTCATGGATCTTGTTTGAGGCTTAATATTTGCAAAGTACTTCGAGATCTGATGAAAGGTTCTAAATATGTGTACATTCTTGTTAGTGATTACAAAAGCCACACGTTGCTTCAACGGTTTTGTGCCTTCATTTGCTTGCCACCCCCTCGTTTCTGATCCTCCTGTGAACTGAGTTCCTTCAAGTCCAGGCGGGGGAAGACACTTGGCTGGGCTGCAGAGTGAGGAATTGCGGCTGGAACATGTGACTACACTGACGAAGCAGCACACTTTTTGTCTAAATGTTTCTATCTCTTTGCTCCAGTGGGAAAGTCTCCCTGTAACAAGCCCGTTGCGTTTGGCTTAGTCACTGAACTGAAAAGAGGCAGCTGCCTGCTCAGAGTTGTCAGCATGTCTTTGCTTTAAAGAGAGCTGCAATCCCAGACCTTGCAGATCAGAAGTGAGGGGGACCGAGATTTACAGATAAACACTCTGAATACCTTTACTCTGGCCTTGATTCTCCCCATATCCAGTCCACTGTTATTCCAGTTACTCCTCTTCTCCCTCACACCAGCGTAAATCAGAATCAAGCCCTCTATCTTCACAGGCTAGGGGCTGGTCTTCACTGGGCAGGGGGTGGGGGTGGGGGGGGAGATCGACTGAAGATATGCAACCTCAGCTACGTGAATCACGTAGCTGAAGTCGCCGTATCTTCAGCCGACTTACCTGCCGTCCTCATGGCGGCAGTGGTTGGCAGCGCGCTCCCCCGTCGACTCCAGCTTGTGCCTCGCGGCGAGCTGGAGTTCCGGAGTCGACGGGGGCATGAGACACGAGAAATCGATCACCAAAAGATCGATCGCTACCCGCCATGAAGACCCTACCCTTAGAGAGAGAGACCAGATCTGCATTGCATAAACATTCTGCTTAACCGCACTGATAGCTGAAATGATAAGGGGCAGCCGCAGCCCAGTTCCTGATAACAGTAGAGCAAAACAAATGAGAAAGGGACCCAGCTTGCAGCATAGAGGGAAGTCTTGTAGGTTTCTCCAATTGCTCCTGCGGCAGCTTCTCCCCTGCGGGATGATCCCCAAGGAAGAGAATGGTGCTGTCCTACGCCCTGGTAGCACAGTTGTCCTTTGGGCTCAGTGCACAGGAATTCTCCCTCTTATCCTGGCCACGGCCAAACTAGGTTTGCTGGAGATCGTTTTTCTCTTTGGTGCCATTACAAGCGTTGGGGCTCCAACCAACTATCCGCTGAAGGGAGAGTGCTAACTGGAATGAAAGGGTCCCCCTCCCCCTCCCACACCTCCCTCTAAGGCTGATGCCGTGATTGTTTCCGTGACAGGTCCGAATGGCGCTGAAGAACGCAGAGAAGGAGCTGGAATCCCACTGCAGCTGGGCCGCACCGGAGGCCTTGCAGAAATGGCTCCAGCTGACCCACGAAGTGGAGGTCCAGTACTACAACATCAAGAAACAGAATGCAGAGAAGCAGCTGCTGGTGGCCAAAGAGGGGGTGAGGACTTCAGTCTCTTCAGGCCTAAATTCTTCCCTCCCTGAGGCTGGGGAATGAAATCCCTAGATATTTACAGCTCCATAGACCTAGAATGCATCTCCCTCCCTGTGCTGTTCTCTCCTGCCTGCTCTTCTTTCCGCGAACCATCTTCTGATTCGTCTTGCTTGCCTGCCGTAGTACAACAGAAGGAAATCCTTGCTTGCAGGGACTTGATCCAAGTCCTAGAGCAGGGGTAGGCAACCTATGGCACGGGTGCCAAAGGCAGTACACAAGCTGATTTTCAGTGGCACTCACACTGCCTGGGTCCTGGCCACCGGTCTGGGGGGCTCTGCATTTTAATTTAATTTTAAATGAGCTTCTTAAGCATTTTAAAGACCTTCTTTACTTTACATACAACAGTAGTTTAATTATATATTAAAGACTTGCAGAAAGAGACCGTCTAAAAATGTTAAAATGTATCACTGGCGCACACAACCTTAAATTAGAGTGAAGAAATGAAGACTTGGCACACCACGTCTGAAAGGTTGCCGACCCCTGTCCTTGAGCCATGTGTTGCTCTTCGTAGCTCTGGTTTGGGGAATTATCGTGTAACACAGCGGTTCTCAAACTCTTGAGAACTACGACCCTTTTCCCTCTTCCTTGGCCGCGCGGCGGACCCTTGTATGTCCGCCTAATGGAATACTTCCGTATTCGGCGGCTATTTTCGGCAGACTTGCTGAGCGCTTCCAAGAGCGCTCGGTATGTCCACCGAAAAGCCGCCGAATGCGGAACTAATCAATTTGGTGTCTTTTCGGTAGCGGCAGGAGCTTGCGATCTCCCTGGGAACACTCAGCGACCCCCCAGGTGGTCGCGACCCCCAGTTTGAGAAACCCTGGTGTAACATCTTGACAATAGTATGTGATTATGTCCATAGAAGCATAGAAATGTAGGGTTGGAGGGGTCCTTAAGAGGTCATCTAGTGATTCTAGTTCATCACCCCGCCTTCCCTCCCGACATTGAGGTAGGATCAAGTAAACCAAGACCATCCCTGTCAGGGGTTTGTTTTCATGTCGCTTCCCGGTGTAACTCATTTTGTGCACTAGCCTTTCGGATTTTGTCCCTGCATGCTTTGCTACTTATGGTACTCATGTTTAGCAGTTAATCCATTTTTCCATGGAGGTTTGATGACCATGGATACAGGGTGGTATCTAATACTGGTCCATGATATCAGATACTGATGTAATGTTTTACATTTTCAAAGTGCTGCACAAACCTTAATTAAGGCACCCAACACCGCGGTTATAGACACTTTACAGATGGGGAAATTGAGTCACAAAGAGATGAAGTGATTTGTCCAGCGTTATACAGTGAACTAGCGGCAGAGCTGGTTTGGAACTATTGAGTTCTAGGTTCCCAGCCACATACTCAGACCACTAGGCCGCATTGCCACTCACTGAGTAAACAGCTCTTTGGCAGATCAGTTTAAACCTGCTAATGTGCACGACTAGCTGTTGCATGCAGTGTCATGCATGGTGAAAGGAACTCTCCCCAGCGAGACCAAACCCGACCCCAAGTGTCTCACGTCAAAGGGCTGTGAAGTTTTCGACATGTAAAGTGTGTATGTGGTCTTCACTGGCCAAGTCTCTTCTCTCTTCCCAGCTGTTTCAAGTCTTCTGAGCGAAGCCGAGCGCAGGAAGCTATTGCAGCCAATGTGCTCGGCTCTCTTGACACTGTACAGCACTCAGAGGTGACAGGACAAACAGGAATTTGTCAGTCTTGCCACATTCTGACCACAAACGCCGTAGAACTTCATCCATTTTCTGCTGCAGCGTTCCTGCCCCCAGTTTGCCTTTTGCAACTCTGCCGCAAACATTATTAGAGCGGAAAGACCAAGGATCTGTATTTGAGCCTTCAATTCAAATATACACAGTGTCCTAAAGAGGAGGCAAAACCCCATTTCCGGATGTTCGGATCCTGTTGATAAAGCTTTCTTTGAGCTTTCTGGTAAGGAGTCTGTGATATGGCAGGAGTTCTTAGCTATACAGTTGTAGCTGGTGCTGTGGACACTTGTCCTTACTCTGCTCTTGACTGACACCCTCGCCAGCATGTTACATGGCCGAACATCCTTAGACAAAGTGACAGTTCAAGCTACTTGCGTGTGTACAAGCAGCCACAGGGCTATTTCTGTCTTATCCTGTTCAGGATATTGTTGTCCTGGAGGAAACACAAGGGCAGAGTGTTCCGGTGACCTTTTGCTGTTAATATATTTCAGGCTGAAAAAATTAAAAAGAAGCGAAACACCCTCTTTGGAACATTTCACGTTGCTCACAGCTCATCCCTAGACGACGTTGATCATAAAATCTTAACTGCAAAGTGAGTATCCAGCGTGTGTCTTCCTTCCATTTCCCCCAAATCCTCCCCCGCAGGTGGCTGTAATACACGATGTCCACAAGGCGGGTCTCATTTTGCTTAGCCTCACTGGGGCAAGGCACAGACGTACAGCACACTCTATGATCCTGAACCCCAGGGAAAAGTCATTCCCTAGTGCATGTGCTGCACAGCCTGTTCTAAATCCATTCTGTTGCACACCATGAATGTCTTGGCTGTTTCTTTGCCTCGGTAGAAGCTGATCCTTATTTAATTCACGTGACAGGTTTTGGTGAATGTGTGAAATGTAACGGGTAGCTAGTAACATTTTACCCCGTTGAGGAGGAAAATTGAAGTCCCGACTGCTTACAGCTCTTACTGATCCCATGGCTCTTTGCACAGAGAGAGGGATGTTCTCCCCTGAGGTTTCGGGTTTCCTGCTCTCGCCCCTTGCTGTGGCCATGTTCCCTCGTAAAGTGGGTTGCATTTCAGCCAACCTGTCGGGGGTTGGTAAAGTTGTTCATATGGCTGATATCTTCCTGTAAGTCCCTTCCTTTCCTGCTAGAAGCATTCATTGGGATTATGAGAAGATACCTACCTATGAACTCCATTACACTTACCCAACAAATAACCTGAAGACTCATTCATTTATCACTCCGGGTCAAGCTTATTCATCTTAAAATGGATTCCTTCTTCTTACTTGCCTTCCAGGGTTGAGATTTTCCAAGCCAGCTGGAGGTGTTAGCCAGACAGTGCCCATTCAAATCCAAATGAATTCAAATCTTCCGGTCGGCTTTGAAAATCCCAACCCAAGAGCCTGAGATTTGCGTGACTCTGAGCTGTACCACGATACTTTGACACGGACTCTTGTTGTCACGCCGAGAACCTGTGTGGGGGTTAACACACAATAAAATCCCATTCCCAAGTGGTTACTGTGTAAGGCTCTCCAAGGAGGTCTGGAGAAATACACCCAGAGAGGAATCTCAGCGTAACCTGACTCCCTGTTTGACTCACTGGGATCGTCTTTCTTGTGTGATGTGTTTCCACTGTTCCTCGTTCGTTTGTCCTTTTCCCTGGTTTGACCCTCGTTTTCAGGCAAGCCCTGAGCGAAGTGACGGCCGCGCTGCGGGAGCGCCTACACCGCTGGCACCAAATCGAGCTGCTGTGCGGATTCCAGATTGTCAACAACCCGGGTATCCACACGCTAGTGACCGCCCTCAACATCGATCCCAGCTGGGTGGGCACCTCCCGGCCCAACCCGTCGCACTTCATCATGACGGACGATATGGACGATTTGGACGAAGAGATCGTGTCTCCCATGTCTATTCAGTGTATGTATCCTCTGCGAGATGACGTGCACTGCTCCAGTGAGAGCAACTGCGATACTCTGGGTAGAGAGGGGCAGAGAGCCGGGATCTATTGGAAGGGAACGGTGTAGCCATATTGATTTTCAATCCAACCGAAAAAGCAGGAGAGTCACTCTAGTGCTGGCAGGTCGATATAAGCCTGACCTCCGTTTCTGGAGGTATTTGGAATCCAGTGGTGGAGAGATGTGTGGCTGCCCACGTTCTTCGTGGCGGTCTAGGGTAGAAGTGAAGATAGAGCAGCATGCTCTCAGTGTGAGCGGGCAGAGGAAGAGAGGGGCCACGCTGCGGTTGGAGGACGGGATTCCAGCTAGCTTGGCTGAGTCTGACTCGGAGCCACTTACCAGTGATGGCTTCATGATGAGCATGACAGGTGTGCCAGCAAGATCTTCATCTGAGGAGACGGGTTCCTGAGAACCTGCGGCTTGGATTTAACCAGGCAAAAATACACCCGCAAATCTTAATGGAAACCCCCGAGTACAAATTGGAGTGAAGACTCCAGATTTGATCCAGACGTGATATGGGCCCTGGGCTGAATTTTCACGTCTCTGATTTTGGGTGCCCCACCGGAGACCCCTGGGGCGTGGTTTTCTGAGCACCTGCAGTTCCTGTTAAAATCCATGGCCAGGATCCTAAGCTGGTGAAAATCAAGCCCGCTCAGCTGACTTAATGAAGCCGCATTGATTAACGAAGAGCCTGTCTGGCTCACGGGGGGGCTGCGTGTGCTCAGTGCCTTTGCAAACCAAGCCCGTGGCATCTCAAGTTGGGCTCCCAACACGAGTGCCCATTCAGGGTCACTATCGCCCTGCCCCCCAGGGTTCGGGGGGTGCCAGTGTCTGTGTGCAGGACGCCCTTGCGGGGGAGGGCAGTTCTGTGCTTGATCCGTCCCTGTCCCGTTGGGGTTGAGAATGCTGCTGAGTGCCAGTGATGATTCTACCCGTAAATCAAACTTTTCTCTCTCCCTTTCAAACCTGATTGACTAACCCCAGATGCAGCCTGGCTTTGGGGGCGCAGGTTCAGTGACCGCTCGTCTATCTCCACGGAGGATCTGTCCCTCTGGAAATACCCCGGTTTGGTTCTCTTGGTTGTTTTTTTTCACCCGCTGGACTAAAATTTATCCACGATTTTCCCAACTTTTTGGCACAAAAACTAATTCACACGCTCTTCTCCAGTGAGCCATTAGCATCTTTACTAACCTCTGGGCAGAGTCTGCTGGGATGAAGAAGAATTGCATGCCAGCTCCTTCCTCCTCACCTTGTGTTTGGGTTTTTAAACCCAAGATTTGAAAGGCAGTTTTGGTCAGGGCTGCGAGAGTACTACTGCTCCCCCTCCCACTCCATGGAGGACCCGGAGGATCAGTGACAACAGCGCTCTCCCTCTCTAGGGGTGATTCGGGCTGGTGGAGGGAGAGGTTGCCTACAGATGCGATTGTTTTGATGCTATAGACAGCACAGTGGAGACAGCACACAGCGCCTGTGTGGAGGGAACCTCTCAAGCAATTCCCCACTTCCACTGCGCAATCCTCCCTCAGCGGAAGAGTTGTCATGAGGAGGGAGGGAAGGACGGAGGGGGAACGTGGAGTTTCCTGGAGATCTGCCTCTAAAACATAAGAGGCTGGGTTCGTCCCGCTACTCAATAAAGCAGAGAGCAAGATACCAGATGGTTAGGTTTTGATCCCCCACCGGGTTACAGCAGTGGAACTCCGTTGACTTCAGTGGAATTCTGCTGGGGTAAACCTGGAGTACCAAGGCAATAAGTCCGGCCCAGAAAAGTGATCAAGGCCCTTGATGGACAATCTGTTCATATTTATAAGTCAAAGTTGTTGTTTTTCTTAGCGTTATTCCCGCACTATGACAGGGTCCGCTTACAACCAGTGATACGACCGGGAGATACTCCAACCAATGCGTCGTGCCATCTGTCGCTGGAGGCATTTTATACCTACTGCCAGGTGTGAAGCCTACAGCACCTAGTATTCCCAGGAGGTCTCCCATCCACGTACTAGCCAGGCCCAACCCTGCTTAGCTTCTGAGGTCAGACGGGATCAGGTGTGTTCAGGGTGGTATCCTCCTGTAAAATGGGGATCCACTAAGATTGTGTTACCCCAGGCTACATAGGGTATGTCTACAGGGGGGTAAACAGGGACAGCTAACTCGGGCGCTGGGGCTGAAAAATTGCCATGTAGACCCTGGTATCCTCCACCTGCTCAGGGCCCCAGCTGGAACCTTAATGTCTACCCAGCAATTTTTAGTCCTACAGCCTAAGCCCAAGTCAGCTGACCCAGGCCAGCTGCGGCTGTCCTGTAGGACTTTTACCGCCATGTAGACGTACCCACAGAGGCAGGATTTGAAACCAGAAGTCTTGACTCCCAGTTCCGTGCTCGCTACAAGAGCTAGGCAAACAAAACCCAGGGGCATGACAGGTGCATAAGGGCCAAAGTTGGGGGCTGAAAAGCATGAATAGATTCCAAAGCCGGAAGAGACCATTGTGATCTGCCCCGGCGTGGAGGAGGGGAAAGGCCCAGAGTGGAGGATATATCCCAGTTAGGAAAGAAGAGCCCTCAGTTCCTCAGGAGATCTGGAATCCCACAGACGTATCCTCCTCCTCCAGCTGAGCTTCCCCTCCGAAGGCTGAGGAAGAGCCCATTGGAAGAAGAGGAAGGGGAATAGTCCAAATAGCCCTCAGATCTGCTCCAGTTCTCTCCTCCTCCGGCCACCTTCCTGACGAGTGTTTCAGGAACTAGAGATTTAGCTTCACTCTTAACTCCATGTGACTTGATTTCTTAGGTTTATTTCAGTTGAGGATCCAGCAGGAAAGACATTCTAGAAATGTTTAGGCCGCACTGTCAAAAGAGGGCCTCTGAAAGGATCATTGGTTGCAGAGAGTAGCAGTGAGGGAACGGAGACCCTCATCCGTGGGAATCTCCCAGAGGAAACCATGTGGCTGACTCTGAGAGTGTTAAGACAGCAATTCCTTGGGATTATTTTTGTTGCATTTCTTACTGCACAGTGACATTCCCCTTATCCTGCAATATATGCAGGCAGTGATCACTCCGAAGCCGTACGTATCTGAACCCCAGGGTGCCCTGTTCTAGCTGTGGAATGGGTTTGACAGCGGCGTTTTGCTGGTTCTTCAATTCCCAGAAGAAATCTCCCTGTTCTGCACTTCTGAGCTTTTCTGTCCATTCACCTTTTTAACCATTTTGACATCACTGTCTTATGTGTATGCACCTTTAGATGTTGTCATAAAGTTATGAACCCCCTTGCAAAGGAAACGTACAGAACAGGACAGCCCAGGATTCAGCCCAGTGACAAGTGTAGACACAGTCGCCTTTGACTGCCGTATGGAGATACAGCCTATGGCATGGTGTGTCTTCATGTCTGGCCAGTGCATATACCAGGAGTCATTGCAGGATATACCTTTACTGAATACAAAGGGGGCAAAGCTGTCATCTGCTCCAATTCAGGCAAATGAGGGGTGTCCCTCCATTGGGTAAAGTTCAGGCACCCTGGCTAGAAGGTTTAGAGGCTGAAGAGCTTTGGAGCTTAGAATGGACGGGAACAGTGATATAGCAGTGCCACAAGACATCGCTGTTTTATGGACAAAATTACTGACTGCCAAGCACAGCTTCACCAGGGTCACACTTAGCAAGCAACAGTTAAGAACGTCCCATGTCACGTCCTAGCATCTCCTCATTGGAGCACCGAGTTGGGTTGCATAGGGTCAGGAAGTCTGGAAATCAAGAAGGAAGGGGTGGTGGCCTGAATATTAATGATCCTTTATTTCATTAGCATGAGCTTTTGATTTCAAGGATTCTGGTACTACCAGTAAAAAAAAAAATCCCTACGGAAATTCAGGCAAGAAATGCATTGCAGCTTATAATTACCACATTAGAAATGTCGTGCGGCTGATAATTACCACATTAGAAACGCATTACAGCCCATAATTACACACACAAGCAAAAGCCAGCTGTGAATCCACAGCTGTGAATGGTCAGGCTTTGACGGGAGTGATTTCCACTCAGTGCTGGGCATAATTTGATAAATGATCAGCGTGCACTGGATAAGGATGGATCATACCAGCACTCTCCACTCTCAGAGACTGAGATTTATCCTTTTTCAGAGCGTCTGGCACAATACCTCAGCACTGTTTATATCCCAAGTTAGGCTTTAGTGCCCAAGCCATGTGCTGGTCTCCTGTCCAGGGGCGAATTTCATCCCAAGGCTCCATTCTGAGAAATGACTGTAAGGCCCTCCTGGTGCCCTGTGTTTATCAGTTCTCAGTGACTTGAAGAGCAGATCTCAGGAGAGATGGTTTTTCTGTTTTTCGGCCTGGGGCGTGCCACTGCTATTCTGATCTATGTAGGTTTTAGACTGTGCTCATCACCGGAGATTCTGAACAATTACTCCTAGATTCTGCAGGCCAAGCTCTGCCCTCAGTGACCCCCGTGGTGCTCCACCGCTTTCAGATTATACTACTTATTCCAAGAGCAGCTTACGATGAGACTTGATGGCGGTCTACAAGTACATAGAGCACAGGTCTTTTGAATCTAGTAGACACGTCTCTAATGAGATCCAATGGGCAGAAGCTGAAGCTAGTAAATCCAGATTAGAAATACGGTGCAACTTTTTGCGGGTAATTAACAACATTGGGACAACTCACCTAGGGGCTTGGTAGATTCTCCATCACTTGAAATCAGTATATTGAGATATGAGGCCTTTCTAAAGGATCTACTGAAATGAACGTTGTGGGTTTGATGCAGGGAAGAGTGGGTGAAAGTTTCTGGCTAGTGATATGGAGGAGGTTGGATTATATAATTGCAATGGTCTCTTCTGGCATTAAAACAGTGCATGAGACAGAAAGACGCCACCTTGGCTTTCAGAGCTTAAGATGAATTTGCTAATGGAAAACGTCTTGCAAACCGAGCACTCTGCTGTGGAAAGGGAACTGGCTAATGTCATTTTTTCAGAGCAGACCTGCACTGGGTGGGTGTATAAAATAATGAACAATGGTAACTCTCCCTCCTAACCTTGGTTAGACCAGCTGATCCAGCTCAAAAAGAACTCCATCGTCTTGCACTGGGCATCTCAGCCATCCAACCCTGCCGACAAAGCCACACCGCGAAAGAGCGGAGAGATTCCTGCACTTTAATGGAAGCTTTCCTTGTGCTTCAGTTGAAGTGCAGCTGTATTTATTCACAGGGCAGATCACGCTCTCAGCAGCAAAGGGGTAAATCTGGGAAATTTCCTTGGAATCTGTGCAAATACCCTGGGGTAGGACTGGTCTCAGACCCCTTGCTTCAGTCTCCAGCTAGTCATATAAACCTCTGATAACGCACACTCCTCTCTGCTCAGCTGTGTCAAGCATGGGGATACAAATAAGGAATGTAAAATCCTCTGTCTCTTGGGCTGGTCATTGATCGAAGCAGAAGCAAAGACGTAACGCCCCTTGTGTATCAAATCAGCACAGCTCCTGGCGCCCCAGACGGGATGGCTGAAAGGGCCAAAGCGGTGCTCCATGGGCACAGAGTTTATCTGTGAGCCGTAATGCTGACATGGGAGGGTGGCTTTCTGCAGTGCCCCCTGGCTGGATTCGTGCACAGGCTCTTCTCCAGCGGCACTCACTGCTCTCCTCTCTGTCGTTACAGCTGCCCCCTTGCCGAGCGGCGTCCGCCAGCGCCCCATGGACCCGCAGCACTCCCTCGGCTCTCAGAGGTTGGTAGAGAGTTACGTGCATGGGCAGAGCGAGCCGGGGCAGCCTGCCCATTACCTGGCGGGCCGAGTTGCTCTGCGTCGAATGCACAGCCTCACCTCTGGACAGTCTTTTAGTTCCGACGCTCACGGAACCAGCGCGGCGTCCGCCACCACCGCCTCTTCCACCTCTTGCTCCTCCACTGCCACCACCGCTGCATCTTCTCCTGCTTGCCATGCCCACCCAATCTATTACCATCACACCTCCTCCTCTTATATTCTCCAGCTGGACGCCGCCCCTGACCTGCCCCCTCCTGACGTCACTTCGGGGATTCGCTGTCGCACTGAGAGCTTTGGGTATACCGCTCCTTCTTTTCCAGCTCCTCTAGCCTGCCGTGCCTGGGAACTGATGCTTTCTGCGGCGTTCTTCCTCTCCGAGTCTTTGCACCCTTTCCCTTCGGGCTCTAATCATTCCTTGGTTTCTGCCGCTTTTGCTTCCTTAGCCTCTCTCCCTGTAAGCGGAGCCGTTTTAGGATTACTGCGCTTGCAGCACTCGCTCCAGTGCCTCATCTGTCATCTCGGTGATTAACCAGTGAAGTGCTGTGGTTTGGGCTGAGACTTGCCTGTGTCTCTGAATAAATGGCTCTTTCATTTGGGTGATGTGCCTGCGGGAACAAAGGTAACGACTAATCAAACCAACGCTGACCTTATTTGAAACCGTCTCTCATCTTTGGCTCTTCCCAAGCAAATTGCAAATGAGCATAAGTGGTTGGCTCCTGGCGAGTGCTGCCGGGACACACACACAGGAGCTGAGGTGCCCCGTTGTGTTCAGAGGGGGACGTGGACCAGCAGTATCCAGGGAAGCTGAGCTCAGATTGACACTCTCCTTTGTGTCTCAGCCGCAGACGTATGGCAAAGGAGGAGGTCTCAGCTCTAGGCTACCCGCTGTGGTCTGGTCCTTGTCTGTAACGACTGGGAGGCAGCGAGGGCTGTTTGGGGGCCTATGGGAAATGAGGTAGTGGACTCGGGCCAGTTCAGACCATCCCATTGCTGATCAGCAGCCCAGGGAGCAGTGTCAGCAGAGGGGCCTTGGGAATGAAATGGCCTCTTCTACCCTAGAAGGGGTCCTTCTATAAGACGGCTGAAGACCACTGTGCTGAGAGCTTGTGCTGACATTGCTCATGTTCCTGTGGCTGAAGTAGTGGATTCCATTTCTTGTGCTCCCCAGGGCACCTTCCTCTGCATTTAAATTCACACGTAGTGATTGAAAACAAAGAGGAAAAGCCTCTCCGCTTGTAAGATGGACGTGTCTCGAGAGCCCCTTTTGGGGCATGTGGTTGGAGGTAACAGGCAGAGAATTTCCAGCCGGCCCTAGTTCAGGAGAGAAGCTGAGCTCTTGCTGTTAAACACAGTTACGGAAGGAGCATGGTCGAGTGCTTAGGGCCTGGGACTAGGCCTCAGGATTCAGGCGTCCTGGGTTCTCTTCCAGTTTCTCACTGCTCTGGGTGGCGTCACTTCTCCGGACTCAGTTTCCTCGTCTGTAGCGCTGGGGATTCTCAGGGGCAGTGTTCAGTAACGAGTGGGTGGGTAAATGGTCGGAGATCCAAGGAGATGCTCGAGCCGTGCAAAGAACGGCCGACTGCATTAGTTGTGGTTCCCCTAGTGGTACCTACTCCCCAGGGTATAATCAGCTTGTCCATAACCTTGCCCAGTCTGGGCTTCAGCTGCTCCCCCGCGACTGTCTCAAAGCAGATCTCTCCGAGACGAGTGCTATTGATTCAGTAGGTTCCCGAGGGCCCAGAGCAACCTCTGAGCCACGGGCCACAGATCACAGCACTTGTAAAGCACAAACGAATTGTGCATTTTAGATGTGCGCATTCTGGAGCGACGAGCCTTGTCAGAATTCATGTGGGACAGAGGCCCTGCCCATGCTCCAGACTGGGTTATTAAACAGCACTACCTTGGCTCATGTCTTGTTTGTGGAAGGGGAGCAGAGAACCGTTTGAATATAGTTTAGGTGAATTGCTTGCCAAATTTCAGTCCAGTCGGGCCCGTCCTGTTTGACGGGTAAAGGTCTGGAAACAACTTCCATAGAGAGAGACAGCCATGAGTAAGTTCTTACAGCCAGGTGTCCAGGCCTTGGAAACGGGGTTACGCTAGGAGTCTCGAGGTCCGCTTGAAGGGCAGTTTGTCCCGAGAAGTGGCATCTCATTCCCCAGAGCCGTTTGCTCTTCTGGGCAGATGTGCGTGTTTGTGGGCCCTACAACAAGCCCGGGCCTGCAGACCAGTAAGGGAGAGATTGGCTTGATCCTCGGCTCCCAGGCAGAGATCCCAGTGGTCGCACCTGGCCCTGACTCTGTGTCAAAAGCAAGGGCCCGAGGCGGGAGCAGAGCCAGGCCATTCGGCCTCCAGGCTTCATTGTCCTCTAGTTTCATTTGCATGTGTGTCAAGCTGCGCCTTTTTATTGCACGTCTATAGACCTTTTCTCGGAGCCCTTTCTAGACATCAGTCAAGCCACGCAACAGCCCCACGAGAGATGAGCATGACACGGGGAAACTGAGGCAGGAAGACCACCTCTGAGAGTCAGTGCTGGAGTCGGGAACAGAACCCAGGAGTCTTGGGCCCCTGTCCCCTGTGACAGAGGCGGGTACTGCCCCAAACTCTGGGATGTAATTTATGACTCCTTTTAGCTCCAGCAACGCCCAGGAGACGGCTGCTGATGAGCCTTTGCCCGGGGAGTCTCTCTTCCTTTCCTCTAAGGACGGAGAGCGTGAGTAGCTCTGGGCACTGCAGCGTGCTTAGCCATCTGATTCCTCCACGTCCCGCGAATACTGACAGACCCCTCTCTAAAGTCCGGGCCGCTGGCTTGACTGTCACAGACTCCTCACTCTTCGCTTCTCTTTTGCAATTGGCTTCAGAGGACCGGGTGCAAACAAGGTCAGCGCTGTTCTGAGTCTGCAGACCGGGGTGTGTCTTTGGGTGCTAACATTCAGGGGCGGGGGTGGCGGGTGCTTTGTGCCCAGCAGTGCCTGCCCCTAAGCCATGCCAGTGGGTCTCGGGTGGGGGGAGGGGGCGGGAGATGGAGTCTTCCGCCCGGGTGCCCTTCATCTGTAGGGTGGGAGCAGGGGCTGTCAGAGACCTGGTGCCAAAGCCACTCGCTGGGGTGGGGGAATGAGAATGAATGATGGGGCTGCCCAGTGAGTCAGGATCTCTTTCCTGACCCAGGCTACTTGATGCTGAGGGCAGCAGGTAACCAAACAGCAGGTCCGGCCCAGCTGTGCTGTAAGGAAAACTGAGAGACACTGACATCATGTGGTGCCTGGGGGGGGCTGGCCCCCAGCTGGGAAAGGAAAGAAGAAAGGAGAACAAGGGTCGGATCGGGAGCCAGGCCCTGCTCTAGCACGGTCAGCTCGGGCGGCCTTGAATCTGTCCGTAGAAAGCTGGCGAGTACCTCAGCCCAGGTCCCGTGTGCCACAGACAGCGGAAGCCCCTTTAAAGTAAAGAAAGCAAGGGGCAGCGGAGACCCGGGCAGGTGGAGAGCCCCCGCGTTTTCTGCCTTTCCCCTTCCATTCCTCCACTTCCTGCTCTCTCGGGGAGTTTGCTTCTGTCCATTTCATGCCCCTCCCCTCTCTCATCCACACGTGACATACCCGGATTAGTGAGCAGGCGAGCGTGGAGAAGGTGCAGCAATCTGTAAATCATCCGTCCACGCCCCTGGCCTCACGCTGTCCGTCACGGGGCTTCGGTGCCTGTAAACGCGCTTCAAACACCGTAACGGTGCAGCCGGGACTCGCAAAAGCAGGGGCCCAAAGTTAAACTCCCGAGCCCTTATTTTGGCCCCCAAATCAAGCGGCCTGGTTTTCCATTAGTTTGAGCACCAGGCCGCTCCCACAGGAGTCAGGTGCCGCGGGGGTTTCTGACTCCCAAGTCCCGTGAAAACCAATGGAGTTTGTGCTCCCAGTCACAGGGCTAAATCTCAACCACTGACTCCAATCAGAGCTCCTAGACGTCCCGGCTTTCGGAAGCCCAGGCCACCGGTTTGGTTCCGAAAAGGGCTCGGTGGTTTAACCGGAGGCAGCGGTTTTCCAAAGTCTTGGCCTGCGTTGGCTTCAGGTGGCTGTTTCAGGAACGACAGCTCGGCAGGATGGTCGTGCCTCACCTCTCTCTTTCCCCTGCCCTCTTCCTGCTTCCTTCTCCCTGGAGCCCTCTCCCCTTCCTCCACCTCCAGCCACTACAAAGGGGCGTAGTCCCCGGCTCGGCTCATGGAGGGTGGGTGGGTCACGGTCTGGGGGGGCCTATACCCAAGGCTGCTGGCACAGCGGATTTCCCCCTGTGCACAGTTAGGAAGTTCCAGGTGAAGCCCTGGCGGTTGCATTGAACAAGAGCACTGGATCTCTCTCCGGACCAGGGTGCCCGGAGTCCGGCAGAGGGCTTTCTAGAGCCGGCAGGGGGAGCCGTTGATCCTGCTGGCTGCAGCAGTGTTGGGTGGACCCATTGTACCCCGCCAGCTGAGGGGGCAAAGGGAAACTCCCTTCTGCAAAGACTAAAGAGACCCGGAGGATTGGCTCACCACTGGCCAATACCTTCCCAACGCAAGAGACGGGGGCACAGACCACTGTGCAGACTGGCTGGCAGGGTCGGGGGTGCGCAGGAGCGTTCGTTAGGCATGGCTTTGCATGGGAAAGCCTGGGCTCTAATTGTGACGCTTGCCGCTGTCTTCGATCGGTCTGCAGACGGGGCAGTGCGCGCAAGTGCAGGCGGAGATCATGCAGTGGAACCCTGTTCTAGTCAAATGGGACCTGGTGCCATGGCCGCATGTATCCCTGTCAGGACATCAGCACCCCGGGGACCAGGCCAAGGGGCACAGCACTCCATGGGGAGAGCCACCGCTCAGTCCTGCTCGTTCCTCTCCGTTCACAGCGGTGGGGTTTGGAGGGGAAAGTCCCAGGAAAGGTTTAAGCTAGAGCACCGTTCCCAAAGAGGGGGGGAGTTCCCTGCCCAGGTAGGCCCCGGCTGGCAGGGCCTCAGCCCAGACCGAGCTCCCCTGGCTGGTGGAGACGCCTGAGGCCCCTCGCTGGTGGTGGTGATGCCCCTGGGAAGAGCTAGAGGGTGTGAAGCTGAACTCGTGCAGCTGTCTGAGCCCAGGAAGAGCAGGACAGAGCTTTGCTGCTGTGCAATGGACCAGGTCCTGTCAGCAGGCCCCAGATCCCCCTGTGCTTCCCTCCCGGCCCCGCACTGGTGTCTGACAGCGGGGTTCTCCCTGGCTTTAGGCCTCATCTGATTCCAGGCCCAAGGGCGCCCCCCTAGCAGGGCCAGCCGAAGCCCAGGGAACCTGCCCTCGTTCCTACTAGCTGCAAACAGCGTCCCTGCCCCCCTATGCCAGTTAGCTCGCATGGGCAGGGCCAGTCCTCGCTCGCTCGCTCGGGCCTGCCAGCAGCAACCCCTGGAGGGGAAGCGCAGCGGCAGAGCAGGAGGGGGCCTGGCAGGAGCAGAGCAGCAGGACTGATGAACTCCTGGAGGCTGGTGGCAAGTTTCTCTCTGCAGAATAACACAGGGGAGAGTCCCACTGTGCGAGCCGGGCTGAGCACTGTGCATGCGTGTGTGTGTGTGTGTCTGTCTCCTCCAGGTACGGGACTCGGTCGTGACCTTCTCCTTCTCCTCCCGCCCACAGAGACCTAACTCGCTCCGACTCCGACTCCTCCTTCCTGTACATGAGCGACCAGCAGCGCGTCCCGGGCTCTGCCCCCAAGCTCCTGCCCGCCAGGGCCCCCCTGGTGACCAGGTCTGCAGAGGAGGCTGCTTCAGGCCACCCTGCCGGCTGCGCCCCGACCTCCAACGGAGGCAGCAGGCACGGCGAGGCCTCCTCGCTGGGGGCTTTGCAGGAGCGGCTGGGCGGGAGCCCCGGGGTGGGGAAGAAGATGCTGCTGCTCAACCACGGTCTGGAGAAGTCAGCCAGCCTGGGGGAGATCAGCCACCCGCCGGCCGGCAGGCAGAGCCACTCCGATTCCTCCCGCTCCCACAGCCCCAGCTCCACCGAGCCCGACACGCCCTCCCCCGTCTCGGACTCCCGGCCCGGCAACGCCAAGAACACCCGCATCCCGCAGCTGGCCGCCAAGAAGAACGCCGGGGAAGAGGACAGCGGCTCCACGGGCGAGGAGACTGACTCCAGCCAGGGCAAGAAAAAGTTCCCCCTAAAGATCTTCAAAAAGCCCAAGAAGTAGGAGGAGGAGGAGGACAGCCAGCCACCAACCCAATCCAGTGGGCAGAGGCCCACGGCCAGGGCACCCTTCCCACCCCTTCCAGGAGCCACGTGGGTGGGGTGCTTGCGACTGCCCACCCCTTCCCCCGTCCCCGGAAACCCTCTGCCACCCAATCAAGGGGTGTAAAATCCACAGGGGGAGGAGCTATTTCAACGTATTTATTTCCTGTCTTGCTAGCCAGCCAGCCGCCCCTTCTCCCTCCCTCCGGTTCGGCAGCCCCCCTGCTTTGCTGTGCATGGCTTCTCGTGACCGCCGGGCGCTCCCTCCCCCGCGCGGCCACACACCACCTAGGGGTTGTTTAAGGGGCTTTGAGTTTCCCCCTTGCGGCTTCTCCGGGGCACCTGCTCAGCTAGAGAACCCGCCAGGGGGAGGGGTTCACTCTGGGCCAGACCCCCCGCTTGCCTCTCTGCACCCCCAGGGCTTCGGCCTCCCTCTCGCCTGGGCCGCGGAGGTCAGGGCCTCGTCCCGGCTACTCAGGGTTGACTGGGCTGCGATCTCCTAGGGTTAGCTGCCTCGCCCGGGGCTGTGCAGTTCGCTCTGGGGGCTGCTCTGCCTGGGCAGCGTCGGGGGCTTTGGGCCAGACGCCCCGTGGCCGGGGTGAGCGGGGAGGGAGGATGGGGCTTGGCGGTTTTGGCAGGGGAAAGCAGAAGGCGCGTGCCAGCGAGCTGGGTCAGGGCTGTGTGTGGAGAGAGCGAGGCGTTCGGGAACCAGGGCCAAGTCTATTCTAGGCCCTGTTTGTTTCTTCAGCTGGCTGCAGCCTGCCAGGTTTTTGTCTGAAGCGGGGCCTGCTCGGGGCGGATCCCCCCGCAGGCGCTGGAGAGGGGCTTCCTTCAGCCTGGGGCGGCAGGTGCTGTGAACCCCCAGGTAGCTTCCCACCAGGCCAAAGGGCCACAAGCCCCTTGGGTACCGCCGGGCGACCTCATTGGGCGCCACGGAGCTGCCTGGGTGAGTGGGGCCAAAGCCTGGTCGGCAGCATGGGGCCGAGAGCACCGGGCGTGGACCCCGCGGGGTCGGAGAATGAGAATTCCCCTGGGGAGGCAGCCGGGTTCCGGATACTGGAGGGGCTGGAACGGCTTGAGGAGGAGTCAGCTTTGCCGTGTCTGGCCCCGCCCCCGCAGGTGGGTCCTAATGCTGCGGGCGCTGGGGAGGTGCCATGGCAGGAAGGAAATACCAGCCTTGGGAGGGAGGCAGCTTCAGGCAGCCTCTGTCTGCCCCTGGGAGCCGGGCCGCAGCCATGGGAGAAGCAGGAGGCAGGAGGAGGGTTGGAGCTGGGGAGGGGAGCTGGAGCTGGCGCTCGGCGGGTGCAACCCCTGCCGTGCCCGGGCTGGGCCTCCCCGGAGCCAAGCGGGCGCTTGTCAGGCATGTTTCCCAGGGTGGAGCAAGTGACCTTGGCCCGGGTCCCCCTTGGCAGCGCTGCTCCCCGGGCGGGCTAGAGACCGGTCCGAGGGGCCAGCAGCTGGAGCAGTGTTGGTGCCCCCCTGAATTGCTACCTCCATGCAGATGGCTGGAGCCTGTCTGCACCCCCCAGTTGAAGGAGAGCCCCCAGCCCTCCCTGCCTCGCCTGTGCCTGCCCCCCCGATCCCGCCCAGTGGGGGGGGGGGGCAGGCGTTGAGCACGCCCCGAGGAGGCCCGTGGGGTAGGGCCTGGCGTTCTGCCCGCTGTATGATGGAGGAATCCCATGTCGGGGGGGAGCAGGGCTGGCTGCAAGGCTGCCGGAGGGGGGAGGGGGGCTTCGCTTGGAGCTGGTGGAATAGCCTGGATGTCCCGTGTCCGGGAGGGGCGAACGCGGGTTTTAGAGCCGGAGTTCGACGGGGCCGGTGTTGCTTAGAGAAGTGAAAAATCCTCCCCACGAAGTGCCTGCGATTCCTCTCGCCTGCTGCTGGCCGCCTGGCTGACCCAGCCGGAGGAGCCAGCCCTAGGCCTGCTGGGTGGGCGGCAGCTGCCAGCTAGTGCCAGGTAGCCCTGGGTCCCAGCCCTCCCTGCCAGGCCGTCGTAGGAATCACGCCAGCTTGAGGCTGGTCCTGATCCCTGCGGCTTTGATCGCCCCGGAGCGGTTTCAGGCCAGCGCAGGTGTCTCGGAAAGGGGTAGAGCAGCCTGGGACCCTGGCCTGGCAGCGGTTCCAGAGCAGGGCGGGAAGGGCCCCGGAGAGGGGGGTAGCCCAGGCCTGGGTGTCTTAGTCCTATGGCCCAACCCGCGCAGGGTGCTGTGCGGCTCCCTCCCTGCTCTGTGCCCAGGCGGGGCGGGGCTGGCGCCCTGCACTGCCGCTTGCTGGAGACGGTGGTGGTGGTGTTTATACAGCAGCAATTGTGATGCATCTGCCAAGTCTGATTTGTCCTTTCATAAAACTGTTTTCAAGCCAATAAAGCATGTAGGGTCTTTGGAGCCAGGGCCTGCGGGTCTCTTCTTGGCGCTGGAGCCAGGAGCGGGTGCCCAGCAGCCTGCAGTGCGCCCGAGAGGCCGGGTCCAAGAGCAGAGACTCTAGGTCCGCCAGGCCCACAGCTGCAGCCCCACTTCCCTGGGGGCTGCTGTCCGGACACTGGGCCGGTCTCCGCACCCCCCTACCACGGAGGGGGTGTTCGGAGCAAGGCTGACCCCCCACCCCCGGGGCCACACCGATGCACTGGCAGGGATTGGCAGTTAACCTGGTGGAGCAGCTGTGATGTGCAGAGGGTCCTAGTGCGGGGGGGGGGGGGGGGGCACAGCAATCACACACACGGGCTGTGCGGCATCAGCGTGGGGGTGGGGGGGACAAGACGAACCCAAAGCCCCCCAGGGCCGGAGCGGCCTGTCCAACCTGCCGGCGCGGCCCCGGGTCCACTGGGCGGGGCCCAGCCGCCCTGAATCTCGCAGGGCACCGAGGAGCCTGGGCTGGGCCCCGGTTCCAGTCAGTCCCCCCAGAGCAGGCTGAGCCCGGCGCCTGGCCCTGCTTAGCCCCCATCAACAGCTGCCGGCGGCTCCCAAAGGGCCTTTTAAACCCGACGCACCGGCACTGGCCAGGGCAGCTGGTTTGTGGGCCCCCCCCCCGGGCACAGACTTAGTGGGAGGTTGAAGTCCCGGGTCTGATGGACCCCCCCAGCTGCTCCTCCCAGCCCTGATTCCCTCCCTGCCACCCCGTGTGCTGGGGGATCCAATTCCTGCAAATGGAGACGTTCCACATGGGATGGGAAACACGGAGCCTTTATTTCAACAGCAGTGAAATCCCATCGGCCTGAGAGCCGGGACCCCCCAACCCAGCCCCACGGCCCCGCCCTTGGGGGCCTGGCCAGCCCCCTGCACCAACTGGGGGAGGCGGTGTCAGAAGGACAGCAGCAACCTCCCGTCAGCCCCAGGGCAGGCACCTGTCCGCGCCCCTCCCCGTCCGTGCTCCTTTCTGCCCAGCGCACACACCTGTCTGCTCCCCTGGGGTTCCCGCCCCTCCCTATCTGTGCCTGGGGGGGCCTGTGCAGCCCCCCGTCCGTGTGCCCCTTGCCGTCCGTGCCTGGGGCCATGTGCAATTGCGTCTCTTGAGAACAATCCTTCGCCTGGAGCGTTTCCCCATCTCGGAGGCTGGGCCCCTCTTGCCAAGCGCCCGCTCGATGGCTGGTCACAGCCCTGAGCAGAGCCCTGGGGGTCCCCCTAGTCCCCGCTGCGGCAGGAGAGCGGCAGGTTCCAGCCGAGAGAGGGGCCAACCGCAGCCTCCAGCGCGGCCTCCGCCTCTGTCACGCCCGAGCCAGGAGCAGCTGTCCGGAGCCGGGGCCAGGCCTGGAGCCCCGTCCCGCTGCCCAGCCCCCCTCAGACCTCGCTGCCCCCCCTGGGCCGGGCCGGCGAAGTCGCTGTCCACCAGGGTGATGGTGAAGGGCACGTCGATGACCTCGGCGTGGGTGGGGGCCGTGCGCCAGGAGTTCAGGGGGTGGACGGCTTTCCGGAACCGCTGCAAGGAGAGGGGGGGCGGGGTGAGCCTGGCGCCGGTCCCAGCCCTGGGGGGGGAGGCCCAAGGACTGGGGGGTCGGGGGGGGGGGGTGTGAGCCTGGCGCCGGTCCCAGCCCTGGGGGGGGGAGGGGTGAGCCAGGTGCCAGGCCCAGACCTGGGGCCGGGGGAGGGCCCCTCACTCACGTCCGTCAGCGTCCCCGACTCCCGGGCGACGGCCACGAGCGCCCAGAGCGGGATCTGGATGCAGGTGAGGGTGCCCATGGCCACGCCCAGCGCCTTGCCCCAGCGGGGGTAGGTGTAGGCGCCGTAGGTCAGGGCCGTGCTGTACGTCTCCAGGACGATGTAGAAGAGGATGAACTGGAAGGGCAGAGCCGGTCAGACGCCCGCAGCCCCCGAAGACGGGGGGCAGCCCCTCCCCCGCCACCCGGACCCACCTCTCGCAGCCAGCCCCCCCCCCCCCCCCCCCCCCCCCCCCCCCCCGCAGGAGGTGCCCAGACACCACGGGGACGGGGACACCGGGGCTGCCAGAGCTTGGTCTGTTCTACCCCTGCTGACCCCCGGCCGGGTTGGTGCTGAGCAGGCGGCAGCCACTAGGGGGCGGTGGTGCAGCACCGTGGAGTCTGGCATTGCCCCAGGGATGCCCGGGGCGGGTCACAGGCTGAGATGCCAGGGGCCTGTCTGGACCAAATCCGGCCCCCGGCCAGCTCAGCCCGTCAGCCCCCGCAGGGCTCGGCCGTGCCGGGCCTGGCGAGATGGGCAGGCTTCGCGCTTGCATCACACCGCTGCCCGGGTGTGGGGCTTGGGGCCCCTCAGGCAGGGCCGGGACCTACCAGCAGCCCCGTGCGTAGGGCTCGGGGCCCCGCGGGCAGGGCCGGGACCTACCAGCAGCCCCGTGCGTAGGGCTCGGGGCCCCTCGGCCGGGGCCGGGACCTACCAGCAGCCCCGTGCGTAGGGCTCGGGGCCCCTCGGGCAGGGCCGGGACCTACCAGCAGCCCCGTGCGTAGGGCTCGGGGCCCCTCGGCCGGGGCCGGGACCTTACCAGCAGCCACGTGCGTAGGGCTCGGGGCCCCTCGGGCAGGGCCGGGACCTACCAGCAGCCCCGTGCGTAGGGCTCGGGGCCCCTCGGCCGGGGCCGGGACCTTACCAGCAGCCACGTGCGTAGGGCTCGGGGCCCCTCGGGCAGGGCCGGGACCTACCAGCAGCCCCGTGCGTAGGGCTCGGGGCCCCTCGGGCGGGGCCGGGACCTACCAGCAGCACGCAGGGCGTGATGAACACCCAGCATGCCTTGAAGTAGAGCAGCAGTTTGCTGCACCAGGGTGGGCACCGGCAGATCATGTCGACGATGTCGCAGCAGAACTGGTTCACGCCTGGGACGGGGACAAAGGGGAGTTTAAACAGGAGCAGCCCCCGTGCTGTGGTCGCCCCCTGGCACCAGGCTTGGGGGGTCCCTGCCAAGGGCCCACCTCTTTCCGGGTCAGTGGTTCTAGAGGGTGCTGCTGGTTTCCGGGGGTACCACTGGGGTCCCGACCTGGGCTGAAAACGTGCTGCCCTCCAGGGGGAAGATCAGCCAGGGCCCAGGGTCCCCCCCCCTCGTCCCGTCCAGCTCCAAGCACACTGCTGCTGAGGCTTGTCCAAGGTGGAGCGGGGTTGCTATGTGCTGTGACGCGCCTGCCCCGTCGCGCCCCGGAGGTGGCTGCATTTCGGCGGCGGCGAGGCGGGGGGGTCAGCCCCCCGCTCTGGGACACTCACCGTAGAAGAAGGCGATGCCGACACACATGAAGAGGGTGATGATGATGAGGCCGAAGCTGGTGCTGTAGGCGTCGATGAGGGTGAACCAGTAAATGCCGCCCTGCAAGCGACAGGGCAGTGGGCACGTGAGCACCCGGCCGGGGAGACGCGCCCAGCGCCCGCCTTGCCGCAGGGGCAGCCCCGGCCCCATGGCACCCGCTGCGGGGCGCTGTGTGTGCTCGAGCGGGGTGAGCACCCCCGGGCACCCGGGGGAATAACCTGGCCGGCGGGGAAGGCCCCGCCCCCGTGCCAAGCCCCGAGGCGATGGCATCCGTGGGGCGGAGGCCATTCAGCCCCACCGGCTGGCTCCCCGGGGGTCACAGCCCGGCGCTGCCCTACCTCGGTGACGAGCAGCAGGCCCAGCAGGTAGAAGGTGAGGCACAGCGCCCCCAGGAAGAGGGTTTTCCGGCGCCACTCGCGCAGGGCTGGGAACTCGTCCAGCACGGCCGTGGTGATGCCCTCCATGTTCCCGAACTGGGGGAGAGACGGGGGTCAGGGCATCC
The DNA here is from genome assembly GCA_032164245.1 of Sternotherus odoratus. Classification (NCBI taxonomy): domain Eukaryota; kingdom Metazoa; phylum Chordata; order Testudines; family Kinosternidae; genus Sternotherus; species Sternotherus odoratus. Next base: position 296,383,781 of record JAVMKO010000001.1, read on the forward strand.
GGGCGCCTGCCCGCGAGGCACGGCCGGTCTCGGGACAGAGAGCGTACCCGGGACGCAGGGGAGCCCCCCGCCCATCCCGGGGGCCGCGTCCAGAGGGAGCTGGCACGGTTCACTCCCGACTGTCCTGATCAGGTAGTGAGGAGCCCCCCCCATCCACCCCACCCCTCCAAGCAATACTCCCCGCCAGCCCCTCCTCCAAGGAGTACCCCACGTTCCTGCCCCCCCAAGAGTACCCCATGCTCCTGCCCCCTGACAAGGAGTACCCCACCCTCCTGCCCCCCCCAAAGAGTACCCCATGCTCCTGCCCCCTCACCAGGAGTACCCCATGCTCCTGCCCCCTCTAGAAAGGGCAGGGCAATGTGTCCTGGGGGAGGGTCCGGACACCGTCCCCTACAAACCCAGCTCTGCCAGCAAAGGCCCCCTCTGGCCCCACAGGATTTGCAGACACTGGGCTGAGCGGGGGGAGCTGCTGGACCATGTGTCGCCAACAGGGCGTTCCCGACCCATGGCCAGGAGGGCGACCCCCCCACACACACTGCGCGCAGGGAGGTGGGGCCCAGAGGGACCCGCGCTGACCCGCCGGGTGATCCCCACCAGGGTGTCCACTCCCAGCGTGAACATCATCAGGAAGAACAGGACCGACCAGAAGGCAGAGCCGGGCAGCAGCGCAAGGGCTTCTGGGTAGGCCACAAAGGCCAGCCCTGGACCTGGGGGGGGAGGAGGAGAAATGGAGAACACGGCCGCACGGCCCCGGGTGTGTTTCTACCCCGGCGCAGATACGGCCTTCGGCTGCCAACTGAGCTTCGGGTGGCTAAAGAACTCGCAGGGTGAGGGCGGCTGTCTGGCAAGAAATCCCGTCTCACGAGCTGGGACGTCCTCAGATCTGTGTTGTTCGGTCATCACGTCCCCTCGTCTCTAGTGTTTATCTGGACGGGCTCTGTCTGGTTCCCTCATTTATTTACCCCCCGCAACATTCAGCCAGGTGGGGGGGTGGGATGGGCAGGAGACTGGTGTGACGCTGTGTTCGGATGGGTTAGTAACATTGGAGTGTAACGATTGGTTAAGGCAGAGCTAAAAAGGACTCCAATTTTACCACATAAACTGGGATCCCAAAGGAAGTTATTGGGCACCCCGAAGATCAGAGCTGCCAGACCTCAACACTGGGCCAACGACACCAGGCAGAGACTGGAGCTCCCCCCGGACAGACCTGCTCCTGACTGGCCATCGGGTGTCTTACTGGGAGTGGTGAGCAGTGTGTGTGTAGCGTCAGCCGCTTGTTGTCGGGGCCTGTTAGTAACCAGAGGTGATGGAGGATATTCCTGTGTCAGGCTCTTTCATCAGCAACCTGCAGACGTAGTTACACCCAGAGAACCTTCGCACTGGGGACTTCAACTGATCAGGTGAATTACACCCGGAGCCCTACGGAGCGGGCCCGGGAAGGTGCTTTCACTGGGAGCCCTACGGCCCGGGAAAGGTGGGGTGCCCCAATGTGTGCCGGTCACGCCGGAGAAAGGGCAGCGCCAGCCAGCCGGGCAGGTCAGCACTGGGGCGGGGGCCGGGACACGCTGGAGAAGGGTTGGGTTGAGGGGCACAGACACGCTGGCAGTGCCCTGCCGGGACGCCTTGAGGTGGGCGGCACCCCTCGCGGGGATGGGCCCGAATCATCCCCGGAGCCACCTCCCCCCCCCGCCCCCCCGCCCCGTCTCCCAAGCGTTACAGGCCAAGTTTGAAACCCAGCTGCCCAAAGCCCAGCTCCTAAATCCAGGGCAAGGCGCCGCCTGATTCTCCAGGGACGCAGCGAGAGCAGCTCCCGCTGGGGCCCCCCTGGCCTGACCGGGAGAGAACTGGCAGCAAGACCCCCCCTTGGATGGGAGGCAGGAGCTGAGCGGGGAGGGTTTCGCCCAGGCAGGCCGGACAGGCCGGCCCAGCCCATACCTGAGTCGGCCACCTCCCCCACCGGCAGGCTCTTCCTCCACGCCATGTGGCCCAGCACGGAGAAGATGGCGAAGCCGGCGAAGAAGCTGGTGCAGCAGTTCCCGATGGCGATAACCAGGGTGTCCCTGTGGAATGAGGGGGGGTCGTACGAGGAGTCGGCAGGAGCCGGGGCTGCCCCCCCCCCCCCCCGGGGCCCAGGATCTCCGGCACAGAGACCCTCAAGCCTTTGGGACGAGGCGTTCACGCCATCAGGCCGCTCCCCATGGAGCCGAGGGGGCGGCTGAGCTGCCACGGAGCTGTGATCCCGGCCCCCCCGGTGGTGACCAGCTGGGGTTCCCAGGCTCCCCCGGAGCTCCGCTGGCAGGACCGGGCCGTCGGGAGCAGAAGGTCCCAAGTTCAACTCTGGGACAAGAGTCGAGACCCAGGTGCCTCTGGAGTGCAAAGACCCCCCCCCCCCCCATTCGCCCCACAACTGGGCAGCCTCCCCTGCAGCATGGGCGCCGGGGGCCCCGGAACCGCACTGCCCCCCCCCCCCCGGCCCACTCACCGGATCACGTTGTTGTCGAACTTGTTGTAGGAGGCCATGGAGAGCAGCCCCCCGAAGCCGATGCCCAGCGAGTAGAAGATCTGCGAGGCGGCGTCGTTCCACACCTGGGGAACAGGAGCGGGGTGGGAGCCAGCGCCTTCCCCACCCCCAAGACGCTCCTGGCGTCCCGCCGACGGCAAAGCCCCCTCCACACGCACAGCCCGGCTGAGCACCTGCGGACTCCGCGTTCCCCACCTCCCGCCAGCCCCGGGACCCCAGGCACAGGGACAGCAGCAGGTCCCCCAGGGGGACAGGAAGGGGGAATCTAAGGGACCTGGGGGGGGAGTCTCAGGGCCCACAGGGGGGGGTGTCAAGGGGCCCCTGGGTACCTGAGCGCTCTGGAGCCTGCTCCAGTCCGAGGAGAGGTAGAATCGAACCCCCTCGATGGACCCCTCCAGTGTGGCTCCCCGGATGATGAGGACGAGGAGGACCAGGTACGGGAACGTCGCTGTGAAATACACCACCTGCACAGCACAGCTGGAGCCGCTTACACCCCCCTCCGGCTGTACCACCCCCCCCACCTGCACGGCACAGCCGGAGCCGCTTACACCCCCCTCCGGCTGTACCACCCCCCCCACCTGCACATCACAGCCGGAGCCGCTTACACCCCCCCCCTCCGGCTGTACCACCCCACCCCCACCTGCACGGCACAGCCGGAGCCGCTTACACCCCCCTGTGGCTGTACCCCCCCCCACCTGCACGGCACAGCCGGAGCCTCTTACACCCCCCTGTGGCTGTACCCCCCCCCACCTGCACGGCACAGCCGGAGCCGCTTACACCCCCCCTCCGGCTGTACCACCCCGCCCCCACCTGCACGGCACAGCCGGAGCCGCTTACACCCCCCCTCCAGCTGTACCACCCCACCCCCACCTGCACGGCACAGCCGGAGCCGCTTACACCCCCCCTACGGCTGTACCACCCCACCCCCACCTGCACGGCACAGCCGGAGCCACTTACACCCCCCCCTCCGGCTGTACCACCCCCCCACCTGCACGGCACACCCGGAGCCACTTACACCCCCCCTCCGGCTGTACCACCCCGCCCCCCCACCTGCACGGCACAGCCGGAGCCGCTTACACGCCCCCCCTCCGGCTGTACCACTCCACCCCACCTGCATGGCACACCCGGAGCCGCTTACACCCCCCCCCTCCGGCTGTACCACACCCCCCCCACTTGCACGGCACAGCCGGAGCCGCTTACACCCCCCTACGGCTGTACCACCCCACCCCCACCTGCACGGCACAGCCGGAGCCGCTTACACCCCCCCTACGGCTGTACCACCCCACCCCCACCTGCACGGCACAGCCGGAGCCACTTACACCCCCCCCCGGCTGTACCACCCCCCCACCTGCACGGCACACCCGGAGCCACTTACACCCCCCCTCCGGCTGTACCACCCCGCCTCCCCCACCTGCACGGCACAGCCGGAGCCGCTTACACCCCCCCCCTCCGGCTGTACCACTCCACCCCCCCCACCTGCATGGCACACCCGGAGCCGCTTACACCCCCCCCTTCCGGCTGTACCACCCCCCCCACTTGCACGGCACAGCCGGAGCCGCTTACACCCCCCCTCCGGCTATACCACTCCCTCCACCTGCACGGCACACCCGGAGCCGCTTACACCCCCCGTCCGGCTGTACCACCCCCCCCCCACCTGCATGGCACACCCGGAGCCGCTTACACCCCCTCCGGCTGTACCACCCCCCCCACCTGCACGGCACACCCGGAGCTGCTTACACACTCCCGTCCCCGCTCGGCCACACCCCCCCCCTCCGTCTGGCTGTACCACCCGCCCCCCCCCCTGCACGCCCCCTCCCGTCTGGCTGTACCACCCCGCCCCCCCCCGGCTGTAACAACCCCCCTCCATCCCTGGCACGCTGCACCACGAGCTGCTTACAACCCCCACACACATCATCCCTGGCGCACTGTGCCCCCCAGACCCAAGGAGACACCCACACCCTGCAGTGCGGATGGCAACACGGGAGCCCAGGATGGAGGAGAACACGTAGGGCCCCACCAAACTCACCATCGCAGGGCTTTACAAAGAGTCAATGTCGTGAGTCCAGTGTTATAACTGGGGGGGTCCTGCCCAAGAGGGGCTTTTCAGGGGGGGGTTATTGCAGGGGGGTATTGCCACCCGCACTTCTGCGCCGCTGCTCCCTGGCCGCCCAGCTCTGAAGGCAGCACGGAAGTGAGGTGCTGCCTTCCCGCAAGCCCCCTACAATAACCCTGTGACCCCCGCCCCGGGACGCTCTTTTGGGGCAGGACCCCCCGTTTCCGAACGGCTGGCCTCTCCCGTGAAATCTGTAGAGTACAGGGGGACAGTGCACAGGAGCCCAGATTTCACGGGGGAGCCCAGAGTTCACGGCCCGGGACGCGTTTTTTACGGCGCTACCAATACTGCATCGCTCTGGCAATGGCGTGGGGCAGAGCGCCCTGGGGTCCTGCTCTGAGCATGGGCTGATCTGTGCGCTGTGGGGCCAGGCCCCACTTCCTGGTTATTCGTTGTTCCCTGCTCTGGGGCCTTTTTCTGTGGGGTGGGAGGAGAAGAGCACTTTGCCTGTCACCCCATTTAGCTGTTGTCCCCCCCCATAGATGTGTCGTGTGCCCCCAGTTCTGTGCAGCGCTGGGGAGCCTGGACCCCCCTCCCCCCAGCGCAGACACCCCGGTGGGGAGGAGACCTGGGGACATGTAAGAACATGACCCACTGACCAAGCTTCCTGGGGCATTTACCCCTTTAAAGGACACACACAGGACCCCCCCCCCCGCCAGTCTATGGGCTCCCCCCCCGTTCAGCCGCCATGGGACTCCGCCCCAACAGCCCCGCGCTAGCCAGCCCCGCGCCCTGCCCTCCGCTCACCTTGCCCGAGCTGCGGATGCCCTTGAGCATGCACAGGAAGATGACGAGCCAGGCCGCCAACAGGCAGAGGGCGAGCGGCCACCTCACGGGGCCGGGGTCGTGGAGGCCGGAGCTGTGCGTGACCCCCAGCACCTGCTCGCTGCGCGGGACGAGCGCGGGTTAGACACACGGAGCCGGACACACAGGGCGGTGCCCCCTCCCCGAGCAGAACGGTGGGGTGGGGGGGGCTACAGAGTGGGTGTTAAATCCTGCCCCCCGTGCCCACTGTCAGACCCCTGTGCCCCCTCCTGGCTTCCCACCTGTCTCCTCCTTTGGCAGCGGCTTCCCACCCTTCTGCTCATGACACAGGCCTACGGCGGGCGTGCTGGTCCCGCTACCCCCATAGCCGGCTTGCCAGCACTGGGTCTCCAGGGGCCTGGAGCAGAGGCCTGGTCTCCGTGTGAGCTGTCAGGGGTGACACTGACACCTGTCGACCCCAGTGCCAGGATTGGGGCCGTGCTCTCATGCAGTGTGCGCCCTGCGACAGCGAGTTCCACAGCTCCACGCAGGGGGAGTCCCTTGATGCCACGGACCCCCAGGGCCCTTATCCCAGCATCCCGCTGCCTGCAGCACCCCCTGGTGTCGAGAGCGGTGCTGGCCAAGGCGGTCCCCGAGGGAGCAGAGGTGGGTGAGCCCCCCTCCCCCCCCCCGGCCGACTGGGAGCACACGGAGAGCGCCAGGCGGGCTGGGACCCGCGGCGAGCGGGGGAAGGGCGTGATTCAGTCGCAAACACCGTAACGCAGCCACTCACTTCCAGAAGGCCTCGCTGGCGCTGAACCGACTGGCGTTCCCGGAGGCGTTCTGCACGACACAGAGCGGGCGGGTCACCGGCTCCGCCGCGCGACGCCGGCTGCCCCCAGGCAGAAGCGGCCTCCCCTGCCAACCTCCCCGTTCCTGGTCCCACGGCACAGAGAGGCCGGCTCCCCCGAGAGCTCCCTGCTCCCAGCAGCCCTGAGTCCCCGCAAGGCCGGTTTCCGAGTCCGGATTACTGCCGCGCTCCCCACAGCCCCTGCGGGCGGCTCTCCGTGGGCCCGGGCACTTTGCTAGATGACACCTCCGGAGGCCTCTGCCCTGCACACCCCAGCCTGCTCCTCCTCTTCCCTCACCCACCCGGGGGCTGTGGGGGGGGCTGGGCGTGGGAGGGGCCTGCTGGGCTGGAGACCCCCTTCCCGGGGGCGGGTCCATCTCCTCCGGAGCCCGCCTGCACCACAGGGTGCGGGGGGAGAGGGGGAAGGGGGGTCCCTGCAGGATGCGGCTCAGAGACTCACAGGGGGGGTCACCTGCACCTCCCCAAATGGCAACAGGCCCCTGAGGGAACAGCAACACCCTCACACGCTGGCTGGCCAGCCCCATCTCCTCCAGGAGCCGTGCCCTGGACCCAACAGTCTCATACACGGTAGCCCTGGCTGGCCCGGACAGGTGCCCCCCGGCTAGCCAAGTGTTCAAGCCGCGCCAGGCCCCGCTGCCCAGTGGAGGGGAATGAGCCGGCCCGGCGCCCAGACCTGGCAGAGGGGGGCGTTCTGCGGAGCGTCGCAAGACCAGGGCAGGGGGCTCTGGAAGGACCTGCCCAGGTAGTAGAAGGTCCAGGCGATGATGACGTTGTAGTAGAGCGAGACCAGCGAGGAGACGAGCAGCATGCCCACGCCGATCCCTGCGGGGGGGGGAAGGGAGAACGGTGCCGCTGCAGAGAAAGACACCAGCCCCCGCTCGTGCCCGCGCCCTGCGGGCATCGGCTGGGCCCTGGGGCAGTCACAGCTGGCACGTCTGACGCTGCGTAACGGACCCAGTCGCTGAGCGGGGGGCCCCGCGCTGCACGTGCACAGGAGAGACCCCGGCCAGGCCAGTAACAGCCCGTCCCCTCGGCCGCTGAGAGGGATCGAAACAGGAACAGGCGGACCGGCAGGGTGGCAGATCTTGGTGGGGGGCTGGGAGAAGCCACCGCTGCAGCTATGGAGCGTACAGCTCCGAACACAGCTCCGCGAACGCGCGGCACGTGGGAATGAGACGAGGCCCACTGGGGCAAGCGGGGTCCCCCCAGATCTCTCCAGCGAGTCTGGGGGCCCCGTGCCCGGTGATCCTGGGGGCAGCGTTCTCACAGCCCGATCCATCTCCTGTCGGGAGGTTCAGCCCGTCAGCCCACGTCCCCTTCCTTTCCCCGGCCCCCTCACGGGCTGGTGCCTTAATCTCTCCGCCCCAGGCAGGCTTCCCGCCCTCGGGCACAGCAGGTGTGTAGCTACGGAGCACGTACGGGACATGGGACAGCCCAGCATCCCGCTCTGACGGGTGTGCTCAGGCTGACAGCCCGCACTGCCGTTGGCTTAGCCAGTGTGCTGGGCCGCAGGGTGATCTGCCTGCTCCTGGGAGAGAGCTGGAAGCTGTAGTGCCTGAACCCCCTAGGAGGGGGAGTGGAGAGGGGGCAGGGGACACACACTGCTGAGCTCAGGTGGTTCGAGTGGTGCTGGGCCTCCCTCCCTCACACGCTTGCACTGAATGGTGGGGGGCCGGAGCGATGACCTGCTACTGAATGGCTTCCTCTAGCATATCAGACGACTGAGGAGAGGCTTGAGGGCGGATTTTGTTTCGTGGTCTTTGAGCCCCCACCCCGTTCCCACTCCCCAGGGTCTGGGGGGGGAGAGCTGGAGAGTCGGCAGCCGCTCGGGAACCGTGCGCTGCGGGGAACACCGACGGCGCCGGAGACCTCCAGTGCTTCGCAGCCATTGCAGCAGGAAGGACGCTCCGGGCAGGAAGTCGGGAGACCCGGCTCTGCGCCCAGCCCTGCCCATCACTTGTGGGACCTGACGATTCCAGGTGCCCGTAGCCCTGTGGATTTCAGAGGGAGCTGGGGAAATGGAGCCAAGAGATGCTCCCCCCTGGGGGCTGTGAGAGCAGTTTCTTTAGTGCTTTGAAAACCAGGGCCGGGGAGGAGAGGCTGGGTTTGTGTTACAGCCCATGGGGAGGGCTGCTCAGAGCTGGGCATCTCCGAGAGGGCCCTGACCTTGGAACTCAGCTCAAGGAGGCCTTTCCTGGAGCGGAGACTGTGTCATGGGGCTAGAAGTGGGTGGGGGAGGGAAGACGTCCAGCGACTGGCTCTCCCCACGCCCGGGTCCCTCAGGGGAGCGCCGGGCACTGACTCACCTTTCAGCAGGGGGCAGCACTTCCAGACGGTGATGGGCCCGGCGGCGCCGTACTGGCCGAGGCTCAGCTCCAGCAGGAAGAGGGGCAGGCCGGTGAAGAGCAGCATCACGAAGTAGGGGATCAGGAACACGCCTGGGGAAGAGGGAGCAGATGCGGTGAGCAAGACGCTGGGGCGGAACGAGGCAAGAACTCGGCTGCTCGGCCACAGGGAAGGGCAGAGCTGAGACCTCGCCTCTCGGGCGCCCACTGCTGGGGAGTGCCAGCGGCCAGAGCAGAACAGGCCTGACTCCAAGATCCCCACGGCAGAAGCAGCACGTTCAGCTCCAGCTGCTGGCGACCTCGGCACAGGGTGCGTCCCTGCCTCACCCCTCCCTGCGGAAGGGGCATTTGACAAGGGGCAATCAGGGGTCTGGGATGAGACACTGAGGCGTGGGGCAGAACAGAACTCCAGCCAGCCTCCTTCCGGGGGGGCCACCCGGCACCGACAGCCAAGAGCCCTCGCCCTCGAGAGAGGATCCCGGAGGGGGATGAATGGCACAGCACAGAAACCCCACCCAAGCAGGGGTTCTGCTTCCTACCCAGCGCCCCAAGTCAGCATGCTCACGTCGCACCTCCTCACCTGTTCTAATGGCCGCACCATTCCCGCATGGCAGGTCATGAGCCCATTTTACTGGTGGGTAAACCGAGGCACCGAGAGGGGACGGGACTAGCTCTGGCAGCCAAAGGCAGAGCTGGGATTAGAGCGCGAGTGTCCCCCCCTGGAGTAGTTTTTATTCCTCCCCCCAGGACTTTGCAAGCGGCCCCAAGACTTCAGACACTGGTCCGACCCCTGGAAAGACAAACAGCCCCACGTGAGAGGTCGCCTAGCGCTGCTGTTCTCAAACTGTGGGTCGGGACCCCGCTTTAATGGGGTCTCCGGGGCCAGCATTCGACTCGCTGGGACCCAGGGCTGAACCCCAAGCTCCATCCCCACCCAGGGCTGCGGGGTTCGGGCTCCAGTCCCCTCTCCCCTCCATCCAGGGGCGTGTAGGGATTTTGGGGTCAGAAGGGGGTGGCGGGACAGTGAAGTTTGAGAACTGCTGGCTGCGTTGAAGCAAGGCCGAGTCTAGCTAGACTTTCTGCAGGAGGCCGGCCTAGATGGCCCCAAGGGTCCCTTCGGTCTAGGAACAGGGCGTCCCGCTGCCGCGAGGGGCGCTCAGTGCTGCCGCGAGGGGCGCTCAGTGCTGCCGCGAGGGGCGCTCAGTGCTGCCGCGAGGGGCGCTCAGTGCTGCCGCGAGGGGCGCTCAGTGCTGCCGCCAGGGGCGTGGTGGTTAAACGTCGACACAGAGCGCCTCTCCGGGGAAAGCGCTAGCCGCAAGCATGCTCACGTGAGTCCGATCTGCCCAGCGGTGGATAAAGCTACAGTGTCTTCCACAACAGGGTCTCCATCTTGCCCCGGAAGAGAGGCCCATGGGCAGGCTCGGAGTCGTGAGCCTCTCTGTTCTCATTGCTCACTCCCTTTCTCTTCCGCTCCTCCCGCCGGCCTCTGCGACCCTCACTGGGCCTCCTCTGGTCAGGCTGGTTGGTTGCTCCTTCCTTCTGTTGCTTTGGCCACACCAGCTCTCTGGCTTCCTGTCCCTTCCTCCCCTGCCCTCAGATTCCTCCCCATCACCCCCTCTGTGCCTGCCATCAGAGCCCGTCATGCCTCCACTCACCGTGGGACGGCAGATGAATGGGGCCACTAGTCACACAAGGGCTAACGCCCTCCTCCTGCAGCTAGAGGGACGAGGGATCAGGCCCCTCCACAACACCGCTCTCCCAGAGGTACCCTGAGGGTCCTTTGGAGATCTCCCCAGCCAAGCAGTGCCCAGGAGATCACAGCCCAAAGGTTCATGCAGATGTCACGTTACTGAAGTAATCTAGGATCATATAGATCATTGGTGCAACCAAGGTCCTGTAGGGGCCCCAAATCTTGTGTAAAGGGGGGTCATATAAGGTGTCTAAGAGCAGATTATGGTTTGCTGATTATGATTATGCTATCGGTATGTGTGTATCATTTTTGTGGTTAAAGTTATGAATGTTGGCTCTATAATGTCTGTATCTCAAACTTATGCTCTGCTTCTGGGTGACATCCCAGACAAGTTGCTGTTGGCTCTGCCTGGCCTGCTTGATGGCCCATTACGAACCATCAGCTACACAATGGACCCATTAAGGGAAGGCAGACACCTCCTGTGTCTTAGGGGGCAGGGATTTCCCATGTGACTCCAAACTCCATTTTGCTGTAAGTTTCCATGGCAAAGGACAAAGAGAATTCCTGCACTATACAAAAGCTGCTGCAGCTCCTCCATCTAGTCTCCAGTCGTCATTCTTACTCTGGAGGAACTTTTGCTACACAGAAGCTTTCAACAAGGGACTGAAGGACCCATCCCTGCTGTGGATGTTTATACTCCAGAGACTTGATTTGAACCTGCAGTTTATTCTACCCCTGATGCAAGCCCGGACCAAGGACTTTGCCGTTACTGCATGTAATTGATTTCTTTTAACCATTGCTAACCCTCACCTATATTTTTTTCCTTTTATAAATAAACCTTTAGATTTTAGGTTCTAAAGGATTGGCAACAGCGTGATTTGTGGGAAGATCTGATTTGTATATTGACCTGGGTCTGGGGCCTGGTTCTTTGGAATTGGAGAGAACCGTTTTCTTTTACTGGGGTATTGGTTTTCATAACCATTTAGCCCCAGGACGAGTGGCTGGTGGTGGTAATAATGGGAAGCTGGAGTGTCTAAGGGAATTGCTTGTGGGACTTGTGGTTAGCCAGTGGGGCGAAACCAAAGTCTTTTCTGTTTGGCTGGTTTGGTTTGCCTTTGAGGTAGAGAAACCCCAGCTTTGGGCTGTAATTGCCCTATTTGGAGCAATTTGTCCTGACTTGGCGCTCTCAGTTGGGTCCCAGCAGGAACAGCATCATCACAGCAGAGGACCTGAACAGAAGGCCTGGATGCAGTGTTGCTGTACACTGCAGCCGTGTGGGTCCCAGTGACAAGGTGGGGGAGGGAATATCTTTTATTGGCCCAACTTCGGTTGGTGAGAGAGACCAAATGCAACTTAGAAGCAACTGTATTCTGAATGTTGTGTAGTATGACTTTAAAAACTGTCTCAAACTGTACTTTCACTCCGTGTATACGAACTCTCGACCTCTAGCCTGGCATGCATCTTAAACTCATGTTTACCCTGCCACAGCTGTGCAGGCGTCATAGTGTCTGAGTACCCGTAAGTATCCTGAAATCTCCTGTTTACCAGACAGGTAAATGGAATAGATTAATATCACACAATGGATGTGATAGCCATTAAGTGTTCTCACCTGTGTAAGTGTATTGAAAGCCCCCCTCCCTTATTCACACCTGAGTATAAGAAAGGCCTCAGCCTTGCATGGAGCTGAGCCAGTTGTTTGGGTGATAACCCCTCTGACTCCTATTGCTTGCAGTAAATCTTGTTTTCCAGAAGTCTACTGAGTCATGCCTGTCCTTTGAGAGTATATTGGGACTGGGCTCCAAAGGAACTAAGCAGTTTTTGCAACAGCTTTCAAGAGCCACAAAAGCTGGGCACGCTCCAAAGCTGGTCTTGCTCACCAACGGGAGTTGGTCCCATCGGAGACAGACCCTCACCCACTCTGGTCTCTCTCTTTGCAGTGGGCCTGGCCATGCTGAACCACGTCCTCCCTAGATAATTTCCGTAGGCGAGCGCTCAGCCGGGAGCCGCTGGGCTAGCCGAAACCTGCAGCTCTCAGGCCAGCGCACAAGGAAAGCTTGATCAGACCTGAGCCAGTTCGGAGCCTCAATTCCAAGCTCCTCCCATACCAACCAGCCAGCAGTGTGTGCACTGCCGAGGGGATTAGCCCTGCTCCACACGAGGTAATCACCAGAACTTCCCTTCATCAGCAGACACTAGAGGCTCCCTAAGGGCTGGGCTAATTACCCAGGCGGGCTGGATTACTCCTTTTAAAGCTGGAGAAGAGGTCAGGCAAGAACTCCACAAAGGGGCCTTAACCCACTTTGCACTTGGGTCCGGCTGCCTCCAAGAGCCAATGTGCGCTGGAAAACCCAGGTGAGTCAGTGCAACAAATGAACCGCGCCCCGCACTGCTTAGAAATAGCAGAACGATTCCAGCTCGACAGGGCCACCCTGGGGGAACGTCTCTGGGGCACGTGTCTCACGGTACCTCAGATGTGTTGCTCTTGCACAGACCTGCCTTGACATGTTCATTCAAGAGTCAGAGTTGAGCTCAGAGGCCTGACTCCAGGCCAGGGGTGGGACAACGTCAGTCGGCGGGCTACCTCTGGCCCATAGGACCGTCCTGCCTGGCCCGAGCAACCGGCCAGGGAGGCTAGTCGTTCCCCCGCCCCGCAGCCATGCCGCCACTGCAGAGAGCACTCTGGGCAGTGGGGCTGCATGCTCCTATGGGGCAGCATGGCTGCCAGACATGCTGCTCTGAGCAGCATGGTAAGGGGGTGGGAAGTGGGGGCGAGGAGTCTGGATAAGGACAGGGGGTCCTGAGAGGCAGTTAGGGGACAGGCAGGAGCAGGGGGCAGTTGGATGGGGAGGAGCCAGGGGACGGGTATATGGGGGGGTTGAATAAGTGTGGGAGACCTGTCACAGGGCAGGGGGGTGGATAGGGGTCAGGGCAGTCAGGGAGGGTTGGATGGGGTGGGGTCCTGGAGGAACGGTTATGGTTGTGGGATCTCTGGAGGGGGCGGTCAGAGGACAAAGAGCGGGGGGGATTGGATGGGTGGAGGGTTCTGAGTGGGGCAGTCGGGGGGGGCACAGCCTTCCCTACCTGGCCCTCCATGCAGTTTTGCAACCCCGATGTGGCCCTTGGGACAAAAACGTTTGCCCACCCCTGCTCCAGGCCCAGTGGCCTTGACTGGCACGTGGTAACCTTTCGTTCCAAAGCCGCCATGCAAAACTCTCCTGATCTGGGGATCCATTTAGGGTGGGGAAGAGATTGCCCCAGGTCATAAAGTTAGTTACCAAGTCCCCAAAACACCGCTTTCTAAAAACGTATGGAAAGTCTGCCAGCAGATAAGCCAGACTCCTTCCTTTACAGTCTGCCCAGGACCAATACAATACAATTAGGGCTTTTGATACTGTCTTGCATGACCTCCTCAACAAACTAGGGAAATACAACCTAATCCTAGATGGAGCTACTAGAAGGTGGATGCATAACTGATTGGAAAACCGTAGTAGTTCTCAGTGATTCACAGTCATGCTGGAAGAACATAACGAGCGGGGTCCCACAGGGCTCAGTTCTGGGTCTAGTTCTGTTCAGTATCTTCATCCATGATTTAGATCAGGGGTCGGCAACCTTTCAGAGGTGGTGTGCTGAGTCGTCCTTTAGTCAGGGCGTCGCTTGCCGGTCCAGAAGGGGCGGGGCTTCGGGCCGAAGGGGAGGGGCTGAGGGAGTCAGTTGCCCCCTTTTGGGTTTTCCCCACAGGCTATTGCCAGCCTAGGTGAAGGCTGAGTTGGGCAGACGGGGACCCTGGCTGGCAAGGGGCCAGTGTGGGGAACCCTGGAGCGGGGGCAGGCTGAGCAGCTCAGTCCCCCACTGCTTTGGGGTTTTTCCCGCTGGCACCTTGCCAGCCGGGGTCCCGCCTCCTGCCCCACTCAGCTTCCGCTGCCAGCCTGGGTGTAGGGAACCCAGGGTGGCAGCTGGAGCTGAGTCGGGCAGGTGGCAGCTGGCAAGGCGGCAGCGGGGGAAACCCCAAAGCCGTGGGAGGATTGAGCTCTCCCTGCGTGCCAGGGGAAATTGGCTCACATGCCATGTTTGTCACATGTGCCATAGGTTGCCAACCCCTGATTTAGATAGTGGCATAGAAAGGACACTTAAAGTTTGTGGATTATACCAAGCAGGGAGGGGTTGCAAGTGCTTTGGAGGATAGGATTAAAATTCAAAATGATCCAGACAAAGTAGAGAAATGGTCTGAACTGAAGTAAATAGGATGAAATTCATTAAGGACAAACGCAAAGTACTCCACTTAGGAAGGAACACAAAACGGGAAACGTCTGCCTAGGAAGTAGCACTGCGGAAAGGGATCTGGGGGTTGGAGTGGATCACAAACTAAATATCAAGCAACAGTGTAACGCTGTTGCAAAAAAAGCAATCATTGTTCTGGGATGTTTTAGGGGGAGTGTTGAGCACAAGACATGAGAAGTTGTTCTTCCGCTCTACTCCGCACTGGTTAGGCCTCAACTAGAGTACTGTGTCCAATTCTGGGCGCCACATGTCAGGAAAGATGTGGACAAATTGGAGAAAGGCCAGAGAAGAGCAACGAAAATGATTCAAGGTCTAGAAAACATGACCTAGGAGGGAAGATTGGAAAAAAATGGGTTTGTTTAGTCCGGAGAAGGGAGGACTAAGGGGAGACACGATAACCGCTCAGCACCTCTGAGGAGCAGTGGTGGGAACAGAACCCAGGTGTCCTGACTCAGTCAGAGCCCTACCCGCTAGGCCAGCGGTTCTCAAACTTACCTTTAGCGCGACCCCTTTTTTCTGAGCGGCACGGCGCCGCGGCCCCTTGTATGTCCGCCGAAAAGCCGCCGAATGAATTACTTCCGCATTCGGTGGCTATTTTCGGCGGACATGCCGAGCGTTCCCAAAATAGCTCGGCATGTCCGCCGAAAAGCCGCCGAAAGCGGAAGTGATTGTGATCACGGCGGCGGCTTTTCGGCAGAAAAAAACAGCTCGCGACCCCTCGGGAACTGGGTCGGCGACCCCCCGAGGGGTCGCAACCCACAGGCTGAGAACCCCTGTCCTAGGGCATGCTATCACCCACGAGGGACCCTGCAGACATGCTGGTTATTTGACAAACTCTGCTCCATCTGTTCGGAGCAGCACTCCTTCCGTCTGGACCGGGCAGATAGTCTGTCTCTGCTCACCACCAGCTTCCCACCACCGGATGGATCCAGGCATTAGTTCCGGAGCAAGAGGAGTGTGATCCTGTGACCCCCCAGGCATATAGTCCCTGGTGAAGGGCTCAGTTACCTATTCTCATCTGTTCTAATCCAGCATGATCAGACAGACAGACGGACGGATGGACAGCAGAGAGGCCTGCATGGACTCACCTCCTCCATTGCGGTAGCAGAGATAGGGGAAGCGCCAGACGTTGCCCAGCCCCACGCAATACCCGATGCAGGAGAGCAGGAACTCGTACTTCCCCCCCCAGGTCTCCCGGGGCTGGCTGGGGGCAGGCTCCGGGGTCACGGGCTGGATCTGGAAGGCAGGCTGGGGCTGGCTCCCGGATGGTGGGTGTTCTGACCCCAGGGTCACACCGTTCAGCTGGAGTGGGCTCCCCTGTGGTGGGAGGAGAAAGGGAGAAGGAGTCAGAGATCAGACAAAGGAGGCTGTCCCGTGGCTTGGCCACGCAGGGAGCCCCCAGGGCTTGGGACACTGAACAGACAGAGCCGGTGGAGGGATCTGGAGGGAACAAGCCCCCGCGTTGGCCCTTGGGGAGATGGGCCATATGGGATGAGCGAGGGCTCTCCTGTTCCCAACGGCTCCGATCCACCCGTCTCCCTCGGCCCAGGCTGCATCTCAGCCCGGGTCACCATCACCTTGGCCAATGTGGCCAAAACTCAGCCCCTAGCCTTTCCTCCCAAGGCCTCTCCGCAGCCCCTGTTCTCTGTCTCCACATGCTGAGCGAACCACCATCCCCTCCATCAACCAGCCCCCTCCCGCCTCTGCAGGAGTCAGGGCCCTTGGAGCCCACTGCAAATTATATTTAATTACATTTCCCTTTTGAAACAACGACTTAGATCTTGGAAGGAAGGTTTCCCAAAACCCAACCGCTAAGGAAAATGGCTGGAGAGGGGTCACAGACCCCCAAAATCAGCACTTTCTCCCAACCCCGCCTCTGCTTGAAGAATGACAGAAACCAGAGGAGTCACTGGAGGTCAGAGCTCGTTTGGAGCAAGGCTGATTATTATGGAAATTGAATACTCTGCATCAGTAATGAAAGAGGTTCCGGACTCAAGTAATTTGGTGCCAGGGCCTCAAGCAATTCTTTTACATTCACAACTGATGCAGCAACCCAGAGGTGCTGGGACTTCGCACTGCTAAGCCTAGAGTGACCGGCACTCTGCCCTGGCACAAATTAAACACTGTTCTGCACTTACAGCCTCACTCAGAAGATCGGAAAGTCCTGCAGAAACATGAATGTGCCCTAGCCCGGCTGATCAGTGTTGTCTCCCCTGGTTTAGAAATGGGGCAACTGAGGCACACAGCGATAAAGTGACAAGCCAAAGGACACAGAGAGCGGCAGTAGCCGAGTAACCGACCCTAGAAACCCTAACTTCCAGGCCACTCCTTTAACTATTAGCAAATACTACCCCCAACCCCACTTCTCTCAGACCAGGATTGTTTTTAGAGAAACACACAAAATTTACTGTGTGTGTTGGGTGGGAGGGGGAAGGATTCTGATAGCCAAAATGGGTGGGAGCTAGAGCCCTTAGCTCTGGCCGCACTGTCTGTGAAGACTCCACAGATGGATAAATCAGACTCAACGCCTGCAAAATGGGCTTGTAGCTGACCTGTGGAACACCATGCCGCAGCACACTCTCTTACCTCCTCAGTTCTCTCTCACACCCACTTGTTGCGTTGTCTTACCTTAGACCACTCTGGGGCAAGGACTGTCTCGGACTGTGCATTCCTACAGCTCCGAGCACAACTGGGCTCGATCCTGTGTGGCCTCCGGGCGCCTGGGCACTACGCCACAGGTCATATGAACCGGCTCTTGAGTCCTGGCACCATTCTTACCCTCTCCCCACGTGAATGGGGCTTTTCAACTTCCCCTTCCCCCCTGCTCCCTGAGAAGTAAAACGGTTGGGTAACAGCAGCAAAGCAACATTCCCCTAAGTGGCACGTCCTGTTGCTCAAGTCTGTGTCACCAGCTGCCTGCTGGTCATTTCCACCAGCCTTTGAGGCCACATCCAGGATCCGACAGCCTCTGCATGCCGGGAAGCGGAAAACAAGGGACAAAATACCACAGGGCTGTGGCCCGTCTCTGTGCTCACACGCTGGTCCCCAGGAGTCGAGGAAGGGGCCTCGCATGGGCAATGGAACACAGCTTTCCCCTGGCTGCCCCGACCACAGCCCC
The DNA here is from genome assembly GCA_032164245.1 of Sternotherus odoratus. NCBI lineage: Eukaryota > Metazoa > Chordata > Testudines > Kinosternidae > Sternotherus > Sternotherus odoratus. The sequence continues at coordinate 296,401,461 of JAVMKO010000001.1, forward strand.
CCTTCAGTTCCCTTGGCCTCCGCTGCGGCTGCTAACAAGAGGGGGCCAGCCAGGGCCAGCTTCTGGAGGGTGGATTTTCTGATGCGGAAGCCCTGTGGTCCACTACAAGCCAGCCAGAGACCTGGACGGGCAGACACATTTCACATAAGAGACCGGACACCCAACCCTACCCAAAAAGGCCGCCCCAGCCGTGTTAAGGACGGGTCGGCCAGTTTAACGGGGGAAGGATGGACTAAGGGTTAAGGTACTGGAGTGAGACCCAGCAAATCTAGGTTCTATTCCCAGCTTCATCACAGGCCTTCCAGTGATACCCTGGGCCAATCACTTAGTCTCCCGGTGCCTTGGTATCCCCGCCTGTAAAAGGAGGGTGACAATGACCCCCGACAGGAGCATTAAGAAGACTAACTCATTAATATACATGAGGTGCTCAGATACTATGGCGACTGTATAAGTGGCTAGACATGGAACAGTGCAGCTCATTCATAGCGTGCATCGCCGGGCGTGTTTAGCACACGTGTATTCTTGCATACGATGTGGCCCCTTCCTTCCGACAGGCTCTCCCTCTACAAAGAGCATAAGGAGTCAGCAGGGAGAACCTATGTCCAGCGGAGCTCCAGAGTGGTGAACAGGTTGCACCTTCCAGACATGGACAGAGAATGTCTGAAAAGTCGGGGAGAGGGGGTGGCATCTCTCTGAACACCCGGAAATTATTATTTTTATCATCTTAGCACCTAGGAGCCCTAGTCTAGCACTGGCCACTGTCAGAGACAAGAAAATAGCCGAGATGGACCCCTGGCCGGACGTGGCACAGCTGTTCTTGGTCAGGGTCGAAGACAAGTGATGACAGACGGAATCAGAGTGACCGATAGGGGAGCACAAAGAGGCCATCCGGGGCCGTTGGCAGCGGTCTCAGGACACCGGCCGGTTTTTTGTAGGCCTCCCGGCAAAGGAGAGTGTTGTGGCGAGATTCAGAGGAGGACAGGGAGGCAGTTTTGTGGGCGCTCACAGGGAGGGCCTTGCGGGCGGGTGGGATGATTTTTTTTTGAAATCTAACAAGTGGATAATGGAGACTGGAGCTCTTGACCAGGCAGACAGAGCCCGTTCTGAGTGGTGTATTCACGACACCCCGGCTGGCACGCTGTGTCTCACGGTGTTATTGTGCAGTTATCTCAATTCCATAGCTATCGTCTCTGTGTACGGTAAACACACCAGGGCCGGCTGAGCCACCGCCCTCGGGCGGGGGACATCACTCCGTACCGCCCAGCAAAACCCTGATCCTTCCCGGTCCTTTTGGCAGGAGGCCTGCACTGAGTCACCAGTAGGGCTCCAAAGACTACTGGGGGGCAGGGAGGGGAGGTCAGAGATCAGAGCATTGCCGTGAGCCATGATAACAGGGGATGTGTATGGGAAGAGGGTGCAGGATCAGGAGTTTGCCATTCCACATCCCGGCCCCCTTATCAGGAGGGGAGATGGGACTGACCCCCACGGTGCCCCCCCCACCCCCGCCCCCAGGCAGTTGTGCTGTTTGTGATAAGACTGGTGCTGATGACAGGGCCCCCAGGGCCCCGTTGCTTTTCTCTTGTGATGCAGCAACACAAGAACAATGACCAGAAACCTGAAAGGGCAGCCACACCCCCGCATAACCTGCAGCTCCCTCGGACAGTCAGCCTCACCCGACTAATGCCCATGGCAGGGTCCCACAGAAACCCAGCTGCACAGAACGGCGGCTCTGAGCAATAGACCCCATTTGCCTCTCTGACCCCGCGCTGCTAGCTCACCTGCCACACAAAACCATAGCACCACACTCTTAGTCACATGAGGGCTGCAAAGGCAAGAAGAGGAAGAGAGCTCTGTCTATTTCAGTCTCCTACACAGACACTCGGGGAGCCGCAAACATTAGTCACAGCTGCTCGGTGGCATCAGGGTGATGGCCACGGTGTATCAACGGGGTCCGATGTATGGGAAGTACACCAGCCACAGCCCTCCCTGCATGCAGCAAGTCAGACTAAAGAGCGGGGTGGAGAGAGTCTGGTGCATCTCCCTGCATTCTGGGAGTCGTATCCTCCCCAGGTCTCTCCCTCCTCCCTCAGATTAAAGGAGCAGGCAGGTGCAAACTGTTTCATTTCCTGCATTCAGTGGAACTTTTATGCACCTGACTCGTTGTCAGCGTCGCCCCATCAGTCACGCAAAGTGTGGGAAACCCTGTTCCAGACAAGGGATGGCCAAGATCTGGATAGATTTATGGTCTATGAGTTTTTACACTCCTCTGTTGGTGGATTGTGATTATAAAGTCTCATAGAACTAGACACACAAAAGCAGGAAACAAAGCCACTGTAAACCTACACTCCAAAGACTATACATGATCCCATTTAAGCCTTTTGGATTCTTTGTAACCATTTGCAATATGTGCGATATTAAAGGTGCTTCAACACACTCACAAAATCCCTCCAAGGAAATCCAGGACTAAGGCAATTCGTGGGCCAGATTCCAATCTCAGTCACTCCAGCGGAAACCCACAGTAGCTCCACTAAAGCAAACAGAGTCATTGCTCCAAATCTACCAGTGTAACCAACCAAGATCGGAATCTGTAGCTGCCTGTTACAGGCTATTGGGGAGGTGGGTGCAGGAGAATCCTCCAAAATGTAACAACAAGGGGAGTTAAGTACACACAGCCAGCTTTGCAGCTCTGAACTGCCTGGCTTTTGATGAGAGCCTGTCACCTTTAGGTCACAAGTTCAAGCCAAGCCCAGCCCAGCCAATATCCGGAGAGGAAGAACTGGAAAGTTTCGTGCTCAGGTGAAAGTAGTTGTGTGCGCGGGATGTCTCAGACATATGCTCACATCTCAACAAGGAGTGATCCCAGCTGAATGGGGCCAGGAGGGGTCCCCTCTCCCGATTCAGGTGGGGGCGCCTGCCCTAAGGCTGCCCATCTGCACCCAGTTTGGGGATAATGAGAATCACAGCCCCATCCCCAGACACTTAGAGAGGGAGAAAGTACGAGTCGTAGCCCGAGCCCTGCTCTACTCACCGGCATCACCGGGGCTGGCATTTCCTGCTCCGGGAACTCACGCTGCCTTACTCCCTCGGAGGACCATTGTTCAGGGAATAGCTTCATTCCAAGAGTGCGGGTGAATGAAAGGAGCCAGAAGAGGAAGAACCTACCACAGCAAGGGAGGAAGAGAGAGAGACGTTAGGGAACTGTAACCCATACCACTCTCACCTGGGGGCCAGGTGAAGCCCCGCCCCTTCGCCTTACATGGCACCTGGGATTGTTCACTTAACCAGAAGCCACCCTCGCTCCCTCGGGCAAGGCAGCGCTCCCAAAGCTTAAAGAGACACCGTCCCTTTCTGTGCATGCAGCAGGCAAAGGAATAAGGGAGAAGTCAACCAGCCTGAGGCTGAATTACTATTGTTGTCTGCCTGGGAAGAATTTAAGGAGCTGGGTGCTTTGCAGACATGTAAGGAGACATGGTCCCTGCTCTAAGGAGCTTGCTTATGGGCATCTCCCATCTTTGGCAGGGAGGAGGAACCCAACTTGCTAATTAGGATTAATTCGTTAATGTTTGTGCAATACTTTGCAAATGTTCAAAGAGCTAATTACACATCACTCACCTCCCGTGGGGGCAAGAAAGTGTCGGGCTCAATGTGGGAAAAGGGGCAAAGATTCCCAGATGTCCCTGCAAGACAACCTGTACCCTTCAGCCCTCCCCAAGGATGGACCCGACCCCTCACTCCTCCACAAAATTCAACCTGACTCCTCATCTTCCGGGCTTGGTGGAGTGGGAGACTTAGGCACTGACTTCCCCTCTGCCCCGTGAGTGCTCAACCCCCACCTCCCCTCCTGGCCTCGCCTCTGCCCCACCTCTTCCCGCGCCTGCACTGCCCTCACCCCGACCCCATTCCACCCCCTAGTCCCAAGTCCCCGCTCTGCCCCCTCCCCTGAGCGTGTCATGTCCCTGCTCCTCCTCCTCCCTCCCAGAAAGTCCTAAGTGCCACTAAACCGCTGTTAGGTGGTGAGGGGCGGGAGTGCTGGGAGGGAGGGGGAAGAACGCGGTGTGCTGGTGCAGGAAGAAGAAGGTGAGGAGGGGGTGGGAGGGAGTTGGCTGCTGGTGAGTGCGGAGCACCTGCTAATTTTTCCCCATGGGTGCTCCCACAGGGCTGGAGCACCCACAGAATTGGCACCTATGATGGGGGGAAGTGTCCTCCTTTGTATGCAAGAGGGTGCAGGTTCAAGTCCTTCCACAGAGAGAGCTGGTCCAATGGTGAGGGTGCTAGCCGGGGACTTGCACAACTCAAGTTCAACTTCTTACTCTACCCCAGATTTACCATCTGACCTTGGGCAAGTCCCTTAGTGTCTGTCTGCCTCAGTTTGGATAATTGCCCTGTCCTAACTCACCCTCATTGGTTGCTGTGACAATAAGTGTTGAGATGATATATAATAGGAGCCATATATAGGGTGACCAGATGTCCTGATTTTATAGGGACAGACCCGATTTTGGATCTTTTTCTTATATAGGCTCCTATTACCTTCCACCCTCTGTCCTGATTTTTCACACTTGCGGTCTGGTCACCCTAGCAATATAAGTACTTACAATAGATAGGTAACGTCAGCCTCACGCACCCTAGTGAACAGACTTTTGGATCTGTAGGGTGTGGCGAGCAATTCCTAAATGGATTGTTCAGAACCGTTCTGGTCTCAGAAAGCTCTTTGAAACGGTTTACAACTTCCAGGCTGACCTAAGCATGGGCAGAAACTCTCAGGCAGAATTTATTTAGCTGCCCATCAGGTTCTGCTAGACTTATCTCCAAAGCCAAGGAATGTGTCTCAAAGACCTCCTTTATAATAATCTCACACGGAGCTACACTTTCCTCGCAGCTGCATCTTAATACTGACGTCACTGAAAACATTATGTTAAAAGAGCACTGAGATTCTCCTGGGAAATAATTGATGCATGCCAGAAAGAGTCCAAAAGCCATTTATACACAAGACACACAATGGTGTCCTTAAGAGGCACTGCCTAATCCACTGCTCTTCCTAGGCTGCAGAAAACAGTGTACATTGTCTAGTCGGAAATAACACATGTTCATGCATTTGTAGACTGAATCAAATGAACGGAGGCAAATATTTCCTACTTTTGGGGTACTTCCCCATGCAACCTGAACGCTAGGCTTAGCAGAATTGTTACTCATTTAAATGGATCGTATCAATGTTTATTCTGAAACATTTTACATGGGCATGTATGTAACTTTTCATAGTTGTGGGAAATTATGAGGGGTGATCAGGCAACAGTTATTTAATGACAGTAGACGGAGAGATTCAAAGAGCTAAAACTCTAGAACGGTTGACACACAAATTATCAAAATCACATGTCAAAATATAGAAAGTAAATATCCTTAAATCAAACTCTAATACGTTCTCAAGCAGTGGTTTTCTTACTTGGCCTATTTGTAAATTTGTATTATTATCACGGGAAATATTTGTTCATTTGTGTCTGTACAGGGACATTGACATTTATTAACATTTACTGATAAAATCTAATTCTTCCAAGCCTACTTAACACTCATTTAACATAGTTTTTTTAATGGAATTTCCGAAGATGGGTGATTTTTTAAAAGCAAAAACACAGAGAAAAGGCCTCACACCACCATGTCCCTCACAAGGGCCATAGGAGGGATACACTCCCTCTATGACATAGTAACACTCAACTTTTTTTTTTTACCTTAGAGGATGGGCAGTGAATGAGATGAGAGCTACTGAGGGGCCTTGCCTCACTATCTGAATATCATACAAGCCCCACTCTGGTATCAAACACACACCGAGATAGGCAGACAGAAGGGGTTCCATGAATGAGACACGGCATGCATTGAATGAGGTAGGTCTCGCATGCACACCAGACTGACTGTGAATTGTAAAAACACAAAGCATCTTTCAAATGTACACTAAATAAAGCAGGATGCCACTCGGCACATTTCTCTGCACTGAACTATACATGTCCTTTATCAAACGTGCAAGGCCTGGTGTGTGCTTACAAGGCAGATCTACCTGCAATCCAAATGTTGGGGCTACTGCAGGACAGCTCTGATCTAGGGAGCAGAGCATGGGTGGCGATGGCAAAGCAGATGTCACCGCAGAACAAGTCTGATCACGTCCACCAATTATTGGTTGTTGCGCCTTCTCCCTCTCTCTTTCCTGTTGAAATGAAACGAAAAGAAACTTTAGAAGAAAAATTCAGAAGTCCTCGATCTCAGCTCCCCAGAGCTTCTGCTCCCTCTGGGTTGATGCAGTGGCCCTAAAGATTTGCTTGCCAGTGCAAATTCAAATGAGAAATAAGGCACAAATTTTGAACAGTGGGGGTGATTAACCACCAGAACAAACTACCATGGGACGTGATGGATCCATTAATGGCTATTAGCCAGGATGGGTAAGGAATGGTGTCACTAGCCTCTGTTTGTCAGAGGGGGGTGATGGATGGCAGGAGAGAGATCACCTGATCATTACCTGCTAGGTTCACTCACTCTGGGGCACCTGGCATTGGCCACTGTCGGAAGAGAGGACATTGGGCTAGATGGACCTTTGGTCTGACCCAGTCCGGCCATTCTTATGTTTTCATGATTCTCCATCTCTTGAAGTCTCCAAATCTCCTAGCAGGATGGGGTTCAACCCCTATAAACTTTTGTGTAATGTGTTAGTTTTACTCTTTGAGTTTTCATTTTTATTTTCATTTCCAGAGAATTAATGAATTTTCCAATTGTTTTCCCCTTTGAATCAGTGACCTCTAGTGCTCGGTTTGGCTAATTACAAAAGTGTTATAACATTACGTTTACATACCATAGACTTAGAGCCTCATTTTCAAAGGTGCTGAGCAGCTACAACTCCAACTGAAGTCAAAGCAATCTGCAGGTGCTCAGCATCTCCAAAAATTGGGCCCCCATCCTGCATGTCCATGCAGAGCAGAGATTACCTCAGTTATTAGGCTTAGAAGGCGAGGATTGTTATTAGTACATGTCAGGAACAGAAATTGATTAAAAGAATTTACAGATAGGTGAAGTACAAAACACGCTGCTTGAAAACTTGAGACCTTGATCTAAGGATATTCTCTTCCTATATTTTGGCTTGTGTTGTTGAAAATCTGTATTCCACAGCTATAAAGCTTTAACTTTTAAATCTCAACCTCTACAGTCATTAAATAACTACTGCCTGACCTCCCTGATGTTCGAGCACATACTTTTCTGTAAACTGTAAACATTTAAATTGGCAAAAGAGCTGAAACCTCATAATTTTGTCCAACTGCTACAATTTAAATGGATACAAATAAAAAGGGCTTAAAATTAAACATTGATATGATCTGCTGAAATTATATTTTAAAAAAATCAAATTCTGCCAACGCTTAGTAATTATGGTCTTGTCCAGTAAACCCCTTGGGACTCCTTTCATTTGAGAGCTGAGCCATATTGCAGGATTCTTTTCCAGTGGCTCTCAACCGTTTCAGACTACTGTACCCTTTCAGGAGTCTGATTTGTCCTGCATACCCTCAAGGGTCACCTCACTTTAAAACTACGAGCTTACGAAATCAGACATAAAAATACCCAAGTGTCACAGCACCCTAGTGCTGAAAAAAGTCTGACTTTCTCATTTTTACCATAGAATTATAGAACAGATCAACTGGAATATAAATATGGTACTTACAGTTCAGTGTATCCAATATAGAGCAGTATAAACAGATCATTGTCTGTATGAAACTTTAGTTTGTACTGACTTTGCTAGTGCTTTTTATGCAGCCTGTTGTAACACTAGGTAAATATCTAGATGAGCTGATGTGCCCCCTGGAAGATCTCTGCACACCCACAAGGGTACATGTACCCCTGGTTGAGAACCACTGTTTTAGATCTCTCAGCTATTGCCTTCTCCAGCCTCTGGGTATCCCAGGGTTTACATGTTACACTTACCAGCACTTCCCACTGGAGGAATAACAAAACTCTGGAGGAATAATCACTACAACCCTCATTCTCCAGTACGGGACTTGGGGGCTGGACTATGCCCACTGTGAATGGGACATGTGAGGAAGTACCAAGGCAGGGAGAAGAGAGAAACAGGGATAGTGAGGGACATAGAGAAGGGGATAGGAGGGAATAAAACTGATCCTGTTTTCAGCACATGTGCCCGCTGCCCCCTCCAAATTCAACAGCCTCGTGGGGAGGAAAAGAACCACCAGAGGACAGCAGTTTGAGCAGCATCTCCACATGCTAGGCAAAGCCACAGACCAAGAGCAGCAGCAGCAAGTGTTGGTAGAGATACACAGGTCAGTGGAACCCCCGTGAAAATGCCCGGGACTCGTTACCTGTCAGCCCCTCACGCTTTGAAAATGAGTTTGTTGCGTTTTTCTTTTTTTAAATAAATTTGATGTGAATCTAGTGCAGGCGAAAGGTGCCAGAGTGGCAGCCCCTGGACAGCAACGTTCTTTTCCTATCCACAGCTTCTCCTGTACCATCCCCACCTGGGCAGAAGGGGCGAGGGGGTAGTTTGAGTCTTCAGGTCTATTCAGGATCTTTGCTGAGTCTGCCAACCAGCAGGGCAATTGGTGGTTTCTGTGATGTAAATGCCTGTCTGTCTGGGACTGGATTGAGGCCATCACCTCCTTGACAAAGGCCAATCACCAGACAATAACTACCACTGGAAAAGAGCTAACTTTGACCAGTGATCTAGCCCTGAAAGACTCTGTATCATTTCCAGTCTCTGGCTCCAGCCAGCTGCTTGTCTCCCTGGCCTTGTTTTTCTCAATCCTTTTTCGTCACCATACCTCTCAGTGAATGTCAATATCTGATCTCTCTTAAGTCCCTGCTTCCCTGCCACAAGCGGCCCTCTGCCCATTTCCTGCCAAACCCAGAACACCATGTTCATTTATCTGAGTCTGCCTGGCATACGTACATTTCAGGAGCTCTGCAGGAATCTCACACAATTCTGGCTCTGGGTGCTGCCGTTTACAACCTTTGTTTCAGTGGAGCAAAATCCCGAAGAGCAGAAAGTGTCCATTTCATCCGAGTCTAGTCCCGGCAGCCATGGTTGGGAGGCTGGAAGATATGGAAAACAGATCAAAATTAAAAAATAAAATAAAATAAACAACTTTCATCTGAAAAACCTGTTTATCCAAAATCCCCCATCACAAAATCTTCCATTCAGCTGAAAACTCAGTGTATTTTTATGACTTTTATGTCTCCCACTATGCTTGCATACATAAATCTCCTTCTCTGTGGTGTGATGACAATCTAAACTGAGTAGTCCATGAGAAAAAAGGAAGCTGGCCATACACACTTGTTTTGTTGGAAGGAAATGAAGCAAGAGAAGAGACCTGTCTTGAGCTACTGTGGTAATTTCCACTTTGAAGCATCTTCCATAGCAGGATTAGGGTTCCATGACTGCCCAAGGGACAAATCCTTGTGATGAGAGCTACTGAAATCTAGTGAGTAAAGGAACCAAGATTTAATCCCTCCCAAAAATAGATGGAGCCTGATTCTCCATGTAGTCAATACTGCCTGTGCAAAACGCTGTCAAGTGAGCGTGGAACGGTAGAGTTTTACATCCATTTTGCACAGGGGTAAGGTTCACTGATTTCCACAGCAAAACGTGATCATTCTAAACAGCCCCATTTCAGGTGCTTAAGTGTTTTGCGTAACAGAGATTGACTGGACGTAAGCATGTAAATAAATAGGCTGTGAATAAGGAACCTATACTTCCTTCTTCTTCCAGTCAGCTCCTGCAAAGTGCTGAGTGTTGACAACACAGCACAAGAACCTAGATAGGCTAAACTAGAATTTCCACCCATATCTATAGTTGAGGGCACCGTGTGTTTCTTCTGATCATGTTGTATGTATTCTGATTACTGGAAGAAATACATTCTTACTATTGATCTCCGTTCTAGTCCACCTCACCCATGGTCATTAACCAGAAACCTTGAGTTCAGTTGACAATGGTGTGCAACAGAAAGGACCTGATTTTAGTGGGTCACATGGCCAGGTTGTATCTGCAGGGTTAGCAGGTAGGAAGGGCCTGGATAAACTGAACACATTTTACCGTGGAAATCAGTGAAAGAATAACTATGGGAGAATAACTGTTTGTACAGAGGCTCTTTCCTGCCTGTAGTTTCCCTACCAAGGAGGCAGTGAGCTGGGAGGTAACACAACAGTTCCAGTAAGACCTCTCTTTGTTGCTTAATTTCCTTCCAAAATCATCTCAGAGTGTGCAGCTTTAAAAAAAATATTTTGATCTTTCAGATCTAGTCGCAGTCACACCCTACAAGGAGAAGTCTGGTTTCCTCTGTCACAGTTTCACCCATTGCGTGCTGTCACGTTCTAGTAAAATAAATCAGCCTTGTCAGTTACTATCAGACACTCAAAGGCGGCCCAATAAAACAACCAGAAAGATCAGTGAACACAGCGTGGGCTCCACCTGAACCAGGCTATGTTCTCCCCTCAGCAGACTTTTCCGAGACATACTACTTCAAAATGTACCACTGCAGATTCTGAAACCTGTTTTGCTTTATTTCCTAAGCAGTCCCAAGAAATTCCCTCTTCACATCCTTGACAGTAGGGTGCTGCAAGACTTGTAGCCTTGTGCAGCATTTCCTAGTAGCTTTCACAAGCTGAGCAGGGTTACTGCTTAAAAAGAAGTGACAAAGAGTCCTGTGGCACCTTAAAGACTAACTGGTGCCACAGGACTCTGTCACTTCTGCAATTCCAGACTAACACGGCTACCTCTCTGTTTAAAAAGGAGACCTGACAAGAGTATCATAGCACGGGTTAGTCAGTAGTTGGCCATTTTTAATCTGAGCCAGTACTGATCCGATGTCCTAATATGCAGCTAAGGAGCAACCTCTGCTGCAAATAGCACATTTTTTTCAGAAAAAAAATGAATAATTGAGGTCCCAACACTAAAGCTCCTAGGGCAATTTTTGCTAGAACCATGGTGTGCCCACTGTCCCAGTCAAATTATAACTTTGATTACATCCTGCCTCCTTAATTTTCCTTGCATGATGGCATTTTCCTCAGCCTCCTGTCTTATGTAATTGCATAATGTTGTTGAGCAGCTGCTACCCCAGCCCCCCCGCACGAGATGGCTGCCTTTCAAAGGTAGAAGCGATTTCTGTATAGAATTAATAAACAGCATGTTGTCTTCTGGATGAAAGGTGCTAAACCCTGCTCTTTGGGGGGGGGGGGGAACTGCCACCTTACATCAGGAAAAGTATAGAGAAGCCATTGTAAACAGGTGACTGAAACAGGTAAGCAGCCTCCACCTCAAACACTGGCCCAGGTCTCCAGCCAACCCAAAGTCAATACAGCCATTCAAAATACAGCTGCAAAAATCTTCCTCCTGTGCTGCTCCTTCTGCATGAGAGGAGAAAAACTGTGAAAAACTGCAAAGCAACCACACTGACCTCTTTTAAATCTCTTAGAGCTTATCTACTCTGGCACGTTACAGTGCTGTAACTGTCTCGCTCGGGGGTGTGAAAAAACACCCCCCTCCAAGTGCTGCAAGTTTCAGTGCTGTGACGTGCCAATATAGTCAATACACCAGCGCTGGGACTCTCAATTCTGTACTTATGTCCTTTGTGGAGGTATTTTTTTTAGAGTGCTAAGAGAGCTCTCTCCCAGCGCTGGGCCGTGATCACAAGCCACTGCAGCGCTTTAACTTTGCCAGTGAAGATGTGCCCTCCTGTGGTGCCTACTAAATGCTTGGTAACAGTTAGTCTACTTAAGTTTTGGGACTGCTGCTAATTTCACAGTCCTTAGACATAATCATGACTGCCTCGTTATTTGCTATAATAAAATTAAACTGTTAACTCGTCTTATTCTTAGACCTGCTCTACACTTAAAATTTACATTGGCATAACTATATTGCTCAGGGATGTGAAAAATCCACACTGCTGAATGATGCAACTATGTAGGTATGCAGGCTTAACTCCAGGTGTAGACACAGGTAGGTGTTGCCCTGGCTCAGGGAGGTAGTGTTCCTACAATGGAAAAGCCCTTTACCTCACTATAGGCTGCATCTACACTACAACGTTATGTCAGTATAGCTGCAGCACTGTATCTATGCTTCTATAGTCCCTTTAGTATAGAAGTGGCCTTAGAAAGCGAGGAACATTTTTTTGTTATATGCACGCACAAGACCTAGTATCCTGGGTCCCTCATATTTGATCAGTGGCCAAATACAAACAATTCATAATAATAGTATTGGGGGTACCCGTGTTAGTCTGTATCCACAAAAACAAGGAGTCCGGTGGCACCTTAAAGACTAATATAGAGACAGATATATTTGGGCATAAGCTTTTGTGGGTAAAATACCCAATTCTTCAGAAGCATCCGTGGATGGTAGAAAAGGTAGTCTAATGATGCCATCTACTGGGGAAGTGGAAAAATTGCTTTGGTTCTGGATTAATTTGCAGATTAGAGGACAAAAACGGAAACTGATTTATTATTTTTGTGTCAATGACTCCCCCAGGTGGACACTCGATACCCGAACAAAAGTGACTTTATTCCAGAATAACTGCTTGCTTTGGAAGTAATTATTTGGGAGTAATTACTCTGGAATTAAATAATTTTTATTCAAGAACAGAATGTCCATATGGGGGAATAATTCCAGATTAGCTAAATGAGAGCGGAATGACTTCTGTGGAACAGCCACGTGAAGTCAATTGCCCTGTGCAGCCAAGCCTTGGGAGAAATGCCTTGGCAGTAGGATGGCTAGTGGGAGTGGGGCCTTCCCTACCTCAGCACAGCCAGGACGCCCCCCAACTTGTACGCTCGACAGCTATTTACATCAGAACTGAAGACTCACCAAGCGAGGGTGAGCGATGGGGCTGGGACCCTGCAGCACTTTAGCCCTTCTGCAGGAGTCCCTTACCCAGGGGCTAGGGCCCCACCTCGGAGGTTGACCTTGAACAGATCCCCTCCACTCATGAGGGGCTCTCTTCCCCCAAGGAGTTTCACCTTCTCTTCTCCACTCATCAGGAGTGTCCCACCCTGGCCCTCATGGAGCCCCCCTTCCCCCTCCCCCCACGAGTTTCCCCCACCCTCAGAGTCTTCCCTTCTCCACCCCATGAGGAGCCTCCCCCATTCTCTTCCCCTCCCCCCAGGTCCGCTCCCCATCCCCCAGGGAGCCTCCCCCTTCTCTTCCCCTCCCCCAGGAGCACTCCCCACCCCCCAGGGAATCTCCCCCATTCTCTTCCCCTCCCCCCAGGAGTGCCCCCCATTCCCCAGGGAATCTCCCCCATTCTCTTCCCCTCCCCCTAAGAGCGCTCCCCATCCCCCAGGGAGCCTCCCCCCTTCTCTTCCCCTCCCCCCAGGAGCGCTCCCCATCCCCCAGGGAGCCTCCCCCATTCTCTTCCCCTCCTCCCAGGGAGCCTCCCCCCTTCTCTTCCCCTCCCCCCAGGAGTGCTCCCCATCCCCCAGGGAGCCTCCCCCATTCTCTTCCCCTCCCCCTAGGAGCGCTCCCCATCCCCCAGGGAGCCTCCCCCTTCTCTTCCCCTCCCCCCAGGAGTGCTCCCCATCCCCCAGGGAGCCTCCCCCTTCTCTTCCCCTCCCCCCAGGAGCACTCCCCATCCCCCAGGGAGTCTCCCCCATTCTCTTCCCCTCCCCCCAGGGAGCCTCCCACCCCCGTCTGCCCCTCCGCCGGGCGAGCCCCGGACACGAATAGTCCCGCTCCCGCCTCAGCGGGGCCTCTAACGTGAGGGGACCGGAAGGCGGGATCTCGGCCGCCATCTTGGAACCGGGCAAGGCTCCCGCCCTTGTCCCACGTTGTTCTCTCCCCTCTGAGCCGCGTTCCCGGGGGGGGGGGGGAGAGGGCGAGGAGGGGGGAAGGGCCGAGGAAGCGCCGGGCCCCGAGTCGGGCCAGGCTGGAGCCCCGGTTCAAGCCGCTGCCCGTATCGAAGATGGCGGCCGCAGCCTCCCCCGGACGGAGAGGGGGCGGGGCTGTACGGCGGCGCGGCGGGGTCAACGGAGCGGTTGGCGGGAGCGGGAAGCCGTCGGTCGCGCCTGAAGCTCGCACGGACCCCGGAGAGCGCGAGCCGCCGCCATGCACGTGATCAAGCGAGGTGAGAGCCCCCCCCCCGACTCGGGGCTCCCCGCCCCCCCGGGGGCTCCACGGGCCTGGGTCCCTCCGGAGCGCAGAGCCCCCCGGCCCCTGGTGTGGGACCCTGAACCCCCCCCGCACCCTCTACTGCTTCCCCAGCACTGTCCTCCCCAGCCAGGGAGACCCCACAGATGGGACTGGCCCCCGGCCCCTGAAGTGTGGGACCCCCTCCCCCAGTGCTATTCTCTGCCCCCCCCCCCTCAGGCTAACTCCACTCTTCTGGAGGGGGGGCTCTGCACATCACACCTAGGTCCCTGGAGTGTGGGACCCCCTCCCCCAGTGCTATTCTCTGCCCCCCCCCCCCCAGGCTAACTCCACTCCCTGGAGTGTGGGACCCCCTCCCCCAGTGCTATTCTCTCCCCCCCTCCCCGGCTAACTCCACTCTTCTGGAGGGGGGGGGGGCTCTGCACATCACACCTAGGTCCCTGGAGTGCGTGACCCCCTGAAATGTAACACCGGCCCCCTGACCAAGTCCTGTCCATTGACATCTACTCCCTGTGACTCTGGACTCCTCCTAATTCCCCTTTCCTTGAGTGGGGACCCCCACAGGCACCACTGGAGGGGCAGCCCCTCTGGAGATGGGGATCCCTACCGCCTGTGACTCCGGGTCCCCACCAATCCCCCTTTCCTTGAATGGGAAGCTCCACAAATGACATCAGTAATCCCCTTAGGACTGGGTGAGTCAGGTGCTGCTCAGAGCTGTGGGGCAGAGCCCTGGGCGTTCTGGGGAGAGCACAGAGATAACTTGGTGGCCATAGGTCGTGGTGAGGCCCCACAGACCCCTGCTGCCCCCGTAGCTGGCTGACATTGGTGCTACTGTATCAAGGGCTCTCTCTCTTTCTCTCCTCCCCTCTCTTCCCAAACACCTGGTAGATGGGCGCCATGAGCGCGTCATGTTTGACAAGATCACTTCTCGGATCCAGAAGCTCTGCTATGGACTCAATGCCGACTTCGTCGATCCTGTAAGTTGATTTGTATCCTCACCATCTTCCACCATGCTGCAGTGGTGATCATTGAAAAGCCACCATTTGTAATCCAGGTGCCACCCAGTTATTTCTCCTCCTTAGGGTAGGGCTACACTATCTGCCGGATCGGCGGGTAGTGTCGATATATTGGGGATCGATTTATCGTGTGTCATCTAGACGCGATAAATCGATCCCTGAACGCGCTCCCGTCGACTCCGGAACTCCAGCTCTCCAAGAGGAGTAAGGGGAGTCGACGGGGAGCTGCCACGGTCAACTTGCCACCGTGAGGATGACCAGGTAAGTTTAACTAAGATTTGCATAGCTGAAGTTGTGTATCTTAGTTCGAAACTGTCCCCTCTTCTTTCCCCCAGTGTAGCCCAGGCTCCTCTGTAAGGGGGGATGTTGGCATGTTCCATTACCCCTATGTGTGCATGGTTGGCAAATGCTGCTTTTTTTAATGGCAAACCACTGTGTCCTTTACTTTTCTTTATACAGTAAAACCTCAGAGTTATGAACACCTTGAGAATGTTGATAACCCTCAAATGTTCGTAACTCTGAACTTCGGGTTCTTTCAAAAGTTTACAACTGAACATTGACCTCACACAGCTTTGAAATTTTATTATGCAGAAAAAAAATGCTGCTTTCCCTTTATCTTTTAGTAGTTTACGTTTAACACAGTACTGTATTGTATTTGCTTTTTCTTTTTGGTCGCTGCTGCTACCTGATTGCGTACTTCAGGTTCCAAATGAGATACGAACTGACCAGTCAACCGCATAACTTTGGTGTTCGTAACTCTGAGGTTCTGCTATAACATGAATTTTTCAGAGATTTGTGTTTGGCTTTCTCTCCCTCACAGGTGCAGAGTCTGAGACAGATCTGTGTTTACTTGTAAATTCCTTCCGGTGGGCTCCTCAGACATGGTTTGAAGCGATCATGTTCCCGGTGTTAGGAAGCCCCCTGCCATTTCATCTTGAATTCACATGGCTTTTTAAAAAATGGCATTTTTACAACTCTTTGTCCAGTCCAGTCTGAAAGAGAAGTACTAGTTCTCTTTGTTAAAACACAAAAGTGTTTTTCTATCAGAAGTGAATTTCTCTCTCTTAACAGTACCACTGCCCTATTCTTTTGAGCAGCCTAGGAGTCGCTATTAACCCTGATCCTGCAAGCAGCTCCTCTCAGTACCCAGGCATGGGGTTTTTCATGGACATATGAGTCCACCCATGTAGAGTAAGTTGTAGGATCAGGGCCATGGGTCACAAAGGCCCTGTCTTTATTTATGTCTGTAAAACACTTAGGATGCTGTCAGTGCATTAGAAATAAGTTGTAGTACTTCTCAGCCATGGATCTCAGAGCTTTACAAGAAGGCAGGTGAATCATTATTCCTGTTGTTCAGTTGGGGAAACTGTCACACGGAGAGGTGTGTTGTCTTGCTCCCAGCCAATGGCAGAGCAAGGAATCAAATCTAGGTCTCTGGATTCCTAGTATAGCAACCTGGTGACTGGGCTAATAATAATGAAGTTAGTTACTTTTTACTTCACTCAAGATAGTTAAATCCCAAGAAGACTCTGAAAAGCAACCAAAGGATCTCAGAAAACTGGGTGACTTGGCAACAAAATGGCAAATGCGACAAAGGGTCTTGTAGCACCTTATAGACTAACAGATCTTAGGGATCGTGAGCTTTTGTGGGCTAAGACCCACGTGTTGACAAATGCCAATTAATGCATGTTGGAAAACATAATCCCAACTATCCATATAAAATGATGGGGTCTAAATTAGCTGTTACCACTCAAGAAAGAGATCTTGGACTCATTGTGGATGAAAACATCCACTCTGTGTGCAGAGGCATTTAAAAAAACATCCCAGTGGGTAGATGTGAGAGAGTCCCCTCTTATTCCCTAATAGTTAGAGATTGAATTAAGTCCTAAAACGTGAAATTTTATATCCCTTTCCAAACTGTTTTAGCATTAACTATTTTTTGTTTAAATATAGCAAATTACATGCCTGATCAGGCATGTGAAAAGTCAGAATGCTGTTTGGAGTTTGAAAATTCCTGAACAAGTACAGGTTTGGGTGTGGCGTTCCTGCTTTTGTGCTACCACTTCAACAGGACAGGTTGACATTTAGAAAACAAACTGCATACAAAACCTTGTGCGTGATCAGATGATTCTTGATCAATACCTCATTTTTTATACCTCTTCCCACTTCATTCCCCCAAGATATCACTAGACGTTTGTAACTTTAAGGCCTGGTGCTTTCCCTCTATCAAGGCGCAGCTCAAGCTATAAATCGCTTTATCATCTGCTCTTTAAAGTGAAGCACATATTGTAATAACTTTGTTTGCAAACAGAAAATACAATGATAGGCATTGGGAAAATGGGTTTCTTCTAGACTGTTGCTGTAAGGATGGTATTGTCCCTGAAACATAGGGAGCTAACCTGCAGAATTCTGATTTCCCCAGGCACAGATCACCATGAAGGTGATCCAGGGTCTATACAGTGGTGTCACAACAGTGGAACTGGATACACTGGCAGCTGAGACAGCTGCAACTCTCACTACCAAGCACCCCGACTATGCCATCCTAGCAGCAAGGATCGCGGTCTCCAACTTGCACAAAGAAACCAAGAAAGTATTCAGTGGTGAGTGTGTCTGTGGGCACTTGAATAACAACCTGTGCTCCCTTATTGAGGACGGAGCCAGTGAAGGGCTTGGAGCATTAGAGGATATGACTATGGTAAACTTGTTCTTAAACAGGTGTCATTAAGTGTTGGTCCCATGTGTCTGAGACGTTTAGTTCTACCAGCTCTTCACCTGGCGGCTGATGATGCTACCGAGTGGTTGGGCACACTGCACATACGCTGAGAGAGTTTGATTCTATAGTTTTGCACACCTTATAGAGAAAGCTTAGTTACTTGTCTTGTTAGAAATGTTCCTATGAATGGTTTCTATTGGAGCATTTCACTGTCAAACTCTGGATGTCCTCACTCTCCTCATCCTAAAATAGAAACAACTGTGTAAGGATGAGAAGGGAATACATTAAAAAAAAAATAAGTTACTTTTAGCCAAGACCCACCTGGAAAACTTTATATGGACTAGGCTTAATTAGCATCTATCTGACTATCACTGGATACCATGTTCCTAGAATGTCTTTTATAAAAGCAAATTATTTTAGGGCTTCTGAGTAGTGGGGAGAAGTGGGATGGTCCAGACATGTTCAATTTCTGTCATTACAGTTTTCAGACTGTGTAAATAAAAGTCTGTGAATGGCTTTTCTTTGACTCTTCTTTCCATTTCCTTTGTAGATGTCATGGAAGATTTGTACAATTATGTAAATCCTCATAATGGCAGACACTCCCCAATGATCTCCAAGGAAACGCTAGACATTGTCTTGGCTAACAAAGATGTATGTAGCACTTCATGGGATCTGATGTTCCTAAGATCCAGTAAACTATGTTCAGTGATATTTTAAACTTCAAAATATGAAAGTAAACCACGTTGGTTGTAGGACAAAAAAAAATACTGCGCACTGATGTAAACTAACACAGATGGTGACTGCTCTATTTTTGGGAGCTTGTGGAGGGACAACAACATTTGGAATTCTGACCACTGAAGGATACTTCTGATGCTGTTATATGAAGGACATCTATCTCTGTTCTTGTACGACACCCATCACTGTGAGATTAGAGTACCTGAGGCCCATTTGGTAGCTGGACAAAGAGTGGCTCTTAATTTAATAAATCAGGAAATTCTGTTATTTTATTTAATAGAGAACAGTCATTCAAGGAGAGAGATGAGGTTTATCTGTCTAGGTTGCAACCTGAGTATAACTTTTGTTCTGAATTTTCCTGCAGGAGGTCTATCTAGAATGCAGGTGTATGGGTGAGCAGGGCCAGAAGCCAGGATGTTTCCCTTAGAGGAATTTTATTAATACTTAGCTTAAGATGCCAACTGCATTAGGCAAGAAAGCCTTGCATACGCTGGTTTTCTGCCTGGTGCCTATAGCTATGGAGTCATGTTGAGACTAGAAGCATGAAAACCAGAGGCATTGAACAATAAGAGCACTCTTGTTTTGGTAATGTGCAGCTGTGTGGGTCTAATGTTAGGGTAGGCGGTTTCCTCAGTCTGAGTGCTTAACCTGTCTCTGAATCGTTTCGTCCCCAGCGCCTGAACTCCGCCATCATCTACGATAGAGATTTCTCCTACAACTACTTTGGCTTTAAGGTAAAGACCAGATTCCTTGTGAAAGTGAAGATTGTTGTTAGGTTTTTTTAAAGCGTTAACAACCTAAGGGGGGGGAAAGAGTCATTTTCATTGCTGCAGAAGGAGACTGTAGTAGTGAAGAAGGCCTCCAAAAACAGTGGCCACTGCAGCATTTGGGCTGCAGGTTTCTTTCAGCAGGGGCCCTGGATGCTCTGCCAAACTCTGCTTTGCACATGCTGCTCCTCAGGGAGTAACTGAATCCAGACACATCAGGTCTTCGTATTCCCAATAAAAGCTTTCCCCCACTGTCCAAACAAGCTGCACAACGGTCCCCTGCGTGTCCTCCCATTCATCTCTGTGCATTCTTCCATGCTGCTGCATAGACCCTCTTCCCACAGCCAGTCTGTGTTGCCTCTTTTTTCTCATCCATATCCACCCTTAACACACACTTCTTCAGGGAGCCGTTTAGGGGCCAGTCCTGTGAGATGCCCACTGAAGTCCTTAGGAGCCGAGCGTGCTTGGCACTTTATGGGGCTGGGCACTTAAACCCTAGCTCTGCCCTCCTTGAAGCTCCAACTAAATCAGCCCCCCAGTTCAGAACTGGGCAGGGGAGACACCCCTACGCCCAGCACTAGGATCCCTGTGGCATCTCCCTCCTGCCAGCTATGTGGACTTATGAAAAAGAAACTTCAGGGAGGAGCCAGCCAGAGACTCAAGCTGGTAGAGCAGTGGCATAAGCAGAGACACGGATGATGCCGTCAGTATTTTCTACACTTCTGATTAGATGTTCTGTCCCCTGTGCTGATTGCTGTTGGCTCCAGCTTCCATTTCCACGCTCCCCAGTGTCTTCACCGTAGCCTGTCTCCACAACTGACCCTCTTAACCTTCTTTCTCTTCCTTCACTTGTTTTCCCATTTACTTTATCCCCACCTCGCTGACCCGTTTCAGCTCCCCTCCTCCCCCCACCATTGGATTGTCTACTCTTTGTGTTCTACCAATTCCCCTACCCTTGTCTATTCGATTGTAAGCTCTGGCACAACGACTGTCTACTCCGTGTTTCTTTAGTGCCCAGCACAACAAGGCCCTGATCTTGGTTAGTCCTTAGGCACTGTCATACGAAACATAATTAATGATGACCATATTAGGAAATACATTGAAGGAAATAGTACTCTCTTCCCCCGCCCCCAGCCTCTACCAAAACCACGGATCGAAGGCAAGTACTAAACCTCACCATGCATTCACTCCTTTATCTGTACGCTGCGTAGACTGCGGACTCCTCAGGACAGGGACCTTGCTGATGTATGACTGAATAGCATCTAGCCCACCTCGGGTGCTGTATCAGTATCAGGGTTGAAGAAAAGGAGACATGTAGGAAACATGGTATTGGCAGGGCCGAGCTGCTCTCAGGTTGGGTTTTGGTCCCAGAGCTTTGTGCATTAATCAGTACAGCTTTTCAGATGGAATCTGAGCGACTGATAACTGAGATGCTTTGTTTTTTTTAAAGACTCTAGAGCGCTCCTATCTGCTGAAAATCAATTCCAAAGGTAAGAACGGACTGTTCCTGATTGATTCTCTGCTGGGGGCTCCATGGGGCTAGGTAGCTTCCTTCACAATTTTCAGTGTCCAAGAGGTTACAGTATATTGGGAATTTGCTTGTCCACATTAGAAAGACTTCTTGTCCGTTCCCCCTCCACCCATACACGCTCCCTCCCCGAACATCGTTCAGTAAGACACAAGCATCTTTCTGCCATAGCTGCAGGAAGGCTTGCAGTTGTACTAAAAGCAGTTGTTAGTTACAGTGCCGCATTGAGTTTAATTGGGTGTTTTGTTTGAAATAATGCCTGTGTGGGGCACTCCATGCATCCAGCACATGGATTCTATTGGCACAGAGACCGCTTATACATCAGGACACCCAGAAAGTGTTTATCACCAGTAGGCTGATACCACAACTTAAGAATTGCCGTGCGAGAAGTCCATTTGCAATCTCACTGGTGTTTGTTCTATTTGTAATAGAGCTGAAGTTGGCATGGCTAGAACACCATCAGTTTCAACCGTTGCATCACCTCGTGTCTGAAATTTAATTGGCATCCATAATAGTGAGAGAGCGATTACTATTATAATGTACCTAGAGTCCTGAAAATAATCATCCTCTGATTCGAACCACTTCAGTATAGGTAAAAAGTTTGGGACCTAGAATTCTGTTTGTTAGGCTTCTTCAGTGGCTTCTTCATATTTTAGTCCCTCTTTTTTTACGTGATCTGAGCCTGTCAAATCTGGCTTTAAATGGAATGCTTCTGTTCCTGTTCTCTCCCTTCTGGTGTCTAGTTGCTGAACGCCCCCAGCATATGCTGATGCGGGTATCGGTGGGAATCCACAAAAATGACATTGATGCTGCAATTGAAACCTACAACCTCCTGTCTGAGAAGTGGTTTACCCATGCGTCTCCCACACTCTTCAATGCTGGCACCAACCGACCTCAGCTGTCCAGGTACCACCTTTGGAGGCCAGCCGTGGCTCACACTGTATGCAGAGGAGGGTGCTGGGCAGGAGGTGGTTTCTGTTCAAATGAAATGTCCCGTGACAACTTTTAAAATGGGCAGCTACACTTTGGTGACCCCTAATTAAAATAATTTGTCAGATATGGCCCAAAATGTGTACATTATTTATATTTAAAGAAAAAATCTTCTACAGAGGCCTAAGGCCAATAGACGTGATTCCACAACTGTCGTTTAAATTCCTAAAAGATTTTTAAACACTCCCTTCTCCTGAAGCGCATGAGAACCTAAAAGTGAAATTAACTAGAAACAAAATTAATCATAGCTATTAACTATTCATTATCCAAGCTGAGATGCTAAAAACTCAAAAATAAATGGTAAGGAATAGATTTGATTTTAAAATATGTTTTAGTGTCTGTTATTTATAACTTAGGTTAAAGAAATCAGCTTTTAAAAAAAACAGTAATTAGCCTCAGAAGAGCATGTGAGTTTCTTTAAAAAGTGAGAGCTTTACAATGCTCTGCAAATTGCATCATATTCTTTGCTTCACTTACTTGACCCCTAAAGCAATAATGATGCTAGAGAATCCTCGTCGGGTTTCTGCATGACTTCTGTGGTCTTGTTCACTTTGATTTCGAATTGTTTGATGTCAACTCCCATGTGTTACCTTCCATTCAGCTGTTTCCTGCTGTGTATGAAGGATGACAGCATTGAGGGAATCTATGACACTCTAAAGCACTGTGCGCTGATCTCCAAATCTGCTGGTGGAATTGGTGTTGCTGTGAGCTGTATCCGAGCCACGGGCAGCTACATTGCTGGGGTAAGTGAGTAAGTGGCACACCATGCTGAGTGATACCTCCAAGAGTCAGGAAACGTCTATGCTTATACCACATTGTCAAATCAAGACGGCTGCTACCAGGCCAGTACACACAGTGGGGGAGGTGCATCTAATCCAGTAGCTTGCACCTTCTTTTTGTGTTCTGAAGCCGGATAATATAGCATTCCTATTACCGTACTTTGATTTCAGACTGAGATATTCAGAAAGAAAAGTCAGTGTTTCATCCGACAATTAGTTATTCATTTGTAAAGAAGTAAGCTGGGAGGGCAGATACCTCAGGATTCATAAACTGCTGGATTTCTCCATGTTATGCATGAGCAATAATGCCTCTTGCAAGTTTCCAAATAATTCTTTGAGTATTTTAACACAAATGTAAAGCAGAGCACTTTCAAAATGTGGCTTGTATAAACAAATACTCATTAGAGCCCTTGTTAACGGACAATGAGTGCTACTTCCATGTTGTATTAAAAATTGAGTTCTCTTGTAGCCAGCTTTTATCCACAGTGGGCAAGAAATGGCTTTCATTGTAAGGGCCTTGATGTTGGCTGTGTCTCACTGGCGGTCTAAGAGCAGCCTCACAAACCAGCCAGCTTCCAAAGATTGTTGGTTTTGATTTCTCTTTGCAGACAAATGGAAATTCCAACGGGCTTGTCCCAATGCTGAGAGTTTACAACAACACTGCCCGCTATGTGGATCAAGGTGGTAATAAGGTACGTCATCTTCCAGCCAAGAAGGAAGGTGGGGATGGAAACCTTAATTGAATGTCTTAATAAGCCAGCAGTGGGCTGTGGAAAGATTGATGATTAGCACTGATGAACTGGAGCAATGGCTGTCCATGCCATGTACTAAAAAGCAGTGTCCTGTTCCCATCTCATGGGTATTTGGTTCTTCCTTCATTACAAACTCCACAGTGCTAGTGTAGCTTTCACTACCTATCCTCTGAAAGGAGTGTCATAGCGCTTAAGGCAGGAAGGGCCCACCGCTGTATATCCCAGGCCACCACCCTCGCCCAGTGCCCTCACACTAAACCCAACGACCAAAATCAGACCGAAGTATTACAATCCACAGGAGATTCTGCTAGTATGTACCACAGGCAGAGAACAGGAGGGACTAAGGTGTGCCAGTGTATGAGGCCTGTGAGTGGTAGGAAAGAGATTAAGTGAGGTATACCCAGATAATCCTGGCAAGTGACCCATATCCACACACTACAGAAGAAGGCACCCCTGCCCCTCTAAAGGTCCCTGCCCATCTGACATGGCGAGCAATTCCTCTGTCACCCACATATGTTCCTTCTGACTGAAACACCATGTTGCCAGCCCCGGAGAACTCAGTCCCAGGAAGTGAGATTGAGTGTAACTCAGCACCTGATGTATCTGCCTTGATGGGACTTCAGAAAGACAAGCTCCTTCTAACAATGGGGGGAGATTATCTGGGCCTCAAACCGTGTAGGATCGAATTGTGCCCAGCTGGTGTCTGTGTTTACACAAATCAATGTGATCATCACTCGTACTCCCGTGTGTTTCCCCCGGTGTGTCTGGTTCTGATCTCGGCTGTGTTTTGTCTGACAGAGACCCGGGGCCTTTGCCATCTACTTGGAGCCATGGCACTTGGACATTTTTGAGTTTCTTGACCTGAAGAAGAACACCGGGAAGGAGGAGCAGCGAGCCAGGGACCTCTTCTTTGCTCTGTGGATTCCCGATCTCTTCATGAAACGGGTAGAGACTAACCAGGTGAGGAGATGTGTTGGTGCAGAACAGGATCGGTTAATGCAGCAATAGCGTTATTCCAGCGTCTGCAGAACGACCCTGGGATGGAATTTGAGATGTGCTGTCGAGCTGCCTTCCTACCAGCAAAAGAATTCCTAAAACTGCTGCTGAGCAGCTTAGCTGTGCAGATAATCTACAGAGCTCTTTGGATGAGCTGCAGGGCAGTGATTATACCACATCACGGCTTTGCCCGGCCTCAGAGCACTGTTCACTCACCCTCTTGTTCTCAGATTCATTTTTGACCTCTGGAGATTTGTTTTAAATGCTGAAAGGCTTCAGTAAGTGAAACATCAAACTTTCCTCAGTGAACAGCCCCTTTTGTGGCTTTGCACATGTGCTCCAAAGTGGGGTTTGATTTGAGGAATAAGCAGTTATTCAGGACTGAATGTTATCCTTCAAGCCGAGGCTTAGGTTGATCTAAAATCAGTTACCTGAATAGTTTTAACTTCTGCTAGTTTGCATAACCCTTCCCCTCCCTGAAATTCCAGGGTTAGCCCGATGTTTCCGGGAGGTGGGAAAATTAATTTGTTCATTATTTTCGCAGTACTGTGCGTAGGTCAGGAAGTGTTCCCTGGTTATCCCGGGTTAGCTGACTTCCATTCTGTTGATGGATATGGGATATCTAAGGATCTTTTCTGTATCTTTTTCCTTTCCTTTATAGGATTGGTCCTTGATGTGTCCAAATGAGTGTCCTGGCCTAGATGAAGTTTGGGGAGAGGAGTTTGAGAAACTGTATGAGAGGTATGAAGAATGGACAGAATTCTGAGCAGAGTTGGCTGTCTACATCTTCCCCTCCCTTCCCTTGAGTTGCCATCCCGCTTTATATGGGTGGCTCTGTCCATATCTGGGAACTTGGAGCCAAGCTTCAAAAGCCCAGTGCTGTCCTAACATGTCCCTGTTATGGGGTGATTAATAAGGATGGGGAAAGGGGATGTCGTCTTATCCCAAATTGAAATTGTGCCCAAGATGGGGACAAGCCTGAAGGTTGATCTCCATTTAATAAAGGCAAACAGGTAGAAATCTCAGGGGATTGGTGGCTTCGGGTGGCTTCAGGTTGGACTAGCCTCATTTGTTGCCTGCCAGTGCCGTGCAGGAGAGAGTGCACTGATCAACTTTATGCCCCCAGTTGGTGGGAGCAAACCCAGCATCCTGCCCCTAAGTCATCTGACTGGCCAGTTTAGATCTGGTTTGGACCACGGGTGGAAAGGACCGCCCAGTGAAGGCGTCCTTGTACTTGGGAATCCATCCCCCTCCCCCCCGTTCATTAGCTCTTTGTTGAGCCCAGGGAAAGAAGCGTTAAAGGAGCACTTGCTTTGTCTTGCAGTTACGAGAAGCAGGGCCGTGCCCGCAGGGTGGTGAAGGCCCAGCAGCTCTGGTATGCCATCATAGAGTCCCAGACCGAGACCGGGACCCCGTACATGCTGTACAAGGACTCTTGTAATAGGAAGAGCAACCAGCAGAACCTGGGGACCATCAAGTGCAGCAACCTGTGCACAGAAATAGTGGAGTACACCAGCAAAGACGAGGTGGGTCAGGATGTGGGATTTACTCCAGCTCCGATGGGGAAGCTGTGCTTGCACCAGAATACAAATCTGCCTTCAAGTGAGGGGAAGCTTTGTCTTCATGGGTTCTTCCATTTGACTTGTTTTTCCCCTCCCCTTGGGGTTCTGAGAGTCATGGCCAGGGGATCTTCAAGACAGACAGTTGGGGAAACTGCATGGCATGTTGACTATAGGAAGCCATCGCGTGTGTCTATGGCTTTTTCATAGGCTGTTCATGTTTCCCTGTAAGAGTTGGGTATAAGGGCTCAGTGGGGAAGTGCCCATGGTTGCTGTGGGGGGTGGGGCTTGTGGTCACTATGGGGGCTGGGGCTTAGTGCTTTGGTGAAGCATGTGCATCCTGTTTTCTATGGGGATCAAGAGAGAATCCTTGAGAGCTCCGGAGTCTTGGAGTAAAGTGTGGCCCTAAATAGGATGCTGCATAACTGAGACCTACACAACTAGCTGTCTGCTTTCTGGCCCTTGAGTGGGGGGTGAGGCAGCTGCTAAGGGCACTGGAGGAGCAGAGTCCCCAGTGAAGCAAAGGAAGAACGAGGAAAGGAACCAGTGCTAGGCAGAGTTTTTCAGCAGTGTGTGTGTGTCGGGAGAGGGGAGGGGGGTCTAACCTGAGACCACTGGGTCTAAAAGCAGGAGCCTCTGCTGCCTGAGCTAAAGGAAACCGCTTGGTGAGCTCAAACGCTCTAGCCCTTTCCTAAACCTTTGTGGTCCAGTCACTGTGTAAGCCCAGGTTACTCTAGGAATTGTTGGTTTCATCCTTCTGGGGCTGGTGGGATAGTATAAAAAATGTCCAAGGAGAGGCTGTCTGCATTCCCCTGACCTTGCAGACAGTTGGTGCTGGGATCAGCCACTCTAATGTTGTGGCAGAGCAAGGTGATAGAGGAGATGGTTGGGGATCAGGGTCTGGGAGGCAAGAACATCAGCAGATAAAGTGAGCAGAACTTCCATAGTGCTGAGGGATACCAGCAAACCCGCAGGGATTCCTCCACCTTCTTCTGAGATACCTGGTACTGGCCACTATCCCAACTGGGCTAGATGAGTTAGAGATCTGATCCATTACAGCATCTCTGTGTTCTTACGGAGGTCAGGGGTCTTCAGGCAATTTACATACTTGCCACTCTTGGGCTCTGGGATACGTGAGATGAGGCAGATGTTCTCCCATCTCTGTCGGTTGTACCGACCTGTGTATTTCACCTCCCTGTGTCCATTTCCTTTGGGTAGAGAACATGCTCTGGGGTTGGGACTCCGTTGGGCTCTCGTATTGCTCAATGCTGGCTGACACTTCTGCCCCTGCTGCCGTTCCAGGTTGCAGTTTGTAACTTGGCCTCCATAGCCCTGAACATGTACGTCACATCGGAGCACACTTACGACTTCAAGAAGCTGGCCGAGGTCACCAAAGTCATAGTCCGAAACTTGAACAAAATAATCGACATCAACTTCTACCCTGTGCCAGAGGTATTGGGGAGAATGCAGCAGGGCTGGAGCAGGGGTGGAAAGGACTACGGGGAAAGTCTGGGAATAATGGAGGTGCTGTTTTATAGCTGGCTGGATTAAGGTTGAAGCAAAATTCATCCGGCTATTGCATGCTCTAAAACTGTCCAGAGTTCTGAAGCTGGCTATTAAGTATGGTTTTCTGCAAATAGAACTGTGATAATAAAACACCATCTACCCTGCTGCAGCAGTAGTCCATCATCGGTAGCCTGGCTCAGTACCCTGAAGCTTAGCAAATTCCAGATGTGATGGGTGCTTAGTTGGAGCAGATTCCTGAGGAATAGATCTTCCCCTACGAACGCCTTGCATGGCTTACAATAGGACACAGGCAGTCGCTTCCTTGATGAGCTCACAGAGCAAGGAAGACAGGCATGGCTGGAAGAGTGCGTTAGGAAGGCTGAAGGAAGTAGCGCGAGGAGTTTGGTTTTATTTATTGCTGACTGTTTTTGTGGGCTTCACGGACGTGCCTCTCAGGAAGGATTTGGAGGTGGAGAGGGTCGTCGCTTAGTGCAGAGGAATTGGGAGGCGCGTTCCCTGCCTAGGGCAGTGTGGCGATGGTTGAGGAAGAATGAGACTGGCTTCCTGGTGGGCGGGGGCAGTAAGAGACCATGACCAAGATCCAGATGGAGTGGAGTTTTGCAGGTTTGAGAGGAGATGACAAGGGCCCAGCTTCTCAAAAGTGACTGGTGATTTTTGGGTGTCCCGCCTGAGACTCCTAAAAATTTTCAGGAAGTGCCAGCACCAGACTAAGGGGCCTCAAGTTGGACACCCAAAGTCACTTGTCACTCTTGGAAGACATGGCCCTTGTCCTCCCCTTCAAGGCCTCATGTAACGTTAGATGACACAAAACTAGTAGAGGGAATGAGAGAGGCTGCTCTTACCAGACTGATGGCCAAGGAAGGGAAAAGTGAGAGGCTGTTTTGTGTGGACCTAAAGGGGACGGTGGCCGCAGGATTGAGTTGATGTATTGTTAGGGTCATGTCGTTCTGATTTCTACCTTCTATTGTCCTCCCCACTCAAACATAGGCTGAGCTCTCCAACAGACGCCATCGTCCCATCGGCATTGGAGTGCAAGGTCTGGCGGATGCGTTCATCCTGATGAGATACCCCTTTGAAAGCCCCGAGGCCCAGCTGTTGAACCAGCAGATCTTCGAGACCATTTATTACGGCGCTTTGGAATCCAGCTGCGAACTCGCCAAAGAGCATGGGCCGTATGAAACTTATGAAGGCTGCCCTGTCAGCAAAGGCGTAAGTAACAGCCTCCGGTCTCCGACAGAGCAGATCTGGTGTGATGGCGCTTAAAGTGGCTGGCTGAGTAATCACTAGGCCAGGTGTTCGCTAGTGAAAATGGTGGGGGGTCTGCAAAATTCCAGTAAAGTGTTTTAACTGTCTGAAGCTGAGCATTGAGTATTGAAGTGACATTTTTGTTTGATTTACACGGTCATAAAAACACAGGTGAATTGCTGCCCTTACCCCAAAGAGCCGCCGCCTAACTCAGCCCATGCCTCTGTTCTTTTAGATCCTTCAGCATGACATGTGGAACGTTACCCCTACTGATCTGTGGGATTGGGCGGCTTTAAAGCAGAAGATTGCCAAGTGAGTAAATGCCCCAACGATTATTGCTCAGTCTGTGTTAGATGCAAACATCCGTTGATGATGGCAGAGATTACAGTTTGAATTGCCTGAAATGTGCTGGTCTCTTTTGAAAAAGATTGCGTAGAAATGGCATCAGATTTTAGTGACAAGTGTTTTACCGTCTCCTATTCCCACTAGCCCTGGAGATCTAGTGTAATGAAGACTGATCGAGCGGGGCTATTCTAGTTTGTGCATTGCCAATAGACTTGTTTGTTCCGTTCCAGTGGATCATAGGTCACTGTATTTGCATAGGGGTGAGGTGGAAAGAACCCAATCTGGCTGTAGGAGCAGAGGCTGGGTTTGCAGGCCGACAGGAAAACAAACCGTGTAAGCTGAGCGCATTGGATCTAGGAATCATGGAGAGACAAGTGTGAAGATTCATGCTTTAAGATTCACTTGCAGGAGTTTTACTTTCAGGTTTCCCCCAGCAAATCTTTCCCACGGTTACTTTGAAAGGCAAGATACGTTTGCCCAGCTTGACTTTCAGAAGGCTGCACGTTTTTGGAGGCTTTTCCCCTTTCCCCTAGAGGTCCTCCTGATCATCTTGGAAACAAGTTTGGGGGAGAAATCCTCTGCACAACTCCTTGTGGGGAAGAGGATGTATTTTCACGCAGTGCTTATTTGCCAGTCCGCCTTGATCTCTTCCCCACAACTGAGGCATCTGGGAAGCTCTGGTGAGGCGGAGGAGGATAGCTGTGGTGGAGTTACACTTCCACGTTACCCAGACTCTGCAGAGTGTAGGTGAACGCTGAGCTTCCAGTCTATGAGGGTTTCAGGTCAGGCTGTTGAGATGTGGAGGTGAGGATTCAGGGGACCTAAGTGGAGTTAGAAAAGGGCACTGCTGAATTTGCCCTTTCTATATGCACAACATGGTTCCTTGTGCTTAACCTGATCCTCCTCTTTCCAAACTATGCTTAAGATTGTGCCTTCTGGTGGGATTCATCTCGCAGGTGATGGTGTCTTTCTTTGGTTGGCTGAAGCTTTAACCTATGATTGTCCTTGCTTCTCTGCATTAGATATGGTGTTCGAAACAGCCTGCTCCTTTCTCCAATGCCAACCGCTTCCACTGCTCAGATCTTGGGAAACAATGAGTCCATTGAGCCCTACACCAGTAACATCTACACACGCAGAGTCCTCTCGGGCGAGTTTCAGGTAAGGAGGCCGGGACAAACGTGGGAAATGGCTTTTAAACATGCAGGCTTTTGACGGCCAGCAAGGTTCAGTAGGACAGAAGCAGCACATTATATTAGTCAATTTATTTACCCCGTATGTCCCTCTCCCGTTCAAAAACATGCTGAAGAAGATAAATGACTAAGCCAGAGGGTTCACACAGAGCCACAGTGTGTAACTTGACTGCCCTGGGATATGCTAAAGGGGCCTTCATTACAAATTCAAGAAATGCTAGTTCTGCTAGAGAAGGCCCCTGGGAGACCTCGGTGTTGCCTGCAGGATTGATGGCCGGAGGGGTGGGGAGGGGGAAGAAAGGACACCTAGACCTTAGGAGAGGTAACAAAGAGTCCTGTAGCACCTTAAAGACTAACTAAAGTATTGAAGCATAAGCTTTCGTGGGCTAATGCCCACTTCGTCGGATGCAAGCAGTGGCCACTTATGCTTATGCTTCAATACTTTAGTTAGTCTTTAAGGTGCCACAGGACTCTGTTACCTCTGCTATTCCAGACTAGCACGGCTACCTCTCTGATTCTAGACCTTAGGGAAAGTTCAGAGGCCACAGGGCCTGTCATGGAAGTATCCAGAGGGAAGGTTTCTGCGTGTAAAGAGTTTATGAAAGTGTATTGATAGGAGGTGTAATTAATGTAGAAATGCCAGGGGATGTCACACTGCAGGAAAGGGCGGAGCTAAATTAAGGGATAGATACGGGGGAAATCCGACAAAGGGGAGTCTCACGGTTGGCTAGCTCCTTAGAATGTAAGACTGGGTTCCAGGGCTCTTTGGGGACCTGCGCCATGTGGCTGGGGGTGTCTCCAACAGGCAGAGTTATTCCCGCCATAAGGCGGGGGGTGGGCTCGGTGAGAACGTTTAACGGGCTCCGCTCTCTACAGATTGCGAATCCGCACTTGTTGAAAGATCTGACGGAGAGAGGCTTGTGGAACGAGGAGATGAAAAACCAAATCATCGCCCACAGTGGCTCTGTGCAGGTATGTGAGAGCAGCCGGGATTAGCGTGGCTGGGAAGGAGCGGGTCAGGCGTTCCCAGGAGTTGGGAGGGAGGGCAGGACCTGCCGCACGTGCTCGGGGTGTTTAATGCTGCTCTGCCTTTGCAGCACCTCTGTGGAAGGGGAGAGCTGGAATGTCGCGCGCTGGCTCTGACAAAGCACAGAGCCTCTGTGAGAAGCATTTAGAAGAGTTTTCTGACCCCAGGGGTAATTTGCCACTTCTGAGGTCTCCTGGAATGTGTGCAGTGGAGGTCTCTGCTGGTGATACACTTTTCTACTGATTCATAGAACAGGTCTGAAATGTCTTTCCCTGTAACATGCTGAGGGTGAATGGTGAATGCCCTGCTAATAACGCTTTCCTTGTGCCCCGCGTTGGGAAGGTAACAATGACTAGTTCATCTCCCTTTCTTGCCCTGATTGACACCTGGTTGAACAGGGCCTTCGCCCTTAAAGTATCCCAGAAAGTAAGCTGCCTGTTCTTTATGATGGTAAAATGTCCATTTAAGGGCATGCACTTACAGATTCTTTGGGATCAGTAATGGTTGGCTCTAACCTTAGAGTTCAGTTGCAGTGTGGTTTGGTTTCAGCCAGAGGAGCTTGTTACCGGTTGCCGCCATTATATGGCCATTACTGCGGTCACTGGGAATGCTGCCTAGTAACCAGTCCTATTCCTTTCAGAACATCCCGGAGATTCCCGATGACTTGAAGCAGCTCTATAAGACCGTCTGGGAAATCTCCCAGAAGACCATCCTCAAAATGTCAGCTGACCGAGGCGCTTTCATTGATCAGAGCCAGTCCCTGAACATCCATATTGCGGAGCCCAACTATGGCAAACTCACCAGCATGCACTTCTATGGGTGGAAGCAGGTATGTGGGAGGGGTGGGTGGAGGAGCCTACTCGCTAGCGGGTAGTTTTTGGATTGACGCATTCTGTCACTAAACGTTGGCTCACGTGGTTCTTAGAAATAAATGTCTGTTTCCCTTTCATTGCCATCCGCAATCTCTGGTCGCTCAATGACAGACTTAGCGCTGGCAATTTTACAGCAGAAAAACTTCAAAAACAGACTCCAACGAGAAGCTGCTGCACTGGAATTAACTTACAAATCAGATCCCATTAACTTAGGCTTCAGTAGAGACTGGGAGTGGCTGGGTCATTACACAAATTGAATCTATTTCCCCATGTTCAGTATCCTCACACCTTCTTGTCAACTGTCTGAGATGGGCCATCTTGATTATCATTCCAAGAGTTTTTTTTTCTCATGCTGCTAATAGCTCATCTTAATTAAATAGCCTCTTAGAGTTGGTATGGCAACTTCCACCTTTTCATGTTCTCTGTATATGTGTATATATATCTTCCTACTGTGTGTTCCATTCTATGCATCCGATGAAGTGGGCTGTACGAAAGCTTATGCTTAAATACATGTTAGTCTCTAAGGTGCCACAAGTACTCCTGTTCTTTTTGCGGGTACAGACTAACACGGCTGCTACTCTGAAATCTCTCCACTTCTGAGGCCTGGCCTACACTAAAAACTTAGGTCAGCCTGTCTACATCACCCATGGGTGTGAAAAATCCACACCTCCGAGCCCTGAGGATGAGTCAGCCTAGTCCCTGGTAGATTGTACTAGGCCAACAAAGGAATGCTTCTGTCAACCTAGCTACTGCCTCTTGGGGAGGGGGAGTCCCTACTCCGACATGAGAGCCCCTCCCATCGGTACAGGTAGTGTCTACATTTGCACAGCTGGAGTGTTTCAAGAGTAGACAAGCCCTGAGGATGAATGACTAGGTGGCTTGGGGGTGCATTGTTCCCATCTCTGGAGCCTAGCACGGTAGCCATAGATTGTTAGCTAATACTGCGGGGTGGTTACTTCCTATGGGGGAGCCATTTAGGAAAGCAGGGGCTCGGCTTATGGGAAGTGCCTGAGCTCCCGCGTGGTCTGACTCCCTGACTCGCGTGCTTTCACTCTGCAGGGGCTGAAGACGGGCATGTACTACCTGAGGACAAAACCAGCGGCCAAGCCCATCCAGTTCACCCTGAACAAGGAGAAGCTGCGAGAGAGAGAGAAGGTGTCCAGGGAAGAGGAGGAGAAGGAGAGGAACAAAGCCGCCATGGTGTGTTCTCTGGAGAACAGAGATGACTGCCTGATGTGTGGCTCCTAACACAGCTGCTCCACCTGCCTTAATCTCTTCTAGAGTAGATAGGTCTAGAGATACTTCAGTATGTAGGGGCTTGCTGGGACTGTGATGGGAGGGGGGCGGTCAGGGAGTGGTGTACAATGCTTTCCCCATCGATTGGTTGGGGCTTGTACACACACACACACACACACACACACACACACACACACGTACACACACACACACACACACGTACACACACACACACGTGTACACACACAGAGCGCATAAGATGATTCTATGTATCCCTTTAACAGCTGAGCTTCCTTGAAACTAAGTGCTGTTGTATAGTCTTGTATTATCACACTGTAGATAGACTTTTCCTAAACGTGGACAGGAAAAATGCTAATGAGAGTTACCCGATGGATGAGTTCTGTGCACTTCAGACAAGTGTCCTCATTTTACTACTGTGCTTAGGCGGAGCCCGATGAATGCATTTCCTTTGCCACAGTGCCATGGCAGTGAGGAAAACATCCCTGTGATCTGTCCGTTGTGGCCAGGGAGCTGTTGCGTTAGGCTGAGGCATTTGGCTCACAGCAGAACTGTTTGTGCGCCTGCTAGAGCGACCCTTCAGAAGGAGCTCTTGGTTCTCCCAAGGTGCTGGAAGACGGACTGGCTGTGTGTACAGGTCACATGCATCCGGCCAGAGGTGGGGCAGAGCACTGCACTTAAGAGGAAGTGCAACGTTACCAGGAAACAGAAAAGCTATTGCAGCACACTTGTCTGTACCAGAAAACCTGGGCACTGGTCAGTTTCCAAGTAACCAGCTTAAGTGTCCTCTGAGAGTGCCCTGCTGAATTGCACATGCGGTCTCCTTTCAAGAGCCAAATCCATCTTCCTGGCTAATTGTTTGATGGTTCTAAAATAAATGTTTTTAACCCTTCTATGTACTTAACTTCTCGTACTAAGGCAGTAGGACTTCAGGGGCCTAGTTTTTGAATATTTATTGAATGTGCGTCTCATGCATATGAACTCAACCCTTTAAACGAGCTGAAGACCGTAATAAAGTCTAGAATGTTGAGGGCGTGTACAGTGCCTCAGTAGTATTGTACAGAGCTGTCGCCCTGCTGTTCCCAGGATATTACGGCGTTGGCTACACTGCCACTTACAGCGCTGAAACGTTCTTCGCTCAAAGGTGTGAGAAAACACCCCCTCCACCCCCACAGCGCTGCAAGTTTCAGTGATGTAAAGTGGCAGTGTGGACAGTGCTACAGCCCTAGGAGCCATGCTCCCAGCACTAGGAGCTATTCCCCTCACAGAGCAGTGCTGGGAGAGCTCTCTGGGGGTGAAAGAGAAACTGGTGAGCTTACCCAGAGCTCTTGAGCTGGTGATCTTACCCAGAGCGGGGACAGACTGTTTAGGCCAGTGGTTCTCAAACTTTTGTGCGCGACCCCTTTCACCGAGCAAGCCTCTGAGTGCAAACCCCTCCCCCATAAATTAAGAACACTTTAAAATATATTTAACACCGTTACAAATGCTGGAGGCAACGTGGGGTGTGGGGTGGAGGCTTGTGACACCTCCCATAATAACCTCACGACCCCCTGAAGGGCTCCTGACCCCCCAGTTTGAGAAGCTCAGGTTTAGGGTAAATAGTTAACACATTTCAAGGTGTAGTGGCCTGTCAGCATTTGTCCCGTCACGCCGTCTCCTGTGGGCGAACACTTCCCAAAGCGATCACTGTCTGTCTGCCCTGTCTGTCCTCATCCTTAATGGAAACCTGCCCAAGACAAGCGGTGAGCTTAAATTCATAACTTTGCTAGACACTAAGGCTATCTACACTCAGAGTATCAGCTGACCTACGGTATGTTAAGTTGACTGGTATCCACTGCATTAGTTACTGTGGTGGGTGATGTCCACATGACCCTCCTGTTGGCGGTACACCCCACTGACTGAAGTGGGGCAGTGTGGGGGACTGAGGGGACCTAGGGTTTGCAGCTCCCCAGGGGGAGTCCAGCTGTCCCCCAGCTTGGAACCAGGGGTGAAGCCACCCAGGGTTTCTTGCCTCCGCCAGGGTGATTCACAGTCAGAGTCCATTTCACTGCCATGTTCCTGGGGGGAAGCCAGGACCCCAGGGGGCAGCAGGGATCTCAGCGGAGGGTCAGCGCGGCAGCCCGGCTTGCAGCGGGGTCCAGGGAGCAGCTCCGCTTGGGAGTCGGCTTTCTCGGAGATTGGCAAGAATGACAGATAACCGCCTACATAAGGATCGTAGTGTCTAAACACACGGCGTGGCCCTAACTACACTAACATCCATCTTACGCCTCTGGTCTAGTAGTTTAAGCCCTTGTCTATACTGGGGGGAGATCAACCTAAGACACGCAACTTCAGCTACGAGACTAGCATAGTGGAAGTCGACTAGACTAGATGTGATAAATTGACCCCTCAATGGATCGATCACTACCCGCCCATCCAAGGGGTAGTGTAGACGTACCCTTATGATGTCGGCATAGAAGGGGAGTTACGCTGGGGAGAGGAACATTTCAGTTCCCTAGTGAGCTTTCTGTTATAAACTTGGGTGGGTTTATTTTTACTCTCAACTTTTCTAGAATTCACGGTCGTCATCTCCCATGGTGCTTCTAGGTGCAGCCTAGACTCGGAGTGCTTCACAATCTGTAACGTATTTAGCATCACAGCACCCCTGGGAGGTAGGCAGTGCTGTTACCTCCATTGCACAGGTGGAGAACTAAGGCACAGAGGCTAAGTGATGTGCCCAGGGTCACTTAAGAATGCAGCTGAGTAGGGAATTGAGTCTGGGTCGGGTGAGTCTTAAGTGCATGCCCTAACCACTGGGCCATCCTTCCTCTCAATGCATCTTAATCCCCATGTTCCGCTCTGCTGGTGAGAGGGTTGGAGTGCATCAAGGAAGAGCCATAAAGGCTAAAGGAAACAGCAGTGTTACCCAGACCCCCTGCTGAGTAAATCTGATTTCATGAAGCCACTGTGGTGTCATTTCCTCCTATCTCTGCCTTTGTCCTACCTGCCAGGCCCTGTTCTCCTGTTAACAGAATATCTCCACCCCCATTGAAGTTAAAAACCCCCAGTGCAGCAAAAAGGACTCTGCGTGATGATTACTATTTAATATGTATATTGCTCTAGCGCCCAGAAGCTTCCGTAAGGATTGGGGCCCAGTTGTGGTGGGTGCTATACAGATGCGGCACCAGTTTTATCCCCAGCGTAGCTCCAAGGGGCTAGCAGGGCTTCTTACAGTTCTCTAGTGGAGGTGGCTAATTTATTGATATCGAGCACCGATCACTGGACCTGGAAAAACAGCGCTTTCCTATTGCATCCGTCAGAGTGGCCTGGAAGGAAATGAAATACAGCCTCCGTAAAGGGCAAAGGAGGTAACACAGCTCCTGGTGACACAGAACACACTCGACATACTGTTTTGACTCTTGACACATGAAACGTTGTCTTCTTCCCACCCTCAGGATGTTGGAAGGCCTTTTAAAATGTGGAATTATGCAGCCCACCGTCTAGGCCCCTGCTGCATTGAGGCTGACGGGCTGCCTAGTCATAGGTCTGCTTTCAGCCAACGTGTCGAGTGTGGTTTTACAGCGTCCTAGTGGCCATGGTCCCTCGCCTCCGCAGCTGCGGGGTGCAGAACGAGGGGAAAGAACCAGCCCTGACTCTTTTCAGTTCTTTCAGGCCACATGGCGTTTCGGTGAAAGATTTTTAAGTGCCGTTCACAGCCTGGGATGAGATCCGGTGCCTCCGGCTGTCTCTCCCGCCTCACTTCCTCACACGTAAACCGGAAAGGGAATTTTCTCTCAGTGCTCGGAAGCTGTCTGTGCCTATTCTACATTCAATTAGTGTGGAGGCGCTCTGGGCCTGGGGGCTGTTTGGAAAGGCTCCAACGAATGTTGGCTGCTGTATAAATAAAATATCAGAGCTGCTCCAGGGCGGCAGGTAGTGTTCGATGGATCGGGGATCGATTTATCGCGTCCCCGAATCGACACCTGTACTATGCCTCGGCAGGAGGAGGAAGTGGGGTCAACGGAGCTGCTGCCGCGGCTGACTCGCCACCATGAAGACAGCCAGGTAAGTCGACTAAGATACTTCAGCTACGTGAATAGCGAATAGTTGTGTATCTTAGTTCGACCCCCCCGCCCCAGCCAGTGACTACACACGGTAAAGAACGGCGTGCTGCTGCCGGGGAGGGGTCTCGAGACCACTGGGGGCTCAGTGTGTGCGGTCCCGGAGCGTCCATGTACACGCGTCACCGGGCTGCGGTGTAGAGCAATGGCAGCTTGGTGCATCGGTGTGATCGGCTATATGGTCGGTCGGCTCTGAAGGTCCCAACCCTGCAAGGCGCTGAGTGCCTCCCGCTCCCAGCATGGTCACTAGGTGCTCAGCTTCCGCAGAGGAATG
This sequence comes from Sternotherus odoratus, assembly GCA_032164245.1. Lineage (NCBI taxonomy): Eukaryota > Metazoa > Chordata > Testudines > Kinosternidae > Sternotherus > Sternotherus odoratus. Next base: position 296,439,240 of record JAVMKO010000001.1, read on the forward strand.
ATCCCTCTGTTACCAGTGACACCTCTAGCCTCCCATGTCCTCTGCGGCAGCTCCGCCGTCCTCTTCTTGGCGGCGGGGGCAGAGCCTCGGCATCCCGAGCAGGGAACGCCTTGTGTGGTTCAGCACCAGTGACTTGCCTTCTCCCAAAGGCCCTCAAGACACGCTGCTTGATCTCCTTCGTCCTCACCCCGTAGATGATGGGGTTGATGGTGGACGGGAGCAGCAGGTAGATGGCGCTCAGCAGGTTGTGCACGTCCTGCGAGACGGCCTGGCCAGCCCGGTACACGATGGAGGAGGAGAGGAAGGACGAGTACATGAAGAACATCACCAGCAGCTGGGTGCTGCAGGTGTGGAAGGCTTTACGCCGCAGGCTGCCCGAGGCGACTCGCAGGGCCGTGTGGACGATGGAGGTGTACGAGGCCAGGATACAGACGGTGTCGAAGACGACCATGACGGTCCCCACCGCCATGCCCAAGACGCTGTTGCGGGACGTGCTGCTGCAGGCCAGACTCACCAGGGCTATGTGCTCACACGCGAAATGCTGGATGACATGGGACCGGCAGAAAGGCAGCCTGGAGGCTAGAACGACCACGGGACAGACCACGGAGATGCCCCGGATCAGGGCAGCGAGGGCCAGCGTCGCCAGCAGGCGCTTGGACATGATGTCCACGTAGCGCAGCGGCTTGCAGATGGCGACGTACCTGTCCAGCGCCATCATCAGGAGAACAGAGGAGTCCATGATGATCATCAGGTAGATGAAAAACATCTGGGCCAGGCAGCCGGGCAGGGAGACCCGGGCGGCACGGAACAAGAAACCCAGCAGCATCTGGGGCATGATGGAATTGGTACTGCAGAGCCCCACGGCGGAGAGGAGTGAGATCAGCAGGTACATGGGGGAGTGCAGGCTCTCCTCCACCCGGATGGTGTAGAGAATCGTGCAATTCGCCACCACGTTCACCAGGTAAAGGCAGAAGAACGGAACGAAGAGGAGAGGGTGGAACTCCTGCAGCCCAGGGAATCCGAGCAGGAGGAAATCGGTGTAGGAGAGATTCCCTTCGGGGCTTCGGCTCCCTCCTGCCATGCTGGGGCTGGGGTTGGGCGGAGGGGGGATCGCTGAGCTCTGACGGGAGGACACCGCCTTTCTGTGTTAGAGTATTTCCGACAGGTTATAATGGCTAAGGAATGAATGGCTGGGTTGCAGAGCGGGTGTGTCTCTTTAGAATGCCCCCATGCCTGTGGTATCTCCGTCCCAGTATCCTAACGACATGATTAGTATTAGATGCACAGATTACTTACAGTCCTTCAATAGTCCCTGGCAAGATGCGTGTCCGGAGCGGCTCTTGGAAACACCGCTGAGATGATTCCGATCCAGGGCAGCGAGGAGACTGGCTTTAGATCAGGCACCGAGTGAAGGAAACTGAAGCACGCAGGGTTTTATGCTCCTCTTGGAACCCCCTGTGGAGCTGATGTCACTAGAGCCGAATCAGAGACGTACGAGGCTCTGTATGGCACAGGAATGTAGCAATTCTCCATCCCATCCAGCGTCAGTGGTTGATAACAGCGACGCCCTGGCCATTAGAAATGGCTGTTCTTCTTCGAGTGATTGCTCACATGCATTCCACTATAGGTTAGGCACGCGCTGCGGGCCTGGTTGCCGGGTAGATTTTCCCCTAGCTGCAGACTGGGTGAGCAGGGAGCCCCCTGGAGTGGCGCCACTGAGGCACTCTATAAGTACCCCTGCGACACAGTCTGGCCCTCAGTTCCTTCTTTACCGCTCGAGCTGGTAGTCGGAAGAGGAGTTCTGCTTTTCAGCGTTCTCCTTATCTCCTAGCTAGTCGATTGTTCTCTTAATTGTTCGTTGTTAGCAGTTGTTGTTAGGTAGTTTACATAGTCTTTGTAGTGTAAAGAGTCAGTGCAGGGGTTTTTCCCTGCTGCCGGAGCCTCTGTCTTCAAGGCTCCGGGATTCAAGCACTCAGAGTGTGGGAAGCCTACGCCTGTGGGAGACCCACACTCTAAGTGCCTCTCAAGTGCCTGGTAAGTGCACTTGGCAGTTTCTTCCTAGATCTGCAGTACCTTCAGCCCAGGACCCGCAAAGACAGGGAATCCCGCTTGCGGCACGTCCTGATGGAGGCGGCCCCGGACTCCAGTGCGGCACCGGACCCCGCACCCAAACCGCCGAGAGCCAAGCCTCGGCACCGGTCGCGCTCCCCCAGCACCAAGCGGAAGAGGAGCGCTCAACTTCGCCCTGCTCCGGACCGCGTCCAGCCGTCGGTACCAGTGCCGCGACCTCAGCCTTCTCCGGGGAGCCGACCTGAGGAAGAGCCGCCAGCACCCGCACCGCTGACTCCGGCGCCGCAGGAGGCCCCGTCGAGTCCGGTGCCAGTGGTCTTGCCACTTGGGGTGCCAACTCCGCAGCAGCTTCCCTCCATGATGGAGGCGTGTACTGCTGCGAGAGGGTTGCTTGCCGGGGACGCCCCGCAGCAACAAGTCCGGTCGACGGGCAGGCCGCCCATGACCGAGGCAGAGATCGCGTGTCGGAGCCCGGCAGGGCATGGACACCGCTCGATCTCGCGGCGCCGACCAGACTCCCGGCAACGGTCACCCGCCCGGCTCCGGTCGCAGTCTCGGCGCCGCAAGGAGTTGAGACCCTGCTCAAGGTCTCCTCCTGGCCGTTCGCGCCACTCGCGCTCTGGCCGCCGATCAGAGTCCCGGCACCCTGGTAAGGGCCGGTCGTACTCTCGGCACCGGTCGCACTCCCGGCACCGGTCCCTCAGCTGGCGCCGAGACCGTCCGAGACGTCGCTCCACAAGCCGCTCCGCGTCCAGGCACTGCTCGTCGTCTCGGCACCGAACCCCGTCGCGGCGCCGAAGGTCCTCCCGGTACCGATCATCGTCTCGGCACCGAGACTCCCCGAGGCGGCACCGTTCAGGTAGCCACGATTCCTCGGATGGGCACCATACCGCCCGGTACCGGTCGAGAAGCCCACGGCACCGGGAGTGAAGAGAGCAGCACCGGACCCCGTCGCGGCGCCGAAGGTCCCCCCGGTACCGATCATCGTCTCGGCACCGAGACTCCCCGAGGCGGCACCATTCAGGTAACCACGATTACTCGGATGGGCACCATACCGCCCGGTACCGGTCGAGAAGCCCACGGCACCGGGAGTGTAGAGAGCGGCACCGGACCCCGTCGCGGCGCCGAAGGTCCCCCCGGTACCGATCATCGTCTCGGCACCGAGACTTCCCGAGGCGGCACCGTTCGGGTAGCCACGACTCCTCGGATGGGCACCTTACCGCCCGGCACCGGGAGCGTCGAGAGTCCGCCGGCACGCGGGCCCCTCGCTCGGCGGGACCAGTCCAAGTCACCCAGAACCCTGCCTGGTCAGAGTGGGCGGCATGGGGGTACGATCGGCCCCGGGAAACCCAGTCTGAACCCGGGTTCCCGGTGAGCTCAGAGGGTCCAGTGGACGTGCTGGCAGGACCATCATCGGCAGTCCAGCCCTCCACGGTACGTAGCCCTATGGAGCCGGGTCCCTACGCCTCCCCCGTAGGGGTAGAGGCAGTGGTGGGCACTTCATCAACTAGCCCACCCGCCTTGGACCTCTCCAGTTACCAACATCTCCTCCAGGCAGTTGCTAAAAACATGAACCTGCCTTTGGAAGAGGTCCCAGTGGTGGACGACCCGGTCACCACCATGTTAACTAAGGGCACTCTGGCACGGGTGGCAGTGCCGTTCATTAATACTATTAAACTCCACACGGCGGTAATTTGGAAGACCCCCGCCTCTATCTCCCCCACTGCTCGTGGGGTGGAGAAGCGTTATTTTATCCCAGCCAAGGGATATGAATACTTGTATATTCACCCCACGCCCTCCTCCCTGGTGGTGGACTCTGTTAATAACAAGGAGCGCCACGGGCAGGAGGCGCAGGTCCCCAAGGCCAAAGAGGCCAAAAGGTTGGACCACTTCGGCAGGAAAGTTTATTCCTCCGGGGGCCTACAACTCAGAGTCGCCAACCATCAGGCACTCCTGAGTAGGCACCATTTTGACACGGTGGAGGCCCTTACTAAATTTGAGACTGCTGTCCCGCAGGAGGGCAAACAGGAGTTCAGGGCCCTATTGCTCCAAAGCAGGGACATATCTCGTCATGCCCTGCAAGCGGCCCTGGACTCGGCCGACTCTGCGGCCCGAACAATGGCCTCGGGCATTGCCCTCCGCCGGGCAGCATGGCTCTCGTCATCCAACCTAGCCCCGGCCATGCAATTTAAAATCCAGGGCCTCCCCTTTGAGGGACAGTCCCTCTTCTCGGAGGATACGGATGCCCGTCTCCAGGCTCTCAAGGACAGGGGGGTAACCCTCAAAGGCCTGGGCATGCACACCCCAGGTCCACAGAGGCGTCCCTTCATCCCGCCACGCAGGAAATTCTTCCCACCTGCGCACCTGCCCCAGGACTCCTCCCTCAGGAGAAGCCGCCCTTACCGCCGGCGGCAAGGGCCTAGGCAGGGCGGGAAACAACAAGGCTCTAAGCCTTCCCAGGGGCCCAAATCCAACTTTTGATGGTGCGCCCGAGGGCAGTTCACCAATCATAAACCTGGATCCTCCCTTTGGAGACCGTCTGTCCTACTTCCGCCGTGCATGGTCAGACATTACATCAGACCAGTGGGTCCTCCGCACGGTGGAGGTGGGATATTCGCTCCAGCTCTCCTCCACTCCTCCCACCCACCCACCCTCCTCGTCCCTCTTCAGGGACCCCTCTCACGAGCAACTCCTCGTACAGGAGGTGAGGTCGCTCCTCGCACTGGGAGCCATCGAGCCCGTACCGCAGGAGTTCAGGGGGAAAGGGTTCTACTCCCGCTACTTCCTGATCCCCAAGGCGAAAGGGGGCCTCCGGCCCATCCTGGACCTGCGCGAACTCAACACCTACATGATCAGGTTCAAGTTCCGCATGGCCACCTTGGGCACTATCATTCCCTCTCTGGATCCGGGAGACTGGTTCGCTGCCCTCGATATGAAGGACGCTTACTTTCACGTGAGCATCAAACCCTCACACAGACGTTACCTCCGCTTCCTGGTAGCGGGGGAACACTATCAGTTTGCCGTCCTACCCTTCGGCCTGTCCACCGCACCCAGGGTGTTCACAAAGTGTATGGCGGTAGTAGCGGCATTCCTTCGGCGCCGCGGGGTACACTTATACCCGTACCTCGACGATTGGTTGATCCGGGGCACCTCCAGGGACCAAGTGTCAGCTCACGTGCGGCTCGTTATCAGCACGTTCGACCGCTTGGGAATCCTTCTCAACAGGGAGAAGTCCACCCGGGAGCCTACCCAGAACATAGAGTTCATAGGAGCCCTACTAGACTCCACGGTAGCAAGGGCATCCCTGCCCCAGCCTCGGTTCCTCACTATCCAGTCGGCCATCAGACAGCTACGCAACTGTCCGATGACTACGGTCAAGGTCTTCCTCAGCCTGCTAGGTCACATGGCATCGTGCACTCATGTCATACAGCACGCCAGACTACGGCTACGCCCACTGCAGTCGTGGCTCGCGGTGGCCTACAGACCGAGAAGGGACAGTATGGACGCCCTCCTCTCCATCCCCAGAGCCACCCTATCCGCTCTGGCTTGGTGGAAGACCAGGACAATGTGTGCCAAGGGGTCCCCTTCCTTCCCCCCAGCCCGTCCATGTCCCTAGTGACGGACGCCTCGTCGCTAGGGTGGGGAGCTCACCTAGGGGAACTCAGGACCCAGGGCCGCTGGTCGGAGTCAGACCTCTGCCTCCACATCAATATCAGGGAGCTGAGGGCCGTCCGGCTCGCGTGCCAGGCGTTCCGGGACACATTACGGGGTCACTGTGTAGCGGTGCTGACAGACAACACCACAGCCCAGTATTACATAAACAAGCAAGGCGGGGCCCGCTCCAGCCCCCTGTGTCAAGAGGCGATTCTCCTGTGGGAATTCTGTATAGCCCACGCTATTCACCCGGTGGCCTCCTTCCTTCCCGGAATCCAGAACACCCTGGCGGACCGCCTCAGCAGATCCTTTATGACTCACGAGTGGTCCCTTCGGCCAGATGTCATCCGGCCGATCTTCCTGAGGTGGGGGTTTCCCCACATCGTTCTCTTCGCCTCCAGACAGAACAGGAAGTGCCTCCAGTTCTGCTCCTTTCGAGGCAGCTCCCGGGGATCCCTGACAGATGCCTTTCTCCTACCCTGGACGGGGCACCTGTTCTACGCGTTCCCTCCGATCCCGCTTCTCCACAAGGTGATCCTGAAGATCAGACGGGACAGGGCACACGTCATCCTCATAGCCCCGGCCTGGCCCAGGCAATGCTGGTATGCGTCCCTCCTCCAGCTGTCCAGGGCCCCTCCCATCAGCCTCCCGCTGTGGCCAGACCTGATCTCTCAGGATCACGGTCGCCTCCTGCACCCGGACTTGCGGTCCCTTCACCTCACAGCGTGGCTACTCCATGGCTGAGAGGTCCTGAGCTCTTATGCTCAGCCGAGGTACAGAACGTCCTTCTGGGTAGTAGGAAACCATCCACCAGAAGTACCTATACCGCCAAGTGGACCCGTTTCTCTGCCTGGTGCACACAACATGACATCGTTCCAAGTGAGGCTATTATCCCACGCATATTGGACTACCTGTTAGGCCTCAGAAATCAGGGCCTTTCTACCTCTACTATCCGGGTCCACCTCGCTGCCATATCAGCTTTCCATCCGGGTCAGTCGAACCACTCAGTCTTCTCCGACCCTGTGGTATACCGTTTCCTTAAGGGTCTAGATAAGCTGTATCCGAACGTCAAGCGTCCCATTCCACCTTGGGATCTCAACCTTGTGCTCTCACGCCTCGCAATGCCCCCGTTCGAGCCCCTCGCCACGTGTTCCTTACTACACCTTTCCTGGAAGGTGGCATTCCTAGTAGCTATCACCTCGGCTCGTAGAGTGTCAGAGATCCATGCACTGACCTCCGAGCCGCCCTACACTATCTTCCATAAGGACAAGGTTCAGCTACGTCCCCACCCGGCCTTCCTGCCTAAGGTGGTCTCTCCCTTCCATGTTAATCAAGACATTTGTCTCCCAGTCTTTTATCCTAAGCCACACACCTCTGGAAGGGAACAGCAATTACACACGTTGGACGTTAGGAGGGCTCTTGCTTTTTATTTAGATAGAACAAAGCAATTCAGGAAAACAACCCAACTTTTCGTGGCAGTTGCGGAGAGGATGAAGGGCCAGCCAGTTTCAGCCCAAAGGCTCTCCTCCTGGATTACCTCGTGCATTCACACCTGTTATGAACTCGCGGACAAGCCGCTTGAGAGAGTAACAGCACACTCCACGAGAGCGCAGGCGTCCTCTGCGGCCTTCCGGGAGGGAGTCCCTATTACGGACATCTGCAGGGCGGCTACCTGGTCCTCCGTCCATACCTTCGCCGCCCACTACGCCATAGTCCAGCAGACCAGGGACGATGCGGCGTTTGGGTCAGCGGTCTTACGATCAGCAATGGGTCAACCCGACCCCACCTCCTAGGTATTGCTTGCAGTCACCTATAGTGGAATGCATGTGAGCAATCACTCGAAGAAGAAAACAAGGTTACTTACCTGTAACTGTTGTTTTTCGAGATGTGTTGCTCACATCCATTCCAAACCCACCCTCCTTCCCCACTGTCGGTTTAGCCGGCAAAGAAGGAACTGAGGGCCAGACTGTGTCGCAGGGGTACTTATAGAGTGCCTCAGTGGCGCCACTCCAGGGGGCTCCCTGCTCACCCAGTCTGCAGCTAGGGGAAAATCTACCCGGCAACCAGGCCCGCAGCGCGTGCCTAACCTATAGTGGAATGGATGTGAGCAACACATCTCGAAAAACAACAGTTACAGGTAAGTAACCTTGTTTTCTCTGTTGCAGACCGGTTCGTTATTGTAGGGTTGCTTGTGCCACTGCTGATTGTGCTGAGCGACACTGCTAGAACCGTAGACGTGTGGGGACCTCTTGAGAGGTCATCTAGTCCAGCCCGCTGCACCCAGGCATGGCCAAGTAAACCTAGACCTGCCCTGGCAGGTGTTTGTCCAGCCAGGTCTTACAAACCTCCAGTGACAGGGATTCCTCAACCTCCTTGGAAGCCTGTTGCAGAATTTAACTTCCCTGAGAATTAAGATTTTTCTAACTCTAACCTGAATTTCCCTTCTTGCAGATTAGGCCCATTGCTTCTAGTCCGACCTTCAGTGGCCATGGAAAACAGTTGATCCCCATCCCCTTTATAACATCTCCTAATGTATCTGAAAACTGTTATCTGGTCCCCGCTCAGTCTTCTTTTCTCAAAACTAATCATGCCCAGTTTTTTAAACCTTTCCTCAGAGGCCAGATTTTCGACACCATTTACCAGGTTTGTTGCTCTTCTCTGGACTCTCTCCAATTTGTTTCCATCTTTCCTAAAGTGCGGTGCCCAGAGCTAGATGCAGGAGACTGGAGGTGCATTGTGTGAAGATCTACTTCCTTTTGTTTGTTTTAAACCAGGGGTCTCAGACACGTGGCCTGCGGAGTTATTTCCTGCAGCCCGCCAAGCTCCCATCCCTCCCACTCCCCTTCTCCCCAGTGCGCCCCGTCCCCACTCCTCTGCCTACCTCCAGGTGCTTGGCGCTTTCCAGGAGGGAGAGGGGAGGCAGAGAAGAGGCAGGGGGAGGTGATTTGGGGAAGGGGTTGCAATAGGGGCAGGGAAGAAGTGAGGCGGGGCGGGGCCTCATGGAAGGAGTGGAGTTGGGGGCAGGGCCAGGGGCAGCCGGGGGGGGGGGGGAGGGTGTCAGTGATGCGTCCCTCGGGCCAATGTACTAGTCCTCACGTGGCCCCTCCTGGTGAGTCGAGTTTGAGGTCCCTGTTTTAAACATTCTGTCGATTCATTTCATCCAGCGTTGCCAGGTGGCCAATTCTCGCAGTGGCGGCTCCGGTCAGCAGTGCCGACGGGCTGTTTAAAGTTCGGTCAGCGGTGCAGAAGGGGCCCAGGGCTAAGGCAGGATCCCTGCCTGACCTACCTCCACATGGCTCCCGGAAGCAGCCGCCAGATCCTCGCAGCCCCTAGGTGCTTGGGCAGCCAAGGGGGCTTTGTGCGCTGCCCCCGCCCCAGTACATAAAAATGGCCAGACTGGGTCAGACCAAAGGTCCATCTAGCCCAGTATCCTGTCAATTGAGAGTGGCCAATGCCAGGTGTCCCGGAGGGAATGAACAGAACAGGGAATCATCCAGTGATCCATCCCGTTACTCATTCCCAGCTTCTGGCAAACAGAGGCTAGGGACACCATCCCTGCCCCTCCGGGCTAATAGCCATTGATGGACCTATCCTCCATGAACTTATCTAGTTTTTTTTTAAACCCTGTTATAGTCTTGGCCTTCACAACGTCCTCTGGCAAGGAGTTCCACAGGTTGCTTGTGCATTGAATACCGGCTCTGCAGCTCCTATTGGTTGGGAGCCATGACCAATGGGAGCTGCCGGGGGTGGTGCCTGTGGACCTGAAGTCAGCACTCACTGCACAGAGCCACCTGGCTGCCCATACACCTAGAGGCTGCAGGGACCTGGAAGCTGCTTTCTCAGAGCTGCGGTAAGTGTTGCTAGGACTCCGCACCCCAACCCCAGCCCTCTGCCCCAGCCTGGAGTCCCTTCATGCACCCTAACCCCTCATTCCCAGCCCCACCCCAGAGCCCGAACCCCCAGTTGGAATCCTCAGCCTGTCCCGCACCAAAATCCCCTTCCCCAGCCAGTGAAAGTGAGTGAGGGCGGGGAAGAGTGAGCAACGAGGCGGAGGGAGGGGAGGGGGCTCGGAGAAGGGGCAGGGCAGGGGTGTTTGGTTTTGTGTGATTACAAGGTTAACAATCCTAATTTCATCAGGTGTCTTCTAGTTTTTGTGTTCTGAGAAGGAGTAAATAACACTTTCTAGACCTCTGTCGTATCCCCCCTTAGTCGTCTCTTTCCCAAGCTGAACAGTCTCTGTCTTTTTAATCTCTCCTCATAGGGAAGCCGTTCCATACCCCTCATCAGTTCTGCTGCCCTCCTCTGTACTTTACGAATTCTAATATCTCTTCTTTGAGATGGGGCGCTCAGAACTTCATGCAGTGTTTAAGGTGTAGGCGCACCATGGATTTCTATAGTGGCATTATGACGTTATCTGTGCTTTACTATATTTTCAACCACTTTGCCTGGTTTGACGTCAGGCCTACTGGATTGTAATTGCCAGGGTCACCTTTGGTGCCCTTTTAAAAAAATAGATGTTACATTAGCTACCCTCCGGTCATCTGGTGCAGAGGCTGATGTAAGTGAGAGGTTACGTACCCCAGTTAGTAGTTCTGCAATTAGATAGTTGAGTTCTTTCCGAACTCCTGGGTGAATCCCATCTGGTCCTGGTGACTTATTCCTGCTTCATTTATCAGTTTGTTCCATAAACTCTTCTACTCACACCTCAATGTCCACGTCCTCAGATTTGTCACCTAAAATGACTGGTTCAAGAGTGGGAATCTCCCTCACATTCTCTGCAGCGAAGAATCCATTTAGCTTCTCCACAATGCCTTGTCTTCCTTGAGTGCTCCATTAGCACTTCAATCGTCCACTGACTGTTTGGCAGCCTTCCTGCTTCTGAGGTACTTACAATATTTTTTTGCTGTGTTCAGTTTGACTGGGATTCCTCGGAGCTATGGTGGTACAACTAATAAATAATTTCATTAAAGTTAACGTTTAAAATCAAATTGACACACATTGAGAAGGAAGGTTGCGTACATCTGGGGTCGGGCTTGGATGATGGGGGATTACAAGTAACAGTGACAAGGTACAAACATATCAGATGACCAGCCTAGATCCAGATTGGGGTGTGGGAGTTTAAAGCGTCAGTGGATAAATGGGATCAGGTGTGTCACCCATGGAAAGTATTCGAGTCCACGTCAGGGGCGGTTTAGACAATAGGTCCAGGGGTGGGGTGCGTCCCCCAGTTGGTCAGGGAAGGGAGGAAGTGGGTTATTTCCTGGTCGGCGGTCTCGGTTACTCGACCTTGTTCTGGCGATAAGACGTGATGTGCTCCGTGTAGATGTCTCTGGACCACTGGATGGTGTCAGACACCATGAGCTGTCTCATGAGCCGGGCGTAGCGCCGCTCGACTCTGCACGCTCTCATTACCGGCTCCTTGTGGGGGTCCCACACGCCCAGGGCTCCTGTGACCAGGGCGTGGGTCAGGGCCTCGTAGCCCTGGACTCTCAGGATGCCAGCCAGTGAGGTGGACTTCGACGCCTTCCATGCTCGGGCCTGGTGGAAGGGTGGTGACTGGTTTTCAAATGGCACCGCGATGTCTACTCTGATGACCTCCTTTTCTGCGTGGGTCACGACGACGTCGGGTCACAGTCGGCTGTCTGTCCCGGGATTGGCGGAGTCGACGGCGATCTTCCCCGGGGCTTTCACCAGCCGTTTCTGGATGGTGTTGTGGCGATGCCACCAGGCTCCGGAGTGCTGTTTGCATCCACACAGGCCATGGGGCAGGGTGTCGGTGTCACCCTTGACCTTTTCACTCTGTCCCCTCCCTGTTTGTTACCTTCGCTCAACGCATCCCAGCTAAAATCAAGCCCTGTTCCTGCAAACACACGCGCACATGGGTAACCTCACGCTGATTCCCCTGCCGTCACCCAGCAGTGAGGGTACGGCTGCAGCTCTCTGTGCTCCATTAGCAGGCGGCCGTTTGGGGGCCATGGTCACTGGGTATCTTCGAGCTTCCCCTTTGTCCCCAGCAGCTTAACCAGCATCGGGGTTGTTTCCGATAGGATCAGAAATAGACGACATGACACAGGTCTCTTCTGGCCTTGTTTACTTATAATGCTCCAATGATGCCGACTGGTCCATGTGGACTGATGCTGGGTGTCTGTGTTTTAGTTTATAAACCCCATCTCCACAAGCGCTGGTTCGCTCTGGGCTGAAGCACGAATAAATCACATTTCCTTCTGCATCCGCCTTCTCTACAGTACTTATTGAAGCTCTGGGTACCTCTCTAGTGCCTGACACCCTCCGGCAGCTGGTAGCAGCTTGTAATATTCGCTCGTGGTTTTGGAACAGGTTTTCCTCCCACTTAAAGTGGTTTTACATAGGTGTTACTCCACTGACTTTAGTGGAGTGACTCCAGATTTACAGGGGAGATTCAGGTCCTGTACGCTTACTTTGTATTTCCCCAGAAGCGGTAACTGATTTTCATGCCTCTGCTGTGGTGTCTCTCCTCTATTTAACCCTGTGACTGGTATTCTGTTAGCTCCGGAAAGGTCTTTGGGATACAATCTGCATGAAAACGACTGTACAGAATAGAGTGGCATTGTTTACATTCAATGTATAAGTATCATTTCTGTATTATGGTGGCAACGTCAGGTCCCATTAAGGAGCCCTTTGTGTTAGTTGCTGTACAGACATATAGGAGGCATGGTCCCCACCCCAAAGAGCTTACAGTCTGAGACTAGCGACATGGGAAACAGGGGGTATGGGGATAGATAGAGGGGGTATGGGGATAGATAGAGGGGGTATGGGGATAGATAGAGGGGGTATGGGGATAGATAGAGGGGGTATGGGGATAGATTGATAGAGGGGGTGGTGATAGATTAGATAGAGGGGGTATGGGGATAGATAGAAAGATTAGATAGAGGGGGTATGGGGATAGATAGAGGGGGTATGGGGATAGATAGAGGGGGTATGGGGATAGATTGATAGAGGGGGTGGTGATAGATTAGATAGAGGGGGTATGGGGATAGATAGAGGGGGTATGGGGATAGATAGAGGGGGTATGGGGATAGATAGAGGGGGTATGGGGATAGATTTGATAGAGGGGGTGGTGATAGATTAGATAGAGGGGGTATGGGGATAGATAGAGGGGGTATGGGGATAGATAGAGGGGGTATGGTGATAGATAGAGGGGGTATGGGGATAGATAGAGGGGGTATGGGGATAGATTTGATAGAGGGGGTGGTGATAGATTAGATAGAGGGGGTATGGGGATAGATAGAGGGGGTATGGGGATAGATAGAGGGGGTATGGGGATAGATTGATAGAGGGGGTGGTGATTGGTGATAGATTAGATAGAGGGGGTATGGGGATAGATAGAGGGGGTATGGGGATAGATTGATAGAGGGGGTGGTGATAGATTAGATAGAGGGGGTATGGGGATAGATAGATAGAAAGATTAGATAGAGGGGGTATGGGGATAGATAGAGGGGGTATGGGGATAGATAGAGGGGGTATGGGGATAGATTGATAGAGGGGGTGGTGATAGATTAGATAGAGGGGGTATGGGGATAGATAGAGGGGGTATGGGGATAGATTGATAGAGGGGGTGGTGATAGATTAGATAGAGGGGGTATGGGGATAGATAGAGGGGGTATGGGGATAGAGGGGGTATGGGGATAGATTGATAGAGGGGGTGGTGATAGATTAGATAGAGGGGGTATGGGGATAGATAGAGGGGGTATGGGGATAGATTGATAGAGGGGGTATGGGGATAGATTGATAGAGGGGGTATGGGGATAGATTAGATAGAGGGGGTACGGGGATAGATAGAGGGGGTATGGGGATAGATTGATAGAGGGGGTGGTGATAGATTAGATAGAGGGGGTATGGGGATAGATAGAGGGGGTATGGGGATAGAGGGGGTATGGGGATAGATTGATAGAGGGGGTGGTGATAGATTAGATAGAGGGGGTATGGGGATAGATAGAGGGGGTATGGGGATAGATTGATAGAGGGGGTGGTGATAGATTAGATAGAGGGGGTACGGGGATAGATAGAGGGGGTATGGTGATAGATAGAGGGGGTATGGGGATAGATAGAGGGGGTATGGGGATAGAGGGGGTATGGGGATAGATTGATAGAGGGGGTGGTGATAGATTAGATAGAGGGGGTACGGGGATAGATAGAAAGATTAGATAGAGGGGGTACGGGGATAGATAGATAGAAAGATTAGATAGAGGGGGTATGGGGATAGATAGAGGGGGTATGGGGATAGATTAGATAGAGGGGGTATGGGGATAGATAGAGGGGGTATGGGGATAGATTAGATAGAGGGGGTATGGGGATAGATAGAGGGGGTATGGGGATAGATTAGATAGAGGGGGTATGGGGATAGATAGAGGGGGTATGGGGATAGATTAGATAGAGGGGGTATGGGGATAGATAGAGGGGGTATGGGGATAGATTAGATAGAGGGGGTATGGGGATAGATTAGATAGAGGGGGTATGGGGATAGATAGAAAGATTAGATAGAGGGGGTATGGGGATAGATTAGATAGAGGGGGTATGGGGATAGATAGAGGGGGTATGGGGATAGATTAGATAGAGGGGGTATGGTGATAGATAGAGGGGGTATGGGGATAGATAGAAAGATTAGATAGAGGGGGGTATGGTGATAGATTGATGGATAATTAGATAGAACACTGGCTATTGGCATGTGAGCAGAGGGTATTTTGTATTGTTCGTAAATCCATAGTTTCAATAAAGTTGTTGCTATGCCCTGAAAGTGACTTCCTGCCTGCTGCAATTAGCACTAGCTGTTTCCACCTGCCCTTCCAGTCATTCTGAACGGGCTGACTTTGCAGGGTGGTGCTGAAGGATGGGGTTGTTCGGGGCAGAAGGGACAGTGAGCAGGATCGTGCGGCGATGCTGCCTGATGGAAGGACAAGGCTGGGATCGGCGCTGGAGCGGAGGGAGCAGCCGGCCGTGTGAACAGAGGGGCAGAGCCGGGGCGAGCCTGGAAGGGTGACCTGGATGTGGTGAAACAAAGGTTGGGGAGGGGTTGATGGGGGGAGGGGCGATATAGGCAGCGTGACGGCAACACAACTACATGTACCTTTCACATAGTGCCGTAGATGTTGAGCCCAGAAGAGGCCCTTGTAGCCGACTCGCCTGCCCTGCCGCATAACCCTGGCCACAGAGCCTCACCCAGCGGTTCCTGCATCAAGCCCAGGACTTCTGGGGGAGCCGGAGCGTTTCTTGCCTCCAGACTCCCACCCCCAGCCGTTGGGAGCTTGTTCCAATGGTTACGTCCTCTCCCTGATACAAATGTGTGCTTTGCTCTCCCTCGAGATCTGTCAGGTTCCGGGTCCCAAGCTGGACAGGCACAAATGGGAGATGGGAGCCAGGAGCAAACTCCAGCAGGGTGCTGGTTCCTTGTAACACTCCGCGGCTTCTACCAGGATTACTAGCAGAGTGGCCCCTCTCCTGCCCGGCTCGTCTCAAACACACGTATAGCAGGAGATGCCCAGCACCGTCCGTGTCCATGTGGTCAGAACCCTAGACTCCGGCGTGTGATTTCAAGGGGAAATAGGAAAAGGAGATTGGGTTTCTCTGAGTTTGGTTTCTGGTGCCACCGCTGTCCTCTGCCCCCCTGGGCTCCTGACCGGGCCCCTGTCCTTCCTCTCTCACGAGGGCAGCGTGGGCACATGGTAGGCTCCTGCCCAATCCGTCTGCCCGGGCAGCTCTGTTCCTCCATTCGCAGAGCGAATGCCGCAGGCAGAGAAACAGTCTCACTGCGGGTCGTCTTCCCAGCAGAGCCGGTACGCTATAGGCCCGGGGACCTATGGAGCAATGGGACGCGCTCTCCGCCGGCCTATGGGCGGGCCTGTCGAGAGCCCACTAGGTCAGTGGGACTTGCCTTCCCCCCCACCTTTGCAGTGATCTTAACCAAACCTGGGAGGTGCGATCCAGGGAGATTTCGGCCAGAGCGTCCATGTTGAGCGATGGTGTCTGGAGTGCAGGAGATACAGAGACTTTGGTCAGGGGAGCGGGCAACCTGTCCTCCACCAAGGAGGTTCTGATCATCTCTCCCAGCAGCAGGCCCAGGGCTTTCCCCCTGGCCTTCGCCCGCCAGGAAGGAACTGGCTCCAGAGCACAAGTTAATGTCTGAGGGGTGTCCAGACTAGCTGCACCCACTGAACCCTACTCTCCACCTACATCCGACAGCAATGGACAATCACAAAGATTCTGGTGAAGGGCTCAGCAATGAAAGAGTTAACAATGCTGACAAAGAAATTGCCATCATTAGGTTTCAGAGTTAAGCGTCCATTGATTCCAATGGGAGCAGCTCCCACCCATCCTAGATCTACTGTTTCAGGCGCCCTGCAGACTCAGGTGGGGGACACTGCATCACATGAAGTTTGGTTCACATTTTGAATGTTGTCTTCACGAGCGTAAAGCCCGAAGACTTCATCTTTTATGTAATGAAAGGTGAGAATCTGGATCACAGTTGACTGCTTCAATGGGATAATGATGCAGCTGCATAACTGCATGTCCCAGAGTGCACCAAACCTATCCCCCCTTCCAACTTTACAGAGCCAGCAGAGAGAGAACTCAGGTTCTCCTTTTCACAGTAGATAGGCACCTCTTGTTCGAACTAAAGGAGAGTATCTGTTTCCTGTTAACGGTATATGGCCTATGACACACAACTGGGCATTTCTGATTCCTTCCAGCCAGGGGCGGCGTCAGCTGGTTTGCTGCCCTAGGCGGCGAAGCAAACAAAAAAAAGAAAAAATGGGGTAGAGCTGCCGCCGAATCGCCGCCGGCGGATCAAAGCGGAAGCTGCGGCACGCCGCCCCCATTACAGAGGGCACTCCGCCCCCAATGTTCCCCGCTGGTGCCGGCCCTCGGAGAACCTGCCGCCAAAATGCTGCCGAAGGTGGCTAAAAGCCGCCCTGCAAATCGTGCTGCTCTAGGCGACCGCTTAGGTCCCCTATTGCTTGCGCCGGCCCTGCTTCCAGCAAGAGGGTAACAGGGCACATACAGCCAGCGCAGAGTATTAACACACGCATGGTACCTTAATAAAGCACTTTTCAACTTGAAGGATTTGCAAACTATACAGCCAGCCAGGCCCTCTCAGAGCTCCATAGAGTCCCTGGCCACTTCTAGCTTTTGAGGCCCTGAGCCATAATAAAAATAAAAAATGACGACACATGAAAACAAAATAAGCCCCCCCCCCAAAAGAGCGAGACGTAATTTGAATCTTTTTTTATTTAACCAATGCTTTTCTAGCCCTTTCCTGTGCAAATGCACTAACGAGTGAGGCAAAATCTAGCTTCTGTGCAATGACAGAGCTGATATTCAGCATAGCGAGTCCAATCAAACGCTCTTGTCCCAGAGCTGACCGGGGAGAGTTCTTTACCTGCTTCGACACGTTGCGGGTGCATTCACTTGAAGCTAGGGTGACCAGACAGCAAGTGTGAAAAATCGGGACAAGGGATGGGGGGTAATAGGAGCCTATATAAGAAAAAGCGCCAAATATCGGGACTGTCCCTATAAAATCAAGACATCTAGTTACCCTACCTGAAGCCACCGATGCAGCAACCTGACAAAAATACGCAATATTTATGAACATTTAAAACTCTAATATGACAAGACTGTATCAGGTGACAAAAACATGCTGTCTCTTAGCAAATCGCATCTCTTCGCTGAAGAGCGGAGGGAGCGTGTCACATTTTGGCCCAATAGGGCTGCACATCAAAACAAGTCGTGAAACTTATCAAATGCCAAAAAAATTAACACGTGTCTAAATTTGAGGCCCACTTTGAGCTTGAGGCCTAGGCCACATGCCCTCCTGCCCTCCTCCCCCATGGGCCCTACCTATAGCACCATGGAAATGCAGCCACTGCTGGGGTGGAGGGTGGCAAGCAACTGTACAGAGCGTGTTTTGGGTGTGTGCATGTGTAGTGGGGTGATAATTTTGGCCAGCAGGGTCAGTCGTTCATCAGATGAAAAGTGCCGGGGGGATCTTTAATGTGCACCCAGGATGACCAGGCTGTCTAGTCTCCAAGAAAAGTATCAATGCAAGATAACCACATCAGCCCCCCTGAAGCTGGGGTGGACATTTCAGGAACTTTAGGCCTGAGGCCCTCAAGGTGAGCAGTCCTGAACATGAGAAGCACAAGGAAAATGGAAAGAGAAAAAATGAAGAGGCTGAAATTCTCATCTCTGACCACTAGATGTCGCCCTTACTCCACACTTGGATCATTAGCATTTGCCTGCAGCAGAGTGAAGGCAGCTTTTGTCCTGGTGAAACTTTGAAAGTGCAGGTTGTCTTGAGGCCTTTCTAGGGTGACCAGACAGCGAGTGTGAACAGTCGGGACAGGGGGTGGGGGCAATAGGGGTCTATATAAGAAAAAGACCCCCAAATCCGGACTGTCCCTATAAAAATGGGACATCTGGTCACCCTCACCTTTCTGCCAGGGGTGCTGGAGTGATTTGTGTAGTGGGCAGGTGGGGGAGGGGCGGGGCTGAGAAGAATTGAACCAAACTGTAAAGCCTGGATGTGATGGAAATCGCTTCAAGCCAGGAGGTGCAGCAGCCCCACGCCCCCCAGCACCCCTAGTTCCAGCCTACGCCCCAGTACCCTAGTTCCAGCCACTGTGTTTTCTGCTCATTTGCATTTCAGGGTTTGTTTTCTTCAAGAACTGTTGTTTCAGAGGTTAGTTAATGAGGGGTGAATGATACCAAAAATAAGCCCAGTGGCAGGAGTAGTACGGGGCTGGTCACTTTGTGAGTTTGTTGAATAAATCAGTCCATGGATTAGTTAATGACTGCAGAGTTCCAGTCCGGGTGTTTGGTCCCAGCAGGCCGTGACCCTCACGTCCCTTTTCCAAGCGGAAGGTGCAGTGAAGTTCTGACACTGTGATTAAGATGCTAGCTGGGCACATGGGAGAGCTTTGCTCTACCACAGACTTCCTGTGTGCGACCTTTGGGGCAGTCACTTAGCCTAGCTAAGTGCCTCAGTTTCCCCATCTATGTGTAACAACCCTGCCCTGCCCCCCAGGGGTGTGCGAGGACAAAGACATTACTGATTGAGAGGGGCTCAGAGACTACGGTGATGGGCGCCACCTAGGCACCTTTAGAGTTGGCAACACCACAGTCTTTCCAGGGCAACAGATGATGATGTTGCAGATGCTAGAGCAGGGGTGGGGAACCTCCGGCCCGCGGGCCTTATACGGCCCGCCAAATCCTTCTGTCCGGCCCGCGGTGGGGCCGGGGACGCGTCGCAGCCGCCGGCCAGGGACGCGCGTGGGCAGCCAGGCGGGGGCGGCTCGCGCCTGGGGGAGCCGCTGGCGCCGCGCGGCCACCATTAGTTGGGCGGCGAAAGGAGGAGCCGTGGGGAGCCGATGGTCAAGGGGGCGGTGGGGGGGGGAGGCTGGGCTGGGGGGCAGGCAAAGGGGCGGTGGGGGGGAGGCCAGGCTGGGCAGGGTGGGTGAGGCGTGGATGCGGGAGGGAAGGAGGTTTGGTGGGGGGGAGGCTGGGCTGGGCGGGTCAGGCATGGGGGGCAGGAGGCTGGGTTGGGAGGAGGTTAGGTTGGGTGGGATGGGCCGGGCCAGGCAGGGGTGGGGGAGGAAAGGCAGTTAGATGGGGGTGGGGGTAAAGGAAGATCACCCCCTACACCCAGGCTGACAGCGGGAGCTGACTGGGGCAGGCGGCAGGACCCCGGCTGGCAAGGGGCCAGCGGGGGAAACCCCAAAGCAGTGCAGGGCTAAGCACTCCGCCTGCCACTGCTTTGGGGTTTCCCCCGCTGGCCCCTTGCCAGCTGGGGTCTCAGCTCCCATTGCCAGCCTGGGCTTCCTCGGGGGGGGGAGGGGGGGCGGCCCGCCGGGGGGGGGGGGGAGGGGGGAGGGAGCGGCCCGCGAAGGACATTATAAATGTCCAAATGGCCCTTGGCAGAAAAAAGGTTCCCCACCCCTGTGCTAGAGGATGGTTTCACCATAGCTCATCCCTGGCCTGTTCCCCTAGGATTTGCCCATCTCTGGGCTGGGGGAGGGGGTTTGACCTCGATGTCCACAGCTGAATTCTGCAGCTGGCCCCAAGCTCTGTCACAGTCTGGATCTAAACAGCCCCAAACTTGAATCAGAGTCCACTCCCAGATCTGGCTGGCGCGGAGCGGCTGGTCTTTAGGACAGGCCAGCCAAACTTGTGGGTTCACACAGCTGCCCCCAGCGCTGGGGAAGTTTGGATCCTGACACACATCCGAGTTCGCCCACCTGATCCCCGGCAGGATCCACACTGGGGCGGGGGGAGCAAAGCCGGTTCCCGCTGGTTGGCCATGTGGGCTCTGATTCACGCTCCCATTCCAACCTCCCCCTTTCCAGTCACTTCCCAGAGCACCCCCTCCCTGGGCGGGCGCTTTCCAGGCTCCGGCTTGGCTCACGGGTGAATTATTGGTGGAGCAAAATCTCCCCTGGCTCCGCCCCATCTCCGGTGGGGAGCGGGGCCGGGCGGGCACAAGAGAGCCCAGTGCGTCGGCCAGCGTTTCTGGGGAAGTGTAACAGGGTCCACTGACCGCCCCTCTTACTGGGGCCGGCTGGCTGCCCCAATAAAGCTGTGAGAGGCCTCAACTGTGCAACCCCCGTGTCTTTATTTATAAAAGCATTGCCCACCACCAGGGATAAGCTATGTACAATCTTATCAGCTTACTTGGCTCCTTTTGCCAACAGAGTAGCCCTCAACCAGGAGACTGACCTTACCCTGGCCACTCCCCCCTGCCTTCTGCCCCCCTCCCAGCCTTTATAGTCCTCAGGGCAGCAGGTGCAGCCAATCCACAGGCCAGGCAACAGGCTTTCCCCAGCCCCAATCTATTTCCCCTGATTGGGGCTGGAGGAGCCGGGGCTAATTAGGTGCCTCTGCAGCAGCGCTCTGTTACAGGAAGCAAGTCGATATGGACGCCCACAAAGGGGCACCGTTGCAGGGCTGCATTCTGGCACGTGGGGGAAGCTCTAGGAAAGCCGTCCGCGGCGTTTTAAGTGTCTGCTGCCTAATGGGTCCCGCTATGCTGCTCCTGTGACACCCCCAGTCTTAGGGAGGGGAGTGGGGACCACGCTCTATCTGTTCCTAGCTGCTGGGCCAGCCCTGGGGGCCACAGACAGCTGAGCCAAGCTAGAGCAGTTCCAGCTGGCTCTAACTTACAGTGGGGGCTTGGCCACAAGGTGTCGTAGAGTTTGGGCCGCACTGGGCGTCACACCTAGTGTGTTTAGGTTGTCAGCTCCTCGGAGCAGCTCCCGCCAGGTTACACTCGAATATCAATAGTCAGTTTTCTGCAGTGCTGACCCAAAGGAAGAGCATCAGTTGGACTCCAAGGCCAGAAGAGACCCCTGTGATCATCTGGCCTGACCTCCTGCAGAATACAGGCCTCAGGCCTGCCCTGGAACTAGGGCAGAGCTTTTGAGGGGAACAAAGCCGCTCGTGATTTAAACCGGGCCCGGGATGGAGAATCCGCGTGGATGGTCACTGGCCTAGTACCAGTGGAAACCCCATGGGTCACCCAAACCATCCTCCGCAGCGTCTGCGTGTCACCGCAAAGCATCTCCTCTCACCACTGGCCGGGAGAAGGGAGAGCTGATGGGATCACAGGCAAGGGGGCCTGCCAGCCAGCAGCCAGGCTGCAGGGAAGAGTCCTTGGCTTAAACATGCCGTGAACGTATCTGCTGCCGTGAGCGGGTCCGGACACTGGCCTTCTCCCTAATGAACCTCTGTGCTCCTCATGCTTAGCCATCTCTCAGGCACTGCACTGTTCCTAGCAGCGGTGATTCTCACTTAGCGTCCCCCATACGAATGGGGCCGCATGTCCTAGCAGTCAGAGAAGGGGATTCAGAGCCAGAACTTTGCCATCCTGATTCCAGCTCCGCCAATTACTGCACCTATGACCCTGGCCAAGTCCCTTCCCCTTGCTGTGCCTCAATTTCCCATGGCATTCTGATTAACTCCCTCCCTTATACCCTGTGTCTGTGGTGGACAAGGCCTATTCCCCTCCATCTCTAAGGCTTGTTGAGTTGAGATGTTTTGAGGCCTAAGCTTAGGGGAAGATTTCCATTCTTATATCTTGGGGGGAGGCAGGGAATCCCGTTCTGAGGCTTTAGCTAGCTGGGTCCCGGCAGCAGCAACTGGCATCCCTTCCAGCCAAATCCCTGCTGTGCCTTCGGGGAGCAGGGGTTTGTGAGTGGGTGTTGCCAGCTCCACACCGGTGAAAAGCTTTTCTTTGACATAAAAGCTACATTCCTGAGCAGCTGCCCGAGTGCCTTTGTTTCTTTGTTCTGATACCTTACGGTTTAAAGCTACCGACATCCAACCCACCAGCTACCTCCACAGCTACATCTGCCTGGGAGAAAGGAATCCGAAACGAAGGCCAGGCCATTTATAGAGGGGCTAGCTCCTGGGTGGGGTTATGCTAATTACAGGGGGAGGAGCAGGTTTGGGGCCCTATATATACAGCTATGGCTGTAGACGCAGGGGCTGTGTTAAGCGTTAGTGATGTCAGAGAGACATCAGCTGCTTCCCTTTGCCCATTTGAAGTAATTTCTCTTTGTGTCTCTGTAAGATCTGATTCTAATCTCACGCCTTTGTAGTTCCACTGACGTTACTGGGGTTACCCCTGATTTACACCGCTGTGAGTGGAGACAGAATCAGGCCCCGTCCATCTGCGGCATTGTCCTGCTTGTCATTTGCACTCTCGTTTGTGCTCTTAGGCATTTCTTATATTAACATTCACAAATGCCCTGTTACATCCGGCTACAGCGCTCGGGCCTTGTCTTCACTGCTAAAACAGTGTGTACTTCAGGGTAACTACTGGAGCGATTTGGAGGTAAAAACACAGCGAGGACAAGGCGCTTTGGCCCAGATCTTCACTGTATTGTGGCTCCTAACTTCCACTGGAATCGACAGAAGACAGGAGTTTACACACGTTTGCCGATCTGGGCCTTTAGTTTTACTGCGAGGTCAACCCCAGGTAGGGGTACAGTGCTGACCTCACCCAGTTTACCTCAGAGTAAAACTAAACTGTTGTGTCTTTTCTTGTGAAGACAAGGCCTCGCTTATCACCCCTCAGTCCCCATTGCACGAGGCTGGACAGGGATGAGGCTGTGAAGCCAAAAATCTAACGGGGTTCAAAAAAGAACGAGCTAAGTCCACGGAGGACGGGCCCATCAATGGCTGTTAGCCAACATAGTCAGGGATGCAAACTCCATGCTCTGGGTGTCCCTAAGCCTCTGACCGCCAGACGCTGGGACTGGGCGACAGGGAATAGACAACGCGACACATTTGCCCTGTTCTGTTCATTCCCCCTGAAACAGGAGTTCTCAACCTTTTTCTTCCTGCCCCCCCCCCCAACATGCTATAAAATCTCCACGGCCCATGTGTGTCAGAACAACTGGTTTTCTGCATGTAAAAGCCAGGGCTGGCGTTAGGGGGTAGCAAGCCGGGCAACTGCCTGGGGCCTTATGCCCCCCCCACCCTTGAGGTACATTTCTCAGGTGTTAGCTTCAGCCACAGGTGGCGGAGCTCACGGCCCAGGCTTCAGTCCCAGGCGGCAGTTTTTGGCTTTCTGCCCTGGGCCCCAGCAAGTCTAATGCTGGCCCTGCTTGGTGCCCCCCCAAAAAGTTGCTCTTGGCCCCCCCAGGGCCCCTGGTTGAGAACCACTGACCTGTAACGCCTGGCACCAGCCACTGCTAGAAGACAGGATATAGGGCCAGCTGGACCGTCGTCTGAGCCCGTCTGACTGTAGTTATGTTAAGGTGTGATACCCCCTAGGCCTGAATTTTAGGGTGTGTGTGTGTGTGTGTGGGAGTGTTGATGATGGTGGTGGCGGCCCACTCCGGGGTCAGAGTGAAGGCCTCCACCTTTTAGGCTCATGGCCAGGAGAGGAAAGGGCCCAGAGAGTATGGTGGGTGTGCAACAGAGGTTGTGTTTGTGTGTGTGTGTAGGGGGCAAGTGAGGCAGGTAGTGTGAGTGAGAGGCACGGCGTGCTCTGGGGTGTGGGTGCGCTAGCCTATGTGTTATTGGAGGGAGCAGAGCAGAATAGGAAGTGGTTGGGGGATAGGGTGTGTGTGTATAGTGGCATGGGGTGTGTGCCTGCAGTGGGCTTTAAGTCTGGAGGAGTATGGGTGTTTGAACAGGCTGTTTGGTTGTGTGTGAAACTCTCTGTTCTGAGGTGTGTAGGGATTGGGGGGGTGTCAGTGTGTGTGTGAAGGGGGGGAGGAGGCAGAGAACTGAGTTTTGAGGCCTGTTGGTGGCGGTCAGGCTGTGTGTGTGTGTTGGGGGGCACAGGACTCTGTGTTTTGAGGCATGCAGGGGCTGCGGTGGGTCAGTGTGTGTGTGTGGGGGGGGGCAGAGGATTGTGTGTTTCAAGGTGTATAGGGGTTGGGGTGTGTCAGTGTGTGTGGGGAAGAAGATTGTGTGTTTTGAGATGTGTAGGGGCTGGGATGGATCAGTGTTGGGGGGCAGAGGATTGTGTATTTTGAGGTTTGTAGGGTTTGGAATGGATCAGTGTGGGGGGAGGGGGCAGAGGATTGTGTGTTTCAAGGTGTGTAGAGGCTAGTGTGGGCTGTTCATAGGTTTGGAACATTTCAATTTTATTTTTTAATCATTTTAATGACAACGCCAATGTTTATTTTTAAGCATTTCCCCCCATTTTTATCAATTTACATTTTCACTGTTGTACAAAATTCAGGACGTTGAGAATTTTTTTAAGTGCATACGTGAAAATTTTCAGTTTCAGGAAATCATGTCAGGGTCGGACAATGGTGTGTGTGTGAGAGAGAGAGACACACACACACACACACACAATAATTGTAAGACGTTGAGAGTTAAAAAGTGAAGCTAGATGGCCAGGAGACTGCTCAGGAGGCTGCTGGAGCCACCAGGCCTTTGCTCAGTCATACTTGAAGACTGGAAGCTAGCGACGAGGAGCAGGGCGGGATCACAAATAGATGGATCACAAAGCTTTCCCCGGCCCTACGAGCCGGCAGTGTGCGCGTTACACACTGGGTGAGTCGGGGTAACCGGGTGCTAGCAAAGGCCTGCCCCCTGAATCCTGGATCAGCATCGGCCTATTCCTTGCCACACCATGGGCTACTCAAGGGCTCACTCGGGGCAGGAGACTTAGGCCTCAGGGCCTCATGGACCTTCACATGATCTACAGCCATGGATGGGCAAAGCCACTGGGCCAGATTATGACCCCACGGCCCTCTCCCATGTTGATCAAGAGTCATTGCATTGACGACGCTGGGCGGGTGGGGGTGGGAAGTGGAACTGCCCTGCGCCGGTTCCGACCCAGCTCGATGGCGTTACACTGGCAGACGGCGCCTAGAGACCTGGGCCCGTGCGCTCTCCATCACGCACACCTGGGGAAGGTAGCACACATTCAACTCAACATGGCCGCCAGCCAGGCCGTGAGCCTGCTTGTGTAACCCCCACACCTCCTGGGTGTGGAGTTCTGTCCCATCTAGAGCCACCGAGACCACTCAGAGAGAGAGATTCATGAGTCTGATCTACAGGCTTAGCTAAGGGGCAGGTGGCTTTTAGCTCATGTGATAGAGGCTCATGCCCTAAGCTCCAGAGCTCCTGGGTTTGATCCCACCTGCCGACGACCGGGGTCTGTCGGTGTTACACTTGGCTCACTCGTTTGCGTAGTTATGGCCTGATGTCCACGACTGAGCAGCCAACAGCCCCCTCCCCTCCAGTCATTCATTGTGTGATGTAAGTGGAGTGACAGGGATGAGTTTGGTCCCACGCAGCCATGAGGTGGGGCTGCCCTAGACTAAACTCTCTCTCTGTAGATGGACACGTACCGGTGACTACTATGGGAGAATGTGGCCCATGGCATGAACAGAACTGGAGACCTGACAGGATTATTTATGGGCCTTCAGCTAATTTTTCTTGCCTGACCTACAAACGAGACAAAGTTAAAAGTATCTAAAGTTTTTTCCAGCCAGTTCCCCTCCCGGGGGGGCCGCTCTGGCTGCGAGTCCAATTAGCGTTAATGAGATGGACGGTAAACATAGCACCAGGCCACAGTAGGGCTGATTAGCACTGGCCGGGAAGGCCTGGACGCAGGTGGGCCAATTAGCAGGTTGGAACAGTTGCCGGTTCCGCTGGGGGATTTTGCATCAGTTTCCACTTAATGAACCCGACATGTTCAGATCTAAGAGCTCCCCCGGGGACGCTGGGCAGCCACTCGGACGCTGCACAAACAGACACTGTCAGTGCATCTTCTTATGTCAATAGTGAGCGAGGCCTGGGGGCCTGGAGGCTGGGGGGGATGAGGGGCAGGGGTTTTCTAAGAGTTTGGTTCGGATGCCTGGGCCTGATGTTCTAGGCCACAGCAGGCTTTGGCCTCCCCGTTTCCCCTCTGCAGCTTGCCTATGTCAGTAATTAAACCCTTCCTCCTTCCCCATCTCTGTCCCTGCTTCTTCGATCCGGCACCGTAGCCTTTATGGCTCCAATGTGTCCCATAAACCCTTGTGCCAGCTGCAGCTGGTGCCTCCAATGAGGCTTTATGGCAGCCGGTGCAAAGGATTCTGGGACATATCCAAGGCCCAAAGATCCCCACTGTGTTCAAGTCACACAGGGGCTGGGGAGTGGCTGGGAAAGTGTGGCTCTGGCCCGGCCTGTCCGTGAGCAACCATGGTGACCTAAGCCCTAGCCTGACAATGGCCCCTGGGCCATGCACCTGGTTTGCCCAGGTGTTGCCCTGGAGATATAATACATCAGAAAGTGATGTCACCACGTTGCTCAGGATGGCCAATGTAGCAGCCTGGCTCCCTGCAGCACAATCCCGGATTGTGGTTATTCCAGATCAGCCAAGCAGAGGAGAGGCAATCAGCAAGCTCCTTCCGCAGTGACTCCAGGTCTTGGATCTTTGCAGCTAGATCCCAAGCAGCTATTGCTAGCCATCATTAACTCCCCACCTTGGTGCCATTTGCAGCCTGTCTGCTTTGGGCCACGCCATTTTGAGGCCGTTTGTCTTGCCCCATCTGCCTTGTAGTGCTGTGCTGCTTGCATGGCCCTGTCTGTGTAACAGCAGTGTGCTGCCTATGTGACGCTGCATGAGCTGAGCTGCTTTCCATTTTGCTCTCACCGTGTCTCATCAATAGAGTTGATTGTCCCAGCCATTTGTCCTGCCACCAGGTCACGCCATTTCCATTGCTACGTCCCGCTGTTTGCGTTACTACATTGGGACAGCTTTGTTGCAGCTCTGTGTCACGCGGCCGGGTGTGTCACAGTGCCCCACCAGTTGTGTCGTGCTGTGTTGCAGCGTTACAGTTACGTGCCGTAGGCTTCGTGGTGCGAGGGTGGTGCACCAGAGGACTGGTCGGAGAAGCAGCCATTTTCTCTGGGACCGTGACATTCCATCAACATTTTAAAGTGCTTTGCAAAATCCAGTCAATTTCACTCAAATTTCACCTCAGAAAACAGGGGAAAAAATATACCATCAATGTCAAAACATCAAAACGTCCCATTTCTGGATATAAAAAATGAAATCTCTCAGTTTTTCATCTGGAAACAACTGTTTAAAAGCTTTTTATATGTGGTGTGCTGTTGTATAGTCCAAGACAATCCAAAATAAAAAGGCACAACCCATGCAAAATGTTTTGATTGACCCCAAACACAGTTTTCCTCCCTGGAATTTTCCTTCTCAGCTAATTGAGAATGTTTATTTGCTCTAGTGCAGAACAAAGCCGGAGGGGGAATTTCCATTCTCCGCACAGCACCGCTTGCAACACGGCAACTTGCCAAAGTTTTGTTTGTGTCCTGAGGTGACACATGATGCAAACCGTGCGCTCTGGGCATCCCAGGTGGTCATAGCCGGTGCGTTCCTCCCGGAGCCTGCATGTGGTCCAGTCTGGTTCATGTTAACCATTGGGGACCATCATAAATTGTAACCCTGGTCCAAATTCTAAAGACTTCACTCCATCCTTCCTTAGGCCCGAGTCCCACTGGACTCCAGGAGGTATTCTAAATTTACACTCCTCTGATGAAAAACAGAAGATAGCCCATTGGGGGTGCACAGGAGTAAGCAGATACGGAGACAACGCCGCAGGGGCTGGTCCCTTCTGAATAATTTACTGCGCCTCTGCAGGATGGAGAATTTTCCACGGTCTCACTAGGGCCAGCAGAGACCTGTTTGCTAAGTAGAAGAGCCAAATCTAAACTTTTTTTGAAGTTTGTAAAAGTTGAGTTAACTTCCCCTCCCAGAGGCCTGTGTGGCCCCTGGAGCTGGAAGTGCTGAGATACGAAGAGAGAGCTCATTTTGGGGACCCTAGGAAAGCTCCTTTAAAAATCAGATACACTTTGAAACACAAGGGCATGTGTCCAAGGGTCCTTCTGCTCTTTGGAACGTTGCAGCTTCTGGTTTAGGGGGAGAGATAGCGCAGTGATTTGAGCATTGGCTTGTTAAACCCAGGGTTGTGAGTCCAATCCTTGAGGGGGCCGTTTGGGGATATGGGGTACAAATCTGTGGGATGGTTTAATTGGGGGTTGGCCCTGCTTTGAGCAGGAAGCTGGACTAGATGATCAGCTGAGGTCCCTTCCAACCCTGATATTCTATGGTATGGGGCTTTCAGCACAGCACATGGGGCCTCTTCAGCGTTAAATGCAGCAGGGCGCAGAATTGGGTTCAAAGCTTTATTTCGGAAGCTGTAAAAATTCAGGGTTTCAGGATGGGGCAGGTGGCCCAGCAGGCTGATTCACTCTGCCCTTTCCTCAGGCTTCACATTATTTTTAGGCTACATGTGAAATGAACTGTGTTTGGGCTCGGCCTAGCTGCTGCTGTATATACATCGTAAAATCATCGTTCGCTGTCAGCACGGTCCGGCTGTGTGTCTGATCTCTGTGTCCCTCGGTTCAGGAAAACCCCAGCCGTGCTGTGTGGGGGCCCAGGACTGGGGGAGCAGTGGCAGGATAGGAGTGGCATGGTTATTGCTGCGGGGGTAACGTGTCACACAGTCTGCCAGTGCTGTCGCTAGCTGCAGCCAGCGTGGGCTGTCGCCCATTAGATGAGCAGTCAGGGCCTGGTCCTGTTCTCATTTGATCCTGCACTGTTTGCATCACCAGTGCAGGATCAAGCCCTAGTGCACACCAGTGACTTGCATGCCCGCAGAGACCCCTGCTTGCTGGTGGGACATTTGGCGTGAGCCGGGAAATACAGCCAAGACTCACGGTGGGGATTTGACCTTCGGATCTGTTTTGCTGGGGTCAGGATGCTCAGAAGTTCATTCCTCTTAACCATAGCGGGTTGTGACAGCCCCTGTGTGTCCTGTGAACGGCCCCCAAATGCTCACAGCTCCCCATCAGCAACCACTCACAATAGCCCCCCAACCCCAGTACTCTGCACCACCAGGCACCGTGTCAATATCCTTGTCTCATGGAGGGACCCTGAACCAACTGAGGAAAAGACACGCAACATCTTTGCCTCTTCAAAGAGCCTTTGCTGGGCAACCCCAGCTTTTCTCGGCTCCTTTGCAACATCCCCGGCCGCGCTGAAGACACCTGTCAATACATCTCCAGGTTAACAACCTGTGCTTGTCCAGCAGCCACGGGGTTAAGCTGTTGATTGCTTTTGGCCGCTCAACCCAAGGGTCGGATTAAAAATTATAAAGTTAGTCGCTGGCTAATGGGATAAGGTGCCCAGGGGTTAATTATCTGGCCGCGGTCTGTCCTTCGGGGGCTGCTCAGTGGCTACTCGTAATGAGGACCTGCGATTAAATGTTACATGTAAACAAGGGAGAGTTATCCTTCTCCTTGGGGGCCCACTTAATAAGCAGTGGACAAACTCAGGGCTCTCCGGTGACCCGCGGAGCAATCATGCCACAGGTAATGAGCAGGCACACAGGAGTTACAGGATAAAGATAAACAAATACGAATGTAAAGGGCCCGTGACTGATTCTGTGTACCTGTGGAATAAGGGTGTAAGAAATAAATCATCAATCAGGGGTAGATCAGTATTAGACTGGATGGCCTGTGTAAAAATGTATCCTGCCCCTGTCCCCCCGAATGACATTCCCATGCACCCCCTGTATGTTACACCTGCCCTGGCAGGGAGTTTGCGGGCAGCTTGGTTAGCCCGATTCTGCCAAAGAGCTCTGGGTGTTAGGAGCCGGCGACCGGCTTCTTCTCTCTTACACCAGTGGAAAGCCAGAGGAAGCACTGAACTCAGTGGGGAGGCTGCTGGAAGAGGGATGAGAATCAAGCCTGCAGCTCTTCTCTCTAGTTTTCTAACATACACTCTGCTCACTGGCTGGGCGCCTGCAGTGCGAGCTGCCCGCCACATGATGGACCCTTTGGTCCGCAGAAGAGGCCTCAGCAGATCAAAGGGGCTTGTTTACCTGCCTTTGCAGCTGAGATTTAAGTTCACAAAACTGACAGGCACAGGGGAACAGGAGCTTTCTGCAGCTTCCAGCTGCTCCTGGGCCAGATTCTGACACCCTTCCTTACACTGGACTTTATCTCACTCTGTGAGTCGTCCCATTGAAAGCCCGAAGCCCGAGAGCAGAGTAACCTGCCGCAGGATACCAGACTCTGGCCTGAAGATATAAACTCTGACCCTGCCCAGCACCCACCCCGGGTTACCCCCTGGCATTTCGGGGGGCAAAAAGTCATGACACATAATAATAATAACAATGAATAAATCATCGCTTTTATTATCACGATTATGATTTTTATTGTTAGTCCTTATTTGAAAGGCCTGATTCTGCTCCCACTAAAGGCAATGGGAATTTTTCCTGTGTCTTCCATGGGGGCTAGGAACCAAGTCCAGCGTGGCTAGCAGATGACCATGAGGCCTACAGAATCATTTTTTGCAGCCTGCCTAGACAGTACCCACTTTTCTGTTCCCTTTCTACTCTCTTTAACTTGAAATTTCCCAGAGGCAGCACAGTGGATAAGGCCCTGGCCTAGACATTAGAGCTGAGCAAAATTGGGGGGGGGGGTGCTTTTTTTTGGCTAAAAATGTAGCTAGGGGTCAGAGGAAACGTGTTGCAGCTTTGCCAAATTGTTTTGGCTAAAAAAAACCACCAAACAAAAACCAAAACAAAACAAAGCACCCCCCCAACAAACCAAAAAACACCCAAATCCCCCCATTTTCTTTATGACATTTTTCAAGATGAAATCTATCCGTGTTTTGATGTGAAGGGCCGTTTCATTTAAACTTTTACTTCAATTCTATTTATTGTATCCAAAAAGGTAAAAGAAAGCTCAAAAACTAAGCTAAATGGTTCACTTCACTCCAAACTGTTTTTTCTCCCCTTCTTGGCATGCTAATTATTAGTTTTTTAAATATTGTTTTGGGGCGACAGGAAATGAACTTTTCCCCTCTGCTTTTTTGGTGCGGCTGCTGAATTGAAAAATTGTTTGCACAGCTCTACTGGGGACCTGGGGTCTATTCACAGTTCTGCGACTGCCCTACTGAGTGACCTCGGGCAAGTCATGTCGTAGCCCCATGCCTCAGTTTCCCCAACTGTAAAATGGGGATAATGAGCTTCCTCTGCTTTGAAAAGTGTATTGATTTGTGTAGTAGGAAGAGAGCCTGATACATACGCCCTTGTATTGGAGGCCAAATATGAGGCAGGCCCTGCTCACAGAATCTGGCAAGATCAGTGCGGACAGTGCAGAAATACACATTCCTAAGAAGTGCTAGGCACAGAGTACTCACCCCCTGATATCAAGTGGTACCAGAACATCCCGATAACGAAGATGGTACAAAACTATTCTCCAAGGATCATGGGAACACACTGACCCCTCCTAGAAGGTCAGGATCATAGTACGTAATAGAGATGTTTTGATCGAACCGGCCTGTACAAGGTGATGGTTGATAACCAGCCATGTCAGGGGGGCAGTAACCAACTATGTCAGAGGGGCAGTGGAGCAGAGTGGTGACTCACCCCTGCGGCGCCTCCTGCTGGTCGTCCGGGGAATCAGCTCCTTCCAGCTTCTGGAGCGCCCTCTGCAGGCCGATGTCCCGCTTGCCATTGGCCCTGCGTCCTTCCTAGACCGCAGTACCCTCTTCCCTGGGGTGCTGCCCCCTGGCAGTACCCCCCACACTCTGCCTCTAGGTCTCCCCACTCTGGGAAACCCCCAACCACTATCCCCACCTTGCCTCAGTCTAGGCTACTTCCAGTCATCATCAAGGCCCCACTCCCTGGGGCAGATTACAGTGTAACAGCCAAGTCATCATAGGCAAGGGGGATTGGCCTGCTGCCTCTGCCTACCCGTGGGCTGCCCCCTGCAACTCCAGTACCCCTTTTTGGGCTGTCTCCTAGGCCCTGCAGCCTGGGGGTTTCCAGGCTGGAGCTCCCCAGCTCCTCTAGCCTTCCCCCAGCCCTGCTCCACTCCACATACCCTGTCAAGCTCCCCAGCAGCCAGGCCTGTCTCCCTCCACAGCTAGAGGAGACTGTGTGTGTCTGAGCACCAAACCCTGGGCCCTTTTATCAGGGCCAGCTGGGCCCTAATTGACCCAGCCCCAGCTGTGGCTGCTCCGCCCCAGCTGCTTTCTGTTGCAGCCCACTGCTGGGCTGCTTTTCCAATCAGCCTGGGAGCTGCCTGCTCCCAGCCTCAGCCCTGTTTACCCAGGAGTGGGGCAGCTGCCCCACTCCAGGCAGCACGTAGGTCTGTCTGCCCAGAGCTGGGGCAGCACACAGAGAGGATGCACACACGCAGCCGAACATCTAACCACACTGTGTATGGGGGGAAAGCACCGTGTAAGAGCTAAGGACTGTAACTATTCATGGATCCAGACCCTGAATCATGGCACTGATAGCTCCACTACTGCTGGGATACCAGAGGTATTTGAAGGAGTTTTGAGAAATCCCCCCCCCCCCCCAAACCTAAGACTAAACCCCTGAGGTGATGCGAGTATGTACGTAGCTCCGTTAATGCACCTCATTCCCGACCTGTGGCACCTCATGTTTCTAGCCCTGGACTCCCCCTCACAGCTCTGCCAAGGTACCGGGTCCCGACTCTCTGTCTCTCTTTGCTCTTCCAGACCTCGGCCTTTCTGAATTGTGCAGGGGCTTTGATTGCACAGACCAGTCTGGTCAAAAGTCAGGACAGAGGCCTGGGAAAATCCACCGGGGGGAGGGGGGGAAGGCAGGAGGGGTCACATCAACCCTGTTTTGCATACACAGAACTCCAGGCCTCCCTGGGTTGTGCTTTCTGCTTGTATTGTTTCCAAAACACACAGGCCAGCGTGGTCTCGTGTACTAGGCGCACACACCTGCTTTGGTACAAGCTACCTTTTGTGCTTGCCCAAGGAGCACATGTGGCTAGGCATGTACCTAGATTCACACGACTCTTTGCACGGTGGGGCTGTGTGCAAAGCAAGCGTGCAATTCTGCACGAACCTGCTGAATGTTGAGCCCTCCACGTATTGCCAAAAGAGCCTGATATTTGCAAAAGTCCCTGGCTGTGAGATCTGTTGTAATAACAGGGCCTAAAAATTTACCCTGACGGGTGAGCTCAACTGGCAAAAGCATGTGCAAGTTCCTAAGATGTCACCATGACAAATGTTGGTGGGAAAAGATATGAAAGGGAGACAGAAAAACTCCATGAGTCTAAATAAACGGGCCTACTAATATGGTTCAAGTACTGTGTTAAAATCATGTGTGGTAAGCAAGAGAAGACGTGGAACCGGAAATGAACCAAAATCGGTGTCTCGGACTTTAGGCCTAAAGGTTGGACAAAAAAATGAATGATGAATTATGCTGCACACTTCCCCCATTTCTGGCTTTCTTTAAAAGAGACTGGAAAAAAACACCCATCATCAGCTCTCTCATCCCATCTTGCATCCCAGCTCGTCTTGTCTTGTCTTCACTGAACTAAGATAGGAGCAGACCAGATGGAAGGACTTTCTTTCAGGAGGACACCGGCTGGCCTTGCTTTTGTTTAAAGAACTTTGTTTTCACCTGTGAGTTCTAAAAGTCATCCCATTGTCACACCATGAACTCCTCAGGCTACCAGCACTGCCCAGGCACGTAAGATAAGAACACGGAACGGCCCCACAGGTTCACCCCAATGATCCATCTAGCCTGGTATCCTGTCTTCTGACAGCGGCCTGTGTTAGATACTTATGTGGGAATGAACAGAACAGGGTAAGTATCTAGTGCTCTATCCCCTGTCATAAACTCCCAGCATCTGGCATTGATCCTGTATTGTATTCCCTTCCATTGCGGAGTTATTTTCTTTCCCACTGTTTTATTTCCTACTTCCTATCTCACTCGCAGCTTTTCTTGGAGTCCTGAAGTCAATCAGAACGCGTCCATCCAAACTTGCCTTGTTTAAGGAGAAGGGATCCAAACACATCACTGCCCTTGGATCAGAGCATATCTAACCGGGGTCTAAGCAGTACGTGTCGTGATCGACTTGCCAGTGAAATTCTCCACTCGTAACTAACCAGTGATCCAGCATTCCAAAAACATCACCGAATGCCATATTTCACCTGTCCTGTCTCGCCTCCACTTTGAGCCTGTTAAAAGAAGGCTCAGTGATAGCCCTTCACTTCCGGATTGAGAGTAAAATTAACCTTCTCCTTTTCACTGAAGAAACGTTGCTCTGAAAATCAGAGGCTGATATTTTGGCTCCAAAAGGAGAGACTTGATAAGGTCTGACTAAGTTTGTTTTGCATCATCACTCAACCGCAGTCTAACTAGACACGCTTGTTTTCATTTCTTGTGTTTAGTCAAGAAACTTTCAGTGGGAATGAATGCCTCTGGGCGTTTGCCAAGCAACTGCCTTAAATCAAGGGCTCTGTTTAAAAATATCCCCGC
Source organism: Sternotherus odoratus (assembly GCA_032164245.1). Taxonomy (NCBI): domain Eukaryota; kingdom Metazoa; phylum Chordata; order Testudines; family Kinosternidae; genus Sternotherus; species Sternotherus odoratus. The sequence continues at coordinate 296,473,775 of JAVMKO010000001.1, forward strand.
ACCTGCCTATCACTTTGGATTGTCAAAGAGTCTATTAAAAGTGTTTATAAAGAGTTTTTATAAAGAGTTTTAGTTGGGGTTGGTCCTGCTTTGAGCAGGGGGTTGGACTAGATGACCTCTTGAGGTCCCTTCCAACCCTGAGATTCTAGTCTATGATAAACACTGTTAACTCTCTAGGCCTTTAAAATCAATATCGATGCAACAGATCCTGAATGTAGGAGATGCCATGTGAGGTCACCAGTTTTTCCATTAGCTCCCTTGGTGTCCTTTCTCCGGCAGCGGCCAAGGCAGGATGTTGCAAAGGCAGGCAAGAAGGCCATGAATGCAGCTGGCTAATTGCTCAGTGGGATAGATGAGGGGAATGGTCCCTTCTCAGTCCCTGGTGAGATTAACTGATGCTATTTTGGTTTCTCTTTTCTTAGCTTTTATAATTACTCATGATGGGGCTGCACATGGGCTCAGAACCCCCCTGAAATTTGGGGGGAATCCATGTCTACTTAGTGGTCCAAGCACCTCCTATAGTTTGTATAATTGTCCATCCCTTTCCAGATAGAGCCACAGGCCGGAGTCTCCTCTAAGTGTACATGGGTGTAAATCTGGAGTAGTCCCACTGGAGTAAATGGAGGGCCACCAACAGCACCAGGAGGGCAGCAAGGGAGAAGAGCCTCCACAGGACTAGAAAGCTACAGAAAGTCTTGGGCTCTGGTAGCGATGAGTTCTCTTGGTTAACGCTGAGCTGAGCTCATGGTTTCAACCCACGGAGATTTCCCCCTCTGTGTGTTGGGCCAAAATTCTGCTCCTAGTGACACCGGGATGACCCTGTCAAAGTCAGTGGCTACTGCCAGTTGTCATCTAGCCCCCGCTCACTGGGGCAGCCTGCAGCCTGTAAAGGCCGCTCATCATTGGCAAGGGGGTCGGACTAGCTGCCTAATCCTGGACTGTGTCTCCCACCCCCAGTACCTTCTTTAGGCCTTGCCCAAGGCCGGCAGCCTGGGGAGTTGCTGAACTGGAGCTCCCCAGCTCCTCTTGCCTTTCCCCAGCCCTGCTCTGCCTCAAGTACCCTTCTCTCCTAGGCAGCCAGGTCTTTCTCTCTCCACAGCTAGAGAGAGACTGACCCAGCTACCCTAGTCAGCCTAGCCCTTTTTCTAGGAGTGGGGTAACTGCCCCTCTACGCCCCCCAAAATAGCAAGACTGACTCTTCAGCCGTAGGTCTGTCAGAAACTCCTCTCTAGCTGCCCTGGCTTTTTGCACCCTCCGGTTAAAAATATCTCACGCGTACATTTCGTTGTAACAGGGAGGGCTGCTCTTACCAATACGGGTTCTTTGTCAGCCGCCCCAGGATCCGCGGTCAGGTACTGGAGCCACGAGCGGGGCTGTGGCTCTGGGGGTTGGGAGGTGCGGACAGGGGTAAGGGAGCTCAGGCTGGGAGTGAGGCCGGAGCAGAGCTGGGGATAGAGCGGGGTTGGGTGGTGCTCCTTTGGGGGCTGGCTTGGATTCCTCCACCCCCTCCCCCCTGCCAATGTTTCTCTCTGCCCTACTGGGGGAGGGTGCACCTCATAGTTTGGGGACGTGGGTTGGAAGCAGGGAGGCTGTTCCAACCACAACTACAACTGCAGCCGGCCTCTGCCTGACTTCGTGTCTGGGAAGCCAAACCGTGAAAGACACAATTCCCAATCCTGCCAGCTTCCTAGGTCATGGCTCCGGCTGCTGGCCGGCTGCTCTCCCCGAGGTCAGGCTGGAGGCTAGAGGGGAGCAAGGTGTGGTGTCAGGGGACGTTTCCTGCAATGGAGGAGCTGGTTCATAGATTCCCGGGTCATTGGGATCATGTAGCCTACATAACAGAGGCCAGGGCATTACTCCTTTAACCATTCCCGTGGCTCTTCTCTGACCCCTCTCCAATTGATCAACATTGTGGCAGGGCTAGGGTAAAAACCCCATGATTGCTCTGCCACTACAGGTTAAACCCTGCTTTCTGGCAGCAAGGCCAGGGGCAGAGGCCAGAACAGCCCAGCAGGGAGCCCAGCTGGGAGCCCTAAGGAGGGATATCCCACAGCACTAGGCTGGGCTAAGTGGGTACAGCTGGGGCTGGGAGAAGTGAGGGCTAGAAAAGCTCTAAGCCCTGGTCAGTAGGGAGGCAGCCAGGAGGAGGACAGGGGACTGCTCTGTCTCCTCGTGGAGGGCAAAGTGCCTCAGGGCCCTGGAGACTCTAGCTCCAGGACAGGGAAGGTAACTGTTGGGGGACAAGGGGAGCACTTTGCTGGCACTGCAACTGCACTGTAAATAAAGGACACTTTGAAAACACCAAAAGAGGGTGTGGAAACTTTATCATTAGAAGACCCAGAACACAGGACACGGGGGAAGCAAGAGCCCCCTGTGTGGACCCTGTGACAAACGTCCTTCTTGCGCTGCGGGCAGCAGAACTGGTCAGTGTATTGCCATCTCCACTTGCTGTCAGAGCAGCAGGCAAAGACTGAATTCCAAGCGGCCTACCGCACTGGGCTGGCACGGAGCAAACTAAACAACCCCACCAAAGACCAGTGCTGCCCCACATCAGGTTTTCTCTGAGTTTTAAACTTCCTTCATCCATTGAAAACCACTCAGGCTAGTTTGGCAGCGCTACCAGCACTTTCCAGGGGCAACATTTACCCGAAACCACCTAGGGGCCCAACCCCAATCCGTGTCAAGTATATCAGTGAGAATCCAGTCCTTTAAACCAAGTTCCCAGCATGCATCGGGCTCTTCTTAGCAAGACTTGGTTCAGGGATGTTATACGGCCTTTCCCTGAGTTCCATGGCAGCAGTTCCTCGGTCTAGAGGCCTTACAGTCTGTAATGATGCTGCTTCTTGCGGGACACAGCTGAGAGCATCAATTCAGGATAAATTGCTTAGAGCAGGGCAGTCACAGCTCCAAGCTGGTGGTTCGCCACTTCTAAGGCACATCAAACCAACCAGAGAGGACTTTGGACTCACCCTACCGGCTAGCCATAAGTCACACAAGCAGTTCCCTTAGACACTCCAGTTTCCCAGTATCACCACCAGTGCCCCTCGTTATGGGGACAGATGGTTATGAAAACCAATACTGCAGTAAAAGAACAAAGGTTCTCTCGATCCCAAAGGACCAAGCCCCAGACCCAGGTTAATATACAAGTCAGATCTTCCCACAAATCATGCTGTTGCCAACCTTTTAGAATCTAAAATCTGAAGCAGGCGCCTGCAACCTTTCAGAAGTGGTGTGCCGAGTCTTCATTTATTCACTCTAATATAAGGTTTCGCGTGCCAGTAACACATTTTAACTTTTAGAAGGTCTCTTTCCATAAGTCTATAATATAGAACTAAACTATTATTGTATGTAAAGTAAATTAGGTTTTTTAAATGTTTAAGAGTCTTCATTTAAATTGAAAAGGAGACCCCCTCCCGCCCCGGACTGGTGGCCAGCACCCAGGCAGCGTGAGTGCCACTGAAAATCAGCTCGCGTGCCGCCTTTAGCATGTGTACTATAGGTTGCCTACCCCTGATCTAAAGGATTATTCATAAAAAGAAAGAAATATAGATGAGAGCTAGAGTTGGTTAAATGGAATTAATTACATACAGTAATGCAAAGTTCTTGATTCAGGCTTGTAGCAATGATGGAATAAACTGCAGGCTGAAATCAAGTCTTTGGAGAACATCCACAGCTGGGATGGGTCGTTCATTCCTTTGTCCAGAGCGTCAGTTTGTAGCAGAGTTCTTACAGAAGTAAGAAGCAGGACTGAAGAGAAAATGGAGGGGTTTCCGGGGCCTTTTATATTCTTTCTCTTGTGAGTGGAAACCCCTTGGTTCTCCTGTGCAAAATCACAGCCGCGAGATGGAGTTTGGAGTCACATGGGCAAGTCACATGTCCATGCATGACTTGGTTCCTTACAGGCGGACGCCATTGTTTACATGTCAGTTTGAAAGTTCCCAGGAAAGCTCAGATGTGGATTGGCGTCTCCCCAAGTTCATTGTCAATTAAGTATTTCTTGATTGGGCACTTAATCAGAAGAGTCCCTTCTCAAGAAGCTGACCAAATGCTTCACTGAGACTACTTACATTCAAGACACACTGAGCTTCAAATACATAGCCAATATTCATAACATCAACTACAAAAATGAGACACACATACAGACAGCACAGTCATAACCAACAAATCATAATCTTTTCATAGACACCTCACATGACAACCTTTGTACAATATTTGCTGCAAATATAACAGTGGTTGCAACAATGATCTAGACAGCCACAGTTTATGTCAATAACCTCACACAGCCGCTGTCTCGCAGGCAGGGCAGTCCCACTGCTTCCATGGCTGGACGTGAAGAGGCAGGAGGGTTAGAAGGGAGCTTCCAGGGCCTGGGGAGACCAGGGCAAGCTAGGAACCAGTTAAGCAGATGCTAGAAAGGAGGGAGGTGATGGTTAAGCAGGAGGAAGGGGGCACTTGGCCAAGGTCAGCCATTGGGACGTCAGCCATTGGGAGATGAGGAGATGGAAGTGACAGACTTTGGAGTAAGTGAAGTGGACAAGAGGAGAAAGGGGTACATGTGTGTGTGGGGGGGGGGAGGGAAGAGTCACCAGAGCATGAGCTAGTATAGCCCTGGGGCTGACACACACCGTCTCGTCCTACTGTGGCTCACGGGGGGAATCGCGCCTGTCCCTGCAAGGGTTGGGCCCTCGGTCAGTGCCAGGCCACAAGATGGGGAGACAGGGAAGAGAGGACGGGCCTCATGACCATGGGTGGGGACCCTTTCTCCTAGGCAACGGGGGCGAGGGGAGTGAGAGCTGCCGCGCACGTCCCCTCAGTGGCTGCCCACGTCCCAGGCAGCGAGGGAGGTGTTGGTGATTCAGGGATCCCAAACCACAGGCTGGAAGGGTGTGTTTCATGTCTCTGTGCCCAGCGGGCCGAGTGGGCCGGGGTCAGTGTGCTCCAGCCTCCCACGGCAGCTTGAGCCCTGGGAAAGCCCAAACCTCGGGGATTGTGGTAGCTGTGGGCGGGCAGGCGATTCTGTCCCATGCAAACTCCCCCCCTTGTGGCTCCCCTGTGGGCTGTCAGAGGTCAACCTCACACCCTCACACCAGCACCGTCCCTCACCCCCTGACATCCCCCTCCCCAGGAGTTCCTTGGGATGCTCCTTCCCTCCCCATCACACACCCTCCTACTGAGGACCTCAGAAGACCACAGAGGTAAGAGAGGAAAATAACCGCTGGCTTTACTGAAGAGAAGGAGGTTCATTCAGCTGCGCTCGATCGAAATCACACAAGTAGAGCAGAGAGAGAATCCCAGTTCTGTTTGGCTCCCCACCCGAGTTCCCCCAGCAGTATATCCAGACGTGGAAGAACTGAATCAAACTCTCCAGGTCCTCTGAGGGCAGGAATTTGCCTTTATACACTTTATTCCTTTTAGTGATGTTGCACATCTCTTCCCATGAACCCATTGGACTCCTGCCTTGCTACAAGCCACCTCTAATCTGTCTAGGTGCTCCTCACAAACACTGATGAGTCTGGGTGGGATTTTCAAAGAAATCTTTATCTTCCTGCCATCTGCTGGTCACTTCACGCAGCTGCCCTTATGCTCAGGACTAGAGGTCAGAGGCCAGGCCTACTCAGAGAGACCATCTTAAGCACTCTCTGCCGTATCTGTTGGGTCCTCGCCCCATACACAATGGGGTTCAGCATGGGTGGGACCAGGAGGTAGAAGTTGGCCAGCAGGATGTGGGTGTGATGAGGCACGTTTTGGCCGAACCGGTGCGTCAGCGACGAGGCGGCGATGGGTGTGTAGAAGGCCAGGATGGCGCAGACGTGGGAGACGCAGGTGCTGAAGGACTTGAGTCGGGCCTCAACGGAGGCCAGCCTGAGCACGGCCCGCAGGATCATGATGTAGGACAGGACGATGAAGAGCGAATCCATGAGCAGCACCAGGAAGCCGACGGTCAGGCCGTAGAGGTTGCTGATGGTGACATCCCCACACACCAGTATCACAACTGCCATGTGCTCACAGTAGGAATGCGCAATGACGTTGGTCTTGTAGTACGGGTACCGCTGGGCAAGTAGGGGCAGCGGGGAGATGTACAACACGCCCCGGATCATGGCTGCCAGCCCGATCTTGGCAACGATCGTGTTGGTCAAGATGGTCTTGTGCCTCAGCGGGTCGCAGATGGCGACGTAGCGGTCGAAAGCCATGGCCAGAAAGATCCCAGACTCTATGGCCGAGAAGGAGTGTATGACAAACATCTGGAGGAGGCAGGCGTCCAAGCCGATCTCTCTGTACTTGAACCAGAAGATGCCCAGCAGCTTGGGCACGGTTGAGGTGGAGAGGACCAGGTCGATGACGGCCAGCATGGAGAGGAAGTAGAACATGGGCTCGTGCAGGCTCGGCTCCGTCTTGATGACGAAGAGGATGGTGCAGTTCCCCAGGATGGCGACGACGTACACGGAGCAGAAGGGGATGGAGATCCAGACGTGCAGGGTTTCCAGCCCCGGGATGCCAACCAGGAGGAACGTCGGGGGACTGAAGCAGGAGCCATTGAAGGGCACCATGATGCATTTCCTGTGCCAGATGAGACTTCAAGAGACGCTTCTGGCCCTGTAAGGAGAGGCAGCGGGTGCTAGTTGGCAGAGATTGCATTGCCTCGCACTAGTCCCCAGGCGTCTAGTGCTGGGAAGAAACAGATCTGCCAGCCTGACCACTCTGTCCCCACTTAACAAATAATTAACAATCAACGGTGAGCTATGCCATATCTACGTGCTATGCAGGGCGTCAGAGCAGATGCTGCAAATGGGCCCTTCTGGCCTTGAAATCTGTGAGGCACTGATTCAGTGAGGGGGTGATCCATCTCCTACTGAAATCAACAGGAGTCTCTCCCTTGACGTCAGTGGAGCTGGGTCTGTAGCTCTTTGAGAGGCTTTTTCTCTTGGACATTTCTATGACTGTGTGCAGCGACACTAGACTGGGTAAAGGTGACAAGCACTGTCAACCTGCTGGGGTGTGTGTGGCTGAGTTACTGTCACTGCGAGAACCCCAAATTTGCCTTTCTTGTCATTTCTCTATGTGCCAGTCATGCCCGAGGTGGCCTTGATGGAGGGGTGGAATTTAATGTCTCTGTCTGTCTGTCTTAGCTTCCCCTTCCATCCCAGCGCTGCTTCCTGCTTTCGCCTGGCACAGTTAAGCAGAGAAAGAATGTTCTCTTTTAGGGCGTGAATGACAGCAATGCATGTTATCTAGGGACAATACCGTCACAGCCCCTGGGAAGAGGTGGTGGAATGAGATGCTAAGAAAGAAACAATTAATAAAAAAAAGCAGACTTTCTAAGAAAATGTTTTGAGATACATATATATATATATAGCCAGTCTCATTTGGTGAGAGGGTAAATTACCGAACAAAGCATGAGCGTATCTATCTATCTATCTATCTATCTATCTATCTATCTATCTATCTATCTATCTATCTATCTATCCCCATAAACCCCATCTATCTATCTATCTATCTATCTATCTATCTATCTATCTATCTATCTATCTATCTATCTATCCATCCATCCCCATACACCGATGGGACAAAGTCTGCTATGTGGTTTATGGTACAATGGACGTGCCACACTGCTCTTTAAATATATCCAACGGCTCAGAAATGATGGTCCACTGTTAGGGAACTAGGGTGGGATACAGGAAAGGTTGTTGAATTGCCAGGTCTGCTACACACTCCCTATGTGACCCTGGGCAGGTCATTTAGTCATTGGTCTCCCTGTGCCTCAGTTTGCCCAAGTGTACAATGGTGATAACAGCCCTGCCTGGCTCCACAGGGGTGAGTGAGGATTCGTCCATCCAAGACCACAAGGTTCTCAGCTACTACGGCACTGGGGCCATCTAAGTACCAGAGATGGGGAGAGACATTTTCTATTCAATACATTGCCCCTCCTGGGCTCAGCTGACCTGGGTTCTGGTGAATGTTCTTCATCTACCGGTGCACCGAGAAGCACGTTGCTACAGCAGGAACCTGACTCATTTCCCAGACATGATGGATGTATCCGGGCTGCCTCGGGGAACCGGAGATCCGGAGCCTGCTCAGTCACCTGGTCAGCATCGTTTGGCAGAAGCTGCCAGGCTTGATGGTAACTTCCCAGGGATGCCAGGGGCAGAGCACACTAGTATTTATAGCTCCTCCAGTGCACGGCCCATGGGGGAACATCAGCCCGTGGGGAGAATCTGCAGCCCTGGCCCTTCCCACACAGCAACATGCTTCTATGTTTAGAACCCCCCTCCTTCCGGACTGAATATTAACTCTCCATAGGTCTTACCATCCTCCCGACTGGACTGTGTGTGCAAACACAGAACAGGCTGGCTCTCCAGCTGTTGTAAACTGTGGGAGAGACACTGAAAACACTGGAGCTACATCTGTTTAAACCAGCTGAGGATCTGGCCAGATGGCTAGCTAGGTGTATATGGGGAAAGAAAGAGAGCGAGAGAGCAAGAGATGGGTGTGTATGGAGATAGACAGATAGATAGAGGGGGTGGATGGCGATAGATAGATAGATAGATTAGATAGATAGGGGGGAGTATGGAGATAGATGGATGGATAGATAGATAGATGGATAGATGGGAGTATGGAGATGGATAGATAGATGGATAGATAGTTGATAGGGAGGTTTATGAGGATAGATAGAGCCACATTTTACAGTAGATACGTGTTTAACTTCAATACTTTTAAAATGAACTTTACGGGCTGGCAGATTTTAACTGCTAGAACAGACAGTAAATCTGCATTTACTCTTTGGAAAGCTGTTAACTGATACTGGTTCTTAAGACAACACGTTGTGATCGTTCTTTGCCCTTGTACAGTAGATCCCCTATTCGATAGAGTAATTGCAGATTGATCACTTCGCCAAATCGAAAGTTCATAACATTGAACATCTCGTTACCCTTGCATTTCATTCTTTGTTTCGGTGCATCCGTTCAGGGGGGCATGATCTGTGACTGTCCTAGGAGGTAATATTGGAGGGTTTCTATGGCCCAATTTACCTCAAGGCATTCCTTCTCTCCCACGACATACCTTTGTTCTCTGGGCAGGAGTTTCCTATTAAGGACTAGGACTAGTGCGTTCTCCCTCTCCTACCATTTGAGAAAGTATGGCTCCCCACCCGACCTCGGTGACCTTGGTTTGCGGTGTAAACTCCTTCTCAGAGTCTGGGGCTCTAGCACTGGGTTACTGTGGAGTACGGTCCTCAGATCTGCAAAAGCCTCTTCAGCTGAGCTGGAGTATTTCGCTATGTCTGGGCCCCAGGGTTTTATCAGATCTATCAATGAGTATGCTCTGGTAGCAAAGTGGGGAATGAAATGCCTGTAGTGCCCAACTATCCCCAGGAATTCTCTGACCTGTTTCTTCCAGATTGGTCGGTGCCTATTTTGTATCACCTCCAACTTGTTCAGTTGGGGCTTCACTACACCCCTCCCTACAATGTACCCGAGGTATTTGGCTTCTGCTAGCCCTCTTGCACATTTGGAAGGATTCGCAGTGAGATCTGCCTTCCTCAGGGCATCAAATATTATGTCCACCTTTTCTAGCTGCGTCTCGCAGTCTGGGATATATATGACATTGTTAAGGTAAGTAGCCTCATGCTTGCCATGTAGACGCAACATCTTAACCTTATGAAAGGTTGAGGGAGCCCCGTGTAATCCAAAAGGGAGGATCGTGTTACTGGTACAATCCCTCTGGTGTCGAAAAGGCAGTCTTCTCTTTGGCTTCCGTGGTGTAGTAAGGTGTCCCAGTTCTTCCTGTCCCAGCTCACCACTTTCTTTATCATTTTCTTCAGTGTTCTATTAAAGGGTTTGATGAGGCCATCAGTCTGTGGATGGTAGACTGATATTCTGAGGGCCCGTATGTGGAGCTTTGCACACAAGTCCTTTATCAACTTTGACATGAAGGGGGTTCCTTGATCCATCAAGGTCTCTTTGGGTATCCGCACCCTACAGAAAATGTGGATTAATTCCTTAGATATCCTCTTGGTCATTGTGTTTCATAGGGGTGCAGCTTCTGGGAACCTGGTAGCATAGTCCAGGAAACGAGCACACTCTGATGCCCCCAGGTTGACTTCTCCAGTGGGTCTATCTATCAGGTCCATGGCTATCCTCTCAAATGGGACTTTGATAATTGGCAGAGGGGGCCTTCCAGTGTGGTTGGAGGCCATGCAATGGGCATTTTGGGCAGGAGGTGAAATATCGTCAGACCCCCATATAAACTCCTAGCCAAAAGAACCTCTGTAGGATTCGATCAAGGGTTTTATCTATCCCTAGGTATGACTATGACTATGAACTAGGTTCAACACTGCCCTCTGGTGCCTTTGAGGTACCAACAGCTGCTCCACCTCTTGCTCTTGTTGTCGGACTACCCTATATAGCAGGCCCCTTTTTATCATGAAATATGGCCCTGGGCCTTTGGTTTTCCCCTCCACCAGGACCCCATTCACCTCAGCTACCTCTTTTCTAATATTATTGTATAGCGGCTCATTGGCCTGAGCCTGTCCAAAGTCTCAAGGCAGGGTCCAATATGCCCAAATTCAAGGGGGACCTACTTCTGTTTTCCTCTCAGGGTTGGTCTCCATGGAACTGGGTCCCGCTTCCAGCTCATCGACCCTCTGCGTTACCCCCCCTGCCAGCTGGACACGATTTCTTCCCCACAAGCACAGCCTTTTGTTTCTGGGCCAGGATCCTGGTTCCCAACCTCGTCTGCCCTCCTTTCTCGCCTATTTTTCCAGAGCTTCCCAAGTGTAGAGAACGAGTTCTGGGCTAATTATCAGACCAGAAGCCGGCTAGTGACCTGGGTCATTGTATCAATCATGGGGTTACTGTCCTCCTCTGATTCCTCTATGGGGCTTGCACCTCCAAACACTGGGAAGGTTTGTCCTAAAAGGACCAGAGCAGCCAGGGCCTTCAGCTGGTTCATGACCTCCTGAACGGTGGCTCGATCCTGCAGCAGTTAATTCGTCAGCAGTTGATTCGTCTCCTGCTGTAGATGTACTGACTCCTATCAGGCAGCCAGATGGACCCTGGTAGCCTCTTGTTGTTCTGCCATGGCCTGAATCGACGCTCTCCCTACGTCATCCATTTGGGGGGTGGGAGTGATTTACCTGGGATGATTCACCACAAAGTCAATCCCAGTTCTTATACCACTTGCAGCAAGGCATTAGCCAGGATGGACAGGGATGGGGTCCCTAGCCTCTGTTTGCCAAAAGCTGAGAATGGGCAACAAGGGATGGATCACTTGATGATTACCTGTTCTGTACATTCCCTCGGGGGTACCTGACATTGGCTGCTGTTGGAAGACAGGAGACTGGACTCAATGGACCTTTGGTCTGACCCAGTAGGGCCGTTCTTATATCTGAGCCCGGCCAGCCACTCCTGCACTAGGAGCTGGGGGACGGCCAAGTCTTGAGGTTGCCGGGGACTCCATCCAGCTGAAGAGCTGCTGGTCTTCCAGTGAGGGAACCAGCCCTTCACACCGAGCTTCACCCTTATTGTCCAGACTCCGGGCTGTGGGATTTGAGTTGTTGCTGTGGGATTGGCTGGGGTCTCATTTAACAACTGTAGTTCCTTTTCCTGTTCCTTTCCCCCTCTTTTCATTTACCCCCCCTCCTTTGCAGGTGTGGAGTGTTGTGTCTGATTTGCTGCACCTGTGAATGGGAATAGCCTACAGGCCATAGAAGTTGTTATTGGTTTGCAAACCCCTCAGAAAATTTCCATCCCCCCCTGAAGTTGTTATTTCCATCCCCCTCTGAAGTTTCCATCCCCCTCTGAAGTTGTTATTGGTTTGCAAACCCCTCTGAAAATTTCCATTTTCGTTGCACAGCTTCCAGAAAGGAGATTTTTCATTTATTAAAATTTTGTTCACATTTTTTGTTTTTTTCCCCTTCTCCTCCCACCAATTTTGCCTTTGACGAAAAGGGGGGAAAAGAGAGGAAGAAGGAAGAACAATGCATGAAAACAACCCAGTAAACCTCCAGAAAATCTGAAAACAACAACAAAATCCCTAACCAAATCCCAAAAAGATTTTATTGGGTTGGTTTCCTGATTTCATTGAAGAAACAGAAAATATTGGAAAAAGGGCCCATTTTTCATTAGAAAACTGTTGAGCAGTTGTAGTTGTTTCAAAAGCTGGCCCTACATGGATTTGTGTTAGCTAGCTGTGTCCATGTAGAAATAAACAATAGGTTTGGTATAGGTTTGGGTAACTGAACGTGGTTACCTTGGGGAATAGCTGGGGTATGGGATTGACAAGTCCATTGGGTAATGAATTGAGTGAGAATTTGATCTTGAACCAAGTTTGGTAAATTCTAGTTATTAGAAGGTGTTTTATCTTTATTTCCCTTGTAACCATTCCTGACTTTAATGCTTTATACGTCTACAGATGTCAAATCTATCTCTGGCGTTAAATAAACTTGCTTTACTCTTTAACCAAACGAACCCAGTGTTGTGTTTAAACTGAATTATGTGGCTAACTCCATGTAAAGCAGCAAACTTGGATATTGACCCCTTAGAGGGGCAGCGGGCCTGAAATATCTGAACGATCCAGGAGAGGGCTGGACAGTGCAGAATACACTTTCCTTTGGTAACAAAGAGTCCTGTGGCACCTTAAAGGCCACAGGACTCTTTGTTACCTCTGCTATTCCAGACTAACACGGCTACCTCTCTGATTCTTGACTTTCCTTTTGGAAACCCATGCCAGGGGGACATGCCTGCAGGAGTCTGTCTTTGCACCGTGTACCACAGCTTGGTTGAAAACAGAGCGGTCACACCTTATAGCACACCTGGTTGAGGCTCGTTCTGCATGGAGGGAACATACCTGGGCAGTTTCACCATCCAACTAGATCCCCATTGGGTGGTTCTGCTAAGAATGCTCATCCAAGATGGGGCTTATCCAATGGACTCTCAGCCTTGCACTGTCCTCTCCCTGTTCTCCAGGGTAATGGTATGCGGCAGGGATGATAGAGATTGGTCGAGGGGTTGCTCTTGCCCTGCCCTGTCTGTCTGCCCCGGTTACAGCTGTGCTTGGACCTATCCTGGCAGCCTGTCCTTGGGGATTCTTGTTTTCTTGGTTCGCCAAATGTCCAGCGTGTGAGAGTGCCATTTTTTGCTTGTATTCGTCATTTGTCTTTCCAGTAGGTGGCACATGCTCTGAGACCCGCAATCGAGTCTGATTTGACTAAATGGAAGGAGTTGACCTGAGATTGCTTTGGAGGGGCACTGGAGGGAAACACAAACCAGATTTAGGGTCAAATTTTCAACAGCGCCTACGTGGTTTAGGAGCCCAAGTCCCATTGACTTTCCGTGTGACTTATGCTCCTATGGGACAGATGTTTAAAGGATTTCGGCACCTAAAGATGCAGGTAGGTCCCTAATAAGATTTTCAGAAGCACCCAGGGGCCTATTTGCATTGTTAGGCACCTAAAAACCATTAGAAATCTGGACCAACGTCCCTCAACCACTTCTGAAAATTTTACCCATCAGTTCCAGGTCACTTGTGACATGTCCCCATGCCCAGCAGCAGCGAACCTCTGAGCTCGGGTGACACACGTCGGATCACGGGGCTCACGCGGCCGTGTTATGAATAGCTGTGTGGACAGTGGTTTTAAGGTCTGGTTTGGTCTGGAACTCAAGGTCTGAAGCACAGCTCCCCTCACTAGCGTTCAAAGCCCTCGTGCCAGCTCTCTACACAGCTATTTTTAGCATGGAAATGCAAGCCCCCCCCCCAGCCACTGTCTGTAGCCCTGGGCTGGCAGGACTGCGGGCTGTGTAGATGTACTCGTAAGTGGTGCTTTAGAAAACGCTCCCCTGCAACGCACCAGGGGCCAAATCCTGACAAGTCAAACTGGTCACAAGTCTTTGATTTTTCAAATAACATTGAAAAAAAAATTCCAAAATTTTGGAAACCAGTAAAAAGGGTCATGAAGAAATCATGGTGTTTTTCCACCCGCCAGGGAGCCGGCTGAAATTTCAAATGTACATTTTCAAAAGAACCTCATTGAACTTTCAAAAGACGGTGCTGACATTTTTTTAAAAATCATCAACATTTTAAAAAAGGGCACGGACATAATTTCCAGATGTGTCATTGGCATTTTAAAACAACGCGTCGGAAGAGCAAACCCTGGGAGAAACCGGTCCACTCAACTGTTAAAAAACATTTGCAGAACCGTGTCCTGACAGCTCTGCTGAGAAGTCAGATGGGGTTAGCAAGAGCTCAGGGCCCCTCATGATTAGTCCCACTGGCTTCAGTGGGAGTTGAGGCTGCTCAGAGCCTCTTGACAGCTGGCCCCAGACTGTCCGACAGTGGGATACTGGTAGGCAAGTCATTCATTCGTTTTTAAGCCAGACCGCTCTGGTTCTGTATGGTTTGTCCGCTGTCCGGTGCTGATATCAAACCAGTCCTGGTTATCTCTGGTATCATGCACGGAGGATGCTGTTTTGCAGAGTGTGTTGCTCCGCCCCCACTGGTGTCAGCTCCTTGCACTGTGCACGCGATGTCATGCTGCTGGGGGAGGGGACGCACAGCCGTAGGCGGGCACATTGGAGGGGCGGGGCTGCGTCAGTGGCCACTCTAGGTATTGGGTTCTGCTGAGATCTTCCGTTGGCCAAAGAGCTTAAAGACCTGTTTCCGGATCTGCGTGGTCTTCAGGCCGTAGATGACTGGGTTTAGCATGGGGGGGACGACAAGGTACAGGTCAGCCACCAAGACCTGGGTGTGAGGAGCAAGGCCGAGGTCAAAAATATGCAGGTACATAGAAAGGAGCCCTCCGAAGTAGAAGACTAGGATGACACAGACGTGGGAGCCACAGGTGCTGAAGGCCTTGAGACGCGCCTCCTGAGCCGAGAGCCGGAGGACGGAGCGGAGGATCATGCCGTAAGAGAATGTGATGAAGATGAAGTCTGTCCCCACTAGGGCAGTGGTCACCACAATGCTGTACAGGTCGCTGACGGCTGAGTATTCGCAGGCCAGCTCCATCACGGCCATGTGCTCGCAATAGGAATGTGGGATGACATTCGTTCTGCAGTAGGGCAGACAGGTTAGGAGGCAGGTTAAGGGGGTCACGACCCCCACCCCCCTAGCAAGGGACAGCAGACCAATCTGGGCAATCTTTGGGTTGGTTAAGATAGTCTTGTATCTCAAGGGGTTGCAGATAGCCACGTAGCGGTCTAAAGACATGGCCAAGAGCACCCCTGACTCCACCGCTGTGAAGGTGTGGATGAAGAACATCTGGAGGAAGCAGGCCTCGAAGCGGATCTCCCTGGAATCCAGCCAGAAGATGCTCAGCATTTTGGGGACCACGGCCGTTGAGAAGACCAGATCAATGACAGCCAGCATGGACAGGAAATAGTACATGGGCTCATGGAGGGTCTCCTCCTGCTTTACAACGAAGAGGACAGTGCCATTTCCTAGCAGAACAATCCCATACATGAGGCAGAACGGGATGGAGATCCAGACGTGTGCAGATTCCAGGCCGGGGATGCCGATCAGCAGGAACGTAGAGGGGTTAGGGCCGGTCTGATTGAAGGTTGACATGACCTACAGCGGATGCAGAGCAATCGATTCGCAGAAGTTCTTTCCCTGCAATGCAATAATTGAAGGGATGGGATTTTTTGGGGGTCACTGGACATTTTTCAAACCTAGCATGAGCCCATTTGGTCTAACAGGCCAAAGTGTTCAAAGCTCGGTGCCTTAAATTATGCTCCTAAACAGGCAGCAAGATCTGGCTAGGCAAAATGGTCTAATGGGGAGGGCATTGGGCAGCGAGTCAGGAGACCTGAGTGCTGTCCCGGGCTCTGCCACTGACATGCTGGGTCACCTTGGGCCAGTCGCTTCTCTTCTCTGTGCCTCAGTTTCTCCTCCCTCCCTTAGTGCGTCTTGTCTATTACCTTGTAAGCTCTTCGGGGCAAGGACTCTTTAGCCTGCACATGTGTATGTACAGCTCCTAGTGCAGCAAGGCCCTGATCTCAGCTGGGGCCCACGGTTGCTATTGTACTGACCGATGGTGAGAGTAGGGCAGAGACTTCCATGCCCTGCCCTCTTTCCCCAGCTACCTTCCATGCACCAAGTGCAATCGGAAGACCCATGAGCCGCTACGAGGATCCCACCCCCTACTCAGAGACATGAAGAGGAAGATGAGGACTGAGGACACAAGATGATGTTTTGGAGACAGCAGACAGCTCTGGCTACTCCCTGACCAGCCTATGCCCTTGTACAACTATTGCAGTGGTCTGTGCCAGGGGCGATTCCAGCCTGATATGTCCATGGCAAAATAAACAAGAGAGAACTGCAGCTGTTTGATCATTGCACATGACAGCTGGTGCATCCAGAGCTGTGAGATGAGTAGATAATCTAGATTTGATAAAGAGTCCTGTGGCACCTTAAAGACTAACTAAAGCAGGAGTGGGCAAACCTTTTGGCCTGAGGGCCACATAGGAGCTCAAAATTATGCAGCGGGCCGCTTAGGGAAGGCCGTGCCTCCCCAAACAGCCTGATCCCGCCCTCTATCGGACCCTCACCCACTTCCCGCCCCCCTCAGAAAGCCGACCCATTCAACTCTCCCCCTCCCTCCCACTCCTTGTCCCTTGATCACCCCGTCCGGAGACCCCCACACACTCGAACTGCCCCCCCAGGAACGTATCCTCTATCTAGGCTCCCCCTGCTCTTTCTTCCCTGACTGCCCCCTCCAGAGACCCCCGCAGCCTAACCACCCCCACGCCACCACCTAAGCTCCCGCCTCTGCTCACCTTTCTCAGGCGGCCGCTCCCGCCGGTGTGGGTCCCGCAGCACGTGGGGAAGTGGATGCGGGGCACCGCGGGGCCCCGTGGCGAGCCCCGCTCTGCCCAGCACCCTCCCCCACCCCTAAGTGCCATCCGCAGCTCCCCGCGCTCGGCAGGCCCAAGAGTGTGGGGTCCCGTGGCGCCCCGGCTGCGGAGCGCGGGACCACTGCCACGGCACCCTGGCAGGCTGGATAAAAATGGCTGGCGGGCCACAGTTTGCCCACCCCTGAACTAAAGTATTGAAGCAGAAGTGTTGCATCCGCCTAAGTGAGTATTAGCCCACAAAAGCTTATGCTTCAATACTTTATAGTTAGTCTTTAAGGTGCCACAGGACTCTTTGCCATTTCTGCAATTCCAGACTAACACGGCTACCTCTCTGATTCTTATAATCTAGGATGTGAACAATGACAAATTTGATAACGTCCGTCTATCTATCTATCTATCTATCTATCTATCTATCTATCTATCTATCTATCTATCTATCTATCTATCTATCTATCTATCTATCTATGAACAGCCATACTGGATCAGACCAAAGAATCATCTAGCCCAGAATACTGTCCTCCAATAGTGGCCAATGCCAGGTGCCCAGGAGGGAATGAACAGAACAAGTCATCAAGTGATCCATTCCCTGTCGCCCATTCCCAGCTCCTGGCAAACTGAGGCTAGGGACACCATCCCTGCCCATCATGCCTAATAGCCATTGATGGATCTATCCTCCATGAATGTATCTAGTTTTTTAAAAAACCTTGTTATAGTCTTGGCCTTCAAAACATCCTCTGGCAAGGAGTTCCACAGGTTAACCGTCCGTTGTGTGGAAAAAATACTTCCTTTTATTTCTTTTAAACCTGCTGCCCATTAATTTCATTTGGTGGCCCCTCGTTCTCATATTATGGGAACAAGTAAATAACTTCCATATTCACTTTCTCCCACACTACTCATGATTTTCTATACCTCTATCATATTCCTCCTTGGTCTCCTCTTTTCCAAGCTGAAAAGTCCCAGCCTCTTTAATCTCGCCTCAAATTGATCCATTTGCATTCACAACTCTTTGATTCTGAGTTACCAGTAACTCTAAAATAGATAACAACACCCTCACATAGAGGCCTTCCTTCCCTCCCCGCACTTCTCTTACTTCCTAAACAGATTGTGACCAGTGTTTTTAACATTCCCATCATGTGGATAGTCCCACCAGGTTTCAGTAATGCCAATTATAACACACAGCTTTTCATCAGTAGGAACTCATAGAATATTAGGGTTGGGAGGGACCTCAGGAGATCATCTAGTCCAACCCCCTGCTCAAAGCAGGACCAATCCCCAACTAAATCATCCAACCAATTTTTGCCCTATATCCCTAAATGGCCCCCTCAAGGATTGAACTCATGCTCTGAGGTTTGGTAGGCCAATGCTCAAAGCCATTGAGTTGTTCCTCCCCCCATCTCCCAATTCCTTTCGCTTCTTACCAAGTCTCCTAACATAGGGGTATAAGCAATGAAAACATTTCCATCCATCCACCTGTCCCAGCTGTTGTAATGAGTCCCATCCTCACAGCATTGCCCCAGTTTCCACATAAAATAGATCATTACTAGCCCCATCCTCAAGGGATTTAGACGCTCTGATTCTTCTTTCTTTCTGGGGTTCAGAAACTCTGTTTGGGGCAGGTTTATCATTCTGGTTTCTAACCTCAATGATCTGGTCCATTTCATTTTAAAAACAAGAATCTTGCTTTAGTCTTCAGTGTTATTGCTTCGCTATTCTCCATGTCACATTTTATCTCGGGAGCTTAATTATAATCACTCATTAGCTATAAATTCTGGGATTTCCCCCAGGGCAGGATGTATTTTCCCTACACACTGGGAGTAAAGCCAGTAAACCTTTTTGTGTCAAAATATTTTTCCAGTGAAAAATGATTTTTCAAGCAAAATGAAACTTTTGCAGAACATTTTCATTTTTCTCCAGATTTTCTGGTTTGTGGCTAAAAAACCCGCAAACACCCTGACCCAGCAACCTGAAAATTCAATTTTCCATAAAAAATATTTTTGGTAAAAATGTTTGATTCTTATTTTTAAATACTTTTTTTTACTGAAAACAAAAATTATAACTGAAAACAGATTTTAAAAAGTGAGTATTTCCTGGTTTTGGTTTTGCTTTTTCATTGAAAAAAATTAAAACATTTTCATTGTAAATTTGGGGTTGTGGGGGAATGAAAAAAAATAATTAAAAATGTGCACCAAAAAGTAATTGCTTTTTTCTTTTTCTTCCCGCTTAGCTCTAATTGTGAGATCGCACACACTGCAAATGCTGAACCAATCTCACTTTGCAAATCCTGGGAGAAACATGGCCATTTAACTTACCGGTAGTTCCCTTTCAGTCACCTGGAAACAGAGCACTTTCCAATGAGCTGCATTGTGCACTGCCCTGTTCCATTCAAATAACCCTACACAGTCACCTACCTCCTTGCGGGTCTTGTGGCAGTCTCTCTTTGGGGGTGTTCTGCCTGTGAGCAGGCGTGACTCTGAAATGTCAGGACAAACATTGCCGGAGTCTTTATAGTTCACCCCAGTTAAACCTTCTGGGATCTCTCCCCCACATGGGAGTCTCCGATGACTATGGCCTCTCCAACCCTGCTAGTCTAAGGCATTGAAAGATAAACGGTATAGACCAGGAGTGGGCAACCTTTCAGAAGTGGTGTGCCAAGTCTTCATTTGTTCACTCTAATTTAAGGTTTCACATGCCAGTAATATTTTTAACGTCTTTGGAAGTCAATAATGTATAACTAAACTATTATTGTACGTAAAGTAAATAAAGTTTTTAGAATGTTTAAGAATCTTCATTTTAAATTAAATTAAAATGCAGAGCCCCCAGACCGGTGGCCAGGACCCGGGCAGTGTGAGTGCCACTGAAAATCAGCTTGCGTGTCGCCTTCGGCACACATGCCATAGGTTGCCTACCCCTGGTATGGACCCTAAATTAGTTTTCGCTGTCCTGCTTTGGTTTGCTAGCCCCAGGGTCTGGAAAGTACTAGGATGGGGTGGTGCAAACGATTGTGGGGTTGGTTGCAACTTTCTGTGTAACTCTTCCCCAGAGAAAAACCCCTCTCTTCTGAATGTCTGTCAGGTAGGCGCCACACACTGGAGCAGGACCTAAGGGAGCTCCCTATCCAGCAGCCGGATATGAAAGGATGTCCTGCATGTGATCACTGAAGGACCTTGGCCTTGGATCTCCTGGCAATGGTCTCTTGGCTAAGCCACCTCTTCTGAATCCTGACTTTCATCACATCACCGCCCCCAAGCTTTCTTCACAACCATCAGGGCTAAAAACTTGAAGGGCCGAGAGTCTCTCCTGCGATATTGTCCTTTTGGGCTACTCTGGCAGCCCAAAGGAGACAAAAAACTGACGTGTGGGGATTCCTCAGGGCTGGGGGAATCCCTGAGTTTCAGGGAGCCAGTGTAGCCACCTCCTACTCCTTTCCCCTTTCCCAGTCCTTGGTATGGGGATGTACTGAGGACTTGGCAGCAGGAAAGGAGCATGGTCAGAATGTTACTGTGCTCCAGCAACCCCCAGCAGGGTTCCTGGACCTTTTGGGGCCATATTCTGCTGGTGGTGTTTAGGGCAGCCCTGAGGCTGCTCTGAACTGTGCTGGCCAGAGGACTGAGGAGACATCAATGGCTCCCTTGCACTACTCTGGTCTATTCGGGGTCTTAAACCATGCTCATCACCATAGTATCTGAGCTCCTTCCTGTAGTGCATGACTTTAATGGCTGTCACACACTTGTTCTCATCCCCTCCCTAGGAGGAGAAGTGTATGCGGGAGGGTGTTTTATCATGGTTATATTAGAGGAGGTCAAATAAATGCTCTGTGCACTTGGAGCGGGAGGGTTGGGGGGGAGACGTTTGGGATGGTCCATAGCTCTGGAGAATCTGTTTCCCAATCTGGGGCTATTTAATTTAGATAAGATAATCTATCTATCTATCTATCTATCTATCTATCTATCTATCTATCTATCTATCTATCTATCTATCTATCTATCTATCTATCTATCTATCTATCTATCTAAAGATAATAGCTCATCTAAATTAAATAGCCTCTTAGAATTGGTATTGCAACTTCCACCTTTTAATGTTTTCTGTGCGTATATATACATCTTACTTCTGTGTGTTCCATTTTATACATTTGATGAAGTGGGCTGTAGCCTATGAAAGCTTATGCTGAAATAAATTGGTTAGTCTCTAAGGTGCCTCAGGTACGTCTCCTGTTCTTTTTATGGATACAGACTAAAACGGCTGCTATTCTGAAATCTCTCTCTTGTTTTTCAGGGTTACACTGATGGAGTTTCCTCAGTGTTTCTGTTCTAACCCAACTGCCATCTTTGTTCCTGCGGTGCGCATGCATTCGGAGCTGACCAGTGATTACAGATGGACCTCCGGGACAAGGAAATGCAGCCAGGAACCACCACTAGATCCAGCTTAGCCAATGTAACCCACATGCTTCATGCTGGGGACAATACATTGAAATGCACTGAGTGGAGGGGAAAACCTGGGAACCAGGGTGGCTGATGGACAGGCCAGGGCGTGAGTGGGCCACAGCTAGACATGAGTTTGTAACATGTCATGGATTTGAAGAGGTTCACTGATGTTTTGGTGGCAAGCAAACGAGACACACGATCACGGAGCAGCAGGCTGATATAACTCCTCTCTAGGGATGAAATTCACCCCGATGCTGAGGGGACAGTACAAGACCAAGGGACCAGGTACTTAATGGGACTTAAGTAGTGACTTTCACCCAGTAGTGGCTATTCCAGGAATCCCGTCACCTTCAGTTGGGTATCACAGCTAGACGCAGCGGCGCTTCTCATGGGATGCTAAGACCGTAAGCACTTTGGGGCCTTTTCTTCTCAAGCGTGTGTACGGCACTGTCACAGGACAGCCGGTCCTTGAAGGGGAAATGGGCCTTAGGCCACCTCCACAGGATCAGCTCACCTCCCCAGATGGGCAGATGATGTTGGTCATGTGACTAACTATGCAAGGCCAGGCCTAGGGATAGACGGGAGATGTCTGATGGAGAGCGAGTGGTTGACTCTAGCTCTGTGGGGCTGAGAGAGCTGGGCAGGGCAGAAGAGCTGCAGCTGGAAGCTGCTGCATGTGTGGACTGTGAAAGATAAATGACAGTTCAAACCAAACCCGGCTCCGGGAAGAAGGACGGGGGGCTCCTAGCTCAAGGCAAGAGAAGCACTGACCCGGGGTTGGGGCTTGGAGGATCAATGTTTGGGGACTAAATAAATGGGATGCCCAGAGGGGGAGAGTTTTCATTACCATTGGTCTGTGATGTGCAGTTCCTAAGGGGCCCTGAGCTGAAGGGGAAACTGAGGCACTGCAGGAGGGGGTGCTCAGGAGGAGGCTGACCCTCTTGCAGACACTTGGCACAACCAGACCCTGAGCGGGGCCTCTGGGGCCTACTGAAATGCTAACACCGTACTTTGCACGGAACCAGTACGATGTCAACCATAAGAGTTCAGCTGTTTCTGAATTATCCGTCTCCCCCGCCGCCACCAGAACAAATCTGAGACTGATATTTTGCTAATGGAAACCTTTAATAATATTTTGCTGATGGAAGACCCTCAAAACTCAACCGTGGCTGCACTCCTGTCATTCAAAATCTTCATCGAAAAACAAACCATCTCGAAGCAGATGCCACCCCTGGAAAATTGCAGTCAAATGGCTCATGTTTCCTGAAGTTCTGGCACCATGAATACTAATGATCACAATGGAAACTGTTCTGAGACTTAAACTAGAGTAGTTTAAACAAGCTGTCAGATACACAGTATGGAACGATTCTGCATTGCCCTGGATTCCAAATTTATTTATATTATGCAGATAATTATTATTCATTCTTTGTATTGCAGCAGAGACTAGAGATCAGGGCCTGGTTATGCTGGGTACTGCACAGACACAGTATAGGGCAGTGGTTCTCAAACTACTGAGAACCGTGACCCCTTTTTGCTTTCTGCCTCGGCGCGGCGCACCCTTGTATGTCCGCTGAAAAGCCACCAAATTAATTAGTTCTGCATTCTGCGGCTATTTTCGGTGGACATGCCGAGCGCTCACGGAAGAGCTCGGTATGTCTGCTGAACAGCCACCGAATGCGGAAGTGATCACGGTGGCGGCATTTCGGCAGTGCATGGAGCTCGCGACCCCTCGGAAGGTGGCCGGTGACCCCCCGAGGGGACACGACTCCCGGTTTGAGAAACGCTGCTATAGTGTGACCAGATATCCCAATTTTATAGGGACAGATCCGATTTTTGGGTCTTTTTCTTATATAGGCTCTTATTACTGCCCACCCCATCCTGATTTTTTATACTTGCTGTCTGGTCACCTTAACACTGTATGAAATATCTGCTCCAAAGAATTTACAGTCTAAATAGCCGAGACAGACAAAGGGTAGAGAGAGGAAACTGAGGCACAGGAAAGGTGTGTGTGTGGGGAGTGATGTGCCTAAGTTCACACAGCAAATTAGTGTCAGAGATAGGAAAAGAGCCTAGATCTCTTGATACCCAGTCTTGTGCTCTAACCATTAGACCAAACTGCCTCTTATTATAGCCAGATTTTGCTATGATCACTCATGTTGAGATGCTCCTTCCTTCTCTAGTAGTCCCAGTGATTTCATGGTGACTATTCTGCGTGAGTGAGGCTGGCAGAATCTCCTCCTTGCTGAACAGACCCGGTGAACGACTGATCACACTCCTTAGATTGGATCCTTCTTGGGGCCAAATACCTTCAGCACCGCGTCCCTCACCTGCTTTGTCCTCATGCTGTAAATGACCGGGTTGAGCATGGGGGGAAGGGTGAGGTAGAGATCGGCTAGCAGAACCTGACTCCAGGGAGCCACTCCCTGCCCAAAGCTCTGTGTGTAGGTGGAGACCATCCCCGGGAGGTAATAGAGCAGCATCACGCAGAGGTGGGATCCGCAGGTGCCGATGGCCTTGAGGCGCGCTTTCTTCTCGGCGAGCCGCAAGACGGCTAGAAGAATCATCCCGTAAGAAATGGAGATGAAGACCGTGTCAGTCCCGACTATGAGCGTGGACCCAACCATGAAGTACTGACGGCTGGCTCGGGGATCTGCGCAGGCCAGGTTCACGACAGCCATCTGCTCGCAATACGAATGGGCAATCACGTTGGAGCCACAGTAGGGTAAGCGCTTCACCATCCAGGTGACGGGAGTCAAGACAAGGGCAGCTCTCAGCAGAATGGCCAAGCCTATCTGTGTTACCTTTTGGTGTGTTAAGAGGGCCTGGTACCTCAGAGGGTAGCAGATGGCGACATATCTGTCAAAGGCCATAGCCAAGAGCACCCCTGATTCTGCAACGGTGATGGAATGGACGAAGAACATCTGCGTGAAACAGGCATCGAAAGCGATCTCCACCGAGTTCAGCCAAAATATGCCGAGCATCTTGGGAACGACGGAAGTAACCATGACCAAATCGATGACCGCGAGCATGCACAGGAAATAGTACATGGGCTCATGGAGGGTCGGATCGAACCTGACAATAAGCAGAATCATGCTGTTTCCTAGCAACGTAACGATGTACATGGAGCAGAAAGGGATTCCAATCCAGACATGGGAAGCTTCCAACCCCGGGATGCCCATTAGGCTGAAAGATGATGAGCTGGAGTAGGTGTGGTTGGAAGGAGTCACGGTCATTTTGAAGAAGTTTGTTTTCTAGGATTAAAAGAGAAAAGACCCTTAATTATTGTTTAAATGGCATGAAATGTTTCAACTAGAACTGCTGGGAAGACAGATTTTCCATCCCGGCAGAAAGTTTGAGATTTCGATTCCTTTTTTCGTTCCAAATCAAGATAAAAAGCCAAAATTTTTAATTTTTCTCGTTAAATGAAATTTTAAAAAGAAATTCATTGTAGGCCAAACAAAATGTTTCATTTCTATACATCTGAAATGTTGTGTTTCCTTTTTTTACCCATAACAATGGCCGTACTGGGTCAGACCAATGGTCCATCTAGCCCAGTATCCTGTCTTCGGACAGTGTCCAATACCAGATGCCCCAGAGGGAATGAACAGAACAAGGAATCATCAAGTGATCCACCCCTGTTACCCACTCCCAGATCCTGGCAAAAAGTTTTTCAGTTTTTAAAAATGATTTTTATACAAACTGAAGTAAATTTTGGAAAAAAAAAGTTGTTCTGAAATGATAATTTCAAATGCTTCATTCCAAAAGGGTCACACTGATTTAATATTTTAAAAACAGTTTTCCTCAATTTTAATTACTCAACAAAATTTCAGAGAAATAATAGAAATGTAGGGCTGGAAGGTACCTGAAGAGGTCATCTCATCCATTTCCCCCACTGATTTAGGACCAAGTATTCCTAGACCATCCCTGACGGGTGTTTCTCTAACCTGTTCTTAAAAATCTTCAGTGATGAGGATTCCACAACCTCCTTAGGTAATCTATTCCAGAACTTAGCTATAGCTATAGTTAGAAAGTCTTTCCTAGTATCCAAACTAAATCTTCCTTGTTGAAAACTAAGCCTTTTCCTACCCTCAGTGGACATGGAGAACGAGCGATCACCAATATCATCAAAATTGATCCGATTTCACACACAAAAAATCAGTTTAGTCAAAAATGGCATTTTCTGATGGAAAACTGCTTTGATGAAAATTTTTCATCCAACTCTGTGTTAAAGCATGGAGTGAAATTCACACCTGTGCAGCACAAGACCCATAGTAGTCTAAATTACTAGCATTACAGGTAATCAGTGTGCCACATATTAAACGGATTACAACTGGCTACCTGTTATCTCTCACAATGTAGCTGTGAATGGAAAACCATCACTGGGTATTTCTAGGGAGCTCCATCAGAGATTGGTTCAAGGCCCAGGGTTATTCAGCATTTTATTCAGGGATCTGGGAGAAAAGTTAGCTGATGATGCAAAGATCGGTTGGGTAGTAAATAATGATGAGAACAGCTCATTGATATGGCGTGATCTGGATCAGCTGGTAAGTTGAGCATAAAGATTTGCCTGTTCATACGATAATATCTGAGGTCAGGCATCTAAGGGAAAAGACGATAGCTCACACTTACAGGATGGGAGACTTTATTGTGGAAGGTAGCGACTCTGAAAGGACGTAGGGGCAGGGCGGATCATCAACTGACCATAACCTTCTGGTGCAATGTTGTGGTGGCTGACATGATCCTTGTAGGTAGAAAAGCTGGAATACATAAGAACATAAAAATCTAAGAATGGTCATAGTGGGTCAGACCAAAGGTCCATCCAGCCCAATATCCTGTCTACTGACAGTGGCCAATGCCAGGTGTCCCGGAGTGAGTGAACCTAACAGGTAATGATCAAGTGATTTCTCTTCTGCCATCCATCACCCCCCTCTCAGAAACAGAGGTTAGGGGGTACATTCCTTACCCATCTTGGCTAATAATCGTTAATGGATTTAATCTCCATTAATTTATCCAGTTCTCCTTTAAACCCTGTTATAGTTCTAGCCTTCACAACCTCCTCAGGCAAGGAGTTCCACAGGTTGACTTTGTGCTGCGTGAAGAACTTCCTTTTATTTGTTTTAAACCTGTTGCCCATTATTTTCATTTGGTGACCCCAAGTTCTTGTATTATGGGAAGGAGTCAATACATTTTCCTTATTCAATTTCTCTACACTGTTAAATACAGCTTCCATGTGTATGTCAGGCTGCATGGTTGTCACGGCCCCTAGACCTATATCTCCTGCACTTACCCGGCTGTAACAACTAAGCTGTGAACTCTGCCCGGCGGAAATAGAGTAACAGGGCGCCACCTATGCCTATGGTAAGTGCAGCTGCCAGGCTTGTGACTAATCTGCCTAGTAACAGGGCCCTCTTTGCATAGGCCTAATCAGGCACCCAGGGTGTTTTTTCCCTCAGCCTATTTTTTCGCAGTATTGGCGCCAAAAGTTCCAGAGGCCTGATCAACCCGGACAACACCTCTCCGCTCCCGTATCTCTCCCTGAGCACATAATGATTGCCGGTTGAGTTCATAATGCTCTTTGCTTGTCTTATTTTCATAAGTGTTTATTTTAGAGCTTGAGATGTTATCTGTGTGTCCCCTTGTTTTAGTATTTTACCTCAGGAATTGAACTGTGACTTGTGTCCCTCATTCCTGTCAGGGTTTACCTCAAGGTTTGAATTGTTACCCACGTGTCCTTCCGCTGTTTAAATTTACCTCAGAATTTGAAAGGCCACTCGTGTCTCTCATGCTGTAAAGTTTTCTCATGTAAATAGTTGTGTCCCCTGACAGTAGTACTAAGGTTTTTCCCTGTTGTAAATGTTATACTAGGCAAATCAATCAAAAGAAAACTGTTTATATTAATAGCCACCTGTTTAATAGAATTGTTCAATAGTTAATTGCTGTAATTAGTCTTTAAATCCACCCACTGCCCTGTCCCTTAATAAATAAACAAGTTGTTAGTTTGCCATTAACATCCCTGTGATTCCTTCTACACCACCCCCCATGATTTTAGACACCTCTATCATATACCCCATTAGTCTTCTCCTTTCCAAGCTGAAAAGTCCTAGCCTCTTTAATCTCTCCTCATATGGGACCTGTTCCAAACCCCTAATCATTTTAGTTGCCCTTCTCTGAACCTTTTCTAATGCCAGTATATCTTTTTTGAAATGAGGAGACCACATGTGTGTGCAGTTTTCAATATGTGGACACACCATGGATTTATGTAAGGGCAGTAAGATATTCTCCGTCTTATTCTCTATCCCGTTTTTAATGATCCCTAAAATCCTGTTTGCTTTTTTGACTGCTGCTGCACACTGCTTGGATGTCTTTAGGGAACTATCCACGATGACTTTTTCTGATTAGTTGTAGCAATATTAGCCCCCATCATATTGTATATATGGTTGGGGTTATCTTTTCCAATGTGCATTATTTTACATTTATCCACATTAAATTTCATTGCCATTTTGTTGCGCAATCACTTAGTTTTGTGAGATCTTTTTAAAGTTCTTCACAGTCTGCTTTGGTTTTAAGTATCTTGAGCAGTTTAGTATCATCTGCAAACTTTGCCACCTCACTGTTTACCCCTTTCTCCAGATCTTTATGAATAAGTTGAATACAATTGGTCCTAAGATTGACCCTTAGGGAACATCACTAGTTACTCCTCTCCATTTTGAAAATGTACCATTTATTCCTACCCTTGTTCCCTGTCTTTTAACCAGTTCTCAATCCTTGAAAGGATCTTCCCTCTTATCCCATGACAACTAAATTTACGTAAGAGCCTTTGGTGAGGGACCTTGTCAAAGGCTTTCTGGAAATCTAAGTACACTATGTACACTGGATCCCCCTTGTCCACATGTTTGTTGACCCTTTCAAAGAACTCTAATAGATTAGTAAGACATGATTTTCCTTTACAGAAATCATGTTGGCTTTTGGCCAACAATTTATGTTCTTCCATGTGCCTGACAATTTTATTCTTTACTATTGTTTCAACTAATTCTCCCAGTACTGACGTTAGATTTACCAGTCTCTAATTGCCGAGATCACCTCTAGGGCCCTTTAGAAATATTGGCGTTACATTAGCTATCTTCCAGTCACTGGGTACAGAAGCTGGTTTAAAGGATAGGTTACAGACCATAGTTAATAGTTCCGCAATACGGAGGTGGAGTAGGGAGTTGATTTTACTTCTGCGGTTGGTCTTGATGAGACTGACACCAGAACACTGTGTACGGTTCTGGCAGCCACATTTTAAAAAGCATGTTGACAAATGAGAGAAGGTTCAGGGAAAAGCCACAGAAATAATTTGAGGAGCGGGAAGCCTGGCTTGCAATGAGAGACGTAAGGAATTAAGCTCAAAAGCTTGTCTCTTCCTCCAACAGAAGTGGGTCCAATAAAGATATTCCCATCCCCATCTTGTCTCCCTTCGAAGGAATTCAGTCTATTTAGCTTATGAAAGAGAAGATTAAGAGGTGCCAGTATGGTCTATAAGCACCAACAGGAGAAGAAGTTTTCAAGGAGTAGAGGGCTGTTTGATCTAGCCGACAAAGGTATAACAAGGTCCAGGGGCAGAAGCTGAAGCTGGATAAATTCTGACTAACAATCAGGTCCATATTTCTATGAGAGGGTAGCTCACCACTGGAACACGTCACTGGAATTTTAAAAAGTGCCATTTTAGAATTCTCTGACTGGTGCTATGCAGGAATTCAGACAAGAAGCATGTGTAACCCACACAACTTCTGGGCATGGTGTTTTGTCCCATCTGAGGGACAGCTGGCGTTTAGCTTATGCGGTAGAGGCTCATGCCAAAAACTCTAAAGGTCCCTGTTTTGATCCCATTTGCCGATGACTGGGGTCTGTGGGTGTTGCACTTGAACCTAGTCTTTGTGCTGCTCCTCTTCACAGAGGTGAGTATCATAACCTGGGATCAGAGGTGGTGCCATACACATGGGGAACAGACCAACCAATAAAAAGGGTCTGTTTTCCCCCTACTTGCTTCTCAGAGCAGAGCTCATGAAAGCAAGATGAGCTCTTCAAGATACAGGCTTATGTTCAAAGAGAGCTAAGACTCCTGCTGCGGGTGGGTCAGTGGCACATGCTCTGCTTTCAAGGCACAGCATGAACGGATGAGTATATTCTTATTATGTATAATCTGTATTACCCTACTGTCTAGGAGCCTCAGTCATAGTCTTGGGCACCATTGTGGTAGGCTCTATACGTACGCACTGGCCACTGTGGGAAGACAGGATACTGGACTGGATGGACCCTTGGTCTGACCTGGTCTGGCCGTTTTTACATTCTAGAACACAAAGATGGTCCCAGGACACTCACAATTTAAGGAACGGCTCCTGATCCCATACAGAAGCAAAACGCTCACCACAGCCATTGATCTCACCTGGCTACAGCACGCACGTACCTCTGCCTTGGAAGTTCCTTTGGTCACGCTGAGTCTGTGTGAATCTCCGATCTGCCAGGCCTCGCAATGCAGCAGTATTTAATTCATCGGTATTAAACCCCAGGAGATACTAAGCCATACCCAATGGGATTCCATTGCCTTTTATGGGAGCCTTTGAAAATTGGCGAGACACGTGTATGTTCCTTTGGTTCTCTCTCCAGGGTAAAGTTACAAGGCTAGATTCATGGGTTCACACTGCGGCAGACACCCAGGGGGCACTAGCTTGCTGGGGATTCAACCACTGTGCAAATTGCCGTGCGCCAGCGATCCTCTAATATTCTCATTGCTCTGGGGACCTTCT
Organism: Sternotherus odoratus; assembly: GCA_032164245.1. Taxonomy (NCBI): domain Eukaryota; kingdom Metazoa; phylum Chordata; order Testudines; family Kinosternidae; genus Sternotherus; species Sternotherus odoratus. The sequence goes on from JAVMKO010000001.1 coordinate 296,503,829, forward strand.
CACCACGTGTCTCTGGATGGTATTAGCAAATCGTGACACATGTGTAGCCATATCTCCTTGTGCAATGATCTCACCTGATCTCAGCTTCACAAGGGACAGGCTTGGGTGGGAGACCCAGGGAGCTTATGGGCGTGTGGGAGGTGAGGCTGGCTGTACAGTAAATTCTCCCCTTCCCTATCTATCTAGCCACAGACGTGTGGCTTTTAAGGGAGCAGGAGGGTCATCTTGCCTGACCTCAAGGGAGATTTCATAGAATCATAGAATATCAGGGTTGGAAGGGACCTCAGGAGTCCAACCCCTGCTCAAGCCGGACCAATCCCCAACTAAATCATCTCAGCCAGGGCTTTGGCGAGCCTGACCTTAAAAACCTCTAAGGAAGGTGATTCCACCACTTCCCTAGGTAACCCATTCCAGTGCCTCACCACCCTCCTAAGGAAAAAGTTTTTCCTAATATCCAACCTTGACCTCCCCCATTACAGCTTGAGACCATTGCTCCTTGTTCTGTCATCTGCCACGACTGAGAGCAGTTGGGTATCACAGCTAGACACAGCTCCAAGAAGAGCAACAGAAGTCCATGCGGCGCCTCTTGTGGGATGCTAAGACTGTAAGCCACTTTGAGGCTTTTTCTTCTCAAGTATGTGTACGGCACTGTCACAGGGTGGCTGGTCCTTGAAGGGGAAATGGGCCTTAGGCCACCTCCACAGGATCAGCTCACCTCCGCAGGTGGGCAGATGAGGTTGGTCATGTGACTAACTATGCAAGGCCCGGCCTAGGGATAGACGGGAGATGTCTGATGGAGAGTGAGGGGTTGACTCTAGCTCTGTGGGGCTGAGAGTGCTTGGCAGGGCAGAAGCCCTGGGGAGCTGCAGCTAGAAGCTGCTGCATGTGTGGGCTGTGGAGGATAAACGTAGTTCGAACCAAACGCAGCACTGGGAAAAAGGACTGGGGAGGTGGGGGCTCCTAGCTTAAGGGGAGAGAAAGACTGACCCGGGGTTGGGGCTTGGAGGATCAATGTGTGGGAACTAAATAAATTGGATGCTCAGAGATGGAGAGTTTTAATTACCATTGGTCTGTGATGTGCAGTTCTTAAGGGACCCTGAGCTGACGGGTAAACTGAGGCAAGGCACTGCAGAACCATCCTGGCCAAGAGCGGGTGCTCAGGAGGAGGCTGTCTCTGTTGCCGATACGTAGCACAACCGGACCCTGATCAGGGCCTCTGGGGCCTACTGAAATGCAATCTGTGACAGAGTAGGAATACTGTGCCTCAGTTTACCCTATTCATTTTTTGTTGCAAAGCAGAGAGAGAGGATAAACTGTCTTGGGGCCTGCCCTTCCCCCTACCTGAAAGGGTTGGCTGGAAGTGTTGAATAACAAAGAGGCCAGCTGAACCTGTTGGAGGGAGGGCAGGTGACCTCACCTGGCTGAGCCAGGGGGGAGGAGGGGCTGGAGAGAGTGAGTTTCAGTTTGGAGTCTGAAGCTAGCTGGAGTCAGGCAGGGAAGACAGAGGAGGTATCTTGCTCTCTGGCCTCCAAAATGGATCCAGCTGAGGGCTCACGCATGCCGTATGGTCTGGATTAGACCAGATAGAGGTCATTGAATAAACCTGTGTTTTACTGGCTGGTTGAGAGTCACGTCTGACTGTGGATTTGGGGTGCCGAATCCACGGGCTCCCTAAGGACCCCACCCGGGCGGGTTCACTGTGGGAAGCATATGGAGGGGCAGAAGGTGCTGAATGCTCTGATTTCAGACCCAGAAAGGTTGAAGTGGGTACCCGTGAAGCTCCTAGCCTGGGAAACAGGCCGTGTACAGAGAAGGGACACTTCCCAAGAAGTCCTGTATGGCTTCATAGGGAGCGAGTTCAGGACCATCGCCCGAGCACTCTGTGACACAAACACTGTCACATCCTTTCGACGGAACCAGTACGACGTCAACCATACGAGTTCAGCTGTTTCTGAATTATCCATCTCCCCGGCCGTCACCAGAACAAATCTGAGACTGATATTTTGCTAATAGAAACCTTTAATAATATTTTGCTGATGGAAGACCCTCAAAACTCAACCGTGGCTGCACTCCTGTCATTCAAAATCTTCATAAAAAAATAAACCATCTCGACACCACCCCTGGAAAATTGCAGTCAAATGGCTCCTGTTTCCTGAGGTTCTGGCACCATGAATACAGATGATCACTATGGAAACTGTTCTGAGACCTAGGGCTGGTCTTCACTACCCCCCGGATCGGCGGGTAGCGATCTATCTTTTGGCGATTGATTTCTTGTGTCTAGTGGAGACTTGAGAAATCGATCACCCGTGGTGCCCCTGTCGACTCTGGAACTCCAGCTTGCCGGGAGGCACAAGCTGGAGTTGACAGGGGAGCGTGCCGCTGACTACCGCCGACGTGAGGACGGACGGTAAGTCTGCTGCAGATACGCAAACTTCAGCTACAGGACTCACGTAGCTGAAGTTGCGTATCTGCAGTCTATCCCCCCGCGTAGTGGGGACCAGACCCCAAACTAGAGCAGTTTAAACAAGCCGTTAGATACACTGTAGGGAACGATTCTGCATGGCTCTGTATTCCAAATATAATATATATTATGCAGATAATTATTACTTATTCTTTGTATTTCCGCAATGACTAGAGATCAGGGCCTGGTTATGCTGGGTACTGTACAGACACAGTATAGGGTGACCAGGTATCCCAGTTTTATAGGCACAGATCTGAATTTTGGATCTTTTTCTTATATAGGTTTCTATTACTCCCCACTCCCTGTCCCAATTTTTCACACTTGCTGTCTGGTCACCCTAACACAGTATGAAATATATGCTTCAAAGAATTTGCAGTCTAGATAGCCGAGACAGACAAAGGGTGGAAAGGGGAAACTGAGGCATAGAAAGGGTGTGTGTGGGGAGTCATGTGCCTAAGTTCACACAGCAAATTAGTGTCAGAGCCAGGAAGAGAGCACAGATCTCTTGACACCCAGTCTTGTGCTGTGACCATTAGATGAAACTGCTTCTTATTATGAGCCAGATTTTGCTATGCTCACTTGTGTTGAGATGTTCCTTCCTTCTCCAGTAGTCCCAGAGATTTCACGGTGACTATTCTGCCTGAGTGAAGCTGGCAGAATCTCCTCCTTGCTGATCAGACCCGGTGAACGACTGATCACACTCCTTAGATTGGATCCTTCTTGGGGCCAAATACCTTCAGCACCGCGTCCTTCACCTGCTTTGTCCTCATGCTGTAAATGACTGGGTTGAGCATGGGGGGAAGGGTGAGGTAGAGATCGGCTAGCAGAACCTGACTCCAGGGAGCCACCCCTTGGCCAAAGCTCTGTGTGTATATAGAGACCATCCCTGGGAGGTAATAGAGCAGCATCACGCAGAGGTGGGATCCACAGGTGCCGATGGCCTTGAGGCGCGCCTCCTTCTTGGAGAGCTGCAGGACGGCTCGAAGAATCATCCCGTAAGAAACAGAGATGAAGACCGTGTCAGTCCCGACTATGAGCATGGACCCAACCACGCAGTACTGACGGCTGGCTCGGGGATCTGCACAGGCCAACTTCACCACAGCCATCAGCTGGCAGTAAGAATGGGCAATCACATTGGAGCCGCAGTAGGGTAAGCGCTTCACCATCCAGGTGACGGGAGTCAAGACAATGGCAGCTCTCAGCAGAATGGCCAGGCATATCTGTGTCACTTTTTGGCGTGTTAAGATGGCCTGGTACCTCAGAGGGTAGCAGATGGCGACATATCTGTCAAAGGCCATAGCCAAGAGCACCCCTGATTCTGCAATGGTGATGGAATGGACGAAGAACATCTGCGTGAAACAGGCATCGAAAGCGATCTCCACCGAGTTCAGCCAGAATATGCCGAGCATCTTGGGAACGACGGAAGTAACCATGACCAAATCGATGACCGCGAGCATGCACAGGAAATAGTACATGGGCTCATGGAGGGTCGGATCGAACCTGACAATAAGCAGAATCATGCTGTTTCCTAGCAACGTAACGATGTACATGGAGCAGAAAGGGATTCCTATCCAGACATGGGAAGCTTCCAACCCCGGGATGCCCATTAGGCTGAAAGATGATGAGCTGGAGTAGGTGTGGTTGGAAGGAGCCAAGGTCATTTTGAAGAAGTTTGTTTTCTAGGAATAAAAAGAGAAAAGAAACTTAATTATTGTTTAAATGTCATGAAATGTTTCAACTAGAACTGCTGGGAAGACAGATTTTCCATCCTGACAGAAAGTTTGAGATTTCGATTCCTTTTTTTGTTCTAAATCAAGATAAAAAGCCAAAATTTTGAATTTTTCTTGTGAAATGAAATTTTAAAAAGAAATTCATTGTAGGCCAATCAAAATGTTTCATTTCTATACATCTGAAATGTTGCGTTTACATTTTTTATCCATAAGAACGGCTGTACTGGGTCAGATCAAAGGTCCATCTAGCCCAGTATCCTGTCTTCCGACAGTGACCAATACCAGATGCCCCAGAGGGAATGAGCAGAACAGGGAATCATCAAGTGATCCACCCCTGCCACCCACTCCCAGATTCTGGCAAAAAGCTTTTCAATTTTTAAAAATGATTTTTATACAAACTGAAGTAAATTTTGGAAAAAAAAGTTGTTCTGAAATGACAATTTCAAATGCTTCATTCCAAAAGGGTCACACTGATTTAATATTTTAAAAACAGTTTTCCTCAATTTTAATTACTCAACAAAATTTCAGAGAAATAATAGAAATGTAGGGCTGGAAGGTACCTGAAGAGGTCATCTCATCCATTTCCCCCACTGAGTTAGGACCAAGTATTCCTAGACCATCCCTGACGGGTGTTTCTCTAACCTGTTCTTAAAAATCTTCAGTGATGAGGATTCCACAACCTCCTTCGGTAATCTATTCCAGAATTAGGTATAGCAATAGTTAGAAAGTTTTCCGTAGTATCTAAACTAAATCTTCCTTGTTGAAAACTAAGCCTTTTCCTACCCTCAGTGGACATGGAGAATGAGCGATCACCAATATCACCAAAATTGATCCGATTTCACACACAAAAAATCAGTTTAGTCAAAAATGGCATTTTCTGATTGAAAAATGCTTTGATGAAAATTTTTCATCCGACTCTGTGTTAAAGCATGGAGTGAAATTCACACCTGTGCAGCACGAGACCCATAGTAGTCTAAATTACTAGCATTACAGGTAATCAATGTGCCACATATTAAACGGATTACAACTGGATACCTGTTATCTCTCACAATGTAGTTGTGAATGGAAAACCATCACTGGGTATTTCTAGGGAGCTCCATCAGAGATTGGTTCAAGGCCCAGGGTTATTCAGCATTTTTATCAGGGATCTGGGAGAAAAGTTTGCTGATGATGCAAAGATCGGTTGGGTAGTAAATAATGATGAGAACAGGTCACTGATAAGGTGTGATCTGGATCAGCTGGTAAGTGGAGCATAAACATTTGCATGTTTATACGGTGAAATGTGAGGTCAGGCATCTAAGGGAAAAGACGATAGCTCACACTTACAGGATGGGAGACTCTATTGTGGAAGGTAGCGACTCTGAAAAGGACGTAAGGGCAGGGCGGATCATCAACTGACCATAACCTTCTGGTGCAATGTTGTGGTGGCTGACATGATCCTTGTAGGTAGAAAAGCTGCAATACATAAGAACATAAAAACCTAAAAATGGTCATACTGGGTCAGACTAAAGGTCCATCCAGCCCAGTATCATGTCTACCGACAGTGGCCAATGCCTGGTGTCCCGGAGTGAGTGAACCTAACAGGTAATGATCAAGTGATTTCTCTTCTGGCATCCTTTACTCCCCCCACCCCCTGAGAAACAGAGGCTAGGGGGTACATTTCTTGCCCATCCTGGCTAATAATCGTTAATGGATTTAATCTCCATTAATTTATCCAGTTCTCCTTTAAACCCTGTTATAGTTCTAGCCTTCACAATGTCCTCAGGCAAGAAGTTCCACAGGTTGACTTTGTGCTGTGTGAAGAACTTCCTTTTATTTTTTTAAAACCTGCTGCCCATTATTTTCATTTGGTGGCCCCTAGTTCTTGTATTATGGGAAGGAGTCAATAAATTTTCCTTATTCAATTTCTCCACACTGTTAAATATAGCTTCCATGTGTATGTCACCCTGCATGGTTGTCCCGGTCGCTTAGATTTATAATCTCTCACACTTATCCAGCTGTAACAACTAAGCTGTGAACTCTGCCCGGCGGAAATAGAGTAACAGGGCGCCACCTATGCCTATGTTAAGTGCACCTGCCTGGCTTGCGACTAATCTGCCTAGTAACAGGACCCTCTTTGCATAGGCCTAATCAGGCACCGAGGGTGTTTTTTCCCTTAGCCTATTTTTTTTGAGTATTGGCGCCAAAAGTTCCAGAGGCGTTCCGCCTGATCAACCCGGACAACACCTCTCCGCTCCCGTATCTCTCCCTGAGCGCATAGTGATTGCCGGTCGAGTTCAGAATGCTCTTTGCGTGTCTTATTTTCATAAGTGTTTATTTTAGAATTTTAAGCGTTATCTGTGTGTCCCCTTGTTGTAGTTTTTTACCTCAGGAATTGAACTGTTACTTGTGTCCCTCATTTCTTTCAGGGTTTACCTCAAGGTTTGAATTGTTACGCACGTGTCCTTCCGCTGTATAATTTTACCTCAGAATTTGAAAAGCCACTCGTGTCTCTCATGCTGTAAAGTTTTCTCATGTAAATAGTTGTGTCCCCTGACAGTAGTACTAAGGTTTTTCCCTGTTGTAAATATTATACTATGCAAATCAATCAAAAGAAAACTGTTTATATTAATAGCCACCTGTTTAATAGAATTGTTCAATAGTTAATGGCTGTAATTAGTCTTTAAATCCACCCACTGCCCTGTCCCTTAATAAATAAACAAGTTGTTAGTTTGCCATCAGCGTCCCTATGATTCCTTCCAAAAATCCTCATCGAACCATTGACATTTACATACACCACTCATGATTTTATACACCTCTATCATATACCCCATTAGTCTTCTCCTTTCCAAGCTGAAAAGTCCTAGCCTCTTTAATCTCTCCTCATATGGGACCTGTTCCAAACCCCTAATCATTTTAGTTGCCCTTCTCTGATCCTTTTCCAATGCCAGTATATCTTTTTTGAAATGAGGAGACCACATGTGTGTGCAGTTTTCAAGATGTGGACACACCATGGATTTATGTAAGGGCAGTAAGATATTCTCCGTCTTATTCTCTATCCCTTTTTTAATTATTCCTAACATCCCATTTGCTTTTTTGACTGCTGCTGCACACTGCTTGGATGTCTTTAGGGAACTATCCACGATGACTCCAAGATCTTTTTCTGATTAGTTGTAGCAATATTAGCCCCCATCATATTGTATATATAGTTGGGGTTATTTTTTCCAATGTGCATTACTTTCATTTATCCACATTAAATTTCATTGCCATTTTGTTGCCCAATCACTTAGCTTTGTGAGATCTTTTTGAAGTCCTTCACAGTCTGATTTGGTTTTAAGTATCTTGAGCAGTTTAGTATCATCTGCAAACTTTGTCACCTCACTGTTTAACCCTTTCTCCAGATCTTTATGGATAAGTTGAATAGGATTGGTCCTAAGACTGACCCTTAAGGTACACCACTAGTTACCCCTCTCCATTTTGAAAATGTACCATTTATTCCTACCCTTTGTTCCCTGTCTTTTAACCAGTTCTCAATCCTTGAAAGGATCTTCCCTCTTATCCCATGATAACTAAATTTACATAAGAGCCTTTGGTGAGGGACCTTGTCAAAGGCTTTCTGGAAATCTAAGTACATTTTGTCTACTGGATCCCCCTTGTCCACATGTTTGTTGACCCCTTCAAAGAACTCTAATAGATTAGTAAGACATGATTTTCCTTTACAGAAATCATGTTGGCTTTTGGCCAACAATTTATGTTCTTCCAAGTGCCTGACAATTTTATTCTTTACTATTGTTTCAATTAATTCTCCCAGTACTGACGTTAGACTTACCAGTCTCTAATTGCCGGGATCACCGCTAGGGCCCTTTTGGGTACAGTCATTGGGTACAGTCATTGGGTACAGAAGCTGGTTTAAAGGACAGGTTACAGACCATAGTTAATAGTTCCGCAATACGGAGGTGGAGTAGGGAGTTTATTTTACTTCTGCGGTTGGTCTTGATGAGACTAACACCAGAACGCCGTGTGCGGTTCTGGCAGTCACATTTTAAAAAGCATGTTGAGAAATCAGAGAGGGTTCAGAGAAAAGCCACAAAAATAATTTGTGGAGCGGGAAGCCTGGCTTGCAATGAGAGACGTAAGGAATTAAGCTGAAAAGCTGGTCTCTTCCTCCAACAGAAGTGGGTCCAGTAAAGATATTCCCTCCCCAACCTTGTCTCCCTCCAAAGAAATCCAGTCTATTTAGCTTATGCAAGAGAAGGGTAAAAGGTGCCAGGATGGTCTTTAAGCACCAACAGGAGAAGAAGTTTTCAAGGAGTAGAGGGCTGTTTGATCTAGCAGACAAAGATATAACCAGATCTAGTGGCAGAAGCTGAAGCTGGATAAATTCTGACTAGCAATCAGGCCTACGTTTCTATGAGAGGGTAGCTCACCACTGGAAGACGCCACTGGAATTTTAAAATTATCTGACTGGTGCTATGCAGGAATTCAGACAAGAAGTATGTGTAACCCACACAACTTCTGGGCATGGTGTTTCATCCCATCTGAGGGACAGCTGGCGTTTAGCTCATGTTCTATAGGCTTATGCGCTAAACTCTAAAGGTCCCTGGTTTGCTCCCACTTGCCGATGACTGGGGTCTGTGGGTGTTGCACTTGTACCTAGACTTTGTGCTGTTCCTCTTCACAGAGATGAGTATCACCCCCCTGGGATCAGAGGTGGTGCCATACACACGGAGAACAGACCATCCAATAAAAAGGGTCTGTTTTTCCCCTACTCGCTTCTCAGAGCAGAGCTCATGAAAGCAAGATGAGTTCTTCAAGATACAGGCTTATGTTCAAAGAGAGCTAAGACTCCTGCTGCGGGTGGGTCAGTGGCACATGCTTTGCTTTCAAGTCACAGCATGAGCGGATGAGTATATTCTTATTATGTATAATCTGTATTACCCTACTGTCTAGGAGCCTCAGTCATGGTCTAGGGCACCATTGTGGTAGGCTCTATACCTATGCACTGGCCACTGTGGGAAGACAGGATACTGGACTAGATGGACCCTTGGTCTGACCTGGTCTGGCCGTTTTTACATTCTAGAACACAAAGGTGATCCCAGGACACTGACAATTTAAAGAAAGGCTCCTGATCCCATTCAGAAGCAAAACACAAAACGCAAAAGGCTCACCACAGCCATTGATCTCACCTGGCTAAGGCACGCATGTACATCTCCCTTGGAGGTTCCTCTCGTCAGGCTGAATCACCGATCTGCCAGGCCTCACAATGCAGGAGTATTTAATTCATCCTTATTAAACCCCAAGAGATACTGAGCCGCACCCAATGGGATTCCATTGCCTTTTACTGGAGCCTTTGAAAATTGGCGAATCATGCATCTGTTCATTTGGTTCTCTCTCCAGGGTAAAGCTACGAGGCTAGATTCATGGATTCACACTGCGGCAGAAACCCAGGGGGCACTAGCTTGCTGGGGCTTCAACCACTGTGCCAGCTGCCGTGCACCAGCGATCCTCTAATATGCCCATTGCTCTGGGGACCTTCTCACCACGTGTCTCTGGATGGTATTAGCAAAGCATGACACATGTGTAGCCATATTCCGTTGTGCAATGATCCCACCTGATCTCAGCTTCTCAAGGGACAGGCTTGGGTGGGAGACTCAGGGATCCTATGGGCGTGTGGGAGGTGAGACTGTCTGTACAGTAAATACCCCCTTTCCCTATCTATCTAGCCACAGACGTTTGGCTTTTAAGGGAGCAGGAGGGTCATCTCGCCTGACAGCAAGGGACATTTCATAGAATCATAGACTATCAGGGTTGGAAGAGACCTCAGGAGGTATCTAGTCCAACCCCTGCTCCAAGCAGGACCAATCCCCAACTAAATCATCCCAGACAGGGCTTTGTCAAGCCTGACTTTAAAAACCTCTAAGGAAGGTGATTCCACCACCTCCCTAGGTAACCCATTCCAGTGCTTCACCACCCTCCTAGGGAAACAGTTTTTCCTAATATCCAACATAGACCTCCCCCACTGCAACTTGAGACCATTACTCCTTGTTCTGTCATCTGCCACAACTGAGAACAGTTGAGTATCACAGCTAGACACAGCTCCAAGAAGAGCAACAGAAGTCCATGCGGCGCCTCTCGTGGGATGCTAAGACCGTAAGCACTTTGAGGCTTTTTTTTCTCAAGTATGTGTACGGCACTGTCACAGGGCGGCTGGTCCTTGAAGGGGAAATGGGCCTTAGGCCACCTCCACAGGATCAGCTCACCTCCCGAGATGGGCAGATGAGGTTGGTCATGTGACTAACTATGCAAGGCCCGGCCTAGGGATAGACGGGAGATGTCTGATGGAGAGCGAGGGGTTGACTCTAGCTCTGTGGGGCTGAGAGTGCTTGGCAGGGCAGAAGCCCTGGGGAGCTGCAGCTAGAAGCTGCTGCATGTGTGGGCTGCGGAGGATAAACGTAGTTCGAACCAAACCCAGCTCCGGGAAAAAGGACTGGGGAGGTGGGGGCTCCTAGCTTAAGGGGAGAGAAAGACTGACCCGGGGTTGGGGCCTGGAGGATCAGTGTGTGGGAACTAAATAAATTGGATGCTCAGAGATGGAGAGTTTTAATTACCATTGGTCTGTGATGTGCAGTTCTTAAGGGGCCCTGAGCTGACGGGGAAACTGAGGCAAGGCACGGCAGAACCATCCTGGCCAGGATGGGTTGCTCGGGAGGAGGCTGTCTCTGTTGCGGATACGTAGCACAACCAGACCCTGATAAGGGCCTCTGGGGCCTACTGAAATGCAAACACTGTCACGTCCTTTGCACGGAACCAGTATGAGTTCAGCTGTTCCTGAATTATCCGCCTCCCCCGCCATCACCAGAAAAAATCTGAGACTGATATTTTGCTAATAGAAACCTTTAATAATATTTTGCCGATGAAAGCCCCTCAAAACTCAACTCTGGCTGCACTCTTGTCATTAAAAACCTTCACCAAAAAACAAACCATCTTGATGCCACCCCTGGAAAATTCCAGGCAAATGGCTCCTGTTTCTGGCAACATGAATACAGATGATCACTATGGAAACTGTTCTGAGACCTAGGGCTGGTCTTCACTACCCCCCGGATCGGCGGGTAGCGATCCATCTTTTGGCAATCTATTTCTCGTATTTCATGGAGACTTGAGAAATCCATCTTCCGCGGTGCCCCCGTCGACTCCGGAACTCCAGCTTGCCGGGAGGCAAAAGCTGGAGTTGACGGGGGAGCACGCCCTGACTACCGGCGCCTTGAGGACGGACGGTAAGTCGGCTGCAGATACGCAAACTTCAGCTACAGGACTCACGTAGCTGAAATTGCGTATCTGCAGTCTATCCCCCCGCGTAGTGGGGACCAGACCCCAAACTAGAGCAGTTTAAACAAGCTGTTAGATACACTGTAGGGAACGATTCTGCATGGCTCTGTATTCCAAATATAATGTATATTATGCAGATAATTATTACTTATTCTTTGTATTTCCGCAATGACTAGAGATCAGGGCCTGGTTATGCTGGGTACTTTACAGACACAGTATAGGGTGACCAGGTATCCCAGTTTTATAGGCACAGATCTGATTTTTGAATTGTTTTTCTTATATAGGTTTCTATTACTCCCCACTCCCTGTCCCAATTTTTCACACTTGCAGTCTAGTCACCCTAACACAGTATGAAATATATGCTTCAAAGAATTTGCAGTCTAGATAGCCGAGAGAGACAAAGGGTGGAAAGGGGAAACTGAGGCATAGAAAGGGTGTGTGTGGGGAGTGATGTGCCTAAGTTCACACAGCAAATTAGAGAGCACAGATCTCTTGACACACAGTCTTGTGCTGTGACCATTAGATGAAACTCCCTCTCTTTATGAGCCAGATTTTGCTATGCTCACTTGTGTTGAGATGTTCCTCATTGCTGAACAGACCCGGTGAACGACTGATCACACTCCTTAGATTGGATCCTTCTTGGGGCCAAATACCTTCAGCACTGCGTCCTTCACCTGTCTTGTCCTCATGCTGTAAATGACCGGGTTGAGCATGGGGGGAAGGGTAAGGTAGAGATCGGCTAGCAGAACCTGAGTCCAGGGAGCCACCCCCTGGCCAAAGCTCTGTGTGTAGATGGAGATCATCCCCGGGAGGTAATAGAGCAGCATCACACAGAGGTGGGATCCGCAGGTGCCGATGGCCTTGAGACGTGCTTCCTTCTCGGAGAGCCGAAGGACGGCTCGAAGAATCATCCCGTAAGAAATGGAGATGAAGGCTGTGTCACTTCCGACTATGAGCGTGGACCCAACCACGCAGTACTGACGGCTGGCTTGGGGATCTGCGCAGGCCAACTTCACCACAGCCATCAGCTCGCAGTAAGAATGGGAAATCACGTTGGAGCTGCAGTAGGGTAAGCCCTTCACCATCCAGGTGACGGGAGTCAAGACAAGGGCAGCTCTCAGTAGAATGGCCAAGCCTATGTAAGTCACCTTTTGGTGTGTTAAGATGGCCTGGTACCTCAGAGGGTAGCAGATGGCGACGTATCTGTCAAAGGCCATCGCCAAGAGCACCCCTGATTCCGCAGCGGTGATGGAATGGACAAAGAACATCTGCGTGAAACAAGCATCGAAAGCGATCTCCACCGAGTTCAGCCAGAATATGCCGAGCATCTTGGGAATGATGGAACTAACCATGACTAAATCGATGACCGCGAGCATGCACAGGAAATAGTACATGGGCTCATGGAGGGTCGGATCAAACCTGACAATAAGCAGAATCATGCTGTTTCCTAGCAACGTAACAATGTACATGGAGCAGAAAGGGATTCCCATCCAGACATGGGAAGCTTCCAACCCCGGGATGCCCATTAGGCTGAAAGATGATGAGCTGGAGTAGGTGTGGTTGGAAGGAGCCAAGGTCATTTTGAAGAAGTTTGTTTTCTAGGATTAAAAGAGAAAAGAAACTTAATTATTGTTTAAATGTCATGAAATGTTTCAACTAGAACTGCTGGGAAGACAGATTTTCCATCCTGACAGAAAGTTTGAGATTTCGATTCCTTTTTTCGTTCCAAATCAAGATAAAAAGCCAAAATTTTTAATTTTTCTCATGAAATGAAATTTTAAAAAGAAATTCATTGTAGGCCAATCAAAATGTTTCATTTCTATACATCTGAAATGTTGCATTTACACTTTTTACCCATAAGAACGGCTGTACTGGGTCAGATCAAAGGTCCATCTACCAGTATCCTGTCTTCCGACAGTGGCCAATACCAGATGCCCCAGAGGGAATTAACAGAACAGGGAATCATCAAGTGATCCACCCCTGTCGCCCACTCCCAGATCCTGGCAAAAAGCTTTTCAATTTTTAAAAATGATTTTTATACAAACTGAAGTAAATTTTGGAAAAAAAAGTTGTTCTGAAATGATAATTTCAAATGCTTCATTCCAAAAGGGTCAAACTGATTTAATATTTTAAAAACAGTTTTCCTCAATTTTAATTACTCAACAAAATTTCAGAGAAATAATAGAAATGTAGGGCTGGAAGGAACCTGAAGAGGTCATCTCATCCATTTCCCCCACTGATTTAGAACCAAGTATTCCTAGACCATCCCTGACGGGTGTTTCTATAACCTGTTCTTAAAAATCTTCAGTGATGAGGATTCCACAACCTCCTTCGGTAATCTATTCCAGAATTAGGTATAGCTATAGTTAGAAAGTTTTCTGTAGTATCTAAACTAAATCTTCCTTGTTGAAAACTAAGCCTTTTCCTACCCTCAGTGGACATGGAGAATGAGCGATCACCAATATCACCAAAATTGATCCGATTTCACACACAAAAAATCAGTTTAGTCAAAAATGGCATTTTCTAATGGAAAACTGCTTTGATGAAAATTTTTCATCCAATTCTGTGTTAAAGCATGGAGTGAAATTCACACCTGTGCAGCACGAGACCCATAGTAGTCTAAATTACTAGCATTACAGGTAATCAATGTGCCACATATTAAACGGATTACAACTGGCTACCTGTTGTCTCTCACAATGTAGCTGTGAATGGAAAACCATCACTGGGTATTTCTAGGGAGCTCCATCAGAGATTGGTCCTTGGCCCAGGGTTATTCAGCATTTTTATCAGGGATCTGGGAGAAAAGTTTGCTGATGATGCAAAGATCGGTTGGGTAGTAAATAATGATGAGAACAGCTCATTGATATGGCGTGATCTGGATCACCTGGTAAGTTGAGCATAAAGATTTGCCTGTTCATACGGTGAAATGTGAGGTCAGGCATCTAAGGGAAAAGACGATAGCTCACACTTACAGGATAGGAGACTTTATTGTGGAAGGTAGCGACTCTGAAAAGGACGTAGGGGCAGGGCGGATCATCAACTGACCATAAACTTCTGGTGCAATGTTGCGGTGGCTGACATGATCCTTGTAGGTACACAAGCTGGAATACATAAGAACATAAAAACCTAAGAATGGTCATACTGGGTCAGACCAAACGTCCATCCAGCCCAGTATCCTGTCTACCGACAGTGGCCGGTTGTAACAACTAAGCTGTGAACTCCTGTTTGCTTTTTTGACTGCCACTGCACACTGCTTGTATGTCTTTAGGGAACTATCCACGATGACTCCAAGATCTTTTTCTGATTAGTTGTAGCTAAATTAGCCCCAATCATATTGTATATATAATTGGGGTTATTTTTTCCAATGTGCATTACTTTACATTTATCCACATAAAATTTAATCGCCATTTTGTTGCCCAATCACTTAGTTTTGTGAGATCTTTTTGAAGTTCTTCACAGTCTGCTTTGGTTTTAACTATCTTGAGCAGTTTAGTATCATCTGCAAGCTTTGCCACCTCACTGTTTACCCCTTTCTCCAGATCTTTATGAATAAGTTGAATAGGATTGGTCCTAAGATTGACCCTTAGGGAACACCACTAGTTACCCCTCTCCATTTTGAAAATGTACCATTTATTCCTACCCTTGTTCCCTGTCTTTTAACCAGTTCTCAGTCCTTGAAAGGATCTTCCCTCTTATGCCATGACAGCTAAGTTTACAAAAGAGCCTTTGGTGAGGGACCTTTTCAAAGGCTTTCTGGAAATCTAAGTACACTATGTACACTGGATCCCCCTTGTCCACATGTTTGTTGACCCTTTCAAAGAACTCTAATAGATTAGTAAGACATGATTTCCCTTTACAGAAATCACTTGGTTTTTGCCCAACAATTTATGTTTTTCCATGTCCGGACAATTTTATTCTTTACTATTGTTTCAACTAATTCTCCCAGTACTGATGTTAGATTTACCAGTCTCTAATTGCCGAGATCACCTCTAGGGCCCTTTAGAAATATTGGCGTTACATTAGCTATCTTCCAGTCACTGGGTACAGAAGCTGGTTTAAAGGACAGGTTACAGACCATAGTTAATACTTCCGCAATATGGAGGTGGAGTAGGGAGTTGATTTTACTTCTGTGGTTGGTCTTGATGAGACTCACACCAGAACACTATGTATGGTTCTGGCAGCCACATTTTAAAAAGCATGTTGACAAATGAGAGAAGGTTCAGGGAAAAGCCACAGAAATAATTTGAGGAGCGGGAAGCCTGGCTTGCAATGAGAAATGTAATGAATTAAGCTCAAAAGCTTGTCTCTTCCACCAACAGAAGTGGGTCCAGTAAAGATATTCCCTCCCCCATCTTGTCTCCCTTCAAAGGAATTCAGTATTTAGCTTATGAAAGAGAAGGTTAAGAGGTGCCAGGATGGTCTATAAGCACCAACAGGAGAAGAAGTTTTCAAGGAGTAGAGGGCTGTTTGATCTAGCAGACAAAGGTATAACAAGGTCCAGGGGCAGAAGCTGAAGCTGGATAAATTCTGACTAACAATCAGGCCCACATTTCTATGAGAGGGTAGCTCACCACTGGAACACATCACTGGAATTTTAAAAAGTGCCATTTTAGAATTCTCTGACTGGTGCTATGCAGGAATTCAGACAAGAAGCATATGTAACCCACACAACTTCTGGGCATGGTGTTTCATCCCATCTCAGGGACAGCTGGCGTTTAGCTCATGAGGTAGAGGCTCATGCCCTAAACTCTAAAGGTCCCTGGTTTGATCCCATTTGCCGATGACTGGGGTCTGTGGGTGTTGCACTTGTACCTAGTCTTTGTGCTGCTCCTCTTCACAGAGGTGAGTATCACCACCTGGGATCAGAGGTGGTGCCATACACATGGGGAACGGACCAACCAATAAAAAGGGTCTGTTTTCCCCCTACTTGCTTCTCAGAGCAGAGCTCATGAAAGTAAGATGAGTTCTTCAAGATACAGGCTTATGTTCAAAGCGAGCTAAGACTCCTGCTGTGGATGGGTCAGTGGCACATGCTCTGCTTTCAAGGCACAGCATGAGCGGATGAGTATATTCTTAGTATGTATCATCTGTATTACCCTACTGTCTACGAGCCTCAGTCATAGTCTTGGGCACCATTGTGGTAGGCTCTATACGTACGCACTGGCCACTGTGGGAAGACAGGATACTGGACTGGATGGACCCTTGGTCTTATCTGATCTGGCCGTTTTTACATTCTAGAACACAAAGATGGTCCCAGGACACTCACAATTTAAGGAAAGGCTCCTGATCCCATTCAGAAGCAAAACGCTCACCACAGCCATTGATCTCACCTGGTTCCAGCACGCATGTACCTCTCCCTTGGAAGTTCCTCTGGTCACGCTGAGTCTGTGTGAATCTCCGATGTGCCAGGCCTCGCAATGCAGGAATATTTAATTCATCCATATTAAACCCCAGGAGATACTAAGCCATACCCAATGGGATTCCATTGCCTTTTATGGGAGCCTTTGAAAATTGGCGAGACACGTGTATGTTCCTTTGGTTCTCTCTCCAGGGTAAAGTTACAAGGCTAGATTCATGGGTTCACACTGCGGCAGACACCCAGGGGGCACTAGCTTGCTGGGGATTCAACCACTGTGCAAACTGTCGTGCGGCAGCGATCCTCTAATATTCTCATTGCTCTGGGGACCTTCTCACCATGTGTCTCTGGATGGTATTAGCAAAGCGTGACACGTTTGTATCCATATCTCCTTGTACAATGATCCCACATAATCTCAGCTTCACAAGGGACAGTCTTGGATGGGAGACCCAGGGAGATTATGGGCATGTGGGAGGTGAGGCTGGCTGTACAGTAAATCCCCCCTTCCCTAACTATCTAGCCACAGACGTGTGGCTTTTAAGGGAGTAGGAGGATCATCTTGCCTGACCTCAAGGGACATTTCATAGAATCATAGAATATCAGGGTTGGAAGGGACCTCAGGAGTCCAACCCCTGCTCAAAGCTGGACCAATCCCCAACTAAATCATCTCAGCCAGGGCTTTGGCGAGCCTGACCTTAAAAACCTCTAAGGAAGGTGTGGCGGGTCCGATCCCACAGCGCCCCCTGACGGCTGGGGCTAGGCGTGGCAGCGGACCTCCGCCCGTCTCTGACCCCCCCCTCAAGGGCAAGGGGGGGGCAGCGTGGCCCAATGGCCGGAGTCAATACAATTGCTTCCCGCTCTCGGGGTAGCGTGGCCCAGTGGCCAGAGTCAATACAATTGCTTCCCGCCCTCGGGGTAGCGTGGCCCAGTGGCCAGAGTCAATACAATTGCTTCCCGCTCTCGGGGTAGCGTGGCCCAGTGGCCAGAGTCAATACAATTGCTTCCCACTCTCGGGGTAGCGTGGCCTAATGGCCGTAGGGGTAGGGGGACCCGGGCCCACCCACTCCACCGGGTCCCGACCCAGGGCTCGCCTATCAGCAGGGCTGGTCTCGCCCCCAAGCTCGGCGGGGATCCGCCCGCAACACGCCGAGCTAGTCTGTCCCTTTAAAAGTCCCCTGGGTCACTTCCTACCCTGCCGTCAGTGTCCGGGGGTCCGTCCAAGTGATCTCCCTCCGGGCTCCCTCCGGGCCCATGGCAGATGGGTCCTCCAGCGGCGTTACAGCTAGGCTGTCTTCTGGGTCCCTGGATGTTGGCTGTTCCTCCTCAGGAGCTGGTACCACACGTCCTTCCCCTCTGGTGGTCAGCCCCAACTGAGCAACTCTGCAGGCTTTTATGCTGGGTCTCCAGCTGGAGCATGCCCAGCAGAGCTTCCGGGGCGTGGCTTCCTCTGCCCAGAGAGAAGGGTTAACCCTTGCTGTACCGGTGCGGGGCCGCTCAGCCCCGTCACACAAGGAGATTCCACCACCTCCCTAGGTAACCCATTCCAGTGCTTCACCACCCTCCTGGTGAAAAAGTTTTTCCTAATATCCAACCTTGACCTCCCCCACTACAGCTTGAGACCATCGCTCCTTGTTCTGTCATCTGCCACGACTGAGAGCAGTTGGGTATCACAGCTAGACACAGCTCCAAGAAGAGCAACAGAAGTCCATGCGGCGCCTCTCGTGGGATGCTAAGACTGTAAGCCACTTTGAGGCTTTTTCTTCTCAAGTATGTGTACGGCACTGTCACAGGGCGGCTGGTCCTTGAAGGGGAAATGGGCCTTAGGCCACCTCCACAGGATCAGCTCACCTCCGCAGGTGGGCAGATGATGTTGGTCATGTGACTAACTATGCAAGGCCCGGCCCAGGGATAGACGGGAGATGTCTGATGGAGAGCGAGGGGTTGATTCTAGCTCTGTGGGGCTGAGGGTGCTTGGCAGGGGGGAAGCCCTGGGGAGCTGCAGCTGGAAGCTGCTGCATGTGTGGGCTGCGGAGGATAAACGTAGTTCGAACCGAACGCAGCTCTGGGAAAAAGGACTGGGGAGGTGGGGGCTCCTAGCTTAAGGGGAGAGAAAGACTGACCCGGAGTTGGGGCCTGGAGGATCAGTGTGTGGGAACTAAATAAATTGGATGCTCAGAGAGGGAGAGTTTTAATTACCATTGGTCTGTGATGTGCAGTTCTTAAGGGGCCCTGAGCTGATGGGGAAACTGAGGCAGGAGCGGGTGCTCAGGAGGAGGCTGTCTCTGTTGCCGATACGTAGCACAACCGGACCCTGATCAGGGCCTCTAGGGCCTACTGAAATGCAATCTGTGACAGAGTAGGAATACTGTGCCTCAGTTTCCCCTATGCATTTTGCAAAGCAGAGAGAGAGGATAAACTGTCTTGGGGCCTGCCCTTCCCCCTACCTGAAAGGGTTGGCTGGAAGTGTTGAATAACAAAGAGGATGGCTGAACCTGTTGGAGGGAGGGCAGGTGACCTGACCTGGCTGAGCCGGGGGGGGGGGGGGGAGGAGGGGCTGGAGAGAGTGAGTTTCAGTTTGGAGTCTGAAGCTACTGGAGTCAGGCAGGGAAGGCAGAGGAGGTATCTTGCTCTCTGGCCTCCAAAATGGATCCAGCTGAGGGCTTCCGCACGCTGTATGGTCTGGGTTAGACCAGATAGAGGTCATCGAATAAACCTGTGTTTTACTGGCTGGTTAAGAGTCACGTCTGACTGTGGATTTGGGGTGCTGAATCCACGGGCTCCCTAAGGACCCCACCCGGGCGGGTTCGCTGTGGGAAGCACATGGAGAGGCAGAAGGTGCTGAATGCTCTGAGATCAGACCCAGAAAGGTTGAAGTGGGTACCCGTGAAGCTCCTAGCCTGGGAAACAGGCTGTGTACAGAGAAGGGACACTTCCCGAGAAGTCCTGTATGGCTTCATAGGGAGCAAGTTCAGGACCATTGCCCAGGCACTCCGTGACACAAACACTGTCACATCCTTTCCACACTGTCACATCCTTTCTTGTGTCTAGTGGAGACATGAGAAATCGATCACCCGTGGTGCCCCTGTCAACTCCGGAACTCCAGCTTGCCGGGAGGCACAAGCTGGAGTTGACGGGGGAGCGCGCCACTGACTACCCCGCTGTGAGGATGGACGGTAAGTTGGCTGCAGATACGCAGTTGCGTATCTGCAGTCTATCCCCCCCCGCATAGTGGGGACCAGACCCCAAATTAGAGCAGTTTAAACAAGCTGTTAGATACACTGTAGGGAACGATTCTGCATGACTCTGTATTCCAAATATAATTTATATTATGCAGATAATTATTACTTATTCTTTGTATTGCCGCAATGACTAGAGATCAGGGCCTGGTTATGCTGGGTACTTTACAGACACAGTATAGGGTGACCAGGTATCCCAGTTTTATAGGCACAGATCTGATTTTTGGATCTTTTTCTTATATAGGTTTCTATTACTCCCCACTCCCTGTCCCAATTTTTCACACTTGCTGTCTGGTCACCCTAACACAGTATAACATATATGCTTCAAAGAATTTACAGTCTAGATAGCCGAGACAGACAAAGGGTAGAGAGAGGAAACTGAGGCATAGAAAGGGTGTGTGTGGGGAGTCATGTGCCTAAGTTCACACAGCAAATTAGAGAGCACAGATCTCTTGACACCCAGTCTTGTGCTGTGACCATTAGATGAAACTCCCTCTTATTATAGCCAGATTTTGCTATGCTCACTTGTGTTGAGATGTTCCTTCCTTCTCCAGTAGTCCTAGAGATTTCACGGTGACTATTCTGCCTGAGTGAGGCTGGCAGAATCTCCTCCTTGCTGAACAGACCCGGTGAACGACTGATCACACTCCTTAGATTGTATCCTTCTTGGGGCCAAATACCTTCAGCACTGCGTCCCTCACCTGCTTTGTCCTCATGCTGTAAATGACCGGGTTGAGCATGGGGGGAAGGGTGAGGTAGAGATCGGCTAGCAGAACCTGACTCCAGAGAGCCACCCCCTGGCCAAAGCTCTGTGTGTATATAGAGACCATCCCTGGGAGGTAATAGAGCAACATCACACAGAGGTGGGATCCGCAGGTGCCGATGGCCTTGAGGCGCGCCTCCTTCTCGGTGAGCCGCAGGACGGCTCGAAGAATCATCCCGTAAGAAACAGAGATGAAGGCCGTGTCAGTCCCGACTATGAGCGTGGACCCAACCACGCAGTACTGACGACAGGCTCGGGGATCTGCGCAGGCCAGGTTCACCACAGCCATCTGCTCGCAATACGAATGGGCAATAATGTTGGAGCCGCAGTAGGGTAAGCGCTTCACCATCCAGGTGACGGGAATCAAGACAAGGGCAGCTCTCAGCAGAATGGCCAGGCATATCTGTGTCACCTTTTGGCGTGTTAAGATGGCCTGGTACCTCAGAGGGTAGCAGATGGCGACGTATCTGTCAAAGGCCATCGCCAAGAGCACCCCTGATTCTGCAATGGTGATGGAATGGACGAAGAACATCTGCGTGAAACAGGCATCGAAAGCGATCTCCACCGAGTTCAGCCAAAATATGCCGAGCATCTTGGGAACGACGGAAGTAACCATGACCAAATCGATGACCGCGAGCATGCACAGGAAATAGTACATGGGCTCATGGAGGGTCGGATCGAATCTGACAATAAGCAGAATCATGCTGTTTCCTAGCAACGTAACGATGTACATGGAGCAGAAAGGGATTCCCATCCAGACATGGGAAGCTTCCAACCCCGGGATGCCCATTAGGCTGAAAGATGATGAGCTGGAGTAGGTGTGGTTGGAAGGAGCCAAGGTCATTTTGAAGAAGTTTGTTTTCTAGGAATAAAAAGAGAAAAGAAACTTAATTATTGTTTAAATGTCATGAAATGTTTCAACTAGAACTGCTGGGAAGACAGATTTTCCATCCTGACAGAAAGTTTGAGATTTTGATTCCTCTTTTCGTTCCAAATCAAGATAAAAAGCCAATTTTTTAAATTTTTCTCATGAAATGAAATTTTAAAAAGAAATTCATTGTAGGCCAATCAAAATGTTTCATTTCTATACATCTGAAATGTTGCGTTTACACTTTTACCCATAAGAACGGCTGTACTGGGTCAGATCAAAGGTCCATCTACCAGTATCCTGTCTTCGGACAGTGGCCAATACCAGATGCCCCAGAGGGAATGAACAGAACAGGGAATCATCAAGTGATCCACCCCTGTTACCCACTCCCAGATTCTGGCAAAAAGCTTTTCAATTTTTAAAAATGATTTTTATACAAACTGAAGTAAATTTTGGAAAAAAAAGTTGTTCTGAAATGACAATTTCAAATGCTTCATTCCAAAAGGGTCACACTGATTTAATATTTTAAAAACAGTTTTCCTCAATTTTAATTACTCAACAAAATTTCAGAGAAATAATAGAAATGTAGGGCTGGAAGGTACCTGAAGAGGTCATCTCGTCCATTTCCCCCACTGAGTTAGGACCAAGTATTCCTAGACCATCCCTGACGGGTGTTTCTCTAACCTGTTCTCAAAAATCTTCAGTGATGAGGATTCCACAACCTCCTTCGGTAATCTATTCTGGAATTAGGTATAGCTATAGTTAGAAAGTTTTCCCTAGTATCTAAACTAAATCTTCCTTGTTGAAAACTAAGCCTTTTCCTACCCTCAGTGGACATGGAGAACGAGCGATCACCAATATCACCAAAATTGATCTGATTTCACACACAAAAAAATCAGTTTAGTCAAAAATGGCATTTTCTGATGGAAAACTGCTTTGATGAAAATTTTTCATCCGACTCTGTGTTAAAGCATGGAGTGAAATTCACACCTGTGCAGCATGAGACCCATAGTAGTCTAAATTACTAGCATTACAGATAATCAATGTGCCACATATTAAACGGATTACAACTGGCTACCTGTTGTCTCTCACAATGTAGCTGTGAATGGAAAACCATCACTGGGTATTTCTAGGGAGCTCCATCAGAGATTGGTTCTTGGCCCAGGGTTATTCAGCATTTTATTCAGGGATCTGGGAGAAAAGTTTGCTGATGATGCAAAGATCGGTTGGGTAGTAAATAATGATGAGAACAGGTCACTGATATGGCGATCTGGATCAGCTGGTAAGTGGAGCATAAACATTTGCATGTTCATACGGTGAAATGTGATGTCAGGCATCTAAGGGAAAAGACGATAGCTCACACTTACAGGATGGGAGACTCTATTGTGGAAGGTAGCGACTCTGAAAAGGACGTAGGGGCAGGGCGGATCATCAACTGACCATAAACTTCTGGTGCAATGTTGTGGTGGCTGACGTGATCCTTGTAGGTAGAAAAGTTGGAATACATAAGAACATAAAAACCTAAAAATGGTCATACTGGGTCAGACCAAAGGTCCATCCAGCCCAGTATCCTGTCTACCGACAGTGGCCAATGCCTGGTGTCCCGGAGTGAGTGAACCTAACAGGTAATGATCAAGTGATTTCTCTTCTGGCATCCTTTACCCCCCTCTGACAAACAGAGTCTAGGGGGTACATTCCTTGCCCATCCTGGCTAATAGTCGTTAATGGATTTAATCTCCATTAATTTATCCAGTTCTCCTTTAAACCCTGTTATAGTCCTGGCCTTCACAACCTCCTCAGGCAAGGAGTTCCACAGGTTGACTGTGTGAAGAACTTCCTTTTATTTGTTTTAAACCTGCTGCCCATTATTTTCATTTGGTAGCCCCTAGTTCTTGTATTATGGGAACAAGTCAATACGTTTTCCTTATTCAATTTCTCCACACTGTTAAATATAGCTTCCATGCATATGTCAGGCTTCATGGTTGTCCCAGCCTCTTAGATCTATATGTCCCACACTTATCCGGCTGTAACAACTAAGCTGTGAACTCTGCCCGGCGGAAATAGAGTAACAGGGCGCCACCTACGCCTATGGTAAGTGCAGCTGCCAGGCTTGCGACTAATCTGCCTAGTAACAGGGCCCTCTTTGCATAGGCCTAATCAGGCACCGAGGGTGTTTTTTCCCTTAGCCTATTTTTTTTGAGTATTGGCGCCAAAAGTTCCAGAGGCGTTCCGCCTGATCAACCCGGACAACAGCTCTCCACTCCCGTATCTCTCCCTGAGCGCATAGTGATTGCCGGTCGAGTTCAGAATGCTCTTTGCGTGTCTTATTTTCATAAGTGTTTATTTTAGAGTTTGAAGTGTTATCTGTGTGTCCCCTTGTTGTAGTTTTTTACCTCAGGAATTGAACTGTTACTTGTGTCCCTCATTCCTGTCAGGTTTTACCTCAAGGTTTGAATTGTTACGCACGTGTCCTTCTGCTGTATAATTTTACCTCAGAATTTGAAAGGCCACTCGTGTCTCTCATGCTATAAAGTTTTCTCATGTAAATAGTTGCGTCCTCTGCCAGTAGTACTCAGGTTTTTCCCTGTTATAAATGTTATACTATGCAAATCAATCAAAAGAAAACTGTTTTTGTTAATAGCCACCTGTTTAATAGTATTGTTCAATAGTTAATTGCTGTAATTAGTCTTTAAATCCACCCACTGTCCTTTCCCTTAATAAATAAGTTGTTAGTTTGCCATCAGCGTCCCTGTGATTCCTTCCGAAAATCCTCATCGAACTGTTGACTTTACACACACTACTCATGAGTTTATAGATCTCTATCCTTTACCCCATTAGTCTCCTCTTTTCCAAGCTGAAAAGTCCTAGCCTCTTTAATCTCTCATCATATGGGACCTGTTCCAAACCCCTAATCATTTTAGTTGCCCTTCTCTGATCCTTTTCTAATGCCAGTATATCTTTTTTGAGATGACGAGACCACATCTGTGCGCTGGCGTAGCTAGGCGGGTGCGGGGGGTGCGGACCGCACCGGGTGACACCATTGATGCTGCCCATCCCGCAACTTTTAGAGCATGCAACTTCCCCCGGCGCCCCGCGTTTCGAACAGGACCGGCCGCTCCAGCGCCAGATTTATTCCCCAGCGGGTTTGGGTGGGTTGTTTTTTATAGAGACACTTTTGAGCTAGAACCCAAAGCCGAGGAAGGAGAAGGGGGGCGGGAGGCCGGGCACACACGTGGGAGAGAAATGAGGGCGAGCGATTGATTCCCAATGATCGCTGGTGTATTTCTCCTCCTCCTCCTTAGAAATCCGGAGGGGTGACACCGTGAGTTTACCGCACTGGGTGACACCAACCCTAGCGACGCCACAGCATCTGTGTGCAGTTTTCAAGATATGGACACACCATGGATTTATGTAAGGGCAATAATATATTCTCCGTCTTAGTCTCTATACCATTTTTAATGATTCCTAACATCCTCTTTGATTTTTGGACTGCTGCTGCACACTGCATGGATGTCTTTAGGGAACTATCCATGGTGACTCCAAGATCTTTTTCCTGATTAGTTGTAGCTAAATTAGCCTCCATCATATTGTATATATAGTTGGGGTTATTTTTTCCAATGTGCATTACTTTACATTTATCCACATTAAATTTCATTGCCATTTTGTTGCCCAATCACTTAGTTTTGTAAGATCTTTTTGAAGTCCTTCACAGTCTGCTTGGGTCTTAACTATCTTGAGCAGTTTAGTATCATCTGCAAGCTTTGCCACCTCACTGTTTACCCCTTTCTCCAGATCTTTATGAATAAGTTGAATAGGATTGGTCCTAAGACTGATCCTTACGGAACACCACTAGTTACCCCTCTCCATTTATTCCTACCCTTTGTTCCCTGTCTTTTAACCAGTTCTCAATCCTTGAAAGGATCTTCCCTCTTATCCCATGACAACTAAATTTACGTAAGAGCCTTTGGTGAGGGTCCTTTTCAAAGGCTTTCTGGAAATCTAAGTACACTATGTCTACTGGATCCCCCTTGTCCACATGTTTGTTGACCCCTTCAAAGAACTCTAATAGATTAGTAAGCCATGATTTTCCTTTACAGAAATCATGTTGGCTTTTGCCCAACAATTTATGTTCTTCCATGTGCCTGACAATTTTATTCTTTACTATTGTTTCAACTAATTCTCCCATTACTGACGTTAGATTTACCAGTCTCTAACTGCCGGGATCACTTCTAGGGCCCTTTTCAAATATTGGCGTTACATTAGCTATCTTCCAGTCACTGGGTACAGAAGCTGGTTTAAAGGACAGGTTACAGACCATAGTTAATAGTTCCACAATACAGAGGTGGAGTAGGGAGTTGATTTTACTTCTGCGGTTGGTCTTGATGAGACTGACACCAGAACACCGTGTGCGGTTCTGGCAGCCACATTTTAAAAAACATGTTGAGAAATCAGAGAGGGTTCAGAGAAAAGCCACAAAAATGATTTGGGGAGCGGGAAGCCTGGCTTGCAATGAGAGACGTAAGGAATTAAGCTGAAAAGCTGGTCTCTTCCTCCAACAGAAGTGGGTCCAATAAAGCTATTCCCTCCCCAACCTTGTCTCCCTCCAAAGAAATCCAATCAATTTAGCTTATGAAAGAGAAGGTTAAGAGGTGCCAGGATGGTCTATAAGCACCAATAGGAGAAGAAGTTTTCAAGGAGTAGAGGGCTGTTTGATCTAGCAGACAAAGATATAGCCAGATCTAGTGGCAGAAGCTGAAGCTGGATAAATTCTGACTAGCAATCAGGCCCACGTTTCTATGAGAGGGTAGATTGGATGCCTTCCTAAAATGTAAGTGCCATTTTAGAATTCTCTGACTGGTGCTATGCAGGAATGCAGACAAGAAGCATGTGTAACCCACCCAACTTCTGGGCATGGTGTTTTGTCCCCTCTGAGGGACAGCTGGTGTTTAGCTCATGAGGTAGAGGCTCATGCCCTAAACTCTAAAGGTCCCTGGTTTGATCCTGCTTGCCGATGACTGGGGTCTATTGGTGTTACACTTGTACCTAGTCTTTGTGCTGCTCCTCTTCACAGAGGTGAGTATCACCCTACAGGAGCAGAGGTGGTGCCATACATGTGGAGAACAGACCAACCAACAAAAAAGGTCTGTTTTTTTCCCCTACTCGCTTCTCAGAGCAGAGCTCATGAACTTGAGACGAGTTCTTCAAGATACAGGCTTATGTTCAAAGAGAGCAGAAGCTGCGGGTAGGTCAATGGCACATGCTTTGCTTTCAAGGCACAACGAGTCCCTGGCATGAGTGGATGAGTATATTTTTATTATGTATCATCTGTATTACCCTAGTGTCTAGGAGCCTCAGTCTCGGGCACCATTGTGGTAAGCTCTATACATATGCACTGGCCACTGTGGGAAGACAGGGTACTCTGCTAGATGGACTCTTGGTCTGACCCATTCTGGCCGTTGTTACGTTCTAGAACACAAAGATGGTCCCATGACACTGACAATCTAAGGAAAGGCTCCTGATCCCATTCAGAAGGAAAACACTCACCACAGCTACAGCACGCATGTACGTCTCACTTGGAGGTTCCTCTGGTCTTGCTGAGTCTGTGTAAATCACCGATCTGCCAGGTCTCGCAATGCAGGAGTCTTTAATTCATCCTTATTAAACCCCAGGAGATACCGAGACGCACCCCATAGGATTCCATTGCCTTTTATGGGAGCCCTTGCAAATTGGCAAGACACATGTCTGTTCCTTTGGTTCTCTCTTCAGGGTAAAGTTACGAGGCTAGATTCATGAGTACACACTGCGGCAGATACCCCGGGGGCACTAGCTTGCTGGGGCTTCAACCACTGTGCCAGCTGCCGTGCACCAGCGATCCTCTAATATGCCCATTGCTCTGGGGACCTTCTCACCACGTGTCTCTGGATGGTATTAGCAAAGCATGACACGTGTGTAGCCATATTCCGTTGTGCAATGATCCCACCTGATCTCAGCTTCTCAAGGGACAGGCTTGGGTGGGAGACGCAGGGAGCCAATGGGTGTGTGGGAGGTGAGGCTGGCTGTACAGTAAATACCCCGTGTGATGGGTTGGGATCACAGAAACCCCTTAGGGGCTGCCACCTGATGTGCCAAGGCTACTCCTTCCTCAGTTTTCCTGCCCCAACAGCTTAGGACCTCAGTACCCTGCCCGGTCTGAGCCATGTCCCCTAACAGCTGTGGGCCTTCCTGGAAACAGGCAGGAGGTATTCTTACCTCTGGCACTCAGATGCAGAGTCCAGTCGCAAAATGGAGGTTCATAGCCACATGGTCCAATTACCAGACTCTCCAAGATTCAGTTTCTGACCAGGCAGGCCACATTCCTGGAGAAGCTTGGGTGTGGACAAAGTTAATTGTGTAGTTGATGGTCCTTAATGGGCCATCAGCCAGGCCAGCCAAGTTAACAACAGGTTGTCTGAGATTTCACCCAGAAGCCAAGCATAAGTTTGAAATACAGACACCATATAGCCAATATTCATAACTTTAGTTACAAAAAAGATACACACATACCGATAGATTAATCTTAATCAGCAGACTATAACCTGGTTGTAGACACCTTATATGACCCCCTTTACATGATATTTGGTGCCACTACAGGACCTGAGTTGCACCAATGATCATTATGATCCCAAATAATTCCAGTAACATGACACCCTCCTCCCTAATATATCTTGTTTGATGAGACCTTCATTCAGAATTCAAGGGTGGCCGTACCATGGATTTCTATAGTGGCATTATAATGTTTTCTGTCTCATTATCTATCCCTTTCCCAATGGTTCTGTTTGCGTTTTTGGACTGCCGCTGCACATTGAGCAGGTATTTTCAGAGAACTATCCACAGTGACTCCAAGATCTCTTTCTTGAGTGGTAACAGCTCATTTAGACCCTATCATTTTATAAGTAGAGTTGTGATGATGCATTTAACAACATTGAATTTCATCTGCCGTTTTGTTGCCCAGTCGCCCAGTTTTGTGAGGTCCTTTTGTAGCTCTTCGCAGTCTGTTTTGGTCTTAAATATCTTGAGTAATTTTGTATCATTTTTTATGACTATGTTGACCAGCACTGGTCCCAGAATAGATTCTGGGGGGACCCTGCTATTGACCTCCCTTAATTCTGAAAACTAACCAGCTGTGCTGCAGTTCCCAAGGGCAAAGGTGAAAAAAAGCCACATTTTGAACTGAAGAGTGAGGGTTAACATTGTACAGCTGTCGCCTGCTGTAACACACACAGTTGGTGCACAGTTCCATTTCTTGGTGTTTTTACAGTTCAGTTATTTTAAAAATTAAAATGTTTCTATAAGCGTAGGGGCTCTCTGATAGTGAGTTTTCCCACTGGCGATCAGAAGAGAATGGGTTAATGCTGTTGTTTGCCCAGCTGTGTGTGTGTGACTTGTGTTTCAAATAGAGTGGCGTGCAGATTGCTGGGATAGAGAAGACTAAGAAAGCTGTCCCATGGAATTGTGGGATACTTCCAATTGACTCCTGGGACATGACTTAAGCAAGGCTGTGGCTACAGTGCAAAGCAACAGGGCTCATACCCTGGGTCCCAGTTTGACTCCAGCTCAGACCCTCCAGCCCTGCAGGGTCCTGTCCAAGCCCTGAGTTAGCACAATTAAAGTGTAAATGCAGGGGGGATTAGCCCTGAGCCTGGGCTCAAGACCCGGCTTACGTTCCAGTGTAGACAGACTCTCAGTTGCAACAGTGAGTATTAGGCTGTATATTGAGGCATTGGGGGGTCCGTACATTGTGCTGGAGCTGAGGGGAGGACAGCATTTGTGACTCCCCACAGGGGCCCCTGAACAGCCCCTTTCACTACCTGAGGGTTTGTCTCTGCCCAGACTCAATGGTTGGTTTATACCTGAGGGCAGCTTTTCTGAATGGCGACAACTCCTGCCTCCTCAGGGCTTGTGGGAGGGAACCCAGGGCTCTGGGCCTAGTAGGAGTCAAGCGGGGTATTTTCAGGAATGTAGGCTAGCATTGGGGATCCACTTAACGAACCTGGGGTTCTCCCACCAGCACTTAGTGCCCAGGGCCAGGCTCTATCCAGCAAGCACAGTGCTCCCTGAGGTGACCCGTGATGGGCACTTTCTCCTTCATTAGGCTTGAGATACATGCAGGAATCAGTATCTCCCTTTCCTTCTGCTGCTTTCTCCATAACCGGAGCTGATTAGAGAGCCGGCCCAGAGGCCCTTCCCCCTCCACGGAGAGTCAAGAACATTCTATACATGAAAATATTTGGAACAATCTCTATTTTAGATCATAAGGATTCCCCCTGGACAGAAATGCCCTCCCTCCCCGGTGGTAGGCATCTCTTCCGAGCCCCCATTCTCAAGGCACATCAGATGTCCCAACTTGGATTGACAGGAGCGTCCCATCATGTTACCGTCCATCAAAAATTAAGCATGAGGTTGGATGGGTAGTAGAGAACCAGTGAGGACAATAACGAGATGAGGGAAGACAAGCCATGAGTGCCATGGGTTACTCTCATGTGTGTTACAAGCAGAGCGTTTCCACTTCCAAAAAGGCTCATTTTCTCAGCACTGGTTTCTGTGTGACAAATGAACGAGGACAGCTGGTCTGGTGCTATTTCCGTTGGTCAGGCCTAAATGCTGTGGAAATAGCTGATGATATTCATCATAGTTAAAACGGAGTCCTGCAACTCATACGACAGCGGTAGGGCTAGAGAACAGAGAACCTACCCAGGGAGGACGAATGGAGTTTTGTTCACCTCAGCTCTTAAATCCATTGAGTAGGAGTGTGCTGAGATGCTGGTGCACAGGACTGGGGGATAGAAGAGGGAGAAAGAATCAGAGAGGTAGCCATGTTAGTCTGGAATAGCAGAGGTAACAAAGAGTCCTGTGGCACCTTAAAGACTAACTAAAGTATTGAAGCATAAGCTTTCGTGGGCTAATACCCACTTCGTCGGATGCAAGCAGAGGGAGAAAGGCGTTCTCGTACCTTCTAATTCCAGCTTTGGTTTCACCCCTTTCCATATCCATTGTGAGCTCTGCTGAGACACCCTGTGCAAATACCAGTATTAATGAATAATAATAACAAGGGCTAGTGCAATGGGCTTTGTATACTTCCCACAATTTCCAAACATCACGTTTAATCATTTCGTTTTTCATTGCTCTTGTGATTGTGCATGTTGTGCACTAAACAGTTTTTCTCTTAAAATAGTCATTAACGCTGTCACAAAACAAACATGAAGGCAAGGAAGACACAAAAAACAGGTGATCAAAAAGTGTGAGATAAGGTGACGTTAGAAGGGAAAGAAGGAGACTGCCAGGACATTGTTAAGAGTTTTTAAAATAGCTTTTGAGTAACTTGCAGCACTGAGATTTCCTAAAAAACACCCCATACCAATGTAGGGGAGCATTTCAGTGTCATTTTTTAGCCTCTCACAAAATAGCCGAGTTAACTTTTTCTGTAACTGCTCAAGTAAAGTTGCAAGATATGGTTGTGACCGGTTGGTTCACAGAAACCTCCTTTGATTGTCAACTGAAGTGCCAAGACTACTTCTGCCCCCGCTTTCCCTGCCAGGTTGGGACTCCAAAGACTTGCCTGGTTTGAGCCAGACCTGCTAGCCTACTTCAGACCCAGGTCTTAGCCACATCCCCTATCAGCTGTTCCTGCCTTTAACACTGTCATAAGTATGAAGTACCTTAGACTTACTGTTTTACCTATGAAGAGTTAACCTGAAACAGGAGGGGGGATGACGTATCAGAGCTGCTAATACCTGGCAGACAAAGGGGGTTACTTTCACTTTTGTTCCTGGGTTTTTCTGTCTGTCTCTCTCCTCCGTGGCTGCTGCATGTCTGTCTGCATTCCCTGGCAATGGGGAGGAATCACATCTATGTTTCTATTCATCATTTCAATAATCTGTTAAGGAAGCCAAAAGCCTAGCAGTAAGTGTATTCTTGAATTGTATCACTTGGAAATTGATCCACAGTGTCCTTAGACTGTTAAGTTTAGCAGAGAGAAAAATTCCAAGGGAGGGGGCTCCATGAGGGCTGGGTAATGCTAGGGGGCTTAGTACCTATGTATTTCTGTATAAGGAGTGTATGCTTTTCTCTTTTTCTTTTTGTAAGAACTGTCTGTTTATTTCCATTGGAGTGATCCTGGTTTGGATCAGGCACGTCTCACAGCTAGTGAGGGTTTGTTGTTGTTGTTCTCAAATCTCTCCCAGGTAAAAAGGGGTGTGTGTGATACTATTGGGGTTCCAATTTGCCCCACCCCATGGTTTTGGGGACTCAGATTGGTGGTGGCAGTGGTTTCCAAGCCCCAACTCAAGAAGTTTGTTTTTTGGGGAAAAGATTTAACCTAAGCTGGTAAAATAAGCTTGGGGGGGTGATTTGTCTTTCATGCGGGGTCCCCACATCTTTACTCTAGAGATCAGAGTGGGGAAATAGAACCTTGACAAACACCCAGATGCTCAACTCCCAGTGGTGTCCAAACCCTAAATAAATCCTTTTTACTCTGTATAAAGCTTATACAGGGTAAACTCAAAGATTTTTCGCCCTCTCTAACACTGATGGAGAGATATGCACAGCTGTTTCCCCCCTCCAGGTACTAATACATACTCCAGGTTAATTAATAAGTAAAAAGTAAATTCCACTTTCTGTATTTAATAAAATTAGGTGGTTCCAAGTAGTAACAGATAGAACAAAGTGAATTACTACATAAAATAAAATAATCTGATCTCTAATACAGTACTAAAACGGAATACAGATAAAAGCCTCACCATCAGAAATGTTTCAATAAGCTTCCTTTTACAGACTAGACTCCCACTAGTCTGGGTCCAGCAATCACTCACACCCCTGGTAGTCACTGTCTTCTGTTCCAGTTTCTTCCAGGTATCCTTGTGGGTGGAGAAGCTATCCCTTGAACCAGCTGAAGATAAAATGGATCAGTCTCCCAGGGATTTTTATAGACTTTCTCCTCTGGGTAGACACCCCTTCCTTCCGTTGTGTAGAATTCAGTTGCAAAATGAAGTTTTGGAGTCACATGGGCAAGTCACATGTCCCTGAAAGACTGAGTTCTTTACCAGCCAAGCCACATTCCTGGGAAATCTCAGATGTGGATTGATGTCTCCATGTTCATTGTTGGATTACCATATATACTCGAGTATAGGTCGACCCGAATATAAGCCGATGCACCTAATTTTACCAGAAAAAGCTGGAAAAGTTATTGACTCGAGTATAAGCCTAGGGTGGGCTTTTTAATAAAAAATCCGGACAAAAAAAAAAAAAAAAAAAAAAAAAAGCGCCTCGCTCTCCCGTCCCCGCCGCGCGGGCGGGCTGCCGGGAGCGTCCCGGTTCCCCCCTCCCCGCCGCGGGTGTCACACTCTCCGCGCGGGCGCTAGTGAAACGCCGCGCGCGCCTCCTTGACAGCTCGGGGGGGGGGGGGGGGGGGGGGGCGGGACGGAGCAGCGCGGTTACCTGAGCCGTGTCCCGGTCAATGGGCGAGTGGCGGGGCGCCGCGGGAGAGCAGCCATGCCCCGTTCAGCATCCTGCAGGCGGACGCACTGGGAGCCCCGGCCGCTGCCTTATCTCAGCCCGGAGCAGAGCCGGGCTAGGAGAGGGGCTTGACGTGGCATCCCGAGAAGACGGGCCAGGGCACAGCGGCGCCCCGCGGCCCCCGCCCGCACGTGGGCCAGGAGAGTCAGCCCGGCCGCGGATCCCTCTTCAGGCAGGAAGAGAAACAGTCGGAGCTCTATGGGAGCCCGGCCAGGACAAAAAGAGCCGATCTGCCCTTTAAAGGGGGCTGCGTTGACGAGGGGTCCCGCTGGAGAGCGCGCAGAGCCTCACCCCGACGGGCACCCCTCACCTCCACTGAAGACAGGGCAAGAAGGGTCAGGCAGGGAGGGGGGAACCGGGAGCGCTCCCGGCAGCCCGCCCGCGGCGGGGAGGGGGGAACCGGGACGCTCCCGGCAGCCCGCCCACGCGGCGGGGACGGGAGAGCGAGGCGCTTTTTTTTTTTTTTTTTTTTTGTCCGGCGGGGAGGGGAGGAACTGGGGCGCACATTTTTCACTGACTCGAGTATAAGCCGAGGCGGCTTTTTTCAGCCCAAAAAGTGGGCTGAAAAACTCGGCTTATACTCGAGTATATACGGTAAATGGTTCTTGACTGGGCACTTACTGAGAATAGTTTTTCTTGGACAGTTGACCAACTGCTTCAGTGAGGCTATTTAAAGATAACCAACATTCATAATTTCAAGTGTAAAAATGACACATGCATATAAATAGGATGAATATATCTGGTAGATCATTGTATGTGGCATACCTGGTATAAAACATATTCCAGTTACATCATATATTCATTTATAAACATATCCCCATGAAGTCTCATGGGGTGCACCCATCACAATGTTGGAAAGATAAAATATACATTCAGAGGAAAATTCTTCACTAGAACACACACAGAAGTGGTAGTTGGAGTCAGCAGCAGCCACATTTGGGCAGCCGTTCAAGGCTAACAGATAGGTAGATATGCAGATTGATGCTAGATGGTTGTGTAACAGACCGCTTTCTCACCCCCCTCAGGAACTCAGGCAGGAAACCCTTTTTTTGCTCCAGACAGTGCTCTTTAATTTACAGTGCAGGACCCCACCACCAATATATACAGCTTAAAACAGCCCATTAATACACAGCTCTAAACAGCCCATTAATACACAGCTCTAAACAGCCCATTAATACACAGCTCTGAATACAGCGCTCTAAGCAGGTACAGGGGGAGGCTGAGTCCACTACCCCCGGTTGGGACTTCCTCCCCAACTGCACCCGCAGAGTGAGTATTGGATAGCTCCACAAACACACACACAGCTCTGGTTAGCTCAAACAAACACACACACAGCTCTGGTTAGCTCAGACAAACACACAAACAGCTCTTGATAGCTCAACAACACACACACAGCTCTGAATAGCTCATGCCACCACCACCACCCCTGGGCTTCCTTCCTGGCAGCCTTATATCCCCCAGAGGAGGCTGCCAGGTGCAACTCATGCAGGCTGATTGGCCTGCACCTCAGGTGGCTAATTAGCCTTCCTGCCAGGGAGGTTTGCAGAGGGCTTTTCTCCCTCTTAAAGGGGCAGCAGGCTGGGTCAAGCCCACCCTGCCACACACCTCCCCCCTTAGCCTAGCCCCATTGGGCTGGCTCAGACCCTTCAAGCCTTCGCTTAGGTCTAGAAAGGCCCATCGGGGCAGATCAATACTCTGTGGCTAAGCGTGATGGGGAGGCTGAGTCCACTGCCCCCGTTTGGGACTTCCTCCCCACCCATACCCGCAGAGTGGGTGCCCCCAAGTCCCAGACCCGTCGTGGTCGGTCTTCTCCCCGAGGTCCCTCTGTCTCCACATACTTCTGGTCGGGTGCACCGCAGACTTCACCGTCTCTGGCTGGTGCCTTCTGACTCCGGTACGGACAGTCTCGGGGAGGCTGAGCAAAACTGCTCCAATATCAGGGAGTCCATAATGTCCCCAAGTCCTGGGCCTCTGCCCACAAGGTACGGAGCAAGACGGAGGGCCCGGGTGGTCCGCTCCCACCCGGCTGTGGTGGCTGCCCTCTCAAAAGTCCCGCAGTACCTTTACAGCTCCAACTGAGCCTGCTGCATCAGGTGGTTTCGCTGCAAGGCATGCATGGCCTGCTGGGTCCGCTTCTGTGGTTCCTTGAGCTACTGCAGGGTTCCCTCCACCTCGGGGCCACCAGTTGGGTTGCTGGTGTAGCGATCCCACCCCTGACACCATGTGTAACAGACTGCTTTCTCACCCCCCTCAGGAACTCAGGCAGGAAACCCTTTTTTTGCTCCAAACAGCGCTCTTTAATTTACAGTGCAGGACCCCACCACCAATATATACAGCTTAAAACAGCCCATTAATATACAGCTCTAAACAGCCCATTAATATACAGCTCTAAACAGCCCATTAATATACAGCTCAACAGCCCATTAATATACAGCTCAACAGCTCATTAATACACAGCTCTGAATACAGCACTCTAAGCAGGTACAGGGGGAGGCTGAGTCCACTACCCCCGGTTGGGACTTCCTCCCCAACTGCACCCGCAGAGTGAGTATTGGATAGCTCCACAAACACACACACAGCTCTGGTTAGCTCAACAAACACACACACAGCTCTGGTTAGCTCAACAAACACACACACAGCTCTGGTTAGCTCATGCCACCCCCCCCACCCCTGGGCTTCCTTCCTGGCAGCCTTATATCCCCCAGAGGAGGCTGCCAGGTGCAACTCATGCAGGCTGATTGGCCTGCACCTCAGGTGGCTAATTAGCCTTCCTGCCAGGGAGGTTTGCAGAGGGCTTTTCTCCCTCTTAAAGGGGCGGCAGGCTGGGTCAAGCCCACCCTGCCACAGTTAGAAGGAGGGATGGATGGGTAGATTCATGTGTAGAACTTGGCCTCTGAGGTGGGAACAGTCTTTCACCAGGTGCTGTTGGGAAACGGAGCACTGGTGATATTCAATGTTAAGGATGAACCAGTGGGATGGGTAAAATAAGCAATGTTCTAAACTTTCATCCCCCAGCTGAGAGCAGAATTAACTTCCACTAAAAAGAATTACTTGTGTTCATGGCAATTCTGTTCTTTCGGGTCTTGGTCAACCTAGTTAGAAGGAAGTAAGCACCAGAACGTTTTGGAGAGAGCGTCTTCCTGTGCGATTTCCAGCCAAAGAGTCTTTAAGGTTCCTTTTAGATCAGAATCCGAGGCTCTGGGTGCCTACCTGGACCTTCTGCATATCATTCATCGCTGTTCAGTATCCCACACTGGTGGGGGGGGGGTCAAAGCCCAGCCTGGAGTCTCTTTGGATAGAATGGCCTCAGCACCCAGCCCTTGATTTGCTTGGTCTTCATGCCATATATGATGGGGTTCAGCATGGGTGGCACCAACACATAGAGGTCTGCCAGCAGGATGCGGATGTGCACGGGGATGTTCTGGCCCCAGCGCTGCGTGTAGAAGGAGAACAGCCCCGGGGTGTAGAAGACCAGGATGACGCACACGTGGGAACCACAGGTGCTGAAGGATTTCAGGTGCGCGCCCCTCGAGGAGAGGCTCAGGACAGCCCGGAGGATCAGGATGTAGGAAATGGAGATGAATATGAAGTCTGAGCCCACCACAAAGGTTGCAGCCGTTATCCCATAGACATAGTTGGGCCTGGTGTCCCCGCAGGCCAGCTTCACCACGGCCATGTGCTCGCAGTAGGAGTGGGAGATGACCCAGGGCCCACAGTAGGGCAGGCGGCTGACCATGCACGTCAAGGGGGTCGTCAGGCCGATGCCCCGCACAATGGCAGCCGACCCGATCTTGGCAATGACGGCGTTGGTGAGGATGGCGGTGTAGCGCAATGGCCTGCAGATGGCGACGTAGCGGTCGAAGGCCATGGCCAGCAGAACCCCCGACTCCATAGCAGAGAAGCTGTGGATGAAGAACATCTGGACCACGCAGCACTCAAAGCCAATTTCATGGGAGCGGAACCAGAAGATGCTCAGGACCTTGGGCACGGTGGAGGTGGTGAGCACCAGGTCGATGCCAGCCAGCATGCAGAGGAAGTAGTACATGGGGAGGTGCAGGCTCGGCTCCATCTTGATCACAAAGAGGAGGGTGAAGTTCCCCAGCAGGGCCACAATGTACATGGCACAGAACGGGAAGGCGATCCAGAAGTGGGTGGCCTCCAGCCCCGGAATGCCCATTAGGTGGAATGTGGAGGGGTTGGAGTGATTGTAGCGTGACATGGCGCAAGGCCGTTTTCCAGGAGGCTGGAATTGAAACCACACGGCAGGTTAGTGTTGGCAATGAAAACACTTTGTCACTGCAGGTTTCTCCACTCTGGACCCCAGAACATGTAGAATGCCCCTGTCTGACTTCTCCCATATGGAGAACTGCAGCCCCCTCACCCTGCCCTCCACCAACTCCTTGGCCTCCCCAGCTTCGTTCACTGCAGGATCCAGTTCAAAATGGCCGACTTTTCTACAGCTCTTCCAGGATCTCCTCAAGCTTTTCTCTGTTCTCTTGTCACGGCTGCTTCCCCTCAGAGCTGGACCACAGCTGTATACCCAGTTCCAGTGCTGGGGACCTGGAAGGAGAAGTAGCCCAACGTCTGAATAACTTTAGTCGACAGCCCAGAAGGGTTTAAACGTGTAAGGGAACTGTTATCCCCTTACTAACACTCATTGGGGTGTTTTGATTATTAGCTCCCAGGACCTAAAGGGGGAGGGTCAATGGGCAATCAGGACCCTGAGACTGGCGGTCCCCAGGGGCAATGGGGAGAGGCCCGCACTCCAGATCAGCCTGACTGACAAGGCCGGGAGCCTAATCAAGGAGTCAGGAGGGCAGGATGGGTCCCGTCCTCCGTGTGTGAGCTGGAATTGCCTGGGCCAGAGGGAGAGGAGCCAGAGCTGAGCTGGAGACTAGAGCTGGGCCAGATCCGGAGGGGCCAGGAAAGCAGCCCAGAGAGACAGACCTGCCCTGGGAGCAGCTGCAGGAATCAGAGGCTGAGAGGTCAGTGCTGGGGGCAGAGACACAGGGGCTGCCTGCAGAGAAGCCGTGTGCTGGGAGCAGAGCTGGAACAGCCAGAGGGACCAGAGGGGCTGTTCTGGAGGCAGAGCAGCAGCAGTCGTCGTGCTGAGGCAGCGTGGAGCTGACACAGTGGGTGGAACTGGGCTGGAGCCATCCAGAGGCGGAGAGTGTGGACCCCACCAGAGGAAGTGTCCAAGTCACAGGAACCCTGCAGCACAGCTAAGAAGGAGGCCTGGGCCCTACAAGGAACAGACTGTGAACTGTCCTGACACTACAGAGACATTGTGTGTGATGCTCCCTGCCACGGAGCAGGGTGATGTGTTTCCCCAACTGTTCTATTTCTTCCTTGTTCATTTTTAAGATAAATTGTTCATTAAATAATTTGCACTTGCTTTAAGTTTTATGTGGGCCAGTGAAGTGCCCAGTGCAGAGGGAGCACCCCGGAGTGGGGACACCCTAGCCTCTGACCTAGGTAACCACAGCACGGTTTGGGGTTGAGCCCCCCAGAAATCCTGGGCCAAGCCTTGTTGGGGTTACGAGGACTCCACCAGACAGGAGAGTGGAAGGGGAGCCCTCCAGGTCAGGGAGGCCTCTGGGTAAAGGAAGTAGGAGTGAGGACTCAGATCCTTCCGCTAGCCCATTTCACCGGGCTACTGCAAAAGCCAGGAGAATTCCCCACAACAGCGGGACTATTCCCCCGCTTACAAACGCAAGAGAAATGAAAGGTTCAGAAGAACCCTGAGATGGGGTCACAAAGCAGTTGATTCCCCCTATGCCTCAGAAGGGGGTAAAGAGCGTCTCCTTCTGGGGAGGGGCAGGTGATGGCTGAGCCTTGTGGGAGTACTGAATCAGCATGCTCCCCACGCCTCATCCCTCACGTTCGGGGCAGCGTTCATCAGTTGTGGGGCTGCTCCATGGAGGAGGCAGGATTGCACGCACCCTGGGCGGTAGCAGCCATCTTCTGGATGGACTTTTGTCCTGCATTATGCCATGGAAACCTGCGTCCCCTGGGAGTTACCTGAGGTCAGCGTGTGTAGATGACAACTGTAATACGAATACAAGACCAGCCTTACTGGGTCAGGCCAATGGTCCATCTAGCCCAATATCCTGTCACATCATTTTTCTGCTATTGGCATTATGTTATCCCCTGCGCAGCGCTGACTCACCCATTGGTTCCTGGCATTGTACCACATCTGGCCAGGTATAATAAAGCACCTTCCGA
Organism: Sternotherus odoratus; assembly: GCA_032164245.1. Classification (NCBI taxonomy): domain Eukaryota; kingdom Metazoa; phylum Chordata; order Testudines; family Kinosternidae; genus Sternotherus; species Sternotherus odoratus. The sequence goes on from JAVMKO010000001.1 coordinate 296,543,323, forward strand.
TTCATGTTCCACCCAACATGCTGTGTCACCGGGGTGCTATCCTAGACCCAGTTTCTCTTTGTGCCCATGGCTTCACTCTCCTTATGAAGGCACATCCCCCTCCCCTATGGGACTCCCATCACAGCTCCTTCCCTGCACCCGTTGTATTAGACACTCACAAGAGGGAGAAGCAGTTCCTGCCCTCAGAAAGCAGGAAGTTCAGAAATAGCCCATCCCTTTGGCCTGTTTGGGCTCGGTCCCCACAGACTGTCCCCTTGGCCTGTGCAGATAATTCCTTCCCTCACTCTGCCCCCTCCCACCTGCCCCTGGTACCTCAAAGTCAGGGAGTCTTATCTCTGGTGTACTGTGGATCACGTTTGCCCTTGTCATGTGCCCTGCAACTATAACTCCCAGCTGTAAAGGGCCAGAGCATTTCTGGCTTGCCCTGGGGGCAGGAACGCACGTCTGCTCAAGGACCAGCGCTTTGCTCTAGGTTCCCAAACGTTTACACGGCCTCTGAGACAGAGCCATTGTTGGGTGCGTTCCTCCCTTCCCATCCAGGATAGCACTGACCACTTCCCCTGTCTCTGGCAAGCGCAGAATAGCCCTGTGGCAACTAGTTGCCAGCTGGTGCTTACGTGGAACTGTAATAAGGAAATATTCATGTATTATTAGCTACTGATAGCCGGAACCAAAGCGAAGAGCCAGTAGCAGCGTGTGACCAGTCAGTGCCGCATGGACACAGCTTAGGAACCAGGCCTGTTGACAAACGTGCGCAGTTTATGCCGTGTTGTCAGAGCCGGATTGGTCCCAGGCTATTAGAGAGGCCAGGGGAGTGAGGGAATGTATTTTACTGGACCAACTTCTGTTGGTGAGAGAGGGACACAGAGCTCTGTGTGCCCAGAACCTGGTCTCTCTCACCACCAGAAGTTGGTCCATAAAAGAAATCCCCTCCCCCACCATGTCTCTCTGCGCACAGTTTAGACAGGTTTGACTGTGGGTTCCAGTCGCTCCCCACAGACAGCTCTTTGGACCCTTGTGTAGCTGACTGCATCTCGTTCACTTTGTGTGCAAAATAATTGCAAGTTTTTTTAAATGCGAAACAGGTTGGAGATTTTAAACAGTCCCCAGCAACGGAAACCCACTTGGTAATGAATGGATTGCAGTAGAGCCCTGTGAGGATGGGGCTGCAGCATTTGACGGCCAGTTCTCTGCCTGGGGAAAGCTTCCTTGTATTGATAAGGGGCAGAACAGGAACTGAGGGGCATACGCTTTGAATTTTAACCCTTTCCTCTCTAGTTCTTGTCTGTGCCGCCGATGTTGTCCATTAGTGATGGACTGGAATGTGTCTCCTCCCTGGTTGTGCTTAGGACCCACAGAAGCAGGATCCTAGCAGATACCTTCCTCAGCACAGCAAGTGTGTTCGCTCTGGGGGTACCGGGTCCCTTTGGTAGCAGCCTTCTGTCTGGCTGTACCTACTGCTCTCAGCAGTACTGCACCGGGGGGCTGGAGTTTGAGGAGAGATTGAACCCAGTTTGTCAGGGACTCTGTGCCCATGATTACCTGACTTTCCGACGTAGCTCCCGTCACGTGAAGCAGCAGGTACTCGGCACATCCAACAGCACAGCTTGAGCACTCTGCCTGGACATCCATTGTCTCTCTGGCCACATGCCTGAGTAGTGCTAATCTGCTTCTAGCGATGGGGAAAGTGAGACAAAGAGGTCGTGGGTCTGATCCTGCTTCCACTCCAGGCTGTGGGAAAACACCCACTGACTTCCAAGATGCAGTACTGGGCTGTTACTTACGAGCAAGAAACCTCAAAGCTAGTGAGAGTCCTGGTTAAAATTCCTCCCTCCCAGTGCTATGCTCCAGGCACTGCCCTGGAATCCAGCAGTGCTGTGAGAACAGCTGGGCTGATTAATGGTATTTCTGGTTTGGGAAAAGCCAGAATTGTCACACAGAACCCCCACCCCCCACCTCTTCCTGTTACGGGTATCTTCTTATGTTTCACAGGAGTGAGAGGCAGATGCAGGAAGGCCATGCTGCTGGTGCAGAGAAGTGAATTTATACACAAAAGTCTAAGTCACCAGAGAGATGCAGACTGGACTGTTGGGATGACAGACACAGTGCAAGTAAACACCAGAGAAAAGAGGATTACAGGGTGTTACCCTCCCTGTGTGTGTCTAAGGTTGTAGAAAAGAACCTTTGAGGTTGTGTTAATTGAGGAATAATTTGCAATCAAATCATTAAAGGCTAAGACATTCATACAAAGGGGGCAGAATTCCGGTTGTGTTATCACTGGCGTTTCTGGAATTTTGAGGACTTCCCATTCGCACAATGCCTTGTTTCTGTGTTATTAAAGAGTTCATTCGTAAAGAGCTCAGCTACATTGCTGTAAATCCAGAGTAGCTCTGCTTTAATCAGTGGGACTATTTTATATTTACACCAGGTGACTGAGAACAGGATTTGGCCCAAAGATTTCCAGCGCATTTAAAAAATATGCATTAGCAGGTCCCCTGTTTAAATCCATACTGCCCCAGCTCACCTGAATCCGGCTGTATCCTCTTCACCTTCTGTGAATGCTACAGTCACGCAGAATCTGTGTGATTCTCCAGTCTGATGGAGATATTTATACCTCTTAAAGTAATCCTCCTTACTCCCCCAGCTGGGGATTCAGAGCCTTCCCTCATTACAGAGGAAAATCTGCTATCAGGCGTAGGGAATAGCCACAGACAGTCACAGTGACTTAACCCATTCCTATTTTACAGGCCTTTGGCTTAATAGCTACATCTCTATTCAATAGTATGGGATGGATTTTTAAGAGAGGATATGCTAGTGTGTGTGTGTGTCTAATTTAAGTGTGCAAATGCCCCAAAAGGCATGTCCGCATGAGGGGATCTGGACAAGTAAGAGGGTGCATGTGCAAAAGCGTATATGATGTTTGAAGACTTGTCCCTGCATGTTCAGGGCTCTGTTTAGGTTTCAATGTGAACTCATCCATATCCTTTTTGGTTAAGAGAGCATTACCCAGGGTTTTCAGAACCCAAAGCAGTGGTAACGTAACTGCTGCACTCCTGGTGCTGTCAGGAATAAATCAGTGAGAACACAGCACTTCCGGCTAATGAAAGATTGATACAAGTCAGCATGTTTTAATTTATAGCTACAGTTAATTAAATCATAGAATATCAGGGTTAGCAGGGACCTCAAGTAGCCTAATCCCCTGCCCAAAGCAGGACCAATCTCCAATTAAATCATCCAACAGATTTTTGCCCCATATCCCTAAAGTGGTCCCCTCAAGGATTGAGCTCACAACCCTGGGTTTAGCAGGCCAAACCACTGAGCTATCCCTCTGCCAAAACAGGCACTCCTGATAGGTTTAGAATATCCCATATCTTTACCTAGAATTGAGATGGCATTAAGTAGTTGACAGTAGGTTGGCAATGGCTGGTTGCTTCCCAGATCAAGAAAAAATCTCTCAGGACAGCTTCTGAGAACTGCTCATGCTATTATCTAGTCTTTTATAATTAACTTTTATCAAACACACAAGTCAGAGGTGGTGGATCATCACCTCCCCTAGCTTCAATCCACTACTTATCAACAACCATTCCTAACAACCCTAGTCATAACAAACGTCTTTATCAAAGTTGCCCAAATGCATGGCCTCTATCCACTTGTTTTCTTTCAGTTTCCATTTGTTGACTCTTTTTGCTCCTCCTCCCATTCTGATTAGCAGAAACTACAAGTCGGCAGCTAGTTTTGACCTTGCCTCCAGAAGCCCTGCTTGTTCATATTAACCTTTAACTTTGTGGTGTTCTATTTCTTTAATTCCTGGTGGCTGAATGCACACAATATGGTTGCAATTAGCTTGATAAACATGTGGGGTTACTACATCCATCAAATCCAGAGCAACAAGGCGGTAGAGTTGGAGTGGGTGGATAAATAGCACCTTAAATAGTGCCTTTCCTCTAAGGATCTCAAAGCACTTTATAAACTTCACTGACAAGACCCCTGTAATGTAAGTCAGTATTATCACCATTTTACAGGTGGGGAAATGGAGGCATGGAAAGGGTAAATGAATTCCCTGTGTGGACCTATAGTCTGGTCTCCATAGCTGGGATTAGAATCTGGCCAAGAAAGTCTTTGGGATTGCTGGAAACAGAGTCCACAGCTCCTACCTCCCCTTGGTGTGCCTTAGCCACAAGCACATCCTTCCCAGTTCCCCAAGAGGTATACTGGAGGGGAGAGAGAGGTTGCAATTATTCTGGGAACATGGGCCAAAGACAGTGCACTGATTTTCCCCTGCTCAAATTGCTGACGTGTTGGCACTAGGGGCAGGACACTGGTTAATGCATATACACCTCCACAGAGCACACTGTCCCACAATCAGGCCAAAAAGGACCCACAAATTGGTGAGCTCCGCACCCCCCCACACCGGTACCCTATATCAGGAGATCCATTTTAGTGGCAGGTTTCCAAAAGGTCAGAACTGCTTGTTCTGTGCGTTCAGAGGAGATCAAGGCCAGAGGTGGTTTGGCTGCAGCTGTTGGGTCCTTTCCACAGTAGGAATCAAAGGCAGGTCAGATATTCAGATGAAGTGTCATGCAGGAACAGGGAAGGGAGCTGTGTGCAGGGAAGCGCTGCTCTTTCTGTCTGGCTGTGGGGCTGCCCCAGCATGCAGGACACAAAGGCCTCACAGGTCCTACAGAAAAACAAAGAATCATCGAATATCAGGGTTGGAAGAGACCTCAGGAGGTATCTAGTCCAACCCCCTGCTCAAAGCAGGACCAATCCCCAACTAAATCATCCCAGCCAGGGCTTTGTCTAGCCAAGCTTTACAATCCTCTAAGGATGGAGGTTCCACCATCTCCCTAGGTACCCCATTCCAGTGCTCCACCACCCTCCTCATGAAATAGTTTTTCCTAATATCCAACTTAGACCTCCCCCACTGCAATTTGAGACCATTACTCCTTGTTCTGTCGTCTGCTACCACTATGAGAGAACTGGTATTGTTTAGTCTGCAGAAGAGAAGAATGAGGGGGGATTTGATAGCTGCTTTCAACTACTTGAAAGGGGGTTCAATGATTCCTTTTTCCTGTCATCTGCTACCACTGGTCCTGAGCAGGGGGTTGGACTGGATAACCTCCTGGGGTCCCTCCCAACCCTGATAGTCCATGATTATATGATCAGCCTGGAGTGGCATGGGTTTGCCTGTGCTGGGAGAGGGAGTCTGAGTAATATCATTGCCAGCAGGGGTGCCAGCGGCTGGGCAGAACTCCACATGCGACCCTCAGACTCTCTCCAGCATGCGGCAAGCTGGAGTGGCGCGACTTCACCTGCTCTGGGAGAGGGAGTCTGAGGGCTGCACCTGTCAGAGTGTTGCGGGCAGCCCAGCACAAAAACACTGTAAAAATGGGCCCCCAAATCTTGCCGTCCTAGGCGACAGCTTAGTGCGCCTAGTGGTTGCACTGGCCCTCCCTTCAGCTACGGATCATCCAGTGGAAACCAAGAGAGACCAGTAAAAATCTACCCAGACCAGAAGAAATCAAGAGAGAGGAGGAGAAAGACCAGTTCAAGGATTCCTTTGGCATCTACTGGAATTTCCACTAGGGATAAGAAATCCCCCAAATCTTGGTCCCAAGTTTAAAATCAACCAAGTCTTTCTGAAGGTTTCGAAAAGCCGAGGGAACTCCACCCCTCTGAACTGTTTTTTGTTTTCACTGCACCTCATCCCTTTTGGGGTCCAGCTGGAAATGGAAGCGGAAGAGCGGAAACCCCACAGGAGGGACTGCCTTGGCAGATTGACAGGTGGACCGTGGCCAGGAACTGCCAGCAGTGCCGTGAACCTGCCTCTTGTTAGGGTACGTCTACACCCCAAACCCCCCTCCCCTGGGCAGCAAGTCTTAGAGTCGGGTGAACTTACTCAGGCTCACAGTACAGGGCTATAGATAGCAGTGTAGCCATTTCTGCTGGGGCTGAAACCGGGGCTCTGAAACGCAGTGAAGGGGGAAGGCCGGAGCCTGGACATCTGTCTGAGCGGGAACAAATTCACTGCTCCTTTGAGCGCCGTGGCCTGAACCCCCAATTGACCTGGGCTCTGAGACGCTGCCATGTTTTGTTTTGTTTTGTTTTCAGTGTAGACTTGTTTACAGTCAAGAGGATCCACTAGTTGCACCAATTGTCTCCCCATTTGTCTGTGTTGTTCACAGGGTTCCTGAATGCCTCTGGGGTGGGTGGAACTGACATGAGCTGAGATTTCTTCTCCTCATGAAGTTCACTGCACCCAGGAACTGAAATGCAGACACAGGTTGGAAACTCTGTCGGGTTTCTTTTCCTTACACCTGTCCACAGGCTGAGGCCTCTAAGCACTAGCACAATAAAACCTCAAAATAATAACCTAAGGAGGCCAACTGCGGAGTAAATATTGATGGGGCTGTATTGCGTTTTCAAACTCCTGTGAGTGGCGTTCGGTGGCTAGCTTGTATTCCTAGTGACTGCGGACTGTTAAATCTTCAGACAGAAAGCAGTGGAAGTTGACTTGTCTGGCCAGGGTGACCATCTTGCGTAACCGGAGGAGGTTCTCCAGGCACTAATGGACTCCCGGGGGTGGATACTGCCTCCTAAGGGAAGTAGTGGAGGGCTCATTGCTTGGGTTATTTAAAACAAGACTTGGCAAAGCACGGGGCAATCTACCATAGTGCTCAGTTCTGCAATGGCTGAGGGATCAGGGTCTAGGAGGGTCTGAAATTGGCTTTTCTATCTCTCATTCCCATGAGGCAGGGACAGTTTCTTTTCTCCCAAATTGGAAAAGAAAGAGTTAACTCTGTCTGCCAGAGATGGGCGGGGAGGAGAAAGTGGAAGCCCAGATTCCCAGCTGAAGAACGAGACCCCCTGCGGGGAGGAGGCGAGTTCTCTCACCCTGGCTATAAGTCCACCCAAGGTAGGTGGCTGCGGGGAGCATGTGGAGCTGACTCAGCTGGTGAGGGAGAGCGAGGCCCTAGGACAGGAAGGGAGCACTGCAGGGGTCTGGTGAGTTTACCCATGGAATCCGATGCGTCTGGGCAAAGGAATTGGGCTGGTCTGTACCATCGACGGGTCTGAAGCAGAACCTCAGATCCAAACACAGTCACGTTCTGGGCAAGTTCAAAACCGGATCCAAATTCTGCTGCCGAGTATTTTAATTTCCCGTTTCATCTGCGGATTCAAATTGTGCCCCACCTGATCCAGCGTGGGGCCTATCATTAGGCATCTATGGTCTATGTTTAGAATGAATTACCTGGTTTTCGCCTAAATGAGTGATCTTGTTTTCACCTAAACGAGTGACCTGGTTTTCAATGGGGGCTCATGGGTGTACAGCACCTCCTAAAAAACAAGCTATGTGCCCAGGCGTGGATGAAGGCAAATACCTTCAACACGCAAGAACGAGACTGTGGTGGCGAGTGGCACTTTAGACGATTCACAGGCAGATCACCTCTCTTGACTTCAGCGTTGGTCTTAGCTCATTTGTGTTAAGGTGTCTGGATTCTGAAAGGGGTTAAGGAATGGGGTTTAGATGAAAGAGACAACATGGATTACATTTGAGGCTTGCTTTTTTTTTTAAAAAAAATGGCCTTCCATTCTGAAGGCATAATTTGTAGCTGTAAATAACTGCCTCCACAAACCAGGTGTGTAGCAGCCTCCCTGCCCACATTCCTGCTGGCAGATCATTGTGGATGCAAAGAAAGGTGGAAAGCCCTGAGAGCTAATGATGGGATGGAGCCAGGAGCCATGTGTTAAAATTCCTCCACCAAATGATTGGGAAGTGTGGAGTGATTTTGTACATTCTCTAGAGATTGAGAATGATTGACCTTCAGATAGCACTCAGAATGTGCAAGGCACTGTACATACAGATACACACACTCAGACATGCACAAGAACACACAGATACTTTTCTTCCTTGACATTAAGCATTCTCAATGAGGACTCCTTGTGGCACTCTAGCCTCTAACACATTTATCTGGGCATAAGTTTTCATGGGCTAAAAAGCTTATGACAAATTATTTTTTTAGTCACTAAGGTGCCACAAGGACTCCTCATTCTTTTTGCTGATACAGACTAACATGGCTACTATGCTGAATTAAGACCTCTGTAATATACAGAGAGGGAGATAAAGGAATACAAACCAAAATATGGACCATTTTTTCCTACCATTATATACATCTGTTATTTTAAATACATGACATCAGCTCTACCTGATGGTCCATTGTTTCTTGGCTGAGTGGGTCTTGAGGATGGGGTGAAGCAAGAATGTGGAGTGGGCCTGCCAGAAGTGGACGCAGTGCCTGTTGAAATAATAGAGTGGTAGGTTTTTAAGGCCAGAAGAGTCCCTTATGACCATCTACCCTGACCTCCTGCATATCACAGGCCAAAGAATCCACTGATGATTCCTGCAGGCAGCCCAGTAACTTCTAGTTGAACAAGAACATCTCCCTGAGAGCATCCAATCTCTACTGAAAGACCCTGAGCCATGGAGAACTCACCGCAGGCACGGATGGTTCTCTGGAACTGGTTAATTCAATTCTAATTCCAATAGCCCATTTGTATCTTATTCAGAGTTTTCACTCTCAAGGCTTCAACTTCCAGCCACTAGAACATGTTATGACTTTGCCTGCCAGATTCAAGAGACCTACCGTAGCTGCTATCTTGTCACGATGTACTTATACCCGCCATCCAGGCTTTCGTTAATTTGGGTGCCTCCATATTTACCACCCAACCAATGTTTCTATCAGCCCCAGACCTTGTCATCCATTCCCAGTGGAGTTGCACCCCGTGAACCACAGCGGAGTGCGGCACCTCAAATGTCTATAGTGTCTGTTCATCCCATCTCCTATGTTTTATTGACAGGACAGACGTTGTGGTGCAACTTGCAGAGGATGCTTCCACAGGGCAACCTGTCAGGGTCCAACGGCACAGGCTCAGATCCATCCGTGTTCTTCTTGACGGGCATCCCGGGGCTGGAAGCTCTGCACCTCTGGATCTCCATCCCCTTCTGCTCAGTGTTCAGCGTGGCCCTTCTAGGAAACTGCACCCTCTTGTATGTTATCAAGACAGAGCCCTCCCTCCACAAACCCATGTTCTATTTCCTCGCCATGCTGGCCGTCATCGACCTGGTTTTATCCACAACCACCGTGCCGAAAATCCTGAGCATCTTCTGGTTTAATTCCAGGGAGATCAGCTTCAACGCCTCCCTGGTACAGATGTTTTTCCTTCACTCGTTCTCCACTCTGGAATCTACTCTGCTGTTGGCCATGGCCTTTGACAGGTATGTGGCCATCTGCAACCCCCTGAGGTACACCACCATCCTGACCAATTCAGTGATAGCAAAGATTGGGCTGGTGGCTTTGGCCCGGGCTGTTCTGCTAGTGGTCCCCCTGACCTTCCTCGTCCGGAGGCTGCCCTACTGTGGGTCCCACTTCATCCCCCATTGCTACTGCGAGCACATGGCCGTGGTGAAGCTGGCCTGTGCTGACACCAGTTTCAATAATCTTTATGGGATCATCATGACTGTCTTCATCGTGGGGCTGGATCTGATGTTCATCTCCCTATCATACGTCAAGATCCTGAGGGCTGTCTTAAGGCTGGCATCCAAGGAAGAGCAGCTCAAAGCATTGGGCACCTGTGGCTCCCACCTTTGTGCCATCTTAGTATCCTACATCCCCGTGGTCCTCTCCTCAACAATACACAGGTTTGGACGCCATGTCACCCCTCATGTACACATCCTGCTGGCCAATTTTAACCTCCTCTTTCCTCCCATGATGAACCCCATCGTGTACGGGGTGAAAACCAAACAGATCCGTGACCAGGCACTTCTCCTGTTCCGAGGGAAAAGCTTCTAGGTTGACCATGAGGGGGCTACTGAGTGATCAGGAAGCAGAGGATGCAGGCGAGGGTCTCTAAGTGACAGAATGCTTGTGGGGGCTTTGTGTACGCTGGGATGGGAACTCCACCTCCGACTCACAGGGAGCAATTCACCATCCCCCACGCAAGCTTAGCGCTGATGGCCAGAAGGTGATCTTGGCCATGACCTTGTCCTCACTTGCCCGCATGTGTGGAGTATGAATAGGAGTGTGAAGAGGAGTGTGAAGAGGAGTGTGAAGAGGAGTGTGAAGGCTCCTTGCACCTTCACTTGCTTTGCTGGACCATCTGGCTTTTATTACTGACACACCCAGCCACAGCCAGGGACATGCACGCTGCAGGAACAAGTGCGGTGTCTGCCCCTGAACTTCAATCAGCTCTGAGATGCAGCAACACAGCAGGGGCCACTTAGGCCCCAGAAGAAGTGCTGAGTGCTGGGCTCTTCTGTCCCAAATGTGCCACCATGGAAGCTTCTGGCTCCCAATCTTTTTTTAAAAAAATCTGGCCTTAGTTGTGGTGCCTGAACGTGTGAGAGTCTGTCCCCAGGACCCCAGTTGTTTAAGCCGACCACACAGCAGCACAATGCACGAGGTTGAGAGAGGGGAGCAGGGTGTGTCTGCCTCAACGTGCACCAATGTGCACTTCGAAACTCCCCAAATCCTCACCAGAGTGATCTCCGGCACCAAGTATTTAAAGTTCTGATTCTGATAAAGAAATAAATTAAACAGATATTATGTGTGTGTATAAAATACTCGGGAACCAGTCTTGCTCTTCTTTGATGTCACCTTTGTTCCTGTTGCCTGATATATGCTGGATAGCAGATAGATATATATCACATTCATAATCTGTATTTTCTGCACCATATATATACAGTAGTTGTATGCATTAAGTACCAATAGCATTAACCACAAATTTAAATTTTAAAAAGAACTAGATAAGTTAAGAAAAGAAATAGATAAATTCATGGAGGATAGGTCCCTCAATGGCTATTAGCCAGTGGACAGTGATGGTGTCCCTAGCCTCTGTTTGCCAGACGCTGGGAATGGATGTCAGGGGATGGATCACTTAGGGTAGGGCTACCTGCCAGATCGGTGGGTAGTGTTTGATATATTGGGGATCAATTTATCATGTCTCACCTAGACGCGATAAATCGATCCCTGAAAGCGCTCCCGTCGACTCCGGAACTCCAGCTCCGCAAGAGAAGTAAGTGGAGTCGACGGGGGAGCTGCCGCAGTCGACCTGCCGCCATGGGGACCGCCAGGTTAAGTCAAACTAAGGTACTGTGTACCTTAGTTCAAACCCCCCCGGTAATGCAGCCCAGGCCTCAGAATCATAGAATATTAGGGTTGGAAGAGACCTCAGGAGGTTGGTGACGTTATTGTCATGAACTGTGACTGCCGGCAGGAGCTTTCAAGGGTGGATTTTGGAAAGCCTCAGGGCCCAGGGCTCCTTTCCAAAGCTCCCCACGCCAGCTAGAAGCAAGAGCAGGGGGAGATAGGTCAGTCCCTCTTTGCTGGACCCAGACGGACCTTGGCAGGCTCCTGACGCCACCAGTCATTCAGCTTTGACCCCTGGACACTGGATATTTGCTCTATTCTCACTTGCTCTATTGCTGTTGGCCATTGGTCCCCTCCCCCATCCATACAACCCCTGAGACACCCACCTCCAATTGCCACCTGAAAACCCCACCCCTTTTGCCTTTCTACTTCCCTGGCCTTCTGTTCCCCCCGCCCTCTTGCTCCCAGAATCTCCTTCCCCACTCCAGTCACAGGGAGTGGCCCACTTAGACTGTAACACACACATAACCCCCCAGACACAGGCAGAGACAGGCGGGAGTCCCCCGGTACAACAGAGAAGAATCCACATGCTAAAAGCCCAATTGTAAGTGGATCCAACATGGCGTGGGGGGAGGCCCAGCTGCTGAGCCCCCATAGAGTGGGATGGAAGCAGATGCTGTGCAGCCGAGACCTCCCAGTGAGCGGGCGGGCAGAACGTTGGACGGGGCAGCAGAGCCGAGATGAGGCGAGTGGGGAAGTCAACAGGATCCTATAACGTGCTGCCATCCAGCAGTGCCTGCCGGGGAGCAGGGCAGGAAGGGCGACTGGATTCCTGTCTGGGGGCTGGGCAGTTATTCACCATTCAGGGCCGTGTCCTGCTGCTCAATCCAGCCCTGAACAGGAACACACACAGAGAGAAAAGGGCAATAGACACATGGATCAGAGGGGAAGCGGATGGGCGGTGCCATAGAAAGTGACTGTAACTGAGAGGATGGGGCTACACTACCCCCCCCCCCAATGTCCTCCCCCCAAGAGCCCTTTCCCCTGTGTCATCCAGTACATCAGAACTTGGCCTTTCTGTTCCTTGCATGTCGTTTCTATGGTTAGGCGTGTCGGTGATATGACTGAAAGAGGAACTAGATCCTCCAGGGTGGGGCCGCTGAGCACTTTGAGCTGAGGCTCTGGGCCGCTTCGGCTCCGTTTGTCTCTGCAGAAGGTTTCCAGAGCAGCTGATCCTGTCCTGAGCTCTCTGTGAGGGGAACCACGAAAAGTGGCCGCGTCCCTCCCCTCCGCAATGCAGCGCTGGAATCGTATGACAGTCATAGAATCACGGACCCCCGGGTGAGGAGGGACTCCAGGGGTCAGCTTGTCTAGCTCCCTGACGAGATACAGGGTTTGTTGTAGCTAAACCATCCAGGACAGATAACTCCAACCTTCTTTGGAAAACCTCCAGTGAAGGAGCTTCCACAAGCTCCCGAGGCGTCTGCTCCATTGTCCTCCTGTTCTTACCGTTAGGAAGCTTTTCCTGAGATTTAATCTAAATCTGCTCTGCTGTATTTTGAACCTACTGGCTCTTGTCCTGCCCCCTATGGCAAGAGAGAACAATCTTCATCTTTTTTATGGCAGCCTTTCAAGTATCTGAAGACCACTGTCATGTCCCTGTTTAATCTCCTCTTTTCCAAACTAAACATACCCAGTTTCATCAGCCTTTGCTTGTATGGTTTGCATTCCATCTCTTGGATCATCTTTGTTGCCCACCTCTGGATCCTTTCCAGTTTCTCTACATCCTTCCTATACATTGATGACCCAAACTGGACACAGTACTCTACATGAGACCTAACCAGTGCCAAGTAGAGTGGAACTATCACCTCCCATGACTTGCATGCTATGTCTCTGCTAATGTGAGCCAAAATAGCATTTGCTTTTTTTTGCAACAGTCTTGCATTGCTGACTCCTGTTGAGGTTGTGATCCAAACCCCAACTCCTAGATCCTTCTCAGCAGTGCTGCTGCCAAGCCCAGATTTCCCTCATTCTTTATTTGTGCATTTGTTTCTTTCCGAAGTGTAGCACCTTACGTTTGTCTTCGCTGAATTTCATTTTGTTGTCTATAGCCCAGTTCTCCAATTTATCAAGATCCCTCTCACTTTTAGCTCTATCCTCCAAAGTGCTGTCAACCCCCCTCCCCCCAGCTCTGTCATCTGCACATTTGATCAGACTGCTCTTTATTCCTACATCCAAGTCATTATCGAAGATGTTAAGACCAGATCCAGAACAGATCCCTGTGGAACCCCACTTGAGGCCTCCCTGCAACCTGACATCATTCCATTAACAGTGAATTTTTGTTTGCGGTTATTTAACCAATTACGTATCCACCTGATGCTAGCTCCACCAAACCCACATTTATCCAGTTTACTCATCAGGTTGTCATGGTGGACTGGGTCAAAAGTCTTGGTAAAGTCCAGATATATCATGTCCACCACATTCCACCAAACCAGTTACCTGTCAGAGAAGGAAATCATGCTGGTTTGACAGGCTTTGTTCTTGGTAAATCCATGCTGGGAGATAGTGATCACCCCTTCATCCTCTGGGTATTCCCATGTTGAATGCTTTACACATTGCTCTAGTACAGTGGTTCTCAAACTTTTTGGAGTGGTGACCCCTTTCCCACACCAGGCCTCTCAGCGCAACCCCCCTTAGGGGCCGGGCTAGGCAGGGGGGTCCAGCAGCCCCCCCTCCAGGGGCCAGGATGGGGGAGTGTTCCAGCAGCCCTCTGGGGCTGGGATCAGGGTGGCCTCGCGGGGGCGATGGGAGCCCGCAGCAGCAGGGGATGGGCTTGGGCTCGCTGGCATCCCCCGGGGGCCCGGCTCGGGCTCGCCGGGAGCCCGCCGCAGCCAGGACCGGGTGCATGGGGGCACCGACAGCCCGCGGGGGCCGGGGCTGGGCTGGCGGGGTGCCAGCAACCCGCCGCAGCAGGGGCCGGGCTTGGGCTCACTGGCAGCCCACCATGGCAGAGGCCGGGCGGGGCCCAGGCTGGGGGGATGCCGTGAGCTCGCCGTGGCCGGGCTGGGGAGGAGCCGGAAGCCCACCGCAGCAGGGGCTCGGGACGGACTCAGGCTCACCAGCAACCTGCCATGGCCGGGCTTGTGGGGGCGCCGGCAGCAGGGGTCGGGGCCGGGCTCACATGGACGCCGGCAACCCGCCACAGCAGTAAGGGCCGGGATCGTGGCCGGATGCCAGCAACCCGCGGCAGGGGTCAGGGCCGGCTGCTGGCAGCAGGAGCTCGCGACCCCCGTATAACCGGGTTGTGACCCCCAGAGGGGTCGCGACCCCCACTTGGAGAACCAATGCTCTAGTAGCTTCCCAGGTATTGACGTCAGACTGACTGGTCTATAGTTGCCTGATTCCTCCTTCTTCGCGTTATACAGACTAGATCAGTTTTTATCTAACTTAATTGGTCACACCCCCTTGTTGGTGTCCTGCTTCCCCTGCCACATAAAGATATATACTGATCTATGCAGGGGCAGGGCTTCAGCTGAATTAGTTTCAGTTTCTTTGTTTTTCATTTGGTTCACGAATGAGCCTATAATCCAGGGGTCTCAAACTCAAATGACCACGAGGGCCGCATGAGGACTAGTGCACTGGCCCGAGGGCCGCACCACTGACACACACCCCGCCCTTGCTGCCCCGGCTCCGCCCCCACTCCACCCCTTCCAAGAGGTCCCACCCCTGCCCCACCTCCTCCTCTGAGCACGCAGCTCCCCATTCCCTCCTGGAAAGCAGTAGGAACCACCAACAGCTGTTTGGCAAACAAAGCAAGAGCAATACAGGAAGTCCAGAGCTAGAAACACACGCGGCCCAGCCAGGCAGCAGAGAAGCCTCCACTTCTGGCCCCTCCGTCCTGCAAACTGCTATGGGGGGACCGGGGGGGGGGGGGCGCCAGGAAGCTTGGCGGGCCGCAGGGAAGGGCTTTGCGGGCCGCATGTGGCCCCCGGGCCGCATGTTTGAGACCCCTGCTATAATCTATTGGAATCATAGCAAAATCAAAACTACAATTGTGGTGACTACTTACAATGACATTTGCACAACACGCCTTCTAAAGCGGATCCATGAGGAAATGGGTTTAACATAAAAGGCAGCTGTCATAGGTCTACACTCACCAATCTCCCATTTCTCAACAAGCTACGTTAGACAGGCTTTGCTCTTGATCTACAGAGACAGAACTGCCCCAACATACATTCTATTGGGAAGCCCCCCTTGACCCATCACTTCCCACTAAGCCCTGCTCCATGTTCCTCCATTTCCCCAAAGTTCTGTCCCCTGGGCTGTGGTAAGAGCTACGGAGGGACCCCAGGCCTCTGTGGGGAGCCCCAGACCCTCCACCTTACCTGGACTGTATATCCCGGGGACAGAAACCCAGGCTGGTGGTTTCTCTCGGGCCTCCGAGTTATCTGTTTAGGGCAGATGGAGGGCTGATCCCCACTACGGCTTAACGTCGACTTTAGCGACGTTAAGTTGATATAAACATGTACCCGTCCTCACATGCATGCCATTTACGTCGATTTAAAGGGACCTCGAAATCGACTTCTGTTCTCCTCCCTAACGAGAGGAGTAGCGCTGAAATCGACCTCTCTAGGTCGATTGTGGACTAGTGAGGACACAAGTGACATTACTAGCCTCCAGAGGCTGTCCCACAATGCTCCATTCTGACCGCTCTGGACTGCCTCACTGCTCCACTGTGACTGCTCTGGACAGCGCTCTCAACTCGCTGCTCTGGCCAGGTAACACCCCCTCCCCTTCCTCACAGCCAGCCCCTAGCGAGAGCGTGCCTGGGTTTCAGCCTGCAATCGCACACCCCCTCTCCTTCCCCACAGCCAGCCCCTAGCGAGAGCGTGCCTGGGTTTCAGCCTGCAATCGCACCCCCCCTCCCCTTCCCCACAGCCAGCCCGTAGCGAGAGCATGCCTGGGTTTCAGCCTGCAATCGCACCCCCCTCCCCTTCCCCCCGCCAGGCAGAACACCCCCTCCACTTCCCCCCGCAAGGCTGAACACCCCCTAACCCCTTCCCTCCCCCCGCTCCTCCACCACTGCGACTGCTGGTTTCCCTCCTCACCCCCTCCCCGTATTTGTGATAAACCATGATTTTTAAAACAGTGTATTTATTTCCTCTGCAAGCATTGGGAGGGGGGAAGGAAAGAGGGTGCAAGGACGGCAGGCTTAGGGCTGAGCAGAGCAAGGGACCGAGTTGTCAAACGTCATCTTGGGCGAAAAAAGGGCACAGAATTATGACGTGCCTGCCCACGGTGCAGCACTCAAAATGGTGCCTGCTGGGGACTCCGGGAACTGTGGGATAGGTACCCACAGTGCAATGCTTGCTATGTCGACGCTTGCAAAAGTTGTAAGGACAGACACTGTCGACTTGCTGTGCTTTGTGGGGACACACAAAATCGACTTTATACAGTCTGCTTTAGAAAATCGACTTAAAGGAAATCGAACTAATGCTGTAGTGAAGACATACCCGGAGAGTCTGGGACTTCTCACAGTGGCACTAGCTGCTTGGGCAGCTCTTATCAAGGCCTGGCTCTGGCTTCCAGCCTGCATAGAGGACAGAGCCTAAGGTTAACAGCAAAATCAGGGGGTGGGAATTTGGGGAAAGAGATAGGACAGCGGGAGGGGCCTCAGGGGAAGAGGATTTAGGACAGAATAGGAGGCTCTGGCCCATGTTTTTCATCTTCCATGTCACCAGTGCAGGAGCCGGGTGATGGACTGACCCTTCACTTGATGAACACTCTGATTATCCTCGCACGAAGGTGTTTGCTTTTCATGCTATACACAATTGGATGTATCAGGGGAGGAACGAGCCGATAGACATAGCCCAGGATAATCTGAAGCAAGTGAGAAGAGTTATTCCCAAATCTGTGTATCAGAGTCAGGCCAATCTCTGGTATATAGAAGAGAAGGACAGCACAGAGGTGGGAGACGCAGGTGTTCAGGGCCCTGTGGCACTCCACATGGGATGTGATGCTCAGCACTGTTTTGAGGATCATCACATAAGACAGGAAGATGAGGAATGAGTCCAAACCCATTGTTGAAATTGCAACAGACAAGCCATAGACGTTGTTCACTGTGATGTCTGAACAAGCCGTTGTCATGACTTCCTGGTGGAGGCAGTAGGAATGGGAGAGGACATTGGATCGACAGTACTTATACCGTTTCAGAAGAAAGGGGAGTGGGAATATTAGGACCACTGATTTTAGCACAAACCCTAATCCCATTTTGGCTACTCTCGCCAGGGTTAAGATAGAAGTATATCTCAGCGGGTTACAGATTGCGATGAAGCGGTCAAATGCCATCAACAAAAGCACGGAGGATTCAATGCATTGAAGAGTGTGGATGAAGAAGACCTGGGCAAAACAGGCATTGAGGCTGATCTCCCTAGAGTTAAACAAGTATATGCCCAGTATTGTTGGTATGGTGGTTATCAATAAGCCAAGGTCTGTGATGGCCAACATGGAAAGGAAAATGTACATGGGCTCATGGAGGCTTGGATCTATTTTTATAATGAACAGAATGACTGAATTTCCTACTATCGAAGTAATATATACTAAGCAGAAGGGGATAGAGATCCAGGGATGGAAGTCTTCCGGCCCAGGTATCCCGGTGAGAAGGAACACTGAAGACTTTGATTTGGTGTCATTGACAGCTGACATAATGGACTGGGCAGGTCAAAGTTGAAGTTTCATTCCTGAAAGAAAAAAGAACAGTATGACATGTAATTATATTTAATGAGAATTTTTTCTGCTCTCGGTGCAAGTCTAGAGACTCCCAGGAGCTCAGTGAAAAACAGCAAAAACATAGTCTTGGATTTACACACCACTGAAAGAAAGATAGGCATTGCCAGACTGGATCAGACCTGTAGTTCATCTAGTCCAGTATCCAGTGGCCAGTTTCATATGCATCAGAGGAAGGTGGAAGAAGTCCACACCTATGAGGTAACCTGCTCCCAGGGAAAATGCCCTCACGACACCCACGCGTTAGTCATATTTTGTGGTGTAAATCAGGAAGGTTTAGAGCCCCTTCAAGACTATTTTTAAAAAAATTATTCCTACTCTAACTGGATTTTATGGTTACCCATATAAACTTCCAATCCTACTTTGAATCTTGCTAAGGTCTTGAGCCATTGATATGTTGTGGCTGGTAGTTCCACAAGCTACTTGAACACTGTGTAATTTTACAATTGTGACCTTCCCACAGACACCCTTTCTGGCCCTCTGCTTCTGAGTGTGGTCCATTGTATCATAACATGTTTTAACACATGGGATGTGCATGGTGAAAATGGTCATTGAATTTATCTCTCCTGCATTGAAGCTATTTATAAATATATTTCATTGCCTCATTATATACATTGTTTATTTTCTCCACTCTAGAGAATTCAAATTATGCTGCTACCTTTTTGAAGTACAAGCGATAAATTCTTAGGACCAGTTTCTTAACTAAGAACATAGGAATGTCCCTATTGGGACAGATCAAAGGTCCATCTAGCCCTGTCTTCTGTCTTCTGACAGTAGCCAGTTCCAGGTGCCACAGAGGGAAATAACAGAACAGTTAATTATCAAGTGATATGTCCCCTGTTACTTATTCCCCGCTTCTGGCAAACACATGCTAAGGAAACCATCCCATCCCATCCTGGCTAATAGCCATTAATGAAGACACGAGAAATCGATTGCCCGCAGCGCCCCCGTCGACTCCAGAACTCCAGCTTGCTGGAAGGCGCAAGCTGGAGTCGATGGGGGAGCGCGCTGCCGACTGCCGCCTCCGTGAGGATGGCAGGTAAGTCAGCTGCAGATACGCAAACTTCAGCTATGTGATTCACGTAGCTGAAGTTGCTGATCTGCCGTCGATCCCTCCCCCGTAGTGAAGACCAGCCCACTATGTGAAGCATTTGTGAAATACATTCTGAAGCAAGAGCCATTAAGCATTAATGATACCACTGCTCCTTCCTGTAGAGATCCCAACAACTTTGCCATTGGCTTTCGATATCTGTGCATGTCATGAAAGTTTGGTTTGCAATCAGGGGTGAAAGTAACACATTTCTTAAAGGTACTATCACATCACAAACCCCCTTCCAACCTCCACTCCTAGACACTTAGCTTCATGGATCCCTTTGCCCGACTTTGAGTCTTAAATACTCTGGAATAAAACTGGAATATTGGAATAAAAGCCTGAAGTAACCTTAGAGAACCTCCCCCATTGGCCCCTACAGCTGGTTTCGCTGCTCTGCTTGTTCTCATTGTCGGGCTTTGAGAAGACTGTGCCACACGTCAGCCATTTCCAAGCCACAATTTCACATATAGCATAGGATTCCACTGAGTAGAAGGGGGGCCCAGGACAGGGGCTTGGGGTGTGTGGAGGGTGTTTGGGGGCTCAGGGAAGGGGGTTGGGGTATGGAGAGGTGTGTGTGTGGGGGGTCTCAGGACAGGTGGTTTGGGTGTGTGGAGGGTGTGTGGGAGTTCAGGGCAGGGGGTTGAGGTGTGGGGGGTTCAGGAGTCGGGTCAGGGGTTGAGGTGTTGAGGGTGCGGGAGTCCGGGCAGGAGGTTGGGCATGTGGGAGGTCAGAGCAGAGGGTTTGAGGGGGGGTGTGAAGAAGTCAAGGCATGGGGCTGGGGCTGGGGGAGGTGTAAGGGCTCAGGGCAGGGGAATGGGATGTGTGGGTGTGTGGGGGACTCATGGCAGGGTGATGGGGGAGTGTGGGAGCTCATGGCAGGAGGTTGGAATCATAGAATCATAGAATATTAGGGTTGGAAGGGACCTCTGGAGGTCATCTAGTCCAACCCCCTGCTCAAAGCAGGACCAATCCCCAACTAAATCATTCCAGCCAGGGGTTTATCAAGCCTGACCTTAAAAACCTCTAAGGAAGGTGATTCTACCACCTCCCTAGGTAACCCATTCCAGTGCTTCACCACCCTCCTAGTGAAAAAGTTTTTCCTAATATCCAATCTAAACCTTCCCAACTGCAACTTGAGACCATTACTCCTTGTTCGGTCATCTGCTACCACTGCGAACAGTCTAGATCCATCCTCTTGAGAACCCCCTTTCAGGTAGTTGAAAGCAGCTATCAAATCTCCCCTCAGTCTTCTCTTCTGTAGACTAAACAATCCCAGTTCTCTCAGCCTCTCCTCATACGTCATGTGCTCAAGGCCCCTAATCATTTTTGTTGCCCTTCTCTGGACTCTTTCCAATTTTTCCACATCCTTCTTGTAGTGT
The DNA here is from genome assembly GCA_032164245.1 of Sternotherus odoratus. NCBI lineage: Eukaryota > Metazoa > Chordata > Testudines > Kinosternidae > Sternotherus > Sternotherus odoratus. Next base: position 296,563,728 of record JAVMKO010000001.1, read on the forward strand.
GAGCCCCAAAATTGGACACAGTACTCCAGATGAGGCTTCACTAATGTTGAATAGAGGGGAACAATCACGTCCCTCGATCTGCTGGCAATGCCCCTACTTATGCAGCCCAAAATGCCATTAGCGTTCTTGGCAACAAGGGCACACTGTTGACTCATATCCAGCTTCTCATCCACTGTAATCCCTAGGTCCTTTTCTGCAGAACTGCTGCCTAGCTGCCTAGCCATTCCCTAGTCTGTAGCAGTGCATGGGATTCTTCCATCCTAAGTGCAGGACTCTGCACTTCTCCTTGTTGAACCTCATCAAATTTATTTTGGCCCAGTCCTCTAATTTGTCTAGGTCCCTCCATATCCTATCCCTACCCTCCAGCGTATCTACCACTCCTCCCAGTTTAGTGTCATCTGCAAACTTGCTGAGGGTGCAGTCCACACCATCCTCCAGATCATTGATAAAGATGTTGAATAAAACTGGCCCCAGGACCGACACTTGGGGCACTCTGCTCGATACCGACTGCCAACTAGACATGGAGCCATTGATCACTACCCGTTGAGCCCGACGATCCAGCCAGCTTTCTATCCACCTTATTAAGATTTTTTTTGATATTTCAAAATTTCATGATATTTCATCATGAGAAAAATCAGAACTTTGTTTGACTTTTCCACTGTACTACACACTCTTCCCCCATGTTTCTGTTCTCTTTTTATAACTTATCCCCACCTAAACCAGGGGGGTGTCCTACTCAACAATTGTGGATGCATTAGAAAGTATCCGAATCACAAAAGGGAGAAACAATATGAGAAGCAGAAAACATTGCAAACAAGATGCCAGAACTAGTGTTTGTATTGATGTTAATCATATGGAATGAAATTTTACAACACTTTTACACACTCAAGTAAAGGTCTCCAAAAAGAAGATTTGGATTTGAAAACTTGTGAAGACCTTTGTCAATCGTTAGCAGACCACTTACACACTTCGAGGAATAATTTAGAAAGGTTTGAAGACATATCAAATGATATCTTGCCTGATACTAACTACAAAGCAGCCAAATTCCTGCAAGCGAATCAGGAAAAACAAGCGCTGCCTGTCCTCCAGCTCCGTCACTGAGTCACCCCGACAGCCCAGCTGAATCCTCTTCCACTGCACAGAACATCTGCCAATGGAAACAGCTTCCAGCCTTTCCCCTTCACTTCACATCCTGAAGATAGTGAAACCCACCAACGTACCCAATTCCTGCTAGCAGGGGAGCCACTGACACCAGACGTCTTCACCCTAAGGGACAAGGAGTCATCGGAGAGGTTCCATGGGCAGCAGGCAGCATTTGTTGAGATAGGGAGGCAACTGTCTTTATGAAGCATGTTCACACATTCCCTTGGGGGCCACTTGGCCATCAGGAAACCTCAGCTGCTTGGCTCCGTGTGCACCAGCTTTAATGCCGTCACGGCCAATGGCAAACTGCAGAAGTCAAATCACAGGGGACACATGGTGATCCTACCCAACTGCACTGCAGCACCAGTCCAGCTATAGGCTCTATTCCTGGAATCTGGGCTTGTCGTCACTGTTCATATGATTTGTGACAGCGTCCCTCGGCGGCAGCCAAGTGGTAACGGCGATGCTGTCACAGCTGTGATCTTGCTGAAATAATATAAAATAAAATAAAATGGAATAATTGATAATAACATAGACCCAGATTTCTCCCCGGCAGCCCCCTGTCCTTCATTACAAACCCAGGGTGCAGGCCAGGGAAAGGTGATTCCACAAGGCTCCCTACAGGGAAATTTCCCTCGGATTGTTCCAGGATGGGAGATCCCTTCCCTTCTCCCTGGGGAATGAAAAGGGATCCAGGATCCCTGGATACCCAAAATTAGGCATAGATCTCAGCGATCCACTGGTAGCTCACCCCTCCACCACACATAATCTCTGGGCCTCCACTACTGCTCTAGGACTCTCCCTCGCTCCTGGCTAGCACAGGGGAACGCTCTGTGTTTTACATCTTTTTATTACTGTCATAAGTGTAAAGTGCTGGAGAGGGTTAATGTTACTTGAGAACAAGTGACGTAAGAGCTTCCCTGCCATGAGAGAGGGAGGAAGGGGTTTTAGAGTTTAGTTTCGTTTTGCTGGCTATGCAGTATGAGCCAGGGTCCGAGAGCTCATCTTTAGCTGTGGAGATGACTCGACTTTCCTTCTTATATTCCTACTTAACTGACTGTAAGTGATCTTTGACTTCTTAAGCCTGTGCCTTTTTGAGGTGTCTCTGTCCTTTTCAGAGGGGGAGTTAGGGAACCCTAAATTGTAAGCTGTACTGTGCCTATGTTCTATGCTCTTTTCTTTATTAAATCTTTTTAGTTATAAAAAAGGTTTGGTTCTTCTCTCAAAGAAATCCTAGTTTGGATTTATCCCAGTTCCCAGGTCTGTGTGTCTAAGGTGAAAGCCTCAGGGCGGTTTCTTATCTCTTTTGGTAACAGATGGGAGGGAGAAGGGAGGGTGATACAGCGTGGATCAGCTCAGGTTATAAGCTGAGGAACGGAGTCTGTCTCTGCCTTCAGCCGAGAAGGGTGAAGGGGGAGGGGAAGCAGCCTCCAGGTGTCTGACTCTGGTTCTCAGGGAGGAGGACAGAGTTAGGGTTTTGGGGAGTCTGAGTACCCCAATCCAAGGCCTTGGATATCTACTCAGATGGTGGCAGACGTGGTTCCCCAAGAACCCCACTGGTAAAGGGGGGGTTTCTTGGGGTGTAGGGACTTAATTTGGCTGGGAAGCAGCTAAGTTGAGTGGTTTGGCTAAAAAAGAGTCCCAGTCTTTGTACTAAAGAGCACAGAGGCTGGAGTACCCCACTCTTACAATTACCCTGTAAAGTTACCATCCATCCTGATTTTGCAGGTGTGATTTTTTTTCTTTATAAATAAAGTTATTCTTTTAAGAACCTGATTGATTTCAGTGTGCTGAAGACAAAGTGTCTGATCTGTGTTCACATTCCTAAGGCAACTCATTGGTATATTATTCTCAAGACTCCCCTGGAAAGGTAGTTAAGGGGCTTGGGGAGATATTTTGGGGGATCAGGGATTCAAAGTGGCCCTTCCCTGATTTTTTTGTGTAAATAACTTGGTGATGGCAGCAATACTGTCCAAGGACAAGGAAAGGAATTTGGGAAGTTTTAAACCTAAACTGGTAGAATATAAGCTTAGGAGGTCTTTCATGTCGGTGCCCACATCTGTACCCCAGAGTTCAGAGTGAGGAGGGAACCCTGACACCACTCAAAACAGAGATCTTGGGGGCATTGTGGATCGTTCTCTGAAAACATCCTGTCAGTGTGCGGAGTCAGTCAAAAAAGTGAACAGAATATTGGTGGATATAGGCCTAGACAGGCTAATCCCCCCTGATGCTGCTGTGGCCACGCATGGCCAGTTGCAGTGTTCACACAGAGAAGTTTTCCTTATTATGTGCCATGCAAGTTCCAGGGGAGCTGAGGAGGCAGCATGTGCTACTCAGCTTCTTCAGTAACCTCTCTGGACTCCATGGAGATTACTGATGAAAGCAGTGCCGGCTGGGAGCTGTGGGGACCGCTGTGCCCTTTAACCCTCCAGTTGGGCTGGCCAATCTTTCACGGCTTTGTTGGTGACAAAGAGCCTCTTCAAGCCCTCACCCAACACAACAGTAGGTGTTGTCACCTACCCCACTGAGCCATCCGAGTGCTTTAATTAAGCCACTCAAGGACAGGCTGGGGACAACAGACAATTTTCCGGCTCCCCAACCTTTGCTCCTTTACTGGAGTATTATACCATTTTGCACTGCACAGAAGTATAACACAAGCTCATTAATAGAGGTCGCTTCGCCCTTGATGTGGGAAGGATATACAACAGCCTTTGTACAGAGTTAAGATTTTCCCCAGACACTGCTCAAAACACACTGGTAAAGATAAAGCATAAAATAGTTTTATTAACTACAAACAGATGGATTTTAAGTGATTAAAGTGGATAGAAACCCAATCAAATTAGATTACATAGCAAATAAACAAAACAAAACAAAAAAAAAGCAAACTAAGGATACCATAGGAGACAGATTGGATATGAATTAGCAATTTCTAATTGATGATACAAGCAGTCCAAGTTTTCAAATGCAGGCTAGAAATCCTTTTAGCTTGGGATCAGCACGTCCCCCAGTTCAGACATGGTTCCTCAGTTGTTTCCAGGAGTTCCATGAGTTTTGTGGAGAGTGAGGCCAAGAAATGGTGTACCAGGGATCAAAATGGAGTTTAGTGTCATGAGATCTGGTCACATGCCCTTGCATGCCCTGCTATGTCATAGCAACCATTATCTATAGGCTGTCCAGAGTGTTCTCAGGAAGGTTCATCAGATGGACTATAACTTTCTCTTGTTGTTTTCTCTAATGTCCCAGTACCTGGAGCAGGCTCTTCCCAACCAGCTGTCCTGACTGGACGCATGTTGCCTTGTGGGTGTCACCCACGTTTAACTAAATTTGAAATACAGATACATAGTCAACATTCATAATTTCAGATGCAAAAATAATACGAGCACACAAAGAGGTGTATTATATTCTATTCAAAGCATATTTTTGTTACCTATGTTATTTTTTGTGTAGAGACTGAAACAAAGTAGGCATTGAGCAGCTCTGCCTTCCTATCGTCTTCTGTTACCAGCTCACCCCAGGAGATTCTCCACCTCCATCACCCCGGCATTTGAGCACCTGACGGACATCTGAGATCCTGACTCTCAGTTACACTAAAGGCCACTTGACACTACTCTGGCAGCCGGAAGCAACCTACAGGTAGGTGCAAGGTACCCTTATGTTAAGGCCCCATTGCATAGCCAGAGCTCCGTGTGGTGGCCTTAGGACTTGTCTACACTCCATAGGCTTTGCCAATATCATAGAATATTAGGGTTGAAGGGACCTCAGGAGGTCATCTAGTCCAACCCCCTGCTCAAAGCAGGACTAATTCCCAATTAAATCATCCAACTGATTTTTGCCCCATATCCCTAAATGGTCCCCTCAAGGATTAATCTCTCAACCCTGGGTTTAGCAGGCCAATGCTCAAACCACTGAGCTATCCCTCCCCCCCGATATAGCTCTAGCACTATAACTGTGCCAACATTGTGCAATATAACTATGCTAATCTGCTTCCAGAGATGGGGAAAGTGAGACAAAGAGGCCATGGGTCTGATCCTGCTTCCGCTCCAGGCTGTGGGAAAACTCCCACTGACTTCCAAGATGCAGTATTGGGCTGTTACTTACTAGCAAGAAACCTCAAAGCTAGCTAGGGAGGAGAGAGTGGAAACTGAGATTCCCAGTTGAACAGCGTGGGGAGGAGGAAAGTTCTCTCACCCTGGCTATAAATCCACCCAAGGTAGGTGGCTGCAGGGAGTGTGTGGAGCTGACTGAGCCTGTGAAGGAGAGCGAGGCCCTAGGACAGGAAGGGAGCACTGCAGGGGTCTGGTGAGTTCACCCACAGAATCCGATGCATGTGGGCAAAGGAATTGGGCTGGTCTGTACCATCGACGGGTCTGAAGCAGAACCTCAGATCCAAACACAGCCACGTTCTGGGCAAGTTCAAAACCGGATCCAAATTCTGCTGCCGAGTATTTAAATTTCCAGTTTAATCTGCGGATTCAAATTGTGCCCCACCTGATCCAGTGTGGGAACCTATCGCTAGACAGCCATGGTCTATGTTTAGAATGAATGACCTGGTTTTCACCTAAAGGAGTGACCTGGTTTTCAATGGGAGCTGATGGGTGTACAGCACCTCCTAGAAATCAAGCTATGTGCCCAAGTGTGGGTGAAGGCAAATACCTTCAACAACCAAGATTGAGACTGGTGCCGAGTGACTCTTTAGACGGTTCACAGGCAGATCACCTCTCTTGACTTCAGCGTTGATCTTAGCTCCTTTGTGTTAAAGTGCCTGGATTCCGAAAGGGGTTAGGGAACGGAGTTTATGTGAAAGAGACAACGTGGATTACATTTGAGACTTGCTTTTAAAAAATACCCGGCCTTCCTTCCTGAAGGAATAATTTGTAGCTGTAAATGATTGCCCTCACAAATCAGGTGTGTAGCAGCCTCCGTGCACACATTCCTGCCAGCAGATCATTATGGGTACAAAGGCGAAAAGCCCTTAGAGCTAATGATGGGATGTAGCCAGGAATCACGTGTTACAATTCCTCCACCAAAGTATTGGGAAGTATGGGGTGATTTTGTACATTTTCTAGAGATTGAGATTTATTGACCTATGGATAGCACTCAGAATGCGCAATATACTCACACATGCACACTCAGATGCTTTTCTTCATCAACATTAAACCCTTTGTAACATACTGAGGGGGAGATAAAGAAACACAAACCAAAATATGGACCATATTTTCCTACCATTATATGCAGCTGTTATGTTAGAGACGTGTACATCAGCTCTACCCAATGGTCCATTGTTCCTTGGCTGAGTGGGGCTTGAGGATGGGTGTGAAGAAGGAACGGGGATTGGGCTGGTGCAGGGAAGCTGTTCTGTACTTGGGAGGCAGCGTGGGAGACACAAACAAGTGAGTGGCATGTCCCTGGAGGAGTGGAGGGGAGATGGGACAAAATAAGAAGAGAACAGAGCAGATCAGTGAGGAGACGGAGTTGTGAAGAGCCCTGAGGATGAGGACAAAGAGCCTGTGGAGGGATTTCATGCTTTGGAGGTGTGATAAGGGGCATGTGGACCAGAGTGGAGGAGGTTGCCAGAACCAAGGCTGGAAATGACAAGGGGCTGGAGATGGAGGAGAGTTGTTGTTGTGTAGATAGAAAGGTCAGAACTTAGGGACATGATGGAGAGTGACATGTCAGGACTTGGATACACCCTGCACATGCAGTTCAGAGGGGTCAAAGACATCTGCCAGGTTGTAGCCCTGAGTGACTGGGAGGCTGGAGGTGTTGTCTGCACTGATAGAGATAGGGGGGAGGAGAGGGCTTGGCAACAAAGGCAATGAGTTCATGCCCCTACTCCCCAGCACAAGAGAGAGTAGGCTGGGGTCATGGCGCTTCCCTTGGAATTAATACCCTACTCATCCTTGGTCAGAAATACCCTAACCATGTTACAAAGCCCATATCTACCGTCCCAGCTTCTCACCTGGGCAAGTGCAGGAGTCATGGGGTGGGTCGCGGTCTGAGGGAGGGAAGGGTTTTGCTAAGTTCTAGAGTATCTGGTGTTGGCTGATTTGCTGGTTATGTTTTGTGGGTGAGGGCCACTCCGTCTTAACCTTGCACAAGTGCCTAAAGCTCCAAAATAGCAACATAAATCATTTGAAACCGGAGAGCTGCAGTTAGAAGTGGAGTACAAAGTTCATTGTGTCCCCCCCAAGTGCTCAGGTACCATGGTGACAGCAGTGAAAGAAACGCACATGTTAACACACAAGGTAATGCAAAGACGTGCAGGGAAAATTGGAAAGTCTTCTGAAGGAAAAGATTGGTGTTACAGATCTGATGTGTAGAGCTAACTCCAGACCTGACAGAAGTGGGCGCAGTGCTTGTTGAAATAATACAGTGGTAGATTTTTAAGGCCAGAAGGCTCCATTATGGCCATCTAGCCTGATCTCCTGCATATCACAGGCCAAATGATCCACCCAATGATTCCTGCAGGCAGCCCAGTAACTTGTGATTGAGCTAGAACATCTCTCTGAGAACATCCAATCCCTATTGAAAGGCCCCGAGCCATGGAGAATTTACCACAGGCATGGATGGTTCTCGTGATCTGGTTAATTCCATCCTAGTTCCAATAGCTCAGTTGCTACTTATTCACAGTTTACACTCTGAAGCTTCAACTTCCAGCCACTAGAATGTGTTATGCTTTGCCTTCCAGATTCAAGAGACCTACCGTAGTTGATATCTTGTCACTTTGTACTTAAACCCTTTCACCCAGGCTTTCGTTATTTGAGCGCCTTGATATTTACCACCCAACCAATGTTTCTATCAGCCCCAGACCTTGTCATCCATTCCCAGTGCAGTTGCACCCCGTGAGCGAGAGCGGAGTGCGGCACCTCACATTTGTATAGTGTCTGTTCATCCCATCTCCTATGTTTTATTGACAGGACAGACGTTGTGGTGAAACGTGCAGAGGATGCTTCTGCAGGGCAACCTGTCAGGTTCCAATGGCACAGGCTCAGATCCATCCGTGTTCTTCTTGACGGGCATCCCGGGGCTGGAAGCTCTGCACCTCTGGATCTCCATCCCCTTCTGCTCAGTGTTCAGCCTGGCCCTTCTAGGAAACTGCACCCTCTTGTATGTTATCAAGACAGAGCCCTCCCTCCACAAGCCCATGTTCTATTTCCTCACCATGCTGGCCGTCATCGACTTGGTTCTATCCACAACCACCGTGCCGAAAATCCTGAGCATCTTCTGGTTTAATTCCAGGGAGATCAGCTTTAACGGCTGCCTGGTGCAGATGTTTTTCCTCCATTCGTTCTCCACCTTGGAGTCTACTCTGCTGTTAGCCATGGCCTTTGACAGGTATGTGGCCATCTGCAACCCCCTGAGGTACACCACCATCCTGACCAATTCAGTGATTGCAAAGATCGGGCTGGCGGCTTTGGCCCGGGCTGTTCTGCTAACGGTCCCACTGCCCTTCCTCCTCAGAAGGCTGCCCTACTGCGGGTCCCACGTCATCTCCCATTGCTACTGTGAGCACATGGCCGTGGTGAAGTTGGCCTGTGCTGACACCAGGTTTAATAACATCTATGGGATCATCGTGATTGTCTTCATCGTGGGGCTGGATCTGATGTTCATCTCCCTATCGTATGTCAAGATCCTGAGGGCTGTCTTAAGTCTGGCATCCAAGGAAGAGCAGCTCAAGGCTTTTGGCACCTGTGGCTCCCACCTTTGTGCCATCTTAGTATTCTACATCCCCGTGGTCCTCTCCTCAACTATTCACAGGTTCGGGCGCCATGTCTCCCCTCACGTACACATCCTGTTGGCCAATTTCTACCTCCTCTTTCCTCCCATGATGAACCCCATCGTGTACGGGGTGAAAACCAAACAGATCCGTGACCGGGTGCTTCTCCTGTTCCGAGGGAAAAGCTTCTAGGCTGACCAGGATGGGGCTGCTGAGTGATCAGGAAGCAGAGGATGCAGGCGAGGGTCTCTAAGTGACAGTATGCTTGTGGGGGCTTTGTGTACGCTGGGATGGGAACTCCACCTCCGACTCACTGGGAGCAATTCACCATCCCCCACGCGAGCTTAGCGCTGCTGGCCAGAAGGTGATCTTGGCCATGACCTTGTCCCCACTTGCCCCCATGAGTGGAGTGTGAAGCAATGTGAAGGCTCCTTGCACGTTCTCTTGATTTGTTGGACCATCTGGCCTTTATTACTGACACACCCAGCCACAGCCAGGAACGTGCGCGCTGTAGGAACAAGTGCGGTGTCTGCCCCTGAAGTTCAGTCAGCTCTGAGATGCAGCAACACACCAGGGACCATTTAGGCCCCAGAAGAAGTGCTGAGTGTTGGGCTCTTCTGTCCCGAACATGCCACCATGGAAGTTGCTGGGTGCCAACTCTTGTTTTTTGGAAATCTGGCCATTGGTGTGGTGTCTGGACATTTGAAAGTCTGTCCTCAGTGGTTTAACCTGACCACACAGCAGCACAATGCACCAGGTCGAGAGAGGGGGGACGTGTCTGCCTCAACATGCACTTCAAAACTCCCCACATCCTCCCCAGAATGGTCACCAGTGTTTGTATAGAGGCTTGTTTGTCAGCCTGAGGTAGAATTTTGGGGTTGACATTTTGATCCTCAGATCTTGTACTAATATGTGTGAAGAACAGTGAAGACAGACACTGTGTGTTGTGAAGCAACCACTTAGGAGGGGCAAGGGAGATTGGGGGTGGGGCAGCATAAGAAACACTAAAAGTCAAAGAAAGGCCTGGCCTTAGCCAGAACACAACTTCACTCCTTATCTCTTCCATGGGGCACAAAAGGGGTGGGACAAAGACCCTCGGCTCACAACTCTCAAAAACGGAAAATGATCATAAGTTGTATGGGGTGTGAATAGGGGCGTGCACTGCAGGTGTATTTGGGTTTGCTAAGGAGGAGCGGGGGGAATGGGTTATAGGGAATGGGGAACAGGAACACAGGCAAAGCTCTGCAGCATCAGAGCTGGGGATGGGACACTGGAAAACAGACTCTGCTGGTGTGTGGAGTTATGGGGATGTTTGTTTGTTGGAAACTAACCCCAATAAACATCACAATGGGACTTTTGGCAAACTTTGGACTTCGGGTTTTCTGCTTTCTGTCTGCGAGACAAGAACCAGGGGAGAGGCTGAAGGGAAAGCCCTCGACATCAGGCACAGAGTATTCAAAGTTCACTTTCTGACACTGACAAATAAATGACACAAAGTACTCAGTGTGTATGTATGTTTCTGTGCGTGTGACAATAAATAAATAATAGTTTTGTCTCCCTCTGTGTGTGTGTGTGTGTGTTAATAAAATATTCAGGAAAAAGTTTTGCTTTACTTTGCTTTCACCTTTGTTTCTGGTGCCTAATGTATGCTGGATAGCAGATAGATAATATCACATTAATAACTGGTATTTTAGGCATCATATAGATACTAGTATGCATTTAGTAACAAGGGGACTGCACTGTCTGTGTAAGGTGAATGCATGGGACGGCTCTTTGGAGACTGCCTGCCATTGGTTATGTGCGCCCTTGAGTATATTTCATAACAAGACAATGAACGATACCATTTATCAGTAATTCCAGACAGTCTGAATCACCCCCCATCGATATCACGGCAGGGATCCTATGGTCCATTTTCCCTGGAAAACTTCTGATTTCTGGTGCCCTGTGGGGTAGCATAGAGAGAAATGGTCCCTCGGCACCTCACGACATAGCTCCGCTGTGATTCCCCATCCCTGCCTGAGACCCTTTCCCCATAGTGCCACGGGGGCATGGGCTGGGTTTGAAGGACTATGAGGGACACTGTCCCCCCCAACTGCATACCTTGCTAGTGTGGGGCACAATTTAAAGATTCATCCTCCCCCCTGGACAGTGCAAGTCACATCCCCCACCCTGGGCAGGCCCCTTCCCAGTCGCAAGGCATCCGGCATTGCCACATACTACTGGGAAGTGGGCAGTGAGGAGTCCTGTGCCAGGAGCCGGCCTCAGCTCCCCTGCCAGTGGGGATGATGTCCGTCAATGGCCCCAGCCCAGGGCCAGAGGAGAACAGCAACTCCAGCGGGTGGCAGAGGAGCTGCTGGGTGGTGAGTGAGGAGAAGGGGCTGACTCCAGAGGAACGGGTTCTCAGATGGCTGGAGGGTTCATGGCTGTTTCTGCTCTGAGCAGCTGCACCCCATGATCCATGGCTGTCGGGGTCCCTGGAGTATCGGCCCTCGTGCCCCCCAGGGCCTGGGGTTGAGCGGTGTCACTCTGTTTCCACCTGGACAATGCCGTGATCTGGACCAACATAGGTAACAGCCGGGCCCGGCACAAATACCTCCCTCTGCCGAGCACTGGTGGCCCCCCGAGCCCTTCCTTTGTTCCGGGGTGAAGGCTGGCTGTGAGGTGCACCAGGTTACAGGATGGTGCCTGCGGCAGGGCTGCCAGGTGATGTCAGGGTTGTTGCCAGGTGATGACAGGGTTGTTGCCAGGTGATGACAGGGTTGCCAGGTGTCCAGTGTTTGACCAGAATGTCCGTTGAAAAGAAAACCTGTTAGCTGACCCGATGCTAGAATTCCAGTTACCTGTGTCAGCAGGCTCGGGATGAATGCTCCCCGGACAGCTTGCTGGGAAGGGGAGAGTCTTTGCATGTTTTTATGTAAACACAGTTTGCTCCTGCTTCACTTGGCTATCGAGCAGCTAGAGGTATCAAAGTCACACAGATGGGCTGGTGTTGGGGACAAGTCACTTTTGTACTGAATGCGGGGGTAGTGAAATGCTGTTCCCAAAATGTTGCAATTATTATAGGAATACACGCGAGCAGGACTGTGCTTAACCTGTCCCAAAGGAGTGTGTGTGGGGGGTCACCTTTAGCTGAAACGAAAGAAAACTTACCAGTATGGGGACCCAGCTCTGGATGGGGTGGGGCTCAGGTGGAAGGGACGGGGTTGGGGCCAGCTTCCTCTAGTCAGCCCTTCCACGACGTCTGGGCCTCTGGTGGCGATTTGAAATCGCTAGGCCCTGGGGCAGCAGCCCCTTTCCTCCTGCCCCCTGCTCCCCCATTGGCAGCCCTGGGGGGCAGAAATGTTTAAGCACTGCCGCGTTACCGCTTTAACCTTGGCTGTGTATGGGCCAGTACCGGTGGCCACTTCTGACCAGTACAATGTACTGGCCTGTACTGATCTGCCCAACAACCCCAATGACTGAACTAGGAATTGATCTTAGGTCTTTGGAATCCCAGGCCAGTGCTCTATCCACTAAGACCTGCTGCCTCTGTGACAATGAGATCATTTCAATTTTAATAAGATCATTTCCTGGCTTGCAATGTGTGTGACATGGGGGTTTTCTCATAGCCAATTCCCTACCCTATTATCTTTAAATCTAACTGAAGAATCTTTAATAGAACTTCAGTACAATTCAGCACCTCATTTTTGGCTGAATTAAGACCTAGCCCGATTCTTATGAAATCAGTGACCCGAAGAAGAACTCTGTATTGCTTGGAAATGCCTGTCTTTCACCAACAGAAATTGGTCCAATAAAAGATATTACCTCCCACACCTTGTATTTCTAGCTGAATGGGAGTCCATCCATTCACTTCAATGAACTCATGTTGGTAATCAGTATGAATTACGTTTTAACCCCCTTCACCCAGAAGGATCTAAAAGTCCTCAGATGTGATGAACTCCCACAATTCTCATTGGCTACAGGGGGAGTTCGCTGGTCCCCATCTGTCAGGCTCAGACCCCATATTAGTAGGCTATCCTAGAAAGCCTTTGCCGGGAAGTCTAATAGATTTTTCCCTCGATGGGTGTTGAAGACACCAATTAACACTGTCTGGCTACTCCATTGGCATACCTGAAAGGCTGGGTTTGGGTGTTTCTAGCCTCACATCACACTTCAGTAACTCACACAGAGCAAGATTTGATAGCTTCACGTACAATGATCGCACATACAAGCCAGTGAGATAGCTCTATTTCGAAGGTCAAGACCTTTAGAATGATACCTCGCCAGGCCTGCTTTGCAGAAAACGTATCCTTATTCCATCACCATTGTGAACGAAACCTCGGTGATCTCCCCGTCTGTTTACACAGATCCCGGAATGTAGTTTCACAGCTTCAACTTTGCTTCTAAACATATATAAGAGGTTTTTTTATATTATTCCAAAGACAGCTGTATATGTGAATTCAGGCGATTTCTGCCTTATGTAGATTATTTGAAAGAAGTCTTTAATTCAGCGGCCCCCAAACTTTTGCTGGTCGTGCTGCTGTGGGTTTGGCCCACACTTTCCACTTAGATGTCAATATTAACACCCACCCACCAGGAAAGACTGGGGTTAATCTACATTCTTCACTTGTTGTAGCTCCCTAGAGTCCAAAGCCAATGTACTGCTATAATCACGCACGTCTCTAAGCTCCCATCTGGGGAGTAAAGTCTGCAGGATGTCATTAGGAGGTATAAAAACTCTCACCCAATTGATCCCAGCTGAGTGGAAAGTCCTGCAGTTTGTGTGTCCGTCACACTAGTGTAAGACTGGATTGGAATGATTCCGGATTTACACCTGTATAAGTGACAGCAGAGTGAGGTTGGTCATTTAGAACCAAACTATTTAATTCCACCAAAAAACAATACAAAACAAAAATGATGGGAGGAAACCATTGCGTGTTCAAAAAATCAGGGGTGTTTGGCTACACACAAAGCCATAGTTCTCTCCCTTTGTCCAATTGCATTGTGAGAGACTCTTAATTGTGACTCTTTATACAAAACCGCGGATCACACTTGTAGGATGGGGGGCTATATTTTAGAAAGCACTGGCTGAAAAAAGAATTCATAGTCATGATGTGTGACCAGCTGAACATGAGGTCCTCGTGCATTGTATTATCTGCACCATATATATACTAGTATGCATTCAATACCAATCTGGTATTGGCTCAGAAGACAGGATACTGGGATAGATAGACCATTGGTCTGACCCACTATGGCCGTTCTAATGTTCTTAACAGTGATCTAGCTGAAACTGGCCTATACCATAATCCTGTTCATTCACTTAAGCTAAATATCCTATAACACCCTGCATTTGCTTAACTAAGCATTTGGCAGAAGCAGATAAAAAACTTGTCAAAATCCAGATACATTCATTTCTATGTCTTAGTACAATCCAGGGAACTATGTTTACGAATTAGTACCTGGAATGCTAATATTTAAAACAAAGCAAAGGAAGGAACAGAACAACAAGGTCGGGAACTGGAACAAACGGATGGGTTGGAGTTTAGTGATGTGTAAAGAAATGTGTAACTTGTAAAATCATATAAATAATAGCAGTTGAAATGTGTATGTGCGGGAGCACACTATCTGTGTAAGGTGAATGCAGTATTGCTGCATGGGACGGCTCTTTGGAGACTGGGATCGTATCGAATCATGTTCCTGCGCTATATTAATAAACCTGCCTGACATTGGTTATTTCAGCCCTGGAGTATATTTCATAACAAAATAATGAACCAAAGTGTGATCAAATGATACAATTTATCAACAATTCCAGACAGTCTGAATCACCCCCCATCGATATCACTGCAGAGGTCCTATGGCCCATTTTCCCTGGAAAACGTCTGATTTCTGGTGCCCTCTGGGGTAGCATAAAGAGAAATGGTCCCTCAGCACTCCACGACATAGCTCTTCTGTGGCTCATGACTCCTGTCTGAGGCTTTTTCCCCATAGTGCAAGGGGGGAATGGGTAGAGTTTGTAGGTCCATGGGGCACTGCCCCACAAACTGCATGCGTTGATAAGGTCATGGCTAAGATCATCTTCTGGCCACCAGCACTAAGCTCGTGTAGGGGATGGTCAATTGCTCCCCGTGTGTCGGAGGTGGAGTTCCCATCCCAGCGGGCACAAAAACCCCCACAAACATGCTAGCTAAGTAACTTAGAAAACCTCTCCTGCATCCTCTGCTTCCTGGTCACTCAGCAGCCCCCTCCTGGTCAGCCTAGAAGCTTTTCCCTCAGAACAGGACAAGCGCCCGGTCATAAATCTGTACATGAAGGGGATCCTCATGGGAGGAAAGAGGAGGTAGAAATTGGCTATTAGGATGTGAACGTGTAGGGCTACTGGGTGGCCGAACCTGTGAATTATTGATGTGAGAACCACTGATGTCTAGACCACTAAGATGGCACAAAGATGGGAATCACAGGTGCCGACAGCCTTGAAATAAACACATAAACTGAGTACCCTAGGAGACTGCAGGACGGAGGCGGGGGGATATTATGGGAAGGCTGCGGTGAGCATGCTCTGGGTAGGTGACCTGGAGGAAGAAGAAGCTACTTCTGCAGGGGATCACCCAGGACAGCGCTGAGCTCTTTGTTTCAGGTGGTTTGCTCTGCGAACCGGTAACAATCAGAACAACAGTAGAACCAGGAAACCCAGGAAACCCAGGAAAACCAGGAAACCAGGAAACCCAGACCTCACTGAATTGACAGTCCCATATGAATACCCAGACATACTCGGACACACAGGATTTTGCCTGGACGTGGCAAAATACAGAGCTCAGGTTACAAGCGTTGTCTGAGGCCTGGTTATATCCTTTGGGTTCTGGCTGAGGTACATGTTTTGTAAATCAGAAATCCAGAGACGAGGGGATGCGGGGAATGCACTAAATAAGCCGGGAGCCTCTCAGAAGAGCGTCTACGATCCACTCGCCGGGCCCTCAGAACAATTCAGAGCACCGCTTCGTTGTTCCGATGTCACCAAGTTCCATAAACCCCCCCGTCGTAGCTGAAATCCCTTAGTTTGTTTACAGAAGAGAAGACGCCATCTTGTACCTCATTCAACCTTGTACCACCAGAGGTTGCCCTCTAGAGGTAAGCTGGTGTCAGTGTTTAGTGGGCACAAGGGGGTATTTTTAAGCTGTTGAGTTACAAGTGATTTTATCCCAGGTCAATAGCATCTAGAGAAGCAAAGCCTTGGAGGGGAACTCGTCATAACTATTTTGGTACCAGTTCAAGGAGGTGACTCCCCTCCTATTTTGAGTCACACGTGATTCTTCTTGTACAAACATTTTTCTCATATCTGCCTTCAGATCAACTGGTTTGTACATTTACAACCTACAGTTTTTAATAAACACAGTTACAGTTAGAACAGAGATCCCCAAAGCATGGGGTGCGCTCCCCTAGAGTGGCGTGGAGAAAAGTCTGTGTGTGGGGGGTCATGGCAAGCCCTGGGCCACCTCCCAGAGGGGGTGGGGAGGGAGTGCCACCCAGCCTCTTCCTGCTCACAGCTCTGCTGTGGTCCCACCCCGAGCCATGTCCCTGGCTCCTGGCACTGTATCTGGCCCCATATGAATCCTAGGCAGAGAGCCGGGAAGCAAGAGAACTTTGATTTCAAATGCTCTGGTGCATTTGAAATACTAGAATGGTTCAGTTATGTGGCTTGTTTCAATATTTTATGGGTCTTCTCTCTCCGTTCCCTCTTGAAGACTTTTCTTATGATTTTTTTCTTGTCAGCCTTTCCCTCTAATATAAAGTACAAATTATTGGATGACATCACATTTTATGCTTCATTTCTGGAACTAGAACGCTGCTCAAAGCTCATATTATTTTAGCCCCATACACCCCGCTTCATGAGTAATTGAGGGGATGGGCTTCAAAACACATAAAATCAAATACAAATATCTATATGTAAGCAGTGTCGGGGAATTGCAGGAATTGCAATGACTTTGCAGTGTCAGTATGGGTGACATCCAGTGGTGAGTTGCAGAAATTGCAGTAGCTTTTGGAAAATAACACCTGATTTGCTTAGACACACCCACCGTACCTGGCCTGCACTCTAACAGCCAAAATGATCACTTTGGCTACTGTGGGACCCCCAGTTTCTGTAGTATTGGGGCAAGAATGATAGAGTGCTGATTAACATGTTTATGTGAATGAGGGGTTGGGACATTGATTTGGCCTTTGGCATGCTGGAGGGACTCGCCTTCAGCTAGGTAGCACTCGGTAAACAAGGGACAGGGGTTCCAAAACTCACTGAATTGAGAGAGGCTGTAGACAGGCTCAAGACCTTGTGGTCAGGGCCTTGTCTGAGGGCCGCACAGGCCTATTGCACCTGGCCTCTCTCCCCTGTGGAATGTTAGAGCTGACTTTTGCTTCCTTTAGGAGTCTAACTTCAGCCCACGGAGCTGAAGTTGTTTTGGGTCTGGTGGTGCCTCTGCACTAAGGCCCCCCGCTATGAGCTGAAATCACTCAAGAGCTGAAATCACTTAAGAGCTGAAAATCACTGAGCTTTATCTTAAGTGGGGGGCCCTAAGCAGAGCGGTTCCTGTGCCGGCTGACCCGTTCCTGAGACAGCTGGCCGAGCAGTCCTGGTGCCGGCTGACCCGTTCCTGAGACAGCTGGCCGAGCAGCCCCGGTGCCGGCTGACCTGTTCCTGAGACAGCTGGCTGAGCAGTCCCGGTGCCGGCTGACCCGTTCTTGAGACAGCTGGCCGAGCAGTTCCTGAGCAGTTCCTGAGCAGTTCCTGAGACAGCGAGCAGAGTCGAGCCGCGGGCAGAGCAGTTCCTGTGTCGGCTAGCAGGGCGGCTAGCGGAGCCACCAGCACCCCACGGAGAGACTGGGCCGTCGGCCTCGGACCCTATGAAGGTACCCTCCACTCTGCTCTCCACTTCCACCCAGCCTGGGAGGTAAGACTCGGCAGAGTGACTTTCCACCAGGGACTCCAGAGACTTTGGGGCTGTTGAACTTTTGGGACTTTGGGTGACTTTTGGGGTTGCTGGACTCCAGGGACTTTGGGCTATTGGACTTGTGGGACTTTGGGTGACGTTTGGGTTGCTGGACTCCTGAACCCACAGGAGAGGACACAGCCCAAACTTGCTGGGGAGGGGCAATTTGCTCACGGGTTGGTGTATGAACCCTAGGTGTGGTGTTTTTCCCAGTTTAGTGATGTCATTTACCTCATGTTAATAAAGATCTTCTGTTACACCGATCTGTGCTTGCAAGAGGGGAAGTATTGCCTCATTGAGGCGCCCAGGGGTGTGTTAGGATTTTCCCAGGTCACTGGGTGGGGGCTCGAGCCAGTTTGCGTTGTATTGTTGAGAGGGAACCCCTATTTACTGAACCTGGCCCTTGTTGCTGCCAATTCTGAAGGGCAGAAGGGTTACATCTATATATATAAAAGTCAAGTGGTGTATGTATGTGTGTATGTATGTATGTATGTATGTATGTACGTATGACTGCGAAGTCCTCCCACACCGTTTGAGCCAGAGACTTGAAATTTGGTACAGTGAGGGGTCTTTGGGTCTAGATGCTGGTAAGGGTCGAAAAATTTTCGGATCTCACCTCTGACGCCCCCCAGGGGTGAAAGTCTTTCAGGGCCAATCACATCAGCTGGGCAGTTAGGTGGTGATGATGTCATAATACCCCCCTCCAACAGACACCTCACTCGCTCAGCTCACTCCTCCCTCCTCCAACGGAACCCCGGAGATCCCTCAGTTCTCTACCCCTCCCTCCTCCAACGGAACCCCGGAGATCCCTCAGTTCTCTGCCCCTCCCCCCTCCCCAACGGAACCCCGGAGATCCCTCAGTTCTCTGCCCCTCCCCCCTCCCCAACGGAACCCCGGAGATCCTTCAGTTCTCTGCCCCTCCCCCTCCCAACGGAACCCCGGAGATCCCTCAGTTCTCTGCCCCTCCCCCCTCCCCCCTCCCCCCTCCCCAACAGAACCCCGGAGATCCCTCAGTTCTCTGCCCCTCCCGCCTCCCAACGGAACCCCGGAGATCCCTCAGTTCTCTGCCCCTCCCCCCTCCCAATGGAACCCCGGACTCCATCAGCTCTGTGCCCCCCCCCCACCTGCAATGGATCGGAGTTGGGTTTGGTGGGACAGTCAGTGAGGTGGGGTTGTCGGGTTCGGTCGGGGGGTGAGGTGGGGGTGTCGGGTTTGCTTGGGGGGTCAGGTGGGGGTGTCGGGTTTGGTCGGGGGGTGAGCCGGGGGGGTGTTGGGGTTGGTCAGGGGGTGTCAGCTGTCTGCCCCCTCCCCACCTCCGACTGACCCGAGCAGCGCCGGGCACTTATGCTAGTATATATATAAAAGTCAAGTGGTGTATGTATGTGTGTATGTATGTATGTATGTATGTATGTATGTATGTACGTATGACTGCGAAGTCCTCCCGCACCGTTTGAGCCAGAGACTTGAATTTTGGTACAGTGAGGGGTCTTGGGGTCTAGATGCTGGTAAGGGTCGAAAAATTTTCGGATCTCACCTCTGACGCCCCCCAGGGGTGAAAGTCTTTCAGGGCCAATCACATCAACTGGGCAGTTAGGTGGTGATGATGTCATAATACCCCCTCCAACAGACACCTCACTCGCTCAGCTCACCCCTCCCTCCTCCAACGGAACCCCGGAGATCCCTCAGTTCTCTGCCCCTCCCACCTCCCCAACGGAACCCCGGAGATCCCTCAGTTCTCTGCCCCTCCCACCTCCCCAACGGAACCCCGGACTACATCAGCCCTGTGCCCCCCCCACCTGCGAAGGTCCCCGGAATCCCTCGGCTCTGGGCCCCCTCCTCCCCTGCGACGGATCCCAGTTGGGTTTGGTGGGACGGTAAGTGAGGTGGGGGTGTCGGATTCGGTCGGGGGGTGAG
This sequence comes from Sternotherus odoratus, assembly GCA_032164245.1. Lineage (NCBI taxonomy): Eukaryota > Metazoa > Chordata > Testudines > Kinosternidae > Sternotherus > Sternotherus odoratus. The sequence goes on from JAVMKO010000001.1 coordinate 296,583,459, forward strand.
GTGGGGGTTTCGGGTTTCGGGGGTGGGAAGGTGTCGGGGTGGGTGAGGGGTGAGGTGTGGGTGTTGGCTTTGGTCAGGGGGTGTCAGCTGTCTGCCACCTCCCCACCTCCGACTGACCCGAGCAGCGCCGGGCACTTATGCTAGTTTCAAATATGAAGATTAGGCATTCTCCGCCTCCCCCTTCCCTTGCCTCTAACACGCACCCAGACTTGAAATGAACTGATTCTGAAATGAACTGGACAGTCCAGGTCTACACTACAGAGGTTTGTTAGCACAGCTATTCTAGTTAGGAGTTTCAAAAATGTATACCCCTGACAGACATAGATGTGATGGGTTGGATCTAGGGTGACCAGATAGCAAGTGTGAAAAATTGGGACAGGGGGTTGGGGATAATAGGTGCCTATGCAAGAAAAAGCCCCAAAGATCGGGACTGTCCCTATAAAATCGGGACATCTGGTCACCCTAGTTGGATCACAGAAACCCCCTTGGGGCTGCCAACTGATGTGCTAAGACTACGTCTGCCCCTGCTTTCCTGCCCGGGCAGCTTGGGATTCCAGAGCCCTACCTGGTTTGATCCAGACCCGCTAGCCTGCTGCAAACCCAGACCCAAGCCTCAGTCACGTCCCTAACAGCGCTAGGCTCAGTTGAAAATAGGTTAGGAAGTGTTCTCGTCTTTAATACTCAGATGCTCAACTCCCAACGAGGTTCAACCACGAATACATCCATTTTACCCTGTATAAAGCTGATACAAGGTAAACTCAGTGATTGTTTGCCCTCTATAACACTGATAGAGAGACATGCAGAATTGTTTGCCCACTCCAGGTATTAATACATACTCTTGATTAATTAATAAGTAAAAAGTGATTTTATTAAATACAGAAAGTAAGATGTAAGTTATTCAAAGTAGTAACAGAGAGAACAAAGTGAATTACCAAGTAAAATGAAATAAAATATGCAAATCTATCTCTAAAACAGTAATAAAACTGAATATAGATAAAATCTCACACTCCGAGATGTTTCAGTAGACTGGACACCTTCCTAGTCTGGGCACAATTCTTTCCCCTGGTATAACCCTTGTTGCAGCTCAGGTGGTAGCTATGGGATTTCTCATGATTGCAGCCCTCTTTGTTCTGTTCCACCCCCTTTTATGGCTTTGGCACAAAGGAGGGAATCTTTTGTCTCTCAGGGTCCCCTCCCCAACTTCTAAAAGCAAAAGCACCAAGTTTAAGATGGATTTCAGTCCCAGGTGACATGGTCACACTTCCTGTGACACTCCAAGCCTTCCTTCCTCACGGACTGACTCAAAGGAAGGTCTGCCTGCAAACGGAGCCATCCACAGTCAATTGTCCTGATTGATGGGAGCCATCAAGATTCCAATGGCTCTCACTTCACATAATTAAAATAGGCCCTCAGAGTTATATTTCATATTTCTAGTTTCAGATACAAGAGTGATACATACATACAAATAGGATGAGCCCATTCAGTAGATTATAAGCTTTGTACTGATACCTTACAAGAGACCTTTTGCATGAAGCATATTCCAGTTACATTATCTTCACGCACATCAGCATATTTTCATAAAATCATATAGAGTGCAACGTCACAATAGCCATGCCGGGAAGTTACTAAAATGTGATGTGAGGCTGGAAACACCCCAAACTAGCCTTTCAGGTACAACAATGGCGTAGCCTGACAGTGTGAAGTGCTGTCACCAACACCCATCTGGGGACGAATTTACTAGCACAGGAACACTGTATAGGGGAAAAGTAACTGCAGCCTGTGTCTCAGGAATCTGTAAGCCTGCTTGTGTCATCAGTCGGGGTGAACTATTGATGATTCCCATCCTGTCTAGTTTTTATTAGTCTCAGGTTGTGATTTTGGTTGATTTCCCAGATATGCTGCTTTGATGTGTTTGTAATCACTTATAGTCTATCTTTCTGTAGTTAATAAACTGATTTATGTTTTATCTTAATCAGTGTGGTTTTGAGTGAAATGGTTTGTGAAGAGCTTTAAAACTGTTCAGGATGCAGCAAAAAGATATATCGGCACCAATGATCTCTGTGGATTTCGGAGTGTGGGGAAGTTGCTGATGGGTTTCCCAGAACTAGACCCTACAAAAGGTGCAGCCTAGAAGGTTTTCCTTTGGAAAAGGAGACAAACTCTGTCACGAATCTCTTTAGTTTTCACACCATACACGATGGGGTTCATCATGGGTGGAAAGAGGATGTAGAAATTGGCCAACAGGATGTGTACGTGCGGTGCGACTTGCTGGCCAAACCTGTAGATTGTTGAGGAGACAACCCCTGGTGTGTAGACCACTAAGATGGCAAAAAGATGGGCAACACAGGTGCCAAACGCCTTGAGCTGCTCTTCCTTGGATGCCAGGCTTAAGACAGTCCTCAGGATCTTGACATACGATAGGCAGATGAACATCAGATCCAGCCCCACGATGAAGAAAGCAACAATGATCCCGTAGATGTTATTGATCCTGGTGTTGGCACAAGCCAGCTCCAACACGGCCATGTGCTCACAGCAGCTATGGGAGATGACGTGGGACCGGCAGTAGGGCAGCCTTCTGAGGAGTAAGGGCAGAGGGAGCATTAGCACAACAGCCCGGACCAAAGCCACCAGCCCGATCTTTGCAATCACTGAATTGGTCAGGATGGTGGAATATCTCAGGGGGTTGCAGATGGCCACGTACCTGTCGAAGGCCATGGCCAGCAGCACACCAGACTCCAGTATGGAGGATGAGTGAATGAAAAACATCTGCACCAGGCAGCCATTAAAGCTGATCTCCCTGGAATTAAACCAGAAGATGCTTAGTACTTTTGGCACGGTGGTTGAGGATAAAACCAGGTTGATGACGGCCAGCATGGCGAGGAAATAGAACATGGGCTTGTGGAGGGAGGGCTCTGTCTTGATAACATATAAGAGGGTGCTGTTTCCTAGAAGGGTCATGATGAACACTGAGCAGAAGGGGATGGAGATCCAGAGGTGCAGAGCTTCCAGTCCCGGGATGCCCATCAGGAAGAACACGGATGGATCAGCACTGGTGTCGTTGGAACCTGATGGATTGTCTTGTTGCTGCATTTTTTTTGCAAATCTCACATCGATGTCTTTCCTTTCAATAAAACATAACACATGGAATGAATGGACCCTGTAATTTAAAGACATACTTGGGCCAGCGTCGGCTCTGGAAATGGATTGATCTCTTGTAGTATTCGTCAGTCATTTTGCAATAACCAATAATCACACAAACCCTGATATTTTTTCTTTGCAAAATCATTTAGAGTTTTTAGACTGTCATTACAAGTCATGAATAATGAACCCCACTTGGTTACAAGTATCCTGCCTGTCGTACTATGTTGCTAGGAGATGCACATGTTTTGTGTGCATTCTGCTGTGAAGTTCCTAGTATATCTGGCTGCATGGCAAATACATTCAGCCTAAAAATACCTGGCATGTTAAGCTGAATGTAGCAAGATGTACTTGTTACCTTCAGCAGCACACTCTGGATATTCAGCCTGGATGTACGTGGTACATCAGGGAACATGCCAGAGTAGTGCTATTTTGATCTTAGCATGACCAAGGGTTCATTGACATGGCAAGTGGCAGCCCGTGGCATCAAATCTCAGAGCTCGGATCGAGAGACTCGGGGTACCTCACTAAAACAAGTTGTGTGGATTCTGTAGGTCAAGTTGGGGCTCCAGCCCACCAATTTCAGAGCCCGACCTCAACATCTACGCAGCTATTCTTAGTGTAGTCCTGAGAGAAGCACAAGCCTGTGTCAGGCGAATTGGTTGAAACTATTGTAAAGAACGGAATTGTGAGACACATGGATCAACAAGATTTGTTGGGGACGAGTCAAGTTGGCTTTTGTAAAGGGAAATCATGTCTCACCAGTCTAGGAGAACTCTTTGAGGAGGTCAACAAATGTGGAGAAAGATGATCCAGAGGATACAGTGTATTTAGCTTTTCAGAAAGTCTTTGAAAAGGCTCCTCACCAAAGGCTCTTAAGAAAAGTAAGTTGTCATGGGATGTGAAGGAAGGTTCTCTCCTGGGTCAATAACTGGTTAAAAGACAGGAAACAAAAGGTAGGAGTAAATGATCAGTTTACACAAAGGAGAAGGAGAAATAGCAGTTCTTCCAAGGATCTGTACTGATATCACTGCTATTCAGCATACTCATAAGTGATCTGGAAAAAGGAGTAAACAGTGAGTGAGGTGGTAACATTAACAGATGATACAAAATTACTCAAGACAGTTAAGTCTGGAGAAGACTGTGAACAGTTAAAAAGCGATCTCACAAAACTGGGTGCCAGGCCAACAAAAGAGCAGATGAAATTCAATGTTGATAAATTCAAAGTAACTTACATTGGAAAACATAATCCCAACTGCGACAAAGAGTCTTGTAGCACCTTATAGACTAACAGATTTTAGGGATCATGAGCTTTCATGGGCTAAGACCCACTTCATCAGATGAATGTTGTGGAAATCTCCAGAGGCAGGCATAAATATGCAGGCAAGAAAGCAATGTAAATTCAATCAAGGGTGGTGGTGAAGCCCACTTCCAGGAGCTGATCTGGAGGTGTGAACACCCAGAGCGGACAAACTGCTTTTGTAATTGATGAGCCATTCATGCCTGCCTCTGGAGATTTCCACAACATTCATCGGATGAAGTGGGTCTTAGCCCACGAAAGCTCATGATCCCTAAAATCTGTTAGTCTATAAGGTGCCACAAGACTCTTTGTCACTTTTGCAGATCCAGACTAACACAGCTACCCCTCTGATACGATAATCCCAACTATACATACAAAATGATGGGGTCTAAATTAGCTGTTATGAGTCAAGAAAGAGATCTTGGAGTCATTGTGGATAATGCTCTAAAAACATCCTGTCAATGTGCAGCTGCAGTCAAAAAAGCGAACAGAATGTTAGGAACCATTTGGAAAGGGAGAGATAAGAAAATTGAAAATATCATAATGCCACATTTGACTTGGAAATGGCACAGAGAAGAGAAAATGACTAAGGGGGGGTATGAAATTAATAGGCAGCAGGTTTAAAACAAACAGGAGGAAGCACTTCTTCACAGAACAGACTGTCAACCTGGGAAACTTGTTGCCAGGGGATGAGGTGAAAGCCAAAAATCTAACTAGGTTCAAAACAGAATTACACCAGTTCCCGGAGGATAGGTCCACCAATAGCTATCAGTCCAGATGGTTGGGGATGCAAATCCATGATCTCAGAGTCCTAAGCCTCTAATGGCCAGAAGCTGGAACTGGATGACAGAGGATGGATCACACAATGATTGCCCTGGTGTTGGCCACTGTCAGAAGACTGGATACGGGGCTAGTTGGGCCATTGCTCTCACCCAGTATGGCTGTTCTTCTGTTGTACGATAGTTGTCCGAGGCCTCAAAGCTAGTCAGTTTCATGGCCAAAACTCCCTGCTTCCAGGCCTATGAAGCACCCCACTCCCTCCACTGAAATACTGCAGGATTGTACGTCTACAGTTACGCTGTTTCTGGTTTGGAGAAATCTAGACATGGCACCCCAAGAACGTCTGACTTACGCAATGTCTTCCTGAAGCTTTGTCTCCACTCGGCACGGGAGGTCTGTGTAGCGACACACCTCATTGGAAAGCAGGCGTGTAGCTACACCTGGCAGTGAAGGGCTCTGGCCGTGGGGAGGCAGCGGGGAAAGGCTCCTCACTGCCAGAGCCTTTCCCCACGGCTGGAGTCTTCCACTGCGAAGGGGAAAGGCTCCGGCAGCAGGGAGGCAGAGGGACACTCAATGGTGGATATGGGAGCACGGCTTGGGTGTGTGGAGAACTGTGTAGGGTGGAGACCTTAAAATTCTGGCAGACCTTTATGTGGCTAAGCAGGGCCTCTCCCTCCACACGGGTGTTTACCCCCCGGCTAGTCGGGCAGGCAGTGTCGGCTCTCCACAAGCTGCTGTAAAGGTGGAAGGACCGTCAGTTCGAGAAGGGAAGAGATTCAGATGAATCCCTTTCTGCCTGTTCCTAGTGCACCAGGGAGGGTGTAGTGTGGTGCCTGGCTGCAGCACACATGTACTGGAAACAGACTTTGGCGAGAGGAAATCTCATGCTATAAAAATCCAAATAAATAGAGATGCAGAGACTATTTTCCCAAAGGGAAAATATTACAGCTATTACAAGCTGGTACGGTCCATATTTATCTAAGGTTGTAGAGAAATATTAATTAATTAATGGAGAAAAAATTGTGATCAGATAATTATGGAGTCAAAGATTTTAAGGAGTTTCACCAGCTGAGTTCTGCATCAAGCCCTTGGAGCTAGAATATTTTTTGTCTCAATTTGTCTAGTCTCAGGTCCCAGGCATTGGATCTCATTCTGCCTTTGTCTGCTAGATTAAAGAACCTTCTACAGTCAGAAATCTGTCCCCCACTATAGACCTAGAGACTGTGATCAAGTCACCTGTTAACCTTCTCTTTGATAAACTAAATAGATTGAACTTCTTTAATCTCTGGCTATAAGCTACATTCTCCAGATCTGAATTCATTTTTGTAGCTCTTTTCTGAACCCTTTTCAATCTGTCAACAACCTTTTAGAAGTGTGGACACCGGACATAGAAACAGTGTCCAGTGATGGTCTCCCCAAGCGCACCCCTTTGTATCTGCTCCATAGTCCCTTGTTTGTACTTTTAAGGAGTGTATTTGTTCTCTCCACTGCCACACTGCACTGGGTCCTCAGCTACAGCTGGTTACACATCATGACTCTGAGTTCTTTTCTGAGTCAGTGCTTCCTAACCCCCCCACCCCCCATCCTATGATCTATGGTCTTGGTTCCTCGATGTAGGACTCACATTTAGTTGCAATCAACTGCACGGTGTTCAAGTGAGCCCAGGTTAGCAAGCGACTGAGATCATTCTATAGCACTGCCCTGTCCTAATCATTACTTGCCTTTCTGCCAAAACATAGGTTGCCCCAGACCGAAATCTCCCATTATAACAGAATTACACAATAAAGAGTCTCTCACAAGGCAATTGTACAAGGGGAGAGAACTATGGCTCTGTGTGTGTAACCCAAATATCCCTGATCTTTTGAATACTCCATGGTTTCTTCACTTGGGCTTTTGGGTTGTTTGTTTTTTGATGGATAGTTCCCTTCCAAATGATCAACCTCTCTCTGCTCTCACTCATACGGGTGTAAATCCAGAATCATTCCAGTCTTACACCAGTGTGACTGACAGCAGAATTGGCCCAAAGCTTTCCATTTGCTTAAAAAATCCCATATTTAGAAAGATCCTTGATTAGCTTGAATATAAACTGCCCCAGCTCACCTGAACCCTGGTTGTGTCTTCTTCCCTCTCAGCACATGTTGAAGTCACACACAGGCTGCAGGACTCTCCACTCAGCTGATCCTCTGGGTGAGAGTATTTATACCTCCGAATGACATCCTGCTGACTTTACTCCCCAGGTGGGAGGTGAGAGACTTGGGTCATTATAGTGGCAAATTTGCATTGGGGCCTAGGGAGTTCCAGCAAGGGGTGAATGTAGATTAACCCATTGGTTTCCTGCTGGGTAGCATTTGTTTCCTGCTGGTTCATATCGACATTGACATGAAAAGTCTGGGCCAAACCCTCTGCAGAGTGAGTGTAGGCCATAGTGGGTCTTAACCCACGAAAGCTCATGATCCCTAAAATCTGTTAGTCTATAAGGTGCCACAAGACTCTTTGTCGCTTTTGCAGATCCAGACTAACACGGCTACACCTCTGATACTACAGGCCATATTGCAGGCATCCACAAAAAGTGTGCAAATCCCCTCCAACCGATGTGTGCCCCAGGGGATTTACATACCAAAAGTGCAGACACAATGTGCAGGACGCCATCCTGTGTGTTAGGGCTCTGCTCAGACTTGAGTAGGAAGACAACTGAACACTGGTTTGGGAAAGAGCTGGACAATGAGATCTCACATGTACGTGGCCCCTTTTATCCAGAACAACCCCCCGAACCTTATTCTAGACAGACCCCTGGAACATAAGAGGCAATACTACAAAATTGCAGCTGCTACCACTTCCTCTGTGGGTAGGAAGAAGGCCCCCCCTTCGCAGGCATGGTTTGACTTCAATATTTGGGGGGCAGTTCCAAATGGGACAAGGGGGCCACGCTTCGGGGACAAATTCTGTGCCCACCTGAGGCTTTCAGTGCTGGGCCCACTATGAGGTCACTGCTGGAACCTCCCAGAGGGGGTGGGGAGGGAGTGCCACCCAGCCTCTTCCTGCTCAGAGCTCTGCTGCGCTCCCACCCCCGAGCCGTGTCCCTGGCTCCCGGCACTGTATCTGGCCCCACCCCTAGCCACGACAGGGCTCCGCACCTGGCTGAGGTCCCGGCTGCTCCACTCTTAGCCCTGTGACAGCCCCGAGCCTCAGCCGCTAGCCATGACTCAATGCCCAGCCCAGAGACGAGGCCAGGAGTGGAGCTGCACCTAGCCAAGCGCTCAGCTTCTCCCCCCCCCCCCCCCGAGCCGAAATGCAGCTCCGCTCCCACCGCCAGCCTTGTCCCCTGGCCACGCCCCACTCGCAGCCCCAAGCCTAACCTCAGCTGTGGCCCCAGCCTCAGCCCCCCATACACCTGTGCTTGCATTGCTCCCTCACCTCCAAGCCACAGTCCCTCTCCCTACCCAGCTCTGGGGGGGAGGGGGGAGTGTTGTGGACAGGGATAAGAAGGAGCACAACCCTCAAAAGTTTGAGGACCGTTGAATTAGAGACTTCTTTCAAATACTCTGTATAAGACGGAATTCTCCGGAATTGACATTTATAGTTGTCTTTCACACATAATATATATAAGAAAACTTCTTTAATATGTTTAGAAGCAAAGTAGAAGCTTTAAAACTACATTCTGGGATATGTATAAACAAACGGGGAGACCATAGATGTTGTATAATGAGAGAGGTGTCATCTTAGTCTTACACACTGGATGCTCATTCAGTCACTGCTTAAAGTCCCGGGTTTCCTAAAGAGTTTATTGAACTGGCTTAAATCTTCATTTCATAAATCAGGCAAGTAAAAGTGCTCAGTGAAGTCTAGTCCTGGAGAGGAAAGACAGCAGCATTTCTAGGAATCCTAGGCAGAGAGCCGGGAAGCAAGAGAACTTTGATTTCAAATGCTCTGATGCATTTGAAATACTAGAATGGTTCAGTTATGTGGCTTGTTTCAATATTTTATGGGTCTTCTCTCTCCGCTTCCTCTTGATGACTTTTCTTATGATTTTTTTCTTGTCAGCTTTTCCCTCTAATATAAAGTACAAATTATTGGATTGTTGAGTTTGAACTTTACCCTGACTTGATGGCTCTGTCTGAACTTTTGACCAAAGCTCTGACCTACGAACAGGTCCTGACCTCCCCCCACCTCTTAAGTAGCCATCTCCCCTTTGTCTTTGGGATTTACATTTCTTGAGCTATGTAGGGCTGGTTTTAACCTGATTTACACAGCAGAATCTTGATTGAATATGCATGACCATTATGACCTGTTAATTACTTTGTTTACTTCTGTGTATAAATATTGATGCTTACCCCTAATAAAGTTGCCACACTTACTCTGAAGCTTCTGAGCTAAGAATAGTGTGAGGCCGTTGATCAACAAATTGGTGTCTGTGTACTTGGTCTCTGACAGCTTGTGAGCCCTATACCAACTCCGCACAAACTCGGGTGTTGGAGAGGTGAGTAAGGACTTGCTATTTTACCTAACAATTTGGGGGCTTGTCTGGGATTCCTTCTGGTGTGGTGCCTCTGTCCAGTGGTCAGATCACTCATATACGAATTGGCAGGCGCCAAGGGAGATTTTTCCCAGACAATTCAATATTGAGGGGTCGTGTACTGGACGGTAGGGTAAACGCCAGTTGGAGGGCTCCTGTCAGACACCATGGGTCAAGGGACTAGTGTCGCTTTTCAGAGCTTTTTTGAGCATTATGAATGAGTTGTGTTATGAAGGAAGACTACCAGTTCAGAAGGGTGTGACTAGGATGAAGTTGTACATGCTGTGTGTAAGGAATTTGACTGGGAATACCGCTGTATGGGCCAACCTGGAAGAATGGTTGCCTTTGTATGGTTCTTTTGAGCAGCTGCTTTAAAGAGGAGTAGAGGGCCAGATCGAAAAAACCATCCGGGACAGTTAGGTTACTGATTTTGTTTGAACTCTGCAGCAGAGCTGTGGAAATCTTTAAAGATTATGACAGTCAGGTATTCTCCTGAGAGTGAACCCCCTCCATGTTATTTCGATGAGGGGTGTAAACCACGGCGTGTTTTGACCCTCCAGTTGGTCCCCACTGCACCTGCCCCTACTCCTCCGCAGGGGGACTCTTTCCAGGGCGCAGAGGGGAATCTGCAGGACTCAGGATCGGAGTCCTGAGGATAAATGCATTACCCCTTGTGCTGCACAATCTCCATGGCACTCCTAGAGGTCAAATTAAGTTATCACCTTTTGAACTACTTTTTGGCAGGGCTTCCTCAGTTTACCTAATCGAATATTCCATGACTGCTGATTTAGTGCTTGAAAAAGCAGAACTAACTTCTTTTGTTTTACAGCTCCAGAGACAGACTAACTCTCTCCACAGATATGTTCTATCCTTCCAGAGATTACTTTTGGATGTAAAAGCACACTCGATAGAACCTGCTTCTTGAGTCTTTGTTAAAGCCTACGAGGAAGTTCTGCTCCAGCCCCTGTGAAAAGGACCATACCGGGTGCCTTGGCCACCCCAACCATCATCAAGGTGGTAGAAAAGGAAGCCTAAATTCACCACGCCTGATGCTAGCATGCCCTTTTCCCAGACGACAACAAGGCAGCTAAAGCCTTCACCCTCGACGGACCAGGATGAGAAGTAGACGACAGCGGGGCAACCAAAACCCTAGCAACTGTAGAGGGGATAAAGAAGAACCCCAAAGAAAAGTGGCCAGCGGAGGCCGTGTCGGGTCACGGCCTGAAGATAAAATTCAAAAGGACTTAATAATGTTTATCAAATTGAAGTATTAATCAATTTTAAGTTATTAATCTTGTTTTAGATTAAGCAAGATTTATTTCATAAGTATAATGTTTTTATTCCCAGGAAGTCAAAACCTGTATTTTGAAAAATAGAAATGATTGTTGAGTGTGTACTCAGTTCTCAGTAGATGCAGGATGAAAACTCCTCTTTGTACTTATCCCTCTGATTATTGTTAACATGACTTAAATGCTACCGAGATAGAGATCGGGTCCAGAATAATCTAACATAGGACCTATTTTGTGGAAAGTGACTCCTGGTTGGATAAAAATAGAGCTTCCACCAGTAAATTAGCACTTTTGGGAACATATTGGGTATGTAAAGCTAAAGTCTATCATGTATTGCCCTCCAACTAGACGGGTTCATGTTACTTAGCTTAACTGAAGTCACCTACACACACATTTCCTTCCAAGCCTCTTACTTCAATGTTCAGAATGTTTACAAGACAAACCAAGCAGTTAATCTCCATGAGAGTCTATCCTGAAGCAAGTGGGCAAGTTAAAATGGCCTGAAACATAATGTTAGCTGCCCAAAGAGGAATATGTTCTCTCATGAATGAGAAATGCTGTCTTTGAAAATATCTACCTCAACACCCCAGTACTGGGTGTGCCTAAATTGAATAATACCTATAAATTGGTGCATAATTTAAAAGCTAAAAGTAATTTGCTTTTACCGTGTTTCCCCGAAAATAAGACAGTGTCTTATATTAATTTTTGCTCCCAAAATTACACTACATTATATTACAGTGAGAGGCAAAACTGGAAGTACGTCTTATTTTCGGGGGATGTCTTACTTTCGGGGAAACAGGGTAAGTATAAAAGAAATTATCTTTAAAGAGGAGGGATTGTTAGAATAATGTTTTTCTAACTTAAAAGCAACTGTATTATAAATGTTGTGTAGTATGATTTTAAATGCGACATGTATTTTAATGGCACCACCTTTAGTAAAACTCTTGGTGGGTATTGTTGGGGCCATAGTAATCCTTATAATACTGTGCTGTTGTATTCACTGTGTCGCCTCCCTCACAAACTTATGTAGGTCAGCCTGTTCTTTTGCTATTACACCCAAAGGCCCCACTCTTTTCGAGTTGGCACAGGCTGAAGTCGCCAAGCTGCCCTTGGCTCCTTAAACTAGGATGTAGCTTTTGGTAAATAGTTGTACCAAAGCTACAAATGGAGGAATGTTGAGTTTGAACTTTACCCTGACTTGATGGCTCTGTCTGAACTTTTGACCAAAGCCCTGACCTACAAACAGCTCCTGACCTCCCCCCACCCCTTAAGTAGCCATCTCCCCTTTGTGTTTAGGATTTACATTTCTTGAGCTATGTAGGGCTGGTTTTAACCTGTTTTACCCAGCAGAATCTTGATTGATTATGCATGACCATTATGACCTGTTAATTACTTTGTTTACTTCTGTGTATAAATATTGATGCTTACCCCTAATAAAGTTGCCACACTTACTCTGAAGCTTTTGAGCTAAGAATAGTGTGAGACCGTTGATCAACGAATTGGTGTCTGTGTACTTGGTCTCTGACAGCTTGTGAGCCCTATACCAACTCCGCACAAACTCGGGTGTTGGAGAGGTGAGTGGGACTTGCTATTTTACCTAACAGGATGACATCACATTTTATGCTTCATTTCTGGAAATAGAACGCCGTTCAAAGCTCATATTATTTTAGCCCCATACACCCCGCTTCATGAGTAATTGGGGGGGGGGGGCTTCAAAACACATAAAATCAAATACAAATATTTCAAATATGAAGATTAGGCATTCTCCGCCTCCCCCTTCCCTTGCCTCTAACACGCACCCAGGCTTGAAAAGAACTGATTCTCCAGACCCCGATGGGACAGGCCAGGTCTACACTACAGAGGTTTGTTGGCACAGCTATTCTAGTTAGGAGTTTCAAAAATTTACACCCCTGATAGACATAGATGTGATGGATTGGATATACGGTGACCAGATAGCAAGTGGGAAAAATTGGGACAGGGGTTGGGGAGAATAGGTGCCTATACAAGAAAAAGCCCCAAAGATCGGGACTGTCCCTATAAAATCGGGACATCTGGTCACCCTAGTTGAATCACAGAAACCCCCTTGGAGCTGCCAACTGATGTGCTAAGACTACGTCTGCCCCTGCTTTCCTGCCCGGGCAGCTTGGGATTCCAGAGCCCTACCTGGTTTGATCCAGAACCGCTAGCCTGCTGCAAACCTAGACCCAAGCCTCAGTCACGCCCCTAACAGCGCTAGGCTCAGTTGAAAATAGGTTAGGAAGTGTTCTCGTCTTTAAAATTCAGATGCTCAACTCCCGAGTTCCAGACCCCAAATACATCCATTTTACCCTCTATAAAGCTGATACAAGGTAAACTCAGCGATTGTTTGCCCTCTATAACACTGATAGAGAGACATGTACAATTGTTTGCCCACTCCAGGTATTAATACATACTCTTGATTAATTAATAAGTAAAAAGTGATTTTATTAAATACAGAAAGTAAGATGTAAGTTATTCAAAGTAGTAACAGAGAGAACAAAGTGAATTACCAAGTAAAATGAAATAAAATATGCAAATCTATCTCTAAAACAGTAATAAAACTGAATATAGATAAAATCTCACACTCCGAGATGTTTCAGTAGACTGGACACCTTCCTAGTCTGGGCACAATTCTTTCCCCTGGTATATCCCTTGTTCCAGCTCAGGTGGTGGCTAGGGGATTTCTCATGATTGCAGCCCTCTTTGTTCTGTTTCATCCACTTTTATGGCTTTGGCACAAAGGAGGGAATCTTTTGTCTCTCTGGGTCCCCCCCCCAACTTCTAAATGTAAAAGCACCAAGTTTAAGATGGATTTCAGTCCCAGGTGACACGGTCACACTTCCTGTGACACTCCAAGCCTTCCTTCCTCACGGACTGACTCAAAGGAAGGTCTGCCTGCAAACGGAGCCATCCACAGTCAATTGTCCTGATTGATGGCAGCTATCAAGATTCCAAACCACCATTAAGGGCTCTCACTTCGCATAATTACAATAGGCCCTCAGAGTTATATTTCATATTTCTAGTTTCAGATACAAGAGCGATACATACATACAGATAGGATGAGCCCATTCAGTAGATTATAAGCTTTGTACTGATACCTTACAAGAGACCTTTTGCATGAAGCATATTCCAGTTACATTATCTTCACGCACATCAGCATATTTTCATAAAATCATATAGAGTGCAACGTCACAATAGCCATCCCAGGAAGTTACTAAAAGGTGATGTGAGGCTGGAAACACCCCAAACTAGCCTTTCAGGTACAACAATGGCGTAGCCTGTGTCACGTTACTGGAATTATTTGGAATCATTGGAGCAACCAAGGTCCTATAGTGACACCAAGTCTTATGTGAAGGGGGTCATGACAGGTGTCTATGACCAGGTTATGGAAGGCTGATTATGAATATGCCGTTGATATGTGTGTATCTTTTTTGGAACTAAAGTTATGAATATTGGATATATGGTGCCTGTAGTTCAAACTAATGCTTAGCTGCTGAGTGAAATCTCAGACAAGCTGTTAACTTGGCTGGCCTGGCTAATAGGCTGCTAAGGGACATCAACTACACAATGGACTTTGTAAATGCCTGTCCACACCCGAGCTTCTCTAGGAATGTCAACTGCCTGTTTAGAAACTGAATCGTGGAAAGTCTGGTGATTGGACCATGTGGCTATAGACCTCCATTTTGCAAACGGTCTCTGCATAAGAAGGAGGAGGAAGTCTATAAAACCTGGGAGACACGTCCTCCATTTTGTCTTCTACCTCCAGCCTGCCTCGCTTCCAGCTCTGAATGAACTTTGCTACACAGGTGAACTCTGGCCAAAGGTGCTGACCCATCCCGGGAGGGGATGCTTTCTAAAGACTTTAATTTAGAATTTAATTTAAACCTGCAGTTTATTCTAAATTTGCTGCAAGCCTGAACCAAGAGATGTGCCATTACTGCATGTAATTGATTTCTTTTAACCATTCCTAACTCTCACATATACCTTTTTCCTTGTATAATAAACCTTTAGATTTTAGGATTGGCAACAGCATGATTTGTGGTAAGATCTGATTTGTATATTGACCTGGGTCTGGGGCCTGATTCTTTGGAATTGGGGAAAACAGTTTTCTTTATTTGGGGTATTGGTTTTCATAACCGTTGGTCCCCAGGACAGGTGGCTGCTGGTGGTGATATTGGTAACATGGAGTGTCTAAGGGAATTGCTTGAGTGACTTGTGGTTAGCCAGTGGGGCGAAACCAAAGTCTTTTCTGTTTAGCTGGTTTGGTTTACCTTAGTGTGGAAAACCCCCGGCTTTGGGCTGTAGTTGCCCCTTTGGAAGCAATCTGTCCTGATCTGACACTCACAGTTGGATCCCACCAGAAACAGCACTGTCACAGCCTGACAGTGTGAAGTGCTGACACCAACACCCATCTGGGGAAGAATTTACTAGCCCAGAAACTCTGTATAAGGGAAAAGTAACTGCAGCCTGTGTCTCAGGAATCTGTAAGCCTGCTTGTGTCATCAGTCGGGGTGAACTATTGATGATTCCAATCCTGATCAGTTTCTATTAGTCTCAGGTTGCGATTTTGGTTGATTTCCCAGATATGCTGCTTTGATGTGTTTGTAATCACTTATAGTCTATCTTTCTGTAGTTAATAAACTGATTTATGTTTTATCTTAATCAGTGTGGTTTTGAGTGAAATGGTTTGTGAAGAGCTTTAAAACTGTTCAGGATGCAGCAAAAAGATACATCAGCACTAATGATCCCTGTGGATTTCGTAGTGTGGGGAAGTTGCTGATGGGTTTCCCAGAACTAGACCCTGCAAAAGGTGCAGCCTAGAAGGTTTTCCTTTGGAACAGGAGACAAACCCTGTCACGAATCTGTTTGGTTTTTATACCATACACAATGGGATTCATCATGGGTGGAAAGAGGATGTAGAAATGGGCCAGTAGGATGTGTACGTGCGGTGTGACTTGCTGGCCAAACCTGTAAATTGTTGAGGAGAGAACCGCTGGTGTGTAGACCACTAAGATGGCAAAAAGATGGGCAACACAGGTGCCAAACGCCTTGAGCTGCTCTTCTTTGGATGCCAGGCTTAAGACAGTCCTCAGGATCTTGACGTACGAAAGGGAGATGAGCATTAGATCCAGCCCCACAATGAAGAAAGACACGATGATCCCATAGATGTTGTTGAACCTGGTATTGCCACAAGCCAGCTCCAATACGGCCATGTGCTCACAGCAGCTATGGGAGATGACGTGGGACCGGCAGAAGGGCAACGTGCTGAGGAGTAAGGGGGCAGGGAGCGTTATCAAAACAGCCCGGGCCAAAGCTGCCAGCCCGATCTTTGCAATCACTGAATTGGTCAGGATGGTGGAATATCTCAGGGGGTTGCAGATGGCCACGTACCTGTCGAAAGCCATGGCCCCCAGCACAGCAGACTCCATGACAAAGAACGAGTGAATGAAAAACATCTGCACCAGGCAGGCGTTAAAGCTGATCTCCCTGGAATTAAACCAGAAGATGCTCAGGATTTTAGGCATGGTGGCTGTGGATAAAACCAGGTTGATGACGGCCAGCATGGCGAGGAAATAGAACATGGGCTTGTGAAGGGTGGGTTCTGTCTTGATAACATACAAGAGGGTGCAGTTTCCTAGAAGGGCCACGCTGTATGCTGAAGAGAAGGGGATGGAGAGCCAGAGGTGCAGAGCTTCCAGCCCTGGGATGCCCCTCAGGAAGAACACAGATGGATGAGAACCTGAGCCATTGGAACCTGACAGGTTGTGTTCTTGTGGCATCTTTTGCAAGTCTGACATCAATGTCTTTCCTTTCAACAAAACATAAGACATGGAATGAACAGACCCTGTAAATTGAAGACGTACTTGGGGCCAGCGTCAGCTCTGGAAGTGGATTGATCTCTTGTGGTATTCATCAGTCATGTTGCAATAACCAATAATCACACAAACCCTGATATTTTTCCGTGCTAAATGATTTGGAGTTTTTAGACTGTCATTAGAAGTCACGATTGATGAACCCCACTTGGTTACAAGTATCCTGCCAGGTGTACCTTGTTAATAGGATATGCACACTGTTTTGTGTGCATTCTGCTGTGAAGTACCTAGTATATCTGGCTGCCCGGAATACGCTTTCAGCCTAGAAATAGCTGGCATGTTAAACTGCATGTAGCAAGATGTACTTGTTACCTTCAGCAGCACACTCTGGATATTCAGCCTGGATGTACGTGGTACATCAGGGAACATGCCTGAGTAGTGCTATTTCAATCTCAGCATGACCAAGGGTTCATCTATACTGCAAGTGGCAGCCTGTGGCATCAAGTCTCAGAGCTCGGATTGATAGCTTCGCTGCACCTCACTAAAACAAGCTGTGTGGATTCTGTAGGTCAAGTTGGGGCTCCAGCCCACCAATTTCAAAGCCCGACCTCAACATCTACGCAGCTATTCTTAGTGTAGTCCTGAGAGAAGCACGAGCCTGTGTCAGGCGAATTGGTATAAACTATGGTAAAGAATGGAATTATCAGACACATGGATCAACAAGATTTGATGGGGACGAGTCAAGCTGGCTTTTGTAAAGGGAAATCATGTCTCACCAGTCTAGGAGAACTCTTTGAGGAGGTCAACAAGCACGCGGAGAAAGATGATCCAGAGGATACAGTGTATTTAGCTTTTCAGAAAGTGTGTGCCAAGGCTTCTCACCAAAGGCTCTTAAGAAAAGTAAGTTGTCATGGGATGTGAAGGAAGGTTCTCACCTGGGTCAATAACTGGTTAAAAGACAGGAAACAAAAGGTAGGAGTAAATGATCAGTTTACACAAAGGAGAAGGAGAAATAGCAGTTCTTCCAAGGATCTGTACTGATATCACTGCTATTCAGCATATTCATAAGTGATCGGGAAAAAGGAGTAAACAGTGAGTGAGGTGGTAACATTAACAGATGATACAAAATTACTCAAGACAGTTAAGTCTGGAGAAGACTGTGAACAGTTAAAAAGCGATCTCACAAAACTGGGTGTCAGGCCAACAAAAGAGCAGATGAAATTCAATGTTGATAAATTCAAAGTAATGCACATTGGAAAACATAATCCCAACTGCGACAAAGAGTCTTGTAGCACCTTATAGACTAACAGATTTTAGGGATCATGAGCTTTCATGGACTAAGACCCACTTCATCAGATGAATGTTGTGGAAATCTCCAGAGGCAGGCATAATTATGCAGGCAAGAAGGCAATGTAAATTCAATCGGGGGTGGTGGTGAAGCCCACTTCCAGCAGCTGATCTGGAGGTGTGAACACCCAGAGAGGAGAAACTACTTTTGTAATTGGTGAGCCATTCATTCCCTGCTCTGTTAGTTCCCTCTGGCGTTGGCCACTGTCAGAAGACAGGATACAGGGCTAGTTGGACCATTGCTCTCACCCAGTATGGCTGTTCTTCTGTTGTACGATACTTGTCCAAGGCCTCAAAGCTAGTCAGTTTCATGGCCAAAACTCCCTGACGCTGTTTCTGGTTTGGAGAAATCTAGACATGGCACCCCAAGAACATCTGACTTACGCAATGTCTTCCTGAAGCTTTGTCTGCACTCGGCACAGGAGGTCTGTGTAGTGACACACCCGATTGGAAAGCAGGCATGTGGCTACACCTGGCAGTGAAGGGCTCTGGCCGTGGGGAGGCAGCGGGGAAAGGCTTCTCACTGCCAGAGCCTTTCCCCACGGCTGGAGTCTTCCACTGCGAAGGGGAAAGGCTCCGGCAGCAGGGAGACAGAGGGACACTGAATGGTGGATATGGGAGCACGGCTTGGGTGTGTGGAGAACTGTGCAGGGTGGAGACCTTACATAAGAACATAAGAACATAAGAACGGCCATACTGGGTCAGACCAAAGGTCCATCTAGCCCAGCATCCTGTCTACCGACAGTGGCCAATGCCAGGTGCCCCGGAGTGAGTGAACCTAACAGGTATGATCGAGCGATCTCTCTCCTGCCATCCATCACCCCCCTCTGACAGACAGAGGCTAGGGACACCGTTCATTACCCATCCCGGCTAATAGCCATTTATGGACTTAGCCTCCATGAATTTATCCAGCTCTCTTTTAAACCCTGTTATAGTCCTAGGCTTCACAGCCTCCTCAGGTAAGGAGTTCCACAGGTTGACTGTGCGCTGTGTGAAGAAGAACTTCCTTTTATTTGTTTTAAACCTGCTGCACGCCAATTTCATTGAGTGGCCCCTAGTTCTTCTATTTTGGGAACAAGTAAATAATTTTTCCTTATTTACTTCCTCCACACCACTCATAATTTTATATACCTCTATCATATCCCCCCTTAGTCTCCTCTTTTCCAAGCTAAAAAGTCCTAGCCTCTTTAATCTCTCTTCATATGGGAACCGTTCCAAACCCCTAATCATTTTAGTTGCCCTTCTCTGAACCTTTTCTAGTGCCAGTATATCCTTTTTGAGATGAGGAGACCACATTTGTACGCAGTATTCTAGATGTGGACGCACCATGGATTTGTATAAGGGCAATAAGATATTCTCCGACTTATTCTCTATCCCTTTTTTAATGATTCCTAACATCCTGTTTGCTTTTTTGACTGCCGCTGCACACTGCGTGGATGCCTTCAGAGAACTATCCACAATGACTCCCAGGTCTTTTTCCTGCTTGGTTGTAGCTAAATTAGCCCCCATCATATTGTATGTATAGTTGGGGTTATTTTTTCCAATGTGCATTACTTTACATTTATCCACATTAAATTTCATTTGCCATTTTGTTGCCCAATCATTTAGTTTAGTGAGATCTTTTTGAAGTTCTTCACAGTCTGCTTTGGTCCTTACTACTTTGAGCAGTTTAGTATCATCTGCAAACTTTGCCACATCACTGTTTACCCCTTCCTCCAAATCGTTTATAAATATGTTGAATAGGATCGGTCCCAGGACTGACCCTTGGGGAACACCACTAGTTACCCCTCTCTATTCTGAAAAAGTTCCATTTATTCCTACCCTTTGTTCCCTGTCTTTTAACCAGTTTTCAATCCATGAGAAGATCTTCCCTCTTATCCCGTGGCAGCTTAATTTACGTAAGAGCCTTTGGTGAGGGACCTTGTCAAAGGCTTTCTGGAAATCTAAGTACACTATGTCCACCGGATCCCCCTTGTCCACATGTTTGCTGACCCCTTCAAAGAACTCTAATAGATTAGTAAGACACGATTTCCCTTTGCAGAAACCATGTTGACTTTTGCCCAACAATTTATGCTCTTCTATGTGTCTGACAATTTTATTCTTTACTATTGTTTCAACTAATTTTCCCGGTACGGACGTTAGACTGACTGGTCTGTAATTGCCAGGATCACCTCTAGAGCCCTTTTTAAATATTGGCGTTACATTAGCTATCTTCCAGTCACTGGGCACAGTAGCCGATTTAAAGGATAGGTTACAAACCCTCGTTAATAGTGCCGCAATTTCACATTTGAGTTCTTTCAGAACTCTTGGGTGAATGCCATCTGGTCCCGGTGACTTGTTACAGTTAAGTTTATCAATGAGTTCCAGAACCTCCTCTACTGATACTTTAATTTGTGACAATACCTCAGATTTGTCACCTACAAAAGACAGCTCAGGTTTAGGAATCTCCCTAACGTCCTCAGCCGTGAAGACTGAAGCAAAGAATTCATTTAGTTTCTCTGCAATGACTCTGTCATCTTTAAGTGCTCCTTTTGTATCTCTGTCATCCAGGGGCCCCACTGGTTGTTTAGCAGGCTTCCTGCTTCTGACATATTTAAAAAACATTTTGTTATTACCTTTTGAGTTTTTGGCTAGCTGTTCTTCAAACTCCATTTTAGCTTTTCTTATTACATTCTTACACTTTATTTGGCAGTGCTTATGCTCCTTTCTATTTACCTCACTAGGATTAGACTTCCACTTTTTAAAAGATGCCTTTTTCTCTCTCACTGCTTCTTTTACTTGGCTGTCAAGCCACGGTGGCTCTTTT
This sequence comes from Sternotherus odoratus, assembly GCA_032164245.1. NCBI lineage: Eukaryota > Metazoa > Chordata > Testudines > Kinosternidae > Sternotherus > Sternotherus odoratus. Next base: position 296,604,463 of record JAVMKO010000001.1, read on the forward strand.
TTAGTTTTCTGGCGTTGTTTTTTTAATTTGGGGTATACATTTGAGTTGGGCCTTTATTATGGTATCTTTGAAGAGAGTCCATGCAGCTTGCAGGGATTTCACTTTAGTCACTTTACCTTTTAATTTCCGTTTAACTAACCCCCTCATTCTTGCATAGTTCCCCTTTTTGAAATTAAATGCCTCAGTGTTGGGCTTCTGAGGTGTTATTCCCACCATAGAAATGTTAAATGTTATTATATTATGGTCACTATTTCCCAGCGGTCCTTTTATAGTTACCTCTTGAACCAGATCCTGCGCTCCACTCAGGACTAAATCTAGAGTTGCCTCTCCCCTTGTGGGTTCCTGTACCAGCTGCTCCAAGAAGCAGTCATTTAAAGTATCAAGAAATTTCATCTCTGCATTTCATCCTGAGGTGACATGTACCTTAAAGTTCCACAGACCTGTATGTGGCTAAGCAGGGCCTCTCCCTCCACATGGGTGTTTACCCCCCGGCTAGCTGGGCAGGCAGTGTCGCTCTCCATAACCTGCTGTAAAGGTGGAAGGACCGTCAGTTCGAGAAGGAAAGAGATTCAGATGAATCCCTTTCTGCCTGTTCCTAGTGCACCAGGAGGCGTGTAGTGTGGTGCCTGGCTGCAGCACACATGTACTGGAAACAGACTTTGGAGACAGGAAATCTCATGCTATAGAAATCCAAATCAATAGAGATGCAGAGACTATTTTCCCAAAGGGAAAATATTACAGCTATTACAAGCTGGTACGGTCCATATTTATCTTAGGTTGTAGACAAATATTAATTACTTAATTTATGGAGAAAAAATTGTGATCAGATAATTATGGAGTCAAAGATTTTAAGGAGTTTCACCAGCTGAGTTCTGCATCAAGCCCTTGGAGCTAGAATATTTTTTGTCTCAATTTGTCTAGTCTCAGGTCCCAGGCATTGGATCTCATTCTGTCTTTGTCTGCTAGATTAAAGAATCTTCTACAGTCAGAAATCTGTCCCCCGCTATAGACCTAGAGACTGTGATCAAGTCACTTCTTAACCTTCTCTTTGATAAACTAAATAGATTGAACTTCTTTAATCTCTGGCTATAAGCCACATCCTCCAGATCTGAATTTATTCTTGTAGCTCTTTTTGGAACCCTTTTCAATCTGTCAACAACCTTTCAGAAGTGTGGACACCGGACATAGAAACAATGTCCAGTGATGGTCTCCCCAAGCGCACCCCTTTGTATCTGCTCCATAGTCCCTTGTTTGTACTTTTAAGGAGTGTATTTGTTCTCTCCACTGCCACACTGCACTGGGTCCTCAGCTACAGCTGGTTACACATCATGACTCTGAGTTCTTTTCTGAGTCAGTGCTTCTTAAAACAACGCCCCCCCCCCATCCTGTGATGTATGGTCTTGTTTCCTCGATGTAGGACTGACATTTAGTTGCAATCAACTGCACGGTGTTCAAGTGAGCCCAGGTTAGCAAGCGACTGAGATCATTCTATAGCACTGCCCTGTCCTAATCATTACTTACCTTTCTGCCAAAACATAGATTTCCCCAGACTGAAATCTCCCATTATAACAGAATTACACAATAAAGAGTCTCTCACAAGGTAATAGTACAAGGGGAGAGAACTATGGCTCTGTGTGTGTAACCCAAATATCCCTGATCTTTTGAATACTCCGTGGTTTCTTCACTTGGGCTTTTGGGTTGTTTGGTTTTTGATGGAACTAAATAGTTCCCTTCCAAATGATCAACCTCTCTCTGCTCTCACTCATACGGTGTAAATCCAGAATCATTCCAGTCGTACACCGGTGTGACTGACAGCAGAATTGGCCCAAAGCTTTCCATTTGCTTAAAAAATCCCATATTTAGAAAGATCCTTGATTAGCTTGAATATAAACTGCCCCAGCTCACCTGAACCCTGGCTGTGTCTTCTCCCCTCTCAGCACATGCTGAAGTCACTCACAGGCTGCAGGACTCTCCACTCAGCTGATCCTCTGGGTGAGAGTATTTATACCTCCGAATGACACCCTGCTGACTTTACTCCCCAGGTGGGAGGTGAGAGACTTGGGTCATTATAGTGGCAAATTTGCATTGGGGCCTAGGGAGTTCCAGCAAGGGGTGAATGTAGATTAACCCATTTGTTTCCTGCTGGGTAGCATTTGTTTCCTGCTGGTTCATATCGACATTGACATGAAAAATCTGGGCCAAACCCTCTGCAGAGTGAGTGTAGGCCATAGTGGGTCTTAACCCACGAAAGCTCATGATCCCTAAAATCTGTTAGTCTATAAGGTGCCACAAGACTCTTTGTCGCTTTTGCAGATCCAGACTAACACGGCTACACCTCTGATACTACAGGCCATATTGCAGGCATCCACAAAAAGTGTGCAAATCCCCTCCAACCGATGTGTTCCCCAGGGGATTTACATACCAAAAGTGCAGACACAATGTGCAGGACTCCATCCTGTGTGTTAGGGCTCTGCTCGGACTTGAGTAGGAAGACAACTGAACACTGGTTTGGGAAAGAGCTGGACAATGAGATCTCACATGTACGTGGCCCCTTTTATCCAGAACAACCCCCCGAACCTTATTCTAGACAGACCCCTGGAACATAAGAGGCAATACTACACAATTGCAGCTGCTACCACTTCCTCTGTGGGTAGGAAGAAGGCCCCCCCCTTCGCAAGCATGGTTTGACTTCAATATTTGGGGGGCAGTTCCAAACAGGACAAGGGGGCCACGCTTCGGGGACAAATTCTGTGCCTACCTGAGGCTTTCAGTGCTGGGCCCACTATGAGGTCACTGCTGGAACCTCCCAGACGGGGTGGGGAGGGAGTGCCACCCAGCCTCTTCCTGCTCACAGCTCTGCTGTGGTCCCACCCCGAGCCATGTCCCTGGCTCCTGGCACTGTATCTGGCCCCACCCCTAGCCACGACAGGGCTCCGCACCTGGCTGAGGTCCCGGCTGCTCCACTCTTAGCCCTGTGACATCCCCGAGCCTCAGCCGCTAGCCATGACTCAATGCCCAGCCCAGAGACGAGGCCAGGAGTGGAGCTGCACCTAGCCAAGCGCTCAGCTTCTCCCCCCCCCCCCCGAGCCGAAATGCAGCTCCGCTCCCACCGCCAGCCTTGTCCCCTGGCCACGCCCCACTCGCAGCCGCAAGCCTAACCTCAGCTGTGGCCCGAGCCTCAGCCCCCCATACACCCGTGCTTGCAATGCTCCCTCACCTCCAAGCCACAGTCCCTCTCCCTACCCAGCTCTTGGAGAGGGGGAGTGTGGACAGGGATAAGAAGGAGCACAACCCTCAAACGTTTGGGGACCGCTGAATTAGAGACTTATTTCAAATACTCTGTATAAGGCGGAATTCTCCGGAATTGACATTTATTGTTTTCTTTCACACATAATATATATAAGAAAACGTCTTTAATATGTTTAGAAGCAAAGCAGAAGCTTTAAAACTACATTCTGGGATATGTATAAACAAACGGGGGATAATAGATGTTTTATAGCAAGAGAGGTGTTATCTTAGTCTCATGCGTTGGATGGGCATTCAATCACTGCTTAAAGTACCGGGTTTCCTAAAGATTTTATTAAATACACTAAGTAAGATTTAAGTTGTTCCAAGTAGTAACAGAGAGAACAAAGTGAATTACCAAGTAAAATAAAATAAAACCTACAAATCTATCTCTAATACAGTAATAAAACTGACGGGTTCAAGAATAGCAGCCGTGTTAGTCTGTATCCATAAAGAAAATGAGCAATACTTGTAGAACCTTAGAGACTAACTAGTTTATTTCAGCTTCAGCTTTCGTGAGCTATAGCTCACTTCCTCGGATGCACAGAATGGACTGATGTCTGTTTGTATCTGTACGAGTTTTTTCATGAAGTTGATGGATTTCCACTCTATACGGCTAAATGCAGTGCCTTGCATCGTGACAGGTTCAAGAATAGCAGCTGTGTTAGTCTGTATCCATAAAGAAATTGAGGAATACTTGTAGCACCTTAGAGACTAACTAGTTTATTTCAGCATCAGCTTTCGTGAGCTATAGCTCATTTCGTCGAAGTGAGCTATAGCTCACGAAAGCTGATGCTGAAATAAACTAGTTAGTCTCTAAGGTGCTACAAGTATTCCTCGCTTTCTTTAGTAATAAAACTGAATACGTATAGATAAAATCTCACACTCCGAGATGTTTCAGTAGACTGGACACCTTCTAGTCTGGGCACAATTCTTTCCCCTGGTATAGCCCTTGTTCCTGCTCAGGTGGTAGCTAGGGGATTTCTCATTATTGTAGCCCCCTTTGTTCTGTTCCACCCCCTTTTATGGCTTTGGCACAAAGGAGGGAATCTTTTGTCTCTCTGGGTCCCCCCCAACTTCTAAAAGTAAAAGCACCAAGTTTAAGATGGATTTCAGTCCCAGGTGACACGGTCACACTTCCTGTGACACTCCAAGCCTTCATTCCTCACGGACTGACTCAAAGGAAGGTCTGCCTGCAAATGGAGCCATCCACAGTCAATTGTCCTGATTGATGGGAGCTATCAAGATTCCAAACCACCATTAATGGCTCTCACTTTGCATAATTAAAATAGGCCCTCAGAGTTATATTTCATATTTCTAGTTTCACATACAAGAGTGATACATACATACAAATAGGATGAGCACATTCAGTAGATTATAAGCTTTGTACTGATATCTTACAAGAGACTTTTTGCATGAAGCATATTCCAGTTACATTATCTTGATGCACATCAGCATATTTTCATAAAATCATACAGAGTGCAACATCACAATAGCCATGCCGGGAAGTTACTAAAATGTGATGTGAGGTTGGAAACACCCCAAACTAGCCTTTCAGGTACAACAATGGCGTAGCCTGACAGTGTGAAGTGCTGTCACCAACACCCATCTGGGGACGAATTTACTAGCACAGGAACACTGTATAGGGGAAAAGTAACTGCAGCCTGTGTCTCAGGAATCTGTAAGCCTGCTTGTGTCATCAGTCGGGGTGAACTATTGATGATTCCAATCCTGTCTAGTTTCTATGAGTCTTAGATTGTGATTTTGGTCAATTTCCCAGATATGCTGCTTTGATGTGTTTGTAATCACTTATAGTCTATCTTTCTGTAGTTAATAAACTGATTTATGTTTTATCTTAATCAGTGTGGTTTTGAGTGAAATGGTTTGTGAAGAGCTTTAAAACTGTTCAGGATGCAGCAAAAAGATACATCAGCACTAATGATCCCTGTGGATTTCGTAGTGTGGGGAAGTTGCTGATGGGTTTCCCAGCACTAGACCCTGCAAAAGGAGCAGCCTAGAAGGTTTTCCTTTGGAACAGGAGACAAACTCTGTCACGAATCTGTTTGGTTTTTATACCATACACAATGGGGTTCATCATGGGTGGAAAGAGGATGTAGAAATGGGCCAGCAGGATGTGTACGTGCGGTGCGACTTGCTGGCCAAACCTGTAAATTGTTGTGGAGAGAACCGCTGGTGTGTAGACCACTAAGATGGCAAAAAGATGGGCAACACAGGTGCCAAATGCCTTGAGCTGCTCTTCTTTGGATGCCAGGCTTAAGACAGCCCTCAGTATCTTGACATACGAAAGGGAGATGAACATCAGATCCAGCCCCACAATGAAGAAAGACATGATGATCCCATAGATGTTGTTGAACCTGGTATTGCCACAAGCCAGCTCCAACACGGCCATGTGCTCACAGCAGCTATGGGAGATGACGTGGGACCGGCAGAAGGGCAGCCTGCTGAGGAGTAAGGGCAGAGGGAGCATCAGCAAAACAGCCCGGGCCAAAGCTGCCAGCCCGATCTTTGCAATCACTGAATTGGTCAGGATGGTGGAATATCTCAGGGGGTTGCAGATGGCCACGTACCTGTCGAACGCCATGGCCCCCAGCACAGAAGACTCCATGACGAAGAACGAGTGAATGAAAAACATCTGCACCAGGCATCCATTAAAGCTGATCTCCCTGGAATTAAACCAGAAGATGCTCAGGATTTTAGGCATGGTGGCTGTGGATAAAACCAGGTTGATGACGGCCAGCATGGCGAGAAAGTAGAACATGGGCTTGTGAAGGGTGGGTTCTGTCTTGATAACATACAAGAGGGTGCAGTTTCCTAGAAGGGCCACGCTGTATGCTGAAGAGAAGGGGATAGAGATCCAGAGGTGCAGAGCTTCCAGCCCTGGGATGCCCCTCAGGAAGAACACGGATGGATGAGAACCTGAGCCGTTGGAACCTGACAGGTTGTCTTCTTGTGGCATCTTTTGCAAGTCTGACATCAATGTCATTCCTTCCAATAAAACATAAAACATGGAATGAACAGATGCTGTAAATGAAAAACAGATGTAAGCAGTGTCAGGGAATTGCAGGAATTGCAATGACTTTGCAGTGTCAGTATGGGTGACATCCAGTGGTGAGTTGCAGAAATTGCAGTAGCTTTTGGAAAATAACACCTGATTTGCTTAGACACACCCACCGCACCTGGCCTGCATTCTAACAGCCAAAATGATCACTTTGGCTACTGTGGGACCCCCAGTTTCTGTAGTATTGGGGCAAGAATGATAGAGTGCTGATTAGCATGTTTATGTGAATGAGGGGTTGGGACATTGATTTGGCCTTTGGCATGCTGGAGGGACTCGCCATCAGCTAGGTAGCACTCGGTAAACAAGGGACAGGGGTTCCAAAACTCACTGAATTGAGAGAGGCGGTGGATAGGCTTTGAGACCTTGTGGTCAGGGCCTTGTCTGAGGGCCTCACAGGCCTATTGCACCTGGCCTCTCTCCCCTGTGGAATGTTAGAGTGGACTTTTGCTTCTTTTAGGAGTCTAATTTCAGCCCACGCAGCTGAAGTTGCTTTGGGTCAGGTGGTGCCTCTGCACTAAGGCCCCCCCTATGAGCTGAAATCACTTAAGAGCTGAAAATCACTGAGCTTTATCTTAAGTGGGGGGCCCTAAGCAGAGTAGTGCCGGCTGACCCGTTCCTGAGACAGCTGGCTGAGCAGTGCCGGCTGACCCGTTCCTGAGACAGCTGGCCGAGCAGTGCCAGCTGACCCGTTCCTGAGACAGCTGGCCGAGCAGTGCCAGCTGACCCGTTCCTGAGACAGCTGGCCGAGCAGTCCCGGTGCCGGCTGACCCGTTCCTGAGACGGCTGGCCGAGCAGTCCCGGTGCCGGCTGACCCGTTCCTGAGACGGCTGGCCGAGCAGTCCCGGTGCCGGCTGACCCGTTCCTGAGACGGCTGGCCGAGCAGTCCCGGTGCCGGCTGACCCGTTCCTGAGACGGCTGGCCGAGCAGTCCCGGTGCCGGCTGACCCGTTCCTGAGACGGCTGGCCGAGCAGTCCCGGTGCCGGCTGACCCGTTCCTGAGACGGCTGGCCGAGCAGTCCCGGTGCCGGCTGACCCGTTCCTGACACGGCTGACCGAGCAGTCCCGGTGCCGGCTGACCCGTTCCTGAGACGGCTGGCTGAGCAGTCCCGGTGCCGGCTGACCCGTTCCTGAGACGGCTGGCCGAGCAGTTCCTGTGCCGGCTAGTGGACCAGTTCCTGAGCAGTTCCTGAGACAGCGGGCAGAGCAGAGTCGAGCCGCAGACAGAGCAGTTCCTGTGTCGGCTAGCAGGGCGGCTAGCGGAGCAACCAGCACCCCACGGAGAGACTGGGCTGTCGGCCTCCGACCTTGTGAAGGTACCCTCCACTCTGCCCTCCACTTCCACCCAGCCTGGGAGGTAAGACTCGGCAGAGTAACTGTTGACCAGGGACTCCAGAGACTTTGGGGCTGTGAACTTTTGGGACTTTGGGTGTTTGTTGGGGTTACTGGACTCCAGGGACTTTGGGCTATTGGACTTCTGGGACTTTGGGTGACGTTTGGGTTGCTGGACTCCTGAACCTACAGGAGAGGACACAGCCCAAACTTGCTGGGGAGGGGCAATTTGCTCACGGGTTGGTGTATGAACCCTAGGTGTGGTGTTTTTCCCAGTTTAGTGATGTCATTTACCTCATGTTAATAAAGATCTTCTGTTACACCGATCTGTGCTTGCAAGAGGGGAAGTATTGCCTCATTGAGGCGCCCAGGGGTGTGTTAGGATTTTCCCAGGTCACTGGGTGGGGGCTCGAGCCAGTTTGCATTGTATTGTTGAGAGGGAACCCCTATTTACTGAACCCGGCCCTTGTTGCTGCCAATTCTGAAGGGCAGAAGGGTTACACATACTTGGGGCAGCGTCGGCTCTGGAAGTGGTTTGGGCTCTTGTGGTATTCATCAGTCATGTTGCAATAACCAATAATCACACAAACCCTGATATTTTTCCGTGCTAAAACATTTAGAGTTTTTAGATTGTCATTACAGGTCACGAGTAATGAACCCCACTTGGTTACAAGTATCCTGCCTGGTGTACCTTGTTGCTAGGAGATGAACATTGTTTTGTGTGCATTCTGCTGTGAAGTACCTAGTATATCTGGCCGCCCAGAACACGCTTTTAGCCTAGAAATAGCTGGCATGTTAAACTGCATGTAGCAAGATGTACTTGTTACCTTCAGCAGCACACTCTGGATATTCAGCCTGGATGTACGTGGTACATCAGGGAACATGCCTGAGTAGTGCTATTTCAATCTCAGCATGACCAAGGGTTCATCTATACTGCAAGTGGCAGCCTGTGGCATCAAGTCTCAGAGCTCGGATTGATAGCTTCGCTGCACCTCACTAAAACAAGCTGTGTAGATTCTGTAGGTCAAGTTGGGGCTCCAGTCGACCAATTTCAGAGCCCGACCTCAACATCTACGCAGCTATTCTTAGTGTAGTCCTGAGAGAAGCACGAGCCTGTGTCAGGCGAATTGGTTGAAACTATCGTAAAGAACGGAATTATCAGACACATGGATCAACAAGATTTGTTGGGGACGAGTCAAGTTGGCTTTTGTAAAGGGAAATCATGTCTCACCAGTCTAGGAGAACTCTTTGAGGAGGTCAACAAGCATGTGGAGAAGGGTGATCCAGAGCACACACCTCTGTATTCGTTCCATAGTCCCCTGCTTTTATTTTCAAGGGTGGCATTTGTTCTCTTCATCACCACACTGCAGTGGGATCTCATGTAGAGCTAGTTACACATCATGACTCTGAGTTCTTTTTTCAGTCAGTGCTCTCTAAAAACATAGCCCCCTCCCCATCCTCTGATCTACACACATGGTTCCTCGATGTAGGACCTCACCTTTAATTGTAATCAACTGCACGTTTCTCAAGTGAGCCCAGGTTAGCAACCAAATGGATCAGTCTTAATCATTACTTGCCTCTGCCAAAACATAGGTCCCACAGACTGAAATCTCCCATGATAACAGAATTACAGAATACAGAGTCTCTCACAATGCAATTGTAGAAGGTGCTCAGGTCTTTTGAATACGCCGTGGTTTCTTCACATCGGCTTTTTGGTTGTTTGTTTTTTGATGGAACTAAATAGTTCCCTTCCAAATGACCAATCTCTCTCTTCTCAGTTATATGGGTGTTAATCCAGAATCATTCCAGTCTTATACCAGCGTGACTGACAGCAGAATTGGCCCAAAGCTTTCCATTTGCTTTAAAAATCCCATATTTAGAAAGATCCTTGATTAGCTTGAATATAAACTGCCCCAGCTCACCTGAACCCTGGCTGTGTCTTCTTCCCTCTCAGCACATGTTGAAGTCACACACAGGCTGCAGGACTCTCCACTCGGCTGGAATCCTCTGGGTGAGAGTATTTATACCTCCGAATGACACCCTGCTGACTTTACTCCCAGGGTGGGAGGTGAGAGACTTGGGTCATTATAGTGGGAAATTTGCATTGGGGCCTAGGGAGTTCCAGCAAGGGGTGCATGTAGATTAACCCATTTGTTTCCTGCTGGGTGGCTGTTCATATCGACATTGACATGAAAAGTCTGAGCCAAACCCTCTGCAGAGTGAGTGTAGGCCATAGGGGTCTTAACCCACGAAAGCTCATGATCCCTAAAATCTGTTAGTCTATAAGGTGCCACAAGACTCTTTGTCACTTTTGCAGATCCAGACTTACATGGCTACACCTCTGATACTACAGGCCATATTGCAGGCATCCACAAAAAGTGTGCAAATCCCCTCCAACCGATGTGTGCCCCAGGGGATTTACATACCAAAAGTGCACACACAATGTGCAGGACTCCATCCTGTGTGTTAGGGCTCTGCTCGGACTTGAGTAGGAAGACAACTGAACACTGGTTTGGGAAAGAGCTGGATAATGAGATCTCACATGTACATGGCCCCTTTTATCCAGAACAACTCCCCGAACCTTATTCTAGACAGACCCCTGGAACATAAGAGGCAATACTACAAACTTGCAGCTGCTACCACTTCCTCTGTGGGTAGGAAGAAGGCCCCCCCTTCGCAGGCATGGATTGACTTCAATATTTGGGGGGCAGTTCCAAACAGGACAAGGGGGCCACGCTTCGGGGACAAATTCTGTGCCTACCTGAGGCTTTCAGTGCTGGGCCCACTATGAGGTCGCTGCTGGCCTGGGGGGGCCGGGCACCTGCCCTGGTGTTTGCTCAGGTCTTGCACAGGTAACTGGGGTCAGGGGTGGGGATTTAATGAAGGCCACACGGTGGCTAATGGGCAGGTTTCCAAAGCTTGGGGGCCTTGGAAGCCATGGCTGGAAAGCACCTGGCCTCCAGGAGCTCGGGGTGTGGCCAAGGCTGCCCCACTCCTGCGTGTGGGTTTCCTGCTGACTCAGAACCAGCCCCGTGCTTGGTCACATGGTGCTGCCGGGCCCCTGCCCTGGGGTAGCTGGGCTGAGCCAAGCTAGTCAAGGTAGCTTGGAGGCCGGGTGAACTGGAAGCTGCACCCCGTGGAAACTGGCGGGAGCTACAGCTGGGCGCAGGAGGGCGAGGGCCGCTTCTTTCTGGGAGAGAAGAGGGAGGGTACCAGTGGGGCCTGCTCGTGGGGTGTGTGTGTGACTCGACCTGTTTGGGGGGTGGCTGGACCTTTACATTGTGCCCCCCACTATCAGTCTCTACAGGTTGATAGTGCCCCCTCGCCCACCAGCCCGGCTAGCCATTGTCCCCTCAGGCTGATTAAATGGGAAATCAAGCCAGGGGCTGAGCATGCAACCCAGCCTCCCCGGGCTGCCAACAAGGAACTTTGGAGATGCCAGTCCACATCTGAGCTTTCCCAGGAATGTGGCTTGACTGGTAAGGAACTCAGTCTGGCAGAGACAGGTGACTTGCCCATGTGACACTGAAACTCCATTTTGCAACTGGATTCTAAGCAGGAGAGAGGAGGGGGGTCTCCACTGTCATGTGACTGAGATAATCTGGGATCATATAGATCATTGGAGCAACCAAGGTCCTGTAGGGGCACCAAATCTTATGTAAAGGGGGCCATGTAAGGTGTCTACGACCAGGTTATGGTTTGCTGATTATGATTATGCTATCGGTATGTGTGTATCATATTTGTAGTTAAAGTTATGAATGTTGGCTATGTAATGTCTGTATCTCAACTTTATGCTCTGCTTCTGGGTGGTATCCTAGATAAGTTATTGTTAGCTCTGCCTGGCCTGCTTGATGGCCCATTGAGGATCATCAGCTGTAAAATGGACCCATTGAGAGCTTGGAAAGCTCCAATCCACATGAGAAGTCTACCAAGAGACATGCAAGATAGCCTGTGGGTAATGGCTGCCACCTGGAAATCCTAAGTCATGCATGATCATGTGATGTGCCAATATGACTCCAGAACTCCATGGGGCTGGACTTTTCACAGCAAGAACAAAGAGGAAGCTCTGAACAAAGCTCAAGAACAAAATGGAAGCTCTGAACAAAAGACTGATGACCCATCCCAGCTGCGGATGAATTCCAGAGACTTTGATTTGAACCTGCAGTTTATTCTACCACTGATGCAAGCCTGAACCAAGGACATTGCCATTAAGTTCTTTGATTTCTTTTAACCATTCCTAACCCTCACCTATATCTTTTTCCTTTTATAATAAACCTTTCGATTTTAGATTCTAAAGGATTGGCAACAGCATGATTTGGGGGATAAGATCTGATTTGTATATTGACCTGGGTCTGGGGCCTGATTCTTTGGAATTGGGGAGAACCGTTTTCTTTATTTGGGGTATTGGTTTTCATAACCATTGATCCCCAGGACAGGTGGCTGCTGGTGATGATCCTGGGAACATGGAGTGTCTAAGGGAATTGCTTGTGTGACTTGTGGTTAGCCAGTGGGGCAAAACCAAAGTTTTTTCTGTTTGGCTGGTTTGGTTTGCCTTATAGGTGAAGAAACCCCAGTTTAGGACTGTAACTGTCCTGCTTGGAGCAATTTGTCCTGACTTGGCGCTGTCAGTTGGGTCCCACCAGGAACAGCCCTGTCACATCCACCCACAAGGGAAAGTCTATAAAAACACCTGGGAGACCTCTCCATTTTGTCTTCAGCTGGCTCAAGGGATAGACTCTCTACCCCCAAGGGACACCTGAAGGAAACTGGGACAAAGGACAGGGGGGTGAGAGTGATTGCTCTACCAGGCTAGAGGGAGTTTAGCCTGTAAGAGGAAATATACCTGAGGGTGAGGCTTTTTACTGTATTAGTGTTAGATCTGCGTGTTTTGTTTTATTTTATTTGGTAATTCACTTTGTTCTGTCTGTTACTACTTGGAACCACTTAAGTTCTACTTCCCATCTTTATTAAATTCACTTTTTACTTATTAATTAACCTGGAGTATGTGTCAGTACCGGGGGGGGGGGGGGCAGCTGTGCATACCTCTCTATTGGAGTTAGAGAGGGCGAAAAATCTCTGAGTTTGCCCTGTATAAGCTTTATATAGGGTAAAACAGATTTATGTAGGGTTTGGACACTATTGGGAATTCAGCATCTGAGTGCTAAAGGCAGGAACACTTCCTAACTTGTTTCCAGGAAAGCCTACAGCTGTTAAGGGATGTGGTTCAGACCTGGGTCTGGGTTTGCAGCAGGCTAGTGAGTCTGACTCAAACCAGGCAGGATTTCTGGAGTCCTCAGCTGCCAGGGCAGGAAATCAGGGGCAGAAATAGTCTTGGCCCATCAGTTGGCAGCCCCAAGGGGGTTTCTGTGAACCAACCCGTCATACCCACCTCTTGTCTTGAGGCTCCGCCCCCGTCACGCCCATTACTCTGAGACCCTGCCCCTGCCCTATCAGTATCTTCCCACTTCCCCCACTCGCTCTGCACTCTTTCCCCATTGCTCAGTCCCCCCCCCCCCGCCCCGGGATTCACCTGCTGCCTGCAGAGCCAGGCTGGGAGGAGCTGATGTGGAGCCTGCTAGACTGCCCGACTGGGGCAGAGCAGGGTGGGGGTGGGAGAAATCGGAGCACAGCGGAAGGGGGAGAAATTGGGGCAGAACAGGAAAGGGCGGAATTGGAGCACAGTGGATCATGGGGGGCAGGGGGAAATGGGGCACCGCAGGACGGGACTGGAATCAGGGCACGGTGAGCCGTGGGAGGTCAGACAGGTTACCACCCCTCCCTAGGGAAGCCAGATGTCCCGATTTTTTTGGGACACTGCCAATTTTGGGGGCTTTTTCTTATAAAGGCACATATGTTCAGACACCACAACTAAGGCCAGATTCCCCCCCCCCCCAAAGGATTGGTATCTAGCAACATCTATGGTGGCACATTTGGGACAGAAGAGCCCAAGGCAGAAACTGACCAGCAGGATATGTACGTTTGAGGCAACTGGGTGGCCGAACCTGTCTGGCTGAGGAGAGACCCACTGGGGTGTGGATCACTAAGATGGTGCAAAGGTGGGAAACAAACATTCCAAAAGCCTTGAAATAAACACATAAACTGAGTACACTCGGAGACTGCAGGGCGGAGGTGGGGGGAATATCATGGGAAGGCTGCAGTGAGCACACTGTGGGTAGGTGACCCGGAGGAAAGAGAGGCCATTTCTGCAGGGGATCACCCAGGTCACACTGAGCTCTTTTTTTCAAGTGAAAATCAGAACAATAGAACCAGGAAACCCAGACCTCACTGAATTGACAGTCCCATATGAATTCCCAGACATATTCAGAGACACAGGACTTTGACTGGACGTGGTGAAATACAAGCTCAGGTTACATGCATTGACTCGGGCCTGCTTACAGAGTTAAACTGGTGTCAGTGTTTAGTGTGCACAAGGGGATGTATATAAGCTGTGGAGTTAGAAGTGATTTTATCCCAGTTTAGAGTGTAGAGAAGCAAAGCCTGGGAGGGTAACTCATCATAACTGTTTTGGTATCAGTTCAAGGAGGTGACTCCCCTGCTATTTTGTCACACGGGGTTCTTCTTGTACAAACGTTTTTCTCAGATTTGCCTTCTGACCAACTGGTTTGTACATTTATAACCTACAGTCTCTAATAGCGACATTTACAACCAAAGCAGAGACCCCCAAACTATGGGGCGCCCTCCACCATGGGGGCATGGAAGAATGTGCAGGGGGGGGGCACTGCAGCGCAGTCTGGGATCTGTGTAAACAAATGGGGAGATTGTAGGTGTTTTATAGCGAGAGAGGTGTCATCTTAGCCACACGCGTTGGATGCGCATTCAGTCACTGCTTGAAGTCAGAGGTTTCCTAAAGAGTTTATTGAATTGGCTAAAATCTTCATTTCATAAAGCAGGCAAGTAAAAGTGCTCACGTGGGGTCTAGCCCTGGAGAGGAAAGACAGCAGCATTTCTTTGAATCCTAGGCAGAGAGCCGGGAAGCAAGAGATCTTAGATTTCAAATTCTCTGGTGCACAGAGATACTAGAATGGTTCAGTTATGTGGCTTGTTTCAATATTTTATGAGTCTTCTCTCTCCCGCTTCCTCTGGAAGACTTTTCAGTTGATTTATTCTTTTTGGTTTTTCCCTCTAATATAAAATAGAAGATTATTTTATAACCCCGCGTTTCACTCTTCATCTGGAAATAGAACACAGCTCAGAGCTCATCTTATTTTAGTCCGATACTGCCCCCTCCCTGAACAGCTCAAATCACAGCCCCCACCAAACGTACCACTACAGGGACCCAAGTCTCTCACCTCCCACCTGGGGAGTAAAGTCAGCAGGGTGTCATTCGGAGGTATAAATACTCTCACCCAGAGGATCCCAGCCAAGTGGAGAGTCCTGCGGGCCTTGTGTGACTTCAGCATGTGCTGAGAGGGAAGAAGACACAGCCAGGGTTCAGGTGAGCTGGGGCAGTTTATATTAAAGTTAATCAAGGATCTTTCTAACTAGGAGATATTTAAAGCAAATGGAAAGCTCTGGGCTGGTATAATGCTGGAATGATTCTGGATTTACACCCGTATAAGTGAGAGCAGGGTGAGGTTGGTCATTTAGAAGCGAACTATTTAATTCCATCTTAAGAAAAAAAACGATGTGAAGAAACCACTGAGTATTCAAAAAATCAGGGATGTGCAGGTTATGTACGTAAAAGCACGTGAACAGCAAGTGGAAATAGAGAGGTGTACGGTTTGCAAAGACCATCACTGGACACTATTTCTAGGTCCGGTGTCCACACTTCAAAAGGTTGTTGACAGATTGAAAAGGGTTCAGAAAAGAGCTACTAGAATGATTTTCGATCTGGAAAACGTGGCTTCTAGCCAGAGACTGAAGAGCTCAATCTATTTAATTTATCCGAGAGAAGGTTAAGAGGTGATTTGATCACAGTCTTTAAGTCCACAACTGGGAAGGGATTTCTGACTGTAGAAGGTTCTTTAATCTAGCAGACAAAGGCAGAATGAGATCCAATGGCTGAGAACTGAGACTAGACAAACTGAGGCCTGGGCCACTCTAGTGGTGGGGGTTCCAACTAAGATACGCAACTTCAACTACGCTATTCATGTAGCTGAAGTCGAAGTACCTTAGTTGGACTTACTTGGCTGTCCCCACAGTGGCGGGTGGACCGCGGTGGTTCCCCCATTGACTCCGCTGATTCCTCTTGCAGAGCTGGAGTTCTGGAGATGACAGGAGCGCTTTCGGGGATCAATTTATTGTGTTTAGGTGAGAGGCGATAAATTGATCCCCGACACATTGAACACTACCCCCAGAGGGACGTGCAGTATAGACGTACCCTGAGACTAGAAACAAGGTGCACATTGGTAGAGCAACGCAAACTAAGATTTGGATCAACTTAGCTACGGTTGTGGTTGGATTGCCATCACCTGAAGTCATTAAATCAAGGTCCCGAGGCAGAGGGCAGGAGCAGCACAGACATGGCAGTGGGGGCAGAGACAGCTGAACTGCCAGCAATTGGTAGCCTGCTGGGCTGCTGCTGCAGAGAGAACTTAGAGGAGCAGGGAGCTGATAGGGGGGCTGCCAGTTCACTGTGGTTCCAAGCCCCCCACCACCTAGCTCCAATGGGCTGCTCTGCCTGCAAGCAGTGGACAAAAAAGGCAGCTGCCAAATGATGTTGGAAGGAAGCATTGCACAATTTTAAACAAGCATGTTCTCTAATTGATCAGCAATGAAATGATAACCAGGATGACTTTAAGTGAAACATTACTGTAATATTCATCTCCTAGTTGAAAAGTACACCAGATAGGATACTTGTAACCAAGTGGGTTCATTAATGATGACTTGTAATCACATTCTAAAAACTCTAAATGATTTTTCACAGAAAAATATAAGGGTTTGTATTAGTGTTATTGCAAAATGACTGATGAACTCCACAAAAGGTCAGTTCACTTCTTCCAGAGCTGAGATTGGCCCCTTGTATGTATTTAATTTACAGGGTCTGTTCATTCCATGTGTTATGTTTTATTGAAAGGAAAGACATCGATGTGAGACTTGCAGAAGATGCCACAAGAAGACAATGGCTCAGGCTCTGATCCATCCGTGTTCTTCCTGACAGGCATCCCGGGACTGGAAGCTCTGCACCTCTGGATCTCCATCCCCTTCTGCTCAGTGTACAGTGTGGCCCTTCTAGGAAACTGCACCCTCTTGTATGTTATCAAGACAGAGCCCTCCCTCCACAAACCCATGTTCTATTTCCTCGCCATGCTGGCCGTCATCGACCTGGTTTTATCCACAACCACCGTGCCGAAAATCCTGAGCATCTTCTGGTTTAATTCCAGGGAGATCAGCTTTAACGCCTGCCTGGTGCAGATGTTTTTCCTCCACTCGTTTTCCATCATGGAGTCTGCTCTGCTGTTGGCCATGGCCTTCGACAGGTACGTGGCCATCTGCAACCCCCTGAGGTACACCACCATCCTGACCAATTCAGTGATTGCAAAGATCGGGCTGGCGGCTTTGGCCCGGGCTCTTCTGCTGATGGTCCCTCTGCCCTTCCTCCTTCGGAGGCTGCCCTTCTGTGGGTCCCACGTCATCTCCCATTGCTACTGCGAGCACATGGCCATGGTGAAGCTGGCCTGTGCCGACACCAGGTTTAATAATGTTTATGGGATCACCGTAACTGTCTTCATTGTGGGGCTGGATCTGATGTTCATCTCCCTGTCGTACATCAGGATCCTGAGGGCTGTCTTAAGTCTGGCATCCAAGGAAGAGCAGCTCAAGGCTTTTGGCACCTGTGGCTCCCACCTTTGTGCCATCTTAGTATTCTACATCCCCGTGGTCCTCTCCTCTACAATACACAGGTTCGGGCGCTATGTCTCCCCTCACGTACACATCCTGTTGGCCAATTTCTACCTCCTCTTTCCTCCCATGATGAACCCCATCGTGTACGGGGTGAAAACCAAACAGATCCGTGACCGGGTGCTTCTCCTGTTCCAAGAGAAAAGCTGACCAGGAGGGGGCTGCTGAGTGATTAGGAAGCAGAGGATGCAGGCGAGGGTCTCTAAGTGACAGCATCCTTGTGGGGGCTTTGTGTACGTTGGGATGGGAACTCCACCTCCGACTCACTGGGAGCAAATCACCATCCCCCCCACAAGCTAAGCACTGCTGGCCGGAAGGTGATCTTGGCCATGACCTTGTCCTCACTTTCCCCCCTGGGAGAGGAGTGTGAAGCAATGTGAAGGCTCCTTGCACGTTCTCTTGCTTTGCTGGACCATCTGGCCTTTATTACTGACACACCCAGCCACAGCCAGGGACGTGCACGCTGCAGGAACAAGTGCGGTGTCTGCCCCTGAACTTCAATCAGCTCTGAGATGCAGCAACATACCATGGGTATGGTATGAGGGGTCGCGAGCTCCTGGCGCCTCTGAAAAGCCGCCGAATTAATTACTTCTGCATTCGGCAGCTTTTCGGCGGACATACCGAGCTATTTCGGGAGCGCTCGTCTTGTCCCCTGAAAATAGCCGCTGAATGCGGAAGTAATGAATTTGACAGCTTTTCAGCGGACATACAAGGGTCCATGGAGCACTGAAGGAAAGTAAAAATGGGTTGCAGCAGGGGAAAGTTTGAGAACCGCCGCTCTGGGGCATCTGACATTGGCTGCTGTTGGTAGACAGGATGCTGGACTAGATGGACCTTTGGTCTGAACCATCAGGGCCGTTCTTATGTTCTTAACAGTGATATAGATGGAACTGGCCTATACCATCATCCTGTTCATTCACTTATGCTTAGTATCCCATAACACTTTGCCTTTACTTAACTAAGCATTTGGCACAAGCAGAGAGGAAACTCTTCAAAATGTGTAACTTGCAAAATCATATAAATGATAGCAGCTTACATTTGTACCTGAGGGGAGTGCACTGTTGGTGTAAACTCACTGTAAGTGAAATGTCACTGTGACCTCACTGTAAGTGTACTGTCAGTGTAAGGGACAGGTCTCTGGAGACTGGCATCGTATCAAATCTTTTTCCTATGCTATATTAATAAACCTGCCTGATACTGGTTATTTGGGCTCTTGAGTATATTTCATAACAGAATAATGAACCAAAGTGTGGTCAAATGATACAATTTATCAACAATTCCAGATAGTTTGAATCACCCCTCATGGATATCACTGCAGAGATCCTATGGCCCATTTTCCCTGGAAAACTTAGTTCTGGTGCCGTGTGGGGTAGCATAAACAGAAATGGTCCCTTGGCACCCATCGACATAACTCCACCGTGGCTCTCTACCCCTGCCTCAGACCTGCAAGGGGGGCATGGAGGACTATGAGGGACACTCCCTCCTGCCCCGAACAGCATACATTGCTAGTGGGGGGCAAAATTTAAAAGTTTGGCAGCACCCCATGAGCCGTGGCTGTTGGGCCCCCTGGAGTATCGGCCCTGCTGCCCCCAGGGCCTGGGGCTGGGCGGTGTCATTCTGCTTCCACCTGGCCAATGCTGTGACCTGGACCAACGTAGGTAACAGGCCGGGCCCAGCATGAGTGTGTCCCTCTGCCGAGCACTGGTGGCCCCTGCATCCTTTCCTCGTTCCCGGGTGGGGGCTGGCTGTGAGGTGCACCAGGTTACTGGATGGTGCCTGTGGCAGGGCTGCCAGGTGATGACAGGGTTGTTGCCAGTGTAGTAAGATGCAGCCCTGAAATATAAACTCTAGTATCAGAGGCCTAGCCTGAGGCCTGAGGCCTAGTCTGAGGCCTGAAGCCTGAACCAAAGTACTTCCAGGCATTGCCAAGCAAAAAGCTGGGCTGTGAGCCAGAGGCAGGCCCTAATTGCAGAACTTGGCAAGGAAAGGACTGCCAGAAAGTCCACGCTAATTATATAAGTAGTTGTGCCATGATGGCACCTGGACATCCCATCATGATGACACTTCACAGAGACAACAAGGAACAGGCAGGTGCATCCCAAAGACAGGGTGAAAAGGTCAGCAAGATGGATAGATCTGTGCATTTGAACCAACATAATCAAAGGGGGAGGCAGCAAGCTAATGAGCCGAGGGGCTGTACTTCAATGTGACAGTAGAGATGAGTAATTGGTCCTGCACTGGATAAAAGTAGGAGCTGGGGGATATATCGTTGTCCAGCCGAGGGGTAGTGGATCGTCCCGCCACTAACTGAGCTGTGTCCATTGTCTGGGGAGAACATAGGGACTAGCAGACCCGTCGGTCTGTAATCCAGCGAGCTAGAGACTGTGTTTTACTTGACAATAAACCTGGCCCGGGTGCCTTCGTACCTTACTAGAGTCTGTGGTCTTTGGGGGTTCTCTTGGGTCTGCTGGGTCAGCGATCTGCGCAGAGCTGGGGCAGCGCACGGAGGGAACACGCACGCAGCCGACCGATATCATCCTCGAACAAGAGCAGAGCACCACACAGGTAGTAACTGACAACAGCCAGGTGTCCGGTTTTTGACAGGAATGTCCGGTTGGAAAGGGAAACTGTTAAAATCCAGAGAGGGGGCGGGGCCTCAGAGGAAGAGGTGGAGAGTGGGTGGAGCCTCAGAGGAAGAGGTGGGGAGTGGGCGGGGCCTCGGGGGAAAGGATGGAGTAGCGGCAGGGCCTCAGAGGAAGGGGTGGGGAGTAGGCGGAGCCTCTGGGGAAGAGGTGGGGAGTGGGCGGATCCTCTGGGGAAGGGGTGTGGCAGAGACATTTGGTTCTCAGGGATTATGAAGTTGGGAACTCCAGGGGACGAGCTCAGGGCACACAGGGGGCGGCGGAGGCGCAGGGTGTTGGCGAGGTCTGGCTGTGGCATCTGCCTGGTCCCGTTGCCCTCTCGCTGGCCCTGGTCCCTGCTGAGGCCAGGGGCCGCACACGCCCTGCGGTGCCCCTCCCCTGATGGATGCGAGGCGGCCTGGGGAGGCCAGGCTGCATGCTCGGCCCCTGGCCCGATTTCCCGTTTGTTCAGTGTGAGGAGATGACGTCTGGCTGGGCTGGTGGGTGAGAGGGGAGGGGGCACTATCAGCCTGCACAGACTGATAGTGGGAGGCACAATGTAAAGGTCCAGCCACCCCCCACACAGGTCGAGTCATGACCCCCCCCCCCCCCGCACTCCAGGCAAGTCCCACCCGTACCCTGTTCCTCCTGGCTCTCTCCATGGGGTGCAGCTGGCAGTTCACCTGGCCTCTGAGGCCACGTGACTGGCTCGGCTCTGGCCAGCTGCCCCACAGGGATGGGGCCTGGCAGCACCATGTGACCGAGCACGGGGCTGGTTCCTAGGCAGCAGGAAACCCACACGCAGGAGTGGGGCAGCCACAGCCCCACCCTGAGCTCCTGGAAGCCGGGTGCTTTCCAGCTGTGACTTCCAAGGAGCCCCCGGCTGTGGACACCTGCACATTAGTCACTCTGCGGCCATGATTAAATTCCCACCCTCTCCCCAGGTTCCCTGTGCAAAACCTGAACAAATACAGGGTGACCTCACCGTGGGCCCAGCAATGCAAGCCTCTGGTAGTCAGAGAATTAGTCCCCGGAGTGTGGCCCCTGGTCTTGGCTAGAGCTGCCCGCCAAATATTCAAGTCAAACTATGCCTGTGACGTGGGCCCCTTCTTTCTACCCAAAGAGGAAGTGGTGGCAGCTGCAATTGTGTAGTGTTGCTGGTTATGTTCCTCCCCGGAGCTGGCTGCATGTCTGCCATGGGTGTGTGGTGCTACGGGTGAGTGGGTCTGTCTAGAATGTGCTTCAGGGGGTTGTTCTGGACATGTGAGACGTCAGTATCCATCTCTTTCCCAAATCAGTGTTCATTGTCTTAATAGTCTAAAAAGAGCCCCAACACAGAGGGTGGAGTCCTGCACATTGTGTGCGCACTTTGGCACCTGCCCAGTGTAGGTATGTAAATCCCCTGGGGCACATGTTGGTTGAGGGGATTTGCACACTTTTTGTGTGTATATGGCCTACATGTGCATGCACTCTGCTGAAGGTTTGGCCCATACTTTTCATGTCGATGTGGCTATGAACAGCCACCCAGCAGGAGAGAAATGGGCTAATCTACATCCAGCACTTCCTGGGACTCTCTTGGAGCCAAAGCAAATGGGCCACTATAATGAGCCAATTATCTCAACCCTGACCTGGAGATTAAGTCAGCAGGGTGTCATTAAGGGGTATAAATACTCTCACCTGGCAGTTGATCCTGGCAGAGTGGAGAGTCCTGCGATCTGTGTGTGACTTCAGCATGTGCTGAGAGGGAAGAAGACACAGCCAGGGTTCAGGTGAGCTGGGGCAGTTTACATTAAAGCTAATCAAGGATCTTTCTAAATATGGGATTTTTAAAGCAAATGGAAAGCTTTGGTCCAATTCTGCTGTTGGTCACGCTGGTGTACGACTGGAATGATTCTGGATTTACACCCATATAAGTGAGAGCAGAGTGCATTGGTCATTTAGAAGGGAACTATTTAGTTCCATCAAAAAAAGAAACAAACAAAAATGATGTGAAGAAATCACTGAGTATTTTAAAATATCAGGAATGTTCAGGTTACACACACAGAACCAACATTTTCTCCCCTGGTACAATTGCATTGTGAGAGACTATTGTGTGGCTGTGTTATTAGGGGAGATTTCAGTTCCGGGGGACGTATATTTTGGCTGAGGGACAAGTAATGATTAGGACAGGGCAGTCTTACAAAACAACCTTGATCACTTGCTAACTTGGGCTCACCTGAACAACATGCAGTTGATTACAATGAAATGTGAGGTCCTACATCGAGGAACCAAGACCGTAGATCACAGGATGGGGGGTTGTTTTAGAAAGCAATGACTTAGAAAAGAACTCAGTCACGATGTGTAACTAGCTGTACATGAGGTCCCAGTGCAGTGTGGCGGTGAAGAGAACAAATCCCTTCTTGAACGGATAAGCAGGGGAATATGGAGTGGAAATAGAGAGGTGTATGGCTTGTAGAGACCATCACTGGACTCTGTTTCTAGGTCTGGTGTTCACACTCCAAAACGATTGTTGACAAATTAAAAAGGCTCCAGAAAAGTGCTACAAGAATTAATTCAGATCTGGAGAACGTTGCTTATAGCCAGAGACTGAAGAAGCTCAATCGATTTAGTTTATCCGAGAGAAGGTTAAGAGGTGACTTGATCACAGTGTCTTAAGTCCATAGACGGGAAGAGATTTCTGACTGCAGAAGGTTCTTTAATCTAGCAGACAAAGGCAGAATGAGATCCAATGGCTGGGAGCTGAGACTAGACAAACTGAGCCTAGAAACAAGGTAGATTCGAAGAGGAAGGTGAACTAACATTTGGAACAATTTAGCGAGGGATGTGGTTGGATCGCCATCACCTGAAGTGTTTAAATCAAGACTTGACACCTTTCTCAGGGACAGGCTCTAGCTTCAAGAGGCGTTATGGGCTTGATGCAGAAATCAGGTGGTGAAATTCTGTGCCCTTTGTTATTCAGGAGGTCAGAGCAGGTGATCCAAATGATCCCATCTTGTCTTAAAATCTATGAATCCATAATTATTTGATCACAATTTTTCTCAGTTAATGAAATAATTAATATTTTTTTCTACAACATTAGAAAAATTCATGGGCTATATAGCATCTTGTAATATTGTTTCCCTGTCTCAAAATAGTCCCTGCATCTCTGTTGATTTGCGCTTTTTATATCATCTGACTTCTTCTCTCCAAAGTCTGTTTCGAATACGTGTGCTGCAGCCATGAGCCACACGAGAATCCTCTTGCTGCAATATAAATAGGAGTAAAGGGATTCATCTGAATCTCTTCCCTTCTCAAACTGACTGTCTGTCCACATTTACAGCAGCATGTGGAGAGCCAACACTGCCACCCCGGCTAGTCTGGGGGTAAACACCCATGTGGAGGGAGAGGCCCTGCTTAGCCACATACAGGTCTGACGGAACTTTAAGGTCTCCACCCTACACAGTTCTCCACACACCCAATCCATGCTCCCATATCCACCATTGAGTGTCCCTCTGCCAACCTGCTGCCGGAGCCTTTCCCCTTGGCAGAGGAAGGCTCCAGTCATGGGAAAAGGCTCTGGCAGTGAAGAGCCTTTCCTCACTGCCTCCCCACGGCCAGAGCCCTTCACTGCCAGGCTTCACGCCTGATTTTCAGTGTGGTGTGTCACTACACAGACCTCCCCGGCCGAGTGAAGACAAAGCTACAGGAAGCCATTATGTAAGTCAGATGTTCTTGGGGTGTCATTTCTAGATTTCCCCAAATCAGAAACAGTGTAAGTGTAGCCGTACAGTCCTGCAGTATTTCAGTTTAGGGAGTGGGGTACTTCATAGGCCTGGGAACAGGGAGTTTTAGCCATGGATTTATTCAGTGTCTTTATATTTTATAAGATTAGCAGCCTTGTTAGTCTGTATCTGTAAATAAAACAAGGAGTACTTGTAGCACCTTAGAGACGAACCAGTTTATTTCAGCATAAGCTTTCGTCGGCTATAGCCCACTTCATCGGATGCATAGACTGGAACAGAAGTAAGAATTGGTATGGTAAAGTACAACTTATTTTGCTTTCTGTGTATATAAATGCATCTTACTTCTGTTCCAGTCTATGAATCCGATGAAGTGGGCTATAGCCACGAAAGCTTATGTTGAAATAAACTGGTTAGTCTCTGAGGTGCCACAAGTATTCCTCGTTTTATGATATTTTCTGTTTTATTATCTATCCCTTTCCTAATGATTCCCAATATTCTGTTCACTTTTTTTTGACTGCTGCTGCACACTGAGTGGATGTTTTCAGAGCACTATTCACGGTGACTCCAAGATCTCTTTCTTGAGTGGTATCAGCCACTTTAAACTCCATCATTTTGTATGTGTAGTTGGGAGGACATTTTCCAATGTTCATTACTTTGCGCTTATCAACACTGAATTTCATTTGCTATTTTGTTGCCCAGTCATCTAGTTTTGTGAGATCGCTTTGTAACTCTTCACAGTGTTCTTTGGACTTAGCTGTCTGGAGTAATTTTGTGTCATCTGCAAAGGTTTCCCTTACAGTTTCCCCCTTTTTCCAGATCATTTATGATCGTGTTGATCAGCACTAGCCCCAGTACAGACCCCTGGAGGAACCCACTATTTACCTCTCTCCATTCTGACAACTGACCATTTATTCTTTCCCTTTGTTTTCTGTCTTTTAACCAGTACTGACACTTCCCTTTATACCATGACAACTTACTTTGCTTGAGAGACTTTGGCGAGGGAACTTGTGAAAAGCTTTCTGAAAGTCTAAGTACCCGCTATCCTCTGGATCACCCCTGTCCACTTGTTTGTTGACCTCCTCAAAGAATTCTATTAGATGGGTGAGGGATGATTTCCCTTTACAAAAGCCAGGTTGACTCTTCCCCATCAAATCTTGTTGATCTCTGTGTCCTGTAACTCTGACCTTTATAATTGTTTTAACCATTCGCCTGGTTCCAAAGTTCAGCTGTGATGATGTTGTCTGTGGGAGTCCACTGAGGTCACTCAAACCTCAGGGTGAACTGCAAACAGAACGGGGCAGACAAACCCCCAAAGCTGGTGGATATTCCAATACCTGGATTTACCAGCCCAGCACAAAACAGCTTCTACGTTACCTCACTGGTTACACAGAAGTCCAAATAATGCAGGTCCCTTAAAGTATCCAGCCTCAGGCCTCCGTCCAAACACACACCAAACATATGATGATAAAATCTGAAAATCTTATTTCATCATATAAAATAAAATGTTCTCCTGATCCCAAAGGACCAAGTCCCAGACCCAGGTCCAATGATAACTTAGGTCTTACTCTAAATACAGGCTTATAGTCAATTCTTGTTAACTAAACTAACATTTATTAATAAAGAAAAGAGAGAGAGTGTTGGTTAAAAGATCAATATACAGACAGACTTGAATTCAATTCAATTCTTGAGGTTTAGATGCATAATAGAGATGAACTTGTGGTTGCCAAAAGTCCTTTTAGCAATAGTCCAGAGGTTAGAGTCCAATGTCCATATTCAGGATGACTCCAGTCAGTGACTGGGGATCTCAATCATTGTGGCTTAAGGTTTCCCCTCTTGAAACCCCAAGCAGATTTGAGGTGAAGAAGGATCGTGTCCCAGGGTTTTAATACATTCCCAGCAGCATTTGGCTAAGAAAACAATGGGCTTAACATTCCTTCTTCCAAACATCATGACAATTAGCATTGAGTAATTTATCCATTAAACAGTTCAGATACAGGTTACCTTCAAAGAAAGAGATATAGACAATAATACTGTTTCACTCCAGTGTCTTCCTAAATGTTAATACCGCTTTTTTGATCTCTGAATCTAAGCCAGAATAATAGACAAGACTTGTTTGCTTACATCACAAGACCTGAGCAAACCTCTATTCTTCTCTCTCTAACAATGCAGGCTGCATTTCAAAGCTCTGTTCATTTACATCTCTTCCTTTAAAGACATCTCAGTCTTTAAAGTTCGGCCAGGATCAGGTCAGTCTGAGTTAATTAACTCTTTCTGGCTCTATGTCACCTGTCAATGAGATATTATATTACACGCATAACGTCATATAGGCCCACTGGACTGTAATTACAAGGATGGCCTCTGGAGCCTTCTTTAAAAATTGGCACCACATTATCTATCCTCTAGTCATCTGGTACAGAGACTGGTTTAAGTGATGGGTCAGGTACCACAGTTAGTAGTTCTGCAGTTTGATATTTGAGTTCCTTCCGAACTCTTGGGTGAATCCCACCTGGTCCTGGTGACTTATTACTGTTGAATGTATCAGTTTCTTCCAAAACTTCTTCTACTAATAGCTGGGGCAGTTTATCAGATTTGTCTCCTAAAATGAACAGCTCAGTTGTCCCAGAAGTCAGTGGGGAGTTCTCCCCATGACTTCAACGGGAGCAGGATCAGACTCATTGGCGCTTTAGAATCATAGAATATATGGGTTGGAAGGGACCTCAGAAGGTATCTAGTCCAACCCCCTGCTCAAAGCAGGACCAATCCCCAACTAAATCATCCCAGCCAGGGCTTTGTCAAGCCTGATCTTAAAAACCTCTAAGGATGGAGATTCCACCACCTCCCTAGGTAACCCATTCCAATGCTTCACCACCCTCCTAGTGAAAAAGTTTTTCCTAATATCCAACCTAAATCTCTCCCTTTGAAACTTGAGACCATTACTCCTTGTTCGGTCATCTGGTACCACTGAGAACAGTCTAGATCCATCCTTTTTGGAACCTCCTTTCAGGTAGTTGAAAGCAGCTATCAAATCTCCCCTCAATCTTCTCTTCTGCAGACTAAACAATCACAGTCCCCTCAGCCTCTCCTCATAAGTCATGTGCTTCAGCCCCTGGATCATTTTTGTTGTCCTCCGCTGGACTTTTTCCAATTTATCTACATCCTTCTTGTAGTGTGGGGCCCCAAACTGGACGCAGTACTCCAGATGAGGCCTCACCAATAACGAATATAGGGAAATGATCATGTCCCTCGATCGGTTGGCAATGCCCCTACCGATACAGCCCCAAATGCCGTTTGGGTATGTCTGTGCAGCGAGCGGCAGTTAGCCTCGCAGCTCGGGTTAACAGATGCAGACTCGTGCTTTTCTCAGGGCACTGTGCTAAGAATAGCTGGGTAGATGTTGAGGTTCAGAGCCCCAGCTCTAGCTACAGCATCTACACAGCTTGTTTCAGCGAAGTACCCTGAGTCTGTGGATCCCAGCTCTGAGACTTGATGCCACGGGCTGCCGTGTAGATGAACCCTTGGTCATGCTGAGATCAAAACAGCACTACTCAGGCATATTCCCTGATGCGCCACGTACGTCCAGGCTGAATATCCAGAGTGTTCAGCTGAATGTACCAGGTACATCTTGCTACGTGCAGCTTAACATGCCAGGTATTTCTAGGTACTTCATGGCAGAATGCACACAAAACAATGTGCATCTCCCAGCAACAATGAAACCAGGTAGGATACTTGTGACCAAGTGGGGTTCATTACTTGTGACTTGTAATGAGATTCTAAAACCCCTAAATGATTTTGCACAGAAAAATAGAAGAGTTTGTTTGATTAGTGTTATGGCAACATGTCTGATGAACTCCACAAGAGGTCAGTTCACTTCTTCCAGAGCTGAGATTGGCCCCTTGTATGTATTTAATTGACAGGGTCTGTTCATTCCATGTGTTATGTTTTATTGAAAGGAAAGACATCGATGTGAGACTTGAAAAAGATGCCACAAGAAGACAACCCGTCAGGGTCCAACAGCTCAGGCTCTGATCCATCCGTGTTCTTCCTGACGGGCATCCCGGGGCTGGAAGCTCTGCACGTCTGGATCTCCATCCCCTTCTCCTCAGTGTTCACCGTGATCATTGTAGGAAACTGCACCCTCTTGTATGTTATCAAGACAGATCCCTCCCTCCACAAGCCCATGTTCTATTTCCTCGCCATGCTGGCCGTCATCAACTTGGTTTTATCCTTAAACACCGTGCCGAAAATCCTGAGCATCTTCTGGTTTAATTCCAGGGAGATCAGCTTTAATGGCTGCCTGGTGCAGATGTTTTTCATTCACTCCTTGTCCATGATGGAGTCTGCTCTGCTGCTGGCCATGGCCTTTGACAGGTACGTGGCCATCTGCAACCCCCTGAGGTACACCACCATCCTGACCAATTCAATGATTGCAAAGATCGGGCTGGCGGCTTTGGCCCGGGCTGTTTTGTTCATGGCCCCTCTGCCCTTCCTCATCAGGAGGCTGCCCTTTTGCGGGTCCCACGTCATTGCCCATTGCTGCTGTGATCACATGGCCGTGGCGAAGCTGGCCTGTGCCAGCACTGCGATTAATAACATCTATGGGATCATCGTAGCTATCTTCATTGTGGGGTTGGATCTGCTCTTCATCGTCCTGTCATATATGAAGATCCTGAGGACTGTCTTAAGTCTGGCATCCAAGGAAGAGCAACTCAAGGCGTTTGGTACTTGTGTTTCCCACCTTTGTGCCATTTTAGTGGTCTATGTACCAGGGGTTCTCTCTTCAGTAACTCACAGGTTTAGCCACCAAATTGCCCCCTATGTACATGTCCTGATGGGCACTTTCTACCTCCTCTTTCCTCCCATGATGAACCCCATTGTGTACGGTGTGAAAACCAAACAGATTCGCGACAGAGTTCGTCTCCTGTTCCAAAGGAAAACCTTCTAGGCTGAACCTTGTGTGGGGTCGAGTGCTGGGAAACCCATCGGCAAGTTCCCCACCCCCATAAATACACAGGGATCGTTAATACTGATGCATCTTTCTGCTGCATCTTGGACAGTTTTAAAGCTCTTCAGAAACCATGGAGTGAAAGGTCTGTGCATGCTGGAGTGGGAACGCTGTCGCCTTTGCAGGAGGTGCGGCACACAGTCCCCATGTTCTCCCTGAGCTGTGGTGGTGCACACATGGAAGTTACACTTGGCTGTGGTCCTGCCTCATTTGTCCATCACTAGCAAGAGGGCTCCTCACTCCTCACCTGTGGGGAGGTGAAGTGTCTTACCTAACATCACCTAGCAGCCAATGACTGAACTAGGAATTGATCCTAGGTTTCTGGCATCCTAATCCAGTGTTTGATCCATTAAGCACTGCTGATTCCATGACAATGAGATTAGTTCAATTTGAATAAGATGAATTCTTGGCTTGCGATGCATGTGACATGGTGATTTTCTCATAGCCAGTTCCCTACCCTATTATCTTTCAATCTAACTGAAGAATCTGGAACAGAACTTCAATACAGTCCAGCATTTAATTCTTGTCTGAAATAAGGCCCAGGCCAATTCTTACAAAATCGGTGACCCAAAGAAGAAATCTGTATTGCTCGAAAACATGTCTTTCACCAACGAAAATTGGTCAAATAAAAGATATTACCTCCCACAGCTTGTCTCGCTAGGTCAGTGGGAGTCCATCCATTCATTTCAATGGGTTCATGTCGGGAATCAGTATGAATTAGTGTCACGGTTTAACCTCTTCCACCCAGGATGATCAAAAATTCTGTAAGAACGGTGGGACTAATCCTAGATGTGATGAACTCCCACAATTCTCATTGGCTACAACGGGAGTTCATGGTTCTCATATGTCATGATCAGACCATATATTAGTATCCAGGGTTTCTCAGACTTCGGAACTGGTGGCCCTTTCATGCAGCAAGCCATTGAGTGCGACCCCCTTCTTATACAGTAAAACACTTTTAAAATATATTTAACACCATTGTATGCTGGAGGTGTAGGGGTTTGGGGTGGAGGCTGACAGCTCACAACCCCCCATGTAAGAGCCTCGCGACTCCCTGAGGGGCCCCGACCCCCAATTTGAGAACCTCTGTTATAGGCTACCTTAGAAAGCCCCTGCCAGTATAAGGACAATAGCAGCACCTTTGAAAGGAAATGTAGTGTATATCAGCGTAAGAAGATCATTCATTGGTGGACTACCATAAGCTAAATACTGTAAATTGCCTAGACAACTATCCAGTGCCACGCACAGATGAGCTATTGGAGACACTTGGATGTGCCCAGTTCATCTCTACGTTAGACTTAACCAAGGGGTACTGACAAGTACCTCTAGATGAATCTGCCAAGGAAAGGTCAGCCTTCATCATGCATGTAAGGCTGTATGGGTGGGAGGGATAGCTCAGTGGTTTGCGCATTGGCTTGCTAAAACTAGGCGTGTGAGTTCAATCCTTGCAGGGGATATGGGGCAAAAATCTGTTGGTTGATTTAACTGGGGATTGGTCCTGCTTCGAGCAGGGGGTTGGAGTAGGTAATCTCCTGAGGTCCCTTCTAACCCTGATATTCTATGAATAGACAAACCTCCTTGAACAATATAAGCTATGTTGTCAAAAGGACTCCTTTGCTGATATGGTTGTGACAGGATGCTGTTGGAACCGCTGTTTCCCCTAATTATTCATCTGGGTTGGCCCCTTACAGTGCTCTACTAATGACCTACAACCAGCCCCTCTGAGTCCTGTTATCACCCAACACAACAGCAGATGGTGCCACTCCCCTGATTTGGTTACCTGAGTGCTTTACCTGAGCCACTCATGGATCAACAATGGAGGCACCAGCCAATTTCCCAGCTCCCCAGCCTGGCACCCCCACTGGAGTATAAACCCAGAATTAGACCATCTAACTCTGCACAGGTATCTGTCTGGTGTATGTTCATTAATTAGCCCACGCCACCCTCAATGTGGGGAAGATCTGCACCAGCCTTTGCTAACAGAGCTAAGAGTCCCAAACATTTCACTCAAAACCACACTGGTTAAGACAAAACATAAATCAGATTTATAAACCACGGAAGGATCGATGGAAAGTGATTATAAGGGATAACAAACTGATCAAAGCAGGTTACCTAGTCAAATATATTTTCAGTACATACTAGGTAAGATTTGAAGCCCAGAGTGACAATACAAATAAATTTACATATTACTGAGGCACAGGCTGTATCTGCTTTGCAGCCTGGGTTCCCCTTCCGCGTTCAAAGTCCTTTGTCTTCCAGATCTTCCTGCAGGTGTTGAGTTGTGGGGTGTGTGTGTGTGTGTGTGTGTGTGTGTGTGTGTGAAGACAAGTCATGATGTCACTTCCCATCCTTTTTAGTTTCTTCCAGCTTGCTGGAAAATCTGTGTATGTGACATGGGGGGGTCTGCCCCCTTTGGCCAAACATTCTCCATTGTCTCCATGCTTTCTCGGAGGAGGCTTCCTTACAGAGTTCTTGTGCTGGTGAATTATTCACTGGATGGTTGTTGATGACAGCAATTAACACTGTCTGGATACTCGTTTGCAATGCCTGAAAGCCTGGGGTTGGGTGTTTCCAGCCTCACCTCACATTTTAGTAACTCACACATAGCAAGATTTCATAGCATGGCATACAGTGGTCACACATACATGCCAGTGAGATATCACTATTTAGAAGATCAAGACTTTCAGAATGATACCTAACAAGGCATGGTTTGTACAAAAACAATCATAATTCCATTACTAGGGTAAATATAGGGTGCTTTGGGATGCAGCATCACAGTTGTGTCCACACAGGGGTTTTCCTAGCATTGTTATGTCTGTCAGGGGTATGTATTTTTCACACTCCTGACTGGAATAGCTGTGCCAACAAACCTCTGTAGTGTAGACCTGGCCTATGCCATTGCGGGCTGGCGAATCAGTTCATTTCAAGTCTCTGTGTGTGTTAGGGACATGGGGTGGGGGGTGGAGAGTGTCTAATCTTCACATTTCAAATATTTGTATTTGTTCTTGTGTGTTTTGAAGGGGGGGGGTCCCTCATTACTCATGAAGCTGGGTGTATACGGTTAAAACGATGTGAGCTCCAAGCTGTGTTCTGTTTCTAGAAATAAAGAGGAAAATGTGACATTGTAAAATAATTTGTATTTTATATTAGAGGGAAAAATCAATAAGAAAAACATCCAAAGAAAAGTCTCCAAGAGGAAGCGGGAGAGAGAGGACTCATAAAATATTTAAACAAGCCACATAACTGAACCCTTCTAGTATCTCTGTGGATCAGAACATTTGAAATCTCAGTTCACTTGTTTCCAGGTTATCTGCCTAGGATTCATAGAAAGGCTACTGTCTTTCCTCACCACGGCTAGACCTCATGTGAGCACTGTTCCTTACTTGCTGTATGAAATGAGGATGTAAGCTAGTTAAATGAACTCTTTAGGATACCTCTGACTAGAAGCAGTGACTGAATGCCTATCCAACAGGCGTGGCTAAGATGACATCTCTCTTGCTATAAAACATCCGTAAGGATTCCCTCTTCTGTTTATTCCCTCCGGGGAACCTGGCATTGGCCAGTGTTGGAAGACAAGATACTGGGCTAGAGGGGTCATTGGTATGATCCAATATGGTTGTTCTTATTTTCTTAACAGTGATATAGCTGAAATTGGTCTATACCATAATCTTGTTCATTCACATAAGCTAAATATCCCATAACACCCTGCATTTGCTTAACTAAGCATTTGACACTAGCCGATAGAAAACTTGTCAAAATCAAGATTTGTTTGTTTCTATGTCTTAGTACAAGCCAGGGAAGTATATTTACAGATCGGTACCTGGAATGTTAATATCTAAAACAAAGCTAAGCAAGGAACAGACCAACAAGGTTGCGAATGGAACAAATTGATGGGTTGGAGTTTAGTGGTTTGTAAATAAATGGGTAACTTGTAAAGTCATATAAATAACTAGCATAAGTGCCCAGCGTTGCTCGGGTCAGTCGGAGGTGGGGAGGGGGCAGACAGCTGACACCCCCTGAGGAACTCCAACACCCACACCTCACTCCTCACCCACCCCGACATCTTCCCACCCCCCCCCGACCAAACCCGACACCCCCCGGTTCACTTACCCCCGGACCAAACCCGACACCCCCACCTGACCCCCCTGACCAAACCCGACACCCCCACCTGACCCCCCCAACCAAACCCAACACCCCCACCTCACTTACCCCTCGACCAACCCCGACTCACATTTTCAACCCCCCACCCAAACCCAACACCCCCATGTCTCCCCCCTACCAACCCCAACACCCCCTGATCAACACGCACACCTCACCCCCCGTAGACCAAACCGGACACACCCACCTCGCTTCCCCCCCCCAACCAAACCCAACACCCCTACCTACCACCACAAAAAAAGCTGACACCCACACCTCACTTACCCCTTGACCAACCCCGACTCACATTTTCACACCCCCAACCAAACCCAACACCCCC
Source organism: Sternotherus odoratus (assembly GCA_032164245.1). Taxonomy (NCBI): domain Eukaryota; kingdom Metazoa; phylum Chordata; order Testudines; family Kinosternidae; genus Sternotherus; species Sternotherus odoratus. Next base: position 296,637,838 of record JAVMKO010000001.1, read on the forward strand.
ACTTCACCCCCCCACCAACCGCAGCACCCCCTGACCAACCCCAACCCCCACACCTCACCCCTCACCCACCCCGACACCTTCCCACCCCGGCTCACTTACCCCCCGACCAAACCCGACACCCCACCTCACCCCCCGACCGAACCCGACACCCTCGCCTCACTTACCGTCCCACCAAACCCAACTCGGATCCGTCGCAGGGGGGGGGGGGGGGCCCAGAGCTGAGGGATTCCGGGGACCTTCGCAGGTGGGGGGAGGAGGGGGCACAGGGCTGATGGCTTCCGGGGTTCCGTTGGGAGGGGGGAGGGGCAGAGAACTGAGGGATTTCTGGGGTTCCGTTGGAGGAGGGAGGGGTGGTGAGCTGAGCCAGTGCGGTGTCTGTTGGAGGGGGTATTATGACATCATCACCACCTAGCTGCCCAGCCGATGTGATTGGCCCTTAAAGACTTTCACCCCTGGGGGGCGTCAGAGGTGAGATCCGAAAATTTTCCGACCCTTATGACCATCTAGACCCCAAGACCCCTAACTGTACCAAATTTCAAGTCTCTAGCTCAAACGGTGCGGGAGGAGTTCGCAGTCATACATACATAGATACATACATACATACACCACTTGACTTTTATATATATAGATAACAGCTGAAATTTGTAATGGGGGAGTGCACAGGACGGTTCTTTGGAGACTGGTGTCACATCAAAACTTTTTCCTCCTCAATATTAATAAACCTGACTGACATTGGGCCCTTGAGTATATTTCACAACAAAATAATGAACGAAACTGTGGCCAAACTAGACTCATAGAATTTAAGGTCAGAAGGGACTGTTATGATCATTTAGTCTGACCTTCTACACATAATAGCCCTGTGTTTTCTTTGTAACTTTGAAACTAAGCAGAGGGGATTCCTCTGTGTTTTGTTTTGAATCTTTTTGTGACTCTGTCAGTACTTCCATCCTGATTTTTATAGAGGTAATTTTTTTTCTCTTTTCTTTAATTAAAATTCTTCTTTCAAGAATCTGACTGATTTATTCCATTGTGTAGATGCAGGATTTTGGATCAGGCGAACCTGTAAGGATTGGTGAAGGGTTTTCAAGCTTTTCTCAGGAAGTGGGGTGTAGGCTTGGGGGGATATTTTGGGGAATTAGGAACTCCAAGTGGTTTCTTCCCTGAGTCTTTGTGTGACACTTGGTGGTGAGAGTCTATCATCCCAGCTACAGAAGAAGCTTGTGCCTTGGGAAAGTTTTAACCTAAGCTGGTAAAATAAGCATAGGGGGTCTTTTAACGCGGGTCCTCAAATCTGTACCCTAGAGTTCAGAGTGGGGAGGGAACCCTGACAAAGGTAAATTAGATCAACTATATAATTTATCAGCAATTCCAGACAGTCTGAATCACCACCAATTGATATCACTGCAGAGACCCTATGGCCCATTTTCCCTGGAAAACTGATTTCTGGCGTCCTGTGGAGTAGCATAAAGAGAAATGGTTCCTCGGCACTCCACGACATAGCTCTGCCGTGGTTCCTCACCCCCCCACCCCCGAGGCCTTTTCCTCATAGTGCAAGGGGGCAATAGACGGAGGTTGTAGGGCTATGGGGTGCTTCCCCCAAAACTGCATATATTGAAAAGGTCATGACCAAGATCACCTTCCTGCCTGCAGCGCTAAGCTCGTGTGGGGGATGGTGAATTTCTCCCTGTGAGTCGGAGGTGGAGTTCCCATCCCAGCATCCACAAAGCCCCCACAATCATGCTGTGTAAGATACTCAGAAACCCTCGCCTGCATCCTCTGCTTCCTGATCACTCAGCAGCCCCCTCCTGGTCAGCCTAGAAGCTTTTCCCTCGGAACAGGAGAAGTACCGGGCAACGAATCTGTTTGGTTTTCATCCCGTACACGATGGGGTTCATCATGGGAGGAAAGAGGAGGTTGAAATTGGCCAGCAGGATGTGTGCGTGAGGGGTGACATGGTGCTGTACCTGTCCACCACCGGCTTCCTGCCCCGCCCGAGCTCAGCTGCAGCTCTGCTCCCACCTGCAGCCTTGACCCTCTTACACACTTGTTTGCGTTGTCCCCCCACTCCTGAGCCACAGCCCCGCTCCCTGCACACCTTGGGGGGGTGTGACGGTGCTGTTCCTGGTGGGATCCAACTGTGAGTGTTAGATCAGGACAGATTGCTTCCAAAAGGGCAACTACAGCCCAAAGCTGGGGTTTCTCCACACTAAGGCAAACCAAACCAGCCAAACAGAACAGACTTTGGTCTCACCCCACTGGCTAACCACAAGTCACACAAGCAATCCCCTTAAGACACCCCAGATTCCCAGTATCACCACCAGCAGCCACCTGTCCTGGGGATCAATGGTTATGAAAACCAATCCCCCAAATAAAGAAAACGGTTCTCCCCGATTCCAAAGAATCAGGCCCCAGACCCAGGTCAATATACAAATGAGATCTTACCACAAATCACGCTGTAGCCAATCCTTTAGAATCTAAAATCTAAAGGTTTATTACAAAAGGAAAAAGGTATAGGTGAGGGTTAAGAATGGTTAAAAGAAATCAGTTATATGCAGTAATGGCACATCTCTTAGTACAGGCTTGCAGCAAAGGTAGAATAAACTGCAGGTTCAAATCAAAGTCTTTGGATGCATCCCATTTGGGGGATGGGTCAGTACCATTGTCCAGAGTTCCCAGAGTAGCAAAGTTCCATCCAAAGCTGGAAACAAGGCAGGCTGAAGTCTGGAGGTGAAAGACCAAAATGGAGGGGCTGTAGCAGCTTTATTTATAGTTTTTTTCCCAGTTGCAAACACCTCTTTGTTCCTGCTGTGAAAAGTCCAGCCCCATGGAGTCCTGGAGTCACATGGGCAGATCACATGTCCATGCATGACTCATCATTTGCAGGCAGAAGCCATTATGCCCAGGCTTCCTCTTGTAGACTTGTTGTCTGGATTGGAGCATTCCAAGCTCCCAGAGTCCATTGTGTTGCTGATAGTCCCTTAATGGGCCATCAGGCAGCCCAAGCCAAGCTGACACCCAGTATTCAGGAATCTTCTTCCCCAGCAGAGCACAATATTTGGAAGACAAGACAGTCCAGAGCCAATATTCATAACTTCAACTGCCAAATTGATACACACATATGGAATAGATACACACATATGGAATAGATACATACATAAGACACCTGTTATGACCCCCTTCACCTAATATTTCGTGCACCCATTGATCTACACGGTACCAAACTATTTCAGTACCGTGACAGGGGGGGCATGGAGAGGGAAAAGGGGGAGCGCAACCCTCAGAAGTTTGGGGAACGCTGAATTAGAGACTTCTTTCAACTACTCTGTGTAAGGCAGAGATCACCTGAATTCACATTCAGCGCTGTCTTTACCACATCATCTGAAAAAAACTAGTCTATGTGTTTTGAAGCAGAGCAGAAGCTGTAAAACTACATTCAGGGATCTGTGTAAACAGATAGGAAGATCGTAGGTGTTTTATAGTGAGAGAGGTGTCATCTTAGCACCATGCGTTGGATGGGCATTCAGTCACTGCTTGAAGTCAGAGGTTTCCTAAAGAGTTTATTGAATTGGCTAAAATCTTCAGTTCATAAATCAGGCAAGTAAAAGTGCTCACGTGGGGTCTAGCCCCGGAGAGGAAAGACAGCAGCATATCTATGAATCCTTGGCAGAGAGTCTGGAAGCAAGAGAATTTAGATTATGTAAGCTGTGTCAGGACGGGTGATATCCAGTGGTGAGTTGCAGGAATTGCAGTGACTTTTGGAAAATAACACCTTATTTGCTTAGACACACCCACCGCACCTAGCCTGCACTCTAACAGCCCAGATGGTCACTTTGGCTACTGTGGGACCCCCAGTTTCTGTAGTATTGGGGAAAGAATGTTAAGGTGTTGATTAACCTGTTTATGTGAATGAGGGGTTGGGACATGTATTTGGCCTTTGGCATGCTGGAGGGACTCGCCATCAGCTGGGTAGCGCTCACTAGACAAGGGACAGGGGTTCCAAAACCCACTGCATTGAGAGAGAGGCTGTGGACAGGCTTCTTTACTTTGTGGTGAGGGCCTTGTCTGAGGGCCTCACAGGCCTATTGCACCTGGTCTCTCTCTCCCCCCCCCCCCCCCTGTGGAATGTTAGAGCTGACTTTTGCTTCCATTAGGAGTCTAAATTCAGCCCACTGAGCTGAAGTTGCTTTGGGGCTGGTAGTGCCTCTGCACTTAAGTGCCCCTTCTCTCTCCCCCCCCCCCCATGAGCTGAAATCACTTAAGAGCTGAAATTCACTGAGCTTTATCTTAAGTGGGGGGCCCTAAGCAGAGCGGTTCCTGTGTTGGCTAGCAGGGTGGCTAGCGGAGCGACCAGCACCCCACAGAGAGGCGGGGCAGTCGGCCTCTGACCAACGGCCCATAGTGAGGACTGCAGCATGACTGGAGAGGCGGGGCAGTCGGCCTCTGACCACGTAAGGTGCCCCATAACCTGCCCCCCCCTTCCACCCCGGTGGGGAGGTACAACTCTGCTAATGAACTTTTGAACTCTGCTGGGGCTGTTGGACTTTTGGGACTTTGGGTGACTTTGGGGCTTGTGGGACTCAAGAACCCAAGGGAAAGGACACAGCCCATTGGCGTGTGTGTGTGTGTGTGTGTGGGGGGGAGGGGGGTTCTGGTTCATGGTTTGGTTTGTGACTTTTGTTTGTGGTCTTTACCCAATAATATGCCACAGTGCTTCTCTCTGTCATTAAAAGGGCTTTGGTACATTCAGACTCTGTGCTTGCGAGTGGGGAAGTATTGCCTCTTAGAGGTGCCCAGAAGGGTGGTATATGGTTGTCCCAGGTCACTGGGTGGGGGCTTGAGCCAGTTTTGTATTGTGTCCTTAGAATGGAACCCCTGGATACTGAACCCGGCCCTTGTTGCTGCCAACTCTGATGGGCAGAAGGGTTACAATTACAAACACTCTGGTGAACAGAGATGCGAGGAGGGTTCAGTTAGTTTGTTTCAATATTTTATCATCTTCTCCCGCCCGCTTCCTCTCAAAGAACTTTTTTTACTTTTATTTTTTTTCTTGGTTTTTCCCTCTCATACAAAATATAAATTATTTCATGACACTGCATTTCACTCTCCATTTCTGGAAACAAAACACAGCTCAGAGCTCAACTTATTTAAGTCCCATAGACCCAGCCTCCCTGAACAGCTCAAATCACAGCCCCCACCAAACATACCTCTACAGTGACCCAAGTCTCTCACCTCCCCCCTGGGGAGTAAAGTCAGCAGGGTGTCAATAGGAGGTATAAATACTCTCACCCAGAGGATCCCAGCCGAGTGGAGAGTCCTGCAGTCTGTGTGTGACTTCAGCATGTGCTGAGATGGAAGAAGACACAGCCAGGGTTCAGGTGAGCTGGGGCAGTTTATATTAAAGTTAATCAAGGATCTTTCTAAATATGGGATTTTAAAATCATATGGAAATCTTTTGACCTAATCTATTGTTAATCACACTGGTGTAAGACTGGAATGATTCTGGATTTACACCTGTATAGGTGAGAGCAGAGTGAGGTTGCTCATTTAGAAGAGAACTATTTAATTCCATCTTAAAAAAAAATATCTCTGTGAAGAAACCGCTGAGTATTCAAAAAATCCGGGCTGTTGAGGTTAACCTCCTTGAATTTATAAACAGGGGAATTGCAGAGACCATCACTGGACACTGTTTCTAGGTCCAGTGTCCACACTTCAAAAAGGTTGTTGACAGATTGAAAAGGGTTCAGAAAAGAGCTACAAGAATGATTTTCAATCTGGAAAACATGGTTTATAGCCAGAGACTGAAGAGCTCAATCTATTTAATTTATCCGAGAGAAGGTTAAGAGGTGACTTGATCACAATCTTTAAGTCCACATCTGGGAAGGGATTTCTGACTGTTGAAGGTTCTTTAATCTAGCAGACAAAGGCAGAATGAGATCCAATAGCTCGGAGCTGAGAATAGACAAATTTAGACTAGAAACACGGTGCACTTTCCTAGAGCAAGGCAAACTAGTATTTGGAACAACTTACCCAGGGATAAAAACAACAAGGAGTCTGGTGGCACCTTAAAGACTAACAGATTTATTCGGGCATCTGTTTTTATGGGTAAAAAATTCACTGCTTCAGATTCATGGAGTGACATGGGTTTTTTTCCCCAATGAAATCTTATGCCTGCATAAATCTGTTAGTCTTTAAGGTGTCACCGGACTGTGGATACAGACTAACACGGCTATCCCTCTGACACTTGGAGAGGGATGTGGTTGGATCATCATCACTTGAAGTCTTTAAATCAAGACCTTTCTCATTGATACTCTCCACCTCCAAGAGACGTTATGGGAGGAGGGAGGATTTTATATGTGAAACTGACATGCTTGGACCTCTCCATGAGCTTAAAGTTGGTGTGCAAGGAGTGCATGGTTATCTCTTTTTGCAGAGGAGTCTATGCAGATTCCAACATAGGAACTCTCTTGCTTCCCTGGTCTGTTTGCAGTTTCAGATAAAGGCTCCAATTACTGCTTCCTCCTGTGTTTTGCTGACCATACTTATCTCAGCAAAAAAGCAAGGTTGCCTCTTATTTGTTCAAAGTCTCTTAGCCAATTTTGTTCACTGTTTGCTAAGCTTCTTAACGTCTTGACCAAACTCTGGACTTTGGGCCTTGTAAGGTTTTTGCATGCACAGCACAAGAATTTTGGCCATTCCATTGATGACAAAGAATTCTTCTAGAATGGTGAGGAATTATTTCCCTTTACAAAAACCAGGTTGACTCTTCCCCATCAGATCTTGTTCATCTATATGTCTGGTAATTTTGCTCTTTACTATTGTTTCAGCCAGTTTGCCTGGTTCTGAAGTTAGGCTCACTGGGCTGCAATTGCCAGGATCACCTCTGGATCCTTCTCTAAAAATTGACATCACATTAGCTACCTGCCAGTCATCTGGTACAGAGCCTGATTTAACTGGTGGGTCACATATGACAGTTACCGTGTTTCCCCGAAAATAAGACAGTGTCTTATTTTAATTTTTGCTCCCAAAATTACATTACATTATATTACAGCGAGAGGCAAAACTGGAAGTACGTCTTATTTTTGGGGGATGTCTTACTTTCGGGGAAACAGGGTAGTAGCTCTGCAATTTGATATTTGAATTCCTTTGCAATTCCTGGATCAATCCTATCTGTCCCCGGTGACTTATTACTATTTAATGTATCAGTTTGTTCCAAAACCACCTCTATTGGTTCCTTGGACAGAACCTCAGATTTGTCATCTAAAAAGAACAGCTCAGTTGTCCTGGAAATCAGTGAGGAGTTGTCCCCCTGAATTCAATGGGAGTGGGATTAGACTCACAGGCTCTTGGGGTATGTCTGTGCAATGAGTGGCAGTCAGTCTCAGAGTCTCAGTCAGGTCGACAGACTCAGGGTAATGCATCTCAGGGCACCGTGCTGAGAATAGCTGTGGAGAGGTTGAGGCTTGAAGCCCCAATTCGAGATCAAAATAGCAATACTCAAGCATGTTCCCCGACGTACCATGTACATCCAGGTTGATAATAGAGAGTGGGCTGCTGAAGGCTCCAGGTACATCTTGCTACATGAAGCTTAACATGCCAGCTATTTCTAGGCAGAAAGTGTGTGCCGGGCGGCCAGATATACTAGGTATTTAATGGCAGAATGCACACAAAATAATTTACATCTCCTAGTACCAAGGTTCACCAGGTAGGATACTTGTAATCAAGTGAGCCTGATTACTTATGACTTGTAATGACAGTCTAAGAGCTTTAAATGATCTCACACTGAAAAATATAAGGGTTTGTGTGAATAGTGTTATTGCAGCATGACTCATAATCTCAACAAAATGTCAATTCACATCTTCCAGAGCTGAGATTGGACCCTGGTATGTATTTAATTGACAGGGTCTGTTCATTCCATGCGTTCTGGTTTATTGAAAGGAGAGACATCGATGTGAGACTTGCAAAAGATGCCGCAACAAGATAACCTGTCAGGGTCAAACGGCTTAGGTTCTGATTCATCCATATTCTTCCTGACGGGCATCCCAGGGCTGGAATATCTGCACCTCTGGATCTCCATCCCCTTCTGCTCAGTGTTCACCATGGTCCTTCTAGGAAACTGCACCCTCTTGTATGTTATCAAGACAGATCCCTCCCTCCACAAGCCCATGTTTTATTTCCTCACCATGCTGGCCGTCATCGACCTGGTTTTACCCACAACCACTGTGCCGAAAATCCTGAGCATCTTCTGGTTTAATTCCAGGGAGATCAGCTTTAACGGCTGCCTGCTGCAGATGTTTTTCCTTTACTCGTTCTCCACCCTGGAGTCTGCTGTGTTGCTGGCCATGGCCTTCGACAGGTACGTGGCCATCTGCAACCCCCTGAGGTACACCACCATCCTGACCAATTCAGTGATAGCAAAGATCGGGCTCGCGGCTTTGGTCCGGGCTCTTCTGATAACGGTTCCTCTGATATTCCTCCTCTGGAGGCTGCCCTTCTGTGGGTCCCACGTCATCCCCCATTTCTACTGCGAGCACATGGCCTTGATGAAGCTGGCCTGTGCCGACACCAGTTTCACTAATTTCTATGGGATCATCGTAACTGTCTTCATCGCGGGGCTGGATCTGATGTTCATCTCACTATCATACGTCCAGATCCTGAGGACTGTCTTAAGCCTGGCAACAAAGGAAGAGCAGCTCAAAGCTTTTGCCACCTGTGGCTCCCACCTTTGTGCCATTTTAGCGGCCTACACACCACTGATCCTTTCTTCAATAATTCACGGGTTCGTGCGACATGTCTCCCCGCATGTACAGATCCTGATGACCTATTTCTACTTTCTCTTTCCTGCCGTGATGAACCCCATCGTCTACGGGATGAAAACCAAACAGATTCGTGACCAGGCGCGTCTCCTGTTCCGAGGGAAAAGCTTTTAGACTGACCAGGAGGGGGCTGCTGAGTGATCAGGAAGCAGAGGGTGCAGCGAGGTTTTCTGAGTAACGTAGACAGCATGCTTGTGGGGACTTTGTGTACGCTGGGATGGGAACTCCACCTCCGAATCACAGGGAGCAATTTACCATCCCCCACACAAGCTTAGCGCTGCTGGCCGGAAGGTGATCTTGGCTGTGACCTTGTCTTCACTCTGCCCCATGAACGTAATGCTGCTGAAAAACACGTGAAGTCTCCTTGCACCTTCTCTTGCCATGCTGGACCATCTGCGCTTCATTACTGATACCCCCAGCCACAGCCACGACACACGTGCTGCAGGAATGTAAATACAGTTTTGGTGCCCAAGACATTTGAGAGTCTGTCCCCAGTTGTTTAACCGCACAGCAGTGCAATACACCAGGTCGAGAAAGGGGACAAGAAAAGGTGCATCTGCCTGAAAGAGCCCTTCAAAACTCCCCAAATCCTCACCCCCGGGATCTCAGACACAGAGTATTCAGTGTTCCCTTTCCGATACTGACAATAAATAATTGAAACAGAGTATTGTCGCTCTGTGTGCGGGGCGGGGTCAGGGCCATAAAATCCCCAGGAGAAAGTCTTGCTCTACTTTGCTATCACCTTTGTTCCTGTTACTCAGATATGCTGCCTCTACCTGCCCAGCACTTTAAATAGCTGCCGGAGCCCCGCCCCTACAGCCCCAGGGCTCCGGGGACAATTTAAAGGATCTGGGGCGGTGGAGTCAGGAGAGACCCAGGCTCTTTAAATAGCCCGCGAAGCCCAGGGGTAGCGGCCACTGGAGCCTCGGGCCCTTTAAATCGACACCGAAGACCCACCACCACCTCCCCAGGGCTCCGGGAGCGGGGCTCCGGTGTTATTTAAAGGGTCTGGGGTCCAGCTGCTTCTACCAACCTGGGCTCTTTAAATAGCCACAGGAGCCCCACTGCCGCTACCCCAGGGCTTACGCAGCAGGACTCCAGGGATGATTTAAAGGGCCCCCGGGCACAGCGGCAGTCAGAGCCCGGGGTCCTTCATATTGCCTATTGAGCTGGTCCCCCCTCTTCCAGTAGAGGCCACGCCTCTTCCAGTAAGCCCACCCACCCAGACTCCAGAGTTCCAGTCAGTCCTTTAAGTTACTTTCACCCCTGACTGGATGGTACTAGATATATCTCTGTCGTAAGGTCCGGTCTGAAGGGAAGCTATCAGCCTCCGAACAGAGAATCTGCAGTAACCGGGGGGAGGGGGGGGGGGCTGGGCAGAGCAGTAGCTGAGGCTGGAGCTGGGAGAGACCCGGCTTCTCCACAACCAAAGTAGGAACTGGCGCCGGCAGGGGGGAGAAGGACTGGCGGTTAGGTAGGATATCTGTAACCAAGTGGAGTTCACTACTCGTGACTTGTAGTGAGAGTCTAAGAACTGTAAATTATTTCACACAGAAAAATATCAGGGTTTGTATGATTAGTGTTATGGCAACATGACTGATGAACTCCACAAAAGGTCAGTTCGCTTCTTCCAGAGCTGACGCTGCCCCAAGTATGTATTTAATTGACTGGGTCTGTTCATTCCATGTGTTATGTTTTATTGAAAGGAAAGACATCGATGTGAGACTTGCAAAAGATGCCACAACAAGACAACCTGTCAGGATCCAACGGCTCAGGCTCTGATCCATCCGTGTTCTTCCTGATGGGCATCCCGGGGCTGGAAGCTCTGCACCCCTGGATCTCCATCCCCTTCTGCTCAATGTTCAGCCTGGCCCTTCTAGGAAACTGCACCCTCTTGTATGTTATCAAGACAGATCCCTCCCTCCACAAGCCCATGTTCTATTTCCTCACCATGCTGGCCGTCATCGACCTGGTTCTATCCACAGCCATCGTGCCGAAAATCCTGAGCATCTTCTGGTTTAATTCCAGGGAGATCAGCTTCAACGCCTGCCTGGTGCAGATGTTTTTCCTTTACTCGTCCTTCGTCATGGCGTCTGGCATCCTGATGGCCATGGCCTTCGACAGGTACGTGGCCATCTGCAACCCTCTGAGATACACCACCATCCTGACCAATTCAGTGATTGCAAAGATCGGGCTGGCGGCTTTGGCCCGGGCTCTTCTGATAACGGTCCCTCTGCTCTTCCTCCTTCAGAGGCTGCCCTACTGCGGGTCCCACGTCATCTCCCATTGCTACTGTGAGCACATGGCCTTGATGAAGCTGGCCTGTGCTGACACCAGGTTCAATAACATCTATGGGATCATCGTGATTGTCTTCATCGTGGTGCTGGATCTGATGTTCATCTCCCTATCGTATGTCAAGATCCTGAGGGCTGTCTTAAGCCTGGCATCCAAGGAAAAGCAGCACAAAGCTTTGGGTACCTGTGGCTCCCACCTTTGTGCCATCTTAGTGGCCTACACTCCAGTGATCCTTTCTTCAATAATTCCCAGGTCCGGGCTGCAAGTGGACGGTCCACATGTAAACATCCTGCTGGCCAATTTCTACGTCCTCTTTCCTCCAGTGATGAACCCCATCGTGTACGGGGTGAAAACCAAACAGATTCGTGACCGGGCGCGTCTCCTGTTCCGAGGGAAAGGAGGGGGCTGCTGCGTGATCAGGAAACAGAGGATGCAGGCGAGGTTTTCTGAGTGACTTACACAGCATGCTTGTGGGGGCCTTGTGTATGCTGGGATGGGAACTCCACCTCCGACTCACAGAGAGTAATTCACCATCCAGGACATGAGATTAGTGCTGCTGGCTGGAAGTTGATCTTGGCCATGACCTTGTCCACACTTGGCCCCATATGTGTTGTGCGTGAGTGTGAAGGATCTTTGCTCCTTCTCTTGCTGTGCTGGTCCATCTGGGCTTTATTACTGATACCCCAAATCCACAGCCATGACAAACGTTGTGCAGGAATGCAAATACAGTTTTGGTGCCAAAACATTTGAGAGTCTGTCCCCAGTTGTTTAACCGCACAGCAGTGCAATGCACCAGGTCGAGAGAGGGGACAAGAAAGGGTGCATCTGCCTGAAAGAGCCCTTCGAAACTCCCCAAATCCTCATCCCAGGGATCTCAGACACAGAGTATTCAATGTTCACTTTCTGATACTGACAATTAATAAATGAAAGGGAGTATTGTCTCTCTGTGTCTGAGTCGGTGGGAAGGGCAGTGGGGGGCCCCAATAAAATCCTCAGGAGAAAGTCTTGCTCTACTTTGCTATCACCTTTGTTCCTGTTACTAAGATATGCTGCCCAGCACTTTAAATAGCTGCCAGAGCCCCGCCCCCCACAACCCCTGTGCTGTGGCCACGGAGCTCCGGCAACAATTTAAAGGATCCGGGACGGTGGAGGCAGGAGAGTCCCAGACCCTTCTAATATCCTGTGGCGTCCCGGGTAGAGTCATCCTCTTCCCCGGGCCCTTTAAATCGACACCGGAGACCCACCTCCCCAGGGCTCCGGTAGCAGAGTTTGGGTGTTATTTAAAGAGTCCAGGGTCCTGCTGCCACTACCACCCCGGGTTCTTTAAATAGCCGCAGGCGTCCTACCACCGCTACCCCAGGGCTCTGGCAGCAGGGCTCAAGGGACAGTTTAAAGGGGCCCAGGGTATAGCGGCAGCCGGAGCCCAGGGCTCTTCATATTGCCTAACAAACTGGCCCCTCCTCTTCCGGGTAAGGCCACCCACCCGGACTCCAGAGTACTGGTAAGTCCTTGAAGTTACTTTCACCCCTGACTGGATGGTACTGGATATATCTCTGTTGTAATGTCCAGTCTGAAAGGGAAGCTGTCAGCCTCCGGATAGAGACGCTCCAGTAATCTGCCTACCCCCCAGAGGGGCTGCGGAGAGTAGTAGCTGTGGCTGGAGTTGGAGAAACCCAGCTCCCCCCAGGACCAATGTAGGAACCGGTGCCGGCTGGGGGGAGATGCTGAGAGGAGGTGGGCAGGATACTTGTAACCAAGTGCGGTTCATTAATGGAGACTCGTAGTGAGATTCTAAGAACTGTAAATGATTTCACACAGAAAAATATCAGGTTTGTATGATTAGTGTTATTGAAACATGACGGGCGAACTCCAGAAGAGGTCAGTTCGCTTCTTCCAGAGCTGAGATTGGCCCCTCGTATGTACTTAATTGACTGGGTCTGTTCATTCCATGTCTTATGTTTTATTGAAAGGAAAGACATCGATGTGAGACTTGTAAAAGATGCCACAACAAGACAACCTGTCAGGGTCCAACGGCTCAGGCTCTGATCCGTCCGTGTTCTTCCTGACGGGCATCCCAGGGCTGGAAGATCTGCACCTCTGGATCTCCATCCCCTTCTGCTCAATGTTCACCATGGTCCTTCTAGGGAACTGCACCCTCTTGTATGTTATCAAGACTGAGCCCTCCCTCCACAAGCCCATGTTCTATTTCCTCACCATGCTGGCCGTCATCGACCTGGTTCTATCCACAACCACCATGCCGAAAATCCTGAGCATCTTCTGGTTTAATTCCAGGGAGATCAGCTTTAACGCCTGCCTGGTGCAGATGTTTTTCCTTTACTCGTTCTTCATCATGGAGTCTGGTGTACTGCTGGCCATGGGCTTCGACAGGTACGTGGCCATCTGCAACCCCCTGAGGTACACCACCATCCTGACCAATTCAGTGATTGCAAAGATCGGGCTGGTGGCTTTGGCCCGGGCTCTTCTGATAACGGTTCCTCTGATCTTCCTCCTTTGGAGGCTGCCCTATTGCGGGTCCCACGTCATCCCCCATTCCTACTGCGACCACATGGCCGTGGTGAAGCTGGCCTGTGCTGACACCAGCTTGACTAACAACTATGGGATCATCGTGATTTTCTTCATCGTGGGGCTGGATCTGATGTTCATCTCCCTGTCGTATGTCAAGATCCTGAGGGCTGTCTTAAGCCTGGCATCCAAGGAAAAGCAGCACAAAGCTTTGGGTACCTGTGGCTCCCACTTTTGTACCATCTTAGTGGCCTACACTCCAGCGATCCTTTCCTCGATAATTCCCAGTTCCGTGCTGGAAATGGACGCTCCACATGTAAACATCCTGCTGGCCAATTTCTTCGTCCTCTTTCCTCCCATGATGAACCCCATCGTGTACGGGGTGAAAACCAAACAGATTCGTGACCGGGCACTTCTCCTGTTCCGAGGGAAAGGTTTCTAGGTTGACCAGGAGGGGGCTGCTGAGTGATCAGGAAGCAGAGGATGCAGGCGAGGTTTTCTGAGTGACTTACACAGTATGCTTGTGGGGGCTTTGTGTACGCTGGGATGGGAACTCGACCTCCGACTCACAGGGAGCATTTCATCATTCACCACATGAGATTAGCGCTGCTGGCTGGAAGTTGATCTTGGCCATGACCTTGTCTACACTTGGCCCCATATGTGTTGTGCGTGAGTGTGAAGGATCTTTGCTCCTTCTCTTGCTGTGCTGGTCCATCTGGGCTTTATTACTGATACCCCAAATCCTCAGCCACGACACACGTGCTGCAGGAATTCAAATACAGTTTTGGTGCCAAAACATTTGAGAGTTTTTCCCCAGTTGTTTAACTGCACAGCAACACAGTGCAACAGGTTGAGAGAGGGGACAAGAAAGGGTGCATCTGCCTCAAAGAGCACTTCAAAACTCCCCAAATCCTCACCCCAGGGATCTCAGGCACAAGTATTCAATGTTCCGTTTCTGATACTGACAATAAATAAATGAAAGGGAATGTTTTCTCTCTGTGTGCGGGGAGGGGCAATATAATCCTCAGGAGAAAGTCTTGCTCTACTTTGCTATCACCTTTGTTCCTGTTACTCAGATATGCTGACTCTACCTGCCCAGTGCTTTAAATAGCTGTCGGAGCCCCGCCCCCACAACCCCAGGGCTCTGGCCGAAGGGCTCCGGGGATAATTTAAAGGGTCCGGGATGGTAGAGGCACTAGAGCCTGTGACAGTGGTGTTCCAGGTGGGATCTAACTGTGAGTGTCAGATCAGGACAGATTGCTTCCAAAGGGGAAACTACAGCCCAAAGCTGGGGTTTTTCCACACTAAGGCAAACCAAACCAGCCAAACAGAAAAAACTTTGGTTTCGCTCCACTGGCTAACCACAAGTCACATAAGCAATTCCCTTAGACACTCCAGTTCCCAGTATCACCAGCAGCAGCCACTTGTCCTCGGGACCAATGGTTATGAAAACCAATACCCCAAATAAAGAAAACGGTTCTCCCCAGTTCCAAAGAATCAGGTCCCAGACCCAGGTCAATACACAAATCAGATCTTACCACATATCACGCTGTTGCCAATCCTTTAGAATCTAAAATCGAAATGTTTATTGTACAAGGAAAAAAGGTCTAGGTGAGGGTTAGGAATGGTTAAAAGAAATCAGTTACATGCAGTGATGTCAAGTCCCTTGGTTCAGGCTTGCAGCAAAGGTAGAATAACTGCAGGTTCAAATGATGGACTCTGGAACGCATCCCCTCCAGGGATGGGTCAGCACCCTTTGGCCAGAGATCCCCTGTGTAGAAAAGTTCCATCCAGAGCTGGAAACAAGGCAGGCTGAAGACTGGAGGTAGAAGACAAAATGGAGGAAGTTTCTCCCAGGTTTTATAGACTTCCTCTTGTGGGCGAAGACCCCCCTCCTCCTTTTTGTAAAATGAAGGTTCATAGCCACATGGTCCAATTACCAGACTCTCCACAATTTTGTTTCTGACCAGGCAGGTGACATTCCTGGAGAAGTGCAGGTGTGGACAGTCATTTACAAAGTCCATTGTGTAGTTGATGGTCCTTAATGGACCATCAGCCAGGCCAGCCAAGTTAACAACAGCTTCTGTGAGATTTCACCCAGAAGCCAAGCATCAGTTTGAAGTACAGGCACCATATATCCAATATTTATAACTTTAGTTAAAAGAAATATACACACAATTTAATGGCATATTCATAATTAGCCCTCAATAACCTGGTCATAGACACCTGTTCTGACCCCCTTTACATAAGACCTGCTGCCACCACAGGACCTTGGCCTCACCACTGATTTATATCATTCCAAATTATTTCAGTAACGTAACAGAGCCCCAGGCCCTTCAAATATCCCGCGGAGCCCTGGGTAGCGTCATCCTGATCCCTGGGCCCTCTAAATCGAGACCGGAAAACCACTGCCACAGGGCTCCGGTTGCAGAGTTTGGATGTTATTTAAAGAGTCCGGGGTCCCACTGCCACTACCACCCCGGACTCTTTAAATAGCTGCAGGCGTCCTACCGCCGCTATCCCAGGGCTCTGGCAGCAAGGCTTCAGGGACAATTTAAAGGGCCCAAGGGTATAGCGGCAGCCGGAGCCAGAGGCTCTGCATATCGCCTGCCGAGCCGGCCCCTCCTATCCAGGTAAGGTCACCCACCCGGACTCCAGAGTACTGGTAAGTCCTTGAAGCTACTTTCACCCCTGACTGGATGTACTAGATATATCTCTGTCGTAATGTCCGGTCTGAAAGGGAAGCTGTCAGCCTCCGGATAGAGACGCTCCAGGAACCTGCCTCCCCCTCCGGGGGGCTGCGGAGAGCAGTAGCTGTAGCTGGAGGTGGGAAAGACCCAGCACTGCCAGGACCAAAGTATGAACCGGTGCCGGCTGGGGGGAGTGGCAGAGAGGTGGTGGGCAGGATACTTGTAACCAAGTGAGGTTCATTAATGGTGACTCATAGTAAGAGCCTAAGAACTTTAAACGATTTCACACAGAAAAATATCAGGTTTGTATGATTAGTATTATGGCAACATGACTGATGAACTCCACAAAAGGTCAGTTTGCTTCTTCCAGAGCTGACTCTGCCCCAAGTATGTATTAAATGGACAGGGTCTGTTCATTCCATGTGTTATGTTTTATTGAAAGGAGAGACATCGATGTGAGACTTGCAAAAGATGCAACAACAAGACAACCTGTCAGGGTCCAACGGCTCAGGCTCTGATCCTTCCATGTTGTTCCTGACGGGCATCCTGGGGCTGGAAGCTCTGCACCTCTGGATCTCCATCCCCTTCTGCTCAATGTTCAGCCTGGCACTTGTAGGAAACTGCACCCTCTTGTATGTTATCAAGACAGATCCCTCCCTCCACAAGCCCATGTTCTATTTCCTCGCCATGCTGGCCGTCATCGACCTGGTTTTATCCATAACCACCGTGCCGAAAATCCTGAGCATCTTCTGGTTTAATTCCAGGGAGATCAGCTTTAACGGCTGCCTGGTGCAGATGTTTTTCATTTACTTGTCCTTCGTAATGGAGTCTGGCATGATGATGGCCATGGCCTTCGACAGGTACGTGGCCATCTGCAACCCCCTGAGGTACACCACCATCCTGACCAATTCAGTGATTGCAAAGATCGGGCTGGCAGCTTTGGCCCGGGCTCTTCTGATAACTGTTCCTCTGCCCTTCCTCCTTCGGAGGCTGCCCTACTGCGGGTCCCAAGTCATTGCCCATGGCTACTGTGAGCACATGACCATGGTGAAGCTGGCCTGTGCTGACACCAGGTTCAATAACATCTATGGGATCATCGTGATTGTCTTCATCGTGGGGCTGGATCTGATGTTCATCTGCCTATCGTATGTCAAGATCCTGAGGGCTGTCTTAAGCCTGGCATCCAAGGAAAAGCAGCACAAAGCTTTGGGTACCTGTGGCTCCCACCTTTGTGCCATCTTAGTGGTCTACACTCCAGCGATCCTTTCTTCAATAATTCCCAGGTCCGGGCTGCAGGTGGACGCTCCACACGTAAACCTCCTGCTGGCCAGTTTCTATCTCCTCTTTCCACCAGTGATGAACCCCATCGTGTACGGGATGAAAACCAAACAGATTCGTGACCGGGCGCTTCTCCTGTTCCGAGGGAAAGGTTTCTAGGTTGACCAGGAGGGGGCTGCTGAGTGATCAGGAAGTAGTGGATGCAGGCGAGGTTTTCTGAGTGACTTACACAGCATGCTTGAGGGGCCTTTGGTGCGCTGCCTGCTGCAGATATTTTTCCTTTACTCATCATGGAGTCTGACGTGTTGCTGGCCATGACCTTCAACAGGTACGTGGCCATCTGCAACCCCCTGAGGTACACCACCATCCTGACCAATTCAGTGATTGCAAAGATCGGGCTGGCCGCTTTGGCGTGGGCTGTTCTGAAAACGTTCCCTCTGCCCTTCCTCTTCAGAAGGCTGCCCTACTGCTGGTCCCACATCACCCCACATTGCTCCTGTGATCCCATGGCCTTGATGAAGCTAGCCTGTGCTGACACCAACTTTAATAACATCACTGGAATCATCAGAACTGTTTTAATCTTGGGGCTGGATGTGACATTCATCTCCCTATTGTATGTCAAGATCCTAACGACTGTCTTAAGCCTGGCAACAAAGGAAGAGCAGCTCAAAGCTTGGGGCACCTGTGGGTCCCACATTTGAACAATTTTTTGGTCTACACTCTGGTGATGTTTTCCTCAATAATTCTCAGGTTTGGGCTCCAAGTTGTCTCCCCACATACAAACATCCTGCTGGCCTATTTCTATCTCCTCTTTCCACCAGTGATGAACCCCATCGTGTACGGGGTGAAAACCAAACCATGCTTGTCTGGGCTTTGTGTACGCTGGGATGGGAACTCCACTTCCCACTCACAGGGAGCAATTCACCGTTCCCCACACGAGCTAAGCGCTGCTGGCCGGAAGGTGATCTTGACTGTGACCTTGTCCTCACTCGGCCCTTTGTGTGTAACGCTGGTGACAAACACGAACCTGAAGTCTCCTTGCACCTTCTCCTGCTGTGCTAGACCATCTGGGATTTCTTGCTGATACACCCAGCTACCACCATGGACACACGTGCTGCAGGAACAAATGCACTTGTGGTGTCCAAACATTTCAGAGTCTATCCCCAGTGGTTTAACCAGACCGCACAGCAGCACAATGCACCAGGTTGGGAGAGTGGGAGAAGAAAGTGTTTATGTGCCTGAAATAGCCATTCAAAACTCCGCAAACCCTCAGCCGAGTGATCTCAGGCACAACGTATTGAATGATCCCTTTCTGATACTAACAATCCTATATAATGAAAGACTAGGAAGTTTGTGTGAAGCCGTCATGAGCAGTAGAGACCGCCCAGACGAACGGTATGCTGGGAGGTGTAGTTCGGGAGCACAACATGGCTGCCGTGCGTGTGCCGCCGAGAAGGCAGCAGGGTCTGGATCAAGGGGCTCGGGGAGCGCGGGCAGGAGGGTGGCTGGGTGCAGGAGGCGTAGGCAGGGGGCCCTTGGAGTGGGGGGAGGGGGGCTGAGCGAGCGGGTGGCCTCTGAGTGGGGGGGAGGGGGGCTGAGCGAGCAGGGGGGCCTTGGAGTGGGGAAGAGGGGGGGGCTGAGCGAGCAGGGAGGCTCTTGTAGTGGGGGGAGGGGGGCTGAGTGATTGGGGGGCTCTTGTAGTGGGGGAGGGGGGCTGAGTGATTGGGGGGCTCTTGGAGTGGGGGGAAGGGGGCTGAGTGAGCGTGGGGGCTCTTGGAGTGGGGGGAGGGGGGCTGAGCGAGCGGGCGGGGCTCTTGGAATGGGGGGAGTGGGGCTGAGCGAGCGGGGGGGCTTGGAGTGGAGGGGAGTGGGGGCTGAGTGATTGGGGGGCTCTTGGAGTGGGGGGAGGGGGGATGAGCAAGCGGGGGGACTCTTGGAGTGGGGGGAGAGGGGGCTGAGCGACTGGGGGGGGGGTCGCGAGCCGTTACCGTTGGCCCGTGTACACGGGCTTTTACGCTAATAAGTAAATAAAACAGGGTATTGTCTCCACGTGTGTGGGTGGGTGTCACGTTACTGAAATAACCTGGGATCATATAGATCATTGATGCAACCAAGGTCCTATAGGGGCACCAAATCTTGTGTAAAAGGAGGTCATGTGAGGTGTCAAAGACCAGATTATGGTTTGCTGATTATGATTATGCTATCGGAATGTGTGTATCATTTTTGTATGAGAAGTTATGAATCTTGGTTCTATACTGTCTGTATATCAAATTTGTTCTCTGCTGCTGGGTAACATTCCACACAACTTGGTTTTGTCCCACCTAGCCTGCTTGATGGCCCATTGAGGACCATCAGCTGTACAATGGACCTATTGAGAGTTTGGAAAGCTCCAGTCCACATGAGAAGTCTACCAGAGGACATGCAAGGTAGCCTGTGGGTAATGGCTGCCACCTGCAAAGTCATGCATGGTCATGTGATTTGCCCATGTGACTCCAGAACTCCATGGGGCTGGGCTTTTCACAGCAGGAACCAAGAGGTTCTTGCTCCTTGGATAGACTATAAAAAGCTACTGCAGCTCCTCCATCTTCTCTTCAGTCGTCATTCTTACTCTTGAGGAACTTTTGCTACACACAGCAGCTTTCAACAAAAGACTGAAGCACTCATCCTTGCTGTGGATGTTTATACTCCAGAGACTTGATTTGAACCTGCAGTTTATTCTGACACGGATGCAAGCCCGGACCAAGAACTTTGCCTTTCCTGCGTGTAATTGATTTCTTTTAACCATTCCTAACCCTCACCTATCTCTTCTTTCTTTTATAATAAACCTTTAGATTTTAGATTCTAAAGGATTGGCAACGGTGTGATTTGTGGTTAAGATCTGATTTGTATATTAACCTGGGTCTGGGGCCTGATTCTTTGGAATTGGGGAGAACTGTTTTCTTTATTTGGGGTATTGGTTTTCATAACCACTTGTCCCCAGAACGAGTGGCCGCTGGTGGTGATTCTGGGAAACTGGAGTGTCTAAGGCAGGGGTCGGGAACCTTTTTGACTCAGAATGCCATATAATAGCCCCCCCCCCCGCCCCGGTCGCGCTCTCCTCCCCCCCCCCGCCCCCGCCGCTCCGGCCGCGCTCTCCTTCCCTCCCCCCCGCAACTGACCCACTCAGCCCGGTCTCTCCCCCCCAAACCTCCTTTCCTCCAACCCCCCCCAACTGACCCACCCAGCCCGGTCTCTCCCCCACACCGCTTACCCCCGCTCCCAGCCCAGCCTCCCCCCAACGCCCCCTTGCACACCGCTTACCCCCCCCGGCGCTTACTTGTTCGCTGGGTCACGCTGCTGTGACCCGACTCCAGCGAGGGAAGGAGAGGAGCGACACGCCCCCCAGCCTCGCGGTCAGAACAGCGCCGCCCCGCCTCCCAGCCTCGCGGACAAAGCAGCGCCGCGCCACACCGCCTCCCCCGCCCCCCAGCCTCGCGGACAAAGCAGCGCCGCGCCACACCGCCTCCCCCGCCCCCCAGCCTTGCGGTCAGAGCAGCGCCGCGCCACACCGCCTCCCCCGCCCCCCAGCCTTGCGGTCAGAGCAGCGCCGCGCCACACCGCCTCCCCCGCCCCCCAGCCTCGCGGACAAAGCAGCGCCGCGCCACACCGCCTCCCCCGCCCCCCAGCCTCGCGGACAAAGCAGCGCCGCGCCACACCGCCTCCCCCGCCCCCCAGCCTCGCGGACAAAGCAGCGCCGCGCCACACCGCCTCCCCCGCCCCCCAGCCTTGCGGTCAGAGCAGCGCCGCGCCACACCGCCTCCCCCGCCCCCCAGCCTCGCGGTCAGAGCAGCGCCGCGCCACACCGCCTCCCCTGCCCCCCAGCCTCACGGTCAGAGCAGCGCCGCGCCACACCGCCTCCCCCACCCCCCAGCCTCGCGGACAGAACAGCGCCGCGCCACACCGCCTCCCCCGCCCCCCAGCCTCGCGGTCAGAACAGCGCCGCGCCACACCGCCTCCCCCGCCCCCCAGCCTCGCGGACAGAGCAGCGCCGCGCCACACCGCCTCCCCCGCCCACCAGCCTCGTGGTCAGAGCAGCGCCGCGCCGCACCGCCTCCCCCGCCCCCCAGCCTCACGGTCAGAGCAGCGCCGCACCACACCGCCTCCCCCGCCCACCAGCCTCGCGGTCAGAGCAGCGCCGCGCCACACCGCCTCCCCCGCCCCCCAGCCTTGCGGACAGAGCAGCGCCGCGCCACACCGCCTCCCCCGCCCCCCAGCCTCGCGGTCAGAGCAGCGCTGCGCCGCACCGCCTCCCCCGCCCCCCAGCCTCGCGGACAGAGCAGCGCCGCGCCACACCGCCTCCCCCGCCCCCCAGCCTCGCGGTCAGAACAGCGCCGTGCGAGCCAGATCACAGTGTCAAAAGAGCCACACCTGGCTCGCGAGCCATAGGTTCCCGACCCCTGGTCTAAGGGAATTGCTTGTGTGACTTGTGGTTAGCCCAGGAGTGGGCAAACTACGGCCCGCGGGCCACATCCGGCCCGCGACACTGTCCCATCCGGCCCGCGGCGGGGGGCTGCCCCTTGCCTCTCCCCGAGCTGCACAGCCTGGGCTCCGCTGCGGGCCCTCCACCCTTCATTGGCCATGCCACAGGGGCAGCACTCCGGGGACCGGGGCTGCACGGTAGCCTCTCCCCCGGAGCCACGCCGACAGCGCTCTGGGGGCTGGAACTGTGCGGTGGCCCCTCCCAGGAGCCGCGGCTGCATGCTGAACTCTCCCCCGGAATCACTGCTGTGTGCTGGCCCCTCTCCCAGAGCCGCGCTGCGCGGGGAGCACTCTGGGGGCTGGGGCTGCACACTGTCCTCCTCCCCCGGAGCCGCAGCTGCACGCTGGCCCCTCTCCCAGAGCCGCGCTGCGCGGGGAGCACTCTGGGGGCTGGGGCTGCGCACTGTCCTCCTCCCCCGGAGCCGCAGCTGCACGCTGGCCCCTCTCCCAGAGCCGTGTGGCGAGGGGAGCACTCTGGGGGCTGGGGCTGCGCACTGTCCTCCTCCCCCGGAGCCGCAGCTGCACGCTGGCCCCTCTCCCAGAGCCGTGTGGCGAGGGGAGTGCTCTGGGGGCCGGGGCTGCATGCTGCCCCCCTCCAGCAGCTGTGGTAAGAGGGGGGATGGGGGGGTTCCAGGGTGGTGGTTGGGGGGGGGGGGCTTTGGAGGGGGCAGTCAGGGAGTAGGGTGGGTTGGATGGGGGGGGGGGGGTTCTGGGGTGGTGGTTAGGGGTTTGGAAGGTGGATAGGGATTGGGGCAGTCAGGGGACAGGGAGCAGGAGAATTGGGTAGGGGGTGGGGTCCTGGTGGTTAGGGGTCTGTGGAAGGGGCAGTCAGGGGACAAGGTGTGGGGGGGTGTTGGATGGGTCAGGGATTCTCAGGGGCGGGAAGTGGGAGGGGGCCAGATTGTGGGCGGGGCCTTCCCTACCCGGCCCTCCATATAATTTTGTAAACCCAATGTGGCCCTCGGGCCAAAAAGTTTGCCCACCCCTGGGTTAGCCAGTGGGGCGAAACCAAAATCTTTTCTGTTTGGCTGGTTTGGTTTGCCTTAGAGGTTGAGAAACTCCAGCTTTGGGCTGTAACTGCCCCGTTTGAAGCAATTTGTCCTGAATTGGCACTCTCAGATGGGCCCCACCAGGAACAGCCCCGTCTGCGGACAGAGATGAGGAGACCTGTGCCAGGCGCTGACTGCCAGCCCCCTTGCTGATGTGGTGGTGTCTGGCGATGGCCCCGCCCAGGTTTGGTGGAAAACAGCATCTCCCACGGGTGGCAGAGGGCAAAGTGGATCTGCCGGGCAGTGGGCGTGGAGAAGGGGCTGGCCCCAGAGGAGGTGGTTCCCAGGCACCTGGAGGGTTCATGGCTGTTTCTTCTCTGAGAGGCCGCACCCCATGATCTGTGGCTGCTGGGCCCCCTGGAGTATTGATCGTGCTGCCTCCCAGGGCCTGGGGCTGGGCGGTGTCACTTTGTTTCCACCTGGCAAATGCCGTGATCTGGACCAACATAGGTAACAGGCTGGCGCAGCATGAGTGTGTCCCTCTGCCCAGCACTGGTGGCCCCAGCGACCTTCCCTTGTTCCCAGGCAGGGCTGGCTGTGAGGTGCACCAGGTTACACGGTGGTGGCTGTGGAAGGCTTCCAGGTGATGACAGAGTCGTTGCCAGGTACACAGTTTTTTACGAGAATTTACAATCGAAAAGGTAAACTGTGAGCATTCGGAAAGGGGGCGGGGCCTCAGAAGAAGAGGTGAGGGGGCGGGGTCTCAGAGGAAGAGGTGAGGGGGGTGGGGCCTCAGATGAAGTAGTGGGGAGGGGGAGGGTCTTCAGAGGAAGTGGTGGGGAGGGGGCATGATGGGGTTCTTCGGTTCTCAGGGATTAGAAAGTTGGGAACCCCAGGGGATGAGCTCAAGGCACAATGGGCTGCGGTGGCGCAGGGTATTGGCAGGGACTGACTCTGGCACCTGCCTGATCCTGTTGCCCTCTCACTGGCCACCTCAGAACCATCTCCTCTAGGGGCAGCCCGTTCTCCTCGCCCACCACCCGGCAGCTCCGCTCTGCCCTCTGCCACCCGTCAGAGATG
Source organism: Sternotherus odoratus (assembly GCA_032164245.1). Classification (NCBI taxonomy): domain Eukaryota; kingdom Metazoa; phylum Chordata; order Testudines; family Kinosternidae; genus Sternotherus; species Sternotherus odoratus. The sequence continues at coordinate 296,662,024 of JAVMKO010000001.1, forward strand.
CTGTTCTCCTCCAGCCCTGGGTGGGACCATCACCGGACACCACCTCACCTGCAGGGGGGCTTGGGACGGTTACTGGCACAGGTCTCCTCATCGCTGTCCGCTTCCCAGTTGTACGTGGCGGTGCCGGGTGCCTTGATGCGGGAAGGGGCCAGCCCAGGGTGGGGGCTGTGACTCGAGTTGTTCAGCGGTCAGCTGACTCTTTACATTGTGTCCCCCCATTTGTAACCTATGCAGTTGGGGGCAGTGCCCTCCCTTGCAGTGATACTGCATTCACCTTGCACAGACCCCCGCAGTCCCTTCTCAGCCGGGGGGTCGGTGATTCTACAACGGTTGTACAATTCCAGCGCTGCACTGCGGAGGGGAGGGACGCGGCCGCTTTTGTGGTTCCCCTCACGGGGAGCTCAGGACAGGATCAGCTGCTCTGGAAACCTTCCTGCAGAGACAAACGGAGCCGAAGCGTCCCAGAGCCTCAGCTCAAAGTGCTCAGCGGCCCCACCCTGGCGGATCTAGTTCCTCTTTCAGCCGCATCACCGACACGCCTAAGAGTAGAAACGAACAGAAAGGCCGAGTCCCGATGTGCTGGAGGACACAGGGGAAAGGGCTCAGGGGGGAGGGTGTTGGGGGGCAACTGTAGCCCCATCCTCTCAGTTAGTCACTTTCTAAGGCACCGCCCATCCACTTCCCCTCTGAGCTGTGTGTCTGGTCCTCTTTTCTCTCTCTTTGTGTCCTTGTTTGGGGCTGGATTGAGCAGTAGGACACGGCCCTGAATGGTGAATAACTGCCCAACCCCCAGACAGGAATCCAGTCGCCCTTCCTGCCCTGCTCCCCGGCAGGCACTCCTGGATGGCAGCACGTTATAGGATCCTGTTGACTTACCAACTGGCCCCATCTCAGCTCCGCTGCCCCCTTCCCCATTCCACCCGCCCACTCGCCAGAGGGGTCTTGGCTGCACGGTATCCGCTTCTATCCCACTGTATGGGGGCTCGGCGGCTGGGCCTCCCCCCATGCCATGCTGGGCCTCACCCCACGCCATGCTGGGCTTATTCACAATCGAGTCTTTAGCTGTGGATTCTCCTCTTTTGAGCCAGAGGGCGGGGGGCAGGCTCATGCCAGGTCCAGCTGTAACCTATGTTGGTCCAGATCATGGCATTATCCCACTGGAAAGAGAGTGACAACAACCAGCCCCAGTCCCTGGCGGGTATCAGGGCTGATACTCCAGGAGTCCCAACAGCTCCACGGATCATGGGGTACGGCTGCTCGGAGCAGGAACAACCATCAACCCACCAGTCACCTGGGAACAAACTCTTCTCAGGGCCGGCCCCTTCTCCTCGCCCACCACCTGGCAGCTCCACTTGGCTCTCCCACGAGAGATGCTGTTCTCCTCCAGCCCTGGTTAGGGGCCATCACCGGACACCACTGCACCGGAACAGTCCTCCTCATTGCTGTCCATTTCCCAGTTGTATGTGGCGGTGCCGGGTGCCTTGCGACTGGGAGTCTACTGTAGTCCTCCAAACTCCGTCCATGCCTCCTATGGGGAAAGGGCCTCAGGCAGGGGTGGGGAGCCACGGCAGAGTTATGCTGTGGAGTGTCGAGGGACCATTTCTCTTTATGTTACCCCACAGGGTGCCAGAACTCAGAAGTTTTCCAGGGAAAATGGGCCATAGGATCCCTGCCATGATATCGATGGGGGGTGATTCAGACTGTCTGGATTTATTGATAAACTGTATCGTTTGACCACACTGTGGTTCATTATTCTGTTATGAAATATACTCAAGAGCTCAAATAACCAATGTCAGGCAGGTTTATTAATATGGCGCAGGACCAAGGTTCGATACGATCCCAGTCTCCAAAGAGCCGTCCCATGCAGCAATACTGCATTCACCTTACACAGACGGTGCGCTCCCGCACATACACATTGCAACTGCTATTATTTATATGATTTTACAAGTTACAAATTTCTTTACATGTCACTGAACTCCAACCCATCCGTTTGTTCCAGTTCCCAACCTTGTTGTTCTGTTCCTTCCTTTGCTCTGTTTTAGAGATTACCATTCCAGGTACTGATCTGAGAAGGTCCTTCCCTGGCTTGTACAAAGACATAGAAACGAATGTATCTTGATTTTGAGACGTTTTCTATCTGCTTGTGCCAAATGCTTAGTTAATCAAATGCAGGGTGTTATGGGATATTTAGTACAAGTGCATGAACAGGATTATGGTATAGACCAGTTTCAGTGATATCACTGTTAAGAACATAAGAGCAGCCATACTGGGTCAGACCAACGGTCCATCTAGCCCAGTAGCCTGTCTTCCAATAGTGGCTGGTGCCAGGTGTTTCCAAGGGAATGCAGAGAACATGTAATCATCAAGTGACCCCGTCACCCATTCCCAGCTTCTGGCAAACAGAGGCTAGGGACTCCATCCCTGCCCATCCTGACTAATAGCCACTGATGGACCTATCCTCCATGAATCTATCTAGTTCTTGGAATTTATGTTGTTCATTTGTTGCAATATTTATGGTTAATTTTACTGGTTCTTAATTCATACTAGTATATAGTCATAGGGTGCCGATAATACATATTATGAATGGGATATATATCTATTTGCTTTCCAGAACATATTAGGCAACAGGAACAAAGGTGAAAGCAAAATAAAGCAAGACTTTTTCTTTAAGTATTTTATTGACCACCCCCCACACAGGGAGAGAATACTCTGTTTCATTTATTTATTGTCTATATCGGAAAGTGAACATTCAATACTTTGTGCCTGAAACCATCCTGGTGAGGATTTGGGGAGTTTTTAAGTTCTCTTTGAGGCAGATACACCCTTTCTCGTCCCTCTCTCTCAATCTGGTGCATTGAGCTGATGTGTGGTTGTGACGTTTCTCTGGTGTGATCTGGATGGGTGATCTGGTAGGTCACTCCAGTCCTGCGAGCTTATATGACTTTATCAATTTAACAAAGAAATTGACATGTACCAGGCTTGTTAGCCCAGGGGAAGTCTCTGAAATGCTTCAAATCAAGCGCACTGCTTCAGGTAGAATAAACAAACCAATTTGTTAACTACAAAAGATAGATATTAAGAGTCAAAGAACAAGAAGTCAGTTTTGGTCAAATGAAATAAAAGCAAAACATATTCTAAGCTGATCTTAACACTTTTAATGTCTTTACAATCTTAGATGCTTCTCACCACAGACTGGCTGGTTGCCTTTCAGCCAGGATCTCCGCTTTGATCAGCGCTTCAGTTACTTGGTACTGTGTCTGTAGATGGAGGTGGAAGAGAGAGGAAGAGCACGGCAAATATCTCTCATTTTTATCATGTTCTTTCTCCCCTCTTGGATTTGCTCCTCCCGTTTCAGAGTCAGGTGAACATGACCTCATCGCAGTCCTAAACTGATCAATGGAAGGGGGGTGACTCATTTGGAAGTCCAATAGCTCCATTGTTGCTGCCTAGTCCAGTGTCCTCTGTTCCTGTGGGGCTGGGCATGATTTGTCCCATACCTGCCTTGATGAGGTGTGAACTCCCCTCCAGGAGGTCAGTCACACCGTTCCTTCTCAAACTCGGGTCACAGGCTGAGTGCCTGGGTGCACAGATGTTGAACCAACCTTCCTCCTAATGTCCTGGGCATCTTCTCCCAAGTGACTAGCGAGGAGACATTCCTGTACCCCAATATTCCTTCCCCAGTTTCTTCCTCTGGGACTCCTCCTAAGACACATTTCTCTGTACTCTCTAGAGCGGGGTATGTGTCTAGTTCAGGGGTAGGCAACCTATGGCATGGGTGCCAAAGGCGGCACATGAGCTGATTTTCAGTGGCACTCACACTGCCATGGTCCTGGGCACCGGCATTTTAATTTAATTTTAAATGAAGCTTCTTAAACATTTTAAAAACCTTATTTACTTTACATACAACAATTGTTTAATTCTATATTAAAGACTTATAGAAAGAGACCTTCTAAAATCGTTAAAATGTATAACTGGCATGCGAAATCTTAAATTAGAGTGAAGAAATGAAGACTCGGCACCCCACTTCTGAAAGGTTGCTGACCCCTAGTCTAGTTCGTCTGCAACCCACGGGCATCTCACACCTGGACAGTTCTCGCCCGAGCAGGCATTACGCCCCCATCCCTTCCTGATGTGGTGTTGCCTCCAGTTGCATTGCAGGCGTTGGGCTCAACTACTCTCCCACCTGGAGACATGTGGCCTCCCCCTGCTGCACAAGAATCAAGGCGACTCTCTCCCATTCCCTCAGCAGTTCCTGAGACGTTATCCTTTCCCTCGGGGGTCCCGGCAGAAAACGCCCTCCTGCTGCAGGCAAATACTTTAACCTCAGCTACACGGATAAAACCATTGGCAAGGAGCAGGCCGAGCAGGAGGTGTCCCATTACCCCGCTCAGTCAAAACACTCCCAAACCTTCCCAAACCACATTTGTGGATTTCTGGGAGTTGTTGAGATCAGGGGTCTCTGGTTCTGCTTCTCTGGCAGGTCCAGTGTGTGTTTTTTCTCGTTCTCTTTCTTCCGTAGCCCTTCTGTGTGCAGCCTCCTCTCTGGCCACCTCCCCGGCTGCCTCTGCCTCCATAGTTCCCCTGGCCACAGATGTTTCTTGGAGCCTCACTTCTGCCTGCCACATCTGAAATTCATGGTCCTTTCCCTTCTCTGCTGCTTCCAGTCCGGCCAGCTCTAGTTTTGTAGCTGCCTCGCTGGGCGTCATTTTTATGCTTCCTTGTGCTTATTTCCCTCACCCGAAATAAACCACCAGAAATAACAACTCGGTGACTCCCTCCCAACCGTTCTGAGCCACTGCACTTAAGCCCCACTTAAAATCACAAAGATCAGTGCTTAACGTGTGACCTTCACTTGGAGTAATGAGTGGCACACACACCCTGCTCGCAGTGCCACTGTGACCATCCCCGCCGCTCCTGGAGAGTTTTATTTGGTCTTGTTTTAAGCCACAAGGACACCTATCCAGCTTCACAACTATATACATTGTGACAAAGCTCCAAGTCTATGCTTGTGGGTCCTGCGTTTCCTGACATATTTCACTAGCCTCAGAGGCTCACTGTGACCATCCACGTAGCTCTTCTCTCTCTAGAGACAAGGTCACAGCCTATTGTGCCATTTTCATCATAAGCCAGTGAGGAGAAGTTATCCTTCCTGGCACAATCTCTGTTGTCTCCCTAGTCTCAGTGATTAGTTAGGAGAGGTAGAAAGGGGGGAGCCCGTGCCCACCCTCTACTCCGGGCTCCAGCCCAGGGACCCTAATAGTATCAGCTAAGATGGCTGACCTTTTAGTCACCAAACACAATACAATTCCCTGGGCTACTTCCCCACAGCAGTCCCTGCTTCTTCACACTCCACTTCACCCTTACCTCAAGGCCTCCTTCCTCGCACATATGTTGTCTAACCACTCACTTTCACCAACAGCACAACCTCCTCTCACAGCTCCTGACACCCACACCCACCTGACTAAATGGGAGGGTTTTTAACTGGTTTCAGCCAGCCCCTGATTGGCTTCAGGTGTCCCAATCAGGCTAGCTGTTTCTGCTGTTTTCTAGAACCTTCTCCATGGAGGCTAAGTCCATAAATGGCTATCAGCCGGGATGGGTAATGAATGGTGTCCCTAGCCTCTGTCTGTCAGAGGGGGGTGATGGATGGCAGGAGAGAGATCGCTCGATCATACCTGTTAGGTTCACTCACTCCGGGGCACCTGGCATTGGCCACTGTCGGTAGACAGGATGCTGGGCTAGATGGACCTTTGGTCTGACCCAGTATGGCCGTTCTTATGTTCTTATGTTCTTATGTATGTTCTTTGTTTGGCTGGCCAGGGAACAAGGACCTGCTCATCCTGAGGCTAATATACCTCCCTTCCAGCACTCTCCTATACTCTTCTGGTCTGACTCCGTCACAACATGAAACTACAACCTATAGCATCACTAGAACAACAATGCTCAGTGCATCATGAGCCTTCTGAAGACACCCGAAATGACAAATGTTCTATTGGACACGACACAATCATATTATAAGGATGAACATGGAGGTGTGGGCTGTTCCCTCATTGTACAGAGTATCACAGTGGTATTGTTAAACAAATTGGGATAGGTTCTCCAATGTTCAGATGCTGCAACTGCATGTGTTCCTGTAGCATGCATGTCTGTGGCTGTGGCTGGGGGTATCAGTAATAAAGCCCAGATGGTCCAGCACAGCAAGAGAAGGGACAAGGATCATTCACATTCATGTGCAAAACACATGTAACTGAGTGAGGACAAGGTCATGGCCAATATCACCTTCCGGCCAGCAGCACTAAGCTCGTGTGAGGGATGGTGAATTACTCCCTGTGAGTTGGAGGTGGAGTTCCTATCCCAGCATACACAAAGCCCCCACAAGGATGATGTGTAAGTCACTCAGAAAACCTCGCCTGCACCCACTGCTTCCTGATCACTCAGCAGCCCCCTCCTGGTCAACCTAGAAGCTTTTCCCTCTGAACAGGAGAAGCGCCCGGTCACGAATCTGTTTGGTTTTCACCCCGTACACGATGGGGTTCATCATGGGAGGAAAGAGGAGGTAGAAATTGGCCAGCAGGATGTGCACATGTGGGGAGACATAGCGCCCTAACCTGTGAACTATTGAGGAGAGAACCACTGGTATGTAGACCAATAAAATGGCACAAAGGTGGGAGCCACAGGTGCCAAAAGCCTTGAGCTTCTCTTCCTTGGATGCCAGGCTTAAGACAGCCCTCAGGATCTTGATGTACGACAGGGAGATGAACATCAGATCCAGCCCCACGATGAAGACAGTCACGATGATCCCATGGATGTTATTGAACCTGGTGTCAGCACAGGCCAAATTGACCACAGCCATGTGTTCACAGTAGCAATGGGGGATGACGTGGGACCCACAATAGGTCAGACTCCTGACTAGAAATGGCAGGGGGATCACTAGCAGAACAGCCCGGGCCAAAGCTGCCAGCCCGATCTTTGCAATCACTGAATTGGTCAGGATGGTGGTGTACCTCAGGGGGTTGCAGATGGCCACGTACCTGTCGAAGCCCATGGCCAACAGCACACCAGACGCCATGAGGGAGAATGAGTGAATGAAAAACATCTGCACCAGGCAGGAGTTAAAGCTGATCTCCCTGGAATTAAACCAGAAGATGCTCAGGATTTTCGGCACGGTGGTTGTGGATAAAACCAGGTCGATGACGGCCAGCATGGCGAGGAAATAGAACATGGGCTTGTGGAGGGAGGGATCTGTCTTGATAACATACAAGAGGGTGCAGTTTCCTAGAAGGGCCAGGCTGAATACTGAGCAGAAGGGGATGGAGATCCAGAGGTGCAGAGCTTCCAGCCCCGGGATGCCCGTCAGGAAGAACATGGACGGATCAGAGCCTGAGCTGTTGGACCCTGACAGGTTGTCTTGTTGTGGCATCTTTTGCAAGTCTCACATCGATGTCTTTCCTTTCAATAAAACATAAGACATGCAATGAACAGACCCTGTCAATTAAATACATACGAAGGGCCAATCTCAGCTCTGGAAGAAGTGAATTGACCTCTTGCTGAGTTCATTAGTCATGTTGCAATGGCACTAATCACACAAAGATCTCCACAGCTATTCTTAGCATGGTACCCCAAGAAGCATTAGCCTCCGTCTGTCGACTGGAACTCTGAGATTAACTGCCGCTCGCTCTGCAGAGAGAACCAAAGAACCTGGGAGTCTAACGCTGTTACCATTGAATTCAGGGGGAGAACTCTCCACCGACTTCAAATGAGCTGTTCATTTTAGGTGACAAATCGAAGTAACTGTCCCACTTATCACTAGAGGAGGTTTTAGAACAAACTGATACCTTAAATAGTAATAAATCATCAGGACCAGACGGGATTAATCCAGGAATTCTGAAGGAACTCAAATATCAAATAGCAGAGCTATTAACTGTTTTATATGATTTATCCCTTAAATCAGCCTCTGTACCAGAGTTATCTGGTACTGTACTGTACAGTTATCTGTACTCAAATATCAAATTGCAGAGGTATTAACTGTTTATATGATTTATCCCTTAAATCAGCCTCTGTACAGTTATCTGTACTGGGAGATAACAAATGTGATAACAAGGTCCCTCACCAGAGGATCTTAAGAAAAGTCACTTGTATTCAAAACAGACTTTGGAGAGAAGAAATTTTGTGATCTAAAATGTCCCAATGAACAGAGATGTAGAGACTATTTTCACAAACGGAAAAAATACTACGAGCTGCTACAAGGCAGATTGAGCGAAGGTTGTAAACAAAATCACTAGTTATTTCATTAACTGAGAAAAAATTGTGATCAAATTATTATAGAGTCACAGATTTTAAGGCAAGACCTGATCTGATCACCTGATCACCCTATCACCTGCTCTGACCTCCTGAATAACAAAGGGCACAGAATTTCACCAGGTAAGTTCTGCATCTAGCCTATAACATCTCTTGGAGCTAGAGCATATCGCTGAAAAAGGCGTCCGGTCTTGATTTAAAGACTTCAGGTGATGGCGATCCAACCACATCCCTAGCTAAGTTGTCCCAAATGTTAGTTCGCTTTGCTCTAGGAATGTGCAGTTTGTTTCTAATCTCAGTTTGTCTAGTCTCAGCTCCAAGATATTGGATCTCATTCTGCCTTTATCTGCTAGATTAAAGAATCTTTACAGTGAGAAATCCCTTCCCAGCTATGGACTTAAAGAATGTGATCAAATCACCTCTTAACCTCCGATAAACTAAATTGATTGACCTTCCTTTGTCTGTGACTATAAGGCATGTTCTCTAGATCTGAAATCATTCTTGAAACTCTTTTCTAAACCCTTTTCAATCTATCAACAACCTTTTCAAAGAGTGGACACTGGACCTAGAAACTGTGTCCAGTCATGGTCTCTGCAAGACGCACACCTCTCTATTTCTGCTGCATATTCCCCAGCTTATATTTTGAAGGAGGGCATTTGTTGTCTCCATTACTACACTGCACTGGGACCTCATGTACAGCTGGTTATACCTCATCACTCTGAGTTCTTTTTTGAGTCAGTGCTTTCTAAAACATGCCCCCCCCATCCTGTAAATGTGATTTGTTGTCTTGGTTCCTTGATGTAGGACCTCACATTTAGTTGTCATCAACTGCATTTTGTTCAAGTGAGCTCCGACTGATGGCAGATTTGGCCACAAAATTTACTTTTGCTTTAAAAATCTCCTATTTAGAATCATCCTTGATTAGCTTTAACATAAACAGTCCCAGCTCACCTGAACCCTGACTGGTCTCCTTCCCTCTCAGCACATGCTGAAGTCAGACCACAGGACTATCCACTCGGCCAGGATCAACTGGGTGAGAGTGTTTATACCTCCTAATGACACCCTGATGACTATACTCCCCAGGTGGGAGTTGAGCGACTTAGGTCACTATAGAGGTATGTTTGGGAGGAGCTATGATTTGACATGTTCGGGGGGGGGGGGGAGGTGTATGGGGCTAAAATTAGATGAGCTCTGAGCTGTGTTCTATTTCTTGAAATAAAGAGTAAAATGCGGTGTCATAAAATAATTTGTATTTTATATTAGAGGGAAAAACCAAGAAGAAAAATCAAACAAAAAGTCTTCCAGAGGAACCAGGAGAGAGAAGACCCATAGAATATTTAAATAAGCCACATAACTGAACCCTTCTAGTATCTCTGTGAACCAGACCATTTGAAATCAAAGTTATCTTGCTTCCAGGCTCTCTGCCTAGGATTCATAGAAGTGCTGCTGTTTTCCTCTCCTGGACTGCATCCCGCATGAGCACTTTTACTTCCTTCCTTTATGAAATGAAGATTTAAGCTACTTAAATAATCTCTTTATTTAACTACTGAGGGCATGTGAGTGTGTGTGTGTGTTGAGGTGGGGGGGGGGGAGAAATCAAATCAGTATCTTAGATGTCAATACCAACGCTAGAAGGAGGAGGGTAATAAAAATGATTAGGGGCCTCGAGCACATGACTTATGAGGAGAGGCTGAGAGAACTGGGATTGTTTATTCTACAGAAGAGAAGACTGAGGGGAGATTTGATAGCTGCTTTCAACTACCTGAAAGGGGGTTCTAAAGAGGATGGATCTAGACTGTTCTCAGTGGTAGCAGATGACAGAACAAGGAGTAATGGTCTCAAGTTGCAATGGGGGAGGTCTAGGTTGGATATTAAGAAAAACATTTTCACTAGGAGGGTGGTGAAGCACTGGAATGGGTTACCTAGGGAGGTGGTGAAATCTGCTTCCATAGAGGTTTTTAAGGTCAGGATTGACAAAGCCCTGGCTGGGATGATTTAATTGGGGATTGGTCCTGCTTTGAGCAGGGGGTTGGACCATATGACCTCCTAAGGTCTCTTCTAACCCTGATATTCTATGATTCTAAGAAGTGTGGGAATAATCAGGAAGGACTCAAAATGCTAGTAAATAATAACAAGTATGACATAGTTGGTATCATGAAGACTGAGTTGGATAATATGCATGACTGGAATATTGTTTTAGAAGGATATAGATTGCTCAGAAAGAACAGACTGGGGAAACAGGGAGTTCTCACCTTATATATTAAAAATGTATATTCTTGGACTGAGGTTGAGATGGAAATAGGAGACAGACTTGCAACAAAATCATCCAAAGGACAGGTGGTGATGGGGCACTTCAACTACCCAGACATCTGTTGGGAAAATAACACAGCAGGGCACAGATTATCCATTAAGTTATTGGAACGTATTGGAGATAATTTTTTATCTCAGAAGGTGGAGACAGCTGCTAGAGGAGAGGCTGCTCTAGGTTTGATTTTGAGAAATAGGGAAGAACTGGTTGAGAATTTGAAAGTGGAATGCAGCTTGGGTGAAAGTGATCTTGAAATGGTAGAGTTCATGATTCCAAGGAATGGTAGGAGGGAGAAGAACAAAATAAAGAGAATGTATTTCAAGACGGCAGACCTCAGCAAAATCAGGGAGTTGGTAAGTAAGATCCCATGGGAAGCAAGTTGAATGGGAAAACAATAGCAGACAGTTGGCAGTTTTTCATAGAGACATTATTAAGAGCACAAGGCTAGGTTACATTGACTCTGCCGCGCTGTTATTTTCCACTTGTTTCTGACCTGAGTCCTGCTTCTACAAGTCCCGCGATATCAGTCTATGACCTAGCATGACAATTGCTCTGTTTCTTACAACTGAGGCCTGTATTGAAGTCCCTGTAACCTGTTTCCACAAAGGAAAGATAGGAAGTATGGCAAGAGACCACCCTGGCTTAACCATGAGATCGTCAATGCTCTTAAACTAAAAAAAGAGTCCTACCAAAATTGGAACCTTGGTTAAATTACAAAGGCTGAATATAAACCAATAATACTAGTGTGTAGGGACAAAATTAGAAAAGCCAAGGCACAAAATGAGATGAAACTAGCTAGAGACATAATGGGTTACAATCAGCAAGAGGAAGACCAAGGACAGGATAGGCCCATTACACAATGACAGGGGAAAATAATAAGTTTTCACTAAGAAGTTTGGTGGTGACTGGATCTCTAATATAGTGAATGCCAGTGAAAATGAGGTAGGATCAGAAGAGGCTAAAATAGGAAAAGAACAAGTTAAAAATTACTTGGAATAATTAGATGTCTTCAAGTGAGCAGGGCCGGATGAAGTACATCCAAGAGCTGACTGGGGAGATATTTGAGTCATTAGCGGTTATCTTTGAAAAGTCATGGAAGACGGGAGACATTCCAGAAGACTGAAAAAGGGCAAATATAGTGCCCATCTATAAAAAGGGGACTAAGGACAACTGAGGAAATTACAGACCAGTCAGCTTAACTTGTGTACCCGGAAAGATAATGGAGCAAATAATCAAGCAATAAATTTGCAAACATCTAGAACACAACTGTGTTAAGTTACAGTCAGCAGGATATATCAAGAACAAATTATGTCACACCAACCTGATAGCTGTCTTTGACAGGATTACAATCCTGTGGATGGGGAAGGAGGTAGATGTGGTGCATCTTGACTTTAGTAAAGCTTTTGACACTGTCTCACATGTCCTTCTCATAAACAAACTAGGGAAATGCAACCTAGATGGACCTAGTATAGGGTGGGAGCAAAACTGGTTGGAAAACCATTCCCAGAGTGTAGTTATCAGTAGTTCATAGTGTCAGGGACTAAAACCCCGACTGGCAAAGGTTTGTTGTCTGACTGCGGAGAGAAAGGCAACAACAAGCAAAGTCCAAACAAACTCTTTATTGACAGGTGGCACGCATCAATAGAGAGTAGCCCGTTTCCCTGAACCAGCCAACTCTCTTACACTGAATAGTTTTTTTTATACACAGTTCCGTCATGTCACAGCTTAGTCTGAGCCCAGATGGGAGGAGGGAAAACGCTATCACCACCCTTTTCCCTCTTGGTTATGCTTAACCAACACTTATTATAACTTTAAACAATACCTAATACCTAATTCACAACTATCTAACAACTATCAACTGTGTCAAAAGGATCCCGGACATAGGAGAAACAGAGAGAAAAACTAAAAAGAATTGAAACAGCCTGGCTCCAGATGACTGCAAGAAAATGTTGATCATTCCTTCTCAAGGTCTTCAAAACAAACCGCTCAGTCTGTTTTTTTTCCCAGAAGGCTGCCAGAGTTCAGTGAAACATTTAACAGTTTAATTGCAACAGGATACTTAAGTACCCCAAATTTTTGCCCCTCACAATAGTCATTCTGGAAGGGCGTAATGAGTGGAGTCCCACAGGGATCAGTTCTGTGTCTGATTGTGTTCAATATCTTCATCAGTGATTTAGATAATGGCATAGAGGGGATCTGTCATAAGTGTGGAGTGTTGTCTTGCCCGTGTGGGGTTGATGTTACCTGAGAGGGCAGTGTCGTCAAAGGAGTCTGGCTAGACACAGAGAGACCAGGAAGTGGAGTTCAGTTCAATCTGGGCTTTGGATTAACTCAGAACCCTTTGTCCAGCTATGGACCCCCAACCTGGTCCTTTCCCTGTATGTCTTCATAACTAGCTAAAACAGTAAGTAAGATTGTATCCTGCATAAACTTGCATTCAATCTTTGGTGTCCCTCTCTGTGTAGTTAGCAGGGGTGGGGGGGGGGGAAGTTGGTTTATGCAAAAAGATTGAGGTTAGAAAATTCTATACCTGTGTAGTGTATTAGTTGTATGCTTGTTCTTTTCTTTATTAAACTTTTTATACCTATAAGAATTGTCTGGTAATTCTAGTAAAGTGATCTGAGCCTTGAATCTGGGAATCTCACAGAGAGTGAGACCGAAGTGGTGTGGCTACTTTGCCTTGGGCTATCAGGGAGAGTGAAACAGCGTTGAGGGTCCCTTTTTCTCAGGGAGAGAAAAGGGGGATTTGGGGGAGCCCGGGTACCCCTCTCCAGGGCTTTGGAGATTTACTCGAATGGTGACAGCTTGGGTTCCCCAATTTCCCAGCTGGTACAGTGTGGGGGGTTGGGGGTGTGAAGACTTAACTTAGGCTGGGAAGCAGCTTGTAGTTATTTGGTCTGGCATAGAAGAGTCCCTCCTCTGTACCCCAGAGCACAGAGAAAGGGGAAGGACACTCTTACAGGACCACTTATAAGTTTGTGGATGATACCAAGCTGGGAGGATTGCAAGTGCTTTGGAAGACAGAATTAAAATTCACAAGGCTCTGGAGAAACAGGAGAAATGGTCTGAAGTAATTGGGATGAAGTTCAATAAGAACAAATGCAGAGTACTCCAGTTAGGAAGGAAGAATTAGCTGCACACATACGAACTGGGAAATGACTGCAAAGGAAGGAGTAGTGCGGAAAGGAATCTGGGGGTCATAGTGGATCATAAGATAAATATGAGTCAACAGTGTAACGCCATAAAAGCAAAACACATTCTGGGATTTCTAGCAGGAGCATTGTAAGCAAGACACGAGAAGAAATGTTTTCGCTCTACTCCGTGCTGATTAGGCCTCAACTGGAGTATTGTGTTTGCAGTTCTGGGCAACACATTCAAGAGAAAAACTGGAAATACGATTGTTCTTGAGTCAGCTCAGGTGTTTATGGAAAAGGTCTGGTTTGCTGAAGAGGATTATGCTATTTGAATAACAATTCAAAGCACCATTTTGTTGTTCTGTGGTAGAAAAGTGTCTGCTGCTGGTACCTATGTATTGTCTCTGCACTAGGTGCACAGAGATGGGGCAGTGCTGGGCAGGGGGGAAGGTGGCAGAAGAGACAAAGCTTTGGCCCAAGTGAGCGGGCATGGGGGTCATCATTTGAGCTCCCCTCCCCTGGTGCCAAATTGTTGTGGGCCGGCCCTGTCCAGTTTCGGTACCAATTCAAGGAGGTGACTCCCCCACTCTTGTGAGTCACACGGGGCTCTTCTTGTCCAAACACTTTTCTCATATTTGCCATCTGACCAACTGGTTTGTGCATTTATATTCTACATTTTCTAATTACACATGTACAGTTAGAGCAGAGATCCCTGGACTATGGGGCGCGCTCCCCTAGGGGGCGTGGAGGAACGTCCGGGAGGCCATTGTGGGGTCCTTGCCAGCTCCTACCGGTGGGGTGGAGAGGGAGCACCACCCACTGTATTCTCACCCCCAGCTTTTCTCTGGTTCTGCCCCCAGCTGAATCCCTAGTTCCTGCCCCTGTGAGTGCCCCTGTGCCTAGCCTCGGCAGGGCTCCACACCAGTTGGGGACCCGGCTGAAAGCCCCCATCACAGCCTGCTGGCCTCGCCTCCTGGCCGAGAAGGGAGCCTCACCCCCTGGGCCAAACCCCAGCCTCGGGTCCCTTCTCGGTCAGGGGGCGAGGCCAGCAGCTGAGCTGTACCTGGCCACCGCCAGCTTCCCGCCCCCACCCCCAGCTCAATTGCAGCTCTGCTCCCACCCGCAGCCTCGACTCCCCTACACACCTCTTTGCGTTGTCCCCCTCACTCCCGAGCCACAGCCCCGCTCCCTGCGTACCTCGGGGGGGGGGGGGCATGGAGAGGGAAAAGGGGGAGCGCAACCCTCAAAAGTTCGGGGAACACTGAATTAGAGACTTCTTTCAAATACTCTGTGTAAGGCAGAGATCACCTGAATTCACATTCAGCGCTGTCTTCACCACATCATCTGAAAAAACTAGTCTACGTGTTTTGAAGCAGAGCAGAAGCTGTAAAACTACATTCAGGGATCTGTGTAAACAGATAAGGAGATCGTAGGTGTTTTATAGCGAGAGAGGTGTCATCTTAGCACCACGCATTAGATGCACATTCAGTCACTGCTTGAAGTCAGAGGTTTCCTAAAGAGTTTATTGAATTGGCTAAAATCTTCATTTCTTAAATCAGGCAAGTAAAAGTGCTCACGTGGGGTCTAGCCCTGGAGAGGAAAGACAGCAGCATTTCTATGAATCCTAGGCAGAGAGTCTGGAAGCAAGAGAACTTAGATTACAAACACTCTGGTGCACAGAGATGCGAGGAGGGTTCGGTTAGTTTGTTTCAATATTTTATCATCTTCTCTCGCCCGCTTCCTCTCAAGAACTTTTTTTATTTTTATTTTTTTTCTTCGTTTTTCCGCCTCATACAAAATATAAATTATTTCATGACACTGCATTTCACTCTCCATTTCTGGAAACAGAACACAGCTCAGAGCTCATCTTATTTAAGCCCCATAGACCCAGCCCCCTGAACAGCTCGAATCACAGCCCCCTCCAAACATACCCTTATAGTGACCCAAGTCTCTCAACTCCCCCCTGGGGAGTAAAGTCAGCAGGGTGTCAATAGGAGGTATAAATACTCTCACCCAGAGGATCCCAGCCGAGTGAAGAGTCCTGCAGTCTGTGTGTGACTTCAGCATGTGCTGAGAGGGGAGAAGACACAGCCAGGGTTCAGGTGAGCTGGGACAGTTTATATTAAAATTAATCAAGGATCTTTCTAAATATGGGATTTTAAAATCATATGGAAATCTTTTGGCCTAATCTGTTGTTAATCACACTGGTGTAAGAGTGGAATGATTCTGGATTTACACCTGTATAGGTGAGAGCAGAGTGAGGTTGCTCATTTAGAAGAGAACTATTTAATTCCATCTTAAAAAAATATCTCTGTGAAGAAACCGCTGAGTATTCAAAAAATCCGGGCTGTTCAGGTTACCCTCCTTGAACGTATAAACAGGGGAATTGCAGAGACCATCACTGGACACTGTTTTAGGTCCATTGTCCACACTTCCAAAAGGATGTTAACATATTGAAAAGAGTTCAGAAAAGAGCCAGAAGAATGATTTTCGATCTGAAGAACGTGGCTTCTAGTCAGAGACTGAAGAGCTCAATCGATTTAATTGATCCGAGGGAGGGTTAAAAGGTGACTTGGTCACAGTCTTTAAGTCCATATCTGGGAAGGGATTTCTGACTGTCGAAGGTTCTTTAATCTAGAAGAAAAAGGGAGGATGAGATCCAATGGCTGGGAGCTGAGACTAGACTAATTTAGGCTAGAAACACAGTGCACATTCCGAGAGCAAGGCGAACTAGCATTTGGAACAACTTAGCCAGGTATAAGAACAACAAGGAGTCTGGTGGCACCTTAAAGACTAACAGATTTATTTGGGCATATGTTTTTATGGGTGTCACGTTTCAGGAATTATTTGGGATCATATAGATCATTGGAGCAACCAAGGTCCTATAGGGACTCCAAATCTTATGTGAATGGGGTCATAACAGGTGTCTATGACCAGGTTATGGAGGGCTAATTATGAATATGCCATTAATATGTGTGTATCTTCTTTTTAACTGAAGTTATAAATATTGGATATATGGTGCCTATACTTCAAAGTGATGCTTGGCTTCTGGGTGAAATCTCACACAAGCTGTTGTTAACTTGGCTGGCCTGGCTGATGAGTCATTAAGGGACATCAACCACACAATGGATTTTGTATATGCCTGTCCACATCCGAGCTGCTCTAGGAATGTCAACTGCCTGGTCAGAAACTAAATCCTGGAGAGTCTGGTGATTGGACCTTGTGGCTATGAACATCCATTTTGCAACCGGACTCTGCAAAAGAAGGAGGAGGGTCTTGGCCCAGAAGAGAGAGTCTATAAAAGCTGGAAGAAGCGTCCTCCATTTTGTCTTCTACCTTCAGCCTGCAGCCTGTCTTGCTTCCAGCTCTGAATGGACTTTGCTACACAGGTGAACTCTGGCCAAGAGTGTTGACCCATCCCTGGAGGGGATGCTTTCTAAAGACTTTAATTTAAACCTGCAGTTTATTCTACCTTTGCTGTAAGCCTGAACCAAGAGATGTGCCATTACTGCATGTAATTGATTTCTTTTAACCATTCCTAACCCTCACCTATACCTTTCTCCTTGTATAATAAACATTTAGATTTTAGATTCTAAAGGATTGGCAACAATGTGATTTGTGGGAAGATCTGATTTGTATATTGACCTGGGTCTGGGGCCTGATTCTTTGGAATTGGGGTGAACTGTTTTCTTTATTTGGGGTATTGGTTTTCATAACCATTGGTCCCCAGGACAGGTGGCTGCTGGTGGTGATACTGGGAATCTGGAGTGTCTAAGGGAATTGCTTGTGTGACTTGTGGTTAGTCAGTGGGGCGAAACCAAAGTCTTTTCTGTTTGGCTGGTTTGGTTTACCTTAGTGTGGAAAAACCCCAGCTTTGGGCCGTAGTTGCCCCTTTGGAAGCAATCTGTCCTGATCTGACACTCACAGTTGGATCCCACCAGGAACAGCCCCGTCACATACTGGCAATTAATAATTGACACAGAGTATTGTCTCTCTGTGTGCGGAGTGGGAGGGGGGGGGGGCAATAAAATCCCCCGGAGAAAGTCTTGCTCTACTTTGCTATCACCTTTGTTCCTGTTTCTAAGATATGCTGCCTCTACCTGCCCAGCACTTTAAATAGCTGCCGGAGCCCCGCCCCCACAACCCCAGGGCTCCGGGGACAATTTAAAGGATCTGGGGCGGTGGAGTCAGGAGAGACCCAGGTTCTTTAAATAGCACGTGAAGCCCAGGGGTAGTGGCCACTGGAGCCTCAGGCCCTTTAAGTCGACACCAAAGACCCACCACCACCTCCCCAGGGCTCCGGTAGCAGGGCTCCGGTGTTATTTAAAGGGTCTGGGGTCCTGCTGCCTCTACCAACCTGGGCTCTTTAAATAGCTGCAGGAGCCCCACTGCTGCTACCCCAGGGCTCCAGCAGCAGGACTCCAGGGATGATTTAAAGGGTCCCCGGGCACAGCGGCAGTCAGAGCCCGGGGTCCTTCATATCGCCTATCGAGCTGGTCCCCCCTCTTCTGGTAGAGGCCACGCCTCTTCCAGTAACCCCACCCACCCAGACTCCAGAGTTCCAGTGAGTCCTTTAAGTTACTTTCACCCCTGACTGGATGGTACTAGATATATCTCTGTCGTAAGGTCCGGTCTGAAAGGGAAGCTCTCAGACTGCGAACAGAGAGGCTGCAGTAACCGGGGGGTGGGGTGGGGGGTGCTAAGGAGAGCAGTAGGTGCGGCTGGAGCTGGGAGAGACCCGGCTCCTCCACAGCAAAGTAGGAACTGGCGCCAGCGGGGTGGGGAGAAGGAATGGGTGGGTAGGCAGGATACTTGTAACCAAGTGGGGTTCACTACTTGTGACTTGTAGTGAGAGTCTAAGAACTGTAAATGATTTCACACAGAAAAATATCAGGTTTGTATGATTAGTGTTATGCCAACATGACTGATGAACTCCACAAAAGGTCACTTTGCTTCTTCCACAGCTGACGGTGCCCCCAGTATGTATTTAATTGACAGGGTCTGTTCATTCCATGTCTTATGTTTTATAAAAAGGAGAGACATTGATGTGAGACTTGCAAAAGATGTCACAACAAGACAACCTGTCAGGGTCCAACGGCTCAGGCTCTGATCCATCTGTGTTCTTCCTGACGGGCATCCCAGGGCTGGAAGCTCTGCACCTCTGGATCTCCATCCCCTTCTGCTCAATGTTCACCATGGCCCTTCTAGGGAACTGCACCCTCTTGTATGTTATCAAGACTGAGCCCTCCCTCCACAAGCCCATGTTCTATTTCCTCGCCATGCTGGCCGTCATCGACCTGGTTCTATCCACAACCACTGTGCCGAAAATCCTGAGCATCTTCTGGTTTAATTCCAGGGAGATCAGCTTTAACGCCTGCCTGGTGCAGATGTTTTTCATTCACTCATTCTCCCTCATGGCGTCTGGTGTGCTGATGGCCATGGGCTTCGACAGGTACGTGGCCATCTGCAACCCCCTGAGGTACACCACCATCCTGACCAATTCAGTGATTGCAAAGATCGGGCTGGTGGCTTTGGCCCGGGCTCTTCTGATAACGGTCCCTCTGCTCATCCTCCTTCGGACGCTGCCCTACTGCGGGTCCCACGTCATCGCCCATTGCTACTGCGACCACATGGCCGTGGTGAAGCCATGTGGTGACCAGATGGCCTGTGCTGACACCATCTTCACTAACAACTATGGGATCATCGTGATTTTCTTCATCATGGCGCTTGATCTGATGTTCATCTCCCTATCGTATGTCAAGATCCTGAGGGCTGTCTTAAGCCTGGCATCCAAGGAAAAGCAGCACAAAGCTTTGAGCACCTGTGGCTCCCACTTTTGTACCATCTTAGTGACCTACACTCCAGTGATTCTTTCCTCAGTAATTCCCAGTTCTGGACTGGAAATGGACGGTCCACATGTGCACATCCTGCTGGCCAATTTCTTCATCCTCTTTCCTCCCATGATGAACCCCATCGTGTACGGGGTGAAAACCAAACAGATTCGTGACCGGGCGCGTCTCCTGTTCGGAGGGAAAGGTTTCTAGGTTGACCAGGAGGGGGCTGCTGAGTGATCAGGAAGCAGAGGATGCAGGTGAGGTTTTCTGAGTGACTTACACAGTATGCTTGTGGGGGCTTTGTGTACGCTGGGATGGGAACTCCACCTCCGACTCACAGGGAGCATTTCATCATTCACCACATGAGATTAGCGCTGCTGGCTGGAAGTTGATCTTGGCCATGACCTTGTCTACACTTGGCCCCATATGTGTTGTGCGTGAGTGTGAAGGATCTTTGCTCCTTCTCTTGCTGTGCTGGTCCATCTGGGCTTTATTACTGATACCCCAAATCCTCAGCCACGACACACGTGCTGCAGGAATTCAAATACAGTTTTGGTGCCAAAACATTTGAGAGTTTTTCCCCAGTTGTTTAACTGCACAGCAACACAGTGCAACAGGTTGAGAGAGGGGACAAGAAAGGGTGCATCTGCCTCAAAGAGCACTTCAAAACTCCCCAAATCCTCACCCCAGGGATCTCAGGCACAAGTATTCAATGTTCCGTTTCTGATACTGACAATAAATAAATGAAAGGGAATGTTTTCTCTCTGTGTGCGGGGAGGGGCAATATAATCCTCAGGAGAAAGTCTTGCTCTACTTTGCTATCACCTTTGTTCCTGTTACTCAGATATGCTGACTCTACCTGCCCAGTGCTTTAAATAGCTGTCGGAGCCCCGCCCCCACAACCCCAGGGCTCTGGCCGAAGGGCTCCGGGGATAATTTAAAGGGTCCGGGATGGTAGAGGCACTAGAGCCTGTGACAGTGGTGTTCCAGGTGGGATCTAACTGTGAGTGTCAGATCAGGACAGATTGCTTCCAAAGGGGAAACTACAGCCCAAAGCTGGGGTTTTTCCACACTAAGGCAAACCAAACCAGCCAAACAGAAAAAACTTTGGTTTCGCTCCACTGGCTAACCACAAGTCACATAAGCAATTCCCTTAGACACTCCAGTTCCCAGTATCACCAGCAGCAGCCACTTGTCCTCGGGACCAATGGTTATGAAAACCAATACCCCAAATAAAGAAAACGGTTCTCCCCAGTTCCAAAGAATCAGGTCCCAGATCCAGGTCAATACACAAATCAGATCTTACCACATATCACGCTGTTGCCAATCCTTTAGAATCTAAAATCTAAATGTTTATTGTACAAGGAAAAAAGGTCTAGGTGAGGGTTAGGAATGGTTAAAAGAAATCAGTTACATGCAGTGATGTCAAGTCCCTTGGTTCAGGCTTGCAGCAAAGGTAGAATAACTGCAGGTTCAAATGATGGACTCTGGAACGCAACCCCTCCAGGGATGGGTCAGCACCCTTTGGCCAGAGATCCCCTGTGTAGAAAAGTTCCATCCAGAGCTGGAAACAAGGCAGGCTGAAGACTGGAGTTAGAAGACAAAATGGAGGAAGTTTCTCCCAGGTTTTATAGACTTCCTCTTGTGGGCGAAGACCCCCCTCCTCCTTTTTGTAAAATGAAGGTTCATAGCCACATGGTCCAATTACCAGACTCTTCACAATTTTGTTTCTGACCAGGCAGGTGACATTCCTGGAGAAGTGCGGGTGTGGACAGTCATTTACAAAGTCCATTGTGTAGTTGATGGTCCTTAATGGACCATCAGCCAGGCCAGCCAAGTTAACAACAGCTTCTGTGAGATTTCACCCAGAAGCCAAGCATCAGTTTGAAGTACAGGCACCATATATCCAATATTTATAACTTTAGTTAAAAGAAATATACACACAATTTAATGGCATATTCATAATTAGCCCTCAATAACCTGGTCATAGACACCTGTTCTGACCCCCTTTACATAAGACCTGCTGCCACCACAGGACCTTGGCCTCACCACTGATTTATATCATTCCAAATTATTTCAGTAACGTAACAGAGCCCCAGGCCCCTCAAATATCCCGCAGAGCCCTGGGTAGTGTCATCCTGATCCCTGGGCCCTCTAAATCGAGACCGGAAAACCACCGTTACAGGGCTCCCGTTGCAGAGTTTGGGTGTTATTTAAAGAGTCTGGGGTCCCACTGCCATTACCACCCTGGGCTCTTTGAATAGCCGCAGGTGTCCTACCGCCTCTACCACAGGGCTCCGGTAGCAGAGTTTGGATGTTATTTAAAGAGTCCGGGGTCCCGTTGCCACTACCACCCTGGGGTCTTTGAATAGCAGCAGGCGTCCCACCGCCGCTATCCCAGGGCTCCGGCAGCAAGGCTTCAGGGGCAATTTAAAGGGCCCCAGGGTATAGCGGCGGCGGGAGCCAGGGGCTCTTCATATCGCCTGCCGATCCGGCCCCTCCTCTTCCGGGTAAGGTCAACCACCCGGACTCCAGAGTACTGGTAAGTCCTTGAAGCTACTTTCACCCCTGACTGGATGGACTAGATATATCTCTGTCGTAATGTCCGGTCTGAAAGGGAAGCTGTCAGCCTCCGGATAGAGACACTCCAGTAACCTGCCTCCCCCTCCGGGGGGCTGCGGAGAGCAGTAGCTGTGGCTGGAGGTGGGAGAGACCCAGCTCCCCCAGGACCAAAGTAGGAACCGGTGCCGGCTGGGGGGAGAGGCTGAGAGGAGGTGGGCAGGATACTTGTAACCAAGTGCGGTTCATTAATGGTGACTCCTAGTGAAAGTCTAAAAACTTCAAATGATTTTGCACAGAAAAATGTAAAGGTTTGTATGATTAGTGTTATTGAAACATGACTGGTGAACTCCACAAGAGGTCAGTTCGCTTCTTCCAGAGCTGAGATTGGCCCCTCGTATGTACTTAATTGACTGGGTCTGTTCATTCCATGTGTTATGTTTTATTGAAAGGAAAGACATCGATGTGAGACTTGCAAAAGATGCCACAACAAGACAACCTGTCAGGGTTCAACGGCTCAGGCTCTGATCCGTCCGTGTTCTTCCTGATGGGCATCCCAGGGCTGGAATATCTGCACCTCTGGATCTCCATCCCCTTCTGCTCAGTGTTCGCCATGGTCCTTCTAGGAAACTGCACCCTCTTGTATGTTATCAAGACAGATCCCTCCCTCCACAAGCCCATGTTCTATTTCCTCGCCATGCTGGCCGTCATCGACCTGGTTTTACCCACAATCACTGTGCCAAAAATCCTGAGCATCTTCTGGTTTAATTCCAGGGAGATCAGCTTTAACGCCTGCCTGGTGCAGATGTTTTTCCTTTACTCGTTCTGCATCCTGCAGTCTGCTGTGTTGCTGGCCATGGCCTTCGACAGGTACGTGGCCATCTGCAACCCCCTGAGGTACACCACCATCCTGACCAATTCAGTGATTGCAAAGATCGGGCTGGCGGCTTTGGTTCGGGCTCTTCTGATAACGGTCCCTTTTCCTTTCCTCCTCTGGAGGCTGCCCTACTGCATGTCCCACGTCATCCCCCAGTACTACTGCAATCACAAGGCCTTGATGAAGCTGGCCTGTGCCGACACCAGTTTCACTAGTATCTATGGGATCATCGTAACTGTCTTTGAGCTGGGGCTGGATCTGATGTTCATCTCAATATCATACGTCCAGATCCTGAGGACTGTTTTAAGCCTGGCAAGAAGGGAAGAGCAGCTCAAAGCTTTTGCCACCTGTGGCTCCCACCTTTGTGCCATCTTAGTGGTCTACACACCACAGATCCTTTCCTCAATAACTCACAGTTTTGTGCACCATGTCTCCCCTCATGTACAGATCCTGCTGGCCTATTTGTACTTCCTCTTTCCTCCCATGACGAACCCCATCGTGTACGGGGTGAAAACCAAACAGATTCGTGACCGGGCGCGTCTCCTGGTCGGAGGGAAAGGTTTCTAGGTTGACCAGGAGGGGGCTGCTGAGCAATGAGGAAGCAGAGGATGCAGGCGAGGTTTTCTGAGTATCTTACACAGTATGCTTGCGGGGGCTTTGTGTACGCTGGGATGGGAACTCCACCTCCGACTCACAGGGAGCAATTCACCATCCCCCACACGAGCTAAGCGCTGCTGGCTGGAAGGTGATCTTGACTGTGACCTTGTGCTCACTCGGCCCCTTGTGTGTAACGCTGGTGACAAACACGAGCGTGACGTCTCCCTGCACCTTCTCCTTCTGTGGTGGACTATCTGGGATTTCTTGTTGATACACCCAGCTACAACCATGGACACACATGCTGCAGGAACAAATGCACTTGTGGTGTCCAAACATTTCAGTCTCACAGTTGGTCCCACCAGGAACAGCCCCGTCAGACCCCAGTTTCCCAGAATCACCACCAGCAGCCACCTGTCCTGGGGACCAATGGTTATGAAAACCAATACCCCAAATAAAGAAAATGGTTCTCCCCAATTCCAAGGAAACAGGCCCCAGACCCAGGTCAATATACAAATCAGATCTTACCCACAAATCACGCTGTTGCCAATCCTTTAGAATCTAAAATCTATAGGTTTACTATACAAGGAAAAAGGTATAGGTGAGGGTTAGGAATGGTTAAAAAAAATCAGTTACATGCAGTGAGGCAAATCTCAGGCTTGCAGCAATGGTAGAATTAACTGCAGGTTCAAATCAAAGTCTCTTGAATGCATCCCCTCCAGGGATGGGTCAGCACCCTTTGGCCAGAGTTCCCGTGTGTAGCAAAGTTACATCCAGAGCGGAAAGGAAGGCAAGCTGAAGACTGGAGGTAGAAGACCAAATGGAGGAAGTGTCTCCCCGGTTTTATAGACTTCCTCTTGTGGGCGAAGACCCCCCCCCCCCCTTCTTATGCAGAGTCCAGTTGCAAGATGGAGGTTCATAGCCACATGGTCCAATTACCAGACTCTCCAAGATTCAGTTTCTGACCAGACAGCTCACATTCCTGGAGAAGTTCGGGTGTGGACAAAGTTCATTTGTGTAGTCAATGGTCCTTTAATGGGCCATCGGGCAGCTCAAGCAAAGCTGATGCCCAATGTTCTGGAATGTCCCCCTCAGCAGAGCACAATATCTGGAAAGACAGACAGTCCGGAGCCAATATTCCTAACTTCAGCTAGAAAATTGATACACACATATCAATGGCATATTCATAATCGGCAATCCATAACCTGGTCGTAGACACCTATTATGACCCCCTGTACATAAGATTTGGTGCCACAATAGGACCTTGGTTGCACCAATGATCTATAGGATCCCAAATAATTCCAGTAACATGACATGGGGTGTCTAAGGGAATTGCTTGTGTGACGTGTGGTTAGCCAGTGGGGCGAAACCAAAATCTTTTCTGTTTGGTTGGTTTGGTTTGCCTTAGAGGTGGAGAAACCCCAGCTTTTGGCTGTGATCTGGACCAACATAGGTAACAGGCTGGCCCAGCATGAGTGTGTCCCTCTGCCCAGAACTGGTGGCCCCAGCTACCTTCCTTTGTTCTCAGGCAGGGCTGGCTGTGAGGTGCACCAGGTTACAGGGTGGTGTCTGTGGAAGGCTTCCAGGTGACGACAGAGTCGTTGCCAGGTGCCCGTTTGTTTACGAGAATGTACAATCGAAAATTTAAACGGTGAGCATCTGGATAGGGGGCGGGGCCTCAGAGGAAGAGGTGAGGGGGGTGGGGCCTCAGAGGAAGTGGTGAGGGGGGTGGGGTCTCAGAGGAAGTAGTGGGGAGGGGGAGGGTCTTCAGAGGAAGTGGTGGGGAGGGGGCATGATGGGGTTCTTTGTTTCTCAGGGATTAGAAAGTTGGGAACCCCAGGGGATGAGGTCAAGGTACACACGGGGCTGACTCTGGCACCTGCCTGGTCCTGTTGCCCTCTCACTGGCCACCTCGGAACCATCTCCTCTGGGGGTGGCCTGTTCTCCTCGCCCACCACCGTGCAGCTCCGCTCTGCCCTCTGCCACCCGTCGGAGATGCTGTTCTCCTCCAGCCCTGGGTGGGGCCATCACCGGACACCACCTCACCTGCAGGGGGGCTTGGGCCGGTTACTGGCACATGTCTCCTCATCGCTGTCCGCTTCCCAGTTGTATGTGGCGGTGCTGGGTGCCTTGATGGAGGAAGGGGCCAGCCCAGGGTGGGGGCTGGGTTCAGCGGGTGGCTGAACCTTTACACTGTGTCTCCGCATTTGTAACCTATGCAGTTGGGGGCAGTGCCCTCCCTTGCGGTGATACTGCATTAACCTTGCACAGACCCCCGCAGTCCCTCCTCAGCCGGGGTGGTCGGTGAGTCTATGACGGTCGTACGATTCCAGCGCTGCACCGCGGAGGGGAGGGACGCGGCCGCTTTTGTTGTTCCCCTCATGGGGAGCTCAGGACAGGATCAGCTGCTCTGGAAACCTTCCTGCAGAGACAAACGGAGCCGAAGCGTCCCAGAGCCTCAGCTCAAAGTGCTCAGCGGCCCCACCCTGGCGGATCTAGTTCCTCTTTCAGCCGTATCACCGACACGCCTAAGAGTAGAAACGAACAGAAAGGCCGAGTCCCGATGTGCTGGATGACACAGGGGAAAGGACTCTTGGGGGCGGGTGTTGGGGGCTACTGTAGCCCATCCTCTCAGTTACAGTCACTTTCTAAGGCGCCGCCCATCTGCTTCTCTCTGAGCCGTGTGTCCAGTGCCCTTTTCTCTGTCTGTGTGACCCTGTTCGGGGCTGGATTGAGCAGCAGGACACGGCCCTGAATGGTGAATAACTGCCCAACCCCCAGACAGGAATCCAGTCGCCTTTCCTGCCCTGCTCTCTGGCAGGCACTGCTGGATGGCAGCACGTTATAGGATCCTGTTGACTTCCCCACTCGCCTCATCTCGTCTCCTGTCACGTTACTGAAATAATTTGGGACCCTATAAATCATTGTTGCAACCAGGGTCCTATACTGGCACCAAATCTTATGTACAGGGGGTCATAATGGGTGCCTACAACCAGGTTATGAATGGCTGATTATGAATATGCCAGTGATATGTGTGTATCAATTTTGTAGTTAGAGCTATAATATTGGCTCTGGACTGTCTGTCTTTCCAAATATTGTGCTCTGCTGGGGGAGAAGATTCCTGAATACTGGGCGTCAGCTTGGCTTGGGCTGCCTGATGGCCCTTTAAGGGACTATCAGCAACACAATGGACTCTGGGAGCTTGGAATGCTCCAATCCAGACAAAAAGTCTACGAGAGAAAGCCTGGGCATAATAGCTGCTGCCTGCAAATATGAGTCATGCATAGTCATGTCATCTGCCCATGTGGCTCCAGAACTCCATGGGGCTGGACTTTTCACAGCAGGAAGAGAAAAAACTATAAATGAAGCTGCTACAGCCCCCTCCCCCATCTTTGTCTTCTAGCTCCAGCCTGCAGCCTGTCTTGCTTCCAGCTCTGAATGGACTTTGCTACACAGGTGAACTCTGGACTAAGGTGCTGACCCATCCCTAAATGGGATGCTTTCTAAAGACTTTGATTGAAACCTGCAGTTATTCTACCTTTGCTGCAAGTCTGAACCTAGAGATGTGCCATTACTGCATGTAACTGATTTCTTTTAACCTTTCCTAACCCTCACCTATACCTTTTTCCTTGTATAATAAACCTTTAGATTTTAGATTCTAAAGGACTGGCAACAGCGTGATTTGTGGGAAGATCTGATTGGTATATTGACCTGGGTCTGGGGCCTGATTCTTTGGAATTGGGGAGAACCGTTTTCTTTATTTGGGGTATTGGTTTACATAACCATTGATCCCCAGGACAGGTGGCTGGTGGTGGTGATACTGGGAAGCTGGAGTGTCTAAGGGAATTGCTTGTGTGACTTGTGGTTAGCCAGTGGGGCGAAACCAAAGTCTTTTCTGTTTGGCTGGTTTAGTTTGCCTTAGTGTGGAAAAACCCAGCTTTGGGCTGTAGTTGCCCCTTTGGAAGCAATCTGTCCTGATCTGACACTCACAGGTGGATCCCACCAGGAACAGCACCGTTACAGCTTCACTGCCCATTTCCCCATTCCGCCCGCCCTCTCACTAGAGGGGTCTTGGCTGCACAGTGCCTGCTTCTATCCCACTGTATGGAGGCTCGGCGGCTGGGTCTCCCCCCACGCCATGCTGTGCTCACTCACAATCGAGTCTTTAGCTGTGGATTCTCCTCTTCTGAGCCAGAGGGCGGGGGGCAGGCTCATGCCAGGCCCAGCTATAACCTATGTTGGTCCAGATCACGGCATTATCCCGCTGGAAAGACAGTGGCATCGCCCAGCCCCAGTGCCTGAGGGGTAGCAGGGCTGATACTCCAGCGGGCCCAACAGCTCCACAGATCATGGGGTACGGCTGCTCGGGGGAGGAATAACCATCAACCCTCCATCCACCTGGGAACCTCCTCCTCTCTGGGCCAGCCCCATCTCCTCGCCCACCACCTGGCAGTTCCACTTGGGGCCATCACCGGACAGCACCGCACCGGTAGGGGGCTGTGGCTGGTTCCTGGCACAGTTCTCCTCATCGCTGTCCACTTCCCAGGTACAAGTGGCGGTGCCGGGTGCCTTGCGGTTGGGTGGGGGCCCGCCCAGTGTGGGGGATGTGACTTGAGCTGTTCAGGGGGGCGGCTGAACCTTTAAATGGTGCCCCCCAATAGTAACCTGTGCAGTTTGGAGGGCAGTGCCCCACATAGTCCTACAAACTCCACCCATGCCTCCTATGGGGAAAGGGCCTCAGGCAGGGGTGGGGAGCCAAGGCAGAGCTATGTCGTGGAGTGTCGAGGGACCAATTCTCTTTACACTACCCCCCAGGGTGCCAGAAATCAGAAGTTTTCCAGGGAAAATGGGCCATAGGATCCCTGCAGTGATATCAATGGGGGGTGATTCAGACTCTGGAATTGTGGATAAACTGTATCATTTGACCACACTTTGGCTCTTTATTTTGTTATGAAATATATTCTAGATCCCAACTAACCAGTGTCAGGCAAGTTTATTAATATGGCGCAGGAACAGGGTTCGATGCAAGACTTTTTCTTTAAGTATTTTATTGACCCCCTCCCCCCCCAGGGAGAGAATACTCTGTTTCATTTATTTATTGTCTGTATCAGAAAGTGAACATTGAATCCTTTGTGCCTGAGATCATCCTGGTGAGGATTTGGGGAGTTTGAAGTTCTCTTTGAGGCAGATACACCCTTTCTCGTCCCTCTCTCTCAATCTGGTGCATTGTGCTGATGTGTGGTTGTGACATTCCTCTGGTGTGATCTGGACAGCTGATCTGTTAGGTCACTTCAATGCTGCGAGCTTATTTGAGTTTGTCAATTTAACAATGAAATTGACATGTACCAGGTGTGTTATTCCAAGGGGAGTCACTAACATACTTCAAATCAAGCGCACTGCTTCAGGGGTAGAATAAACAAACCATTTAACTACAAATGATAGATTTTCAGTGATTATGAGTTAAAGAACACGTAGTCAGATTTGGTCAAATGAAATAAAAGCAAAACACATTCTAAGCTGATCTTAACACTTTCAGTGCCCTTACAAACTTAGATGCTTCTTGCCAAAGGCTGCTTGGTTGCCCTTCATCCAGGCTCTCCCCTTTGATCAGCGCTTCACTTGCTTGGTGGTGGTGTCTGTAGATGGAGGTGTCAGAGAGGAAGAGCACAGCAAATGTCTCCAAGTTTTATCATGTTCTTTCTCCCCTCTTGGCTTTGCTCCTCCCCTTTCAAAGACAGCTGAACATGACCTCATCGCAGTCCCAAACTGATCAAAGGAAGGGGGGGGGTGACTCATTTGAAAGTTCAACAAATCCTTTGTTGTGGCCTAGGCCAGTGTCCTTTGTTCCTGTGAGGCTGGTCTGCGTTTCTCCCATACCTGCCTTGATGAGGTGTGAACTGCCCCTGTGCTCTAAGAGAGTTTTGATTGGGCTTGTTTTAAGCCACAAGGACACATATTCAGCCTCCTAACTATAGACAGGAAATTACAGCCTATAATATCACTATAACAACAATGTTCAGTGCATCATGAGCCTTCCAAAGACACCCGACATGGCAAACGTTGCATTGGATATGACACAATCATAATATACGAATGAACATGGGGGTGCAGGGTGTTCCCCCAGTGTACAGAGTGTCACAGTGGTATTGTTAAACAACTTGGCATAGGTTCTCCAGTGTTCTGACCCCACAATGGCATTTGTTCCTGCAGCATGTATGTCCATGGTAGTGCCTGGGGGGGTCTCAGTAATAAAGGGCAGATGGTCCAGCACAGCAAGAGAAGGAGCAATGCTCCTTCACGCTGATGCGCAACACATATGGGGCCGTGTGAGGACAAGGTCATGGCCAAGATCACCTTCAGGCCAGCAGCGCTAAGCTCGTGTGGGGGATGGTGAATTGCTCCCTGTGAGTCGGAGGTGGAGTTCCCATCCCAGTGTCCACAAAGCCCCCACAAACATTCTGTCTAAGTTACTCAGAAAACCTTGCCTGCATCCTCTGCTTCCTGATCACTCAGCAGCCCCTTCCTGGTTGGCCTAGAAGCTTTTCCCTTGGAAAAGGAGAAACACCCGGTCACGAATCTGTTTGGTTTTCACCCCGTACACGATGGGGTTCATCATGGGAGGAAAGAGGAGGTAGAAATTAGCCAGCAGGATGTGTATGTGAGGGGTGACCTGGTGCCCGAACCTGTGAATTATTGAGGAGAGAACCACTGGTGTGTAGACGACTAAGATGGCGCTAAGATGGGAGCCACAGGTGCCCAAAGCCTTGAGCTGCTCTTCCTTATATGCCAGGCTTACAACAGCCCTCAAGATCTTGACATACGACAGGGAGATGAACATCAGATCCAGCCCCACGATGAAAACAGCTATGATGATCCCATAGATGTTATTGAACCTGGTGTTGGCACAAGCCAGATTGACCAAGGCCATGTGCTCACAGTAGCAATGGGAGATGATGTGGGATCCGCAGTAGGGCAGCCTTCTAAGGAGGAAGGGCAGAGGGGCCACGAACAGAACAGCCCGGGCCAAAGCTGCCAGCCCGATCTTTGCAATCACTGAATTGGTCAGGATGGTGGTGTACCTCAGGGGGTTGCAGATGGCCACGTACCTGTCGAAGGCCATGGCCAGCAGCACACCAGACTGCATGATGGAGAACGAGTGAAGGAAAAACATCTGCACCAGGCAGGAGTTAAAGCTGATCTCCCTGGAATTAAACCAGAAGATGCTCAATATTTTCGGCATGGTGGATGTGGACAAAACCAGATCGATGATGGCCAGCATGGCAAGGAAATAGAACATGGGCTTGTGGAGGGAGGGCTCTGTCTTGATAACATACAAGAGGGTGCAGTTTCCTAGAAGGGCCAGGCTGAATACTGAGCAGAAGGGGATGGAGATCCAGAGGTGCAGAGCTTCCAGCCCTGGGATGCCCGTCAGGAAGAACACGGACGGATCAGAGCCTGAGCCATTGGACCCTGAGAGGTTGTCTTGTTGTGACATCTCTTGCAAGTCTCACATCAATGTCTCTCCTTTCAATAAACCAGAACACATGGAATGAACGGACCCAGTCAATTAAATACATACGAGGGGCCAGTCCCAGCTCTGGAAGGAGTGAACTGACCTCTTGTTGAGTTCATTAGTCATGTTGTAATAGCACTAATCACACAAACATCTCCACAGCTATTCTTAGCGTGGTACCCCGAGAAGCATTAGTTTCCTTCTGTCGACCGAACTCTGAGATTAACTGCCGCTCAGTGTGCAGAGATAACCAAAGAACCTGGGAGTCTAACGCTGTTACCATTGAATTCAGGGAGAGAACTCCCCACCGACTTCAGATGAGCTGTTCAATCGGAGGAACTGTCCCACTTATCACTTGTGGAGGATTTAGAATAAACTGACACATTAAATAGTAATAAATCATCAGGACTAGATGGGATTGACCCAGGAATTCTGAAGGAACTCAAATATCAAATTACAGAGCTATTAACTGTCGTATGTGATTTATCCCTTAAATCAGCCTCTGTACCAGAGTTATCTGGTACTGTACTGTACAGTTATCTGTACTGGCAGATAACAAATGTAATGCCGATTCTTAAAGAAGGTTCCAGAGGTCATTCTGGCAAATACAGCCCAGTGAGCCTAACTTCGGAACCAGCCGAATTGGTTGAAATGATAGTAAAGAGCAGAATTAACAAACACAGAGATGAAAAAGATTAGATGGTGAAGAGTCAACCTGACTTTTGTAGAGGGAAATCACCCCTCATCAATCTAGTATAAGTCTTTCAGGAGGTCAACAGACATGTGGACAAGGGTAATCCAGTGACTATAAAGTATTTAGACTTTCAGAAAGCCTTAAACAAGGTCCCTCACCAGAGGATCTTAAGAAAAGTCACTTGTATTCAAAACAGACTTTGGAGAGAAGAAATTTTGTGATCTAAAATGTCCCAATGAACAGAGATGTAGAGACTATTTTCACAAAGGGAAAAAATATTACAAGCTGCTACAGGCCAGATTGATCAAAGGTTGTAGACAAAATCACTAATTATTTCATTAACTGAGAAAAAAAGGTGATCAAATTATCATGGAGTCCCAGATTTTAAGGCAAGATGGGACCATTCTGATCACCTGCTCCTCCTCCTGAATAACAAAGGGCACAGATTTTCACTGGGTGAGTTCTGCATCTAGCCTATAATATCTCTTGGAGCTAGAGTGTATCGCTGAGAAAGGCGTCAAGTCTTGATTTAAAGACTTTAGGTGATGGCAATCCAACCACATCCATCGCTAAATTGATCCAAAAGTTAGTTCGCCTTGCTCTAGGAATGTTCACCTTGTTTCTAATCTCAGTTTGTCTAGTCTCAGCTCCCAGGCATTGGATCTCATTCTGCCTTTGTCTTCTAGATTAAAGAACCTTCCACAGTCAGAAATCCCTTCCCAGCTATAGATTTAAAGACTGTGATCAAGTCACCTTTTAATCTTTTTTCAGATAAACTAAATTGATTGAGCTTCCTTAGTCTCTGGTTATAAGCCACATTCTCTAGATCTGAAATCATTCTTGTAACTTTTTCCTGAACCCTTTTCAATCTATTAACAACGTTCTCAAAGTTTGGACACTGGATCTCGAAACTGTCCAGTGATGGTCTCTACAAGCCGTACACCTCCCCATTTCTGCTCCATATTCCCCTGTTTATCCATTCACGGAGGGCATTTTGTTCTCTCCATCACAACACTGCACTGGGACCTCATGTACAGCTGGTTACACATCATGACTCTGAGTTCTTTTTTGACTCAGTGCTTTCTAAAACATCCCCCCCCCCCATCGTGTAAGTATGATCTATGGTCTTGGTTCCTTGATGTAGGACCTCACATTTAGTTGTCATCAACTGCATGTTGTTCAAGTGAGCTCCGTCTAGCAAGCAATTGAGATGGTTTAATAGGACTGCCCTGTCCTAATCATTACTTGTCTCTCTGCCAAAACATAGGTCCCTCAGACTGAAATCTCCCATGATAACAGAATTACACAGTAAAGAGTCTCTGACAATGCAAAGAAAGTGAGGAATACTTATAGCACCTTAGACACTAACTAGTTTATGCTTATGCTGAAATAAACTAGTTAGTCTCTAAGATGCTACAAGTATTCCTCGCTTTCTTTACGGACACAGACTAACAAGGCTGCTATTCTTGAACCTCTCACAATGCAGTTGAACATGGGGAGAGAACTACGGCTCTGTGTGTGTAACCCGAACACCCCTGATCTTTTGATACTTAGTGGTTTCTTCTCTGAGATTTTTTCTTTTTTGATGGAATTAAATAGTTCTCTTCTGAATGACCAACCTCACTCTACTTTCACTCATACAGGTGTAAATCCAGAATCAGTCTTACACCAGTGTGACTGATGGCAGATTTGGCCCAAAGATTTCCTTTAAAAATCTCCTATTTAGAATCATCCTTGATTAGCTTTAATATAAACTGCCCCAGCTCACCTGAACCCGGGCTGTGTCTTCTTCCCTCTCAGCACATGCTGAAGTCAGACCACAGGACTCTCCACTCGGCCAGGATCAACTGGGTGAGAGTGTTTATACCTCCTAATGACACCCTGATGACTTTACTCCCCAGGTGGGAGTTGAGCGACATAGGTCAATATAGAGGTATGTTTGGGAGGAGCTATGATTTGAGATGTTCGGGGGAGGGGGAGGTGTATGGGGCTAAAATTAGATGAGCTCTGAGCTGTGTTCTATTTCTCGAAATAAAGAGTAAAATGCGGTGTCATAAAATAATTTGTATTTTATATTAGAGGGAAAAACCAAGAAAAAAATCAAACAAAAAGTCTTCCAGAGGAACCAGGAGAGAGAAGACGATAAAATATTTAAATAAGCCACATAACTGAACCCTTTTAGTATCTCTGTGCACCAGAGCATTTGAAATCAAAGTTCTCTTGCTTCCAGGCTCTCTGCCTAGGATTCATAGAAGTGCTGCTGTCTTTCCTCTCCTGGACTGCATCCCGCATGAGCACTTTTACTTGCTTCCTTTATGAAATGAAGATTTAAGCTACTTAAAGAATCTCTTTATTTAACTACTAATGGCATGTGAGTGTGTGTGTCGAGGGGGGGTGGGGAGAAATGAAATCACTATCTTAGATGTCAATACCAACGCTAGAAGGAGGAGGGTAACAAAAATCATTAGGGGCCTCGAGCACATGACTTATGAGGAGAGGCTGAGAGAACTGGGATTGTTTAGTCTACAGAAGGGAAGACTGAGGGGAGATTTGATAGCTGCTTTCAATTACCTGAAAGGGGTTCTAAAGAGGATGGATCTAGACTGTTCTCAGTGGTAGCAGATGACAGAACAAGGAGAAATGGTCTCAAGTTGCAGTGGGGAAGGTTTAGATTGATATTAAGAAAAAGTTTTTCACTAGGAGGGTGGTGAAGCACTGGAATGGGTTACCCAGGTAGGTGGTGGAATCTCCTTCCATAGAGGTTTTTAAGATCAGGCTTGACAAAGCCCAGGATGGGATGATTTAGTTGGGGATTGGTCCTGCTTTGAGCAGGGGGTTGGACCATATGACCTTCTGAGGTCTCTTCTTACCCTGATATTCTATGATTCTATGATTCTAAGAAGTATGGGGAACAATCAGGAAGAACTCAAAATGCTAGTAAATAAAAACAAGTATGACATAGTTGGTATCATGAAGACTGAGTTGGATAATATGCATGACTGGAATATTGTTCTAGAAGGATATAGATTGCTCAGAAAGAACAGACTGGGGAAACAGGGAGTTCTCACCTTATATATTAAAAATGTATATTCTTGGACTGAGGTTGAGATGGAAATAGGAGACAGACTTGCAACAAAATCATCCAAAGGACAGGTGGTGATGGGGCACTTCAACTACCCAGACATCTGTTGGGAAAATAACACAGCAGGGCACAGATTATCCATTAAGTTATTGGAACGTATTGGAGACAATTTTTTATCTCAGAAGGTGGAGACAGGTGCTAGAGGAGAGGCTGTTCTAGGTTTGATTTTGACAAATAGGGAAGAACTGGTTGAGAATTTGAAAGTGGAAGGCAGCTTGGGTGAAAGTGATCATGAAATGGTTCAGTTCATGATTCCAAGGAATGGTAGGAGGGAGAACAAAATAAAGAGAATGGATTTCAAGAAGGCAGACCTCAGCAAAATCAGGGAGTTGGTAGGTAAGATCCC
The DNA here is from genome assembly GCA_032164245.1 of Sternotherus odoratus. Taxonomy (NCBI): domain Eukaryota; kingdom Metazoa; phylum Chordata; order Testudines; family Kinosternidae; genus Sternotherus; species Sternotherus odoratus. Next base: position 296,697,323 of record JAVMKO010000001.1, read on the forward strand.
ATGGGAAGCAGGTCTATGGGGAAAACAATAGCAGACAGTTGGCAGTTTTTCATAGAGACATTATTAAGAGCACAAGGCTAGGTGACATTGGCTCTGCCATGGTGTTATTTTCCACTTGTTTCTCACCTGAGCCCTGCTTTTACAAGTCCCGCAATATCAGGCTATGAGCTAAGATGACAATGGCTCTGTTTCTTACAATTGAGAGGCCTATCTTGAAGTCCCTTTAACTCTGTTTCCACAAAGGAAAGATAGGAAGTATGTCAAGAGACCGCCCTGGGTTAACCAGGAGATTGTCAATGCTCTAAAACTCAAAAAAGAGTCCTACCAAAATTGGAACCTTGGTTAAATTACAAAGAATGAATATAAACCAATAACACTGGTGTGTAGGGACAAAATTAGAAAAGCCAAGACACCAAATGAGATGAAATTAGCTAGCGACATAAAGGGTAACAATCAGCAAGAGGAAGACCAAGGACAGGATAGGCCCATTACACATTGGCAGGGTAAAATAATAAGAGAAAATGTGGAAATGGCACAGGTGCTCAATGATGTCTTTGTATAGGTTTTCACCAAGAAGGTCGGTGGCGATTGAATGTCTAATATAGTGAATGCCAGTGAAAATGAGGTAGGATCAGAAGAGGTTAAAATAGGAAAAGAACAAGTTAAAAATTACTTGGAATAATTAGATGTCTTCAAGTGAGCAGGGCCGAATGAAATACATCCAAGAGCTGACTGGGGAGATATCAGAGCCATTAGCAGTTATCTTTGAAAAGTCATGGAAGACGGGAGACATTCCAGAAGACTGGAATAGGACAAATATAGCACCCATCTATAAAAAGGACACTGAGGACAACTGAGGAAATTACAGACCAGTCAGCTTAACTTGTTTACTCGGAAAGATAATGGAGCAAATATTCAAGCAATAAATTTGCAAACATTTAGAAGATAACAGGGTGATAAGTAACAGTCAGCAGGATATATCAAGAACAAATCATGTCAAACCAACCTGATTGCTTTCTTTGACAGGGTAACAAGCCTGTGGATGGGGGGAAGAGGTAGCTGTAACAAACTAGGGAAATGCAACCTAGATGGACCTAGTATAGGGTGGGTGCAAAACTCGTTGAAAAACCATTCCCAGAGAGTAGTTATCAGTAGTTCGTAGTCATGCTGAAAGGGCATAATGAGTGGGGTCCAACAGGGATCAGTTCTGGGTCTGATTGTGTTGAATATCTTCATCAGTGATTTAGATAATGGCATAGAGGGGACACATACGTTTGTGGATGATACCAAGTTGGGAGGATTGCAAGTGCTTTGGAAGATAGAATGAAAATTCAAAATGCTCTGGACAAACTGCAGAAATGGTCTGAAGTAATTGGGATGAAGTTCAATAGGAACAAATGCAGAGTACTCCAGTTAGGAAGGAAGAATTAGTTGCATGCATATGAAATGGGAAATGACTGCCCAGGAAGGAGTAGTGCGGAAAGGAATCTGGGGGTCATAGTGGATCACAAGATAAATATGAGTCAACAGTGTAACGCTGTTGCCAAAAAAGCAAAACACCTTCTGGGATGTCTTGTTGTAAGCAAGACACGAGAAGAAATTCTTCCGCTCTACTCCATGCTGATTAGGCCTCAACTGGAGTATTGTGTTTGCAGTTCTGGGCAACACATTCAAGAGAAAAACTAGAAATACGATTGTTCTTGTGTCAGTTCAGGTGTTTATGGAAAAGGTCTGGTTTGCTGAAGAGGATTATACTATTTGAATAATAATTCAAAGCACCATTTTGTTGCTCTGTGGTAGAAAAGTGTCTGCTGCTGGTACCTATGTATTGTCTCTGCACTAGGTGCACAGAGATGGGGGAGTGCTGGGCAGGGGGGAAGGTGGCAGAAGAGACCTTTCAAAGTTTTGGCCCAAGTGAGCGGGCATGGGGGCATCATTTGAGCTCCCCTCCCCTGGTGCCAAATTGTTGTGGGCCGGCCCTGTCCGGTTTCGGTACCAATTCAAGGAGGTGACTCCCCCACTCTTGTGAGTCACACGGGGCTCTTCTTGTCCAAACACTTTTCTCATATTTGCCATCTGACCAACTGGTTTGTGCATTTATATTCTACATTTTCTAATTACACATGTACAGTTAGAGCAGAGATCCCTGGACTGTGGGGCGCGCTCCCCTAGGGGGCGTGGAGGAATGTCCGGGAGGCTATTGTGGGGTCCTTGCCAGCCCCTACCAGTGGGGTGGAGAGGGAGCACCCCCCACCCTATTCTCACCCCCAGCTTTTCTCTGGTTCTGCCCCCAGCTGTATCCCCAGTTCCTGCCCCTGTGCCTGCCCCTGTGCCTAGCCTCGGCAGGGCTCCACACCCGTTGGGGACCCGGCTGAAAGCCCCCATCACAGCCTGCTGGCCTCACCTCCTGGCCGAGAAGGGAGCCTCGCCCCCTGGGCCAAACCCCAGCCTCGGGTCCCTTCTCGGTCAGGGGGCGAGGCCAGCAGCTGAGCTGTACCTGGCCACCGCCGGCTTCCCGCCGCCCCCACAGCTCAGCTGAAGCTCTGCTCCCACCCACAGCCTCGACCCCCCTACACACCTGTGTGCGTTGCCCCCCCACTCCCGAGCCACAGCCCCGCATCCTGCGCACCTCGGGGGGGGGCATGGAGAAGGAAAAGGGGGAGCGCAGCCCTCAAAAGTTTGGGGAACGCTGAATTAGAGACTTCTTTCAACTACTCTGTGTAAGGCAGAGATCACCTGAATTCACATTCAGCGCTGTCTTCACCACATCATCTGAAAAAAACTAGTCTACGTGTTTTGAAGCAGAGCAGAAGCTGTAAAACTACATTCAGGGATCTGTGTAAACAGATAGGGAGATCGTAGGTGTTTTCTAGCGAGAGAGGTGTCATCTTAGCCACACGCGTTGGATGCGCATTCAGTCACTGCTTGAAGTCAGAGGTTTCCTAAAGAGTTTATTGAATTGGCTAAAATCTTCATTTCATAAAGAAATCTTCATTTCTTAAAGCAGGCAAGTAAAAGTGCTCACTTGGGGTCTAGCCCCGGAGAGGAAAGACAGCAGCATTTCTATGAATCCTAGGCACAGAGTCTGGAACTAAGAGAACTTAGATTACACTCAGACTCTGTGCTTGCGAGTGGGGAAGTATTGCCTCTTAGAGGTGCCCAGAAGGGTGGTATATGGTTGTCCCAGGTCACGGGGTGGGGGCTTGAGCCAGTTTTGTATTGTGTCCTTAGAATGGAACCCCTGGATACTGAACCCGGCCCTTGTTGCTGCCAACTCTGATGGGCAGAAGGGTTACAATTACAAACACTCTGGTGCACAGAGATGCGAGGAGGGTTCGGTTAGTTTGTTTCAATATTTTATCATCTTCTCTCGCACGCTTCCTCTCAAAGAACTTTTTTATTTTTATTTTTATTTTTTTTTTCCACCTCATACAAAATATAAATTATTTCATGACACTGCATTTTACTCTCCATTTCTGGAAACAGAACACAGCTCAGAGCTCATCTTATTTAAGCCCCATACACCCAGCCCCCTGAACAGCTTAAATCACAGCCCCCTCCAAACATACCCCTATAGTGACCCAATTCTCTCACCTCCCCCCTGGGGAGTAAAGTCAGCAGGGTGTCATTCGGAGGTATAAATAGTCTCACCCAGAGGATCCCAGCCGAGTGGAGAGTCCTGCAGTCTGTGTGTGACTTCAGCATGTGCTGAGAGGGGAGAAGACACAGCCAGGGTTCAGGTGAGCTGGGACAGTTTATATTAAAGTTAATCAAGGATCTTTCTAAATATGGGATTTTAAAATCATATAGAAATCTTTTGGCCTAATCTGTTGTTAATCACACTGGTGTAAGAGTGGAATGATTCTGCATTTACACCTGTATAGGTGAGAGCAGAGTGAGGTTGCTCATTTAGAAGAGAACTATTTAATTCCATCTTAAAAAAATATCTCTGTGAAGAAACCACTGAGTATTCAAAAAATCCGGGCTGTTCAGGTTACCCTCCTTGAACGTATAAACAGGGGAATTGTAGAGACCATCACTGGACACTGTTTCTAAGTCCAGTGTCCACACTTCAAAAAAGTTGTTGACATATTGAAAAGGGTTCAGGAAAGAGCTGCAAGAATGATTTTCAATCTGGAAAATGTGTTTTATAGCCAGAGACTGAAGAGCTTAATCTATTTAATTTATCCGAGAAAAGATTAAAAGGTGACTTTATCACAGTCTTTAAGTCCACATCTGGGAAGGGATTTCTGACTGTCAAAGGTTCTTTAATCTAGCAGACAAAGGCAGAATGAGATCCAATAGCTAGGAGCTGAGAATAGACAAATTTAGGCTAGAAACACAGTGCACATTCCTAGAGCAAGGCAAACTAGCATTTGGAACAACTTACCCAGGGATAAAAACAACAAGGAGTCTGGTGGCACCTTAAAGACTAACAGACTTATTCGGGCATATGATTTTATGGGTAAAAAATTCAGATGCATGGAGTGACATGAGGTATTTTCCGAATGAAAGCTTATGCCTGCATAAATCTGTTCGTCTTTAAGGTGTCACCGGACTCCTCATTGTTTTTGTGGATACAGACTAACACGGCTATCCCTCTGACACTTAGCGAGGGATGTGGTTGGATCACCATCACTTGAAGTCTTTAAATCAAGAGTTTCTCACACGTTATGGGAGGAGGGAGGTTTTCATATCTGAAATTGACATGCTTAGACCTCTCCATGAGCTTAAAGTTGGTATGTAAGTGTAACCCTTCTGCCCATCAGAGCTGGCAGCAACAAGGGCCGGGTTCAGTATCCAGGGGTTCAATTCTAATGACACAATACAAAACCGGCTCAAGCCCCAACCCAGTGACCTGGGACATCCATATACTACCCTTCTGGGCGCGTCTAAGAGGCAATACTTCCCCTCTCGCAAGCACAGAGTCTGAGTGTACCAAAACCCTTCTAATACCAGAGAGAAACAATGTGGCATTATATTGGGTAAACACCACAAAGAGGACTCACAAACCAAACCATGAACCAGAATCCCCCCCCCCACACACACACACAAGCCAATGGGCTGTGTCCTTCCCCTTCGGTTCTTGAATCCCACAAGACCCAAAGTCACCCAAGGTCCCAAAAGTCCAAAAGTCTCTGCAGCGTTCAAAAGTTCATTAGCAGAGTTTTACCTCCCCACCTGGAAGGAAGGGGGGGCAGGTAATGGGGCACCTTATGTGGTCAGAGGCCGACTGCCCTGCCTCTCCATGGGGTTGTGCTGCAGTCCTCACCATGAGCCGTTCCATCAGGTGCCCAGGAACTGCTCTGCTTCACCAGCCGCTCTGCTCTGTCAGCTGCTGCACACCGCCAGCCACTCCACTAGCCATCACCCAAACTGCTCCACTCTGTCTGCTGCTGCTGCTCATCACCAGCTACTTTGCTAGTGGTGACCCAAACTGTTCCACTCCATCTGCTGCTCAGCAACACAATTTCAGGCCCTGCTACAGGACTCAGCCATTTCAGCTCTTAAGTGATTTCAACTTATAGTAGGGGGGCTGTAGTGCAGCTGTCCTACATGGCCCCAAAAGACTTCAGCTTAGCAGACTGTACCTAGACTCCTAATAGAATCAAACATCTTATTTATTTATTTTTATTTAAACATCAGCTCTGACATTCCACAGTGGAGAAAGACAGGATGCAATAGGCTTTTGTGGGGACCTTCAACAACACCATCCCAAATAGATATAGAAACTTACCTAATACCTCTCTCCCCTCAGTGGCCTTTGGAACCCCTACCCCTTGGCCAGTGAGTGCTACCTAGATGATGGTGAGTCCCTCCATCATGACAAAGGCCAAGTACATGTTCCAGTCCCACATTCACATAATCAGGTTAACAACATTTTATCATTTCTGCCCCAATAATAGAGAACCTGGGGATCCCACAGCAGTTGAAGTGACCATTTGGCTTCTGTGAGCTCAGACTAGGTGCGGTGGGTGTGTCTATGCAAATACTATCTCTTTCTGCAGAGGAGTTTATGCAGATTCCAACATAGGGCCTCTTTCGCTTCCCTGGTCTGTTTGCAGCTTCAGATAAAGGCTCCAATTACTGCTTCCCCTGTGTTTTGCTGACCATACTTATCTCAGCAAAAAAGCAAAGTTGTCTCTTATTTGTTCAACGTCTCTTAGCCGATATTGTTCACTGTTTGCTAAGCTTCTTAACGTCTTGACCAAACTGTGGACTTTGGGCCTGTGTCAGGTTTTTGCATGCACAGCACAGGAATTTTGGCCATTTCGTTAACTACAAAGAATTCTTCTAGATTGGTGAGGAATTATTTCCCTTTACAAAAACCAGGTTGACTCTTCCCCATTAGATCTTGTTCATCTATATGTCTGGTAATGGTGCTCTTTACTATTGTTTCAGCCAATTTGCTTGGTTCTGAAGTTAGGCTCACTGGGCTGCAATTGCCAGGATCACCTCTGGATCCTTCTCTAAAAAGTGACATTATATTAGCTATCTGCCACTCATCTGGTACAGAGCCCGATTTAAGTGGTGGGTCACATATGACAGTTAGTAGCTCTGCAATTTGATATTTGAATTCCTTTGGAATTCCTGGATCAATCCTATCTGTTCCCGGTGACTTATTACTATTTAATGTATCAGTTTGTTCCAAAACCACCTCTATTGGTTCCTTGGACAGATCCTCAGATTTGTCATCTAAAAAGAACAGCTCAGTTGTCCTGGAAATCAGTGAGGAGTTCTCCCCCTGAATTCAATGGGAGTGGGATTAGACTCACAGGCTCTTGGGGTATGTCGGTGCAATGAGTGGCAGTCAGTCTCAGAGCTTGGATCAACAGACACAGGCTCCTGTTTCTCAGGTCACCGCACTGAGAATAGCTGTGGAGAAGTTGAGGCTTGAAGCCCCAATTCGAGATCAAAATAGCACTACTCAAGCATGTTCCCTGATGCACCATGTACATCCAGGCTGAATATCCAGAGTGGGCTGCTGAAGACACCAGGTACATCTTGCTACATGAAGCTTAACATGCCAGCTATTTCTAGACTGAAAGCGTGTGCCAGGCGGCCAGATATACTAGGTATTTAATGGCGGAATGCACACAAAATAATTTACATCTCCTAGTAGTAAGGTTCACCAGGTAGGATACTTGTAACCAAGTGAGGCTGATTACTCGTGACTTGAATGACAGTCTAAGAGCTTTAAATGATCTCACACTGAAAAATATGAGTTTGTGTGATTAGTGTTATTCCAACATGACTGATAATCTCAACAAAATGTCAGTTCACATCTTCCAGAGCTGAGATTGGACCCTGGTATGTATTTAATTGACAGGGTCTGTTCATTCCATGTGTTCTGGTTTATTGAAAGGAAAGACATCGATGTGAGACTTGCAAAAGATGCCGCAACAAGACAACCTGTCAGGGTCCAACGGCTCAGGCTCTGATCCGTCCGTGTTCTTCCTGACGGGCATCCCGGGGCTGGAATATCTGCACCTCTGGATCTCCATCCCCTTCTGCTCAATGTTCACCCTGGCCATTCTAGGGAACTGCACCCTCTTGTATGTTATCAAGACAGAGCCCTCCCTCCACAAGCCCATGTTCTATTTCCTCGCCATGCTGGCCGTCATCGACCTGATTATATCCACAACCACTGTGCCGAAAATCCTGAGCATCTTCTGGTTTAATTCCAGGGAGATCAGCTTTAACGCCTGCCTGGTGCAGATGTTTTTCCTTTACTCGTTCTTCATCATGGAGTCTGGTGTACTGCTGGCCATGGCCTTCGACAGGTATGTGGCCATCTGCAACCCCCTGAGGTACACCACCATCCTGACCAATTCAGTGATTGCAAAGATAGGGCTGGCAGTTTTGGTTCGGGCTGTTGTAATAACAGTCCCTTTTCCCTTCCTCCTCCTGAGGCTGCCCTACTGCGCGTCCCACGTAATCCCCCATTACTACTGCGAGCACGAGGCCTTGTTGAAGCTGGCCTGTGCGGACACCAGTTTCACTAATTTCTATGGGATCATCGTAACTGTCTTCGAGTTGGGGCTGGATCTGATGTTCATCTCACTATCATACGTCCAGATCCTGAGGGCTGTCATAAGCCTGGCAGCAAAGGAAGAGCAGCTCAAAGCTTTTGCCATCTGTGGCTCCCACCTTTGTGCCATCTTAGTGGTCTACACACCACCGATCCTTTCTTCAATAATTCACAGTTTCGTGCCCCAGGTCTCCCCACATGTACAGATCCTGCTGGCCTATTTGTACTTCTTCTTTCCTCCGATGATGAACCCCATCGTGTACGGGATGAAAACCAAAGAGATTCGTGACCGGGCGCGTCTCCTGTTCCAAGGGAAAAGCTTCTAGGCTGACCAGGAAGGGGCTGCTGAGTGATTAGGAAGCAGTGGATGCAGGCGAGGTTTTCTGAGTAACTTAGACATCGTGCTTGTGGGGACTTTGTGTACGCTGGGATGGGAACTCCACCTCCGACTCACAGGGAGCAATTCACCGTCCCCCACACAAGCTTAGCGCTGTTGGCCGGAAGGTGATCTTGGCCGTGACCTTGTCTTCACTCTGCCGCATGAACGTAACGCTGCTGACAAACACAACCGTGAAGGCTCCTTGCACCTTCTCTTGCCGTGCTGAACCATCTGGGCTTCATTACTGATACCCCCAGCCACAGCCACGACACACGTGCTGCAGGAATGTAAATACAGTTTTGGTGCCCAAGACATTCGAGAGTCTGTCCCCAGTTGTTTAACCGCACAGCAGTGCAATGCACCAGGTCGAGAAAGGGGACAAGAAAGGGTGCATCTGCCTGAAAGAGCCCTTCAAAACTCCCCAAATCCTCACCCCCGGGATCTCAGACACAGAGTATTCAGTGTTCACTTTCTGATACTGACAACTAATAACTGACACAGAGTATTGTCGCTCTGTGTCTGGGACAGCGGTGTGTGTGTGTGTGTGTGTGTGGCAATAAAATCCTCAGGAGAAAGTCTTGCTCTACTTTGCTATCACCCTTGTTCCTGTTACTAAGTTATGCTGCCTCAATATAGCTGCCGGAGTCCCGCCCCCACAGCTCCAGGGCTCTGGCTGCAGGGCTCCGGGGACAATTTAAAGGGTCCGGGGCGGTGCAGGCAGGAGAGTCCCGGGCTCTTTAAATAGCCCGCGATTCCCTGGGGTAGTGGCCACTGGGGCCTCGGGCACTTTAAATCGACACTGAAGACCCACCGCCACCTCCCCAGGGCTCCGGGAGCGGGGCTCGGGTGTTATTTAAAGTATCCAGGGTCCCGCTGCCTCTACCACCCTGGGCTCTTTAAATAGCCACAGGGGCCCCACCGCCGTTACCCCAGGGCTCCGGTAGCAGGGCTCCAGGGATGATTTAAAGGGCCCCTGGGCACAGCAGCAGTCAGAGCCCGGGGTCCTCCATATCACCTATCGAGTTGGTCCCCCCTCTTCCGGTAGAGGCCACGCCTCTTCCAGTAACCCCACCCACCCAGACTCCAGAGTACCAGTAAGTCCTTGAAGTTACTTTCACCCCTGACGGGATGGTACTGGATATATCTCTGTCGTAATGTCTGATATGAAAGGGAAGCTGTCAGCCTCCGAAAAGAGAGGCTGCAGTAACCAGGGGGCTGGGGAGAGCAGTAACTGCGGCTGGAACTGGGAGAGACCCGGGTTCTCCACAACCAAAGTAGGAACCGCCGCTGGCGGGGGAGGGGGGGGGAGAAGAAGTCTGGGGGTAGACAGGAAACTTGTAACCAAGTGGGGTTCACCACTCGTGACTCGTACTGAGAATTTAAGAAGTGTAAATTATTTCACACAGAAAAATCTCAGGGTTTGTGTGGTTAGTGTTATGGCAACATGACTGATAACTCCACAAAAGGTCAGTTCGCTTCTTCTAGAGCTGATGCTGCCCCAAGTATGTATTTAATTGACAGGATCTGTTCATTCCATGTGTTATGTTTTATTGAAAGGAGAGACATCGACGTGAGACTTGCAAAAGATGCAACAACAAGACAACTGGACGGGCTCAGATCCATCCGTGTTCTTCCTGATGGGCATCCCAGGGCTGGAAGCTCTGCACCTCTGGATCTCCATCCCCTTCTGCTCAATGTTCAGCCTGGCACTTGTAGGAAACTGCACCCTCTTGTATGTTATCAAGACAGAGCCCTCCCTCCACAAGCCCATGTTCTATTTCCTCACCATGCTGGCCGTCATCGACCTGGTTTTACCCACAATCACCGTGCCGAAAATCCTGAGCATCTTCTGGTTTAATTCCAGGGAGATCAGCTTCAACGCCTGCCTGGTGCAGATGTTTTTCCTTTACTTGTCCTTCGTCATGGAGTCTGGCATCCTGATGGCCATGGCCTTCGACAGGTACGTGGCCATCTGCAACCCCCTGAAGTACACCACCATCCTGACCAATTCAGTGATTGCAAAGATCGGGTTGGCGGCTTTGGCCCGGGCTCTTCTGATAACGGTCCCTCTGCCCTTCCTCCTGCGGAGACTGCCCTACTGCGGGTCCCACGTCATCCCCCATTGCTACTGCGAGCACCTGGCTGTGGTGAAGCTGGCCTGTGCCGACACCAGGTTCAGTAATATCTATGGGATCATCGTAACTGTCTTCATCATGGGGCTGGATCTAATGTTCATCTCCCTATCGTATGTCAAGATCCTGAGGGCTGTCTTAAGCCTGGCAACAAGGGAAGAGCAGCTCAAAGCTTTGGGCACCTGTGGCTCCCACCTTTGTGCCATCTTAGTGGTCTACATTCCAGTGATCCTTTCCTCGATAATTCCCTGGTCTGGACTGCAAGTCGATGCCCCGAATATAAACGTCCTCCTGACCACTTTCTATCTGCTCTTTCCTCCCATGATGAACCCCATCGTGTACGGGGTGAAAACCAAACAGATTCATGACCGGGCGCTTCTCCTGTTTGGAGGGAAAGGTTTCTAGGTTGACCAGGAGGGGGCTGCTGAGTGATCAGGAAGCAGAGGGTGCAGCGAGGTTTTCTGAGTGACTTACACAGCATGCTTGGGGGGTCTTTGTGTACGCAGGGCTGAGAACTCCACCTCTGACTCACAGGGAGTAATTCACCGTCCCCCACATGAGCTTAACACTGCTGGCCAGAGGGTGATCTTGGCTGTGACCTTGTCCTCACTCCGCCCCGTGAACGTAACGCTGCTGGCAAACATGAGCTTGAAGACTCCTTGAGCCTTCTCTTGCCGTGCTGGACCATCTGGGCTTCATTACTGATACCCCCAGCCACAGCCACGACACATGTGCGGCAGGAGTGTAAATACAGTTTTGGTGCCCAAGACATTCGAGAGTCTGTCTCCAGTTGTTTAACCGCACAGCAGTGCAATGCCCCAGGTCGAGAGAGGGTGAGAAGAAAGGGTGCATCTGCCTGAAAGAGCCCTTCAAAACTCCCCAAATCCTCACCCCCCCGGGATCTCAGACACAGAGTATTCAATGTTCCCTTTCTGATACTGACAATTAATAACTGACCCAGAGTATTGTCGCTCTGTGTGTGGTGCGGGGGGCTGGGAGGGTGGGGTGGGGAGGGGGGAGGGCAGCAATATAATCCCCAGGAGAAAGTCTTTCTCTACTTTGCTATCACCTTTGTTCCTGTTACTCAGATATGCTGCCTCTACCTGCCCAGCGCTTTAAATAGCTGCCGGAGTCCCGCCCCCACAACCCCAGGGCTCTGGCCGCAGGGCTCCGGGGGCAATTTAAAGGTTCTGGGGTGGTGGAGGCAGCAAAGCCCCAGTCCCTTCAATTATCCTGTGGAGCCCTGGGTAGTGTCATCTATATCCCCGCGTCCTTTAAATCGACACCGGAGACGCACCTCCCCAGGGGTTTGAGGTGTTATTAAAGGTTCCAGGGTCCCGCTTCCTCTACTAACCTGGGCTCTTTAAATAGCTGCAGGAGCCCTGCCATTACCTCAGGCAGCAGGGCTCCAGGCATGATTTAAAGGGCCCCAGGACATAGCGGCAGCCGTAGCCCAGGGCCCTTCAAATCGCCTCTCGAGCTGGACACGCCTCTTCCGGTAGAGGCTACGCCTCTTCCAGTAACCCCACCCACCCAGACTCCAGAGTACTGGTAAGTCCTTGAAGTTACTTTCGCCCCTGACTGGATGGTACTAGATATATATATATGTCGTAATGTCCGGTCTGAAAGGGAAGCTGTCAACCTCCGCATACAGTCTCTCCAGCCACTTGCCTCCCCCTCCGGAGGGTGCGGAGAGCAGTAGCTGTGGCTGGAGGCGGGACAGACCCGGCTCCTCCGGGACCAAAGTAGGAACCGGTGCCGGCTGGGGGGAGAGGCAGGGGGTGGTGGGCAGGATACTTGTAACAAAATGGGGTTCATTAATGGTGAGTCATAGTGAGAGTCTAAGAACTTTAAATGATTTCACACAGAAAAATATCAGGGTTTGTATGATTAGTGTGATTAAAACATGACTGGTGAACTCCACAAGAGGTCAGTTTGCTTCTTCCAGAGCTGAGACTGGCCCCTCGTATGTACTTAATTGACAGGGTCTCTTCGTTCCATGTCTTATTTTATTGATAGGAAACACATCGATGTGAGACTTGCTAAAGATGCAACAAGTAGACAATCTGTCAGGGTTCAACAACACCGGCTCTGATCCATCTGTATTCTTCGTGACGGGCATCCCGGGGCTGGAAGATCTGCACCTCTGGATCTCCATCCCCTTCTGCCCAGTGTTCGCCATGGTCCTTCTAGGAAACTGCACCCTCTTGTATGTTATCAAGACAGAGCCCTCCCTCCACAAGCCCATGTTCTATTTCCTCGCCATGCTGGCCGTCATCGACCTGGTTTTATCCACAACCACCGTGCCAAAGATCCTGAGCATCTTCTGGTTTAATTCCAGGGAGATCAGCTTCAACGCCTGCCTGGTGCAGATGTTTTTCCTTTACTCGTCCTTCGTCATGGAGTCTGGCATCCTGATGGCCATGGCCTTCGACAGGTATGTGGCCATCTGCAACCCCCTGAGGTACACCACCATCCTGACCAATTCAGTGATTGCAAAGATCGGGCTGGCGTCTTTGGCTCGGGCTGTTCTGATAACGGTCCCTCTGCCTTTCCTCTTCAGTAGGCTGCCCTACTGCGGGTCCCATGTCATCTCCCATTGCTACTGTGATCCCATGGCCATGATGAAGGTGGCCTGAGCCGACACCAGCTTCAATAACATCAATGGGATCATCATAACTGTTTTCATCCTGGGGCTGGATCTGATGTTTATCTCCCTGTCGTACATCAAGATCCTAAGGACTGCCTTAAGCCTGGTGTCCAAGGAAGAGCAGCTCAAAGCTTTGGGCACCTGTGGCTCCCACCTTTGTGCCATTTTAGTGGTCTACACACCAGTGATCCTTTCCTCAGTAATTCACTGTTTTGGGCGTCAAGTTGTCTCCCCGCATGTAAACATCCTTCTGGCCAATTTCTACGTCCTCTTTCCACCAGTGATGAACCCCATCGTGTACGGGGTGAAAACCAAACAGATTCGTGACCAGGCGCGTCTTCTGTTCCGAGGGAAAAGCATCTAGACTGACCAGGAGGGGGCTGCTGAGTGATCAGGAAGCAGAGGATGCAGGCGAGGTTTTCTGAGTATCTTAGACAGCATGCTTGTGGGGGCTTTGTGTACCCTCCGACGCACAGGGAGCAATTCACCGTCCCCTACACGAGCTAAGCGCTGCCGGCCGGAAGTTGATCTTGACTGTGACCTTGTCCTCATTCGGCCCCTTGTGTGTAATGCTTGCTGACAAAACACGAGCGTGACGTTTCTTTGCACCTTCTCTTGCTGTGCTGCACCACCTGGGCTTCATTACTGATACCCCAAATCCACAGCCACAACAAACATGCTGCAGGAACAAATGCACTTGTGGTATCCAAATATTTCAGAGTCTATCCCCAGTTTAACTGCACAGCAGCACAATGCACCAGGTCGAGAGAGGGGGAGAAGAAACAGTGAATCTGCCTGCAAGAGGCATTCAAAACTCCCCAAATCCTCACCCGCGTGCTCCCAGGAACAAAGTATTCAGTGTTTACTTTCTGATACTGACAGTAAGTAAATGAAACAGAGTATTGTCTCTGTGTGTCTGTGGGTGTCACATTACTGAAATAATCAGGGATCATATACAGGTTCAAGAGTAGCAGCCGTGGTAGTCTGTATCATTAAAGAAAGCGAGGAATACCTGTAGCACCTTAGAGACTAAAGAAATAAACTAGTTAGTCTCTAAGGTGCTACAAGTATTCCTTGCTTTCTTCAGGGTTCATATAGATCATTGATGCAACCAAGGTCCTATAGGGGCCCCAAATCTTTTGTAAACGGGGTCATGTGAGGTGTCTAAAACCAGATTATGGTTTGCTGATTACGATTATGCTATAGGTATGTGTATCATTATTGTATGTGAAGTTATGAATTTTGGTTCTATACTGTCTGTATATCAAATTTGTTCTCTGCTGCTGGGTAACATTCCACACAACTTAGTTTTGTCCCACCTAGACTGCTTGATGGCCCAGTGAGGACCATCAGCTGTACAAGAGACCTTGTAAGAGGGGGGTACCCCCAGCCCTTATGCTCTTGAGTACAAAGGCTGGGCCTCTTCTATGCCAGACCAACAAGTCCTCCACCCCTGGACACCCCCACCTTGCCAGTTGGGGTTCTTGGGGTCACCAATCGCTGCCACCAATCGGGTATACTTCCAAAACCTTGGAGGGGCCCCCGATCTTTCCCTAACCCTGACTTTATACCCCCTCCCTGGGTTTTAAAGTCAGAAACCGGAAAACTGCTTCTCTTCACCCTGACCAGCTGAAGGCAGACTTCCCTTAACCCTGTCTCTCTGTACCTGAGAGCCAGACCCTAACCTTGTACCCCTTTCTGGGTTTCCAAGTTAGATACCTGGAAGCTGCTTTCTGTCCTTCACCCTCCCCGGCTGAAGGCTGACTTCCCTTAACCCTGACTCTGTCTTCCTCCCTGGAAGACAAGTCAGATACCAGGGGCTATGCACTTCCCCCTACCTCCTCTCTTCCCTGTGAAGAGAGAAAAACCTACTGCTTCCTCCCTCCCCGTCTAACCTGACAGTAAGGACTCCAGCTAGGCCCCTAGCTGCCCTGGTTCCTATTCCCTTCCCTTCCCCCTTCCCAGACTGGAAGCAGAGAAAAACCCTAAGGGAAATAAACCAGACGGTTTTATAACTAGAAAATTTAATAAAGAAAAAGGTTACAACAGAAATACAGACACTTTACATTTGGGGTTTCCCACTTTGGTCTGAAAAGGAAACAACACCCCAAAAGGCACGGCTTATTAGAAGAATCAAATCGTAATACTCACATTAGCTAAGTAGAAGTATCAGAAAAAGGTAGAGCCATCTTTATAGCCAAAGATGGTCTAGAACCCTTGCCAGCTACCTTGGCAAGCTTCCTGCCTCATGTGCAGCCAAGATGGATCTCTCCTGGCCCTGGCCTCCTCCCTGGAGACCAGCCAAGATGGAGCTCTCTGGCCTTGGCCTCCTCCCTGGAAGCCAGCCAAGATGGAACTGACTGTTTTGCTCCTCCCTTCTTCATGGGCTCGAGGCTCCTCCCTCCCCCATGGCAGGGAAACTCCTATGTTACCTGTCTCAGATAACAAGCTCCACCCAGGCAAGGCACACTGTGTTAGATAACATAGTCCCACCCAGGAAAGGCACCCTTCACACTTATAACAGACCTATTGAGAGCTTGGAAAGCTCCAGTCCACATGAGAAGTCTACCAGAGGACATGCAAGGTAACCTGTGAGTAATCGCTGCCACCTGCAAAGCCTAAGTCATGCATAGTCATATGATTTGCCCATGTGACTTCAGAACTCCACGGGGTTGGACTTTTCACAATAGGAACAAAGTGGTTCTTGAACCTGGGATTGATTATAAAGAGCTACTGCAGCTCCTGCATCTTGTCTTCAGTCATCATTCTTACTCTGGAGGAACCTTTGCTCACACAGAAGCTTTCAACAAAAGACTGAAGCACTCGTCCCTGCTGTGGATGTTTATACTCCAGAGACTTGATTTGAACCTGCAGTTTATTCTACCACTGATGCAAGCCAAGGACTTTGCCATTACTGCATGTAATTGATTTCTTTTAACCATTTCCAACTCTTCCCTATAATTTTTTCCTTTTATAAATAAACCTTTAGGTTTTAGATTCTAAAGGATTGCCAACAGCGTGATTTGTGGGTAAGATCTGATTTGTATATTGACCTGGGTCTAGGGCCTGATTCTTTGGAATTGGGGAGAACTGTTTTCCTTTATTGGGGTATTGGTTTTCATAACCATTTGTCCCCAGAACGAGTGGCTGCTGGTGGTGACTGGAGTGTCTAAGGGAATTGCTTGTGTGATGTGTGGATAGCCAGTAGGGCAAAGCCAAAGTCTTTTCTTGTTGGCTGGTTTGGTTTGCCTTAGAGGTGGAGAAACCCCAGCTTTGGGCTGTAACTGAAGCAATTTGAAGCAATTTGTCCTGACTTGGCACTCTCAGTTGGGTCCCACCAGGAACAGCCCTGTCATCAGACAGCGATAAGGAGACCTATGCCAGGCACTGGCCCCAGCCCCCCTGCCAGTGGGGTGGTGTCTGGTGATGGCCCCTGACCAGGGTCAGAGGAGAACAGTGTCTCCGGTGGGTGGCAGAGGGCAAAGTGGAGCTGCTGGGTGGTGGGCGTGGAGAAGGGGCCGGCTCCAGAGGAGGTGGTTCCCAGGCGGCTGGAGGGTTCATGGCTATTTCTGCTCTGAGCGGCCGCACCCCATGATCTGTGGCTGCTGGGCCCCCTGGAGTATTGGCCCTGTTTCCCCCCAGGGCCTGGGGCTGGGTGGTGTCACTTTGTTTCCACCTGGCCAATGGCATGATGTAGATCAACCTAGGTAACAGGCCGGCTAAGCACAAGTGCGTCCCTCTGCCCCGCACTGGGGGTCCCCGAGCCCTACCCTCGTTCCCAGGTGGGGGCTGGCTGTGAGGTGCACCAGGTTACAGCGTGGTGCCTGTGGAAGGCTTCCAGGTGATGACAGGGTCATTGCCAGGTGTCCGTTTTTTTACGAGAGTGTCCGGTCAAAAAGGGAAACTCTCAGCATCCGGATACGGGGAGGAATTGGTGGGAAGGGGGAGTGGACTCAGAAGAAGTGATGGGGAGGGGGCGGGTCAGGTTCTTTGGTTCTCAGGGATTAGAAAGTTGGGAACCCCTGGGGATGAGCTCAAGGGGCACAGAGGGCCCAATAGCCCAACGGATCATGGGGTACGGCTGCTCAGAGCAGGAACAACCACGTCCCAGTTATACATGGTGGTGCCGGGTGCCTTGGGGCTGGGAGGGGCCTGCCCAGGGTGGGGGATGTGACTTGAGCTGTTCAGGGGGGCGTCTGAAACTTTAAATGGTGCTCCCCACCAATAGCAACCTATGCAGTTTTGGTGCAGCGCCCCCCAGGTTTCCAAACTCCGCCCATCCCTCCTTTACACTATGGGGTAAGGGTCTCAGGCAGGGGTGGGGAGCCACGGCAGAGCTATGGTGTGGAGTGCCGAGGGACCATTTCTCTTTATGCTACCCCACAGGGTGCCAGAAATCAGCCGTTTTCCAGGGAAAATGGGCCATAGGATCTCTGCAGTGATATCGATGGGGGGTGATTCAGACTGTCTGGAACTGTTGATAAACTGTATCATTTGATCACACTTTGGTTCATTATTCTGTTATGAAATGTAATCAGGAGCCCAATGTCAGTCAAATTTATTAATATGGCCCAGGAAAAAGATTTTATGCTATACAGTCTCCATAGAGCCTTTCCGTGCAGCGATGCTGCATTCACCTTACACAGACCGGGAGCTCCCCCACGTACAAATTTAATCTGCCACTATTTATATGATTCCACAAGTGACACACTTCTTTGCACGTCACTAAAATCCAACCCATCATTTTGTTCCAGTTCCCTACCTTGTTGTTCTGCTCCTTACTTAGCTGTTTTAGCATTCCAGGTACTGATCTGCGAAGGTCCTTCCTTGGCTTGTATTGAGACATAGAAACAAATATATCTTGGTTTTGAGAAGTTTTCTATCTCCTTGTGCCAAATGATTTGATTCTGTAGAGGGACTGAACAGACCATGTAATCATAGAATCATACTACTGGAAGGGACCTCGAGAGGTCATCTAGTCCAGTCCCGGTCTTTCATGGCAGGACTAATTATTATAGACCATTCCTGATAGGTGTTTGTCTAACCTGCACTTTTGGTATGTAAATCCCCTGGGGCACATGTTGGTTGGGGGGGATTTGCACACTTTTGGGAGGCCCACGTGCAATATGGCCTACACATGCATGCACTCTGCTGAGGGCTTGGCCCGCACTTTTCATGTCGATGTCGACAGCCACCCAGCAGGAAAGAAATGGGTTAATCTACATTCACCTCTTGTGTCACGTTACTGAAATAATCTGAGATCATATAGATCGTTGTTGTAACCAAGATCCTGTAGTGGCAACAAATCTTGGGTAATGGGGGTCATATAAGGTGTCTAAGACCGGGTTATGGTTTGCTGATTATGATTGTGCTATCGGTATGTGTGTATCATTTTTGTATGTGAAGTTATGAATTTTGGTTCTACTGTCTGTATCTCAAATTTATGTTATGCTGCTGGGTAACATTCCAAACAACTTGGTTTTAGTTCTCTGTAGCCTGCTTGTTGGCCTATTAAGATCTATCAGCTACACAACTGACCCATTAAGGGAAGGCAGACACATCCTGTGTCTTAGCAAGGGGGCAGGGACTTGCCCATGTGACTCCAAACTCCATTTTGCTGTAAGTTTCCACAGCAAAGGACAAAGAGAATTCCTACACCCAGAAAAACGATAAAAGGCTGATGTCTGATCTCCATCTGGTCTTCAGTTGTCTTCAGTTTTCATTCTTGCTTCATATCACTGGAAGAATTTTGCTACAAACAGAATCTTTCAACAAAGGACTGAAGGACCCATCCCAGCTGTGGATGTTTGCATTCCAGAGACATTGATTTGAACCTGCAGTTTATTCTGCTACTGACGCAAGAATGAACCAAGAACTTTGCCATTACTGCATGTAATTGATTTCTTTTAACCATTTCCAACTCTCAACTATAACTTTTTACTTTTATAAATAAACCTTTAGATTTTAGATTCTAAAGGATTGGCAACCACGAGATTTGTGGGGAAGATCTGATTTGTATATTGACCTGGGTCTGGGGCCTGATTCTTTGGAATTGGGGAGAACCATTTTCTTTTTATTGGGGTATTGGTTTTCATAACCATTTGTCCCCAGAATGAGTGGCTGCTGGTGGTGATACTGGGGAACTTGTGTCTAAGGGAATTGCTTGTGAGACTTGTGGCTAGCCAGTGGGGTGAAACCAAAATCTTTTCTCTTTGGCTGGTTTGATTTGCCTTAGAGGTGGAGAAACCCCAGCTTAGGGCTGTAGCTGCCCTGTTTGAAGCAATTCGTCCTGACTTGGTACTCTCAGTTGGGTCCCACCAGAAAGGCTCCATCACAACTTGTTGTGCTTCCCTCCCTTGCCAACATCCTTTCCTCTGAAGTCCACTGCGCCTTGAGCTCATTGCCTGAGGGTGGCAACTTTCTAATGCCTGAAATCCGAATACCCCAGCCTGATTCCCCACCCCCAGCCCAACCGCTTCCTATGATGCCCTGCCCCCTGCCCACTCATACCCTCCCGTCACTCACTCTCCATCCCTCAGGACTCTCCTGCTCCCTGCAGAGCCGGGCTGGGAGGTGCTGACATGGAGTCTACATAATCGGGACATGGCAGGGTCATTCCCTGGACCGAGGGGATATGGGGTGGAGGAAATTGGGGCCCAGCTGGGGTGGTAATGGGGCACAGTGAGCAGCAGGGAAGGGGTCAGACAGGTTACTCCCCCTCCTCCCATCCCCGTCCCCCTCCACAGCCGGGTCCTACATTGGGCTGGGAGCAGCCCGTTCTCTCCACGCGCCACCCGCAGCTCCTGCTCTTCCCAACCCATGATGGTGGAGGTGGGTTACTGCAGCGGCGCTGTCCGGATGCTGACAGCTTCCCTTTCCGACCGTAAATTATGACAGAGATATAGCTAGGTTTATCCAGCGAATATTAGATACAGGAACAAAGGTGATAGCAAAGTAGAGGAAGACTTTTCCCCGAATATTTAATTCACACACACACACACACACACACACAGACAATACTTTGTTTCATTTACTTATTGTCAGTATCAGAAAGTGAACATTGAATACTTTGTCCCTGAGATCCCTGGGGTGAGGATTTGGGGAGCTTTGAAGTGCTCTTTCAGGCACATGCACCCTTTCTTCTCCCCCTCTTCCGAACTGGTGCACTGTGCTGCTGTGCAGTCGGGTTGCACAACTGGGGATAGACTCTGAAATGTTTGGACACCACAACTGCATTTGTTCCTTCAGCACGTGTGTCGTGGTTGTGCCTGGGGGTATCAGTAATAAAGCCCAGATGGTCCAGCACAGCAAGAGAAAGTTCAAGAAGGCTTCACACTCATCTTTGTCAGCAGCATTAGATACATGGGGCCAAGTGAGGCCAAGGTCACAGTCAAGATCACCTTCTGGCCAGCAGCTATAAGCTCGTGTGAGGGATGGTGAATTGCTCCCGGTGAGTCGGAGGTGGAGTTCCCATCCCAGCGTACACAAAGCCCCCGCAAGCATACTGTGTAAGATACTCAGAAAACCTCGCCTGCACCCACTGCTTCCTGATCACTCAGCAGCCCCCTCCTGGTTGGCCTAGAAGCTTTTCCCTTGGAACAGGAGACGCGCCCGGATGCAAATCTGTTTGGTTTTCATCCCGTACACGATGGGGTTCATCATGGCAGGAAAGAGGAAGTAGAAATAGGCCACCAGGATCTGTACATGCGGGGAGACATGGCGCCCGAACCTGTGAATTATTGAGGAAAGGATCACTGGTGTGTAGACCACTAAAATGGCGCAAAGGTGGGAGCCACAGGTGCCCAAAGCTTTGAGCTGCTCTTCCTTTGTTGCCAGGCTTAAGACAGCCCTCAGGATCTTGACATACGATAGGCAGATGAATATCAGATCCAGGCCCATGGTGAAGAGATGTACAGAGATCGCATAGTCATTATTGAAGCTGGTGTCACCACAGGCCAGCTTCACCACGGCCATGTACTTGCAGTAGCAGTGGGTGATGACATGGGACCCGCAGTAGGGCAGCCTCTGCAGGAGGACGAGCAGAGGAACAGTTATCAGAAGAGCCCGGACCAAAGCCGCCAACCCGATCTTTGCAATCACTGAATTGGTCAGGATGGTGGTGTACCTCAGGGGGTTGCAGATGGCCACGTACCTGTCAAAGGCCATGGCCAACAGCACACCAGACTCCATGAGAAAGGACGAGTAAAGGAAAAACATCTGCACCAGGCAGGCGTTAAAGCTGATCTCCCTGGAATTAAACCAGAAGATGCTCAGGATTTTCGGCACACTGATTGTGGGTAAAACCAGGTCGATGACGGCCAGCATGGCGAGGAAATAGAACATGGGCTTGTGGAGGGAGGGCTCTGTCTTGATAACATATAAGAGGGTGCAGTTTCCTATTAGGGCCATGGTGAACAGTGAGCAGAGGGAGATGGAGATCCAGATGTGCAGATCATCCAGCCCCGGGATGCCCGTCAGGAAGAACACGGATGGATCAGAGCCTGAGCCGTTGGATCCTGATGGGTAGTCTTGTTGTGGCATCTTTTGCAAGTCTCACATCAATGTCTCTCCTTAGAATAAAACATAAAACATGGAATGAACAGACCCTGTGAATTAAATACTTACTTGGGGACAATCTCAGCTCTGGAAGAAGGGGATTGAAACAATAGTAAAGAGCAGAATTACCTGACATATAGATGAACAAGATCTGATGGGGAGGATTCAACCTGGTTTTTGTAAAGGGAAATTATTCCTCACCAGTCTAGTAGAATTCTTTGTAGTCAACAGAAGGGCCAAAATTCCTGTGCTGCATGTGGAAAAGCCTGAGGCAGGCCCAAAGTCCAGAGTTTTGTCAAGAGGTTAAGAAGCCTTACAAATAGAGAACAATATTGGCTAAGAGAGGCAGAAGAAATAAGAGACAATCTTACTAAGATAAATATGGTCAGCAAAACCCCAGGGGGGAGCAGTAATTGGGCCTTTATCTGAAACTGCAATCAGATCAAAGAAGTGAGAAAGGCCCTATGTCGTAGACTGCTCTGCAAAAAGAGATAGGCATGTTTTCCTTGCACACCCACTTTAAGCTCATGGAGAGGTCCAAGCATTAGCGTATCAGTGAGAAAGGCATCAAGTCTTGATTTAAACACTTCAAGTGATGACGGATCCAACCACATCCTTAGCTAAGTGTCAGAGGGACAGCCATGTTAGTCTGTATCCACAAATAGAAAGGGGAATCCGGTGTCACCTTAAAGACTAACAGATTTATTTGGGCATAAGCTTTCACTGGTGAAAAACCCCATGTCCCTCCATGCATCTGAAGCAGTGGATTTTTTACCATCGAAAACTTATGCCCGAATAAATCTGTTAGTCTTTAAGGTGCCACCAGACTCCTTGTTGTTTTTATCCCTGGCTACGTTTTTCCAAATGCTAGTTCGCCTTGCTCTAGGAATGCACATTTCGTTACTAGCCTAAATTTGTCTCTTCTCGGCTCCCAGCCATTGGATCTCATTCTGCCTTTGTCTGCTAAAGAAGAAAGAACCTTCTGCAGTCAGAAATCTCTTCCCATCAATGGACTTAAAAACTGTGATCAAGTCACCTCTTAACCTTCTCTCGGATAAATTAAATAGATTGATCTCTTCAGTCTCTGGCTAGAAGCCACGTTCTTCAGATCGAAAATCATTCTTGTAGCTCTTTTCTGATCCCTTTTCAAGTTGTCAAGAACCTTTTCGAAGTGTGGACACCGGACCTAGAAACAGTGTCCAGTGATGATCTCTCCAAGCTGCACACCTGTCTATTTCCACTTGCTATTCACTCGCTTTTACATTCAAGGAGGTTACCCCAAATAGCCCGAATTTTTGGAATACTCAGGGTTTCTTCATTTTTGTTGTTTGTTTTTTCATGGAATTAAATAGTTCTCTTCTAAATGACCAACCTCACTCTGCTCTCACTTATATGGGTGTAAATCCAGAATCATTCCAGACTTACACCAGTGTGACTGTCAGCTGATTTGGCCCAGAGCTTTCAATTTGATTTAAAAATCTCCTAGTTTGAAAAATCCTTGATTAGCTTTAATATAAACTGCCCCAGCTCACCTGAACCCTGGCTGTGTCTTCTTCCCTCTCAGCACATGCTGAAATGAGACCGCAGGACTCTCCACTGGGCCAGAATCAAGTGGGTGAGATTGTTTATACTTCCTAATGACACCCTGCTGACTTTACTCCCCAGGTGGGAATTGAGAGACTTGGTGGGGGCTGTGATTCGAGCTGTTCAGGGGGGCCGGGTGTATGGGACTAAAATAAGATGAGCTCTGAGCTGTGTTCTGTTTCCAGAAATGGGGAGTAAAATGCAGTGTCATGAAATAATTTGTATTTTGTATGAGAGGGAAAAACCAACAAAAATAAAAATAAAAGTTCTTGAGAGGAAGCGTGCGAGAGAAGATGATAAAATATTGAAACAAACTAACCGAACCCTCCTCGCATCTCTGTGCACCAGAGTGTTTGTAATCTAAGTTCTCTTAGTTCCAGACTCTCTGCCTAGGATTCGTAGAAATGCTGCTGTCTTTCCTCTCCGGGGCTAGACCCCACGTGAGCACTTTTACTTGCCTGCTTTATGAAATGAAGATTTAAGCCAGTTCAATAAACTCTTTAGGAAACCTCTGACTTCAAGCAGTGACTGAATGCGCATCTAACGCATGGGGCTAAGAGGACACCTCTCTCGCTATAAAACATCAACGATCTCCCCGTTTGTTTACACAGATCCCAGAATCTGCTCTGCTTCTAAACAGGTAGACTAGTTTTTTTCAGATGATGTGGTAAAGACAGTTCTACATGTGAATTCAGGTGATCTCTGCCTAACACAGAGTATTTGAAAGAAGTCTCTAATTCAGTCTTCCCCAAACTTTTGAGGGTTGCGCTCCCCCTTATCTCTGTCCAGGCCCCTTCCCCCCCGAAGGTGCGCAGGGAGCGGGGCTGTGGCTTGGGAGTGGGGGGACAATGCAAACAGGTGTGTAGGGGGGTTGAGGCTGCGGGTGGGAGCAGAGCTGCAGCTGAGCTGTGGGAGGGAGGGAGGGGGGGGGCGGGAAGCTGGTGCTGGCCAGGTACAACTCAGCTGCTGGCCTCACCCCCTGGCTGGGAATGGAGCCACAGGCGAGGCTGGGGTTTGGCCCAGGGCCGGGAGCAGAGCAGCTACCAGGCTGTGGTGGGGACTGGCAGCCGGGCCCCCAATGGGTGCCGAGCCCTGCTGAGGCTAGGGAGGGGGCCAGGTGCAGGTCGAGGAGCTAGGGGCACAGCTGGGGCCGGGACCGTAGAAGAGCTGGGCGTGAGAGGAGGCTGGCTGGTGCTTCCTCCCCACCCCACCTGCAGGAGCTGGCGTGGACCCCACCATGGCCTCCCGGGGGGATTTGCACATTTTTTTGTGGCCCAAGTGCAATATGGGCTACACGTGCAGGCACTCTGCTGAGGGCTTGGCCCAGCCGGTTCATGTGGATGTCCATATGAACAGCTCCACAGCAGAAGAGAAATGGGTTAATCGACATTCAGCCCTTGTTGTGTATCCCTCCCTCGCCAACACCCTGCACCTATGCAGCCTTGAGCCCATCGCCTGGGGCTGGCAACATTATAATCCCTGAAATCCCATATCCCCTCCCGAGGCCCCGCCCCCTGACCCACCTCTTCCTCTGATGCCCCGCCCCCTGCCCCCCACCACTCACTCCCCATCCCTCAGGACTCTCCTGCTGCCTGCAGAGCCGGGCTGGGAGGAGCTGACACGGAGTCTACCCAATGGGGGCAGAGCGGGACACAGCATGGTCACTCCCCGGAGCGAGGGGCTATAGGGTTGGGGAAACTGGGGCACAACTGGGGCGGTAATCGGGGCACAGTGAGTGGGAGGGAGTGGGTCAGACAGGTTACTCCCCGTCCCCACACCGCCGTCCCCCTCCCCAGCTGGTTCCTAGGTGGAGCCGGAAGCAGCCCGCTCCCTCCAGCCTCCAGCTGCAGCTGTTGCTCGTCCCTCCCCCGGTGGTGGAGGTGTGTTACTGCAGCGGCGCTGTCCGGATGCTGACAGCTTCCCTTTCCGACCGTAAATTATAACAGAGATATAGCTAGGTTTATCCAGCGTATATTAGATACAGGAACAAAGGTGATAGCAAAGTAGAGGAAGACTTTTAGCCAAGTATTTTATTCACACACACACACACATACACACACACACACACACAGACAGACAATACTCTCTTTCATTTATTGTCAGTATCAGAACTGAACATTGAATACTTTGTGCCTGAGATCACTCGGGTGAGGATTTGGGGAGTTTTGAATGGCTCTTTGAGGCAGACACCCCTTTCCTTGCCCCCCTTTCTCGACCTGGTGCACTGTGCTGCCGTGTGGTTGGGTTAAACAACTGGGGATAGAAGCTGAAATGTTTGGATACCACAAGTGCATTTGTTCCTGCAACATGTGTGTCATGGATGTGGATGTGGGTATCAGTAATGAAGCCCAGTTGGTCCAGCACAGCAAGAGAAGGTGCAAGGAGCCTTCACACTAATCTTTCTCAGCAGCATTTGACACAAGAGTCCAAGTGAGGACAAGGTCATGGCCAAGATCACCTTCTGTCCAGCAGCACTTAGCTTGTGTAGGGACTTGTGTTGCTCCCTGTGAGTCGGAGGTGGAGTTCCCATTCCAGTGTACACAAAACCCTCACAAGCATGCTGTGTAAGTGTCACGTTACTGGAATTATTTGGGATCCTATAGATCATTGGTGCAACCAAGATCCTATAGTGGCACCAAATCTTATGTAAAGGGGAGTCATAATGGGTGTCTATGACCAGGTTATGGATTGCTGATTATGAATATGCCATTGATATGTGTGTATCAATTTTATAGTTGAAGTTATGAATATTGGCTCTGGACTGTCTGTCTTTCCAAATATTGTGCTCTGCTGGGGGGGACATTCCAGAATACTGGGCGTCAGCTTTGCTTGAGCTGCCTGATGGCCCATTAAGGACGATCAGCGACACAATGGACTCTGAGAGCTTGGAATGCTCCAATCCACATGACAAGTCTACCAGAGAAGTTGCAAGGCAGCCTGTGCATAATGGCTGCCACCTGCAAATAAGGAGTCATACGTGGTCATGTGATCTGCCCATGTGACTGCAGAACTCCATGGGGCTGGACTTTTCACAGCAGGAACAAAGAAGTTCTTGCACCTGGAAAAAACTATAAATGAAGCTGCTACAGCCCCTCCGTCTTTGTCTTCAATCTCCAGCCTTCAGCCTAGCACCTACCTCAGGATTGGATTTTGCTACATGTGGAAGCTCTGGGCAACGGATTGATGACCCATCCCTGGAGGGGATGCATTCCAGAGACTTTGATTTGAACCTGCAGTTTATTTTACCACTGAAAGCCTGAACCAAGAGAAATACCATTACTGCATGTAATTGATTTGTTTTAACCATTCCTAACCCTTACCTATACCTTTTTCCTTGTATAATAAACCTTTAGATTTTAGATTCTAAAGGATTGGAATCAGTATGATTTGTGGGTAAGATCTGATTTGTATATTGACCTGGGTCTGGGGCCTGATTCATTGGAATTGGGGAGAACTGTTTTCTTTATTTGGGGTATTGGTTTTCATAACCATTGGTCCCCGGGACAGGTGGCTCATGGTGGTGATGCTGGGAAGATGGAGTGTCTAAGGGAATTGCTTTTGTGACTTGTGGTTAGCTAGTGAGGTGAAACCAAAGTCTTTTCTGGTTTGGTTCGCATTAGAGTGGAAAAAAACCCCAGCTTTGGGCTTTGGTTGCCCTTTGGAAGCAATTTGTCCTGACTTGGCACTCACAGTTGGATCCCACCAGGAACAGCACTGTCACAGTAAGTCACTCAGAAAACCTCGCCTGCATCCTCTACTTCCTGATCACTCAGCAGCCCCCTCCTGGTCAGTCTAGAAGTGTTTCCCTTGAAACAGGAGACGCGCCCGGTCACGAATCTCTTTGGTTTTCATGCAGTACACGATGGGGTTCATCATGGGATGAAAGAAGAAGTAGAAATAGGTCAGCAGGATGTGTACATGCGGGGAGACATGGTGCATGAACATGTAAATTATTAAGGAGAGAACCACTGGTGTGTAGACCACTAAGATGGCGCAAAGGTGGGAGCCACAAGTGCCCAAAGCCTTGAGCTGCTCTTTCTTAGATGCCAGACTTAAGACAGTCCTCAGGATCTTGACATACGATAGGCAGATGAACATCAGATCGAGCGCCATGATGAAGAGAGTTACAGTTATCGCGCAGACTTTACTGAACCTGGTGTCAGCACAGGCCAGATTCACCAAGGCCATGTACTCACAGTAGCAATGGGGGATGACGTGGGACCCGCAGTAGGGCAGTCTCCGGAGGAGGAAGGGCAGAGGGACCATTAGTAGAAGAGCCCGGGCCAAAGCCACCAGCCCGATCTTTGCAATCACTGAATTGGTCAGGATGGTGGTGTACCTCAGGGGGTTGCAGATGGCCACATACCTGTCAAAGGCCATGGCCAGCAGCACACCAGACTCCATGGTGAAGAACGAGTAAAGGAAAAACATCTGCACCAGGCAGGTGTTAAAGCTGATCTCCCTGGAATTAAACCAGAAGATGCTCAGGATTTTCGGCACAGTGGTTGTGGGTAAAACCAGGTCGATGACGGCCAGCATGGCGAGGAAATAGAACATGGGCTTGTGGAGGGAGGGATCTGTCTTGATAACATACAAGAGGGTGCAGTTTCCTAGAAGGGCCATGCTGAATACTGAGCAGAGGGGGATGGAGATGCAGAGGTGCAGATCTTCCAGCCCCGGGATGTCCATCAGGAAGAACATGGATGGATCAGAGCCCGTGCCATTGGAACCTGACAGGTTGCCTTGTTGTTGCATTTTTTCAAGTCTCACATTGATGTCTTTCCTTTCAATAAAACATAAAACATCGAATGAACAGACGCTGTCAATTAAGTACATACGAGGGGCCAATCTCAGCTATGGAAGAAGCAGACTTACTTTTTGTTGAATTCATCAGACATATTGCAATAACACTATTCATACAAACCCTAAGAATCATGTAACCCATACCTCGTATTTCTGGTTGCAGGGCACACGCTATTAGTTTAAAATACCTGGCATGTTAAGCTGAATGTAGCAAGATGTTCCTGGTACATTGAGCAACACACTCTGGATAGTCAGTCTTTGATGTATGTAGTACATCGGGGAACATGCCTGAGTAATGCTGTTTTGATCTCAGGGATGACCAAGGGTTCATCTACACAGGAATTGTGAACACTTGGCAGCAAGGCTCAGAGCTCGGATCCACAGACTCAGGTGACCTCGCTAGCATAAGTTGTGCAGAGACTGTAGCTTGAGATGGGGCTTTGAGCCTCAACAAATATTCGTAGCACAGTGTCCCGAGAAACATGAGCCTGCATCTGTTGACCCGAGCTGGGAGACTGACTGCCGCTCGCTGCGCAGACATACCCCAAGAGCCTGTGAGTGTGATCCCGCTCCCATTGAAGTCAGGGAGAGAACTCCTCACTGATTTCCGGGACAATTGAGCTGTTCTTTTCAGGTGACAAATCTGAGGATCTGTCCTAGGTATGAATGGAGGTGGTTTTGGAACAAACTGATACATTAAATAGTAATAAGTCACCAGGATCAGATGAGATTCACCCAAGAGTTCGGAAGGAACTCAAATCTCAAAATGCAGAACTTCTAACTATGGTATATGACCCATCACTTAAACCAGCCCCTGTAACAGATGCCTGGCAGATAGCAAATGTGATGCCAATTTTTAGAGACGTTTCCAGAGGTGATCCTGGCAATTGCAGCCCAGTGAGCCTAACTTCAGAACCAGGCAAACTGGCTGAAAAGATAGTAAAGAGCGGAATTACCAGACATATAGATGAACAAGATCTGATGGGGAAGAGTCAACCTGGTTTTGTAAAGGAAAATAATTCCTCGGCAATCTAGTAGAATTCTTTGAAGTCAACTAAAGGGCCAAAATTAATGTGCTGTGTATGCAAAAACCTGAGTCCAGAGTTTGGTCAAGAGGTTAAGAAGCCTAGCAAACAATGAACAATATTGACTAAGAGGAGAAGTAACAAGAGACAATCTTACTTTTTTACTAAGATAAGCATGGTCAGCAAAACCCCAGGGGAAAGGAGTAATTGGGCCTTTATCTGAAGCTGCAAACAGACCAAAGAAGTGAGAGAGGCCCTATGTAGGAATCTGTGTCGACTCCTCTGCAAAAAGAAATATCCATGCTCTCCTGCCACACCAACTTTAAGCTCATGGAGAGGTCTAAGCAGTAGTGTATCAGTGAAAAAGGCATCAAGTCTTGATTTAAAGACTTCAAGTGACAACGATCGAACCACATCCCTCGCTAAGTGTCAGAGGGACAGCCATGTTAGTCTTTATCCACAAATACAATGGGGGTCCGGTGTCACCTTAAAGAGTAAAACAGATTTATTTGGGCATAAGCATTCACTGGTGAAAAACCCCATGTCCCCCCATACTTCTGAATCAGTGGATTTTTTACCCTCAAAATCTTATGTTTTCTTATGCCATGGTTCGATCGTTGTCACTTGAAGTCTTTAAATCAAGACTCCCCATTGTTTTTATCCCTGGCTATGTTTTTCCAAATGCTAGTTTGCCTTGCTCTAGGAATGTGCACCTTGTTCCTAGCCTAAATTTGTCCAGTCTCAGCTCCCAGCCATTGGATCTCATTCTGCCTTTGTCTGCTAAAGAAGAAAGAACCTTCTGCAGTCAGAAATCCCTTTCCAGTTGTGGACTTACAGTCTGTGATCAAATCACCTCTTAACCTTCTCTCGTATAAATTAAATAGATTGAACTCTTCAGTCTCTGGCTAGAAGCCACGTTCTTCAGATCGAAAATCATTCTTGTAGCTCTTTTCTGAACCCTTTTCTATCTGTCAACAACCTTTCTGAAGTGTGGACACTGGACCTAGAAACAGTGTCCAGTGATGGTCTCTCCACGCCGCACACCCCTCAATTTCCACTTGCTATTCACTCGCTTTTACTTTCAAGGAGTTTACCCTGAACAGCCCTGATTTTATGAATACTCGGGATTTCTTCACATGGTTTTTTTTGTTTTTTGTTGGAATTAAATAGTTCTCTTCTAAATGACCCACCTCACTCTGCTCTCACTTATATGGGTGTAAATCCAGAATCATTCCAGACTTACACCAGTGTGACTGTCAGCTGATTTGGCCCAGAGCTTTCAATTTGATTTAAAAATCTCCTAGTTTGAAAAATCCTTGATTAGCTTTAATATAAACTGCCCCAGCTCACCTGAGCCCTAGCTGTGTCTTCTTCCCTCTCAGCACAGGTTGAAGTCAAACAAGGCCAGCAGGACTCTCCACTCGGCTGGGATCCTCTGGGTGAGAGTATTTATACCTCCGAATGACACCCTGCTGACTTTACTCCCCAGGTGGGATTTGAGAGACTTCGTTCACTGTAGAGGTAAGTTGGGGGGTGTAGTGGGGCTTTGATTTGTGCTGTTCAGGGGGGCTGGGTGTATGGGGCTAAAATGAGCTCTGAGCTGTGTTCTAGTTCCAAAAATAAAGATTAAAATGCGGTGTCATGAAATAATTTGTATTTATATTAGAGGGAATAACTGAAAAATAAGTCTCCAAGAGGAAGCGGGCTAGAGAAGATGATAAAATATTGAAACAAACTAACCGAACCCTCCTCGCATCTCTGTGCATCAGAGCATTTTAAATCTAAGTTCTCTTGCTTCCGGGGTCTCTGCCTAGGATTCATAGATATGCTGCTGTCTTTCCTCTCCAGGGCTAGACCCCACGTGGGCACTTTTACTTGCCTGCTTTCTGAAATGAAGATTTTAGCCAATTCAAAAAACTCTTTAGGAAACCTCTGACTTTAAGCAGTGACTGAATGCGCATCTAACGCATGTGGTTAAGATGACACCTCTCTTGCTATAAAATGCCTACGATCTCCCTGTCTGTTGACACAGATCCCTGAATGTAGTTTTACAGCTTCTACTCTGCTTCTAAACCTGTATACTAGTTTTCTTCATATTACGTGGGAAAGACAGCTCTACATGTCAATTCAGGTGATTTCTGCCTTACATATTTGCAAGAAGTACTCCCACGCCCTATCCAATGTCACTGTTCCCCATCCCCTGACCGCCCCCTGAGATCCAAGCCCCCCCGGCTGGCCCTGGCTCCAGCCCCCTTACCACGCCGCCACTCAGAACAGCGTGTCTGGCCTGGAGCCTGTCTTACAGCCCTGCCCTCCAGAGCACTGCTCGCGCGGTGCGCTGAGGCTGCGGGGGAGAGGGACAGCAGTAGAGGGGCCGGAGAAGCCTCCCCAGCCAGAGCTCAGGGACCAGTTAGGAGGAGCCCGCGGGCCGTAGTTTGCCCACCCTGCCCTAGTAGGTCCGGCACGCTGAAGGGGTTCCTCTTAGAGCAGGGGTGGGCAAACGTTTTGGCCCAAGGACCACATTGGGATTGCAAAATTATATGGAGGGGCGCGTAGGGAAGAGCCCACCCCTTATCCGGCCACCTCCCAATTCCTGCCCCCTTACTGCCCCCTCTGAATGCCCAACCCAGCCAACCACCCCTGACCTTGTCTGCTGACTGCCCCTGCCAGAGACCCCTCACCCCTAACCACCCCCCAGGACCCTGCCTCCTACCCAACTCCTCTGTCCTCCGACTGCCCCCCCACCGCTCCCTGACAGACCCTTGGGACTCCCATGCTCCATCCAACCCCCCTGCTCCCTGACCACCCCCTCGAGAGATTCTCCCACCCGTAACCACCACCCCGGAGCCCTACCCCCATCCCACCCAGTCCGACTCCCTTACCAAGAGGTGTTTGGCATTGCCCTGGGGAGGGGGAGCGCACAACCCCGGCTCCCAGGAGTGCTGCCCGTGCCACGGCTCTGAGGGAGGGGTGTGTGCGCAGCTGCGCCCCACACCCCGGAATGCTGCCAGTGAGGCGCAGCTTAGGGGGAAGGGGAAACCGCAGCCTCGGCCCCCCGGAGTGTTGCCTGCAGCGGCGCAGCTCCGGGGCAGTGGGTAGCGCAGCCGCGGTTCTGGGGAGGGGACGTGCTGAGCCACCCCCCCCCAGAGCGCTGGTCACGCGGCGTGACTCCGGGGGAGGTGGTATCGCACAGCCGTGGCTTTGGGGGGAGGGGCCGGGTTCAGTATCCAGGGCCAGGGGGCTGGACGCAATGGTGCCGCGGGCCAGATGTGGTCCGACGGCCGTAGTTTGCCCACCCCTGTCCTAGAGACTGTTCCAAAGTTGGGGGGCTGCAGCAGTAATCCTGTGGATCCAGGACGCCTGTTATAGCCCTTTATTTCAAACATTTATGTCAGTACACAGCTCCGTCTGAGAGAAACATTCTACATCCTAGTAAAGAAATGAGATAAAAACGTTGGCAGGACTGTGGAAATGTCAATGTCATTTCCCCTGGGAACATGGCCCTTTCAGATGCGGCAGAATAATAACGTCTGGCCCAATTCCCCAGTGTCAGCGGAGTCACGCGAGTTTACAGAGGCGAAGGCTCTGTGGTTTAGGGACATCGGAGTGTTTCCAGCTCTACTCTATGGAATGGCTTGAAAAAAGTACAGCGGTTAGTTTCTCCACCGAAATGGGAACGTTGGGGCAGACAGAACAGCGAGGACGTACAAACATGCCCCCTGGAGAGTAATTCTAGGAGCAAACAGGAGTGCTTAAGCATGCTGACGAGTAACATACAGGTGTCCTTAATTTGCATTCATCTGGAAAAAGAACTGAACGTGGCCATAAGGTGCTTGAGAGTGTATGTCCTATTCTCACACATAGTATTTAATGGTAACAGACATAAAGTCTTTCAATCAGATTACTCCTGGGGGACTTGTACACAGCTGGGGATGTGCAGAATTCATCTGTCTCGCATAACTTTGTATTTTCCCACATCAAATACATGTTGCCTAAGAAGCGCTGCAGTTCCGGCTGTTACCAACAGAGGCCGCTGTGGCTCTAGACCAGCCCCTGGCTCGTCTGGCGC
Organism: Sternotherus odoratus; assembly: GCA_032164245.1. Lineage (NCBI taxonomy): Eukaryota > Metazoa > Chordata > Testudines > Kinosternidae > Sternotherus > Sternotherus odoratus. Next base: position 296,730,553 of record JAVMKO010000001.1, read on the forward strand.
CACAGCGGCCTCCGGTGGGAAAAGGCGAAACTGCAGCACTTCTTAGGCAACGTATTTGATGTGGGAAAATACAAAATTCAATGCCCGGTGCAGCAGAATCCCCCCCAGGATTAGAGTTCATCACAACACCCTGTCCGCAGAGCCAGGTTAAGCTGGGGCAGGGGGGAGGGCACACAGGGTTGCTGGAGGGGTCACAGACTGGGGTTGAGAATGGCTAGTGGGGTGGGAAGGGGGACAGACAGGAGCATGGACTCAGGAGCTAGTGGGGTGACAGCTGAGCCTGGGGATGGGGGGGGGGGGGGCTGCAGAGACCCATGGGGATGTGGGGTGCAGGGATAGGGGCAGATGTGCCTGACTGAATGGGAGAGGCTTGGGGGTCAGCCAGGGTCCGCAAGGGGGAGGCTCCACAACTCCCTAACATTCCAGCCCCCCCCCACCGTCCCTCCCCATAAACCCGTTCTGTACTTCTCCCACCCACACGCAAACCCCCTTCAGATTCACTGCAGGCTCCTTCCCTCTCCCTCAGCTCCTCCACTATCCCCAAGTCCCCCAAGCCTCTGCACCGCTTCAGACAGGTGCAGGAAATACAGTTCTGTGTTGTCATTGAAATGAATTCCACAAAGTTCTGTAGTAATCTGCCCTGTAAGGAAGCTATTTGTAAAAAATAATACTATCCAAATCTTTTTTTTTTTGGTCTGCATTGCTACCTACATACTTGCTGACAGATATTTTGAAATAAATTACCAAAATCATTGTAACTGGTGTGATTATATGGTGTTTTATTTGACAAATAAAATATGCAGAAACATGTAGAAGTTTCAAATATCATCTGCAGAATTTTTAATGTTTTGATGTAGAATTTTTAAGTTTTGGTACAGAATCCCCCCAGGCATACCAGATGTAAGATCATGCTTCATTTATTCTTTTTTGTCAGCTATTATTCATTCTCAGCTATTAAGAGACGGGGTGTCATGTATTCCACCGATATAGATATACCATGCAGGACTCAAGCCACGGAACTGAAGTCAGGAGGCCGTATGCTGCGTTCAGTGCTAGATGGAAATATTTTGCTTTCAATGCCCGTTCCAAGGACTGGTGGCTTTCTTAAGCCACCCTGAAGTTCTTCAGGCTTCTGGTGGGGAACGAGGCTGCTTGGATCTACTGCAGCTGAGTGGCTCCCACAGGAGCAAATGGGGCGGGAAGGGAGAAAGGCTGGCTTACCAAGACTCATCTCTTGTCCCCCTGTCGGTGCCACTCTAGCTGTGGCTGTGGGACAAAAGGGAAACTCCAGGGGCTGCACCACTGTGATCTACATCAGGTTTGTTTTGGGTACAAGGGTGTGTGGGGATTGTCCTGCTGATCAAGTGATGTTCTGGATTGGCCATGTGGGCTATTAATTATTGCTTCTGTTTTGAATGATTACGGAACTGGCTAGATGACAGGCCCCATCAGTGGGTAGCTCTTTGGAACAGCCTCGCGATCCTTTGACGGATTTGCTTGGTTTTCACCCCATACACTATTGGGTTGAGTACGGGGGGCACCAGCAAGTGGACGTTGGCCATGACGACATGGACGTTGGACCCGTGTATCTTCCCAAACCTGTGCACCATGGACAGGCCAATGAACGGCACGTAGAACAGGAAGACGGCACAGACGTGGGAGAAGCAGGTGCCCAGCGCCTTCAGCCGGGCCTCCTGGCTCAGACTCAAGGCGGCCCGGAGAATGAGGACGTACGACAGGGAGATCAGCAGGGAGTCCAGCCCTATGACAGAGATAATGACGATCAAACCGTAGATGACATTGACCGTTATATCGGCACAGGCCAGCTTCATCACGTCCTGGTGCAAGCAGTAGGAATGGGAGAGGACCCTGGACCCGCAGAAGGGCAGCCTTTTAATAAAAATGGGCAAGGGGGCCATCACAGTAGCTCCTCTGATTACCGCTGCCAGCCCTATCTTGGCTATGCGGGGGCTGGTGAGGATGGCCGCGTGGCGCAGGGGACAGCATATGGCCACGTAGCGATCAAAAGCCATGGCCAGCAAGATGGTGGACTCCATGGCCGACAGAGAATGGATGCAGAACATCTGGAGCAGGCAGGCATCCAACCCAATGGTGGTGGAGTTGAACCAAAGGAGGTCCATCATCCTGGGCATGGTGGATGTGGAGATCCCGATATCGATGGCCGCAAGCATGCAGAGGAGAAGGTACATGGGCTCATGGAGGCTTCGCTCGGCTTTGATGATACAAATAATGGTGCCATTCCCGAGCACGGCGAAGAGGTACAAGGAGCCCAGAAGGCAAGCCAGCCAGAAATGAGCTGCCTCCAGCCCCGGGATTCCAATCAAGGTGAAGATGGAAGCGCTGGAGCTGCTGGTGTTGGAAGCTGACATGGGTGGGACGTGTTGCTATTGTCCAGCTGCCTTTACAGAGGCCTGGAATCAAAACAATTATCAGTATCCGTATTTCCCCAGCGAGTCCCATTCTGATCTCACTGCCGCTGGCTTCGCTCTAGTAACGGTAGTGGATTTACCCTGGTTTGAGTGTGATCAGAATCAGTCCCTCAGAGTCTCCAGAGGTGGCGCAGTCTGCAAATATTTCCCATTACAGGGCACCATCCTGGCAGATGTCAGCACTCATACGGGAACGTCATGGAATAGGTTTATAGCTCACAAGAGCTCGTCTGGGGATAGAGGGCTGTGACGGAGTAGGAATGCTTTTAAGCTTCCTCTGACTCTTGTGTGAAGGGGCCATACCTGAAGCTGTAACTTGACCCCAGGGGGGGAAGGGAGTTCACCTGACCTGCCTGGGGAAGGAAAGACAAAGAGAAAGAAATGCAGGGGAGGGGCGGATGAGGAAGTGGGAGTCTGGATCTGGCAGGGAAGAGGCAGGCAGCTGAGAAGCAGAGAGCTCCAGGCAAGCTGGCCTAGCTCTCTGGCCCCCAAAATGGATCCAGCTGAGGGATCACGCTCGCTGTATGGTCTGTGTTAGACCAGGTACCTGTCATCTAATAAACCTCTGTTTTACTGGCTGGCTGAGAGTCACGTCTGACTGTGGAGTTGGGGTGCAGGACCCACGGGCTCCCCCAGGACCGCCGCCTGGGCAGGCTCGCTGAGGGGAAGTTCATGGAGGGGCAGAAGGTGCTGAATGCTCCGAGGTCAGACCCAGGAAGGTGGAATCGGGAACCTGTGAAGCTCCTAGCCTTGGAGACAGGCTGTTTATGGAGAGGATGCTTCCCCCCTGGAGTCCTGACTGGCTTCATAGGGAGCAGTGCCAAAGCATCGCCCTGGGCACTGTGTGACAAGGACACATTCCTGTTTGGCTTGTGCACTGCTCAGAAAATTATTGGCATGATTACAGAGGGGAAATCTGAGACCCGGAAGGGTCAAGGCAAACGTTTTCCATTGTCCCATAATCTGAGGCACATCAGACTTTCCCTACCCACGTTCATAGATATTAGGGACAGAAAGGTCCATTGCAATCATTCAGCAAAACATAAGCCGGGGAATTTCACTCATCGAATTCCAGTGTTGAGCCCAGCACCCTCTGGCTGAATGAGAGCCTGTCTTTTGAACTAGGCACACAGTATCGCCCGCCCCCAATCAATAAGTGTGAGTCACACCCCCAAAAACCATGAGACTGATTAAAAAATAATGAGATTTAAAACTACACGAATCTGGAGTTGGTTTTCTTGTGTCTTTGGTTTCCCAGCCTTCAGGGTGCACCGGAGGCAGGGCTTCTAGCTTTTCTGCAACTCACTTAAAAAAAAAAATTCTTAGGAAAACTGAACGCGGAGATTCCCGCCCAGTGTCTTGAGCTCAAAGGTTGGGGCTTTCAGAAAGACAGGAACTCATGCGAGTCTCCTGATCAAATCCCAGGATTTGGCGCTGCTGGCCGTATCTCCAGCGACGCACCCACAAACGAAGGCACTGAGGGTTAGTTAGTGGACATTTCTGGTGGCACCAGCCTTCAGTGACAGGGACGCTTGTGAGAGGGCTTTCCCTCCCCCCCCCCGCCCCTCCCCTGGTTCCCGTCATGCAGACAGAAAGCAGAAGACCAGAAGTCCGAAGTGCCGGCAATGTGATGTTCACTGGGGTTAGTTCCAAGCAAACATGTCATGGGACTCAATACGGGGTAACTGGGAGGAATTCTGCAGCCTGTGATACACAAGAGGTCTGATTAGGTCAGTGGGTTTCAAACTTTTTTTCTGGCGACCTACCTGAAGAACATTGTTGATGCCCGTGACCCAACAGAGCTGGGGATGAGGGCTGGGGGTGTGGGAGGGGCTCAGGGCTGGGGCAGAAGGTTGGGGTGCGGGCGTGAGGGCTGTGGGGGGTGCTGGAAATGAGGGGTTTGGGGTGGAGGAGGGGGCTCCGGGTTTGGGGACGCTCAGGGCTGTGGGAAGGGGTTGGGATGCAGGAGGGGGTCAGGGCTCTGGGCTGGGGGTTCAGGTTATGGGGTGGGGCCGGGGATGAGGAGTTTAGGGTGCAGGAAGGGGCTCCAAGTTTTGGGGCTGGGGCTCAGGGCTGGGGCAGGAGATTGGGGCTTGGGAATGGGATGCGGGCTTACCTCAGGTGGCTCCCAGTCAGTGGCACAGCGGGGCTACTAAGGCTGGTTTCCTGTCTGTATTGGCACCACAGACTGCGCTGCCTCCAGAAGAAGCCAGCAGTAGGTCCGTCTCCTACCATAGGTGGAGGTGCACAAATGGCTCCATGTGGCTCTCGCCCGCAGGCATCCTGCCCCCAGCTCCCATTGTCTGGGAACTGGCCAGTGGGGGGAGGGGGGGCAGCACACAGAGCCCAGTGGCCCCTCTGCCTAGGAGCCGGACCTGCTCCTAGCTGCTTCCAGGGCGCAGCGCAGTGTCGGAACAGGTAGGGACTAGCCTGCCTTAGTCAGGCAGCACTGCTGACGGGACTTTTAATGCCCCGTCATTGGTGCTGACCAGAGCCGCCGCGACCCAGTGCCTTCCATTCTGCGACTCAGTACTGGGTTGTGACCCACAGTTTGAAAACCACTGGACTAGATGACTTAATGGTCCCTTCTGGCCTTAAATTCTATGAATCTATGAATCATTGTCTTGAGTGGATCGTTGCCTTGGATGCAACTTGAAGAAGTTGCTCCTCCAATTGCTTATGTGCACAAAACAAGAATATATGTTGCCCAAGCACAAATTGCTAAATGGGAAAATAAATAAATGGATGACCAGTTCTACATAAACCTACCAGCAAAAAACAGGCACTCACCATATCCCAGTTCTCTCAAGAAGACAGCCTCTGAGTATCTTCTTCCGGAACTTGGAGAAGTCTCCCGTGCTCATCCCTTTAAATCCTGCCTATGCTAAGAGACCAGTTCGGCCAGCAGCTGACAAACCCCGACTCCTGCTGAAGTCAACGAGAGCTAAGGGGGTTCAGCATGTCCGAGGATACTCGTCACACTGTAGGAGACAGGTAGATTTCTAAACTCAATGTGAGTGGAGGTGGTAGAATACGGCTCTCAAAACAATCAAACTCAGTTGAAGGACATTTCAGCCAGTGTTGTCCAAACTCACCAGGGTCCGCCAGTAGCGGACGCTGAGAATTCTCATCATTTCATCAGATAGGAAAACTCAGTGGGTTCCGCACACAGCCTGGGTTTGCCATCTGTCAGGCTTACTGCATTGGGTTATTTATCAGCCTTCCAAACCTCCCACGAGAGCATGGCTTAGTCAGCCGGAAATTTCATTCTGATCCAGTCATTTTGCAAATAAACATGCTTTGCCTCTCTGTCTCTCCCTCGCTTACTGGGACCCAAGACATGGGAATTACTGTGGTTACCACTCATATGGCACCCGTCATCCAGAAGGGTCCCAAAGTCCATTACACACTGATTAAAGACGTGGGTAGGACTTACGTCTCTTGTCACCAAAATACGGCCATCTCTCGGGATAGGACCCCAATTTTTTTCATAGCAAATTTCAACACAAGCATTCTGGACAAGAAGTAAAGAGGATATTGTGTCTTTCTCCTCTTGATTAAAAGATTTTATTAAACAAAGAGGTAAAGGAGAAATGAAGTACAAAAAACATACAACATTAGAAAGCTGGATTCATTGGGTCGTGAAATACTGTTCCATTCTAAGCTCTTATGACATGTCTGTCCTGTAGTCTCTGGGCACCTTCCAGCAAGGCATAAGGTGATGTGACTGGCATCTGTCACTTATTGTGTCTTTTCCTTGCCCCAGTGGGACATACTGAGATATATTTTTTTAATGAAATAACTAGGCCGGGATTCCCAAAAGTGCCCAGGTGACTTAGGAACAAAAATCCCATTGAAAGGCCTCAGTCACCTAAGTGCTTTTGAAAAATCTTGGTGGATGTGTCAGCCTATTATAGGCTATGCATTAGTGATGGATGGCCGGTGAAAGAACTCTCTCTCCTGCCTAAATAAGCTTGACTCTTGCAGTATCCGTAGATATATGTGTGTGCAGATAGACAGTACTGTATGTATAAAGAGCACCATCAATGGTAAATGAGAATAGAGTGTTGCTCATTCATGTAGCTGTACGTTGTGGAAGAAAACAAAGCCTTCACGCTGCGTTTGGATGCAACAATTCAGTGGGGGTTTTAGTCAAGCAATTGCAAGAAGGTAGACAGCCGTTTTGGACAGTGTGTCTGTCCTTATGCAAATCTTCAAAGGGCAAACAATGTAAAGCAGTATTTATACCTTTTTGTTACATAAAATTGCATCGTGTTTATGCTGCCAGAGGACAGGATACTGGGCTTGATGGACCTTTGGTCTGACCCGGTATGTCCGTTCTTATGAGTGTGTGGATTAAATAAAGATCTTGTTGTTACACGGCTGTGCAAGCAGCTCTTAAGAGACAGGATCAGGGTCTGAGGCGTCTATTGACTTCAGAGGGTGTTGGATTAGGACCTTTGATTGTCATCCCTTCTGGGCAGGGATTGTATAATCTTACATGAATGTATATGCAGATATTTCAATTGTATCAGAGGAGCAAAGTTATTGACTAATGTTAGTGTATAGGCCTGTTTCTTAACCTGGGGTAGAATTTGGGTCTTGACTTTTTGATACTTTTATATCTTATATTAATAGGTGTGAACAGAAAACAAAGATATGGTGTATGTTGCTTCTGCCTAGCTAGATGGGTTTGTTACTATAATGGGAACAGATAAGAACAGTTGAAGAGTTACTGGGCATGGTGGGAATATAACATATGAATGCACACTTTAAGACTGGTTTAAGATTAGCAGCTATGTTAGTCTGTATCTGTAAATAAAACAAGGAATACTTGTGGCACGTTAGCGACTAACCAGTTTATTTCAGCATAAGCTTTCGTGGGCTATAGCCCACTTTGTCGGCTGCATAGAATGGAACACACAGAAGTAAGATGAATTTATATACACAGAAGGCAAAAAACATGCCAATTCTAAGAGGCTGTTTAATTTGGATGGGCCATTATCAGCAGGAGAAAAAACCCTTTTGTAGTGAAAATTTAGTGGATTTGTGTCTGACAGTCGATAAGAATCCGTAAAAGAGACTTAACTAGAGAAATGCATTCAATTAGTGTAATGACAAAGCCATTCACAGTCCCTGTTTAACCCTTGGTTGATAGTGTCCAATTTGCAAATTAATTCCAGTTCCTCAGCTTTAAGACTGACTCAATTCCTATCTCAAGCCAAGGTCAAGCGACCAGGAAGGGAAAAGGAGGATGGAGGGGAGGCATAAGAAACACTAAAACCCAAAGATTGAACACATGGGTCACAATACATGTTCCTGGTCCCTTACTGGAGAAACATGACTCTCAGTCAGGTTTCTGATGTGAATTTTGGCTCCTATCAAGTTGCTTCCTGTAAATATTCAGCCATATTTGCTTCAGATTCACTGTTTCTGCACATGTTCCTGCCTGAAAACTTGTTTGCTAAAATAGGCTTGGAAAGTGAAAGCAAAAAAGCCATGAAGATTAAGAATGTATTTGAAAATTAATATGAATACTAGCTGATAACTTTTGGAGTAGCTCAGTTCACCTAGCTCAGTCACTAATTGGGGGTAGATTGGATCTCAGGTCTTAGAAAGGGGAGGGTGTCTACATCTACTTAACAAGCCTCTTAGCCATCCAGATCTCCCCGTAGGGCAACCTCTTGTAACCGTGCCGCGGTGGGCCACAAGCGAGAATGCCAAATTCAGGACAAACTGCTGAGCAATAGGGCAGATACACCCCAAGTCTAGTGTCTAATCCCCCATAGGATATACCAAAGCAGCAACAAAAGTAAACTTCTTTTTCACCATGCTGGCTAGCAAGAAGTCATAAAAGCAGTTTCCTTAGGCACTCCAGTCCTTGTATCACCATTGAAAACGCTAGACTTAGAGATGAGTGGTTCTCTAAAACCCATCTTTTCAAATAAAAGGTTCTTCGGATCCCAAAGGACCAGCCAAACACCCAGGTCAACACAGAACTTAGATCTTTCCCCCCAAATCATGCAAATGCCAATTCTTTAGTATCTAAAATCAAAAGGTTTATTCATAAAAAGAAAGAAAGAAAGGGGAGAGTTAAAATTGGTTAAATGAATCAAATGCATACAATAAATGCAAAGTTCCTGGTTCAGGCTTGTAGCAGTGATGGAATAAACTGCTGACTGGAGAAATAGCTGGTTGCTTCCAAAGCATTGGAAGGACCTCGGTCAGTTGGTTAGAATGCTCCCATTAATACAAGTTCATCATAGCGCAGAGGTCTGAGCAGGAAAGAGGCAAAATGGAGGCATTTCCATGGCCTTCTATAGCTTACGCCATGTGCGGAAAAACCCATTGTTTCAAACAAAGCCACAGCATAGCTAGTGGAAAATCACAGCTGACAAGATGGGGTTTGGAATCACATGAGCAAGTCACATGTCCATGCATATTTTTGCTTAGTCACAGCAGAAAAGTCCATTATCTGTAGAGAGGCATCTCCCACGGTCCATTGTGAGTTTAGTGTCCTTTTGATGGGCCACTCCATTTAAATAGTCCCTCCAAGATGTGCTGGCTAACGACTTTGTGGGTGTTACCCCAGGAGCAAACATTTGTAATCCAGGTACGGAGCCAGTACTCATAACTGCAAATACAAAAAAATATACACACATACCGATAGCATAATCATAACCAGCAATTCATAACCCTTTCATAGACATTTTGTACAAGATTTGTTGGAAATCTATCTCAGTGGTTGCAACAATGCTCTACAGGGTCATATCGTAATCAGATCACATCCCACCTCTCTATCCAGATTCCTGTGATGGTTCCCATCACCACCGTGTTGGCTCTTGCTTCAGAACGAACGTGTGCTCTCAGGTTAGGTTCATTATTTGTGTTATTTGTGTTGTAGCAGTGCCTGGGAGCCCCAGTCTTGGACCAGGATGCTGTTGTCCTAGGTGCTGTACAAACAGAACAAAAAGACAATCTCTGCTCCAGAAAGCTCACAATCTAAGTATACCACAAGAGAAAACAGGTGGATACAGAAGACAAAGTGGAGGCAACTCCCTGAGTGGCTCCTCCGTTATCTATCTTAAATGATAGATTCATAGATTTCAATGGTGGAAGGGACCATTGTGATCATCTAGTCTGACCTCCTGCGTAGCAGAGGCCAGGGAACTGCTCGAAAATTATTCCCAGAGCAGGTCTTTTAGAAAACCCATCTCAGATTGATTTTAAAATGATCATTGACGGAGAAGCCACCTCAGGATCCGTCTGCGTATCTGTTTCGTCCTCGCCCCGTAGACCATGGGATTCAGCAGCGGTGGCATCAGGAGGTAGACGTCCCCCATGACAACCTGAACCAGTGGACTGAGGCCTTTCCCAAACCTGTGCACCACGGACAGTCCAATCAGTGGCACGTAGAAGGCCAGGACCACACAGAGGTGGGCCACGCAGGTGCTGAAAGCCTTGACGCGCTCCTTCCTGGAGGACAGCTGCAAGACGGCCTTGAGGATCAGGAAGTAGGACAAGGCAATCAGCAGGGCGTCCAGTCCCATCACCGAGAGGATAGCAGCCAAGCCATAGATGACGTTGACCTTGGTGCTGGTGCAGGCCAGATTCATAACATCCTGGTGCAAGCAATAGGAGTGCGACAGGACGTTGGGGCCGCAGAAAGACAGGGGAAGAATGAGCAAGGGCAAAGGGAGGAAGAACAGCACGCCCCGGGCCACAGCGACCGCGCAGATCTTTGCCGTCACCGGATTGGTGAGGACGGTGGCGTGCCGCAGAGGGTGGCATATGGCCATGTAGCGATCCCAGGCCATGGCCAGCAGGACGGTGGACTCGACAGCGGACAGGGAGTGGATGAGGAACATCTGGAGCAGGCAGGCGCCGAAGCCGATTTCTTTCCAGTCGAACCACAGCAGGGAGAGCATTCTGGGCACGGTGGAGGAGGACAGTGCCAGGTCGACGGCGGACAGCATACAGAGGAAGAAATACATGGGGGCATGGAGACTGGGCTCCGCCTTGACAATGAACACCACCGCGCCGTTGCTTACAATGGCCACGAGGTACACGGAGCACAGAGGGAACGCCAGCCAGAAACGGACAGCCTCCGGCCCGGGCGGGCCGGCCAAGATGAAGGAGGAAGGGCGGAAGACGGTGTTGTTGGGAGAGGGCATGGTGAAATCCAGGGATGGTGTTCCAGGTTGGCTGCCCGGTCTGCCAGGGACAGAGGAAGAGTTTTGCAATGAAGTCAAGTGATACTGCGGCTGAAGTTATTGCGGCAAGGAGGTGCCACGAGCCCTGGGCGGTAGGTGAACCCCTCCGTTGGGCTAGCCCGCCAGCCTTCCTTCTGCCTAAGGACCCCCCAGCTGTGTGGCCGGAGGAGCCCCAAGGACTACCCCCTGCACCCTCCTCACTATGTTGTCCGCCCCCCCCCACACGCTGGCCCCACTGCTGGGCTAAGCTGCCAGACTCCCCAGTGTTGCCCAAGCCACTGACCCCCGGGCTGGCCCGAGCACTGCCCTGGGCTGCCCCTGGCCAGCAGTGGGCCTGAGCTCCAGGCTCTGAGTGAGCCCCTGCCGGGTTCAGGGTAGAGGGGGACTGGGGGCTGGGGGGCTGGGGCAGAGCATGGGGGGGCCATGGCCTAGGTCAGGGGACGCTGAGCCTGCCCTGGACTTTGACACCCGTCGCCCACACCACAAACCATAAATTAGCTTCCCAGGGTCAGCGCAGCAGGCCCAGGGCTCCCACCCTGAGCCGCTAACCCCTCCCTTCAGGGACCCACCACTAGTGTTAGCTCCACCCCACTGTGGCTTCCCTTCCCCAGACACTGCTGGTGCCAATCACCCTCTCTCCCTCTGCGGGCCTCTTGCAGCCCTTTATAGGCCCAGGGGTAGCTCAGCCCCTTTCAATCGGCTGGATTGGGCTCATCCGCTCTGACACCGGGGAGCTGGGCCCAGGTCTGCTCACAGTAGGGTGACCAGATGTCCTGTTTTTATAGGGACAGTCCTGATATTTGGGGCTGTGTCTTATACAGGCGCCTATTACCCCCATCCCCTCTCCTGATTTTTCACACTTCCTGTCTGCTCACCCTCGCTCACAGGGAGCAGGGAGAGGCCTGACTCTTGGGTCCTTTGCTCCCTGAGTGAAAAGGAGCTGGGAGGCTGTAGCTCCACCTAATGTAATGGACATCCTAAAGGGTCAGGAGTAGGTAGCCCCCTGGAGAGGACGGCAGGGGGGAAAAGCACATGCGGTGCCCATTGCAGAATGTTTCAGTTGTTCTCTGGCTTGGATGCCCTGGGGGACATTCCAGTTGCCTCCTTCCTGCACCTCCAGCCACCCCAGTCCATGCTGAGGTTTTAGAGTGCTAACAGGTAATGTTAACAAAGTCCTGTGGCACCTTAAAGACTAACTATAAAGTTTTGAAGCATGAGCTTTCGTGGGCTAATACCCACTTCGTCGGATGCAAGCAGTAGAAGTGTTCACAAACAGGCAGTTATAGAAAAGTAGGTAAGAGCCAGGTGGGAGGTGAAAAGGTTAGTCCAATTAAGCTGAGCCAGCTTGTTATCTCCGATCAGGGAGTGTGGATTATTCGTCTAGCATTTGAATGGGGTCTGTGGACATGGAGAGATGAGAAACAATGCCTGTAATGAGCCAACCATTGGCCATCACCTACAGTCCTCAGTTAAAACCTTTGCAACGCATCATCAGTGACCTACAACCCATCCTGGACAATAATCCCTCACTTTCAAAAGCCTTGGGAGGAAGGCCAGTCCTGGCACACAGACAACCTGCCAACCTTAAACAAATTCTCAACAGCAACAGCACACTGCACCACAATAACTCCAACTCAGGAACCAATCCATGCAACAAACCTCGATGCCAACTCTGCCCACATATCTACACCAGCAACACCATCACAGGACCTAACCAGATCAACCATACCATCACTGGCTCATTCACCTGTACATCAACCAATGTCATATATGCCATTATATGCCACCAGTGTCCCTCTGCTATGTACATCGGCCAAACTGGACAGTCCCTACGAAAAAGGATAAATGCACACAAATCAGATATTAGGAATGGCAATATACAAAAACCTGTAGGGGAACACTTCAACCTGCCTGGACACACTATTGCGGATTTAAAGGTCACCATTCTGCAGAAAGGGAACTTCAGATCCAGACTGCAAAGAGAGACTGCAGAGCTTCAATTCATTTGCAAATTCGGCACACACACTTTGGGATTGAACCGGGATCTACAATGGTTGGCTCATTACAGGCATTGTTTCTCATCTCTCCATGTCCACAGACCCCATTCAAATGCTAGACGAATAATCCACACTCCCTGATCGGAGATAACAAGCTGGCTCAGCTTAATTGGACTAACCTTTTCACCTCCCACCTGGCTCTTACCTACTTTTCTATAACTGCCTGTTTGTGAACACTTCTACTGCTTGCATCCGACGAAGTGGGTATTAGCCCACGAAAGCTCATGCTTCAAAACTTTATAGTTAGTCTTTAAGGTGCCACAGGACTTTGTTAACTCTGCTATTCCAGACTAACACGGCTACCACCCTGATTCTTAACAGGTAATGTGTAGCACCTGCTCTGAGCGTCTGAAGACCATTAGGAAGGCTGCTCAGCTTCAGGATAAATATGACTTTTACTCCCTGTAATGAATGTACGAATAAATGGGAATTTTCTTCAATATTTTTATGACCCCTCTGTGTGCCTCAGTTTACCAACATGTTGCATTGTTACCCAATTGGGGGGAAAGGGATAAAGCTTGATCTCAGGGCAGCTTAAGAGACATAGGGATGAATGTCACCCCGTTGTGTGAGCCGGGATGGGTAACTGCAGAAGATGCGAGGGAGATTCTCACACCCGAGCCATTCTTTTTAGGTGACAAATATGAGGAACTGTCCCTGATTGAGGTATCATTAGAGGAGGGTTGGGAATAAATTGATAAATTAAACAGTAATAAGTCCCCAGGATGAGATGGGATTCACCTAACTGCAGAACTACTAACTGTGGTATGTGACCTATCGCTTAAATCAGCCTCTGTCCCAGATGACTGGAGGATAGCTAATTCTTAAAAAAGGCTCCAGAGGTGATCCTGGCAATTGCAGACCAGAAAGCCTAACTTCAGTACCAGACAAATTGATTGAAACTATTGATTACTGATTGGACGGAATTATCCAACACATAGATGAACGTGATTTGTTGGGGAAGAGGCAACATGGTTTGTGTAAAGGGAAATCCTGCGTCACCAATCTACTAGAATTCTTTGAGGGATCAACAAGCATGTGGACAAAGGGGATCCAATAGATATAAAGTATTTAGATTTTCAGAAAGCCTTTGACAAGGTCTACACCAAAGGCTCTTAAGCAAAGTAAGCAGTCATGGGATTAAAAGGAAGGTCCTTTCACAGATCAGCAACTGGTTAAAAGATAGGAAACAAAGGATAGGAATAAATTGTCAGTTTTCAGAATGGAGAGCGGTAAATAGTGGTGCCCCCCCCCAGTGGTCTGTACTGGGGCCAGTCCTATTCAACATCTTCATAAATGATCAGGAAAAAGGGGTAAACAACAAGGTGGCAAAATTTGCAGGCGAGACAAAATTATTCAAGATACCTAGGTCCAAAGCATCCTGTGAGGAGCTACAAAGGGGAATCTCATAAAACTTATTGATGGGGCAACAAACTGGCAGATGGATTTCAGCGTTGATAGGTGCAAAGTAATGCACATTGGAAAACATCATCCGAACTATACATATACAATGATGGGGTCTAAATGAGCTGTTCTCACTGAAGACAGAGATCTTGGAGTCATTGTGGATAGTTCTCTGGAAACATCCACTCCATGTGCAGCAGCAGTCAAAAATACTAACAGAATGTGAGCAACCGTTAGGAAAGGGATAGGTAATAAGACAGAAAATATCACAACGCCTTCCTATAAATCCACGAGTGATGGGACACACTCACCACTTCAGTGCAAATGGCAGAGAGATCTCAGCTCACTTCCAAGCTCCATTGGACATCGGCCTGGAGACAGACACGCACCGATTTCTTCTCTCTCCTGTATTTTTTAGACACTCTGAAGTCCTCAGCCTGCCACGTCCCCGGATCAGCCTTTCACTTGCCACGATCTTTAGCAACAGGGTCCCACGTTGCATGAACCCTCCTTTTGCAAATACATTATCCCGGGTTCATGAGTGAAAAATGGGTGTTTTGATAAATGATCATCCAATTGTTATAGAGTCAATTCGTTGCTTGTAACGATGGCTTATAGCCTTTTATGATACCTTCTCCCCATATGCTTATAATAGCCTATAACACCTACTATTTGTGTGTGTAACATGACAATAGATATTAATCATTTACTAACCCTTTATAAATGGGAGCTTAATATACAGTTGGCTCAAAATCTTCCTACTGCTGAGCATTCCAGTAACCCATTTGCAGTAATGATTTTGGGGTCTTTTTCTTATATAGGCTCCTATTACCCCCCCACACTCCTTGTTCTCATTTTTCACACTTGCTCTCTAGTCACCCTAAAGTCGCCTGATTTATTAATAGCTTTTCGCCTTCTAAGCATCCTTAAATACAAGGAGAGTGTGATCACATTGCGAGACTCCTATTGGACACGTAGCTCCATCCTTTTAGAACATTGTAAGACAGGGTGACCGGTAGAGAAACAGACGGAATGACCAGGGGATCTTTTCATTACTGTAGTTCATCTCTAGTTCTCTGGACTTAGGGTGGCCAGATAGAAATTGTGAAAAATTGAGACAGGGTGTGTGTGTGTGGTGGGGGGAGGGAGGGAGGGAATAGGCACCTATATAAAAAAACCCCAAAGATCAGGACTGTCCCTATAAAATGGGGACATCTGGTCACCCTATTTGGACCATGTATATACAGAGAAAGATTTTCAACGGTGATAAGTAATTTTAGGGACCCAAATTCAGACAGGTTAAAAAGGCTTAATTTTCCAAAAGTGGGTGCCGGGCACATTTAAAAAATCAGGTCCCGCTAAGGAATAGCCATAAAAGAGATTCAGAATGGGCCCCTGTCTTTCAAAGCAATCGGCGCCGATGGATTTATGTTCCTAACGTGAGTCTCCCAACCCAAAGTCTCAGTGATCAACGACATCCAGGGGAAAGCACTTGCAAGGAATACATACAACAACGTGAAGTTTGATCCATGCAGCCGGATAATCACTATTAGCAGCAGCCCGAATTCTCTTGCAAGCAAAATTCTCTGACCTCCTTCCTGAGCCAGGCTCACTCTTAGCCTCTGACTCACCAGAATAAAATGAGGAAGGAGGATTTCTTCACCAGCCAAGAAAAGCCATGCACCGCTCACGCCTGCCTGCCTGCAGCACCCGTGACTTGTCAGGGAGGGTGGCATATATTATGCCTTCTGGAAGGCCCACTGGGATCAGGGCATTAGCACGGAGGAGTCTCAGATGACTTCTCCACAGAACGAGGTGCTAGAAGCAAATGCCGGCCAGTGACTTTATATGAACCCTTCTTTGCCCTGACTCCTGGGTCAGCTCTTTGGCTAATATAAACGGGCACCGCTGACCATCTGGTCTGGTCTCCATAGGTCCTGGCCAGTTTGTGACTGGGCTGCAGAAACGTCCGCTCCCTCCAGCAGGGAAAGAGTTAATTCCCCGCTCACCCTCCCTCCCAGCCGGGAGCAGGTGGTGGAAGGTGGGCGGATTCCCTAGGGCAGGGGTGGGGAACCTCTGGCCCGCGGGCCTTATACGGCCCGCCAAGTCATTCCATCCAGCCCGCGGCCGCTGGCTGGGGGCGGCTCCGCGCTGGGGCCCGGAAGCGCTGCGCGGGCTGCCGCCACTGGCCGGGGGCGGCTCCGTGATGGGGCCGGGACATGCCACGTGGGCCGCTGCCACCTGCAGCCGCGGGTGGCTCCGCGATGGGGCCAGGAAGCGCCGCGCGGGCCGCTGTCGCCGCCGGCCGGGGGAGGCTCCGCGCTGGTGCCGGGAACTGCCGCACGGCCAGCCTCTGCCGGGCGGTGAAACAAGGAGCCGCGGGGAGCCGACGGTCGGGGGAGGGGGGGGGAGACCGGGCTGGGCGGGTCTAGGGTGACCAGACAGCAAATGTGAAAAATCGGGACGGGGGTGGGAGGTAATAGGAACCTATATAAGAAAAAGACCCAAAAATCGGGACTGTCCCTATAAAATCGGGACATCTGGTCACCCTAGGCGGGTCAGTTGGGGTGGGGGGAGGGAAGGAGGTTTGAGGGGGGGGGGGGGGAGAGACCGGGCTGGGTGGGTCAGGCAGGTTGCAGGACCCTGGCTGGCAAGGGGCCAGTGGGGGAAACCCCAAAGCAGTGCAGGGCTAAGGACTCCACCAGCCACTGCTTTGGGATTTCCCCTGCTGGCCCCTTGCCAGCTGGGGTCTCAGCTCCCACTGCCAGCCTGGGCTTGGGGGTGTGGGAGAGGCGGAGAGAGCGGCCCGCGGATGACTTTATAAGGGTCAAAATGGCCCTTGGCGGAAAAAAGGTTCCCCACCCCTGCCCTAGGGGCTCTTGACTGGGAACCAGGAGGCCAAGGAATTAGGTGTGATTAGCTTTTATCAAGCTGCCTGTTGGTGAGAGAGGGATGGAGAACATTGCTAGCAGGAGTGGTAAGCGAGGAGCCTGGGAGCTGGCACCCATAGGGGCCTGCCCGGGCCTGGTTCTGGCCTCCGGGTGTCCTTGCTTACCCCTAGGGCCCCCTGCCCAAGAGCCAGGCTGCTCCTACGCCAAGGGGACTGCTTCCTCCTCACACCCCCTTGCCAGGCGGTGGGTATCCCAGGATGTGGGCCTGAGAGGACTATAAAGAGAAGCCGAGAGCAGAGGGACTCTGAGCCCAGGATAGCTATGTTGACTATATGGAATATTAAAAATGGCTCCCCTTTGAGGGTATGTCATAGATTTTAAGGTCAGAAGGGACCATTATGATCATCTAGTCTGACCTCCTGCACAACGCAGGCCGAAGAATCTCACCCACCCACTCCTGTAATAACCCCCCTACGTCTGCACGACAGCGGCCCAGCTACAGGAGACATGGCCGGGGTGCGGGACTGTGCCGCTATAGCGCACTCATGTAGACATTTCCTGTGTCAATGGAAGGATTTTTTTCCAGCAGGGTAGTTAATCCGTCTGTGCGAGAGGCGATAGCTAGGTTGATGGAAGAATTTGCCCTGAGAGAGAGGCTAGTGTGTGGTAGGGCACTAGCCTGGGACTTCAGACACACCGGTTCAAGTCCTTGCTCCACCCTGCACTTTCTCTGTGACCATATGCAAGTCCCTTGGGGTACATCTAGGCTACAATCCAAGGTATGATTTCAGCAGGGTAGATGGGAGACTTTTACATCAACGGGGCCACGTCTACACCAGAGCTTAAGTTGGCCTAACTACGGCACTCAGGGTGCAATTTTTTTCACAGCCTTGAGTGCCGTAGCTGGTTCGATCTAATTACGAAGGGTAGAAGAGGCCTGGATCTGTTTAGGCTTCATCCTGTCTGTGACAGGATTCAGCACAGGCAGAGCGAGCAGGTAGAAATAGGCCACCAGGGAGTGGACTTCAGGGGTTGCGTCTTTCCCAAAGCAGCGCACTATAGCAAGGCTAATCCTGGGGCCAGAGGGAAGTAAGATCGTGGAGGTATGAGAGATGTAGGTGCTGAGGGCCTTCAAACCTTCTCCCCGAGCGGTGAGACTTAAGACAGTTTTGAGACTCCTTCGGTAACACAAGTCTATTCCCACGGTGGCAAGAACAAACCGGAGATGCGGCTGCATCTAATGTCTGCCTGTGCTGGCTTCAAGACATTTCGACGGCAACAGATGCCGGGGAGGTTGAATGATAATCTCCGGCTGCATCCTAGCTGTTCTTCCAGGAGTAAAAACAGACTCATGTCTCAGCGGGTTAAAAATGGAAGCTGGGGGGAGGGGGGGGGTTGCCCCATTCCCGCAGAACAGGGGTTAAAAGCAGCTCTGGAGAGGGTTGTAGCTAAGAGAAGGCTGACTGGGAAGGACGGAGGCTCCTGTCTGGAGAGGTTGCACCACAGAACTGTGCTGTCTCACCGGACAGAACCCTTGTCTCTGTGGTGTGGAGTCTATGCCCTTGTGGAGTAATCTGTACAAGCCTTGGGCTGCTTGCTCCCAAGACCTGCCTTGGATATACAAACATCGGACCTGATTCTGAGAGATGCTGGGCAAACCTATCTCCCACTAACGTCGGTCTAGGTGTCCTCAAGTTTCTTGTAGCATCTAGTTAGTTCCCAGTAAATAAGATTGGCACCGTGAGACCTAAAACGGGCTTCATTCCACCTTTTACACACCGACTCCCTCTTCTTACTCTATGAGAAGCCCCGTTGACGTCAGTGGGACCATGTATGGAGGAAGGTGCTACCCAGTTTTCTCTTTCACCTTTCCAGGTCCCTGGAGGATTTCTCCACACCGGGCTCTGAATTGGTCTGATCTCCCCAAAGGAAGCTGCAAGGGCTCAATATCAGGCAGGAGAAGGCCCATTACGAGCAAAACTGCCTCTGACTAAGTTCTGGCTTCATCCTGTTTCCATTGACGGCCGTGGCAACTTTCCCACAGACGTCCATAGAACTGGATCAAGCGCTTAATTCCGGGACGTCCTGTTTACTGGAGTGGGGGTGGGGTGGTGGTGGGGAGATTGTTCTTCACATTGCAAGGAAAGCAACCCCCGTTATAGTCCCTCAGTGCATGCTGACACTGCCCAGCTGGAGTCATTTCGTCCACTTGGGTGAGCTTGCTCTTAAAATGAATCCTTCTCCAGGAAATCAGCCCACGATGGGCAGGGAAAGTTGACTTTCAGAGACGCTGAACTGGTACTAACTAAAGTATTGAAGCATAAGCTTTCGTGGGCTAATACCCACTTTGTCGGATGCAAGCAGTGGAAGTGTCCAGGGGCGGGTATAGATAAGTAGGCAAGAACCAGGTAGGAGGTAACAAGGTTAGTCCAATCAGCCTGAACCAGCTTGTTATCTCCAATCAGGGAGGGTGAGGTATTCCTCTCCAGCTGAATTGGAGGTGTGAACTCGCAGAGAGGAGAAGCTGTTTTTGTAATTAGCAAGCCATTCAAGATCTGTGTTCAATCCCAGATTGATTGTGTCAAATTTGCAAATGAATTGCAGCTCTGCAGTTTGCTTCAAGTTTGCTTCTGCAGTTGTTTCTGCAGTTGTTTCTGCTTCTGCAGTTTTTTGCTTCTGCAGTTTTTGCTTCTGCAGTTTGCTTCAAGGACCTGTGGTCTGCCTGATTTTCAGGGACTCACACTTTAACGTTCCGGGTATCGCCGCAGATCGGGCCGAGAGTTAGGACAGGCAAATAGTGCCTGGTGCGCACTTCCCTCCTCTTGTCCGTCTACGAGGATCCCTGAGTTGTCCAAAGGGGTCCCATCTGGGACACCAGAATTGTTGCACAAATGGCTTCGTTCCTTTGGAGGCTGTCTCAATTTACCTTCAAAGACAGGCAGACACAGAAGACCTTGAATACAAGTTTATTTGCTAGCAAATTGAAGCCAAAGAGTCAGCTCTCAAATTATGGCTTCCTTTCTATACATTCCTATGAGCCTTTTATATACTTCTTTACATAAAGGAGGAGGCAAGAGGGGCCCCATGCAAATTGACGAGCTTTACACGGGGAAAAGTTTTATGACGTTGTTCCTTGGCTAGTTATTTTACTATTTATCTGGAACCTTTTAAGAACAGGACATACACAAGCAAAGTTCCTGTCTTGAGATGGAACATACGGGGTAAGAATACATGCAAATAAGAGTTAAACTATATGAGGTAAGACAAACGTATGAAATGTACAGGACAAGACAGGAGTTTGAACTCTTTGAGGCCCAGTGGTGCCTCCAGGAATGTATAGCACAAGATAAGGACTTTACGCAATCCAGAGCTAGTTACACAGCTTCAGTAAGACATTTTCTTATAATCTAACTTTTTCTTACAATTTCAAATACAAAAAAATATACACACATACCGATAGCATAATCATAACCAGCAATTCATAACCCTTTCATAGACATTTTGTACAAGATTTGTTGGAAATCTATCTCAGTGGTTGCAACAATGCTCTACAGGGTCATATCGTAATCAGATCACATCCCACCTCTGTATCCAGGTTCCTGTGATGGTTCCCATCACCACCGTGTTGGCTCTTGCTTCAGAACGAACGTGTGCTCTCAGGTTAGGTTCATTATTTGTGTTATTTGTGTTGTAGCAGTGCCTGGGAGCCCCAGTCTGGGACCAGGATGCTGTTGTCCTAGGTGCTGTACAAACAGAACAAAAAGACAATCTCTGCTCCAGAAAGCTCACAATCTAAGTATACCACAAGAGAAAACAGGTGGATACAGAAGACAAAGTGGAGGCAAGTCCCTGAGTGGCTCCTCCGTTATCTATCTTAAATGATAGATTCATAGATTTCAATGCTGGAAGGGACCATTGTGATCATCTAGTCTGACCTCCTGTGTAGCAGAGGCCAGGGAACTGCTCCAAAATAATTCCCAGAGCAGGTCTTTTAGAAAACCCATCTCAGCTTGATTTTAAAATGATCATTGACGGAGAAGCCACCTCAGGATCCGTCTGCGTATCTGTTTCGTCCTCGCCCCGTAGACCATGGGATTCAGCAGCGGTGGCATCAGGAGGTAGACGTCCCCCATGACAACCTGAACCAGTGGATTGAGGCCTTTCCCAAACCTGTGCACCACGGACAGTCCAATCAGTGGCACGTAGAAGGCCAGGACCACACAGAGGTGGGCCACGCAGGTGCTGAAAGCCTTGACGCGCTCCTTCCTGGAGGACAGCTGCAAGACGGCCTTGAGGATCAGGAAGTAGGACAAGGCAATCAGCAGGGCGTCCAGTCCCATCACCGAGAGGATAGCAGCCAAGCCATAGATGACGTTGACCTTGTTGCTGGTGCAGGCCAGATTCATAACATCCTGGTGCAAGCAATAGGAGTGTGACAGGACGTTGGGGCCACAGAAAGACAGGGGAAGAATGAGCAAGGGAAAAGGGAGGAAGAACAGCACGCCCCGGGCCACAGCGACCGCGCAGATCTTTGCCGTCACCGGATTGGTGAGGACGGTGGCGTGCCGCAGAGGGTGGCATATGGCCATGTAGCGATCCCAGGCCATGCCCAGCAGGACGGTGGACTCGACAGCGGACAGGGAGGGGATGAGGAACATCTGGAGCAGGCAGGCGCCGAAGCCGATTTCTTTCCAGTCGAACCACAGGAGGGAGAGCATTCTGGGCACGGTGGAGGAGGACAGCGCCAGGTCGACGGCGGACAGCATACAGAGGAAGAAATACATGGGGGCATGGAGACTGGGCTCCGCCTTGACAATGAACACCACCGCGCCGTTGCTTACAATGGCCACGAGGTACACGGAGCACAGAGGGAACGCCAGCCAGAAACGGACAGCCTCCGGCCCGGGCGGGCCGGCCAAGACGAAGGAGGAAGGGCGGAAGACGGTGTTGTTGGGAGAGGGCATGGTGAAATCCAGGGATGGTGTTCCAGGTTGGCTGCCCGGTCTGCCAGGGACAGAGGAAGAGTTTTGCAATGAAGTCAAGTGATACTGCGGCTGAAATTATTGCGGCAAGGAGGTGCCACGAGCCCTGGGCGGTAGGTGAACCCCTCCGTTGGGCTAGCCCGCCAGCCTTCCTTCTGCCTAAGGACCCCCCAGCTGTGTGGCCGGAGGAGCCCCAAGGACTACCCCCTGCACCCTCCTCACTATGTTGTCCGCTCCCCCCCACACGCTGGCCCCACTGCTGGGCTAAGCTGCCAGACCCTCCAGTGTTGCCCAAGCCACTGACCCCCGGGCTGGCCTGAGCACTGCCCTTGGCTGCCCCTGGCCAGCAGTGGGCCTGAGCTCCAGGCTCTGAGTGAGCCCCTGCCGGGTTCAGGGTAGCGGGGGACTGGGGACGGGGGGGGGGGAGGGGGTTGGGGCAGAGCATGGGGGGGGGGGGCATGGCCTAGGTCAGGGGACGCTGAGCCTGCCCTGGCCTTTGACACCCGTCGCCCACACCACAAACCATAAATTAGCTTCCCAGGGTCAGCGCAGCAGGCCCAGGGCTCCCACCCTGAGCCCCTAACCCCTCCCTTCAGGGACCCACCACTAGTGTTAGCTCCACCTCACTGTGGCTTCCCTTCCCCAGACACTGCTGGTGCCAATCACCCTCTCTCCCTCTGCGGGCCTCTTGCAGCCCTTTATAGGCCCAGGGGTAGCTCAGCCCCTTTCAATCGGCTGGATTGGGCTCATCCGCTCTGACACCGGGGAGCTGGGCCCAGGTCTGCTCACAGTAGGGTGACCAGATGTCCTGTTTTTATAGGGACAGTCCTGATATTTGGGGCTGTGTCTTATACAGGCGCCTATTACCCCCATCCCCTCTCCTGATTTTTCACACTTCCTGTCTGCTCACCCTCGCTCACAGGGAGCAGGGAGAGGCCTGACTCTTGGGTCCTTTGCTCCCTGAGTGAAAAGGAGCTGGGAGGCTGTAGCTCCACCTAATGTAATGGACATCCTAAAGGGTCTGGGGTAGGTAGCCCCCTGGAGAGGACGGCAGGGGGGAAAAGCACATGCGGTGCCCATTGCAGAATGTTTCAGTTGTTCTCTGGCTTGGATGCCCTGGGGGACATTCCAGTTGCCTCCTTCCTGCACCTCCAGCCACCCCAGTCCATGCTGAGGTTTTAGAGTGCTAACAGGTAATGTGTAGCACCTGCTCTGAGCGTCTGAAGACCATTAGGAAGGCTGCTCAGCTTCAGGATAAATATGACTTTTACTCCCTGTAATGAATGTACGAATAAATGGGAATTTTCTTCAATATTTTTATGACCCCTCTGTGTGCCTCAGTTTACCAACATGTTGCATTGTTACCCAATTGGGGGGAAAGGGATAAAGCTTGATCTCAGGGCAGCTTAAGAGACATAGGGATGAATGTCACCCCGTTGTGTGAGCCGGGATGGGTCACTGCAGAAGATGCGAGGGAGATTCTCACACCCGAGCCATTCTTTTTAGGTGACAAATATGAGGAACTGTCCCTGATTGAGGTATCATTAGAGGAGGGTTGGGAATAAATTAATAAATTAAACAGTAATAAGTCCCCAGGATGAGATGGGATTCACCTAATTGCAGAACTACTAACTGTGGTATGTGACCTATCGCTTAAATCAGCCTCTGTACCAGATGACTGGAGGATAGCTAATTCTTAAAAAAGGCTCCAGAGGTGATCCTGGCAATTGCAGACCAGAAAGCCTAACTTCAGTACCAGACAAATTGATTGAAACTATTGATTATTGATTGGACGGAATTATCCAACACATAGATGAACGTGATTTGTTGGGGAAGAGGCAACATGGTTTGTGTAAAGGGAAATCCTGCGTCACCAATCTACTAGAATTCTTTGAGGGGTCAACAAGCATGTGGACAAAGGGGATCCAATAGATATAGAGTATTTAGACTTTCAGAAAGCCTTTGACAAGGTCTTACACCAAAGGCTCTTAAGCAAAGTAAGCAGTCATGGGATTAAAAGGAAGGTCCTTTCACAGATCAGCAACTGGTTAAAAGATAGGAAACAAAGGATAGGAATAAATTACCAGCTTTCAGAATGGAGAGCGGTAAATAGTGGTGCCCCCCCCAGTGGTCTGTACTGGGACCAGTCCTATTCAACATCTTCATAAATGATCAGGAAAAAGGGGTAAACAACAAGGTGGCAAAATTTGCAGGAGAGACAAAATTATTCAAGATACCTAGGTCCGGAGCAGCCTGTGAGGAGCTACAAAGGGGAATCTCATAAAACTTATTGATGGGGCAACAAACTGGCAGATGGATTTCAGCGTTGATAGGTGCAAAGTAATGCACATTGGAAAACATCATCCGAACTATACATATACCATGATGGGGTCTAAATGAGCTGTTCTCACTCAAGACAGAGATCTTGGAGTCATTGTGGATAGTTCTCTGGAAACATCCACTCCATGTGCAGCAGCAGTCAAAAATACTAACAGAATGTGAGCAACCGTTAGGAAAGGGATAGGTAATAAGACAGAAAATATCACAACGCCTTCCTATAAATCCACGAGTGATGGGACACACTCACCACTTCAGTGCGAATGGCAGAGAGATCTCAGCTCACTTCCAAGCTCCATGGGACATCAGCCTGGAGACAGACACGCACCGATTCCTTCTCTCTCCTGTATTTTTTAGACACTCTGAAGTCCTCAGCCTGCCACGTCCCCGGATCAGCCTTTCACTTGCCATGATGTTTAGCAACAGGGTCCCACGTTGCATGAACCCTCCTTTTGCAAATACATTATCCCGGGTTCATGAGTGAAAAATGGGTGTTTTGATAAATGATCATCCAATTGTTATAGAGTCTGATGGGTCAATTCGTTGCTTGTAACGATGGCTTATAGCCTTTTACGATACCTTCTCCCGATATGCTTATAATAGCCTATAACACCTACTATTTGTGTGTGTAACATGACAATAGATATTAATCATTTACTAACCCTTTATAAATGGGAGCTTAATATACAGTTGGCTCAAAATCTTCCTACTGCTGAGCATTCCAGTAACCCATTTGCAGTAATGATTTTGGGCTCTTTTTCTTATATAGGCTCCTATTACCCCCCCACGCCCCCACTCCTTGTTCTCATTTTTCACACTTGCTGTCTAGTCACCCTAAAGTCACCTGATTTATTAATAGCAACTAACAGAATCAGTTTCGCCTGAACACGTAGCTCCGTCCTTTTAGAACATTGTAAGACAGGGTGACTGGTAGAGAAACAGATGGAGTGACCAGGGGATCTTTTCATTACTGTAGTTCATCTCTAGTTCTCTGGACTTAGGGTGGCCAGATAGAAATTGTGAAAAATTGAGATAGGGTGTTTGTGTGTGGTGGGGGGAGAGGGGAAGGGAATAGGCACCTATATAAAAAAAACCCAAAGATCAGGACTGTCCCTATAAAATGGGGACATCTGGTCACCCTATTTGGACCATGTATATACAGAGAAAGATTTTCAACGGTGATAAGTAATTTTAGGGACCCAAATTCAGACAGGTTAAAAAGGCTTAATTTTCCAATAGTGGGTGCTGGGCACATTTAAAAAATCAGGTCCCGCTAAGGAATAGCCATACCAGAGATTCAGACTGGGCCCCTGTCTTTCAAAGCAATCGGCGCCGATGGATTTATGTTCCTAACGTGAGTCTCCCAACCCAAAGTCTCAGTGATCAACGACATCCAGGGGAAAGCACTTGCAAGGAATACATACAACAACGTGAAGTTTGATCCATGCAGCCGGATAATCACTATTAGCAGCAGCCCGAATTCTCTTGCAAGCAGAATTCTCTGACCTCCTTCCTGAGCCAGGCTCACTCTTAGCCTCTGACTCACCAGAATAAAATGAGGAAGGAGGATTTCTTCACCAGCCAAGAAAAGCCATGCACCGCTCACGCCTGCCTGCCTGCAGCACCCGTGACTTGTCAGGGAGGGTGGTATATATTATGCCTTCTGGAAGGCCCACAGGGATCAGGGCGTTAGCACGGAGGAGTCTCAGATGACTTCTCCACAGAACCAGGTGCTAGAAGCAAATGCCGGCCAGTGACTTTATATGAACCCTTCTTTGCCCTGACTCCTGGGTCAGCTCTTTGGCTAATATAAACGGGCACCGCTGACCATCTGGTCTGGTCTCCATAGGTCCTGGCCAGTTTGTGAATGGGCTGCAGAAACGTCCGCTCCCTCCAGCAGGGAAAGAGTTAATTCCCTGCTCACCCTCCCTCCCAGCCGGGAGCAGGTGGTGGAAGGCGGGTGGATCCCCTAGGGATCCTCTTGACTGGGAACCAGGAGGCCAAGGAATTAGGTGTGATTAGCTTTTATCAAGCTGCCTGTTGGTGAGAGAGGAATGGAGAACCTTGCTAGCAGGAGTGGTAAGCGAGGAGCCTGGGAGCTGGCACCCATAGGGGCCTGCCCGGGCCTGGTTCTGGCCTGCGGGTGTCCTTGCTTACCCCTAGGGCCCCCTGCCCAAGAGCCAGGCTGCTCCTACGCCAAGGGGACTGCTTCCTCCTCACACCCCCTTGCCAGGCGGTGGGTATCCCAGGATGTGGGCCTGAGAGGACTATAAAGAGAAGCTGAGAGCAGAAGGGACTCTGAGCCCAGGATAGCTATGTTGACTATATGGAATATTAAAAATGGCTCCCCTTTGAGGGTATGTCATAGATTTTAAGGTCAGAAGGGACCATTATGATAATCTTGTCTGACCTCCTGCACAACGCAGGCCGAAGAATCTCACCCACCCACTCCTGTAATAACCCCCCTACGTCTGCACGACAGCGGCCCAGCTACAGGAGACATGGCCGGGGTGCGGGACTGTGCCGCTATAGCGCACTCATGTAGACATTTCCTGTGTCAATGGAAGGATTTTTTTCCAGCAGGGTAGTTAATCCGTCTGTGCGAGAGGCGATAGCTAGGTTGATGGAAGAATTCGCCCTGAGAGAGAGGCTAGTGTGTGGTAGGGCACTAGCCTGGGACTTCAGACACACTGGTTCAAGTCCTTGCTCGACCCTGGACTTTCTCTGTGACCATATGCAAGTCCCTTGGGGTACATCTAGGCTACAATCCAAGGTATGATTTCAGCAGGGTAGATGGAAGACTTTTACATCAACGGGGCCACGTCTACACCAGAGCTTAAGTTGGCCTAACTACGGCACTCAGGGTGCAATTTTTTTCACAGCCTTGAGTGCCGTAGCTGGTTCGATCTAATTACGAAGGGTAGAAGAGGCCTGGATCTGTTTAGACAGGATTCAGCACAGTCTGAACGAGCAGGTAGAATTAGGCCACCAGGGAGTGGACTTCAGGGGTGGCGTCTTTCCCAAAGCAGCGCACTATAGCAAGGCTAATCCTGGGGCCAGAGGGAAGTAAGATCGTGGAGGTATGAGAGATGCAGGTGCTGAGGGCGTTCAAACCTTCTCCCCGAGCGGTGAGACTTAAGACAGTTTTGAGACTCCTTCGGTAACACAAGTCTATTCCCACGGTGGCAAGAACAAACCGGAGATGCGGCTGACTCTAATGTCTGCCTGTGCTGGCTTCAAGACATCTCGACGGCAACAGATGCCGGGGAGGTTGAATGATAATCTCTGGCTGCATCCTAGCTGTTCTTCCAGGAGTAAAAACAGACTCATGTCTCAGCGGGTTAAAAATTGGAAGCTGGGGGGAGAGGGGGGGGGTTGCCCCATTCCCGCAGAACAGGGGTTAAAAGCAGCTCTGGAGAGTGTTGTAGCTAAGAGAAGGCTGATTGGGAAGGACGGAGGCTCCTGTCTGGAGAGGTTGCACCACAGAACTGTGCTGTCTCACGGGACAGAACCCTTGTCTCTGTGGTGTGGAGTCTATGCCCTTGTGGAGTAATCTGTACAAGCCTTGGGCTGCTTGCTCCCCAGACCTGCCTTGGATATACAAACATCGGACCTGATTCTGAGAGATGCTGGGCAAACCTATCTCCCACTAACGTCGGTCTAGGTGTCCTCAAGTTTCTTGTAGCATCTAGTTAGTTCCCAGTAAATAAGATTGGCACCGTGAGACCTAAAACGGGCTTCATTCCACCTTTTACACACCGACTCCCTCTTCTTACTCTATGAGAAGCCCCGTTGACGTCGGTGGGACCATGTATGGAGGAAGGTGCTACCCAGTTTTCTCTTTCACCTTTCCAGGTCCCTGGAGGATTTCTCCACACCGGGCTCTGAATTGGTCTGATCTCCCGAAAGGAAGCTGCAAGGGCTCAATATCAGGCAGGAGAAGGCCCATTACGAGCAAAACTGCTCCTGACTAAGTTCTGGCTTCATCCTGTTTCCATAGACGGCCGTGGCAACTTTCCCACAGACGTCCATAGAACTGGATCAAGCGCTTAATTCCGGGACGTCCTGTTTACTGGAGTGGGGGTGGGGTGGTGGTGGGGAGATTGTTCTTCACATTGCAAGGAAAGCAAACCCCGTTATAGTCCCTCAGTGCACGCTGACACTGCCCATCTGGAGTCATTTCGTCCACTTGGGTGAGCTTGCTCTTAAAATGAAGCATTCTCCAGGAAATCAGCCCACGATGGGCAGGGAAAGCTGATTTTCAGAGACGCTGAGCTGCTACTGTTAACTTAGACCCCAGCTCTTTGCCATAGTTCCAATGATTCCGTCCAATGTTACTATACTTGGCATGTGCCAGCCTTGAGTTTCATCTGCCATTGGGCTGCCTTTTCTTCGCCATTTCTTGGGTTCTTCCGCAGCTCCTCCCTCTTCACTAATTTAATTTTGTGCCGTCTGCAAATTTTGCCACCTCAGTTCCCCCCTGCCCTTTGCCAGACCATCAATAACTATATTGAACATCAGCCTAGGTACTGAATCTTGGGCCACCCCCTGCTGTCAGCCAGGCGCCATGTTGAAAACTGACCATTTCTTCCTAAAAAAGACAGGAGTACTTGTGGTACCTTAGAGACTAACACATTTATTTCAGTATAAGCTTTCGTAGGCTACAGCCCACTTCATCAGATGCAGAGAATGGAACACACAGTAGGCAGGTAAATATACACACATGAAAAGGTGGAAGTTACCTTATCAATTCTAAGAGGCTATGTAATCTAGATGAGGTATTACCAGCAGGAGAAAAAAGAATTGATATGGTAACTTCTACCTTTTCATGTGTATATATATTTCTGCCTACTGTGTGCTCCATTCTGTGCATCTGATGAAGTGGGCTGTAGCCTACGAAAGCTTATGCTGAAATAAATGTGTTAGTCTCTAAGGTGCCACAAGCACTCCTGTTCTTTTTACGGATACAGATTAACACGGCTGTTACTCTGAGACCCTTTTCTTCCTATTTCACATTAGATTCACTGCAATTGAGTCCTTCCTCTCCTCAGCCACTAGGGGCGCTACCTGCACCCAGAATCCAAAACAATAGCCAAGGGGTGAATGCAGGATGTATACCGGATTCATAGATCCCAAGGCCAGACGGGAGCGGGCTGATCATCTAGGCTGACCCCCTGTACAATACAGGCCAGGGACCTGCCCCGCAATAATAATTCCTAGAGCAGATCTTCTAGCAAAACACCCTGTCTTGATTTAACAATTGCCTGTGACGGAGAATCCACTCCGACCCTTGGCAGATTGTCCCAGTGATTAACGACTCTGACTGTTGAAAATATAGACCTGGTTTCCAGGCTGAATGTTAATACTAATACTTGCTCTGACCAGGAGACCAGTGCTACCCTAGCATAACCCCAGCTCTAACAAGTATACAGAAAAGTGACGTCATTATCTTTCATAACAGGTAAATCTCTTTAAATCCACTTGAAATAGGTAAATCTCCTTTATTGTAGGTACGATGTTGTAAAACCCGTTTCCATTATGTGCAACGCAGAACAGCTGACAAAACAATACATGGAACATGCCAGTGAGGCTCATTGAAAGTGATAACCGATGCAAAAGCCCCACTATGCAGAGCACAATAGATGGTGCTTTACAGACCCAATTAAAGACCTGGGCTGAATTTTTTGAAAACGCCCAATGGGTGCCTGAGTTGAGACACCTTAAAAGGGGCTGATTTTCAGAAAGTGCTTAGCACCCCCCCTTCTGAAACTCAAGCCCCTTTGAGTGCCACCAATTGAGCCCCCAATAATTGGAGCCCCCAGAATCACCAGGCACTTTTGGAAGGCTTGGTCCCAGCCCCTGCTCCGAGGCACTTCCAGTCTATGTTAGATGGGACGCGGGGCAAGAGAGCAGGAAGAGACGACTTTAGGCTAGCCAAGGCTAAGGGAGGTTTACACACATTGATAAGGCAACTAGCGTTTTCAGCATCTGCATTTTACTGGCTCCCCGGTCCACTGCCCCATGGCACTTTTAAAAATAATTAATTTGGGCCCCAAATCTTGCAATTGCATCCTCATAGGTGGGTCCCGCCCTTCTTGCAGACCCCAGGGGAGTGGGAGTGATTCTAGGAGGAAATGGAAGAAGACAACATTGAGCTGGGATACAACGGCCAAGTGGAATTGCGGTTTTCTTCTTCTGATCAAGCACGGGGCCCCCTTTGACTGAACACAACGAAGCAATTCACTTGAATTTTCGAGGAAACCTGATGGCGAAAGTCCATCACATTGAATCGTTTTTCCACCACAGCATTCTGAGCATGGCTTTGCGGATCTGTTGGGATTTGACGCTGTATATGATAGGATTTAAGACAGGGGGCACAATTAGGTAGATATAGGCCACCACGATGTTAACCATAGGGGGAACGTTGTTACCAACACGGTGGAGAATGGACAGTCCAATCATTGGGATGAAGAAGATTAGGACGGCACAGATATGGGAGACACACGTGTTCAAAGCCTTGAGACAATTTTCCTTGATGGGGCGGCTGACCACAGTCCTAATGATCAGAACGTAAGATAGCACAATGAACACAAAATCAACGCCCACCGTCGAAAGAATGACAATTAAACCGTACAGGACGTTCACTTTTATATCCGCGCAGGCCAGCTTCATGATATCCGGGTGGAAGCAAAATGAGTGGGAAAGCCCATTGTTCCCACAGTAAGTTAACCTCTTGAGCAGAAAGGGGATTGGGAAGAGGGAGATCACAGCCCTTGAAACAATTGCCAGCCCTATTTTTACGATGCTTGACCGGGTCAAGATGGACGGATATCTCAGAGGGTTGGAGATGGCGATGAAACGGTCGAAGGCCATGGCCAGGAGCACCGAGGATTCCATCACGGACAGGATGTGGATGAAATACATCTGGGTGAGGCAGGCGTGGAACTCGATGTTTCTGATCTTAAACCAAAAGATGCCCAGCGTGGTCGGAAGGGTGCACAAAGCCAAGCCCAGATCCGTCACGGCCAGCATGGAGAGGAAGTAGTACATCGGCTTGTGGAGACGTTGGGTCTTCTTGATGATGAGCAGGATCAGGCAGTTCCCCGAAAGGCCGATCAGATAGAACAGGCAGAAGGGGATGGAGATCCAGTGGTGATGGGCTTCCAGCCCCGGGAAGCCCGTCAGGAGGAAGGTGGAAGGCTGATAGAAGGAGGAATTGACAAGTAGCATGGTGTGCTCGGCCTGCTCCATTCCACCTCAGACGTTGCACAGCCTGGAGGTAAAAACAAAACAGCAACAAACTCCCCGTGTCATTTTTATGCTGCACGGTGTATACAACCCTATAATCACAACCGCCCGTCAGATTACCTGCTCTGTGGTGCATATTACCACATAACTACCAAAGCCCCCCATATGACTAAATGCTCTACAATCTCTACCGCGATTACCACCTAGACTGAGGATACGTTGGCGAGCAGGTACAAATTGGTGTAGATGACCCTGAAGGCTCAGATGAAGGTGAAAGTTCAGGTCTGATTCGCTGCGGTTATACCAATTTTGCAGTCACTCCAGGGTCAAAATGACACTGCAGAGTGGAGATTTGAGCCCTCAGCCTCCTTCCCCCTCAGTTCTGAATTTGTCCTCCGGCCAACCCACCAGACCAAGACAGCTGAGCTTCTGTTTCTACAGCTACTGATCTCCAGCCAGTCCTCCTTCATTTCAGTATCCAATGGACAGCGGGAAAGGAGCCGGGGGGAGGGAACCCCCGGAGGAAGGAAAACAGAGGAGAGAAAGTTCTACTCAGAGAGCCCCTGCAATTTTTGAGAACGATACTGTGAAACTCTCTTGCGGCTCCTGCCTGAGGCTTCTATGGGGCTTTACAAACATTAGGATGAAATCCAAAAACTTCACCGGGAACTGAAGTCTTGTTTGGAGGTGTCCGGTAGGTCATAGAATTAATGCTGGCCTGCGGGGGTGACTGTCAGCCATTAATACCCTCAGCCTTAAAGCAGAGATAGAGGCCAGCATTTTCAAAGGTGTGGCGCACCCTCAATTCCTCCAGATGTTAATGGGAGCCACGGGTGCTCAGCACCTCTGCCAATCAGACCGCTTCATTTGACACAAGGCTTGTGGTAGTTAGTAATCAGCAGACATGACTCTCGGCCAGGGATGTGTCATTTGAACGTGCTCTCCGGATCTCCCCGGCTGCACTGTCTCACTGTGGATGTCTGATCTGGCTTGCTTCAGCACCTCCGCTGACCTCAAACTAATGGGGTTAGGAAGAAAACTGGCCTTGGGAACAGATGACTCAGAGCCGCCCGCTGCAGGGCAGCTTGCACCTTCCTCGGAGGCACCTGGCGCTGGATGCTACATCATTTCATCTCTCTGCCTCTGTTTCCTCCCCTGGGCTATTTAGATCCGGGGTGGGCAAAAGTTTTGGCCCGAGGACCATATCAGGGCTCTGAAACTGTTTGGAGGGCTGTGTAGGGAAGGCTGGGCCTCTGCAAACAGCCTGGCCCCCGCCCCCTATCTGACCGCCACCCACTTCCTGCCCCCTGACCTCCCCCCTCAGAACAACTGACCCATCCAACCCCCCCTGCTCCTTGTCCCCTGACTTCCCCCTTCAGGGACCCCACCCCCAACTCCCCCGAACCCTGCCCCCTATACAACCCCCCTGCTGTCTGTCCCCTGACTAACCCAATCCCTATCCACAGCTCCCTAATAGGCCCTTGTGGGGCTCCCAGGCCTATCCAGCCACTCCCTGTCCCCTGACTGCCCCGACTCATATCCACACCCCCACCCCTAACCGCTCCCAGGACCCCACCCCTATCCATCCCCCTTCCCTGCCCCTGACTGCCCTCCCTCCAAACCTCTGCCCCATCCAACTGCAGCCTGCTCCTTGTCCCTTGAGTGCCCTGAGACTCCCTGCCCCTCATCCAGCCCTCCCCGTTCCCTTACCATGCCGCTCAGAGCAGCAGGAGCTTGCAGCCCCACTGCAGCCAGCCCCACCGCAGCCAGCCCCTCTGCTGCAATGCTGCCCAGCAGGAGCCATGGGCCAGAGCGCAGGCGGCATGGCGCGCTGAGCTTGTGGGGGAGGGGAGACCATGGGGGAGGAGGTGGGCTGGGGGTAGACTCTCCATCCGGGAGCACAGGGGCCAGGCAGGATGGTCCCGCAGGCCGGATGTGGCCCGCGGGGTGTAGTTTGCCCACCTCTGATTTAGATGGTAAGGTCTTCAGGGCAGAGACTGTATAGCACCTAGTGCAGCGGTGCCTTGATCTCACTCAGAGCCTGTAGGCCCTATGACAATACACACCCAAATTAAAGTGTTTTTTCATTCTGTGTCTAAACTGAAATGAAAGGTTCTGGTAAGGAGTCTGGTTAATAATAAATAATACTGAACTCTTGGTATAAAATGTAACAAGTCTGGCATAGATCATAGTTGAATTATGATAGTGCTGCAGGTGCAGAATGCATCCTTTAATAGAGCTCATTTCAGATGAATATGTGTCAACCTGTGGAACTCCTTGCCAGAGGATGCTGTGAAAGCCAAGACCATAACAGGGATCAGAAAGGAACTAGATACATTCACAGCGGATGGGCCACCAACGGCTATTAGCCCGCATGGGCAAGGATGGTGTCCCTAGCTTTTGTTTACCAGAAGCTGGGAATGAGCGACAGGGGATGGATCACTTTGTTACTTGTCCTGTTCATTCCCTCTGGGGCACCTGGCACTGGCCACTGTCGGAAGACAGGATCCTGGGCTAGGTGGACCTTTGATCTGATCCAGTCTGGCTGTTCTTATGTGAATATTCAGTGACACGTGACTTTCTTTCCTAGCAAGATTTCAGCCAATAGTCTCTAAACATGCTTGTAAATATGATACTGAATTCAAAGGTTTGGCTGGGACATGAATTTTCCTGCTCGGGCCATAAACCAGCGTCTAACCAATGGGCACTGGGAAGAAACTATAAGAACATAAGAACATAAGAATGGCCATACTGGGTCAGACCAAAGGTCCATCTAGCCCAGCATCCTGTCTACCGACAGTGGCCAATGCCAGGTGCCCCGGAGTGAGTGAACCTAACAGGTATGATCGAGCGATCTCTCTCCTGCCATCCATCACCCCCCTCTGACAGACAGAGGCTAGGGACACCATTCATTACCCATCCCGGCTAATAGCCATTTATGGACTTAGCCTCCATGAATTTATCCAGCTCTCTTTTAAACCCTGTTATAGTCCTAGCTTTCACAGCCTCCTCAGGTAAGGAGTTCCACAGGTTGACTGTGCGCTGTGTGAAGAAGAACTTCCTTTTATTTGTTTTAAACCTGCTGCACGCCAATTTCATTGAATGGCCCCTAGTTCTTCTATTTTGGGAACAAGTAAATAACTTTTCCTTATTCACTTCCTCCACTCCACTCATAATTTTATATACCTCTATCATATCCCCCCTTAGTCTCCTCTTTTCCAAGCTAAAAAGTCCTAGCCTCCTTAATCTCTCTTCATATGGGACCCGTTCCAAACCCCTAATCATTTTAGTTGCCCTTCTCTGAACCTTTTCTAGTGCCAGTATATCCTTTTTGAGATGAGGAGACCACATTTGTACGCAGTATTCAAGATGTGGGCGCACCATGGATTTGTATAAGGGCAATAAGATATTCTCCGACTTATTCTCTATCCCCTTTTTAATGATTCCTAACATCCTGTTTGCTTTTTTGACTGCCGCTGCACACTGCGTGGATGCCTTCAGAGAACTATCCACAATGACTCCCAGGTCTTTTTCCTGATTGGTTGTAGCTAAATTAGCCCCCATCATATTGTATGTATAGTTGGGGTTATTTTTTCCAATGTGCATTACTTTACATTTATCCACATTAAATTTCATTTGCCATTTTGTTGCCCAATCACTTAGTTTAGTGAGATCTTTTTGAAGTTCTTCACAGTCTGCTTTGGTCCTTACTACTTTGAGCAGTTTAGTATCATCTGCAAACTTTGCCACATCACTGTTTACCCCTTCCTCCAAATCATTTATAAATAAGTTGAATAGGATCGGCCCCAGGACTGACCCTTGGGGAACACCACTAGTTACCCCTCTCCATTCTGAAAAAGTTCCATTTATCCCTACCCTTTGTTCCCTGTCTTTTAACCAGTTTTCAATCCATGAGAGGATCTTCCCTCTTATCCCATGGCAGCTTAATTTACGTAAGAGCCTTTGGTGAGGGACCTTGTCAAAGGCTTTCTGGAAATCTAAGTACACTATGTCCACCGGATCCCCCTTGTCCACATGTTTGCTGACCCCTTCAAAGAACTCTAATAGATTAGTAAGACACGATTTCCCTTTGCAGAAACCATGTTGACTTTTGCCCAACAATTTATGCTCTTCTATGTGTCTGCCAATTTTATTCTTTACTATTGTTTCAACTAATTTTCCCGGTACGGACGTTAGACTGACTGGTCTGTAATTGCCAGGATCACCTCTAGAGCCCTTTTTAAAAATTGGCGTTACATTAGCTATCTTCCAGTCACTGGGCACAGTAGCCGATTTAAAGGATAGGTTACAAACCCTCGTTAATAGTGGCGCAATTTCACATTTGAGTTCTTTCAGAACTCTTGGGTGAATGCCATCTGGTCCCGGTGACTTGTTACAGTTAATCCTCTGGGCAGGTTAGTATTGTTAGCAGGGCTGGGTCACACTGGCACCTAGTCATCACCAATCAAGGACCAAAGCCCAGTTGTGCTAGGCCCTGTACAGATAAGTAACAAAGATGGCAGTCCCCATTGATTGATGGTCACCAGCTTGGTAGAGGGCTCTTCCCTTTACCTTTGCTCTGCCCTTGGAAGCTCTGCTGTGATTTGCGTCTGTGGCTTTGGTGAGAAACCTTTCCCCACGAGCTGTCTCTGCAGGGGCATCTAGGGCACTCCACAATTCTACGGGGCCAGCAGAGAACCATCTCCATCCGGGGAGAGCGGGTCACTCGTTGCCTTCGCCACCCACCAAGCTGAACATGATGTGACAACAGCCAGGATGTGGCCATCGAATTAAGGAGCCGGGGTGGTGAGAAAAGTGGCTGGAAACAGCCCCTGGAAACTTCATGTGTCGTGACTGTAGAGGTCAAAATGAATCGTCTGTTTCTTCCATTGGCCCTGCAGAGCCATAAAGTGGAGAGAGAGTGAGGACTGGAACTTATCAGGCAGCAGCCGCAGCATTGTTCACTGAATTTCAATGGCCGAGCCTTTCCCCTGAGCTGCACCAGAAGTTCAATACATCTGTCCCGTACCATGTCCCTCGGCTGGGCCAGAGTCACCGGCAATGAGGCACTAGCAGGGTTTCGGATCTGATCAGTGCCTGCTAAAACCACCTCTTATTTCTCAACCGATTCACTGGTGCCATTTCAGAGACACCTTCCCCAACTTTGAAGTCCCACGTCCCCGCCATAAACGATAACCCGTCCTGTTAGCTACACGCTGAATTTAACACGTCAAGGAACGAGCAAGACGCCGCTAAACCAGTTTACTCACAGTGGGAGGTTCCGGCCTGTCCGCACGTTACAAAGCGGCACGGTCCAGTTCCAGACCGAATGAAGAACTCGCATCCCTCTCCCGGCGTGGGGCGGAGCGTATATATAACACACCCTGACAATGATCCAGCCGGGGTCATGTAACCAGTCAAGGGTCTCAGAGCTTTCGGAGTGTAAACACTGTGAAATGTGCAAGGGGAAATACGGTGGAAAGTAAATGATCTTTCCATTTATGAGGCTTTCTCAACAAAGCTGCTTTTCTCCTACTGGCTTATTGGGCAGCGGGTTTACTGTTAGCCCTGATTTATGACTGACAAAGCCGTGGGCTGGGATAGAAATAGCTTTTATTGTGAGACTAAAACTGTAATTAAAAGAGTAATACATTGTAAGGGAAACACACATCACATGCTGCTAAGAGAATAAAGGAGGTGAAATGGCACCAGCTCTCTGCACTGTGCTCCGGATTTATTTAGAAACCATAAAATATGATGTAGTGCACAATAAAAAACAGATAAAATGTTATCAGAGCAGGAAAAAGTAGCATTAGCCACTGACTCGTAAAGTCCCATGCAGTATCTGAGTTTCTCATGTTAATAAATTTATCTTCACAACCTCTGCTGTGAGATAGGGAAACCGCTGTTATCCCATTTTACAGATGAGGAAAACCGAGGCATGGAGAAATGAAGGGACTTGCCCATGTTCACACGCGGCACCTGTAGCAGAGCAGGGAATTGAAGTGACCTCTCCTGTGTCCCAGTCTGGTTTGTTAACCACAAAAGCATCCTTCCATCCAATCTCTTAAATGCGTCATAGTCCAGCGACATGCATGGATATGGAGACATGTGCTCATGCTGGGAGAGAGAAACGTTAGTCCCACGGTGCAAATGAACGTCCCCTGCATTCCTGGCTCACCTCAATCCATGTTTCCCTAGACTCGATATAGTTCTGCAACATTCAGAGGGAATCTCTCAAATGGCCTAGACAGAACCCATATTTGCCGTACACCCCATGTCAGATTTGCACACAAGGAGCCAACTTCTGCTCCGATCTGCATGGGTCCCCCCCCCCCCCCCCCGCTAGTTACAGCCCCAGCCCAGGTAGTAGCTTCTGTCTGTTTCATCTCCTGCAACTCAAGTACCACATGAGACAGGCGTATGCTGAGTCAAGCCTCCCGTCTGTGGGATTTGCTCGTGGGTGTCTGCCAGGCCCTAGCTGTCTTCACGGTGGGGTTCATAGCCTTGCTATTTGAGCCTATTGCTGGTCTATTTGGCTCCTCACACCTCTTCCTTTTTCACAGAATCATAGAATATCGGGGTTGGGAGGGACCTCAGGAGGTATGTAGTCCAACCTCCTGCTCAAAGCAGGACCAACCCCAACTAAATCATCCCAGCCAGGGCTTTGTCAAGCCTGACATTAAAAACCTCTAAGGAAGGTGATTCTACCACCTCCCTAGGTAACCCATTCCAGTGCTTCACCACTCTCTAGTGAAAAAGGTTTTGCTAATATCCAATCTAAACCTCCCCCACTGCAACTTGAGACCATTACTCCTTGTTTGGTCACCTGCTACCACTGAGAACAGTCTAGATCCATCCTCTTTAGAACCCCCTTTCAGGTAGTTGAAAGCAGCTATCAAATCTCCCCTCTGTTTTCTCTTCTGCAGACTAAACAAACCCAGTTCTCTCAGCCTCTCCTCATAAGTCATGCGCTCCAGGCCCCTAATCATTTTTGTTGTCCTCTGAGGAACTCTTTCCAATTTTCCCACATCCTTCTTGTAGTGTGGGGACCAGAACTGGACACAGTACTGCAGATGAGGCCTCACCAATGCCAAATAGAGGGGAATGATCACATCCCTCGATCTGCTGGCAATGCCCCTACTTATACAGCCCCAAATGCCATTAGCTTTCTTGGCAACAAGGGCACACTGCTGACTCATATCCAGCTTCTCATCAATTGTACCCCCTAACCTTTTGGGTTCTTTCCTCTCCTTCTATCCCGTGTGTCCAGCAAGTACTCCCCGTGAACTTTTAGCTTCTGCACGGGGGTTCCCCAGAATCTGGGACGAGCACGACAGGAATCAATTGTGTGTATACGTGTACGTGTCTATACTTAACGATTAAAGCTGCAGGATCACGAATACAAGGCAGGAAATACCAGAATGAACCTTGATCGCAGATCTTAATCCCATCCACTGCCCATTCAGGCTTTCATAAGATTACTATGGATTTTTTTCAGCAGGACCTAGAGGGACCCCCTGAGTTTGGGGACCCATTGCTCAGAGTGCTGTGCACAGATGTACAGCTCAGTGTCTAGACAGACAAAGCGGATGCTTGGGAGAGAAAATAGAAGCACAGAGCGTGGATGTGACTTGCCCACAGTCACCGGGCAGTGGAGCCAGGGCAGAACCCACGTGCCCTGAGTTCCGGTCCCGCGCCCACTGAGTGTCTTTTTCCCCCTCCTGATTATAGCTCATCTCAATTGATTAACCACTTAAAGTTGGTTGGCAACCTTCACCTTTTCATGTTATCTATCTATCTATCTATCTATCTATCTATCTATCTATCTATCTATCTATCTATCTATCTATCTCCATACACTCTATCTATCTATCTATCTATCTATCTATCTATCTATCTATCTATCTATCTATCTCCATACACTCTATCTATCTATCTATCTATCTATCTATCTATCTATCTATCTATCTATCTATCTATCTATCTCCATACACTCTATCTATCTCCATACAATCTATCTATCTATCTATCTATCTATCTATCTATCTATCTATCTATCT
Source organism: Sternotherus odoratus (assembly GCA_032164245.1). NCBI lineage: Eukaryota > Metazoa > Chordata > Testudines > Kinosternidae > Sternotherus > Sternotherus odoratus. The sequence continues at coordinate 296,770,198 of JAVMKO010000001.1, forward strand.
ATCTATCTATCTCCATACACTCTATCTATCTATCTATCTATCTATCTATCTATCTATCTATCTATCTATCTATCTATCTATCTCCATACACTCTATCTATCTATCTATCTATCTATCTATCTATCTATCTATCTATCTATCTATCTATCTCCAAACACTCTATCTATCTATCTATCTATCTATCTATCTATCTATCTATCTATCTATCTCCATACACTCTATCTATCTATCTATCTATCTATCTATCTATCTATCTATCTATCTATCTATCTATCTATCTATCTCCATACACTCTATCTATCTCCATACAATCTATCTATCTATCTATCTATCTATCTATCTATCTATCTATCTATCTATCTATCTATCTATCTATCTATCTCCATACACTCTATCTATCTATCTATCTATCTATCTATCTATCTATCTATCTATCTATCTATCTATCTATCTCCATACACTCTATCTATCTATCTATCTATCTATCTATCTATCTATCTATCTATCTCCATACACTCTATCTATCTATCTATCTATCTATCTATCTATCTATCTATCTATCTATCTATCTATCTATCTATCTCCATACACTCTATCTATCTATCTATCTATCTATCTATCTATCTATCTATCTATCTATCTATCTATCTCCATACACTCTATCTATCTATCTATCTATCTATCTATCTATCTATCTATCTATCTCCATACACTCTATCTATCTATCTATCTATCTATCTATCTATCTATCTATCTATCTATCTATCTATCTATCTCCATACACTCTATCTATCTCCATACACTCTATCTATCTATCTATCTATCTATCTATCTATCTATCTATCTATCTATCTATCTATCTATCTATCTATCTCCATACACTCTATCTATCTATCTATCTATCTATCTATCTATCTATCTATCTATCTATCTATCTATCTCCATACACTCTATCTATCTATCTATCTATCTATCTCCATACACTCTATCTATCTATCTATCTATCTATCTATCTATCTATCTCCATACACTCTATCTATCTCCATACAATCTATCTATCTATCTATCTATCTATCTATCTATCTATCTATCTATCTATCTATCTATCTATCTATCTATCTCCATACACTCTATCTATCTATCTATCTATCTATCTATCTATCTATCTATCTAACTCCATACACTCTATCTATCTATCTATCTATCTATCTATCTATCTATCTATCTATCTATCTATCTATCTCCATACACTCTATCTATCTATCTATCTATCTATCTATCTATCTATCTATCTATCTATCTCCATACACTCTATCTATCTATCTATCTATCTATCTATCTATCTATCTATCTATCTATCTATCTATCTCCATACACTCTATCTATCTATCTATCTATCTATCTATCTATCTATCTATCTATCTATCTATCTATCTCCATACACTCTATCTATCTCCATACAATCTATCTATCTATCTATCTATCTATCTATCTATCTATCTATCTATCTATCTATCTATCTATCTCCATACACTCTATCTATCTATCTATCTATCTATCTATCTATCTATCTATCTATCTATCTATCTATCTCCATACACTCTATCTATCTATCTATCTATCTATCTATCTATCTATCTATCTATCTATCTATCTATCTCCATACACTCTATCTATCTATCTATCTATCTATCTATCTATCTATCTATCTATCTATCTCCATACACTCTATCTATCTATCTATCTATCTATCTATCTATCTATCTATCTATCTATCTATCTATCTCCATACACTCTATCTATCTATCTATCTATCTATCTATCTATCTATCTATCTATCTATCTATCTCCATACACTCTATCTATCTCCATACAATCTATCTATCTATCTATCTATCTATCTATCTATCTATCTATCTATCTATCTATCTATCTATCTATCTCCATACACTCTATCTATCTATCTATCTATCTATCTATCTATCTATCTATCTATCTATCTATCTATCTCCATACACTCTATCTATCTCCATACAATCTATCTATCTATCTATCTATCTATCTATCTATCTATCTATCTATCTATCTATCTATCTCCATACACTCTATCTATCTATCTATCTATCTATCTATCTATCTATCTATCTATCTATCTATCTATCTATCTCCATACACTCTATCTATCTATCTATCTATCTATCTATCTATCTATCTATCTATCTATCTATCTATCTATCTATCTATCTCCATACACTCTATCTATCTATCTATCTATCTATCTATCTATCTATCTATCTATCTATCTATCTATCTCCATACACTCTATCTATCTCCATACAATCTATCTATCTATCTATCTATCTATCTATCTATCTATCTATCTATCTATCTATCTATCTATCTATCTATCTCCATACACTCTATCTATCTATCTATCTATCTATCTATCTATCTATCTATCTATCTATCTATCTATCTATCTATCTCCATACACTCTATCTATCTATCTATCTATCTATCTATCTATCTATCTATCTATCTATCTATCTATCTATCTATCTATCTCCATACACTCTATCTCCATACACTCTATCTATCTATCTATCTATCTATCTATCTATCTATCTATCTATCTATCTATCTATGTTCCACTCCATCGATCTGATGAAGTGGGTTCTAGCCCACGAAAGCTTATGCCCAAATAAATGTGCTCGTCTCTAAGGTGCCACAAGTACTTCTGGTTCTTCCTACCACACTGGCTCACACCAGGGCAAACCAGGAGCAAATCCACTGCCATGAGTGGTGCTACCCAGTGGAACCCCACAGATAAGCGAGAGGAGAATCAGAGCCTGTTTTTATAGGGGTCTGTCTACCCAGCCCGCAGCGCCATGGTGCCCAGCCCTGGTCTGCAGACATAGGCTCGTGCTTGCACTATACAAAGAGCTGTGTAGACATCTGAATCTGATGACTTTCCTCTGAGCTCATCGCTGGGAGATTTGAACAATTTACACCCACACAATTATTCTTCCTGTGATTTTGCTTAATCCCATTTCCCAGGGCTGGGTGAGCTGCAAATAGGGACACCAGGGCACTGGGGAATCCATTGCTTTGCTTTCCCATTGAACAAAAAGCCACTTTCCCATACCCTGGGGGGGGGGGGGGGGGAGAGGAGGCAGCCCTGCTTGGCAAACACGCTGAAGTTAAGTGCATTTCCGGCAATGTTTATTCCACGTTCCTTGTCCCTGATCCTGTTCATATTTACAATGTAGTGCAGGGATTAGCTAGTGAACTTTGACAGGAGAGTGAAGAGAGACCATGTGGAACAGGGGGGCGCTGGGGGATCCTCCCATGGGAACATGCTTTGAAGGTACTTGTATGATCAGGCGCATCCATAACATTCAAGAAGGCACCCTTCGGGAGTCTGTAGATGAGCTCCAGGGACAAAACAAGGCGCTAGCATCGTCTGGGGGATGGTGACACCATGTAATGCTGGGGTGGAAATTCCCCCTCAGACGGTGCATAGGCCGTGCATGGCTGATCCACTGGGCGGGGTGAATTTCACTCTTCTTTCTTGTCTGTGATGCCCTGAGAAGTGCTCAGGGGGCAGGATTCCTCTGGGATCGAGCACCTAGAGCCAAAGAACGACCTGCCGCAAGCGCCTGAATCAAAAGGCAAGAAACACAAGTACAGATCAAAGCTCCTGGGACCATCCGAAGCCCCACGGAGCCCCGGGCGCTTGGAGACATGGTGGTTTTTCCTTTCCGGAAGGAAAACACATGTCAACCTCTGTTTATAACCCTTTGGCGACCCGGTCCATTCAGCTATACAAAAAGAATATTGTTGCTAAAAGGAGACGGGGCAGCGGAGGAGAGATATTATGGCCCCATTGACAGCCTGTTCCCCTGAACTGGCATCAGGGGAGGGAACAGTTTAGAGAGACGGCAGCACGGCTGTGTCTAAATCAGAATGCCGCGTTTTCCAAAGGCAAATGCTAGCTCGCAAAAGGTAATGGAGGCTGCGAGCTTAGCAGGACTCCGGAGGAGAGAAGGCATGTCTGTGTGTAACGAGAACGCCCCTGTGACGAAGGGGGACTGTTCTTAATGTTTCCTTTGAATATGGTGTGTGAGTGCCTCAGTTTCCCCTATGCATTTCTTAAGTTTCCCGGTGGTGGGGTAAGGCTGTGTGATTGTTGCAGAGCAGAGGGCCAGTGTGAGAGAATGGCCAATGCCCTGTCTCGTGGCAACTGATGGCCTGGGCCCCGCCCCTGCAAGGTGCTAACTAAAGGTATTGGAGAACAAAGGGATCAGGTGACCTCTCGGCCCGGGAAAGAGACAAAGGCCAGAGGAGGAGGGGCTGGAGGTAGTGGCTGGGGGCTGGCTGGGGAAATGGAGTAAGGCACAGACGTGGCGGTCGGGCGCACTGTCCCTCAGTGCTGGACCTGGCTGAGGGGTCCTGTTCTCTGTACCTACAAGCTCTGTGTTAAACCATGTTCCTGTCATCTCTAATAAACCTTCTGTTTTACTGGCTGGCTGAGAGTCACATCTGACTGCGGAGCTGGGGGGGCAGGAGGCCCCAGGGCCGGATGAAATGCATCCTAGAATACTCAAGCAACGGGCTGAGGAGATATCAGAGCCATTAACTATTATCTTTGAAAAGTCACGGAAGTCAGGGAAGATTCCAGACGACTGGAAAACACCTCATAGAGTGGCTCTCTGTAAAAAGAGCATCCCAGACAATTACAGACCAGTTCGTTTAAATTCTGTACTAGGTAAGATAATAGAGCAGATGATTAAAGAATCAATCTGCGAACCTCTAGAAGATAATAAGGTGATAAGTCAAGAATCAGAGAGGTAGCCGTGTTAGTCTGAAATTGCAGAAGTGACAAAGAGTCCTGTGGCACCTTAAAGACTAACTAAAGTATTGAAGCATAAGCTTTCATGGGCTAGTACCCACTTCGTCGGATGCATGCAGTGGTGATAAGTGATAGTCAGCACGGGTTTGTCAAGAAGAACCTTGTCAAACCACCCTGATATGTTCCTTTGACAGGGTAACAATCCTTGTGGATGGGGAAAAGCATTATATGTAGTATGTGTAGACTTTAGTATGGCTTTTGGTACCATCTCCTATGACCTCCTCAGTAAGAAACTAGGGAAATAAAACCTATATGGAGATTCTATAAGATGGGTGGGTAACTGGTTGGAAAACTGCTCCCAGAGAGTAGTTATTAATGGTTCAAAGTCCTGCTCAAAGGGCATAACAAGTGAGATTCCACAAGGATCAGTTCTGGGGCCAGTTCTTTCCAATGTCTTTATCAACGATTTGGATCATACCATAGATAGTACACTTATTAAGTTTAAACCTTTAACTCTTACGAAATTCCAAATCCTAAACCATCCCATGGCTCCTATTTTGGCTGATACGACAAAGGTCATACAAAAAGTGCAAAGCACATTTAAATATTTATCAGTTATTTATTTGGCCAACTGTTTCTATGCCATACCCTGCCATCCGGACTCACAAGATCTGTTTGCCTTTACAATAAAGGAGCAACAATGGACCTTTTGTTGGTTACCCCAGGGATATCACAACAGCTTGGCTATTGCCCATTAGCATGTCGTGGATATGGTAGACCAGTTGAGTCCCCAAGAAAGGCCTTTTGTGTGTTTTATAAGTAAATAGCATTTGAATATTTGGGGAAATTGAGGCACAAACTCAAACACAAATGGAAAAAGTTTTGGCACTAATTCAGGAAACAGGGTTCAAAGTAGCCTTAGACAAGACTCTGTTTGTGTTACCTCTGATTGTGTTACCTCTGGTTCTATCTCAGGTGACATACCTGGGCATAGTCGTAGAACAAGAAGGGAGACAGGTAAATCAGAGAAAGGTAAGGGCACTGGTAGAAATGTCGGCCCCTAACAATGCCCATGCTTTAAAAGTACTACTAGGAGGATTCAGTTTTCTTAGGCCACACATTTATAAATATGCTGGAATGACTCACCCCTTGTGAAAACTACTAAAAAAATGGGAACGGGGAAAAGAGCAGGACTCCTCTTTTACCCCAATAAAACATAAGAGTCGCACAGTCCCAGCCCTGTGTTTCCCTCATGAATCACAACCTTTTGTTATTCATGTGGCGGTTAATAACATGGCCTTGGAAGCAGCAGATGAAAAGGGATATTGCATTTTCATTGAAATGGAACTGGATTTACCAGTGGGTAACAAAGAACCGTAAACAGTTATAGGTGCCACATGTAAAGGCACAGAGGTGAGCAATGTGGATGGAGGCCACTTGGAAAAACTGGGTAAATACAAGTTTAAGATTAGCAGCCGTGTTAGTCTATATCCGTAAATAAGACGAGGGAGACTTGTAGCACCTTAGAGACTAACTAATTTATTTCAGCATAAGCTTTCCTGGGCATCCAATGAAGTGGGCTATAGCCCACGAAAGCTTATGCTGAAATAAACTGGTTAGTCTCAAAGGTGCTACAAGTCTTCCTCGTCTTATTTATGGGTAAATACAGTAGCCTAACAGCATGAGAAAGCAGTGGTAACCAAAAGTCAAAGAAGAAATGTCTGTGCTGAAACATCCGAACCAACAGGTGGTACTGCAGACTGCCCTAATCGGGTTCCAGGAAAAAAAGAAAGACAGGAGTTATTGAATGTAACCCATCCATTTATATGTAAAAAAGTAAAAGTGACTTTAAGAAGGCGAAAGCAAGTAGCAGAACGGGAGTGTATGAGAAATGTTAAAACATGGGTACTAAATGGTGTACTGTGTGCTCAGGACAAGGCTTGCCCTCCGCACTGGCAACCCATGATGCACCAACCAAGGCTTGGGACGTGGTCCAGGGTTCAAATTAATTTTACTGATAAATTGCCAAGGAGTAAGGAAGTAATTCCAGGATTTATTGGCAATAATTAATTCCTTGTGGGGATGAGTGGAGGCGTTTCCTACTAAAGAGAATAGCACCAGAGTAGTGGCCCAAAAGATTCTTAATAAGGTCGTATGTAAATATGGCCCCACCAAAATAATAGATTCTGATAATGGGGGAGCCTTTGTAGGAAAAATCTTTACAACCATTATACAAGCCTTGGGAATTAAACAAAAGCTCAAGGTACCATACTGACCTCAGTCCTCAGACATGGGCCAGCCTTTGCTAACATAGCTAAGATTCCCAAACACTTCACTCAAAAACACACTGGTTAAGGTAACACATAAAAGGAGGTTATTAACTACGGTAAGATGTATTTTAAGAGATTATAAGTGATAAGAAACAGATTAAATCAGGTTTCCTAGGAAATCAAACAAAGTCAAAATCTAAGAGATATACAATATAAATAAAGAAAAGGAGGAATTGTAGCACCTTAGAGACTAACCAGTTTATTTCTGCATAAGCTTGAAATGGAAAATAAAACAAATTTGAAGTTAAGAAAATTAATAGGGGATGTTAAAAGCATCAGGGAAAAAACAATGCTTATAAGTGCTAAGGAGAAGGAGAAGAAGGAGAAGGAGGTGTTTCGGTATATTAAGGACAAAAAAAATCCTAAAAAAGGTTTAGGCCAATTACTGGAGGGAGAAAAGAAACTTGTTAATGATGCAGAAAAGGTAGAGGTGTTCAAGAAATAGGTTTGTTCTGCATTTAGGAAGAAGCTTGAAAGCTTATGATGAAATAAACTGGTTAGTCTCAAAGGTGCTACAAGTCTTCCTCATCTTATTTATGGATACAGACTAACACGGCTGCTATTCTTAAACCTGTCACGATATAAATAGGTTTTGAATCAGTAACATCTCACACCCTGACTGATGGTACATGTAGGCTTCCAGATTCTTGAAGTTCAAGCTTCATCTGCTTTGGAGCTTGGATTCCCCTCTTCCACTCCAAGTTCTTTGTCTTCCAGTGGTTCTTACAGGTGTTTGGTTGTGTGGGAAAGAGGACAAGAGATGGTTTTACTCCACATCTTTTATACTCTTTTTCCTGCCTGCTGGAAAGTTGATGCATGTGATGTGAGGGGTCTACCCCACCTGTTGGCTAAATATTGTCCATTGTCTCCATCCTCCTTTATACAGCGTCCCTTATGCAGAGTTATTAGTGGATTCATCCCTGGATGGGTGCTGACAACAGCAGTCAACACTGTCTGGGTACTCTACGCTTGTACCTGAAAGGCTTCTTGTGGGTGTTTCCAGCCTCACACCACATTTTAGTAACTTACATAGAGCAAGATTCCATAACTTCACATCCAATGAAAGCACATGCAACCCAATGAGGTATTCATATTTAGGAGGTCAAGACTTTGAGCGTGATACTTCAGAAGACATACTTTGTACAAAACATACCATAATGACATCACCGTGGTAAATGATGGATGCTTTGAGGTGCAGGGATGATCTGACAAGTGACATGGTGAGGGGAGGAGAGGAGCAAGTGACTGGGGTGGGGACTGGAGGCAAATAGGTAGACATGGGGAGGGCCTTGTGGAACGAGGTGGAAAGGGAAGTGGGCCTTCAGGCATCCAGTTATCAGTAGTTAGAAAAGTGGCAAACCTATCAGTTGTACATAGATGGAGTCCCCAGTATGTCACGCTGACAGAACAGAGTAAGGATGTGACGGGAAGAGGTGATGCTGGGATGTAACCTGACCCCAGCCAGGTGATGGGACGCTGGATGTCTGTGTGTTTCTAACAAAGGCTTGGGGGGAGGGGGCAGGAAGGAGGCAGGGAAACAGTTTTGGCTGGGCTTTTGTTCAGGATAGGAGGGAGATAGAAGACTGGGAAGAAGGCCGGGAGCCCCAAAACCCTGGGCCTCATCTCCCGGTCTCCCAGAAGGGCCTGACTGAGGGGTCCTGTCTAGACTAGGAAGCTCTGAGTTGGATGGTGTTCCTGTCATCTCAATAAACCTTCTAATCTACTGGCTGGCTGAGAGTCTCTGTGAATCCCAGGAAGCGGGGGTGCAGGGACCGGACTCCCCACACTCCGTGACAAAGGTCAGAAAAGGATTTAATCTCACTTTGATTGTCCAGCAGCAAGTGACTCAGGGAAGAGGGCCTGGCATCATGTCACCAGCCAGCTCTGCACAGAGCTTGGTGTGGGAGCCAGAGCATCAGGAGAAAATTTAGGTCACTTTATGAGAAAAGAGCCCAAGCAGCCTGTCCCGGATTTGCTTGGTCCTCACCCCGTAGATGATGGGGTTTAGCATGGGGGGCACCAGGAGGTACACGTTGGCAGTGAGAACGTGGAAATTCAAGGCCACATTCTGGACAAACCGATACATGAGGGAGGAGAAGAGACCTGGGATGTAAAAGGCTGAGATGGCGCAGAGGTGTGAGACACATGTTTCAAAAGTCTTGAACCGGGCGTCCTTTGTGGGGAGTCTGAAGATGGCCCTGAGGATCTGTGTATATGACACTGTGATAAAAAACACATCAAGAGCAAGAACACAGAATACAACAAAGAGGCCATAGTAATTACTGATACGTGTGTCGGCACAGGCCAGTTTCACCACAGCCATGTGCTCACAGTGCGTGTGGGAGATGATGTTCGTCCTGCAATAAGGCCAACGCCTTGCCAGGAGAATATAGGGCAGTATGAGTACGGCGCCGCGCAGTACCACAGTCAGGCCAATCTTGGCCACCACAGGGTTTGTGAAGGTGCTGGAATGTCTCAGAGGATCGCAGATGGCCACATAGCGATCGAAAGCCATGGCCACGAGGATCCCAGACTCCATCATGTAGAAGCAGTGAATGAAGTACATCTGGGTGAGACAGGAACTGAAGTTGATCTCCCTGGAACTGAACCAGAAGATGCTCAGTGTTTTGGGCAGGATGGCCGTAGGCAGGACCAGGTCAGTGACAGCCAGCATGGAGAGGAAATAGTACATGGGCCCATGGAGGCTCGGCTCCCTCTTCACAATGATCAGGATGGTGAAGTTCCCCACCATAGCTATAGTGTACATGGTGCAGAAGGGGATGGAGATCCAGATGTGGGAAGCCTCCAGGCCAGGAGTGCCCAGCAGGATGAAGGTGGAGGGGTTGGTGAAGTCAGTTGTGTTGGAATCTGACATAGGGTAGGGGAGAAGTTGTGGATCTCGAAGGCTGAGCAGTGTCTCCTGCATATACTGTACGTTCCTCCGACTTCCTGTATGTGCCCAGGGTCTAGGATGATGGTCACAGTTCAAATGCTTGGATGGAGAGACAATGTTAACATGAGACACTTCATACACTACTGGAGGCTGTTCTCTTGAGTGAAGCAGATTGCTCGCTCTTCACATGCTCAAAAATGACATTTGCATTATTCAGAGACATTAATAAAGAACAACTGACCCTACTAATGCCAATTTCATATTTGAAGGTGCTCTACGTTAATTATTTCTACACAATGTCATGTGGAAAACCTGAACAGGTAGCAGCAGGAAACACCAGTGTGAATACTGGTTATGCAGAATTGTTTCATAATGCAATGAAAGTTAAGCTATAGAGTCCATGCTGTAGGGAGCTCCCCATTCACTTAGGTGCTCAAAATCTGAAAGTGCAAAAAAACCCTTTGCAAAGCATTGCCAAGACACGTGCCTGGGGAAACATCCCACCTAGAAGAGAGTTGAGGGAAAGGACGTGGGTGTCATTGTTAGAAGCTCCCTGGAAACATCTAATTATTTGCAGCAGTGGCCAAAACAAAGACAGTATTCTTATTCCTCAGGAATGGAGAATTACCTACTTTGGACGTGCACTCAGGTTTGGTCACCCAGTCTCTGTAAAGGGTATAGCAGATATAAAAGAGAGTTCTGAGGCTATGAGAATTGGGGAGGTTGCAATATGCGGACAGTCTGAAAAGTATGGGACTGTTCATTTTATAGAAGGGACAAATAAAGGTCATATAATAGAGGAGAACAAAATAAAGAATGGAACTGATTACTTTCAAATGGATAAACAGAGATCAGTTCCCAACCAGTAATAGGTAAAGACACTTAGTGTTTCAAAACATGTAATTCCCCAAAACTAGGATAAACATCTGCAAAATTGATTGGGAGGAAAAATTTAGACAGAAAACTGTGAATGAAAATTTGGAGTTCCTTAAGAATAGATGATTAGACAGCTAAACAACAAGAGTCCACAGTCAAGAAAGTGGAGAACTTTGGACAAAAACATGGTTCTGTGCCAAAATGAAGGCCACAATGAGTGTGGCGGTGAGGGGAAGTAACAGATAACAAACAGGAAAAAATGGAAAATAAAACAAATTTGAAGTTAAGAAAATTAATAGGGAATGTTAAAAGCATCAGGGAAAAACCAATGCTTATAAGTGCTAAGGAGAAGGAGGTGTTTCAGTATATTAAGAACAAAAGCAATCCTAAAAAAGGTTTAGGCCAATTACTGGAGGGAGAAAAGAAACTTGTTAATGATGCAGAAAAGGTAGAGGTGTTCAAGAAATAGGTTTGTTCTGCAATTAGGAAAAAGCAGCATAAGGTTCTGTGATCACATGATGCGATGAAATATTTTGCGGTCCATTAGCAGTCAAGGAGGGCGTTAAACCACATCCCCAGTCGAAACGTAGACTGACAAACATCAGAACTGACCAATCAAGTGCACATCTCCCTCAGAATCAAAAACATACAACGAGGCAGCCGTGGAGACAAAACAAACAAGGCAAACACAGGACAGTACTGGGTTACATGTCAAGTATTTTTAAAAAATTAAGGGGAAGTTAAAAAAAAAAGATTTGACAAAGTTAGGAAACAATAGAGACACTGCAGAAGTGACAAAGAGTCCCGTGGCACCTTAAAGACTAACTAAAGTATTGAAGCATAAGCTTTTGTGGGCTAATAACCACTTCATCGGATGCAAAAGATGGACACTGATAATAGAGACACTGGTATTGGACTAGTCAAAAAAAATGCTAGGAATATAATTAATGCCAATCAACCACCTGATTAATAGAAAACAAGTCTTGTCAAATAAATCTGATTTCATCCTGTAATGAGAATACACATTTGGTTGATCAAAGGAGCCCTGCAGATTTCTATTTCTCTGGTAAAACGTATGTGAAAGGAGTGTGGGTGCTTTGGATAGTAATGAGGCTGTTACTATAAGAGGTTGAAAAGTTTGTACGGCCCAGACAGCTGCTAGGCATGTATGTTAACAGGTATCAACATGTATTTGTGCTCCATGTATTTTTTTAGATTCATATGCTACTGGTACTAGCTTTCCCTTTTCATTGTTTTGTAATAGTGAATAACAAAAGGCTGTGATTCATCAGGGAAACGCAGGGCTGGGGCTGGGGCCTTCTATTTTATTGACGTTAAAGCAGAATCCTGCTCTTTTCCCATTTCCATTTTTTTAGGTGCAGTTTAAGCACCACAAATTTAATCCACAGAATGTGAGACTCCAGTGTAAGGGCTGGTTTGACCTGCTTCTAGGAACTCTTAGCAGCCAGAAAACTAGAGCAATCATAAAACATGCAGCCCTCAAACACCAATTAATTAAGGCACGATGGTGCAAAACTCATTGGTACCAATGAAGAAAAATCACTATAAAAACAGGGTGCATTGCCATTCAATTGTGGGTTCATCCTGCCAAGACTTCCCCAGAACAGCCCGTCACGACCGATGGAATGTGGCTTCTCCCTATCTGGGATTGACCTACCTGGTCACTACATTGATGTGGACTCGGAACTAGCAGCTATAAAATAAACTGGTGGAACAGAGTGTGTGTGTGTAGTGTATTTAAATGCATATGCTCATGATTGTATCTTCAATAATTGCGGCGTACTGTCTTTTCCCCTAAAAAAGATCCTGTGTGATTCTTACAAACATAAAACTCATACCCTGTGGCATGATCCCTGGGATGTTTCATGGTTGCGCAAAGGAGAAAGGACGAAGGAACCATTCTCTTTCTCATCCTGCACATTTGGCACTGGCTTTGTGGAGCTCCTCAGTAAGAGATGGGTACCTGTGAATCCTGAGATTGTACTGTATCCCCCTCAGGTCACTGTGTCCCTCATGTGTCTCGCCTCAGCATCAGGAAGCAGGATCCCACGTTGTCAGCTGACACAAGGGGCTGCGCTGTTTATAATATAGCTTTGTGCAATCCCAGGGGGGTTCGCTCAGCTTCTAGGGGAAACGCAGCATCCGAATGGAAACAGGCTGGAGACAAGCTTGTCTGCACTTCTGGGCTATTTATCCAGCTTCGAGAGCAAGTAGTCATTGAGGGACTTGAGGGAGATGAGAACTCCTGGGATCTGTGCTGAGTCAGAGAGGAATTGGAATTGTTCTCTGTGTTTGTGTATATTTAAAAATGATAAGTTGATTAGGAAAAAGAATTGGAATAATGCCCACATCTCTGTAGGGTTTGAGACCCTGTAAAGGCCCAGGATGGCTTGGGACAATTCTGGAGACAGATGATTGAGGGGAAGTATGTGCACTTTTTGGAGATACACAGGGCTGTCTTTAAGGGATCAGATAGTAGTAATTATCGTCTGTAACAATAGCCATACTGTGCAGCAACTCTCAATGAAGGATCTTCCAAAGAACTAGCAAATGGACAGTGACTATGAACATATCCCCATTGTACAGATAGGTAAACAGAGGCATCAGGAGACATGACATGACCAAGCTCACACAGGGGCAGGGTAGGCTTCAAGAGCAAGGTCACCACAGGATCGGGCCTCAGCCTGAGAGCTCTGAGGGGAGGGCTTTTATGGATGGGGCTGACAGGCAGGAATGCCGCTATATAATATAATTATAGCTCAGCTCCCAGGGCCGGCGACAGGGGAGGACAAGGGGGACAACTGTACCGGGTCCCGGACTTCAGGGGGCCCCCCGATGTAGTGCGGCGGCTGACCTCGTGCAATCCCAGGTGCCGCCGGCCACCCCAGCACTGCGCTGTAGCGCAGCAAGCGCCCACACACACCGCACGTCTGAGGCAGACTCCGACCACAGCGGGGGCCCGGGGAAGCGCGCCCGGCTGCCCTGGTGGTGTGCGGCGCTGACGGTGGCGGAGCGGAGGTGCCGAAAAGGGGTCAAGGGGAGCTGGCCTCGCCAAGGTAAGGGGGCGGGGGGCCCGGCCCCATTCGGGGGGCGGTGGCTCCGGGGGGGCCTTTGGGCAGGCGGGTGGGCTCTGCGGTGAGTTCACCCCTGCCTCGGGAGGTTCATTCATCGGCGTGGCTGGGGGGGCTGGGGGGCAGGCAAGGGGGCAGTGGGGGGGGGAGTGCCAGCTGGGCTGGGGGGGCCCAAACGATCAGAGTAGGGGTCCCCAAAATTTCTGTCGCCGGCCCTGTCAGCTCCTGCTCGGTATCATTAGTTATCGCACCCAGGAGCTGCAGCTGGGGTCAGGACCCTGTTGTGCCGGGCACTGCACAGATAGGGTTGCCAACTTTCTACTGGCACAAAACCAAACACCCTTGCCCCACCCCCTGCCCCTTCTCTGAGGCCCCACCCCTGCTCACTCTCCCCACCCTCACTCACTCGCTCATTTTCACTGGGCTGGTTTTGGAGGTTGGGGTGCAGGAGGGGGCTCCGGGCGGAGGCTGAGGAGTTTGGAGGGTGGAAGCGGGCTCACGGCTGGGGCAAGGGGTTGGGGCGCAGGAGGGGGTTGTAGATAGACGGCTAAACCACCCTGAACATGCCCGATCCTGTCTGATCTTGGCAGCTAAGCAGGGTTGGGCATGGCTAGTACTTGGATGGGAGACCTCCTGGGAATACCAGGTGCTGTAGGCTTAACATGGGTGTGGGGCTAGCAACTCCACCCTGTAAGGGAACCAATTGCTACTGAAACACCAACACCAGTTGGTGGCCCATGCCCCGGCTGGGGGGTGACGGGCAAAGGGGGGGGGTTTGTAGTGCAGGCTGGAGGCCGTGCTTACCTCAGACAGCTCCTGAGAGTAGTGACGTGTTCCTCCTATGCAGAGGCATGGCCGGGGGGCTCTGCGTGCTGCCCTGTCTGCAGATGCCACCCCCACAGCTCTCATTGGCCGGGAATCACAGCCAATGGGAGCTGTGAAGCTGGTGCTTGGGGTGGGTCCCTTTTCAACCAGGCGTTCCTGTCGAAAATTGGGCACCTGGCAACAGTGGTGCCAGCTACCAGACCCTGCCCTCCCCCTGGCTGCTGTGTCAGGCCCCAGATCACTCCTGCGGATTGCACACAAAATAGAGGTTTATTAGTCAGTCGCAAACCCCACCCTTTACCCCTCGTCCAAGGCCCGGAGGCGGCTCTCCTCTTCGGAGGCGGCGCTGTTGAGTGACGGGGACAGCTTCCTCCGCCGGGCCTCTATCCGCTCCCGCAGGGCACACAGGTTCTCGCCGTGGATCACTGCCGTCCCGTGTGCGTAGTGAAGGTGGGCGTGAGCCTGATGCCGGTGGAACCAGCACATGTGACCCATGCTCTTGGCGGGATGTGACCCTGGCTGCGGAAGCTGCGTTTCCACCCTGGCCCGGTGCCCACGGCGCTCCAGGGGAGACGCTCCGACTGTCCCGGATGCGTCCTCGGTGGCATTTCCTCCCAGCCCACTGGCTGGCGTGGGTGCCCCGTGGGAGCTGGCCTTGCGTGGCCTCCTGCGTGCGCCCTGCCGATCCCGGACTCCCTCTCGCACCAGGGATTGCCCTTCTCTGCTTCTGGACCTTGTTCTTCTGCCGGCGGGACTTCGCTCTCTGCTGCCGGATCTCCGCTCTCTGCTCCGAGCCTGGATCATCCCCCGGCGGCCCGTTCCCCTGCCTCTGCCGCTGTACCACGGGTCTTTCACCTGGCTCCTGGACCGGCCCCGGGGGGGAGAAGGACTGAGTCTCCGACCCCTCCGCTTTCTGGCAGACGGCTGGCCGGAGCCCGGGGTCGCTGAGCCAGACTGTGAGACACCTGACGAGTGCTCCTGCCGCTGCAGCCTTTTGGAGCTGTGCCCTTGGATGGGCGCCGGATCCTTCGCCCTGACCGGCCAGGGAAGGTCGGTGCCTGGGCCCTGGGGTACGTCAGTCCTGTTTGCTCTGACGGCTCCTTCCGCAGCACCAGCATGAGCCCTGGTCCCGCAGCTCCCGTCCCCCCACTGGCTTTCCTCCGCTGTGTCCCCTGCACGCTCAGCCCCGGCCCCGTCTCTTCGGCCTCCTGGTCCCCCGAGGCCTCGCCTCCGCCCCCGGCTTTGCTCCCAGGTGTACAGGCCATGTCGTAGGCCCAGCTTCTTCTCCAGGATCAGCCCGATGACGACCATCCGCTCGTCCAGCTGGCTCGAGGTGAAGGCTCCTGCCGGGCACCCGGGACGGATTGCGCGGCCCTGCTGCCGGGGGTCTGCCGCCCTGAGAGACGTGGCTCCTTCGCCTCCGTCTCCCTCGGGACTGTCGGTTGTTCCGGAGCCCCTGGAGGCGGGGCGGGCTGGGGGTGGGAGCCATGGGGCGGAAGTTCCTTCTGGTGCAGCCGGTGTCCCACTGGGGTCATGTGCCATCCCCTGCCTGCGTTCGGTCACCCCCAGGGTCGCCCGCTCTTGATATCCAACATAGGCGTCTGAGGGCCCTGTTCCCTCTGGGGACGGCTCTTCTCTCCCGGTCGTGCTGCCCCTCTGCCTTTCTCCCCACTTGGCATCGATGGAGGCCGCCCCATCTCCCTGGGGAACCCCATTCCCCGGCAGCCCCTGGCTCTGAGCAGCTGCGTTTGGCTCCTTTCTCCCTGCAGCCTCCATCTCCTCCCCGCTGGGACGCCGCTGGCAGCTCTTGACCTCTGCCCGCACGTGGACCTCGGCACTGAAGGCCATGCTCTGGTGGGACGAGGCGAGTTTCCGAGAGGGCAGCGGGGCTCCGCGCGGTGCTGTCACCGACACGTCGGCTCGTCCCCTCTTCCCCACCGATGTGCCGGAGGTGACGCGTTTGAGGAAGCCCAGCACGATTCCCCGGATGGTGGGGCCCTTCTCCTTGTGGGGGCTGGACGGCGACTCGGCCCCTCTCCCTGGAAGCTGTTCAGCCCCTTGCGGGGCCGTGGCCAGCACCAGGGCCTCCGTTTGCCTCACGGTGGCTCCAGCCCAGGGGTCTGTCCCCTCCGCTGGGGTCTCTTCCATGCCAGGTTGCCCCTTGGTTTCCCTCCTCTCCTTCCACCCCAGGCTGCCTGCCTCCTCCGCATCCCATGCTGCTGCAGCCTCTCTGTCCCAGTCCCCAACCCTCTCCCACTCGCCCTCGGTGCTGAACTGGGACAGTCCCTCTGCAGACCAGGGGCGCTGCTCCGAGGGGCTGGCCGCCCCACGGCTGCCGGACCGGGTGCACACAAGCTCATCAGAGGCTGCAGCCGAGCCTCTATCTCCCACATCGTCACTGGGTGCTGGCTGTGGGTGAGGTGCTGGTGGGGCCCAGGTCTGGCCCCCGGCTCCCACTCCGTCCTCGGCGCCAGTGGGACCTTCGTACAGGGGGGGGCCCGCCGCACGGCCCAGATCCTGAGACTGCTGGTGGAATTCACCTCGGTCCTCTCCGCGGACATCATCCGACGTCTCCCTGTCCCCCGGGTACATGTGAGTCTCCAGCCGAACCACGTCTGACTTCCCAGCCCCCTCGGCAGGACCGGGCGGGGAGCCGAGTCCCTCCTCACCGGCTACGAAGAGGCCGTGGCACGTCTCGCACACGTACTGGGTTGCCCGGCTCTGGGTCTCTCTGATCAGTCTCTGGCCCATGGAGCCAGCTGCCAGGAATCCCGGCTGCCCTGTGCCCATGGGGTGGGCTCTTTCTCCCTCCTGACGGGGCCCTCCCGGCTGGCTTTTCCGGCCCCGCCTGCGCTGCAGCCGGATGTTCATTTCCCGCCGGTGTTCCTGGGCCGCGGCTTCCCGCCGCGCCGCAGCCATGTCGGCATAGGCGGCCTGGGAGCGTATGACGCAGGGCGGCAGGATGAAGGAGCCCAGGGCCTTCTGCGCCAGGTGGATGTCCAGCGAGTGGGCCGCGGCCTGCGGACGAGCCAGACGTCCCCGGGCCAGTGAGGGCTCGTCGGGCGCGGGGCGAGAGGCGCTTTCTCCCGTGGACCAGTCGGAGGTCCTGGACTCGCTGCCCTCCAGATACGACGCCGACGAGGAGGCAGCCGGTTCATCTCTCCCCGCTCCGGGAGCGCCCTGCCCCTGCCACCCGGGCTCAGCACCCAGAGGGCTTGGCGCTGCCATGTCTCCCAGGAGAGCCGCTGACCCCTGGGCACATATACACTGCGTCTGCCACCCGGGAGAGCCGGTCCCCGGAGAGCGGGCACCGTCCCGCCCCTCTAGCTGGCAGTGTGGACAATCCAAGCAGACGCAATGGTACATTTCCAGGTGGCCCATGATTTCCAGAGTCAGAGGCTGCTTCTCCCCTAGGCCCTGGCGGCTCCGGCTCTGGGCCATTCTCCTGAAGCTGGATTCCAGCTTCCGAGAGATCCTCTTCTCATTCCAAGCGGCCGTCTCCACGGACGAGCTCCGGGAGAGCCCGCCGGTCCCCACCCTCCGCGGAGCTCCTTCGCCAGCATGGGTCCTCCGGTGCCCGGGTCTTTCCTCAGAGCCCTGCTCTCTCTGCTCTGGGGGAGGCTCATGGGCGTCCGGGTGCAAGCCCCATCTCTGGGACGTCTGCGCCCCGTGGAAAATTCCCAGCCCCTTCTTCCCGGGAAAGTCCCGGGTGGATTTCAGCTCTGTCTCGTCCTCTGGGGAGTGGCCTGGGGAGCCCAGGGGCTGTTCTGGGGAGACGTGGCATGTGGGGGCTGAGGGCCCTTCCCCATCGCTCATCTGGGAGGTCTCCTGGCTTCTCCTGCTGCTGCTCCCCAGGGCGGGTTGGGGTGCTGGCTCAGGGCAGATGGCTTTGCCCTCCTTTACCCCCATTTTGTGCCAGTGCTGAGAGCGGTGGGTGAGGGGCTCCCTGGGGCCTGCCTGTAGCTCTTCCGATTGCCCCATGGAGGGGGCTGTGGGGCCTTGCGGGGGTTTATGGGAGACATGGAGCAGGGGATGGGTTTGGCCTCTGGGCCCTGCTCCTGGTGAGGCAGGCGGCAGGAACATCCGTACGGACTCCAGGATCCTCTTGGGCAGGCCCCATCTCCGCTCCAGGGCCAGTCTCCTCACGTGCGACTCCAGGCGCTCCCTGGTTTCCGGGGCCAGGAAGCGCAGGCTGCCCACAGCGATGCTCCCGCCGGCTGGGGCCTGGACCCGCCTCGGGGGCCGCCTCCCAGGCGGCGGGGGCGCAAAGACCCCCAGCGATCTCTGCACCAGGCGCGGCAAGCCCCACTCGTGCTGGAGCTTCTTTCGCAGGATGTGGCTCTCCAGATGGCCCCTGGCCTCGGCCGTGAGCCCCGCGCGGGGTTCCAGCCGCTCGACCGGGCTGGTGCCTGTCAGGGGAACCGGCTCCTCATCGCCGCTCCTCGGCTCCTCGGCCCCCATGCTCCCAGCCAGGCCCGTCTGCGTCCAAGCTCTCCCCAGCGGCACGGCCGGAGCTCTCCCCAGCGGCTTGAGGGGCTTCTGGCCTGTGGGGATCAGCCTGGGGAGGGTTATCTTCTCCGCCTTCCTGACCACTCGCTGGGATCTCTTCACCAGGGCGGGCCTCACCACGAGCTGGGTCTCTAGGCTCTTCCTCATGAGGTGCTGCCGGAGCTGGTCCCTCGGCTCAGCTGCAAGGACGTCGGATCTGCTGTCTCCTGCCAAGCGGCTCCCTGTGGGGGTGTCTGGCTGGCTGGGCCCCAGCCGGCTTGGCCTGACCCCCCTTTCCCCTCCGGCCTCAGGAAGCTGCGGGCCAGCCGGGGGGGGAAAAGCAGCAAAGAGCCGCAAGGCCTCCTGGATCCGCCGGGGAAGGCCCCACCTCCGCTGCTGGGTCATCTTCCGCAGGTGGTGCTCCAGGCGGCCCCTTGTGTCCCCGTCCACGAGCGAAGGTTCCTGCCGCAGGATGAGGATGTGCAGCTCGGCACGCCGGCGGGGTGAGGTGGGCCCCGGCGGCTCTGGCACAAAGGCTCTGAGCGACCGTTCGATGCGTGCGGGGAGGCCCCATTCGTGCTGCAGCCTCTTCTTCCTGACGTGCAGCTCCAGGGCCTCTCTGACCTCCGGGCCCAGGAACAGAGCCTCCTGCGCCCAGAACTCGACTGCGGTCTGGCAGGGTGGAGCCGGCCCAGGGGGCGCCCGGGGAATCATCCTGCGGAGGGACTGGTTGTAGAGCGTGCCCAGACCCCACAGGGCTGTGAGGTGTTTGTGCTGCACCATCAGCTCTAGCTGGCAGACGTCCTCCGGCCGCACGAAGGGCAGCAGGGGGCTCCTGGCTTTCGGGGTCCTGGCCCCAGCAGGGATGAGTTTGGGGAGGGGCGGCCGGGACGCCAGATGGAGCCTTTGCCAAGAGCGTCTCACTGCCGCGGGGACGGCCCCCAGCCGGGTCTCCACACATTTCTTTGCCACGTGGACCTGCAGCCTCTCCTGGATGTAATGCCCCAGGCTGAGCCGCACGGGGGGAGCAGCGACCACTCTCCTGGCTTTCCCCAGACCCCGCTCCAGGTGCACGACGCTCTTGTGCCACGGCACCAGGAAAGGCCCCTGGGCGTCCATTTCTGTACGGTCATCGGGCCCGAACTCCGTGGGGGCAGAGGCAGGTCGGAGCAGCCGCACCGACTCCTGGATCCTCCGGGGCAGCCCCCAGCGCCGGTGCATGAGTCTCTTGCGCAGGCTGAGGTTCAGCTCGCGTCTGGTGTCCTCGCTGAGGAAGGACAGCTCGGCCTGGAGAATGGAGACCTCCCTGGCGGCCGGCGGAGGGGCCCTGGCCGGGGCGGGGCGGGGGGCGGCCGGCATCAGGCCCTGCAGGGATTTCTGGATGACGAGAGGCAGCCCCCACTCGTGGTGCAGCCTCTTCTTCCTGACGTGCAGCTCCAGGGCTTCTCTGACCTCCGGGCCCAGGAACAGAGTCTCCCGTGCCCAGAACTCGACTGCGGTCTGGCAGGGTGGAGCCGGTCCAGGGGGGGCCCGGGGAATCATCCTGCGGAGGGACTGGGTGTAGAGCGTGCCCAGACCCCACAGGGCTGTGAGGTGTTTGTGCTGCACCATCAGCTCTAGCTGGCAGACGTCCTCCGGCCGCACGAAGGGCAGCAGGGGGCTCCTGGCTTTCGGGGTCCTGGCCCCAGCAGGGATGAGTTTGGGGAGGGGCGGCCGGGACGCCAGATGGAGCCTTTGCCAAGAGCGTCTCACTGCCGCGGGGACGGCCCCCAGCCGGGTCTCCACACATTTCTTTGCCACGTGGACCTGCAGCCTCTCCTGGATGTAATGCCCCAGGCTGAGCCGCACGGGGGGAGCAGCGACCACTCTCCTGGCTTTCCCCAGACCCCGCTCCAGGTGCACGACGCTCTTGTGCCACGGCACCAGGAAAGGCCCCTGGGCGTCCATTTCTGTACGGTCATCGGGCCCGAACTCCGTGGGGGCAGAGGCAGGTCGGAGCAGCCGCACCGACTCCTGGATCCTCCGGGGCAGCCCCCAGCGCCGGTGCATGAGTCTCTTGTGCAGGCTGAGGTTCAGCTCGCGTCTGGTGTCCTCGCTGAGGAAGGACAGCTCGGCCTGGAGAATGGAGACCTCCCTGGGGGCCGCCGGAGGGGCCCTGGCTGGGGCGGGGCGGGGGGCGGCCGACATCAGGCCCTGCAGGGATTTCTGGATGACGAGAGGCAGCCCCCACTCGTGGTGCAGCCTCTTCTTCCTGACGTGCAGCTCCAGGGCTTCCCGGGCTGCCGGTGAGAGGAAGGGCAGGTCCTGCTCCGTGTACTTGGTCCCAGCCGCACGGGAGCTGGGGGGCGGCCGGGCAGGCGAGGGGCCTGCGTGAAACATCTTGGCCAGGGACTTGCGGTAGAGCGTGGGCAGCCCCCACCGGAAGCTCAGGCGCTTGTGGAGAAGGTTGAGCTCCAGGAGCTCTGAGGCCGCCGGCTCCAGGAAGAGCAGCCCCCGGGGCCGCAGCTGCAGGGATCTCTGGCCCACCCGGAGCAGCCGGGGCAGGGGGAGCTTCCCCACCCGGCGAGCGGCTTCCTGGGAGTGTTGGGCCCGGCGGGGGATCAGGCCCAGCCGGATCTCTATGTTTTTCCGGGTCATGTGTCTCTCCATCAGCTGGTGGCAGGTGTCCCGGCTGCGCTGCTGGCTCCAGGCTCCCAGGGGCCCGGCTGAGGAGACCGCCACCGCTGTGGGGCCCACGGGTGCCCCCCTGCGGGGGGATTCCCTGGGAGCCCTTCTCGCTGACATTCCCCGGAGAGGCTGGCTGGCCCTTCTGCCTCGCGTGTCTGGACGTGTCCCCGGAGCTGCGGTGGCGGGGGGCAGGAACCCCCGCAGGGACTCCCGCACCCTCCTGGGGAGCCCCCACCTCCGCTTGGCCACCCTCCGCCGGATGTGGGCTTCCAGCTCCTGCTTGGTGGCCAGGGGGATGGGAGGGGCCCTGATGCTGACACGGAGCTCCATGGCCGCCGGCCGGACCCTCCCCTTGGGCCTGGGGCGCGTGGGCGTGGGGGGCATGAAACGCCTCAGCGATCGCCGCACCAGTCCCGGCAGGCCCCATTCGTGCTGCAGCCGCTTCCTCAGGATGTGTCTCTCTAGCAGCTCCCGGCCCTCGGGGGCCACGAAGGGGCTCTCCCGAGGGGAGAACTCGACGGCCGCGCCCAGGGGCAGAAGGGGGGCGGGTGGCCCGGGCGGGCAGGGCGCCATCTTGGCCAGGGACTCTGTGTACAGGGTGGGGAGGGTCCCGAGGGACTGGATGTGCTTTTGCCTCATGTTCAACTCCACGCTGCTTGCCTTGCGCCCGAGCAGCGGGCTGAGCTGGCGGCGGGGTAGGGGGGCCCCGCGGCCTGGGGGGATCAGTTTAGGCAGGAGCAGGTCTCTGCGCCCCGGGGCAGCCATTTTCTGGGAGCTCCTCAGCACAGCGGGCAGCACGCCCAGTCTGATTTCCAAGCCCTTCCTGGCAACATGGCCCTGCAGCCCCCGGGCATCTCGGCAGCAGCGCGAGTCGGGTGCGGGCTCGGACGCCCTGGCGGGGCCCCGGGAGGGCCAGGCTGGGGCTCTAGCTCTGAGGCTGGGCGTCTGGGCTGCTCTCGTCACCGGGCCTGGCCCCCTTGGAGCCTGTCTCCCAGAGGGCACGGGGTCGAGCCGGGGGAGTGCAGAGGTGGCCGGCTTCAGCAGCCTCAAGGACTCCTGGATCCGCTTGGGCAGCCCCCATCTCTTCAGATGCACCATCCTCTGCAGGTGCCGCTCCAGCTCCGCCCGGGAGCCGACGCTGAGGAAAGTCAGGGCCTGTGGCGCCGTTGCCACCTCGCCGGCCCCCGGGGGTCTGCACGGGGTGGGTTTCGGTGCCGGGGGCATGAAGCTCTTCAAAGCGCTTTGCAAGATGCTGGGCAACCCCAGGGCGTGCTGCAGCCTCTTCATCTGGACGTGCCGCTCCAGACTTGCCCTGACGTCGCAGTGGAGGAAGAGGGTCTCCGCTTCGACCAATTCGAGGTGGCCGTCGGGTACATGCAGGGCAGCCGGGCTGCCTCGCGCCGGGGTTCTCCCAGCCAGAGACGTCAGGGGTCCGCCCGCGGCCCCGGGCGCTGTGGTCTCTCGGTCTCGTTGCCGTTTGGCCTCCCGCCCTGACATCCTGGTCCCACCTGGGGACTTGGCCCGAAACGGCACCCGATCGGGGCGATGCGCCTGCCTCTGGGGAGCGGCTGGGGGACTCCTTGCTCTGTCTCTGCGCAGGAAACTCTCTCCCCAGCCACGTTCCTCTGGGCTTGGAGGGAAGGGCTCGTGCCGGGCAGGAGAGGGGCCGGGGTACTCCTCATGCCTGGAAAGAAACATCTCGTGCTGGCTCGATCCAGTTCTCAGCTCCCAAGCGAGTAGGGGCAGCTCATGCTGGAGAGAAGAGGAGCTCTGAGCTAGCCCCCAGCTGTGCAGGAACGGCTCCTGCTGGCTCCATGGGGCGTCCTGGTCCATGGGCTGTCCGGACGGGGATCTCTGCTCCTGCTCCCAGCTGATGTGGGACTGCGTGTACTGGCTGGATGAAGATCTCTGAGCCTGGACCCAGCTGTGAAGGGACGGCTCTGTCTGGCTCCATGGGACTTTCTGCTCCTGCTCCCAGCTGATGTGGGACTGCGTGTACTGGTTGGATGAAGATCTCTGGGCCTCCACCCAGCTGTGAAGGGACGGCTCTGTCTGGCTCCATGGGACTTTCTGCTCCTGCTCCCAGCGGGACGGTGTGTAGTGGCCGGACGGGGATCTCTGGGCCTGCTCGCAGCTCCAATAGACCGTCTCTGGCTGTCCGGACGGGGATCTCTGGGCCTGCTCCCAGCTCTGATACGCCGGCTCTTGCTGGCTGGACGGGGATCTCTGGGCCTGCTCCCAGCTGAGATGTGCTGTCTCTGGCTGTCCGGACGGGGATCTCTGGGCCTGCTCCCAGCTGCGATGATCCGGCTCCGGCTGGCTGGACGAGGAGCTCTGGGCCTGCTCCCAGCTCTGATACGCCGGCTCTTGCTGGCCGGACGGGGATCTCTGGGCCTGCTCCCAGCTGCGATGGGCTGTCTCTGGCTGTCCGGACGGGGATCTCTGGGCCTGCTCCCAGCTGAGATGGGCTGTCTCTGGCTGGCCAGACGGGGATCTCTGGGCCTGCTCCCAGCTCTGATACGCCGGCTCTTGCTGTCCGGACGGGGATCTCTGGGCCTGCTCCCAGCTCTGATACGCCGGCTCTTGCTGTCCGGACGGGGATCTCTGGGCCTGCTCCCGGCTGCGATGTGCTGTCTCTGGCTGTCCGGACGGGGATCTCTGGGCCTGCTCCCAGCTACGATCGTCCAGCTCCGGCTGGCTGGACGAGGAGCTCTGGGCCTGCTCCCAGCTCTGATACGCCGGCTCTTGCTGGCTGGACGGGGATCTCTGGGCCTGCTCCCAGCTGCGATGGGCTGTCTCTGGCTGGCCGGACGGGGATCTCTGGGCCTGCTCCCAGCTGAGATGGGCTGTCTCTGGCTGTCCGGACGGGGATCTCTGGGCCTGCTCCCAGCTGCGATGGGCTGTCTCTGGCTGGCCGGACGGGGATCTCTGGGCCTGCTCCCAGCTGCGATGGTCCAGCTCCGGCTGGCTGGACGAGGAGCTCTGGGCCTGCTCTTGCCCATGAAGAAGAGTCTTATTCCAGAGAGGAGAGCAGCAGAGACATTCCTCCTGCTTCCTGGCGGAGCCTTCGGCCTGCTGCGGGCGGGGCAGCCCCTCCTCACCCTCTCCCGGTGGGCGGCGCTCGGGAGGGGAGCGGGACTTGCTGGGTGGGAAGGGGCCCTGCGCGGGTGGGGGGACCTGGTCGCCTTCGAAGGTCCGCGAGCGGCACCACCGCAGCACATCCAGGCCTCTCCACATGCAGCCATCCAGCAGGCCCCACCCTTTGGGCTCGGAGGCAGGAGCGGGAGGTGGCCCTGGCCCGGCAGGGACCCACGCGCCGGCCCTGTCGGCGTACACCAGCTGCTCGGCCTGCCGGGCCGCGTCGTTGCACAGGGTGCAGTCGGCGTCATCACACAGCAGCTGGCGGATGGAGAGGCGCCGGGCGGCCCGGCGAGCGCTGCCGGGGGGGTCCTGGCGCAGCCGGCCATACGCCCGCTTCTCCTGCTGCTTCTTCGCGCCTGGAACGGGACAGCAGAGAGGGCTCCTGAGGAGCTGCTCCCGGATCCCGCCCACCCGCCCCGCCCCCGAATCCCCACTCCTGCGCCTCCTCCCAGCGCCCCTGCCCTCCTGTGCCAATTCCCCCCGAGGCCCCGCTCCTCTGCCACTGCTTCCTGCCAAGACCCTGCCCCTGGCTTTCTCTTTCTGCTCTGCACCCTCTGCCTCCAGTTGCTCGCCATTATAGCCAGTCAAAATGCCCCCCAACCCCTCATTCCAGCCCCAGGCTGCTCCGGAACCTGGCAGGCCGAGCTTGGGAGAGCCCGGGGCCCGATGAAACTCCATGCCAGGCTGTCACAGAGCGCCCGGGCGTTGGTCTGAAACCGCTCCCTAGGAAGCCAGACCGGACTCCGGGTGAAGGGCCCCTTCTCCGTACACAGCCTGTTTCCCAGGCCAGGAGCTTCAGGGGTCCCCACTTCCACCTTCCTGGGTCTGACCTCGGAGCATTCAGCACCTTCTGCCCCTCCGTGCGCTTCCCCCAGCAAGCCCGCCTGGGCGGGGTCCTGGGGAAGCCCATGGGTTCTGCACCCCAAATCCACAGTCAAACGTGACTCTCAGCCAGCCAGCAGAATAGACGGTTTATTTGAGATGTCAGGAACACCATCCAACTCACAGCTTCTCAGTCCAAACAGGGTCCCTCAGTCAGGCCTTTCTGGGGTGTGCCAGGAGGTGAGACCCAGATTCTGGGCTCCTGCTTCTCCCCCAGGTTTATTCGATGACTTCTAATCACAGACCATACAGTGAGTGTGAGCCTTCAGCTGGATCCATCTTGGGGCCAGAGAGCGAGTTGGCTTCTCTGCCTCTCCCAGCTTGACCCAGACCCAGACTGACCCAAAACCCCCTCTCTAGCCACTTCCTGCTCCTTTGTTCCTTTGTCTGTTTTCCCGGGCTTCCCTTCAACAGGTTCAGCTGACCTCCCTCCCCCATCTGGGGTCAGGTTACAGCTTCCAGGGATGCACAGAGGGGAGGGCGTTGCCTCCTTGCTTCCAGCATTAGCCCCTATCCCTTCACATAGACACTTAAGAAATGCATAGGGGAAACTGAGGCACACGCACACAGTACTCCCACTTCGTCACACAGGCCCCCTCTCAAACACTGCCAGTGTCGCGAACCCAGCCAGGGCATCGGGCCAGGGCTGTGAACCCGGCCAGTGCACCGTCCCAGTCCCGGGAACCCGGACGGCACATCGTCCTAGTGCAAATAACCCCGTTTGCCTCATCCTGCAGAAATGGGGCATCCTGCCAGCGTGTGGGGTCCCAGGAAAACTCTCTGGCAAATGCCAGGGGCTGGCAGCACCTAGCAGCCTTGTCCTCGCCAGCCCTGGTACGATGCACAGCAATGGAGTGCCAGGGGGCGACACCCCTATTCAAGGCAGAGCAGACGGGGTGAAATAAAGACACAAGATATGCAGGGCAGTGGGCAGCGCCTCCTGCTGGAAAAGCTGCCCTGTTCAGGGGGCTCCTGGGAAGGGCAGGTAGCTCCCCTTCCCCCTCCCCTCCAATGCTCACCATTAGCTTGCACACAGCTCCGGAGGACATGGGGACGACCAGCCAGAGGGGACAGACAGACAGTTGGGCGTTTCCCTCCGTCGCGGCAAATCCCCCTGACAATGGTTCGTTAGCACCATGTCAGCCTATCCCGGCTCCAGTCAGCGCCTTGGCTCCCCCTCCCGACCCCGGGGACAGGCCAACCCTGGGGAGCTCGTGTGGGACCCCTGGGCCAGGGTGAAGGGCTCGGGAGAGGCCCTGGGATTCAGAGCCTGGGAGCCGGCAGGGAGTGCGGGGCGGGGCCTTACCTTCTCCCTGGTCCTCCGTCCTCCTCCACCGCAGCCTGCTGACCAGAAAAGTCTGTTGGAGCCAAGGGAGCGGCAGAGTTACGTGGTACCCAGACGAGGCCGTGCATTGCCAGCCCCCTGCCAACATCGGGGCATCACCGCACCAGAGTCCCTGGGAGAAAGGCCGGGCTGTGCCCACAGCCTCCACAGCCAGCTCACCCTGTGCGCCTGGGATGTTCTGCTGCCCTCAGGCCCAGGTGCACAGAACCTGTCTGCCCGCGGAGCAGGCAGGGCATTCCCCAGCTCGCACAGACAGCTTCATGCTGCATCCCCTCCAGCTCGCACGCTGAACCCAGAGGGGTAAGCGCGGTATCGTGCACAGCGGCGGCACAGGCTAGTACAGACCCCTGGGTGAGGACGGGGCAGCGAGCCTGTGCCATGGCT
The DNA here is from genome assembly GCA_032164245.1 of Sternotherus odoratus. Lineage (NCBI taxonomy): Eukaryota > Metazoa > Chordata > Testudines > Kinosternidae > Sternotherus > Sternotherus odoratus. The sequence goes on from JAVMKO010000001.1 coordinate 296,797,973, forward strand.
CCCGCTGCCCGTGCCACCACTGGGCCCGCTCGGTGAGAGGTAGCGTGAGTACCTCAGGCCGGCCGGGAATCGCTGCCTCGCTCTGGGTAGGGGCAGCCCCAGTGCAGGGGAATTGGCCTCGGTCCGCAGCCTCCCAGCCAGGTAACCCGGGCTTCCCGCTCCAACCACATGCCAAAGGGTCCGTGGCTCGCCCCTGCCCCTCAGCCAGCCCATAGGCCAGGGAACACAGGCGGGAGGGAACGCTCCGGGCTCCCTTTTTTATTGTCTGGGCACCAGGCGGCCCCGGCACTCTCTCCGCCCCTTGAATTCCAGGCTGCCCCTGTCCTGGGACCAGTCGAGCCATGGACCACAGACGATTCAAGAGGCAGCAGCCCCCGGGGCTCTGGGGAACCCCACATCCCTAGCCCAGGAAGCCCAAGCAGGGCCGTGTGCTGGGACATTAGCGCGGGGACAGGGCCCGGCTGAGCCATCCAAGGCCCAGTTGTTTCAGGGAGCTGGGTGACAACCACAGACACCGTAGCCAGCTGGCCACCCTGCCCAGGACCGAAACGGAATCAGAGAAACCCGAGGGGAGGGGTGGCAGGTTCCTCCTTCACTGCCCATGGGCCCAGGCCTGACCCTTGCGGGGGGGGGGGGGGATTTCTGCCTCCGGTGTTATGAGTCGAATGGGGACCAGTCCCTGGGTCTTCTTGGGCTTGGCAATGTGTCCTGACGTCCTCTTCTTGCCCCGTCCCCCCTGCCCCTCCCGCGAGCCCAGCTCCCCAGCTGATCTGGGATGGAGGCAGGACTCTGCCTGCCCCAGCCAGGAGCCCCATCCAACCACACCCACCGGCTGTCCAAAGATTTGTCCTGGCTTTATCCCCCCCTTTGCCTGCCCTCTCCCTGGCTTCTGGGAGGCCAGGGACCCAGGAAAGCTTGGGGCTTTGGGAGGGAGCCGGGAGGGTTTGTGGGTCAGCTTCCCTGAGCGGAGGGAAATAACTGGCCAGAGCGGGGCTCTGTGCCGGGGAAGCCTGGGACCATGGGGGGGGAGACCTGGTATTTCTAGCACTAGCTGGGGGCTGTGAGGAACAACCAATGAATGGAGTCACAAGGCTCTGTCTGTGGCCGTGTGCCTGTCTGACGATGTGCCACACCACCAATGGGGGCCCGGTCAGCACAGGGAGCCTTGGGCGCTCCCACCCCCGCCCTCCCTTCCATGGGGCCGTGCCCTGTGCTGAGAGGGCAGGACGGCCGCAGGGGGCGAAGCGGGGGGTCCTCTTACCATCTTGCTTCTCCAGGACAAACTGTGCGGGGTGGTCACAGCCACCCAGACGACCAGGATCAGAAGGACGCAGGTGTACAACACCCAGGAGCTGTCCCAGCAGGCGCAGAGCCAGGTCGGCGCGATCCCCGCCCCCACGCCAAACATGCTGGGGAGGAGGGTCCGGCTGAGAGCCGGGGTGGAGATGCTGCGCTCCCTGCGGCCGCCGGGGCTGGATCCCTCCTGAGGGGCCGTTTGCTCCAGCGCGCATCACAAAGGGCCAGGACCAGCCCGGATCCTGACATCACAAAGGAGCTGCAGGCATCAGAGGTGGGCAAGTCCCTCTGCGCCCTGCAGCCCCTCCCCAGCAACTGGGACCAAGTCACCCCGTCACTGTCTCTTTGTGAAACAAAAGAGATTGAGCTCCGCGAGTCTCTCATTAGGAGGCAGGTTTCTAACCTTTGAATCATGCTTGAGGCTTTTTTGCTGACTTCTCTTTCACTGATAACATCCTTCCGGAATGACAGTCACACACACAACCCCTTGGAGAATGGCATTAAATTGGAGTAACACCGCAGTGAATCAGGCAGGGGCGGTGAGGCTCCAGATGGGACGGGTCCCCAGACTCGGTGTCTGTCAACATCCATTGGCCCCTGTCAGAAGACAGGATACTGGGCTGGATGGACCTTTGGTCTGACCCAGTATGGCCATTCTTATGTACCTATGTGCCACCATCTTCCACCCTGGCATTGTTCAATTCAGAGACAAGGAGAGGAAAATTTTCAGAAGAAAATCTGATTAAGCAATTCTCTTAATTGCATGCCTCCATTTACTGTACACATTCACACAGCACTGCCCATGCTTGCGTTTTATCAGGAGACTTGCTCTATTTGATGCAAAGCCTCAACTGCTGGAGTCACGTGATTATATGAGACTCTCAGCTTCTATGACAATAACTAAGTTGCTGGCATTCATGGTTGTTCAGAAAATAACAAATGTGACCCAAGTGCATCCTAAAGACTAAAAACCCAGAAGGTGAATAAATAGAATCAAAATGTATTATTTTTTTTTAAAAAAATCATGGTTTTGGACCCAATCTCTCGATTTTAGGGGGACTTGACTCAAGATTTTTGCAGTCTGGAGGTTTGTAATACTGAAATTATATATCGTACAAACTCTTCTGTTTGCAACACATTTGTGGCCCCTTGATAATAACCCTCTTATTTTTCATGTACAGTTGAAATAAATAAAAATAAACTGAGTTGTGGAGTTTTGTTTTTGATAAATCTGGGAATTAAAGCAAGGGTAATTTCTGTATTATTATTAGAGCCAGTCCAAATTTTTAAAAGATTTATATTTGCTGAATTTTTTTTCTTCAAAGCCAATACATTTGTACAGCAAATTATTGATATTGTCAAAATTCCTCATTCCCCCCCTAAAAATATTGTTTTGTTTGATTTTATTTTCAAAAATTGTACACAAAAATGTGTTGACGTCTTTTTTGAGAGGGTGCCCCAAACCTAACCCTGGCCATGAGGGGGTGAGCTGACTGTTACAGCGACCAATAGGTGGCAGCATAAATATATACAGGCTGCAGACTTTTAACCCCCAGGTTACCCCAGCCTGCTCTGGGTTTAGCTGGATACCCTCTTTTCATTTTCACCCCTGTAAATCCGTGCTTTCTGGCATATGGGGCAAAACAGGAATTTGGCTTCAAACCCTCGTATGTGAACGTGTCCGGGTTTGCATGGAAGCTTCCCACAATGAGAACAATGACCCTTCCTAAGGTTTCCATTTTTGAGAAGAGTTGATGATGTAAAAGCCCCAAGGGAGAAGAGAATGAGGTTTCCAGTCCAACACCCTGGTGGACAAGTGTCCGTGTCACAAAACCGACATGCCCAGCACTAAGCTCAGGAGAGATGCCAAAGATCTAATGGGACGGGAGACAGAACAGTGCTCTCCTCTGTGAGGTTTGTGTCTTCGGGTCAGAGAGCAGGGTAGCACGTGAGAGCCACTGAGAACTTTCTCCACCGTTGAATTCACTAAGACCTTTAGTTCTGTAATGATTTTTGTGTTGGTTGATTTGTTTTTAATTTCCGGGGCTGGGCCCAGCCGGAGCACACAGTACTGCAGGCCAGATCCTTAGCTGACCCCAGCTTTGGTGCTGACACAGTATCAAAACCCCTGCAGAACAGAAGAGAATTCTTAGAGAATTTTTAGAGTTCAAGATCAGAAAGGACCATTGTGATCATCTGCTCTGACCTCTGGCATGACACACGGCAGAGAACTTCCCCCATTCCATGCCTGATGGGGATCTAGCGACCTGGAATCTTACATAGCAGTGCTCTTGCTAGCCAATTTAATTCTCTTGGGAAGCCTAGGCAAGAAAGAATCGGACTATCAGTGCAGACACAGCAGTGTCAAATGCCCTATGTCTAGTCTTGGCAGGATTAGATTATCAGTAAATGTTGATTTCACCACACACACAAACCGACAAGAAATATTTCCACTGGTGATTCTAGACATTTACAGAAAGGCGAAGTAAGAAAAATGCTGCTTGAGAACATATGAAAGTTTCAGTTAAGGATTTTATATATTTTGACGTGCGGTGGTGACAATTTGATTTTTAACAGCTATAAAGTTTTTGCTTTTGGAAACTCAATGTCTGCCATTAAATAATTATCTGATCCCCCCCACTGTTTGACCCCCCCATAATTTCATGCAAGTGTGAACATTTACATAGATAAAAATGGAAAAAATGCTCTAAAATAAACATCAATATTATCCACTAAAATGATATAAAAAATCAAATTCTCTCCTGCTTCTTGGGAAAAAAAAATCAGGGTTTTTAGCAGAAAAGTATAAGCAGAAGCAGTTGTGTGCAGCAGTTGTGTGGGTGTTTGAATGATTGCTGACCCAGATGGAGAAGATCTGATGTAGGGTAGGAATTCTTGAGCACACAGAGAAAATCCACATCTCTCTGGGGCGTGGAATATTTTTCCTGCTAATGTGTCACTTCCATCACCTTTCCTTCCCAGCAGAGTGGTGGATAGTTGCCAGCCAAATATGTTGTTGGAAAACCATAGCGGATACGTTATTCAAAGGTTACATTTGCAAATTATTCAGCGAGCTCGGTAAGCCAGGTGGATAATGGAAAGAAAAAAATATGGAGTTAGTGATCCGAAAAGATCAGCAGACGTGTTGAAGGAATAATAGTTGAAATACCCCATTATTATTGAGTTTTTTAATTTGAATAGCCTCTCTAATCCTCTCTAAATCTAATCTAATTTTGGTACAGTTTGATTCATTTATGAATTGTATTACATTTGATTTTACTCTTTCTTTCAGCCCGACCTGTTCTGTCCTTCCGATATGTTTTGTACTGTGGTATGACTGTTGTGACGGTGCTGTTCCTGGTGGGTCCAGTCAGGACAAATTGCTTCCAAAAGGGCAGCTAGAGCCCAAAGCTGGGGTTTTTCCACTCTAAGACAAACCAAACCAGCTAAACAGAAAAGACTTTGGTCTCACCCCACTGGCTAACCACAAGTCACACAAGCAATCCCCTTAGACACTCCAGCTTCCCAGTATCACCACCAGGAGCCGGCTGTCCTGGGGACCAATGGTTATGAAAACCAATCCCGCAAATAAAGAAAACGGTTCTCCCCAATTCCAAAGAATCAGGCCCCAGACCCAGGTCAATATACAAATCAGATCTTCCCACAAATCACGCTGTTGGCAATCCTTTAGAATCTAAAATCTAAAGGTTTATTATACAAGGAAAAAGGTATAGGTGAGGGTTAGGAAAGGTTAAAAGAAATCAATTACATGCAATGATGGCAAATCTCTCGGTTCAGGCTTGCAGTGGTAAAATAAACTGCAGGTTCAAATCAAAGTCTCTGGAATGCATCCCCTCCAGGGATGGGTCGTCAATCCGTTGTCCAGAGCTCCCATGTGTAGCAAAGCTCCATCCAGAGGTAGAAGCAAGGCAGGTTGAAGACAAAATGGAGGGATTTTCTCCCAGGTTTTATAGACTTCCTCTTGTGGGTGAAGACCCCCCTCCTCCTTCTTATGCAGAGTCCAGTTGCAAAATGGAGGTTCATAGCCACATGGTCCAGTTACAAGACTCTCCAAGATTCAGTTCCTGACCAGCCAGGCCACATTCCTGCAGAAGCTCAGGTGTGAATGGGCATCCACAAAGTTCATTGTGTAGCTGATGGTCTTTAATGGGCCATCAGCCAGGCCAGCCCAGCTAACAACAGCTTGTCTGAGATTTCACCCAGAAGCCAAGCATAAGTTTGAAATACAGACACCATATAGCCAATATTCCTAACTTTAGCTACAAAAAAGATACACACATACAGATAGATTAATCATAATCAGCAGATCATAACCTGGTCGTAGACACCTGATATGACCCCCCTTACACAATATTTGGTCCCACTACAGGACCTTGGTTGCATCAATGATCTATATGATCCCAGATAATTTCAGTAATGTGATAACTGTATCTCATCGATTATCCTAATTCCACCAGGTTTCTGTGATGCCTGTTATATCAATATCCTCATTTAATACGAGGCACTCTAGTTTGCCCATTTTATTTTTTAGACTTTTAGCATTGATAGACGAGCACTTTAAAAACTTGTCTCTTTTTAGCTGTCTGCCATTACAAGAGGTGGTTGAATGTGTCTGTGGGTTTGTCTGCATAAGAAATGGAGCTAACAGTTATTGTCCAGGTAGCTGCTGGTCTGAAGAGAGCCAGCCCCTGTATAGAGACAATCTCCCTCTGGAAGAGGCCAAGCACATCAGCTGCACTTTGTAGTATACTCGTTCTTAACAAGATACATCCAGGGCCAGGCTTTTTGAGGTATTTAGGTGCCTAACTCTGATTTCAATGGGAGTTAGGCACCAAAATACCTTTAAAAACCCGACCATGGTCTGTGTATAGCACTTTTCAGCCATAGGTCTCAAAGTGTTTTACAAAAGGGCACCAAAGCCATGAGCCCCCTTTGAACAACAGAGAGATTTAAGAGGTAAGGGGTCAAAAAGTCAAGAATAAGTGCCACCCCCTGGAGTGCCTAATCCCATTGGCACAGAGCTTGGGCACCTAAATCACGTAGGTGCTTTTCAAAATGTTATCCTGGGAGTTTAGGTGACTGGGCCAAGACAACACAGCAAGTCAGTAGCAGAGCCGTGACCCAGGTCTCGACTCCACATGCTGGCTGATGCACAACCTACCTTGTGTAGTGTGTGTGTGTGCGTCTGTGAGAGGGGGACAGGCAGACAGTGCACGCAGGAACCCCTTCGTGGGCTAAAAGGACCATCCGGCTGACCCAGTATGGCCTTTGGCATGTTTCAAAATTGTGCCACTGATGGATGGGATGCTGCGGACAAGCCTTGCCCAGGAGATCTCTCTGTTCTAGAGCTGGTGTAGCCACCTAGCAGACGTCCAGAGGGTTCTGAGTGTAGAAAGGGGGTAGGGGGGGCTGAGTATTGCCACCTAGGGGTGTGGTCCTATAGCAGAATTGCATGATTTGAGCTGGAGCTGGGCTGGAAAACAGAGAGTATTCCCCCCCCCCCCTGAAAAATTTTGACTCAGACTTTAAAATGTTTCCTTTGCCCCCATTCAACGAATCATTTTTCTCTGAAAGCTCAGCGGTCATGATGCTTCCCAGCTGCAGCTGCCTGGATCCCCAAGAGAGATTGGAGGCTTTTCATCTGCCTCGTCCTCATAATGTAAATGAAGGTTGCTCTGACGGAGTCTCTGGCTGTACTCTGGGTATGGAAAGGTGGATAGCTCCTGCCCAGTCTATGGCTGGGGTATTGTGCTCATTAGCTATGCTAAACAGCTTCAACAGGTCCTGATATTAGCACATTGCTAATGAGCCTGTGCAGGGAGCTGGAGAGGGTCCTAGAACAGTTTTGGGGTCCAGAGATTGTGGGTGGGTGGGCCTAGTTACCGGTGGGTCACTGAGATCTGTGCCTAACTTTGGGGATCCCTGGATCCTGGGTCTGCCTTTTCATTCTTCAGGTAAATTTGTAGGACTGGAAGGGACCTTGAGAGGTCATCTAGCCGAGTCCCCTGTACTCCTGGTGGCACTAAGTATTATATAGGTGTGTCGCGTTTTACGTGAGGGTTATGTTCTGAGATTACCGGGGAAACCGCGTATAATGAAACTCTCCTTGAGTTCACTATGAAGAAGGTTTACCCAGGTGGGGGGACCTCCTGCCCCGATCCCATGGACGGGTGGGCAGGCTGCTGGCCCTAACCCCGGCCCCCTGCCGCGGGCTTCCAGCTCCAGCCCCTTGCCGTGTGGGCTGTCGGCTCCAGTCCTGGCCCCTGCGGCCGTGGGCGGGCTGCGGGGCTGCTGGCTGTGACCCCTGGTTTTGTGTGTGTGTGTGTGGCCAGCTGCGTATAGTTAAATTTGCGCAAGTTAAATGTGCGTAAAATGCGACTGGCCTGTATAGACCATTCCTGACTGGTGTTTGTCTGACCTGTTCTTAAAAATCTCCAATTCTAGAGATTTCACAACACCTCTGAGCAATTTATCCCAAAGCTTAAACACCCTGACAGGTAAGAAGTTTCCCCCCAACTGGAAGGATCCAAGGCTTAAAACTGGTGCATACCAAACCAAACAGCTGAGCTTCCCTGATGGCCAAGTGGCCCCCAAGGGAATGTGGGCACATGCTTCATAAAGACACCTGTCTCCCTATCTGAACAGATACTGCCTGCTGCCCGTGTAACCTCTCCGATGACTCCTTGTCCTCTAGGATGAAGCCCTCTGGCAGCTCCCCGTCTAGCAGGAATTGGGTATGTTGGCAGGTTTCACTATCTTTATAATGTGAAGTGAAGGGGAAAGGCTGCGAGCTGTTCACATTTGCAGATGTTCTGTGCAGTGTCAGAGGACTCAGCTGGGCTGTCGGGGTGACTCAGTGATGGGGCCGGAAGACAGGCAGTGATAGGTAGCTTGGGAACCCCTCCGCTCCATCTTCCCATGTGCCATGGTGGGTCAGGAAAGCTACACAAAAATCAGAGTGTTAAAACCCTCATGCCCCGAGTCAGGATTTCCCAAGGGGTCCCATTTCTAGAGGTGACGTGTGCTCTGGGCCCGATCTTGCCAGGGGCCAAGTGACAGGAGACCCCACAGAATGTCAGTGACTAGTTCCCAAATCACCTTGGGTTTATTTTCTCCTGGAAATTTAATCAGCAAATGCATTTTCAAAGCTTTTATTCTTTTATTCTCTGGCTCAGTTGTGAGTGCAGGAATTCAGGGTTGCGTTCATCTGTGGTAACAGGTCAGATGAGGGATATTTCTGTTTCCTGGGCAATATTTCTATTTTGAGGGCAATGAAATTCCACATGCATTTGACTTTGAAATCCACTTCCTGCAACCCCTCTATGTGGCTGAATAACAGGGTGCTGGGGTTACTATGTTCTATGTACCAGACCACTGGTTTTCAACCTGTCATTCGTGGAAACTGGGGGTCTGCAGACTACGTCTACGATGTCCAAAGTTATTCGCACCCTGTTAGAAATTTATTGGGGCTCCACAAATGAAAAATGTTGAAAAATTGAGAGGGAGAGCACAGGGCATGAATATTTTCCATACTGATCCAAAGGCCTGTTACCACTCCGGGTACAGGCTATAGACTGACAGGACAGAACCTGAGGAGAACCAGTCAGCTATTAACTGATAGGGGAGCTATTAGACTTTTGTTTGCTGGCAAACAATTGTCTGAGGGCTGAGATGCTGCGAACTTTTCAGGTTCTGAAGAAATCCGGATGACAGAGGCTACATTTTAAGACCCACTCTAACCTGAGAAATCATCTCTGAAGGAAGATCAGAGGGGAGAGAACAGTTTATGTGTGTGCCACACCATAGACATGTAAATGTTATAACTTTGCCTTTAGAAAGTATTTCAGAATTACTCCACATACTGATTGTAATGGGTTTGTGCGATTAACTCTTTGTTCAGTGAACCGTTGTAGGATACTGTCTCCTGGTACTGACTAGAAGCTGTTTCTATACATTCAGAGTCATTGACACAATCCTTCTGACTTTCCAAAAAGTCCCCGAGAGTCCCTGAAATCATCAACAGGCCCTTGCATGGGGAGAGGATGCAGGTCCTGTGAGGAGGAAGAGAAGCCTGTAGAATGACTGAACTCTCTGGATTCAGTCAACACTGGCCAGGTAAAGCACTTCAGCTTCTCTTGGAGGGGTTCCTGGGAGTCAGAGTGTATCACCAGGAGCATTTGGCAAGGGAAAGTTAATAGAGTCCGGTTCTGATAGAATTTACACAGGTACATCTGGAGTGAAACCACTGAAGTCAGAATCTGGTCCTAAGAATTTATCCCAGGTGCTACAAAGAGGCAGCGGCATAATTTGGACTCTCGGGAGTGGAGCAAATAAGGAATCTATATAGAATGAGGCAATGAACCACTCCACGTTTATAAATTGCTTGAATGCAGGATGGATGTAGCCTGATCTAAAGATGACGAATAAACTTCTCAGTTATCACTTTGAGGGTTGACAGGTTCTGGTCCCAAGATCAGGCCCAGTCAGATGCTTATTAAAGTTGTTATATGGTAGCAAACCCCGATGTGAACAGGTGCAACACTCAGACTGTAGGAACTTTTTATATTTACAAATAACTAATCTATTAATACATTCAGCAAAGTCACACACACAGTAAGGTAGATAGAGATAATATGGCTAGGACATCAGAACATCCATACTGACACCATCCCGGCAGAACAACCTGAAATGTTAGCCGTTTTCTTCCTCATCACATCACCGATCTCATCGTCACCAGTGGCTATCACTCTGGACCCTCCCAAGGTCTACATCTCTCCTCCCTGCTGCTCTGGGATGCCACTTTTATAATATGTTACGCTGATGTTACCATGTCTAATGCATATTTAATGGGGGTTTCTCCCCTCTTCCTTACACATATTTCCTTCCCTTACCAATGTTAAGGTGTTCTTCTTCTATAGGTTAGTACATTTATGATTTCGCCCCATTATCATATACGTCAATCGGTTGTCATGGAACCTTTGTGGTCAGATGTTAGAACTAAAACCTTCCGGAAGCTGGTGTCCGTTCATGTTCTATGGTTGACTGATGTTGTTATGGATGAATTCCCCCCTCCCTCCCCACACTTTACTTTCAGTTCCCCATAATTTATGGGTTACCTACATTTATTTATGCCAAAGTTCATAGGCCTCAAGTCTCATGTTAACTGCTGAAGTCAATGTCTTACAGGATATGAGCCTGTAGGTTCCTTGCATTACAGCTGAATATAATAAAGTAAAATATAATGCAAAGCAGTGAATATAATAGAGATAAGTTGGCCTACTGGGATACACAGATAAGTTTTCATTGTGCATTTGCCATGGCATGATACAACAGGCCACACTCAGAAGCAGAGGGCCAGAAAGGGTGTTCGGGGGAAGGTCACGATTGTAAAATCACCCAGTGCTCAAGTAGACTGCGGAACCCACAGCCACAAGATATCAATAGTGCCAAGAGTTTCGGAGGATTCAAAGAGGCACTGGATGTTTATATGGGTAACCAGAAAATAAAAATACAGGAATGAGGATTGTTTTTAAAAAAGACTTGGATGGGCTCTAAACCTTCCTGATTTACACCACAAAATATGTCTAACTAGTGGGTGATTGGGGAAAGTTTTCCTGGAAGCAGATTATCTCATAGCTGAATATTGCAGGGCTTCTTCCACCTTCCTCTGCGGCATCTCATATTGGCCACTGGAGAGTGGGCTAGGTGGACTACAGGTCTGATCCAGTCTGGCAGTGCCTGTCTTCCTCTCAGTGGCCAGTGGTGTAAATCCAAGACTATGTTTTTGCTGATCTTCCTTGAGCTCCTGGGAATCTCTAGACTTGCACTGAGAGCAGAAACTTGTCTCATTATATATCATCTAGTCTCCTGTTCTTTTCCTTTTAGGAAGGAAAGTTCAAAACTCCTTGGACCTGTCTAGTACATTATGTCAGCTGTCAATGACACCAAGTTCAACACTGCAGTGCTACTTCTCACCGGGATACCTGGGCAGGAAGATGCCTATCTCTGGATCTCAGTCCCCTTCTGCTTAATGTATGTGATTTCGATATTAGGAAATTCAGTCATTCTTTTCATTATAAAAACAGATCCAAGCCTCCATGAGCCCATGTACATTTTCCTTTCCATGTTGGCTGTCACAGACCTTGGCTTATCAATATCCACCATACCATCAACACTGGGCCTATTCTTATTTAACTCTAGGGCGATCAGCCTTAATGCCTGTTTTGCCCAGCTGTTCTTCATCCACTCGTTTTCGTTCACTGAATCCTCTGTGCTCTTGCTGATGGCTTTTGACCGCTTCGTTGCGATCCGTAATCCACTGAGATATGCGTCCATTTTAACCCCATCAAGAATAGCCAAGATGGGAGTGGTGTTTGGGCTAAGAGGGGTGGCCGTAATATTCCCACTCCCTTTTCTCCTGAAACGCTACCGATACTGTCGAATCAGTGTCCTCTCCCATTGCTACTGCATAAACCAGGAGGTCATGAAGATGGCTTGTTCAGACATCACAGTCAGCAGCATCTATGGCTTGTTTGTCACAGTCTCCACGGTGGGGGTGGACTCGCTGCTCATCCTCCTCTCTTATGTGATGATCCTCAAAACAGTGCTGAGCATCGCATCCCACAGGGAGCGCCTCAGGGCCCTGAACACCTGCGTCTCCCACCTCTGCGCCGTCCTGCTCTTCTACACGCCAGTGCTCGGCTTGTCTGTGATACACAGATTCGTGAAGAACCCTTCTCCCTTGCTTCCGATTCTCATTGGCTACGTCTACCTGGTGGTCCCGCCCCTGATGAACCCCATCGTGTACAGCGTGAAAAGCAAACGCCTTCGTGCGAGGATAATCAGGGTGTTTGTCAAGTGAAGGGTCAGTTCATCACCCGGCTCCAGCGCTGGTGACACGGGAGACAAAAAACACAGGCCACCTATTCCATCCTGGACACTTGCATCTGAGAGGACATGAGGTACTGATCTGCGCTCTGTAGGGAAAGGTTCAGATGGGATTTGGAGCAGTGGGAGAAGGGCTGGTGAGGCAGGACACGGAAAGGAAACCAAGCCAGGCAGCAGCATTTACAAAGTGACTGTGCTCATGGATAGTCAGGGGATCGGTAGGATGTTGACCCATAAAGAGCTGTATCGGTGCTGAGAATTCCTGTTGATACAGTCAATAAAGAGAAGGGATATGGATGTTGTTTCCCATGACACCTGGCCTGTCACTGTCCCGTCTCTGGTTAAACATCCGTGGGCCATGAGAAAAGCTGTACTCTGGGTGCTCCGTGATCCATGAGAGCTGCACCAGCTGTGGAGGGGGCTATTCCAGGGGCCCGGACACCCACCCTTCCCCCACACCCTCGGCCGGATGCTTGTGACTGAGTCGTGTCAGACACCACGTCAGGAGCGGCCATTAGGCAGCCGGCCCTCGCCGCCCCTGTTGATGGCTCTGCACACCACACGCTTACTGAGTCCACTCCCCACCGCGGCAGGGCAGAGCTGTGTGTGTGTGAGGGAGGGTCTGACACCCAAGTGTCCAAGCAAGAGACTCCGGTCCTGAGTCCCTCACTGTCCCCTCCATTTGTGCTGCCCCAGCAATGCAAAGGGGTTGAATCGGGCCTGAGGTCCCACACAGAGTCCCAGCTAGCTCCTATCCCAGCCCAACCCATTCAGTGGAAGGTAAGTACCCCTGAGTCGCCACCCCCTGCTCCTCCTCTTAGGTTTGCCAGGCGTCCGGTTTTCAAGTGGAATGCCTGGTGAAAAAGAGACCCTGGGGCGCTGGTCAGCACTACTGACCGGGCCATTAAAAGTCCAGTCGGCAGCACAGTGGTTCTAAGCCTGACTCCCTGCTTGCGTGGTGCCCTGCAGCTCCCAGAAACAGTGGCATGTCCATCCTCCAGCTCCTAGGCACAGGGGCATCCAGGGGTCTCTGCACACTGCTCCCACCCCAAGCACCAGCTCTGCAGCTCCCATTCGCCAGGAACCACAGCCAATAGGAGTTGCAGGGGCGGAGCCTGATGACAAGGCAGCATGCAGAGCCACCTGGCCGCACCTCCCCATAGGAGCCAGAAGGGGGACATGATGCTGCTTCCGGGAGCTGCTTGTGTTATGCGCCGTCCGGAGCCTGAATCTCTGACTCCCTCCCACACTCCAACCTCTTTCCTCAGCCCAGAGCCCCCTCCCATATTCCATCGGCTCCACCCCCCCCCAGCCCAGAGGCCCCCCGGCACCCTGAACCCCTCATCCCTGGCCCCACCCCAGAGCCCACTTCCCCAGCCAGAGTCCTTCCCTGGTCCCGCATCGTAACACACTGACCCAGCCCTGAGCGCCCTCCCACATTGTGAATTATTCATTTCTTGCCCCACCCCAGAGCTTTCACACACTCCCCTCCCCCCCCCGCATCCCAACCCCCTGCCCCAGCCCGGTGAAAATGAACAAGTGAGTGAGCAACAAAGCGAGGGGGGATGGAGTGAGCGGGGGTGGGGCTTTGGAGAAGGGGTGAGGCAGGGGTGCAGCCTGGGAGGAGGAGCGAGGCAGAGGGCGGGACAAGGGTGTTTGGTTTTCTGAGAGTAGAAACTTGGCAGCCCTACCTCCTCTTCCCCCAAGGCCTTGCCCCGACCAGGCTGAGGGCCAAATCTAGGCCATGGTAAGAGCCGCCAGCTAGCCAGAGATACTGTAAGGAGCCTCAGACCCTCCACCTGCTCTGGTGGGGGGGGGGGGGGCCTGAGAGCAGCCTCCAGTCTGTGTCACCACCTCTCAGGACGGACCCCCTCAGGGAAGGAGGAGAGTCTCTTCCACTGATTTCTTCTGTGACCTCGGGCAACTCACTTAGTTCCTCCATGCCTCACCAACATGTGTTTTAATACAGCTCAGTGCAGAGGTTTACATCTAGGAGCGAGAGATGCTGGCCAGCCTTACCGGATGCGGGATCCAATCCTGGGATGCAGTGACTCTGAGAAAGACTTGGGGGTCATAACACGAGTTCCCAGGGTGGTGCTATAGATGAAAAAGTGAGTGCAACCCAGGATGCACAAAGAGGGGAATCTCGAGTAGGGGCAGAGGGGTTATTTCCCCTCTGTATTTGGCCCTGGTGTGAGCACTGCTGGCATCCTGTGTCCACTTCTGGTGTCTAGAGTTCAAGAAGGAAGTTGATAAATTGGAGAGGGGTCAGAGAAGAGCCACGAGAACGATGACAGGATTAAAAACCCTGCCTCAAAGCGACAGACTCACAAATCTCAATCTATTTAGCTCAGTGACGAGAAGGTGAAGGGGTGACTTGATCACAGTCAGTAAAGTAGCTGCATGAGGAACAATCAGTTAACAACGGGCTGTTCCGTCCATCCGAGAAAGTCGTCACGTGATCCAATGGCTGGAAGCTGAAGCAAGACACATTCAGATCCCAACTAAGGTGTAATTTTTTTAAACAATGAGGGTAATTAACCATGGGAGCAATTTACCCAGGGCCGTGGTAGATTCTCCATCACCGACAATTGTCAGATCAAGGCAGGAGGCCGTTCTAACAGCTCTGCCCCAGGAGTTATTGTGGGGCAGGTCTCTGGCCTGTGCTATGCAGGGGGTCAGACTCGGTGGTCACAATGGTGCCTTCTGGCCTTGGGATCTGCCCAGTGGTGTTAACAGCACGGCCCTGCCACACGGGGTGTTGTTCTGATAAACATGATAAAGGATGAGCGGCGCTCAGATGCTACAATAACTGGGGCCAGAGCTAAGTGCTGTGGAGAGATTTCAGCTCTGGGTGCTTCATAAGGAGGATGTGGGGCACTGGGTGAAGAACCTGACTCTTCCCAACACCCCTCGGGGATGAGGTCTGGCATTAGCACGGCCCCCTTGATGAGGAGGTTCTGGGCTCCTCCTGCAGAATCAGGACGTGGTGTTGGAGAGCGAAGGATCTGCAGTGTTGCCTAGATGAACAGAGCCCAGCTGGGCTCCCCCTTGCTCTCATCCTGACCCCCACCCTCTGCATGAGCATTGAGAGCTACTCTAGTGCTGGAGACAGACCTCACACCGTGCATCCAAATTTCCATCAGCACCAAGTGTGGGGGTAGCTGGATCACAGGGAGGGGGTTGTTTGGGTCCAATAGACAGCTAGCAACAGGCTCTCGTAGCTGGGTTTGGGTCATGCCTCTTTCAATTAAGAACGTGCATGGCCTTGCTTATCCACAGTGTGCCAGCCTCGTGGCTGAAGAAGGAGAGAGACTGAGTTCTGTCGTTCCGGCGCGTACTGGGCCACTTTCACCTCTGGTGGGGATCAAGGGCATAGAGTGTACTTGGACTTTCAAAAAGCTTTTGACAAGGTCCCTCAGAAAAGGCCCGTAAGCAAAGTAAGCTGTCATGGAGTAAGAAGGAAGGTCCTCTCCTAAATCAGTAACTGGTTAAAAGATAGGAAACGAAGGGTAGCAATAAATGGTCAGTTTTCAGAAAGGAAAGAGGTGAATAGAGATGTTCCCCAGGGGTGTGTATCAGGACCAGTCCTATTCAACATATTCATAAATGATCTGGAGAAAGGGGTAAACAGAGAGATGCCAAATGTACAGACAATACAAAACTACTCGATATACCTAAGTACAAACAGATTATGAAGAGCTACAAAGAGACCTCATCAAATGGGTTCACTGGGTAACAAAATGGCAGATGACATTCAGTGCTGAGAAGTGCAAAGTAACGCACGTTGGAAAACATAAACCCAACTATACAAAAAATAATAATGATGGGAATTAAATGAGCTGTTCCCAATCAAGACAGAGATCTTGGAGTCATTGTGGATAATTCTCTGAATACATCCACTCAATGTGCTGCAGCCTGCATCTTGAAGACTGATTGCAGGTCTTCTCAACCCGTTGCATAAAAGATACATTTGAATTTGAAGAACTACAGAGAAGGGCAACAAAATGTTTAGGGGAATGGAACCACTTCCATAGAAAGAGAGATTAAAAAGACTGGGATTATTCATCTTGGAAAAGAGATGACTCGGGGGTGGGGGTATGATAGAGGTGTATAAAATCATGAGTAATGTGGAGGAAGTCTATAAGGAAGTGTTATTTTCCCCTTCACAAGAGCCAGGGGTCACACATGAAATTAAGAAAAAGCAGGTTCAAAACAAAAACGTAAGGTTTTTTTAAAAATAATGTACAGTCAATCTGTGGAACTCATTGCCAAAGGATGTTGTGAAGGCCAAAAGTAGAACTGGTCCAAAAAAGAGCTAAATAAGTTCCTGAAGGATAGCGCCATCGCTGACTAGTAGCCAGGATGGTCAGGAATGCAGCCCCACACTCTGGGTGTCTCTAAACCTCGGACTGCCAGAAGCTGGGAGCAGACGTTTTTATGTTTCTAAAATGTTTCACTTATGGATGGGCTGCTGCAGAAAAGCCTTTTCCAGGGGATCCCTCTGTTATAGAGCTGGGGTCTGCTCAGTATAGGAGGCTGATGGGGTGGGACAAGTGCTGCCTCCTAGGGGTATGGTCCTGGAGTAAAAGGGAGAGAAGCTCATGGGTTGAGCTAGAGCTGGGCTGGGAAACAGAGAGGATTTCCCCTCCCCCATGACATTTTTTGATACAAATTAAAATGTTTCCTTTTTCTCCATTTTTTGGGAGTGAGTTTTCATAGAAAATGGATCATTTTTCTCTGTACGCTCACCTGCCATGAGCTGCCCAGCTGCAGCTGCCTGGATCCCCAAGAGAAATTGGAAGCTTTTCATCTGCCTCTCCCTCGTAACGTAAATGAAGGTGGCACTGAGGGAGTCTACGGCTGCACTCTGGGCATCGAAAGGTCGAAATCTCCCGACCAGACTAGGGCTGGGTTTGGGGCCATCAGCTACTCTAACCAGCCTTCCCATCTCTGTGCAGCCCCCTCCACCCTGTACAAGGCCCCTTCAGCAGATCATGTGGCTACTGTGACAGGCCCTGGTAGCAAATCTCTGATGAGCCCATGTTAGTAGCGAGCAAGAGAGTCCCAGAGCAGCTGTGGAAGCACAAAGATTGTGGGTGGTGGGCCGAGCTATCAGTGAATCACTGAGATCTGTGCACAACTTTGGGGATCCTGGGTCTCCACGTTTATTGCTCAGGGAGAAGGGAAGGGATCTCCCCTCCTGGAACGGTCCGAAGGAAATTTCCCAGTACGGAGCCTTGTGGAATCTCCTTTCCCAGGCCTGCACCCTCGGTTTGTAATGCAGGACAGGGGGCCGTAGGGGAGAAAGCTGGTCCTATGTTATTATTGTTATTATTAATAATGTACTTATTTGTTAATTTTATTATACGGCTAAACCACCCTGAACACGCCAAATCCCGTCTGATCTCGGAAACTAAGCAGGTTCGGGCCTGGCTAGTACTTGGATGGGAGACCTCCTGGGAATACCAGGTGCTGTAGGCTTAACACCTGGCAGTAGGTATAAAATGCCTCCAACGATAGATGGAACGACGCATTGGTTGGAGTATACCCCAGTTGTATCACTGGTTGTGTCCAGTCTAAGTGGACCCTGCCATAGTGCGGGAATAACGCTAGGAAAAACAAACAAACATTTATTAATTTTATTATGGAAAAGTCACAGCTGTGACAGCATCATCGTTATAACTCGGTTGCTCTTGAGGTACCCTGTGACTAATCAGAACAATAGAAACAACGAGGAGAAGGCTGGATTCGGGGAGTAAAGCCTGCAGCAGGGCTGGAGCTGCAGTCCGGTTGTGTAGCATCACCACATGTCCCCTGTGATTTGGCCTCCTGTAATTTGCCATTGACCGTGATGGGATTAAAGCTGGTTCACACTAAGCCAAGTAGCAAAGGTTCCCTGACGGCCAAGTGGCCCCCAAGGGAATGTGTGAAGATGCTGCATAAAGACAGTTGTGTCCGTATTTGAACAGATACTGCCTGCTGCCCATGCAACCTCTCCAATGACCCTTGTCCTTTAGGGTGAAGACCTCTGGTGTCAGCAGCTCCCCGTCTAGCAGGAATTGGGTACGTTGGCAGGTTTCACTATCTTTAAATGCAAAGTGAAGGGGAAAGGCTGCAAGCTGTTTCCATTTGCAGATGTTTGTGCAATGGCAGAGGATTCACCTGGGCTGTCGGGGTGACTCAGTGATGGGGTTGGAGGGCAGGCAGCGCTAGGTAGCTTGAGAACCCTCCCCGACATGTACCCAGGCTCCATGGTGCACTGTACAAGCAACACAGAAGTCTCACATTGAAAGGGACCTCAAAGTGTTAAAACCCCGATGCCCCGAGCCAGGATTTCTCAAGGGGTCCCATTTCTAGAGGTGCCATGTGCTCTAGACCCAATCCTACCAGGGGTTGAGCGGGAGGAGACCCCCCACAGAATATCAGTGACTAGTACCCAAATCGCCTCAGGTTTATTTTCTCCTGGAAATTTAATCAGGAAATGTATTTTCAAAGGTTTTATTCTCTGGCTCGATTGTGAACACAGGAATCCAGAGCTGCGTTGCTCTGTGGTAGCAGGTCCGATAGGGTGTAGGTCTGTTTCCTGACTGAGGGCTTCAGTATTTCTGCACGGTAGAGACCCTTCACACTTACAGAGCTACCTACATCTATGCCCCCTCTCTGGTCTCTGAGTGCCACATATCAGACCTTGTATGCTGCTCTCTCATGGGGTGGAATCCCTTCAGTCTCCCCCCCTTAGACTGGGCTCTGGGCTACAGAACACTGCGGGTGAACTGTGCTTGCCCAGCAGGTCTGAGTGGGTTCGGTACCTGTGGTTCTTCCTTCTGGGAGTCTGTGACTAGTAGTGAGACGAGTGACCAGTCAGCCTCCGTGAACAAAAACACTGTTTAATCTCACCAGTAGGAATAATGTGTAACATGAGAGAATAGGAGGGTTTTCTTAACAGTCTTCACCCATTTCTGACCCCAGGCTCTCCCACTCCCCCGGGGACCAAGGCAGGCCAAGGGCCTTGGGACTTCCCCAGCCAGTCTGAAAAGATTCTCAGCATTGTGAACTCAACAACGTGGCTGGAGCCCGGGAAGAGGCTCTTCCCGACTTGTAACTCCAATATTGTCTCTCAATCTCCCTGAAGTGCTTTCTTGAGCTGTTTTTTTCCCTTCCTGCTTGTTTTCCAGCCACCTGCTGTTACACTAAGATGAGCTACACTAGCTCCTCCCATATAACCATAACATCAACATCCCAATAGTTAACCTCATATAGCTTTACAGCAAACATCCCAAGAACTAGGTTCAACATACACATTCACTATGGCAGCTCAGCTCCATGTCTCTCACAATGCTGTTCCTGGGTGCTACCTACTTTATGAATACAGAACATAGACAGTCAGAAAGAGAGAGAGAGATAAACTGCTTACCTGTGGGAAATGAAGTTGAATTTGCATGCGTACTCATGCATTTGACTTTTAAATTCACTTCTTGCAAACCCTCATCCTGAGTGAATAACAGGTGCTGGCGTTACAATGTGCTAGAGAGTGAGAGCTGAGGGAATGAATATTTTCTATACTAATCCCACTGCCTGTTACCACTCCGGATACAGGCTACAGACTGACAGACCAGAACCTGAGAAGAACCAGACAGCTATTAACCCAGGGACAGAGGAGCTACCAGACTTTTGTTTACTGACAAGCGATTGACTGAGGGTTGAGATGCTGGGATCTTTTCAGGTTCTGAAGAAATCCAGATGACAGATGCTACATTTTAAGTCCCACTCTAACCTGAGAAGTCACCTTTGAAAGATGAGGCAAAAGAATGGGTTCACATGCGTGCACTAGAGTGCAAATGTGTAAATGATATGTAAATCATATGTAAATGTTATGCCAGAACTTTTCATTGAAATACAAATATTACAAACCAAAACTTCATGATATGCATGAATATCGAAAGCCAGCAGCAGAGTTGTGGGAATCTCTACAGGAAGGAGGAGTAGAAACTTTATTGCTTAATGGTTTTTACTGTAGAAAGTATGTCTACAGTATTCCAAATACTGTGTGCAATGGATTTATGCTATTAACTCTTTGTTCAGTGAACAGTTGTACAATACTGTCTCCTGGTAACTGACTAGTAGTTGTTTCTAACATTTATATTCAGGGTTGTGCATTCAATCACGCTGCAAGACTTGTACAAGATTTTTCAAAGTCCTGCGAGAAGAGAACTGCTGGTCTGTGTTTAAGCAGACTGGAGCTGAAAGGGGAGTGTAACAGTGGTTGTATGTAATTTATGCCGCCTTCTCTTACAGGAACATGGCTCAAGTATATGCATAGTCAACTAGATATTAGTGTAAACCTAGTGTTTGCATATTCAGCCATTTGTGGCACCATCCCCTCTTCTGCCTGCTGATGTAATTGTCTTTGTAAACTTGTAATTTACCAAACAATATCTGCAGACATTTGCATGGGGGAGAGGATACAGGTCCTGTGAGGATGAAGGGAAGCTAGTAGGATGATCAAACTCTCCGGAGTAAGGCAACATTGGCCAGGCCAAGCACTTCAGCTTCCTGTGGAGGGGTTCTTGGGGGTTCAGAGTGTATTAATGGGAGACTTAGTTAAAGGAAAGTTAGTAATGCCCAGTTCTGATCAAAATTGCACCTGTAAATCTGGAGTAATGCAGTTGAAGTCAATTTTATTGAACTAAGAACCTGGCCCTAAGAATTTATCCCATGTGCTGCAAATAGGCAGTGGCCTAATTTGAATTCTCAGGAGTGGAGGAAATAAAGAATATACATAGAATGAGGCAATGAAACACATTTATACATAGCTTCAGTGCAGGACAGATACATGCAATGACTGTTTTCACCATGCACTTGACAGGTGTTTATATCATGGTACAATGGGCCACACTCAGACATGGAGGGCCAGAAAGGTGTCTGCGTGAAGGTCACAATTGTAAAATTGCACAGTGCTCAGGTAGCCTCTGGAACTCCCAGCAACAAGATACCAAAGGGGCAAAGAGCTTAGCATGATTCAAAGAGAGATGGGATGTTTATCTGGGTTACCATAAAATCCAAATGGAGTCTTGGAAGGGCTATGCATTTTTTTGATTCACACCACAAAACATCTCTAATGAGCGGGTACCAGAGGAAAAGTTTCGCTAGGAGTAGGTTATTTATAGCTGCCTATTGCGGGGCTTCTTCCACCTTCCACCATTACAGCATCTGGACCTGGATTGTGGGCTAAATGGACTACAGGTCTGATCCAGTCTGGCAGTGCCCATCTTACTATCCTTGGATCCAATGACATGTTTTTGCTGATCTTCATTGATCTCCTTGGAGTTTTTAGACTTGCACTGAGGGTAGAAAGATGTCTTGCTAAATATCATCGATTTTCCTGTTCTTTTTCCTTTCAGAAAGGACATTCCAGAACTCCTCAGACCTGCCCAGTCCATTATGTCAGCCATCAATGATACCCAATTCAACTCTGCTGTGTTCCTTCTCACCGGGATACCGGGGCAGGAAAACGTCTATCTCTGGATCTCTATCCCCTTCTGCTTAATGTATATTATTTCGATAGTAGGAAATTCAGTCATTCTGTTCATTATAAAAACAGATTCAAGCCTCCATGAGCCCATGTACATTTTCCTTTCCATGCTGGCTGTCACAGACCTTGGCTTATCAATAGTCACCATACCGACGATACTGGGCATATACCTGTTCAACTCTAGGGAGATCAGCCTCAATGCCTGTTTTGCCCAGGTCTTCTTCATCCACTCGCTTGCAAAATTTGAATCCTCAGTGCTGTTGCTGATGGCCTTTGACCGCTTCATCGCGATCTGTAACCCACTGAGATATGCTGCCATCTTAACTCCATCAAGAATAGCCAAGGCGGGACTGGCATTTATGCTAAGAGGAGTGGCTGTAATATTCCCACTCCCCTTTCTCCTGAAACGGTTCCAATACTGTCGAGACAATGTCCTCTCCCATTCCTACTGCGTGCACCAGGAGGTCATGAAGTTGGCTTGTTCAGATATAACAGTCAACAGCATCTATGGCATGTGTTCTACACTCTTAACGGTGGGATTGGACTCGCTGCTCATCTTCCTCTCTTATGTGATGATCCTCAAAACAGTGCTGAGTGTCGCATCCCACGCAGAGTGCCTCAGGGCCCTGAACACCTGCATCTCCCACCTCTGCGCCGTCCTGCTCTTCTACACACCAGATATTGGCCTGGCTGTGACACACAGATTTGGAAATAGCTCTTCTCACTTGCTTCAAATGGCCTTGGGCTATTTCTACCTGCTGGTCCCGCCCCTGATAAATCCAATCGTGTACAGCGTGAAAAGCAAACACCTTCGTGAGAGGATAATCAGGGCGTTCGTCAAGTAAAGGGTCAGTTCATTACCCGTCTCCAGGGCTGGAGACACGGGAGACAAAAAACACAGCCACCTATTCCCTTCTGGATCCTCTTTCCCTGAGGTCCCTCCCTCTGCCCTATCTCCAGGCTGGAAGCCAGAGCCAGGCTGTGATAAGAGCTGCCCAGAGAGCCAGACCCACTGTGAGGAGCCCCAGACCCAGGGAAAGTGGAGAGTCCAGGCTTCCCCACAGCACCCAGGGGCAGCTCTTACCATGGCCAGACTCTGGCCTGGCTGGGAGGTGGAGCATCGGAGGAAATGGAGGAGCAGGGGGCAGGGCTTAGCGGGAAGAAATGGGGCAGGGGGTGGGGCTTCAGGGGAAAAAGAGGAATAGGGATGTGGGAGGTTTGAACCAACACTGGCCCCAGCCAGCAGCGTGGTGGGGGGACTCCTGAGTTAAGGAGGAGGGTGGTCCTGAGGGTTAGCCTGGAGCTGAGGTTGGGGGCTTGTGTTTTGGAGAAGACTGAATTAATCCAACCCACGGGGTGGGGGTGGGGGTGGGGGTGGGGGTGGGGTCTCCTCTTTTAAGTATCCCATGCTGATTGCGAGGACATTAGAGGGAGCACAGGGCCCCTGCAGGGCTACCTCAAGTCCCAAGGGGACACTCTGGGGTGGCCCCTGTCCACAGGGACTTGGCTAGAGTGGGCTGCACTCTTGGAAGCCATTACCAATGGGTGGAGGTCAGCCCAGCCCCCAGGCTGCTCGAAACTCCGCTCAGGCAGGGGGGAAACAGGCCAGCAAATCAAACCCCTGTAACTGGTTCCTTGCCATCCCCGCTCTCTGCAGTGCAGGCCGGGGGGGCTTTACTGGCACAGCAGAGAATCCAGCCGGGCCTGTCACTACTCCGAGGGCTGGAAGGCTGATCCTGTGGTCTGGGCACAGCTCTGAGACTCAAGACAGTTGGGTTTGATTCCATTGCCATGTGTGACTGTGGGCAAGTCATTGGCTGCCTCTGAGCCTCTTCACAGGTGGATAATAGTCCTGCCCAGCCTCAGAGAGGTGGCGGGAGGATAAATACATCCCAGGTGTTCAGATACTCTGAGACTCTAAGGTCAGGGCTGTGTCAGGGATCCACAGAGCAACACGTCTGTCATTGGTCTATAAAAAGCTTCTTACCACAGCCTCCTCCACTCACGCCCCTTCTCTACCTACGCTACGTTGATGACATCTTCATCATCTGGACCCATGGGAAAGAAACTCTGGAAGAATTCCACCATGATTTCAACAGCTTCAACCCCACATTCAACCTCAGCCTGGACCAGTCTACACGAGAGGTCCACTTCCTGGACACCACAGTACAAATAAGTAACAGTCACATAAACACCACCCTGTACTAAAAACCCACTGACCACTTTGACTACCTTCATGCCTCCAGCTTCCATCCCGGACACACTACACGCTCCATTGTCTACAGCCAAGCACTGAGGTACAACCACATTTGCAACCCCTCAGACAGAGACCAACGCCTACAAGATCTTCACCAAGCATTCTTAAAACTGCAGTACCCACAGGAGGAAGTAAGGAAACAGATAAACAGGGCCAGACATGTACCCAGAAGCCTTCTGCTGGAAGACAAACCCAAGAAAGAAACCAACAGACCACCACTGTCCATCACCTACAGTCCTCAGTTAAAACCTCTCCAACACATCATCAGTGATCTACAACCCATCCTGGACAATGATCCCTCACTTTCACAGGCCTTGGGAGGCAGGCCAGTCCTAGCCCACAGACAACCTGCCAACCTGAAGCAGATTCTCACCAGCAACAGCACACCACGCCATAATAACCCTAACTCAGGAACCAATCCATGCAACAAACCTTGATGCCAACTGTGCCCACAT
Organism: Sternotherus odoratus; assembly: GCA_032164245.1. Taxonomy (NCBI): domain Eukaryota; kingdom Metazoa; phylum Chordata; order Testudines; family Kinosternidae; genus Sternotherus; species Sternotherus odoratus. The sequence goes on from JAVMKO010000001.1 coordinate 296,822,424, forward strand.
ATCGACACCAGCAACACCATCACAGGACCTAACCAGATCAGCCACACCATCACTGGTTCATTCACCTGCACATCTACCAATATAATATCTGCCATTATGTGCCAGCAATGTCCCTCTGCTATGTACATCGGCCAAATTGGACAATCCCTACGTAAAAGGATAAATGGACACAAATCAGATATTAGGAATGGCAATATACAAAAGCCTGTAGGAGAACACTTCAACCTGCCTGGGAATACAATTGCAAACCTCAAGACAGCCATATTGCAGCAAAAAAACTTCAAGACTAGACTTCAAAGAGAAACCGCTGAGCTCCAGTTCATCTACAAATTCGACACCATTAGGTCTGGACTTAATATTCACTGTGAATGGCTCACCAATTACAAAAGCAGTTTCTCCTCTCTGGACGTTCACACCTCCAGATCAGCTGCTGGAAGTGGGCTTCATCCCCCCTCCCTCTCCCCCCCCCCCCGATTGACTTTACCTGGCTTTCTTGCCTGCATATTTATACCTGCCTCTGGAGATTTCCACAACATTCATCTGATGAAGTGGGTCTTAGCCCATGAAAGCTCATGATCCCTAAAATCCGTTAGTCTATATAAGGTGCTACAAGACTCTTTGTCGCTTCTGGGAAGTCCTGTGACTCCAGCACCTTAGTGTCTTTGGCAGCAGTCTGAGGGAAAGGTCAGCCTCACACCTAGGCCCTGTAACATGGACATGGCAGAGCACTATGGTGACTGGGCCCAGGCTCACACAGGTTTCAGCAAATGCTGCTTCCACAGAAAGGGGCCAAAAGATGGGAAGATGTTCCCGGAGACCCAGGGAAACTAGAATGGGTCCCAAGTGCTCCTTGGCTTCCCAAAAGAATGTAAGTTGGGCCAGTTCTGTTCCTCTATCTCCAGAGGAAAGCTTGTCTAACTCAGCTTGTAGTGAGACGTGAGATAGATGAGTGTAGATGTATTACAGCTACCTGGTATTTTAAAACCATTTTCTCCAATGCTTTGTGAGATTTGCCAATAAAACCACTACTTTTACGGAGGCTGGAGATGACTGTGTAGCTCTGGTCACAAATACCCAAAGGGACTGGACTGAGGTGTCCAGTCAGACCTGCTTGGTGATAAGCGTTTTATATAGAGGGGGTGTTGTTCCCAGCTCAAAGGTGGGACAATTGTGAGATTCCCCCCAAGGCAGGAAAGGACCCGGTTTAGAGGGTAGAGAGACCATATATCCTGGTTTTACTGTGACAATCCAGATTCTTCTTGGTCAGCGTCTATCCTTGTTGAGTGTGTCTCAGGATTCAGAGGAGCAACTAGTTCAAGTTGCATCCAAAATAACAATCCACTCAAGTTATAGAATTTAAGGCCAGAAGGAGCCATTAGATCAGGGGTGGGCAAACTTTTTGGCCCGAGGGCCAAATTGAGGTTCAAAATCGTGCGGAGGACCGGATAGGGAAGGCTGTGCCTCCCCAGACAGCCCCCGGCCCTGCCCCCTATCTTACCCCCACCCACTTTGCCCCTCCTGACTGCCCCCCTCAGAACCCCTGACCCATCCAAACCCTTCCCCATGCTGCTCCTTGTACCTTGATCGACCCCTCCCGAGACCCCTCCACTCTGCCCCCCGCCCAGGAACCCAAACCCAGTCTAAGCCCCCCTGCTCTTTCTTCCCTGCCTGTCCCTCCCAAGATCTCCCCACCCTAACCACCACCCTCTGGGACCCCACCCCCCATCTAAGACCCCCCTGCTTTGTTCCCTGACTACCTGCTCCAAGAGACCCCACTCTAACCACTACCCCCTGGGACCCTCTCACTCCCGAGATCCCTCCACCCTAACCACCACCACCACCATCCCAGAACCCCATTTCCCCCCAGATCCCCCCCCCAACACCCCTCCCCCCCCGGGACCGCACTCCCACACTTACCATACTCAGACAGGCGCTTCTCCACCGGACCCTACCCAGCTGGCCAGGGAGCGCGGGACCCCGCGGCTTCCTGCACTCCACCCGGTCCCCGGCTAGAGAGCACAGGGCCCCGCGGCTCCCGCGCTCCACCCGGCCCCCAGCCAGGGAAAACGGGCGGGGCTCCGGGGCTCCCCGTGCTGGGCCCAGCCAGGGAGGGCGGGTCCCCGCAGCTTCCCGCTTGGCTCTGCCCCTGGCCTGGGAAAGCGGGGATCCGCGGCACCCCATGCTGGACCAGGCCCGCAGTGAGGGAACGTGGGGCCCAGTGGCTCCCCGCGCTCGGCCTGGCCCCTGGCCAGGGAGCGCAGGCCCCAGCCACACGCCACGCTGGGCCCGGCCAGGGAGGGCGGGCCCCGTGGCTCTATGCCCTTGACCCGGCCCCCGTCCGGGGAGTGCGGGGTGGGCCAGGCCCCAGAGCGCGGGGACCCGGGGCAGGCTGGAGCGCAGGCCTCTGGGCCCGCGCCCCTGATCCCAGCTCGCAGGCCGGATGAAAATGGCTGGCGGGCCACATGTGGCCCACGGGCCGTAGTTTGCCCACTCCTGCATTGGATCATCTAGTCCAGCGGTTCTCTAACCGGGGGTAGGGTGTGGGCCCCCCTGGGGTGTGCGGAATGTATTCTGGTGTGGGGGGCATGAGAAGCTTTAGTGGAAAAACCTGACTGTGCACATTTTACCCACAAAAAGTGAATAACTAGCAACGCTGATTCCTCCAGACAGATCCGGTCCTCAGACGGCGCTGTGCATTTTGATGGATTTCTGTTAAGTTTGCACGGCATGATACAAAGCTGGGGCCATCTGTATATGAATCTGTTTGCTACGGCATGGTGAGCACATTTCATTGTAAGCAGGGACCACAATCAAAGCTCTGTTTTGCTCTTATTGCAGTGGATCGTTGGATCATTCATGCAACACAAAAAACCCACAACTGATTCAAGTGAAGCCCCGCTCCCGCATGTATCAGTAGATGTATTTTTGTTGTAGGGGGTATACGCTCTTACAGACACAAAGAAGTGGGGCAAAATCAAAAAGTAGGGAATCACTGATCTAGTCCGACCTCCTCTATATCACAGGCTGCAGAATTTCACCCATTTACCCTGTATTGAACCGAATGACCTTGTTTGACTGACTCATAACTTGTGTCCATCTAAAGCGTATCTTCCAGGAAGGCACCCAGTCTTGGTTGGGATTGCTCTATAAATACACCAGGGGAGTAAACACCAAGTGGGGAGATGAGCTCCTGAAGCTAAAGGACAATGCTGGCACAAGAACAAATGGGGACAAACTGGCCTGGAGCAAACTGAGGCTGGGAAGGAGAAGGAGGCTTCAGACCATCCGAGCAGGGAGGTTCCAGAACAGCTGCCCAAGAGCAGCCGTGTGGGGCAAACAGCCCGACTGGGTTTCACATGGAGCTTGACAGGTGCATGAACCAGGCAATATGCCAGGGTCACCTGCCACAGCAGGCAATCGGGCTCATGGACCCATGAGGTCACTTCCAGACCTATATACCTATGGGTTGCATTCACCCATTTTCAAAGAATCATGGAATCATAGGACTGGAAGGGACCTCAAGAGGTCATCTAGTCCAGTCCCCTGCACTCATGGCAGGACCGAGCACCATCTGGACCATCCCTGCCAGGTGTTTGTCCAACTTGCTCTTAAAAATCTCCAATGATGGAGATTCCACAGCCTCCTTATACAATTTATTCCAGTGGTTGACGACCCCAACAGCTAGGAAGATTTTCCTAATGTCCAATCTAAACCTCCCTTGCTGCAATTTAAGCCCATTGCTTCTTCTCCTATCATCACAGGTTGAGGAGAACAATTTGTCACCCTCCTCCTTGTAACAACCTTTTAGGTACTTCAAAACTGTTATGTCCCCACTCAGTCTTCTCCTTTCCAGACGAAACAAATCCAGTTCTTTCAATCTCCCCCCATAGGTTTTCTAGTCCTTTAATCATTTTTGTTGCTCTTCTCTGGCCTTTCTCCAATTTGTCCACATCTTTTCTGAAATGTGGCGCTCAGAACTGGACACAATATTCCAGTTGACGCCTAGTCAGCATGCAGCAGAGAGATTTCAGCTCTGTATGCCTCATATGGTGATTTGGGACTCTGTATGAGGAACCTGAACCCTTCCCAACACCCCTTGGTGATGAGACCCGTCCTTGGCGCAGCCCCCTTTGGCAGCAAGAGGGGGAATTAGGACGTGATTTCAGAGAGCGAAAGATCTGGAGAGTGTTGCCTAGTCAAACATAGCCCCTGCTGAGCTACTTCTTGGTCGGATCCTGACCCTCACCCACTCCATGAGCTCTGAAAGCCTCTCTAGTGCTGGTGACAGACCTCACACCCCACATCCAAATTTCCATCATCAGCAAGTGTGGGGGGAGCTGTATCTGGGGAAGGGGGTTGTTTGGCTCCAAGAGAGAGCTAGGAGCAGGCACTTGGAGCTGGGCTTTGATCATGCCCCTTTCTATAAAAATGTGGATGGCCTTGCTTAACTACGTGTGCATGTCTTAAACATGAGGAGAGACCCTCTGAGTTGTACCTCAGGTATCCAGTGACTATGTGAGCCCATCACTGTTCTGTCCGGATGTCTGCGGTGTAACCCTGTGTGACGTTACTGATATAATCTGGGATCATATAGATCATTGTTGTAACCAAGATCCTATAGTGGCACCAAATCTTCTGTAAAGGGGGTCATATGAGGTTATGGTTTGCTGATTATGATTGTGCTATTGGTATGTGTGTATCATTTTTGTATGTGAAGTTACGAATTTTGGTTCTACTGTCTGTATCTCAAATTTATGTTATGCTGCTGGGTAACATTCCAAACAACTTGGTTTTAGCTCTCTGTAGCCTGCTGGATGGCCCATTAAGAACCATCAGCTACACAATGGACCCATTAAGGGAAGGCAGATACATCCTGTGTCTTAGCAAGGGGGCAGGGACTTGCCCATGGAACTCCAAACTCCATTTTGCTGTAAGTTTCCACAGCAAAGGACAAAGAGGATTCCTGCACCTGGAAAGACTATAAAAGGCTGATGTCTGATCTCCATCTTGTCTTCAATCATCATTCTTACACTGGATAACTTTTGGTACAACCAGAAGCTTTCATAAAAGGACTTTAAGACCCATCTCAGCTGTGGATTTTTGTCCTCCAGAGACTTGATTTGGACCTGCAGTTTATTCTACTACTGATGCAAACCTGAACCAAGAACTTTGCCATTACTGTATGTAATTGATTTATTTTAACCATTTCTAAAGGCATGTCTTCACTACCACTTTAATTCGGGGGGGCTGTTCAGGTGGGCGGGGGGGGGGGCTGCTCGGGCGGGGGGCGGGGGGGTCCGGCGCGGGGCTGCTTGAGCGGGTCAGCTGCTTGGTCAATTTCAGGTGAAATTGACTAGGCAGCTGACCCGCTCGCTCAAGCAGCCCCGCGCCGGCTCCCCCCCCCCTCGGGCGGGCGGGGGGGGGGGGTCTGGCGGGGGGGGGGCTGTTCAGGCGGGCGGGGGGGTCCACGAGGCTGCTGGGGGGGGGGTCTGGCACGCATTGCACTGTGGGCTACCTACCCACAGTGCAATGCGGGCTATGTCGACCCCTGCAAAAGTTCTAGGACAGACAGTGTCGACCACTGTCGACCTGCTGTCCTGGTGGGGACACACTGATTCGATTTTCTAAAATCGAATTTAGAAAATCGAATTAAGGGAAATCGACCTAGTCCTGTAGTGAAGACATACCATAACTCTCACCTATCTCATTTTCCTTGTATAATAAACCTTTAGATTTTAGATTCTAAACGATTGACAACAGCGTGATTTGTGGCTAAGATCTGATTGGTATATTGACCTGGATCTGGGTCCCGATCGTTTGGGATAGAGGAGAACCTTTTTATTTTATAGGGGTATTGGTTTTCATAACCATTTGTCCCCAGAACGAGTGGCTAATGGTGGTGACACTGGGAAACTAGAGTGTCTAAGGGAATTGCTTGTGTGACTTGTGGTGTTAGCCAGTGGTGCGAAACCAGAGTATTTTCTGTTTGGCTGGTTTGGTTTATAAAAAATATTTACACTGTAAAAAAGACAAATACAAGAAATAATATTTTTCAATTAACCTCAAATAAGGGAAGAGGGAAGAACCAGAGGTGCCGAACCCACTCAGACCTGCTGGGCAAGCACAGTTCACCTGCAGAGTTCTGTAGCCCAGAGCCCAGTCTGAGGGTGGGAGAATCATGGGATTCCATCCCAGAAGAAGGAAGGGTAGAGGTCACCAAATGAAGTTAATAGGTAGCAGGTTTGAAACAAACAAAAACAAGTGCTTTTTCACACAATGAAGAGTCAGCCTGTGGAACTCATTGCCAAGGGATGTTGTGTTCATGCTGGAAAACAGAGTCTTTTCCCTTCATGAAAAATTGTGACTGAAACCGAAATGTTTCCTTTTCATTCACTTTTTTCGGGTGAGTTTTCACAGAAAACGGATCATTTTTCTCTGTAAGCTCAGCTGCCATGATGCTGCCCAGCTGCAGCTGCAGCTGCCTGGATCCCCAAGACTAATTGGAGGCTTTTCATCAGCCTCGTTCTTGTAACGTAAATGAAGGTGGCACTGCCGGAGTCTCTGGCTGCGCTCCGGGTCTGGAAAGGTCAAAATGTCCTGACCAGTCTATGGTTGGGTATTGTGCCCATCAGCTCCTCTAACTAGCCTTCCTATCTCTGTGCAGCTCCCTCCACCCTTTATAATGCACCTTCAGCAGATCCTGCAGACAGAGGTTTGTAGCATTCTCAATAGGCATGTTATTGAATGTGTCCAGAGCTCTGCCAGTCACTTTGGCTATCAAAGTGGTCATCTTTTGATCTTCAGGGATTGCATGGAGAATGCACAGTCTCTCAAAGGTGATGAAATATTCTGCAATATCGCTGGACTCATCATACTGTGGGCATAGTCGCTCCCATTTGTGAATTTTTGGGGAAGTGGAGCCAGCAGCTGCAGGAGTTTGTCTCCTCAGCTCCAAAATAGCCAGTTCATGCTTCTGCGCCTCAATCTGGGCTTCCATAGCCCTTTTATGAGCAGCTTCCTCTCTTTTATGGGCAGCTTCCTATCTCTCCATCAGCCTTTAATGTTCTTTTTCTTTCTCATCTGCTTGCAGTCTCGCCAGCTCAAGTTTAGCAGCTACTTCGCTGGTAGACATTTTCCTGCTTTCTTGCACTGGGCTACACCCCCCCTGCAGTTCACTGAAACTGGGCTGCACTCAGCTCAGGGGCTTCTTAACAAAGACTTTTGCAGCACCCAGTGTTCAGCCTTTCCGGACAACCTGCAGTTCTAGCTTTTTCTGATCTTCACTCTTACTTATCTGCTTCCTTTTCTGTCCCTATTTCCCTTACCCGAAATAAGCAAACAGAAAATAACAAACCAGTAACCACTTTGTCTGTTCTCCAGCCACCACTTAAAACAAATCACTACCAGGATCTCAAAGCAATCAGCTGTGCACAGTCACTGCTCGACTACGCCACTGTGACGGGTTGAGATCACAGAAACCCCTTAGGAGCTGCTACCTGAAGTACCAAGGCTACTCCTGCCTCAGTTTTCCTGCCCCAACAGCTTAAGATCTCAGTACCCTGCCCGGTCTGAACCATGTACCCTAACAACTGTGGGCTTTCCTGGAAACAGGCAGGAGGTATTCTTACCTCTGGCACTCAGATGCTCAACTCCCAATGGGGTCAAACCTGGAATAAAATTTGTTTTGCCCTGTATGAAGCTTATACAGGGCAAACTCATAGATTGTTCACCCTCTATAACAATGATAGAGAGATATGCACAGCTGTTTGCCCCCCAGGGAACCAACACGTACTCCAGGTTAATTAATAAGTAAAAAGTGATTTTAATACAGACAGGAAATAGGATTTAAGTGGTTACAAGTAGTAACAGACAGAATAAAGTGAATTACCAAACAAAATAAACAGAACACGCAAATCTAACACTATTACAATAAAAAGCCTCACCCGCAGTGAATTCCTTCTTTCAGGCTAAACTCCCTGTTAGCCTGGGTCCAGCAATCACTCGCACCCCCCCCCCCCCCTTTGCAGTCACAGTCCTCTGTTCCAGTTTCTTCCAGGAATCCTTGGGGGGTGGAGGGCTGTTGTTTGAGCCAGCTGAGAACAAAATGGAGAGGTCTCTCCCAGGTTTATATAGACTTCCTCCTCTGGGTGGAGAGCCCCTCCTCCTTCCTATGCAGAGTCCACATGGCCTCTCAGAGCACATGGCTCAGTTGCAGGCCGGAACCAGACTCCCCTCACCACCAGCCAGGCTGCATTCCTCAGGAAGCTCGGGTGTGGACGGGCATCTACAAAGTTCATTGTTTGCTTGATTGGTTCTCAACTGGGCTTGACTGAGAATAGTTTTTTCTCAGAGAGCTGCTCAGCTGCTTTCCAAAGTCCACATACGACCAACCAAGCACATAGTCAATATTCATAACTCTGAATACAACACAGACATGTACATACAAATAGGATGAACAGATCCAGTGGATCATCACCTTCACAGAGATATAACTTTTTAGCAAAACCATATTCCAGTAACATCACACATATATTTACAGCCCCCCCATAAAGCCTTATGGGGTACACCGTCACACTGGGTTCTCCTTTTCATTCCTCAGGGAGAAGGGAAGGCACCTCCCCTCCTGGAAGGATGTGAGGGAAGTTTCCATGTAGGGAGCCTTGAAGAATCAAACCTTCCTGGCCTGCTCCCGGGGTTTGTAATGCAGGTAAGGGGGCTGCCAGGGGGAAATCTGCTCCTATATTATTATTCTATTCTTTTATAGTTTTATTTCAGCAAGACCACAGCTGTGACAGCATCATCATTACCCCTCAAGCTAGTCACGTACAACAGAAACAATGATGATAAACCCGGATTTCAAAAATAGTCTGCAGAAGGGCTTGAGCTACAGTCTGCTTGGGCAGCATGACCACACATCCCCTGTGATTTGGCCTCCTGCAGTTTGCCATTGGCTGTGACGGAATTAAAGCTGGTGTTCACTAAGCCAAGCAGCTGAGGTTCCCTGATGGCCAAGTGACCCCCAAGGGAATGTGTGAACATGCTTCATATAGACAGTTTCCTCCCTATCTGAACAGATAGTGCCTGCTGCCCGTTCAACCTCTCCGACGATGACTCCTTGTCCTGTAGGGTGAAGACCTCTGGTGTCAGTGGCTCCCCATCTAGCAGGAATTGGGTACGTTGGGAAGTGAAGGGGAAAGGCTGCAGGCTGTTTCCATTTGCAGATGTTCTGTGCAGAGGCAGAGGACTCAGCTGGGCTGTCGGGGTGACTCAGTGATGGGGTTGGAGGACAGGCAGTGCAAGGTACCTCAAGAATCCCCCCTTTACATCTGTCCATGCTTCATGGTGGGTTATTCAAACTACATAGAACCCTGAGATTCAAAGTGAGCTCAGAGTGTTAAAACCCTGATGCCCCAAGTCAGTATTTCTCAAGGGGTCCCCATTTCTAGAGGTGCTGTGTGCTCTGGGCCCGATCCTGCCATGCGATGAGGGAGAGGAGAGTCCATCCAATCTCAGTGACAAGTTCCCAAATCAGCTCAGGTCAGCAACTTCCACACTCCACTGGGTTTTAGTTCAAATACACTGTTTGCACTATTCACCCATTTCTAACACTCATCCCTCCCCTGCCCAGCTATAGTAACTGTCTCTGTTAGCTTGTACTTTGCCAAACATCTACAGACCTTTGCGTGGGGAGAGGATGCAGGTCCTGTGAGGAGGAAGAGAAGCCTATAGAATGACTGAACTCTCTGGATTCAGTCAACACTGGCCAGGCAAAGCAATTCAGCTTTTCTTGGAAGGGTTTTTGGGGGTCAGAGTGTATCACCAGGAGAAGTTGATAATCGAAACTTAATAGAGCCTGGTTCAGATTGAATTTGCACATGTAAATCTGGAGTGATGTCAATTTTATAACTTTCAGGAGTGAAGAAAATACTTATCTGTCTATTTATCTACTGAGGCAATGAAACATGTTTATAAATAGTTTCAATGGGGGAAAGATAAATGCAATGATCATTCTCACCATGCACTTGCCATGTGATTACCCACGTTATGATCCAGTGGGCCAAACTCAGAGGTTGAGGGCCAAAAAGGTGTAACTGTAATGTCACAGTGCTCAAGTGGGCTGTCGAACTCCCACTGGATACTGGGCTAGATGAACTGTAGCTCTGATCCAGACTGGCAGTGCCTATCCTCCTATTGGTGATGTAGATCCAAGACTATGTTTTTGCTCATTTTCCTTGAGCTTCTGGGAGTCTCTAGACTTGTACTGAGAGCAGAGAGATGTCTCGCTAAATATAATCTAGCCTCCTGTTCTTTTTCCATTCAGGAAGGAAAGTTCTGAACTCCTGGGCCCTGCCCAGTTCATTATGTCAGCTGTCAATGACACCAAATTCCACTCTGCAGTGTTCTTTCTCACCGGAATACCTGGGCAGGAAGACGTCCATCTCTGGATCTCTATTCCTGTCTGTTTAATGTATGGTATTTCTATAGTAGGAAATTCAGTCATTCTGTTCATTATAAAAACAGATCCAAGCCTCCATGAGCCCATGTACATTTTCCTTTCCATGTTGGCCACCACAGACCTTGGCTTATCCATAGCCACCATACCAACGATACTGGGCATATTCTTGTTTAACTTTAGGGAAATCAGCTTTGGTGCCTGTTTTGCCCAGCTCTTCTTCATCCACACACTTTCATTCATTGAATCCTCCGTGCTGTTGTTGATGGCCTATGACCGCTTTGTCGCGATCCGTGAGCCTCTGAGATATGCTTCCATCTTAACTCCGCCAAGAATATCTAAGATGGGACTGGTGTCTGTGATAAGAGGGGTGGCCTTAATATTCCCTCTCCCTTTTCTCCTGAAACGGTTCCAGTACTGTCGAGCCAATGTCCTCACCCATTCCTACTGCCTGCACCAGGAGGTCATGAAGATGGCTTGTTCAGACATCACAGTCAACAGTGTCTATGGCTTGTTCATAATAGTCATCACAGTGGGTTTGGACTCATTGTTCATCTTCCTCTCTTATGTGATGATCCTCAAAACAGTGCTGAGCATCGCGTCCCAGGCAGAGCGCCTCAGGGCTTTGAACACCTGCGTCTCCCACCTCTGTGCCGTCCTGGTCTTCTATTCATCATTGATCAGTCTGGCTTTGATACATAGATTTGGGAATAGCTCTACTCGCTTGCTTCAGATTCTCGTGGGCTACGTCTACATGCTGGTCCCGCCCCTGATTAATCCAATCGTGTACAGCGTAAAAAGCAAACACCTCCGTGCGAGGATAATCAGGCTGTTCATCAAGTGATGGATCAGTGCATCACCTCACTCCAGCGGTGGTGATAGGGGAGACAAAAAACACAAGGAATGGCAACAGCCACTTATTCGTGTCCTGGACCTATTCCCCTGAGTCCCCTCCCTCTTCCCCATCTCCTCCCCGAATCCCTACCCAACAACTCTCTTTTAACCAAGTCTCCGTCCCTTATCCAGGCATGAAGCCCAACTCTGACCCCAGGAAGCAGGGTAGTGGGGGGTTCCTGAGTAAGGGATGAGGATGGGGCCAGAGAGTAGCAAAGCCTTTAAATTGGAGAAGACTGAATAAATGCAGCCCCACAATTATGGTTTTTGTTTTAAATATCCCAGGCTGAGAATAAGTCTTTGCAAGGACCTTATAGGGAAGGGCAGGGTCTGTCTGAGCCTCTGCACTGGTCAATAATAGTCCTGCCCTGCCTCACGGGGGTGCTGGGAGGATAAAAACACGCAAGGTGCTCGGATACTCTGAGACCCAAAGATCAGGCCTGTGTCAGGGTTCACCAGAGCAACACCTCTGACCTTGGTCTATAGAAGGCCTCTTACCTCAGCCTCCCGTGACAGCTGGCTTCTGGGAAGCTCCATGACTCCAGCCCCTTGGTGTCTGTGGCTAATGCGGCCATGCTCAGGAGTGACAGTGAGGGGTAGGTTGTGCATTTCTGAGGGAATATTGGAGAATCACGGGATCGCTGGGAGTTTCAGTCCAGTCACCGGACCTGTGTTTGCCAGCTATTGAGGCTGAATGAGTCTAACTGCCAAACTATAGTTCAAGGGCCACGGGGGCCTAATCTTACATGGTCCGGCTGGGAGAAAGTAGTCTGAGGGCAAAAGTCAGCTTCACACATTGGCCCTGTAACATGGACATGGCGGAGCACTATGGTAACTGGGCCCTGGCTCACAGAGGTTTCAGCAAATGCTGCTTCCACGAGAAAGGGGCAAACAGAGGGGAAGATGCTCCCAGAGACCCAAGGAAATTAGGATGGATCGAAAGAGCTCCTCGGCTTCCCAAAAGACTGAGTTCAGCCAGTTCTGATTCTCCATCTCCAGAGCAAAGACTGCCGAACTCAGCTTGCAGTGAGACATGAGATGGATGAGTTTAGACGTGTGACAGCTACATGGTATTTTTAAAAAAACCATTTTCTCTAATGCTTTGTGCTATTTGCTAATGAGATTTGTTTTAAGGAGGTCTGGTCACAAGCACCCAAAGGGAAAGACTGTGTCCAGTTGGACCTGCTTGGTGATAAGAGTTTAGCATAGACTCCCAGCTCAAAGAATGGGACAATTGTGAGGTTCCCCCCAAGACAAGAAAGGAGCTGGTTTAGAGGATAGAGAGACCATATATCCTGGTTTTACTGTGACCATCCCAATTCTTCCTGGCCAGCATCTCTCCTTGTTGACTGTCTATCAACATACAGAGGAGCAACTTGTTCAAGATGCAGCCAAGACTACGATCCACTGAAGATGATTCATAGTCATAGAATTTGAGGCCAGAAAGAGCCATTACACAATCTAGTCCAGAGATTCTCACACTGGGGCGGGGTTCTGGAAGGTGAGAAATGGATTTGTGGAGATGTATGAGGAGCTCTAGGGAAAGAACTTTGCTGTGCAGATTTTCCCCACAACAACGAATAACTAGCAAATCTGTTTGCTCCAGACAGATCCGGTCATCAGATGATGCTGTTGGATTTGACTCTAGCTGGCACTATGCATTTTTGTGGAGTTCTGTTACGATTGCATAACATTATACAAAGCCCCGTGGTTCCCTGCCCTTGACCCGGCCCCCGGCCGGGGAGTGCGGGGTGGGCCAGGCCCCGGAGTGCGGGGACCCGGGGGCAGGCCGGAGCGCAGGCCTCTGGGCCCGCGCCCCGATCCAAGCTCGCGGGCCGGATTAAAATGGCTGGCGGGCCACATGTGGCCCACGGGCCGTAGTTTGCCCACTCCTGCATTGGATCATCTAGTCCGGCGGTTCTCTAACCGGGGGTAGGGTGTGGGCCCCCCTGGGGTGTGCGGAATGTATTCTGGTGTGGGGGGCATGAGAAGCGTTAATGGAAAAACCTGACTGTGCACATTTTACCCACAAAAAGTGAATAACTAGCAATGCTGATTCCTCCAGACAGATCCGGTCCTCAGACCCTCTGAGTTGTACCTCAGGTATCCAGTGACTATGTGAGCCCATCACTGTTCTGTCCGGATGTCTGCCGTGTAACCCTGTGTGATGTTACTGATATAATCTGGGATCATATAGATCATTGTTGTAACTAAGATCCTATAGTGGCACCAAATCTTCTGTAAAGGGGGTCGTATGAGGTTATGGTTTGCTGATTATGATTGTGCTATCAATATGTGTGTATCATTTTTGTATGTGAAGTTATGAATTTTGGTTCTACTGTCTGTATCTCAAATTTATGTTATGCTGCTGGGTAACATTCCAAACAACTTGGTTTTAGCTCTCCATAGCCTGCTGGATGGCCCATTAAGAACCATCAGCTACACAATGGACCCATTAAGGGAAGGCAGACACATCCTGTGTCTTAGCAAGGCGACAGGGACTTGCCCATGGAACTCCAAACTCCATTTTGCTGTAAGTTTCCACAGCAAAGGACAAAGAGGATTCCTGCACCTGGAAAGACTATAAAAGGCTGATGTCTGATCTCCATCTTGTCTTCAATCATCATTCTTACACTGGAGAACTTTTGGTACAACCAGAAGCTTTCATCAAAGGACTTTAAGACCCATCTCAGCTGTGGATTTTTGTCCTCCAGAGACTTGATTTGAACCTGCAGTTTATTCTACTACTGATGCAAACCTGAACCAAGGACTTTCCCATTCCTGCATGTAATTGCATTCCTGCATGTAATTGCATTCCTGCATGTAATCCCTGCATTCCTGCATGTAATCTCACCTATCTCTTTTTCTTTGTATTGCATTCCTGCATGTAATCCCTGCATTCCTGCATGTAATCTCACCTATCTCTTTTTCTTTGTATTGCATTCCTGCATGTAATTCCTGCATTCCTGCATGTAATCTCACCTATCTCTTTTTCTTTGTATTGCATTCCTGCATGTAATTCCTGCATTCCTGCATGTAATCTCACCTATCTCTTTTTCTTTGTATAATAAACCTTTAGATTTTAGATTCTAAACGATTGACAACAGCGTGATTTGTGGCTAAGATCTGACTGGTATATTGACCTGGGTTTGGGTCCCGATCCTTTGGGATAGAGGAGAACCTTTTTCTTTTATAGGGGTATTGGTTTTCATAACCATTTGTCCCCAGAACGAGTGGCTAATAGTGGTGACACTGGGAAACTAGAGTGTCTAAGGGAATTGCTTGTGTGACTTGTGGTGTTAGCCAGTGGGGCAAAACCAGAGTATTTTCTGTTTGGCTGGTTTGGTTTATAAAAAATATTTACACTGTAAAAAAGACAAATACAAGAAATAATATTTTTCAATTCACCTCAAATAAGGGAAGAGGAAAGAACCAGAGGTGCCGAACCCACTCAGACCTGCTGGGCAAGCACAGTTCACCTGCAGAGTTCTGTAGCCCAGAGCCCAGTCTGAGGGGGGGAGAATCATGGGATTCCATCCCAGAAGAAGGAAGGGTAGAGGTCACCAAATGAAGTTAATAGGTAGCAGGTTTGAAAAACAAAAACAAGTGCTTTTTCACACAATGAAGAGTCAGCCTGTGGAACTCATTGCCAAGGGATGTTGTGTTCATGCTGGAAAACAGAGTCCTTTCCCTTCATGAAAAATTGTGACTGAAACCGAAATGTTTCCTTTTCATTCACTTTTTTTGGGTGAGTTTTCACAGAAAACGGATCACTTTTCTCTGTAAGCTCAGCTGCCATGATGCTGCCCAGCTGCAGCTGCCTGGATCCCCAAGACAAATTGGAGGCTTTTCATCAGCCTCGTTCTTGTAACGTAAATGAAGGTGGCACTGACGGATTCTCTGGCTGCGCTCTGGGTCTGGAAAGGTCAAAATGTCCTGACCAGTCTATGGCTGGGGTATTGTGCCCATCAGCTCCTCTAACCAGCCTTCCTATCTCTGTGCAGCCCCCTCCACCCTTTGCAATGCACCTTCAGCAGATCCTGCAGACAGTGGCTACTGTGACAGTCCCTGGGAGAACATCTCTGAAGAGCCTGGGCTAGCAGGGATCTGGAGAGTGTGGATTACCACAGACTCGCAGGGGCGAAAAAAAATGCAGGCCTGTTATTTACCAGGCTGCACGTGGCCACAGACTATATGGTAAGGGATGCAAGGAGAGTATGGGTCATGACGCAACTGCAGACACACACACACACAAATAAAATTAATCAATTTAAAGTTTTATTGGAGATAATTACAAGGGGTAGGGGAGCAGCGTTTGATTAACTAATAGACTTAATAAAACTTAAAATACACAATGACTAAAATATCTACTAACAATATTTATAAACAAAGATGCAGCAGTTAGTAATAATCAATACTTACAAATACAAACCAACGCATAAAGACCGGCAAATGTAGAAGCTCTGTTTGAAACATGTGAGCTGAGAGAGAGGCTTCGAGGCGATCAAGCTCGGTTATGGGGGTACAGGAAAGGATACACAGGATTCGTTTTTCTTTCTCCTCTCTCTGTCTCCCATGTGCAGACAGACCCATAAGTACCAACTATGACATCACATAAGTGTCATAGGGGAGGGGCCCAAAACCTGTTTGTGTTCGTTTCCGATTGGCACAAGCAATGTTTACACCAAGTTGGGGAGCAGGTGCCTAAAAGTCTGGGTTCGCCCCAAAGGTGAGGGTATGCACATTGTTTTAGAATGCGGGCGAAACTGAATGACAAAAGAAGAGGCCAGGGCAAAACTGGTATGGGGAAGTTTTACAGAATGCAGACAGGAACTCATCTGAACAGAGAGGTTCCTAGAACATTTGCGGAGGCCCAGAGATTGTGGGTGGGGGGCCTAGCACCCATGGATCACTGAGATCTGTGCCTCACTTTGGGGATCTTGGGTTCTCTTTTTCATTCCTCAGGGAGACGGGAAGGCACCTCCCCTCCTGGAACGATGCAAGGGAAGTTTCCATGTAGGGAGCCTTGAAGAATCAAACCTCCCTGGCCTGCTCCCGGGGTTTGTAATGCAGGTAAGGGGGCTGCCGGGGAGAAATCTGCTCCTATATTATTATTCTATTCTTTTTTATTTTATTTCAGTAAGACCACAGCTGTGACAGCATCATCATTACCCCTCAAGCTAGTCACGTACAACAGAAACAATGATGATAAACCCGGATTTCAAAAATAGTCTGCAGAAGGGCTTGAGCTACAGTCTGCTTGGGCAGCATGACCACACATCCCCTGTGATTTGGCCTCCTGCGGTTTGCCATTGGCCATGACAGGGTTAAAGCTGGTGCTCACTAAGCCAAGCAGCTGAGGTTCCCTGATGGCCAAGTGACCCCCAAGGGAATGTGTGAACATGCTTCATAAAGACAGTTGCCTCCGTCTGAACAGACAGTGCCTGCTGCCTGCACTACCTCTTTGACGATGACTCCTTGTCCTGTAGGGTGAAGACCTCTGGTGTCAGCAGGCTCCCCGTCTAGCAGGAATTGGGTATGTTGGCAAGTGAAGGGGAAAGGCTGCAGGCTGTTTCCATTTGCAGATGTTCTGTGCAGCGGCAGAAGACTCACCTGGGCTGTCAGGGTGACTCAGTGATGGTGTTGGAGGACAGGCAGTGCTAGGTAGCTCAGGAATCCCCCCCCTTACATCTGTCCATGCTTCATGGTGAGTTATTCAAACTACATAGAACCCTGAGAGTCAAAATGAGCTCAGGGTGTTAAAACCCTGATGCCCCAAGTCAGTATTTCTCAAGGGGTCCCCATTTCTAGAGGTGCCGTGTGCTCTGGGCCCGATCCTGCCATGCGATGAGGGAGAGGAGAGTCCATCCAATCTCAGTGACAAGTTCCCAAATCAGCTCAGGTCAGCAACTTGCACACTCAACTGGGTTTTAGTTCAAATACACTGTTTGCACTATTCACCCATTTCTGACACTCATCCCTCCCCTGCCCAGCTGCAGTAACTGTCTCTGTTAGCTTGTACTTTGCCAAACATCTACAGACCTTTGCGTGGGGAGAGGATGCAGGTCCTGTGAGGAGGAAGAGAAGCCTATAGAATGACTGAACTCTCTGGATTCAGTCAACACTGGCCAGGCAAAGCAATTCAGCTTTTCTTGGAAGGGTTTTTGGGGGTCAGAGTGTGTCACCAGGAGAAGTTGATAATCGAAACTTAATAGAGCCTGGTTCAGATTGAATTTGCACATGTAAATCTGGAGTGATGCCATTGAAGTCAATTTTATAACTTTCAAGAGTGAAGAAAATAATTATCTGCCTATCTATTTATCTACTGAGGCAATGAAACATGTTTATAAATAGTTTCAATGGGGGAAAGATAAATGTAATCATCATTCTCACCATGCACTTGCCATGTGATTACCCACGTTATGATCCAGTGGGCCAAACTCAGAAGTGGAGGGCCATAAAGGAGTAACTGTAATGTCACAGTGCTCAAGTAGGCTGTAGAACTCCCAGCCACAAGGTATCTGGCACGCAAGGGTTTAGCAAGATTCAAAGAGGGACTGGATGTTTAAATGGCTAACCAGAAAAAATATAGTTACAGTAGTGAGGACATTTTTGAAAAAATCTTGGAAGGGCTGTAAAATATGTCTAACTTGTGGATGTCAGGGGGAAACTTTCCTTGGGAGCAGGTTCTCGTAGCTGCCTATTGCAGGACTTCTTCCACCTTCCTCTGATGCTTCTGGACCTGGCCACTGGATACTGGGCTAGATGAACTGTAGCTCTGATCCAGACTGGCAGTGCCTATCCTCCTATTGGTGATGTAGATCCAAGACTATGTTTTTGCTCATTTTCCTTGAGCTTCTGGGAGTCTCTAGACTTGTACGGAGAGCAGAGAGATGTCTCGCTAAATATAATTTAGCCTCCTGTTCTTTTTCCATTCAGGAAGGAAAGTTCCGAACTCCTGGGACCTGCCCAGTCCATTATGTCAGCTGTCAATGACACCAAATTCCACTCTGCAGTGTTCCTTCTCACTGGAATACCTGGGCAGGAAGACGTCCATCTCTGGATCTCTATTCTTGTCTGTTTAATGTATGGTATTTCGATAGTAGGAAATTCAGTCATTCTGTTCATTATAAAAACAGAGCCAAGCCTCCATGAGCCCATGTACATTTTCCTTTCCATGTTGGCCACCACAGACCTTGGCTTATCCATAGCCACCATACCAACGATACTGGGCATATTCTTGTTTAACTTTAGGGAAATCAGCTTTGGTGCCTGTTTTGCCCAGCTCTTCTTCATCCACACACTTTCATTCATTGAATCCTCCGTGCTGTTGTTGATGGCCTATGACCGCTTTGTCGCGATCCGTGAGCCTCTGAGATATGCTTCCATCTTAACTCCGCCAAGAATATCTAAGATGGGACTGGTGTTTGTGATAAGAGGGGTGGCCTTAATATTCCCACTCCCTTTTCTCCTGAAACGGTTCCAGTACTGTCGACCCATTCCTACTGCCTGCACCAGGAGGTCATGAAGATGGCTTGTGCAGATATCACCGTCAACAACATCTATGGTTTATCCGTTGCTCTCTTAACCATGGGGTTGGACTCATTGTTCATCTTCCTCTCCTATGTGATGATCCTCAAAACAGTGCTGAGCATCGCGTCCCAGGCAGAGCGCCTCAGGGCTTTGAACACCTGCGTCTCCCACCTCTGTGCCGTCCTGGTCTTCTATTCATCATTGATCAGCCTGGCTTTGATACATAGATTTGGGAATAGCTCTACTCGCTTGCTTCAGATTCTCGTGGGCTATGTCTACATGCTGGTCCCGCCCCTGATTAATCCAATCGTGTACAGCGTAAAAAGCAAACACCTCCGTGCGAGGATAATCAGGCTGTTCATCAAGTGATGGATCTGTGCATCACCTCACTCCAGCGGTGGTGATAGGGGAGACGAAAAACACAAGGAATGGCAACAGCCACTTATTCGTGTCCTGGACCTATTCCCCTGAGTCCCCTCCCTCTTCCCCATCTCCTCCCTGAATCCCTACCCTACAACTCTCTTTTAACCAAGGCTCCGCCCCTTATCCAGGCACAAAGCCCAACTCTGACCCCAGGAAGCAGGGTAGCGGGGGGTTCCTGAGTAAGGGGGTTCCTGATGGGGCCAGAGAGTAGCAAAGCCTTTGAATTGGAGAAGACTGAATAAATGCAGCCCCACAATTATGGTTTTTGTTTTATATATCCCAGGCTGAGAATAAGTCTTTGCAAGGACCTTATGGGGAAGGGCAGGGTCTGTCTGAGCCTCTGCACTGGTCAATAATAGATCTGCCCTGCCTCACGGGGGTGCTGGGAGGATAAAAACACGCAAGGTGCTCGGATACTCTGAAACCCAAAGATCAGGCCTGTGTCAGGGTTCACCAGAGTAACACCTCTGACCTTGGTCTATAGAAGGCCTCTTACCTCAGCCTCCCATGACAGCTGGCTTCTGGGAAGCTCCATGACTCCAGCCCCTTGGTGTCTGTGGCTAATGCGGCCATGCTCAGGAGTGACAGTGAGGGGTAGGTTGTGCATTTCTGAGGGAATATTGGAGAATCACAGAATCGCTGGGAGTTTCAGTCCAGTCACCGGACCTGTGTTTGCCAGCCATTGAGGCTGAATGAGTCTAACTGCCAATCTATAGTTCCAGGGCCACGGGGGCCTAATCTTCCATTGCTCCAGACAGATCCGGTCATCAGATGATACTGTGGATTTGACTCTAGCTGGCACTATGCATTTTTGTGGATTTCTGTTACGATTGCATAACATTATATAAAGTTTTCCCATCTGTATGTGGCTCGGTTTGCTTGGCGTGGTGTGCACATTTCATTGTAAGCACGGATCACAAATGCATTTCTGTATTTGCTCTTATTCCAATAGATTATTGGCTCATTCATGCAACAGAAGCCCCCCCCCCCCAGCTCCACTGAATGAAGTGAAGCATCACCATGGAGTATACCAGTCTATGCATTTGTAAGGCCGGGGCTGGGAGGGAGGGCAGGAAATGGGGACACAAACTTTCACAGACACAAAGAGGAGAGGACATGGTCAAATAAGTTTGAGAAGGATTGATCTAGGCTGACCTCCTTTAGATCACAGGCTGCAGAAATACATCAATTTACCCCCATACTGAAATTTTTCCACTGGTTAAGCACCCTCGCTGTTAAAAAGGTGAGCCTCATTTCCAAATTGAATTTGTCTGGCTTCAGTTTCCAGCCACAGGTTCTTGTTATACCTTCCCCTGCCAGATTAAAGAGCCCATCCATAGCTGGTATTTCATTCCTGTGAAAGTGCTTGTACCCTGTCATCAAGTCAGCTCTCAGCTGAGAGTCTTGTATACTGTAGAGTAGTGACCACTGATATTAAAGTCAAAGTACTAGACCTGCTTTGGGACAGTATCTCTGATGCAAGAGACTTCTCCGCTCACAGTTGAGATCACTGGGAGCTGTGAGTTGGAGGCCCTGGAGACACCTTGGGGCAGCCAGTGGGCTGGCTGGTGGAGAGGCATGGAAATCAGACGTCCGTGTGGTGACTGAGTGCCTGGGTAGTGGAGTGTGTAAAGTGTCTCCTTATTCCTCTGCTCCTTGCACCCAGGCTGGGAGGGGAACTCTGCTGATGCACCTCTGAATTCGAGGTATGCCCACTCCAAGGACAGCAGCTGTGAGTGGGTGTCATGGTACTGAAATAGTTTGGTACCGTGTAGATCAATGGGTGCACGAAATATTATGTGAAGGGGGTCATAACAGGTGTCTTATGTATGTATCTATTCCATATGTGTGTATCTATTCCATATGTGTGTATCAATTTGGGAGTTGAAGTTATGAATATTGGCTCTGAACTGTCTGTCTTCCCAAATGTTGGGCTGCCAGGGGGACATTCCAGAATACTGGGTGTCAGCTCTGCTTGGGGCTTGATGGGCCATTAAGAGCAATCAGCGACACAATGGACTCTGGGAGCTTCGAATGCCCCAATCCAGACAAGAAGGCTACAGAGAACCGGCAAGGCAGCCTGTGCATAATGGCTTCTGCCTGCAAATGATGAGTCATGCATGGACATGGGATCTGCCCATGTGACTCCAGGACTCCATGGGGCTGGACTTTCACAGCAGGAACAAAGAGGTGTTTGCAACTGGAAAAAAACTATAAATGAAGCTGCTACAGCCCCTCCATTTTTGTCTTTACCTCCAGACTTCAGCCTGCCTTGTTTCCAGCTTTGGATCGAACTTTGCTACTCTGGGAACTCTGGACTAAGGTGCTGACCCACCCCTAAATGGGGTGCATCCAAAGACTTTGATTTGAACCTGCAGTTACTCTACCTTTGCTGCAAGCCTGAGCTAAGAGATGTGCCATTACTGCATGTAATTGATTTATTTTAACCATTCTTAACCCTCACCTATACCTTTTTCCTTGTATAATAAACCTTTACATTTTAGATTCTAAAGGATTGGCTACAGCGTGATTTGTGGAAAGATCTGATTTGTATATTGACCTGGGTCTGGGGCCTGATTCTTTGGAATTGGGGAGAACCGTTTTCTTTATTTGGGGGATTGGTTTTCATAACCATTGATCCCCAGGACAGGTGGCTGCTGGTGGTGATACTGGGAATCTGGAGTGTCTTAAGGGGATTGCTTGTGTGACTTGTGGTTAGCCAGTGGGGTGAGACCAAAGTCTGTTCTGTTTGGCTGGTTTGGTTTGCCTTAGGGTGGAAAAACCCCAGCTTTGGGCTGTAGTTGCCCTTTGGAAGCAATCTGTCCTGATCTGACACTCACAGGGGGATCCCACCAGGAACAGCCCCGTCACAGTGGGTCAGGGTGTTGCTCCTTGCCCCTATTCTTAGGCACTGTGCACTCTGCGTGTGCCCCGCTGGGAGAGAGGTGGGAGTGGAGAAGGTATCTGGGTCTGAGCCTCCACCCCTCCCAACCTCTGCATGTTTCTTAACCTCTTCCCCCCTCGTGTAGGGTTAACCTGATTCCTTGACGCTGTGGCAGGGCCTCCCTGCCTCCCTTCTCTGGCCTGTCAAATCACAGGGCGTGCACACCTCCAAGCTCCAGTCCTCTCTCTTTCCTCACTCCGCCCTCTCTGCCTGAAGCAGGGGATTTTTATCAGGGCTTGGCTACACTTGCGAGGTAGAGCGCATTAAAGTCCTAACTCCTGCCCTGTCCACACTGGCAAGGCACGTAGAGCGCCTGGACTCAGCAGCTGGAGCACTGCTGGTCACCCACCTCCACGAGAAGCAGAACGCTTGCGGCGCCCCGGCTTAAACGCCCCGGCATCGGCGTGAACGAGGTGTTGCATGACTGCTCTGCGATCAGCCTCCGGAAACGTCCCATAATCCCCTGAAGACGAGTGGCCGCTCTTGTCATTGTTTCGGAATCACTGCAGGAATGCGGATATCCCCTTTCGAGGCTCCATTTCTGACAGCCGGCTGCTTATCCGCTCCGGGCCAAAGCAACCATCACTGAGGAATGCTGCGGTTGTGAGTGTGTGTAGCGGGGGGGAGGGGGAGGGGGGGTGTCTGCTGCTGTCTGAACGTACAAGGCAGCATCCTGACACATTCTCAGCACCCCACGTATGCACAACACACTCCCTGTCACACTCCACCCCCGCCCCCATTTGAAAAGCACGTTGCAGCCACTTGCACGCTGGGATTGCTACCACAATGCACTGCTCTCTGTGGCGGTGCAAGAGCTGCTAATGTGGCCACGCCAGTGCACTTGAATCTGACAGTGTAAACACACGGCAGCGTTTTCCCTGCTGCGCTCTCCGAAGGCTGGTTTAACTCCCAGCGCTCTACATCTGCAAGTGGAACCATGCCCTTAGGTTCCTGACAGGGCCGTAATTGACTACAGGAGCTTCTATTAACCTGTAGTATCCTTCCCTAGTTTACAGGGAACCGCGCCTTAACTAGCCTAAGGCGTATATATATCCCCCTCGACAACTCTCCTGCTGCTCTGTGGCCCCACTGTATCACAATAATAAGACAAAAAGTCATGGCACACCCACACCTCTAATACTTTGTGCAGTTTTGGGCATCCCATCTCAAAAAAAGATATATTAGAATTGGAAAAAGTACAGAGAAGGGCGACAAACGTGTTTAGGGGTATGGAACAGCTTCCCTATGAGGAGAGATTAAAAAAGACTGGGACTCTTCTGCTTGGAAAAAAGAAACGACTAAGGGGAAATATGATAGAGTCAATAAAATTATGACTGGTGTGGAGACAGTAAATAAGAAAGTGTTATTTACCCCTTCAGATAACACAGCAACCCGGAGTCACCCATGAGGTTAATGAGAATTTACTCAACGTAAAGGCAACCTGTGGAACTCATTGCCAGGGGATGGCGTGAAGGCCAAAAGTATAACTGGGTCCAAAGAAGATCTAGTTCAGTTCATGGAGGACAGGTCCATCGATGGCTGTAAGCCAGGATGGTCAGGGATGCAGCCATCTGGGTGTCTGTAACCATCTGACTGCCAGAAGATGGGAGCAGACGAGGGAGGATGGATCAGTCAATAATTCTGTCGCTTTCTTCATTCCCTCTGAAGCATTTGCACTGGCCACTGTCAGAAGACAGGACTTTAGGCTAGATGGACCATTGGTCTGAATCCCTCTGGCCATTCTTAAGTTCTTAAATTGTTCCTCTGATGGACGGGTGGCTGCGGACAAGCCATTTCCAGGAGCTCCCTCTGTTACAGGGCTGTTGTGGCCACCCTAGCAGACGTCCATGGTAGGGTGACCGTACATCCAGTTTTGGCCGGGACAGTCCCTTTTTTAAGCCCTCTCTCAGCTGCCCCCCACTTTTTTGGTCCAAAGGAGGCATTTGTCCCATTTCCTCTTGCTGACTTGATCAGTTGACAACAGCCGACCAGGCAAATGCCCATTTCTGCCACTCAAGCGGGGGTGTGGGGAACAGAGGAATGTTTGGGGGAGGTGAGTGGAGACTTCAGCCCCCTGTATGGGGTGAGGCATAGCTGGGAGAGGGGGGCAGGACTCCAGACACAGCTGACAGACTCCTGAGGGGGCCCCTATAATATTCCAATGATGTGAGACAGCCTCACACAGTGTGTGTGGGGGGACTCTTTAAAGCAGTTGGGGGTCTCCTGATTTCTCTTTGGGAAATACGGTCACCCTAAGAGGAGGCTCACTATGGGAGGCCAATGGGGGTGGAGGGGTGCTGCCACCTAGGGGTGTGGTCCTGTAGCTCGAGGGAGAGAGACTCAAGGTTTGAGTGAGAGCTGGGCTGGAAAACAGAGTTTTTTCCCCCTGCAAATTTTTTGGACCCAAATTAAAATGTTTCTTAAACTCAGCTGCCGTGAGGCTTCCCGGAGAAATTGGAGGCTTTTCATTGGCCTTGTCCTCGTAACGTAAATGAAGGTGGCACTGAAAGGAATCTAGGGATGCACCCTGGGCATGGGAATGTCGAAACATCTCAACCAGACTGCGGCTGAGGTATTGTGCCCATCAGCTACTCTAACCAGTCTGTGATGAGCCTGTGGTAGCAGGGAGCTGGAGAGGGTGCTAGAGCGGTTGTGGTGGCCCAGATATTTGGGGGATGGGGGTGAGCTACCAGTGGATCACTGAGATCTGTGCCTAACTTTGGGGATCCAGGGATCCTGGCTCCATTTTCATTCCTCAGGGAGAAGGGAGGAGATCTCCCCTCCAGGAATGATCTGAGGGAAATTTCCATGTAGGGAACCTTGTGGAATCTCCCTTGGCTGGCCTGCATCCTGGGTTTGTAATGCAGGAAAGGGGGCTGCCGGGGAGAAATCTGGTCCTATACTATGATTATCATTCTGTTTTCTTTTATTTCAGCCGGATCACAGCTGTGACAGCCTCATTGTTACCACTTGGCTGCCCCCGAGTGACTAATCAGAATCAGATGAACAGTGACGACAAGCCCGGATTCCAGGATTAGAGCCTGCAGCAGGGTCGCTGCCATCCGGTTGGGTAGGATCACTGCACATCCCCTGTGATTTGGCCTCCTGCAGTTTGCCATTGGCTGTGGTGGGGGTTAAAGCTGGAGCACACGGAGCCAAGCAGCTGAGGTTCCCTGATGGCCAAGTGGCCCCCAAGGGAATGTGCGAACAGGCTTCATAAAGGCAGTTGCCTTCGTGGCTGGACAGTCCTGGCTGCTGACTGCAGTCTCTCCAATGACTCCGTGTCCTTTACGGTGAAGACCTCTGGTGTCAGCAGCTCCCCGTCTCGCAGGAACTGGGTATGTTGGCAGGTTTTACTACCCTTAAAATGTGACGTGAAGGGGAAAGGCTGCGAGCTGTTTCCATTTGAAGGCAGGCAGGACTCGGTAGCTTAGGAACCCTTCCCCCCACATCTGCCCACGCTCCCTGGTGGGTTATTCAAGTTCCACAAAAATCTGACAGTCAAAGTGGTCGGGGCCTGATCCTGCCAGTGGAGGAGCGAGAGGAGACGCCACAGAAATGTCAGTCATGAGTTCCCCAGTTGCCTCAAGTTTATTTGCTCTTAGGTCCAGTATTTCTGTTTCCTGAGTGGCTAAGGGCTCCAGCCATTCTGCCCCGTAGACACCCCTCAGAGTTACAGGCTGCCATCATCTCTGCCCCCTCTCAGGTCTGTGAGTGCCACCTGTCAGGTCTCCGACCCTGCCCTCTCGTGGGGCGGAATCCCATAATCCTCCCCCCTCAGACTGGGCCCTGGATTATAACACACTGTGTGTCGACTGTGTTTGCCCAGCAGGTGCGAGTGGTATCCCCAGCTCCATGTCTGTCCCAATGCCATTCCCGGGTACTACAGATTTTATGAATACAGGACAGAGACCATCAGAGAGAGCAAGAGTAATAGACTACTTTTGTGTGTGGAATGAAGTTTCATTTCCATGAATACTCCTGCACTTGACTTTGAAATCCACTTCCTGCAAACCCTCATTGTGCCTGAATAACAGGTGTTGGGGTTACTCTGTACTAGAGAGTGAGAGCTCAGGGAATGAATATTTTCTATACTGACCCCAGGGCCTGTTACCGCTCCAGATACAGGCTACAGACTTACACACCAGAACCTGAGGAGAACCAGTCGGCTATTAACTCAGGGACAGGGGAGCTTAAAGTCTTTTGCTGTATTATTAGGCTGACCATATTGCCTTGAGACAAAAATGGGACATTGGGATGGCAAAAACGGGATGGGGTTTGGGGGGGGGGGGGCTCACCAGATGAAATCGGTGCAGTGGCTGCAGAATCTGGGCTGAGGGGCGCTGGGGGGGGTGGTTGGAGGTTCTGGGGGGGCTCTAGGGGGCTCTGGGCAATCTGGGGGGCTCTAGGTCCCAGGGGGGTCTCACCAGATGAAGTTGGTGCAGTGGCTGCAGAACGTGGGCTGAGGGGCGCTGGGGGGGCTCTAGGGGGGTCTCACCGGATGAGGTCGGTGCAGTGGCTGCAGAACGTGGGCTGCTTGCACAAGCGTGCGGTGACTTTGTGGCTCTTGACCACGTGGATCACCTTCTGGCGCAGCGCCCCCTTGCGGCAGAACAGCGGCTTGGCCAGGCACTCCAGCTCGGTGGGTGAGGTGACCAGCGCCATGGCCCCACCTGGGCCCCCCAGCGCCGGGCGGGGGGAGGCAGAGGGGAGTCGGGGGGGATAGAGAGAAGGGAGGAAGGGAGGGATGGAGAAGGGGGATGGAGAGAAGGAAGAGAGGGATGGATGGATAGAGAGAAGGGAGGACGGAAGGGATGGAGGGATGGAGAAGGGGATGGAGAGAAGGAGGGAAGGAGGAATAGAGAGGAGGAGGCGGCAGCGGGCGGCGGGCTGAAGCCGACGGCGGATCGGAGCTGTCCGGAGCCGCAGCCGGGGGCTGAGCGCTCCGGCGAGGGGGCTGCCGGACGGGTTTTATGAGACATAATCACCTAGATTCAGTTATGTGATTATGAATCATAAAACGTCTCCCCCCCCCCCCCCCACCGCCGCCGGCGCGCTCAACCCCCGGCTGCGGCTCCGGACAGCTCCGCTCCGCAGTCTGCTTCAGCCCGCCGCCCGCTGCCGGCCGGACGTTTTATGACTCATAATCACATAACTGAATTTATGTGATTATGTCTCATAAAACCAGGCCGTCAGCCCCCCCGCCAGAGCGCTCGGCCCCCGGCTGTGGCTCCGGACAGCTCCGATCTGCCGTTGGCTTCAGCCCGCCGCCCGCTGCCGCCTCCTCCTCTCTATTCCTCTTTCCCTCCTTCTCTCCATCCCTCCCTTCTTTCCATCCCCCTTCTCCATCCCTCCCTTCCTCCCTGCTCTCTCCCTCCGTCCGCTGATACTAAGGACTAGTATCAGATGCCAAAATCTCCGATGAGCGCAGTTTGCTCATCAGAGATTTTGACATCTGATACTTGTCCTTAGGTAGCAAGATTCTTCACCTGAACTCTTGGGAGTCCTGCAAAGAAAGAACCTCCCCCTAGAAAGCAGCTTGGGACCTGCCCCAAAAACGGGACAAAATTGATATTTTTGACAAAAAGACGTGACGGTTCAAAAACATGAAAAAAACGGGACTGTCCCGTTCAAAACGGGACGTATGGTCAGCCTATGTATTATAGAAGTTCTCCACATACTAGTTGCAATGGGTTTGTGCTATTAACTCTTTGTTCAGTGAACTGTTGTAGGATACTGTCTCCTGGTACTGACCAGAAGCTGTTGCTCACCGTTATATTCAGGGTCCTGCATTCAACCACTCTGCAAAACCTGTGCATGACTTTCCAAATAGTCTTGAGGGAACAGAACCACTGATCTGTGTTTCAGGAAAGAGTAGAGCTGAGGTGCAGGAGAGGGGAGTGGTTTAGTGGTTGCATGTAACTTACACCCATCAACTTTTACATGAATATGGATGAAGGAGTTTGGATATTAGTGGAAATCTAAATGTTTGCACTATTCACCCACTTGTGATGCCAACCCCTCCCCCGCCCAGCTGAAGTAACTGTCTGTGTCAGCTTGTAAATAGCCAGAGATCTGCAAACCCTTGCATGGGGAGAGGATGCAGGTCCTGTGTGGATGAAGCGAAGCCTGTAGGATGAGCAAACTCTCTGGAGTCAGTCAATGATGGGCAGGCAAAGCACTTCAGCTTCTCTTGGAGGGATTCTTGGGGGTCAGAGTGTATCACCGGGAGCATTTGGTAAGGAAAACTTAATAGAGCCCTGTTCTGATTGAATTTACACATGTAAATCTGGAGTGATGCTGTTGAAGTCAATTTTATTGAATTTAGAACCTGGCCCTAAGAATGTATCCCATGTGCTAGAAATAGACAGTAGCATAATTTGAGCTCTTAGGGGTGGAAAAAAAGGAGATATATGAGGCAATGAATCATGTTTATAAATAGCTTCACTGCAGGGCAGATAACTACAATGGCTGTTTTCATCATGCACTTGCCCTGTGTTTACAGACATGTGGTGGCACAATGACCCACACTCAGAAGTGGAGGCCCAGAAAGGACGTCTGTATCAGCATCCTAATTGTAAAATCACACAGTGCTCAAGTAGGCTGTGGAACTCCCAGCCACAAGATATCAATGGGACAAGAGCTTAGCTGGGTTCAAAGAGTGACTGGATATTTGTATGGGTAACCATAAAATCCAATTACAGTAAACCCTCGATTTAACGGACCTCGATTTAACGGACTTCGGATGCAACGGACAAAATTTCTGAGCAAGTCTGATGCATCCGAAATCCATTTCTCGCGGGCTAGCTGCCGGCTCCCGGCTGCCGCCCAGGTCCAGGCAGCGGGTGGGCTGGCTGCCGGCTCCCGGCTGCCGCCCGGGTCCCGGCAGCGGGCGGGCTGTGGAGCTGCCGCCCCGACCCTGTGGCAGGCGGGCTGCTGCTCCGACAGCTTTTTTAAATTATTATTAAATAACGGACTTTTTGATTTAATGGACACCCCCTCGCCCAAATTAGTCCGTTAAATGGAGGTTTTACTGTACAGTATTTTTTTTTGAAAAAAAAACCTCTTTGAAGGGCTCTAAACCTTCCTGTTTTACACTTCAAAAGATGTCTAAGTAATGCACGTCAGGAGCAAACTTTTCCTGGGAGCAGGTTATTCATAGCAGCCTCTGGCAGGGCTTCTCCCATCTTCCTCTGAAGCATCTGGAACTGGCCACTGGATAGAGGGCTAGGTGGACTACAGGTCTGATCCAGTCTGGCAGTGCCTGTCTTCCTCTCAGAGCCCAGTGGTGTAAATCCAAGACTATGTTTTGGCTGATTTTCTTTGAGCCCATGGGAGTCTCTAGACTTGTACTGAGAGAAGAAAAATGTCTCGCTAAATATCATCCAGTCTCCTTTTCTTTTTCCTTTCAGAAGGGAAAGCTCAAAACTCCTGGGACCTGCCAAGTACAGTATGTCAGCTGTCAATAACACCAAATTCAACTCTGCAGTGTTCCTTCTCACCGGGATACCTGGGCAAGAAGACGTCCATCTCTGGATCTCTATCCCCTTCTGCTTAATGTATGTCATTTCGATAGTAGGAAATTCAGTCATTCTGTTCATTATAAAATCAGATCCAAGCCTCCATGAGCCCATGTACATTTTCCTTTCCATGTTGGCCGTCACAGACCTCGGCTTATCAGTATCCACCATACCAACAATACTGGGCGTATACTTGTTTAGATATAGGGAGATCAGCCTTGATGCCTGTTTTGCCCAACTGTTCTTCATCCACGCATTTCAATTCTCTGAATCCTCCATACTCTTGCTGATGGCCTTTGATCGCTTCGTCGCAATCCGGGATCCGCTGAGATATGCTTCCACCTTAACCCTGCCAAGAACAGCCATGATGGGACTGGTGTTTGTCCTAAGAGGAGTGGCTGTTGTATTCCCATTCCCCTTTCTCCTGAAACGGTTCCGATACTGTCGAGTGAATGTCCTCTCCCATTCCTACTGCCTGCACCAGGAGGTCATGAGGCTGGCTTGTGCAGATATCACAGTCAACAACGTCTATGGTTTGTCTGTTACACTCTTAACAGTGGGGTTGGACTCGCTGCTCATCTTCCTCTCTTATGTGATGATCCTCAAAACAGTGCTGAGCATTGCATCCTACACAGAGTGCCTGAGGGCCCTGAACACCTGCGTCTCCCACCTCTGCGCCGTCCTGCTCTTCTACACCCCAGAGATCGGCCTGACTGTGATACACAGATTCGGGAAGAACTCACCTCTCTTGCTTCAGGTTCTCCTGGGATACATCTCCCTGCTGGTCCCGCCCCTTATGAACCCAATTGTGTACAGCGTGAAAAGCAAACACCTTCGTGCGAGGATAATCAGGGCATTCGTGAAATGAAAGGTCAGTTCATTATCCGGCTCTGGTGACACCAGAAATGAAAAACATGGGCCATGGACACAGCCACCTATTCCATCCTGGATTCTTTTCCTCTGAGGTCCCTCCCTCTGCTCCGTCTCTTCTCCCTAAACCCCACCCCGTGCTACTCCTCTTTACCTGAGGCATTGCCCCCTGTACGGGCTGCAATCCAGGGCCGGGCCATGATGAGAGCTGTCTAGCAAATCACAGTCACTCTGAGGAATCCAGACGCCTTTCTCCCGTGGATGTAGAACCCAGGGAAGGTGGAGAGTCCGAGAATTCCCACAGTAGCCTGGGGTCCCAGGGCCGCTTTTGCCATGGATCGACCCTGGCCTGGCTGGGGGGTGGAGTGTGGGGGGAAGTGGGGGAGTACAGGGCTGAGCCTCAGGGGAAACGTAGGAGCAGGTGATGCGGTAAAACTTAACAAGGAGGATGGTGGTGGGGCTC
This sequence comes from Sternotherus odoratus, assembly GCA_032164245.1. Classification (NCBI taxonomy): domain Eukaryota; kingdom Metazoa; phylum Chordata; order Testudines; family Kinosternidae; genus Sternotherus; species Sternotherus odoratus. The sequence continues at coordinate 296,853,524 of JAVMKO010000001.1, forward strand.
CTGAGTAAAGGAGGAGGATGGGGCTTGAGGGACAGAGAACCTGTGTTTTGGAGAAGACTGAATTATGTGACCCCACAAGGGGGCTCTTAAGTATTCCAGGATGAGCCTAAGTCATTGCTATCACTTTATAAGGAAGGGCAGAGCGTGTGCAGGGCTACCTCAGGCCACCAAGGGGCACTCTGGGGTGGCACCGATGTGCCCAGAGTGGGCTGTGCTTTTGGAAGGCGTTACCAGCAGGCAGAGGTCACCCCAGACCCCAGGCTGCTCTAAACTCCACTGAGGCAGGGGGAGTACAGGTCAGTGAATCAAACCACTGTAACTGGCTACTTGCCATCCCTGCTTCTTGCAGCACTGGGGGTAGCCAGGGTACCAGGGATCAAACTCACACAGGTTTCAGCAAAGGCTGCTTCCACAAGAAAGGGGCCAACAGATGGGAAGATGCTCCCAGAGACCCAGGGAAACTAGACCGTGCCCCTGGCTTCCCAAAAGAATGTACATTGGGCCAGTTCTAAGAACCAGGAGTACTTGTGGCACCTTAGAGACTAACAAATTTATCTGGGCATAAGCTTTTGTGGGCCAAACCCCACTTCATCAGATGGATGGAGTGGAAGATACAGTTGGATGCATATATTTATAGGTGAGATAGATGAGTGTAGACACGTGACAGCTGCCTGGTATTTTCAAACCATTTTCTTTAATTCTTTGTTCTGTTTGCTAATAAAACTATTAGTTTTAAAAATACTTTTTTAAGGAGGTTGGGGATGATTGTGTAGCTCTGTTCACAAGCATCCGAAGGGAAGAGAGGGAGGTGTCCTGTCAGATTTGCTTGGTGATAAGCTTTTTGCATAGATGAGGTGTTGTTCCCAGCTCGAAGAATGAGACAATTTAGAGATGCCCCTAAAACAGGAAAGGACCTGGTTAAGAGGGTAAAGATACCATATATCGCGGTTTTATGGTCTATCCTTGTTGAGTGTCTATCAACCTTCAGAAGAGCAACTTGTTCAAGTTGGATCCAAGATGATGATTCACTCAAGACAATGGTTCATAGAGCCATAGAATTTAAGGCCAGAAGGACCCATTCGATCATCTGGTCCAGACATTCTCACACTGGGGACCGGGCTGCCTTGGGGAATGTATTTGGAGAGGGTGGGCATGAGATACTTAGGGAAAACCCTCCCTGTACACCCACAGCAATGAATAATTAGAAAAATGGATTCCTCCAGCCAGATCCAGTCCTCAGACAGTGCTGTGCATTTGACTCTAGAAGGCTCTGTGCATTGTGATGGATTTCTGTTAAGCTCACACAGCATGATACAAAGTCGTTGCCATCGGTACACGGACCCATTTGCTACGGCGCCGTGTGCACTTTTCATTGTAAGCAGGGCCCAGAATTGCAGTTTTTATTTAACTCTCATTTCAATGCACTGTTGGCTCATTCGTGGAACACGTAAAAAAACTCAAGTGAAAAAAAAGAAGCTGAAACGAATTCTGTTTAAGCCCTGCCCCCGCATATATCAGTATATGGTTTTGTGTGGCAACATGTGGAGGGGGGGGGAGGGGAGCATAACCTATTACAGACATAAAGAAAGGGGGAGTGTCACGTTACTGAAATAATTTGGATCCTATAGATCATTGGTGCAACCAGAGTCCTATAGTGGCACCAAATCTTATGTACAGGGGGTCATAATAGGTGTCTACGACCAGGTTATGGATTGCTGATTATGAATATGCCATTGATATGTGTGTATCAATTTTGTAGTTGAAGTTATGAATATTGGCTCTGAACTGTCTTTCTTTCTGAATATAGGGCTCTGCTGGGGGGGATATTCTAGAATGCTGGACGTCAGCTTTGCTTGGGCTGCCTGATGGCCCATTAAAGGACCATCAACTACACAATGAACTTTGTCCACACCAGAGCTTCTCCAAGAATGTAACCGGCCTGGTCAGAAACTGAATCGTGGAGAGTCTGGTAATAGGACCATGTGACTATGAAGCTCCATTTTGCAACTGAACTCTGCATAAGAGCAGGAGGGGGGTCTTCGCCCACAAGAGGAAGTCTATAAAACCTGGGAGAAACTTCCTCCATTTTGTCTTCTACCTCCAGTCTTCAGCCTGCTTTGTTTCCAGCTCTGGATGGAACTTTGCTACACACGGGAACTCTGGCCAAAGGGTGCTGACCCATCCCTGGAGGGGATGCTTTCCAGAAACTGTGATTTGAACCTGCAGTTATTGTACCTTTGCTGCAAGCCTGAACCAAGAGATTTTCCATTACTGCATGTAATTGATTTCTTTTAACCATTCCTAACCCTCACCTATACCTTTTTCCTTGTATAATAAACCTTTAGATTTTAGATTCTAAAGGATTGGCAACAGCGTGATTTGTGGGAAGATCTGATTTGTATATTGACCTGGGTCTGGGGCCTGATTGTTTGGAATTGGGGAGAACCATTTTCTTTATTCGGTGCATTGGTGTTCATTACCATTGTTCCCCAGGATAGGTGGCTGCTGATGGTGATACTGGGAAACTGGGGTGTCTAAGGGAATTGCTTGTGTGACTTGTGATTAGCCAGTGGGGCAAAAACAAAGTCTTTTCTGTTTAGCTTGTTTGGTTTACCTTAGAGTGGAATAACCCCAGCTTTGAGCTCTAGTTGACCTTTGGAAGCACCATCACAATGAGTCAGCATTATTATCTAGAAAGGGAATTGTTCTTGGTTTCCTGTGTAGTGATGTCACAGTAGTTTAATTCCCTAAGTTTCTGGTAATTTCCACCACCTGCCCCTTCCCAGTCACTAGCCCAGGAGAGGAAGGATGGTTCAGGGTTGAAGAGCTGGCCCGGCACTCAGTAGAACTGGCTTCAGGTCCATGCTGTTCCACAGACTTTTTCTGTGACTTTGGGCAACTCACTTAGTCCCTCTATCCCTCTATTCCTAAGCCATGTGCATCTTAATGCATCTCAATGTAAAAGTGCACATCTAGGAAGAAGGGATGCAGGTCATCCTTACAAGATGGGGGACCCAATGCGGATAAGCAGTGAGTCTGAAGAAGACCTGTGGGTTCTACTGGAAAATCATCTGAACATGATTTCCATGTGCAACACTACAGCCAAAAAAGCTCGTGTAATGTCGTATGTGCATCCAGGGGAATCTCGAGTAGGAGCATAGAGGTTATCTTACCTCTTTTTTGGGCACAGGTGCAAGCACTGCTGGAACATTCAGTCCAGTTCTGGGCTGCCTCCCTCACCTAGCGCTGCATTCACAGCTCCCATTGGCCGGGAACCAATGTGACTGCTTCTGGGGAGCCCCCAAAGGTAGAGCTCACCTCACCTCGTCACTTCCCAGAGATCACCTCACCTCTTCCCATGCCCCAGCCCCCTGCCCAACCACCCCCAAAATCTGCTGCTGCTGGGAGGGGGAGGTGCGGAGCCATTTACGGAGCTTAACGGCCCCTCCAATCCCTTCCCCCAGCACCAGGAGGGGTCCCAGAAGCATGCCACCACCCACCCTGCCCCAAGCAAATGGGTCGCCCTCCTCCATCACTCACAGAGCCCCCAGGAAGCTCCCCCCAAGTTTTATTCTCTGGTATTTTTAGTAAAGGTCATGGACAGATCATGGGTCCTGAATTGTTGTTTATGGCCCGTGACGTGTCCCTGACTTTTACTAAAAACACCTGTGACTAAAATGTTGCATTAATTATCATTAATTATGCTTTCTAAAAACACTCGAAGCACCAAGGCTGCCAAACAATCAGTGGCTACTGGAAGACCAAGGGGCTAAAGGAGCAGTCAGGTAAGATGAGGCTGTTGTGGAGAAACTAAATGAATTATTTGCATCGGTCTTCAAGACTGAGGATGTGAGGGAGATTCCCACACTTGAGCCATTGATTTTAGGAGACAAATAGGAGGATTGAAGTGTCAGTAGAAGAGGTTTTGATGCTGCAACCCATATTCATCTTATTGGTCTGATTATTAAATGATTCTGAGATCATTGTGATGCATCTGGTGCAAGATATGTTTTGTGAGGTGTCATTGGAAAAGTTATGATTTGCTGAATATGATTATAGTATTTGTATCCAAGTGTCATTTTTGTACCTGAAGTTATGGATATTGACTATGTGTCTGTATTTCCAATGTGTTTTCTCTAGGTCACACCCTCAACTAGCCTTTCAATTACAACAACGAAGAGGCTAGGGAGGGCTGATGCCTCATCAACAAAGACAATGGACCATGAAAGAACTGAACCTTCCTGGGAATGTTTCAGCCGGCCTATAAGGAATGGCTGCTATGCAGGGCAAGCAAAGGCATGGGACGAGACCACATGGCTTTGAACTCCATATTGGTACCTGTGTTTTTTCACAAACTAGGCTGGGAACGAGTCTTGAAACAAAGGGTTTCTGCCTAATGGAAAAATTATATAATAGGGAGGAAGACATAATCTCTTGGCTTCATTCCGCACACAAGAGAATTCCTGGAAACACTTGAGGAACAAAGACTGAACTCAGGGAAGAGCCGCCAGACTAAAGGGATTTCTAACCTGTGTGTGAAAACATGGTGGACTGCTTGTATCATCAGTCAGGGTGAAAAATTGCTAATTTATATCTAATCTGTCTCTTGTGCTAGCCTTAGTTTGCAGTTTTGTTTATTTGCTAGGTAATCTGCTTTCATTTTTTTGCTTTCACTTATAATCACATAAAATCTATCGCTCTGTGTTATCTGTGTTATCCGACCACTGTGTTTTGAGTAAAGTTTGTGAGGAGAATCTCAGCTCTGTGAACAAATGCTGTTGCATACCTTTCCCTTATCCAGGGGAAAGCGACCTGTATTAATGGGTTAATGTTGTTCACACACCTGTGCCATGCACGAAGGTATAATTTGTGGTTTATACTCCAGCGAGGGTGCTAGCCTGTAGAGCTGGGAAAGTGGCTGTTGTCTCTGGTTTGTCCTTAAGTGGCTTGGGCAAAGCAGCTCAGTTTGGTGTGCTGTCATGTACTGTGATACATACTCACACCATTGACATGTGGACACAATCTGTTAACAGAGGGAGCAAATGTAGACTTGTTCTGGCGACTTTGCTTTTGTCAATTTTTTCATGTTGACATTAGTTTCATCGAAAAAACGTGGTAGTGTAGACAAGCACTTTATAAACACTGCTGACTGCCTTAGTCTCTATCCCCCACTGAGCTGTACTCCTTCACCAGCTCCTCTCCCGTTGATCCAGGCCTTAAACACTTTCTAAAACTCTCTCTTCACAGTGGAGATCAGTAGCTCATGTTGTCTCAGATGTAAGGGACCACCAAGGAATAGGTGGCCCGTGTTTTCCATATCCCAGGTCAGCACTCACCTTTCACTTGATGAACACTCTGATTACCCTCTCACGCAGGTGTCTGCTTTTCACACTGTACACAATTGGGTTCATCAGGGGCGGGACCATCAGGAAGAAGTAGCCCAGGACATTCTGTAGTAAGGGAGAAGAGTCCTTCCCCAATCTGTGTATCACAGCCAGGCCGATATCTGGTGTGTAGAAGAGCAGGATGGCACAGAGGTGGGAGACGCAGGTGTTCAGGGCCCTGAGGCACTCCGCCTGGGATGCAACATTCAGCACAGTTTTAAGGATCATCACATAAGAGAGGAAGATGAGCAGTGAGTCCAACCCCACCGTAAAGACTGTAAGAAACAAGCCATAGAAGTAGTTGACTGTGATATCCGCACAAGCCAGCTTCATGACATCCTGGTGCAGGCAGTAGGAATGGGAGAGGACATTGGCTTGACAATATTGGAACCGTTTCAGGAGAAAGGGGAATGGGAATGATACGGCCACCCCTCTTAGCACACACACTAGTCCCATCTTGTATATTCTCGGCAGGGTTAAGATGGAGGCATATCTCAGCGGGTTAGAGATTGCAACAAAGCGGTCAAAGGCCATCAACAAGAGTATGGAGGATTCGGTGAATATAAATGAGTGGATGAAGAACAGCTGGGCAAAACATGCATCGAGGCTGATCTCCCTAGAGTTAAACAAGTATATGCCCAGTGTCGTTGGTATGGTTGCTATCGATAAGCCAAGATCTGTGATGGCCAAGATGGAAAGAAAAATATACATGGGCTCATGGAGGCTTGGATCTGTTTTTATAATGAACAGAATGGTTGAATTTCCCAATATTGAAAAAGCATAAATGAAGCAGAAGGGGATGGAGATCCAGAGATGGACGTCTTCCTGCCCAGGTATCCCGGTAAGAAGGAACACTGCAGAGTTGAGTTTGGTGTCATTGACAGCTGACATAATGTACAAGACAGATCCCAGGAGTTTTGGACTTTCCTTCCTGAAAGGAAAAAAACAGGATACACAGTGCTATTTAATGAGACATCATTCTGCCCTCTGTGCAACTCTAGAGACTCCCAGGAGCTGAAGGAAGATCAGCAAAAATATTGTCTTGGATTTATGCCACTAATAAGAAGATAGGCACTGCCGGACAGGATCAGACCTGCAGTCCATCTAGCTGAGTGTCCAGTGTCCAGTTCCAGATGCTTCAGTGGAAGGCAGCTGTGAAGTAAACTGCTCCCAGGAAAAGTTTCCGTTGACCCCCATTAGTAAGACATATTTTGTGGTGTACATCAGGAAGGGTTTGGGCCCTTCCAAAACTTTTTAAAACACTTCTCAATACTGGAACTGGATTTTCTTGTTACCCATATACACAGCCAGTCACTCTTTGAAAGGTTCTAAGCTCTTGGCTCTATTGATATCTTATGGCTTTGAGTTCCACAGCCTACTTGAACTCTGTGATATTACAGTTGTGACCTTCACACAGACCCCCTTTCCGACTCTTAACTTCTGAGTGTGGCGCATTGTACCATGACATGTGTAAAAACATGGCAAGTGCATGGTGAAAACGGTCATTGTATTTATCTGCCCTGCATAGAAGTTATTCATAAATGTGTTTCATTGTCTCATTATATATTATCTTCTCACCTCCTGGGAGTCCATGTTATGCCACTCTCTATTAAGGTTCATGGGATAAATTCTTAGGGTCAGGTTCTTAGTTCAATAATAGTGACTTCAACTATGTCACTCCACATTTAAATGTGTAAATTTGATCAGAACTGGGTTCTATTCACTTTCCCTTACCAAATTCTCCCGGTGACACACTCTGACCCCCAAGAATCCCTCCAAGACAAGTTGAAGTGCTTTGTCTAAATAGTGACATCTGAATCCCGAGATGTGGATCATGCTACAGGCTAAAAGCTTCTCTTCATCCTCCCAAGACCTACATCCTCTCCTTATGCAAGGGATTGTTGTTCTCTGGTAAGTTACATAGACATAGACTGTTACTTCAGCTGGATGGGGGAGGGACTGGCATCAAACACGGGTGACTAGTGCAAATACTAGTTTTTCACTAATATCCAGTTGAATGTGCAAGTTACTTCTGCCATGCTCGTGTAAGAGGTGATGTGCATAAATTTCATACAACCACTATAACACTCTTTCCTACACCTCAGCTCCATACTACTGAGACAGAGGGGTATTGCAGAGGCATTGTTTACATGACCCTTAATGTATGTGTTAGAAACAGCTTCTAATCAGTTACCAGGAGACACGGTCATATAACTATTGGCTGAACAAAGAGTTAATAGCACAAACCCATTGCAAACCGTTTGTGGAGCACTTCTAAAATACTTTATAAAGCAAAAGCCATAATCAGTGAAGTTTCCACTTCTCCTTCCTGTAGAGATTCCAACAACGATGCTGCTGCCTTTCAATTTACATGCATGTGTCACCTTACTGAAGTAATTTGGGATCCTATAGATCATTGGTGCAACCAAAGGCCTATAGTGGCACCAGATCTTATGTACAGGGGGTCATAATGGGTGTCTACGACCAGGTTATGGATTGCTGATTATGAATATGCTATTGATATGTGTGTATCAATTTTGTAGTTGAAGTTATGAATATTGGCTCTGGACGGTCTGTCTTTCCAAATATTGTGCTCCGCTGGCGGGGGACATTCCAGAATACTGGGCATCAGCTTTGCTTGAGCTGGCTGATGGGCCGTTAAGCCAGACAACCTTTGAAAATGCCAGACAACCTTTGAAAATGCATTTGCTGAATAAATTTCCAGGAGCAAAGACACCTGAGGTGATTTGGGAACTAGTCATCCATATTCTGTGGGGTCTCCTCTCACTCAGGCCTGGCAGGATCCGACCCAGAGCGCACAGCACCTTTAGAAATGGGACCCCTTGAGAAACCCTGAGGCAGAACCTTGGGATTTTCATACTCGGAGTGTGCTTTGAATGTCAGATTTCTGTGTAGCTTGAACAGCCCACCATGGAACATGGCCAGATGTAGGGGAGGGGTCCTCAAGCTACCTAGCTCTGCCTGTCCTCCAGCCCCATCATTGAGTCACCCCGACAACCCAGCTGAGTCCTCTGCTGCTGCACAGAACATCTGCCAATGGAAACAGCTTTCAGCCTTTCCCCTTCACTTTGCATTTTAAAAAGAGGGAAACCTGCCAACGTACCCAATTCCTGCTAGGCGATGAGCTGCTGGCACCAGAGGTCTTCAAGCTAAAGGACAAGGAGTCATCGGAGAGGTTGCATCGGCAGCAGGCAGAATCTCTTCTGGCAGGGAGGCAACTGTCTTTATGAAGCATGTTCGCACATTCCCTTGGGGGGCCACATGGCCATCAGGGAACCTCAGCTGCTTGGCTTTGTGTGCACCAGCTTTAACCCCGTCATGGCCAATGGCAAACTGCAGGAGGCCAAATCACAGGAGACACGTGATGATCCTGCCCAACTGGACACTAACGCCAGCCCTGCTGAAGGGTCTATTCTTGGAATCTGGGCTTCTTGTAACCGGTACCAGAGTTAGTGTGTCCTCGTGCGTAGCTTAATTTTTCTGTCCCAAGGATAAGAACATTCTTTCTTGTCTCCCCCTCCCATATTTCATTCTGTTTTTCTTCCTCCTCCTCCTATATTATCAGTAATAAGAAGTACATGAAAATAAAGTGAGGTACCTTTGTTTGCACAGGGGGTTGGGGTGTGGGAGGGAGGGTGGGGGTTGGCCTCTGGGAGGCAGTTTGAGTTTGGGGTACAGGATCTGGTCTGGGACAGGAGCTTAGGGTGGGGAAGGGAGTGCGGGGGCTGGTCTCTGGGAAGGAGTTTGGGGTGTGGACTCTGGCCGGGGCCAGGGCCTTGGGGTGCGGGAGGGGACCATGTGGGTGGTACTTACCTAGGGTGGCACAGCTCCCAAAGTGACTGGAATTCACACCCCTGTGTCAGTGACTTCTCGGTGGGGGAGGCAGGGGTTCTCTGTGCACCACAGCCCACAGGCGCCACCCCAGCAGCTCCCATTGGCTACAATTCCTAGCCAATGGGAGCTGTGGAGTCGGTGCTCGGGGTGGAGACAGCACACAGTGAAACCACCCCCTTAGGGGCTGCAGGGACATGCCGGTCACTTCTAGGAGCCACAGCATGCAAGCAGGCTGCCTGCCTGAGCCCTGCTACGCTGCCAACCGGGACACTGGGGCAGGTTATCAGATGAGATTTGTCCTGCATTTTGTGGGTCCCCCTTTGTGGGGGGCCCCATTCCACCACACGGTTTGTTTCATGGTAAATCCACTCCTGGTCATCACTGTTCGTATGGTTCCGATTAGTCACATGGCTACCTCGGGGTGGCCAAGTGGCAACGATGATGCTGTCAGAGCTTTGATCTGGCTGAAATAAAAGAAAATTATTAATTATATAGGACCTGATTTCTCCCCAGCAGTCCCCTTTGCTGCATTACAAACCTAGGGTGCAGGACAGGAAGGGAAATCCCACAAGGCTCTGTAGAGGGAAATTTCCCTCAGATTGTTCCGTGGGAGGGTCCCTTCTCTTCTCCCTGAGGAATGAGAAGAGGGACCCAGTCTCCAGGGATCTGCAAAGGAGGCCCAGATCTCAGTGATCCACTGGTATCTAGACCCACCCACCCATAATCTCTGGGCCCCCACAACTGATCTAAGAACCTTCATCTCCAGGCTAGCACAGGTTCATCGGAGATGTGCTACCAGGGCCTGTCACAGTAGCCACGGCCCGCAGGATCTGCTGAAGGGTCTTGTACAGGCTGGAGGGGGCTGCACAGAGATGGGAAGGCTGGTTAGGGTATCTGATGGGTCCCAAACCCAGCCCTAGAGTGGTCCATGCCCAGAGTGAAGTCATAGACCATGCCTGGATCCCTGTACTGTCACCAGTGGCTGGAACACTGCTTGCCTGCCTTCCAGGTCTGCCTCACCCCATGCGGGCAGGGGGCATCTTCATTCATCTCCTCCAAACATTCGTCTGCTGCCCACTTCCCCACTTTCTTGACAGGGATGGACATTGGTCCTGTTAGCACTTACGAAGTCAGCAAGAGCATATGGGACAAAAGCTTGGGACAGGACTTGAAGAAGGGACTACACCAGCCAAAAAGGGACCAGCAGCTGGCTGTCCAGTTTCTAAAGGGGACCCATTTCTAGAGGTGCCGTGTGCCCTGGGCCCGATCCTGCCAGGGCTGAGTGACAGGAGACCCCACAGAATCTCAGTGACTAATTTCAAAATGGTCTTAGGTTTATTTTCTCCTGGAAATTTAATCAGGAAATGTATTTTCAAAGGTTTTGTTCTCTGGCTTGATTGTCAATGCAGGAATTCAGAGCTGGGTTGCTCTGTGGTAACAGTTGCAATAGCACAGGGGTCGGCAACCTTTCAGAAGTGGGGTGCCGAGTCTTCATTTCTTCATTCTAATTTAAGGTTTTGTGGGCCAGTAACACATTTTAACATTTTTAGACTTTCTTTCTACAAGTCTATAATCGATAACTAAACTATTGGTGTATGTAAAATAAAGAAGGTTTTAAAAATGTTTAAGAAGCTTCATTTAAAATTAAAATAAAATGCAGAGTCCCCCAGACCAGTGGCCAGGACCCGGGCAGTGTGAATGCCACTGAAAATCAGCTCATGTGCCGCCTTTGGCACCCCTGCCATAGGTTGCCTAACTCTGGAATAGGGCATATTTCTGTTTCCTGACTGGCTGAAGGCTGCAGCATTTCTATGGTGTAGATACACCTCAGAGTTACAAGGCTACCAGCATGTCTGTCCCTCTCATGATCCCATGATCCTCCCACCCTCAGACTAGGCCCTGGTCTACAGCAAACCGCCGGTTGAATGTGCTTGCCGAGCAACTCTGAGTGGGTTCTGTACCTGTGGTTCTTCCCTTTGGGATCCTGTGACTAGTGGTGAGAGGAATGACCAGCCAGCCTTCCTGAACCAAAACCCTGTTTAATCTGAACAACAGGAATAAAGCCTAACACGGGAGAATAAGGGATTGAAAGCAGCAGTCTGTACATGTCTCTGACCCCAATCTCTCCTGCTCTGACGGGGACCCAGGCAGGCCGAGAGCCTTCAGACTTCTCCAGTGGTGTCTGGGCCTGTCAGTCTGAAGAGCTTCTCCATAACAGCTGCCCCAGCTCTGGACAGACTCGCAGCACTGACAAAACAAGCTGTGTAATGTGGCTAGAGCCGAGAAATAGGCTTTTCCGAGGTTCTAGCTCCGGTGTTGCTTGTCGACGTCCCTGCGATGCTGACCGAGCGATGGCTTTTCTTGGGGTATTGCTTCCCTTCTTGTGTTTCTTTTCCAGCAGCCTGCTGGTAAACTAGGAAGATCCATGCTGGTTTCCCCCAATACAGCCATAAAATAAATATCCCAGATGTTAACCCTATACAGCTCTACAGCAAACATCTCAAGAACTGGGTTTAGCACACACATTCATTATGGTGTTGCAAGTCTTTCCAAAAAGTTATGAGAAAACAAAACTGGGGATCTTTCTTTCAGTAGTGTTACAGAGCTGAGGTGCAGGAAGGGGAGGTGTTATATTAGTTGTAAGTACTTTACACCCATCAACTCTTACATGAGCATGGCTGAAGTACTTTGTACACACAACTGGATATTATTGGGGCTGGACTCACTGCTCATCTTCCTCTTTTATGTGATGATCCTCAAGCTGACCTTTTGGAAGCACCGTCACAACGAGGCAGCATTATTATCTAGAAAAGGAATTGTTCTTGGGTTCCTGTGTAGTGATGCCACAGTAGTTTAATTCCCTAAGTTTCTGGTAATTTCTGCCACCTGCCCCTTCCCAGTCACTAGCCCAGGAGAGGAAGGATGGTTCAGGGTTGAAGTGCTAGACTGGCACTCAGAAGAACTGGCTTCAGGACCATGCTGTTCCAAGACTCTTTCTGTGACCTTGGGCAACTCACTTAGTCCCTCTATTCCTAATCCATGTGCATTTTAATGCATCTCAATGTAAAAGTGCACATCTAGGAAGAAGGGATGCAGGTCATCCTTACCAGATGGGGGACCCAATGCGGATAAGCAGTGAGTCTGAAGAAGACCTGTAGGTTCTACTGGAAAATCATCTGAACTTGAGTTGCATGTGTAAAACTACAGCCAAGAAAGCTCGTGTAATGTCGTATGTGCATGCAGCGGAATCTCGAGTAGGAGCATAGAGGGTATCTTACCTCTTTTTTTGGCACAGGTGCAAGCACTGCTGGAACATTCAGTCCAGTTCTGGGCTGCCTCTCTCACCTAGCGCTGCCTTCACAGCTCCCATTGGCCGGGAACCAATGTGACTGCTTTTGGGGAGCCCCCAAAGGTAGAGCTCACCTCACCTCGTCACTTCCCAGAGATCACCTCACCTCTTCCCATGCCCCAGTCCCCTGCCCAACCACCCCCAAAATCTGCTGCTGCTGGGAGGGGGAGGTGCAGAGCCATTTATGGAGCCTGATGGCCCCTCCAATCCCTTCCCCCAGCACCAGGAGGGGTCCCAGAAGCATGCCACCACCCACCCCACCTCATGCAAATGGGTCGCCCTCCTCCATCACTCACAGAGCCCCCAGGAAGCTCCCCCCCCAAGTTTTATTCACTGGTATTTTTATTAAAAGTCATGGACAGATCATGGGTCCTGAATTGTTGTTTATGGCCCGTGACCTGTCCCTGACTTTTACTAAAAACACCTGTGACTAAAAGGTTGCATTAATTATCATTAATTATGCTTTCTAAAAACACTCGAAGCACCAAGGCTGCCAAGCAATCAGAGGGGCTACTGGAAGATCCAGGGGCTAAAGGAGCAGTCAGGGAAGATGAGGCTGTTGTGGAGAAACTAAATGAATTCTTTGCATTGGTCTTCAAGACTGAGGATGTGAGGGAGATTCCCACACCTGAGCCATTGTTTTTAGGAGACAAATAGGAGGAACTGTCCCAGATTGAAGTGTCAGTAGAAGAGGTTTTGATGCTGCACCCCATATTCATCATATTGGTCGGATTATGAAATGATTCTGAGATAATTATGATGCATCTGTCTCAGATGTAAGGGTCCACAAAGGAATAGGTGGCCCGTGTTTTTCATCTCCCAGGTCAGCACTGACCTTTCACTTGATGAACACTCTGATTATCCTCTGACGCAGGTGTCTGCTTTTCACACTGTACACAATTGGGTTCATCAGGGGTGGGACCAGCAGGTAGATGTAGCCTAGGACTATCGGTAGTAAGGGAGAAGAGCCCTTCCCCAATCTGTGTATCAAAGACAAGCCGATATCTGGTGTGTAGAAGAGCAGGACGGCACAGAGGTGGGAGACGCAGGTGTTCAGGGCCCTGAGGCACTCCGCCTGGGATGCAACACTCAGCACAGTTTTGAGGATCATCACATAAGAGAGGAAGATGAGCAGTGAGTCCAACCCCACCGTGAAGACTGTAAGAAACAAGCCATAGACGTAGTTGACTGTGATATCTGAACAAGCCAGCTTCATGACATCCTGGTGCAGGCAGTAGGAATGGGAGAGGATATTGGCTCGACAATATTGGAACCGTTTCAGGAGAAAGGGGAATGGGATTGATACGGCCACCCCTCGTAGCACACACACCAGTCCCATCTTGTATATTCTCGGTAGGGTTAAGATGGAGGCATATCTCAGTGGGTTAGAGATTGCAACAAAGCGGTCAAAGGCCATCAACAAGAGTATGGAGGATTCAATGAATGCAAATGAGTGGATGAAGAACAGCTGGGCAAAACAAGCATCGAGGCTGATCTCCCTAGAATTAAACAAGTATATGCCCAGTATCGTCGGTATGGTGGATATCGATAAGCCAAGATCTGTGATGGCTAAGATGGAAAGAAAAATGTACATGGGCTCATGGAGGCTTGGATCTGTTTTTATAATGAACAGAATGGTTGAATTTCCCAATATTGAAAAAACATAAATGAAGCTGAAGGGGATAGAGATCCAGAGATGGATGTCTTCCTGCCTGGGTATCCCAGTGAGAAGGAACACTGCAGAGTTGAGTTTGGTGTCATTGACAGCTGACATAATGTACAGGACAGATCCCAGGAGTTTTGTACTTTCCTTCCTGAAAGGAAAAAGAACAGGAGACACAGTGCTATTTAATGAGACATATTTCTGCCCTCTGTGCAATTCTAGAGACTCCCAGGAGCTCAATGAATATCAGCAAAAATATTGTCTTGTATTTATGCCACTAATAAGAAAATAGGCACTGCCGGACTGGATCAGACCTGCAGTCCATCTAGCTGAGTGTCCAGTGTCCAGTTCCAGATGCTTCAGTGGAAGGCAGCTGTGAACTAAACTCCTCCCAGGAAAAGTTTCCGTTGACCCCCATTAGTAAGACATATTTTGTGGTGTACATCAGGAAGGGTTTGGGCCCTTCCAAAACTTTTTAAAACACTTCTCAATACTGGAACTGGATTTTCTTGTTACCCATATACACAGCCAGTCACTCTTTGAAAGGTTCTAAGCTTTTGGCTCTATTGATATCTTATGGCTTTGAGTTCCGCAGCCTACTTGAACTCTGTGATTTTACAGTTGTGACCTTCACACAGACCCCCTTTCCGACTCTTAACTTCTGAGTGTGGCGCATTGTACCATGACATGTGTAAAAACATGGCAAGTGCATGGTGAAAACGGTCATTGTATTTATCTGCCCTGCATAGAAGTTATTCAGAAACGTGTTTCATTGTCTCATTATATATTATCTCTCACCTCCTGGGAGTCCACATTATGCCACTCTCTCTTAAGGTTCATGGGATAAATTCTTAGGGTCAGGTTCTTAGTTCAATAATAGTGACTTCAACTATGTCACTCCACATTTAAATGTGTAAATTTGATCAGAACTGGGTTCTATTCACTTTCCCTTACCTAATACTCCCGGTGACACACTCTGGTCCCCAAGAATTCCTCCAAGACAAGTTGAAGTGCTTTGCCTAAATAGTGTTGTCTGAATCCCGAGATGTGGATCATGCTACAGGCTAAAAGCTTCTCTTCATTCTCCCAGGACCTGCATCCTCTCCTCATGGAAGGGATTGTTGTTCTCTGGTAAGTTACATAGACATAGACTGTTACTTCAGCTGGATGGGGGAGGGACTGGCATCAAACACGGGCGACTAGTGCACACACTAGTTTTGCACTAATATTCAATTGAATGTGCAAGTTACTTCTGCCATGCTCGTGTAAGAGGTGATGTGCATAAATTTCATACAACCACCATAACACTCTTTCCTACACCTCAGCTCCATACTACTGAGACAGAGGGGTATTGCAGAGGCATTGTTTACATGACCCTTAATGTAAGTGTTAGAAACAGCTTCTAATCAGTTACCAGGAGACAGGGTCATATAACTATTGTCTGAACTAAGAGTTAATAGCACAAACCCATTGCAAACCCTATGTGGAGCACTTCTAAAATACTTTATAAAGCAAAAGCCATAATCAGTGAAGCTTCCACTGCTCCTTCCAGTAGAGATTGCAACAACGATGCTACTGGCTTTCAATTTACATGCATGTCATGAAAGTTTCATTTCTAATATCTGTATTACAACGAGAAGTTTTGGCAGAGCCTTTACACATCTGTACTTTAATATACACGTCAGCCCATCCTTTCCCCTCTGATCTTCTCTCACAGATGATTTCTCAGGTTAGAGTGGGACTTAAAATGTAGCATCTCTCATCTCTTCAGAATCTGAAAAGATCCCAGTGTCTCAACCCTCATTCAGTCACTGGTCAGCAAACAAAAGTCTAGTTGCTTCTCTGTCCCTGGGTTAATAGCTGACCGGTTCTCCTTAGATTCTGTCCTTTCAGTCTGTAGCCTGGATCCAGAATATCTGCAGCTCTGAATTCCTGCATTCACAATTGAGCCAGTGAGTAAAATCTACGAAAATGGTACGGGCATATCAGAGAGAGGACAGTGATGCCGGTAACCCTGTAAGTCTGAGGGGTCTTCACAGGGCAGAGATGCTAGAGCCCTCAGCCAGTCAGAAAACAGACATACACCCTATTGGACCTGTTACCACAGAGCAACAAAGCTCTGGATTCCAGGGTTCACAATCGAGCCAGACAATAAAACCTCTGAAAATGTATTTGCTGAATAAATTTCCAGGAGCAAAGACACCTGAGGTGATTTGGGAACTAGTCATCCATATTCTGTGGGGTCTCCTCTCACTCAGGCCTGGCAGGATCGGACCCAGAGCGCACAGCACCTCCAGAAATGGGACCCCTTGAGAAACCCTGAGGCAGGACCTTGGGATTTTCATACTCTGAGTGTGCTTTGAATGTCAGATTTCTGTGTAGCTTGAACAGCCCACCATGGAACACGGCCAGATATAGGGGAGGGGTCCTCAAGCTACCTAGCTCTGCCTGTCCTCCATCCCCATCATTGAGTCACCCCGACAACCCAGATGAGTCCTCTACTGCTGCACAGAACATCTGCCAATGGAAACAGCTTTCAGCCTTTCCCCTTCACTTTGCATTTTAAAAAGAGTGAAACCTGCCAACATACCCAATTTTTGCTAGGTGATGAACTGCTGGCACCAGAGGTTCTCACCCTAAAGGACAAGGAGTCATCGGAGAGGTTGCATCAGCAGCAGGCAGTTTCTGTTCAGACGGAGGCAACTGTCTTTATGAAGCATGTTCACATTTCCCTTGGGGGCCACGTGGCCATCAGGGAACCTCAGCTGCTTGGCTTTGTGTGCACCCGCTTTAACCCCGTCACGGCCAATGGTAAAGTGCAGGAGGCCAAATCACAGGAGACGCGTGATGATCCTTCCCAACTGGACGGCAGAACCAGCTCTGCTGAAGGGTCTATTCTTGGAATCTGGGCTTTTTGTAACCGGTGGTAGAGTTAGTGTGTCCCCACGCGTAGTGTGGCAAATTACTCCCACGATATTGATGGGTCCTGCGCTTTCTCTTCTTGTGGGGGAATTCAGGGAGCCTTTTTCTTGCCTCTGAACAGGGTATTAACTGTCCCACTAGTATCCTAGAGGGGAGAAGGGGAGAGGGAGGGACCTGGGCCCGCCCTCTACTCCGGGTCCCAGCCCAGGGGCCCTGAGGATAGCGGTAAACCACTGGGATTAGCTACTCCTTCCCCTGGGCTACTTCCCTCTCCTACTCTTCAGCTTGTGGGGGGTTTCCTGCCCTCTCTCTACACAAGCCAGGTGTTCCTTTACTTAGGGTCAGGGTCTTTCTAAGCTCACCGCAGCACTTCTCCAAACTCTCTCTGCTCCAACGCCTCCAAACTGTTCTCTGCTCCAACGCCTCCAAACTGTTCTATGCTCCAATGCCTCCAAACTCCTTCCAAACACCCACTGTCTGCCTGAGGCAGGGGTTTTTATTAAGGCCTTCATTGACAGCAGGTGCTCCTAATTAACCTGCTGCCTGCTTCCCTAGTCTACAGGGAGCCACGCCCTAATGAACCTGGAGCTGATATATCTCCCCTCAAACACTCTGCCACAGCTCCCTGACCTTCCTCTATCACAGTAGCTTAATTTTTGTTTTGATGAGGTTCTGAGCCAGAGTCATCCCGGACACTGATTCCATGTTGTGAATAACAAGACTCCAATTAACCCCATCGGACATGCCTCGGTGAACTGCTCCGATTTTCTGGGAATTGTATCTTGTGGACCACAATCCCAGCTTTAATTGAGAAACCCCCCCACAACCCTGTAAAGTCCTTAGCATTTCTGTTTGCAATGGGACTTCCCCCATCATGAACCGAGTGGGACATGTGCAGTGTTGTACCTTGACTGACCCCATGCCTAACACACACACCACAATGATATCATCTCTACATTTGCCCATCAGTCATTTTCAGGCCGCCTGAGACAAGTGCTGTGCCCCGATCTTTCTCCAGTGACACCTGTTCCCAGGGCCCCATCTTCCTCTCCTCAACTGCTCATCACACTTGGATGCTGTGCTCCTTGTGTCAGGGACGGCGTGCACTGTCTTGGCTCTTGCCACCCTGGTCCCTGCTGTAGCTCGTTCTTGGCTCCCTGCTGACACAGCTGGATGGTGCCGCCCCAGCTCCCAGCTCTGGTCTCATCCAGCTCCAGCTCCCCAGCTGTGCCTCAGCGCTACTCCTCTTCCTCTAGCCCAGCCCTGCATTCTGGGTTCCTTATCTGGCCCCTCTGGTTCTGTCTCTGGTGGCCAGATTTCTCCTGCATTAATAATCCAAAGTCACCTAAAACTAACTGAAATTAGCCCAATCTATTTCTTGAAACAAAGGTTTGTTTATTCGTACATTGGTCTTTTATAATACTCAGACTATCAACTACCACAATGATCAGATCAGACAAACTGGGACAGAGCACTCTTGATAAACAAGGGGATCTCCTTTCCTCCCCTTGCACACAGGTTTAAAGTCACTTGCCCCTGGTGATCACCTTCTGCAGGTGTATTTGCCCACTTTCTCACGAAGCTCTTTGGTTCTGACCCCATAAATGATAGGGTTGAGCACGGGGGTGACAATGAAACCGATGTTGGCCAAGAGGATGTGAACATGGGGAGCGATGCCCTCTCCGAACTGGTATGTCAGAGAGGAAAATAAGATGGGAGGATAAGAAATCAGTATCACGCTGAGGTGGGCTGAGCAGGTGTTAAAGACTTTCTGGTGGGCTTCCTTGGAGGAGAGTCCGAGAACAGCCCTGATGATCAGAGTGTAGGACAGGGCAATGAGAATCAGGTCTAACCCAGTATTTACAAATGCGCCCATCAAGCCATAGATCCTGCTGACTGTGGTGTCCCCACATGACATCTTCACCACAGCCAAGTGGTCGCAGTACATATTGGGGATAATGCGGTTGGCACAGAATGGCTGCCTGCTCAGGAGCAGGGGTAGGGGCAGAACACAGAGAACAGATATTATCAAACCCACTAGTCCTAGCTTAGCTATTCGTGCATTAGAGAGGATGGTTGTATATCTCAGAGGGTGACATATGGCAACGTAGCGATCAAAGGCCATTGTCACAAGGACAGCCGAGTGTACCATAACACCAGCATAAATGAAGAACATCTGGGTGAGGCAGCCACCCATAGTAATGCCTTTCAAATTAAACCAAAAGATACACAGTGCTTTCGGCAGGATGGAGGTAGTTGTGCTGATTTCTGTGAATGACAACATACAAAGCAGCAGGTACATTGGCTTATGCAAGTTCTGCTCTTTGAATACAACAAAGAGAATCATGAAATTTTCCAACAGGCCCATAACGTAGAACATAGAGAAAGGGATGGAAATCCAGAGGTGAACAGCTTCCAGACCAGGGATGCCCGTTAGGATGAATGTTGAAGCATCAGATTTGGTGAGGTTGAAAACAGCCATTTGACGGTCCATGTGTCGATTGAGTTTAGAAATGCTCAAGGTGCCTGTGAAGAGAGGGAAACACAGTGAGCGGGGAGGGGGGTTACACACATTGTAAAAAACATCATAGTAAAAGTTATATAGTTATTACCAATCTGGAAAGGGGGATGAGCAGTGAGATGACAATATTTGCAGATGGGACCAGATGATGAAAGTTACAGTCAAGTCCAGAAAAATCCTAACAGGGAGCTAACCAAGCCAGGTGAATGATGAGGCAGATGAACTTTGAGGTCAATAACTGCAGCATTCATGCTCATTAGTGGGAAAAAATTGAACTCCTCAAACACATGACCAGGTTCTAATTTAACTGTATCAACTCAGGACAGAAATTTGGGCTTCATGGAACACAGCTCTGGGAAACCCTGCTCACAGTGCAGGAATGGACATAAACTAAGGAAAACACTGGGATCCAGGAGGAGTGGGATGGGGAATCATATAGTAAATACAAGGCCATGAGATCAGTCCATGTTTCACCCTCCTGTGGACTCCTCTGTGTTGTACGGGGCACCCTCCTCACATGGGATATTACAGAACTGAAGGGGTTCAGCGAAGGGCAACCAGAATAATCAAGGGCCCAGGGCAACTCTCATACAGGGAGAGGTTGAAACGACTGGGATGGTTACCTTAAAGAGGAGATGACTAGGAGGCAACATGAGAAATGTCTATACAAAACACAGACTGGTAGAGAGCAGATGAAGAACATGTTCTACCTATCTCCTAACACAAGGTCAAGAGGACATTCAATAAACTGAAAAGTGGCAAATTCAAAACAGATACAAAAAGAATGCTTTCTTCACTCACTGCCTAATTAGACTCAGGAACTCGTTTCCAAAAGAGTTAGCTGAGGCCATGAGCTAAGTAAGAATCAGGAAGGGTTTGGACATTTCTAGTGAGACTGTCAAGTTCTAATAGTTAGAGCTAAATAAATATTTTGGAATGTCTATATATACATGTGTATATGGGCACAAGTCAATCCCTAGATATTAAGCAGTAGGGTGACACCTTCAAAACAGCCAAGTCACCCTCACCCCATCGAGCTATTGCTTTGTTTCTTATACTTTCTTTTGCAGCATCTACTGTGGTCACTACCAGAGAGAGGGCCCTGGAGTAGATGGACCATAGGTCTGATCCACAATGCCCTACCTATATTGGAAAGGATCCCAATTTCCCGCATGGAATCAGACATTATCATGCTGGGTAATTACTTTGTGCTTAACAGAAAGGGCAGGAAGGGCACAAGGGTCTTGTTATTTAGTGCTACAGGTCTGCACCTCTGTTACTTCCCTTCTTTCTTCGGGTGAGACACTTTCTTACTGGCACCCAGCTTTGTCTCAGACATAAGTTAGAGCAGAGACATGTGTCAGCAACTCAGCTGCTAACCCTTCTCATGCCTGACTATTGATGAAGTTTGCAGGTGACACCAAAAAAGGGAAGATTGTAAATAATGAAGAGGACAAGACAGTGATTCAGAGCAATCTGGATTGGTTGGTAAACTGGGTGAAAGCAAACAACAAGTGTTCTAACATAGCCATATAAATATCTACCTCTAGGAATAAAGGGTGTAGGTGATGCTTACAAGATGGGGGACTAACATGGATAGCACAATGACTGATTAAAGTTTTGGGTTGTGAAGGGTTAATTAGATAAACATGAACTTCCTCTGCGACTAAGAGGCCAAAAGAGCCAATGTGAGCCTGGCATGATAACCAGGGGAGTCTCAAGGAGAGGTAGAGAAGTTATTTTATATCTGTAGCTGGCACTGGGGCAACTACTTCTCAAATCCTGTATCCAGTTCTAGAGTCCAGAATGACCAAAATTAGTAAAAGATTAGAAAACCTTCCTCATAGAGATAGGCTTAAACATCTCAATATATTTACTTTAACAAAGACGGTTAATGGGTGACTTGAGAGTCTTTAAGAACCTACACAGGGAACCAATATTTTAGAATAGGCCTCTCAGCCTAGCATACAGGGATGTAACAGGATCCAGTGGCTGGAAGGTGAAGTTAAAGAAATTCTGACTGGAAATAAGGGGTACATTTTTTAAACAGTGGGAGTAATTCAGCATCGGAACAATTTACCAAGAGTCTTTGAGGATTCTCCATCACTGAGAATTTTTAAATCTCGTTTGGATGTTTGTCTAATAATGATCTGCTCTAGGAATAATTTGGGGGGAAATCTCAAACCTTTCTTATATAGACTAGATTATCGCAATGGTCTCTTCTGGCCTTGGAATCTTCAAATAGTCCCCAGGAGTCAGAGGGAGTTATTTTGCCTGCAAGCTCGTTCTTTGATTTACTGAAGATATTTTTTCTATACGTGACCCTGTCAAAATGAGCCCTGCGGGAAGAAATTCTCATGTAACTGTGGTGCCTGGGAAATGTTCCACTAGGTGTGTGTTACACAAATCTGAGGGATCCTGGGAGTTACTAAATGGATGAACATTTTAGGTAGAAAAATAATGAGCACAGAGTATCTCCCCACTGAGGAACGAATGGACAACCCTCCTCATGCATGATTGACAGAGCTGTCTAGCAAATGGTTTCATGAGCCTCAGTCACTGTGTACCCCCAACCAAGGAAGCAGGTGTGTTGGGGGCAACTTACCTCACCCTTGCAGAGGAAGAGCTGTGGTGAACACAGGGCATCTCAGGGGTTGTGGGAGCCAGGAAAGACTGGGGAGCATGGAGAAGACACTGGCAATCAACATGCTGCTGGAATCAAGGCAGCCTGGGATGGGGAAGGAGAGTACGGAGTGTGGTTCACAGATGAGAGATTGAAGCAGCTGAAGAGCAAAGATCAGACATTTTAGCAAAGGGGGGGAAATGAAGTTATGTAATTAACATTAAAAAATCAACCATTGAGAACAAAACTGAGTAAAGGTTGTAACACCCAGGCTGCAGTCTGTGGCTTAGCAGGGCAAAGCGAACCTGAGAGTCCCCCAAACACGCTCTGGGCTAGGAACCTCTGGTAATACAGATACACACTGCAGAGACTTTTGCTTTTACTACCTAAGAAAACAGTGAAGTTGCTGAATTGGAAAACTTGAGACAACTGGGGTCAAAACCTCACTACCCAACAGAGAAAGCTACTGAAACAGATAGAAGGACACAGTGTGACACAAGAACTGATCTTAAAAACAAATCTTTGTCTAAACAATTTACAATAAATTTTTAGTTCCAATTTTACCTGGTAAACGCCTGTTGTTTCTAATGATACTAAACAATACTGACAATACTGCCGAGATGGTTCATGACGTGAACCCCAGAGCCCTTCTTGAGCCCTCAGCACTAACTTTATTGCAGAAAAAAGCTACTCACCGAACTCCCGCTCAGCAGAGAGAGGAAATCTCATTACAGTGACAGGAATGCCCTGAGAATCAGCATATGAATCTCAGACGTCTGAGACTGGGCATTCTGGACAGCAACCTTTATGATTACCTTGTACAGTCCCTGGGGATTCTCAGATTGGCCAGGAATCCTGGACAATTCCCTCGGCTCCATGAGCAGCGGGAAGAGCAGAAAATAGACCCTGGAGAAGTTCACTTTGAGAGCGTCCCCTGGGAGCGTAGAGATGATTCGTCAATACCAGGGGATCAGATTTTCAGGGCAAACTGAGTCTTGCAATCCATTCAGCATAGCAATTGGCAAGGACTTTTTTATGTGTGTGTAATGGACTCTCATGTGCACTATGTCTGGGAAGGGTACCACAGGATATGGGAACAAAAACAATCGTAGCAGCAGAGTGCTGTATACCGCCCATGCAGTTATAATATCTAGACCATTATCCAGTGAAAAGTCACTGCCACCCTTTGGAGGTCAAATTCGGGGATCCTAAAGTAATGAAGACCATAGGGCATGGACAAGGCTTTCTTCTTCTGGCAGTCTGGAATCAAAGTTACTTGCCAGTATCCTTTTGTGATGTCTAAAGAGGATACATATCTGTCAGCTCCCAACTCTTGTAGTAGTTCACCTACTCTCCGCATTGGGGAAGCATCAAATCTCAATACTGCATTGATCATTCATAAAATGATGGAGAAACAGGTTCCATTATCCCACATGAGAACTCCTACATTCAGACTTCTCCAGTCAGCCATGGAGTTTGCATGATCTGTTGCCCTGGGGCCATTTCACTATGGTTGCATTTTAGGTAGGTGTGCCTGGTGCGGGTGAGAATATGGTGGCAAAGGAATCAAACAACTGCTACCCTTCGATCTTTTGTTCAGGCTAGAGTCCCTCAACCATGCTTGCAACACAGATGACAGGGGGCCTGATCTGGATTCCAGGGGGTATGAGTGTGACTAGTTGTCACCCCCGGGGTGCAGTCTAGGAGCCGTGGGAACTGCTGTGCCCCTCTAACCATTCAGCTGGGCTGGCTTTTTTTGACACTGCTTTGCTGGTGAATCAAACACTTTAGGCTATGTTATCACCCATACTAACAGCAGATGGTGCAGCTACCCAAAATGAGTCACCCAAGGGCTTACTTAAGGCGGGCAAATACAATAAGCAGACATGAGCCAATTTCCCCTCTCTCCAGCCTCACACAGGCCACTGGAGTATAACCCCAAAATAATACTATCTTGCACCGCACAGGGATTGGTACAATATATGTTCATTAATAGCGATCACCCTCCCCTTGATGTGGGAAGGACATGCAACAGGACTCTGTTAACCAAGCTGAGATTTTCCCAACACGTCACTCAAAGGCACGCAGGCTTAGATCAAAGAAAATACAAGTTTAACTCCAAAAAAGATTTTAAGTGATTATAAGAGACAGCAAATACATCAATCAGATTCCCTAGCAAAGAAACAAAACTGCAAACTAAGCCTAAGATTTGTTGGCTTACAAATTCAGGATGGCACCAAACCAGCCACCGTCCCTTGCCCGATAGTCAAAAACTCTTGGCAAGTGATGGACTACTTATGATTTCCCCTTAGAACTCAGTCCCACGGGACTCTAGCTTTGGGACACTTCAACCCCGCTATCCACTGCTTGCAGGTTAAATCGGGGATTGGAGTCTGTCTACCTGGCTCGGGGCTCCAGGATGTCTTAGTCTCCAAGGGACATGGAGGACTCTCATCACTAGTGGTTCAATCTCATGGAAACTGGAACCTGGGTATCCGTCATCTAAGATCAAAGGCAACACCCACATCTACAGCCAGCCAGTATACATGGGATGTGTGTGTGAGTATAATTGTGCAAATAAGTGAAGCGAGCAATAAGTCATCTCTCACTACTGCTCTAGTTTTACCTTTATTTTGGGTATTTCTTGGCTGGTTCAAAGAAATGGTAACCCCTATTACATGAATAGCCTCATTTAATAAAAGATAGTCAAGTTCACCCACCTTATTATTTAGATTTCTAGCATTTTAATATAAGCACCCTAAGAAATGGTCACACGTAGTTGTCTATCATCCAATGGCTTAATTTAATGGGACTCTTTTTCATTTGACTGTTTCTCATCAGATCCTACCCATATTTGATCATCTTCCATCCTCGCCTCCTTTCCAGGACATAGAGAATCTACATTACCAGATGTAGTGTCCCCTTTCTTTGAAACAGACTGGGAACTATTAACATCTATTTGTCATGGCTTTACAGACAATAGCCCCAAGATTTCACCCTGGGGTAGGTCTTCACTACCCGCCGAGCGGGTGAATTTTTGGCGATCGATTTATTGCATATCGTTAAGACGGGATAAATCGATTGCCGATGGCGCCCCTGTTGATTCCGGAAGTCCAGCTCGCCAAGAAGCACAAGCTGGAGTCAATGGGGGAGCGCGCCGCGGACCAGCACCGCCATGAGCACAGAAGGTAAGTCGGCTGAAGATATGCCAACTTCAGCTACGTTATTCATGTAGCTGAAATTGGGTATCTTCGATCATTCCACACCTCCCCCCACCCCATGGTAGACCATCCCTGTGAAATGCTTTCTGAAAAGTCCTGGAGAGACAGAGCTCTGTCCCGGGCTCCAGCAAAGAGCAAAGCTGAGGTGCAGGACAAAGGGGAGTGTAAGAGCGTTATTCATAATATTCCTCAGATTGCCCTGGCCAGTACAGTTGCCCAAGACAACATCTGCCTGAGATGGGCAGTGGATGGTCCAAGCACTATGAAAATTCACCAAGCTCTGTTCCAACAATGCGGGATCCACCTCACCGACAAAGTTTCTACTGAGTGTCTCATACCCTAGGTTGGTTATTAAAGTATCTCGGGTGCCTTAACGGACGTGTCTTTCCTGGGGAGGAGTAAAACATGGAGCAAGACATTTGGCCACCCTCCGTGGTAGCTCTGCCTAAACTGCATGAGGCCAATTGCCAGTGGGGGTCAGCAGTGACAGTCCTGGCTCTTTGACACACCGGCTTCAGGCCCATCCATCTTATGGGTTAAACGATTGTTGCTACCAGGGCTTAGGTGTAATGTGGAAATGACGCTTCCCACAATCCTGCCCGGCAGCAGCTCATGTTGCCAGAATTTCTTCTGCCCGCTCGGCACATATCTGGTCACTCTTTATGGGATTGTGGGTTTGGCTGGGGTTTGTGTTTAGGTTCCCAGTTCTGTGAGCAAGATGCACAGGGATGAAGGTGGCAGTTGAGGAGGGATTTTTGGGTCCCACGGAAAAGAACATCCTTTCTTGTCTCCCCCTCCCATATTTCATTCTGTTTTTCTTCCTCCTCCTCCTATATTATAAGTAATAAGAAGTACATGAAAATAAAGTGAGGTACCTTTGTTTGCACAGGGGGTTGGGGTGTGGGAGGGAGGGTGGGGGTTGGCCTCCGGGAGGCAGTTTGAGTGTGGGGTGCAGGATCTGGTCTGGGACAGGAGCTTAGGGTGGGGAAGGGAGTGCGGGGGTTGGTCTCTGGGAAGGAGTTTGGGGAGTGGACTCTGGCCTGGGCCAGGGCCTTGGGGTGCAAGAGGGGACCATGTGGGTGGTACTTACCTAGGGTGGCACAGCTCCCAAAGTGACTGGAATTCACACCCCTGTGTCAGTGACTTCTCGGTGGGGGAGGCAGGGGATCTCTGTGCACCACAGCCCACAGGCGCCACCCCAGCAGCTCCCATTGGCTACAATTCCTGGCCAATGGGAGCTGTGGAGTCGGTGCTCGGGGTGGAGACAGCACACAGTGAAACCACCCCCCTAGGGGATTCAGGGACATGCCGGTCACTTCTAGGAGCCACAGCATGCAAGCAGGCTGCCTGCCTGAGCCCTGCTATGCTGCCAGCCGGGACTCCGGGGCAGGTTATCAGATGAGATTTGTCCTGCATTTTGTGGGTCCCCCTTTGTGGGGGGCCCCATTCCACCACATGGTTTGTTTCATGGTAAATCCACTCCTGGTCATCACTGTTCGTATGGTTCCGATTAGTCACATGGCTACCTCGGGATGGCCAAGTGGCAACGATGATGCTGTCAGAGCTTTGATCTGGCTGAAATAAAAGAAAAATCAATAATTATATAGGACCTGATTTCTCCCCAGCAGTCCCCTTTGCTGCATTACAAACTTAGGGTGCAGGACAGGGAAGGGAAATCCCACAAGGCTCCGGATAGGGAAATTTTCCTCAGATTGTTCCATGGGAGGGTCCCTTCTCTTCTCCCTGAGGAATGAGAAGAGAGACCCAGGATCCAGGGATCTGCAAAGGAGGCACAGATCTCAGTGATGCACTGGTAGCTAGACCCACCCACCCATAATCTCTGGGCCCCCACAACTGATCTAGGACCCTCTCCAGCTCCCTGCTACCACAGGCTCATCAGAGATGTGCTACTAGGGCCTGTCACAGTAGCCACTGCCCACAGGATCTGCTGAAGGGGCCTTGTACAAGGTGGAGGGGGCTGCACTGAGATGGGAAGGCTGGTTAGAGTAGCTGATGGGCCCAAAACCCAGCCCTAGACTGGTCCATGCCCAGGGAGAAGCCATAGACTCAGTCAAAGTTACCTTCATTTACCTTACGAGGAGAAGGCCGATGAAAACCTCCAATTTCTCTCGGGGATACAGGCATCTGCAGCTGAGCCTGCAGAGAAAAGTGATCCATTTTCTGTGAAAACTCATCCGTAATAAAGGGGTGAAAAGGAAACATTTCAGTTTGAGTCTCAGTTATTTACAGTGTCTGTTCTCTAACCCAAGGGTAGCTCAAAGCATGAGCCCCTGTCCCTTGTGCTATAGGACCACGCTTCTGGGGGGCAGTTCTCCCTTACTGGGCAGCCCTTTAGGATGACCATATGTCCCAAGGAGAAAACGGGAGACACCCAGATGCTCACCAGAGGCCCCCCTCCAAGTTCAAGGCCGTTGACCATGGCTGGAACCCCGTACTGTCACCTATGGCTGGAACACTGCTTCTCTGTCTTCCAGCTCTGCCTCACCCCATGCGGGGAGGAGGCCTCTCCATTCATCTCCTCCAAACATTCTTCTGCTCCCCACTTCCCCACTTTTTTGACAGGAATGGACATTTGTCCTGTTAGCACTTACGAAGTCAGCAAGAGCATATGGGACAAAAGCTTGGGACAGGACTTGAAGAAGGGACTGTACCAGCCAAAACGGGACCAGTGGGCAGCCTCCCCCCCACACAAATGTGAAATTGCAGAACTACTAGCTGTGGTTTGCAACCTCTCACTTAGCTTCTGGACCAAAAGACTGGAGAATAGCTAATTGGATGCCAATTTTTTAAAAAGGCTGCAGAGGTGATGCCAGCAATTAAAGGCTGGTAAGACTAATTTCAATACTGGGCAAACTGGTTGAAACTATAATAATGAACAACATTGTCAGACATATAGATGAACATAATTTTGGGAGGAAGAGTTAACATGGTTTTTGTAAAGGAAAATCATCCCTCACCAATCTACAAGAATTATCATACCTTGAGGAAGCCTTGTGGCTAATCGGAACCATAAGCACTGATGATGACCCCAGATTCAAGGAACAGAACCTGCAGCAGGGCTGGCACTGCAGTTGGGTAATATAACCACACATCCCTTATTATTTGGCCGTCTGCTATCTGCCCTTGGCTGTGACGAGGTTAAAGATAATGCACATGAAACCAAGCAGCTGAGGTTCCCTGATGTCCAAGTGGCCCCCAAGGGAATGTGGGAACATGCTTCATAAACACAGTTGCCTTCGTATCTGAACAGATACTGCTTGCTGGCCATGTAACCTCTCCGATGACTCCTTGTCCTTTAGGGTGAAGACCTCTGGTGTCAGCGGCTTCCTGTCTAGCAGGAATTGGGTACGTTGGCAGGTTTAAAACTTTCTATCTTTAAAATGTGAAGTGAAGGGGAAAGTCTGCGGGCCTCACATTGAAAGCAACCTCAAAGTGTTAAACTCCGATACCCCGAGCCAGCCAAAACGGGACCGGCAGCTGGCTGCCCAGTTTCTAAAGGGGACCCATTTCTAGAGGTGCCGTGTGCCCTGGGCCCAATCCTACCAGGGGCTGAGTGACAGGAGACCCCACAGAATCTCAGTGACTAATTTCAAAATGGTCTTAGGTTTATTTTCTCCTGGAAATTTAATCAGGAAATGTATTTTCAAAGGTTTTGTTCTCCGGCTCGATTGTCAATGCAGGAATTCAGAGCTGGGTTGCTCTGTGGTAACAGTTGCAATAGCACAGGGGTCGGCAACCTTTCAGAAGTGGGGTGCCGAGTCTTCATTTCTTCATTCTAATTTAAGGTTTTGTGGGCCAGTAACACATTTTAAGATTTTAACATTTAACATTCTAATGGATTTGGGATGCATCAGACTTGCTCAGAAATTTTGTCCGTTGCATCCGAAGTCCGTTAAATCGAGGTCCGTTAAATCGAGGTTTTACTGTACTTTACACCCATCACCTCTTACATGAGCATGGCTGAAGTACTTTGCACACACAAGTGTATATTAGTGCAAATGTAGTGTTTGCATATTCACCCATTTGTGACGCTGATCCCTCCCCGGCCCAGATGAAGTAACTGTCTTTGTTCGCTTGTAACTTGCCAAGTACAGTAAACCCTCGATTTAACGGACTTCGGATGCAACGGACAAAATTTCTGCGCAAGTCTGATGCATCCGAAATCCATTTCTCGCGGGCTAGCTGCCGGCTCCCGGCTGCCGCCCAGGTCCAGGCAGCGGGTGGGCTGGCTGCCGGCTCCCGGCTGCCGCCTGGGTCTGGGGCTGTGGCAGGCGGGCTGCTGCTCCGACAGCTTTTTTTAATTATTATTAAATAATGGACTTTTTGATTTAACGGACACCCCCTTGCCCGAATTAGTCCATTAAATGGAGGTTTTAGTGTATCTATATGCTCTTGCATGGGGAGAGGATGCAGGTCCTGTGACGATGAGCAAATCCTCACGATTCAGTTAACATCGGTGAGGCAAAGCATTTCAACTTCCCTTGGAGGGATCCTTGTGGGTCAGAGTGTATCACTGGGAGCATTTGTTGGGGGAAAGTTAATAGAGCCCGGTTCTGACAGAATTTATACATGTAAATCTGGAGGAACCCAGTTGAAGTCTCTTTTATTGATTTAAGAACCTGGCACTAAGAATTTATCCCATGTGCTAGAAACAGACAGAGGAATAATTTGAAGTCTCAGAAGCGGAGAAAATAAAAAGTATATCTATGAGGCATGGAAACATGTTTATAAATAGCTTCAGTGCAGAACAGATAAATACAATGACCGTCTTCACTGTGCACTTGCCATGTGTTTATTGATGTCAAGATACAATGGGCCAAATAAGAAGCTGATGGCTAGAAAGGGTGTCTGTGTGAAGGTCAGGAGAATGGTCATAGTTGTAAAATCACACTGTGCTCAAATAGGCTGTGGAATTCCCAGCCACAAGAGATTAATAGGGCCAAGAGCTTCTCAGCATTCAAAGAGGGGTGGGATGTTTTAACGGGTAATCAGGAAATCCAATTACAGTACTAAGATTTTTTTTTTTTTAAAAAAAAGTCTTGTAAGGACTGTAAACGTTCCTGAAAATATGTGTAACTAGGTGTCAGGGGAAAATTTTCCCTGGGATCAGGGTATTCTTAGTTTCCTATTGCAGGGCTTCTTCCACCTTCCTTTGCAGCATCTCATATGGATCACTAGATACTGAGCTAGACAGACTGTGGTCTGATCCAGTCTGGCAATGCCTATCTTTCTATTGGTTGTATAAATCCAAGACAATGTTTTTGCTCGTTTTCCTTGAGGTCCTGGGAATCTCTAGATTTTCACTGAGAGCAGAAAGATGTCTAGCTAAATATCATCTAGTCTCCTGTTCTTTTTCCTTTCAGGAAGGAAAGTTCATTAGTCCCTGGATCCACCAAGGACATTATGTCAGCTGTAAATGACACCAAATTCAACTCTGCAGTGTTCCTTCTCACCGGGATACCTGGGCAGGAAGACGTCCATCTCTGGATTTCTGTCCCCTTCTGCTTAATATATGCTATTTCAATACTAGGAAATTCACTCATTCTGTTCATTATAAAAACAGATCAACGCCTTCATGACCCCATGTACATTTTTCTTTCCATGTTGGCCACCACAGACCTTGGCCTATCAATTGCCACCATACCCACTATTCTGGGCGTATACTTGTTTAACTCTAGGAGAATCAGCCTCGATGCCTGTTTTGCCCAGCTGTTCTTTGTCCACTCACTTTCAAAAATTGAATCCTCTGTCCTCTTGTTGATGGCCTTTGACCGTTTCATCGCGATCTGTAACCCACTGAGATATTCCTCCATCTTAACTCCACCGAGGATAGCCAAGATGGGAATAGTGGCTGTGCTAAGATCAGTGGCCGTAATACTCCCACTTCCAGTTCTCCTGAAACGGTTCCAGTACTGTCGAGACAATGTCCTCTCCCATTCCTACTGCCTGCACCAGGACGTCATGAAGGCAGCTTGTTCAGACATCTCAGTGAACAGCATCTATGGCTTATTTCTTAAAGTCGTGACGGTTGGGTTAGACTCATTCCTCATCTTCCTCTCTTATGCGATGATCCTCAGAACAGTGCTGAGCATCGCATCCCACACAGAGTGTCTCATAGCCCTGAACACCTGCGTCTCCCACCTCTGCGCTGTTGTGATCTTCTACATATCAGACATCGGCCTGTCTTTGATACACAGATTTGGAAATAGCTCTTCTGACTTGCTTCAGGTTATCCTGGGCTATGTCTACCTGCTGGTCCCGCCCCTGATGAACCCGATTGTGTACAGCGTGAAAAGCAAACACCTCCGTGAGAGGATTATCAGGGTGTTTGTCAAGTGAAGGGTCAGTTCATCCCCTGGCACCAGCACTGGTGACACGGGAGAGCAAGAACACGAATGATTGCCATGGCCACTTATTCCATCCTGAATCCTCTTCCTTTGAAGCCCTTTCCTCTGCCCCATCTCTTCCCTGTAGACCACACCTCTACTATTCACCTTTACCCAAGATTCTGCCCCTTTCCGGTCTGGAAGCCTGAGCCAGGCCTTGGTAAGAGCTGCCCAGGGAACCAGAGCCACTGTGAGGCATCTTTTACCCTCCACCCTCCAGGATGTGCAAGTCAGGGAGTGTGGGGAGTCTGGGGCTCCCCACAGCAACTTCTGATGTCCAGGCATTTCTTATCATGGTTTGAGTCTGGCCTGCCTGGGAGTTGGAGCCTCGGGGAAAGTAAAGGAATAAGAGGCCAGGCTTAGTGAGAAAATATGGGTTGGGAGCAGGGCTTCAGGGGAAAAAGGGGAGTAGGGTCTGAATAAGTGCTGACCATAGGGACCGGTACATTATCGAGTCTGACCTCCTGGAGAATTTCTCCCAGCTTACCCTTATACTGAGCCCAAAGACTTATATCTGACTAAAGCATCACTTCTGTGCCTCTGAAGCGTATCTCTTAGGAAGGCATCTAATATTGGTTTGGAGATATCCGGAGAATCCACAATATCCTTTGAAAGGTTGTTCCCCTGGGTAATCACCAACACAGTTAAATTTATGTGCCTGATTTCCAAATTTAATTTCTCTGGCTTCAGTTTCCAGCCACTGGTCCTTGTTATACCTTTCTATGCTAGGTCAAAGATCCCATTAGTGCCTGGTATTTCATTCCTGTCAAAGTGCTTGTACACTGTTATCGAGTGAGTTCTCAATCTTCCCTAGTTTGACTCACTACATGCCAGTTTATACAGCCAAGGGTAAGCTGGAACTGGCCAAAGAGGAGAAAGATGTATTAGTCAGTCTCAGGATGACTGTGAGCCACAAATGTGATGCAGGAATGAACAAAACAAATAAGACCCTAGAATGTATCAGGTGAGATAGAGAAGTATTAATATCCTTATAGCAGACACTGGTGAGACCGCCTCTGGAAAAGTATGTAACATTCTGGTCATGCGTATAACAGAAAGAAGAATTCAGGCTGGAACAGGTGCAAAGAAGGACTCCTAGGATGGTCAGGGAAATGGAGGGTCTGGCTTTTGGGGGGAGACGGGAAGAGCGTGGCTGGTTCAGCATAAGACAACGCAGGCTGCGTGGGGATCAGATTGCTCTAAAATCTCATTATTTTTAATCTATCTCATCATTTTCTGGGGGTGTGATTCATCATTTTTGAATTGGGCTCAGCTCTATTGCGCAAGTAGATCAAAAGATACGAAGGGCAACCAGGGAAAGTCATAAAAATTAAGAGCAATTTTTTTTAAAGTACGTCAGAAGCAGGAAGCCTGCCAAACAAGGAGTGGGGCCACTGGACGACTGAGGTACTAAAGGAGCAATCAAGGAAGATGTGGCTGTTGTGGAGAGGTTGAATGTATTCTTTGCATTTGTCTTCACAGCTGAGGATGTGAGGGAGATTCCCACACCTGAGCCATTCTTTTTAGGAGACAAATCGAGACCCACATTGAGGTGTCAGTAGAGGAGGTTGTGATACGACACCCCATATTCATGAGAGTGGTATGATAATGACATGATTATGAAATAAGTACGATGCATCTGCTACAAGATATGTCTTATGATGTGTTACTGGACACATTAGGATTTGCTGAACATTATTATCCTATTTGTGTGCATATATAATTTTTGTACCTGAAGTTATTAATATGGACTATAGATCTGTATTTCAAATGTGCTTACTCTTGGTAACACCAACAACAAGCCTTCCAGGTACAACACTGAAAAAGAAAGACACTGGACCATAGAAACACTTAGCCTTCCTGTGATCATTTCAGCCAACCTATGAGTAATGGCTGCTGTGGATTCACGGAGTATGCAAGGGCATGGGACTGATGAAACTGAACTCCAATCCAGTATCTGTATTTTTCCACAAACTGGGCTGGGCTTGGAACCTTGAAACAAAGGGTTCTTGCCAAATGGAAAAACTAAATAAAGTGTGGAATGACATCATCTCTTTGCCTCACTCCACATAACTGAGAACTCCTGGAAACACCTGAGGATCAAAGATTGAACTGGGGGAAGTGCTGGTCCCAGGCTAAAAGGATTTCTAGCCTCTGTATGAAAACATGGTGGACTGCTAGTATGATAAGTCAGGATGACAAATATCTAATTCATATTCTGTCTCTTGTATGTTAGGTTCAGTTTTCATGTCAGTTTACTTGCTAGGTAATCTGCTTTGATCTGTTTGCTATCGCTTGCATTCATGTAAAATCTTTCTTCAGTTAATAAATTTGTTTGATTTTTTTATCATAACCAGTGTATTTTGAGTGAAGCCTGGGTTTGTAATACAGGAAAAGGGGCTGCCGGGGAGAAATCTGGTCCTATATTATAATGGTTGTTATTATTCTATTTTATTTTATTTCAACAAGATCACAGCTGTGACAACATCGTCATTACCACTCAGCTGCCCTCGAGGTGCCTTGTGACTAATCTGAACCATAAACAGTTGTCATAAGTGTAAATTGCTGGAGGGGGTTAATGTTACCTGAGAACAAGTGACATAAGAGCTTCCCTGCCATGAGAGAGGGAGGGAGGAAGTTTAGTTTTAGTTTCAGTTTTGGCTTGCCATGTAGCTTGGCAAGGGTCCCGGAGCGTCTCTGGCTTTTGAGAATGACTCTACTTTCCTTCTTATATTCCTACTTAGCTGACTGTGAGTAATATTTTGATTTTCCATAAAGCCTGTACCTATTTGGGGTGTCTCTATCCATTTCAGATGGGGAGTTAGAGAACTCTAAATTGTAAGCTGTACTGTGCCTATATTCTATGCTTTTTTCTTTATTAAATCTTTTAGTTATAAAGCGTTTGGTTTATTTCCCTTAAGGTTTCCTCTGCTTAGAGGCTGGGAAGAGACCAGGGAGGGGGGTAGATAAAAGGATCAGCAGGGTATGAGCTGAGGAACGGCATCTTTCTCTCTCTCTCTTCAAATGAGAAGAGAGGAGGGAGGAGGTGAAACAGCCTCCAAGTGTCTGCCTCTGGCTCTCAGGGAGGGAGACAGAGTTAGGGTTTTGGGGAGTCTGAGTACCCCACTCGAGGGCTTTGGAGATTTACTCAGATGGTGGCAGCCGGGGGTCCCCAAGTTCTCAGCTAGTAAAGTGTGAGAGTCTGGGGGGGGGGTAGAGAATTAACTTAAGCTGGGGAGCAGTTAAAGTTAGTGGTCCGGCATACAAGAGTCCTTTTCTCTGTACTCAAGAGCACAGAGACTGGGTAGCACACTCTTTACAAAAGTGATGTCAAGCCCGGATTTCCAGGAATAGAACCTGCAGCAGGGCTGGCACTGCAGTCCAGTTGGGGAACACCACGGCATATCCCCTGTGATTTGGCCTCCTGCAGTTTTCCATTGGCCATGATGGGGTTAAAGAAACCAAGCAGCTGAGGGTCCCTGATGGCCAAGTGGCCCCCAAGGGAACATGCAGGTACGCTTCATAAACTCAGTTGCCTCCCTGTCTGAACAGATTCTGCCTGCTGCCCGTGCAACCTCTCTGATGACTCCTTGTCCTTTTGGGTGAAGACCTCTGGTGTCAGCGGCTGGGTACGTTGGTGGGTTTCACTCTCTTTAAAATGTGAAGTGAGCTGTGAGCCGTTTCCATTGGCAGATGTTTCCATTTGCGGATGTTCTGTGCAGTGGCAGAGGACTCAGCTGCGCTGTCGGGGTGACCCAGTGACAGGGCTGGGGGACAGGCAGCGCTAGGTAGATTGGGAACCCCTCCCCTACATCTGCTCATGCTGATCTGTGAGTTATTCAAGTTGCACAAAACTCTGATATTCAGAGTGAGCTCGGAATGTTAAAACCCCGATGCCCCAAGTCAGGACTTCTCAAGGGGACCCATTTCTAGAGGTGCTATGTGCTCTGGACCCAATCCTGCCAGGGGCTGAGTAAGAGGAGACACCACAGAATATCAGTGACTGGTTCCAAAATTATCTCAGGTTTATTTTTTCAGGGAAATTCAATCAGCAAAGGTGTTTTCAAAGGTTTTATTCTCTCACTCGATTGTCAGCACAGGAATTAAGAGCTGGGCTCCTCTGTGGAAACAGCTGCAATAGGACATATTTCTGTTTCCTGACTGGATGTGGGCTCCAGGATTTCTACCCTGTAGATAACCATCAGAGTTATAGGGCTACTGGTATCTCTGTCCCTTCTCTGCTCTCTAAGTGTCAGATGTCAGGCCTTGAACGCTTCCCTCTCATGGGGTGGAATCCTACAATCCCACCCTCAGACTAGGCCCTGGGCTACCGCACACTGCAGGTCAATTGTGCTTGCCGGGAAGGCCTGTGTTGGTTCGGCACCTGTGGTACTTCCCTCTGAGAGTCTGTGAGTAGTGGTGAGAGGAGTGACCAGCCAGCCTTCTAGATCCAAACTACCGTTTAATCTGAACAGTAGGAATAAAGTGTAACATGGGAGAATAAGGGGGTTTTAAAATAACAGCCTATACACGTCTCTGACTCCCAAGCCCTCCCACTCTGATGGGGACCCAGGCAGGCCGAGAGCCTTCAGTCTTCCCCAACACTGTCTGTGCCTGTCAATCTGAACAGCCTCTCAGCAACGGCTGCCCCACCTCTGCACAGACTCCCAGCACTGGCAAAACAAGCCGTGTAATGGGGCTGGACCCCCGAAATAGGCTCTTCCCAGCTTGTAGCTTCAGTGTTGTCTCTCGACCGCCATGAGGTGCTGACTGAGAGATGCCTTTTCTTCATCTGTTGCTGCCCTTCCTGCTTGTTTTCCAGCAGCCTGCTGTTAAACTAAGAAGAGGCATACTGGTTACACCCAATAAAGCTATAAAATAAATATACCAGTAAGCAGCTGAATATAGTTCTACAGCAAACATCCCAAGGACTGGGTTTAACACACACATTCGTGATAGTAGCTCAGCTCCATGTCTGTCACAATGCTGTTCCCAGCTGCTACGGATTTTATGAATACAGGACATAACCAGACAAAGAGCAAGTGAGAGAGAATAACAGACTA
This sequence comes from Sternotherus odoratus, assembly GCA_032164245.1. Classification (NCBI taxonomy): domain Eukaryota; kingdom Metazoa; phylum Chordata; order Testudines; family Kinosternidae; genus Sternotherus; species Sternotherus odoratus. The sequence goes on from JAVMKO010000001.1 coordinate 296,890,532, forward strand.
CTTTAAGGAGGGAAATGATGTTCCATTTCCATGAATACTCATGCTCTTGACTTTGAAATTCACTTCCTGCAAACCCTCGTTGTGCCTGAATAATAGGTGCTGGGGTTAGTACACACTAGTGAGTGAGAGTTCAGGGAATGACTATTTTTCATGCCTATCCCAGTGCCTGTTACCACTCCAGATACAGGCTACAGACTGACAGACCGGAACCTGAGGAGAACCAGTCAGCTATTAACCCAGAGACAGAGGAGCTACTGCCCCTGGACACTTCCACTGCTTGCACCCAACGAAGTGCGTATTAGCCCACGGAAGCTTATGCTTCAATACTTTAGTTAGTCTTTAAGGTGCCACGGGACTCTTTGTTACTACTGGACTTTTGTTTGCTGGCAAATGGTTGACTGAGGACTGAGATATCGAGAACAGAGGCTACATTTTATGTCCCATGGTAACTTGAGAAATCATCTCTGAAAAAAGAGGCAAGGGGAAAGGATGGGTTCGCTTGTGTGTGCTAAACTATAGATGTGCAAATGTTATGAGAAAACTTTTCATTGTATTAAAATATTGCAAACCAAACTTTCATGAGGAACAGTGAAAACTTTACTGCTTAATGGCTTTTACTTTAGAAAGTATTTCAGAAGTTTTCCATATGCTTTTTGCAATAGTTTGTGCTAATAACTTTGTGCAGTGAGCAGCAGTCTGATAGTATCCCTGCTAACTGAGCAGAAGCTGTTTCTAACCCTTACATTCAGGGTCATGAACACAGTCCCTCACAAACACCGTTGCAAGTCTTTCCAAAAAGTCATGAGAGAACAGAACCGCTGGTCTTTGTTTCAGTAGTGTTATAGAACTGAGGTGCAGGAAAGGGAAGTGTTAAATTAGTTGTAAGTAATTTACACCCATCACCTCTTACATGAGCATGGCTGAAGTAATTTGCACACACAAGTGGATATTAGTGCAAATGTTATGTTTGCATTTTCACCCATTTGTGATGCCGATCCCTCCCCAGCCCAGCTAAAGTAACTGTCTGTGTTAGCTTGTAACTTGCCAAGTATCTATAGACTCTTACATGGGGAGCACATGCAGGTCCTGTGAGGATGAGTAAATGCTCAGGATTCAGTTAACATTGGCCATGTAAAGCACTTTTGCTTCTCTTGGAGGGATTTTTTGGGGGTCAGAGTGTATCACTGGGATCATTTGATAAGGGAAAGTTAATAGAGCCTAGTTCTGATAGAATTTACATATATAAATCTGTAGCAACTCAGTTGAATTCACTCTTATTGACTGCAGGTCTGATTCAGTCTGGCAATGCCTATCTTCCTATTAGTGGTAGACAACATTTTTGATGATTTTCCTTGATGTCCTGGGAATTTCCAGATTTGCACTGAGAGTAGAAAGCAGTCTTGCTAAATATCATCTAGTCTCCTGTTCTTTTTCCTTTCAGGAAGGAAAGTTCAAAAGTCCCTGGATCTTCCCAGTCTGTTATGTCAGCTGTCAATGCCACCAACTTCAACTCTGTCGTGTTCCTCCTCAGCGGGATACCAGGGAAGGAAGACATCCACCTCTGGATTGCTATCCCCTTCTGCTTAATGTATGCTATTTCAATAGTAGGAAATTCACTCATTCTATTTATTGTAAAAACAGATCCAAGCCTCCATGAGCCCATGTACATTTTCCTTTCCATGTTGGCCACCACAGACCTTGGCTTATCAATTGCCACCATACCAACAATTCTGGGCGTATACTTGTTTAACTCTAGGAGAATCGGCCTCGATGCCTGTTTTGCCCAGATGTTCTTTGTCCACTCACTTTCAAAAATGGAATCCTCTGTCCTCTTGTTGATGGCTTTTGACCGTTACGTCGCAATCTGTAAGCCACTGAGATATTCCTCCATCTTAACTCCACCGAGAATAGCCAAGATGGGACTGGTGGCTGCGCTAAGATCGGTGGTCATAATACTCCCGCTCCCCATTCTCCTGAAACGCTACCAATACTGTCGAGACAATGTCCTCTCCCATTCCTACTGCCTGCACCAGGACGTCATGAAGATGGCTTGTTCAGACATCACGGTCAACAGCATCTATGGCTTGTTCATAATAGCCTCTATAGTGGGTTTGGACTCGTTCCTCATCTTCCTCTCTTATGTGATGATTGTCAAAACAGTGCTGAGCATCGCGTCCCGCACAGAGTGCCTCACGGCCCTGAACACCTGCGTCTCCCACCTCTGCGCTGTTGTGCTCTTCTACATATCAGACATTGGCCTGGCTTTGATACACAGATTTGGAAATAGCTCTTCTGACTTGCTTCCGGTTATCTTTGGATATTTCTACCTGCTTGTCCCGCCCCTGATGAACCCGATTGTGTACAGCGTGAAAAGCAAACACCTCCGTGAGAGGATTATCAGGGTGTTTGTCAAGTGAAGGGTCAGTTCATCACCTGGTACCAGCACTGGTGACATGGGAGAGCAAAAACACAAGTGATGGCCATGACCACATATTCCATGCTGGATCCTCCTCCTCTGAGGCCCTTTCCTCTGCCCCATCTCTTCCCTGAAGACCACACCTCTGCCATTTCCCTTTACCCGAGACTGTGCCCCCTTTACGGTCTGGAAGCCAGAGATAGGCCTTGGTAAGAGCTTCCTAGGGAACCAGAGCCACTGTGATGTACCCCGCACCCTCCACACTTTATCCCCCAAGATGTACAAGTCAGGGAGTGTGGAGAGTCTGGGGCACCCCGGGTAGTTCTTACCATGGCTTGAGTCTGTCTTGCCTGGGAGGCAGAGCGTCAGGGAAAGTGGGGGTGCAAGAGGCTGGACTTAGTGAGAAAATTTGAGGAAGCTGACATGACTTCAGGGGAAAAAGGGGAGGAGGCTCTGAATCAACACTGATCACAGTCATCAGGACACTGAGGGTGATCCTGAGTAAAGGGGGAGGCCTGGGCTGGAGGGTAGGAGACCTTGTGTTTTGGAGAAGACTGAATTAATGAGACCCTACAAAAGGGGCTCTTGTTTTAAGGATCCCAGGCTGAGAGTAAGTCATTGCAAGTGTAATAAGATGAATCCCTGAAAAATAAACTCTTGTATCTGAGGCCCAGTATGAGGCCTGAGGCCTGAATTAAAGTAATAGTCAAGACCTTGCTAAGCAAAGTTGGGCTGTGAGCCAGAGGCAGGCTCTGTTCTCAGAAACTGGCAAGAAGAAGGCTGTTAAAAACACGCAGTCACATATATGCACTAATAAGAGGAATGTGTGCAGGACGGCACCAGAAAATACCAGTATGAACACATTCCTCCGGGATAACAAGGAACTGGCGGACCCAACCTAAAGACAGGGTTGAAAGGACAATAGGATGGATAGACTTGTTTGTTTGAAACAACGTGTACCAGGGGAGAGGCAGCACCCTCAATGTGTCAGGAGTGATGCATAACCTGTTTGTACCTGTGTATAAGAATACACCCCTGAGTGGATGTCTTTGTCTGGCCTCGGGGGTAGTGGACAGTCCCACCACTGACTGAGCCGGTCCATTGTCAGGGGGAACATATTCATAGTATGTCCTGTAGAGTACAATAGGAAACTATTTCTGTGCTTCATTTGACAATAAACCTGGCCGGGTGCCTTCGTACTGTCAGGGGAAAATTAATGGCGCATCTTTCCCCCTTACCTTACACTCCAGATTGCAGTGGCGGAGTTGAGGCAAGGAGCTCACAAGCTGTCAGAGACCACTGAAGAAACACACAACTCAACTTTGATCAAAGGGGAAACTGAGGCATCCTCCTCTCAGTCAAGAAAGGGGGTTAGCAGCAGCTCCGTTTATTATGGGTACCAAGCAAACTTTTACAGAGTATATTACGAGGGGAGGGGGAATGGGTGGAGGGAGGGAAAGACCTACTTGAAGCATGCGCATCAGCAAACCATTACATCAATCATAGGTCAGTGCCCTTTTGATGCAGCTGGTGTGTTGACCTTGATAACACCTACATTATGCCAACAGCTCATGAATACATAGTCTATTCTCTATAAAAGTAGCAACATACCTATAATGCAATCTGGAGATATGACGCATTAGCTCATCTAGTGAGGGTATACAGATTGCAAGGTTACATTCCAGATACGGATAACTCTACCACAACAACTTGGTGTCAAAGCAGTATTTCACTGAGCTTCTAAAGCCTCAAGCTAATGATTTTACAACCCTGGAGAGTTTAACTATGTGATTGCTGGTGAGGAAGAGTAAATGGTGAGAATGAGCAAGGAAAACTGATTTGCCCTGACAGTACTTTACCAGAGTCTGTGGTCATTGGGGGTTCTCTCAGGGTCAGGTGTGTCAGAGATCTGTGCAGAGTCAGGGAAGCACACAGAGGTAACACATGCACGCAGCCAACTGTTGTCATTATTGAACAAGAGCTGAGCACCTTAGAGGGAAGGGCAGGGTTCCTGCAGGGCCACCTCAGACCCCAAGAGGGCATTTTAGGATGGCGTTGGTCCACAGGGATTTGGCCAGAGTGGACTGTGCTCATGGAAGCCGTCACCACCGCGTGGAGGTCAGTCCAACCCCCAGGCTGCTCTAAACTCTGCTGAGGCGGGGGAGAACAGATTTCTCTTTAGGAACCTGCTCAGTGTGGGAAGCCAATGTGGGGGGGGGGGGGGAGTGGGGAGGAGGCTAATTCTGCCACCTAGGGGTGTAGCCTGGAACAAGGCTCATGGGGTGAGTTTTCACAGAAAACGGATCATTTTTCTCTGTAAACTCAGCGGCCAGGATGATGCCCAGCTGCAGCTGCCTGGATCCCCAAGAGAAATTGGAGGCTTTTCATCGTCCTGCATAAATGAAAGTTGCACCGATGGAGTCTATGGCTGCACAGTGGGTATTGAAAGGCTGAAACTTCTTGACCAGTCTGTGGCTGGGTATTGTGCCCATCAGCTACTCTAACCAGCCTTCCCATCTCTATGCAGCCTCCTCCACCCTGTACAACACTCCTTCAGCAGGTATTCTGTGGGCAGTGGCTACTGTGACAGTCCCTGGTAGCACATCTTTGATGAGCCTGTGCTAGCGGGGAGCTGGAGAGGGTCCCAGAGCAGCTGTGGAGGCCCAGAGATTGTGGGTGGACCGAGCAATCAGAGGATCACTGAGATCTGTGCCTAACGTTGTGGATGTCAGGATATTGGGTCCCCTTTTTCATTCCACATGGAGAAGAGAAGGGCCTCCCATAAAACAATCCCAGGAAATTTTGTGGCCTTTCCCTGGTCTGCAGCCTGGGTTTGTAATGCAGGAAAAGGGGCTGCGGGGGGAGAAATCTGGTCCTATATTATAATGGTTATTATTCTATTTTATTTTATTTCAACAAGATCACAGCTGTGACAACATCGTCATTACCACTCAGCTGCCCTCGAGGTGCCTTGTGATTAATCAGAACCATAAACAGTGATGTCAAGCCCGGATTTCCAGGAATAGAACCTGCAGCAGGGTTGGCACTGCAGTCCAGTTGGGGAACACCATGGCACATCCCCTGTGATTTGGCCTCCTGCAGTTTTCCATTGGCTATGATGGGGTTAAAGAAACCAAGCAGCTGAGGGTCCCTGATGGCCAAGTGGCCCCCAAGGGAACATGCAGGTACGCTTCATAAACACAGTTGCCTCCCTGTCTGAACAGATTCTGCCTGCTGCCTGTGCAACCTCACTAATGACTCCTTGTCCTTTGGGGTGAAGACCTCTGGTGTCAGCGGCTGGGTACGTTGGTGGGTTTCACTCTCTTTAAAATGTGAAGTGAGCTGTGAGCCGTTTCCATTGGCAGATGTTTCCATTTGCGGATGTTCTGTGCAGTGGCAGAGGACTCAGCTGCGCTGTCGGGGTGACCCAGTGACAGGGCTGGGGGACAGGCAGCGGTAGGTAGATTGGGAACCCCTCCCCTACATCTGCTCATGCTGATCTGTGAGTTATTCAAGTTGCAAAAAACTCTGATATTCAGAGTGAGCTCGGAATGTTAAAACCCCGATGCCCCGAGTCAGGACTTCTCAAGGGGACCCATTTCTAGAGGTGCTATGTGCTCTGGGCCCAATCCTGCCAGGGGCTGAGTGAGAGGAGACCCCACAGAATATCAGTGACTGGTTCCAAAATTATCTCAGGTGTATTTTTTCAGGGAAATTCAATCAGCAAAGATGTTTTCAAAGGTTTTATTCTCTCACTCGATTGTCAGCACAGGAATTAAGAGCTGGGCTGCTCTGTGGAAACAGCTGCAATAGGACATATTTCTGTTTCCTGACTGGATGTGGGCTCCAGGATTTCTACCCTGTAGATAACCATCAGAGTTATAGGGCTACTGGTATCTCTGTCCCTTCTCTGCTCTCTAAGTGTCAGATGTCAGGCCTTGAACGCTTCCCTCTCATGGGGTGGAATCCTACAATCCCCCCACCCTCAGACTAGGCCCTGGGCTACCGCACACTGCAGGTCAATTGTGCTTGCCGGGAAGGCCTGTGTTGGTTCGGCACCTGTGGTACTTCCCTCTGAGAGTCTGTGAGTAGTGGTGAGAGGAGTGACCAGCCAGCCTTCTAGATCTAAACTACCATTTAATCTGAACAGTAGGAATAAAGTGTAACATGGGAGAATAAGGGGGTTTTAAAATAACATCCTATACACGTCTCTGACTCCCAAGCCCTCCCACTCTGATGGGGACCCAGGCAGGCCGAGAACCTTCAGTCTTCCCCAGCACTGTCTGTGCCTGTTAATCTGAACAGCCTCTCAGCAACGGCTGCCCCACCTCTGCACAGACTCCCAGCACTGGCAAAACAAGCCGTGTAATGTGGCTGGACCCCCGAAATAGGCTCTTCCCAGCTTGTAGCTTCGGTGTTGTCTCTCGACTGCCATGAGGTGCTGACTGAGAGATGCCTTTTCTTCAGCTGTTGCTGCCCTTCCTGCTTGTTTTCCAGCAGCCTGCTGTTACCCACTGAGATATTCCTCCAGCTTAACTCCACCGAGAATAGCCAAGATGGAACTGGTGGCTGTGCTAAGATCGGTGGCCGTAATACTCCCACTCCCCATTCTCCTGAAACGCTACCAATACTATCTTCCTATTAGTGGTATAAATGCAAGAAAACATTTTTTATGATTTTACTTGATGTCCTGGGAATTTCCAGATTTGCACTGAGAGTAGAAAGATGTCTCGCTAAATATCATCTAGTCTCCTGCTCTTTTACCTTTCAGGAAGGAAAGTTCCCAGTCTGTTATGTCAGCTGTCAATGCCACCAACTTCAACTCTGTCGTGTTCCTTCTCACCGGGATACCAGGGAAGGAAGACATCCACCTCTGGATCGCTATCCCCTTCTGCTTAATGTATGCTATTTCAATAGTAGGAAATTCACTCATTCTATTTATTGTAAAAACAGATCCAAGCCTCCATGAGCCCATGTACATTTTCCTTTCCATGTTGGCCACCACAGACCTTGGCTTATCCATTGCCACCATACCGACAATTCTGGGCGTATACTTGTTTAACTCTAGGAGAATCGGCCTCGATGCCTGTTTTGCCCAGATGTTCTTTGTCCACTCACTTTCAAAAATGGAATCCTCTGTCCTCTTGTTGATGGCTTTTGACCGTTATGTCGCAATCTGTAAGCCACTGAGATATTCCTCCATCTTAACTCCACCGAGAATAGCCAAGATGGGACTGGTGGCTGCGCTAAGATCGGTGGCCGTAATACTCCCACTCCCCATTCTCCTGAAACGCTACCAATACTGTCGAGACAATGTCCTCTCCCATTCCTACTGCCTGCACCAGGACGTCATGAAGATGGCTTGTTCAGACATCTCAGTGAACAGTATCTATGGCTTATTTGTTAAAGTCTTCACAGTTGGGTTGGACTCGTTCCTCGTCTTCCTCTCTTATGTGATGATAGTCAAAACAGTGCTGAGCATCGCGTCCCGCACAGAGTGCCTCACGGCCCTGAACACCTGCGTCTCCCACCTCTGCGCTGTTGTGATCTTCTACATATCAGACATTGGCCTGGCTTTGATACACAGATTTGGAAATAGCTCTTCTGACTTGCTTCAGGTTATCTTGGGATACGTCTACCTGCTTGTCCCGCCCCTGATGAACCCAGTCGTGTACAGCGTGAAAAGCAAACACCTCCGTGAGAGGATTATCAGGGTGTTTGTCAAGTGAAGGGTCAGTTCATCACCTGGTACCAGCACTGGTGACATGGGAGAGCAAAAACACAAGTGATGGCCATGACCACATATTCCATGCTGGATCCTCCTCCTCTGAGGCCCTTTCCTCTGCCCCATCTCTTCCCTGAAGACCACACCTCTGCCATTTCCCTTTACCCGAGACTGTGCCCCCTTTACGGTCTGGAAGCCAGAGTTAGACCTTGGTAAGAGCTGCCCAGGGAACCAGAGCCACTGTGATGTACCCCGCACCCTCCACACTTTATCCCCCAAGATGTACAAGTCAGGGAGTGTGGAGAGTCTGGGGCTCCCCACAGCCACCTGTGGTCCCCGGGTAGTCCGTACCGTGGCTTGAGTCTGTCTTGCCTGGGAGGCAGAGCGTCAGGGAGAGTGAGGATGCAAGAGGCTGGACTTAGTGAGAAAATTTGAGGAAGCTGACATGACTTCAGGAGAAAAAGGGGAGGAGGGTCTGAATCAACACAGTGGGGGTGATCCTGAGTAAAGGAGGAGGCCTGGGCTGGAGGGTAGGAGACCTTGTGTTTTGGAGAAGACTGAATTAATGAGACCCTACAAAAGGGGCTCTTGTTTTAAGGATCCCAGGCTGAGAGTAAGTCATTGCAAGTGTAGTAAGATGAATCCCTGAAACATAAACTCTTGTATCTGAGACCCAGTATGAGGCCTGAGGCTTGAATTAAAGTAATAGTCAAGACCTTGCTAAGCAAAGTTGGGCTGTGAGCCAGAGGCAGGCTCTGCTCACAGAAACTGGTAAGAAGAAGGCTGTTAAAAGCACATATTCACATATATGCACTATTAAGAGGAACGTGTGCCAGGACGGCACCAGAACATCCCAGTACGAATACATTACGCGGGGATAACAAGGAACTGGTGGACCCAGCCTAAAGACAGGGTTGAAAGGACAATAGGATGGATAGACTTGTTTGTATGAAACAACGTGTACCAGGGGAGAGGCGGCACCCTCAATGTGTCAGGAGTGATGCATAACCTGTTTGTACCTGTGTATAAGAATACACCCCTGAATGGATGTCTTTGTCTGGCCTCGGGGGTAGTGGACAGTCCCACCACTGACTGAGCCGGTCCATTGTCAGGGGGAACATATTCATACCGTGTTTCCCCGAAAATAAGACAGTGTCTTATATTAATTTTTGCTCCCAAAATTACATTACATTATATTACAGCGAGAGGAAAAACTGGAAGTACGTCTTATTTTCGGGGGATGTCTTACTTTCGGGGAAACAGGGTAGTATGTCCTGTAGAGTACAATAGGAAACTATTTCTGTGCTTCATTTGACAATAAACCTGGCCGGTTGCCTTCGTACTGTGGTAAGAGGATTTAAAGGATCCCCAAGGAGGGTTCTGTCCAGCCCCTTGCTCCAAATAATTAGCACTAGACAGCAGGGTAAAGGGTTAACTCGAGTTTTATTCAGCACTGAAGTCCGTCCAAAACGGAAAGCTGGCCATGAACAATCGTGGTGTACTCTATTTATACAGTTAACAGTTCTGTATACGTATAAGCTTTGTCATTCATTACCACACTAACATTCTACCAATCACATTACAGTAAACATTTCATTCGTCTTTTGGGTATTTCTGCTTATTTACTTAAACATGGAGCTCTATCACCACCTTGTGTGCGTAAGCGCATATTGCAGGCATTACATTTATTAACTACTTGCAGAAATACCTGGTGTTGCTCCGGTCCGTTGGAGGGGGGAGGGGGGAGAGAGCTGAGCGAGTGGGGGGGCTGTTGGAGGGGTAGGGGGGAGAGAGCTGAGCGAGTGCGGGGGCCGTTGGAGGGGGGAGGGGGAGAGAGCTGAGCGAATTCGGAGTCCATTGGAGGGGGGTATTATTTCATCATAACTATGTCACAGAGAACAGCAGGTGTTAACCTGATGCCCAGCTGATGTTAATGGGCTTTAAAGAATTTCACCCATAGGGGGTGTAAAAGGTGAGATTTGAAAAATTTTCAATTCTTACCCTGCTTTGGACGCTAAAGCCTATAACTGTACCAAATTTCAAGTCTCTAGCTCAAACGGTGTGGAAGGAGTAAGAGAACATACATACACGTACAGACCATTTGACTTTTATATATATAGATTACCTTTATTTATCTTATTCATTGTCAGATTTTCTCTGATAAACAGAGAACGGAAAAGGATTTTCAGTCTCAGGCATTCCTTAGTCAAGATACAGAGGCTATCTGGATTCTTGTATGATTCTACTCCTTTACTCCCTTTCCTGGTTGTCAGCCGCTTATCCATCTACCCTGTTTCCTTGGTCCTTGATACTTGCTGACTCAACTGATACAGAACTCACTGAGACATTGTTGGATAGTTATAGATTAGGTATTGGACAGGCACACAGGGACACCAGATGTTTCCTAACTACTCCAACCTGCAACCAAAGGAGCTTTGCTTCCCACAGTACCTTACCAGAGTCTGTGGTCATTGGGGGTTCTCTCAGGGTCAGATGTGTCAGCGATCTGTGCAGAGTCGAGGCAGCACACAAAGGTAACACACGCACGCAGCCAACTGTTGTCATCATTGAACAAGAGCTGAGCACCTTAGAGGGAAGGGCAGGGTTCCTGGAGGGCCACCTCAGACCCCAAGAGGGCATTTTAGGATGGCGTTGGTCCACAGGAATTTGGCCAGAGTGGACTGTGCTCATGGAAGCCGTCACCACCGGGTGGAGGTCAGTCCAGTCCCCAGGCTGCTCTAAACTCTGCTGAGGCGGGGGAGAACAGATTTCTCTTTAGGGACCTGCTCAGTGTGGGAGGCCAATGGGGGGGCTAATTCTGCCACCTAGGGGTGTAGCCTGGAACAAGGCTCATGGGGTGAATTTTCACAGAAAACGGATCATTTTTCCCTGTAAGATCAGCGGCCATCATGCTGCCCAGCTGCAGCTGCCTGGATCCCCAAGAGAAGTTGAAGGCTTCTCATCTGCCCTGTCCTCATAACATAAATGAAGATTTCACTGATGGAGTCTATGGCTGCACTCTGGGCATGGAAAGGTTGAGACCTTAAAACCACTTTATCTCTGGGGTATTGTGCCCATCAGCTACTCTAACCAGTCATCCCATCTCTGTGCAGCCAGCACCACCCTGGATAATGTCCCATCAGCAAATCCCGTAGGCAGCGAACATTGTGACAGGCTCTATTAGTACATCCCTGATGAGCCTGTGCTAGCAGAGAGTTGGAGGGGGGCTAGAGCAATTGTGGAGACCCAGAGATTGTTGGTGTGGGGCCTAGCTACCAGTGGATCACTGAGATCTGTGAATGTCTTTGGGGATCCCTGGATCCTGGGTGCCCCTGCTTATTGCTGAAGAGAAGGGATGTGACCTCCCCTCCTGGAACTATACAAGGGAATTTTCCCTGTAGGGAGCCTTGTGGAATCTCCCTTCTCTGGCCTGCACCTGGCTTTGTAGTACAGGGGAGAAATCTGGTCCTATTTTATTATTAACTAGCTGAAATACCCGGCGTTGCTCGGACTATTTGTAATTGGAAACTGGGATGTAAAAAGACTACAATGTTTCTCACGTTGTTCAGAAGTCTCATTTTGTATAAGTAATTTCATTCTCTTGTATTTAGATATGGTTTCTCCAATACATTTTTGCTTTTTACGTGGCATAAAGAATAGGGTTCTTTTTAAGAAAAAAACAGTGTATTTAATTAGGTTTGCGCTACACAACACTAGGCTCTCTGGTTATCTGTATTATTACATCATAACTATGTCACAGACAACAGCATGTGTTAACCTGCTGCCCAGATGATGTTATGTGAGCTGTGTAGTTGATGTTAATGAGCTTTCAAGAATTTCATCCCTAGGGGGTGAAAGAGGTGAGATTTTAAAAATTTTCGATTCTTACCCTGATTAGTACCCTAAAGCCTATAATTGTACCAAATTTCAAGTATCTAGCTGAAACGGTGTGGAAGGAGTAAGGGAACATACATACATACACCATTTGACTTTTATATATACAGTAAAACCTCCATTTAACGGACTAATTTGGGCGAGGGGGTGTCCGTTAAATGAAAATGTCTGTTATTTAATAATAATAAAAAAAATGAGCTGTCGGAGCAGCAGCCCGACCACCCGGGCGGGAGCCATCAGCCAGCCCACCCGCTGCCTGGACCCAGGCGGCAGCAGGGAGCCGGCAGCCAGCCTGCCCGCTGCCTGGACCCGGGCGGCAGCGGGGAGCCGGCAGGCAGCCCCCGAAAAACGGATTTGGGATGCATCGGACTTGCTCATAAATTTTGTCCATTGCATCCGAAGTCTGTTAAATCGGGGTCCGTTAAATCGGAGTTTTACTGTATAGATATTCTACTTTATTTAAGCAACATTACAGCTGTGACAGCCTCATTATTACCAGTGGGCCGCCTCCGAGGTAGACATGTGGCTAATTAGCATTATGCGAATAGTGATGACAAGTCTGGATTCCAGAAATAGAGCCTGCAGCAGGGCCACCGCTGCTGTCCAGTTAGGTAACATCATCCGGCATCCCCCATGATTTGGCCTCCTGCAGTTTGCTGTTGGCCGTGCCGGGGTTAAAGCTGGTGCACACTAAACCAAGCATCTGAGCTTCCCTGATGGGCAAGTGGTCCCCTCGGGTATGTGCGAACATGCTTCATAAACACAGTTGCCTCCTTATCTGAACAGACAGTGCCTGATTCCTGCACTACCTCGCCGATGTCTCCTTGTCCTTTAGGGTGATGACCTCTGGTGTCAGTGGCTCCCCGTCTTGCAGGAATTGGGTACGTTGGCAGGTTTCACTCTTTTTAAAATGTGAAGTGAAAGGGAAAGGCTGTGAGTTGTTTCCATTGGCAGATGTTCTGTGCATCAGCAGAGGACTCAGCTGGGTTGTTGGGGTGACTCAGTGACGGAGCTGGAGGACAGGCAGTGATAGGTAGCTTGGGAACCCATCCCCGACATCTGCCCAGGCTCCACAGTGGTTTGTTTAAGCTGCACAAATACCTCATAGTGTTAAAACCCTGATGCCCCAAGTCAGGATTTCTCAAAGGATCCCATTTCTAGAGGTGCCGTGATCCCTGGGCCTGATCCTGCTAGGGGCTGAGGGAGAGGAGATGAGACTGCATGGAAGATTAGTGACTAGTTCCCAAATCACCTCAGGTGTATGTCCTCCCAGAAATTTAATCAGCAAATGCATTTCCAAAGGTTTTATTCTCTGGATCGATTGTGAAGGCAGCTGCATTGTTCTCTGGTAAGAGGGCCGATAGAAATACGCCCTATTTACTGGCTGGCTGAGGGCTCCAGCACTTCTAACATGTAGATACTCCTCAGTGTCAGAGGGCTACTGGCATGTCTGTCCCTCTCTGGTCTCTGAGCGCCACGTGTCAGGCCTCTCATGGGCTGGAATCCCGCGATCCTCCCCCCCTCAGAGCACACTGCCGGTCTCCTGTGCTTGTTGAGCCGATCCAAGTGGATTTGGCACTGGAGGTTCTTCTCTCTTGGAGTCTGTGAGTAATGGTGAGATGAGTGACCACCCAGCCTCCTTGACCCATACTACTGTTTAATCTGAAGAGCAGGAAGAAAGTGCAGCATGGGAGAACAAGCGGACTTTTAAACAACAGGCTGTACATGTCTCTGACCCCAAGTCCTCCCACTCTGACAGGGACCCAGACAGGTCGAGGACCTTCAGACTTCCCCAGCGCTGTCTGGGCCTGTCAGTCGGAAAAGCTTTTCAGACACAGCTGCCCCACCTCTGGACAGACTCACAATACTTCAGAACAAGCTGTGTAATGTGGTTTGAACCCGGAAATAGGCTCTTCCGGGTTGAAGCTCTGGTGCTGTCTCTCAACCTCCCTGGGGTTGTTACTGAGCGATGCGTTTTCTTGAGCTGTTGCTTCCCTTCCTGCTTCTTTTCCAGCTGGCTGCTATTAAACTAAGAACCAGATTGGTTTCACCTAATGTAGCTTAACATGAACATCCCGCTAGCTAACCCATATAGGTCTACAGGACACATCCCAAGAACTGGGCATTATGTAAGAGGGGGAATAGTCCCGCTATTGTGGGGAACTTCTCCAGGTTCTACACTACCCCGGTGACATGGGCTAGCGGAAGGATCTGAGTCCTCACTCCCACTTCTTTTAACCAGAGGCCTCCCTGCCCTTAAGGACTCCCCTTGCACTGTCGTGTCTGCCAGAGTCCTTGTTACCCCAACAAGGCTGGGCCCAGGATTCCTGGGGGCTCAACCCCAAAGCCTGCTGTGGTTACCTAGGTCAGGGGCTAGGGTGTCCCCACTCCGGGGTGCTCTCTCTGCACTGGGCACTTCCGTGGCCCACTGATCACTGCATACAACTTAAAACAAATGCATATTATTTAACCAACAATGTATCTTAAAATGAACAAGGAAGAAACAGAACGATTGGAGAAAACACATCACCCTGCTCCGTGGCAGGGCGCATCACACGCAATGTCTCGAGTGTCAGGAGAGTTCACAGTCTGTTCCCTGTAGGGCCCAGGCCTCCTTCTCAGCCGTGCTGCAGGGTTGCTGTGACTTGGACGCTTCCTCTGGTGGTGGCCACAGGCTCCCAGGCTCTGGACGGCTCCAGTTCCACCCTCTGTCTCCGCTCCACTCGGCCTCAGCACCGCTGCTGCTGCTGCTCTGCCTACAGGGCTGCTGTTCTGGCCCCTCTGGCTCTGAATCTTAGTAAGGGAATAACAGTCCCTTTACATTAACAGAGGTAACAAAGAGCCTGTGGCACCTTAAAGACTAACTTTAGTTATTCTTTAAGGTGCCACAGGACTCTTTGTTACCTCTGCTATTCCAGACTAACACGGCTACCTCTCTGATTCCTTCATTAACATGCCTGTCCCAAAGCTGCTCCCTGGTGCTACGTAGTTTATGAACGCAGGACACAGGCAGTCAGACAGCGAGCGAGCAATAGACTGTTTTCATGGGCGAAATGAGGTTCCATTTCCATGTATTCTCATGCATTTAACTTTGAAATACTTCCTGAAAACCCTCACTGGGGCTGGATAACAAGTGCTGGGGTGGCTATGTACTACCGGTAGAGCGGGAGAGTTCCGGGAATGAGCTATTAACCTAGGGACAGAGGAGCTACTAACTAGACTTTTGTTTGCTCACAAATGACTGAACGAGGGGTGAGATGCTGCAAAATGTTCAGGTTCTGAAGAAATCCAGATGACAGATGCTACATTTTAAGTCCCACTAACCTGAGAAATCACATCTGAAAGACAAGGAGAGGGGGAAAAAATAGTTTGACATGTGTGTATTAAAGTACAGATGTGCAAATGTTATGTCAAAACTTTTTATTTTGATACAAATATTAAAAACCAAACGTTCATGACATGCATGTATCTAGAAAGCCACAACAAACTTGTTGGAATCTCTGCAGGAAGGAGCAGTGGTAACTTTACTGTTTACTGGCTTTTGCTTCAGAAAGTATTTCAGAAGTAATCCACATAGTGTGGCAATGGGTTTGTGCTCTTATCTCTTGGTTCAGTGAACAGTTGCATGATACTGTGTCCTGGTAACTGACCAGAAGTTATTTATAACTCTTGCATTCAGGGTTCTCCAGTCAATCACTCTGCAATACATGTGCGAGAACATAAGAGGCTAAGAGTTTCCAGAAAGTCCTGAGACACCAGAACCACTGGTCTGTGTTGCAGCAAAGAGTGGAACCGAGGTGCAAGAAAGGGGAGTGTTATAGTGGTGGTATGTAATTTATGCCCATCACCTGTTACACAAGCATGGCTCAAGTAACTTGCATACTCAACTGGATATGAGTGCACACCTAGTGTATTCATATTCACCTGTTTGCAAGGCCATCCCCTCCCCTACCCAGCTGAAGTAACTGTCTGTGTCAGATTGTAACTTGCCAGATATCTACAGACCCTTGTATGAGGAGAGGATGAAGTTCCTGTAAAGATGAAGAGAAGGCTGTAAAAAGGTTGAACTCTCTGGATTCAGTCAACAATAGCCAGGCAAACACTTTAGCTTTTCTTGAAGGGATTCCTGGGAAACAGAGTGTATCACTGGATGCATTTGGTAAGCAAAAGTTAACAAAGCCCAGTTCTGATTGAATTTATACATGTAAATCCGGCGTGATGCAATAGAAATCACTGCTATTGAATTCACAACCTGACCCTAAGTGTTTCTTCCATGTGTTGCAATAATTTGAACTCTCAGGAGTGGAGAAAATAAAAATATGCATATAATGAGGCTATGAAGGATATTTATTAAGAGCCTCAGTACACAACAGAAAAATACAATGATGGTCTTCAGCATGCCCTTCACATCTGTTTACAAATATGTTATGGTGTAATGGGCCACACTCAGAAGTGAAGGCCTGGAAAGGGTGTGTGTGTGTAGAGGTTGCCACTGTAAATATCACATGGTGATCAAGTAAGCTGCGGAACTCCCAGCCACAAGATATCAATGGGGCCAAGAGCTTAACCAGATTCAATGATGGAGTGGATGTTCATATGGGTAACCAGAAAATAAATCCAGTTACAAAAAAAAAAAGTCTTGGAAGGGCTCTAAACCTTCCTGATTCAGAGCACAAAATATGTCTAACTAGTGGGAGTCAGGGGGAAACTTTCCCTGGGTGCTAGTTATCTCATAGATCCCTATTGCAGTGCTTCTTCCATCTTCCTCTGCAGCACCTGAAACTGGCCACTGAGCTAGATGGACTGCAGGTCTGATCCACTCTGGCAGTGCCTATCTTCCTATCAGTGATGTAAATTTAAGACCATGTTTTTGCTGATCTTCCTTGAGCTCCTGGGCATCTCTCGACTTGCCCTGAGAACAGAGTGGTGTCTCATGAAATATCATCTAGTCGTTTGTTATTTATTCTTTTTAGGAAGGAAAGCAAAAAGCTCTTTGGACCTGTCCTATACGTTATGTCACCTGTCAATGAGACCAACTTCAACTCTGCAGTGTTCCTTCTCACTGGGATACCTGGGAAGGAAGGCGTCCATCTCTGGATCTCCATCCTCTTCTGCTTAGTGTATGTAATTTCGATAGTAGGAAATTCAGTCATTCTGTTCATTGTAAAAACAGATCCAAGCCTCCAAGAGCCCATGTACATTTTCCTTTCCATGTTGGCCGTCACAGACCTTGGCTTATCGATATCCACCATGCCAACGATACTGGGCGTGTACTTGTTTAACTCTAGGGAGATCAGCCTTGATGTCTGTTTTGCCCAGCTGTTCTTCATCCACTCGCTTTCAAAAATTGAATCCTCTGTGCTCTTGTTGATGGCCTTTGACCGCTTCATTGCGATCTGTAATCCGCTGAGATATGCTTCCACTTTAACTCTGCCAAGAATAGCTAAAATGGGACTGGTGGTTGTGCTAAGATCAGTGGCCCTAATATTCCCACTCCCTTTTCTCTTGAAACGATACCGATACTGTCGAGCCAATGTCCTCTCCCATTCCTACTGCCTGTACTCAGAGGTCATGACGATGGCTTGTTCGGACTTCACAGTCAACAGCATCTATGGCTTGTGTGTTAAAATCTTAACAGTGGGGCTGGACTCGTTCCTCATCTTCCTCTCTTATGTGATGATCCTCAAAACAGTGCTGAGCATTGCTTCCCGCGCAGAGTGCCTCAGGGCCCTGAACACCTGTGTCTCCCACCTCTGTGCCGTCCTGCTCTTCTACATGTCAGACATTGGCCTGGCTGTGACACACAGATTTGGGAATAGCTCTTCTCACGTGTTTCAGATTCTCCTGGGCTATGTCTACCTGCTGGTTCCACCTATGTTAAATCCAATCGTGTACAGTGTGAAAAGCAAACACCTTCGTGCAAGGATAATCAGGGCATTCGTCAAGTGAAGGGTCAGTTCATCACCTGTCTCCTTGGCTGGTGACATGGGAGAAGAAAAACATGAATGACAGTCATGGCTACCTCTTCCATCCTGGATCCTTTTCCCCTGAGGTCCCTCTCTTGCCCCATCTCCTCCCCCAAGACCATATCCCTACTACTCCACTTACCTAAGAATCTGTACCCCCGTCCAGGCTGGAAACCAGAGCCAGGCCATGGTAAGAGCTGCCCAGAGATTCAGAGCCACTATGAGGAACCCCAGATCCTCCACTTTCCCCCCCAACCAGGACATATAACCGAGGGAAGGTGAAGAGTCCGGGGCTCCCCACAGCAGCCTGGGTGCCTTCTGCAGCTCTTACCATGACCTGTCTTGGGCCCAGCTGGATTGCGGAGTTTCAGGGAAAGTGAAGGAGCAGGGTGCAGGGCTTAATGGTAAGAGAGGGGACGGGGCTTCAGAGGGAAAAAGGGAACAGGGTTTCCGGCAATGAAGACCCCAGCAAGCAGGAAGGGTGTGGTGTTCCTCAGTAAAAAAAGGAGAATGGGGCTGGTGGGCAGGAGAACCTGTTTTGGAGAAGACTGAATGAATGCAACCCCACAAAGGGGACTTCTCTTTTAAGTATCCCAGGCTGAGAGTAAGTCATTGCAAGCATCTAAGAGGGAAGGGCAGGGCTGCTTCATGACCCAAGGGGGCACTCTGCAATGGAATCTGTCCGCCGGGACTTGGCCAGAGCGTCCTGTGCTCTTGGAAGCCATTACAAACAGGCAAAGGTCAGCCCAGCCCCCAGGCTGCTCTAAACTCTTCTGTCACAGGGGAGAACAGGCCAGCGAATCAAACCCCTGTACCTGGCTACTTGCCCTCCCTGCTCTCTGCAGCGCAGTGTGGTGCTCTGCTGGCGCAGCAGAGAATCCAGTGACGTCTGTCACTGCTCAGACAGCTGGGAGGCTGGGCCAGTGGTCTAGGCACTGCTCAGAATCTCAATGACAGTAGACCGTGGCCAAGCCATTGGCTGTCTACGAGCCCTTGCACAGGTGGATAATAGCCCGGCCCTGCATCACAGGAGTGGCAGGAGGATAAAGATATTCAAGCTGCTCAGATATGCTGAGACCATAGGATCAGGGCTATATCAGGGTTCCTATATCAGGATCAGAGCAACATCACTCAGATTTGTCTAAGAAATGCCTCTCACCACAACCACCTGTGACATCTGGCTTCTGAGAATCTCTGTGACTCCAGCACCTTAGTGTCTATGGCAGATGTGGGGATGCTTGGGGGTGACAGGGAAGGGTAGGTAGTGGATTTATGGGAGGAGTGTTGGGGGATCACAGGGACACTCGGAATTTCAGCACAGTCCCCAGACCGGTGTTTGCAAGTCATTGAGGCTGAATTGGGCATAACCAACAAAGTAAGCAGTGGAGGAAGAGCTGTATGGGCCTCCTTTTAGATGTCTGGCTGAGAGAAAGCAGATGGCAAGGGTCAGTAACAAGGACATGGATGAGTATTATGGTGACTGGGCCCAGGTTTCAGCAAAGGCTGCTTCCACAAGAAAGGAGCAAACAGATGAGAAGATTGTATCAGAGACCCATGGAAACTGGGCAGGGTACTAAGAGTTCTTCGGCTTCCCAAAAGTATGTAAATTGGGCCAGCTTTGATTCTCTGTCTAACTTAGCTTGAGATAGATGAATGTAGCTGCCTATCATTTCGAAGCGGTTATCTCTAATGCTTTGTGCTATGTGCCAATAAACCTACTACTTTTAAGAAGTCTGGGGGAGACTGTACAGATCTCGTCACAAGCACCTGAAGGGATGAGGCTGAGGTGTCCCGTCAGACCTGCATAGCGATAATCATTTAGCATAGCGGGGGTGTTGTTCTAAACCCAAAGCATGGGGCAATTCTGAGACTCCCCTCAAGAGAGGGAAGGACCTGGTGTAGCGGGTAAAGAGACTATGTATCCCAGTTTTACTGTTGACAATCCCAATTCTTTCTGGCCAGCGTCTATCCTTAGGTACATATCACCATTCAGAGTAGCGATTTGTTCAATTTTAATCCAAGATAATCATAGAATCATAGCACTGGAAGGGACCTTGAGAGGTCATCAAGTCCAGTCTCCTGCACTCATCGCAGGACTAAGCAGGACATCTAGACCAGTGGTGTTCAATACGTTCACCACTAGCCACATGTGGCGAATAGGCTATTGAATTGGGGCTACTGCATGAGCAATGCGTTGGTGTGCTAAAGACACTTTTTCTGCAGTACATTTTATAAAATCCAATTACAGATAAAGAAAGAATGAAAAGTGTCACACTGAAGTAATTTTGTGTTAGTCGTACCTATTAATATTTTTTGTAATATCTACTTATTTTTGATATTAATAAAAATAATTGGAAATTTCATTTGTAGTCTGTTTCTTAATCCTTTTTTATAATGTGGCAAATAATAAAAATTCAAAACCACATGTGTGGCTAGCATAGAATTTCTATTGGACACCACTGATCTAGACCATCCCTGAGAGGTGTTTGTCTAACCTGTTCTTAAAATCTCCAATGATGGAGATTCCACTAACTCTCATGGCAATTTATGCCAGTGCCTAACTACCCTGACAATTAGAAAGTTCCTCCTAACGTCCAACCTAAACGTCCCTTGCTACAATTAAACCCTGTTGCTTCTTGTCCTATCAGCAGAGTTTAAGGAGAATATTTTTTCTCCTTCCTCCTTGTAACAACTGTTTAGGTATTTGAAAACTGTCATTATGTCCCTTCTCAGTCTTCTCTTCTCCAGACTAAACAAACCCAGTTCTTTCAATCTTCCCTCATAGGTCATGGTTTTTAGACTTTTAATCACTTTTGTTGCTCTTCTCTGGGCTTTTTCCAATATTGTCCAAATCTTTCCTGAAATGTGGCTCCCAGAACCAGGCATAACGCTCCAGTTGGGGCAGAAAAATTACTTGTTGTGTCTTGCTTACAGTACTCCTGCTAATACATCCCAGAGTGATGTTTGCTTTTTCCCCCAACACTGTTGACTCATATTTAGCTTGTGGTCCACTATGACCCCCATATACCTATCCACAGTGCTCCTTCCTAAGCAGTCATTTCCCATTTTCTGGACTATGACCAGGGAGACTGGCTGGATACCCTGAGGCTTGCTTAGTGCATGGGGCTCTTCAAACCTCGTACTTCCCAACACATACTTCAGGAGGTGAGGGCCGCCTTACTTCCCACTGCTTGGGCTTACCTCAACTGGGTCAGGCCCTCCGGACCTTCTCATAAGGCCCCTGCTCCGTGGCTTCACCTGGTCATCCCACCCCTTCAGCATGAGCCAGCTGTATGAACTGCAGCTGGCCCTTTTCTAGACCGTGCCGAGGAAACATCTGCACACGCTTGTGCTCCTCGCCCTGGCGCCCGCCCTGACACGAAGTGGTGGTGGAACCTCCTACCACCTCTAAGGAACCCCGGTGGGCCAGTCTATATTCCACCTTGGTCCAGAAGCCTGCCAGGGATATCAGTTGGCGGCTCCTTCACAGATCTGTAAGCACGGGTATGTTCTTGGGATGGTTCACCCCCGTCCTGGGAAGCTTCCCCTTTTGCTGCATGAGGGAGACCCTGGTGCACGTGTATCTGGAGTGTACCAGGTTGCAGCCCCTATTCCGACTCCTCTTATATATCCTGTTATGTTTTTGGCTGCACTTCCCCCCTCACCTCATTATCTAAGCACTCCATGTCCATGTCCTTAAAAAGTTGTGGGACCTCCTTGTCAGCCTCCTCCTAGCACTGGCCAAAATGGCTGATGAGGTTTCTTATGACTATGGGACCTATTTCTGATCCTCTCTCTGCTCACGTGTCTGAGAAGAGTTCCTCTGGGTGGCGGCCGCTGACTCCCTTGACACCTTTGAGGAGCAGTGGGCGCTCTCCGGGGTTCTCTGCTCAGTGTCCTTGTCAGGTTCCCTCTGTTTCGCCCTGCAACTTCACATCTGTCCCTGTTATATCTTTAGTTATCCCCAGTAATTAATTGAGACCTCAGACCTCTTGGATCCTCCCCTTAGGCTGGGGGAGGTCCTTTAGCAGTGGGTGGGCTCCCGCCCTCCCAGTTCCCAACAAGACCACTCTCTGATATGCTTCTGGTATGAGTCCATCCGAGTGGTTTCCAGTAACAACAGATAGAGCAAAGTAAGTCACAGAGCAAAATGAAACAAAACATGCAAGTCTAAGTCTGATACATAAAGAAACTGATTACAGGATATATCTCACCCTCAAAGATGTTCCAGTGTTTATGTCACAGGCCAGTCACCCTCCTAGTCAAATCCTTTCCCCTTGTACAGTCTTTGTTAGATCTAGCAGACATCTCAGATGGTAAACCAGGATTTTCTCATGACTGGCACCCTCCTTTCTCCTGCTCCACTCCCTTATAGCTCTGGCACAAGGTGGGAATCTTTTCATCTGCCTCGTCCTCATAAAATATATGAAGGTTGCCCTGACAGATTCTATGGCTCCACTCTAGGTATGGAAAGGTTTATACCTCCTGGCCAGTCTATGGCTGGGGATACTGTGTCCATCCGCTACTCTAGCTAGCTGTAATGGTGCTGGTTCTGGTGGGACCCAACTGAGAGAGCCAATTCAGGACAAATTGCTTCAAGTAGGGCAATTACAGCCCATGGCTGGGGGTTTTCCACCTCTAATGCAAACCAAACCAGCCAAACAGAGAAGATTTTGGTTTTACCCCAATGGCTAACCACAAGTCACACAAGAAATTCCCTTAGACACTCCAGTTTCCCACAATTACCACCAGTGCTACTCCTTATGGGGGCAACTGGTTATGAAAACCAATGCCCCAGTAAAAGAAAAAGGGTTCTCCTGATCCCAAAGGACCAAACCCCAGACCCAGGTCAATATACAAATCAGATCTTACCGACAAATCACACTGTTGCCAATCCTTTAGAATCTAAAATCTAAAGGTTTATTCATAAAAAGAAAGAAATGCAGATGAGAGCTGTGATTGGTTAAATGGAATCAATTACATACAGTCATGGCAAAATTCTTAGTTCAGGCTTGTAGGAGTGATAAAATAAACTGCATGTTCAAATCAATGTCTCAGGATTAGATCCACACCTGGGATGGGTCCTTCAGTCCTCTGTGTAGGGCTTCCATTCATAGCAAAGTCCCTCCAGAGGTAAGAAGCAGGACAGAAGACAAGATGGAGATGAGGCATCAACCTTTTTTGGTCTTTTCCAAGTGTAAGAAAACCTCTTAGTTCTTACTGTGGAAAAATACAGCAAAATGGAGTTTGGAGTCATATGGGCAAATCCCTGCATCCCTTCCTGAGTGTGTATGTGCCTTTTCTCAGTGGGTCAATTGTATAGATGATGGTCCTCAATGGGCCATCAAGAAGGCTAGGCAACTTGTCTGGGATGTCACTCAGAAGCATAGCAGAAGTTTGACATACAGATAGTATAGAGCCAATAGTTATAACTTCAACAACAAAAATGACAAATAAATACAAATAGCATAATCATAACCAGAAACCATAACCTGGTCTTAGACACCTTATTTGACTCCCTTTCTATAAGATTTAGTGCCAATACATGACCTTGGTTGCAACAATGATCTATATGGCCCCAGAAAATGTCAGTAACGTCACATCAGCCTTCCCATCTCTCTGCAGCACCCTCCACCTTGTACCACACCCCTTCAGCAGATACTTTAGGCAATGGCTGCTGTGACAGGCCCTGGTAGCACATCTCAGATGAACCTGTGCTAGCTGGGATCTGGAGAGGATCCTAGAGCAGATGTGGAGGTCCAGAGATTGTGGGTGAGTGGGTCTAGCTAACAGTGGATCACTGAGAACTGTGCATGTCTTTGGGGATCCAGAGACCCTAGGACTCGCTGTTTACTCCTCTTGGCAAATTGTAGGACTGGAAGAGACCACAAGAGATCATTTAGTGCAGACTCCTGTGCTCATGGAAGGATTAAGTATTATCTAGACCATCTCTGACAGGTGTTTGTCTAACCTGTTCTTAAGAGTCTCCAATAATGCTGATAAAGCTACGTGGGCAATTTATTCTAGTGCTAAGCCACCCTGAAAGGTAGGAAGTCCCCCCCCCCCTCGCCCCCTAGAATGATCTGAGGGAAATTTCCCTGTACAGGGCCTGGTAGAATCTAACTTCTCTGGTCTGCACTCTGAGTCTGCAATGCACCAAGATCACACCCGTGACAGCCTCATTATTACCACTTGGCAGCCCCCGAGGAAGCTATGGGACTAATCAGAACAAAATTAACAGTGATGACAAGCCTGGAGCCCGGGGTACCATCACCAGGCATCCCCTGTGATTTGGACCCCTGCGGTTTTCCATTGGCTGTGACGGGGTTAAAGCTGATGCCAAATAAGCCAAGCAGCTGAGGTTCCCTGGTACCCAAGTAGCCCCCAAGGGAATGTGCCAACATGATTCATAAAGACACCTTCCTCTCTATCTGAACATATTCTGCCTGCTGCCTGTGCAACCTCTGTGATGACTCCTTGTCCTTTAGGGTGAGGACCTCTGGTGTCAGCAGCTCCCCGTCTAGCAGGAACTGGGTATGTTGGCAGGTTTCACTATCTTTCAGAAATGAAGTGAAGGGAAAAGGCTGAGAGCTGTTTCCATTTGCAGATGTTCTGTTCAGCGGTAGAGGACTGAGCTTGTCAGAGTGTCTCAGTGACAGGGGCTGAAGGGCAGGCAGCCCTAGATAGCTTGGGAACCGCTCCCTGATATCTGCATATGATGCATGGTGAGCATGGTGATGCATGGTGAGCTACAAAGAAAACTGATGTTCACAATGAGAATGGAGCGTTAAAGCCCCAATGCCTGGCATAAGGATTTCTAAAGGGGTCCCATTTCTAGAGGTGCTGTGTGCTCTGGGACTGATCCTACCATGGGGCTGAGTGAGAGGAGACCCCACAGAATATCAGTAACTCGTTCCAAAATCACCTCAGGTTTATTTTCTCAGGGAAATTTAATCAGCAAATGTATTTTCAAAGGTTTTATTCTCTAGCTCGATTGTCAATGCAGGAATTCAGAGCTGTGTTACTCTTTTGTAATTGGTCCGATAGGGCATATTTCTGTTTCCTGACTGACTGAGGACTCAACATTTCTAAGCTGTAGTTACCCATCAGAGTTACAGGGCTATTGGCATCTCTGCCTCCACTCTGGTCTCTGAGTGCCAGATTTTAGACCTCGGATCCTGCCCCTCATGCAGTGGAATCCCATGATCCTCCCACCCTAAGACTGGGCCAGGGCCAGCGACAGGGGGGGCCTATGGGTACAGCTGTACCAGGCCCCGGACTTCAGGGGCCCGGTACACAGCTGTACCCATAGTCGTCCCCCCTTGTCGTCGGGTCTGCTGCCTAGCGCTGGGCTCCACCCGCGGCGCCCGGCTCCGCCGCCTGCTCTGGCTCGGGGCGCGTCTGGCCCGCCGGTGGCGAAGGGGGCAGGGCTGCGCTGGATGCTCAGCATGAGAAGAGGGGCCGGCCGACCGCACAGCATCCCTGGGAAAGCAGGAGCGAGCCCAAGCCCGAGCTGCAGGCAGGGGGCGCCGGGGCAGGAGCGGAGCCAGCGGGGCGCCAGGCACCTGCCTCCCTCCCTCCCATTAACCCTTCGACATCCCGGCCTCAGCGCCCGGCCCCCTCGTGTCCAACACCCCGGGGACAAAACAGCGACCCCCGCACCACAGCCCGGGCAGGGCGGCTTGTCCCAGACTGCCTGACAGCATGGGGGGGGGGGGGGGAGGAGGTTAGGCTGGGGGAGGAGATTAGGTTGGGTGGGCCGGGTCAGGCAGGGGGGGAAGGAGAATAGGCCGGGGGAGGCTGGGGGGGCCCCCAAATGATCAGAGTAAGGGGCCCCCAATGATCAGAGTAGGGGGCCCCCAATGATCAGAGTAAGGGGCCCCAAAATTTCTGTCGCCTGCCCTAGACTGGGCCCTGGGCTACAGCACACTACGGGTCAACTGGGCTTTCCCAGAGGACCCATGTGGGTTCATCACCGCTGGTTGCTTTCTTTGGGAGTCTGTGACTAGTGGAGAGACAAGTGACCAACCAGCTGTCTAGAACCAAAATACTGTTTAATCTGAACCGCAGGAAGAAAACAAAACATGGGAGAAGAAGAGGGTTTTTAAACAACATTCTGTACAGATCTCTGACCCTCAAGTCCTCCCACTCTGACAGGGACCCAGACAGGACGAGGGCCTTCAGACTTCCCCAGCACTGTCTGTGCCTGTCACTCTGAAAACTTCTCAGTAACAGTTGCCCCGCCTCTGGACAGACTGGGTAATTTGGCTAGAGTCAGAAACAGGCTCTTCCCAGCTAGCAGCTCTGGTGGGGTCCCTCAACCCCCTTGAAGTGCTTATTGAGAGACAGCTTTTCTTGAGCAGTTGTTTCCCTTCCTGCTTCTTTTTCAGCAGCCTGCTGTTAAACTAAGAAGAGCCAGACTGGTGTAACTGAATATCACTGTTGTAAACAGCCTTACCCTATGATATAGTAAGCAAAAGTATATAAAACATACACACAAACTCAGTTGCTCAGTTAGCTAGACTGTGGTCAAGACATAAAGCACTCTGGGTAAGCTCGAACTGCTGACTGAGAATAGCTAGCAGACCTTGAGTGTAATAGATAAACAGCCCTGGGAAAAGAGGAGTATAGTCTCCTACATTAACTGAGATAAGACACCTGGTTTTGTTATTTGTTGTTGATGTGTGCAGAACAGCATGACCTTCAGGGGTAAGCCTTGAAACTGTTACTAACTAGATAAAGACGGGGGGATCTTAAAACCGTTGAAGATCCGGTTTATACATAGCTTTAACCATGTAAGGGTATGCAATGAATAATCAATGAGCCTAATGAATATGTAAATCTGTATGCTATAAATATGTGCCAAGTTCTGATATTCGGTTGTTGCCCTACTTTTAACGGACAACCTTCAGCACACGGAATAAAAGCTTAAGTTTTAACCCTTTACCCTGCTGTCTAATCGCTAATTATTCAGGGCAAAAGTGGCTGAACAGAATCTTCATTTGGGGACCCCTTGAAAGTCCTCTTACCACATCACCATAAGGTAAACATCCAACCATAACTCTACAACAAGCAAGCCAAAAATTGGGAATCTATATATATAAAAGTCAAGTGGTGTATGTATGTGTGTATGTATGTATGTATGTACGTATGTATGACTGCGAAGTCCTCCCGCACCGTTTGAGCCAGAGACTTGAAATTTGGTACAGTGAGGGGTCTTGGGGTCTAGATGCTGGTAAGGGTCGAAAAATTTTCGGATCTCACCTCTGACGCCCCCCAGGGGTGAAAGTCTTTCAGGGCCAATCACATTGGCTGGGCGGTTAGGTGGTGATGATGTCATAATACTCCCCTCCAACAGACACCTCACTCGCTCAGCTCACCCCTCCCTCCTCCAATGGAACTCCGGAGATCCCTCAGTTCTCTGCCCCTCCCCCCTCCCAACGGAACCCCGGAGATCACTCAGCTCACTGCCCCTCCCTCCTCCAACGGAACCCCGGAGATCACTCAGCTCACTGCCCCTCCCCCCTCCCAACGGAACCCCGGAGATCACTCAGCTCACTGCCCCTCCCCCCTCCAACAGAACCCCGGAGATCACTCAGCTCACTGCCCCTCCCTCCTCCAACGGAACCCCGGAGATCACTCAGCTCACTGCCCCTCCCCCCTCCAACGGAACCCCGGAGATCACTCAGCTAACTGCCCCTCCCCCCTCCCAACGGAACCCCGGAGATCACTCAGCTCACTGCCCCTCCCCCCTCCAACGGAACCCCGGAGATCACTCAGCTCACTGCCCCTCCCTCCTCCAACGGAACCCCGGAGATCACTCAGCTCACTGCCCCTCCCCCCTCCCAATGGAACCCCGGAGATCCCTCAGTTCTCTGCCCCTCCCTCCTCCAACGGAACCCCGGAGATCACTCAGCTCACTGCCCCTCCCTCCTCCAACGGAACCCCGGAGATCACTCAGCTCACTGCCCCTCCCTCCTCCAACGGAACCCCGGAGATCACTCAGCTCACTGCCCCTCCCCCCTCCCAACGGAACCCCGGAGATCACTCAGCTCACTGCCCCTCCCTCCTCCAACGGAACCCCGGAGATCACTCAGCTCACTGCCCCTCCCTCCTCCAACGGAACCCCGGAGATCACTCAGCTCACTGCCCCTCCCTCCTCCAGCGAAACCCCGGAGATCACTCAGCTCACTGCCCCTCCCTCCTCCAACGGAACCCCGGAGATCACTCAGCTCACTGCCCCTCCCCCCTCCCAACAGAACCCCGGAGATCCCTCAGTTCTCTGCCCCTCCCTCCTCCAACGGAACCCCGGAGATCACTCAGCTCACTGCCCCTCCCTCCTCCAGCGGAACCCCGTAGATCACTCAGCTCACTGCCCCTCCCCCCTCCCAACGGAACCCCAGAGATCACTCAGCTCACTGCCCCTCCCTCCTCCAACGGAACCCCGGAGATCACTCAGCTCACTGCCCCTCCCCCCTCCCAACAGAACCCCAGAGATCCCTCAGTTCTCTGCCCCTCCCCCCTCCAAACGGAACCCCAGAATCCATCAGCTCTGTGCCGCCCCCCACCTGCGAAGGTCCCCGGAATCCCTCGGCTCTGGGCCCCCTCCCCGCCTGTGACGGATCTGAGTTGGGTTTGGTGGGACGGTAAGTGAGGTGGGGGTGTCGGGTTTGGTCGGGGGGTGAGGTGGGGGTGTTGGGTTTGCTTGGGGGGGTGGGACGGTGTCGGGGTGGGTGAGGGGTGAGGGGTGGGTGTTGGGGTTGGTCAGGGGGTGTCAGCTGTCTGCCACCTCCCCACCTCCGACTGACCCGAGCAGCGCCGGGCACTTATGCTAGTAACATATACATTCGTTATGGCAACTCAGCTCCATGTCTGTTGCAATGCTCTTCCTGGGTGCTACGGATTTTCTTTATACAGGACATAGCCAGTCAAAGAGCGACCAACAAAGAATAGCATATTACTTTCATGTGTGAAATGAGGTTCCATTTCCATGAATACTCATGTATTTGATTTTGAAATTCACTTCCTGCAAACCTTCATTATGCCTGAGTAACAAGTGGAGGGGTCATTATGTACTAGAGAGTGAGAGCTCAGGGAATGAATATTTTCTACAGTGATCCCAAGGCCTGTTGCCACTCTGGAGACAAGCTACAGACTGACAGAACAGAACCTGAGGAGAACCAGCCAGCTATTAACCCAGGGACACGGAAGCTACTAGACTTTTGCTGACAAGACACTGAATAAGACACTGTGATCTTTTCAGGATCTGAAGAAATCCAAATGACAGACTCACTCTAACCTTCTGGCATCATCTCTGAAAGCTGCTTAGAGGGGAAATAATAGCCTGACATGTGTAGTAAGGTACAGATGTGTAAATGTTATGCCACAACTTGTCATTATAGTAACAAATATTGCAAACCATGCATGTAAATCATCATCAGCATTGTTGGATCTCTACGGAAAGGAGTCTAGTATCAGGGGGTAGCCGTGTTAGTCTGGATCTGCAAAAGCGACAGTCTTGTAGCACCTTATAGACTAAGAGATCTTAGGGATCATGAGCTTTTGTGGGCTAAGACCCACTTCAGTGGCAATTTTGCTACTTAATTGCTTTGGTTCTAGAAAGTATTATAGAAGTACTCCACATACTGTTTGCAATGGGTTTGTGCTATCTCTTTGTTCAGTGAGCAGTTGTATGATACTGTTTCCTGGTAACTGACCAGAGGCTCTTTGTGACGCTTACATTTAGGCTGTAAGTCCAAGACTGTGAACACAATCCCTCTGCAGTACCTGTGCAAGACTTTCCAAAACGTCCTGAGAGAAGAGAGCTGCTGGTCTGTATGTCAGCAAAGAGTAAAGTTGAGGTACAGGAAAGGGGAGTGTAAGAGTTGTCGCATGTAATTTATGCCCATTGACTCTTACACGAACATGACTGGAGTAACTTGCATGCTGAAGTGGATATTAGTGAAAACCTAGTGTTTGCACTATTCACCTGTTTGTGACCCTCCCCGGACCCACTGAAGTAACTGTCTGTATTGGCTTGTAACTTGCCAAATATCTACAGACTCTTTCATGTGGAGAGGATGCAGATGCTGTGAGGAGTAAGGACGATCAATATCTTTGGGTTCAGTCAACATTAGCAAGGCAAAGCACTCCAGCTTCTCTTTGACAGATTCCTGGGGGGTTAGAGTGTATCACCAGGAGCATTTGGCAAGGGAAAGTTAATAGAGACCGGTTCTGATTGAATTTACACATGTAAATCTGGAGTGACATAGTTAAACTCACGGTTACTGAATTCAGAGCCTGGCCCAAGAATTTACCCCAGGTACTATAAAGAGGCAGTGGCATAATTTGCATTCTCAGAAGTGGAGAAATTACATATATGTAAATGACAAAGAATCCTGTGGCACCTTAAAGACTAACTAAAGTATCGAAGCATAAGCATGCATCCTCCGAAGTGGGTATTAGCCCACGAAAGCTCATGCTTCAATACTTTAGTTAGTCTTTAAGGTGCCACAGGACTCTTGGTCACTTCTGTAATTCCAGACTAAGACGCTGACCTCTCTGATTCTTGACATATACCGGTATGTAAATGAGAGTATGTAAAATGTTTACAAATATCTTCAATTCAGGAGAGATAAATACAATAACTGTTTTCACCCTGCATATTCCATGTGTTTACACACATCTCCTGACACAATGGGCCACACTCAGAAGTGGGGGGCCAGAAAGAGTATCTTCTGGAAGGTCACAATTGTAAAAATCACACTGTACTCAAGGAGGAATGCACAAGCACAAGACATCAATAGGGACAAGGGTTAGCAGGATTCAAAGACAGACTGGATATTGACACGGCTAACCAGAAATTCCAAATTCAGTAGTGAGGAATGTTTTTAAAAAGTTGGATGGGCTCTAAACCATCTTGATTTCCACTACAAAATATGTTTAACTAGTGGGTGTGAGGGGGAAATTTTCCATGGGAGCAGGTAATCTCATAGATGGCTATTGTGGGACTTCTTCCACCTTCCTCTGAAGTATGTGAATTCGGCATGGGATACTGGGCTAGAGGTACTACAAGTCTGATCCACTCTGGTAATGCCTGTCTTCCTAACAGTGCTGTAAGTTTAAGACTGTGTTTTTTCCGATCTTTCTCGAGCTCTTTGTTGTTTTTAAATATCCACTGAGAGCAGAAAGATGTCTCGATAAATATCATCTAGTCTCCTGTTCTTTTTCCTTTTAGGAAGGAGAGTTCAAAACTGCTTGGACCTGCCCAGCACATTATGTCAGCTGTCAATGACACCAAATTCCAATCTGCAGTGGTCCTTCTCACCGGGATACCTGGGCAGGAAGACATTCATCTCTGGATCTCTATCTTTTTTTGCTTAATGTACTTTATTTCAATATTAGGAAATTCAGTCATTCTGTTCATTATAAAAACAGATCCAACCCTCCATGAGCCCATGTACATTTGCCTTTCTATGTTGGCCGTCACAGACCTTGGCTTATCAGTAGTCACCATTCCGACGATACTGGGCATATACTTGTTTAACTCTAGGGAGATCAGCCTAAATGCCTGTTTTGCCCAGCTGTTCTTCATCCACTTGTTTGAATGCACTGAATCCTCCATGCTATTGCTGATGGCCTTTGACCGCTTCATCGCAATCCTTGACCCACTGAGATATGCTTCCATCTTAACCCTGCCAAGAATAGCCAAGATGGGACTGGTGTGTGTGCTCAGAGTGGTGGCTGTAGTATTACCACTGCCCATACTCCTGAAACGGTTCCAATACTGTCGAGCCAATGTCCTCTCCCATTCCTACTGCCTGCACCAGGACGTCATGAAGTTGGCTTGTTCGGATATCACAGTCAACAGCCTCTATGGCTTGTTTGCTAAACTTTTAACAATGGGGTTGGACTTACTGCTCATCTTCCTCTCTTATGTGATGATCCTCAAATCAGTGCTGAGCATCGTGTCCCATGCAGGGTGCATCAGGGCCCTGAACACCTGCGTCTCTCACCTCTGCGCCATCCTGATTTTCTATACACCACAGATCAGCCTGACTATGATACATAGGTTTGGGAAGGGATCTTCTCCCTTGCTTCAAACTTTTCTAGGCTACATGTCCCTGCTAGTCCCGCCCGTGATGAACCCAATTGTGTACAGCGTGAAAAGCAAACACCTTCGTGCGAGGGTAATCAAAGCATTCGTCAAGTGAAGAGTCAGTTTAAAACACACCTATATCGCTGCTGACATGGGAGATGACGAACACCTGCTATGGCCACATAATTTATTCTGAACCTTTACATCTCAGACGACATCAGCTACAGATCTCCACTCTGATGTTCCAGTGCGGTAGACGGTCTGGAGCAATGGGAGAGGGATGTGCCCACCCTCTGATGAGGGGGAACAGTGCAGTTGGAGAAGGAGACCAAGAAGGCAGCAGCATTTACAAAATGACGTGTTCATGAAGAGCCAGGGAACCGGTGGGATGTTGAACCATAAAGAGTTGTATTGGTGGTTTCTCCGACCTCAGAATTCCTGTCAATAGTCAATAAAGAGAAGGGATGTGGCTGTTGTTTCCTATGACACCTGGTCTGTCACTGTCCCGTCTCTGGTTAAACATCCATGGGGCAAGCAAAAAGCTTCAGAGGTGTCGTGCAGTCGCAGTCCTGCCTTTTTCTGAGCGCTTTCGGTGCTTTGTTATCCATGGGGGCTGCACCCTTTTACAGCCTTTATAACCTTTTGTAGCTCTGGCACAAGGTGGGAGTCTTTTGTTTGAGCTTATCCCCAACCCTTACTCATCAGTGGAAAAGTAGAAGGATTAAAATGGATTCCAGTATCATGTGACATGGTCACATGTCACTTTAAAAGCCCTAGTCTCCATTCTTCCTGAGTTGGACCACAGGTACACAGGAAAGTTTGCATGTAAATAAACCATTTACAACCAATTGTATGGGTCAATAGGAGCCATCAAGATTCTAAACCACTGTTAATAGAACACACTTTGCATAATTACATCAGGACCTCAGAGTTCTACTTCATATTTCTAGCTTTGGATACAAGCACACAAATAGGAGTAATGCATTCCGGAGGTTATAACCTTTGTGATGATACCTTACAAGAGATCTTTTGCATAAAGTATAATCCCATTGCATCATATTCATATTCATAAGCATATTTCCATAAAACAAGTGGAGTGCAACATCACAAGAGGTTTTGGAACAAACTGATAAATTAAACAGTAATAAGTCACCAGGACTAAATGGGATTTACTGAAGAGTTCGGAATATCAGCTTGCAAAAATACTAACTGTGGTATATAACCTATAGCTTAAATCGGCCTCTGTACCAGATGACTAGCAGATAGCTAATGTGATGCTGATTTTCCAAAAAGATTTTAGAGGCAATTCTGGCAACAGAGGCCATGAAGCTTATCTTAAGTACCAGGCAAATTGGTTGGAACTACAGTAAAGAGCAGAATGATTAGACACGTAGATAAACACACTTTGCTGGGGAGGAATCAACACAGCTTTTCAAAGGGAAATCATGCCTCTTCACTCGCTTAGAATTCCTTGAGAGTCAACAAAATGTGGACAAGGGTTATGCAGGGAATATACCTTACTCGAACTTTCAGAAAGCCTTTGACAGGTCTGCAGGAGCACATGGTTTGGACAGAGACATTCACTTTCTCCACATCAATCATGATTTTATAGACCTATATCATACCCCACCTTAGTTGACTCCTAGTTGTATTATTTACTCCTCATAACACAAGAACCAGAGTACACCAAATGAAGTTAATAGGCAGTAGGTTTAAAAAAAACCAAAAAGAAGTATTTTTTTCCCAACAATGCACAGTCAGCCTCTGGAACTCATTGCCAAGGGATGTTGTGAAGGACAAAAGCATAACTGGTCAAAAAAAGAATTAGATAAGTTCCTGGAGGATAGGTCCATCAATTGCTATAAGCCAAGATGATCAGGGATACAGCCCCATGGTCAGTGTGAGAAGATGATGAGGGAGTAGTGCTGACTCCTAGGAGTGTGGTCATGTAGCACGAATGACAAAGGCTCATGGTTTGAGTCAGGGGTGGGCAAACGTTTTGGCCTGAGGGCTACATTGAGTTTGCAAAATTATATGGAGGGCCAGGTAGGGAAGGCCCCGCCCCCAATCCGGCCCCCTCCAACATCCACCTCCTGACTGCCCCCTCTGAATCCCTGACCCATCCAACCCTTCTCCCCTGACCTTGTCCCCTGACTGCTCCTTTTGGAGACCCCTAACTACCTCCTAGGACCACACCCCCCTACCCAGTTCCCCTGCTCCATGATCCCTGACTGCCCCAAAACCGAAAAAGGACTATTTTAACCCAAGAAAATTTTTGACTCAAATTGAAATGTCTCCTTTTTATCCATATTTTGGGGTAAACAAAAAATAGATAATTTTTCTCTGAAATCTCAGCTGCCATGATGCTGCCCAGCTGCAGCTTCCTGCATCCCCAAGATAAATTGGAGGCTTTTCACCTACCTTGTCCTCATAATGTAAATGAATGTGGCACTGATGGAGTCTATGGGATGCACTTTGGGTATGGAAAGGTTTAAACCTCCTGGCCAACCTGTGGCTGAGGTATTGTGCCCGTTAGCTACTCTAACCAGCCTTTCCATCACTCTGCAGCCCCCTCCACCCTGTACCACACCCCTTCAGCAGATCCTGCGGGCAATGGCTGCTGTGACAGGCCCTGGTAGCACATCTCTGATGAGCTTGTGCTAGCAGGTAGATAGAGCAATTCTGGAGGCTCAGAGACTGCAGCGGGTGGGCCTAGCTATCAGTGGATCACTGAGATGTGTGTACATCTTTGGGGATCCAGGGACCCTGGCACCTGCTGTTTACTCCTCTTGGTGAATTGTAGGACTGGAAGAGACCACAAGAGATCATTTAATGCAGCTCCCGGTGCTGATGGAAGGACTAAGTATTATCTAGACCATCTCTGAAAGATGTTTGTCTAACCTGTTCTTAAGACTCTCCAATGATGATGATTCTACAAGTTACCTAGACGATTTATTCTAGTGCTAAACCACCCTGACAGGAAATTTCTCCCCTCCTAGAATGATCTGAGGGAAATTTCCCTGTGCAGGGCCTGCTGGAATCTACCTTCTCTGGCCTGCACCCTGAGTTTGTAATGCACCAAAATCACACCCATTACAGCCTCATTATTATCACTCAGCAGCCCTTGAGGTGGCTATGGGACTAATCAGAACCATATGAACCAGGATGACAAGCCTGGATTCCAGGGTAGCATCACCGCGCATCCCCTGTGATTTGAACTCCTGCAGTTTTCCAACTAAGACAAGCAGCTGAGGTTCCCTGATGGCCAAGTGGCCCCCACGGGAATGTGCAGACATGCTTCATATAGACATCTGCCTCCCAATCTGAATAGATACTGCCTGCTGCCCGACCAACCACTCCCATGACCCTTGTTCTGTAGGGTGAAGACTCTGGTGTCAGCGGTTCCCCGTCTAGCAGGAATTGGGTACGTTGGCAGGTTTAAACTGTCTTTAAAATGCGCAATGAAGGGGAAAAGTAGGTTTGGGAACTCCCCCCCTACCTCCGCATATGATGCATGGTGGGTTATTGCAGCTACAAAGAAAACTGATGTTCACAATGAGATCAGAGCGTTAAAACCCCAATGCCCATCATAAGGATTTCTCACGGGGTCCCATTTCTAGTGGTGCCGTGTGCTCTGGGACTGATTTTACCATGGGGCTGAGCGAGAAGAGACCCCACAGAATCTCAGTGACTAGTTCCAAAATTGACTCAGGTTTATTTTCTCAGGGAAATTTAATCAGCAAACGTATTTTCAAAGGTTTTATTCTCTGGCTCGATTGTGAAGGCAGGAATTCAGAGCTGTGTTACTCATGCTAATCCAATTCAGTCAACATTAGGAAGGTAAAGCACTTCATCTTCTCTTTCAGAGATTCTTGGGGGTCAGAGTGTATCAGAAGAAGCAGTCGGAAAGGGAAAGTTAATAGAGATGGGTTTGGGTCAAATTTATACATGTAAATCTGGAGTGACATAGTTGAACTCACTGTTATTGAATTCAGAATGTAGCCCAAGAATTTTCCCCATCTACTGCAAAGAGGCAGTGCCATAATTTGCAGGATCAGGAGTGGAGAAATTATATATATGTAAATGAGAGTATGAAAAATGTTTATAAATATCTTCAATTCAGGAGAGATAAATACAATGACCATTTTCACCATGCATATTCCATGTGTTTACACACATCTCCTGACACAATGGGCCACACTCAGAAGTGGAGGGCCAGAAAGCGTATCTTTTGGAAGGTCACAATTGTGAAAATCACACAGTACTCAAGGAGGAATGTACAAGCACAAGATATCAATAGGGACAAGGGTTAGCAGGATTCAAAGAGGGACTGGATATTTACATGGCTAACCAGAAATTCCAATTACAGTAGTGAGGAATGTTTTTAAAAAGTGTTGGATGGGCTCTAAACCATCTTGATTTCCACTACAAAATATGTTTAACTATTGGGTGTCAGGGAGAAATTTTCCACAGGAGCAGGTTATCTCATAGCTGCCTATTGTGGGGCTTCTTCCACCTTCCTCTGAAGCATGTGAACCTGGCATAGGATACTGGGCTAGAGGTACTACAAGTCTGATCCACTCTGGCAATGTCTGTCTTCCTATCAGTACTGTAAATTCAAGACTATGTTTTTTCCGATCTTTGCTGAGCTCTTTGCTGTCTTTAAATATCCACTTAGAGCAGAAAGATGTCTTGTTAAATATCATCTAGTCTCCCGTTCTTTTTCCTTTTAGGAAGGAGAGTTCAAAATTTGTTGGACCTGCCCAGCACATTATGTCAGCTGTCAATGACACCAAACTCCAATCTGCAGTGTTCCTTCTCACCGGGATACCTGGGCAGGAAGACGTCTATCTCTGGATCTCTATCTTTTTTTGCTTAATGTACATTATTTCAATATTAGGAAATTCAGTCATTCTGTTCATTATAAAAACAGATCCAACCCTCCATGAGCCCATGTACATTTTCCTTTCCATGTTGGCCGTCACAGACCTTGGCTTATCGGTAGTCACCATTCCGACGATACTGGGTGTATACTTGTTTAACTATAGGGAGCTCCCCCTCAATGCCTGTTTTTCTCAGTTGTTCTTCATCCACTTACTTGAAAGCGTTGAATCCTCCGTGCTCTTGTTGATGGCCTTTGACCGCTTCATCGCAATCCTTCACCCACTGAGATATGTTTCCATCTTAACCCTGCCAAGAATAGCCAAGATGGGACTGGTGTGTGTGCTCAGAGTGGTGGCCATAGTATTACCACTGCCCATACTCCTGAAACGGTTCCGATACTGTCGAGCCAATGTCCTCTCCCATTCCTACTGTCTTTACCAGGACGTCATGAAGTTGGCTTGTTCGGACATCACAGTCAACAGCCTCTATGGCTTGTTTGCTAAACTTTTAACAATGGGGTTGGACTTGCTGCTCATCTTCCTCTCTTATGTGATGATCCTCAAAACAGTGCTGAGCATCGTGTCCCATGCAGGGTGCCTCAGGGCCCTGAACACCTGCGTCTCCCACCTCTGCGCCATCCTGATTTTCTATACACCACAGATCAGCCTGACTATGATACACAGATTTGGGAAGGGATCTTCTCCCTTGCTTCAGATTCTTCTGGGCTACATGTCCCTGCTAGTCCCGCCCGTGATGAACCCAATTGTGTATAGCGTGAAAAGCAAACACCTTCGTGCGAGGGTAATCAAAGCATTCGTCAAGTGAAGAGTCAGTTTAAAACACACCTATATCGCTGCTGACATGGGAGATGACGAACACCTGCTATGGCCACATAATTTATTCTGAATGTTTCCATCTCAGACAAAATTAGCTACAGATCTCCACTCTCTACAGAGATGTTCCAATGGGGGTGTAAGGCCTGGAGGAATGGAGAGGGATGTGCCCACCTGTTGGTGAGGGGGAACAGTGCAGTCAGAGAAGGAGACCAAGAAGGCAGCAGCATTTACAAAGTGACTGTGTTTGTGGACATCCAGGGATCCGGTGGGATGATGGACCCTAAAGAGACGTATCGGAGGCTGCTCTGACCTCAAAATTCTTGTCAATTGTCAATAAAAAGAAGGGATGTGGATGTTGTTTCCCGTGACACCTGGCCTGTGACTGTTCTATCTCTGGTTAAACATCCATGGGACAAGCAAAAAGCTTCAGAGGTTTTGTGCAGTTTCAGCCCCGGCTGTTTCTCAGCATTCTCGGTGCTCTGTTATCCATGGGGACTGCACCCTTTTGCAACCTTTATAATTCGTTATAGTTCTGGCACGAGGTGGGAATCTTTTGTGTGTGCTTGTCCCCACCCCTTATTCATCAGTGGAAAAGTAGAAGGATTAAGATGGATTCTAGTATCTTTAAGACATTGTTGGACCACAGGTACACAGGAAAGTTTGCACGTAAATAAACCATTTACAACCAATTGTCTGGGTCAGTGGGACTGATCAATATTCTAAACCACCGTTAATGGCCCACACTTTGCATAATAACATCAGGATGTCAGACTTATACTTCATATTTCTAGCTATGGATACAAGAATGATACATGTATGCAAATAAGAGTAATACATCCAGTAGGTTATAACCTTCGTGAAGATACCTTACAAGAGATCTTTTGCATAAAGTATATTCCCATTACATCATATTCACATTCAGAAGTATATTTCCATAAAACAAATGGAGTGCAACATCATAGGAGGTTTTGGATCAAACTGATAAATTAAACAGTAATAAGTCACCAGGACCAGATGGGATTTACTGAAATATCAGCTTGCAAAAATACTAACTGTGGTATATAACCTATAGCTTAAATCGGCCTCTGAACCACATGACTGGCAGATAGCTAATGTGATGCTGATTTTCCAAAAAGATTTCAGGGACGATTCTGGCAACACAGAACATTAAGCTTACCTTCAGTACTAGGCAAATTGGTTGAAACTACAGTAAAGACCAGAATGATTAGACACATAGATAAACACACTTTGTTGGGGAGGAATCAACACAGATTTTCAAAGGGAAATCATGCCTCTTCACTCTATTAGAATTCTTTGAGAGAGTCAACAAACATGTGGACATGGGTGATCCAGGGAATATACTGTACTCGAACTTTCAGGAAGCCTTTGACAGGTCTGCAGG
Organism: Sternotherus odoratus; assembly: GCA_032164245.1. Classification (NCBI taxonomy): domain Eukaryota; kingdom Metazoa; phylum Chordata; order Testudines; family Kinosternidae; genus Sternotherus; species Sternotherus odoratus. The sequence continues at coordinate 296,929,753 of JAVMKO010000001.1, forward strand.
AGCACATGGTTTGGACAGAGACATTCACTTTCTCCACATCAATCATGATTTTAGAGACCTATATCATACCCCCCCTTAGTTGTCTCTTAGTTGTATTATTTACTCCTCATATCACAAGAACCAGAGTACACCAAACGAAGCTAATAGGCATTTGATTTAAAACAAACAAAAGGAAGTATTTCCCCCACATTGCACAGTTAGCCTGTGGAACTAATTGCCAAGGGATGTTGTAAAAGACAAAAAACATAACTGGTCAAAGAAAGAATTAGATAAGTTCCTGGAGGATAGGTCCATCAGTTTCTATAAGCCAAGATGATCAGGGATACAGCCTCATAGTCAGTGTGAGAGGATGATTGGTTACCTAGGGAGGTGGTAGAATCTCCTTCCTTAGAGGTCTTTAAGGTCAGGCTTGACAAAGCCTTGGCTGGGATGATTTAGTTGGGGATTGGTCGTGCTTTGAGCAGGGGATTGGACTAGATAAACTCCTGAGGTCCCTTCCGACTCTGATAGTCTATGATTCTATAATGAAGGACTAGTGCTGCCCCCTATGGGTGTGGTCGTGTAGCATGAGTAACAAAGGTTCATGGTTTGAGTAGTCCTGGGGGAATTCTATGCACTGTACATGTGCATAATTAATAAGTCATGAATTTTAAAAAAAATGTACAGAAAAATACTTCTCCTGGGATGTTACTGCAGGACCATTTTTTGTCCACCAGAGGGCTCTGTGGCCCTAGAACCAAGCAGCACCTCCCAGCCAGCGAGGGAAGAGAAAGAGCCTGCCTTCTTCACAGCACCTGTTGTGGAAGACACAGAGTATGGGACTGCTGGGGGGGGAGGGGGGGGGCAAACAGAGTCTCTTAAGGACTAATGTGGGAGGATAAACTAGGTCAGGGGCTGAATGGCAGTGGAGGCCCAGGACCACATGGGGGAGGGAGATGACTGAGTGGGGACACGCAGACGAAAGGCCATGGAGCAGGTTCTTAGAGGGATGGGGGAGTGGGAGTGGAAGGAAACATGTGGACAGAGGCAGATGTTCCTGACCAAATGTGAGAGGCTAGGAGTCAGCCAGCACGAGGAAAGCTCCCTAACAGTCCCTCCCTGCAGAAAACCGGTTCCAAACTTTTCCCACCCATACTCAATAAACCTCCAAGTTCACATCCGGACACATTTTCAGTAATTTCTTCTCTCTCCCCCTGCTCCTCCATCACCACATACTCCCGCAAGCCTTTGCAGTGATTCTGTGTGTGTGTGTGAAATATGGTTCTGTATTATAATTTAAATTAATTATTACTTGGAATTCTGTATTCATATGTCTCATAAGGAACAATTTTGTCAAAAAAACCCCATTTTCTGAATCTTTTTTTGTTGTCTGTATTGTTACAGACACACTTGCTGACAGGTATTTTGAAATAAATGACCAAAATAATTAAAATTGGAGTGATTATATTCTGTTATTTTGATAGATAAAATATGCAGAATTTTGCACACTTAGAAAATATTTTGAGCAGAAGTTTTACTTTTTTGTTGCAGAAATTTTTAATTCTCTGGTGCAGAATTCCTCCAGGAGTAAATTTGATTTTGAGTTGAGTTGGAAAAAAGACTATTTTTCCCCAAGAAATTTTTTGACTCAAACTGAAATGTCTCCTTTTTATCCATATTTTGGGGTGATTTTGCACAGAAAATGGATAATTTTTCTCTGAAATCTCAGCTGCCACGATACTGCCCAGCTGCAGTTGTCTGGATCCCCATGAGAAATTCGAGGCTTTTCATCTTCCTCATCCTCATAACATAAATGAAAGTTGCACTGATGGAGTCTATGGCTGCACTTTGGGTATGGAAAGGTTTAAACCTCCTGGCCAGCCTGTGGCTGAGGTATTGTGCCCATCAGCTACTCTAACCAGCCTTTCCATCTCTCTGCAGCCCTCTCCACCCTGTACAACACCCCTTCAGCAGATTCTGCAGGCAGTGACTGCTGTGACAAGCCCTAGCAGCACATCTCTGATGAGCCTGTGCTAGCAGGGAGCTGGAGAGGGTCCTAGAGCAGTTGTGGAGGCCCAGAGACTGCGGTGGGTGGGCCTAGCTATCAGTGGATCACTGAAATCCATGCATGTCTTTGGGGATCCTGGCACCCACTGTTTACTCCTCTTGGTGAATTGTAGGACTGGAAGAGACCACAAGAGATCATTTAGTGCAGCCCCCGGTGCTGATAGAAGGACTAAGTATTATCTAGACTATCTCTGACAGGTGTTTGTCTAACCTGTTCTTAAGACTCTCCAATGATGGTGAATCTACAAGCTACCTAGACGATTTATTCTAGTGCTAAACCACCCTGACAGGAAATTTTTCCCCTCCTAGAATAATCTGAGGGAAATTTCCCTGTACAGGGCCTGGTGGAATCTACCTTCTCTGGTCTGCACCCTGAGTCTGTAATGCACCAAGATTACACCTGTGACAGCCTCATTATTACCACTTGGGAGCCCCTGAGGTAGCTATGGGACTAATCAGAACCATATGAACAGTGATGACAAGCCCAAATTCCAGGGTAACATCACCACGCATTCCCTGAAATTTGGACTCCTGAGGTTTGCCAACTAAGACAAGCAGCTGAGTTTCCCTGATGGCCTAGTCGACTCCAGGGAAAGGTACAGGCATTTTTCATAAATCCACTAGCCTCCCTATCTGAACAGATACTGCCTGCTGCCCATGCAACCTCTCCGACGACTCCTCGTCCTTTAGGGTGAAGACCTCTGGTGTCAGCGGCTCTCCATCTAGCAGGAATTAGGTACTTTGGCAGGTTTCACTATCTTTAAAATGCAAAGTGAAGGGAAAAGGTAGTCTTCCCCTACATCTGCTTATGATGTATGGTGGGTTATTGCAGCTACAAAGAAAACTGATGTTCACAATGAGATCGGAGCATTAAAACCACAATGCCCGGCATAAGGATTTCTCAAGGGGTCCCACTTCTAGTGGTGCTGTGTGCTCTGGGAGTGATCTTGCCATGGGGCTGAGTGAGAGGAGACCCCACAGAATATAAGTCACTAGTTCCAAAATCGCCTCAGGTTTATTTTCTCAGGGAAATTTAATCACAAGTGCATTTTCAAAGGTTTTATTCTCTGGCTTGATTGTGAAGGCAGGAATTCAGAGCTGTGTTACTCTTTCCTAACTGGTCTGATAGGGCATATTTCTGTTTCCTGACTGGCTGAGGACTCCGGCTTTTCTACACTATAGCTACCTATCAGAGTTACAGGGCTACCAGCATCTCTGCTCTCTCTCTGGTCTCTGAGTGTCACCTCAGGCCTTGTAGTCTTCCCTCTCATGGGGTGGAATCCCATGATTGTCCCACCCTCAGACTGGACCCTGGACTACAGCACACTGCGGGTCGACTGTGCTTGCCGAGTAGATCGAAGTGGGTTTGGCACCTGTGGTTCTTTCCTTTTGGAGTCTGTGACTAGTGGTGAGACGAGTGACCAGCCAGCCTCCTTGACCCAAAGTGCTCTTTAATCTGAACAGCAGGAATAAAGGGTAACATGGGAGAATAAGAGGGTTTTTAAACAACAGTCTGTACATATCTCTGACTCCCAAGCCCTCCCAGTCTGACAGGGTCCCAGGCAGGCCGAGGGCCTTCAGACTTCCCCAATGTCTGTGCCTGTCAGTCTGAAGAACTTCTCAGCAACAGCTGCCCCAGCTCTGCCCGGACTCTCAGTGCTGGCAAAACAAGCTGAGTAATGTGACTGGAGCCCAGAAATAGGCTCTTCCTAGTTAGTAGCTCCAGTGGGGTCTCTCAACAGCTCTTTCCGGCTTCCTTTCCAGTAGCCTTCTATTAAACTAAGAAAAGCCGTACTGGTGTAACTGAACATAGCCATAATGGAAACATCCCAATATTAACTCAATATAGCTCTACAACAAGCATCCCAAGAATTGGGATTCACATACACATTTATTATGGCAGCTCAGATCCTTTTCTGTCGCTATGCTGTTCCCGGATGCTACGGATTTTGTGAATACAGGAGAGAGCCAGTCAGAGAGCAAGTTTGAGAGAGAGAGAGAGAGAGAGAGAGAGAGAGAGAGAGAGAGAGAGAGAGAGAACAACAGACTACTTTCATGTGGGAAATAATGTCCCATTTCCATGAATACCCATGCATTTTACTTTGAAATCCACTTCCTACAAACCCTCATCGTGCCTGAGTAACAGGTGCTGGGGTTACAATGTACTAGAGAGTGAGAGCCCAAGGAATTAATATTTTCTTTACTGATCCCAGTGCCTGTTAACACTCCGGATACAGGCTACAGACTGACAGACCAGAACCTGAGGAGAACCAGTCAGCTATTAACCCAGGGACAGAGGAGCTACTAGACTTCTGTTTGCTCAGAAGTGACTGAATGAGGGCTGAGACACTGGGATCTTTTCAGGTTCTGAAGAAATCCAGATGAGAGACGCTACATTTTAAGACCCAATCTAACCTGGGAAATCATCTCTGAAAGCAGACCAGAGGGGAAATAATTGCCTGACATGTTTGTAGTAAGGTACAGATGTGTAAAAGTTATGCCAAAATGTTTCATTGTAGTAACAAATCTTACAAACTATGCATGACGTGTATGTAAATTGAAAGCCAGCAGCAGCGTTGTTGGAATCTCTACAGGAAGGAGCAGTGGCAATTTTGCTGCTTAATGACTTTTGCTTTAGAAAGTATAGATGTACTCCACATACTGTTTTCAATAGATTTGTGCTATTCTCTCTTTGTTCAGTGAAGAGTTTTATGATACTGTCTCCTGGTAATTGATCAGAAGCTGTTTGTGACATTTACATTCAAGGTCATGAACACAATCCCTCTTCAATACCTGTGCAAGACTCTCCAAAATGTCCTGAGAGAAGAGAGCTGCTGGTCTGTATGTCAGCAAAGAGTAAAGTTGAGGTACAGGAAAGGGGAATGTAATAGTAGTTGCATGTAATTTATGCCCATTGACTCTTACACGAACATGACTGGAGTAATTTGCATGCTGAAGTGGATATTAGTGAAAATGCAGTGTTTGCACTATTCACCTGTTTGTGACCCTCCCCTAACCCGATGAAGTAACTGTCTGTAATGGTTTGTAACTTGTAAATATCCACAGACCCTTTCATGGAGAGAGAATGCAGATGCTGTCAGGAGGTAGAAGAGCCACTAGCATGATCAAATTCCTTGGATTCAGTCAGCATTAGGAAGACAAAGCACTTCCCCTTCTCTTTGAAAGATTCTTGGGGGTCAGAGTGTATCACTGGGAGCATCCAGAAATGGAAAGTTAATAGAGACCGGTTTTGATCAAATTTACACATGTAAATCTGGAGTGACATAGTAGAAGTCACTGTTATTGAATTCAGAATGTGGCCCAAGAATTTACCCCGGGTATTATAGAGAGGCAGTGGCATAATTTGCATTCTCAGAAGTGGAGAAATTATATATATATGTAAATGAGAGTATGAAAAATGTTTGTACATATCTTCAATTCAGGAGAGAAATACAATAACTGTTTTCACCCTGCATATTCCATGTGTTTGTACACATCTCCTGATACAATGGGCCACACTCAGAAGTGGAGGGCCAGAAAGAGTATCTTCTGGAAGGTCACAATTGTAAAAATCACACTGTACTCAAGGAGGAATGCACAAGCACAAGATATCAATAGGGACAAGGGTTAGCAGGACTCAAAGAGGGACTGGATATTTATATTGTTAATGAGAAAATCCAATTACAATCGTGAGGAATGTTTTTAAAAAGTGTTGGATAGACTCTAAACTGTCTTGATTTCCACTACAAAATATGTTTAACTAGTGGGTGTGAGGGGGAAATTTTCCATGGGAGCAGGTTATCTCATAGCTGCCTATTGTGGGACTTCTTCCACCTTCCCCTGAAGCATGTGAACCTGGCCATGTGCTACTGGGCTAGATGGAATACATGTCTAATCCACTCTGGCAATGCCTGTCTCCTGTAAATTTAAGACCGTGTTTTTGCTGATCTGTCTGGACCTCTTTGCTGTCTTAAAATCTTCACTGAGAGCAGAAAGATGTCTCATTAAATATCATCGAGTCTTCTGTTATTTTTCCTTATAGGAAGGAAAGTTCAAAACTGCTTGCAACTGCCTAGTACATTATGTCAACTGTGAATGACACCAAATTCCAATTTGCAATGTTCCTTCTCACCGGGATACCTGGGCAGGAAGACGTCCATCTCTGGATCTCTATCACTTTCTGCTTAATTTATGTTATTTCGATAGTAGGAAATTCAGTCATTCTGTTCATTATAAAAACAGATCCAAGCCTCCATGAGCCCATGTACATTTTCCTTTCCATGTTGGTTGTCACAGACCTTGGTTTATCAATATCCACTATACCAACAATACTTGGCGTATACTTGTTTAACTCTAGGGAGATCAGCCTTAATGCCTGTTTAGCCCAGCTGTTCTTCATCCACTTGTTTCAATACATTGAATCCTCCGTGCTGTTGTTGATGGCCTTTGACCGCTTCATCGCGATCTATAACCCACTGAGATATGCCTCCATCTTAACCCTGCCAAGAATAGGCAAGATGGGACTGGTGGCTGTGCTAAGAGCGATGGTTTTAATACTTCCACTTCCCTTTCTCCTGAAACGGTTCCCATACTGTAGTGCCAATGTCCTCTCCCATTCCTACTGCCTGTACCAGGATGTCATGAAGCTGGCTTGTTCAGATATCACAGTCAACAGCATCTATGGATTGTTTACTAAACTCTTCCAGATGGGGTTGGACTTGCTGCTCATCTTCCTCTCTTATGTGTTGATCCTCAAAACAGTGCTGAGCATTGTGTCCTACAAGGAGTCTCTCAGGGCCCTGAACACCTGCGTCTCACACCTCTGCGCCCTCCTGCTCTTCTACACACCACAGATCGGCATGTCTGTAATACACAGATTTGGGAAAGGCTCTTCTCCCTTGCTTCAGATTCTTCTGGGCTACATGTCCCTGCTGGTCCCTCCTTTGATGAACCCAATCGTTTACAGCGTGAAAAGCAAACACCTGTGTGTGAGGGTAATCAAAGTATTCACCAAGTGAAGAGTCAGTTTATCACCCATCTATATCGCTGCTGATATGGGAGATAAAGAACACCTGATATGGCCACATATTATATTCTGAACCTTTACATCTCAGACAACATCAGCTACAGGTCTCCACTCTCTAGAGAGATGTTCCGATCGAGTGTAAGGCCTGGAAGAATGGGAGAGGGATGTGGGGGTGGATGGTGCAGTCGGAGAAGGAGATGAAGAAGGCGGCAGAATTTCCAAAGTCCCTGTGTTCATGGAGAGCCAGGGAACCTGTGGGATGTTGGACCATATAGAGTCATACCGGTGGCTGCTCTGACCTCAGAATTCCTGTTGATAGTCAATAAAGAGAAAGGATGTGGATGTTGTTTCCCATGACACCTGGCCTGTCATTGCCCCTTCTGTAGCTGAATATCCATGGGGCAAGCAAAAAGCTTTCTTATCCATGGGGGCTGCACCACCTGTGGACAGGGGCTATTCAAGGGGCACGGTCACCCACCCATCCCCCATGTCCTCAGCCGGGTAATTTTGACGCTGTCTCGTCAGAAGCATGATTAACGCCGGAGCCCCAGGGGAAGCCATTCAGGCAGCTCCCTCCCCCATTAATGGCGCTGCACACACCACACTGCTCAGCCCCCTCCCCACTGAGGCAGAGCAGAACTGTGTGTGTGAGGGAGGGTCTGACACACACGAGTCCTGTCAAGAGACTCAGGGCCAGAGTCCCTCCTTTTCCCCTCTGTTTGTGCTGCCCCAGCTGCTTGCAAAGGGGTGGAAACAGGCCCCAGCTCCCCCATAGAGGCCTCCTACTATCCCAGCCCAGCCCATTTACTGAAGGGTGACCACCTATTCAAAAGGCAAAAGTGGGACACAGGCAGGAACCCCACCCCCCCTGATACCCTGGCCCTGCCTATCTTCTTCTGCCTTGAGGCCCCACCCTCTGCACCTCTCTTCCCCCAAGACCCCACCCATGCTCCTCCTCTTTATCTGAGGCTCCACCCCCTCTCCAGGATGGAAGCCAGAGCCGGACTATGGCATGAGCTGCCCAGGGAGCCAGAGCCACAGTGAGGAGCCCCAATCGTCCACCTGCCCTGGTCAGAGGACTGGGGGTCCGGGGAGAAGACCCCAACCTCAATTGCTGCCATCTAGGATGTAGAACCCAAGGAAGGAGGAGATTCCAGGGATCCCCACTGTGGCCTGGGCTCCCGGGGCTGCTCTTACCATGGCCCAGAGCTGTCTGGAGTGCAGAATCTGGCGGGAATGTAGGAGCAGAAGGAAGGGCCTAGTGGGAAGAGATGGGCCAGAGGGTGGGGCCTCTGGAGAAAAGGAGGAGCTGGGGGCAGGGCCTACTGGGAAGAGGTGAGGCAGGGGTTGGGGCTTTCGGGCAAAAGGGGGAGCAGCAGGTGCAGCAATCCTGACCCCCAACAAGTAGAGCAGTGGGGGGTCTCCTGAGTAAAGGAGGAGGGTGGGGCTGGAGGTTAGGAGACCTTGTGTTTCGGAGAAGACTGAATTTTTGCAACCACACAAAGGGGACTGTTGTTTTAAGTAATCCAGGCTGAGAGTAAGTCATTGCAAGGAGCTTAGAGGGAAGGGCAGGATGCCTGCAGGGCTACCTCAGACCCGAAGGGGGCACTCTGGGTTGGCCCCCGTTCACAGCGCGTTGGCCAGAATGGGCTGTTCTCTTGCAAGGCATCACCGCCTGACGTAGATCAGCCCAGCCCCCAGGCTGCTCTAACCTCTGCTGAGGCAGGGGGAGAACAGGGCAGTGAATCAAATTGCTGTAACTGGCTCCTTGCCATCCCTGCTCTCTGCAGTGCAGGGGGACCGCTACTGGCACAGCAGAGAATGCACCTGGGCCTGTCACCGCTCAGATGTCTGGAAGGCTGGACCTGTGGTCTGATTTGCTTCCCTTGCCATGTGTGACTGTGGCCAAGTCGTTGGCTGTCTCCAAGCCTCTGTACAGGTGGATAATAGTCCTGCCCTGCCTCACACTGGTGACGGGAGGATAAACACTCAGATACTCTGAGACCCTAAGATCAGGGCTATGTCAGGGTCCCACAGAGTAATATCTCTCACATTTGTCTATAAAAGGCCTCTTACCACAGTCTCCGGTGACAGCCGGCTTCTGGCAAGCCCTGTGACTCCAGCCATGGGCGTGACAGTGAGGGGTAGGCAGTGGATTTCTGTGGAGAGTGTTGGAGCTACACCTCGTGTTCTGGTCCTCTGGCTGGGCAGAACAGTACAGCAGGCAACAGTTGGGAGGCTCGTTACTAGTCCTTTACTTACCAGGCCCTCAGCCAGAGTGGGGCAGTAACCAATGAGCGGGCTCCATCCTTCAATCAGGGCAGAGCAGCTAAAGAGTCCATGAGCCCCTGGCCCAATATGGGCAGGGCCGGAAAGCCCTGGGTAGGCTCTGGCCTGTAATGAAGGCTAGGCAGTCTAGTGACCCAGGTAAGGGTGAGCACCAATAAAGTCCGGGGGGACTTGAGAATACAGGAATGGGGCCCAAGGAGCACAGGCCTCCTGGCCTAAGAAAGGGGAGTATGGACACAGGGGGGCCCACCCAACTCCTCCACGTCCCAACCAAGGGTCCTCAAAATGGGTCAGCGAGGATCCACCCGCACCATCCTGATCTTGTATCAGGCCACTTGCCAACCAGATGGTTGCCAGGTTCCCCTGGGTTGCTTCCTACTCTCCCTCTTGGGTATACCTTCACCCATCATCTCAGGGAATGCTGGCCAGTCCTCAGGAGGCAATCTCAACAGCCCTTCGGCGTCTCGGCCCGCTGGCAGCCCAGAGAACACTGGCCATTGCTCAGGGGCAATCCCGGCAGCTCCTCTGCAGGCACATGGGATGCATCTGCTTCCTGTGGTGGCTCCCCCCAAACTGAGCTGCAGGGCCCCTCATTTGTAATTCCCCTTCCTGTCCTGCCCTTCCGCTTCCAGTGAGGCGGACATGGCTCCACTGGTTCTTCCCACCAGCGGGTGTATTGTGGTCCCTCCTCATCACTCTCGGATGGAGGCCAAGCCTCCTTGCTACAGGAGCATGTAGACAGAAAGATGCTGTCAGAGACCCAGGGAAACTAGGCTGGGTTACAAGAGCGCCTTGGCTTCCCAAAAGAATGTAAGTTGGGGCAGTTCTGGTTCTTTATCTCCAGAGCAAACCTTGTCTAACAGTTTGTAGGGATACGTGAGATAGATGAGCATAGACATGTGACAGCTGCCTGGTATTTTAAAACCATTCTCTCTAATGGCCAGAAGGACTCGAAGGGAAGAGACTGAGGTGTCCAGTCGGACCTGCTTGGTGATAAGTGTTTACCATGGATGGGGTTTTGTTGCCAGCTCAAAGAGTGGGACAATTGTGAATTTCCCTCCAGCACAAGAAAGAACCTGTTTTAAAGGGTAAAGAGATCAGTTTTATTGTGAGAATCCTGATTCTTCATGGGCACTGTATACTCTTGTTGACTGCCTATCAGCAGTCAGAGGAGCAACGTGTTCAAGTTGCATCTAAGATAATCATCCACTCAATAGAATGTTTCATAGATTCATAGAAATTAAGGCCAGAAGGTGCCATTAGATCACCTAGTCCAGAGGTTCTCAAACTGGGGGATGAGGCCCTCTAGGGGGGCTGTGGAATGTACTTGGAGGGTGGAGGCGTCAGAAGATTTAGGGAAAAGAAACCTCGTGTGCACATTTTATCCACAGCAATGAATAACTAGCCCTGCTACGTCCTCCAAACAGATCTGGTCCTCAGACAGCACTATGCATTTCGCACTACATTGCACTGCATATATTGATAGATTTGGCTTAAGTTTGCATCGCATTATACAAAGTCATTGCTGTCTGTATGGGAATCCATTTGCTATGGCACTTTGTGCACATTGCATTGTAAACAGCGGCCACAAACACAGTTTTGCTGTTCTTCGTATTCGTGGATCATTGGCTCATTCGTGCAAACAAACAAAATGAAACAGAAAAAGTAGCAGAAAAAAACCCACCTCAGGTGAGAAACAAAGAAGCTGAAACTGATTCTAGTGAAGTCCCACCACTGCATATATCAGTATATGTGTTTGTGTGGCTGGGTGGGGGCGTGATGGTTCTGTTCCTGGTGGGATCCAACTATGAGTGTCAGATCAGGACTGATTGCTTCCGAAGGGGCAACTACAGCCCAAAGCTGGGGGTTTTCCACTCTAATGTGAACCAAACCAGCTAAACAGAAAAGACTTTGGTTTCGCCTCACTGGCTAACCACAAGTCACACAAGCAATTCCCTTAGACACTCCAGGTTTCCAGTATCACCACCAGCAGCCACCTGTCCTGGAGATCAATGGTTATGAAAACAAGTACCCCAAATAAGGAAAACGGTTCTCCCCAATTTCAAAGAATCAGGCCCCAGACCCAGGTCAATATACAAATCAGATCTTCCCACAAATCACGCTGTTGCCAATCCTTTAGAATCTAAAATTTAAAGGTTTATTGTACAAGGAAAAAGGTATAGGTGAGGGTTAGGAATGGTTAAAAGAAATCAGTTACATGCAGTAATGGCAAATCTCTCGGTTCAGGCTTGCAGCTGCAGGTTCAGATAAGTCTCTGGAATGCATCCCCTCCAGGGATGGGTCATCAATCCATTGGTCAGAGCTTCCACGTGTAGCAAAATCCCATCCAGAGGTAGGTGCTAGCTGAAGGTTGCAGATTGAAGATGAACATGGAGGAAGAGTCTCCCAGGTTTTATAGACTTTCCCTTCTGGGCGGATACCCCCCTCCTCCTTCTTATGCAGAGTCCAATTGCAAAATGAATGTTCATAGATTAAGATTCAGTTTCTCACCAGGCAGATCACATTCCTGGAGAAGCTGGGGTGTTGACAGGCATCTACAAAGTTCATTGTGTAGCTGATGGTCCTTAACAGCCTATCAGCCTGGCCAGCCAAGTTAACAACAGCTTGTCTGAGATTTCACCCAGAAGCCAAGCCTAAGTTTGAAATACAGGCACCATATAGCCAATATCCATAACTCTAACTACAAAAAAGATACACACATACAGATAGATTAAACAAAATCAGCAGACCATAATGTGGTCGCAGAAGCCTTATTTGGCCCCCTTTACATAATATTTGGTACCCCAATGATCTATATGGTCCCAAATTATTTCAGTCACATGACAGGGGGGCATGAATTCTTGCAGACACAAAGAAGGGGGGGCATATTCAAAAGAGTTTGCGAACCACTGACCTCCTGTATAGCACAGTATTTCACCCAGTTACTCCATATTGACCCCAATGAGATGAGTTTGACTAATCCATCACTCGTGTTCCTCTAAAGCGTTTCTTCCACTGAAGCATCCAGGCTAGATTTAGAGGTATAAGGAGAATGCACCACCTCTCTTTGGAGTTTGTTCCATTGTTTAAGCACCCTCGCTGTTAAAAATATGTGCCTCATTTCGAAATTTAATTTCATTAGCTTCAGTTTCCAACCATTGGTTCTTGTTATACTTTTCCCTTTGTGATGTTATTGACATGAACTGAGATCATTGTTGCAAGCAAGGTCCTATAGTAGCACCAAATCTTGTATAAAGCAGGTCCAGTAAGGTCTATGGAAATGTTATGATTTGCTGGTTATGATTATGCTGTGTGTATGTATCATTTTTATAGATGATGTTATGAATATTGGCTATGTACTTGTATATCAATGTGTTTTGATTCTAAGTAGCCTCAGTGAAGCATTTGGTCAGCTGGTTGAGACAGGACTATTCTCAGTAAGTGCCCAATCAAGAAGCACCTAACTGACAATGGACTTTGGGAGATGCCAATCCACATCTGAGCTTTCCTGGGAACATTCAAACTAACGTGTCAACAATGGCGTTGGCCTGTAAGGAACTGAGTCATGCATGGACATGTGACTTGCCCATGTGACTCCAAACTCCATCTCGTTGTGATTTTGCACAGGAGAACCAAGGTGTTTCCAACCAGTAGAGAAAGAATATAAAAGGGTCCGGAAACCCTTCCATTTTCTCTTCAATCCTGCTTCTTACTTCTGGTGGATTCAGGGAAGAGCCAGGAGAACGGTTAAAGGATTAGAAAACCTGCCTCAGAGTGATAGACATCAAGGAGCTTAATTTATTTATCTTAACAAAGAGAAGGTTAATGTAAAAGCTTTAATAATGGGCTCCTCAGTCTAGCAGAGAAAGTTATCACAGGATCCAACGGCTTGAAGCTGAAGGTAAACAAATTCAGACTGAAACGCGGAGAAGTAGTGAACGGAAGAATATTTGGTGAAGATGGGTGGAGATGCCAGCTCCCCAAAGGGGGTGAAATGGGGGAGGAGATATGAATTCCAGCCAAAGTTGACAACTTCCTGAGCCTCCAGGGTTCCAGACATGTGCAATAGTCTCGCATGGTTAAGGGGAACACTATTGGTTGAGCAGCGGAGGGCCTCCGGTTTTCTCATCGGTAAATATGGTCACACTAAGTGCCTACTCTGCATGGGAGGCCAAATCAGGGTGAGTGCTGCCACCTAGGGGTGTGGTCCTGTAGCACAATGGACAGGGGCTCATGGGTTGAGCTAGAGCTGGGCTAGAAAACAAAGTTTCTTTCACTCCATGAAAAATTTTGACCCAAGCTGAAATGTTTCCTTTTCATTCACCTTTTGGGGCTTAGTTTTCATAGAAAAAGGATCATTTTTATCTGAAAGTTCAGCTGCCATGATGCTCCCCAGCAACTCCCTAGATCCCCATGGTAACCTGGAGGCTTTTCCATGTATGAAGCCTTGTGGAATCTCCCTGGCCTGACCTGCACCCCAGGTTTGTAATTCAGGACAGGGGGCTGCCGAGGAGAAATCTGGTCCTATGTTATTAATTAATAATATTATAGTGTATTTTATTCCAGCAAGATCACAGCTGTGACAGAGTGATCATTATCACTCGTCCACCCTTGAGGTAGCCCTGTGACTAATTGGAGCCATTCGAACAGTGATGACAAGTCCGGATTCCAGGAATAGAGCGGTAGCAGGGCTGGCGCTGCAGTCCAGTTGTGTAACATCACCACACGTCCCCTGTGATTTGGCTTCCTGCAGGTTGCCATTGCTCATGAGAGGGGTTAAAGCTGGTGCACACAAAGCCAAACATCTCAGGTTCCCTGATGGCCAAGAGGCCACCAAGGGAATGTGCGAACATGCTTCATAAAGACAGTCACAGCCCTGTCTGAACAGATGCTGCCTGCTGCCCGTGCAACATCTCCGATGACTCCTTGTCCTGTAGGGTGAAAACCTCTGGTGTCAGCAGCTCTCCGTCTAGCCAGAATTGGGTATGTTGGCAGGTTTTACTATCTTCAAAATGCGAAGTGAAGGAAAAAGGCTGCAGGCTGGCTCCATTCTGGATCCACTCTGATGGGGACCCAGGCAGGTCGAGGGACTTCAGACTTCCCCAGCAATGTCTGAGCATGTCACTCTGAAGAGCTTCTCAGCATTGTGAACTCAGCAACATGGCTGGAGTGCAGAAATAGGCTCTGTCAGCATGTATCTCTGGTGTTGTCTCTCCACCTCCCTGGGGTGGCGACTGAGAGACGGCTTTTCTTGAGCTATTGCTTCATTTCCAGCTGCTTGCTACTAAAATAGGGAGGGACAGGCTGGTTTCACCTAATACAGCCATAGAATAAATACCCCAATAGTCAACCCAATATAGCTCTACAGCAAACATCCCAAGAACTGGGTTTTACAGACACATTCATTATGACAGTTCAGCTCCATGTCTGTACAATGTCATTCCCGTGTGTTATGTATTTTATGAGTACAGGACAGAGACAGTCAGAGAGAGAGAACAATAGACTATGTTCATGTGTGAAACGAAGTTCCAGTTCCATAAATACTTATTCATTTGACTTTAAAATCCACTTCTAGTAAACCCTCATCCCGGTAGAAATAAGAGGTACTGTGGTCACTATGTACTAGAGTCTGAGAGCTCAGGGAATGAATATTCTCTATAGTGACCCCAAGGCCTGTTACCACTCTGGATACAGGCTACAGACTGACAGACCAGAACCTGAGGAGAACCAGTCACCTATTAACCCAGGGACAGAGGAGCTACTGGACATTCGTTGGCAGGCAAGTAACTGCATGAGGGCTGAGACTCTGTGATCTTCTTAGATTCTGATGAAATCCAGATGACAGACGCTACATGGTAAATCAGACTCTATCCTAAGAATGAGGAATCATTTCTGAAAGAAGATCAGAGGGGAAAGAAAGTGTTGACGAGCGTGTACCAAAGTAGAGTTTTGTAAATGTTATGTCAAAATTTTCATTGTAATATAAATATTATAAACTAAACTAACTAACTAACTAACTTTTTATACAAATATTTTATATTTAAAATTATTTTATATTTATAAATATTTTATACACAAATATTTGTATTTGTAATACAAATATTACAAACTAATCTAACTAACTAAACTAACTTTGTTTCAGCAAAGACTAAATTTGATGTGCAGGAAAATGGAGTGTATTAGAGTTTGCATGTAATTTACACACATTACCTGTTACGTGAGAATGGCTGAAGTAACTTGCACACTCAGCTTGACATCAGCCAAACTTAGTGTTTGCATAGTCACACTTTTGTGATACCATCCCTTGCCCCACCCAGTTGCAGTACTCTCTGTGTTACCTTGTGTCTTCCTAAAAATCTACAGACTCTTAGATGGGGAAATGATGCGGATCCTGTGAGGAAATAGAAAATCTGTAGGATGATCAAATTCTCTGGATTCTGTGGACATTGGCCAGGCAAAGCACTTCAGCTTCTCTTGGAGGGATTCTTGGGGGTCAGAGTGTATCACTTGGAGCATTTGGTAAGTGAAAATTAATAGAGCCTTGTTCTGATTCAAGTTACACTTATAAATCTGGAATGACACAACTGAAATCAATGCTATTGCATTCAGAACCTGGCCCTAAGAATTTATCCCATGTAGTTCAAAGAGGAAGTGGCATAATTTAAAAATTTAGCAGTGGAGAAAATTTAAAAAAATAAATATAACGAGGCAATAAAACACATTTATAAGTAACTTCAATGCAGTAGAGCTCTATACAATGACTGTTTTCACCATGTATATGCCATGGGTTTATAATGTGATCCACAGGATACAAAGGGCCAATTTCAAGAGTGGAGGGCCATAAAGGGTGTCTTTAGGAAAATCACCCAGAACTCAAGTAGCCTGCAGAACTCAGACCCACAAGATATCAAATTCAAGAGGGACTGGATGTTTAAATGGGTAACTAGAAAATCCAATTACAGAATTGAGGATTTGTTTTAAAAAGTTTTGGGAGAACTCTAAACGTTCCGGATTTCCACCACAAAATATGTCTTACTGGTTGGTATCAGGGGGAAACTTTCCCTAAGATCAGGTTTTCTCATAGCTGGCTATTACAGGACTTCTTCACTTTCCTCTGTATCAGCTGGAACTGGCCACTGGATACTGGGCTGGATGGACTGCAGGTCTGATCCAGTCTGGCGATGCCTGTCTTCCTATTGGTGCTGCAAATCCAAGACGATGTATTTGCTGAACTTCCTAAAGCTCCCGGGAGTCTATCAACTTGCACTGAGAGCAGAAAAATATCTCGTTAAATATCTCCTGTTCTTTTTCTTTTAGAAAAAACCCCCTCAAAACTCCTGGGAATGGCGCAGTACAGTATGTCAGCTGTCAATGACACCAAATTCAGCTCTTCAGTGTTCCTTCTCACTGGGATACCTGGGCTGGAAGACGTCCATCTCTGGATCTCTATCCCCTTCAGCTTAATATATGTTATTTCGATAGCAGGAAATTCAGTCATTCTGTTCATTGTAAAAACAGATGCAAGCCTCCATGAGCCCATGTACGTTTTCCTCTCCATGTTGGCCATCACAGACCTTGGCTTCTCAATATCCACAATGCCGACAATCCTGGGCATATACTTGTTTAACTCTAGGGAGATCAGCCTTAATGCCTGTTTTGCCCAGCTGTTCTTCATCCACTTTCTTGCAAAAACTGAATCCTCTGTGCTGTTGCTGATGGCCTTTGACCGCTTCATTGCGATCTGTATCCCGCTGAGATATGCCTCCATCTTAACCCTGCCGAGAATAGCCAAGATGGGCTTGGTGTTTGTGCTAAGAGCGGTGGCTGTAGCATTACCATTCCCCTTTCTCCTGAAACGTTTCCCATACTGTCGAGCCAATGTCCTCTCCCATTCCTACTGCCTGCACCAAGATGTCATGAAATTGGCTTGTTCGGACATCACAGTCAACACCATATATGGCATGTTTACCACACTCTTCACATTGGGTTTGGACTCGCTGCTCATCTTCCTCTCTTATGTGATGATCCTCAAAACAGTGCTGAGCATCGCATCCCACACAGAGTGTTTCAGGGCCCTGAACACCTGCCTCTCCCACCTATGTGCCGTCCTGCTCTTCTACATACCAGACTTTGGTCTGTCTGTTACACATAGATTTGGGAATAGCTCCTCTCACTCACTCAAGATTCTCTTGGGCTATGTCTACCTTCTGGTCCCACCACTGATAAATCCAATCGTGTACAGTGTGAAAAACAACCGCCTTCGTGCGAGGATAATCAAAGCTTTTGTCAAGTGAAGGGTCAGTTCGTCACCCAGCTCTGGTTCCTGTGACACAGGAGACAAAAAAGATGAGTGATGGCCATGAGCACCTATTCTATCCTAGTTCATTTTCCCCTAGACTCCTCCCATTGCCTCATGTCCCCCTCAATCCCCCCACCCCTACATCTCCCCTTTAACTGAGACTCTGCTCCCTCTTCTGGCTGGAGGCCAGAGTTGGACCATGGTCAGAGCTTCCCAGAGAGGCACAGCCACTGTGAGGTGCTCAATAACTTCCACTTTTTAATCCACAGGATGTACAAGTATGTGGACAGTCCGGGGTTCCTCACAGCAGTCTGTACGCCCAGAGCAGCTCTTACCATGGGCTGACTTAGGCCTGGCTGGAATGCAGAACATCAGGGAGAGCGGAGAAGCAGGGCACAAACCTAGGTGGAAAGAGATGGGCTATAGGGTGGGGCTTCAGGGGAAAAAGGGGAGTAGGGGATGTGGCCAATCTGAAACAAAATCTCACTCCAAGCAAGACAGTGAATATCTTCATCAGTAAAGGAGGAAGATGGGGCTAGATAGACGGTTGGAGAGCCTGTGTTTTGGAGAAGACTAAATTAATATGACCCCACAAAGGGGGCTCCTCTTTTAAGTGTCCCAGGCTGAGAATAAGTCACTGCAAGGATCTCAGAGGGAAGGTCAGTGTGTCTGCAGGGCCACCTCAGGCCCGAAGAAGGCACCCTGGGGTGGCATCTGTCCTCAGGGCTTGGCCAGAGTGTTCTGTGCTCTAGAAAGCTGTTACCGATGGGAGTATGTGTCACGTTATTGACATGAATTGTGACCTTATTTATCATTGTTGCAATGGAGGTCCTACAGTCATATCAAATACTGTACAACGTTTATGATGTAAGGTGTCTATGAGGAGGTCATGGTTTGCTGGTTATGTAGGCAAGTATCAGTTTTGTATTTAAAGTTATAAGTATTGGCTCTCAACGACCTGTAGTTCAAACTTGTGCAATGCTTCTGGGAGACACCCCAGACAATTTGGCATCAGCACTGCCTGGCCTGCTTGATGGCCCATTAAGGACCATCAACTACACAACAGACCCACTGAGAGAAGGGAGATACAGCTTGTGACTCAGCAAGGCATGCAGGGACATGACAACGGACAGAACTTAGGTTTTTTCCATGTCATGTGCTAGGGAGCTTGTGTTTGGAACGAGAGTCTATAAAGGCAGCTGCATCTTCTCCATTTTGTCTTCAGTCCTGCTTCTTTCCTCTGGAGGAACTTTGCTATACTGAAAATCTTAACAGTGGACTGAATGACCCATCCTAGCTGTGGATGTATTCCAGAGACTTGATTTGAATCTGCAGTTTATTCTGTCACTGCAACAAACCTGAACCAAGAACTTTGCCATTGCTGAATGTAATTGATTCCATTTAACCAATTTTAACTCTCATCTCTATTTATTTCTTTTTATGAATAAACTGTTAGATTTTAGATTCTAAAGAATTGTCAACAGTGTGATTCGTGGGCAATATCTGACATATATTGACCTGGGTCTGGGTCTTGGTCCTTTGGGATCGGGAGAAACTTTTTTTCCTTTACTGCGGTATTGGTTTTCATAACCATTCATCCCGATAAGGATTGCCTCTGGTGGTTATACTGGGAAACTGGAGCATCTAAGGAAATTGTTTGTATGACTTCTGGTTTGCCAGTGGGGTAAAACTAATGTCTTCCCTGTTTGGCTGGTTTGATGTGCCTTAAAAGTGTAGGAACCCCAGCCTTGGGCTGTGACTGCCCTGCTCCAAGCAATGTCTCCTGAATTGATACTCTCAGTGGTGTCCCACCAGAGCCGCATTGTTACAGGATGTCAGCCCAGCCCCCAGGCTGCTCTAAACTCCACTGAGGTAGGATGAGAATGGACCAGTGACTCAGACTCCTGAAATTGGTTACTTGCCATCCTCAATCTCTACGGCATAGGGTGACGGGGCTCTGCCGGCAGAACAGAGAATGAAGCCAGGATTGTCACCACTCAGGTCACTGGAAATCTTGTTCCGTACTCCAGACACTGCTGTGGGACTCAAGATTGCTGGGTTTATTCCCTTGCCATATGTCCCCACAGCCAAGTCATTTGCTAACTCTGAGCCTCTTCAAAGGTGGATAATAGTCCGGTCCTGCCTCACAGCAGTAGCAGGAGGATAAATACATTCCAGATGCTCAGATAGTCTGACACCCTAAGATCAGGGTATCAGGTTCCCTCCACACTCTGAACTCTGGGGTACAGATGTGGGGACCTGCATGAAAGACCCCCTAAGGTTATTTCCACCAGCTTAGGTTAAAACTTCCCCAAGGCACAAATCTCTTTTTGTTCTTGGACGGTATCACTGCCACCACCAAGCGATTTAGACAAAGATTCAGGGCAAGGGCCACTTGGAGTTCCTATCCCCCAACATATCTCCCCCAAGCCGCTACACGCTGTTTCCTCAGGAAGCTTGAGAATAATATCAATTGGTGCCAATTGGTACAAGTGAGCACAGACCGAACCCCTGGGTCTTTAGGACACTGAAAATCAATCAGGTTCTTAAAAGAAGAATTTTATTTAAAATAAAAAAAAAATTATTCCTATCTAAAGGAATCACTTCTGTAAAATCAGGATGGAAGGTAGTTTTAGAGGCAAATAAAAAGATTTGAACCTCAGAGAATTTCACTCTAAGCCCACTTTCAAAGTTACAAAAAACAGGAATAAACCTCTCTCTTTGCACAGGGAAAATTCACAGGCTAAACCAAAAAGGGAACCTTTGGTCTGAATCAATATGGCCATTCTTCTGTTCCTAAATTGTTCCTCTGATAGATGGTAGGTGCAGACAGGCTTTTCCATGTTATAGCCACTCTAAGCAGATGTCCATGTTAGGGTGACCTTACGTCCTATTTTGGCCAGAACAATCTTCTTTTTAAGCCCTCTCCCGGCCGCCCCTCCCTTTGATTTTTCTTTTTTTTGAAAGGAGCCATGTGTCCAGGTTGCTCTTGCTGACTTGATTAATTGGGAAGGAGGGAATGGGAAAAATGCCCACTTCTGTGAAAAAAGTGGGGAAGGGAAGAATGTTTGGGGGACATGATGGGAGACGCCAGCCCCAAAAAGGGTGAGGCAGAGGTCGAGGGGAGGGTGTTCAGGATTCCAGCTAACGGTGACAGCCTCTTGAGGTGCTACAAGTATTCCTCACTTTCTTTGAGAAGTGAAGTGGCCCCCCGGAGAGTTCCAGTGACAGTCAACAGTCTCGTACTGGGGAAGAAACTGGCATCTCGAGTTTTCTTGTTGGGAAATACGGTCACCCTAAGGTGCTGCTTGCATGGGAGGCCAATGGGGGGTTAGTGCTGCCACCTAGGGGTGAGGTCCTGTAGCACGAGGGACACAAGCTCCAGAGCTGGGCTGGAAAACAAAGGTTTTTTCGCTCCATGAAAAATTTTGACCCAAGCTGAAATGTTTCCTTTTCATTCACTTTTTTTGGGCTGAGTTTTCATAGAAAAAGGATCATTTTTCTTTGAATGCTCAGCTGCCATGATGCTGCCGAGCAACTGCCTGGATCCCCAAGGGAACCTGGAGTCTTTTTGTCTGACTCATCCTCGTAATATAAATGAAGGTGGCACTGACAGAGTCTATGGCTGCACTCTGCACTTCCCATCTCTGTGCAGCCCCCTCCACTCTATACAAGGCCCTTTCAGCGGGTCCTCTGGGCAGTGGCTACTGTGACGGACCCTGGTAGCTCTCTGATGAGCCTGTGCTAGCAGGAAGCTGGAGAGGACCCTAGAGCAGTTGTGGAGATGGAGAGATGGGGGGGGGGCAGTTGCCATTGGATCACTGAGATTTGTGCATGACTTTGGGGATCCCAGCATCCTGGGGACTCAGTTCCATTTCTCAGGGAGAAGGGAAGGGACCCCTGCTCCTGAAACGATCTGAGGGAAATTTCCATGTAGGGAGCCTTGCGGAATCTCCCTTGCCTGGCCTGGGTTTGTAATGCAGGAAAGGGGGTTGCCGGGGAAAAATCCAATCCTATGTTATTAATTATTCTTATTATATTTTATTTTATTCCAGCAAGATCACAGCCGTGACAGCATCATCATTATGACTTGGCCACCCTCGAGGTAGCCATACAAACAGCGACGAGAAGCCCGGATTCCAGGAGTAGAGCCTGTGGCAGGGCTGGCGCTGCCGTCCAGTTGTTTATCATCACCACATGTCCCCTGTGATTTGGCCTCCTGCAGTTTGCCATTGGTCATGAGAGGGCTTAAATCTGGTGCACAAGAAGCGAAGCAGCTGAGGTTCCCTGAAGGCTCAGTGGCCCCCAAGGGAATGTGCAGCCATGCTTCATATAGACAGTCACAGCCCCATCTGAACAGATGCTGCCTGCTCCCGGTACAACCTCTCCGATGACTCCTTGTCCTTTAGGGTGAAGACCTTGGGTGTCAGCAGCTCCCCGTCTCGCAGGAATTGGGTACGTTGGCAGATCTTACTACCTTTAAAATAAGAAGTGAAGGGGAAAGGCTGCAGGGTGGCTCCATTCTAGATCCACTCTGATGGGAACCCAAGGAGGCCAAGGGACTTCAGACTTCCATAGTGATGGCTTCTTTTCCGGCAGCCTGCTACTTTATGGCAGCTCAGCTCCATGTCTGTCCCAATGTCATTCCCGTGTGTTATGTATTTTATGAATACAGGACAGAGACAGTCAGAGAGAGAGAGAGAGAGAGAGAGAGAGAGAGAGAGAGAGAGACTACATTTTACTCATGCACTTGACTTTAAAACCCTCATTGTGGTGGAAGTCAGAGGTGCTGGGGTTGCTATTAACCCAAAGACAGAGGAGTTACTGGACTTTTGTTGGCAGGCAAGTAACTGCTGAGACGCTGTGATCTTCTCAGGTTCTGAAGAAATCCAGAGAACAAATACTGCACTGTAAGTCACACTCTAACATGAGACTGAGAAATCATCCCTGAAAGAAGATGAGAGGGGAAAAAATGGTTTGCCATGAGTGTACCAAAGTACAGATGTGTAAATGTTATGCCAAAACTTTTTATTGTAATACAAATATTACAAATTAAACTTACATGACATGAATATAATGTTGAGAGCCAGCTGCAGAGTTGTTGAAATCTGTAAGGCAAGGAGCAGTGGTAATTTTGTGATTAACGGATTTTACTGTAGAAAGTATTTCAGAAGTACTCCCAAAAGTACTTGAAATGGGTTTCTGCTATTAACACTTCGTTCAGTGAACAGTTGTATGATACTGTCTCCTGGTAAGTGATCAGAAGCTGTTTCTAACACTTACATTCAGGGACATGAACACAATCCCTCTGCAATGCTGGGCAAGACTTTCCAAAAGAGAGAGAAAGGAACGGATAGTAAATTTGAGTTGCAGGAAAGGGGAGTGTATTAGAGGTTGCATGTAGTGTAAGCACATCATCTGTTACATGAGCATGGCTGAAGTAACTTGCACACTCAGCTTGACACCAGAGCAAACCTAGTGTTTGCTATTCACACTTCTTTGATGCCATCCCTTGCCTGGTCCAGCTGAAGTACTCTCTGTGTTACCTTGTACCTTCCTAAACATCTACAGACTCTTATGTGGGGAAAAGATACCGAATCTTTGAGGAGGTAGAGAAGTCCGTAGGATGATCAAATTCTCTGGATTCAGGGTACATGGGCCAAGCAAAGCACTTCAGCTTCTCTTGGAGGGATTCTTGGGAGTCAGAGTGTACCACTGGGAGCATTTGGTAATGGAAAGGTAATAGATCATTGTTCTGATTGAATTTACACATGTAAATCCGGAGTGACACAGTTGAAGACCATGCTATTGAATTCAGAACCTGGCCCTAAGAATTTATCCCGTGTACTGCGATGAGGCAGTGGTGTAATTTAAACTCCTAGCAGTGGAGAAAATAAAATAAAAAGAAACACATAATGAGGCAATAAAACATTGATAAGTAGCTTCAGCGCAGTACAGCTCTATACACTGACTTTTTTCACCATGTACTTGCCATGTGTTCACAACATGATACATATGATACAATGGGACACACTCAGGAGTGGAGGACCATAAAGGGTATCTTTAGGAAGGTCGCAACTGTAAAATCACACAGTACTCAAGTACACTGCAGATATAAGAGCCATAACATATCAAATTCAAGAGGGACTGGCTGTTTATATGAGTAACCAGAAAATCCAAATACAGAAGTGAAGATTTGTTTTAAAAAGTCTTGGGAGACCTCTAAACCTTCTAGATTCCCACCACAAAATATACCTAACTAGTTGGTGTCAGGGGGAACCTTTCCTTAGGTGCAGATTTTCTCCTACCTGCTTATTACAGCGCTTCTTCCATTTTCCTCTGTATCAATTAGAACTGGCCACTGGATACTGGGCTAGATGGACTGCAGGTCTCATCCAGTCTGGCAATGCCTGTCTTCTTATTGGTGCCGAAAATACAAGACTATATATTTGCTGATCTTACTTAATCTCCTAGGAGTCTCTCAACTTGCACTGAGAGCAGAAAAAAATCTTGTTAAATATGATCTGGTCTCCTGTTCTTTTTCTTTTAGGAAATAAACCTTAAAACTCCTTGGAATGGCCCAGTCCATTATGTCAGCTGTCAATGACACCAAATTCAGCTCTGCAGTGTTCCTTCTCACTGGGATACCTGGGAAGGAAGACGTCCATCTCTGGATTTCTATTCCCTTCAGCTTAATCTATGTTATTTCAATAGTAGGAAATTCAGTCATTCTATTCATTATAAAAACAGATCCAAGCCTCCATGAGCCCATGTACATTTTCCTTTCCATGTTGGCCATCACGGACCTTGGCATATCGATATCCACCATACCGACAATCCTGGGCATATACTTGTTTAACTCTAGGGAAATCAGCCTTAATGCCTGTTTTGCCCAACTGTTCTTCATCCACTTTCTTGCAAAAATTGAATCCTCTGTGCTGTTGTTGATGGCCTTTGACCGCTTCATTGCGATCTGTAACCCACTGAGATATGCCTCCATCTTAACCCTGCCGAGAATAGCCAAAATGGGGTTGGTATTTGTGCTCAGAGGAGTGGCTGTAGCATTACCATTCCCCTTTCTCCTGAAACGTTTCCCATACTGTCGGGCCAATGTCCTCTCCCATTCCTACTGCCTGCACCAGGACGTCATGAAGTTGGCTTGTTCGGACATCACAGTCAACACCATCTATGGCATGTTTACTACACTCTTCACATTGGGTTTGGACTCGCTGCTCATCTTCCTCTCTTATGTGATGATCCTCAAAACAGTGTTGAGCATCGCATCCCAGACAGAGTGCCTCAGGGCCCTGAACACCTGCGTCTCCCACCTCTGTGCCGTCCTGCTCTTCTACATACCAGACATTGGACTGGCTGTCATACACAGATTTGGGAACAGCTCCTCGAACTTATTAAAGATTCTCTTGGGATACGTCTACCTGCTGGTCCCGCCCCTGATAAATCCAGTCGTGTACAGTGTGAAAAGCAAACACCTTCGTGTGAGGATAATTAGGGCTTTCGTCAAGTGAAGGGTCCTTTAATCACCAAGCTCTGGCACCTGTGACATAGGAGACAGAAAACTTGAATGATGGCCATGAGCACCTATTCCATCCTGGTTCCTTTTCTCCTGATTCTCCTCCCTTTGCCTCATGTCTTCCTCAAGGCCCCACTCCTACAACTTCCCTTTAATCAAGAATCTGCTCCCTCTTCTGGCTGGAGGCCATAGTTGAGCCATGGTCAGAGCTGCCCAGAGAGGCACAGCCACTGCGAGGTGCCCGATAACTTCCACATTTTACCCCACAGGATGTACAAGTCAGGGAATGTGGACAGTCCGGGGTTCCTCACAGCAGTCTGTATGCCCAGAGCAGCTCTTACCATGGGCTGACTTGGGCCTGGCTGGAAGGAAGAACATCAGGGAGACTGGAGAAGGAGGGCACAAGGCTTAGTGGAAAGAGATGGGCTATAGGGTGGGGCTTCAGAGGAAAAAAGAGGGTGAGGAAAGTCAGAAACAAATCTCACCCCAGTGAGCAAGAGAGTGAGGATGTTCCACGGTAAACGTGGAAAATGGGCCTACAGGGTCCCAGAGCCTGTGTTTTGAAAAGACTAAATTAATGTGACGCCACAAAGTGGGCTACCCTTTTAAATATCCCAGGCTGAGAGTAAGTCACTGCAAGGATCTCAGAGGGAAGGTCAGTGTGTCTGCAGGGCCACCTCAGGCCTGAAGGAGGCTCCCTGTGGTGTTATTTGTCTTCTGGGACTTGGTCAGACTGTGCTGTTCTCTAGGAAGCTGTTACCAATGGGAGTATGTGTCACGTTATTGACATTAACTGTGATCGTATTATTCATCGTTGTAATCAAGGTCCTATAGTCTCACCAAATATTATTCAAAGGTTATTTTGTAAGGTGTCTATGAAAAGATTATGGTTTGCTGGTTATGAATATTCTATCTGTAGGCAGGTATCATTTTTGCATTGAAAGTTATAAGTATTGGCTTTCAACTGTCTGTATTTCAAACATGTGCTATGCTTCTGGGTGACACCCCGGACAATTTGGCATCAGCACTGCCTGTCCTGTTTGATGGCCCATTAATGACCATAGGGCTGTACCATTGAGAGAAGGCAGATACACCTTTTGCAGGGCCATGCCAATGGAGAGAACTCTGAGGTTGTTCCATGTCACATGCTAAGGAGCTTGTGTTTGGAACCAGATGTTATAAAATGAAGCTGCATCTTCTCCATTTTGTCTTCAGTCCTGCTTCTTACCTCTGGAGGAACTTTGCTACAAACTGAAACTCTGAACAAATGACTGAATGACCCATCCTCACTGTATTTGTTCTCCAGAGACTTGATATAACCCTGCAGTTTACTCCATCACTCTACAAGCCTGAACCAAGAACTTTGTTATTGCCATATGTAACTGATTCCCTTTAACCAATTTTCACTCTCATCTCTATATATTTCTTTTTATGAATAAACTGTTAGATTTTAGCTTCTAAAGGATTGTCAACAGTGTGGTTTGTGAGCAAGATCTATCATATATTGACCTGGGTCTGGGTCTTGGGATCAAGAGAACCATTTTTCTTTTACTGGGGTATTGGTTTTCATAACCATTCATCCCCATAAGGAATGGCGCTAGTGGTGATACTGGGAAACTGGAGCATCTAAGAGAATCGATTGTAAGAGTTCTCATTAGCTAGTGGTGTAAAACGAATGTCTTCGCTGTTTGTCTGGTTTGGTTTGCCTTCAAAGTAGAGAAACCCCAGTCTTGGGATTTGAGTGCCCTGGACCAAAGGAATTGATACTCTCAGTGGTGTCCCACCAGAGGCTGCATTGTTACAGGATGTCAGCCCAGCCCCCAGGCTGCTCTAAACTCCGCTGTGGTAGGATGAGAACAGGCCAGTGACTCAGACTCCTGCAAGTGGATTCTTGCCGTCCTCAATCTCTATGGCATGGGAGTGGTGGGGCTCAGCTGGGCCTGTCACCACTCAGGTGACTGGAAGTCTGGTTCTGTGCTCCAGATACTGCTCTGTGACTCGATATTGCTGGGCTTGATTCACTTGCTATGAGTCACGACGGCCAAGACATTTGCTGTATCTGAGTTTCTGCAACGGTGGTTAATATCCCTGCCCTGCCTCACAACAGTTGCAGGAGGGTAAATATATTCCAGGTGCTCAGATATTCTGACATCCTAAGATCAGGGTATCAGGGTTCCCTTCCCACTCTGAACTCTGCGGTACAGATGTGGCGACCTGCATGAAAGACCCCCTAAGCTTATTTCAACTAGCTTAGGTTAAAACGCCCCCAAGGCACAAATCCCTTTTTGTTCTTGGATGGTATCACTGCCACCACCAAGCGATTTAGACAAAGATTCAGGGAAAGGACCAATTGCAGTTCCAATTCCCCCAATATATCTCCCCCAAGCCGCTATTTCCTTGGGAAGCTTGAGAATACTATCCTCACCAATTAGTACAAGTGAGCACAGACCAACCCCTTGGGTCTTTAGGACACTGATAATCAATCAGGTTCTTATAAGAAGAATTTTATTTTTAAAGAGAGTAAAGGAATCACCTCTGTAAAATCAGGATGGAAGGTAATTTGAGAGGGAAATTAAAAGATTTTAAACTCAGAGAATTCCACTCTAGGCCTATTTTCAAACTTACAAAACACAGGAAAAACTCTCCCTCTTTCACAAACTAAAACAAAAAGATAACCTAACACATTTTCTTGCTTTACTCACTATTTTTGTAATTCTAGATTCTTATTTCAGGCAGGGTTTTAAGAGATGTTTTTTTCTGCCCCATGTCCCTCTCTGGCTTGACAAAACACACAAACAAAGAGAACAAAGCCCCCTCCCAGATTTGAAAGTATCTTCCATCCCCATTGGTCCTTCTGGTCAGGTGCCAAGTAGGTTATTGGAGCTTCTTAACTCATTACAGGTAAATCTCTGGGAAGGAGGGATTCTCTATTACTACACACATAAAGATTTTTACCCTTCCCTTTATATTTATGACATGGATCTATGCCAGGGCAACACCACAGAGAAAAACCTCTGACATTTGTCTATAAAAGGCCTCTTACCACAGCCTCCTGTGGCAGCTGGTTTCTGGGAAGCCCCTTGACTCCAGCACCTTTGCGTCTGTGACAGATGTGGGGGTGCTAAGGAGTGACAGTGAGGGGTAAGGTATTGCATTTCTGAGGGGAGTGATGGAGTAACACAGAGATGACAGGAGTTTAATCAGTCACCAGATCAGTATTTTCCAGCCATTGAGGTTTAATGAGTTAAACAATGGAGCAGGTGTCACTGGGCCCTCATCTTAGATGTCTGGCTGAGATAAAACATTCTCAGGTCAAAGATCAGTTTCACGCCTCAGCTCTATAACATGGACATGGCTGAGCACTATCGTCACAGGGTCCACGCTCATAGAGGTTTAATTCTGCAAAGGCTGCTTCCATAAGAAAGGGCCCAAAAGATGGGAAGATGCTTCCAGACACCCAGTGAAACAAGGCTGGGTCCCAAGAGCCCAAGAGCTGTGGGTGCCTCGAAGCCTGTGACTGTCAGAGGATGGGAGAAGATGACTGAGGATGGATCACTTGATAATTGCACTCCACCGTCCATTCCCTCTGAAGGCCCTGGTATTGGCCAGTGTGAGAAGACAGGACTCTGGACTAGATGGTGTGAATCAATATGGCCATTCTTCTGATCTTAAATTGTTCCCCTGCTGCAAACCAGCTTCTTTTAGGGGTTCCCTCTATTACAGGGCGGTTGTAGCCACTCAAGCAGATGTCCACGGTAGGGTGACCATATGTCCTGTTTTGGCCGGTACTATCCCCTTTTTAGGCCTCTCCCAGCCGCCCCAACCTTTTCTTTTCTTTTCTTTTCTTTTCTTTTCTTTTCTTTTCTTTTCTTTTCTTTTCTAAAGGACCCATGTGTCCTGGTTGCTTTTGCTGACTTGATCAGTTGGGAGAAGGAATCAGGACAAAGGCCCACTTCTGTGAAAAAAGTGGGGAAGTGGGTAACTGAAGAATGTGTGGGGGACATGACAGAAGATGCCAGCCCCCAAAAGGGTGGGACAGAGGTTGCGCGCGTGTAGTGTGTTTAACATTTCAGCCAAAGGTGACAGCTAAGAGGGCCACTGGAGAGTTCCAGCGATGGTCAACAGTCTCATATGGGGGGTGAAACTGGGGGATGCAGTTTTCTCATTGGGAAATATGGTCACCCTAAGGTGCTGCTCTGCAGGCCAATGGGGGGTGAGTTGCTGCCACCTAGGGGTGTGATCCAGTAGTACGAGGGTCAGAGAACCATGGGTTGAACTAGAATTGGGCTGGAAAAACAGTTTTTTTCTGCATTAAAAGTTTTGATTCAAACTAAAATGTTTCCTTTTCACTCAGTTTTCTGTGTGAGTTTTCATAGAAAATGGGTCATTGTTCTCTGAAAGCTCAGCTGCCATGATGCTGCCCAACTGCAGTTGCCTTGATCCCTAAGCGAAACTGGAGACCTTTCATCTGCCTCGTCTGTGTCATGGAAATGAGTTTGGGCTGCACTCTGGGCATGGAAAGGTCAAAACGTCCCAACCAGTCTATGGCCGGGGTATTGTGCCCATCAGCTACTCTAACCAGCCTTCCTGTCTCTGCATAGCCAGAGCCATGCTGTACCATCCCTTCAGCAGGTCCTGTGTGCAGTGGCTACTGTGACAGGCCCTGGTAGCACATCTCTGATGAAGTTGTGCTAGCCTGGATCTGGAGAGGGCTCTAGAGAAGATGTGGAGGCCCAGAGATTGTGGGTGGACTGAGAAATCAGGATCACTGAGATCTGTGCCTAATGTTGGGGTCCCCTTTTTCATTCCTCATGGAGAAGGGAAGGGATCTCCTCTCCACCATAACAATCCCAGGCAATATTGTGGAATCTCCCTTCCCTGGCCTGCACCCTGGGTTGGTAACGCAGGAAAGGGGGCTGCTGGGGAGGATAGTATAAATAATAAAAATAAAAATAAACATTATTATTTATTATTATTTTATTTCAGTTTATTTAATTTCAACAATATCACAACTGTGACGGCATCATTGATACCAGTCAGCCACACTTGAAGTAGCCACGTGACTAATCAGAACCACACAAACATTAGTGACAAGCTCGGTTTCCAGGAATAGAGCCTGCAGTTAGGCAAAATCAGCACCCAACCCCTCTGATTTGGCCTCCTGCAGTTGGCCCTTGACTATCTGAGGTTTCCGCTGGTGCAAACAAAGTCAAACAGCTGAGGTTCCCTGATGGCCAAGTGGCCCACAAGGGAATGTGCGAACATGCTTCATATAGATAGTTGCTTCCCTGTCTGAAGAGATTCTGCCTGCTGCCCGTGCAACTTCTCTGATGACTCCTTGTCCTTTCTGACAATCTGGAATTGGGTAAGTTGAAGGGTATAGGCTGCAGGCTGGCTTCATTCTGGATCCACTCTGACAGTTACCCTGGTGGGCCGAGGGATTTCAGACTTCCCCAGCAATGTCTGAGCATGTCAGTCTGAAGAGCTTCTCAGCATTGTGAACTCAGCAACATGGCTGGAGCCCAGAAATAGGCTCTGCCAGCATATAGCTCCGGTGTTGTCTCTCCACCTCCCTGGTATGGCCGCTGAGAAACAGCTTTTCTTGAGCTTTTGCTTCAAGAAACCTGCTACTAAAACTGGTTTCACCTAATACAGCGCATAGCATAAATACCCCAATAGTCAACCCAATATAGCTCTACAGCAAACATCCCAAAAGCTGGGTTTTCAGACACATTAATTATGGCAGCTCAGCTCCATGTCTGTCCCAATGTCATTCCCATGCGTTATGTATATTATGAGTACAGGCCAGACAGAGAGAGAGAGAGAGAGAGAGAGAGAGAGAGAGAGAGAGAACAATAGACTATGTTTGTGTGTTAAACGAAGTACCAATTTCATAAATACTCATTGATTTCACTTTGAAATATGCTTCTGGTAAATTCTCATCCTGGTAGAAATAACAGGTAGTGGGGTCATTATGTACTAGAGAGTGAGAGCCTAGGGAATGAATATTCTCTGTACTGACCCCAAGGCCTGTTACCACTCTGGATACAGGCTACAGACTGACAGACCAGTACCTGAGGAGAACCAGTCAGCTATTAACGCAAAGACGAAGGAGTTGCTGGACTTTTGTTGGCGGGCAAGTAACTGCATGAGGACTGAGACTGCAAGCCAGAGTCTAACATGAGACTGAGAAATCATCCCTGAAAGAAGATCAGAGGGGAAAAAATGGGTTGACTTGAGTCTACCAAAGTAGAGTTGTGTAAATATTATGCCAAAACTTTTCATTGTAATACAAATATTACAAACTGAACTTTCATGACATGAATGTGTGTTAAGAGTCAGCTGCAGAGTTGTTGCAATCCTAAGGCAAGGAGCAGTGGTAACTTTGTGCTTAATGGCTTTTACTCTAGAAAGTATTTCAGAAGGACTCCAAATAGTATTTCAAATGGGTTTCTGCTATTAACACTTGTTTCAATAAACAGTTATATGATACTGTCTCCTGGTAACAGATAAGAAGCTGCTTCTACCACTTACATTCAAGGTCATGAACACAATCCCTCTGCAATACCTTGGCAAGACTTTCCAAAAAGTGCTGAGAGAGAAGATCGGAGAGTTTGCGTTTCAGCAAATGCTAAATTTGAGGTGCAGGAAAGGGGAGTGTATTAGAGGTTGCATGTAATTTATGGACATTACCTGTTACACGAGCATGGCTGAAGTAACTTGCACACTCAGATTGACACCAGCTCAAACCTAGTGTTTGCATATTCACACTTCTGTGACACCATCCCTTGGCCCACCCAGCTGAAGTAATCTTTTGTGTTACCTTGTACCATCCTAAACATCAACAGACTCTTACATGGGGAATGATGCAGATCCTCTGAGGAGGTATAGAAGCCTGTAGGATGATCAAATTATCTGGATTCAGAGGACACTGACCAGCAAAGCACTTCAACTTCTCTTGGAGGGAACCTTGTGGGGAGGAAAGGTCAGAGTGTATCACCAGGAGTATTTAGTAAAGGAAAGTTTTTAGAGCCTTGTTCTGATCGAATTTACACATGTAAATCTGTAATGACACAGTTGAAGTCAATGCTATTGCATTCGGAACCTGGCCCTAAGAATTTATCCCATGTACTGCGAGGAGGCAGTGGCGTAATTTAAACACTTAGCAGTGGCAAAAAAAATATAATGGGTCAATAAAACACATTTATAAATAGCTTCAGTGCAGGACAGCTAAATACAATGATAGTTTTCACCATGCACAATGTGTTTTCAATACGAAGCAGATGATACAATGGGCCACACTCAGGAGCGGAGGGCCATAACGGGTGGCTTCAGGAAGGTCGCAACTGTAAAATCACAGAGTACTCAGGTAGGCTGTGGAACTCTGAGCCACAAGATATCAATTGGGACAAGAAAAAGTAGGAATCAAAGAGGGACGGGATGTTTATATGAGTAACCAGAGAATCCCATTACAGTGGTGAGAATTTGTTTTAAAAAGTCTTGGGAGACCTCTAAACCTTCCAGATTTACATCACAAAATACATCTAGCTAGTTGGTGTCAGGGGAAAACATTCCCTAGGTGCAGATTTTCTCCTAGCTGCATATTACAGGGCTTCTTCCACTTTCTCTGTATCAGCTGGAACTGGCAACTGGATACTGGGCTGTATGGACTGCAGGCCTGATCCAGTCTGGCAATGCCTGTCTTATTATTGGTGCTGTAAATACAAGACTATATATTTGGTGATCTTACTTAAGCTTCCGGGAGTCTGTCAACTTGCACTGACAGCCGAAGAAAAATCTCGTTAAATATGATCTGGTCTCCTGTTCTTTTTCTTTTAGGAAATAAACCTCAAAACTCATTGGAATGGCCCAGTCCGTTATGTCAACTGTCAATGACACAAAATACAGCTCTTCAGTGTTCCTTCTTACTGGGATACCCGGGAAGGAAGACGTCTATCTCTGGACCTCTATCCCCTTCAGCTTAATCTACATTATTTCAATAGTAGGAAATTCAGTTATTTTGTTCATTATAAAAACAGATAGAAACCTTCATGAGCCCATGTATATTTTCCTTTCCATGTTGGCCGTCACAGACCTTGGCATATCAATAACCACCATACCGACGATACTGGGCATATATTTGTTTAACTCTAGGGAAATCAGCCCTGAGGCCTGTTTTGCCCAGCTCTTCTTCATCCACTCTCTTGCAAAAATAGAATCGTCTGTGCTTTTGTTGATGGCCTTTGACCGCTTCATTGCGATCTGTAACCCACTGAGATATGCCGCCATCTTAACTCTGCCGAGAATAGCCAAGATGGGGTTGGTATTTGTGCTCAGAGGAGTGGCTCTATCATTACCATACCCGTTTCTACTGAAAGGGTTCCAATACTGTCGAGCCAATGTCCTATCCCATTCCTATTGCCTGAACCAGGATGTCATGAAGTTGGCTTGTTCGGATATCAAAAACAACAGCATCTATGGCTTGTCTGTTGCCCTCTTAACGGTGGGGTTGGATTCGCTGCTCATCTTCCTCTCTTATGTGATGATCCTTAAAACAGTGCTGAGCGTCACATCCCATACAGAGTGCCTGAGGGCCCTGAACACCTGCGTCTCCCACCTCTGCGCTGTCCTACTCTTCTATACACCAGACATTGGCCTGGCTTTGATACACAGATTTGGGAACAGCTCATCTCCCTTACTTAAGATCTTCTTGGGATATGTCTATCTGCTGGTCCCACCCCTGCTAAATCCAATCGTGTACAGTGTGAAAAGTAAACACCTTCGTGCGAGGATAATCAGGGTGTTTGTCAAGTGAAGGGTCATTTCATCACCAAGCTCTGGTGCCTGTGACACAGGAGACGAAAAACATGATTGATGGCCATGAGCACCTATTACAACTTGATACCTTTTCCCCTGAGGCTCCTAACTTTCCCTCATCTGTTCCCCAAACCCCACCCATGCTACTCACCTTTAACCAAGATTCTGCTCCCTCTTCTGGCTGGAGGCCAGAGTTGGGCCATGGTCAGAGCTGCCCAGAGAGGCACAGCCACTTTGAGGTGCCTGATGACTTCCAATGTAATTGATTCCATTAAACAAATTTTAACTCATTTCTTTTTATGAATAAACCATTATATTTTATACTCTAAACGATTGGAAATAGTGTGATTTGTAGGCAAGATCTGACATATATTGTCATATATGTCATCAGGCACCTCAAAGACATACACTTTGAGGTGCCTGATGACTTCCACATTTTATCCCATGGGATGTACAAGCCAGGGAATGTGGACAGTCCGGGGTTCCTCACAGCAGTCTGTACTCCCAGAGCAGCTCTTATCATGGGCTGACTTGGGCCTGGCTGAAAGGCAGAACATCAGGGAGAGCGGAGAAGTGGGGCACAAGGCTTAGTGGAAAGAGATGGGCTCTTGGGTGGGGCCTCAGGGGAAAAAGGGGAGTAGGTGATGTGGCAAGTCTGAAACAAATCTCACTCCAACGAGCAAGACAGTGAGGATCTTCATCAGTAAAGGAAGAAGATGGCGCTAGAGGTTTGGAGATCCTGTGTTTTGGAGAAGACTAAATTAATGTGACCCCACAAAGGGGGCTCCTCTTTTAAGTGTCCCAGGCTGAGAGTTAGTCACTGCAAGGATCTCAGAGGGAAGGTCAGTGTGTCTGCAGAGTCACCTAAGGCCCAAAGGAGGCACCCTGGGGTGGCGTCTGTCCTCATGGTCTTGGCCAGAGTGTGCTGTGCTCTAGGAAGCTGTTAACAATGGGAATATGTGTGACACTATTGACATGAATTTTGATCTTATTTATTATTGTTGCAAATTAAGGTCCCACATTGGTATAAAATACTGTACAAAGGTTCTGGTGTAAGACGTCTATGGGGAGTTTTGGTTTGCTGATTATGATTATTCTCTCTCTATGCAGGTATCATTTTTGTATTTAAAGTTATAAGTAGTGGATCTCAATTTTCTATATTTCAAACGTCTGCTCTGCTTCTGGGTGACACCCCAGATAATTTGGCATCAGCACTTCCTGGCCTGCTTGATGACTCATTAAGAACCATCAGCTGCACAACTGAACCATTGAGAGAAGGCAGATACACCTTGTGTATCAGGAAGGTATTCAGGGACAGAACTTTGAGGGTTTTTCCAGGTCATGTTCTAAGGAGCTTGTGTTTGGAACAAGAGGCTATAAAATGAAGTTGCATCTTCTCCATTTTGTCTTCAGTCCTAATTCTTATTCCTGGAGGAACTTTGCTACACTGAAGATCTTAACAATGGACTGAATGACCCTTCCTAGCTGTGGATGGATTCCAGAGACTTCATTTGAATCTGCATTTTATTCTATCTCTGCTACAACCCAGAAGCAAGAATTTTGCCATTGCTGAATGTAATTGATTCCATTAAACAAATTTTAACTCTCATCTCTTTTTATGAATAAACCATTATATTTTAGACTCTAAAGGATTGGAAATAGTGTGATTTGTGGGCAAGATCTGACATATATTGATCTGGGTCTTGGTCTTGTTCCTTTAGGATGGGGAGAACGTGTTTTCTTTTATGGGGGTTTTGGTTTTCATAACAATAAGGAATGGTGCTGGTGGTGATACTGGGAATCTGGGGAATCTGAGAGAATTGATTGTATGAGTTCTCGTTAGCCAGTGGGGTAAACTGATGTCTTCTCTGTTTTGCTTGCTTGGTTATCCTTCAAAGAGGAGAAACCCCACCTTGGGCTGTGACTGCCCTGCTTCAAACAATGGCTCCTGAATTGATACTCTCAGTGGTGTCCCACTAGAGGCTGCATTGACAGGCTGTCAGCCCAGCCCCCAGGCTCCTCTAAACTCCACTGTGGTTAGATGAGCACAGACCAGTCACTCAGACTCCTGCAAGTGGATTCTTGCTGTCCTCAATCTCTACGGTGTGGGGGTGGTGTGGTGGGGCTCTGCTGGTACAGAAGACAATCTGCCCCATGTCCATCTCTGGCTTGAGAAAACACACAAACAAAGAGAACAAACAAAGCCCCCTCCCAGATTTGAAAGTATCTTCCTTCCCCATTGGTCCTTCTGATTAAGTGCCAACTAGGTTATTTGAGCTTCTTAACTCATTACAGGTAGACCTCTGGGCAGGAGGGGTTTTATATTACTACATACTGTGAGAGAGGAAGGTCAGGGAGCTGTGGCAGAGTGCTTGAGGGGAGATATATCAACTCAAGGTTCATTAGGATGTGGCTTTCTGTAGAGTAGGGAAGCAGGCAGCAGGCTAATTGGAGCACCTGCTGTCAATTAGGAGCTTAATAAAAACCCCTGCCTCAGGCAGACAGGTGTGGTTGTTTGGAAGGATTTTGAAGGTGTTGGAGTGGAGAGCAGTTTGGAGGTGTTGGAGAGGAGAGCAGTTTGGAGGAGTTGGAATAGTGAGCAGTTTGGAGGAGTTGGAATAGTGAGCAGTTTGGAGGAGTTGGAGCGGTGAGCTAAGAAAGACCTCGCCTCTAAGTAAAGGAACACCTGGCTTGTGTAGAGAGAGGGCAGGAAACCCCCCACAAGGAGAGGGAAGTAGCCCAGGGGAAGGAGTAGCTAATCCCAGTGGTTTACCGCTATCCTCAGGGCCCCTGAGCTGGGACCCTTAGTAGAGGGTGGGCCTGGGTCCCTCCCTCTCCACTTCTCCCCTCTAGGATACTAGTGGGACAGTTAAGACCCTGTTCAGGGGCAAGAAATAGGCTCCCTGAATTCTTCACAAGAAGAGAAAGCGCAGGATGAATCAATATAGTGGCAGTAATTTGTCACAATACATAAAGATTTTAACCCTTCCCTTTATATTTATGACACGGGGCTATGCCAGGGTTCCACAGAGCAACACCTCTGACATTTGTCTATAAAAGGCCTCTTACCACAGCCTGCTGTGACAGCTGGCTTTTGGGAAGCCCCATAACTCCAGCACCTTAGTGTCTGTGGCAGATGTGGGGGTGCTAAGGAGTGACAGTGAGGGGTAAAGTATTGCATTTCTGAGGGGAGTGATGGAGTAACACAGGGATTCCAGGAGTTTCAGCACAGTCACCAGATCGGTATTTTCCACCCATTGAAGTTTAATGAGTCTAACTGTTAAACAATGGAGCAGGTGTCATTGGGCCCTCATCTTAGATGTCTGGCTGAGAGAAAACATTCTCAGGGCAAAGGTCAGTTTCACACCTCGGCTCTATAACAAGGACATGGCTGAGCAGTATTGTGACAGGGTCCAGGCTCATGCAGTTTTAATTCAGCAAAGGCTGCTTCCACAAGAAAGGGCCAAAAAGATGACAAGATACCACCAGAGATCCAGAGAAACTAGGCTGGGTCCCAAGAGCTGAAGAGCTGTGGGTGTCTCGAAACCTGTGACTGTCAGAGGATGGGAGAAGATGACTGAGGAAGGATCACTTGATAATTGCCCTCTCCTGTCCATTTCCTCTGAAGGACCTGGTATTGGCCAATGTGAGAAGACAGGACACTGGACTAGCTAGTGTGACTCAAGATGGCCGTTCTTCCGATCTTAAATTTTTCCTCTGATCTATGGGCTGGTGCAAAAAAGCCTTTTCCAGGGGTTCCCTCTATTATAGGGCTGTAGTAGCCACTCGTGCAGATGTCCATGGTAGGGTGACCATACGTCCTCTTTTGGCCTGTACAATCCCCTTTTTAAGGCCTCTCCCAGCCACCCCGATCTTTTCTTTTCTTTTCTTTTCTTTTCTTTTCTTTTCTTTTCTAAAGAACCCATGTGACCTGGTTGCTTTTGCTGACTTGATCAGCTGGGAGGAGGAAACGTGACAAAGCCCCACTTCTCTGAAAAGAGTGGGGAAGTGGGGAAGCGAAGAATGTTTGGGGGATGTGACAGGAGACACCAGTCCCTAAAATAGTGAGGCAGACGTGGCAGGCGGGTAGGGTGTTCAGCAGTTGAGCCAAAGCTGACAGCTAAGTGGGCCCGTGGAGAGTTCCAGCGACGGTCAACAGTCTCGTATGGGGGGCGAAACTGGGGGCTGCAGTTTTGTCATTGGGAAATATGGTCGCCCAAAGGCGCTGCTCTGCAGGCCAATGGAAGGTGAGTGCTGCCACCTTAGGGGTGTGATCCAGTAGCACCAGGGGCAGAGAGTCCAGGGTTGAGCAATAATTGGTCTGGAAAAGAGAGCAGTTTTTTCCTGCATTAAAAATTTTGATTCAAACTAAAATGTTTCCTTTTC
The DNA here is from genome assembly GCA_032164245.1 of Sternotherus odoratus. Classification (NCBI taxonomy): domain Eukaryota; kingdom Metazoa; phylum Chordata; order Testudines; family Kinosternidae; genus Sternotherus; species Sternotherus odoratus. Next base: position 296,968,147 of record JAVMKO010000001.1, read on the forward strand.
ACCCATTTTTGGGGGTGAGTTTTCATAGAAAATGGATCATTGTTCTCTGTAAGCTCAGCTGTCACGAGGCTGCCAACTGCAGCTGCCTGGATCCCCAAGCGAAACTGGAGGCTTTTCATCTTCCTCACACTCGTCATGGAAATGAAGGTTCGCTGCACTCTGGGTATAGGAAGGTCTGAAACTCCCAACTTGTCTATGGTTGGGGTATTGGGTCCATCAACTACTCTAACCCGCCCTCCCATCTCTGTGCAGCCCCCTCCATCCTGTACAACACCCCTTCAGCAGATCCTGCGGGCAGTGGCTATTGTGACAATTCCTGGAGGCACAGGTCTTATAAGCCTGTGCTAGCAGAGAGCTGGAGAGGGCCCTAGAGCAGTTGTGGAGGACCAGAGATTGTGGGTGGGCCGAGCTCTCAGACGATCACTGAGATCTGTGCCTAACACTGGGGTCCCATTTTTCATTCCTCATGGAGGAGGGAAGGGTCCTCCCCTCCACCGTGACGATCCCAGGATATTTTGTGAACCCTCCCATCCCTGGCCTGCACGCTGGGTTTGTAATGTTGAAAAGGCGATTGCCGGGGAGGATATTATTATTATTATTATTAATTCTTCTTATTATTATTACTGTATTATTATTTTTCTATTTCATTTTAATTTCAGCAAGATCACAACAGTGACTTCATCATTGTTACCAGTCAGCCACCCTCGAGGTAGCCACATGACTAATCAGAACCACACGAACATTAATGAAAAGCCCAGATTCCAGGAATAGAGCCTGCAGTTAGGCAGAATCCTCACCCATCCCCTGTGATTTGGCCTCCTGCAGTTTGCCATTGGCCGTTACGGGGTTAAATCTGATGCACACAAAGCCAAGAAGCTGAGCTTCCCTGATGGCCAAGAGGCCCCCAAGGGAACGTGTGAACATGCTTCATATAGACAGTTGCCTCCATGGCAGAAGAGACACAGTCTGCTGCCCGTGCAACCTCTCGGACGACAACTTGTCCTTTATGGTCAAGACCTCTAGGTTCAGTGGCGCATTATCGAGCTGGAATTGGGTAAGTTGAAGGGTAAAGGCTGCAGGCTGGCTCCATTCTGGATTCACTCAGATGAGGACCCAGGCAGGTTAAGGGACTTCAGACTTCCCCAGCAATTTCTGAGCATGTCAGTCTGAAGAGCTTCTCAGCATTGTGAACTCAGCAACATGGCTGGAGCCCAGAAATACGCTCTGCCAGCATGTTGCTCTGGTGTTGTCTCTCCACCTCCCTGGGATGGCCACTGAGAAACAGCTTTTCTTGAGCTATTGCTTCAAGCACCCTGCTACTAAAGTAGGAAGAGACAGTCTGGTTTCACCTAATACAGCCTAATACAGCCTATAGCATAAATACAGACACATTCTTTATGTCATCTCAGCTCCAGGTCTGTCCCAATGTCATTCCCGTGTGTTATGTATTTTATGAATACAGGACAGAGACAGTCAGAGAGAGAGAACAATAGACTATGTTCGTGTGTCAAATGAAGTTCCAATTCCACAGAAACTCATTCATTTGCCTTTGAAGTCTGCTTCTAGTAAATCCTCATCCCGGTAGAAATAAGAGGTACTGGGGTCATAATGTATTAATGAGTGAGAACTCTGGGAATGAATATCCCCTATACTGACCTTAGGGCCTGTTACCGCTCCGGATACAGGCTACAGACTGACAGACCAGAACCTGAGGAGAACAAGCCAGTCATTAACCCAGGGACAGAGGAGCTATTGGACTTCTGTTGGCAGGCAAGTAACTGCATGAGAGCTGAGACTCTGCAACGTTCTCAGGTTCTGAAGAAATCCTGATGACAGATGCTACCTTGTAAGTCACACTCTATCCTGAGAATTAGAAATCACAAGATCAGAGGGGAAAGAATGTTGACGAGAGTGTACCCAAGAACAGATGAGTTAACCTTATGCTAAAACTTTTTATTGTAATACAAATATTACAAACTGAACTTTCATGACATGAATGTGTGTTGAGATCCACCTACAGAGTTGTTGCAATCCTAAGACAAGGAGCAGTGGTGACTTTGTGCTTAATGGCTTTTACTGTAGAAGTATTTCAGAAGGACTCCAAACAGTATTTGAAATGGGTTTCTGCTATAAACACTTTGTTCAGTATACAGTTGTATGATACTGTCTACTGGTAAGTGATCAGAAGCTGTTTCTACCACTTACATTCAGGGTCATGAACACAATCCCTCTGCAATAGCTGGGCAAGCCTTTCCAAAAAGTGCTGAGAGAAAAGATCTGAGAGTTTGCATTTCAGCAAATGCTCAATTTGAGGTGCAGGAATGGGGAGTTTTATAGGGGTTGCATGTAGGTTATTTACATTACTTGCTACACGTGCATGGCTGAAGTTGCATGAACTTGCACGCTCAGCTTGACAGCAGTGTAAACCTAGCGTTTGCATAGTCACACTTTTTTGATGCCAACCCTTGCTACCTTCTACCTTTCTAAACATCTACAGGCTCTTACATGGGGAAATGATGGACATCCTCTGAGGAGGTATTGAATCCTTTAGGATAATCAAATTATCTGGATTCAGAGGACACTGACCAGCAAAGCACTTCAACTTCTCTTGGAGGGAACCTTGTGGGGAGGAAAGGTCAGAGTGTATTATCAGGAGTATTTAGTAAAGGAAAGTTTTTAGAGCCTTGTTCTGATTGAATTTACACATGTAAATCTGTAATGACACAGTTGAAGTCAATGCTATTGGATTCAGAACCTGGCCCTAAGAATTTATCCCATGCACTGCGAGGAGGCAGTAGCGTAATTTAAACACTTAGCAGTGAAGAAAAACATATAATGGGTCAATAAAACAAATTTATAAATAGCTTCAGTGCAGGACAGCTAAATACAATGATAGTTTTCACCATGCACAATGTGTTTTCAATACGATACAGATGATACAATGGGCCACACTCAGGAGTGGAGGGCCATAACGGGTGTTTTCAGGAAGGTCACAACTGTAAAATCACAGAGTTCTCAGGTAGGCTGTGGAACTCTGAGCCACAAGATATCAATGGGGCCAAGAAAAAGTAGGATTCAAAGAGATACTGGATGTTTATATGAATAATCAGAGAATCTAATTACAGTGGTGGGGATTTGTTTTAAAAAGTCTTGGAAGACCTCTAAACCTTCCAGATTAACATTACAAAATATATCTAGCTAGTTGGTGTCAGGGGAAAACTTTCCCTAGGAGCAGTTTTTCTCCTAGCTGCCTATTACAGGGCTTCTTCCACTTTCCTCTGTATCAGCTGGAACTCGCCACTGAATACTGGGCTAGATTGACTGCAGGTCTCATCCAGTTTGGCAATGCCTTTCTTCCTATTGGTGCTCAAAATACAGGACTACATATTTGCTGATCTTACTTAACCTCCTAGGAGTCTCTCAACTTGCACCGAGAGCAGAAAAATATCTTGTTAAACATCATCTGGTCTCCTGTTTTTTTTTCTTTTAGGAAATAAACCTCAAAATTCCTAGGAATGGACCAGTACATTATGTCAACTGTCAATGACACCAAATTCAGCGCTTCAGTGTTCCTTCTCACTGGGATAGCCGGGAAGGAAGAAATATATCTCTGGATTTCTATCCCCTTCAGTTTAATCTACATTATTTCAATAGTAGGAAATTCAGTCATTCTGTTCATTATAAAAACAGATCCAAGCCTCCATGAGCCCATGTACATTTTCCTTTCCATGTTGGCTGTCACAGATCTTGGCATATCGATAAGCACCATACCGACAATCTTGGGCATATACTTGTTTAACTCTAGGGAGATCAGCCTTGACGCCTGTTTTGCCCAGCTGTTCTTCATCCACTCTCTTGCAGAAATTGAATCTTCTGTGCTGTTGTTGATGGCCTTTGACCGCTTCATTGCGATCTGTAATCCGCTGAGATATGCCTCCATCTTAACCGTGCCAAGAATAGCCAAGATGCTGATGGTATTTGTGCTCAGAGGAGTGGCTGTGTCATTACCGTACCCCTTTCTCCTGAAACGGTTCCAATATTGCTCCTCCAATATCCTCTCCCATTCCTACTGCCTGCACCAGGAGGTCATGAAGTTGGCTTGTTCGGATATCACAGTCAACAGAATCTATGGATTGGCTGGTGCACTCTTAATAGATGGGTTGGATTCACTGCTCATCTTCCTCTCTTATGTGATGATCCTCAAAACAGTGCTCAGTATCACATCCCATGCTGAGGGCATCAAGGCTCTGAACACCTGCATCGCCCATCTCTGTGCCGTCCTTGTCTTCTACATACCAGACATTGGCCTGGCTCTGATACACAGATTTTGGAACAGCTCATCTCCCTTACTTAATATTATCTTGGGCTACGTCTACTTGCTGGTCCCACCCCTGCTAAATCCAATCGTGTACAGTGTGAAAAGCAAACACCTTCGTGCGAGGATAATCAGGGTGTTTGTCAAGTGAAGGGGCATTTCATCGCCCAGGTCTGGTGCTTGTGACACAGGAGACGAAGAACATGAGTGATGGTCGTGAGCACCAATTCCATCTTGATGCCTTTTCCCCTGAGGCTCCTACCTTTTCCTCATCAGTTCCCAAAACCCCACCCATGCTACTCACATTTAACCAAGATTCTGCTCCCTCTTCTGGCTGGAGGCCAGAGTTGGGCCATGGTCAGAGCTGCCCAGAGAGGCACAGCCACTGTGAGGTGCCTGATAACTTCCACATTTTACCCCACAGGATGTACAAGCCAGGGAATGTGGACAGTGTAGTGTTCGTCACAGCAGTCTGTACTCCCAGAGCAGCTCTTATCATGGGCTTACTTGGGCCTGGCTGGAAGGCAGAAAATCAGGAACAATGGAGAACCAGGGAGCGGGACACAAGGCTTAGTGGAAAGAGATGGGCTCTTGAGTGGGGCCTCAGGGGAAAAAGGGGAGTAGGCGATGTGGCAAGTCTGAAACAAACCTCACCCCAGTGAGCAAGACAGTGAGGATGTTCCTCAGAAAAGGAGGAAGATGGGTCTGGAGGGTTGGAGATCCTGTGTTTTGGAAAAGACTAAATTAATGCGACCCACAAAGGGGGGGGCTCTTTTAAGTGTCCCAGGCTGAGAGTCAGTCACCGCAAGGATCTCAGAGGGAAGGTCAGTGTGTCTGCAGGGCCACCTCAGGCCCGAAGGAGGCACCCTGGGGTGGCGTCTGTCCTCAGGGCTTGGTAAGAGTGTGCTGTGCTCTAGGAAGCTGTTACCAACGGGAATATGTGTGACACTATTGACATGAATTTTGACCTTATTTATCATTGTTGCAATCAAGGTCCTACAGTGGCATCAAATACTGTACAAAGGTTCTGATGTAAGACGTCTATGGGGAGGATTTGGTTGCTAGTTATGATTATTCTCTCTCTATGCAGGTATCATTTTTGTGTTTAAAGTTATAAGTATTGGCTCTCAACTTTCTATATTTCAAACGTGTCCTCTGCTTCTGGGTGACACCCCAGACAATTTGACATCAGCACTTCCTGGACTGCTAGATGCCCCATTAAGGACGTGAGCTGTACAACTGAGCCATTGAGAGAAGGCAGATACACCTTGTGTCTGAGGAAGGTATTCAGGGAAAGAACTTTGAGGTTTTTTCCAGGTCATGTACTAAGGAGCTTGTGTTTGGTACAAGAGGCTATAAAAAGAAGCTTCATCTTCTCCATTTTGTCTTCTGTCCTTCTTCTTACTCCTGGAGGAACTTTGCTACACTGAAGATCTTAACAATGGACTGAATGACCCTTCCTAGCTGTGGATGTATTCCAGAGTCTTGATTTGAATCTGCATTTCCTTCCATCTCTGCTACAACCCTGAACCAAGAACTTTGCCATTGCTGAATGCAATTGATTCCATGTAACAAATTTTAACTCTCATCTCTCTTTATGAATAAACCATTATATTTTAGAACCTAAAGAATTGGCAATATTGTGATTTGTGGGCAAGAGCTAACATATATTGATGTGGGTCTTGGACTTGGTCCTTTGGGATGGGGAGAACCTGTTTTCTTTTACTGGGGTATTGGTTTTCATAACCATTCATCCCCATAAGGAATGGCGATAGTGGTGATACTGGGAATCTGAAGCATCTAAGAGAATTGATTGTATGAGTTCTTGTTAGCCAGTGGGGTAAAATGGATGTCTTCTCTGTTTTTTTTGTTTGGTTTGCCTTCAATGTGGAGAAACCCCAGCCTTGGGCGGTGACTGCCCTGGACTAAGCAATGTCTAATGCATTGATATTCTCAGTGGTGTCCAGAGGTTGCATTGTTACAGGACGTCAGCCCATCCCCCAGGATGCTCTAAACTCCGTTGTGGTAAGATGAGAACAGGCCAGTGCCTCCAACTCCTGCAAGTGGATTCTTGCCGTCCTCAATCTCTACAGTGTGGGGGTGATGGGGCTCTGCTGGTACAGAAGAGAATCCAGCCAGTCTTGTCACCGCTCAGGTGACTGGAAGTCTGGTTCCATGCTCCAGACACTGCTCTGTGACTCAAGATGGCTGGGTTTGATTCCCTTGCTATGACTCATCATGGCAAGCCGGTTGATGTCTCTGAGCCTCTGCACAGGTGGATAATAATCCAGACCTGACTCATAGCATTGGCAGGAGGATAAATACATTCCAGGTGCTCATATATTCTGAGACCCGAAAACCAGAGTATGAGGATTCCCTTCCCACTCTGAACTCTGTGGTACAGATGTGGGGACCTGCAGGAAATACCCTGTAAGCTTATTTCTACCAGCTTAGGTTAAAACTTACCCAAGGCACAAATCCCTTTTGCTCTTGCATGTTATCCCTGCCACCACCAAGCAATTTAGACAAAGATTCAGGGTAAGGATCACTTGGAGTTCCTATTCACACAAAATATCTCCCCCAAGCTCTAAACCCCTTTTCCTGGGGATGGTGGAAAGTAATATCATCACTATTTGGTCCACATGAGCAGAGACCAAACCACTGGGTTTTTAGGACACTGAAAATCAATCAGGTTCTTAAAAGAAGAATTTTATTTAAAAAGCATAAAGGAATCACCTCTTTAAAATCAGGATGGAAGGTGGTTTCTGAGGGAAATAAAAAAGATTTAAAACTCAGAGAATTCCACTCTAGGCCTATTTTCAAAGTTAAAAAAAACAGGAATAAACCTCCCTCTTAACAAAGGGAAATTTCACAAGCTAAACCAAAAAGACAACCAAACAAATTTTCTTGCTTTACTCACAATTTTTGTAATTCTAGATTATTATTTTAGGCAGGGTTTTAAGAGATGTTTTTGCTGCCCCATGTCCATCTCTGGCTTGAGAAAACACACAAACAAAAAGCACAAACAAAGCCCCCTCCCAGATTTGAAAGTATCTTCCTTCCCCATTGGTCCTTCAGTCAGGTGCCAAGTAGGTTATTGGAGCTTTTTAACTCATTACAGGTAAACCTCTGGGCAGGAGGGATTTTCTGTTACTACATACATAAAGATTTTTACCCATCCCTTTATATTTATGACATGGGTCTATGCCAGGGTTCACAGAGCAACACCTCTGACATTTGTCTGTAAAAGGCCTCTTACCACAGCCTGCTGTGACAGCTGGCTTTTGGGAAGCCCCATGACTCCAGCACCTTAGTGTCTGTGGCAGAGGTGGGGGTGCTAAGGAGTGACAGTGAGGGTAAGGTATTGCATTTCTGAGGGGATTAATGGAGTAACACAGAGATGCCAAGAGTTTCAGCACAGTCACCAGATTGGTATTTTCCAGCAATTGAGGTTTAATGAGTCTAACTGTTAAACAATGGAGCAGGTGTCATTGGGCCCTCATCTTAGATGTCTGGCTGAGAGAAAACATTCTCAGGGCAAAGGTCAGTTTCACACCTTCGCTCTATAACAAGGACGTGGCAGAGTAGCATCGTGACAGGTCGCAGGTTCATACAGGTTTAATTCAGCAAATTCTGTTTGCACAAAAAGGGCACAAAAGATGGGAAGATGCTACCAGACACCCAGGGACACTAGGTTGGGTCACAAGAGCTGAAGAGCTGTGAGTGTCTCAAAACCTGTGACTGTCAGAGGATGGGGGAAGATGAGTGTGGATGGATCACTTGATAATTTCCCTCTCCTGTCCATTCCCTCTGAAGGACCTGGTATTGGCCAGTGTGAGAAGACAGGACACTGGACTAGCTGGTGTGACTGAAGATGGCCGTTCTTCTGATCTTAAACTGTTCTTCTGATCAATGGGCTGGTGGAAACAAGCCTTTTCCAGGCATTCCCTCTATTATAGGGCAGTTGTAGCCACTCATGCAGATGTCCATGGTAGGTCAACCATACGTCCTGTTGTGGCCTGTACAATCCCCTTTTTAAGACCTCTCCCAGCCGCCCAGATCTCTTCTTTTCTTTTCTTTTCTTTTCTTTTCTTTTCTTTTCTTTTCTTTTCTAAAGGACACATGTGACCTGGTTGCTTTTGCTGACTTGATCAGTTGGGAGGAGGAAACAGGACAAAGGCCCACTTCTGTGAAAAAAGTGGGGAAGAGGGGAAACGAAGAATATTTTGGGGATGTCACGTTACTGGGATTATTTGGGATCATATAGATCATTGGAGCAACCAAGGTCCTATAGTGACACCAAATCTTATGTGAAGGGGGTCATAATAGGTGTCTATGACCAGGTTATGGAGGGCAGATTATGAATATGCCATTGATATGTGTGTATCTTTTTTGGAACTAAAGTTATGAATATTGGATGTATGGTGCCTGAACTTCAAACTGATGCTTGGCTGCTGGGTGAAATCTCAGACAAGCTGTTGTTAACTTTGGTGGCCTGGCTGAGGGGCCGTTAAGGGACATCAACTACACAATGGACTTTGTAAATGCCTGTCCACACCCGAGCTTCTCTAGAAATGTCAACTGCCTTGTCAGAAACTAAATCCTGGAGAGTCTGGTAAATGGCCCATGTGACTATGAACCTCGAGTTTGCAACTGGACTCTGCATAAGGAGGAGGAGGGCTTCTCCCAGAAGGAGAATGTATAAGAGCTGGGAAAAACATCTTCAATTTTGTCTTCTACCTCCAGACTTCAGCCTGTCTTGCTTCCAGCTCTGGATGGAACTTTGCTACACAGGAGAACTCTGGTCAAAAGGTGCTGACTCATCCCCAAGGGGATGCTTTCCAGAGACTGTGATTTGAACCTGAAGTTATTCTACCTTTGCTGCAAGCCTGAACCAAGATATTTGCCATTACTGCATGCAATTGATTTCTTTTAACCTTTCCTAACCCTCACCTAGACCTTTTCCCTTGTATAATAAACCTTTAGATTTCAGATTCTAAAGGATTGGCAACAGCGTGATTTGTGGGAAGATCTAATTTGTATATTGACCTGGGTCTGGGGCCTGATTCTTTGGAATTGGGGAGAACCGTTTTCTTTATTTGGGGCATTTATTTTCATAACCATTGGTCCCCAGGACAGGTGGCTGCTGGTGGTGATACTGGTAATCTGGAGTGTCTAAGGGAATTGCTTGTGTGACTTCTGGTTAGTCAGTGGGGCGAAACCAAAGTCTTTTCTGTTTAGCTGGTTTGGTTTGCCTTAGTGTGGAAAAACCCCAGCTTTGGGCTGTAGTTGCCCCTTTGGAAGCAATCTGTCCTGATCGGACACTCACAGTTGGATCCCACCAGGAACAGCACCGTCACAAGGGACATGACAGGAGATGCCAGACCCTAAAAGAGCGAGGCAGAGGTGGCAGGCGGGTAGGGTGTTCAGCAGTTCAGCCAAAGCTGACAGCTAAGTGGGCCCCTGGAGAGTTCCAGCGACGGTCAACAGTCTCGTATGGGGGGGTGAAACTAGGTGCTGCAGTTTTGTCATTGGGAAATCTGCAGGCCAATGGAGGGTGAGTGCTGCCACCTTAGGGGTGTGATCCAGTAGCACGAGAGACAGAGACTCCAGGGTGAGACATAATTGGTCTGGAAAAGAGAGCGTTTTTTTCCTGCATTAAAAAATTTGATTCAAACTAAAATGTTTCCTTTTCACCCATTTTTGGGGGTGAGTTTTCATAGAAAATGGGTCATTGTTCTCTGTAAGCTCAGCTGTCACGAGGCTGCCAACTGCAGCTGCCTGGATCCCCAAGCGAAACTGGAGGGTTTTCATCTTCCTCACGCTCGTCGTGGAAATGAAGGTTGGCTGCACTCTGGGTATAGGAAGGTCTGAAACTCCCAACCCGTCTATGCCTGGGGTATTGTGCCCATCAGCTACTCTAACCAGCCCTCCCATCTCTGTGCAGCCCCCTCCATCCTGTACAACACCCCTTCAGCAGATCCTGTGGGCAGTGGCTACTGTGACAATCCCTGGAGGCGCAGGTCTGATAAGCCTGTGCTAACAGAGAGCTGGAGAGGGCTCTAGAGCAGTTGTGGAGTCCCAGAGATTGTGGGTGGGCCGAGCTATTATAGGATCACTGAGATCTGTGCCTAACACTGGGGTCCCATTTTTCATTCCTCATGGAGAAGGGAAGAGACCTCCCCTCCACCGTAATGATCCCAGGATATTTTGTGGACCCTCCCATCCCTGGCCTGCATGCTGGGTTTGTATTGTTGGAAAGGCCGTTGCCGGGGAGGATATTATTAATTTTTCCAATTCTATTATTATTATCATTATTATTATTTTATTTATTTTATTATTTTTCTATTTCATTTTAATTTCAGCAAGATCACAACTTTGACGGCATCGTTATTACCAGTCAGCCACCCTCGAGGTAGCCAAGTGACTAATCCCAAACACATGAACATTAATCACAAGCCCAGATTCCAGGAATAGAGCCTGCAGTTAGGCAGAATCTGCACCCATCCCCTGTGATTTGGCCTCCTGCAGTTTGAAATTGGCCATTATGGGGTTAAAACTGGTGCACACAAAGCCAGGCAGCTGAGGTTCTCTGATGGCCAAGTGGCCCCCAAGGGAACGTGCGAACATGCTTTATATAGACAGTTGCCTCCCTGCCAGAAGAGATACAGCCTGCTGCCAATGCAACCTCTCCTTGTCCTTTATGGTGAAGACCTGTAGGGTCAGTGACTCCATGACAAGCTGGAATTGGGTAAGTTGAAGGGTAAAGGATACAGGCTGGCTCCATTCCGGATTCACTCAGACGGGGACCCAGGCAGGCTAAGGGACTTCAGACTTCCCCAGCAATGTCTGAGCATGTCAGTCTGAAGAGCTTCTCAGCATTGTTAACTCAGCAACATGGCTGGAGCCCAGAAATAGGCTCTGCCAGCATGTAGCTCTAGTGTTGTCTCTCTAACTCCCTGGGATGGCCAATGAGAAACAGCTGTTCTTGAGCTTTTGCTTCAAGAAACCTGCTACTAAAGTAGGAAGAGACAGACTGGTTTCACCTAATACAGCCCATAGCATAAATACAGACATATTCTTTATGGCAGCTCAGCTCCAGGTCTGTCCCAATGTCATTCCCGTGTGTTATGTATTTTATGAATACAGGACAGAGACAGTCAGAGAGAGAGAACAATAGACTATGTTCGTGTGTGAAATGAAGTTCCAATTCCACAGAAACTCATTCATTTGACTTTGAAGTCTGCTTCTAGAAAATCCTCATCCCGGTAGAAATAAGATGTACTGGGGTGATAATGTTCTAATGAGTGAGAGCTCTGGGAATGAATATTCTCTATACTGACCTCAAGGGCTGTTACCACTCCAGAGACAGGCTACAGACTGACAGACCAGAACCTGAGGAGAACAAGCCAGTCATTAACCCAGGGACAGAGGAGCTATTGGACTTCTGTTGACAGGCAAGTAAGTGCATGAGGGCTGAGACTCTGCAATGTTCTCAGGTTCTGAAGAAATCCTGATGACAGATGCTACCTTGTAAGTCAAACTCTATCCTGAGAATGAGAAATCACAAGATCAGAGGGGAAAGAATGTTGACGAGAGTGTACCCAAGAACAGATGTGTAAACCTTATGCTAAAACTTTTTATTGTAATACAAATATTACAAACTGAACTTTCATGACATGAATGTGTGTTGAGAGCTACCTGCAGAGTTGTTGCAATCCTAAGGCAAGGAGCAGTGGTTACTTTGTGCTTAATGGCTTTTTGCTCTAGAAAGTATTTCAGAAGGACTCCAAATAGTATTTGAAATGGGTTTCTGCTATTAACACTTTGTTCAGTAAACAGTTATATGATACTGTCTCCTGGTAAGTGATCAGAAGCTGTTTCTACCACTTACATTCAGGGTCATGAACAGAATCTCTCTGCAATGCCTGGGCAAGACTTTCCAAAAAGTGCTGAGAGAAAATATCTGATTGTTTGTTTTTCAGCAAATGCTAAATTTGAGGTGCAGGAATGGGGAGTGTTACAGAGGTTGCATGTAATTTATGGACATTACCTGTTACATGAGCATGGCTGAAGTAACTTGCACACTCAGCTTGACAGCAGCGTAAACTTAGCGTTTGCATAGTTACACATTTCTGATGCCATCCCTTGCCTGCCCAGCTGAAGTACTCTCTGAGCTACCTTGTAGCTTTTGAAACATCTACAGACTCTTACATGGGGAACTGATGGAGATCCTCTGAGGAGATATAGATGCCTGTAGGATGATGAAATTATCTGGATGCAGAGGACACTGACCAGCAAAGCACTTCAACTTCTCTTGGAGGGAACCTTGTGGGGAGGAAAGGTCAGAGTGTATCACCAGGAGTATTTAGTAAAGGAAAGTTAATAGAGCATTGTTCTGATTGAATTTACACATGTAAATCTGTATTGACACAGTTGAAGTCAATGCTATTGCATTCGGAACCTGGCCCTAAGAATTTATCCCATGTATTGCGAGGAGGCAGTGGCGTAATTTAAACACTTAGCAGTGGAGAAAAAATATAATGAGTCAATAAAACACATTTATAAATAGCTTCAGTGCAGGACAGCTAAATATAATGATAGTTTTCACCACGCACAATGTGTTTTCAATATGATACAGATGATACAATGGGCCACACTCAGGAGTAGAGGGCCATAACTGGTGTTTTCAGGAAGGTCGCTACTGTAAAATCACAGAGTACTGTGGAACTCTGAGCCACAAGATATCAATGGGGCCAAGAAAAAGTAGGATTCAAAGAGGGACTGGATGTTTATATGAGTAACCAGAGAATCCAATTACAGTGGTGAGGATTTGTTTTAAAAAGTATTGGAAGACATCTAAACCTTCCAGATTAACATTAGAAAATATATCTAGCTAGTTGGTGTCAGGGGAAAACTTTCCCTAGGAGTAGATTTTCTCCTAGCTGCCTATTAAATGGCTACTTCCATTTTCCTCTGTATCAGCTGGAACTGGCCACTGGATACTGGGCTAGATGGACTGCAAGTCTCATCCAGTCTGGCAATGCCTGTCTTCCTATTGGTGCTGAAAATACAAGACTACATATTTGCTGATCTTACTTAACCTCCTAGGAGTCTCTCAACTTGCACGGAGAGCAGAAAAATATCTCATTAAATATCATCTGGTCTCCTGTTCTTTTTCTTTTAGGAAATAAACCTCAAAACTCCTTAGAATGGCCCGGTCCGTTATGTCAGCTGTCAATGACACCAAATTCAGCTCTTCAGTGTTCTTTCTCACTGGGATACCCGGGAAGGAAGACATCCATCTCTGGATCTCTATCCCCTTCAGTTTAATCTACGTTATTTCAATAGTAGGAAATTCAGTCATTCTGTTCATTATAAAAACAGATCCAAGCCTCCATGAGCCCATGTACATTTTGCTTTCCATGTTGGCCGTCACAGACCTCGGTATATCGATAAGCACCATACCGACAATCCTGGGCATATACTTGTTTAACTCTAGGGAAATAAGCCTTGATACCTGTTTTGCCCAGCTGTTCTTCCTCAGTTTTCTTGCAGTAATTGAATCCTCTGTGCTGTTGATGATGGCCTTTGACCGCTTCATTGCGATCTGTAATCCACTGAGATATACTGCCATCTTAACTCAGCCGAGAATAGCCAAGATGGGGTTGGTATTTGTGCTCAGAGGAGTGGCTGTATCATTACCATTCCCCCTTCTCCTGAAACGGTTCCAATACTGTCGGTCCAATATCCTCTCCCATTCCTACTGTCTGCACCAGGAGGTCATGAAGTTGGCTTGTTCGGATATCACAGTCAACAGAATCTATGGATTGTCTGCTGCACTCTTAATAGATGGGTTGGATTCGCTGCTCATCATCCTCTCTTATTTGATGATCCTCAAAACAGTTCTGAGCATCACATCTCATGCTGAGGGCATCAAGGCTCTGAACACCTGCATCGCCCACCTCTGTGCCGTCCTGCTCTTCTACATACCAGACGTTGGCCTGGCTGTGATACACAGATTTGGGAACAGCTCATCCCCCTTACTTAATATTATTTTGGGCTACGTCTACCTGCTGGTCCCACCCCTGCTAAATCCAATCGTGTACAGTGTGAAAAGCAAACACCTTCGTGTGAGGATAATCAGGGTGTTTGTCAAGTGAAGGGTCATTTCATCGCCCAGCTCTGGCGCCTGTTACACATCATCATCATCATCAATCCTCTTCACTCCCGCTGGAGTATAAGGCACCAACAAATCTCCTCCATGCCTCTCGATCTTGGGCAAGCCAGCTGATTTCATTCCACGTTTTGTTCATCATCTTCAGTTCCTCTTCCACAGTTCTTCTCCAGGTACCCATTGGTCTGCCTCGCTTACGCTTTCCAGGTGGAGTCCATCTTAGGGCTATCTTAGGGTGTCTGGTGTTTTTCATTCGAAGAACGTGACCCAGCCACCCCCATCGTCGCCTTTTTAACTCATCCACAATGTTGATGATACCCGTGCATCTGCTAACTTCCCTGTTGCTGATGTGTTCTTCCCAGCGCACTCTAAGGATGCGTCGGAGGCATCTACCTTCAAATCCTCTCACTCTGCTCTCCACTTTCTTGTTGGTTCTCCATGTCTCTGCAGCATACAACAGGACAGAACGCACGTTTGATTTGTAAACCTTCAGCTTGGTCTTGATCTGAAGCATCGATGACTTCCAGATATTGTTAAGTCTGTTGAAGGCTTGTGCTGCCAAAGCAATTCTAGTGGAGACCTCTTTCTCGATGTTACTATCAGCAGAGATATAACTACCCAGATACTTAAAATCCTTTACTTCCTCCAGCTCCACTCCATTAGCTGTAATCTTCTGGCTACTCTTGGTTCTCACTTTCATCATTTTGGACTTCCCAGAGTTAATCACCAGCCCGATGCTTCTGGCAGCTTGGTTTACTCTGTCAGTTTTCTCCTGAATATCCTTCTGTGAATGTGATAGCAATGCCAAATCATCTGCGAAATCACAATCCTCCAAACGGTTGGTTAATCCCCACACCAATCCTCTTGGCCTATCCTCTGTGGTTTTTCTCATCACCCAGTCGATGACCACAAGAAAGATTACAGGCGAAATGACACATCCTTGCCTGACTCCTGTCCTGACCTGAAACCATTCACTCTCCTGTCCTTCGTGACGTACACAACACTGGTTCTCGACATACAGATCTTTAAAGATGTTAATGGCCTTCTGAGGGAATCCATATGCTTTTAGGATCTTCCAAAGCGATGGGTGGTGAATACTATCAAAAGCTTTCTCGAAATCAATGTAGTTGATGTAAAGCGAGGAGTTCCATTCCAATGACTGTTCCACTATAGTGCGTAGGACAAAGATTTGATCCGTGCATGACCTTCCCCTTCTAAAGCCAGACTGTTCTTCGCGAAGGATTTCATCGATTCCCGTTCTCATTCTTTGCAGCATGACTCTGCAGAAGATCTTTCCCAGCACAGATAGTAGGTTAACACCTCTCCAGTTTCCACATACGGTCAGATCTCCTTTCTTTGGAAGCTTTATGATGATTCCCCTTTTCCATGCATTTGGTACGGTCTCTTTTCCCCATACTTTGTTAAAAAGTCCTACAAGAGTTCTTGCACTTGTCACAGGATCAGCCTTAAGCATGTCAGCAGTGATCCTGTCCTCTCCTGGCGCTTTATTATTTTTAGTTTGTCTAATAGCTTCTTCTATTTCTTTCTTCATAATACGCCCTCTATACATCTCAATCTGGAAGCCCATATCGGCGATGTCTGCCTCTTCTTCTGGATCTGGTCTGTTCAAGGTCTCTCTGAAGTGTTCTGCCCATCTGTTGAGTTGTTCCTCCTCTGTTGTTAACACGTTCCCGTTTTTATCCTTCACAACTGTGGACTTACTTGTGAAACTTCCTGTGAGAGTCTTAGTGATCTTATAAACTGTTCTGTTATCACCCTTATCTGCTGCCAGTTGTGCCTCTCTTGCCAAATCATCTATGTACACTCTCTTGTCTTTTCTTACGCTTCTTTTCACCGCAATATTAAGGTTTTTATATTCCTGTCTAGCCATTGTCTTATCGTTCTCACTGCCAACAAGTGTGCGCTGCTTGACTGCCTTTCTTTTCTCTATGAGCTCCCATGTAGTGTCTGAGATCCACTCTTTCCTCTGTTTTCTTTTATATCCCAGTGTGCTCTTACTGGTTTCAAGATAGATTTTTTGGATGTTTTCGCACTCGGTGTTTACGTTCTCTTCTGATAAGCCTTCCAGTAAGCTAAATCTATTGTGTAATTCTACCACAAATTTGGTCTTCACTGCTGGGTCTTTCAGTCTGCTGGAGTCAAAGAGCTGATCACCCGTCTTTCTATTCATTCTTTTCAGCTTCAGTTGAAGCTTGCACAACACAAGGTTGTGATCACTTCCTGCGTCCGCTCCTCTCAGTACTCTAACATCTCTCATGGATCTTCTCCATTTTTGATTGATGGTAATGTGATCGATTTGGTTGCGGGTTCTGTCGTTTGGGGATGTCCAAGTATACTTGTGTATTGTCTTATGCTGAAAGATACTGCCACCTATCACCAGACCATTTTCCAAACACATATCAATAAAGCACTGCCCATTGTTATTCCTTTCTCCTATTCCTTCTCGACCCATGCAGGACTCATAGCCTTCATTGTCTGATCCTATTTTAGCATTCAGGTCCCCCATTACAATTAGGACATCGTGCCGAGGTGTCTTATCTATCTGATTTTGCAAGCTGCTGTAGAATAGGTCCTTCTCTTCTTCTGTTGCTTGCTCGATGGGTGCATAACACTGTATGATGGTGGTCTTGGCATACTTGGAGAAGAATCTTGCTCTTATAATTCGGGAGCTGACTGGTTCCCATCCCACAAGACTCATTCTAGCCTGCTTATCCATCAGGATACCAACTCCTTCTCGGTGTTGACCATCTGACCGCCCAGAGTAAACAACAGTCTCCCCCGATCCAAGTGTCATCAAACCAGAGTCCGTCCATCTCATCTCGCTGATGCCCAAAACATTGATCTTGTACTTAGACATTTCTTTCACCACTTGCGCTGTTCTTCCAGTCTCATACATAGTTCTTACGTTCCACGCAGCTACTCTCACCTGTTGTTTGGGTTTCGCCAGGGACTGCATCGGAAGAGAAATTTCCTTTTGGCTTTCATTCCTCCTCATCATATCAGGCATTACTGCCTTCGTCCTCAGCTGATCACCCATGATGAGAAGACATTTCGATAAATCTGTTGGTGTTTCTGTAGCAGGTGTTTTTTTATGTGGCGGGTTGCTAACCCAGCGCACAACCCTCCTCCTTTCGCATTCTGGACTTGGGACCAGACAACGGTGGAGTTGCCTGTTACACAGGAGACGAAAAACATGAGTGATGGCCATGAGCACCTATTACAACTTGATACCTTTTCCCCAGAGGTTCCTACTTTTCCCTCATTTGTTCCCCAGACCCCACCCATGCTACTCACCTTTAACCAAGATTCTGCTCCCTCTTCTGGCTGGAAGCCAGAGTTGGGCCATGGTCAGAGGTGCCCAGAGATGCGCAACCACTGTGAGGTGCCAGATAACTTCCATATATTACCCCACAGGATGTACAAGTCAGGGAATGTGGACAGTGTAGGGTTCGTCACAGCAGTCTGTTGTCCCAGAGCAGCTCTTACCATGGGCTGACTTGGGCCTGGCAGAACATCAGGGAGAGTGGAGAAGCGGGGCACAAGGCTTAGTAGAAAGAGATGGGCTCTTGGGTGGGGCCTTAGTGGAAAAAGGGGAGTAGGCGATGTGGCAAGTCTGAAACAAATCTCACCCCAGTCAGCAAGACAGTGAGGATGGTCCTCAGAAAAGGAGGAAGATGGGGTTGGAGGGTTGGAGATCCTGTGTTTTGGAGAAGACTAAATTAATTTGACCCCACAAAGGGGGCTCCTCTTTTAAGTGTTCCAGGCTGAGATTAGGTCACTGTAAGGATCTCAGAGGGAAGGTCAGTGTATCTGCAGTGCCACCTCAGGCCCGAAGGAGGCACCCTGGGGTGGTGTCTGTCCTCTGGGACTTGGCCAGAGTGTGCTGTGCTCTAGGAAGCTGTTACCGAAGGGAATATATGCGACACTATTGACATGAATTTTGATCTTATTTATCATTGTTGCAATCAAGGTCCTACAGTGGCATCAAATACTGTACAAAGGTTATGGTGTAAGACGTCTATGGGGATTTTTGGTTGCTGGTTATGATTATTCTCTCTCTATGCAGGTATCATTTTTGTGTTTAATGTATTGGCTCTCAACTTTCTATATTTCAAACATCTCCTCTGCTTCTGGGTGACACCCCAGACAATTTGGCATCAGCACTTCCTGGCCTGCTTGATAAATCATTAAGGACCATCACCTGCACAACTGAGCCATTGAGAGAATGCAGATACACCTTGTGTCTCAGGAAGGCATTCAGGGAAAGAACTTTGAGGTTTTTTCCAGGTCATGTGCTAAGGAGCTTGTGTTTGGAACCAGATGCTATAAAATGAAGCTGCATTTTCGTCATTTTGTCTTCAGTCCTGCTTCTTATTGCTGAAGAAACTTTGCTACACTGAAGATCTTAACAATGGACTGAATGACCCTTCCTCACTGTGGATGTACTCCAGAGACCTAAGTTGAATCTACATTTCATTCTATCTCTGCTACAACCCTGAACCAAGAACTTTGCCATTGCTGAATGCAATTGATTCCATGTAACAAATTTTAACTCTCATCTCTCTTTATGAATAAACCATTATATTTTAGAGCCTAAAGAATTGGCAATATTGTGATTTGTGGGCAAGAGCTAACATATATTGATGTGGGTCTTGGTCTTGCCCCTTTGGGTTGGGGAGAACCTGTTTTCTTTTACTGGGGTATTGGTTTTCATAACCATTCATTCCCATAAGGAATGGCGCTAGTGGTGATACTGGGAAACTGGAGCATCTAAGAGAATTGATTGTATGAGTTCTTGTTAGCCAGTGGGGTAAAATGGATGTCTTCCCTGTTTTTCTTGTTTAGTTTGCCTTCAAAGTGGAGAAACCCCAGCCTTGGGCGGTGACTGCCCTGGACTAAGCAATGTCTAATGAATTGATACTCTCCGTGGTGTCCAGAGGTTGCATTGTTACAGGATGTCAGCCCAGCCCCCAGGATGCTCTAAACTCAGTTGCGGTAGGATGAGAACAGGCCAGTTACTCATACTCCTGCTAGTGGATTCGTGCCATCCTCAATATCTATGGTGCCGGGGTGGTGGGTCTCTGCTGGTACAGAAGAGAATCCAGCCGGTCCTGTCACCGCTCAGGTGAATCGAGGTCTGTGTTCCATGCTTCAGACACTGCTCTGTGACTCAAGATTGCTGGGTTTGATTCCTTTGCTATGACTCATCATGGCAAGCCAGTTGATGTCTCTGAGCCTCTGCACAGGTGGATAATAATTCAGCCCTGACTCATAGCAGTGGCAGGAGGATAAATACATTCCAGGTTCTCATATAGTCTAAGACCCTAAGACCAGAATATCAGGGTTCCCTTCCCACTCTGAACTCTTTAGGACACTGAAAAACAATCAGTTTCTTAGAAGAAGAATTTTATTTAAAAAGATTAAAGGAATCACCTCTTTAAAATCAGGATGGAAGGTAGTTTCAGAGGGAAATAAAAAAGATTTAAAACTCAGAGATTTCCACTCTAGGCCTAGTTTCAAAGTTACAAAAGAACAGGAATAAACCTCACTGTTAATACAGGGAAATTTGACAAGCAAAACCAAAAAGATAACCTAAAAAATTTTCTTGCTTTACTCACAATTTTTGTAATTCTAGATTCTTATTTCAGGCAGGGTTTTAAGAGATTTTTTTTGTGCCCCATGTCCCTTTCTGGCTTGAGAAAACACACAAACAAAGAGCACAAACAAAGCCCCCTCCCAGATTTGAAAGTATCTTCCTTCCCCATTGGTCCTTCAGTCAGGTGCCAAGTAGGTTATTGGAGCTTTTTAACTCATTACAGGTAAACCTCTGGGCAGGAGGGATTTTATATTACTACATACATAAAGATTTTTACCCATCCCTTTACATTTATGACCCGGGGCTATGCCCAGGTTCCACAGAGTAACACCTCTGACATTTGTCTATAAAAGGCCTCTTACCACAGCCTGCTGTGACAGCTGGCTTTTGCGAAGCCCCATGACTCCAGCACCTTAGTGTCTGTGGCAGATGTGGGGGTGCTAAGGAGTGACAGTGAGGGGTAAGGTTTTGCATTTCTAAGGGGAGTGATGGAGTAACACAGGGATGCCAGAAGTTTCAGCACAGTCACCAGATCAATATTTCCCAGCCAGTGAAGTTTAATGAGTCTAACTGTTAAACAATGGAGATAGTGTCACTGTATCCTCATCTTACATGTCTGGCGGAGAGAAAACATTCTCAGGGCAAAGGTCAGTTTCACACCTCGGCTCTATAACAAGGACATGGCAGAGTAGCATCATGACAGGTCCCAGGCTCATACAGGTTTAATTCAGCAAATTCTGCATTCACAAGAAAGGGCATAAAAGATAGGAAGATGCTACCAGACACCCAGGGAAACTAGGCTGGGTCCCAAGAGCTGAAGAGCTGTGACTGACTGAGGAAGGATCATTTGATAATTGCCCTCTCCTGTCCATTCCCTCTAAAGGCCCTGGTATTGGCCAGTGTGAGAAGACAGGACACTGGACTAGGTGGTATGACTCTAGATAGCCATTCTTCTGATCTTAAATAGTTCCTCTGATCTATGGGCTGGTGCAAACAGTCCTTTTCCAGGGGTTTCCTCTATTATACGGCAGCTGTGGCCACTCATGCAGATGTCCATGGTAGAGGGACCATACGTCCTGTTTTGGCCTGTAGAATCCCTTTTTAAGGCCTCTCCCAGCCCCCCAATCTTTTCTTTTCTTTTCTTTTCCTTTCATTTCTAAAGGACCCATACGACCTGGTTGCTTTTGCTGACTTGATCAGTTGGGAGGAGGAAACGGTACAAAGTCCCACTTCTGTGAAAAAAGTGGGAAAGTGGGGAACCGAAGAATGTTTGGGGGATATGACAGGAGACTCCAGACCCTAAAAGTCAAGGCAGAGGTGGCAGGCAGGTAGGGTGTTCAGCAGTTCAACCAAAGGAGACAGCTAAGTGGACCCCTGGAGAGTTCCAGTGACGGTCAACAGTCTTGTATTGGGGGTGAAACTGGGGGCTGCAGTTTTTTCATTGGGAACTATGGTCACTCTAAGGTTCTGCTCTGCAGGCCAATGGAGGGTGAGTGCTGCCACCTGGACGATTGATCCAATAGCACCAGGGACAGAGACTCCAGGGTGAGCAATAATGAGCTGGAAAAGAGAGCGGTTTTTTTCCCTGCATTAAAATTTTTGATTCAAACTAAAATGTTTCCTTTTCATCCATTTTTGGGGGTGAGTTTTCTTAGAAAGTGGAACTTTGTTCTCTGAAAGCTCAGCTGTCACGAGGCTGCCCAACTCAGCTGCCTGGATCCCCAAGCGAAACTGGAGCATCTTCCTCACGCTCGTCATGGAAATGAAGGTTGGCTGCACTCTGGGTATAGGAAGGTTTGTGTACGCGGGCCTCTGACCGCACTCTTGAAAAACCAGGCAGGAGACTCCTTTTGTAGCTTTACCAGTGTCCTTTATTGTTTCTACACCCTGCAAACCCCACCACCTATGTGCAATACTATCTACAGGTTGAGCTCAGGCCCAGCCCTCAACTTGGCTTGGCTCAGGGAAGGTTAGCCCTTGCAGGCAGTTAGCCTCAGCTATCCTGCCTTGCTATCCTTACTTCCCTGCACCTTCTCTCTCTGTATCTCCTGCACTCAGCAGTACCCTTCTATCTCTCCTTCCTTCCTCCTCCCCTGGCTTCCTCCCTGCCAGCCTTATATCCTGCCTGGGCTTCCAGGTGCAATCCATTCAGCCCCAATTGGCCCAGAGCCCCACCCTGCTGGGCAATCAGCTTCCCTTGCGTAGGGAAGCTGCCTGCAGAGGCTTGTCTCTGCAAGTTAAGGGGGGGAGCAGGGCTGGCTCAGCAGTCCAGGGCCAGCTCCCTGCTACAGTCTGAAAGTCCCAACTAGTCTATGGCTGGGGTATTGTGCCCATCAGTTACTCTAACCAGCCCTCCCATCTCTGTGCAGCCCCCTCCATCCTGTATAACACCCCTTCAGCAGATCCTGCGGGCAGTGGCTACTATGACAATCCCTGGAGCCACAGGTCTGATAAGCCTGTTCTAGCAGAGAGCGGGAGAGGGCCCTAGAGCAGTTGTGGAGGCCCAGAGATTGTGGGTTCGCCGAGCTCTCAGAGGATCACTGAGATCTGTGCCTAACACTGGGGTCCCATTTTTCATTCCTCATGGAGAAGGGAATGGACCTCCCCTCCACTGTAAAGATCCCAGGATATTTTGTGGACCCTCCCATCCCTGGCCTGCATGCTGGGTTTGTATTGTTGGAAAGGCCGTTGATGGGTAGGATATTATTTATTATTATTATTATTATTATTATTATTATTATTATTATTATTATTATTATTACTTTATAATTACTATTCTATTTCATTTTAATTTCAGCAAGATCACAACTGTGAGGGCATCGTTGTTACCAGTCAGCCACCCTCCAGTTAGACATGTGACTAATCAGAACCACACGAACATTAATGACAAGCCCAGATTCCAGGAATATAGTCTGCAGTTAGGCAGAAACTGCACCCATCCCCTGTGATTTGGCCTCCTGCAGTTTTCCATTGGCCGTTACGGGGTTAAATCTGATGCACACAAAGCCAGGCAGTTTAGGTTCCCTAATGGCCAAGTGGCCCCCAAGGGAATGTGCGAACATGCTTCATATAGACAGTTGCCTCCCTGCCAGAAGAGATACAGCCTGCTGCCCATGCAACCTCTCCGATGACTCCTTGTCCTTTATGTTGAAGACCTCTAGGTTCAGTGGCGCGTTATCGAGCTGGAATTGGGTAAGTTGAAGGGTAAAGGCTGCAGGCTGGCTCCGTTCTGGATCCACTCAGACGGGTAGCCAGGCAGGCTGAGGGACTTCAGACTTCCCCAGCAATGTCTGAGCATGTCAGTCAGAAGAGCTTCTCAGCATTGTGAACTCAGCAACATGGCTGGAGCCCAGAAATAGGCTCTGCCAGCATGTAGCTCCGCTGTTGTCTCTCCACCTCCCTGGGTTGGCCATTGACAAACAGCTTTTGTTAAGCTATTGGTTCAAGCAACCTGCTACTAAAGTAGGAAGAGACAGTGTAGTTTCACCTAATACAGCCCATAGCATAAATACCCCAATAGTCAACCCAATAAACCTCTACAGCAAACATCCCAAGAACTGGGTTTTACAGACACATTCTTTTTGTCAGCTCAGCTCCAGGTCTGTCCCAATGTCATTCCCATGTGTTATGTATTTTATGAATACAGGACAGAGACAGTCAGAGAGAGAGAGAACAATAGACTATGTTCGTGTGTGAAATGAAGTTCCAATTCCACAGAAACTCATTGATTTGACTTTGAAATTTGCTTCTTGTAAATCTCATCCCGGTAGAAATAAGAGGTACTGGGGTCATAATGAGTGAGAGCTCTGGGAATGAATATTCTCTATACTGACCTCAAGGCTTCTTACCACTCCGGATACAGGCTACAGACTGACAGACCAGAACCTGAGGAGAACAAGCCAGTCATTAACCCAGGGACAGAGGAGCTATTGGACTTCTGTTGGCAGGCAAGTAACTGCATGAGAGCTGAGACTCTGCAATGTTCTCAGGTTCTGAAGAAATCCTGATGACAGATGCTACCTTGTAAGTCACACTCTATCCTGAGAATGAGAAATCACAAGATCAGAGGGGAAAGAATGTTGACGAGAGTGTACCCAAGAACAGATGAGTTAACCTTATGCTAAAACTTTTTATTGTAATACAAATATTACAAACTGAACTTTCATGACATGAATGTGTGTTGAGAGCCACCTGCAGAGTTGATGCAATCCTAAGGCAAGGTGCAGTGGTAACTTTGTGATTAATGGCTTTTACTCTAGAAAGTATTTCAGAAGGACTCCAAATAGTATTTCAAATGGGTTATTGCTATTAACACTTGGTTCAGTAAACAGTTGTATGATACTGTCTCCTGGAAAGTTATCAGAAGCTGTTTCTACCACTTACATTCAGGGTCATGAACACAAATCTTCCTCAATATCTGAGCAAGACTTTCCAAAAGTGCTTTCCAACATTACTTTCCAAAAAAAGAGAAAAGGTCTGATTGAGGTTCAGGAAAAGGGAGTGTATTAGAGGTTTCATGTATTTTACATACATCAGGTGTTACAGGAGCATGTACAGTTACAGGCTGAAGTAACTTGCACACTCAGCTTGACACCAGCACAAACCTCGTGTTTGCACAGTCACACTTCTATGATGCCATCCCTTACCCACCCAGCTGAAGTACTCTCTCTGCTACCTTGAACCTTCCTAAATATCTCTCTCTGCCCATCACCCCGCAGGCAGGGTATGGGCCACCAACCACAGAGCACTCCATCTCTGTTCTTGGTGTTTCGGTAGCAAGTTGGTTCCCTACAGGGTGGAGTTGCTAGCCCCACTCCCATGTTAAGCCTACAGCACCTGGTATTCCTAGGAGGTCTCTCATCAAAGTACTAGCCAGGCCCACACCTGATTAGCTTTTGAGATCAAATGGGATCGGGCATGTTCAGGGTGGTTTAGCCATATAGCCTAAATATCTACAGACCCTTAAATGGGGAAATGATGCAGATTCTGTGAAGAGATAGAGAAGTCTGTAGAATGATCAAATTCTCTGGATTCAGAGGACAATGATTAGGCAAAGCACTTCAACTTCTCTTGGAAAATCTGAAGTGTCACAGTTGAAGTCAATGCTATTGCATTCAGAACCTGGCCCTAAGAATGTATCCCATGTACTGCGAGGAGGCAGTGGCGTAATTTAAACATTTAGCAGTGGAAAATGTTTTAAAAACTAATAATGAGTCAATAAAACACATTTATAAATTGCTTCAATGCAGAGAGCTAAATACAGTGATTTTCTTCACCATGCACTTGCCATGTGTTTACAATACATATGATACAATGGGACACACTCAGGAGTGGAGGACCATGAAGGGTTTCTTCAGGAACATCGCAACTGTAAAACTGCACAGTACTCAAGTAGGCTGTGGAACTCAGAACCACAACATATCAATGGGGACAAGAAAAAGTAAGATTCAAAGAGGGACTGGATGTTTATATGAGTAACCAGAAATTCCAATTACATTAGTGAATATGTGTTTTAAAAAGTCTTGGGAGACCTCTAAACCTTCCGGATTAACATTACAAAATATGTCTATCTGATTGGTATCAGGGGGAAACTTTCCCTAATAGCAATTTTTTTCTCCTAGCTCCCTATTACAGGGCTTCTTCCATTTCGTCTGTATCAATTGGAACTGGCCACTGGATACTGGGCTAGATGGACTGCAGTTCTCATCTAGTCTGGTAATGCCTGTCTTCCTTTTGGTGCTGCAAATACAAGACTACATATTTGCTGATCTTACTTAACCTCCTAGGAGTCTCTCAACTTGCACTGAGAGCAGAAAAAATATCTCGTTAAATATCATCTGGTCTCCTGTTCTTTTTCTTTTAGGAAACAAACCTCAAAACTCCTTCGAATGGCCGAGTCCGTTATGTCAGCTGTCAATGACACCCAGATCAGCTCTTCAGTGTTCTTTCTCACTGGGATACCCGGGAAGGAAGATGTCCATCTCTGGATTTCCATTCCAATCAGCTTAATCTACTTTATTTCAATAGTAGGAAATTCAGTCATTCTATTCATTATAAAAACAGATCCAAGCCTCCATGAGCCCATGTACATTTTCCTTTCCATGTTGGCCGTCACAGATATTGGCATATTGCTGACCACAATACCGACAATCCTGGGATTATACTTGGTTAACTCTAGGGAAATCAGCCTTGGTCCCTGTTTTGCCCAGCTGTTCTTCATCAGTTCTCTTTCAAAAATTGAATCTTCTGTGCTGTTGTTGATGGCCTTTGACCGCTTCGTTGCGATCTGTAACCCACTGAGATATGCCTCCATCTTAACCCTGCCTAGAATAGCCAAGATGGGGTTGGTATTTGTGCTAAGAGGAATGGCGGTATCATTACCATTCCCCCTTCTCCTGAAACGGTTCCAATACTGTCACTCCAATATCCTCTCCCATTCCTACTGTCTGCACCAGGATGTCATGAAGTTGGCTTGTTCGGATATCACAGTCAACAGAATCTATGGATTGTGTGTTGCACTCTTAATAGACGGGCTGGATATGCTGCTCATCTTCCTCTCTTATGTGATGATCCTCAAAACAGTGCTGAGCATCGCATCTCATGCTGAGGGCATCAGGGGCCTGAACACCTGCATCGCCCACCTCTGTGCCGTCCTGCTCCTCTACATACCAGACATTGGCCTGGCTGTGATACACAGATTTGGGAATAGCTCCTCCGAGTTACTTAAGGTTGTCTTGGGCTACGTCTTCCTGCTGGTTCCACCCCTGCTAAATCCAATTGTGTACAGTGTGAAAAGCAAACACCTTCGTGCGAGGCTAATCAGGGTGTTTGTCAAGTGAAGGGTCATTTCATCGCCTAGCTCTGGTGCCTGTGACACAGGAGACCAAAATCATGAGTGATGGCCATGAGCACCAATTCCATCCTGGTTCCTTTTCACCTGAGCCTCTTCCCTTTGCCTCATGTCTTGAAGGCTCCTCCTCCACTACTCCCCTTTAACTGAGACCTTGCTCCCTCTTCTGGCTGGAAGCCAGAGTTGGGCCATGGTCAGAGCTGCCCAGAGAGGCACAGCCACTGTGAGGTTCCTGATAACTTCCACATTTTACCCCACGGGATGTACAAGTCAGGGAATGTGGACAGTCCGGGGTTCCTCACAGCAGTCTGTTCTCCCAGAGCAGCTCTTATCATGGGCTGACTTGGGCCTGGCTGAAAGGCAGAACATCAGGGAGAGCAGAGAAGCGGGGCACAAGGCTTAGTGGAAAGAGATGGGCTCTTGGGTGGGGCCTCAGGGGAAAAAGAGGAGTAGGGGATGTGGCAAGTCTGAAACAAATCTCACTCCAACGAGCAAGGCAGTGAGGATCTTCGTCAGTAAAGGAGGAAGATGGGGCTACAGGGTCGGAGATCCTGTGTTTTGGAGAAGACTAAATTAATACGACCCCACAAACGGGGTCTCCTCCTTTAAGTGTCCCAGGCTGAGAGTAAGTCACTGCAAGGATCTCAGAAGGAAGGTCAGTGTGTCTGCAGAGTCACCTCAGGCCTGAAGGAGGCACCCTGAGATGGCGTCTGTCCTCATGCACTTGGCCGGAGTGTGCTGTGCTCTAGGAAGCTACTACCAACGGGAATATGTGTGACATTATTGACGTGAATTTTTGATCTTATTTATCATTGTTGCACTGAAGATCCTACAGTGGCATAAAATACTGTACAAAGGTTATGGTGTAAGAAGTCTATGGGGAGGTTTTGGTTTGATGGTTATGTTTATTCTCCCTCGATGCAGGTATCATTTTTGTGTTTAAAGTTATAAGTATTGGATCTCAACTTTCTATATGTCAAACGTCTGCTCTGCTTCTGGGTGACACCCCAGACAATTTGGCATCAGCACTTCCTGGCCTGCTTGATGACTCATTAAGGACCATCATCTGCACAACTGAGCCATTGTGAGAAGGTAGATACACCTTGTGTCTCAGGAAGGCATGCAAGGACAGAACTTTGAGGTTTTTCAAGGTCATGTGCTAAGGAGCTTGTGTTTGGAACCAGAGGCTATAAAATGAAGCTTCATCTTCTCCATTTTGTCTTCAGTCCTGCTTGTTATTCCTGGAGGAACTTTGCTACACTAAAGATCTTAACAATGGACTGAATGACCCTTCCTCACTCTGGATGTACTCCAGAGACTTGATGTGAATCTGCATTTTATGCTATCACTGCTACAACCCGGAAGCAGGAACTTTCCATTGCTGAATTTAATTGATTCCGTTAAACGAATTTTAACTCTCATCTCTTTTTATGAATAAACCATTATATTTTAGATTCTAAAGGTTTGGCAATAGTGTGATTTGTGGGCAAGATCTGACATATATTGATCTGGGTCTTGGTATTGGTCCTTTGGGATGGGGAGAACCTGTTTTCTTTTACTGGGGTATTGGTTTTCATAACCATTCATCCTCATAAGGAATGGCGCTGGTAGTGATACTGGGAAACTGGAGCATCCAAGAGAAATGATTGTATGAGTTCCCGTTAGCCAGTGTGGTAAAACCGATGTCTTCTCTGTTTGGCTTGTTTGGTTTGCCTTCAAAGTGCAGAAACCCCAGCCTTGGGCGGTGACTGCCCTGGACTAAGCAATGTCTAATGCATTGCTACTCTCAGTGGTGTCCAGAGGTTGCATTGTTACAGGATGTCAGCCTAGCCCCCAGACTTCTCTAAACTCAGTTGTGGTAGGGTGAGAACAGGCCAGTAACTCAGACTCCTGCAAGTGGATTCTTTCCATGCTCAATCTCTACAGTGTGGGGGTGGTGGAGCTCTGCTGGTACAGAAGAGAATCCAGCTGGTCCTGTCACCGCTCAGGTGACTGGAGGTCTGTGTTCCATGCTCCAGACACTGCTCTGTGACTCAAGATTTCTGGGTTTGATTCCCTTGCTATGACTCATTACGGCAAGCCAGTTGATGTCTCTGAGCCTCTGCACAGGTGGATAATATCCTGGACCTGCCTCATAGAGTGGCAGGAGGATAAATAGATTCCAGTTGCTCATATATTCTGACTCCCTAAGACCAGAGTTTAAGGGTTCCCTTCCCACTCTGAACTCTGGGGTACAGATGTGGGGAGCTGCATGAAAGACCCTGTAAGCTTATTTCTACCAGCTTAGGTTAAAACTTACCCAAGGCACAAATCCCATTTTGCTCTGGATGGTATCGCTGCCACCACCAAGCAATTTAGACAAAGATTCAGGGTAAGGACCCCTTGGAGTTCCTATTCACACAAAATATCTCCCCCAAGCTCTAAACCCCCTTTCCTGGGGAAGATGGAAAATAATATCGTCACTATTTGGTCCACATGAGCAGAGACCAAACCCCTGGGTCTTTAGGACACTGAAAATCAATCAGGTTCTTAAAAGAAGAATTTAATTAAAAAGAGTAAAGGAATCACCTCTTTAAAATCAGGATGGAAGGTAGTTTGAGAGGGAAATAAAAAATATTTAAAACTCAGAGTATTCCACTCTAGGCCTAGTTTCAAAGTTTAAAAGAAGAGGAATAAACCTCCCTCTTAATACAGGGAAATTTCACAAGGTAAACCAAAAAGAGAACCGAACACATTTTCTTGCTTTACTCACTATTTTTTTAATTCTAGATTCTTATTTCAGGCAGGGTTTTAAGAGAGATTTTTTTCTGCCCCATGTCCCTTTCTGGCTTGAGAAAACACACAAACAAAGAGCACAAACTTAGCCCCCTCCCAGATTTGAAAGTATCTTCCTTCCCCATTGGTCCTTCGATCAGCTGCCAAGTAGGTTATTGGAGCTTCTTATCCCATTAAAGGTAAACCTCTGGGCCAGAGGGATTTTATATTACTGCATACATAAATATTTTTACCCTTCCCTTTATATTTATGTCCCGGGGCTATGCCAGGGTTCCAGAGAGCAACACCTCTAACATTTGTCTATAAAAGGCCTCTTACCACAGCCTGCTGTGACAGCTGGCTTTTGGGAAGCCCCATGACTCCAGCACCTTAGTGTCTGTGGCAGATGTGGGGGTGCTAAGGAGTGACAGTGAGGGGTAAGGTATTGCATTTCTGAGGTGAGAGGAGTAACACAGGGATGCCAGGAGTTTCAGCACAGTCACCAGATTGGTATTTTCCAGCCATTGAGGTTTAATGAAACTAACTGTTTAAAAATGGAGCTAGTGACACTGGATCCTCATCTTAGATGTCTGGCTGAGAGAAAACATTCTCAGGGCAAAGGTCAGTTTCACACCTCGGCTCTATAACAAGGACGTGGCAGAGTAGCATCGTGACAGGTCCCAGGCTCATACAGGTTTAATTCAGCAAATTCTGTTTCCACAAGAAAAGGCTCAAAAGATGGGAAGATGCTACCAAACTCTGAGGGAAACTAGGCTGGGTCTCAGGAGCTGAAGAGCTGTGGGTGTCTCAAAACCTCTGACTATCAGAGGATGGTAGAAGATGACTGAGGATGGATCAGTTGATAATTGCCCTCTCCTGTCCATTTCCTGTGAAGGGCCTGGTATTGGCCAGTGAGAGAAGACAGGACACTGGACTAGCTGGTGTGACTCAAGATGGCCATTTTTCTGATCTTAAATAGTTCCTCTGATCTATGGGCTGGTGCAAACAATCCTTTTCCAGTGGTTCCCTCTATTATACAGCAGTTGTAGCCACTCATGCAGATGTCCATGGTAGGGTGACCATACGCCCTGTTTTGGCCTGTACAATCCCCTTTTTAAGGCCTCTCCCAGGCACCTCAATCTTTTCTTTTCTTTTCTTTTCTTTTCTTTTCTTTTCTTTTCTTTTCTTCTCTTTTCTAAAGGACCCATGTGACCTGGTTGCTTTTGCTGACTTGATGAGTTGGGAGAAGGAAACGGGACAAAGGCCCACTTCTGTGAAAAGAGTGGGGAAGAGGGGAAGCGAAGAATGTTTGGGGGATGTGACAGGAGACTCCAGACCCTAAAAGTCAAGGCAGAGGTGGCAGGCGGGTAGGGTGTTCAGCAGTTCAGCCAAAGCTGACAGCTAAGTGGGCCCCTGGAGAGTTCCAGCGACGGTCAAGAGTGTCGTATGGGGGGGTGAAACTGGTTGTTTTGTCATTGGGAAATATGGTCGCCCTAAGGCGCTCCTCTGTAGGCCAATGGAGGGTGAGTGCTGCCCCCTAGAGGAGTGATCAAGTAGCACCAGGGACAGAGACCCCAGGGCTGAGCTAGAATTGGTCTGGAAAAGAGAGCGTTTTTTTCCTACATTAAAAATTTTGATTCAAACTAAAATGTTTCCTTTTCATCCATTTTTGGGGGTGAGTATTCATAGAAAATGGGTCATTGTTCTCTGAAAGCTCTGCTGTCATAAGGCTGCCCAACTGCAGCTGCCTGGATCCACAAGCGAAACTGGAGGTTTTCATCTTCCTCACGCTCATCATGGAAATGAACGTTGGCTGCACACTGGATATAGGAAGGTCTGAAACTCCCAACCCATCTGTGCCAGGGGTATTGTGATGATCAGGTACTCTAACCAGCCTCCCATCTCTGTGCAGCCCCCTCCATCCTGTACAACACCCCTTCAGCAGATCCTGCGGGAAGTGGCTACTGTGAAAATCCCTGGAGGCACAGGTCTGATAAGCCTGTGCTAGCAGAGAGCTGGAGAGGGCTCTAGAGCAGTTGTGGAGGCCCAGAGATTGTGGGTGAACCGAGCTATCATAGCATCACTGAGATCTGTGCCTAACACTGGGGTCCTATTTTTCATTCCTCTTGGAGAAGGGAAGGGTCCTCCCCTCCACCGTGACGTTACCAGGGTATTTTGTGGACCCTCCCATCCCTGGCCTTCACGCTGGGTTTGTAATGTTGGAAAGGCCGTTGCCGTGGATAATATTATTATTATTATTATTATTATTATTAATTCTTATAATTATTATTACTTTATAATTACTTTTCTATTTCATTTTAATTTCAGCAAGATCACAAATGTGATGTCATCGTTGTTACCAGTCAGCCACCCTCGAGGTAGACACGTGACTAATCAGAACCACACAAATATTAATGAAAAGCCCAGATTCTAGGAATAGAGCCTTCAGTTAGGCAGAATCCGCACCCATCCTCTGTGATTTGGCCTCCTGCAGTTTGCCATTGTTCGTTACAGGGTTAAATCTGATGCACAGAAAGCCAGGCAGCTGAGCTTCCCTGATGGCCAACTGGCCCCCAAGGGAACATGCGAACATGCTTCATATAGACAGTTGCCTCCCTGCCAGAAGAGATACAGCCTGCCGGCTGTGCAACCTCTCCGATGACTCCTTGTACTTTATAGTGAAGACCTCTAGGGTCAGTGGCCCCATGAAAAGCTGGAATTGGGTACGTTGAACGGTAAATGCTGCAGGCTGGCTCCATTCTGGATTCACTGAGATGGGGACCCAGGCAGGCTAAGGGACTTCAGACTTCCCCAGCAATGTCTGAGCCTGTCAGTCTGAAGAGCTTCTCAGCATTGTGAACTCAGCTACATGGCTGGAGCCGAGAAATAGGCTCTTCTAGCATGTAGCTCCGGTGTTGTCTCTCCACCTCCCTGGGGTGGCGAATGAGAAACAGCTTTTCTTGAGCTATTGCTTCAAGCACCCTGCTACTAAAGAAGGAAGAGACAGACTGGTTTCACCTAATACAGCCTAATACAGCCTATATGATAAATACAGACACATTCTTTATGTCAACTCAGCTCCATGTCTGTCCCAATGTCATTCCTGTGTGTTATGTATTTTATGAATACAGGACAGAGACAGTCAGAGAGAGAGAACAATAGACTATGTTCATGTGTGAAATGAAGTTCCAGTTCCACAGAAACTCATTCATTTGACTTTGAAGTCTGCTTCTAGAAAATCCTCATCCCGGTAGAAATAAGAGGTACTGGGGTGATAATGTTCTAATGAGTGAGAGCTCTGGGTATGAATATTCTCTATACTGACCTCAAGGCCTGTTACCACTCCGGATACAGCCTACAGACTGACAGACCAGAACCTGAGGAGAATAAGCCAGTCATTAACCCAGGGACAGAGGAGCTATTGGACTTCTTTTGGCAGGCAAGGAACTGCATGAGGGCTGAGACTCTGCAACGTTCTAACGGTCTGAATAAATCCTGATGACAGATGCTACACTGTAAGTCACACTGTATCCTGAGAATGAGAAATCACAAGATCAGAGGGGAAAGGATGTGTTGTCAAGAGTGTACCGAAGAACAGATGTGTAAACCTTATGCTAAAAGTTTTTATTTTAATACAAATATTGCCATCTGAACTTTCATGATATGAATGTGTGTGGAGATCCACCTGCAGAGTTGTTGCAATCCTAAGGCAAGGAGCAGTGGTAACATTGTGCTTTATGGGTTTTACTCTAGAAAGTATTTAAGAAGGACTCCAAATACTTTTTCAAATGGGTTTCTGCTATTAACACTTGGTTCAGTAAACAGTTATATGATACTGTCTCCTGGTAAGTGATCAGAAACTGTTTCTAATACTTACATTCAGGGTCATGAACACAATCTCTCTGCATTACCTGGGCAAGACTATCCAAAAAGTGCTGAGAGAAAAGATCTGAGAGTTTGCGTTTCAGCAAACCCTAAATTTGATGTGCAGGAATGGCGAGTGTTACAGAGGTTGC
Source organism: Sternotherus odoratus (assembly GCA_032164245.1). Lineage (NCBI taxonomy): Eukaryota > Metazoa > Chordata > Testudines > Kinosternidae > Sternotherus > Sternotherus odoratus. The sequence continues at coordinate 297,001,876 of JAVMKO010000001.1, forward strand.
ATGTAATGTATGGACATTACCTGTTACATGAGCATGGCTGAAGTAACTTGCACACTGAGCTTGACAGCAGCATAAACCTAGTGTTTGCATAGTCACACTTTTCTGATGCCATCCCTTACCCGCCCAGATGAAGTACTCTCTGTGCTACCTTGAATCTTCCTAAATATCTACAGACCCTTACATGGGGAAATGATGCAGATCCTGTGAAGAGATAGAGAAGCCTGTAGAATAATCAAATTCTCTGGATTCAGAGGACACTGATCAGGCAAAGTATTTCAACTTCTCTTGGATGTAACCATGAGGGGGAGGTCAGAGTGTATCACCAGGAGTATTTAGTAAGGAACCATTAATAGAGGCTTGTTCTGATTGAATTTACACATGTTAATCTGGAGTGTCACATTTGAAGTCAATGCTATTGCATTCAGAACCTGGCCCTAAGAATGTATCCCATGTACTGCGAGGAGGCAGTGGCGTAATTTAAACACTTAGCAGTGGAAAAGATTAAAAAAACTAATAATGAGTCATTAAAAACATTTATAAATAGCTTCAATGCAGACGGCTAAATACAGTGATTTTTTTCACCATGCACTTGCCATGTGTTTACAATCCATATGATACAATGGGACACACTCAGGAGTGGAGGACCATGAAGGGTTTCTTCAGGAACATCGCAACTGTAAAATCACAGAGTACTCAAGTAGGCTGTTGAACTCAGAACCACAACATATCAATGGGGACAAGAAAAAGTAGGATTCAAAGAGGGACTGGATTTTTATATGATTAACCAGAGAATCCAATTACAGTGGTGAGGATTTGTTTTAAAAAGTCTTGGGAGACCTCTAAACCTTCCAGATTAACATTACAAAATATATCTAGCTGGTTGGTGTCGGGGGAAAACTTTTCCTAGGAGCAGATTTTCTCCTAGCTGCCTATTACAGGGCTTCTTCCATTTTCCACTGTATCAGTTGAAACTGGCCACTGGATACTGGGCTAGATGGACTGCAGTTCTCATCCAGTCTGGCAATGCCTGTCTTCCTATTGGTGCTGCAAATACAAGACTACATATTTACTGATCTTACTTAACCTCCTAGGAGTCTCTCAACTTGCACCGAGAGCAGAAAAATATCTCGTTAAATATCATCTGGTCTCCTGTTCTTTTTCTTTTAGGAAATAAACCTCAAAACTCCTTAGAATGGCCCAGTCCGTTATGTCAACTGTCAATGACACCAAATTCAGCTCTTCAGTGTTCCTTCTCACTGGGATACCCGGGAAGGAAGACATCCATCTCTGGATCTCTATCCCCTTCACCTTAATCTACATTATTTCAAAAGCAGGAAATTCAATCATTATATTCATTATAAAAACAGATCCAAGCCTCCATGAGCCCATGTACATTTTCCTTTCCATGTTGGCCATCACAGATCTTGGCATATTGATAACCACCATACCGACAATCCTGGGCATATACTTGTTTAACTCTAGGGAAATCAGCCTTGATGCCTGTTTTGCCCAGCTTTTCTTCATCAGCTTTCTTTCAAAAATTGAATCTTCTGTGCTGTTGTTGATGGCCTTTGACCGCTTTGTTGCGATCTGTAATCCACTGAGATATGCCTCCATCTTAACCCTGCCGAGAATAGCCAAGATGGGGTTGGTATTTGTGCTAAGAGGGGTGGCTGTATCATTACCATTCCCCCTTCTATTGAAACGGTTCCAATACTGTCGGTCCAATATCCTCTCCCATTCCTTCTTTCTGCACCAGGATGTCATGAAGTTGTCTTGTTCGGATATCACAGTCAACAGAATCTATGGATTGTCTGTTGCACTCTTAATAGACGGGTTCGATATGCTGCTCATCTTCCTCTCTTATGTGATGATCCTCAAAACGGTGCTGAGCATCACATCCCATGCAAAGTGCTTCAGGGCCCTGAACACCTGCATCGCCCATCTCTCTGCCATCCTGCTCTTCTACATACCAGACATTGGCCTGGCTGTGATACACAGATTTGGAAACAGCTCATCTCCCTTACTAAAGATTGTCTTGGGATACATCTTGTTGCTGGTCCCACCCCTGCTAAATCCAATCGTGTACAGTGTGAAAAGCAAACTCCTTCGTGCGAGGCTAATCAGGGCATTCGTCAAGTGAAGGGTCATTTCCTCACCGAGCTCCGGCGCCTGTGACACAGGAGACCAAAAACATGAGTGATGGCCATGCGCACCAGTTCCATCCTGGTTCCTTTTCCCCTGAGGCTCTTCCCTTTGCCTCATGTCTCGAAGGCCCCTCCCCTACTACTCCCCTCTAACTGAGACTCTACTCCTGTCATGTTACTGAAATAATTTGGGATCATATAGATCATTGGTTCAACCAAGGTCCTATAGTGGCACCAAATCTTATGTGAGGGGGTCAAAATAGGTGTCTACGACCAGGTTATGGATTGCTGATTATGAATTTGTCATTGATATGTGTGTATCAATTTTGTAGTGGAAGTTATGAATATTGGCTCTGGACTGTCTGTCTTTCCAAATATTTTGTTCTGCTGGGGGGGGGGGGGGGTCATTCCAGAACACTGGGTGTCAATTTTGCTTGAGCTTGCTGATGGGCCATTAAAGACCGTCAGCTACACAATGAACTTTGCAGATGCCTTTCCACATCCGAGCTTCTCCAGGAATGTGACCTGCCTGGTCATAAACCTGGAGAGTCTGGTAATTAGACCATGCGGCTATGAACCTCCATTTTGCAACTGAACTGTGCATAAGAAGGAGGAGGGGGGTCTTCACCCACAGAAGGAAATCTATAAAACTTTGGAGACACCTCCTCCATTTTGTCTTCAATCGCCAGCCTTCAGCCTTGCACCTACCTCTGGATGTGATTTTGCTACACATGGAAGCTCTGGCTAATGGATTGATGACCCATCCCTGCTGGAGATGCACTCCAGAGACTTTAATTTGAACCTGCAGTTTCTTTTACAACTGCAAGCCTGAACAAAGGGATTTGCCATCACTGCATGTAATTGATTTCTTTTAACCATTCCTAACCTTCACCTATACCTTTTTCCTTGTACAATGAACCTTTAGATTTTAGATTCTAAAGGATTGGCAACAGCGTGATTTGTGGGAAGATCTGATTTGTATATTGACCTGGGTCTGGGGCCTGATTCTTTGGAATTGGGGAGAACCATTTTCTTTATATGGGGTATTGGTTTTCATAACCATTGATCCCCAGGACAGGTGGCTGCGGGTGGTGATACTGGGAAGCTAGAGTCTCTAAGGGAATTGCTTCTGTGACTTTTGGTTAGCCAGTGGGGTGAAACCAACGTCTTTTTTGTTTGGCTGGTTTGGTTTAAGTTAGTGTGGAAAACCCCCAGCTTTGGGCTGTAGTTTCCCCTTTTAAAGGAATCTGTCCTGATCTGACACTCACAGTGGGATCCCACCAGGAATAGTAGCATCACAACTCCCTCTTCTGGCTGGAAGCCAGAGTTGGGCCATGGTTAGAGCTGCCCAGAGAGGCACAGCCACTGTGAGGTGACTGATAACATACACATTTTACCCCACAGGATGTACAAGTCAGGGAATGTGGACAGTCCGGGGTTCTTCACAGGAATCTGTTCTCCAGAGCAGCTCTTACCATGGGCTGACTTGGACCTGCCTGGAAGGCAGAACATCAGGAACAAGGGAGAAGCAGGGAGCAAGGCTTAGTGGAAAGAGATGGGTTATAGCGTGGGGCTTCAGGGGAAAAAGGGGAGTAGGCGATGTGGCAAGTCTGAAACAAACCTCACCCCATTGAGCAAGACAGTGAGGATGTTCCTCAGTAAAGGAGGAAGATGGATCTGGAGGTTGGAGATCCTGTGTTTTGGAGAAGAGTAAATGAATGCGACCCCACAAAGGGGGCTCCTCTTTTAAGTGTCCCAGGCTGAGAGTAAGTCACTGCAAGGATCTCAGAGGGAAGGTCAGTGTGTCTGCAGGGCCACCTCAGGCCCGAAGCAGGCACCCTGGGGTGGCATCTGTCCTCAGGGCTTGGTAAGAGTGTGCTGTGCTCTAGGAAGCTTTTACCAATGGGAATATGTGTGATACTGTTGACATGAACTGTGACCGTATTGATCACTGTTGCAACCAAGGTCCTATAGTCTCACCAAATATTGTACAAAGGTTTTTGTGTAAGGTTATGAAAAGATTATGATTTGATGGTTATGATTAAGTATTATCTATGCAGGTGTCATTCTTGTGTTTACAGGTATGAGTATTGGCTCTCAACTGTCTGTATTTGAAACTTGCGCTATGTGTCTGCTTGACAAGACGGACAATTTGGCATCAGCAATGCCTAGTCTGCCTGATAGCCCATTAAGGACCATCAGATTTACAAATGACCCATTGAGAGAAGGCAGATACACCTTGTGTCTCAGCAAGGCATGCAGGGACATGTCAATGGAGAGAACTCTGGGGCTTTTCCCAGCCATGTTCTGTGGAGCTTGTATATAGAAGCAGAGAGTAGAAAAGGCAGCTGCATTGTCTCCATTTTTGTCTTCAACCATGCTTCTTACCTCTGGAGGACCTTTGCTACACTGCAGCTCTTAACAATGGAGTGAATGAAGCTTCCAAGATGTTATGTTCTCCAAAGACTTGTTTTGAGCCTGCAGTTTATTCTAACACTGCTCCAAGCCTGAACCAAGAACTTTGCCATGACTGTATGTAATTGATTCCAGTTAATCAATGTTCACTGTCATCGATATTTATTTCTTTTTATGAATATACCTTTAGATGTTGGTTTCAAGGGATTGGCATGATTTGAGGGTATTTTCTGAATTATATATTGAGCTGGATCTTGGACTTGGTCCTTCGGGATCAGGAGAATCTTTTTTCTTTTACTGGGACATTGGTTTTCATAACCATTATTCCCCATGAGGGGTCGCACAGGTGGTTATAATGGGAAACTGGAGTGTCTCAGGGAATTGCTTCTATGACTTCTGATTAGCTGGTGGGGTAAAACAGAAGTCCTCTCTGTTTGGCCTGTTTGGTGTGCCTATAAAGTAAAGATAGGGTTACCATACATCCAGATTCTCCCGGACATGTCTGGCTTTTTGGGTTAGAAATAGCATGGGGTTGTGGATGATTTGTAAACTCTAATAAGGTCCAGGATTTCCTTCCTGATGCAGAGTGTGGTGAGTCTTACAGAGAGGCAGGGTCAGATGAAGCTGCTTGCATCGGGGCCTCCAGCAGCCAGAGCCCCTCCCCTTCATTAGATGTTGTTCCTTGACTTTATTAAACCTTTTGATACGGTCTCCCAAAATATTCTTTCCAGCAAGTTAAAGAAGTATGGGCTGGATGAATGGACCATAAGGTGGATAGAAAGCTGGCTGGATCGTCGGGCTCATGGTAGTGATCAATGGTTCCATGTCTAGTTGGCAGCCGGTATCGAGCGGAGTGCCCCAACGGTCATTCCTGGGGCTGGTTTTATTCAATATCTTTATCAATGATCTGGAGGATGGTGTGGACTGAACCCTCAGCAAGTTTATAGATGACACTAAACTGGGTGGAGTGGTAGGTACACGAGGGTAGGGATAGGATACAGAGGGACATAGACAAATTAGAGGACTGGGCCAAAAGAAATTTGATGAGGTTCAACAAGGAGAAGTGCAGAGTCCTGCACTTAGGATGGAAGCATCCCATGCACTGCTACAGACTAGGGACCGAATGGCTAGGCAGTAGTTCTGCGGAAAAGGACCTAGGAGTTACAGTGGATGAGAAGCTGGATATGATTCAGCAGTGTGCCCTTTTTGCTAAGAAGGCTAATGGGGCATTAACAGCAGATCGAAGATTGTGATTGTTCCCCTCTATTCAACATTTTTGAGGCCTCATCTGGAACACTGTGTCCAATTTTGGGGCCCACACTACAAGAAGGATGTGGAAAACTTGGAAAGAGTCCAGAGAAGGGCAACAAAAATTATTAGGGGCCTGGAGCGTGTGACTTATGAGGAGAGGCTGAGAGAACTGGGATTGTTTAGTCTACAGAAGAGAAGACTGAGGGGAGATTTGATAGTTGCTTTGAACTACCTGAAAGGGGGTTCTAAAGAGGATGAATCCAGACTGTTCTCAGTAGTAGCAGATGACCAAACAAGGAGTAATGGTCTCAAGTTGCAGTTGGGAAGGGTTATATTGGATATTAGGTAAAACTTTTTCACTAGGAGGGTGGTGAAGCATTGGAATGGGTTCCCTAGGGAGGTGGTAGAATCACCTCCCTTAGAGGTTTTTAAGGCCAGGCTTGATAAAGCCCTGGATGGAATGATTTAGTTTGGATTGGTCCTTCCTTGAGCAGGGGGTTGGACTGGATGACCTCCACAGTTCCCTTCCACCCTAATATTCTATGATTCTATGATTCTTCCTGGCTCCCCTCTCCCCCAAAGCCTCATATGGCGGGCTGGGCTACTCACATCAGGGCATCCAGCTGCTCTAGATCTCCTCCCCTCCCCTTCTCCCTGCCTTCCTCTGGACCCACTCCCTGCAGCCCTGTGCTCTGCGGGGGCGGGAGGGCAGGCTGTGCACTCCACAAGGGAGCGCGGCAGCGTATCTGCGGTAGCTTGTCGTGGGACTGGAGAAGGGGAAGGGAGTCTCTGTAGGGGGCAGATGGGACAGGGAGAGGTGGGGATTGATGGGTTGGGGGTTCTGTGGGGGGCAGTGAGGTGGTGGTAAGTGGTAGGGAGGGAATAGGGGGTTTCTCCCCCACCATGGATTGTCCATTTTTTAAGTCCAAATATGGTAACTCTAGTCAAGGACCCCAAGCATTGGGCTGTAATTACCCTGCTCCAAGCAATTTGTCCTAAATTCATAATCTCAGTGGTGTCCCACTAGAGGCTGCTTTGTTACAGGCTGTCAGCCCAGCCCCCAGGCAGCTCTAAACTCCTCTGCAGTCGGATGAGAACAGGCCAGTGACTCAAACCCCCGTAACTGCCTTCTTGCCGTCCTCAATCTCTACAGCACAGGGGAGGAAGGAGGGAGGTGCTCTGCGGGCCCAGCAGATAATCCACCCAGGCCTGTTACAACTCAGGTGGGTGGGAATCTGGTTCTGTGCTCCAGACATTGCTCTGTGACTCACAAGAGCTGGGTTGGATTCCCTTGCCATGGGTCACCGTGGCCAAGCCATTGGTGGTCTCTGAGCCTCTGCACAGGTGGTTGATAGCTCTGTCCTGCCTCACACTGGTGGCAGGAGGATAAATCCATTCCAGGTGCTCAGATACTCTGAGACTCTAAGATCAGGGCTATGTCTGGGTTCCACAGAGCAACACCTCTGACATTAGTCTCTAAAAGGCCTCTTACCACAGCCTCCTGTGACAGCTGCCTTCTGGGAAACCCTTTGACTCCAGCACCTTGGTGTCTGCGGCAACTGTGGGAGTTCTCCGGGGTGAGAGTGAGGGGTAGGTAGTCGATTTCTGAGGTGAGTGATGCAGTGTCACAGGGACACCATGAGTTTCAGTACAGTCACCAGATCAGTATTTGGCAGAGATTGAGGCTTAATGGGTGTAACTGCCAAACAATGGAGCTAGTGTCACTGGGACCTCATCGTAGATGTCTGGCTGAGAGAAAACATTCACAGGGCAAAGGTCAGTTTCACACCTTGGCTCTATAACATGGTTTGGTACAGTGGCTTCCCGGACTCACCAGGCTCAGGTCCTTTGTGCTCTGGTGAGGCAAGTGCTGTCCAGGCAAACTGCCTAGAAAGCCCAAGGGCAGGCTTTCCTTTCCCCTAAGCACTTCTTTCTGGCTGGGTTTTTTTCTCTCTGGCTAGGGAAAGCTGTCTCCCTTCTGGGAGAGGCTCCCTGTCCTTTTGCCCCCAACCTGCCAGCAGCCTCACTCCATCTACCTCTCCTCCCTCCATAGCTTGGGAGGAGCATTTAAAAAGGTCTCTGTCAGCCTTTTAATTGGGCTCAGCTGATCCTACTTTTGCCAGTGGCAGCCTTGCTCAGCTGAACCAAATTAACCTGTAGTTACCTCTTTCACCACAAACTGCTCTGGCAGTAGCCTGCCCTGGGTTTACCACAATGGACAGATCTGAACACTATGGTGACTGGACCCAGGCTCACATGGGTTTCAGCAAAGGCTGCTTCCACAAGAAAGGGGCCAAAGAGGGGAAGATTTTCCCAGAGACCCAGGGAAACTAGTATGGGTCCCAAGATCTCCTTGGCTTCTCAAAGGAATGTAAGTTCGGACAGTTCTGCTTCTCTATCTCCAGAGCAAACCCTGTCTAACTCGGCTTGTAGTGAGATGTGAGATAGATGAGTGCAGCCATGTGACAGCTGCCTCGTATTTTTGAATCCTTTTCTCTAATTCTTATTGCCATTTGAGAATAAACCTCCTACTTTTAAGAAGGCTGGGGACACTGTATAGCTCTGGTCAGAAACCCCCATAAAGGGAGGAGACTGGGCTGTCCAATCAAAGGTACTTGGTGACAATCTTTAAGCATAGGTGTGTGTGGGGGGGGTGTTCCCAGCTATGAGAAAGGGATAATTATGAGACTCCCCACAAGACAGGAAAGGATCTTGTTAAGAGGGTACAGAGACCAGATATCCCAGATTTACTGTAACAATCCCGATTCTTCTTGGCCAGTGTAAATCCTTTTTGAATGCTTATCAGGATTCAGAGGGGCAAGTTGTTCAAGTCGTATCCAAGATAACATTCCACTCAAGACAATTATTAACTGGGTCCAAAAAATAACTAGGTAAGTTCCTGGGAGATAGTTACATCAGTGCCTCTTAGCCAAGATGGTCAGGGACACAACCCCATATTGTGGGTGTCTCGAAATCTCTGACTATCAGAAGATGACTGAGGATGGATCACTTGATAATTGCCCTCTTCTGTCCATTCCCTCTGAAGGTCCTGGTATCGGCCAATGTGAGAAGACAGGACACAGGGCTAGATGCTGTGAATCTCTATGGCCGTTCTTCTGATCTTAAACTGTTCTTCTGATCTATAGGCTGGTGCAAAGAAGCCTTTTCCAGGCGTTCCCTCTATTATAGGGCAGTTGTAGCCACTCAAGGAGATGTCCATGGTAGGGTTACCATATGTCCTGTTTTGTGTAGTGCAATCCCCTTTAAAAGCCCTTTCCCAGCTGCCTGACCTTTTCTTTTCTAAAGGAGCCATGTGTGCTGGTTGCTTTTGCTGACTTGATCAGTTGGAAGGAGGAAACGGGACACATGTCCACTTCTGTGTAAAGAGTGGGGAAGAGGGGAATGGAAGAATGTTTTGGGAATGCCACCACCTTAGGAGGATAAGTGCTGCCACGTAGGGCTGTGGTCCAGTAGCGCGAGGGACAGAGACCCATGGGTTGAGCTAGAATTGTGCTGGAAAATAGAGAAGTTTTTTTCTGCGTTAAAATTTATGATTTAAATTAAAATGTTTCCTCTTCAGCCATGGATCATTGTTCTCTGAAAGCTCAGCTGCCATGATGCTGCCCAGCTGCAGCTGCCTGGATCCCTAAGAGAAAATGGAGGCTTTTAATCTGCCTCTCCCTTCTCATGGAAAAGAAGCTTGGCTGCACTTTGGGTATGGAAAGGTCTAAACCTCTGACCAGTCTGTGGCTGGCGTATTGGGCCCATCAGGTACTCTAACCAGGCCTCCCATCTCTGTGTAGCCAGCAGCACCCTGTACAACACCAATTCAGCAGATCCTGCGGGCAGTGGCTACTGTGACAAGCCCTGGTAGCACATCTCTGATGAACTTGTGAGAGCAGGGAGCTGGAGAGGGTCCTAGAGCAGATGTAGAGGCCCATAGATTGTGAGTGAACCGAGCTATCATAAGATCACTGAGATCTGTGCCTAACATTGAGGTCCCCTTTTTCATGCCTCAAGGAGAAAGGAAGGGGCCTCCCCTCCATCATAACTATCCCAGGAAATTTTGTGGAATCTCCCCTCCCTGGCCTGCACCCTGGGTTTGTAATGCAGGAAAGGGGGCTGCCGGGGAGGATAGTATAATAATAATAAAAATTATTATTATTATTATTATTATTATTATTATTATTATATTTCATTTTATTTAATTTCAGCAAAATCACAACTGTGACGGCATCATTGTTTGCGGTCAGCAACCCTCGAGGTAGCCACGTGACTAATCAGAGCCCCAGAAACATAAATGACAAGCTTGGATTCCAGGAATAGAGCCTGCAGTTAGTCAGACTCAACACCCATCCCCTGTGATTTGGCCTCCTGCAGTTTTCCATTTGGCTGTCTTGGGGTTTAAGCTGGTGCAAAATAGCTAAGTAGCTGAGCTTCCCTGATGGCCAAGTGGCCCCCAAGGGAATGTGGGAACATTCTTCATATAGAGAGTTTCTTCCCTGTCTGAACAGATGCTGCCTGCTGCCTGTCCAACCTCTCCGATGACTCCTTGTCCTTTATGGTGAAGACCTCTAGGGTCAGTGGCCCATGAAAAGCTGGAATTGGGTAAGTTGAAGGGTAAAGGCTGCAGGCTGGCTTCATTGTGGATCCACTCTGACAGGCACCCAGGCAGGTCGAGGGACTTCAGACTTCCCCAGCAATGTCTGAGCATGTCAGTTTGAAGAGCTTCTCAGCATTGTGAACTCAGCAACATGGAGGGAGCCCAGAAATAGGCGCTGCCAGCATGTAGCTCCGGTGTTGTCTCTCCACCTCCTTGGGGTGGCGACTGAGAAACAGCTTTTCTTGAGCTATTGAATCAAGCACCCTGCTACTAAAGTAGGAAGAGACAGACTGGTTTCACCTATTACAATCATAGCATAAATACCCCAATAGTCAACCCAATATAGCTCAACAACAAACATCCCAAAAGCTGGGTTTTACAGACATATTCTTTATGAGAGGTAACAAAGTCCTGTGGCACCTTAAAGACTAACTATAAAGTATAGTTAGTCTTTAAGGTGCCACAGGACTTTGTTACCTCTGCTATTCCAGACTAACACGGCTACCTCTCATATTCTTTATGGTGGCTCAGCTCCATGTCTGTCCAATGTCATTCCCATGTGTTATGTATTTTATGAGTACAGGACAGAGACAGTAAGAGACAGAGAACAATAGACTATGTTCATATGTTAAACGAAGTTCCAGTTCCATAAATACTCATTCATTTGACTTTGAAATCCAGTTCTAGTAAACACACATCCCGGTAGAAATAAGGAGTTCTGGGGTCATTTACTAGAGAGTGAGAGCTTAGGGAATGAATATTCTCTATACTGACCTCAAGGCCTGTTACCACTCCGGAGACAGACTACAGATTGACAGACCAGAACCTGAGGAGAACCATGCAGCTATTAACAAAGGGACAGAGGAGCTACTGGACATTTGTTGTTAAGCAAGTAACTCAATGAGGGCTGAGACTCTGCGACCTTGTCAGGTTCTGATGAAATCCAGATGACAGATGCTACATAGTAAATCAGACTCCAATCTGAGAATGAGAAATAACCTCAGATAGAAGATAGAGGGGAAAGAATGGGTTGATGAGAGTGTACCAAAGTACAGTTGTATAAATATTATGCCAAAATTTTCATTGTAATACAAATTTTACAAACTAAACTTTCATGACATGAATGTATGTTGAGAGACAGCTGCAGAGTTGTCAAAATCTCTAAGGAGAAGTGGTAACTTTGTGCTTAATTAACAAAGAGACAATTGCCTTTGCAGATCCAGACAAACACGAATACTAGATACTAGAAACTTTGTGCTTAATGATTTTTACTCTAGAAGGTATTTCAGAAATACTCCAAATAGTATTTGAAATGGGTTTATGCTATCAACACTTTGTTCAGTGAACAGTTGTATGATACTATCTCCTGGTAACTGATCAGAAGCTGTTTCTAATACTTTAATTCCGGGTCATGAACACATTCCCTATGCAATACCTGGGAAAGACTTTTCAAAAAGTGCTGAGAGAAAGGAACTGATAGTTTGCTTTTCAGGAAACACTAAATTTGAGGTTCGGGAAAGGGGAGTGTATTAGAGGTTGCATGTAATTTACGCACATCATCTGTTACACGAGCATGGATGAAGTAACTTGCACACTAAGCTTGACATCAGTGCAAACCTAGTGTTTGCTAGTCACACTTGTTTGATGACAGCCCTTTCCTTGCCCAACTAAAGTACAAAAAGTTACCTTGTACCTTTCTAAATACCTACAGACCCTTACGTGGGGAAATGACGTAGATCCTGTGAGGAAGTAGAGAAGTCTGTAGGATGATTAAATTCTCTGTATTCAGAGAGCATTGACCAGGCAAAGCCCTTCAGCTTCTCTTGGAAGGATTCTTGGGGATCAGAGTGTATCACCAGGAGCATTTGGAAAGAAAAACTTAATAGAGCCTTGTTCTGATTGAATTTACATATTTAATCTGGAGTGACACAGTTGAAGTCAATGCTATTGCATTCAGAACCTGTCCCCAAGAATTTATCCCATGTACTGTGAGGAGACAGTGGTGTAATTTAAACACTTAGCCACAGAGAAAATAAAAAATAAAACAAACCAAAAAAATGAGGCAATAAAACACATTTATAAATATTACAATGCAGGACAGCTATATACAATGATTGTTTTCACCATGTACTTGCCATGTGTTTAGAGTATGATACATATGATACAACGGGTCACACTCAGGAGTAGAGGGCCATAACTTTTTAGGAAGGTCGAAATTATAAAATCACACAGTACTTAAGTAGGCTGTGGAACTCACAGCCACAAGATATCAATGGGGACAATAAAAAGTAGGATTATATATTTAAAAGAAAATCCAAGACTATATATTTGCTGATCTTACTTAACCTCCTAGGAGTCTCTCAACTTGCACTGAAAGATGAAAAATATCTCGTTAAATATCATCTTGTCTCCTGTTCTTTTTCTTTTAGGAAATAAACCTCAAAACTCCTTGGAATGTCCCAGTCCGTTATGTCAGCTGTCAATGACACCCAGTTCAGCTCTTCAGTGTTCTTTCTCACTGGGATACCTGGGAAGGAAGACATCCATCTCTGGATTTCCATTCCCATCAGCTTAATCTACTTTATTTCAATAGTAGGAAATTCAGTCATTCTATTCATTATAAAAACAGATCCAAGCCTCCATGAGCCCATGTACATTTTCCTTTCCATGTTGGCCATCACAGACCTTGGCATATCGATAACCACCATACCGACGATACTCGGCATATACTTGTTTAACTCTAGGGAGATCAGCCTTGAGGCCTGTTTTGCCCAGGTGTTCTTTATTGAACTTTTTTCAATAATGGAATCCTCATTGCTGTTGTTAATGGCCTTTGACCGCCTCATTGCGATCTGTAATCCGCTGAGATATGCCTCATTCTTAACCCTGGTGAGAATAGTCAAGATGGGGTTGGTATTTGTGCTCAGGGGAGTGGCTCTCGCATTACCATTTCCCCTTCTCCTGAAACGGTTCCAATACTGTCGGTCCAATATCCTCTCCCATTCCTACTGTCTACATCAGGATGTCATGAAGTTGGCTTGTTCGGATATAACAGTCAACAGAATCTATGGAATGTCTGTTGCACTCTTAATAGACGGGTTGGATTCACTGCTCATCTTCCTCTCTTATGTGATGATCCTCAAAACAGTGCTGAGTATCACATCCCATGCAAAGTGCCTCAGGGCGCTGAACACGTGCATCACCCACCTCTGTGCCATCCTGCTCTTCTACATACCAAAGTTTGGCCTGGCTATGATACACAGATTTGGGAATAGCTCCCCTCTGTTACTTAAGATAGTTTTGGGATTTGTCTTCCTGCTGGTCCCACCCCTGCTAAATCCAATCGTGTACAGTGTGAAAAGCAAACACCTTCGTGCGAGGCTAATCAGGGCGTTCGTCAAGTGAAGGGTCCTTTCATCAACCAGCTCCGGCGCCTGTGAGACAGGAGACCAAAAACATGAGTGATGGCCATGAGCACCAATTCCATCCTGGTTTCTTTTCCCTTAGACTCTTCCCTTTGCCTCATGTCTCGAAGGCCCCTCCTCTACTAATCCCTTTTAACTGAGACTCTGCTCCCTCTTCTGGCTGGAGGCCAGAGTTGGGCCATGGTCAGAGCTGCCCAGAGAGCCACAGCCACTGAGAGGTGCCTGATAACTTCCTCATTTTACCCCACACAATTTACAAGACAGGGAATATGGACAGTCCGGGGCTCCTCACAGCAGTCTGTTCTCCTAGAGCCGTTCTTACCATGGGCTGACTTGGGCCTGCCTGGAATGCACAACATCAGAAACAATGGAGGACCAGGGAGAAAGGCTTGGTGGAAAGAGATGGGCTATAGCGATGGGGCTTCAGGGGAAAAAGGGGAGTAGGCAATGTGACAAGTCTGAAACAAATCTCACCCCATTGAGCAAGAAAGTGAGGATGTTCCTCAGTAAAGGAGGAAGATGGGTCTGGAGGGTTGGAGTTCCTGTGTATTGGAGAAGATTAAATAATGCGACCCCACAAAGTGTTCCAGGCTGAGAGTCTGTCACTGCAAGGATCACCGAGGGAAGGTAAGTGTGCCTGCAGGGCCACCTCAGGCCCGGAGAAGGCACACTGGGGTGGCATCTGTCCTCGGGACTTGGCCAGAGTGTGCTGTGCTCTAGGAAGCTTTTACCAATGGGAGTATGTGTGACACTGTTGACATGAACTGTGATCGTATTGATCATTGTTGCAACGAAGGTCCTATAGTCTCACCAAATATTGTACAAAGCTTTTCGTGTAAGGCTTATGAAAAGATTATGATTTTGTGTAAGGCTTATGAAAAGAAAATCTACACTGTAAGCTGTAAGGTTATGAAAAGATTATGATTTGATGATTATGATTATGTATTATCTATGCAGGTGTCATTATTGTGTTTACAGTTAGGAGTATTGGCTCTCAACTGTCTGTATTTCTAACTTGCGCTATGTGTCTGCTTGACACCCCCGGACAATTTGGCATCAGCACTGCCTAGTCTGCCTGATAGCCCATTAAGGACCATCATCTATACAACTGACCCATTGAGAGAAGGCAGATACACCTTGTGTCTCAGCAAGGCATGCAGGGACGTCTCAATGGAGAGGACTCTGGGGCTTTTCAAAGCCATGTTCTGGGGAGCTTGTGTTTAAAACCAGAGAGTAGAAAAGGCAGCTGCATTGTCTCCATTTTTTTCTTCAGCCATTCTTCTTACCTCTGGAGGACCTTTGCTACACTGAAACTCTTAACAATGGACTGAATGAAGCTTCCAAGCTGTGATGTTCTTCAAAGACTTGATTTGAGCCTGCAGTTTTTTCTAACCAAGAACCTAGCCATGACTGTATGTAATTGTTTCCAGTTAAACAATGTTTACTGTCATCTATATTTATTTCTTTTTATGAATATACATTTAGGTTTTGACTTTAAGAGTTTGGCATGAATTGTGGGTATTATCTGAATTATATATTGAGCTGGATCTTGGACTTGGTCCTTCAGGATCGGGAGAAACTTTTTTCTTTTACTGAGACATTGGTTTTCATAACCATTCATCCCCATGGGGAGTGGCACTGGTGGTTATAATAGGAAACTGGAGTGTCTCAGGGAATTGCTTCTATGACGTCTGATTAGCTGGCGGGGTAAAACAGAAGTCCTCTCTGTTTGGCTGGTTTGGTCTGCCTTAAAAGTAAATATAGGGTTACCATACATCCAGATTCCGCCGGACATGTCTGGCTTTTTGGATTAGAAATAGCATGGGGTCGCAGATGATTTGTAAAACTCTGATAAGGTCCAGAATTTCCTTCCTGCTGCAGAGCACAGTGAGGCTGACACAGAGGTGGGGTCAGATTGAGCTGCTTGCATAGGGGCCTCCAGCAGACAGAGCCCGTCCCCTTCTTTAGGTGTTGTTCCTTGACTTTATCGAAGCTTTTGATATGGTCTCCCACAATATTCTTGTAGGAAGTTAAAGAAGTATGGGCTGGATGAGTGGATCATAAGGTGGATAGAAAGCTGGCTGGATCGTCAGGCTCAACGGGTAGTGATCAATGGCTCCATGTCTAGTTGGCAGCCAGTATTGAGTGAAGTGCCCCAGGGGTCGGTCCTGGGGCCAGTTTTATTCAAAATCTTTATCAATAATCTGGAGGATGGTGTGGACTGCACGCTCAGCAAGTTTGCAGATGACACTAAACTGGGAGGAGTGGTAGATCCACTGGAGGGGAGGGATAGGATACAGCGGGACCTAGACAAATTAGAGGACTGGGCCAAAAGAAAATTGATGAGGTTCGACAAGGAGAAGTGAAGATTCCTGCACTTAGGGCGGAAGAATCCAATGCACTGCTACAGACTAGGGACCGAATGGTTAGGCAGCAGTTTTGCAGAAAAGGATCTAGGGATTACAGTGGATGAGAAGCTGGATTTCAGTGAACAGTGTGCCCTTGATGCCAAGAAGCCTAATGGCATTTTGGGCTTTATAAGTAGGGGCATTGCCAGCAGATCGAGGGTCATGATTGTTCCCCTCTATTTGACATTAGTGAGGCCTCATCTGGAGTACTGTGTCCAATTCTGGGGCCCACACTACAAGAAGGATGTGGAAAACTTGGAAAGAGTCCAGAGAAGGGCAACACAAATGATTAAGGGACTGGAGCACATGAACGTATGAGGAGATGCTGAGAGAACTGGGGTTGTTTAATCTACAGAAGAGAAGACTGAGGGGAGATTTGATAGCTGCTTTCAACTACCTGAAAGGGGGTTCCAAAGAGGATGGATCTAGACTGTTCTCAGTGGTAGCAGGTGACCAAACAAGGAGTAATGGTCTCAAGTTGCAGTTGGAAGTTTTAAATTGGATATTAGGAAAAACTTTTTCACTAGGATGGTGTTGAAGTATTGGAATGGGTTCCCTAGGGAGGTGGTAGAATCACCTTCCTTAGAGGTTTTTAAGGTCAGGCTTGATCAAGCCCTTGCTGCAATGATTTAGTTGGGATTGGTCCTGCTTTGAGCAGGGGGTTGGACTAGATGACCTCCAGAGGTCCCTTCCAACTCTAATATTCTTTGATTCTTCCTGGCTCCCCCAAAGCCTCATATGGTGGGCTTGGCTGCTCACAACAGAGCCTCCAGCAGCTCTAGATCTCCTCCCCTCCCCTCCTCCCTGTCTTCCCCTGTGCCCCCCACCTCTGCAGCCCAGTGCTCTGCGGGGGCGGGGGCTGGGCTGTGCACTCCACAAGGGAGCGCTGCAGCATATCTGCGGTAGTGTGTTGGGGGATTGGGGAAGAGGAAGGGAATCTCTGGAGGGGTCTGACTGGACAGGGAGCAGTGGTGTTTAAGGGGTTGGGGGTTCTGTGGGGGGCAGTGAGGTGGTGGTAAGTGGGAGGGAGAGTATAGGGGGCTACCCCCCCACCATGGATAGTCCAGTTTTTTAAGTCCAAATATGGTAACTCTAGTAATGGACCCCGAGCATTACCCTTCTCTAAGCAATTTATCCTGAATTCATAATCTCAGTGGTGTCCCAGTATAGGCTGCTTTGTTATAGGATGTCAGCCCAGCCCCCAGGCAGCTCTAAACTCCTCTGCAGTCAGATGAGAACAGGCCAGTGACTCAAATCCCTGTAACTGGCTTCTTGCCATCCTCAATCTCTACAGCACAGGGGAGGAAGGGGGGAGGTGCACTGCTGATAATCCAGCCGGCTCTGTTACAACTCAGGTGAGTGGAAATCTTGTTCTGCGCTCCAGACATTGCTCTGTGACTCACAAGAGCTGGGTTGGATTCCCTTGCCATGGGTCACCATGGCCAAGCCTTTAGTGGTCTCTGAGCCTCTGCACAGGTGGTTGATAGCTCTGCCCTGCCTCAGACTGGTGGCAGGCGGATAAATACATTCCAGGTACTCAAGTACTCTGAGACCCTAAGATCAGGGCTATGTCCGGGTTCCACAGAGCAACACCTCTGGCATTAGTCTCTAAAAGGCCTCTTACCACAGCCTCCTGTGACAGCTGGCTTTTGGGAAGCCCTTTGACTCCAGCACCTTAGTGTCTGTGGCAACTGTGGGAGTTCTCGGGGGTGAGTGTGAGGGGTAGGTAATCGGTTTCTGAGGTGAGCGATGTAGTGTCACAGGGACACCATAAGTTTTGGTACAGTCACCAGATCGGTATTTGGTAGAGATTGAGGCTTAATGGGTGTAACTGCCAAACAATGGAGCAAGTGTCACAGGGTACTCATCTTAGATGTCTGTCTGAGAGAAATATTCTCAGGGAAAAGGTCAGTTTCACACCTTGGCTCTATAACATGGTTTGGCAAAGTGGCTTCCTGGACTCACCAGGCTCAGGTCCTTTGTTCTCTGGTGAGGCAAGTGCTGTCCAGGCAAACTGCCTAGAAACCCCGAGGGCAGGCTTTCCATTCCCCTACACACTTCTTTCTGGCTGGGATTTTTTTTCTCTCTGGCTAGGGAAAGCTGTCTCCCTTCTGGGAGAGGCTCCCTGTGCTGTTGCCCTCAGCCTGCCGGCAGCCTCACTCCATCTCTCCTACTAGGCTAGGTCCATAGCGATCCTCTCAAATGGGACTTTGATAATAGGCAGAGGTACCAAAGGGTCCGTAATTGTGGTCGGGGGGGCATGCAATTGGCATTCCGGGCAGGAGGCACAATACCGCCTGACAGCAACATACACTCCGGGCCAAAAACACCTTTGCAGGATCCAGTCGAGGGTTTTATCTACCCCTAGGTGCCCCCAAAAGGATTGCTGTGCGCTAGATCCATCATGCCTCTCTGGTGCTTCTGCGGCACTAAGAGCTGTTCCATGGCTTGTTCCTGCATCTGGACTATTCTGTATAACAGGTCCCTCTTTATTATATAATATGGCCCTTGGCTCTTGACTCTCCCTTCTAAAAGACCCCATTCACTTCAACTACTTCCGTATGGATATTGTAATATAATGGATCATTGTCTTGTTCCTGCCCAAAATTTTCCATTGAAGGGCCAATTGGTCCCTACTCCGGGGTATCTACTTCAGTCTCCCTCTTGGGGGAAGTCTGGGGGGAACTAGGTCAGGTGTCAGGGGTCCCCAGTAGCTCGCACAGCCCCTTTTCCCGTGGGGCTTACTCATTCCCCTACAAGCATAGACCTCTGGCACCGGGCCAAGATTCTTTTCCCCAACTTTTTAGCCACCCTCCTCTCCCTCCGAGACTTCCTGGGCTCCCCAGGTGGGGAGAATAACTCCTGGTCAAATTCCTGGACGGCCCGGGGGCTGCTACCTATCGGGGTCATCTCCTGGGTCTCAGTGCCATCTCCTTCCGGGGAGTAGGCTATCAAACCTTGGCAAGTCTCGCCCAATGAGGACTCGGAAGGGGAGTTTCAGGACTACTCCCACCATCATTTTAGTGGGGTTTCCCAGGACATCTATTTTTACAGGGCTAGTTGGATAACAATTAACATCCCCGTGCACACAGGATACTCCTGAGCGCTTGGCCGGGACAGTTGGTCTCGCCTGGCCAGCTTCCCCGAGACCAACGTGACTGCACTCCCTGAGTCCACTAACGCGGTGGACTTAATGCCGTTCATCTTGTTGCACAAATGGTTCATTTCCTTTGGAGGTGTCCCAATTTACCTTCAAAGAACAGGCAGGCCTTGGAGAAAGCTTGAATACAAAAGTTTATTCGCTAGCGAAGTGAAGCCACAGAGATAGCTCTCAAATTATGGCTTCCCCTCATACATCATTACAAGGCTTTTTATATGGTTCTTTACATGGAGGAGGAGGCAAGAAGGGCCTCATGCAAATTAACAGGTGAAAAACATGACGTTGTTTCCTATCTATTTACTTATTTGTCTGGAAAGAACAGGACATCCAAACATAAAGTTCCTGCCTTGAAATGGTACATATGGGGTAAGAATACATGGAGATATGAGCTAAAACATACGTGGTAAAACAAACTTATGAAATATACAGGACAAGATATGAGTGAGGCCCAGTGGCGCCTCCAAGAATGCATAACACAAGATAAAAACTTACAGCAGCTCAGAGCTAGTTACCCAGCTTCAGTAAGACATTTTCCTATATTTTAACCTTTTCTTACAATCTTAATGGGCCTGGTGTATCCATGGAGGGGGGTATCGCAATCTCAACTTGATTTATTAGGTCGCATGTGTGACAGTGCTGTTCCTGGTGGGATCCAACTGTGAGTGTCAGATCAGGACAGATTGCTTCCAAAGGGGCAACTACAGTCCAAAGCTGGGGTTTTTCCACTCTAATGTGAACCAAATCAGCCAAACAGAAAAGACTTTGGTTTCGCCCCACTGGCTAACCACAAGTCACACAAGCAATTCCCTTAGACACTCCAGGTTCCCAGTATCACCACTAGCAGCCACCTGTCCTGGGGACCAATGGTTATGAAAACCAATACCCCAAATAAAGAAAATGGTTCTCCCCAATTCCAAAGAATCAGACCACAGACCCAGGTCAATATACAAATCAGATCTTACCACAAATCACACTGTTGCCAATCCTTTAGCATCTAAAATCTAAAGGTTTATTATACAAGGAAAAAGGTATACCGTATTTTTCGCCCTATAAGACGCACTTTTTCTTCCCCAAAACGGGGGGGGAAGTTGGTGCGTCTTATAGGGCGAATGTGCGCCCCGTTTCCCCCCTCCCCGCCGCGGGCGGGCTGCCGGGGGCACTCCCGGCAGCCCGCCCGCGGCGGGGAGGGGGGAACCGGGATGCTCCCGGCAGCCCGCCCGCGGCGGGGAGGGGGGAACCGGGACGCTCCCGGCAGCCCGCCCGCGGCGGGGAGGGGGGAGCCAGACCGTCTCGGCTGTGGAGCGGGTTCTGATCAGGCGTTTGGCAGGGCCTGCCCTAGCCGGGGCTTCGGCTCCGCGGCGCGGCGGTTGTTATGGAGACCGCAGGTGAGGCCGGGCGTCTGGCTGGCGCGTTGGGGACGGGGGGCTCCGCTCCATGGCGGCCGCGGCTCTCTAGCTCGTGTGGGTGGAAGAGACACGGAGCTTTTCTCCAGCAAACGCCGCGAGCCACGCTGGGAAGGACCCTAGTCCACGAGCCCCGCCGCTGACCCCGGGGGAGATCAGGGGAACTCGCTGCACCGCACGAGGAGCCTGACCGGCACGTGGTGTCTGTACCGGACCCTGAATCCTATGAACGGCACTTGTTAACCTCTTGCCGTTTCTTTAACCCGTGGGCTTTATGAACTGTAACATACGTAGTCTGTGACGTTAGCAAAGTTTATATCCGGGCAGCCTTAAGTTAAAGTTTAGGGGGGATCTGATGACCGTGATAGATGTTTTCAGTGACTAGTTGGGAGTCCAGAATAAAAACATTTGTGTAATAGTTGCTGGTCTTGAACTACAGGTTAAACAAAATTGCACTGGAATATTTGGGCATAGATCCAAACCCTAAACCCTGTATATAATGGAAACCACTTCAAGTCAGGGGGTGCTATAACATCCCTCCTTTCCCCCCGCCCCCTTAGTTCCAGCACCTATGGCATACTTTGAGTGATTATTTAAGACACAAGTTTGCCTGGCTGAGGTGGGAACATTAACACATGACAGGCTGTATTATTAGTTACCGTATTTTTTGCCCTATAAGACGCACTTTTTCTTCCCCAAAACGGGGGGGGGGGAAGTTGGTGCATCTTATAGGGCGAATGTGCACCCCGGTTCCCCCCTCCCCGCCGCGGGCGGGCTGCCGGGAGCATCCCGGTTCTCCCCTCCCCGCCACGGGCGGGCTGCCGGGGGCGCTCCCGGCAGCCTGCCCGCGGCGGGGAGGGGGGGGGTGCAGCTGCGGGGACTAGGGCAGGGGTGCAGCCGGCAGGGGGGGGGGTCGGCGCTTTAAAAAAAATCTGCGGCTTTTCGGCGGAGGGGGTACAGAATCTTTTTTTTCTAGATTTTCCGCCTTTAAAATTAGGTGCGTCTTATATGCCGGAGCGTCTTATATGGCGAAAAATACGGTAGGTGAGGGTTAAAAATGGTTAAAAGAAATCAATTATATACAGTAATGGCACATCTCTTGGTTCAGGCTTGCAGCAAAGGTAGAATAACTGCAGGTTCAAATCACAGTTTCTGGAAAGCATCCCCTCCAGGGATGGGTCAGCACCCTTTGGCCAGAGTTCCCCCGTGTAGCAAAGTTCCATCCAGAGCTGGAAACAAGGCAGGCTGAAGACTGGAGGTAGAAGACCAAGATGGAGGGTCTGTATCAGCTTCATTTATAGTTTTTTTTTCCAGGTGCAAACACCTCTTTGTTACTGCTGTTAAAAGTCCAGCCCCATGGAGTCCTGGAGTCACATGGACAGATCACATGACCATACATGACTCATTATTTGCAGGCAGTAGCCATTATGCACAGGCCGCCTTGCAGGTTCTCTGTAGACTTCTTGTCTGGGTTGGGGCATTTCAAACTCCCAGATTACATTGTGTTGCTGATAGCTCTTAATGTCCCATCAAGCCCCGAGCAGTGCTGACACCCAGTATTCTGGAATGTCCCCCTAGAAACACAATATTTGGAAAGACAGACAGTCCAGAGCCAATATTCATAACTTCAACTACCAAATTGATATACACATACCAATGCCATATTCATAATCAGCAATCCATAACCTGGTCGTAGACACCCATTATGAGCCCCTGTACATAAGATTCTGTGCCACCATAGGACTCTGGTTGCACCAATGATCTATAGGATCCAAAATTATTTCAGTAACGTGACACCCTCCCGTCCCTGTCCTGCACCCTGGGTTTGTAATGAAGGAAAGGGGGCTGCCAGGGAGGATAATAATAATAATAATAATAATAATAATAATTAATAATAATAATAATAATAATAATAATAATAAATAATTAATATTATTATTCATTTTCATTTTATTTAATTTAATCAAAATCACAACTGTGACGGCATCATTGTTCGAGGTCAGCAACCCTCAAGGTAGCCACGTGACTAATCAGAACCCCACAAACATTAATGAAAAGCTTCGATTCCAGGAATAGAGCCTACAGTTAGGTAGAATCAACACCCATCCCCTGTGATTTGGCCTCCTGCAGTTTTCCATCTGGCTATCTGGGGTTTAAGCTGGTGCACACAAAGCTAAGTAGCTGAGCTTCCCTGATGGCCAAGTGGCCCCCAAGGGAATGTGGGAACATTCTTCATATAGAGAGTTTCTTCCCTGTCTGAAGAGATGCTGCCTGCTGCCTGTCCAACCTCTCCGATGACTCCTTGTCCTTTATGGTGAAGACCTCTAGGGTCAGTGGCCTGATAGCAAGCTGGAATTGGGTAAGTTGAAGAGTAAAAGCTGCAGGCTGGCTCCATTCTGGATTCACTCAGACGGGGACCCAGGTAGGACTTCAGACTTCCCCAGCAATGTCTGAGAATGTCAGTCTGAAGAGCTTCTCAGCATTGTGAACTCAGCAACATGGAGGGAGCCCAGAAATAGGCTCTGCCAGCATGTAGCTCTGGTGTTGTCTCTCCACCTCCCTGGGATGGCCACTGAGAAACAGCTTTTCTTGAGATATTGCTTAAAGCACTCTGCTACTAAAATAGGAAGAGATAGTCTGGTTTCACCTAATACTGTCATAGCACAAATACCCCAATAGTCAACCCTATATAGCTCTACAGCAAAAGTCCAAAAAGCTGGGTTTTACAGACATATTCTTTATGGTGGCTCAGCTCCATGTCTGTCCCAATGTCATTCCCGTGTGTTATGTATTTCATGAGTACAGGACAGAGACAGTCAGAGACAGCGAGAGAGGAAAAAATAGACTATGTTCATAAGTAAAACGAAGTTCCAGTTCTCAGTCATTTGACTTTGAAATCCAGTTCTAGTAAACCCGCATCCTGGTAGAGATAAGGCGTACTGGGGTCATTATATACTAGAGAGTGAGAGCTCAGGGAATGAATATTCTCTGTACTGACCTCAAAGCCTGTTACCACTCTCGATATAGGCTACAGACTGACAGACCAAAACCTGAGGAGAACCAGTCAACTGTTAACCCAGGGACAGAGGAGCTACTGGACAATTGTTGTTAAGCAAGTAACTGCATGAGGGCTGAGACTCTGCGATCTTGTCAGGTTCTGATGAAATCCAGATGAGAGACACTACATGTTAAATCAGACTCTAATCTGAGAATGAGAAATCACCTCAGATAGAAGATCAGAGGGGAAAGAATGGGTTGACATGAGTATACCAAAGTACAGTTGTGTAAATGTTATGACAAAACTTTTCATTGTAATTCAAATATTACAACCTAAACTTTCATGACATGAATGTGTGTTGAGAGCCAGCTGCAGAGTTTTCACAATCTCTAAGGCAAGGAGAAGTGGTAACTTTATGCTTAATTGACAAAGAGTCTGGTAGCACCTTGTGGTGCTACCAGACTCTTTGTTGCCTTTGCAGATCCAGACTAACATGGCTACCCTTCCGATACTAGACACTTTGTGCTTAATGGTGTTTACTCTAGAAAGTATTTCAGAAGTATTCGAAATAGCATTTGAAATGGGTTTATGCTATCAACACTTTGTTCAGTGAACAGTTGTATGATACTATCTCCTGGTAACTGATCCGAAGCTATTTCTAACACTTTAATTCAGGGTCATGAACACAGTCCCTATGCAATACCTAGGAAAGATTTTCCAAAAAGTGCTGAGAGAAAAGAACTGATAGTTTGCATTTCAGGAAACACTAAATTTGAGGTTCAGAAAAGGGGAGTGTATTAGAGGTTGCTTGTAATTTACGCACATCATCTGCTACATGAGCGTGGCTGAAGTAACTTGCACAGTAAGCTTGACATCAGTGCAAACCTAGTGTTTGCTATTCACACTTGTCTGACGACATCCCTTTCCTTGCCCAGCTAAAGTACAATCTGTGTTACCTTGTACTTTTCTAAATACCAACAGACCCTTACGTGGGGAAATGACGTAGATCCTGTGAGGAAGTAGAGAAGTCTGTAGGATGATTAAATTCTCTGTATTCAGAGAACATTGACCAGGCAAAGCACTTTACCTTCTCTTGGAGGGATTCTTGGGGGGTCAGAGTGTATCACCGGGAGCATTTGCAAAGAGAAACTTAATAGAGCCTTGTTCTGATTCAATTTACACCTGTAAAATCAGGAGTGACACAGTTGAAGTCAATGCTATTGCATTCAGAACCTGTCCCCAAGAATTTATCCCATGTACTGAGAGGAGGCAGTGGCGTAATTTAAACACTTAGCCACGGAGAAAATAAAAAATAAAATGAACAAAAAAAATAATGAGGCGATAAAACACATTTATAAATATTACAATGCAGGACAGCTATATACAATGATTGTTTTCTCCATGTACTTACCATGTGTTTAGAGTATGATACATATGATACAATGGGTCACACTCAGGAGTGGAGGGCCATAACTTTTTAGGAAGGTCGCAATTATAAAATCACACAGTACTTAATTACACTGTGGAACTCACAGCCACAAGATATCAACGGGGACAAGAAAAAGTAGGATTATATTTTTATATGCAAATCCAAGACTATATATTTGCTGATCTTACTTAAGCTCCTAGGAGTCTCTCAACTTGCACTGAAAGCTGAAAAAAAATTCGTTAAATATCATCTAGTCTCCTGTTCTTTTTCTTTTAGAATATAAACCACAAAACTCCTTGGAACGGCCAAGTCCATTATGTCAGCTGTCAATGACACCAAATTCAGCTCTTCAGTGTTCCTTCTCACTGGGATACCTGGGAAGGAAGACATCCATCTCTGGATTTCTATCCCCTTCAGTTTAACCTACGTTATTTCAATAGTAGGAAATTCAGTCATTCTGTTTATTATAAAAACAGATCCAAGCCTCCATGAGCCCATGTACATTTTCCTTTCCATGTTGGCCATCACAGACCTTGGCATATCGATAACCACCATACCGACGATACTCGGCATATACTTGTTTAACTCTAGGGAGATCAGCCTTGAGGGCTGTTTTACCCAGATGTTCTTTGTTGAACTTCTTTCAATAATTGAATCCTCTGTGCTGTTGTTGATGGCCTTTGACCGCTTCGTTGCGATCTGTAATCCACTGAGATATGCTTCAATCTTAACCCTGTCGAGAATAGCCAAGATGGGGTTGGTATTTGTGCTCAGAGGAGTGGCTCTAGCATTACCATTCCCCCTTCTCTTGAAACGGTTCCAATACTGTCGGTCCAATATCCTCTCCCATTCCTATTGTCTGCACCAGGATGTCATGAATTTGGCTTGCTCGGATATCACAGTCAACAGAATCTATGGCTTGTCTGTGGCAATCTTAATAGACGGGTTGGATACGCTGCTCATCTTCCTCTCCTATGTGATGATCCTCAAAACAGTGCTGAGTATCACATCCCATGCTGAGGGCATTAGGGCACTGAACACCTGCATCGCCCATCTCTGTGCCATCCTGATCTTCTACATTCCAGACTTTGGCCTGGCTGTGATACACAGATTTGGGAACAGCTCCTCCGAGTTACTTAAAATTGTCTTGGGATACGTCTTCCTGCTGGTCCCACCCCTGCTAAATCCAATTGTGTACAGTGTGAAAAGCAAACACCTTCGTGCGAGGCTAATCAGGGCGTTCGTCAAGTGAAGGGTCCTTTCATCACCCAGCTCCAGCGCCTGTGACACAGGAGACCAAAAACATGAGTGATGGCCATGAGCACCAATTCAATCCTGGTTCCTTTTCTCCTGAGGCTCTTCCCTTTTCCTCGTGTCTTGAAGGCCCCTCCCCTACTACTCCCCTTTAACTGAGACTCTGCTCCCTCTTCTGGCTGGAAGCCAGAGTTGGGCCATGGTCAGAGCTGCCCAGAGAGGCACAGCCACTGTGAGGTGCCTGATAACTTCCACATTTTACCCCACAGGATGTACAATCCAGGGAATGTGGACAGTCCGGGGTTCCTCACAGCAGTCTGTTCTCCCAGATCAGCTCTTACCATGGGCTGACTTGGGCCTGCCTGGAATGCGGAGCATCAGGAACAACGGAGAACTAGGGAGTAAGGCTTGGTGGAAAGAGATGGGTTATAGCGTGGGGCTTCAGGGGAAAAAGTGGAGTAGGTGATGTGACAAGTCTGAAACAAATCTCACCCCATTGAGCAAGACAGTGAGGATGTTCCTCAGTAAAGGAGGAAGATGGATCTGGAGGGTTGGAGATCCTGTGTTTTGGAGAAGAGTAAATTAATGCGACTCCACAAAGGGGGCCCCTCTTTTAAGTGTCCCAGGCTGAGAGTAAGTCACTGCAAGGATCTCAGAGGGAAGGTCAGTGTGTCTGCAGGGCCACCTCAGGCCCAAAGCAGGCACCCTGGGGTGGCATCTGTCCTCAGGTCTTGGCCAGAGTGTGCTGTGCTCTAGGAACCTGTTACCAATGGGAGTATGTGTTACAATGTTGACATGAACTGTGACCGTATTGATCACTGTTCCAACCAAGGTCCTATAGTCTCACCAAATATTGTACAAAGCTTTTCGTATAAGGTTGCGAAAAGATTATGATTTTATTATTATGATTATGTATTATCTATGCAGGTGTCATTTTTGTGTTTAAAGTTCTGAGTATTGGCCTTCAACTGTCTGTATTTCTGACTTGCGCTATGTGTCTGCTTGACACCCCCGGACAATCTGGCATCAGCACTGCCTAGTCTGCCTGATAGTCCATTAAGGACCATCAGCTGTACAACTGACCCATTCAGAGAAGGCAGCTACATCTTGTGTCTCAACAAGGCATGCAGGGACATGTCAATGGGGAGAACTCTGGGGTTTTTCCAAACCATGTTCTGTGGAGCTTGTGTTTAGAACCAGAGAGTAGAAAAGGCAGCTGCATTGTCTCCATTTCTGTCTTCAGCCATGCTTCTTACCTCTGGAGGACCTTTGCTACACTGAAGCTCTTAACAATGGACTGAATGAAGCTTCCAATCTGTGATGTTCTCCAAAGACTTGATTTGAGCCTCCAGTTTATTGTAACACTGCTAGAAGCCTGAACCAAGAACTTTGCCATGACTGTATATAATTGATTCCAGTTAATCAATGTTCACTGTAATCTATATTTATTTCTTTTTATGAATATACCTTTAGATGTTGGTTTTAAGGGATTGGCATGAATTGTGGGTATTTTCTGAATTATATTTTGAGCTGGATCTTGGACTTGCTCCATTAGGATTGGGAGAATCTTTTTTCTTTTACTGGGAGATTGGTTTTCATAACCATTATTCCCCATGAGGGGTGGCACTGGTGGTTATAATGAGAAACGTATGTGTCTCAGGGAATAGCTTCTATGACTTCTGATTAGCTGGTGGGGTAAAACAGAAGTCCTCTCTATTTGGCTGGTGTGGTGTGCCTTAAAAGTAAAGATAGGGTTACCATACATCCAGATTCTCCCGGACATGTCTGCTTTTTGGGTTAGAAATAGCATGGGGTTGCGGATGATTTGTAAAACTCTAATAGGGTCCAGGATTTCCTTCTGATGCAGAGTGTGGTGAGGCTGACAGAGAGGCAGGGCCAGATTGAGCTGCTTGCATCGGGGCCTCCAGCAGTCAGAGCACCTGCACTTCTGTAGAAGTTGTTCCTTGACTTTATTAAAGCTTTTGATATGGTCTCCCACAATATTCTTGCCATCAAGTTCAAGAAGTATGGGCTGGATGAATGGATCATAAGGTGGATAGAAAGCTGGCTGGATAGTCGGGCTCAACGGGTGGTGATCAATGGCTCCATGTCTAGTTGGCAGCCGGTATCGAGCGGAGTGCCCCAAGGGTCGGTCCTGGGGACGGTTTTATTCAAAATCTTTATCAATGCTGTGGAGGATGGTGTGTACTGCACCCTCAGCAAGTTTACAGATGACACTAAACTGGGAGGAGTGGTAGATACACTGGAGGGGAGGGATAGGATACAGAGGGACCTACACAAATTAGAGGACTGGGCCAAAAGAAATTTGATGAGGTTCAACAAGGAGAAGTGCAGAGTCCTGCACTTAGGACGGAATAATCCCATGCACTGCTACAGACTAGGGACTGAATGGCTAGGCAGTGGTTCTGCAGAAAAGGACCCAGGGGTTACAGTGGATGAGAAGCTGGATATGAGTCAACAGTGTGCCCTTGTTGCCAAGAAGGCTAATGGCATTTTGGGCTATATAAGTAGGGTCATTGCCAGCAGATCGAAGGTTGTGATTGTTCCCCTCCATTCGACATTGGTGAGGCCTCATCTGGAACACTGTCCAATTTTGGGGCCCACACTACAAGAAGGATGTGGAAAACTTGGAAAGAGTCCAGAGAAGAGCAACAAAAATGATTATGGGCCTGGAGCATGCGACTCCGGTTTTCCCCTGGCCCCCCTCCACTTCAACCCAGTGCTCTGCGGGGGCTACTCCCCACCAAGGATTGTCTACATTTTGGAAAGTCCAAATATGGTAACTCTAGTAAAGGACCCCGAGCATTGGTCTGTAATTACGCTGCTCCAAGCAATTTGTCCTGAATTGATAATGTTAGTGGTGTCCCACTAGAGGCTGCTTTGTTATAGGCTGTCAGCCCAGCCCCCAGGCTGCTCTAAACTCCTCTGCAGTCAGATGAGAACAGGCCAGTGACTCAAACCCTTGTAACTGACTTTTTGCCATCCTCAGTCTCTACAGCACAGGGGAGGGAGGGGGCAGTGCTCTGCGGGCCCAGCAGATAATCCACCCGGGCCTGTCATAACTCAGGTGGGTGGAAATCTGGTTCTGTGCTCCAGACATTGCTCTGTGACTCACAAGAGCTGGGTTTGATTCCCTTGCCATGTGTCACCGTGGCCAAGCCATTGGTGGTCTATGAGCCTCTGCACAGGTGGTTGATAGCTCTGTCCTGCCTCACACTGGTGGCAGGAGAATAAATACATTCCAGGTGCTCAGATACTCTGAGACCTTAAGATGAGGTCTATGTCTGGGTTCCACAGAGCAACACCTCTGACATTAGTCTATAAAAGGCCTCTTACCACAGCCTCATGTGACAGCTGGCTTCTAGGAAGCCCTTTGACTCCAACACCCTAGTTTCTGTGGCAACTGTGGGAGTTCTCCGGGGTGAGAGTGAGGGGTAGGTAGTCGGTTTCTGAGGTGAGTGATGAAGTGTCACAGGTATACCATGAGTTTCAGTACAGTCATCAGGTCGGTGTTTGGCAGAGATTGAGGGTTAAAGGGTGTAACTGCCAAACAATGGAGCAAGTGTCACTGGGCCCTCATCTTAGATGTCTGGCTGAGAGAAATATTCTCAGGGCAAAGGTCAGTTTCACACCTCAGCTCTAGAACATCTGAGCACTATGGTGACTTGACCCACGCTCACATGGGTTTGAGCATAGGCTGCTTCCACAAGCAAGGGACTAAAAATGGGAAGTTCTTCCCAGAGACCCAGGGAAACCAGAATGGGTCCCAAGAGCTCCTTGGCTTTCAAAAATAATGTACATTGGGACAGTTCTGTTCCTCTATCTCCAGAGCAAACCCTGTCTAACTCAGCTTGTAGTGAGATGTGAGATAGATGAGTGCAGCCATGTGACAGCTGCCTCGTATTTTCGAATCATTTTCTCTAATGCTTTTTGCCATTTTAGTATAAACCTCCTACTTTTACGGAGGCTTGGGCGACTGTATAGCTCTGGTCACAAACCCCCCTAAATGGAGGAGACTGGGCTGTCCAATCGAAGGTACTTGGTGATAATCTTTAAGCATAGATCGGGGAAGGGGGTGTTCCCAGCTATAAGAATGGGATAATTGTGAGACTCCCCACAAGACAGCAAAGGATCTTGTTAAGAGGGAAAAGAGATCTTATATCCCAGTTTTACTGTAACAATTCTGGTTCTTTGTGGCCAGTGTATACCCTGGCTGAGTGCTTATCAGGATTCAGAGAAGTAAGTTGTTCAAGTTGTATCCAAGATAACATTTCATTCAAGACAATTATTAAGTGGGTCCAAAAAATAACTAGGTAAGTTCCTGGAAGATAGTTACACCAGTAACTTAGCCAGGATGGTCAGGGATGCAACCCCATGTTGTGGGTGTCTCAAAATTTCTGACAGTCAGAAGATGGCAGCAGATGATTGAGGATGGATGACTTCATAATTGCCCTTTTCTTTCCATTCCCTCTGAAGGCCCTGGTATCGGCCAGTGTGAGAAGACAGGACACTGGACTAGATGATGTGAATCAATATGGCCATTCTTCTGATCTTAAACTGTTCTTCTGATCTATGGGCTGGTGCAAAGAATTCTTTTCCAGGGGCTCCATCTATTATAAGAAGGTTGTAGCCACTCAGGGAGATGTCCATGGTAGGGTGACCATATGTCCTCTTTTTGCCAGTACAATCCACTTTTAAAGCTCTCTCCCAGCTGCCCGACCTATTCTTTCTAAAAGAGCCATGTGTCGTGAATGCTTTTGCTGACTTCATCAGTTGGGAAGAGGAAACGGGAAAAATGTGCACATCTGTGAAAAGAGTGGGGAAGAGGGGAATGGAAGAATGTTTCGGGAACGAAACCCCCCAAAAAGGGTGAGGCAGAGGTGGTGGGCAGGTAGGGTGTTCGGCATTTCAGCCAAAGGTGACAGGTAAGAGGGCCCCTGGAGAGTTCCAGAGACGGTCAACAGTCTCGTATGGGGAGGTAAAACTGAGGGCCACAGTTTACTCATTGGGAAATATGGTCTCCCTAATGGGTTGTTCTGCATGGGAGGCCAATGGTGTATAACCGCTGCCACGCAGGGGTGTGGTCCCGTAGAAGGAGGGACAGAGACCCCTGCGTTCATCCAGAATTGGGCTGGAAAATAGAGAAGTTTTTCCTGCTTTAAAATTTGTCATTTAAATTAAATTGTTTCCTTTTCAGCTATTTTTGGGGTGAGTTTTCATAGAAAATGGATCTTTGTTCTCTGAAAGCTCAACTGCCATGATTCTGCCCAGCTGTTCCTGCCTGGATCCCGAAGAAGAAATGGAGGCTTTTCATCGGCCTCGTCCTCGTCATGGAAATGAAGGTTGGCTGCACTCTGGGTATGGAAAGTTCAAAACGTCCTGACCAGTCTGTGGCTGGCATATCGGGCCCATCAGCTACTCTAACCAGCCTTCCCATCAATGTGTAGCCAGCACCACCCTGGAAAACACCCCTTCAGCAGATCCTGCGGGCAGTGGCTATTTTGACAGGCCCTGGTAGAACATCTCTGATGAACTAGTGATAGCAGGGAGCTGGAGCGGATCCTAGAGCAGAGGACCAGAGATTGTGGGTGAACCGAGCTATAAAAGGATCACTGAGATCAGTGCCTAACATTGAGGTCCCCTTTTTCATTCCTCATGGAGAAGGGAAGGGACAACACCCCTTCAGCAGATCCTGTGGGCAGTGGCTACTGTGACAATCCCTGAAGGCACAGGTCTGATAAGCCTGTGCTAGCAGAGAGCTGGAGAGGGCTCTTGAGCAGTTGTGGAGTCCCAGAGATAGTGGGTGGGCCGAGCTATCATAGCATCACTGAGATCTGTGCCTAACACTGGGGTCCCATTTTTCATTCCTCATGGAGAAGGGAAGGGTCCTCCCCTCCACCGTAACAATCCCAGGAAATTTTGTGGACCCTCCCACCCCTGGCCTGCACACTGGGTTTATAATGTTGGAAAGGCCGTTGCCGGGGAGGATAATATTATTATTATTAATTCTTATTCTTATTCTTATTACTTTATTATTATTTTTCTATTTCATTTTAATTTCAGCAAGATCACAACTGTGAGGGCATCATTGTTACCAGTCAGCCACCCTCGAGGTAGCCACATGACTAATCAGAACCACACGAACATTAATGAACAGCCCAGATTCCAGGAATAGAGCCTGCAGTTAGGCAGGAACCGCACCCATCCCCTGTGATTTGGCCTCCTGCAGTTTGCCATTGGCCGTTACGGGGTTAAATCTGATGCACACAAAGCCAGGCAGCTGAGCTTCCCTGGTGGCTAAGTGGCCCCCAAGGGAACGTGTGAACATGCTTCATATAGACAGTTGCCTCCCTGCCAGAGGAGATACGTTCTGCTGCCCGTGCAACCTCTCCGATGACTCCTTGTCCTTTATGGTGTGGGTCGCTAGGGTCAGTGGCCCCATGACAAGCTGGAATTGGGTAAGTTGAATGGTAAAGGCTGCAGGCTGGCTCCATCCTGGATTCACTCAGATGGGGACCCAGGCAGGCCGAGGGTCTTCAGGCTTCCCCAGCAATGTCTGAGCCTGTCAGTCTGAAGAGCTTCTCAGCATTGTTAACACAGCAACATGGCTGGAGCCCAGAAATAGCCTCTGCCAGCATGTAGCTCCGGTGTTGTCTCTCCACCTCCCTGGGGTGGTGAATGAGAAACAGCTTTTCTTGAGCTATTGCTTCAAGCACCCTGCTACTAAAGTAGGAAGAGACAGACAGCGCATAGCATAAATACCCCAATAGTCAACCCAATATAGCTCTACAGCAAACATCCCAAGAACTGGGTTTTGCGGACACATTCTCTATGGCAGCTGAGCTCCATGTCTGTCCCAATGTCATTCCCATGTGTTATGTATTTTATGAATACTGGACAGAGACAGAGAAGGAGAGAGAGAGAGAGAGAGAAAGAACAATAGACTATGTTCGTGTGTGAAATGAGACAGACTGGTTTCACCTAATACAGCCCATAGCATAAATACCCCAATAGTCAACCCAATATAGGGTTGACAGAGAAAGAAAGAGAGAGAGAAAGAACAATAGACTATGTTCGTGTGTGAAAGGAAGTTCCAATTCCACAGAATCTCATTCATTTGATTTTGAAGTCTGCTTCTAGTAAATCCTCATCCTGGTAGAAATAAGAGGTACTGGGGTGATAATGTTCTAATGAGTGAGAACTCTGGGAATGAATATTCTTTATACTGACCTCAAGGCCTGTTACCACTCTGGGTACAGGCTACAGACTGACAGACCAGAACCTGAGGAGAACAAGCCAGTCATTAACCCAGGGACAGAGGAGCTATTGGACTTCTGTTGGCAGGCAAGGAACTGCATGAGAGCTGAGACTCTGCAATGTTCTCAGGTTCCGAAGAAATCCTGATGACAGATGCTACCTTGTAAGTCACACTCTATCCTGAGAATGAGAAATCACAAGATCAGAGGGGAAAGAATGTGTTGACGAGAGTGTACCCAAGAACAGATGTGTAAACCTTATGCTAAAACTTTTTATTGTAATACAAATATTAGTGAATTTTCATGACATGAATGTGTGCTAAGAGCCACCTGCAGAGCGTTTTGCAATCCTAAGGCAAGGTGCAGTGGTAACTTTGCGCTTAATAGTTTTTACTCTAGAAAGTATGTTAGAAGGACACCAAATACTATTTCAAATGGGTTTCTGCTATTAACACTTGGTTCAGTAAACAGTTATATGACCCTGTCTCCTGGTAAGCGATCAGAAGCTGTTTCTACCACTTACATTCAGGGTCATGAACACAATCCCTCTGCAATACCTGGGCAAGACTTTCCAAAAAGTGCTGAGAGAAAAGATCTGAGAGTTTGCATTTTAGTAAACGCTAAATCTGAGATTCAGGAAAAGGGAGTGTATTAGAGGTTTCATGTAATTTACATACATCAAGTGTCACAGTAGCGTGGCTGAAGTAACTTGCATACTCAGCTTGACACCAGCGCAAACCTAGTGTTTGCATTGTCACTTCTGTGATGCCATCCCTTGCCCGCCCAGCTGAAGTACTCGCTGTGCTACCTTGAACCTTCCTAAATATCTACAGACCCTTACATGAGGAAATGATGCAGATCCTGTGAAGAGATAGAGAAGCCTGTAGAATAATCAAATTCTCTGATTTCAGAGGACACTGATCAGGCAAAGCACTTAAACTTCTCTTGGAGGTAACCATGGGGGGGGGCGGTCAGAGTGTTTCACCATGAGTATTTAGTAAAGGACCACTGAGTTCATCCATCAAAATTGATGAGGACCACCCAATGTCATCAGTTTGTTTGGGAGTGGGTTCTAAGATGGCTGATTAGTCCAATCCAAGCCCGGAATTGATGGTTGCAATGGGGACATGGAAGATCAGGCTGCCAACCGGGGGAAGAGAAGTTACCAGCCCTGGACTTACGAAGAAGACCCTTGTCTACAGCATCACTCAGTCTCTTTTGTTCGTAGGCTGTTGCACCATCATGAACTCATCTGCGCCAGGCGAAGCGATCATTAGCGATGCTCTCCCAATTTTCAGGATGTATGTTACAGTTCTTAAGGGAGGCCTTGAGGGTGTCTTTGAATCTCTTCTTTTGACTTTCAAGAGATCGCTTGCCGTGTTGTAGTTCACCATAGAACATCTTCTATGGCAGCACTATGATCACTGATCAGGAGAAGATCCTTAATCGCTGGGCAGAGCATTTTGCTAATATCCTCAACAGCCCCTCCTCTATCAATGATGAGGCAATAAACCGTCTACCCCAGGTGGAGATCAACGACAGCTTGGCTGACCCCCCAACAGTACTGGAGACTCAAAAGGCCATTGAACTGATCTCCAACAGAAAAGCTCCTGGACCTGACTCCATTCCAGCTGAAATCTACAAATCTGGTGGACCCAAGCTAACTAAGAGGCTTACTGAGATGTTCGGTGAGATGTGGAAACAGAAACGCATTCCCCAAGACTTCAAAGATGCGACCATTATTCACCTCTACAAGCGCAAGGGAAATCGCCAATCTTGTGACAACCACAGAGGAATCTCTCTGCTCTGTGTCGCAGGTAAGGTCCTAGCCAGAATACTTCTAAACAGACTCACACAGCACCTTGATCAAGGTCTCTTGCCGGAAAGTCAGTGTGGTTTCAGGAAGGAACGAGGTACTATTGATATGATCTTTGAGCCAGGCAACTACAAGAAAAGTGCCAAGAACAGAATGTCCAGCTCTACACTGTCTGTGTGGATCTAACTAAAGCCTTTGACAATGTCAGACGTGAGGGCCTCTGGAAGATTATGGCCAAATTTGGATGCCCAGATACTTTCATTGAAATGGTTAATCAATTCCATGACGGCATGCTTGCCAAGGGACCACTAAGAGATCCTTGTTCTGACTGAATTTACACATGTAAATCTGGAGTGTCAGTTGAAGTCAATGCTATTGCATTCAGAACCTGGTCATAAGAATTTATCCCATGTACTACGAGGAGCCAGTGGTGTAATTTAAACACTTAGCCATGGAGAAAATAAAAAATAAAACGAAGAAAAAAAATAGCGAGGCAATAAAACACATTTATAAATATTACAATGAAGGACAGCTATATACAATGATTGTTTTCACCATGTACTTGCCATGTGTTTAGAGTATGCTACATATGATACAATGGGTCACACTCAGGAGTAAAGGGCCATAAATTTTTGGGAAGGTCTCAACTGTAAAATCAAACAGTATGTAACAGGCTGTGGAACTCAGAGCCACAATTTATCAATGGGGACAAGAAAAAGTAGGTTTATATATTTAAATGAAAATCCAATGCTATATAGTTGCTGATCGTACTTAAGCTCCTAGGAGTCTCTCAACTTGCACTGAGAGCAAAAAAAATCTCATAAAATATCACCTGGTCTCCTGTTCTTTTTCTTTTAGGATATGCACCTCAAAATTCCTTGGAATGGCCCAGTCCGTTATGTCAGCTGTCAATGACACCAAATTCAGCTCTTCAGAGTTTCTTCTCACTGGGATACCCGGGAAAGAAGACGTCCATCTCTGGATTTCTATCCCCTTCAGCTTAATCTACATTACTTCGATAGTAGGAAATTCAGTCATTCTGTTTATTATAAAAACAGATCCAAGCCTCCATGAGCCCATGTACATTTTCCTTTCCATGTTGGCCGTCACAGATCTTGGCATATCGATAATCACCATACCAACAATCTTGGGATTATACTTGTTTAACTCTAGGAAAATCAGCCTTAATGCCTGTTTTGCCCAGCTGTTCTTCCTCAATTTTCTTTCAAAAATTGAATCCGCTGTGCTGTTGTTGATGGCCTTTGACCGCTTTGTTGCGATCTGTAACCCACTGAGATATGCTTCCATCTTAACCCTGCCGAGAATAGCCAAGATGGGGTTGGTATTTGTGCTAAGAGGAGTGGCTGTAACATTACCATTCCCCCTTCTCCTGAAACGGTTCCAATACTGTCGGTCCAATGTCCTCTCCCATTCCTACTGTCTGCACCAGGACGTCATGAAGTTGGCTTGTTCAGACATCTCAGTAAACAATATCTATGGATTGTGTGTTGCAGTCTTAATAGTGGGCTTGGACTCACTGCTCATCTTCCTCTCTTATGTGATGATCCTCAAAAGAGCGTTGAGCATCGCATCCCAGACGGAGAGTATCAGGGCCCTGAACACCCTCGTCTCCCACCTCTGCGCCGTCCTGCTCTTCTACATACCAGACATTGGCCTGGCTGTGATACACAGATTTGGGAACAGCTCCTCTCACTTACTAAAGATTCTCTTGGGATACCTTAACCTGCTAGTCCCGCCCCTGTTAAATCCAATCGTGTACAGTGTGAAAAGCAAACACCTTCGTGCGAGGCTAATCAAGGCATTCATCTAGTGAAGGGTCATTTCATCACCCAGCCCTGGTGTCTGGAGACAAAAACATGAGTGTTGGCCATGAGCACCTATTTCATCCTGGTAACTTTTCTCCTAAGGCTTCTCCCTTTGCCTCATGTCTCTCCCAAGGACCCACCCCTACTACCGCCCTTTAACTGAGACTGTGCTCCCTTTTCTGGCTGGAAGCCAGAGTTGGGCCATGGTCAGAACTTCCCAGAGAGGCACATCCACTGTGAGGTGCCCGATAACTTCCACCTTTTACCCCACAGGATGTACAAGTCAGGGAATGTGGACAGTCCAGGGTTCCTCACAGCAGTCTGTACTCCCAGAGCAGCTCTTAACATGGGCTGACTTGGGCCTTCCTGGAAAGCAGAACTTCAGGGAGCGTGGATAAGCAGGGGGCAAGGCTCAGTGGAAAGAGATGGGCTATAGGTTGGTACCACAGGGGAAAAGGTGGAGTAGGCGATGTGGCAAGTCTGAAACAAATCTCACCCCAGTGAGCAAGACAGTGAGGATGTTACTGAGTAAAGGAGGAAGACGGTGCTAGAGGGTCTGACAGCCTGTGTTTTGGAAAAGAGTAAATTAATGTGACCCCACAAAGGTGGCTCCTCTTTTAAGTATCCCAGTCTGAGAGAAAGTCACTGCAAGGATCTCAGAGGGAAGATTAGTGTGTCTTCAGGCGCACTCAGGGGTGGCATATCTCCTCAGGGGCCTGGCCAGAGGGTGCTGTTCTCTAGGAAGCTGTTACCAATGGGAATATGTGTGATGTTATTGCCATGATTTGTGATCGTATTGATCATTGTTGCAACCAAGGTCCTATAGTCCCACCTAATATTGTAGAAAGGTTATTGTGTAAGGTGTCTATGAAAATATTATGATTTGGTGGTTATGATTATGCAATATCTATTAAGGTGTCATTTTTGTTTTTAAAGTTGTAAGTATTGGCTCTCAACTGTCTGTATTTCAAACTTGTGCTGTGCTTCTGGGTAACACCCCAAACAATTTGGCATCAGCACTGCCTAGCCTGCTAGATGGCCCATTAAGAAGCATCAGCTATACAACTGACCCATTGAGAGAAGGGAGATAGAGCTTGTGTACTCAGCAAGGCATGCAGGGACATGCCTATGGACAGAACTATGTGGTTTTTTCCATGTCATGTGCTGGGGAGCTTGTTTGGAACCAGAACCTATAAAGGCAGCTGAATCTTCTCCATTTTATCTTCAGTCCTGCTTCTTACCTGTAGAGGAACTTTGCTACAAACTGAAACTCTGAACAAACGACTGAATGACCCTTCCAAGCTATGGATGTACTCCAGAGACTTGATTTAAGCCTCCAGTTTATTCCATCACTGCTACAAACCTGAACCAAAAATTTTGCCATTGCCGTATGTAATTGATTCCCTTTAGCCAATTTTTACTCTCATCTCTATTTATTTCTTTTTATGAATAAACCATTAGATTTTAGGTGCGAAAGGATTGTCAATAGTTTGATTTGTGGGCAAGATCTGATATATATTGACCGGGGTCTGGGTCTTGGTCCTTTGGGATCAGGAGAACAATTTTTCTTTTCCTGGGGTATTGGTTTTCATAACCATTCATCCCCTTAAGGAGTGGTGCTGGTGGTGATACTGGGAAACTGGAGCACCTAAAGTAATTTTTTGTATGACTTCTGCTTAGCCAGTGGGGTAAAACCGATGTCTTCTCTGTTTTTCTGGTTTGGTTTGCCTTTAAAATGGAGAAACCAGCCTTGGGCTGTGACTGCCCTGCTCCAAGCAATGTCTCCTGAATTGATACTCTCAGTGTTGCCCCACAATAGGTCACATTTTTACAGGATGTCAGCCCAGCCCCCAGGCTGCTCTAAACTCCACTGCGGTAGGATGAGAACAGTCCAGTGACTCAAACTCCTGTAACTGGTTAGTTGACATCCTCAGTCTCTACAGTATGGGGGTAACGGTGGGCTCTGTAGGCACAGCAGAGAATCCATCCAGGCCTGTCACCACTTGGGTGACTGGAAGTCTGGTTCCGTGCTCCAGACACTGCTCTTTGACTCAAGATTGCTGGGCTTGATTTCCTTGCTATGAGTCACCACGGCCAAGACATTCGCTTTCTCTGAGCATCTGCAAAGGTGTATCATAACCCTATCCGGCCTCAGAGCAGTGGGAGGAGGATAAATACATTCCAGGTGCTCAGATACAATGAGACCCTAAGATCATGCTATCATGGTACCCTCCCCACACTGAACTATGGGGTACAGATATGGGGACTTACATGAAACATCCCCTAAGGTTATTTCTACCAGCTTAGGTTAAAAGGTCCCCAAGGCACAAATCCCTTTTTGCTCTTGGACGTTA
This sequence comes from Sternotherus odoratus, assembly GCA_032164245.1. Lineage (NCBI taxonomy): Eukaryota > Metazoa > Chordata > Testudines > Kinosternidae > Sternotherus > Sternotherus odoratus. The sequence continues at coordinate 297,041,642 of JAVMKO010000001.1, forward strand.
TCACTGCCACCACCAAGCAATTTAGACAAAGATTCAGGGAAAGGACCACTTGGAGTTCCTATTCCCCCCAAATATTCCCCCAAGCCACAATACCCCCTTTCCTGGGGAATCTTGAGAATAATATCCTCACCAGTTGGTACAGGTGAGCACAGATAAAACCCCTGGGTCTTTAGGATACTAAAATCCATCAGGTTCTTAAAAGAAGAATTTTATTTTAAAAAGGTAAAGGAATCACCCCTGTAAAATCAGGATGGAAAGTAATTTGAGAGGGATATAAAAACATGTAAAACACAGAGAATTCCACTCTAGGCCTAGTTTCAAAGTTATAAAACAACAGGAACAAACCTCCCTCTTAGAACAGGGAAAATACACAAGCTAAAACACAAGGATAACCTAACACATTTTCTTGCTTTACTTCCTTTTTTGTAGAGGTAACAAAGTCCTGTGGCACCTTAAAGACTAACTATAAAGTTTTGAAGCATAAGCTTTCGTGGGCTAATACCCACTTCACTTTGTTACCTCTGCTATTCCAGACTATTCCAGACTAACATGGCTACCTCTCTGTTCCTTTTTTGTGTAATTCTAGATTCTTATTTCAGGCAGAGAGAGCTAAGAGTAGGCAAGAACGGCTGCGCAGGCTGGCAGCCAATCAGAAAAGGACCTACTGAGGGCCAATTAGGACCAAGATTGTAGCCAGCCAATTATGGTCAGGCTAGGCGCTATAAGAAGGCTGCCCAGAAGAGGGGCAGGCAGTCTCTACTGGATATTCAATGGGGAAGGTCTGGCTCCTGAGAGAGGAGTAGCACCAGGGACAGAGCAGTACTGGGAAGGCTTAGGGGAGCAGAAGGGAACTCCGGCCTGGTTACCTGTCAGGCTGCTAAACCTGAGAGAAGGGCTTATCCGGTGCAGAGGGGTCTGTCACGTTACTGAAATTATCTGGGATCATATAGATCATTGGTGTAACCAAGGTCCTGTAGTGGCACCAATTCTTATGTAAAGAGGGGTCATATAAGATGGCTAAGACCAAGTTATGGTCGGCTGATTATAATTATGCTATCTGTATGTGTGTGTCTTCTTTGTAGCTAAAGTTATGAATATTGGATATATAGTGTCTCTATTTCAAACTTATGCTTGGCTTTTAGCTGAAATCCCAGACAAGTTGCGGTTAGCTTCACCTGGCCAGCTTGATGGCCCATCAAGAACCATCAGCTATACAATGGACCCCTTAAGGGAATGCAGACACATCCTGTGAATTGGCAATGGGGAGGAATTGCCCAATTGACTCAAACTCCATTTTGCTGCAAGTTTCCAGAGCAAAGAACAAAGAAAATTCCCACACCTGTGAAGGATATAAGAGGGTGGCACCCCACCTCCATTTTGTCTTCAGTCTTCAGTCTTCAACTTCCAGTCTCCAGCCTGGCTTCTACCTCTGGATGGAGCTTTGCTATACTTGGGAGCTCTGTACAAAGGATTGACGACCCATCCCTGGAGGGGATGCATTCTAGAGACTTTGATTTGAACCTGCAGTTTATTCTGCCACTGATGCAAGCCTGAACCAAGAGATTTGCCATCACTGCATGTAATTGATTTCTTTTAACCATTTCTAACCCTCCCCTATATCTTTTTCCTTGTATAATAAACCTTTAGATTTTAGATGCTAAAGGATTGGCAACAGCGTGATTTGTGGTAAGATCTGATTTGTATATTGACCTGGGTCTGATTCTTTGGAATTGGGGAGAACCGTTTTCTTTATTTGGGGTATTGGTTTTTATAACCATCGGTCCCCAGGACAGGTGGCTCTTGGTGGTGATACTGGGAAGCTGGAGTGTGTAAGGGAATTGCTTGTGTGACTTGTAGCTAGCCAGTGGGGCGAAACCAAAGTCTTTCTGTTTGGCTGGTTTGGTTGACATTAGAGTGGAAAAACCCCAGCTTTAGGCTTTAGTTGCCCTTTTGGAAGCAATTTGTCCTGACTTGGCACTCACAGTTGGTCCCACCAGGAACAGCACTTTTACAGGGCCACAGTGGAAGTGGCCCAGGGAGAGCGAGGTGGACTAGGGGAGTGAAGGAGGTCAGGACGGCTGCCGCCAAAGGGTCCCTGGGCTGGGACCCAGATTAGAGGGCGGTCCTGGGTTCCCCCCTTCCATCCCTCATATTGCAACTGGCTGCTGAAGTGGCCTCCATGGACTACACCCGACCCCTCTCAGAAGGAGATTGACTGAGGATGTGGTTGGCCACTGCAGCGAGAGTGCCTAGAGAGCCTGCTGTGAACCCCTCTCCCCCAGAAGGCGGTGAGTGTGGACTTGGGGCACTGTCAGAGGGCAGTGCCCTGAAGAGGACGCCATGAGCAAGGAGCAAAGGGGTTCCAGATGCCAAAGGAGGGCAACAGAGAGTGAGAGATGGACGGGACACCACCAGAGGAGGGCGCTCTGCCACGAAGTGAGCTAATTCCTGAACAAAACAGCAGGAGGTTCTGGGTGGTGAGTCCCAGCACATTACACAGGGTTTTAAGAGATGCTTTGTCTGCCCTGGTCCCTCTCTGGCTTGAGAAAACACACAAACAGACAAAGCCTTCCCAATGAGGAAGTATGTTCCTTCCCCATTGGTCCTTCTGATCAGGTGCCAACTAGGTTATTGGAGCTTCTTAATCCCTTGCAGGTAAATCTCTGGCCAGGAGGGATTTTATATTACTACATATATAAAGATTTTTTACCCTTCCCTTTATATTTATGACACGGGGCTATGCCAGGTTTCCACAGAGCAAAACCTCTGACATTTGTCTATAAACGGCCGCTTACCACAGCTGGTTTCTGGGAAGCCCCATGACTCCAGCACCTTAGTGTCTGTGGCACCTGTGGGAGTGCTTGGGGGTGAGAGTGAGGGGTAGGTAGTGGATTTCTGAGGGGAGTGATGGAGTGTCACAGGGTTGCCTGGAGTTTCAGCACAGTCACCAGATCATTATTTCCTAGCCATTAAGGCTTAATGGGTCTATCTGCCAAACAATGGAGCAGGTGTCACTGGGCCCTCAACTTAGATGTCTGGCTGAGAGAAAACATTCTCAGGGCAAAGGTCAGTTTCACGCGTCAGCTCTATAACATGGACATGGCTGAGCATGATCGTGACAGGGTCCAGGCTCATACTGGTTCAATTCAGCAAATGCTGATTCTACAAGAAAGGGCCCAAAAGATGGGAAGATGCTACCAGAGATTCATGGAAACTAGGCTGGGTCCCAAGAGCTACTTGGCTTCCCAAAAGAATGTAAGTTGGGCCAGTTCTGATTCTCTATCTCCAAAGCAAACCCTGTCTAACTCAACTTGTACTGAGACATGAGATAGATGAGTGTAGATGTGTGACAGCTGTCTGGTATTTTAGAACCATTTTCTCTAATGCTTTTTTACATTTCACAATAAAGTTCGTACTATTAAGGGGTGACGATATAGCTCTGGTCACAAAGGACCTTAAAGGGTGACTGGGCTGTCCAATTGAACCTGCATGGTGATAATCCTTCAGCATGGATGGGGTGATGTTCCCAGCTGTAAGAATGGGACAATTATGAGACTCCCCACAACACAGGAAAGGATCTTGTTACGAGGGTAAAGAGACCATATATCCCAGTTTTACTGTGACAATCCCGATTCTTCTTGGCCAGTGTAAATCCTTGTTGAATGCTCATCAGGATTCAGAGGAGCAAGTTGTTCAAGTTGTATCCAAGATAACATTCCACTCAAGACAATTATTAACTGGGTCCAAAAAATAACTAGGTAAGTTCCTGGGAGATAGTTACATCAGTGGCTCTTAGCCAAGATGGTCAGGGATGCAACCCCATGCTGCCTCAATACATCTGACTGTCAGTAGATGGGAGCAGATGACTGAGGATGAATTACTTGATGATTGCCTTCTTCTGTCCATTCCCTCTGAAGGCCCTGGTATTGGCCAGTGTGAGAAGACAGGACACTGGACTAGATGGTGTGAATCAATATGGCCGTTCTACTGATCTTAAACTGTTCCTCTGATATATGGGCTGGTGCAAAGAAGTGTTTTCCAAGGGTTCCCTCTATTGTAGGGTGGTTGTATCAACTCAAGGAGATGTCCATGGTAGGGTGACCATATGTCCTTTTTTGGCCTGTAAAATCCCCTTTTTAAGACTCTCCCAGCAACTCCAACCTTTCCTTTTTCTTTTACTTTTCCCTTTTTTTCTTTTTTTCCCTCCCCCCCCCTTTTCTTTTCTTTTCTTGGAGCCATGTGTCCTGGTTGCTTTTGCTGACTTGATCAGTTGGGAGGAGGAAACAGGACAAAGGCCCACTTCTGTGAATAAAGTGGGGAAGGGGGAAGAGAAGAATCTTTGGGCGACATGAGAGGAGATGCCAAACCCCAAAAGAGCGAGGCGGAGGTGGTGGGCAGGTAGGGTGTTCAGCATTTCAGCCAAAGGTGACAGCTAAGTGGGCCCCTGGAGAGTTCCAGCGATGGTCAATAGTCTCGTATGACAGGTGAAACTGGGGGCCACAATTTTCTCCTTGGGAAATATGGTCACCCTAAGGTGCTGCTCTGCAGGCCAAAGGAGAGTGAGTTCTGCCACCTAGGGGATTGATCCAGTAGAACCAGGGACAGAGACACTTGGGTTGAGCTAGAATTGGGATTAAAAAGGAGATGTTTTTTTCCTGCATTAAAAAAATTGATTCAAACTAAAATGTTTCCTTTTCACCCATTTTTGGGGGTGAGGTTTCATAGAAAATGGATCGTTGTACTATGAAAGCTCAGCTGACATAATGCCACCCAGCTGTAGCTGCCTAGATCCCTCAGAGAAACTGGAGAAACTTTTCATCTGCCTCATCCTCGTCAGGGAAATGAAGGTTGGCTGCACTCTGGGTATGGAAAGGTCAAATCCTCCTCACCAGTCTATGGCTGGGACTCTAGAGCAGATGTGGAAGCCCACAGATTGTGAGTGGACCGAGCTCTCAGAGAATCACTGAGATCTGTGCCTACCATTGGGGGTCCCCTTTTTCATTCCTCAGGGAGAAGGGAAAGGATCTCCCTTCCACCCAGGATATTTTGTGGACCCTCCCTTCCCTGGCGTGCAGCCTGGGTTTGTAATGCAGGAAAGGGGGCTGCCGGGGAGGATAATATAATAATAATTATTAACTATTATTATTATTCTATTTCATTTTATTTAATTTCAGCAAGATCACAACTGTGATGATATCGTTGTTACCAGTCAGCCACCCTCGAGGTAGCCACATAACTAATCAGAACCACACAAAGATTAATGACAAGCCCAGATTCCAAGAATAGAGCCTGTAGTTAGGCAGAATCTGCACCCATCCCCTGTGATTTGGCCTCCTGCAGTTTTCCATTGGCCATTATGGGGTTAAAGATGGTGCACAAAAAGCCAAGGAGCTGAGGTTCCCTATTGGCCAAGTGGCTCCCAAGGGAATGTACGAACATGCTTCATATAGAAAGTTGTTTCCCTCTCTGAAGAGATACACATGCTGCCCATGCAACCTCTCGGATGACACTTTGTCCTTTGTAGTGAAGGTCTCTAGGTTCAGTGGTCCAATATCAAGCTGGAATTGGGTAAGTTGAAGTGTAAAGGCTGCAGGCTGGCTCCATTTTGGATCCACTCTGATGGGGACCAAGCCAGGCTAAGGGATTTAAGACTTCCCCAGCAACATCTGAGCATGTCATTCTGAAGAGCTTCTCACTATTGTGAACTCAGCAACATGGCTGGAGCCCAGAAATAAGCTCTGTCAGCATGTAGCTCCGGTGTTGTCCTTCCACCTCCCTGGGATGGTGACTGAAAAACAGCTTTTCTTGAGCTATTGCTATTGCTTCAAGCACCCTGCTGCTAAAGTAGGAAGAGAAAGACTGGTTTCACCTAATACAGCCCATAGCATAAATACCCCAATAGTCAACCCAATAAACCTCTACAGCAAACATCCTAAGAACTGGGTTTTACAGACACATTCTTTATGGCAGCTCAGCCCCATGTCTTTCCCAATGTCATTCCTGTCTGTTACGTACTTTATTAATACAGGACAGAGACAGTCAGAGAGAGAGAACAATAGACTATGTTCGTGTGTGAAACGAAGTTCCAATTCCACAGAAACTCATTCATTTGACTTTGAAATCCACTTCTAGTAAACCCGCATCCTGGTAGAAATAAGAGATATTGTGGTCATTATGTACTCGAGAGTGAGAGCTCCTGTAATGAATATTCTTTATAGTGACTCCAAGGCCTGTTACAGGCTGCAGACTAACTGGCCGACCAGAACCTGAGGAGAACCAGTCAGCTATTAACCCAGAGACAGAGGAGCAACTACACTTTTGTTGGCAGGCAAGTAACTGAATGAGGGGGTGACTCTGCGATCTTGTCAGGTTCTGATGAAATCCAGATTACAGACGCTACATGGTAAATCAGACTCTAATCTGAGAATGAGAAATCATCTCTGGAAGAAAATTGGAGGGGAAAGAATGGGTTGACATGAGTATACCAAAGTACAGATGTGTAAATGTTGTGCCAAACCTTTTAATTGTAATACAAATATTACAGACTAAACTTTTGTGATGTTAATGTATGTTGAGAGCCAGCTGCAGGGTTGTTGCATATAATGAGACAAAGACCCATTCATAAGTTTCTTCAATGCAGTACAGCTATATAAAATGACTGTTTTCACCCTGCACTTACCATGTGTTTACAATACATATGATACAATGGGATGCACTCAGGAGTGGGGGGCCATAAATGGTGTCTTTAGGAACGTCGTAACTGTAAACTCACACAGTACTCAAGTCATCTGTGGATCTCAGAGCCACAAGATATCACTGAGGCCAAGAAAAAGTAGGATTCAGAGAGGGACTGGATGTTTATATGGGTAACGAGAGAAACCAAGTACACTAGTGAGGATTTGTTTTAAAATGTTTTGGAAGACATCTAAGCCTTCTAGATTTCCATCACAAAATATATCTAGCTAGTTGGTGTCAGGGGAAACCTTTCCCTGGGAGCAGATTTTCTCCTAGCTGCATATTACAGGGCTTCTTCCACTTTCCTCTGTATCAGTTGGAACTTGACACTGGATACTGGGCTAGATGGACTGCAGGCCTGATCCAGACTGACAATGCCTGTCTTCCTATTGGTGCTGCAAATCCAAGACTATATTTTTGCTGATTTTCCTTAAGCTCCCTGGAGTCTCTCAACTTGCACTGAGAGCAAAAGAATATCTCGTTAAATATCATCTAGTCTCTGTTTCTTTTTTTTTTTTAGGAATTAAATCTCAAAACTCCTTGGAATGGCCCAGTCCATTATGTCAGCTGTCAATGACACCAAATTCAGCTCTGCAGTGTTCCTTCTCACTGGGATACCTGGACAGGAAGACGTCCATCTCTGGATTTCTATCCCTGTCTGCTTAATATATGTTATTACAATAGTAGGTAATTCAGTCATTCTGTTCATTATAAAAACAGATCCAAGCCTCCATGAGCCCATGTACATTTTCCTTTCCATGTTGGCCACCACAGACCTTGGCATAGTGATATCTAGCATGCCGACTATACTGGGCATATATTTGTTTAACTCTAGGGAAATCAGCCCTGATGCCTGCTTTACCCAGCTGTTCTTCATCCACTTTCTTTCAAAAATTGAATCCTCTGTGCTCTTGTTGATGGCCTTTGACCGCTTCGTTGCGATCTGTAACCCTCTGAGATACGCCTCCATCTTAACCTTGCAGAGAATATTTAAGATGGAATTGGTGTTTGTGCTAAGAGGGATGGCTGTAGCATTACCATTCCCCTTCCTCCTGAAACAGTTACAATACTGTCGAGCCAATGTCCTCTCCCATTCCTACTGCCTGCACCAGGATGTCATGAAGTTGGCTTGTTCGGATATCACAGTCAACACCATCTATGGCTTGTCTGTTGCACTCTTTACAGTGGCGATGGACTCACTGCTCATTTTCCTCTCTTATGTGATGATTGTCAAAACAGTGCTGAGCATCACATCCCATGCTGAGGGCATCAGGGCCCTGAACACCTGCGTTTCCCACCTGTGCGCCGTCCTGCTCTTCTACATACCAGACATTGGCCTGGCTGTGATACACAGATTTGGGAACAGCTCCTCTCAGTTACTTAAGATTCTCTTGGGATACATCTTCTTGTTGGTCCCACCCCTGCTAAATCCAATTGTGTACAGTGTGAAAAGCAAACACCTTCGTGTGAGGATAATCAAGGCATTCATCAAGTGAAGGGTCATTTAATCACCCAGCTCTAGCACCTGTGATACAGGAGACAAGAAATATGAGTGATGGCCATGAGCACCTATTCCATCCTGGTTCCTGTTCCCTTGAGGCGCTTCCCTTTGCCTCATCTCTCCCCCAAACCTTCACCTCTACTACTCCCCTTTAACTGAGACTCTGCTCCCTCTTCTGGCTGGAAGTCAGAGTTGGGCCATGGTTAGAGCTGCCCAGTGAGGTATAGCCACTTAGGTGCTCAAGACCCTCCACATTTTACCCTACAGGATGTATAAGCCAGAGAATGTGGACAGTCCAGGGTTCCTCACAGCGGCAGAACATCAGGAACAACTGAGAACGAGGGAGCAAGGCATAGTGGAAAGAGATGGGCTATAGGGTGGGGCTTCGGGGGAAAAAGGGGAGGAAGGGATGTGGCAAGTCTGAAACAAATATCTCCCCAGTGAGCAAGACAGTGAGGATGTTCCTTAGTAAAGGAGGAAGATGGGGCTGGAGGGTCTGACAGCCTCTTTTTGGGAGAAGACTAAATTAATGTGACCCCACAAAGAGGGGTCCTTTTTGCTTTTGCTGACTTGATCATTTGGGAGGAGGAAAGGTGAAAAATGTCCACTTCTGTGGTGGAAGTGGGGAACGGAAGAATGTTTGGGGGATGTGATGGGAGATACCAGCCCCCAAAAGGGTGAGTCAGAGGTGGTGGGGGAGGGTGCTCAGAGTTCTGGCTAAAGGTGACAGCCTATTGAGAAGATATGTGGGTCAATGGAGAGTTCTAGGTATGATCAACAGTCTCAACAGGGGGAAGAAATTGGGGGTCTCCAGTTTTCTCATTGGGAAATATGGTCACCCTAAGAGGGGCAATTCCTGGTTTCCTCTGGGGTTTTTTCCCCTCTGTTTTCCTATGGTTTTCATGCAGAGGTAGTTTGAGTCATTTTCTCTGGGGGTTATCAATTTAACAAGGCAATGGGAGAGGGAGCTTGTTGTTACAGAGGACTGGTGAGGGAACTGGGGAGCCCAGGCAATGACCTGGTAACCCGGAAGACCAACTCAGGAATTACAGCTAGTTCTGGTCCGTGGGAAAACAATGGACTTTGAGAACCCCTCGGAACCCAACCAACTGGTTCCAGCCAGAGGACCCTGTTTACGACCCTGTTTACTTGAAGAGGAGACAATGGACAGAGGCGGGGCTTGGGGCCGGTTATGTCAGCTGCCCCTCTGGGAAACGGGGGGCTCTGGGCTGGAGATGGGGAGCAAGCAGAGTCCACCTGGATGCAGGAGAGGCTTGGATGTGATGTACTGATGGAGGCCAGGCCGGAGGGTCCTAAGAGTTCCTGTGCTGTGTTCAGTGCTCAATAAAACCTCCTGTTTAAATTGGTTGAGAGTCACTCTGGTCTAGAGAACAGGGGATCATCGTCCCCTTTGAAGGTGGAAGCCCCGGGGGTCCCAGGCGAGGGGATTCACTGAGGGGGCTCACGGCAGAGGCAGGTGTGCTAAGGCTGAGAAAGGGGTGGCTCCAGGAGGTGGAGGGGCTGACCCCGAGAGAGAGTGGACCCCCGAGAAGGGCTATCAAACTGAATGGGGACCTCCCACGGACCGCACAGGGCCAAGAGTGGGTACACCCTGTGAGTCCCTGACAGCTCTGCATGGGAGGCCTATGGGGGGGGAGTGCTGCCACCGAGGGGTGTGGTCCTGTAGCATGAGGAATGGTTCAACTAGAATTGGGCTGGAAAACAGAGAGGTTCCTCCCCCCCACACATTAAAAATTTTGACTCAAACTAAAATGTTTCTTTTTCACTCATTTTTGGGGGTGAGTTTTCAGAGAAAATGGATCATTGTTCTTTGAAAGCTCAGCTGCCATGGCGCTGCCCAGCTGCAGCTGCCTGGATCCCTAAGAGAAAATGGAGGCTTTTCATCTGCCTCACCCTCGTCAGGGAAATGAAGTTTGGCTGCACTTTGGGTATTGAAAGGTCAAAACCTCCTGACCAGTCTATGGTTGGGGTATTGTGCCCATCAGCTACTCTAACCATCCCTCCCATCTCTGTGCAGCCAGCTCCACCCTGTGTTGTCAGATGCTACTGTTGTGGTACTCTGCTCTTGTTCAATGTTGATAATAGTTGGCTGTGTTCCCTGTGTGCTGCCCCGGCTCTGCACAGATAGCTAACACAGCAGACTCTGAGAGAACCCCCAAAGACCACACACTCTAGTAAGGTACAAAACCAGGTTTATTGTCAAACAAAGCACAGTAATAATTTCCTGTAGAATCTACAAGACATACTATGAATTTGTACCCCCTGACGATGGACTGGCTCAATCAGTGGCGGGACTTTCCACTGCCCCCTAGGCCAGACGAAGATATGCACTCCGGGACCTGTTCTTATACCCAGGTGCAGAACAGATTACTCACCCTTACTGACGCATTGAGGTGCAGCCCTTTTACACTTTAGGATGCTGCTTTTCCCCTGGCACCTTAAAGACTAACTAAAGTATTGAAGCATAAGCTTTCATGGGCTAATACCCACTTTGTTGTGGCTTGCATCCAACGAAGTGGGTATTAGCCCACGAAAGCTTATGCTTCAATACTTTAGTTTGTCTTTAAGGTGCCACAGGACTCTTTGAGACTTCTGCAATTCCAGACTAACACAGCTACCTCTCTGATTCTTCTACCTTGGTACATGTTGGTTCAAACAAAGAAATCTATCCATCATCCTGTCCTTTTGACCCTGTCTTTAGGACCTCCCTGTTCCTTCTTATCGATATGGAGTGTTCTCATACTGGCATGTCCTGGTGCCATCTTGGAAAACGTTTCTCTTATTAGTACTTATCTATAAATACATGCTTTCTAACAGCCCTTTTCTTACCAATTTCTGCAAGCAGGGCCTGCCTCTGGCTCACAGCCCAGCTTTGCTTAGCAAGGCCTTGAAATACTTTAGTTCAGGCTTCAGGCCTCAGACTGGACCTCTGATACAAGAGTTTATGTTTCAGGGTCTCATCTTCCTACACCCTGTACAACACCCCTTCAGCAGATTGTGTAGCCAGCGGCTATTTTGAGAGGCCCTGGTAGCACATCTCTGATGAGCCTGTGCTAGCAAGGAGCTGGAGAGGGTCCAAGAGCAGTTGTGGAGACCCAGAGATTGTGGGTGGATCAAGCTCTCCGTGGATCCCTGGGATCTGTGCATAACATTGGGGATCCCAGAATCCTGGGTTTCCTTTTTATTCCTCATGGAGAAGGGAAAGAATCTCCCCTCTACAATAACGATACCAGGAAATTTTGTGGAATCTCCCTTCCCTGGCCTGCAGCCTGGGTTTGTAATGCAGGAATGGGGGCTGCCAGGGAGGATAATATAATAATAATTATTATTATTCTATTTCATTTCATTTCAGCAAGATCACAACTGTGATGGCATTGTTCGCAGTCATTCACCCTCGAGATAGCAAAGTAACTTGTCAGAACCACACAAAGATTAATGACAACCCCGGATTCCAGTAATAGAGCCTGCAGTTAGGCAGGATCACCACCCATCCCCTGTGATTTGGCCTCCTACAGTTTGCCCTTGGCTGTCTGGGGTTAAAGCTGGTGCAGACAAAGCCAAGCAGCTGAGGTTCCCTGATGGCCAAGTGGCCCACAAGGGAATGTGCGAACATTCTTCATATAGAGAGTTTCTTCCCTGTCTGAACAGATACTGCCTGCTGCCCGTGCAACCTCTGCGATGTCTACTTGTCCTTTAGAGTGAAGACCTCTAGGGTCAGTGGCCCCATGACAAGCGGGAATTGGGTAAGTTGAAGGGTAAAGGCTGCAGGCTGGCTCCGTTCTGGATCCACTCTGACAGGGACCCAGGCAGGTCGAGGGACTTCAGACTTCTCCAGCAATGTCTGAGCATGTCAGTCTGAAGAGCTTCTCAGCATTGTGAACTCAGCAACACGGCTGGAGCCCAGAAATAGGCTCTGCCAGCATGTAGCTCCGGTGTTGTCTCTCCACCTCCCTGGGGGGGGTGACTGGGAGACAACTTTTCCTGAGCTATTTCCAGCTGCTTGCTATTAAAATAGGAAGAAACAGGCTGGTTTCTCCTAATACAGCCATTACATAAATACTCCAATAGTCAACCCAATATAGCTCTACAGCAAACATCCCAAGAACTGGGTTTTACAGACACATTCATTATGGCAACTCAGCTCCATGTCTGTCCCAATGTCATTCCCATGTGTTATGTATTTTATGAATACAGGACAGAGACAGTCAGAGAGAGAGAGAGAGAGAAAGAGAAATAGACTATGTTCATATGTGAAACGAAGTTCCAGTTCCATAAATACTCATGCATTTGACTTTGAAGCCTGCTTTTAGTAAGTTCTAATCCCGGTAGAAATAACAGGTAGTGGGGTCATTATGTACTAGAGTGTGAGAGCTCAAGGAATGAATATTCTCTATACTGACCTCAAGGCCTGTTACCACTCTGGAGACAGGCTACAGACTGACAGACCAGAACCTGAGGAGAACCAGTCACCTATTAACCCAGGGACTGAGTTAGGCAAATAACTGCATGGGGGCTGAGACTCTGAGATCTTGTCAGGTTCTGAAGAAATCCAGATGACAGATGCTGAGTGGTAAATCAGACTCTATCCTGAGAAAGAGAAATCACCTCAAATAGAAGATCAGAGGGGAAAGAATTGGTTGACATGTGTTTACCAAAGTACAGATGTGTAAATGTTATGCCAAAACTTTTCATTGTAATACAAATATTACAAACTAAACTTTCATGACATGAATGTATGTTGAGAGCCAGCTGCAGAGTTGGTGAAATCTCTAAGGCAAGGAGCAGTGGTAACTTTACTGCTTAATTGACAGGGTCTTTTAGCACCTTAAGGTGCTACAAGACTCTTTGTCGCTTTTTCAGATCCAGAGTAACACAACTACCTCTCTGATACTAGACACTTTGTGCTTAATGTTTTTTACTCTAGAAAGTATATCAGAAGTACTTCAAATAGTATTTGAAATGGGTATCTGCAATTAACATTTTGTTCAGTGAACAGTTGTATGATACTATCTCCTGGTAACTGATCAGAAGCTGTTTCTAACACTTAAATTCAGGGTCATGAACACAAACCCACTGTAATACTCGGGAAAGACTTTTCAAAAAGTCCTGAGAGAAAAGAACTGATAATTTGCGTTTCAGGAAACACTAAATTTGAGGTTCAGGAAAGGGGAGTGTATTAGAGGTTGCATGTAATTTATGCACATCACCTGTTATATGAGCATGGCTGAAGAAACTTGCACATTCACCTTGACATCAGCACAAACCTAGTGTTTGTATATTCACACTCTTGTGATGCTATCCTTTGCCCCACCCAGCTGAAGTACTCTCTGTGATACCTTGTATCTTCCTTAATATCTACAGACACTTACACTGGGAAATGACGTGGATCCAGTGAGTAAGTAGAGAAGCCTGGAGGATGATCAAATTCTCTGGATTCAGAGGACAGTGATCAGGCAAAGCACTTCAACTTCTCTTGGAGGTAACCTTGGTGGGTCAGAGTGTATAACAAGGTGTATTTAGTAACAGGAAGTTAATAAATCCTTGTTCTGATTGAATTTACACATGTAAATCTGAAGTGACACAGTTGAAATCAATGCTATTGAATTCAGAATCTGGCACTAAGAATTTATCCCATGTACTGCAAGAAGGCAGTGGCGTAATTTAAACAGTTAGCGGCGGAAAAAATAAGAATAAATATAATGATGCAATAAAACACATTTATAAATAGCCTCAGTGTAGCACAGCTAAATACGATGATTGTTTTCACCATGCACTTGTCATGTTTTTACAATATGATACATATGATACAATGTGATGGCCTCAGGAACTGAAGGCCATGAAAGGGGTCTTCAGGAATGTCGCAACTGTAGAAACACAAAGTACTCAGGTAGGCTGTGGAACTCAGAGCCACAAGATATCAATGGGATCAAGAAAAAGTAGGATTCAAAGACGGACTGGATGTTTATATGGGTAACCAGAAAATCCAATTGTGGAAGTGAGGATTTGTTTTAAAAAGTCTTGGAAGACCTCTAAATCTTCCAAAATAACATAAAAAAATGTAAAGAAAGCGAGGAATACTTGTAGCACCTTAGAGACTAACCAGTTTATTTCAGCATAAGCTTTTGTGGGCTAAAGCCCACTGCATCAGATGCATAGAATGGAACAAACAGAAGTAAGATGCATTTATACACACAGAAAGCAAATTTTTTTGTAAATTACCATACCAATTCTAAGAGGCTGTTTAAGAGGCTGTCTAAGAGGATGGGCCATTATCAGCAGGAGTGAAAAAAAACCTTTTGCAATGAAAATGTAGTGGATCTATCTGTCTAACAGTTGATAAGAATCTGTAAAAGAGACTAAACTAGGAAAATGCATTCAATTAGTATAATGACAAAGCCTCTCAACATTGCTGTTTAACCCCTGGTTGACAGTGTCCAATTTGCAAATTAATTCCAGTTCATCAGCTTCTCGTTGGAGTATGTTTTGAAAGTTTTTCTCTTTTAAAATTGACATCTTCAAGTCTTTAATAGAATGTCCAGGGAGACATAACAAAATATGTCTAACTGGTTGGTGTCATGGGGAAACTTTCTCTAAGAGCAGGTTTTCTCATAGCTGCCTTTTACAGAGCTTCTTTCGCTTTCCTCTGTATCAGTTGGAACTGGCCACTGGATACTGGGATAAAGGGACTGCAGGCCTGATCCTGTTTGTCACTGCCTGTCTTCCTATTGGTGCTGCAAATACAAGGATATATATTTGTTGATCTTATTTAAGCTCCTAGGAGTCTCTCAACTTGCACCGAAATCTGAAAACATATATCTTTAAATATGATCTACTCTCCTGTTCTTTTTCTTTTAGAATATAAACCTCAAAAATCCTTGGAATGTCCCAGTCCGTTATGTCAGCTGTCAATGACACCAAATTAAGCTCTTCAGTGTTCCTTCTCATTGGGATACCCGGGAAGGAAGATGTCCATCTCTGGATTTCTATCCCCTTCAGCATAATCTACGTTATTTCGATAGTAGGAAATTCAGTCATTCTGTTCATTATAAAAACAGATCCAAGCCTCCATGAGCCCATGTACATTTTCCTTTCCATGTTGGCCATCACAGACCTTGGCATATCGATAACCACCATACCGACGATACTCGGCATATACTTGTTTAACTCTAGGGAGATCAGCCTTGAGGCCTGTTTTGCTCAGCTGTTCTTTATTGAACTTCTTTCAATAACTGAATCCTCTGTGCTGTTGTTGATGGCCTTTGACCGCTTCGTTGCGATCTGTAATCCGCTGAGATATGCCTCCATCTTAACCCTGCCGAGAATAGCCAAGATGGAGTTGGTGTTTGTGCTAAGAGGAGTGGCTCTAGCATTACCATTCCCCTTCCTCCTGAAACGGTTCGGATACTGTCGAGACAATGTCCTCTCCCATTCCTACTGCCTGCACCAGAACGTAATGAAGTTGGCTTGTTCAGACATCACAGTGAACAATATCTATGGATTGTGTGTTGCACTCTTAATAGTCGGGTTGGATTTGCTGCTCATATTCCTCTCTTATGTGATGATCCTCAAAACAGTGCTGAGCATCGCGTCCCACGCGGAGGGCTTCAGGGTCCTGAACACCTGTGTCTCACACCTGTGCGCCGTCCTGCTCTTCTACGTTCCAGACATTGGCCTGGCTGTGATACACAGATATGAGAACAGCTCCTCTCAGTTACTTAAGATTGTCTTGGGTTATGTCTTCCTGCTGGTGCCGCCCCTGCTAAATCCAATTGTGTACAGTGTGAAAAGCAAACACCTTCGTGCGAGGATAATCAGGGCATTCGTCAAGTGAAGGGTCATTTCATCACCCAGCTCTGGCGCCTGTGACACAGGAGACTAAAAACATGAGTGATGGACATGATCACCTATTCCATCCTGGTTCCTTTTCTCCTTTGCCTCATCTCTCCCCCAAGGCCCCTCCCCTACTACTTCCTTTTAACTGAGACTCTGCTCCCTTCTAGCTGGAAGCCAGAGTTGGGACATGGTCAGAGCTGTCCCGAAAGGCACAGCCACTGTGAGGTGCCCGATAAGTTCCACATTTTACCCCACAGGATGTACAAGTCAGGGAATGTGGAGAGTCCGGGGCTCCTCACAGCAGTCTGTACTCCCAGAGCAGCTCTTACCATGGGCTGAATTGGACCTTGCTGGAAGGCAGAACATCAGGGAGAGTGGAGAGGCAGGGAGGAAGGCTTAGTGGAAAGAGATGGGCTATAGGGTGAGGCTTCAGGGGAAAAAGTGGAGTAGGGGATGTGGCAAGTTTAAGCAAATCTCACCCCAATGAGCAAGGCAGTGAGGATGTTCCTTAGTAAAGGAGGAAGATGAGGCTAGAGAGTTAGATAGTCTGTGTTTTGGAAAAGACTAAATTAATGTGACCCCACAAAGGGGGGATCCTCTTTTAAGTATCTCAGGCTGAGAGTTAGTCACTGCAAGAATCTCAGAGGGAAGGTCCTCAGGCCCGAAGGAGGCACCCTGGGGTCATATCCATCCTACGAGGCTTGGCCAGAGTGTTCTGTGTTCTAGGAAGCTGTTACCAATGGGGGTATGTGTCACGTTTTTGACATGATTTGTGATCGTATTGATCATTGTTGCGACCAAGGTCCTATAGCAGCGGTTCTCAAACTTACCTGAACCGCGACCCTTTTTTCTTCAGCTGCCCAGCAGCATGACCCTTGTATGTCCGCCGAAAAGCACTGAAGGAACTACTTCCTCATTCGGCGGCTATTTTCGGCGGACATCCCGAGCACTCCAGAAGTAGCTCGGTATGTCCGCCGAAAAACTGCCGAATGCGGAAGTAATTCTTTCGGCAGCTTTTAAGCAGCGCTGGGAGCTTGCGAACCCCCTCGGAGCGCTCGGCGACCCCCAGGGTGGGTGGCAACCCCCGCTTTGAGAAAAAGTGTCCTATCGTCTTATGTAATATTGTAGAAAGGTTATTGTGTAAAGTGTCTATGAAAACATTATGATTTGATGGTTATGATTATACAATACCTATGCAGGTATCATTTTTGTGTTTAAAGTTATAAGTAATGTCTCTACACTGTCTGTATTTCAACCTTGTGCTATGCTTCTGGGTGACACCCCAGACACTTTGGCATCAGGACTCCCTGCCTGCTTGATGGTCCATTAGGGACCAGAAGCTATACAACTGACCCATTGAGAGAAGTCAGATACACCTGGTGACTCAGTAAAACACACAGAGACAGGCCAATGGACAGAACGCTGAGGTTTTTCCATGTCATGTGCTAGAGAGCTTGTGTTTGGAACCAGAGTCTATAAAGGCAGCTATATCCTCTCCAGTTTGTATTCAGTCCTGCTTCTTTCCTCTGGAGGAACTTTGCTACAAACTGAAACTCTGAACAAACAACTGAATGAGCCATCCTCGCTGTGGATGTACTCCAGAGACTTGATTTAAGCCTACAGTTAATTACTTCACTGCTACAAACCCTGAACCAAGAACTTTGCCATTACTGTATGTAACTGAGTGCTTTTATCCAAGTTTAACTCTCATCTATATATATTTCTTTTTATGAATAAAGCGTTAGATTTTAGATTCTAAAGGATTGTCAATAGTGTGATTTGTGGGCAAGATCTGACATATATTGACCTGGGTCTGGGTCTTGGTCCTTTGGGATGGGGAAAGCCTTTTTTCCTTTACTGGGGTATTGGTTTTCATAACCATTCATCCGCATAAGGAGTGGCGCTGGTGGTGATACTGGGAAACTGGAGCACCTTAGGGAATTGCTTGCATGAGTTCTGGTTAGACAGAGGGGTAAAACCAATGTCTTCTCTGTTTGGCTAGTTTGGTGTGCCTTAGAATTGGATAAAGCCCAGCCTTGGGCTGTGACTGCCCTGGACCAAGAAATGTCTCCTGAATTGAAACTTCCAGTGGTGTCCCACCAGAGGCCGCATTGTTACAGGCTGTCAGCCCAGCCCCCAGGCTGCTCTAAACTCCACTGCAGAAGGGTGAGAACAGGCCAGTGACTCAAACTTCTGTAACTGGTTACTTGTCATCCTCAATCTCTATGGAACGTGGGTGGCGGGTCTCTCCCGGCACAGCAGAGAATCCAGCTGGGTCTGTTCCCACTCAGGTGACTGGAAGTCTGTTTCTGTGCTCCAGACACTGCTCAGTGATTCAAGATTGCTTGATTTCATTCCCTTGGTATTTGTCACCATAACCAAGCCATTTTCTGTCTCTGAGCATCTGCAACGGTGGATAAGATCCCGGCCCTGCCTCACTGCAGTGGGAAGAGGATAAATATATTCCAGGTGCTTAGGTACTATGATACCCTAAGATAAGGGTATTTGGGTTCCCTCCCAACACTAAACTATGGGGTACTGATATGGGAACCTGCATGAAACATCCCCTAAGGTTATTTGTACCAGCTTAGGTTAAAATGTCCCCAAGGCACAAATCCCTTTTTGTTCTTGGATGGTATCACTGCCACCACCAAGCAATTTAGACAAAGATTCAGGAAAATGACCTCTTGGAGTTCCAAATCCCCCAAAATATTTCCCCAAATCCCTACACCCTCTTTCACGGGGAAGCTTGAGAATAATATACTCACCAATTTGTAGAAGTGAGCACAGACCAAACCGCTGGGTCTTTAGGACACTGAAAATCAATCAGATTCTTAAAAGAAGAATTTTATTTTAAAAAAAGTAAAGGCATCACCTCTGTAAAATTGGGATGAAAGGTAATTTGAGAGGGAAATAAAAAGATTTAAAACACGGAGAATTCCACTCTAGGCCTAGTTTCAAAGTTAGAAAACACAGGAATAACCCTCCCTCTTAGCACACAGAAAATTCACAAGCTAAAAAAAAGAGAACCTAACACATTTTCTTGCTTTACTCACTATTTTTGTAATTCTAGAGTCTTATTTCAGGCGGGGTTTTAAGAGATGTTTTTTCTGCCCCATGTCCCTCTCTGTCTTAAGAAAAAATACAAACAAAGAGCAGAAACAAAGCCCCCTCCTAGATTTGAAAGTATCTTCCTCCCCCATTGGTCCTTCTGATAAGGTGCCAACTAGGTTATTGGAGCTTCTTAACCCTTTACAGGTAAACCTCTGGGAAGGAGGGATTTTCTATTACTACATACATAAATCAGAGAGGTAGCCGTGTTAGTCTGGAATAGCAGAGGTAACAAAGTCCTGTGGCACCAAGACAAGCCCAAGAAAGAAAACAACAGAACACCACTGGCCATCACCTACAGTCCTCAGTTAAAACCTCTGCAACGCATCATCAGTGACCTACAACCCATCCTGGACAATAATCCCTCACTTTCACAGGCCTTGGGAGGAAGGCCAGTCCTGGCACACAGACAACCTGCCAACCTTAAACAAATTCTCACCAGCAACAGCACACTGCACCACAATAACTCCAACTCAGGAACCAATCCATGCAACAAACCTCGATGCCAACTCTGCCCACATATCTACACCAGCAACACCATCACAGGACCTAACCAGATCAACCATACCATCACTGGTTCATTCACCTGCACATCAACCAATGTCATATATGCCATTATATGCCACCAGTGTCCCTCTGCTATGTACATCGGCCAAACTGGACAGTCCCTAAGAAAAAGGATAAATGCACACAAATCAGATATTAGGAATGGGAATATAAAAAAACCTGTAGGGGAACACTTCAACCTGCCTGGACACACAATTAGAGATTTAAAAGTCACCATACTGCAGCAAAAAAACTTCAAGTCCAGACTGCAAAGGGAAACTGCAGAGCTACAATTCATTTGCAAATTCAACACAAACAATCTTGGATTGAACAAAGACCTACAATGGCTCGCTAATTACAGAAATAGTTTCTCCTCTCTCCATGTCCACCCCCCCCCCATTCAAATGCTAGAAGAATAACCCACCCTCCCTGATCGGAGATAACAAGCTGGTTCAGCCTAATTGGACTAACCTTTTTACCTCCCACCTGGTTCTTGCCTACTTTTCTATACCTGCCTCTGGACACTTCCACTGCTTGCATCCGACGAAGTGGGTATTAGCCCACGAAAGCTCATGATTCAAAACTTTATAGTTAGTCTTTAAGGTGCCACAGAACTTTGTTACATACATAAAGATTTTTACCCTTCCCTTTATATTTATGACACAGAGCTATGCCAGGGAGCAACACCTCTGACATTTGTCTATAAATGGCCTCTTAGCACAGCCTCCTGTGAAATCTGGTTTCTGGGAAGCCCTGTGACTCCAGCACCTTAGTGCGCAGATGTGGGGGTGCTAAGGAGTGACAGTGAGGAGGGGTAAGGTATTGCACTTCTGAGGGGAGAGAAGGAGTAACACCGGGATGCCAGGACATTCAGCACAGTCACCAGATCAGTATTTGTCAGTGATTGAGGTTTAATGGGTTAACTGCCAAACAATGAAGCTAGTGTCACTGGGCCTACATCTTAGATATCTGGCTAAGAGAAAACATTCTCAGGGCAAAGGTCAGTTTCACACCTCGGCTCTATAACATGGACAGATCTGAGGACTATCGTGACAGGATCCAGGCTCATACAGGTTTAATTCAGCAAAAGTTGCTTCTATAAGAAAGGGGACAAAAGATGGGAAGATGCTACCAGAGATCCAGGGAAACCGAATTGAGTCCCAAGAGCCCAAGAGCTGTGGGTGTCTTGAATCCTCTGACTGTCAGAAGATGGGAGCAGATGACTGAGGATAGATCACTTGATAATTGCCCTCTTCTGTCCATTCCCTCTGAAGGCCCTGGTATCGGCCAGTGTGAGAATACAGGACACTGGACTGTATGGTGTGAATCAATATGGCCGTTCTTCTGATCTTAAACTGTTCTTCTGATTTACGGACTAGTTCAAAGAAGCCTTTTCCAGGGTTTCCCTCTATTATAAGGTAGTTGTAGCCACTCAAGCAGATGTATATTGTAGGGTGACAATATGTCCTGTTTTGACTGGTACAATACCCTTTTTAAGCCCTCTTCCTGCTGTCCTGACATTTTCTTTTCTTTTAATTTCTTTTCTTTTCTTTTCTAAAGGAGACACGTGACCTGGTTGCTTTTGCTGACTTGATCAGTTGGGAGGAGGAAACAGGACAAAGGTCCACATCTGTGAAAAAAGTGGGAAAGTGGGGAAGGGAAGAATGTTTGGGGGCATGACAGGAGTTGCCAGCCCCCAAAAGGGCGAGGCAGAGTGGCAGGCAGGTAGGGTGTTTGGTATTTCAGCCAAAGGTCACAGGTAAATGAGCCTCTGGAGAGTTCCAGCGACAGTCAACAGTCTCGTATGGGGGGTGAAAATGGGGGTTTCAGTTTTCTCATTGGGAAATATGGTCACCCTAAGGTGCTGCTCTGCAGACCGATGGGGGTTGAGTGCTGCCACCTAGGGGTGTGGTCCGGTAGTATGAGGGACAGAGACCCATTCATTGAGCTAGAATTGGGCTGAAGTACAGAGAAGATTTTTCCTGAGTTAAAAAAATTGATTCAAACTAAAATGTTTACTTTTCACCCATTTTCGGGGGTGAGTTTTCATAGGAAATGGATCATTGTTCTGTATAGGCTCAGCTGCCATGAAGCTGCCGATCTGTAGCTGCCTGGATCCCCACCAGAAACTGTAGGCTTTTCATCTGCCTCGTCATCATCAGGGAAATCAAGGTTGGCTGCACTCTGGGTATTGAAATGTCAAAACCTCCTCACCAGTCTATGGTTGGGGTATTGTGTCCATCAGCTACTATAACCAGCCCTCCCATCTCTGTGCAGCCATCACCACTGTGTTCAACACCCCTTCAGCAGAACGTGGTAGCACATATCTGATGAACCTGTACTAGCAGGGAGCTGGAGAGGGTCCTAGAGCAGTTGTGGAGGACCAGAGATTGTGGGTGGGACGAGCTCTCAGAGGATCACTGAGATCTGTGCCTAACGTTGGGGTCCCCTTTTTCATTCCTCATAGAAAATGGAAGGAGGCTGCTGGGGAGAATAATATAATAATTATTATTTATCTATTTCATTGTATTTAGTTTCAGCAAGATCACAACTGTGATGTCATCGTTGTTACCAGTCAGCCACCCTCGAGTTTGCCATGACTATTCAGAATCACATGAACATTAATGACAAACCCAGATTCCAGGAATAGAGTCTGCAGGTAGGCAGAATCTCCTGTGATTTAACCTTCTGCAGTTTGCCCTTGGGATGTCTGGAGTTAAAGGTGGTGCACACAAATCCAAGCAGCCGATGTTCCCTGATGGTCAAGTGGCCCCCAAGGGAATGTGCGAACATGCTTCATAAGGACAGTTGCCTCCCCGTCTGAAGAGATATTACCTGCTGCCTGTGTGACCACTCTGATGACTCTTTGTCCTTTAGAATGAAGACCTCTAGTTTCAGTGGCCCCATGACAAGCTGGAATTGGGTAAGTTGAAGGGTAAAGGCTGCAGGCTGGCTCCATTTTGGATCCACTCTGACAGGGACCCAGGCAGGTCGAGGGACTTCAGACTTCCCCAGCTATGTCTGAGCATGTCATTCTGAAGAGCTTCTCAGCATTGTGAACTCAGCAACATGGCTGGAGCCCAGAAATAGGCTCTGCCAGCATGTAGCTCCGGTGTTGTCTCTCCACCTCCCTGGGATGGCGACTGAGAAACAGTTTTCTTGAGCCATTGCTTCAAGCACCCTGATACTAAAGTAGGAAGAGACAGACTGATTTCACCTAATACAGCCATTGCATAAATACCCCAGTAGTCAACCCAATATAGCTCTACAGCAAACATCCCAAGAGCTGGGTTTTACAGATATATTCATTATGGTAGCTCAGCTCCATGTCTGTCCCAATGTCATTCCCGTGTGTTATGTAATTTATGAATACAGGACAGAGACAGACAGACAGAGAGAGAGAGAGAGAGAGAGAGAGAGAGAGAGAGAACAATAGACTATGTTTACATATGAAACCAAGTTCCAGTTCCAAAAATACTCAGTCACTTGACTTTGAAATCCCCTTCTAGTAAACCCTCATTCCAGTAGAAATAAGAGGTACGGTGGTCATTATGTACTAGAGATAGTGAGCTCAGGGAATGGATATTTTCTCTACTGATCCCACGGCCTGTTACCACTCTGGATACAGGCTACAGACTGACAGACCAGAACTTGAGGAGAACTAGTCAGATATTAACCCAGGGACAAAAGTGTCTCTGGACTTTTGTTGGCAGGCAAGTAACTGAATGAAGGGTGAGACTCTGCGATCTTGACAGGTTCTGAAGAAATCCAGACGACAGACGCTACATGGTAAATCAGACTCTAATCTGAGAATGAGAGATCACCTCAGATAGAAGATCAGAGGGGAAATAATGGGTTGAGGAGAGTGTACCAAACAACAGATGTGTAGATTTTATGCCAAAACTATTCATTGTAATACAAATATTACAATCTAAACTTTCATGACATGAATGTATGTTGAGAGCCAGATGCAGAGTTGTCACAATCTCTAAGGCAAGGAGAAGTGGTAACTTTGTGCTTAATGGTTTTTACTCTAAAGACTATTTCAAATGGGTTTCTGCTATTCACACTTTTTTCAGTGAACAGTTAGTTGTATGATACTATCTCTTGGTAACTGACCAGAAGCTGTTTCTAACACTTATATTCAGGGTCATGAACACAATCCCTCTGCAATACCTGGGCAAGACTTTCCAAAAAGTGATGAGAGAAAAGAACCGATAGTTTGCGTTTCAGGAAACACTAAATTTGAGGTGCAGGAAAGGGGTATTAGAGGTTGCATGTAATTTACGCACATCACCTGTTACATTAGCATGGCTGAAGTAACTTCCACACTATGCTTGACATCAGCGCAAAGCTAGTGTTTGCATATTCACACTTCTGTGATGCCATCCCTTGCCCGCCCTGCTGAAGTACTCTCTGTGTTACCTTGTATCTTCCTAAAAATCTACAGACCCTTATCTGGGGAAATGATGCAGATCCTGTGAGGAGGTAGAGAAGCCTGTAGGATGATCAAATTCTCTGGATTCAGAGGAACCTGATCAGGCAAGGCACTTTAACTTCTCTTAGAGGGAGCTTTGCAGAGGGTTCAGAATATATCACTGGGAACATTTAGTAATGGAAACTTAATAGTGCCTTGTTCTGATTGAATTTACACATGTAAATCTGGAGTGACACAGCTGAAGTCAATGCTATTGCATTCAGAACCTGGCCCTAAGTATTTATCCCATATACTGCAAGGAGGCAGTGGCATAATTTAAACACGTAGCAGTGGAATTTTTTTTAAAAAAATGAGGCAATAGAACACCTTTATAAATAGCTTCTATGCAGGAAAGCTAAATACAATGACTGTTTTCACCATGCACTTGCCAAGTGTTTACAATATGATACATATGATACAATGGAACACACTCAGGAGTGGAGGACCGTAATGGGTGTCTTCAGGAAGGTTGCAGCTGTAAAATCACACAGTACTCAGGTAGGCTGTGGAACTCAGAGGCACGATGTAGCAATGGGGACAAGAAGAGGGATTGGATGTTTATATGGGTAACCAGAAAATCCAATTACAGAAGTGAGGATTTGTTTTAAAAAGTCTTGGAAGACCTTTAACCTTCCAGATTTACATAACAAAATATGTCTCACTGGTTGGTGTGAGGAGGGAATTTTCCCTAAGATCAGGTTTTCTCATATCTGTCTGTTACAGGGCTTCTTCCACTTTCTTCTGTATCAATTGGAACTGGCCACTGGATACTGGGCTAGATGGACTGCAGGTCTGATCCAGTCTGGCAATGCCTGTCTTCCTATTGGCGCTGCAAATACATGACTATATTTTCTGATCTTACTTAAGCTCCTAGGAGTCTTTCAACTTGCACCGAGAGCAGAAAAATATCTCGTTAAATATCATCTGGTCTCCTGCTCTTTTTCTTTTAGGAAATAAACCTCAAAACTCCTTGGAATGGCCCAGTCCGTTAAGTCAGCTGTCAATGACACCAACTTCAGCTCTGCAGTGTTCCTTCTCACTGGGATACCTGGGCTGGAAAATGTTCATTTCTGGATCTCTATCCCATTCTTCTTAATATATGTTATTTCGATCGTAGGAAATTCAGTCATTCTGTTCATTATAAAAACAGATTCAAGCCTCCATGAGCCCATGTACATTTTCCTTTCAATGCTGGCCCTCACAGACCTCGGCTTATCAATATCCACCATACCAACAATCCTGGGCATATACTTGTTTAACTCTAGGGAGATCAGCCATGATGCCTGTTTTGCCCAGCTGTTTTTCATCAGTTTTCTTTCAAAAACTGAATCCTCTCTGCTGTTGTTGATGGCCTTTGACCGCTTCATTGCGATCTGTAACCCGCTGAGATATGCTTCCATCTTAACCCTGCCGAGAATAGCCAAGATGGGGTTGGTGTTTGTGCTCAGAGGAGTGGCTGTAGCATTACCATTCCCCTTCCTCCTGAAACGGTTACGATTCTGTCGGGACAATGTCCTCTCCCATTCCTACTGCCTGCACCAGGACGTCATGAAGTTGGCTTGTTCGGATATCACAGTCAACAGCATCTATGGATTGTGTGTTGCACTCTTAATAGTGGGGTTGGACTCGCTGCTCATCTTTGTCTCTTACGTGATGATCCTCAAAACAGTGCTGAGCATCACATCCCATGGAAAATGCCTCAGGGCCCTGAACACCTGCGTTGCCCACCTGTGCGCCATCCTGATCTTCTACATACCAGACTTTGGCCTGTCTGTGATACACAGATTTGGGAACAGCTCCTCTCACTCACATAAGATTCTACTGGGCTACATCTACCTGCTGGTCCCGCCCATGATTAATCCAATTGTGTACAGCGTGAAAAGCAAACACCTTCGTGCGAGGATATATAGGGCATTCGTCAAGTGAAGGGTCATTTCATCACCCAGGTCTGGAGCCTGTGACACAGGAGACCAAAAACATGAGTGATGGCCATGACCACCTATTCCATCCTGGTTACTTCTCCCCTGAGGCTCCTCCCTTTGCCTTATGTCTTCCCCACGAACCCACCCCTACTACTCCCCTTTAACTGAGACTCTGCTCCATTTTCTGTCTGGAGGCCAGAGTTTGGCCATGGTCAGAGCTGCCCAGAGAGGCACAGCCATTGTGTGGTGTCCAATAGCTTCCACATTTTACCCCACAGGATGTACAAGTCAGGGAATGTGGACAATCCCAGAGCAGCTTTTACCATGGGCTGACTTTGGAGTGGCTGGAAGTCAGAACATCAGGGAGCGTGGAGAAGCAGGGGATAAGGCTTAGTGGAAAGAGATGGGCTATCGATGGGGCTCCAGGGAAAAAACGGGGAGTAGGCGGTGTGGCAAGTCTGAAACAAATTTCACCCCAGCGAGCAAGAGGGTGAGGATGCTCCTGAGTAAATGAGGAAGATGCGGCTGGCGGGCAGGAGAGCCTGTGTTTTGGAGAAGAATAAATTAATGTGATCCCACAAACGGGGGTCCTCTTTTAAGTATCCCAGGCTGAGAGTTAGTCACTGCAAGGATCTCAGAGGGAAGGTCAATGTGTCTGCAGGGCCACTTCAGGGTTGAAGGAGATATCCTGGGGTGGCATCTGTCGTCAGATACTTGTCCAGAGTGTTCTGTGCTCTAAGAAACTGTTACCAATGGGAGTATGTGTCACGTTATTGACATGAATTGTGATCGTATTGATCATTGTTGTGACCAAGGTCCTATAGTCTCACCTAATATTGTAGAAAGGTTATTGTGTAAGGTGTCCATGAAAAGGTGATTTGATGGTTATAATTATGCAATATCTATGCAGGTATCATTTTTGTGTTTAAATTTATAAGTAATGTCTCTACATTGTCTGTATTTCAACCTTGCGGTCTGCTTCTGGGTGACACCCCAGACAATTTGGCATCAGCACTGCCTGATCTGCTTGATGACCCATTAAGGAACATCAGCTGTAGAACTGACCCATTCAGAGAAGGCAGATACACCTTGTGACTCAGCAAGACGTGCAGGGACGTGCCAATGGACGGAACTCTGAGATTTTTTCCATGTCATGTGCTAGGGAGCTTGTGTTTGAAACCAGAGACTATAAAGGCAGCTGCATCTTCTCCATTTTGTCTTCAGTCCTGCTTCTTTCCTCTAGAGGATCTTTGCTACAAACTGAAACTATGAATAAAGACTAAATGACCCTTCCAAGCTGTGAATGTACTCCAGAGACTTGATTTGAGCCTGCAGTTTATTCCATCACTGCTACAACCCTGAACCAAGAACTTTGACATTACTTTATGTACCTGAGTCCCTTTAATCAATTTTAACCCTTCTCTACATATATTTATTTTTATGAATAAACCGTTAGATTTTAGATTCTAAAGGATTGTCAACAGTTTGATTTGTGGGCAAGATATTACATATATTGTCCTGAGTCTGAGTCATGGTCCTTTGGGATGGGGCGAGTCTTTTTTCCTTTACTGTGAAATTGGTTTTCATAAACATTAATCCCCATAAGGAGTCGTGCTGGTGGTTATACTGGGAAACTGGACCATCTAAGGGAATGGCTTGTATGACTTCTGGTTCAGCAGTGGGGTAAAATCGATGTCTTCTCTGTTTGGCTGGTTGGATGTCCCTTAAAGATGGTTGAACCCCAGCTTTGGACTATGCCTGCCCTGCTCCAAGCAATGTCTCCTGAATTGATACTCTCAGTGGTGTCCCACCAGAGGCTGCATTGTTACAAGATGTCAGCCCAGCCCCCAGGCTGCTCTAAACTCCACTGCGGTAGGATGAGAACAGTCCAGTGACTCAAACTCCTGTAACTGGTTACTTGACATCCTCAATCTCTACGGCACAGGGGTGTTGGGGCTCTGCAGCCACAGCGGAGAAACCAGCCTCACCCGTCACCACTCTAGTGACTGAAAACCTGGTTCGGTGCTCCAGAGACTGCTCTGTGGTTTAAGATTGCCGGGTTGATTCCCTTGCTATGTGTCCCTACAGCCAAGCCATTTCCTGCCTCTCAGCCTCTGCAAAGGTGGATAATAGCCTGATCCCACCTCACAGAAGTGGCAGGAGGATAAATACATTCTAGATGCTCAGATACTCTGACAACCTGAGGTCAGGGAATCAAGGTTCCCTCCCCACTCTGAACTCTGAGGTACAGATGTGGGGATTTGCATGAAAGACCCCCTAAGCTTATTTCTACCAGATTAGGTTAAAACTTCCCTAAGGCACAAATCCCTTTTTGTTCTTGGACGGTATCACTGCCACCAGCAAGTGATTTAGACAAAGATTCAGGGCAAGGACCACTTGAAGTTCCTATTCCCCCAAAATATTCCCCCAAGCTCTACACCCCATTTCCGGGGGAAGCTTGAGAATAATTTCCTAACCAACTGCTCCAAGTGAGCAGAAACCAAACACTGGGTCTTTGGGACACTAAAATCAATCAGGTTCTTAAAAGAAGAATTTTATTTTTAAAAAGAGTAAAATCACCTTTGTAAAATCAGGATGGAAGGTAATTTGAGAGGGAAATAAAAAGATTTTAAACTCAGGGAATTCCACCCTAGGCCCAGAGAGGTAGCCATGTTAGTCTGGAATAGCAGAGGTAACAAAGAGTCCTGTGGCACCTTAAAGACTAACTATACTTTATAGTTAGTCTTTAAGGTGCCACAGGACTCTTTGTTACCCTAGGCCCAGTTTCAAAGTTACAGAAAAGAGGAATAAACCTCCCTCTTAACACAGGGAAATTTCATAAGCTAAAACAAAAAGAGAACCTAACATATTTTCTTGCTTTACTCGCTATTTTTGTAATTCTAGATTCTTATTTCAGGCAGGATTTTAAGAGTTGTTTTTTCTGTCCCATGTCCCTCTCTGGCTTGAGAAAACACACAAACAAAGAGCACAAACAAAGCCCCCTCCCAGATATGAAATTATCTTCCTTCCCTATTGGTCCTTCAGTCAGGTGCCAATTAGGTCATTGGAGCTTCTTAACCATTTACATATAAACCTCTGGGCAGGAGGGATTTTCTATTACTACATACATAAAGATTTTTACCCTTCCCTTTATATTTATGACACGGGGCTATGCCAGGTTTCCACAGAGCAACACCTCTATAAATGGCCTCTTCCCACACCCTCCTGTGACAGCTGGTTTCTGGGAAGCCCTGTGACTCCAGCACCTTAGTGTCTGTGGCAGATGTTCAAGTGTTAAGGAGTGACAGTGAGGGGTAAGTTATTGCATTTCTGAGGGGAGAGGAGTAACACAGGGATGCCAGAAGTTTCACAGTGTTTCACAATGTTTCACAGCCATTGAGGTTTAACACAGGGATGTTTAACACAGGGATGTTTAACACAGGGATGCCAGGAGTTTAACACAGGGATGTTTTAACACAGGAGTTTAACACAGGAGTTTAACACAGGGATGAGTTTAATACAGGGATGTTTTAACCCAGGAGTTTAACACAGGGATGTTTTAACAAAGGGATGTTTAACACAGGGATGTTTAACACAGGGATGTAACACAGGGATGCCAGGAGTTTCACAGTGTTTCACAATGTTTCACAGCCATTGAGGTTTAATATGTCTATCTGCCAAACAATGGAGCTAGTGTCACTCGGCCCTCAGCTTAGATGTCTGGCTGAGAGAAAACATTCTCAGGGCAAAGGTCAGTTTCACACCTCGGCTCTATAACATGGACATGTCTGAGCACAATACAAGGAGATGTCCATGGTAGGGTGACCATAAGTCCTGTTTTGGCCAGTACAATCCCCTTTTTAATCCTTCTCCCCGCTGTCCTGATCTTTTTTTCTTTTCTTTTGTTTTCTCAAGGAGATTAGTGTCCTGGTTGCTTTTGCTGACTTGATCAGCTGGGAGGAGGAAACGGGAAAAATGCCATCTTCTGTTAAAAAATTGGGGAAGTGGGGAACCAAAGACTGTTTGGGGGACGTGAGAGGAGATGCCAGCCCCCAAAAGGGAGAGTCAGAGGTGGCGGGCACGTTGTTTAGCATTTCAGCCAAAAGCTACAGCTAAGTGGGCCCCTGGAGAGTTCCAGCGACGGTCAATAATCTAGTATGGGGGGTGAAACTGGGAGCCACATTTGTCTCACTGGGAAATATGCTCACCCTAAGGTGCTGCTCTGCTGGCCAATGGGGGGGGGGTGAGTACTGACACCTAGGGGTGTGGTCCGGTAGCACGAGCGACAGAGACCCCTGGGTTGAAATAGACTTCGACTGAAGAACAGAGAAGTTTTTTCCTGTGTTAAAAAAATTGATTCAAACTTAAATGTTTACTTTTCACACATTTTTGGGGGTGAGTTTTCATAGAAAATGGGTCATTGTTCTCTGTACGCTCAGCTGCCATGAAGCTGCCCACCTGCAGCTGCCTGGATCCCCAAGAGAAACTGTAGGCTTTTCATCTGCCTCGTCCTCATCAGAGAAATGAAGGTTGGCTGCACTCTGGTTATGGAAAGGTCAAAACCTCCCGACCAGTCTATGGCGGGGGTATTGTGCCCATCAGCTACTCTAACCAGCCCTCCCACCTCTGTGCAACCAGCACCACCCTGTACAACACCCCTTCAGCAGAACGTGGTAGCACATCTCTGATTAACCTGTACTAGAAGAGAGCTGGGGAGGGTCCTAGAGCATTTCTGGAGGACCAGAGATTGTGGGTGGGCCGAGCTCTCAGAGGATCACTGAGATCTGTGCCTAACACTGGGGTCCAATTTTTCATTCCTCATGGAGAAGGGAAGGGAACTCCCCTCCACCGTAATGATCCCAGGATATTTTGTGGACCCTCCCATCCCTGTCCTGCACCCTGGGTTTGTAATGAAGGAAAGGGGGCTGCCAGGGAAGATAATATAATAATAATAATTATTATTATTCAATTTCATTTCATTTCATTTCAGCAAGATCACAACTGTGATGACATCGTTGTTTGCAGTCAGTCACCCTCGAGATAGCAAAGTAACTTGTCAGAACCACACAAAGATTAATGACAAGGCAGGAATCCAGGAATAGAGCCTGCAGTTAGGCAGGATCACCACCCATCCCCTGTGACTTGTCCTCCTGCAATTTGCCCTTGGCTGTCTGGGGTTTAAGCTGGTGCAAAGAAAGTCAAACAGCTGAGCTTCCCTGATGGCCAAGCGGCCCCCAAAGGAATGTGTAAACATGCTTCATATAGAGAGTTGCTTCCCTGTCTAAAAAGATATCGTGTGCTGCCCGTGCAACCTCTCCGATGACTCCTTGTCCTTGAGAGTGAAGACCTCTAGGGTCAGTGGCCCCATGTCAAGCTGGAATTGGGTAAGTTGAAGGGTAAAGACTACAGGCTGGCTCCATTTTGGATCCACTCTGACGGGGACCCAGGCAGGTCGAGGGACTTCAGACTTCCCCAGCAATGTCTGAGCATGTCAGTCTGAAGAGCTTCTCAGCATTGTGAGTTCAACAACATGGATCTCAGAAATAAGCTCTGTCAGCATGTAGCTCCGGTGTTGTCTCTCCACCTCTCTGGGGTGGTGACTGAGAGATGACTTTTCATGAGCTATTGCTTCATTTCCAGCTGCTTGCTACTAAAGTAGCTGGTTTCACCTAATACAGCCCATAGCATAAATACCCCAATAATCAACCCAATATAGCTCTACAGAAAACATCCCAAGAACTGGGTTTTACAGACACATTCATTATGGCAGCTCAGCTCCATGTCTGTCCAATGTCATTCCCGTGTGTTATGTATTTTATGAGCAGAGGACAGAAACAGTCAGAGAAAGAGAGAGAGAGAGAGAGAGAGAGAGAGAGAGAGAGAGAGAGAGAGAGAAACTATATTTTTGTGTGAAACAAAGTTCCAGTTCCATAAATACTCAGTCATTTGACTTTGAAATTCACTTCTAGTAAACCTGCATCCCGGTAGAAATAAGGGGTTCTGGGGTCATTATTTGCTAGAGTGTGAGAGCTCAGGGAAAGAATATTCTCTGTACTGACTCCAAAACAGAGGGTGGGGACAGAACAGGACCTGAGGAGAACCAGTAAGGCAGTGTATTAACCCAAAGACAGAGGAGTTGCTGGACTTTTGTTGGCAGGAAAGTAACTGCATGAGGGCTGAGACTCTAAGTCAGATGCTAATGTTAAGTTTGAACTTTACCCTGGCTTGATGGCTCTGTCTGAACTTTTGACCAAAGCTCTGACCTACAGACAGCTCCTGATATCCCCCCCCCCCTCTTAAGTAGCCATCTCCCCTTTGTCTTTAGGATTTACATTTCTTGAGCTATGTAGGGCTGGTTTTAACCTGTTTTACCCAGCAGAATCTTGATTGATTACGCATGACCATTATGACCTGTTAATTACTTTGTTTACTTCTGCGTATAAATATTGATGCTTACCCCTAATAAAGTTGCCACACTTACTCTGAAGCTTTTGAGCTAAGAGAAATGTGAGCCCGCTGATCAATGAATTTGTGTCTGTGTAACTTGGTCTCTGACAGTTTGTGAGCCCTATACCAACTCCACACAAACTCGGGTGTTGGAGAGGTGAGTAGGACTTGCTAATTTACCTAACACTAACATGAGACTGAGAAATCACCTGAGATAGAAGATGAGAGGGGAAAGGATGGGTTGAGGAGAGTGCACCAAAGAACAGATGTGTAAATGTTATGCCAAAATTTTCATTGTAATACAAATATTACAAACTAAACTTCCATGACATGAATGTGTGTTGATAGCCAGCTGCAGAGTTGTCACAATCTCTAAAGCAAGGAGCAGTGGTAACTTTGTGCTTAATGGCTTTTACTCTAGAAAGTATTTCAGAAGGACTCCAAACAGTATTTGAAATGGGTTTCTGCTATTAACACTTTGTTCAGTGAGCAGTTGTATGATACTGTCTCGTGGTAACTGATCAGAAGCTGTTTCTACCACTTACATTCAGGGTCATGAACACAATCCCTCTGCAATACTTGGGCAAAAAGTGCTGAGAGAAAAAATCTGAGAGTTTGCATTTCAGGAAACACTAAATTTGAGGTGCAGGAAAGGGGAGTGTATTAGAGGTTGCATGTAATTTATGCACATCACATGTTACACGAGAATGGCTGAAGTAACTTGCACACTCAGCTTGACCTCAGTGCAAACCTACTATTTGCATATTCACACTTCTTTGATGCCATCCCTTGCCCCACCCAGCTGAAGTACTCTCTGTGTTACCTTGTATCTTCTAAAAATCTACAGACCTTACATATGGAAATGACTCTGATTCTGTGAGGAGCTAGAGAAGCCTGTAGGATAATCAAATTCTCTGGATTCAGAGGACATTGAACAGGTAAAGTACTTCACCTTCTCTTGGAGGGAACCATGGTGCAGTCAGAGTGTATCAGCAGAGAGTATTTGGTAAGGGAAAATTAATAGAGCCTTGTTCTCATTGAAGTTACACATGTAGATCTGTAGTGACACAGTTGAAGTCAATGCTTTTGCATTCAGAACCTGGCCCTAAGAATTTATCCCATGTACTGCGAGGAGGCAGTGGCATAATTTAAATACTTTGTGGTGGAGATAATTTAAAAAAAACATATAACAAGGAAATAAAACACATTTATAAATAGCTTCAATGTCGGACAGCTAAATACAATGACTGTTTTCACCTTGCACTTGCCATGTGTTTACAATATGTTACATATGATACAATGGGACACGCTTAGGAGCGGAGGGCCATAAAGGGTGCTTTAGGAAGGTTGCAACTGTAAAATCACACAATACTCAAGTAGGCTGCAGAGCTCAGAGCCACAAGATATCAATGGGGACAAGAAAAAGTAGGATTCAAAGAGGGACTAGATGTTTATATGGGTAACCAGAAAATCCAATTACAGAAGTGAGGATTTGTTTTAGAAAGTCTTGGAAGACCTCTAAACCTTCCAGATTTACATAACCATATATGTCTGTCTAGTTTGTGTCAGGGGTAAACATTCCCAAAGAGCAGGTTTTGTCCTAGCTGCCTGTTACAGAGCTTCTTCGACTTTACTCTGTATCAATTGGAACTGGCCACTGGATACTGGTCTAGATGGACTGCAGGTCTGATCCAGTCTGGCAATGCCTGTCTTCCTATTGGTGCTGCAAATATAAGACTATATATTTGCTGATCTTACTTAAGCTCCAAGGAGTCTCTCAACTTGCACTGAAAGCAGAAAAATATCTCATTAAATATCATCTGGTCTCCTGTTCTTTTTCTTTTAGGAAATAAATCTCAAAAGTCACTGGAATGGGCCAGTCCATTAAGTCAGCTGTCAATGACACCAACTTCAGCTCTTCGGTGTTCCTTCTCACTGGGATACCCGGGAAGGAAGACATCTATCTCTGGATTTCTATCCCCTTCAGCTTAATATACATTATTTCGATAGTAGGAAATTCAGTCATTCTGTTCATTATAAAAACAGATCCAAGCCTCCATGAGCCCATGTACATTTTCCTTTCCATGTTGGCCGTCACAGATCTTGGCATATCGATAACCACCATACCGACAATCCTGGGCATATACTTGTTTAACTCTAGGGTAATCAGTGTTTATGGCTGTTTTGCCCAGCTGTTCTTCATCAACTTTCTTTCAAAAATTGAATCCGCTGTGCTGTTGTTGATGGCCTTTGACCGCTTTGTTGCAATCTGTAACCCACTGAGATATGCCTCCATCTTAACCCTGCCGAGAATAGCCAAGATGGGGTTGGTATTTGTGCTCAGAGGAGTAGCTGTAGCATTACCATTCCCCCTTCTCCTGAAACGGTTCCAATACTGTCGAGCCAATGTCCTCTCCCATTCCTACTGCCTGCACCAGGACGTCATGAAGTTGGCTTGTGCAGATATCACAGTCAACAGCATCTATGGATTGTGTGTTGCACTCTTAATAGTGGGGTTGGACTCGCTGCTCATCTTCCTCTCTTATGTGATGATCCTCAAAACAGTGATGAGCATCGCATCCCACGCAGAGTGCCTCAGAGCCCTGAACACCTGCGTTGCCCACCTGTGTGCCATCCTGATCTTCTACATACCAGACTTTGGCCTGGCCATGGTACACAGATTTGGGAACAGCTCCTCTCACTTACTTAAGATTGTCTTAGGATACGTCTACCTTCTGATCCCACCCCTGCTAAATCCAGTTGTGTACAGTGTGAAAAGCAAACACCTTCGTGTGAGGATAATCAGGGCATTCATCAGGTGAAGGGTCATTTCATCGCCCAGCTCCAGCACCTGTGATACAGGAGACCAAATACATGAGTCAAGGCCATGATCACCTATTCCATCCTGTTTCCTTTTCCCTGAGGCTCCTCCATTTGCCTCATACCTCTTCCCCAAAGCCCCACCCCTATTACTCCCCTTTAACTGAAACTCTGATAGGCACAGCCACTGAGGTGCACAAGACCCTCCACACTTTAAACCATATAGTGTACAAGTCAGGGAATGTGGACAGTCCAGGGTTCCTCATAGCAGTCTGTACTCCCAGAGCAACTCTTACCATGGAATGACTTGGGCCTGGCTGGAAGGCAGAACATCAGGGAGAGCGGAGAAGCAGGGGGCAAAGCTTAGTGGAAAGAGATGGGCTATAGGATGGGGCTTCAGGCTAAAAAGGGGGGTGAGGCAAGTCTGAAACAAATCTCACCCCAGTCAGCAAGACAGTGAGGATGTTCCTCAGAAAAGGAGGAAGATGAGTATGGAGGGTTGGAGATCCTGTGTTTTGGAAAAGACTAAATTAATGTGACCCCACAAAGGAGGCTCCTCTTTTAAGTGTGCCAGGCTGAGAGTCAGTCACTGAAAGGATCTCAGAGGGAAGGTCAGTGTGTCTGCAGGGCCACCTCAGGCCCAAAGGAGACACCCTGGGGTTGCATCTGTCCTCTGGGACCTGGCCAGAGTGTGCTGTGCTCTAGGAAGCTGTTACCAATGGGAGTATGTGTCACGTTATTACATGAATTTTGACCTTATTTATCGTTGTTGCAATCAAGGTCCTATAGTCGCATCAAATACTGTACAAAGGTTTTGATGTAAGGTGTCTATGAGGAGGTCATGGTTTGCTCGTTATGTAGGCAAGTATCAGTTTTGTATTTAAAGTTATAAGTATTGGCTATCAACTCTCTGTGTTTAAGACTTGTGCTCTGCTTCTGGGTGACACCCCAAAAATTTTGGCATCAGTACTGGGTAGCCTGCTTGATGGCACATTAAGGACGAACAACTGTACAACTGACCCATTGAGAGAAGGGAAATACACCTTTTGTACTCAGCAAGGCATACAGGGACAAGCCTATGGACAGAACTCAGATTTTTCCACGTCATTTGCTAGGGAGCTTGTGTTTGGAACCAGAGACTATAAAGGCAGCTGCATCTTCTCCATTTGGTATTCAGTCCTGAGTCTTACCTCTAGAGGAACTTTGCTACAAACTGAAACTCTGAATAAACCACCAAATGACCCCTCCTCACTGTGGATGTACTCCAGATATTTGATTTGAGCCTGTAGTTTATCTGGGGCAATGTAGGTCATTGATGCAACCAAGGTCATGTAATAGCACCAAAACTTATATCAAGGGGGTCAAATAAGGTGTCTAAGATCCGGTTATGGTTTGCTGGTTATGATTATGCTATCTGTATGTATTTGTCATTTTTGTAGATGAAGTTATAACGATTGGCTCTATACCATCTGTATGTCAAACTTCTGCTATGCTTCTGGTTGACATTCCAGACAAGTTGCCTAGCCTTCTTGATGACCCATTAAGGACCATCAGCTATACAATTGACCCATTGAGAAAAGGCAGACAAACTTTGTGACTCAGGAAGGTATGCAGGGATTTGCCCATGTGACTCCAAACTCCATGTTGCTGTAATTTTCCACATAAGAACAAAGAGGATTTCTTACACTTGGAAAAGACTATAAAAGGCAGATGCCTCATCTCCATCTTGTCTTCAGTCCTGCTTCTTACCTCTGGAGGGACATTGCTATGACCGGAAGCTCTACACGAAGGACTGAAGTACTCATCCCAGGTGTGGATGTATTCCAGAGAATTTGAATTGAACCTGTAGTTTATTTCATCACTGCTACAAGCCTGAACCAGAACTTTGCCATTGCTGTATGTAATTGATTCCCTTTAACCAATTTTAAGTCTCGTCTATATATATTTATTTTTAAGAATAAACTGTTAGATTTTAGATTCTAAAGGACTGGCAATAGTGTGATTTGTGAGCACGAACTGACCTATATTAACCTGGGTTTGGGTCTTGTACCTTTGGGATCGGGAGAACCTTTTTTCTTTTACTGGGGTATTGGTTTTCATAACCATTCATCCCCATAAAGAGTGGTGCTGGTGGTGATACTGGGAAACTGGAACATCTAAAGGGATTGCTTGTGTGACTTGTGGTTAGCCAGAGGGGTAAAACCGATGTCTTTGCTGTTTGTCTGGATAGGTGTGACTTAAACGTGGAGAAACACCAGAATTGGGCTGTAACTGTTCTGCTCCAAACAATGTCTCCTGAATTGATACTCTCAGTGGTTTCCCACCGGAGGCCACATTGTTACAGGATGTCAGCCCAGCTCCCAGGCTACTTTAAACTCCGCTGTGATAGGATGAGAACAGACCAGTGACTCAGACTCCTGTAATTGGCTATTTGCCATCCTCAGTGTCTATGACGGTGCTCTGCTGGCACAGCAGAGAATCCACCTGGGCCTGTCACCACTCAGATCACTGGAAGTCTGGTTCTGTGCTCCAGACACTGCTCTGTGATTCAAGATTGCTGGGTTTGATTCCCTTGCCACGTGTCACCACAGACAAGCCATTTCCTGAATTTAAGAATCTGCAAAGGTGAATAACAGCCCTGTCCTGCCTAAGAGGAGTGGGAGGAGAATAAATACATTCCAGGTGCTCAGATACTCTGACACCCTATGATCAGGGTACCAAGGTTCCCTCCCCACTCTGAACTATGGGGTACAGACGTCGGGACCTGCATGAAACATCCCCTAAGGCTATTTCTACCAGCTAACGTTAAAATTTACCCAAGGCACAAATATCTTTTTGTTCTTATCAAGAACAAACTAGTGTTAGTCTGGATTTGTAGAAGTGACAAAGCGTCCTGAGGCACCTTAAAGATTAACTAAAGTATTGACGCATAAGCTTTCATGGGGTAATACCCACTTCGACGAAGTGGGTATTAGCCCACAAAAGCTTATGCTTCAATACTTTCTTTAGTCTTTAAGGTTCCACAGGACTCTTTGTCACTTTTTGTTCTTGGATGGTATCATTTCAACCAGAAGCAATTTAGACGAAGATATAGGGAAAGGACCCCTTGGAGTTCCAAATGCCCCCAAATATTTTTCCAAATCCCTACACCCCCTTTCCTGGGGAGGAGTAAGAATAATATCCCCACCAGTTGGTATAGGTGAGCAGAGACCAAACTCCTCGGTCTTTAGGACACTGAAAATAAATCAGGTTCTTAAATGAAGAATTTTATTTAAAAAGAGTAAAGGAATCATCTTTGCAAAATCAGGATGGAAGGTAATTTTAGAGTGGCCTTAAGAGGACGCTGCGAGCAAGGAGCAACGTGGGTCCAGATGCCAAAGGAGGACAACAGAGAATGAGAGATGGATGGGACGCAACCAGAGGAGGCTGCTCTACTAGGAACTGAGCTAATTCCCACACAAAACAGCAGGTGGCGCTGGGTGGTGAGTCCCAGCCCATTACACAGGATTTCAAGAGATGGCTTTTCTGCCCCTGGTCAGTCTCTGGCTTTCAAAAACACACAAATCAAAAAAGCCCCCTCCCACATTTGAAAATATCTTCCTTCCCCATTGGTCCTTCTGGTCAGGTGCCAACTAGGTTATTGGAGCTTCTTAACCCCTTACAGGTAAATCTCTGGGCAGGAGGGATTTTATATTACTGCATACATAAAGATTTTTACCCTTCCCTTTATATTTATGACACGGGGCTATGCCAGGGTTTCACAGAGCAACACCTCTGACATTTGTCTATAAAAGGCCTCTTACCACAGCCTCCTGTGACAGCTGGCTTCTGGGAAGCCCCATGACTCCAGCACCTTAGTGTCTGTGGCAGATGTGGGGGTGCTAAGGAGTGACAGTGAGGGGTAAGGTATTGCATTTCTGAGGGGACTGATGGAATAACACAGGGATGCCAGGAGTTTCAGCACAGTCACTAGATCGGTATTTCCCAGCCATTGAGGTTTAATGGATGAAACTGCCAAACAATGAAGCAGGTGTCACTGGGCCCTCATCTAAGATGTCTGGATGATAAAAAACATTCTCAGGACAAAGGTTAGTTTCACGCCTCAGCTCTATAACATGGACATGGCTGAGCACAATCGTGAAAGCGTCCAGTCTCATACAGGTTTCATTCAGCAAACGCTGCCTCCACAAGAAAGGGCCCAAAAGATGGGAAGTTCTTCCCAGACACCCAGGGAAACTAGGCTGGGTCCCAAGAGCTACTTGGCTTCCCAAAAGATTATAAGTTCATCCAGTTCTGATTCTCTATCTCCAAAGCAAACCCTGTCTAACTGAACTTGTAGTGAGACATGAGATAGATGAGTGTAGACATGTCACAGCTGCCTCGTATTTTAGAACCATTTTCTCTAATGCTTTTTGCCGTTTGACAATAAAGCTCCTACTATTAAGGAGGCTGCGGAGACTGTATAGCTCCAGTCACAAACCCCCCTAAAGGGAAGAGAATGGGCTGTCCAATCGAACCTGCTTGGTGATAATCATTTAGCAAAGACGGGGTATTTTTCCCAGCTGTAAGAATAGGACAATTATGACACTCCCCACAAGAAAATAAAGGATTTTGTTACGAGGGGAAAGAGACCATATATCCCGGTTTTACTGTGACAATCCCGATTCTTCTTGGCCAGTGTATACCCTAGCTGAATGCTTATCAGGATTCAGAGGAGCAAGCTGTTCAAGTTGTATCCAAGATAACATGCTGCTCAAGTCAATTATTAACTGGGTCCAAAAAATAACTAGGTAAGTTCCTGGAAGATAGTTACATCAGTGGCTCTTAGCCATGGTCATGGATGCAACCCCATGCTGTGTGTATCTCAAAACCTCTGACTGTCAGAAGATGGGAGCAAATGACTGAGGATAGATCACATGGTAATTGCCCTCTCCTGTCCATTCCCTCTGAAGGACCTGGTATCGGCCAGTGTGAGAAGACAGGACACAGGACTAGATGGTGTGACTCAAAATGGCCGTTCTTCTGATTTTAAACTGTTCTTCTGATCTATGGGCTGGTGCAAAAAAGCCTTTTCCAGGGGTTCCCTGTATTATAGTGTATTATAGCGTAGCCACTCAAGGAGATGTCCATTGTAGGGTGACCATATGTCTTGTTTTCGCCGATACAATACCCTTTTAAACCTTTCTCCCAGCTGCCCCGAACTTTTCTTTTCTTTTCTAAAGGAGCCATGCATACTTGTTGCTTTTGCTGACTTGATCAGTTGGGAGGAGGAAACAGGACAAATGTCCTCTTCTGTGAAAAAAGTGGGGCAGTGGGGAACCAAAGAATTTTGGGGGGACATGACAGGAGATGCCAACCCCAAAAAGGGCAAGGCAGAGGTGGTGGGCAGGAAGGGTGTTCAGCATTTCAGCCGAAGGTGACAGCTATAAGTGGGCCTCTAGAGAGTTCCAGTGACAGTTAACAGTCTAGTATGGGGGGTGAAACTGGGGGCCACAGATTTGTCATTGGAAAATATGGTCACTCTAAGTCAATGTCCTGCAGGCCAATGGGAGGTGAGTGCTGCGAGCTACGGGTGTGGTCCAGTAGCACGAGGAACAGAGACCCCTTGGATTCAGCTAGGATTGGGCTGGAAACCAAGGAAGATTTTTCCTGCATTAAAATTTTTGATTTAAATTAAAATGTTTCCTCTTCACCCATTTTTTGTGGGGGGAGTTTTCATAGAAAACAGATCATTGTTCTCTGTACACTCAGCTGCCATGATACTGCCCATCGACAGATGCCTTGATCCCTAAGAGAAACTGGAGGATTTTCATCTGCCTCTCCCTTGTCATAGAAATGAAGGTTGGCTGCACTCTGGGTATGGAAATGTCTAAACCTCCTGACCAGTCTATGGCGGGGATATTGTGCCCATCAGCTACTCTAACCAGCCCTCCCACCTCTGTGTAGCCAGCACCACCAAGTACAACACACCTTCAGAAGATCCTGTGGGCAGTGGCTACTGTGACAGGCCCGGGTGGCACATCTCTGATGAACCTGTACGAGAAGGGAGCTGGAGAAGGTCCAAGAGCAGTTGTTGAGGGACAGAGATTGTGGGTGGGCCGAGATCTCAGAGGATCACTGAGATCTGTGCCTAACGTTGGGGTCCCCTTTTTCATTTCGCTAGGAGAAGGAAAGGAGTCTGCTGGGGAGGATAAAATAATAATAATTATTATTATTCTATTTCATTGTATTTAATTTCAGCAAGAAATTATGACTACATTGTGGTTCACAGTCAGTCACTCTCGGGGTAGCCACATGACTAATCAGAACCACACAAACATTAATAACAGGGCAGATTCCAAGAATAGAGCCTACAATTAGGTAAAATCATCAGCCATCCACTGTGATTTTGCCTCCTGCACTTTGCTATTGGCCGTGACAGGGTTAAAGATGGGGCACACAAAGCCAAACATCTGTGGTTCCCTGATGGCCAAGTGGCCCCCAAGGGAATGTGCGAACATGCTTCATAAAGACAGTTGCCTCCCCTTCTGAACCGATACTGCCTGCTGCCCGTTCAACCTCTCCGATGTCTCCTTGTGCTTTATAGTGAAGACTTCTAGGACCAGCGGCCCCATGACAAGCTGGAATTGGGTAAGTTAAAGGGT
Source organism: Sternotherus odoratus (assembly GCA_032164245.1). Lineage (NCBI taxonomy): Eukaryota > Metazoa > Chordata > Testudines > Kinosternidae > Sternotherus > Sternotherus odoratus. Next base: position 297,083,699 of record JAVMKO010000001.1, read on the forward strand.
AAAGGCTGCAGGCTGGCTCCATTCTGGATCCACTCTGACGGGGACCCAGGCAGGCCGAGGGACTTCAGACTTCCCCAGCAATGTCTGAGCCTGTCAGTCTGAAGAGCTTCTCAGCATTGTGAACTCAGCAACATGGCTGGAGCTCAAAAATAGGCTGTCAGAATATAGTTCCAGTGTTGTCTCTCCACCTCCCTGGGATGGCGACTCAGAGATGGATTTTCTTGAGCTTTTCTTTCTTCATTTCCAGAAGCCTTCTACTAAAGTAGGAAGAGACAGACTGCTTTCACCTAAGAAAGACATTGCATAAATACCCCGATAGTCAACCCAATATCCCTGTATAGCAAACACCCCAAGAACTGTGAATTACAGACACATTCATTATGGCAGCTCAGCTGCATGTCTCTTCCAATGTCATGAGAGAGAGAGAGAGAGAGAGAGAGAGAGAGAGAGAGAGAGAGAGAGAGAGAGAGAGAGAGAGAGAGAGAGATCACAATAGACTATGTTCGTTTGTGAAATGAAGTTCCAGTTCCATAAATACTCATTCCCTTGACTTTGAAATCCACTTCTAGTAAACCCTCATTCTGGTAGAAATAAGAGATAATGGTGTCATTATATACTAGAGTGTGAGAGCTCAGGGAATGAATATTCTCTGTACTGCCCCCAACCCCTGTTACCACTCTGGAGAAAGGCTGCTACAGACTGACAGACCAAAACCTGAGGGGAACTAGTCACCTATTAATCCAAAGACGAAGGAGTTGCTGGACTTTTGTTGTCAAGCAAATCACTGAATGATGGCTGAGACTGTAAGTCAGACTCTAACATAAGATTGAGAAATCATGTGTGAAAGAAGATTGAGGGGAAAGAATGGGTTGACATGAGTATAGCAAAGTACAGTTGTGTAAATGTTATGCCAAAATTTTTCATTGTAATACAAATATTACAAACTAAACTTTCATGACATGAATGTATGTTGAGAGCCAGCTGCAGAGTTGTTGCAGTCTCAAATACAAGGAGAAGTGGTAACTTTGAGCTTTTACTCTAGAAAGTATATCAGAAATACTTCAAATAGTATTTGAAATGGGTTTCTGCTATTAACACTTTGTTCAGTGAACAGTTGTATAATATCAGAGAGGTAGCCGTGTTAGTCTGGAATAGCAGAGGTAACAAAGTCCTGTGGCACCTTAAAGACTAACTATAAAGTTCGTTGGAAGTGGGTATTAGCCCACGAAAGCTCATGCTTCAAAACTTTATAGTTAGTCTTTAAGGTGCCACAGGACTTTGTTACCAGTTGTATAATACTATCTCTAAGAAGCTGTTTCTTACACTTACATTCAGGGTAATAACCAAAAGCCCTCTGCAATACCTGGGCAAGACTTTCCAAAAAGTGCTGAGAGAAAAGAATTGATAGTTTGCGTTTCAGCAAACACTAAATTTGAGGTGCAGAAAAGGGGAGTGTATTAGAGTTTGTATGTAATTTACGCACATCACCTGTTACATGAGCCTGGCTGATGTTACTAGCACATTCAGCTTGACATCAGCGCAAACCTAGTGTTTGCATATTCACACGTTTGTGATACCATCCCTTGCCCTGCCTAGATGAAGTAATAGCTGTGTTACCTTGTATTTCCTAAAAATCTAAAGACTTTTACATGGGGAAAATATGCAGATCCTCTGAGGAGGTAGAGAAGTCCATAGGATAATGAAATGATCTGGATTCAGAGGACATTGACCAGTAAAGTACTTCACCTTCTCCTGAAGGGAAATGTGGGAGGTCAGAGAGTATCATCCATGCTACAAAGTCTTCCTCTTCTTATTTATGGAGTTAAACTAACATGGTTGCTAATCTTAAACCTGTCTTCCCATTTGTGATGCAAATACAAGACTATGTATTTTAAGATCTTCCTTATGCTCCAAGGAGTCTCTCAACTTGCACTGAGAACTGAAAAATATCTCATTAAATATCATCTGGTCTCCTGTTCTTTTTCATTTAGGAAATAAATCTCAAAACTCCTTGGAATGGTCCAGTCCTTTATCTCAGCTGTTAATGACACCAAATTCAGCTCTTCGGTGTTCCTTCTCACTGGGATACCCGGGATGGAAGAAATACATCTCTGGATCTCTCTCGCCTTCATTTTAATATACGTTATTTCAATAGTAGGAAATTCAGTCATTCTGTTCATTATAATAACAGATCGCAGCTTGCATGAACCCATGTATATTTTCCTTTCCATGTTGGCCACCACAGACCTTGGCATATCGATATCCACCATACCGACAATCCTGGGCATATACTTGTTTAACTCTAGGGAGATCAGTCATGATGCCTGTTTTGCCCAGCTGTTCTACATCCACTTTCTTTCAAAAATGGAATCCTCGATGCTCTTGTTGATGGCCTTTGACCGCTTCATTGCGATCTGTATCCCGCTGAGATATGCCTCCATCTTAACCCTGCCAAGAATAGCCAAGATGGGGTTGGTGTTAGTGCTAAGAGGAGTGGCTGTAATATTTCCACTCCCCTTTCTCCTGAAACGGTTACGATACTGTCGAGACAATGTCCTCTCACATACCTACTGCCTGCACCAGGACGTCATGAAGTTGGCCTGTTCGGATATCACAGTCAACAGCATCTATGGTTTGTCTGTAGCACTTTTAACAGTGGGGTTGGATTCTCTGCTCATCTTTCTCTCTTATGTGATGATCCTCAAAACAGTGCTGAGCATCACATCACACGTAGAGTCCCTCAGGGCCCTGAACACCTGCATCTCCCACCTCTGTGCCGTCCTGCTCTTCTACATACCAGACATTGGCCTGGCTGTGATACACAGATTTGGGAACAGCTCCTCTCAATTACTTAAGATTGTCTTGGGATACCTCAACCTGCTGGTCCCACCCCTGCTAAATCCAATCGTGTACAGTGTGAAAAGTAAACACCTTCGTGCGAGGCTAATCAGGGTGTTCGTCAAGTGAAGGTTCATTTCATCACCCAGCTCTGGCGCCTGTAACACAAGAGACCCAAAAACATGAGTGATGGCCATGAGCACCTATTCCATCCTGGTTCCTTTTCCCCGAGACTCCTCCTTTTGCCTCATCTCTCCCCCAAAAGCCCTACCCTACTACTCCCCTTTAACTGAGACTCTGCTCCCTTCTGACTAGAGACCAAAGTTGGGACATGGTCAGAGCTGCCCAGAGAGGCACAGCCATTGTGAGGTGCCTGATAACTTCCACATTTTACCACACAGGAGGTACAAGCCAGGGAATATGGAGAAGCAGGCGGCAAGGCTTAGTGGAAAGACATGGGCTATATGGTGGGGCTTCAGGGGAAAAAAGGGGAGTAGGGAATATTGCAAGTTTGAGACAAATCTTACCTCAGTGAGCGAGACAGTTGAGATGTTCCTGAGAAAAGATGGGGAAGAAATGGAAGATGGGGTTAGAGAGTTACAGAGTCTGTGTTTTGGAAAAGACTAAATTAACGTGACCCCCACAAAGGGGGTTCCTCTTTTAAGTGTCCCAGGCTGAGATTTAGTCACTGCAAGGATCTCAGAGGGAAGGTCAGTGCACCTGCAGGGCCACCTCAGGCCCGAAGGAGACACACTGGGGTGATGTCTGTCCTTCAAGGCTCGGCCAGAGTGTTCTGTGCTCTAGGAAGCTGTTACCAATGGGAGTATGTGTCATGTTATTGACATGAATTGTGATCGTATTGATCATTGTTGCGACCAAGGTCCTATAGCAGGAGAAGATGTCAAAGTGACAGGCTCAGACCTTGTTGGGGAAGTCTGAAGTCCTTCGTTGTGTGACATCCAGACAACCTGGGATTGCATCTGTCCTAAGGGACTTGGCCAGAGTGTGCTGTGCTCTAGGAAGCTGTTACTAATGGGAGTATGTGTCAAGTTATTGGCATGAATTTTGACCTTATTTATCATTGTTGCAATGGAGGTCCTACAGTCATATCAAATACTGTACAAAGGTTTTGGTGTAAGGTGTCTATGAGGAGGTCATGGTTTGCTGGTTATATAAGCAAGAATCATTTTTGTATTTAAAGTTATAAGTATTGGCTCTCAAATGTCTGTATTTCAAACTTGTGCTCTGCTTCTGGGTGACACCCCAGACAATTTGGCATCAGCACTGCGTAGCCTGCTTGATGGCCCATTAAGGACCATCAACTACACAACTGACCCATTGAGGGAAGGGAGATACACCTTGTGTACTCAGCAAGGCATGCAGGGACATGCCAACGGACAGAACTCTGAGGTTTTTCATGTCATGTGCTAGGGAGCTTGTGTTTGGAACCAGGGACTCCATATAAAGTCCCTGGTTCCATATATATAAAGGCAGCTGCATCTTCTCCATTTGGTATTCAGTCCTGCTTCTTACCTCTTGTCATAAGTATGGAGGGTGCCTTGCCTGGGTTGGGCTATGTTATCTAATACAGTGTGCCTTGCCTGGGTGGGGGCTAGGTTGTCTGAGACAGGTGACGTGGGAGTTTCCCTGCCATGAGGGAGGGAGGAGCCTCAAGCCCAGGAAGAAGGGAGGAGCAAAACAGTCAGTTCCATCTTGGCTGGTCTCCAGGGAGGAGGCACGGGGCAGGAATTCCATCTTGGCTGCACATGAGGCAGGAGGCTTGCCAAGGTAGCTGGCAAGGGTTCTAGACCATCTTTGGCTATAAAGATGGCTCTACCTTTTTCTGATACTTCTACTTAGCTGATGTAAGTGATTTTGATTCTTCTATTAAGCCGTGCCTTTTGGGGTGTACTTTCCTTTTCAGAAGAAAGTGGGGAAACCCAAATGTAAAGTGTCTGTTTCTCTGCGTTAACCTTTTTCTTTATTAAATGTTCTAGTTATAAAACTGTCTGGTTTATTTTCCTTAAGGTTTTTCTCTCTTCACAGGGAAGAGAGGAGGTAGGGGGAAGTGCATAGCCCCAGGTATCTGACTTGGCTTCCAGGGAGGAAGACAGAACCAGGGTTAAGGGAAGTCTGCCTTTAGCCGGGGAGGGTGAAGGGAAGCAGTTTCCAGGTGTCTGCCTCTCAGGTATAGAGGGGACAGAGGGTGAAGGAAAGCAGCCTTCAGGTATCTGACTTTGAAACCCAGGGAGGGGGACAAAGTTGGGGTTGGGAAGATTGGGGGCCCCTCCAAGGTTTTGGAAGTATACTCGATTGGTGGCAGTGATTGGTAACCCCAAAAACCCCAACTGGCAAGGGGTGTGTGTGTGTGTGGGAAGGAAAGGACTTGTTGGTCTGGCATAGAAGAGGCCCAGCCTTTGTACTCAGGAGCATAGAGGCTGGGGGGTAACCCCTCTGTACACCTCTAAAGAAACATTGCTACAAACTGAAACTCTGAACAAACGACCGAATAACCCATCCTCGCTGTGGATGTACTCCAGAGATTTGATTAGAGCCTGCAGTTTATCTGGGGACATATAGGTCATTGTTGCAACCAAGGTCATGTAGTAGCACCAAAACTTATATCAAGGGGGTCAAATAAGATTTCTAAGATCCGGTTATGGTTTGCTGGTTATGACTATGCTATCTGTATGCATGTGTCATTTTTGTAGATGAAGTTATAACGATTGTCTTATACCATCTTTATGTCAAACTTATGCTATGCTTCTGGGTGACATTCGAGACAAGTTTCCTAGCCTTCTTGATGACCCATTAAGGACCATAAGCTATACAACTGACCCATTGAGAAAAGGCAGACACACTTTGTGACTAAGAAAAGTATGCAGGGATTTGCCCATGTGACTGCACACTTCATGTAATTTTCCACATAAGAACAAAGATATTTGCTTACATTTGGAAAAGATTATAAAAGGAAGATGCCTCATCTCCATCTTGTCTTCAGTCCTGCTTCTTACCTCTGGAGGGACTTTGCTATGACCGGAAGCTTTACACAAAGGACAGAGGGACTCATCCCAGGTGTGGATGTATTCCAGAGAATTTGATTTGAACCTGTAGTTTATTTCATCACTGCTACAAGCCTGAAACAAGAACTTTGCCATTGCTGTATGTAATTGATTCCCTTTAACCAATTTTAACTCTCATCTATATATATTTATTTTTAAGAATAAACCGTTAGATTTTAGATTCTAAAGGACTGGCAATAGTGTGATTTGTGAGCACAATCTGACATATATTAACTTGGGTTTGGGTCTTGAACCTTTGGGATCAGGAGAATCTTTTTTCTTTTACTGGGGCACTGGTTTTCATAACCATTCATCCCCATAAAGAGAGGTGCTGGTGGTGATACTGGGAAACTGGAGCATCTAAGGGAATTGCTTGTGTGACTTGTGGTTAGCCAGAGGGGTAAAACCAATGTCTTCACTCTTTGTCTGGTTAGGTGTGACTTAAAATGGAGAAACCCCAGAATTGGGCTGTAACTGTTCTGCTCCAAGCAATGTCTCCTGAATTGATACTCTCAGTGGTGTCCCACCAGAGGCCACATTGTTACAGGCTGCTCTAAACTCTGCTGTGATAGGATGAGAACAGACCAGTGTCTCAAACTCCTGCAATTGGCTATTTGCCATCCTCAGTGTCTACGACGGTGCTCTGCTGGCACAGCAGATAATCCACCTGGGCCTGTCACCACTCAGGTCACTGGAAGTCTGATTCTATGCTCCAGACACTGCTCTGTGATTCAAGATTGCTGGGTTTGATTCCCTTGCCATGTGTCACCACAGCCAAGCCATTTGCTGCCTCTGAGCATCTGCAAAGGTGGATAACAGCCCTGTCCTGCCTAAGAGGACTGGGAGGAGGATAAATACATTCCAGGAGCTCAGGTACTCTGACACCCTATGATCAAGGTACCAAGATTCCCTCCCCACTCTGAACTATGGGATACAGATGTGGGAACCTGCATGAAGCATCCCCTAAGGTTATTTCTTCCAGCTAAGGTTAAAAGTTCCCCAAGGCATACATCCCTTTTTGTTCTTATCAAGAATCAGAGAGGTAGCCGTGTTAGTCTGGATTTGTAGAAGTGACAAAGAGTCCTGAAATACCCATTTCAATGAAGTGGGTATTAGACCACGAAAGCTTATGCTTCAATACTGTAGTTAGTCTTTAAGGTGCTACAGGACTCTTTGTCACTTTTTGTTCTTGGATGGTATCATTGCCACCAGAAGCAATTTAGACAAATATTTAGGGAAAGGACCCCTTGGAGTTCCAAAAGCCCCAAAATATTTTTCCAAATCCCTACACCCCCTTTCCTAGGGAGGCATGAGAATAATATCCCCACCAGTTGGTACAGGTGAGCAGAGACCAAACCCCTCGGTCTTTAGGACACTGAAAATAAATCAGTTTTTTAAATGAAGAATTTTATTTAAAAAGAGTAAAGGAATCACCTTTGTAAAATCAGGATGAAAGGTAATTTTAGAGTGGCCTGAAGAGGAGGCCATGAGCAAGGAGCAACGCGGGTCCAGACGCCAAAGGAGGACAACAGAGAGTGAGAGACGGACGGGATGCCACCAGAGGAGGGTGCTCTGTCAAGAACTAATGTAATTCCTGCTCAAAACCGCAGGAGGTGCTGGGTGGTGAGTCCCAGCCCATTACACAGGGTTTTAAGAGATGGTTTTTCTGCCCCTGGTTGCTCTCTGGCTTGAGAAAATACACAAACAAAGCCCACTCACATATTTGAAAGATCTTCCTTCCCCATTCGTCCTTCTGGTCAGGTGCCAACTAGGTTATTGGAGCTTCTTAATCCCTTACAGGTAAACCTCTGGGCAGGAGGGATTTTATATTACTGCAAACACAAAAATCTTTACTCTTCCCTTTATATTTATGAGACGGGCTATGCCAGGTTTCCAGAGAGCAACACCTCTGACATTTGTCTATAAAAGGCCTCTTACCACAGCCTCCTGTGACAGCTGGCTTCTGGGAAGTCCCGTGACTCCAACACTGCCTTAGTGTCTGTGGCAGACGTGGGGGTGCTAAGGAGTGACAGTGAGGGGTAAGGTATTGCATTTCTGAGGGGAGTGATGGAATAACACAGGGACTCCAGGAGTTTCATCTCAGTCACTAGATCAATATTTGGCAGCTATTGATGCTTAAATTGTATACGTGCCAAACAATGGAGGAAGTGCCACTGAGGCCTCATCTTAGATGTCTGGCTGAGAGACAGCATTCTAAGGCAAAGATCAGCTTCACACTTTGGCTCTATAGCATGGACAGAGATGAGCACTACGGTGACTGGTCCTATGCTCGCATGGGTTTCAGCAACTAGTGCTTCCACAAGAAAGCGAGGAATACTTGTAGCACCTTAGAGACTAACTAGTTTATTTCAGCACTAGTGTAAAAGCCCGTGTACAAGGGCCAACTGTAACAGCTCGCAGCCCCCCCAGTCGCTCAGCTCTCTCCTCCCTCCCCTCTCAATGGCCCCCTACTCGCTCAGCTCTCTCCCCCCCTCCCCTCCAAGGGCTCCCCACTCGCTCAGCTCTCTTCCCCCTCCCCCAAATTCCAATGGCCCCCCCACTTGCTCAGCTCTCTCCCTCTCCCACACTCCAACGCCCCCCCAATCGCTCAGCTCTCTCCCCCTCCCCCACTCCAATGTCCCTTCAACCCCTCGTCATGCGCCCGACAGCCCAGCCCGCTCCCTCCCATCACCCCAGCAGCATTCATGCCCCCCGCCTCTGTTTGCTGACACCCCAAGTCCCCGTTACCTGCCCGGCCATTATGTGTTGATGAACTACAACTGCCAGCATGCTGTGTGTCCAGGCAGTCTTTACTGCGCATGACGGCTTCGGACAAACTTCCCCTGGCTTTTTATTATATAGGAAAATCTTTCGTGGACTACAGCCCACTTCATTGGATGCATAGAATGGAACAGAGGTAAGATGCATTTATGCACACAGAAAAAAGGGGCGGGGGAAGGTTGTACATTAGCATACCAATCCTAAGAGGCTGTTAAATCTGGATGGGCCATTATCAGCAGGAGAAAAAAAATACCTTTTGAAATGGATTTCTGTGTCAGGTAAATTAACTCAGGAAATGCAATCAATTAGTGCAATGATTGAACCATTCCTATTTAGCACCTAGGTAATTGTATCCAATTTGACAATTAAGGAGTCAAAAGAGGGGAAGATGTTCCCAGAGACCCAGGGAATCTTAGGCTAGGTCCCAAGATCTCCTTGGCTTCCCAAAAGAATGTAAGCTGAGAAAGTTCTTTTCCTCTATCTCCTGAGTAAACCTTTCCTAACTCAACTTGCAGTGAGACATGAGGTAGATGAGTGTAGATGTGTGACAGCTGCCTGGTATTTGAAAACCATTTTCTCTAATGCTTTTTGCCATTTGACAATAAACCTCCTACCATTAAGGAGGCTGGGGTGACTGTATAGCTCTAGTCACAAACCCCGCTAAAGGGAAGTGAATGGGATGTCCAGTCAAATCTGCTGGGTGATAATATTTTAGCATGGATGGGGTATTTTTCCCAGCTGTAAGAATGGGACAATTATGAGACTCTCCGCAAGACAGGAAAGGATCTTATTAAGAGGGTAAAGAAACCATATATCCCAGTTTTACTATGACAATCCCGAATCTTCTTGGCCAGTGTATATCCTTGTTGAATGCTTATCACTATTCAGAGGAGCAAGTTGTTCAAGTTGCATCCAAGTTAACATTCCACTCAAGAAAATTATTAACTGGGTCCAAAAAATAACTAGGTAAATTCCTGGGAGATAGTTACACCCAAGATGGTCAGGGATGCAGCCCCATGCTGTGGGTGTCTCGAAACCTCTGTCTGTCAGAGGATGGGAGCAGATGACAGAGAACGGATCACTTGATAATTGCCCTCGTCTGTCCATTCCCTCTGACGGATCTGGTATCGGCCAGTGTGAGAAGACAGGACACTGGACTAGATGGACATTGGTCCATATGGCCATTCTTCTGTTCCTAAATTGTTCCTCTGATAAATGGTAGGTGCAGACAAGCTTTTTCCATGTTATAGACACTCTAAGCAGATGTCCAGGGTAGGGTGACTATACATCCTGTTTTGACCAGAACATCCCCTTTTAAAGCCCTCTCCCCGTGGCCCTGACCTTTTTTGTTTTTATAAGGAGATGTGTGTCCAGGTTGCTCTTGCTGACTTCATCAGCTGGGAGGAGGAAATGGGAGAAATGCAGACTTCTGTGGAAACAGTGGGGAAGTGGGGAAGGGAAGAATGTTTGGGGGACGTGACAGGAGATGACAGCCCCAAAACGAGTGAGGCAGAGGTTGAGGGGAGGGTGTTCGGGATTCCATCTAAAGGTGAAAGCCTCATGAGAAGCTAAGTGGCCCCCTGGAGAGTTCCTGTGACAGTCTCGTATGGGGGAAGAAACTGGGATCTCCAGTTTTCTCATTGGGAAACATGGTTACCCTAAGGGGCTGCTCTGCATGGGAGGCCAATGGAGGATGAGTGCTGTGGTCTATAGCACAAGGGACACAGGCTCATGGGTTGAGCCAGAGCTGAGCTGGAAAACAAAGAGGTTTATCCCCCCAGGGAGCTGGAGAGGGTCCTAAGGCAGTAGTGGAGGCCTAGAGATTGTGGGTGGGCCGAGCTATCAGTGGATCACTGAGATCTGTGCATAATGTTGGGGATTCCAGGATCTTGGGTCCCCCTTTTCATTCCACTTGGAGAAGGGAAGGGACCTCCCCGCTACCATAACAATCCCAGGAAATTTTGTGCACGCTCCTTTCCCTGCCCTGCAGCCTGGGTTTCTAATGCAGGAGAGGGGGCTGCTGGGAAGAATAAAACAATAATATTTATTGTTATTCTATTTCATTTTATTTAATTTTAGCAAGATCACAACAGTGACGGCATTGTTGTTGCCAGTCACCCACCCTCGAGTTAGCCACGTGACTAATCAGTACCACACGAACGGTGATGACAAGCCCGGATTCCAGGAATAGAGCTTGCAGAAGGTAAGTGGCATCACCACCCATCCCCTGGGATTTGGCCTCCTGCAGTTTGCCATTGACTGTGACAGGGGTTAAAGCTGGTGCTCACTAAACCAAGCAGCTGAGGTTCCCTGATGGCCAAGTGGCCCCCAAGGGAATGTGTGAACATGCTTCATAAAGACAGGTGCCTCCTGATCTGAACAGATGCTGCCTGCTGCCTGTGCATCCTCTCTGATGACTCCTTGTCCTGTAGGGTGAAGACTCTGGTGTCAGCGGCTCCCCGTCTAGGAGGAATTGGGTACGTTGGCAGGTTTCACTGTTTAAAATGTGAAGGGGAAAGCCTGAGAGCTGTTTACATGTCGATGTTCTGTGGGTGGCTCAGTGCTGGGGCTGGAGGACAGGCAGCGCTAGGTAGTTTGGGAACCCCTCTCCTTTATGTGTCTATGCTCCATGGGGTTGCTGCAGCTGCACAAAAATCTCACCTGGAAAGTGAGCAAGCGCCGAGTGTTAAAGGCTGGATGCCCCAAGTCATGATTTCTCCAGGGGTCCTATTTCTAGAAGTGCTGTGTGCTCAGGCCCTGATCCTGCCAGGGGCTGAGTGAGATGAGACCCAATGGAATATCAGTGACTTGTTCCCAAATCACCTCGGGTTTATTTGCTCCTGGAAATTTAATCAGGAAATGCATTTTCAAGGGGTTTATTCTTTGGCTTGATGGTGGACGTAGGAATTCAGAGCAGCGTTGCTCTGTGCTAACAGCTGCAATAGGACATATTTCTGTTTCCTAACTGGCTGAGGGCTCCAGCAGTTGTGGCCTGTAGATACTGCTCAAAGTTACAGAGCTACTGGCATCTCTGCCCTTTTCTAAGAGCCAGATGTCAGACCTCGGACCTTGCCCTCTCCTAAGGTGGAATCCCATGATCCTCCCTCCCTCAGACTGCACCCTGGGCTACGGCACGCTGCGTGTGCTTGTGCCGCAGGTTCGAGTGGGCTCCACTCCGCTGGTCCTTCCCTTTGGAAGCCTGTGAGTGGTGGTGAGGTGAGTGACCAGTCAGCCTACTAGAGACACAATACATTTTCCACAGTCGTGTCTGTGTGTGTGTCAGTCTGAAGAGCTTCTCAGCATTGTGAATTCAGCAACTCGGCTGGAGCCCAGAAATAGGCTCTGTCAGCTTGCAGCTCCGGTGTTGTCTCTCCACCTCATTAGTGTGGTTACTGAGCGATGGCTTTTCCTGAGCTATTGCTTCCCTTCCTGCTTGTTTTCCAGCAGCCTGCTATTAAACTAATAAGAGCCACACTGGTTTCACCTAATATAGCCATAACCTGAACACCCCATAAGTTCCCCCAATATCACTATACAGTAATCATCCCAAGAACTGGGTTGAACATACACATTCATTATAGCAGTGCAGCTCCATGCCTGTCACAATGCTATTCCAGTGTGCAAGGTATTTTATGAGGCAGAGAGAGCAATAGACTTCTTTCATGTGTGAAATGAAGTTTTATTATCTTTCTTAATGAACTTTATTAATGAAGTTTTTCACACATTATCATGTGTGAAATGAAGTTTTATTATGTGAAAGGAGTTTTATACTCATGCATTTGACTTTGAAATCCACTTCCTACAAACCCTCATCCTGTCTGAATAACAGGTTCTGGGGTTACTCTGTACTAGAGAGTGAGAGCAAACAGAATAAATATATTCTATACTGACCCAATGCCTCTTACCATTCCGCATACAGACTAACAGAAAGAACCTAAGAAGAACCATCCAACTATAACCCAGGGACAGAGAAGCTAGACTTTAGACTTTTGTTTGCTGACAAGTGACTGAATGAGATCTGAGACTGATTTTTTTGGGGTTCAGAAGAAATCCAGATAAGAGATGCTACATTCAAGTCCCATTCTAACCTTTGAAATCACCTCTGAAAGAAGATCATAGGGGAAAGAATGGGTTAACGTGTGTATGAAAGTACAGTTGTGTAATGTTTTGCCAAAAGTTTTCATTGTAATACACATTTTACAAACTAAAATTTCAGACATGAATTAATATCAAAAGCCAGCAGCAGAGTTGTTGGAATCACAACAGGAAGGAGCAGTGGTAACTTTCCTGCTTAATGGTTTTAGCTTTAGAAAATATTTCAGAAGTATAGAATCATAGAATCAGAAGAGATAGGGTTGGAAGAGATCTCAGGTTATCTAAGAAGCTGTGGCATAATTTGAACTCTCAGCAGTGGAGAAAATAAAAATACAGATAGTTACGTCATCAGTCCAGGGCAAATAAATAAATAAAATACATTCAATGACTGTTTTCACCAGACAGTTGTCTTGTGTTTTCACAGATGTCGTGATACAATGGGCCACACTCAGAAGTGGAGGGGCACAAAGGGTGTCTGAGAAAAGGTCACAATTATAAAATCACACATTGCTGAAACTGGCTGTGAAACTCCTAGCAACAAGATATCAATGGGGCCAAGAGTATAGTAGGATTCAAAGAGGGATTGGATGTCTATATTGGAAACCAAACAACCAAATTACAGTAGTGAGGATAAACTTTCCAGATTTACACCACAAAATATGTTTAACTAGTGGGTGTATGGAGGAAACTTTCCCTAGGAGCAGCTTATCTCACAGCTACTTACTGCAGGGTTTCTTTCATCTTCTTTTGAAGTAACTGGAACTGGCCACTGGATACTGGGCTAGATGAACTACAGGTCTAATCCAGTCTGGCAGTGCCCATCTTCATATCATTGGTGCTAATCCAAGATTATGTTTCCGCTGATCTTCCTTGAGCTTCTGGGAGTCTCTAGACTTACACTGAGAGCAGAAAGATGTCTCATTTAATATTATCAAGTCTCCTGTTCTTTTTCCTTTCAGGAAGGAAAGCTCAAAAATCCTTGGAACTACCCAGTCCATTATGTCAGCTGTCAATGACACCAAATTCAGCTCTGTCGTGTTCCTTCTCACTGGGATACCTGGGCAAGAAGACATCTATCTCTGGATCTCTATCCCCTTCTGCTTAGTGTATGTCATTTCGATAGTAGGAAATTCAGTCATTCTGTTCATTATAAAAACAGATCCAAGCCTTCATGAGCCCATGTACATTTTCCTTTCCATGTTGGCCATCTCAGATCTTGGCTTATTGATATCTACCATACCAACAATGCTGGGCATATTCTTGTTTAACTCTAGGGAGATCAGCCTCAATGCCTGTTTTGCCCAGATGTTCTTCATCCACTCCCTTGCAAAAATTGAATCCTCCATGCTGTTACTAATGGCATTTGACCGCTTCATTGCGATCTGTAACCCACTGAGATATGCTTCCATCTTAACACTACCGAGAATAGCCAAGATGGGGTTCGTGTTTATGATAAGAGGGATGGTTGTAGCATTACCATTCCCCATTCTCCTGAAACGGTTCCAATACTGTCGAGTCAACGTCCTCTCCCATTCCTACTGCCTGCACCAGGATGTCATGAAGCTGGCTTGTTCGGATATCAGAGTCAACTACATCTATGGATTGTTTACTACTCTCTTCACGTTTGGGTTGGACTCACTGCTCATCTTCCTCTCTTATGTGATGATCCTCAAAACAGTGCTGAGCATCGCATCCCACGCAGAGTGCCTCAGGGCCCTGAACACCTGCGTGTCCCACCTCTGCGCTGTCCTGCTCTTCTACACCCCAAACATCGGCCTGGCTGTGACACACAGATTCGGGAACAGCTCTTCTCACTTGCTTCAGATTCTCCTGGGTTACGTCTATCTGCTGCTCCCGCCCCTGATGAATCCAATCGTGTATAGCGTGAAAAGCAAACACCTTCGTACGAGACTAATCAGGCCATTTGTCAAGTGAAGAGTCAGTTCACTACCTGGATCCAGCACTGGACACACAGTACATGAAAAACACAAGTGACAGCCATGGCCAGTCATTCTATCCTGGTTCCTTTTGCTCTGAGGCCCTGCCCTCTGCCTTATCTCTTCCAACAAGTCCTGATACCTACTATTCCCCTTAACCCGAGACTCTGCGCTGTCCCCAGGCTAGAGCCCAGAGCCGGGATGTGGTAAGAGCTGCCCAGAGAGCCGCAACGACTTTGAGGAGCCAGAGACTCTCCACATTTTATCTGCCCTGGGAAGGTGGAGAGCTCCAGACAGCAGTCTGGGCTCCGGCGACTACTCTTACCAGGGCCTGACTATGGCCTGGCTGGGAGCCGGAGAATTGAGGAAAGTGTCGGAGCAGGGGGTAGGACTTAGTGGGAGGAAATGGGGCCAGGGACGGGTCTTCAGAAGAAAATGGGGAAGTGGAGGTTCATCAAGTCTGAACAAATGCTGACCCCAGCAAGTAGAATGCTGAGGAGGTTCCTGAGAAATAGGACCCTGGGGCTGGAGGGTAGGAGACGTTGTGTTCTGGAGAAGATTAAATTAATGTGGCCCCACAAAGGGGACTCCTCTTGTAAGTATCCCAGGTTGAGAGTAACTCGTTGCTCAGACCATAGAGCAGTGGTCCCCAACCTTTTTATCACCGCGGACCGGGGGACCGGGGGAGGGGGGGGAGCGGCGTGAGGGACCTCGCAGACCGGTACCAATTGATCCACGGACCGGTACCGGTCCGCGGCCCAGGGGTTGGGGACCACTGCCATAGAGGGAATGGCAGTGTGCCTGCAGTACCACCTCAGGCCACAAGAGGGAACCAGAGGGTGCTCTCTTTGTGTCCTGTTCTAACAGCCATCAGCAAGTCCTTCTTCCCCCATTCAGTCAAGTAATTTGCATTTGGGCTCTAGGTGCCCTTTTGGAAGCAATTTGTCCTGACTTGGCACTCTCAGTTGGATCCCACCAGGAGCAGCACCTCACATCCTGTTCACAGGGTCTTAGCCAGAGTGGACTATTGTCTAGCAAGCTGACACCAATGGGCTGATGTCAGCCCAGCCCTTAAGCTGCTCTAAAGTCCACTAAAGTAGCGGGAGAACAGGCCAGTGAATCAAATCTCTGTAACTGGCTTCTTGTCATCCCTGCTCTCTGCAACCTAAAGGGGATCTTTGCTGCATTAGCAGAGAATGCAACCGGGCTGCCAGCATTCAGGTGGCTGGAAGGCTGGTCCTGTGGTCTAGGCATGGCTCTGTGACTCAAGACAGCTGGGTTTGAATAGCTCGTGTGACCATGGCCAAGCCATTGTCTGTCTCCGAGCCTCTTCACAGGTGGATAATAGCCCTGCCCTGCCTCACAGCGATGGTGGGAGGATGAATACATTCAAGGTGCTCAGTTACTCTGAGACCCTAAGATCAGGGCTGCATCAGGGTTTCACAGAGCAACGCCTCTGGCATTTCTCTTCTCACCACAGCCTCCTGTGACAGCTGGATTCTGGGGAGCCCCTTGAGTCCAGCCCCTTGGCTTCCATGGCAGGTGTGGGGTGCTCAAGTAAATGAGGGGAGTGTTGGAGCATCAGAGAGATGCCAAGGGGTTCAGCAAATAGGCGGACGAGTGTCTCCAAGTGATGCAGCCTGAATGGATTAACTGAGGAGCAAGGAGCACCAGACACGGGAGCCTCATCTCAGATTGTCTGGCTGGCAGAAAGCAGTCTGAGGGCAGAGGTCAGCTTCACACCTTGGCCCTGTAACATGGACATGGCTGAGCAATGCAAGAGAGCTGGGTTTGATTCCCTTGCCGTGTCTTACTGTGGGCAAGACGCTGGCTGTTTTTGAGCCTCTGTACAGGTGGATAATAGCCCTGCCTGCTTCACAGCAGTGGCGGGAGGATAAACGTGGGGTGCTCAGGGTGACTCTGAGGGGTAGGTAGTGGATTTCTGAGGAGGGTGTTGGAGTTTCACATAGTTTCAGCATAGTCCCCGGACCAGTGTTTGCAAGCCTTTGAGGCTGAATGGATCTAACTGCCCAACAATGGAGGTCATGGGGGCCTCATCTTAGACCAGGGGATGGCAACCTCTGACTCCCAGCCCATCAGGGTAAGTCACTGGTGGGCTGTGAGACACTTTGTTTACCTGAGCGTCCACAGGGATGGCCGCCACAGCTTCCAATGGCCGTGGTTCGCTGTTCCTAGCCAATGGGGGCAGCAGGAAATGGCAGCCAGCTCATCCCTCAGCTTGAGCCACTTTCCACAGCTCCCATGATCCAGAAACAGCAAAACGCAGCCAGTCTTAGGTAGCCTGGCTGGCAGAAAGGAGTCTGAGGGCAAAGGTCAGCTTCATTCCTTGGCCCTATAACATGGATATGGCTGATTCCAGTGACTGGGCCCAGACTCACTCAGGTTTCAGCAAAGGCTGGGAAAACTCTCTGAGACACGGAGAAACTAGGCAGGGCCCCAGGGGCTACTTGGCTTCTGAAAAGAATTGGACAGTACTTTCTCTGTATCTCTTCGCATCACTGTGGATAGTTCTCTGAAAATACCCGCTCAACGTGCAGCAGCAGTAAAAAAGACCTAACAGAACTTTTGGAATCATTAGGAAAGGGGTAGATAATAAAACAAAAAATATCAATTTGCGTCTTTATAAACCTATAGTATAGCTACACTTTGCATATTGTGTGAAGGTCTGGTCACCACATCTCAAAAACATATATTGGAATAGGTACAGAAAAGGGAAACAAAAATTATTAGAGGCATGAAACAACTTCCATATGTGGAGAGTTTAAAAAGACTGGGACTTTTCACCGTGAAAAGAGACAACTAAGAGGTGAATAAAGTCATGACTGTTTTGGAGAAAGTAAACAAGGAAGTGTTATTTACATAACACAACAAATTGGGGTCACCCATGAATCTAACGAGGAGCAGGTTTGAAACACACAACAGGAAGTACTTTTTCACCCAACTCATAATCATCCTGTGGAACTCATGGTCAGGGGATGTTATGAAGGGCAAAAGTATATAACTGGGTCCAAAAAAGACCTAGTTGATTTCATGGAGGATAGGTCTGCCAGTGGGTATTAGCCAAGATGGTAATGCTCTGGGTGTCTCTAAACCCATGCCCTGTTCATCTCTAAACCTCTGACTGCCAAAAAATGGGAGCAGAAGACGGAGGGTGGATCACTAAACAATTGCCCTGTTCTATTCATTCCATCTGACAGGACCAAACAGGACCAGTCCCCAACTAGATCTGTGGAGCTCTAGACATTATCTGTAGTTTAATTAATAATCAACCATAATTTTTAAATATACACAAATGCACAGAGAAGCCAGGACAGAGCCCAAGAGTTTTCATCTCCCTTTGGGAACATCCCTTAATTACTGTTTACTTCTAAAGCTGGGTAAATAGCACAGATGCGCAGACAGGCCTATCTCCAGTCTGTTTACATTCAGATGCTGCTTCCCCCCTTAGAGATTCAGTGACCTCACCCTCCCGGGATTGCACACAGCTATATTATAAATGGTGCACACCCCTATGTCAGTGTGACAGGTCGGGATCACAGAAACCCCTTAGGAGCTGCCACCCAAAGTGCCAAGGCTACTCCTGCCTCAGTTTTCCTGCCTCAACAGCTTAGGGCCTCAGGATCCTGCCAGCTCTGAGCCACATCCCCTAACAGCTGTGGGCTTTCCTGGAAACAGGCAGGAGGTATCCTTACCTCTGGCACTCAGATGCTCAACTCCCAATGGGGTCAAACCCTGAATAAAATTTGTTTTGCCCTGTATAAAGCTTATACAGGGCAAACTCATAGATTGTTCACCCTCTATAACAATGATAGAGAGATATGCACAGCTGTTTGCCCCCCCCCCCCCCAGGTACCAACACGTACTCCAGGTTAGTTAATAATTAAAAAGTGATTTTAATAAAGACAGGAAATAGGATTTAAGTGGTTCAAAGTAGTAATGTGAGGGTTGTAGAAAGCAAATAATGATAAATGTTGATGCAGATGTGTAAAGATCAAAATATAAGATCTTCATCAAGGAAAATAATGGATAGTTATAGTTATTATAAATTGTTTAATGTTAATGTTTATTTTAATAAGGTTATGAAAGGGTTTTGAATTAATCATGGGTAATAGAATTGGTTTTTGCACATTTGTACAATCACTACCTCATCAAAGTAATATGCTGCTAATGCATGTTCTGTGCACAAGCAATGCAACGATCCTGCAAAAAGAGCGCGAAATTCTGTCCAATCACGCTGTTCCTACCACGTGCCTGCTCCACGTGAGTAGTCTAAATCTGCCTAGCAATATGGGATAGCCAATCATGTAACACATATAGAAACTGCGTAGTTAACCAAGACTATAAAACTGTAAGTTAAGCGTGGTTGGTGTGGCAGTTTCTTCACGCTTTTGGGCGGCTGCCACCTCGGCCGAATAAACACGTTTTGTTTTGAGCCTCATTGGTCTCCTTGAACTTTATTACTGGTCTCCCTCAATAGCCTAGTGAACATCCCGCTACATCTTCTGGGGGCTTGTCCGGGATGTCGAGGGACGATCAGGAGCAGGTTCAGGGATAAGTCCATTGGGGACTTGCAGGGGTGAGTCTGTTTCGGGGGCCGGCACAGAAGCGGTGCATCGAGAGGGGCCCCGTTTTGACTGGTGGCCGCTCGTGGGCCGGTTCGCCGTCCAGATTGCCTTTTTGCACCAACGGAGAGGCTTTGAAAACAACCGTGGGGAAAGGGAGGGAAACTCCAGCCAGTCTACGGAGAGGCAAGTATAAGAGGGTCTCTGGGAGGGATCTTCTTGTTGGAGTGACTGATTGTGTGTGTGTGACTGAGTGAATGGCCATTACGGTTCCTGTTGTCAGCCGTTGGAACGTCCGGTGACTCAGGCTAGTGGCGATTGAGAGTAAACCTCAACCCTCCCACCAACCGACTCCCCCATCCTCTATAGTCGGTTGGGAACCCGTCTTCCCTATTGTGTCTGTTTTATCTGTTCTATCTGGGTGGAGAGGTAAATAAGAAAAGTAAAGACAGCTGTAAAGTCAGGCTAGTGAGGGTGCCCCAAGACCTAGTCTTCAAAATGGGAGGAAGCGGATCCAAGGAAGACCGCAAAACACCTCTAACTTGCATGTTAGAGCATTTTGGAGAATTCAAAAAGCACATTCCCACCGGCAGCCGTAAGGCCGGATTATTAAGGAAATTTTGTGAAAAAGACTGGCCGGCATTTCCAATTCAGCCCACGTGGCCGGCCATAGGGACTTTGGACATGGATATTATTAGAGATGTCCTCAATTTCGCGGGACACCAACACCCCGATCAGTACCCTTATATATCTGCATGGTTTGATATAGTGGAGGAGAATCCATCTTGGTTACAGAAATACACCAAATGCCTAGTTCTTCGTACACGTCCACAGAGGGGGCCCAGGGGAACCAAGGAGGAATCGAAACCTATATATCCAAGCCTCCCAGACGATGAGCCACAAGCCCCACCCCCTTATATGCCGCTACCCATAGTCCCGGACGCCCCGCTCGAGCCTATACCTATACCGCAAGCACCAACAGCCCCGCCGCCAAGCGTATCAGGCATGTCCGTCTCAAATTCACCAACTGACTCCGGTCGGTCAGGCTTACAGCAACTTGAAGAAAGTGTGGCAAAACTTCAACAACTCCTAACCCCTGAGAGAAAACCCGAGGATCATGATTCTAATCAGGATGAGAAAAGAAACACTACAAGGGAACATTCCTATGCCCTTCGGAGTAAGGACCGCGATACCTCTCCGGTTCGTCAGTTCCCTCTCCGGGTAGTTAATCAATTAATTCCCCCTCCCCCAGACAACCCCACAGGACAGTACCGGGTCCAGGGAGTGTATCAGCATGTTCCCTTCACTAGTAGTGATCTCCTTAATTGGAAAGCTTCAAAGGCACCGTGGACAAACGATCCCACAGCTATTGCCACCCTAGTCGAAGGAATTATTGGGACTCACTATCCTTCTTGGATGGACATCAGCCAACTTCTCCAAATGTTGCTTAGCCCAGAGGAACGAACCCTAGTCCTAAGCCGAGGGAGGGAAGAAGCCCGTATAGAGTATGGAACAAGAGACCCTAATGGCCTCTTAGATTTTATGGACAGTACATTTCCCACAATTAGAGATCCAGGATGGGACCCTAACACACCAGATAGCAAAACTGCCCTTGATTTATACCATCGGTTACTTGTTCAGGCTCTCAAAAGGGGACCACCTAGAGTTGTAAACCTCCGGAAAATTCATGATTTGCTCCAAGACAGAGAAGAAACACCTGGAGCATTCTTAGAGAGATTGAGAGAAGGATATCGTAAATGGTCCCCATACGATATGGACAATGAATCAGAAGACAGTCCAGGGTCCCAAGCCTTGAAAAACAGTTTTATCAGTCAATGTGCACCAGACATCAGGCGTAAGCTTCAGAAGGATCAGGGATTAGTCCACATGAATATGGGGCGCATTCTTGAAGTAGCTGCTCGAGTGTATGCCGCCCGAGAAGGTGAAGAGGAAAGGAAAGCGGAAGAAAAGGTGAAAAAGAGAGCCCAGTTGGTTGCCGCAGTCTTCCAAGACAATTACAATGGAAAAGGAAGAGGAAATGCCCAGCGCAGTGGAGGAAGAGGGCGAGGCAGAGGTCGACTGGGATTCACCCAGTGTGCCCATTGCTTCCAGGTTGGCCACTGGAAAAATGAGTGTCCTAACAAAGAAAGTGAAAATACCTCAGAAAGTGAGAAAGGAAGAGGAGGGCCACATAATAGGGGAAATAGAAAGGAATATGGGGCACCTGTCTGGTCAAAAGCAGCAACTGCTCAAGCACTTGATGGAGATACCTTTGGTATGGCAGTGATAGAAGACTGGGCAAGAAACCAAGATTAGGCCAGACCGGTTCCTCGGATCCCGACAGAAGTATTTACAACTGGCCCCGGGGAGCCGATGGTCTGTATGAATGTGGGAGGCCAGTTCATAGACTTTCTAATTGATACAGGAGCTACCAGGTCTGTGGTTAACACTAAAGTAGCCCCTGAGAGACAACAACAAACCACTATCGTTGGAGCAACAGGACAAATAAAACCCTGTCCCTATTTACAAGAGAGAGCATGTAAATTAGGAAGCCACGTTGTTACCCATAAACTTCTCTATATACCTGAATGTCCCATTCCCCTTCTTGGGAGAGATATGTTATCAAAGCTCAGAGCCACTCTTACCTTTGATAGTGATGGAAACATGAAAATGCAATTAGGAGAAAAACCATCCCCAACTCAATGTCTTATGTTAGCACTCCCCGTAGAAGAAGAATGGTGACTTTACACCTCCATGGAAAACAGACAAGATTGGCAAGCTTTCAATGTCCCAGGTGTATGGGCAGAAGATAATCCACCTGGACTGGCAGTTGACATCCCTCCTATAGTCATTGATCTAAAACCCATGGCAACTCCTGTCTCCATTCCCCAATATCCTCTACCTCGAAAAGCAGTAATTGGCATACATGAACACTTACAAAAATTGTCAGACACTGGTATTATCATCAAATGCCAGTCAGCCTGGAATACTCCCTTGCTACCTGTGGAGAAGCCTGATAAAAGCTTCCGACCTGTACATGACTTACGGGCCGTGAATAAAAGAGTGATCCCATTACACCCAGTAGTACCAAATCCCTACACTCTTCTCAGTCTGGTACCGGCTAATGCCAAATGGTTCTCAGTGCTAGATCTTAAAGACGCCTTCTTCTGTCTCCGGCTTGCACCCATCAGTCAACCTATTTTCGCTTTTCAATGGGAACATCCTGATACTGGTCAAAAGACTCATATGACATGGGCACGTCTCCCACAGGGATTCTGTAACTCACCCTCCTTATTCGGACAAGCCCTAGCCCAAGACTTGGTGCCTCTCACACAAGGAGGCAACCGCTGGAACATCCTCCAATATGCTGACGACCTTCTAGTAGCTACTCGTACCTACACTGAATGCATAGAGGCTACTGCTAATCTCTTAAAACATCTCTATCTCAAAGGTTATAAGGTTTCTAAGAAAAAGGCTCAGCTAGTACAACAGGAAGTAAAATATCTGGGATTTAAGCTCACAAAAGGAATCCGCATGCTGGACATTGAGAGAAAAGAGGCAGTCTGTGCCATTCCTACCCCTACAAACAGACGCCAAGTGCACGAGTTTTTAGGAGCTGCTGGCTTCTGCCGTCTTTGGATCCCTAACTATGCTACACTAGCTAAACCCCTTCATGAGGCCACAAAAGGCGGGGCCGCAGATCCCTTTATTTGGACAGAAACACAACAAAAGGGGTTTGAAGATATCAAATCTGCCCTGATGACAGCCGCTGCGTTAGGCCTCCCTGATTTGGAAAAACCTTTCACACTGTATGTAGGAGAAAGAAAAGGTATTGCAGTTGGTGTCTTAACCCAGACCATCGGTAGCTGGCCGCGACCAGTAGCATACTTCTCTAAGCAACTAGACACTGTAATACAAGGATGGCCACCCTGCCTACGTGCTGTAGCTGCAGCTGCCCTTCTTGCTGAAGAGGCAAGTAAACTCACCCTAGGACAACCAATCTCCTTAAAGTGCCCACATGCTGTGGTCACCCTAATGGAACACAGGGGCCATCATTGGATGACAAACACCAAACTCCTCAAGTATGAAAGTATACTAGTAGACAATCCTTCTGTTATCATCTCTGTCTGTTCCACCCTTAATCCTGCAACTATACTGCCTGTAGAAGAAAATCCCACTGAGAAACATGATTGCCTTCAAGTCATGGAAGAAGTTTATTCTAGCCGACCTGACTTACTGGATACACCTTTAGCCACACCTGATTCTGTCCTTTTCACCGATGGTAGTAGTTTCATTGATCAGGGTCAACGTCTGGCAGGGTATGCCATAGTCAATGATCAAGGCACTGTCTGTGAAGCAAAGGCACTTCCTCCTGGCACCTCTGCCCAGAAGGCTGAACTGGTCGCCCTCCGTCGAGCACTTGAGCTAGCAACAGGGCAAAAGGTCAATGTTTACACTGACTCAAAATATGCCTTCCTAACACTCCATGCCCATGGTGCCATATATAGGGAAAGAGGACTGCTAACTTCAACCGGACAGAAAATAAAACATGCAGATGAAATTCTGGCCCTTCTTGATGCTGTTTGGATGCCCAAACAAGTTGCTGTAATGCACTGCAAAGGACACCAACATGGTGAGGATCCTGTCGCAAAAGGAAACCGACAGGCAGATGAAGAAGCAAGAAATGCAGCGCGTCAGCAATCCCCAGCTATTCATATCCAGCATCTCAACGTGGCTGAAATGATTCCTGCTGAAGTACACTACACTGCACAAGAACGACTTTGGGCTGAACAGGAAAAAGGAGTAAAGCAATCAGGTTTATATGTCTTGCCAAATAATAAAATCTTCCTGCCCGCAGTGGTAGCTTGGGAATTGATCCAGGAATTACATCAACAGACCCATTTGGGTAGCACTAATCTGACTGAACTCCTAGACCGTGAACTGTACATAAATGGTCTACATTCACTCACCAGACGTGCTGCCCTACGCTGTCAAATCTGTGCAAAACATAATCCTCGTGTAGGGCCTCTTCGGCCACCTGGAGTCCAGTATATACGATATAGTCCAATGGAATCACTAGTTGTGGACTTTACCGAAATGCCAAAGTCTGGGAAATTCAAGTACCTGCTTGTAGCGGTTTGCACATATTCCGGCTGGGTTGAGGCATGGCCTACCACTAATGAAAAAGCTGAGCAAGTTACTAAGGCCCTGCTTCGAGATGTAATCCCCCGATTTGGACTCCCATTACACATTGGTAGTGACAATGGTCCCGCTTTCGTTCACAGAGTCATCCGCTCTTTGTCAGTACTCCTAGGCATCACCTGGAAACTCCATTGTGCATATCATCCACAGGCGTCAGGAAAGGTTGAAAGAATGAATAGGACTCTAAAAGATGCCCTAGGTAAAATTTGTCAGGAGACCGACCTATCATGGACTGTAGCCTTGCCCATGGTATTGCTCAGAGTTCGATGCACTCCCACACGATCTTTAAAGCTCTCACCCTATGAGCTAGTGTTTGGCCGACCACCGCTAGGGGTCCGCCACTTGAAAGGGGATACTTACCTTCTGGGAAAACAAGATCTTATCAGAGAAGTTCAGCTCCTGAGCAATGTGTTGAAACAATTATCCACCTACGTTAGTGAGCTCAAGTTCCCTCTCCCTGTCACTGCTCTGCACCCTTTCTCCCCAGGAGATTCTGTATGGCTCAAGGATTGGAAAACTAACCCCTTGGGACCTAAGTGGAAGGGCCCCTATACTGTTCTCCTTACCACTCCCACTGCTGTTAAATTAGCCGGTGTTAAGCCATGGATTCATTACACCCGTGTCAAGTCTGATCACACATCGCCTCCACCCGACTGGCAGGTCTCTGTGAAAAGCACCAACCCTCTGCAAATCTTCTTCCGCAAACCAGCCCAGCCACCTATCCAGCAAGATATTCAACCTACCTCTTGTGAGTCAGGTGACCAAGCACCACTCTGAAAACCTGCTCTACTGTATGAACATTTGTTATAATGTATTCCTTAGAAAATCCTATTCACCTGTTGCCCCAAATGTTACTGTAATGTTTCTCAGGGAAAGGGGCAGGGGTGGGTTTGTTTAATGTGTGCAAGGTATACTATTTCTGATATTTTTGTTTATAATAAGTTCTCCTGTTCAGTCTTATCATGATGTTATATATATATTCTGTATGTCTGGAAAGTAGTTTAGATCCTGTAATCTGCTATGATCCAAAAGAATAATGTTAATGTTTAAAATTCATCAACAACTGGTAATAATAATGCTTAAGAGTGTTGCTAGTTTGCAATAACTAGCAACAAGAAAAAGGAGGGAATGTGAGGGTTGTAGAAAGCAAATAATGATAAATGTTGATGCAGATGTGTAAAGATCAAAATATAAGATCTTCATCAAGGAAAATAATGGATAGTTATAGTTATTATAAATTGTTTAATGTTAATGTTTATTTTAATAAGGTTATGAAAGGGTTTTGAATTAATCATGGGTAATAGAATTGGTTTTTGCACATTTGTACAATCACTACCTCATCAAAGTAATATGCTGCTAATGCATGTTCTGTGCACAAGCAATGCAACGATCCTGCAAAAAGAGCGTGAAATTCTGTCCAATCACGCTGTTCCTATCACGTGCCTGCTCCACGTGAGTAGTCTAAATCTGCCTAGCAATATGGGATAGCCAATCATGTAACACATATAGAAACTGCGTAGTTAACCAAGACTATAAAACTGTAAGTTAAGCGTGGTTGGTGTGGCAGTTTCTTCACGCTTTTGGGCGGCTGCCACCTCGGCCGAATAAACACGTTTTGTTTTGAGCCTCATTGGTCTCCTTGAACTTTATTACTGGTCTCCCTCAATAGCCTAGCGAACATCCCGCTACAGTAACAGACAGAATAAAGTGAATTATCAATCAAAATAAACAGAACACGCAAATCTAACACTATCACAGTAAAAAGCCCCACCCGCAGTGAATTCCCTCTTTCAGGCTAAACTCTGTTAGCCTGGGTCCAGCAATCACTTGCACCCCCCCTGCAGTCACAGTCCTCTGTTCCAGTTTCTTTCAGGAAGCCTTGGGGGGTGGAGGGCTGTTGCTTGAGCCAGCTGAGAACCAAATGGAGAGGTCTCTCCCAGGTTTATATAGACTTCTCCCTCTGGTTGGAGAGCCCCTCCTCCTTCCTATGCAGAGTCCACATGGCCTCTCAGAGCACATGGTTCAGTTGCAGGCCCGAACCAGACTCCCCTCTCCACTAGCCAGGCTGCATTACTCAGGAAGCTCGGGTGTGGACGGGCGTCTACAAAGTTCATTGTTTGCTTGATTGGTTTTCAATTGGGCTTAACTGAGAATAGTTTTCTCCCAGAGAGCTGCATAGGCCTGTCTCTGCATGTCTTACTGAGTCACATAAAGCTGCTCAGCTGCTTTCCAAAGTCCACATACAATCAACCAAGCACATAGCCAGTATTCATAACTTTTAATACAAAAGACACATACATACAAATAGGATGAACAGATCCAGTGAATTATTACCTTTCCATAGATATGTTACCTGGCATATGTAGCAAAACCATATTCCAGTAATATACATATATTTACAGGCACCCCCCCATAAAGCCTTATGGGTTACACCATCACACTCCCGAAATAGCATGGTATGTCCGCCGAAAATCCACTGAATGCAGAAGTAATTCTTTCGGAGGCTTTTAAGCAGCACCAGGAGCTCGCGAATCCCCTTGGAATGCTCAGCGACCCCAGGGGGGCCGCGACCCCCGGTTTGAGAAACCCTGTCCTATAGTCTCACCTAATATTGTACAAAGGTTATTGTGTAAGGTGTCTATGAAAAGGTTATGATTTGATGGTTATGATTATGCAATATCTATACAGGTATCATTTTTGTGTTTAAAGTTATAAGTAATGTCTCTACACTGTCTGTATTTCAACCTTGCGCTATGCTTCTGGGTGACACCCCAAACAATTTGGCATCAGCAATGCCTGGCCTGCTAGATGGCCCATTAGGGACCAGCAGCTGTACAACTGACCCATTGAGGGAAGGTGACTCTATAACATGGACATGGCAGAGTACGATCGTGACAGAAGCCAGGCTCATACATGTTTAATTTAGCAAATTCTGCTTCCACAAGAAAGGGGACAAAAGATGGGAAGATGTTACCAGAGATCCAGGGAAACTAGGCTGGGTCCCAAGAGCCCAAGAGCTATGGGTGTCTTGAAATTGCTGACTGTCAGAAGATGGGAGCAGATGACTGAGGATGGATCACTTGATAATTGCCCTCCACCGTCCATTCCCTCTGAAGGCCCTGGTATTGTCAAGTGTGAGAAGACAGGACACTGGAATAGATGGTGTGAATCAATATGGCCGTTCTTCTGATCTTCAGTTGTTCCTCTGATATATGGGCTGATGCAAAAAATCCTTTTCCAGGGGTTCCCTCTATTATAGGTCGGTTGTAGCCACTCAAGCAGATGTCCATGGTAGAGTGACCATATGTCCTGTTTTGGCCTGTACTATCCCCCTTTTAAGCCCTCTCCCAGCCATCCTGACCTTTTCTTTTCTTTTCTTTTCTTTTCTTTTCTTTTCTTTTCTTTTCTTTTCTTTTCTTTTCTTTCCGTGTCCTGGTTGCTTTTGCTGACTTGATCAGTTGGGAGGAGGAAATGGGACTAATGTCACCTCTGTGAAAAAAGTGGGGAAGAGGGGAATGGAAGAAAGTTTGGGGGACATGACAGGAGATGCCAGCCCAAAAAGGGTGGGGCAGAGGTGGTGGGCACGTAGGGTGTTCGGCATTTCAGCCAGTGGTGACAGCTAAGAGGGCCCCTGGAGAGTTCCAGAGACATTCAACAGGCTCGTATAGGGGGTGAAACTGGGGGCTGCAGTTTTCTCATTGGGAAATATGGTCACCCTAAGGCGCTGCTCTGCAGGCCGATGGGGGTTGAGTACTGCCACCTAGGGGTGTGTCCTGGTAGCACGAGGAACAGAGAACCATGTGTTGAGCTAGATTTGGGCTGGAGAACAGAGAAGATTTTTCCTGTGTTCAAAAAATTGATTCAAACTAAAATATTTACTTTTCACCCATTTTGGGGGGTGCGTTTTCATAGGAAATGGATCGTTGTTCTCTACATAAGAACATAAGAACATAAGAACATAAGAACGGCCATACTGGGTCAGACCAAAGGTCCATCTAGCCCAGCATCCTGTCTACCGACAGTGGCCAGTGCCAGGTTCCCCGGAGTGAGTGAACCTAACAGGTATGATCGAGCGATCTCTCTCCTGCCATCCATCACCCCCCTCTGACAGACAGAGGCTAGGGACACCATTCATTACCCATCCCGGCTAATAGCCATTTATGGACTTAGCCTCCATGAATTTATCCAGCTCTCTTTTAAACCCTGTTATAGTCCTAGCCTTCACAGCCTCCTCAGGTAAGGAGTTCCACAGGTTGACTGTGCGCTGTGTGAAGAAGAACTTCCTTTTATTTGTTTTAAACCTGCTGCACGCCAATTTCATTGAATGGCCCCTAGTTCTTCTATTTTGGGAACAAGTAAATAACTTTTCCTTATTCACTTCCTCCACTCCACTCATAATTTTATATACCTCTATCATATCCCCCCTTAGTCTCCTCTTTTCCAAGCTAAAAAGTCCTAGCCTCCTTAATCTCTCTTCATATGGGACCCGTTCCAAACCCCTAATCATTTTAGTTGCCCTTCTCTGAACCTTTTCTAGTGCCAGTATATCCTTTTTGAGATGAGGAGACCACATTTGTACGCAGTATTCAAGATGTGGGCGCACCATGGATTTGTATAAGGGCAATAAGATATTCTCCGACTTATTCTCTATCCCCTTTTTTAATGATTCCTAACATCCTGTTTGCTTTTTTGACTGCCGCTGCACACTGCGTGGATGCCTTCAGAGAACTATCCACAATGACTCCCAGGTCTTTTTCCTGATTGGTTGTAGCTAAATTAGCCCCCATCATATTGTATGTATAGTTGGGGTTATTTTTTCCAATGTGCATTACTTTACATTTATCCACATTAAATTTCATTTGCCATTTTGTTGCCCAATCACTTAGTTTAGTGAGATCTTTTTGAAGTTCTTCACAGTCTGCTTTGGTCCTTTCTACTTTGAGCAGTTTAGTATCATCTGCAAACTTTGCCACATCACTGTTTACCCCTTCCTCCAAATCATTTATAAATAAGTTGAATAGGATCGGCCCCAGGACTGACCCTTGGGGAACACCACTAGTTACCCCTCTCCATTCTGAAAAAGTTCCATTTATTCCTACCCTTTGTTCCCTGTCTTTTAGCCAGTTTTCAATCCATGAGAGGATCTTCCCTCTTATCCCATGGCAGCTTAATTTACGTAAGAGCCTTTGGTGAGGGACCTTGTCAAAGGCTTTCTGGAAATCTAAGTACACTATGTCCACCGGATCCCCCTTGTCCACATGTTTGCTGACCCCTTCAAAGAACTCTAATAGATTAGTAAGACACGATTTCCCTTTGCAGAAACCATGTTGACTTTTGCCCAGCAATTTATGCTCTTCTATGTGTCTGACAATTTTATTCTTTACTATTGTTTCAACTAATTTTCCCGGTACGGACGTTAGACGCTCCGCTGCCATGAAGCTGACCAGCTGCAGCTGCCTGGATCCCCAAGAGAAATTGGAGGCTTTTCATCTGCCTCGTCATCGTCAGGGAAATCAAGGTTGGCTGCACTCTGGGTATTGAAAGGTCAAAATCTCCAGACCAGTCTATGGTTGGGGTATTGTGCCCATCAGCTACTCTAACCAGCCCTCCCATCTCTGTGCAGCCAGCACCACCCTGTACAGCAGAATGTTGTAGCACACCTCTGATGAACATGTGCTAGCAGGGAGCTGGAGAGGGTCCTAGAGTAGTTGTGGATTGCCAGAGATTGTGGGTGGGACGAGCTCTCAGAGGATCACTGAGATCTGTGCCTAACGTTGGGGGTCCCCTTTTTCATTCCTCATAGAAAAGGGAAGGAGGCTGCTGGGGAGAATAATATAATAATTATTATTTATCTATTTCATTGTATTTAATATCAGCAAGATCACAACTGTGACGGCATCGTTGTTACCAGTCAGCCACCCTCGAGGTTGCCATATGACTATTCAGTACCACACAAACATTAATGACAAACCTGGATTCCAGGAATAGAGTCTGCAGTTAGGCAGAATCTCCTGTGATTTGGCCTCCTGCAGTTTACCCTTGGATGTCTGGGGTTAAAGGTGGTGCAAACAAAGACAAGCAGCGGAGGTTCCCTGATGGTCAAGTGGCCCCCAAGGGAGTGTGCGAACATGCTTCATAAGGACAGTTGCCTCCCCGTCTGAAGAGATACTGCCTGCTGCCTGTGCGACCACTCTGATGACTCCTTGTCCTTTAGAATGAAGACCTCTGGTGTCAGCGGCCCCATGACAAGCTGGAATTGGGTAAGTGGAAGGGTAAAGGATGCAGGTTGGCTCCATTTTGGATCCACACTGACAGGGACCCAGGCAGGTCGAGGGACTTCAGACTTCCCCAGCAATGTCTGAGCATGTCACTCTGAAGAGCTTCTCAGCATTGTGAACTCAGCAACATGGCTGCAGCCCAGAAATAGGCTCTGTCAGCATGTAGGTCTGGTGTTGTGTCTCCACCTCCCTGGGATGGCGACTGAGAAACAGTTTTTCTTGAGCCATTGCTTCAACCACCCTGATACTAAAATAGGAAGAGACAGACTGGTTTAACCTAATACAGCCATTGCATAAATACCCCAGTCGTCAACCCAATATAGCTCTACAGCAAACATCCCAAGAGCTGGGTTTTAGAGACATATTTATTATGATAGCTCAGCTCCATGTCTGTCCCTATGTCATTCCCGTGTGTTATGTAATTTATGAATACAGGACAGAGAGAGAGAGAGAGAGAGAGAGCGAGAGAGAGAGAGAGAACAATAGACTATGTTCACATATGAAACCAAGTTCCAGTTCCATAAATACTCAGTCACTTGACTTTGAAATCTCCTTCTAGTAAACCCTCATTCCGGTAGAAATAAGAGGTACTGTGATCATTATGTACTAGAGACTGTGAGCTCAGGGAATGGATATTTCCTTTCATTATCCCACGGCCTGTTACCACTCTGGATACAGGCTACAGACTGACAGACCAGAACCTGAGGAGAACTAGTCAGATATTAACCCAGGGACAAAAGTGTTTCTGGACTTTTGTTGGCAGGCAAGTAACTGAATGAAGGGTGAGACTCTGCGATCTTGTCAGGTTCTGAAGAAATCCAGACGGCAGACGCTACATGGTAAATCAGACTCTAATCTGAGAATGAGAAATCACCTCAGATAGAAGATCAGAGGGGAAATAATGGGTTGAGGAGAGTGTACCAAACAACAGATGTGTAAATATTATGCCAAAACTATTCATTATAATACAAATATTGCAATCTAAAATTTCATAACATTAATGTATGTTAAGAGCCAGCTGCAGAGTTGTCACAATATCTAAGGCAAGGAGAAGTAGTAACTTTGTGGGTATTAGCCCACGAAAGCTTATGCTTCAAAACTTTATAGTTAGTCTTTAAGGTGCCACAGGACTTTGTTACCTCTTTTGTGCTTAATGGTTTTTACTCTAAAGAGTATTTGAAATCGGTTTCTGTTATTAACACTTTGTTCAGGGAACAGTTGTATGATACTATCTCCTGGTAACTGACCAGAAGCTGTTTCTAACACTTATATTCAGGGTCATGAACACAATCCCTCTGCAATATCTGGGCAAGAGTTTCCAAATATTGCAGAGAGAAAAGAACTGATACTTTGCGTTTCAGGAAACACTAAGTTTGAGGTGCAGGAAAGGGGAGTGTATTACAGGTTGCATGTAATTTACACACATCACCTGTTACATTAGCATGGCTGAAGTAACTTCCACACTAAGCTTGACATCAGCGCAAAGCTAGTGTTTGCATATTCACACTTCTGTGATGCCATCCCTTGCCCGCCCTGCTGAAGTACTCTCTGTGTTACCTTGTATCTTCCTAAAAATCTACAGACCCTTATCTGGGGAAATGATGCAGATCCTGTGAGGAGGTAGAGAAGCCCGTAGGATGATCAAATTCTCTGGATTCAGAGGAACCTGATCAGGCAAGGCACTTTAACTTCTCTTAGAGGGAGCTTTGCAGAGGGTTCAGAATATATCACTGGGAACATTTAGTAATGGAAACTTAATAGAGCCTTGTTCTGATTGAATTTACACATGTAAATCCGGAGTGACACAGTTGAAGTCAATGCTATTGCATTCAGAACCTGGCCCTAAGTATTTATCCCATGTACTGTGAGGATTTAAACACTTAGCAGTGGAAATTTCTGTTTTTAAAAAAATGAGGCAATAAAACACATTTATAAATAGCTTCTATGCAGGAAAGCTAAATACAATGACTGTTTCCACCATGCACTTGCCATGTGTTTACAATATGATACAATGGAACACACTCAGGAGTGGAGGACCGTAACGGGTGCCTTCAGGAAAGTTGCAACTGTAAAATCACAGAGTACTCAGGTAGGCTGTGGAACTCAGAGGCACGACGTAGAAATGGGGACAAGAATAAGTAGGATTCAAAGAGGGATTCGATGTTTATATGGGTAACCAAGAAATCCAATAGTGGAAGTGAGGATTTGTTTTAAAAAGTCTTGGAAGATCTCTAAACCTTCCTAATTTACATAACAAAATATGTCTCAGTGGTTGATGTGAGGAGGGAACTTTCCCTAAGATCAGGTTTTCTCATATCTGCCTGTTACAGGGTTTCTTCCACTTTCTTCTGTATCAGTTGGAACTGGCCACTGGATACTGGGCTAGATGGACTGCAAGTCTGATACAGTCTGGCAATGCCTGTCTTTCTATTGACGCTGAAAATACAAGATTACATATTTGCTGATCTTACTTAACCTCCTAGGAGTCTCTCAACTTGCACCGAGAGCAGAAAAATATCTCGTTAAACGTTATCTGGTCTCCTGTTCTTTTTCTTTTAGGAAATAAACCTCAAAACTCCTTGGAATGGCCCAGTCTGTTAAGTCAGCTGTCAATGACACCAACTTCAGCTCTGCAGTGTTCCTTCTCACTGGGATACCTGGGCTGGAAGATGGTCATTTCTGGATCTCTTTCCCCTTCTGCTTAATATATGTTATTTCAATAGTAGGAAATTCAGTCATTCTGTTCATTATAAAAACAGATTCAAGCCTCCATGAGCCTATGTACATTTTCCTTTCAATGTTGGCCCTCACAGACCTCGGTTTATCAGTATCCACCATACCGACAATCCTGGGCATATACTTGTTTAACTCTAGGGAAATCAGCCATGACGCCTGCTTTGCCCAGCTGTTCTTCATCAGTTTTCTTTCAAAAACTGAATCCTCTCTGCTGTTGTTGATGGCCTTTGACCGCTTCGTTGCGATCTGTAATCCGCTGCGATATGCCTCCATCTTAACCCTGCCGAGAATAGCCAAGATGGGGTTGGTGTTTGTGCTCAGAGGAGTGGCTGTAGCATTACCATACCCCTTCTTCATGAAACGGCTACGATTCTGTCGGGACAATGTCCTCTCCCATTCCTACTGCCTGCACCAGGATGTCATGAAGTTGTCTTGTTCGGATATCACAGTCAACAGCATCTATGGATTGTGTGTTGCTATCTTAATAGTGGGGTTGGACTCGCTGCTCATCTTCCTCTCTTATGTGATGATCCTCAAAACAGCGCTGAGCATCACATCCCAGGGAAAATGCCTCAGGGCCCTGAACACCTGCGTTGCCCACCTGTGCGCCATCCTGATCTTCTACATACCAGACTTTGGCCTGTCTATGATACACAGATATGGGAACAGCTCCTCTCACTCACATAAGATTCTATTGGGATACATCTACCTGCTGGTCCCGCCCATGATTAATCCAATTGTGTACAGCGTGAAAAGCAAACACCTTCGTGCGAGGATAATCAGGGCATTCGTCAAGTGAAGGGTCCTTTCATCACCCAGGTCTGGAGCCTGTGACACAGGAGACAAAAAACATGAGTGATTGTCATGAGCACCTATTCCATCCTGGTGACTTTTCCCCTGCAGCTCCCCCCTTTGCCTTGAATCAGAGAGGTAGCCGTGTTAGTCTGGAATAGCAGAGGTAACAAAGTCCTGTGGCACCTTAAAGACTAACTATAATGTTTTGAAGCATAAGCTTTCGTGGGCTAATACCCACTTCGTTGGATAACTCACCCTCCCTGATAGCCCAAGAAAAAAAACAACAGAACACCACTGGCCATCACCTACAGTCCT
Source organism: Sternotherus odoratus (assembly GCA_032164245.1). Classification (NCBI taxonomy): domain Eukaryota; kingdom Metazoa; phylum Chordata; order Testudines; family Kinosternidae; genus Sternotherus; species Sternotherus odoratus. Next base: position 297,118,321 of record JAVMKO010000001.1, read on the forward strand.
CAGTTAAAACCTTTGCAACGCATCATCAGTGACCTACAACCCATCCTGGACAATAATCCCTCACTTTCAAAAGCCTTGGGAGGAAGGCCAGTCCTGGCACACAGACAACCTGCCAACCTTAAACAAATTCTCAACAGCAACAGCACACTGCACCACAATAACTCCAACTCAGGAACCAATCCATGCAACAAACCTCGATGCCAACTCTGCCCACATATCTACACCAGCAACACCATCACAGGACCTAACCAGATCAACCATACCATCACTGGCTCATTCACCTGTACATCAACCAATGTCATATATGCCATTATATGCCACCAGTGTCCCTCTGCTATGTACATCGGCCAAACTGGACAGTCCCTACGAAAAAGGATAAATGCACACAAATCAGATATTAGGAATGGCAATATACAAAAACCTGTAGGGGAACACTTCAACCTGCCTGGACACACTATTGCGGATTTAAAGGTCACCATTCTGCAGAAAGGGAACTTCAGATCCAGACTGCAAAGAGAGACTGCAGAGCTTCAATTCATTTGCAAATTCGGCACACACACTTTGGGATTGAACCGGGATCTACAATGGTTGGCTCATTACAGGCATTGTTTCTCATCTCTCCATGTCCACAGACCCCATTCAAATGCTAGACGAATAATCCACACTCCCTGATCGGAGATAACAAGCTGGCTCAGCTTAATTGGACTAACCTTTTCACCTCCCACCTGGCTCTTACCTACTTTTCTATAACTGCCTGTTTGTGAACACTTCTACTGCTTGCATCCGACGAAGTGGGTATTAGCCCACGAAAGCTCATGCTTCAAAACTTTATAGTTAGTCTTTAAGGTGCCACAGGACTTTGTTAACTCTGCTATTCCAGACTAACACGGCTACCACCCTGATTCCTCCCTGATAGGAGATAACAAGCTGGTTCAGCCTAATTGGACTAACCTTGTTACCTCCCACCTGGTTCTTGCCTACTTTTCTATACCTGCCTCTGGACACTTCCACTGCTTGCATCCGACGAAGTGGGTATTAGCCCATGAAAGCTTATGCTTCAAAACTTTATAGTTAGTCTTTAAGGTGCCACAGGACTTTGTTCCCTTTGCCTTATGTCTTCCCCACGACCCCACCCCCACTACTCCCCTTTAACTGAGATTCTGCTCCAACGTCTGACTGGAGGCCAGAGTTGGGCTATGGTCAGAGCTGCCCAGAGAGGCACAGCCACTGTGTAATGTCGGATAGGTACAACATTTTACCCCACAGGATGTACAAATCAGGGAATGTGGACAATCCCAGAGCAGCTCTTACCATGGGCCAACTTGGGAGTGGCTGGAAGTAAGACCATCAGGGAGTGTGGAGAAGCAGGGGATAAGGCTTAGTGGAAAGAGACGGGCTATCAGGTGGGGCTCCAGGGAAAAAAGGGGGAGTAGGCGGTGTGGCAAAACTGAAACAAATTTCACCGCAGTGAGCAAGACGGTGAGGATGCTGCTGAGTAAAGGAGGAAGATGGGGCTGGCGGGCAGGAGAGCCTGTGTTTTAGAGAAGAATAAATTAATGTGACCCCACAAACGGGGGTCCTCTTTTAAGTATCCCAGACTGAAAATTAGTCACTGAAAGGATCTCAGAGGGAAGGTCAATGTGTCTTCAGGGCCACTTCAGGGTTGAAGGAGATATCCTGGGGTGGCATCTGTCGTCAGGTACTTGGCCAGAGTGTGCTGTCCTCTAAGAAGCTGTTACCAATGCGAGTATGCGTCACGTTTTTGACATGAATTGTGATCGTATTGATCATTGTTGCGACCAAGGTCCAATAGTATCACCTAATATTGTAAAAGGTTATTGTGTAAGGTGTCTATGAAAAGATTATGATTTGATGGTTATAATTATGCAATATCTATGCAGGTATCATTTTTTTGTTTAAAGTTATAAGTAATGTCTCTACCTTCTCTGTATTTCAACCTTGCGGTTTGCTTCTGGGTGACACCCCAGACAATTTGGCATCAGCACTGCCTTACCTGCTTGATGGACCATTAAGGAACTTCAGCTGTAGAACTGACCCATTCAGAGAAGACAGATACACCTCTTGACTCAGCAAGAGATGCAGGGACGTGCCAAAGGACAGAACTCACGTTTTTCCATGTCATGTGCTAGGGAGCTTGTGTTTGGAACCAGAGACTATAAAGGCAGCTGCATCTTCTCCATTTTGTCTTCAGTCCTGCTTCTTTCCTCTAGAGGAACTTTGCTACAAACTGAAACTCTGAATAAAGACGGAATGACCCTTCCAAGCTGTGAATGTACTCCAGAGATTTGATTTGAGCCTGCAGTTTATTCCATCACTGCTACAACCCTGAAACAAGAACTTTGACATTACTTTATGTAACTGAGTCCCTTTAATCAATTTTAACCCTTCTCTACATATATTTCTTTTTATGAATAAACCGTTAGATTTTAGATTCTAAAGGATTGTCAACAGTTTGATTTGTGGGCAAGATCTGACATATATTGTCCTGAGTCTGAGTCTTGGTCCTTCGGGATAAGGAGAACCTTTTTTCCTTTACTGTGAAATTGGTTTTCATAAAGATTAATCCCCATAAGGAGTCATGTTGGTGGTTATACTGGGAAACTGGAGCATCTAAAGGGATGGCTTGTATGACCTCTGGTTTGCCAGTGGGGTAAAATCGATGTCTTCTCTGTTTGGCTGGTTTGATGTCCCTTAAAGGTGGACGAACCCAAGCTTTGGACTATGCCTGCCCTGCTCCAAGCAATGTCTCCTGAATTGATACTCTCAGTGGTGTCCCACCAGAGGCCGCATTGTTACAAGAAGTCAGCCCAGCCCCCAGGCTGCTCTAAACTTCACTGCGGTAGGATGAGAACAGGCCAGTGACTCAAACTCCTGTAACTGGTTACTTGACATCCTCAATCTCTACGGCACAGGGGTGTTGGGGCTCTGCAGGCACAGCAGAGAATCCAGCCTGGCCCGTCACCACTCTGGTGACTGAAAACCTGGATCTGTGCTCCAGACACTGCTCTGTGATTTAAGATTGCCGGGTTTATTCCCTTGCTATGTGTCCCTACAGCCAAGCCATTTCCTGCCTCTCAGCGTCTGCAAAGGTGGATAATAGCCTGATCCCACCTCACAGAAGTGGCAGGAGGATAAATACATTCTAGATGCTCAGATACTCTGACAACCTGAGGTCAGGGAATCAAGGTTCCCTCCCCACTCTGAACTCTGAGGTACAGATGTGGGGATTTGCATGAAAGACCCCCTAAGCTTATTTCCACCAGCTTAGGTTAAAACTTCCCCAAGGCACAGATCCCTTTTTGTTCTTGGACGGTATCACTGCCACCACCAAGTGATTTAGACAAAGATTCAGGGCAAGGACCACTTGGAGTTCCTATTCCCCCAAAATATTCCCCCAAGCTCTACACCCCATTTCCTGGGGAAGCTTGAGAATAATTTCCTAACCAACTGGTCCAAGTGAGCAGAAACCAAACACTGGGTCTTTGGGACATTAAAATCAATCAGGTTCTTAAAAGAAGAATTTTATTTTTAAAAAGAGTAAAATCACCTTTGTAAAATCAGGATGGAAGGTAATTTGAGAGGGAAATAAAAAGATTTTAAACACAGAGAATTCCACCAAAGGCCCAGTTTCAAAGTTACAAAAAACAGGAATAAACCTCCCACTTAACACAGGGAAATTTCACAAGCTAAAACAAAAAAGATAATCTAACATATTTTCTTGCTTTACTCACTATTTTTGTGTAAGCAGTGTCGGGATGGGTGACATCCGGTGGTGAGTTGCAGGAATTGCAGTGACTTTTGGAAAATAACACCTTATTTGCTTAGCCACACCCTATGAGCTTAGCCACACCCTATGATCTGAAATCATTTAAGAGCTGAAAATCACTGAGCTTTATCTTAAGTGGGGGGCCCTAAGCAGAGCAGTTCCTGTGTCGGCTAGCAGGGCGGCTAGCGGAGCAGTTCCTGGCCGAGCAGTCCCGGTGCCGGCTGACCAGTTCCTGAGACAGCTGGCCGAGCAGTCCCGGTGCCGGCTGACCAGTTCCTGAGACAGCTGGCCGAGCAGTCCCGGTGCCGGCTGACCAGTTCCTGAGACAGCTGGCCGAGCAGTCCCGGTGCCGGCTGACCCGTTCCTGAGACAGCTGGCAGAGCAGTCCCTGTGCCGGCTAGTGGGCCAGTTCCTGAGACCAGTTCCTGAGACAGCCGTTCCTGAGACAGCTGGGAGAGCAGTTCCTGTGCCGGCTAGTGGACCAGTTCCTGAGCAGTTCCTGAGACAGCGGGCAGAGCAGAGTCGAGCCGTGGACAGAGCAGTTCCTGTGTCGGCTAGCAGGGCGGCTAGCGGAGCAACCAGCACCCCACGGAAAGACTGGGCCCTCGGCCTGAGACCTTGTGAAGGTACCCTTCACTCTGCCCTCCACTTCCACCCAGCCTGGGAGGTAAGACTCGGCAGAGTAACTTTTGACCAGGGACTCCAGAGACTTTGGGGCTGTTGAACTTTTGGAACTTTGGGTAACTTTTGGGGTTGCTAGACTCCAGGGACTTTGAACTATTGGACTTTTGGGACTTTGGGTAACTTTTGAGGTTGCTGGACTCCAGGGACTTTGGGCTATTGGACTTGTGGGACTTTGGGTGACGTTTGGGTTGCTGGACTCCTGAACCTACAGGAGAGGACACAGCCCAAACTTGCTGGGGAGGGGCAATTTGCCCACGGGTTGGTGTATGAACCCTAGGTGTGGTGTTTTTCCCAGTTTAGTGATGTCATTTACCTCATGTTAATAAAGATCTTCTGTTACACTGATCTGTGCTTGCAAGAGGGGAAGTATTGCCTCATTGAGGCGCCCAGGGGTGTGTTAGGATTTTCCCAGGTCACTGGGTGGGGGCTCGAGCCAGTTTGCATTGTATTGTTGAGAGGGAACCCCTATTTACTGAACCCGGCTCTTGTTGCTGTCCATTCTGAAGGGCAGAAGGGTTACATTTGTAATTCTAGATTCTTATTTCAGGCAGGGTTTTAAGAGATGTTTTTTTTTTCTGCCCCATGTCCCTTTCTGGCTTGAGAAAACACACAAACAAAGAGAACAAACAAAGCCCCCTCCCAGATTTGAAAGATCTTCCTTCCCCATTGGTCCTTCTGATAAGGTGCCAACTAGGTTATTGGATCTTCTTAACCCTTTACAGGTAAACCTCTGGGCAGGAGAGATTATATATTACTACATACATAAAGATTTTTACCCTTCCTTTTATATTTATGACATGGGGCTATGCCAGGGTTCCACAGAGCAACACCTCTGACATTTGTCTATAAAAGGCCTCTTACCACAGCCTGCTGTGATATTTGCCTTCTGGAAAGCCCCATTATTCCAGCATCTTAGTGTCTGTGGCAGATGTGCGGGTGCTAAGGAGTGACAGTGAAGGGTAAGGTATTGCATTTCTGAGGGGAGAGAAGGAGTAACAAAGGGATGCCAGGAGTTTCAGCACAGTCACCAGATCAATATTTCCCAGCCAGTGAGGTTTAATGGGTCTATCTGCCAAACAATGGAGCAAGTGTCACTGGGCCCTCATCTTAGATGTCTGGTTGAGAGAAAACATTTTTCAGGGCAAAGGTCAGTTTCACACCTCAGCTCTATAACAAGGACATGGCAGAGTACGATCATGAAAGGGTCCAGGCTCATACAGGTGTAACTCAGCATTTTCTGCTTCCACAAGAAAGGGGACAAAATATGGGAAGATGCAACCAGAGACCCAGGGAAACTAGGCTGGGTCCCAAGAGCCCAAGAGCTGTGAGCGTCTCGAAACCTCTGACTGTCAGAAGATGGGTGAAGATGGATTACTTGAGAATTGCTCTCCACCGTCCATTCCCTCTGAAGGCCCTGGTATTGGCCAGTGTGAGAATGCAGGACACCGGACTGGAAGGTGTGAATCAATATGGCCGTTCTTCTGATCTTAAACTGCTCCTCTGATATATGGGCTACTGCAAACAAGCCTTTTCTAGGGGTTCTCTCTAATATAGGGCGGTTGTAGAAACACAAGGAGATGTCCATGGTAGGGTGACCATATGTCCTGGTTTGGCCGGTACAATCCCCTTTTTAATCCTTCTCCCCGCTGTCCTGATCTTTTTTTTCTTTTCTTTTCTTTTCTGAAGGAGCTGAGTGTCCTGGTTGCTTTTGCTGACTTGATCAGCTGGGAGGAGGAAATGGGACAAATGCTGACTTCTGTTAAAAAATTGGGGAAGTGGGGAACCAAAGACTGTTTGGGGGACATCACAGGAGATGCCAGCCCCCAAAAGGGAGAGTCAGAAGTGGCGGGCTGGTTGTTTAGCATTTCAGCCAAAAGTGACAGCTAAGTGGGCCCCTGGAGAGTTCCAGCGACGGTCAATAATCTAGTATGGGGGGTGAAACTGGGAGCCACATTTGTCTCACTGGGAAATATGCTCACCCTAAGGCGCTGCTCTACAGGCCAATGGGGGTGAGTACTGCCACCTAGGGATGTGGTCCGGTATCATGAGGGACAGAGACCCCTGGGTTGAGCTATTATGGGCTGGAGAACAGAGAAGTTTTTTCCTGTGTTAAAAATTTTGATTCAACCTACAATGTTTCCTTTTCACCCATTTTTGGGGTGAGTTTTCATAGAAAATGGATCATTGTTCTCCGAAAGTTCAGCTGCCATTAAGCTGCCCAGCTGCAGCTGCCTGAATCCTGAAGAGGAATTAGAGGCTTTTCCTCTGCCTCGTCCTCATCATGGACATGAAGGTTGGCTGCACTATGTGAATGCAAAGGTCAAAACCTCCCGACCAGTCAATGGTTGGAGTGTTGGGCCCATCAGCTACTCTAACCAGCCCTCCCACCTCTGTGCAACCAGCACCACCCTGTACAACACCCCTTCAGCAGAACGTGGTAGCACATCTCTGATTAACCTGTACGAGCAGGGAGCTGGAGAGGGTCCTAGAGCAGTTGTTGAGGGACAGAGATTGTGAGTGGGCCGAGATCTCAGAGGATCACTGAGATCTGTGCCTAAAGTTGGGGTCCCCTTTTTCATTCCTCATGGAGAAGGAAAGGAGGCTGCTGGGAGGATAAAATAATAATAATTATTATTATTCTATTTCATTGTATTTAATTTCAGCAAGATCACAACTGTGAGGGCATCATTGTTCACAGTCAGTTGCCCTCGAGATAGCAAAGTAACTTGTCAGAACCACACAAAGATTAATGACAATCCCGCATTCCAGGAATAGAGCCTGCAGTTAGACAGGATCACCACCCATCCCCTGTGACTTGGCCTCCTGCAGTTTGCCCTTCGCTGTCTGGGGTTTAAGCTGGTGCAAACAAAGTCAAACAGCTGAGCTTCCCTGATGGCCAAGCGGCCCCCAAAGGAATGTGTAAACATGCTTCATATAGAGAGTTGCTTCCCTGTCTAAAAAGATTCCGCATGCTGCCCGTGCAACCTCTCCGATGACTCCTTGTCCTTTAGAGTGAAGACCTCTAGGGTCAGTGGCCCCATGTCAAGCAGGATTTGGGTAAGTTGAACGGTAAAGGCTGCAGGCTGGCTCCATTTTGGATCCACTCTGACGGGGACCCAGGCAGGTCGAAGGACTTCAGATTTCACCAGCAATGTCTGAGCATGTCAGTCTGAAGAGCTTCTCAGCATTGTGAACTAAGCAACATGGACCTCAGAAATAAGCTATGTCAGCATGTAGCTCCGGTGTTGTCTCTCCACCTCTCTGGGATGGTGACTGAGAGACGGCTTATCATGAACTATTGCTTCATTTCCAGCTGCTTGCTACTAAAGTAGCTGGTTTCACCTAATATAACCATTGCATAAATACCCCAATAGTCAAGCCAATGGTACTGGGGCCATTCTGTACTAGAGAGTGAGAGCTCAGGGACTGAATATTCTCTATAATGACTCTAAGACAGAGGGTGGGGACAGAACAGGACCTGAGGAGAAACAGTCAGGGAGTGTATTAACCCAAAGACAGAGGAGTTCCTGGACTTTTGTTGGCAGGCAAGTAACTGCATGAGGGCTGAGACTCTAAGTCAGATGCTAACATGAGACTGAGAAATCACCTGAGATAGAAGATAGAGGGGAACGAATGGGTTGAATAGAGTGTACCAAAGAACAACTGTTTAAATGTTATGCCAACATTTTCATTGTAATACAAATATTACAAACTACACTTTCATGACATGAATGTATTTTGAGAGCCAGCTGCAGAGTTGTCACAATCTCTAAGGCAAGGAGCAGTGGTAACTTTGTGCTTAATGGCTTTTACTCTAGAAAGTATAACAGAAGGACTCCAAATGGTATTTCAAATGGGTTTCTGCTCTTAACACTCGGTTCAGTAAACAGTTATATGATACTGTCTCCTGGTAAGTGATCAGAAGCTGTTTCTAACACTTACATTCAGGGTCATGAACACAATCCCTCTGCAATACCTGGGCAAGACTTTCCAAAAGGTTCTGAGAGAAAAGAACTGATAGTTTGCATTTCATGAAACACTAAATTTGAGGTGCAGGAAAGGGGAGTGTATTAGAGGTTAAATTACGCACATCACATGTTACATGAGCATGGCTGAAGTATCTTGCACACTCAGCTTGACCTCAGTGCAAACCTACTATTTGCATATTCACACTTCTTTGATACCATCCCTTGCCCCACCCAGCTGAAGTACTCTCTGTGTTACCTTGTATCTTCTAAAAATCTACAGACCTTACATATGGAAATGACTCTGATTCTGTGAGGAGCTAGAGAAGCCTGTAGGATAATCAAATTCTCTGGATTCAGAGGACATTGAACAGGTAAAGTACTTCACCTTCTCTTGGAGGGAACCATGGTGCAGTCAGAGTGTATCAGCAGGAGTATTTGGTAAGGGAAAATTAATAGAGCCTTGTTCTCATTGAATTTACACATGTAGATCTGAAGTGACACAGTTGAAGTCAATGCTATTGCATTCAGAACCTGGCCCTAAGAATTTATCCCATATACTGCAAGGAGGCAGTGGCATAATTTAAATACTTTGTGGTGGAGATAATTAAAAAAAAACATATAACGAGGCAATAAAACACATTTATAAATAGCTTCAATGCAGGACAGCTAAATACAATGACTGTTTTCACCATGCACTTGCCATGTGTTTACAATATGATACATATGATACAATGGGACACGCTCAGGAGCGGAGGGCCATAAAGGGTGCTTTAGGAAGGTTGCAACTGTAAAATCACACAATACTCAAGTAGGCTGCAGAGCCACAAGATATCAATGGGGACAAGAAAAAGTAGGATTCAAAGAGGGACTAGATGTTTATATGGGTAACCAGAAAATCCAATTCCAGAAGTGAGGATTTGTTTTAAAACATCTTGGAAGATGTTGCATAACCATATGTGTCTGTCTAGTTTGTGTCAGGGGTAAACGTTCCCAAAGAGCAGATTTTGTCCTAGCTGCCTGTTACAGAGCTTCTTCCACTTCCTCTGTATCAATTGGAACTGGACACTGGATACTGGGATAGATGGACTGCAGGTCTGATCCAGTCTGGCAATGTCTGTTTGCATGTCTGTTTGCAATGTCTATTGGCAATGTCTGTTTGCAATGTCTGTTGGCAATGTCTGTTTGCATGTCTGTTTGCAATGTCTGTTTGCAATGTCTGTTTGCTGATGCAAATCCAAGACTATATATTTGCTGAATTTACTTAAGCTCCAAGGAGTCACTCAACTTGCACTGAGAGCAGAAGAATATATCGCTAAATATCATCTAGTCTCTCGTTTCTTTTTTTTTTTAGCAAATAAATCTCAAAAGTCACTGGAATGGGCCAGTCCATTATGTCAGCTCTCAATGACACCAAATTCATCTCTTCAGTGTTCCTTCTCACTGGGATACCCGGGAAGGAAGACGTCCATCTCTGGATTTCTATCCCCTTCAGCTTAATCTACATTATTTCGATAGTAGGCAATTCAGTCATTCTATTCATTATAAAAACAGATCCAAGCCTCCATGAGCCCATGTACATTTTCCTTTCCATGTTGGCCCTCACAGATCTTGGCATATCGATATCCACCATACCGACGATACTGGGCATATACTTGTTTAACTCTAGGGAGATCAGCCTTAATGCCTGTTTTGCCCAGCTGTTCTTCATCCACTTTCTTTCGAAAATTGAATCCGCTGTGCTGTTGTTGATGGCCTTTGACCGCTTCGTTGCGATCTGTAATCCACTGAGATATGCTGCCATCCTAACCCTGCCGAGAATAGCGAAGATGGGGTTGGTTTTTGTGCTAAGAGGAGTGGCTGTAGCATTACCATTCCCCTTTCTCCTGAAACGGTTACGATACTGTAGGGCCAATGTCCTCTCCCATTCCTACTGCCTAAACCAGGACGTAATGAAGTTGGCTTGTTCGGATATAGCAGTCAACAGCATCTATGGCTTGTCTGTTGCGCTCTTAACTGTGGGGCTGGACTCGCTGCTCATCTTCCTCTCTTATGTGATGATCCTCAAAACTGTGCTGAGCATCGCATCCCATGTGGAGGGCTTCAGGGCCCTGAACACCTGTGTCTCCCACCTCTGCGCCATCCTGCTCTTCTACATACCAGACATTGGCCTGGCTGTGATACACAGATTTGGAAACAGCTCCTCTCAGTTACTTAAGATTGTCTTGGGATACATCTACCTTCTGGTCCCACCCCTGCTAAATCCAATCGTGTACAGTGTGAAAAGCAAACACCTTCGTGTGAGGATAATCAGAGCGTTCGTCAAGTGAAGGGTCAGTCCATCAACCAGGTGTGGATCCTGTGACACAGGAGACAAAAGACATAAGTGACGGCCATGATCACCTATTCCATCCTGATTACTTTTCCCTGAGGCTGGTCCCTTTGCCTCATCTCTTCCCCGAGCCCCACCCCTACCTCTCCTCTTTAACTTAGACTCTGAGAGCCACAGCCACTGAGGTGCCCAAGACCATCCACATTTTAAATGACAGGATGTACAAGCCAGGGAAAGTGGACAGTCCGGGGCTCCTCAGAGCAGTCTGTACTCCCAGAACAACTCTTACCATGGGCTGTTGGGCCTGGCTGGAAGGGAGAACATCAGGGAGAGTGGAGAAGCTGCAGGCAATGCTTAGTGGAAAGAGATGTGCTATAGGGTGGAGCTTCAGGGAAAAAAGGGAAGTAGGGGATGTGGCAAGTCTCAAACAAATCTCACCCCAGTGAGCAAGACAGTGAGGATGTTCCTCAGTAAAGGAGGAAGATGGGAATAGAGGGTCTGAGAGCCTGTGTTTCGGAAATGATGAATTTATTTCGATCCCACTAAGGGGGCTCCTCTTTTAAGTATCCCAGGTTGAGAGTAAGTCACTGCAAGGATCTCAGAGGGAAGGTCAGTGTGTCTGCAGGGCCACCTCAGGCCTGAAAGAGGCACCCTGGGGTGGCGTCTGTCCTCATGGACTTGGCCAGAGTGTGCTGTGCTCTAGGAAGATGTTACCAATGGGAATATGTGTGACACTATTGACATGAATTTTGACCTTATTTATCATTGTTGCAATCAAGATCCTACAGTCACATCAAATACTGTACATAGGTTTTGATAAAGGTGTGTATGAGGAGGTCATGATTTGCTGGTTATGTAGGCAAGTATCATATTTGTATTTAAAGTTATAATTATTGGCTCTCAACTGTCTGTATTTCAAACTTGTGCTCTGCTTCTGGGTAACACCCCAGAAAATTTCGCATTAGTACTGCGTAGCCTGCTTGATGGCCCATTAACTCTCCACTGAGAGGAGGGAGATACAGCTTGTGACTCAGCAAGGCATGCAGGGACATGCCTATGTTACGTTACTGAAATAATTTGGGATCCTATAAATCATTGGTGCAACCAAAGTCCTATAGTGGCACCAAACCCTATGTACAGGGGGTCATAATGGGTGTCTACGACCAGGTTATGGATTGCTGATTATGAATATGCCATTGATATGTGTGTATCAATTTTGTAGTTGAAGTTATGAATATTGGCTCTGGACGGTCTGTCTTTCCAATATTGTGCTCTGCTGGGGGGGACATTCCAGAGTACTGGGCGTCAGCTTTGCTTGAGCTGCCTGATGGCCTATAAAAGGACCATCAACTACACAATGAACTTTGTCCACACCAGAGCTTCTCCAGGAATGTGACCTGTCTGGTCAGAAACTGAATCTTGGAGAGTCTGGTAATTGGACCATGTGGCTCTGAACCTCCATTTTGCAACTGGACTCTGCATAAGGAGGAGGAGGGGGGGTTTCGCCCACAAGAGGAAATCTATAAAACTTGGGAGAAACTTCCTCCATTTTGTCTTCAATCTCCAGCCTTCAGCTAGCACCTACCTCTGGATGGGATTTTGCTACACGTGGTAGCTCTGGCCAACGGACTGGTGACCCATCCCTGGAGGGGATGCGTTCCAGAGACTTAGATTTGAACCTGCAGTTCATTTTACAACTGCAAGCCTGAACCAAGAGATTTGCCATTACTGCATGTAATTGATTTCTTTTAACCATTCCTAACCCTCACCTATACCTTTTTCCTTGTGTAATAAACCTTTAGATTTTAGATTCTAAAGGATTGGCAACAGCGTAATTTGTGGGTAAGATCTGAGTTGTATATTGACCTGGGTCTGGGGCCTGATTCTTTGGAATTGGGGAGAACCGTTTTCTTTATTTGGGGTATTGGTTTTCATAACCATTGGCCCCCAGGACAGGTGGCTGCTGGTGGTGATACTGGGAAGCTGGAGTGTTTAAGGGAATTGTTGTGTGACTTGTGGTTAGCCAGTGGGGCGAAACCAAAGTCTTTTCTGTTCAGCTGGTTTGGTTCACATTAGAGTGGGAAAACCCCCGCTTTGGGCTGTAGTTGCCCTTTGGAAGCAATTTGTCCTGACTTGGCACTCACAGTTGGATCCCTCCAGGAACAGCCCCGTCACAACCTATGGACAGAACTCTGAGGTTTTTCCATGTCGTGCTGGGGAGCTTGTTTGGAACCAGGGACTATAAAGGCAGCTGCATCATCTCCATTTGTTATTCAGTCCTGAGTCTTACCTCTAGAGGAACTTTGCTACAAACTGAAACTCTGAACAAATGACCGAATGACCCATTCTCGTTGTGTATGTAGTCCAGAGACTTGATTTGAGCCTGCAGTTTATGGGGGACATATAGGTCATTGTTGCAACCAAGGTCATGTAGTAGCACCAAATCTTATATCAAGGGGGTCAAATAATGTGTCTAAGATCCGGTAATGGTTTGCTGGTTATGATTATGCTATCTGTATGCACGTGTCATTTTAGTAGATGAAATTATAACTATTGTCTTATACCATCTGTATGTCAAACTTATGCTATGCTTCTGGGTGACATTCCAGACAAGTTGCCCAGCCTTCTTGATGACCCATTGAGAAAAGGCAGACACACTTTGTGACCCAGAAAGGTATGCGGGGATTTGCCCATGTGACTCCAAACTCCATGTTGCTGTAATTTTCCACATAAGAACAAAGAGGTTTTCTTACACTTGGAAAAGACTATAAAAGGCTGATGCCCCATCTCCATCTTGTCTGCAATCCTGCTTCTTACCTCTGGAGCGACTTTGCTATGACCAGAAGCTCTACATGAAGGACTGAAGGACTCATCCCAGCTGTGGATGTATTCCACTGAATTTGATTTTAACCTCTAGTTTATTTCATCACTGCTAGAACTTTGCCATTGCTGTATGTAATTGATTCCCTTTAACCAATTTTAACTCTCATCTATATATATTTATTTTTAAGAATAAACCGTTAGATTTTAGATTCTAAAGGACTGGCAATAGTGTGATTTGTGAGCACGAACTGACCTATATTAACCTGGGTTTGGGTCTTGTACCTTTGGGATCGGGAGAACCTTTTTTCTTTTACTGGGGTATTGGTTTTCATAACCATTCATCCCCATAAAGAGTGGTGCTGGTGGTGATACTGGGAAACTGGAGCATCTAAGGGATTGCTTCTGTGACTTCTGGTTAGCCAGAGGAGTAAAACCGATGTCTTCACTGTTTGTCTGGTTAGGTGTGACTTAAAAGTGGAGAAACCCCAGAACTGGGCTGTAACTGTTCTGCTCCAAACAATGTTTCCTGAATTGATACTCTCAGTACTGTCCCACCAGAGATCGCATTGTTACAGGATATCATCCCAGCCCCCAGGCTGCTCTAAACTCTGCTGTGATAGGATGAGATCAGACCAGTGTCTCAAACTCTGGTAATTGACTATTTGCCATCCTCAGTGTCTATGACGGTGCTCTGCTTGCACAGCAGAGAATCCACCTGGGCCTGTCACCACTCAGGTCACTGGAAGTCTGGTTCTCTGCTCCAGACACTGTTCTGTGATTCAAGATTGCTGGGTTTGATTTCCTTGCCATGTGTCACCACAGCCGAGCTATTTGCTGCCTCTGAGCATCTGCAAAGGTGGATAACAGCCCTGTCCTGCCTAAGAGGAGTGGGAGGAGAATAAATACATTCCAGGAGCTCAGGTACTCTGACACCCTATGATCAGGGTACCAAGGTCCCCTCCCCACACTGAACTATGGGATACAGATGTGGGGACCTGCACGAAACATCCCCTAAGGTTATTTCTACCAGCTAAGGTTAAAAGTTCCACAAGGCATAAATCCCTTTTTGTTCTTATAAAGAATCAGAGAGGTAGCTGTGTTAGTCTGGATTTGCAGAAGTGACAAAGAGTCCTGAGGCACCTTAAAGACTAACTAAAGTATTGACACATTAGCTTTCATGGGCTAATACCCATGGGCTAATACCCATCTCTCACAGATTTCAAAGATCTTCCTTCCCCATTGGTCCTTCTGGTCAGGTGCCAACTAGGTTATTGGAGCTTCTTAATCCCTTACAGGTAAACCTCTGGAGAGGATGGATTTTATATTACTACATACACAAAGATCTTTACCCTTCCCTTTATATTTATGAGACGGGCTACGCCAGGTTTCCAGAGAGCAACACCTCTTACATTTGTCCATAAAAGGCCTCTTACCACAGCCTCCTGTGACAGCTGGCTTCTGGGAAGTCCTGTGACTCCAACACTGCCTTAGTGTTTGTGGAAAATGTGGGGGTGCTAAGCAGTGACAGTGAGGGGTAAGGTATTGCATTTCTGAGGGGACTGATGGAATAACACAGGGATGCCAGGAGTTTCATCTCAGTCACTAGATCGGTATTTCCCAGCCATTGAGGTTTAATGGGTTAACTGCCAAACAATGGAGGAACGGCCATGGGGGCTTCATCTTAGACCAGGGGATGGCAACCTTTGACTCCCAGGCCATCAGGGTAAGTCACTGGTGGGCTCTGAGACACTTTGTTTACCTGAGCGTCCACGGGGATGGCCGCCACTGCTTCCAATGGCCGTGGTTCGCTGTTCCTAGCCAATGGGGGAGCAGGAAGTGGCAGCCAGCTCATTCCTCAGCTTGAGCCACTTTCCACAGCTCCCATGATCCAGAAAAGGCAAAACGCAGCCAGTCTTAGGTAGCCTGGCTGGCAGAAAGGAGTCTGAGGGCAAAGGTCAGCTTCATTCCTTGGCCCTCTAACATGGACATGGCTGATCCCAGTGACTGGGCCCAGGCTCACTCAGGTTTCAGCAAAGGCTGGGAAACTCTCTCAGAGACACGAGGAAACTAGGCAGGGTCCCTGGGGCTACTTGGCTTCTGGAAAGAATTGGGCAGTTCTTTCTCTGTATCTCTTCGCATCACTGTGGATAGTTCTCTGAAAATACCCATTCAATGTGCAGCAGCAGTGAAAAAGACCTAACAGAACGTTTGGAATCGTTAGGAAAGGGGTAGATAATAAAACAAAAAATATCATGTTGCGTCTTTATAAATCTATAGTATAGCTAAACTTTGCATATTGTGTGAAGTTCTGGTCACCACATCTCAAAAACATATATTGGAATAGGTACAGAAAAGGGCTACAAAAATTATTTGAGGCATGAAACAACTTCCATATGTGGAGAGTTTAAAAAGACTGGGACTTTTCACCTTTGAAAACAGACAACTAAGAGCTGGATAAAGTCATGACTGTTGTGGAGAAAGTAAACAAGGAAGTGTTATTTACATAACACAACAAATTGGGGTCACCCATGAATCTAACGAGGAGCAGGTTTGAAACACACAACAGGAAGTACGTCACACAACTCATTATCATCCTGTGGAACTCATGGTCAGGGGATGTTATGAAGGCCAAAAGTATATAACTGGGTCCAAAAACGACCTAGTTGATTTCATGGAGGATAGGTCTGTCAGTGGGTATTAGCCAAGATGGTAATGCTCTGGGTGTCTCTAAACCCATGCCCTGGGCATCTCTAAACCTCCGACTGCCAAAAAATGGGAGCAGACGATGGAGGGTGGATCACTAAATAATTGCCCTGTTCTATTCATTCTCTCTGACAGGACCAAACAGGACCAGTCCCCATCTGGGTCTGTGAAGATCTAGACATTATCCCTATCTTCATAATCAACCATAATTTTTAAATATACACAAATGCACAGAGCAGCCAGGACAGAACCCAAGAGTTCTCATCTCCCTTTGGGAAAGTCCCTTAATTACTGTTTACTCCTAAAGCTGGGTAAATAGCACAGAAGCATAGAGAGGCCTGTCTCCAGCCTGTTTATATTCAGATGCTGCTTCCCCCCCTGCCCCCGAGATTCAGTGACCTCACCCTCCCGGGATTGCACCCAGCTATATTATAAACGGTTCACACCCCTGGGTCAGCTCTCAGCGTGGGATGCTGCTGCAGATGCTGGGGTGAGAGAGGTTTGGGACACGGCGATCTGCGGAGGATTCCCAGGGAAGACGCTTCCATCTCAGAATTCACAGGTACCCATCTCTTCTCGAGGAGCTCATCTGCTCGACAAACTCAGTGAAATGTTGGCGTGATGGGACAGACAATAGGTCTGTGGTCCTTTCTGATCTGCACAGCTATTCAAAATCCTAGGGCTCTTGCCAGAGGTGATGAATTTGCTCCAGTATCAATGGCCAAAATGTCACTCTTTCTGTGCTCTCCCTCCCCACCTAGCTGATGGGCTCTAGCCCTGAAGTGGCTGCATTTCAGTGGCACAGTGGGTCCTTCAAGTTCGGTGGTTCTCAAAGTGGGTGTCGCGACCCCCCTGGGGATTGCTGCCTGATTCCAGTGGTGTCGTGAGACCTTTTTGCCGCCGAACTGACACCACATTGATTACCTCCTCATTCAGAGGCTTTTCGGCGGACATGCCATGTGATACGGGGAGTCCTCCGAAAATTCTCCAAATTGATTACTTCTGCATTCGGCGGGTTTTCGGCGGACACTCTGAAGCACACCTTATGTTCGCCAAAAAGCCGCCAAATGCGGAAGTAATCAATTCGGCGGCATTTCAGCGGACATACAAGGGTCGTGCGGAGACGCTGCGGAGTAAAAAAGGGTCGCGGTTCAGGGGAGTTTGAGAACCTCTGTTCAAGATGAAGAGTGTTAGTAGATGGACAATGCAAGGCAATATCCTGAGGCCATGGCCCGTTCTTTGCTCAGGTTCCACTGAGGCATTAAACCAATTGGTGTAATTACTGAGTAAAGACCTCAGGAGGCAGCTGTTAATACACAGACATTGTCACCGCTTCCTCTTGCATTTCAGGGCTCTGGCTGCTAGCTGGGGGAGGCTGTTACCTGCCTTTTATCTGCTGGAAGAATTCTAAGATGTTTTCAACATTTGCAAGACATCTTGGAGGGATTCTTGAGAGTCAGGATGTATCACCATGAGCGTTTGGTAAGGGATAGTTAATAGACCCCGGTTCTGATTAAATTTACACATGTAAGTCTGGAGTGATGCAGTTGAAATCACTGTTATTGAATTCAGAATCTGGCCCTGAAGATTGATCCCATTTGCTTCAAAGAGGCAGTGGCAGAAATTCGACTCTGAGGATTGGAGAAAGTAAAAAAAAAGGTACAGAATGAGGCAATGAAACACGTTCATAAATAGCTTCAGTGGAGGACAGATGACTACAATGTCCATTTCCACCATGCACTTGCCATGTTTTTATGCACTTATCATGGTAGTGATAGTGAAGGGCCAAAAGGGTGTCTGTGTGACTGACAACTGTAAAATCACAGTTCTCAAATAGGCTGTGGAATTCCCAGCCACAAGATATCATGGGAATCAGAGCACAGCAGGATTCAAAGAGGGTCTGGATGCTTAGAGGGGTAACTGGAAAATCCAATTTCATTAGTGAGCATTTTAAATAAATAAATTTAAATTTAAATTTTAAAATTTACATTAAAAAATTCTTTAAAGGCTCTAAACCCTCCTGATTTACATGACAAAATATGTCTAACTAGTGGGTGTCAGGGAGAGATTTTCCCTGGCAGCAGGTTATCTCAAAGCTGCCCATTGCAGGATTTTTTCCTTCTTTCATCTGAAGCTTCTGGAACTGGCCACTGGATACTGGGCTAGATGGACTAAAGGTCTGATCCAGTCTGACAGTGCCCATCTTCCTATCGGTGATGTAAATCTGAAAGTATGCGCTTGCTGATGTTCCCTGAGCTCCTAGGAGTTTCTAGTTTTGCACTAAGAGCACAAAGGTGTCTAGATAAATATTACCACGTTTCCTGTTATTTTTTCCATTCAGGAAGGAATGTTGACAACTCCTCAGACCTGCCCAATCCATTATGTCAGCTGTCAATGATACCAAATTCCAATTTGCAGTTTTCCTTCTCACTGGGATACCTGGCCAGGAAGATGTCTATTTCTGGATCTCTATCCCCTTCTGCTTGATGTATGTTATTTCAATAGTAGGAAATTCAGTCATTCTGTTCATTATAAAAAGAGATCCAAGCCTCCATGAGCCCATGTACATTTTACTTTCTATGTTGGCCTTCACAGACCTTGGCTTATCACTAACCACCATACCAACGATACTGGGTATATTCTTGTTCAACTCTAGGGAGATCAGCCTCGATGCCTGTTTTGCCCAGTTATTCTTCATCCACTTGCTTCAAGGTATGGAATCCTCCTTCCTCTTGCTGATGGCCTTTGACCGCTTCATTGCGATCTGTAAACCGCTGAGATATGCTTCCATCTTAACTCCACCGAGGTTAGCTAAAATGGGACTGCTGTGTGTGTTGAGAGGGGTGGTTGTAGTATTCCCACTCCCTTTTCTGCTGAAACGATTCCAATACTGTCGAGACAACCTCCTGTCCCATTCCTACTGCGTACATCAGGAGGTCATGAAGCTGGCTTGTGCGGATATAACAGTGAACAATATCTTTGGCTTGTCTACTGCACTCTTAACCATGGGGTTGGACTCATTGCTCATCTTCCTCTCTTATGTGATAATCCTCAAAACAGTGTTGAGTGTCGCGTCCCATGCAGAGTGTCTCACGGCCCTAAACACCTGCGTCTCCCACCTCTGCGCTGTGCTGCTCTTCTACCTACCAGAGATTGGGTTATCTGTGATACACAGATTCGGAAATAACTCCTCTCACTCGCTTCAGTTTGTCCTGGGCTACTTCTACCTGCTGGTCCCACCCCTAATGAACCCCATCGTGTACTGTGTGAAAAGCAAACACCTTCGTGCGAGGATAATCAGGGTCTTCATCAACTGAAGGGCCATTTACTCACACTCCTCCCGTTCTAGTTACCCAGGAGTCAAAAAATACAGGCCACAGCCATCTATTTCAACCTGGACCCTTACATCAGAGAAGACATGAGTTATTGATCTCCACTCTGTAGAGAGATGTTCATATGGTGTTTAAGTCCAAGAGCAAGAGCAGAGGGGCTGCTGAAGGAGGAGAGTGCTATAGGGGAAGGAGACCAAGGCAGGAATCAGCATTTACAAAGTGGCTGTGTTCATGCAGAACCAATGGAGCGGTTCAGTATTGGCCCCTACGGAGTCATATCAGTGGCTGCTCCAACCTCAGAATTCCTGTTGATAGTCATTAAAGAGAAGGGATGTGGCTGTTGTTTCCTCTACTCTCCTCCATTTGTTCTGCCCCAGCTGCTTGGAAACAGGTGGAAATACACACTCAGCTCCCCTAGTGCGGCACAGCTAGCTCCTATTCTGGCCTAGCTCATGAAGTTTAGGCAGCCATCTTTTCAAAAGATAAAAACAGGACATATGAATGAGTCCTGCCTTCCTGTGACCATGCCCCTGCCCCTCTTCTTCCCCCTGACACTCCACCCACTCTTCTTCCTCTGATTTCTTTGCCCCATAATTCCCCCCACAGGGCTTTATGCTCTCCTCCTCCTCTTCTCCTTAAGGTCCAGGCTCCTGGTCTTCCAGAAAGCCTGAGCTAAGCTGTGTTTAGAACCACTCAGGGATCCTGGCCCACCATGGGGACCCATGGACCCTCTATCTTCCCTGGGCATGGGGGTGCAAGAGGAGGAGAAGGGTCCAGAAAACAGCCCTTATCCATGATCCTGACTCCGCACAGGTACCTGACTCCCCACAGTGTCATGTGGTCTGATCACAGGCCTTTGCATTCCCTGGTGAGTCATAGCAGCCATTATACATAGGCTGTCTAAAGCTTTCTCAGGAAGGATCACAAGATGGGGTATAACCTTCTCTTAGAGACAGTTATTGCTCCTAATGTCCCATACCCAGAATTGGCCCAGCTGTCTAGACTGTAAGTATTTTGTCTGGTGGGTATCTCCCAATTGTAGCTAGACATAGTCAATATTCATAATTTCAGATGGAAAGATAAAAAATGCAGATACTTGGGATAATCATATTCTGCCAGTCATAACTTCACCTCACAGGACACATTCTGTACAAGATGATTACAACGAAGGCATAATGATATCACAATGATGAATATCGAGGAGGGGGCAGTGTCACAACCGCCTCCTCAGCTGTCCTGGAACCTGCATGGCATATGTAAAAAGGTCAGGTTCTTTAAGAAGAGACAATTGTGTGGCAGCAGACTGGCAGCGGGGGTGGGGGGACACTGGGCTGCAGTCACGGGGGCCAGGCAGGCTCTGGGCTTCTCTGAGAGGTGGAGCTCTTGGAAGCCATTACCACCCAGTGGAGGTTAGTCCATCCCCCAGGCTGCCCTAAACTCCACTGAAGTAGAGGGAGAACAGGCCAGCAAATCAAACCACTATAACTGGTTCCTGGCCATCCTTGCTCTCTGCAGCACATGGGGGAGCTTTGCTGGCACAGCAGAAAACCCAGCTTAACCTGTAACCACTTGGAAGGCTGGTCCTGTGGCCAGGGCATTGCTCGGTCACACAGGAGAGCTGGGTTTGATTCCCTGCCCTCTGTGACCGTGAGTAAGCCATAGGTTGTCTCTGAACCTCTGCTGAGGTGGATAATAATCCTGCCCTGCCTCATAGTGGTGGCAAGAGGATAAATAAGTGGTGGGCAAACCTGAGGGCCACATTGGGGTTCAAATTTATGGGGAGGGCTGGGTAGGGAAGGCTGTGCCTCCCCAGACAGCCTAGCCCCATCCCCTATCTGACCCCCCTCACTGTCCCCCTAAGAACATCCAACCCCTCCCCGCTGCTTGTCCCCTGATCGCCCCCTCCAGAGACCCCCCACTGTAACTTCCCCCCCAGGACCCCACCCCCTATTTAAGACCCCCACTCCTTGTCCCCTGACCGCCCCCTCCAGAGACCCCCACACCTCCTAAGAACTCCTCAGGACCCTACCCCCATCCAACCCCCAGCTCCCTGTCCCCCATCTGCCCCACCCCATCGCCACATCCCCGTCCCCTGACAGGCTCCGTGGGACTCCCATAGGAACATAAAAATGGCTTTACAGGACCAGAGCAAAGGTCCATCTAGCCCAGTATACCAACAGTGGCTGGTGCCAAGTGTCCCAAAGGGAATGAACAGAACAGGTCATCATCAAGTGATCTATCCCCTGTCGCCCATTCCTAGCTTCTGGCAAACAGATCTTTAAAACAATGGCAAAATCAGTCCGATTATTAAAGGAAGAATTTTAATTAAAGAGAAAAAATACCTCTGTAAAATCAGGATGGAAGTTCATTTTACAGAGTCACACCAGGTTCACAAAACACAGCGGAATCCAAAATGATAGAAAAACAAGCAGGGATGCTTCCCTCTGGCAAAGAGAAATTCACAAGTGAAAAGAAAATTTAAACTGATTTCCCCCTTGCCTGGCTGTACTCACAGTTTTTGTAACCTGAGAGGCGGGTGGAAATAGGTGGAGGAGATGGATTGCTGGCTGATTCCTCTTAAAAAACAAGCGCAGACTCTCACAAACAAAGAGCCCACACAAAAGCTTCTCCACCACTCCGGATTTGAAAGTATCTATCGCCTCCATTGGTTCTTTTGGTCAGGTACTGTGGAGGGGGGTTTGCTGGGGCTTGCCCCCTCCTCTAGGTCAGCAGAAGGGCCACACCGCCTCCCTGTGTCCTTGCCCGGCCCCTTTTGGGGAATCAGCTGGGACGTTGGAGTCCTGGCTCACACTGTCCAGCAGGGGTCTGAGCAACCCGCCGGTAATATAGCCACAGACCCTGACCCTGGGTCAGGGTGGGGCAGTCACAAGTCTAAGGTCAGACCCTCAGGCAGGGACTGAGCAATACAAACAAACAGAGTCAGTGGGCCCAGGCCCTAGGTCAGGGGCCCGGGAGGGGGAGGCTGCCCCCCACTCGCTGGGTGGCCGGGGGGACACAGGCCTTCCCTCTCCACTGTGTCCCAACCTGCGGCTCTAACAGCAGCCACAGACCCGCTGCGGTGTCAGTGGGGATCCGCAGCACACTGACATGGGATCCAGTTCTGTTCCAGCCGGAATTGGGTCGGCGCTCCCCGGGCTACTTCCCTGCTCCCCCTCTGGAGGTCCCTGGCTTCCAGTGGTGTCCTCGGGGGCCTTGTACAGGGTGGAGAGGGCTGCACAGATATGGGAAGGAGCTGATTACCATTGGCTCCTCAGGGTCTCTGGCGAGGGGCAGCCCTGGCAACCCTCCATCAGGAGCTGCACCGGTGGCGTCTTTCCGCTCCAGGGGCTGCCACCTGAATGAACTCTGGGGTGAAGCTCTTGTACTTCCCGCCCCACCCCGACTCTCTGGGGGGCAGACTCGGCGGGTTCTGTCTCCACCCACTCTGGTGTCTGGCAGGGCTTATTCCCCTCCAGATCAGTAGAGGGCCACAGCACCTCCCTACAAGTGCCAACCAGGTTATTTGAGCTTCTTAACTGCTTCCAGGTGAGGAGGAATTTTAGGCTACCCTTATGTTTATGGCATATGCAATGCAGGGTTGATACTTGGATCTGTAGTCCTTTAACCTTCTCTTCCAATATGGAGACCAGCCTGCACTTCACACAGACGAAGTCACTTCTGTCCTCTGGGAGAAAGACAAACACGACACATTCTATCCCGGTCACACTAGCTGACTGCTCACTATCCATAATGTGTTCCTTCTAATAGTCTCTGCAGATCTTCTACTTATTGATCACAGGAGCGTGAAAGGCAAAAAAACAAACAAACAAACCACCACCACCACTGTGTGGGATTTCCCCCCGGGCAAAATCCTTTATTTAGCTACTTTAACCGGCCTAACAATCTCCGTGCAGCCCTGTCCACCTCTACAATGTCCCTTCATCAGATCCTAAGGGCAGTGGCTACTGTGACAGGCCCTGGTAGCACATCTCTGATGAACCTGTGATAGCAGGGAGCTGGAGAGGGTCCTAGAGAAGATGTAGAGGCCCAGACACTGGGAGTGGGTGGGCCTAGGAAGGTATCCCTGGATCTTGGGTTCCCCCTTTTCAATCCTTAGGGAGAAGGGAAGGGACCTCCTCTCCTGGAATGATCTGAAGGACATTTCCATGTCGGGAGCCTTGAGGAATCTCCCTTCCCTGGCATACACTCTGGAGGAAATGGGGCTGCTGGGGAGAAATCTGGTCTTACATTATTAATTAATTATTAATTATTATTATTATTATTATCATTTTATGTTATGTTATTTCAGGAAGATCACAGCTGTGACAGCACCATTGTTACCACTTGGCTGCCCTCAAGGTAGCCATGTGACTAATCGGAAACATGTGAACAGTGAAGGCAACCGCAGATTCCCGGAATATAGCCTGCAGCAGGGTTTGACTCTGAAGTCCAGTTGGGTAACATCACCACACCACATAGAGTAATAGCAAAGTTATTGGTTCAGGCTTGTTGCAGTGATAGAATAACTGCAGGTTCAAATCAAGTCTCTGGAGTACAAACATCCACAGCAGGGATGGGTCCTTCAGTCCTTTGCTGAAAGCTTCTGTTTGTAGCAAAAGTTCCTGCAGAGTAAGAAGCAGGAGATGGAGATCAGATATCAGCCTTCTATAGCCTTTCCAGGTGCAGGAATCCTCTTTGTCCTTTCCTGTGGAAACTTACAGCAAAATGGAGTTCAGAGTCAGGTGGGCAAGTCCCTGCATACCTTGCTGAATCACAGGATACACCTCATACGACCCCCTTTACACAAGATTTGGTGCCACTACAGGTCCATGGTTGCACCAATGATCTATATGATCCCAGATTATTTCATTAACATGACACCCTTGTCATGGAAATGAAGGTTGGCTGCACTCAGTATGGAAAGGTCAAAATCTCCCGACCAGTCTACGGCAGGCGTATTGTGCCCATCAGCTACTCTAACGAACCTTCCCATCCCTGTGCAGCCCTCTCCACCCTGTACAAGGCCCCTTCAGCATCTCCTGTGGGCTGTGGCTACTGTGATAATCCCTGGAGCCATATCTCTGTTGAGCCTGTGCTAGCAGGGAGCTGGAGAGGGTCCCAGAGCAGTTGTGGAGGACCAGAGATTGTGAGTGGGCCAAGCTATCAGAGGATCACTGAGGTCTGTGCCCAATATTCAGGGTCCAGGATCCAGGGTCCCCATTTTCATTCCTCATGGAGAAGGGACGGGATCTCTCCTCAACTGTAATGATCCCAGGAAATTTTGTGGAATCTCCCTTCCATGGCCTGCAGCCTGGGTTTGTAATGCAGCAAAGGGGGCTGCTGGGGAAAATAATATAATAATAATCATTATTAGTCTATTGCATTTTATTTCATTTCAGCAAGATCACAACTGTGACGGCATCATTGTTACCGGTCAGCCACCCTCGAGGTAGCCACGTGACTAATCAGAACCACACGAACATTAATCACAAGCTTGGATTACAGGAATAGAGCCGGCAGTTAGGCAGGATCACCACCCATCCCCTGTTACTTGGCCTCCTGCAGTTTTCCATTGGCTGTCTGGGATTTAAGCTGGTGCACACGAAGACAAGCAGCTGAGGTTCCCTGATGGCCAGTTGGCCCCCAAGGGAATGTGTGAATATGTTTCATAAACACAGTTGCCTCCCTATCTGAACAGGTACTGCCTGCTGCCCATGGAACATCGCCAATGACTCCTTGTCCTTTAGGGTGAAGACCTCTGGTGTCAGCTGTTCTCTTTCTAGCCGGAATTGGGTACGTTGGCTGGTTTCACTATCTTTAAAATGGGAAGTGAAGGGGAAAGGCTGGAAGCTGTTTCCATTGGCAGACGTTCTGTGCAGAAGCAGAGGACTCAGCTGGGTGGCTGGGGTGACTCAGTGAGGTGGCTGGAGAGCAGGCAGCACTCGCTGGCTACAACATGTCTGCCTGGGCCCCACACTGGGTTGTTCAGGAAACAGAAAGCTAGACATTCAAAGTGAGCTCGGACTGTTAAAATCTTGATGCCCTGAGTCAAGATTTTTCAAGGGGTCCTGTTTCTTCAAGTGCCACGTGCTCTGGGCTATATTTTTGAATTTTTCAAAAAACTAGACAAGTCCATGGAGGTAGGTCCCTCAGTGGCTATTAGTCAGGATGGGCAGGGATGGGGTCCCTAGCCTCTGTTTGCCAGAAGCTAGGAATGAGCAACAGGGGATAGATCACTTGATGATTACCTGGAATCAGAGAGGTAGCCGTGTTAGTCTGGAATAGCAGAGGTAACAAAGTCCTGTGGCACCTTAAAGACTAACTATAGTTAGTCTTGATGATTACCTGTTCTCTTCATTCCCCTGGGACACCTGGCATTGGCCACTGTCAGGATACTGGGCTAGATGGACCTTTGGTCTGGCCCTGTAAGGCCGTATTTATGTTCCTATGGGCCCAATACTGCCGGGGGCTGATTGAGATGAGACCCCCCCCCCCCATGGAATATCAGTGATTACTTCAAAAATGATCTCAGGAATATATGCTGTTGAAAATTTGTTCCACAAATACATTTTCAAAAATGTTATTCTCTTCCTCAGTTGTGAACACAGGAATTCAGATCTGCGTTCCTCTGTAGTACAAGTTCTGATAAGGCATATTACTGATTCCTGACTGGCTGAGGGCTCCAGCATTTCTGCCCTGTAGACACCCCTCAGAGTTACAGGGTTATCGGACTCTCTGCCCCTCTCTGGTCTCCAAGTGCCAGATGTCAGATCTCAAAGCCTTCCCTCTCTTAGGGTAGAATCCCACCATCTCCCCACTCTCAGACTGGGCTTTGGGCAACAGCACACTGAAGATCGACTGTGTTTGCTGAGTGGGTACAGCACCTGTGGTTCTTCTCTTTGGGACTCTGTTATTAGTGGTGAGATGAGTGGCCAGCCAGCCTTCTTGAACCAAACTACTGTTTAATCTGAACGGTAGGAATAAAGCGTAACATGGACAAAGAAGAAGGTTTTCAAACAACAGGCTTGACTCCAAACCCTCCCCCTCTGATGGGGCCTCCAGACTTCCCCAGCCTGTCAGTCTGAAGAGCCTCTGAGCCACAGCTGCCCCACCTCTGGACAGGTTCCCAGTGCTGGCAAAAGAGGCTGTGTAATGTGACTGGAGCCCGGAAATAGAATCTTCCCAGCTTGTAGCTCCGGGGTTACAATCCAGTTTCAATAGTGAGCATTTTTGGAAAAAAATGCCTTGGAAGGGCTCTAAACCCTCCTGGTGATTAACACCACAAAATATGTCTAACTAGAGGTGTCAGGGAGAAGTTTTCCCTGGCAGCAGCTGCCCATTGCAGGGTTTCTTCCACATACCTCTGAAGCTCCTGGAACTGGTCACTGAATATTGAGCTAAATGCACTACAAGTCTGATCCAGTCTGGCAGTGCCTATCTTCCAATTTGTGGTGTAAATCTAAGATTATATGTTTTGGTGATCATCCTTGAGCTTGTGAGAATTTCTAGACAGGCACTCAGAGCAGAAAGATGTCTCTTTAAATATTCTCAAGCCTCCTGTTATTTTTTCCTTCAGGGATAAAACTTCAAAACTCATCAGACCTACCCAGTCCATTATGTCATCTGTCAATGACACCAAACGCCAATTTGAAGTTTTCCTTCTCACTGGGATACCTGGCCAGGAAGAAGTCTATCTCTGGATCTCTATCCTTTTGTGCTTAATTTATGCAATTTCGATAGTAGGAAATTCAGTCATTCTGTTCATTATAAAAATAGATCCAAGCCTCCATGAGCCCATGTATATTTTCCTTTCCATGCTGGCCATCACAGACCTTGGCTTATCGATAGCCACCATGCCAACGATACTGGGTATATTCTTGTTCAACTCTAGGGGGATCAGCCTGGATGCCTGTTTTGCTCAAGTCTTCTTCATCCACTTTCTTCAAGGTATGGAATCCTCCTTCCTCTTGTTGATGGCCTTTGACCGCTTCATTGCGATCTGTAAACCGCTGAGATATGCTTCCATCTTAACTCCACCGAGGTTAGCCAAAATGGGACTGCTGTGTGTGTTGAGAGGGGTGGTTTTAGTATTCCCACTCCCTTTTCTGCTGAAACGATTCCAATACTGTCGAGACAACGTCCTGTCCCATTCCTACTGCGTACATCAGGAGGTCATGAAGCTGGCTTGTGCGGATATAACAGTGAACAATATCTTTGGCTTGTCTACTGCACTCTTAACCATGGGGTTGGACTCATTGCTCATCTTCCTCTCTTATGTGATAATCCTCAAAACAGTGTTGAGTGTCGCATCCCATGCAGAGTGTCTCACGGCCCTGAACACCTGCGTCTCCCACCTCTGCGCTGTCCTGCTCTTCTATATGCTAGTGATCGGCCTTGCTGTGATACACAGATTTGGGAATAGCTCTTCTCACTTGCTTCAGTTTGTCCTGGGTTACTTCTACCTGCTGGTCCCGCCACTAATGAACCCAATCGTGTATAGCGTGAAAAGCAAACACCTTCGTTCGAGGATAATCAGGGTCTTCATCAACTGAAGGGCCAGTTCATCCCACTCCTCCTACTCTAGTTACCCGGGAGTCGAAAAGCACAGGGCACAACCATCCATTCCATCCTGGACCCTTATATCTGACAAGATATGAGCTATTGATCTCCACTCTGTAGAGAGAGGTTCAGATGGTGTCTAGGTCTCAGAGAAAAGGGAGAGGGGCTACTAAGGGAGGAGAGCGCTGTGGAGACAAGGGTTGAAGGATTTGATTTGAGGCCTATAAGTCATGTCAAGAAAGAACACATTAAGACTCACTCCCAACTCTCATAAGGCGAGATTTGGTAAAGTAGACTGTCTGTCTACAGCGAGAGGGAAACACAGAATAGAGTTAGTATGACCTAGCCTTGAAGATAAGGATGTTTAAGAACAGAAATGTGAAACTACCAGGATGAGCAGGCCATATGATAAACATAATGTAGATTCAAGAATAGCAGCCGTGTTAGTCTGTATCTGTAAAGAAAGCGAGGAATACTTGTAACTCCTTAGAGACTAACTAGTTTAATGTAGATTGTTATTAATTAGTGTACATCATTCAAGGGTATAAATATGTGTATGAAACTGTTTGTATTTTGACAAGAAACTGACGCAGAGAAAGAACATCTCTCTCTGCTAGCTGTATTTCTTCCCTGGCAATTGCCTGCTGAAAAAAAACTGTCTCTGATTTGTTGTACCCAACCTTAGAGTAAGGACTCAGTTTTTACTCCACAGTGCTATCGGGAAACGAGACCAAGGCAGGAATCAGTATGTACAAAGTGACTGTGTTCATGGAGAACCAGTGGAGCGGTTCAGTATTGGCCCCTAAAGAGTCGAATCGGTGGCTGCTCCGGCCTCAGAATTCCTGTCGATAGTCATTAAAGAGAAGGGACGTGGATGTTGTTTCCTATTACACCTGGCCTGTCACTGTCCCGTCTTTGGCTAAACCTCCAAGAGTCATGACAAAAGTTGCAGGGCTGTTCTGCAGTTGCACTCTGGTCCTTCCTGAGCGCTCAGGGTGCTGCGCAATCCAAGGGGCTGCATCAGCTGTGCACGGTGGAAATTACTACCCTTCCCCTACACCCTCAGCCAGGTGCTTCTGACTGAGTCGTGTCAGAGATGTGATTAATGGAGGAGCCCCAGGGGAAGCCATCCAGGCAGCCCCTCCCCCACTGATGGCTCTGCACACCACTCACCTGCTAAGCCCACTCCCCACCAAGAGAGATCAGAGCTTCGTATGTGAGTGAGGGTCTGACACACAAATCCAGGCAAGAGACTCAGGGCCAGATGCCCTCCTACTCTCCTCCATTTGTGCTGCCCCAGCTGCTTGGAAATGGGTGGAAATACACTCAACTCCCCTAGTGAGGCACATCTAGCTCCTATTCCAGCCTAGCTCATGCAGTTTAGGGCGGCCACCTTTTGAAAAGGCAAAAGCAGGACACTTGAAGGAGTCCCGCTTCCCTGTGATCCTGCCCCTGTCCCTCTTCTTCCCCCTGATGCTCCACCCACTCCTCTTCCTCTGAGGCCTTTGCCCTGGCTGAAAGGGGCTGCTCTTGCTTCCTCCAGGTAACTCCCAGGAAGGAACAGAGAACCGCAGTCAATGGGAGCTGCGGGGGGCTGTGCCTGGAGGGAGGCAACGTAGGAGCCCCTTGCCTCCTCTCCCTTCCCTCTGGGGCCAAGGGACGTGCTGACAGAGCTTCAGAAAGCGGAGTGGCACTCGCAGTGCACGAGGTGGGCGGGGGTGGGGCAGAGAGTTTGCCGGGAGGGGTGTTGGGGGCTTCGTGGGCCGCAGGGAAGGGCTTGGCGGGCCGCATGTTTGAGACCCCTGGTCTAGACTGTAAGTATTTTGTCTGGTGGGTATCACCCAGGTGTAGCTAGAGAGATACATAGTCAATATTCATAACTCCAGACGCAAAGATAAAAAATGCAGATACTTGGGATAATCATATTCTGCCAGTCATAACTTCACCTCACAGGACACATTCTGTACAAGATGCATTAGAACGACGGCATAATGCTATCACAATGATGAAATTGGGGAAGGGGCAGTATCACAACCGCCTCCTCAGCTGTCCTGGAACCTGCATGGCACATGTAAAAAGCTCAGGTTCTTCTGGAAGAGACAATTGTGTGGCAGCAGACTGGCAGTGGGGGTGGGGGGACACTGGGCTGCAGTCACGGGGGCCAGGAAGGCTCTGGGCTTCTCTGAGAGGTGGACCTCTTGGAAACCCAGTGGAGGTCAGGCCAGCCCTCAGGCTGCTCTATACTAAACCGAAGTAGAGGGAGAACAGGCCAGCGAATCAAACCACTGTAACTGGCTTCTGGCCATCCCTGCTTTCTGCAGAACATGGCGGAGCTCTGCCTGGTCCTGTGGTCAGGCCAGCCCTCAGGCTGCTCTATACTCCACAGAAGTAGGAGGAGAACAGGCCAGAGAATCAAACCACTGTAAGTGGCCCCTGTCCATCCCTGCTCCCTGCAGCACATGACGGAGCTTTGCTGGCACAGCAGAGAATTCAGCTTAGCCTGTATCCACTTGGAAGGCTGGTTCTGTGGTCAGACCAATGGTCCATCTAGCCCATTATCCTGTCTTCCAACAGTGACTAATACCAGATGCCCCAGAGGGAATGAGCGGAACAGGTAATCATCAAGTGATTCATCCCCTGTTGCCCACTCCCAGCTTGCGGCAAGCAGAGGCTAGGGACACCATCCCAGCCCATCCTGGCTAATAGCCATTGATGGACCTATCCTTCATGAACTTCTCTAGTTCTTGTTGGAACCATGCTATAGTTTGGGCCTTCACAGTTTCCCCTGACAAAGAGTTCTACTGGTTGAGTGTGAAGAAATACTTCCTTTTGTTTGTTTCAGATCAGCTACCTACCAATTCTATTGGGTTATCCCTACTTTGTGTGTTTTGAGAAGGAGTCAATAACATTTTCTTGAGTTTTTCCACCCCAGTCATGATTTTATAGACCTCTTTCAGATCTCCCCTTAGTTGTCTCTTTTCCAAGCTGAAAAGTCCCAATCTTATTAATCTCTCCTCATATGAAGCCATTCTATACCCCTAATGATTTTTGTTGTCCATTTAACAATGCCAGTGTATATTTTTTGAGATAGGACGACCAAATCTGCATGCTATATTCAAGATGTGGGTGTACCATGGATTTATATTAACTAGGGTTTGTAACCTGTCCTTTAAATTAGCTTCTGTGCCCAATGACTGGAAGATAGATATTGTAACACCAATATTTTAAAAGGGTTGTAGAGGTGTTTCCAGCAATTATAGACCAGTAAGTCTAACATCCGTACCAGGCAAATTAGTTGAAACAATAGTAAAGAATAAAATTGTCAGGCACATAGAAGAACATAAATTGTTGGGCAAAAGTCAACATGGTTTCTGTAAAGGGGAATCATGTCTTACTAATTATTAAGAGTTCTTTGAAGGGGTCAACAGACATGTGGACAAGGGGGATCCAGTGGACATCCAACAAAGTGGGTATTAGCCCATGAAAGCTTATTCTTCAATACTTTAGTTAGTCTTTAAGGTGCCTCAGGACTCTTTGTTACCAGTGGACATAGTGTACTTAGATTTCCAGTAAGCCTTTGACAAGGTCCCTCACCAAAGGTTCATACGTAAATTAAGTTACCATGGGATAAGAGGGAAGATCCTTTCATGGATTGAGAACTGGTTAAAAGACAGGAGGAAAAAGAGTAGGAATAAACAGTAATTTTTCTGAATGGAGAGGGGTAACTAGAGGTGTTCCCGAAGGGTCAGTCCTAGGACCAATCTTATTCAACTTATTCATAAATGATTTGGAGGAAGGGGTAAACAGTGAAGTGGCGAAGTTTGCAGATGATACTAAACTGCTCAAAATAGTTAAGACCCAAGCAGACTGTGAAGAACTTCAAAACGATCTCACAAAACTAAGTGTTTGGGCAACAAAATGGCAAATGAAATTTAATGTGGATAAATGTAAAGTAAATCACATTGGAAAAAATAACCCCAACTATAAATACAATATGATTGGGGTAATTTAGCTACAACTAATCAGGAAAAAGATCTTGTAGTCACCATGGATAGTTCCCTAAAGACGTCCATGCAGTGTGCATCTGCAGTCAAAAAAGCAAACAGAATGTTAAGAATCATTAAAAAAGGGATATAGAATAAGACGGAGAATATCTTATTGCCCTTATACTAATCCATGGTGCGCCCACATCTTGAATACTGTGTACAAATGTGGTCTCCTCGTCTCAAAACGAATATACTGGTATTAGAAAAGGTTCAGAGAAGGGCAACTAAAATGATTAGGGGTATGGAATGGGTCCCATATGAGGAGAGATTAAAGAGGCTAGGACTTTTTAGCTTGGAAAAGAGGAGACTAAGGGGGGATATGATAGAGGTATATACAGTCATGAGTGGTAAGGAGAAATAAGGAAAAGTTATATACTTGTTTCCATGATATAAGAACTAGGGGACACCCAATAAAATTAGTGGGCAACAGGTTTAAAACAAATAAAAGGAAGTTCTGCTTCACACAGCACGTAGTCAACCTGTGGAATTCCTTGCCTGAGGAGGCTGTGAAAGCTAGGACTATAACAGGGTTTAAAAGAGAACTGGATAAATTCATGGAGGTTAAGTCCATTAATGGCTATTAGCCAGGATGGGTAAGGAATGGTGTCTCTAGCCTCTGTTTGTCAGAGGGGGGGGATGGATGGAAGGAGAGAGAGCACTTGATCATTATGTGTTAGGTTCTCTCACTCCGGGGCACCTGGCATTGGCCACTGTCGGTGGACAGGATACTGGGCTAGATGAACCGTTGGTCTGACCCAGTACAGCCTTTCTTATTTTCATATGTTCTTATACAGAGACAATAACATCATAGAATGATAGAATATCAGGGTTAGAAGCGACCTCAGGAGGTATCTAGTCCAACACCATGCTCAAACAGGACCAATCTCCAACTAGATCTATGGAGATCTGGGCATTAGCCTTATTTTTCTTCCTAATAAACCATAATTTTTAAATATACACAAATGCACAGAGCAGCCAGTACAGAGCCCAAAAGTTTTCATCTTCCTTTGGGTAGGTTCCTTAATTACTATTTATTCTTAAAGCTGGGTAAATAGCACAGAAGCGCAGACAGGCCTGTCTCCAGCCTGTTTACATTCAGATGCTGTTTCTCCCCCCCCCCCCACGAGATTCAATGACACTCCCCCCCGGGGATTGCACCCAGCTATAGTACAGTCAATGCTGCACACCCCTGTGTCGGCTCTCGGCGCAGGATGCTGCTGCAGATGTTGGGGTGAGAGAGGTGTGTGACACGGCTACCTGAGGGGGATTCCCAGGGAAGACGCTTCCATCTCAGAATTCACAGGTACCCATCTCTAGTTGAGGAGCTCATCTGCCCGACAAACTCAGTTAAATGTTGGCGTGATGGGATAGACAATAAGTCCGTGGTCTTTTCTGATCTGTACAGCTGTTAAAGATCCTAGGGCTCTTGCCAGAGGTGATGAATTTGCTCCAGTATCAGTGGCCAAAATGTCACTCCTTCTGTGCGCTCCCTCCGACCCCAAGTGATGGACTCTAGCCCTGAGAAGGCTGAATGTCAGTGGCACAGTGGGTCCTTCAAGATGAAAGGTGTTAGTAGATGGACAATGCCAGGCAACATTCTGAGGCCATGCCCGGTTCTTTGCTCAGGTTCCATTGAGGCATTAAACCACTTGGCGTAATAACTGAGTCAGGATGTCAGGAGACAGCTGAGTGTTAATACACAGACACTGTCACCGCCTCCTCTTGGATTTCAGGGCTCAGGCTGTTAATGGGGAGGCTGTTACCTGACTTTTATCTGTTGGAACAATTCAAAGATGTTTATGTTTGTGCAAGTTTCTTCCTGAGGTTGATGGATTTGCACTCCATACTTTTAAATGCAGTGCTTTGCATGATATCAAGAATCAGGGAGGTAGCCGTGTTAGTCTGGATCTGCAGAAGCAACAAAGAGTTCTGTGGCACCTTAAAGACTAACAAAATTATTGAAGCATAAGCTTTTGTGGGCTAATACCCACTTCGTCGGATGCCACTGCATGCATGTAAATGAGAGCTCAAGGAATGAATATCTCATATATCGGTCCCAATGGTTGTTATCATTCTGGATACAGGCTACAGACTGACAGAACAGAACCTGAGGAGAACCAGTCAGCTATTAACCCATGGAAAGAGGAGTTACTAGACTCCTGACATGCATGCCTAGCCAAAGCTAGCAGTAGAGTTGTTGGAATTGCTATAGGAAGGAACGAAGGTAACAGTTAATGGCCTTTGTTTTAGAAACTATTTCAGAAGTACGACTAATATTGGTTGCAATAGGTTTGTGCTATTATTTTTTTGTTCAGTGAACAATTGTATGAGACTGTCTCCTGGTAACTGACAAGAAGCTGTTTCTAAAACTTACTTTCGGGGTCCTGTATTCATTCACTCTGCAAGACTTGTGCAAAGCTTCCAAACGGTCCTGAGAGAATAGAACTGCTGGTCTGTGTTTCTGCAAAGAGTAGAGCTGAGCTGCAGCAAAGAGGAGTGTAACTGAGATTGTATATAATTTATGCTCATCAACTGTTACACACTCATTGCTGTAGTAATTAGCACACTCAGCTGGGTATTAGTGCTAACCTAGAATTTCCACTATTCTCCTGTTTGTAAATCTCACCTTCTACTCCCCAGCTGAAGTTACTGTCAGTGTCAGCTTTTAACTTGCCTGATATCTGCAGACCTGCAGTTCCTGTGAGGATGAAGAGAAGCTTGTTGGATGACTGAATTCTCGGGAATCAGTCAATGCTGACCAGCAAAGAACTTCAGCTTCTCCTGGAGGGATTCTTCATAAGGGATACAGTAGTATCTTGATTATCACTAAACTAAGTGACTGGGCAACAAAATGGCAAATGAAATTTAATGTGGATAAATGTAAAGTAATGCACATTGGAAAAAATAACCCCAACTATACATACAATATGATGGGGGCTAATTTAGCTACAACCAATCAGGAAAAAGACCTGGGAGTCATTGTGGATAGTTCTCTGAAGGCATCCACGCAGTGTGCAGCGGCAGTCCAAAAAGCAAACAGGATGTTAGGAATCATTAAAAAAGGGATAGAGAATAAGTCGGAGAATATCTTATTGCCCTTATACAAATCCATGGTGCGCCCACATCTTGAATACTGCGTACAAATGTGGTCTCCTCATCTCAAAAAGGATATACTGGCACTAGAAAAGGTTCAGAGAAGGGCAACTAAAATGATTAGGGTTTTGGAACGGGTCCCATATGAAGAGAGATTAAGGAGGCTAGGACTTTTTAGCTTGGAAAAGAGGAGACTAAGGGGGGATATGATAGAGGTATATAAAATTATGAGTGGAGTGGAGGAAGTGAATAAGGAAAAGTTATTTACTTGTTCCCAAAATAGAAGAACTAGGGGCCATTCAATGAAATTGGCGTGCAGCAGGTTTAAAACAAATAAAAGGAAGTTCTTCTTCACACAGCGCACAGTCAACCTGTGGAACTCCTTACCTGAGGAGGCTGTGAAGGCTAGGACTATAACAGGGTTTAAAAGAGAGCTGGATAAATTCATGGAGGCTAAGTCCATAAATGGCTATTAGCCGGGATGGGTAAGGAATGGTGTCCCTAGCCTCTGTCTGTAAGAGGGGGGTGATGGATGGCAGGAGAGAGATCGCTCGATCATACCTGTTAGGTTCACTTACTCCGGGGCACCTGGCATTGGCCACTGTCGGTAGACAGGATGCTGGGCTAGATGGACCTTTGGTCTGACACAGTATGGCCGCTCTTATGTTCTTATGTTCTTATCCAGGATGATAGGGAATTTTTTTTATCCCGGTTAATAAAATCCTGGATAATCAAGAGACATAGGAAATATGGGGTTATGGGTGGTGCGCCGGCAGCCCTGGGCCCTGGGGAGAGGGGGTGGGGGTTCCGCCCGCCCTGGGAGGAGGGTGTGGTGCACTGGCCGCCCTGTGCGGGTGTGTGTGTGTGTGTGTGCGGGGGGCGGGGTTCCCACCAACTGCCCCAGTCAGCTTCCGTAGGGAACCCAGGCTGGAAGCAGGAGCTGACTGGGGCAGGTGGCAGGAACCTGGCTGGCAAGGGGACAGTGGGGGAAACCCCAAAGAGGTGGTGGGATAAGCTCTTAGCCTGCCGCCTCTTTGGGGTTCCCCCCAGGCTCCTGCCAACTGGGGTAGCGCCACCTGTCCCAGTCAGCTCCCACTGCTAGCCTGGGGGTAGGGAACCCAGGCTGACAGCAGGAGCTGAGTGGGGCAGGCGGCGGGACCCTGGTTGGAAGGAGCCTACAGGAGAAGCCCCAAAGCCAACCCCTATTTTAGACATTCCAGTTAATTGCAGCCCAGTTAACCTAAGCCTGGAATAATTGAGAGTCTACTGTAATTAATAGAGCCCAGTTCTGATTGAATTTACACATGTAAACCTGGGGTGATGCAATTGAAGTCACTGATATTAAATTCAGAACCTGGCTCTGTGGATTGATCCCATTTGCTTCAAAGAGGCAGTGGCAGAAATTCGACTCTGAGGGGTGGAGAAAGTTAAAAAAATGTGTAGAATGAGGCAATGAAGCCCATTCATAAATAGCTTCAGTGGAGGACAGATAAATCCAATGACCATTTGCACCACGCACTTGCCATGTTCTTATGCACTTCTCTTGGTACAATGGGCCACACTCCGAAGTGAAGGGCCAGAAAGGGTGTCTGGGTGAGTCACAACTGTAAAATCACAGGTATTAAATAGGTTGTGGAATTCCCAGCCACAAGATATCATGGGGACCAGCACATAGCAGGATTCAAAGAGGGTCTGGATGCTTATAGGGGTAACTGGAAAATTCATTTTCATTAGTGAGCATTGTAAAAAAAAATGTCTTGGAAGGGCTCTAAACCTTCCTGATTTACACCACTAAATATGTCTAACTAGTGGGTTTCAGAGGAATTTTCCTTGGGAGCAGGTTATCTCGCAGCTGCCCATTGCAGGTTTCTTCCACTTTCTTCTGAAGCTTCTGAAACTGGCCACTGGGTAATGGGCTACATGGACTACAGGTCTGATCCGGTCTGGCCGTGCCTATCTTCCTATCATAGCAAAGAGTCCTGTGGCACCTTATAGACTAGCTTTCGTGGGCTAATCGATTGCTACCCGCCCATCCGGCGGGCAGTGAAGACCAGCCATTAGTCTGGATTTGCAGAAGTGACAAAAAGTCCTGTGGCACCTTATAGACCAGTGATGGCGAACCCGTGGCACGCGTGCCGCTGCCGGCACGCCGAGCCGTCTCTGTGGGCACGCCGTCAAAACGCCGGAGCAGAGGGGCGGGGTCAGTAAGAGGCGGGCGGGCGGTGGAGGAGGAAGTGAAAGGACGGCCGGAGCCCGGGAAGGAGATCGGAGGCGGGGCCGAGGCAGGAGGCGAGGCAAGGCAAGAAGGAGAGCGGAGGCGGGGCCGAGGCGCGAGGCAGGAGGCGAGGCGAGGCGAGGCGCGGCGCGAGGCAGGAGGCGAGGTGCCGCGCGGCGCGAGGCAGGAGGCGGCGCGAGGCGAGGCGAGGTGCCGCGCGGCGCGAGGCAGGAGGCGACGCGCGGCGCGAGGCGAGGCGAGGCGACGCG
Organism: Sternotherus odoratus; assembly: GCA_032164245.1. Lineage (NCBI taxonomy): Eukaryota > Metazoa > Chordata > Testudines > Kinosternidae > Sternotherus > Sternotherus odoratus. The sequence continues at coordinate 297,156,129 of JAVMKO010000001.1, forward strand.
CGGCGCGAGGCGAGGCGAGGCGAGGCGAGGCAAGGGGGGGGAGGCAAGGCAAGGGGGGAGGCAAGGCAAGGGGGGGGAGGGAAGGCAAGGCAAGGGGGGAGGGAAGGCAAGGCAAGGGGGGAGGGAAGGCAAGGCAAGGGGGGGGAAGGCAAGGCAAGGCAAGGGGGGAGGGAAGGCAAGGCAAGGGGGGGGGAGGGAAGGCAAGGCAAGGGGGGGGAGGCAAGGCAAGGCAAGGCAAGGGGGGGGAGGCGAGGCAAGGCAAGGGGGGGGAGGCGAGGCAAGGCAAGGGGGGGGAGGCGAGGCAAGGCGAGGGGAGGGGAGGGGAGGCAAGGCGAGGGGAGGGGAGGGGAGGCGAGGGGAGGGGAGGCAAGGCAAGGGGAGGGGAGGCAAGGCAAGGCAAGGGGGGGAGGCAAGGCAAGGGGGGGGAGGCAAGGCAAGGGGAGGGGAGGGGAGGGGAGGGGAGGCAAGGGGAAGGGAGGGGAGGCAAGGCAAGGGGAGGGGAGGCAAGGCAAGGGGAGGGGAGGCGAGGCAAGGCAAGGCAAGGGGGGAGGAGGCAAGGCAAGGCAAGGGGGGGGAGGCAAGGGGAGGCAAGGCCGGGGGAGGGCGAGCCGCGCTGCTGAGGCCGGGGGGGGGGGGGGGTGAGCCGCGCTGCTGAGGCCGGGGGGGGGGTCCCGAGTCGAGCGGGGGTGTTGGCACTTTGAAAAAAAACACGTCGTTTTGATTTGCAGTTTGGGCACTTGGGCTCAAAAAGGTTTGCCATCACTGTTATAGACTAACAACAGTATTGAAGCATAAACTTTTGTGGGCTAATACCCACTTCGTCGGATGCATGCAGTGGAAGTGGGTCAGATGAAGTGGGTATTAGCCCACAAAAGCTTATGCTTCAATACTGTTGTTAGTCTATAAGGTGCCACAGGACTTTTTGTCGCTTCTGCAAATCCAGACTAAGGGCTGGTCTTCACTGCCCGCCAGATCGGCGGGTAGCAATCGATCTGTTAGCGATCGATTTCTCGCGTCTGGTGAAGACGCGAGAAATCGATTGCCCGCGGTGCCCCCGTCGACTCTGGAACCACAGGTCGCCAGGAGGCACAAGCTGGAGTCAACGGGCAAGCATGCCGCCGACCGCCGCAGCCGTGAGGATGGCAGGTAAGTCAGCTGGATGTACGCAGACTTCAGATACCAGATTCATGTAGCTGAAGTTGCGTATCTGCAGTCGATCCCTCCCGCCACCCCCGTAGTGAAGACCAGCCCTAAGACGGCTACCTCTCTGATTCTATCTTCCTATCGGTGGTGTAAATATAAGAGTATGTGCTTGCTGAGCTTCCCCAAGCTCCTGGGAGTTTCTAGACTTGCACTCAGAGCAGAAAGGTGTCTAGTTAAATCTCAGCTAGTCTCCTTTTTTTTCCTTTCAGGAAGGAATGTTGAAAACTCTTTGGACCGGCCCAGTTCATTATGTCAGCGGTCAATGATACCAATTTCCAATTTGCAGTTTTCCTTCTCACCGGGATACCTGGGCAGGAAGACGTCCATCTCTGGATCTCTATTCTCTTCTGCTTAATGTATGTTATTTCAATAGTAGGAAACTCAATCATTCTGTTCGTTATAAAAATAGATCCAAGCCTCCATGAGCCCATGTACATTTTACTGTCTATGTTGGCCTTCACAGACCTTGGCTTATCACTAGTGACAATACCAACAATACTGGGTATATTCTTGTTTAACTCTAGGGAGATCAGCCTGGATGCCTGTTTTGCCCAGCTGTTCTTCATCCACTTGCTTCAAGGTATGGAATCCTCCTTCCTCCTGTTGATGGCCTTTGACCGCTTCATCGCGATCTGTAACCCACTGAGATACGCTTCCATCTTAACCCTGCCTAGAATTGCAAAATCAGGCCTGTTATTTGTGCTAAGGGGGCTGGCCCTAATATTCCCACTCCCTTTTCTCGTGAAACGGTTCCGATACTGTCGAGCCAATGTCCTCTCCCATTCCTACTGCCTGCACCAGGAGGTCATGAAGATGGCTTGTGCAGATATCACCGTCAACAACATCTATGGCTTGTCCGTTGCTCTCTTAACCATGGGGTTGGACGCATTGCTCATCTTCCTCTCTTATGTGATGATCCTCAAAACAGTGTTGAGTGTCACATCCCATTCAGAGTGTCTCAAGGCCCTGAACACCTGCGTCTCCCATCTCTGCGCTGTGCTGCTCTTCTACATACCAGAGTTTGGCTTATCTGTGATACACAGATTTGGGGATAGCTCTTCTCACTCACTTCAGTTTGTGCTAGGCTACTTCTACCTGCTGGTCCCACCTCTAATGAACCCCATCGTGTACTGTGTGAAAAGCAAACACCTTCGTGCGAGGATAATCAGGGTCTTCATCAACTGAAGGGCCAGTTCCTCCCACTCCTCCCATTCTAGTGACCTGGGAGTCAAAAAACACAGGCCACAACCATCTATTCCATTGACCCTTACATCTGAGGAGACATGAGCTATTGATCTCCACTCTGTAGAGAGAGGTTCAGATGGTGTCTAAGTCCCAGAGCAAAGGAAGAGAGGCTGCTGAGGGAGGAGAGCACTATCGGGGAAGGACACCAAGGCAGGAATCAGCATTTACAAAGTGACTGTGTTCATGGAGAACCAGTGGAGCGGTTCAGTATTGGCCCCTAAAGAGTCGAATCGGTGGCTGCTCAGACCTCGGAATTCCTGTTGATAGTCATTAAAGAGAAAGGACTTGGATATTGTTTCGTATTACACCTCACCTGTCACTGTCCTGTCTTTGGCTGAACATCCAAGGGGCATGACAAAAGTTGCAGGGCTGTTCTGCAGTTGCAGTCTGGTCCTTCCTGAGCACTCAGCGTGCTGCGTGATCCATGGGGCTGCACCAGCTGTGGACAGGGGCTATTACTTGGGCATAGACACACACCTGCCCTCAGTCAGGTGTTTGTTACTGAGTTGTGTCAGAGGCATGATTAATGGAGGAGCCCCAGGGGAAGCTATCCAGGCAGTCCCTCCCTCACTGGTGGCTCTGCACTCTACACACCTCCTGAGCCCACTCCTCACCGAGGAAGACCAGAGCTGTGCATGTGAGTGAGGGTCTGACACACACAAATCCAAGCAAGGGACTCGGGGCAAGATGCCCTCCTACTCTCCTCCGCTTATTCTGCCCCAGCTGCTTTTAAACAGGTGGAAATACACTCAACTCCCCTAGTGAGGCACATCTAGCTCCTATTCCAGCCTAGCTCATGCAGTTTAGGGTGGCCACCTTTTGAAAAGATAACAGCAGGACACTTGAAGGAGTCCTGCCTCCCTGTGATCCTGCCCCTGCCCCTCTTCTTCCCCCCTGATGCTCCACCCACTCCTCTTCCTCTGAGGCCTTTGCCCTGGCCCACCATGGGGAACCATGGACCCTCTATCTGCCTGGGCAATGGGGGTGCAAGAGGAGGAGCGGAAGCCTGAAAACAGCCCCTATTCCATGACCCTGACTCCCCACAGGTACCTGACTCCCCACAGTGTCATGTGGTCTGATCACAGGCCTTTGCATTCCCTGGTCAGTCATAGCAACCATTATCCATAGGCTGTCTGGAGTTTTCTCAGGAAGACTCACCAGATGGAATATAACCTTCTCCTAGAGACTGTTCTTTCCCCTAATCTTCAATACCCAGAATAGGCCCAACTGTCTAGACCAGGGGTCTCAAACTCAAATGACCACAAGGGCCACATGAGGACTAGTGCATTGACCCAAGGGCCGCATCACTGACACCCGCCCTTGCTGCCCCTGGCCCCGTCCCCACTCCACCCCTTCCATGAGGCTCTGCCCCTGCCCCACCTCTTCCCATGCCTTCCCTGCCCCATTCCAATCCCTTCCCTGAAGTCCCCACCGCAACGCTTCCCCCAGGGGGAGCAGAAAGGGTGCAGGATGGGGTGGGGGGTCAGGGCAAGGAGTTGAGGTGCAGGAGGTGTGCAGGGTATGGTAGGGGTCTCAGGCCATGCAGTTGGTGTGTGGGGTGCAAGAGGGGTGAGGGATGCGGCAGGGGGTAGGGTGCAGCAGGTGGGTCAGGGCAGGGAGAGCAGGAGGTTTGTGGGGTGTGGCCGGGGTCTCAGGACAGGGAGTTGGGGTGGAGGAGGGTGAGGGATGCAGCAGGGGGATCAGGGCAGACAACTAGGGTGTAGGATATGGTAGGGAGCTCAGGGCATGGAGTTGGGGTGTAAGATGTCGCAGGGGGTTCAGGTCAGGGAGTTAGGGTGCAGGATATGGTAGGGAGCTCAGGGCATGGAGTTGGGGGTGTGGGATGTGGCAGGGGGCTCAGGACAGGGATTTGGGGTACAGGAGAGGTTCAGGTTGCGAGTTCTAGCCTGGTGCCGCTTACCTAGAGTGGCTCTGGCCCCACACTGCTCCACTCCAGGAAGCTGCTACAACCAGTCCCTGCAGGCCGGAGGGGCAGGGGGGTCTGGAAGGATGCTGCTCTTGCTTCCTCCAGGTAACTCCCACGAAGAAACAGGGAACCGCGGTCAATGGGATCTGCGGGGGGCGTTGCCTGGAGGGAGGCAATGTAGGAGCCCCCTTCCTCCTCCCACTTCCCTCTGGGCCAAGGGACGTTCTGACAGCCGCTTCAGAAAGCGGAGTGGCACTCGCAGTGCACGAGGTGGGCGGGGGTGGGGCAGAGAGTTTGCCGGGAGGGGTGTTGGGGGCTTCATGGGCCGCAGGGAAGGGCCTGGCGGGCTGCATGTTTGAGACCCCTGGTCTAGACTGTAAGTATTTTGTCTGGTGGGTATCACCCAGGTGTAGCTAGAGAGATACATAGTCAATATTCATAACTCCAGATGCAAAGATAAAAAATGCAGACACTTGGGATAATGATATTCTGCCAGTCATAACTTCACCTCACAGGACACACTCTGCACAAGATGCATTAGAACGAAGGCATAATGATATCACAATGATGAATATGGGGGGGGAGGCAGTATAACAACCGCCTCCTCAGCTGTCCTGGAACCTGCATGGCATATGTAAAAAGCTCAGGTTCTTCAAGAAGAGACAATTGTGTGGCAGCAGCCTGGCAGTGGGGGTGGGGGGACACTGGGCTGCAGTCACGGGGGCCAGGAAGGCTCTGGGCTTCTCTGAGAGGTGGACCTCTTGGAAACCCAGTGGAGGTCAGGCCAGCCCTCAGGCTGCTCTATACTAAACCGAAGTAGAGGGAGAACAGGCCAGCGAATCAAACCACTGTAACTGGCTTCTGGCCATCCGTGCTCTCTGCAGAACATGGCGGAGCTCTGCCTGGTCCTGTGGTCAGACCAATGGTCCATCTAGCCCATTATCCTGTCTTCCAACAGTGACTAATACCAGATGCCCCAGAGGGAATGAGCGGAACAGGTCATCATCAAGTGATTCATCCCCTGTTGCCCACTCCCAGCTTGCGGCAAACAGAGGCTAGGGACACCATCCCAGCCCATCCTGGCTAATAGCCATTGATGGACCTATCCTTCATGAACTTCTCTAGTTCTTGTTGGAACCATGCTATAGTTTGGGCCTTCACAGTTTCCCCTGACAAAGAGTTCTACTGGTTGAGTGTGAAGAAATACTTCCTTTTGTTTGTTTCAGATCAGCTACCTACCAATTCTATTGGGTGACCCCTACTTCGTGTGTTTTGAGAAGGAGTCAATAACATTTTCTTGAGTTTTTCCACCCCAGTCATGATTTTATAGACCTCTTTCAGATCTCCCCTTAGTTGTCTCTTTTCCAAGCTGAAAAGTCCGAATCTTATTAATCTCTCCTCATATGAAGCCATTCTATACCCCTAATGAGTTTTGTTGTCCTTTTACAAATGCCAGTATATATTTTTTTGAGATAGGACGACCAAATCTGCATGCTATATTCAAGATGTGGGTGTACCATGGATTTTTATTAACTAGGGTTTGTAACCTGTCCTTTAAATCAGCTTCTGTGCCCAATGACTGGAAGATAGATAATGTAACACCAATATTTAAAAAGGGTTCTAGAGGTGATTCCAGCAATTACAGACCAGTAAGTCTGACATCCATACCAGGCAAATTTGTTGAAACAATAGTAAAGAATAAAATTGTCAGGCACATAGAAGAACATAAATTGTTGGGCAAAAGTCAACATGGTTTCTGTAAAGGGGAATCATGTCTTACTAATTTATAAGAGTTCTTTGAAGGGGTCAACAAACATGTGGAAAAGGGGGATCCAGTAGACATAGTGTACTGAGATTTTCAGAAAGCCTTTGACAAGGTCTCTCACCAAAGGCTTTTACATAAATTTAGTTGTCATGGGATAAGAGGGAAGATCCTTTCATGGTTTGAGAACTCGTTAAAAGACAAGGAACAAAGAGCAGGAATAAACGGTAAATTTTCTGAATGGAGAGGGGTAACTAGTGGTGTTCCCAAAGGGTCAGTCCTAGGACCAATCCTATTCAACTTATTCATAAATGATTTGGAGGAAGGGGTAAACAGTGAAGTGGCAAAGTTTGCAGATGACACTAAAATGCTCAAAATAGTTAAGACCCAAGCAGACTGTGAAGAACTTCAAAACGATCTCACAAAACCAAGTGTTTGGGCAACAAAATAGCAAATGAAATTAACCCCAACTATAAATACAATATGGTGGGGGGTAATTTAGCTACAACTAATCAGGAAAAAGATCTTGGAGTCATCGTGGATAGTTCTCTAAAGAGGTCCATGCAGTGTGCAGCGGCAGTCCAAAAAGCAAACAGGATGTTAGGAATCATTAAAAAAGGGATAGAGAATAAGACGGAAAATATCTTCTTGCCCTTATAAAAATCCATGGTGCGCCCACATCTTGAATACTGTGTACAATTGTGGTCTCGTCATCTCAAAAAGGATATACTGGTATTAGAAAAGGTTCAGAGAAGGGCAACTAAAATGATTAGGGGTTTGGAACGGGTCCCTTATGAGGAGAGATTAAAGATACTAGGACTTTTTAGCTTGGAAAAGAGGAGACTAAGGGGTGATCTGATAGAGGTATATACAATCATGAGTGGTAAGGAGAAATAAGGAAAAGTTATTTACTTGTTCCCATAATATAAGAACTAGGGGCCACCCAATGAAATTAGTGGGCAGCAGGTTTAAACAAATAAAAGGAAGTTCTGCTTCACACAGCGCACAGTCAACCTGTGGAATTCCTTGCCTGAGGAGGCTGTGAAGGCTAGGACTATAACAGGGTTTAAAAGAGAACTGGATAAATTCATGGAGGTTAAGTCCATTAATGGCTATTAGCCAGGATGGGTAAGGTATGGTGTCCTTAGTCTATGTTTGTCAGAGGGGGGTGATGGATGGCAGGAGAGAGAGCACTTGATCATTTCCTGTTAGGTTCACTCACTTTTCTTCCTAATAAACCATAATTTTTAAACATACACAAGTGCACAGAGCAGCCAGGACAGAGCCCAAGAGTTCTCATCTCCCGTTGGGAAGGTCCCTTAATTACTAGTTATTCCTAAATCTGGGTAAATAGCACAGAAGCGCAGACAGGCCTGTCTCCAGCTTGTTTACATTCAAATGCTGTTTTCCCGCCCCCCCAGAGATTCAGTGACACTCCCCCCCGGGGATTGCACCCAGCTATATTATCAATGCTGCACACCCCTGTGTTGGCTCTCGGCGCAGGATGCTACTGTAGATGCTGGGGTGAGAGAGGTGTGTGACACGGCTACCTGAGTGGGATTCCCAGGGAAGAGGCTTCCATCTCAGAATTCACAGGTACCCATCTCTAGTTGAGGAGCTCATCTGCTCGACTAACTGAGTTAAATGTTGGCGTGATGGGATAGACAATAAGTCCGTGGTCTTTTCTGATCTGTTCAGCTCTTAAAGATCCTAGGGCTCTTGCCAGAGGTGATGAATTTGCTCCAGTATCAATGGCCAAAATGTCACTCCTTCTGTGCGCTCCCTCCCATCCCAAGTGATGGTCTCTAGCCCTGAGAAGGCTGAATGTCAGTGGCACAGTGGGTCCTTCAAGATGAAAGGTGTTATTAGATGGACTATGCAAGGCAACATTCTGAGGCCATGCCCCGTTCTTTGCTCAGGTTCCATTGAGGCATTAAACCACTTGGCGTAATAACTGAGTCAGGACGTCAGGAGACAGCTGAGTGTTAATACACAGACACTGTCACCGCCTCCTCTTGAATTTCAGGGCTCAGGCTGTTAATGGGGAGGCTGTTACCTGACTTTTATCTGTTGGAACAATTCTAAGATGTTTTCAACACTTACAAGACATCTTTTCTCCTCACATCATTCAAAAAGTCAGTTGAAATGAGCAAATGAATATTTGGCTTTCTAATTGAAGGTGTCAGACAGCCTTAACTAACCATGGTGCCACCAGCACCACCTACAATGACCAATCCATTTTTGAATCCCATTCAGCTAAGTTATTTTCCAGTAATGTCTGTGGCAAGGAATTCCGTGGGCCAAATATGGATTATGTAAACAATCTTCTTTTCTGAGTGTTATATGTTCAGATTTTCAACATTCCCTTGTTCATGTGTTGTGAGAAAGAGTGAATATAAATGTCTGATCTTTGTCTTTTCTTTATTAATAGATCATAGTGTTCAATATCAGAAGCAGGGATGGCTCCAGGCACCAGGGCTCCAAGCACGTTTCTGGGGTGGTAAGCCATGGGGGGCAGCCTGACATTCACCATCATGGCTACACTCAGGCTGCCTTCGGTGGAATGCCCTCAGGAGGTCCGCAGCTGCCGCGGATTTGGTGGCATTTCGGCAGTGGGCACGATGAGGCCACAGTACCCAGGGAAATCCCTCAAAAATGCCGCCTAATCTGAGGTACACCGGACCACCCGCAGGCGTGCTGCAGAACTTCCGCCCATGGTGCAGCAAAAAACTTAGAGCCGCCCCTATTCAGAAGGTACCATTAGATCATCCTGTCTGACCTCCTGTATAAAACAGGCCATGACAATTTACCCAGTTACCCCTATATTGAGCTCAATAACTTGTGTCTGACTAAGGCCTGGTCCACACTACGGTATTACATCGTAGAATTATAGAGCCAAAGGGTGAAAAAGGGATTGCAAGGGATATCCAGTCTAAACCCCTGGTACGATGCAGGATTTGTTGTGTCTAAAGCATGTTGTAGAAAGAAGACTTTTATACAAGGAAACTCTTTCTGGTGGGCACCAGGAGGATTGGCATCCTCAGAGAAAGTTGGTAGTTCCAACTGAGCGTAAAGATCTTGAGCTTAGCCCACGATCATCCTAGAGGCCATGCTGGGGGTGAATAGAACCAAAGACCGTTTGTGGAAGTCCTTCCACTGGGAGGGAATGGGCAAGGATGTTTCTACTTATGTCCAGTCTTGTGAGGTATGCCAAAAAGTGGGAAAATGCCAAGACCATGTCAAAGCCCCTCTCCAGCCCCTCCCCATAATTGAGGTTCCATTTCAGTGAGTAGTTGTGGATATTCTGGGTCCTTTCCCAAAAAAGACACCCAGAGGAAAGCAGTTCATACTGACTTTCATTGATTTCACCACACGATGGCCTGAAGCAGTAGCTCTAAGCAACACCAGGGCTAAAAGTGTGTGCCAGGCATTAACAGACATGTTTGCCAGGGTGGGTTGGCCCTCTGACATCCTTACAGATTCGGGAACTTATTTCCTGGCACCCTCCAAACCTCTTTAGCCCTTGCTAGAGTAAACCTAAAAGATGCTCAGGAAGAGCAAAAGGCCTCGTATGCTTTTATTCTCTGGCTCAATTGTGATCACAGGAATTCAGAGCTGTGTTTCTTCATAGTAAGAGGTCTGATAAGGCGTATTTCTGTTTCCTGACTGGCTGAGGGATCCAGCATATCTGCCCTATAGACACCCCTCAGAGTTACAGGGCTATCGGAATCTCTGCCTCTGTCTGGCCTCTGAGTGCCAGACATCAGATCTCGAAGCCTTCCCTCTCGTAGAGTGGAATCCCATTTTCCTCCCACTCTCAGACTGGGCCCTGGGCCGCAGCACACTGCGGGTCGACTGGGCTTGCTGAGCGGATTTGGCACTAGTGTTTCTCTTCCCTTTGGGAGTCTCTGGCAAGATGAGTGACCAGCCAGCCTTCTAGAACCAAAGTACTGTTTAATCTGAGCAGAAGGAAGAAAGCATAACATGGGAGAAGAAGAGGGTTTTCACACAACAGGCTTGACTCCAAACTCTCCCTCTCTGATGGGGACTTTAGACTTCCCTACCCCTATCAGTTTAAAGAGCTTCTCAGCAACAGCTTCCCCACCTCTGGACAGACTCCGAGAGCTGGCAAAACAAGCTGTGTAATGTGGTTGGAGCCCAGGATTAGTATCTTCCCAGCTTTTAGCTCCATTGTTGTCTCTCAACCTCCCTGGGGTGGTTACTGAGTGATGGCTTTTCTTCAGCTGTTGCTTCTCTTCCTGTTACTTTTTTTAGCAGCCAGTTGTTAAATTAAGAAGAGCCAGACTGGTTACTCCTAATATAGCCGTGACATAAATATCCCAATAGTTAAACCAATCTAGCTCTACAGCAAACACCCCAAGAACTGTGTTTAACTCAGACATTCATTATTGGCAAAGAGTCCTGTGGTGCGTTAAAGACTAAGAAAAGTTTTGAAGCATAAGCTATCATGGGCTAATACCCACTTCATCAGATGCATGCAGTGGCCTATAAAAATCATTGTATAGTAGGTAGAGAAGGGCCATGCATGGACGAGAGTTAGGGAAGCCTTGTTCCAGGTCAGCCATAAAAATGTTGGCTTATGATGGGGCCCTTCAGTTGTTCATAGCGGTGCCACTTGTCCGGAGGTATATATTGTCACCAAATTTGAAATAATTGTGTGTGAGGATAAACCCACAGAGGTCAGCAACCACTTGTGCTGTGGCATCATCAGGGATACTGTTCCTGACAACTTGTATTCCATCTATGGGTGGGATGTTTGTGTAGAGACCCTCTACATCCATGGTGGCTAGGATGGTGTTTTCTGGAAGATCACCAATGCACTGTAGTTTTCTCAGGAAATCGGTGGTGTCACGGAGATAGCTGGAAGTGTTGGTGCCGTAGGGTCTGAGTAGAGAGTCCATATATCCAGACAGTCCTTCAGTGAGAGTGCCAATGCCCGAGATGATGGGGCATCCAGGATTTCCAGGTTTGTGGATCTTGGGTAGTAGATAGAATAACCCTAGTTGGGGCTCTAAGGGTATGTTAATTTGTTCCTGTGTTAGTGCAGGGAGAGTCCTGAGTAGATGGTGCAGTTTCTTAGTGTATTCCTAAGTGGGATCTGAGGAAAGTAGCCTGTATAATTTGGCATTGGAGAGTTGTCTGGTAGTCTCCTTTTGGTAGTCAGACCTGTTCATGATGACAACAGCACCTCCTTTATCAGCCTCTTTGATTATAATGTCAGGGCTTTTTCTGAGGCTGTGGATGGCATTGAGTTCTTCACGACTTAGGTTATGAGGCAGCGATGTTGTTTTCCCAGAATTTCTGACTGTGCATGTCAGCAGAAGCATTCTATGTATAGGTCCAGACTGTCATTTCAACTCTCAGGAGGCGTCTGTGTGGAGTTCTTCTTATGCTGTTGGTGGGAGGGTGTCTGTGTATGAGTGCACTCTTCAGTGTCGTCTTGAAAGTATTCTTTGAGTCGGAGATGGCGAAAGTAGGCTTCCAGATCACCGCAGAACTGTATCACGTTAGTGTGGGTGATGGGGCAATAAGAGAGTCCCCGAGATTGGACAGATTCTTCTGCCAGGCTGAATGTGTAGCTGGATAGATTGACGATATTGCTGGGGAAGTTAGGGGTACCATCATTGTGGCCCCATTTGGCGGGTAGGCTTTTAGACAGCTTACAGCCCCTTTTCCTTTGCAGAAAGGTAAAGTGTGTAATGTAGATCTCCTGTCTTATATTGGTAAAATGCATTTGTGTGGAAGGTTGGTTATTTATGAAGGTCTCCAGGTTGAAAAGATCTTTTTTGATTTTTTCCTGTTTGCGGTACAGGATGCTGATCAGATGGTTCCTCAGTTTCTTAGATAGTGTCTGGCATAATCTCTCATTGTGATCTGTGCAGGATGTAGACAGCAATGGATTTTTCACCTTCAGTCTATTTGGTATGATATCCACCTATTTGCATTTGGAGAGAAAGATGATACTGTCTATATTTGTGCAAGTTTCTTCATGAGGTTGATGGATTTCCATTCCATAAGGCTAAATGCAGTGCCTTGCATGATGTCAAGAATCAGAGGTGTAGCCGAGTTAGTCTGGATCTGCAGAAGCGACAAAGAGTCCTGTGGCACCTTAAAGACTAGCAAAAGTATTGACGCATAAGCTTTTGTGGGCTAATACCCACTTCGTTGGATGCCACTGCATGCATGTGAATGAGAGCTCAGGGAATGAATATTTCATATATCAGTCCCAATGGTTGTTACCATTCTGGATACAGGCTACACACTGACAGACCAGAACCTGAGGAGAACCAGTCAGCTATTAACCCAAGGAAAGAGGAGTTACTAGACTTTTGTTTGCTGACAAGCAACTGACTGAGGGCCGAGACGCTGCGATCGTTTCAGGTTCTGAAGAAATCCAGATGAAATAAGCTGGGTTTTAAGTCCCACTCTAACCTGAGAAATCACCTCTGAAAGAATATCAGAGAGGAAAACATGAGTTGGCATGTGTGTACTAAAGTACAGCTATGCAAATTGAATGCCAAAACTTTTCATTGGAATAGAGATATTAGAAACCAAATTTTCCTGACATGCATGCCTAGCCAAAGCTAGCAGTAGAGTTGTTGGACTCGCTATATAGGAAGGAGCGAGGGTAACAGTTAATGTCCTTTGTTTTATAAACTATTTCAGAAGTAAGCCAAATATTGGTTGCAATAGGTTTGTGCTATTATTTTTTTGTTCAGTGAACAATTGTATGAGACTGTCTCCTGCTAACTGACAAGAAGCTGGTTCTAAAACTTACTTTCGGGGTCCTGTATTCATTCACTCTGCAAGACTTGTGCAAAGCTTCCAAACAGTCCTGAGAGAGTAGAACTGCTGGTCTGTGTTTCTGCAAAGAGTAGAGCTGAGCTGCAGCAAAGAGGAGTGTAATTGAGGTGGTATATAATTTATGCTCATCAATTGTTACACACTCATTGCTGTAGTAACTTGCACACTCAGCTGGGTATTAGTGCTAACCTAGAATTTGCACTATTCACCTGTTTGTAAATCTCACCTTCTACTCCCCAGCTGAAGTTACTGTCAGTGTTAGCTTTTAACTTGCCTGATATCTGCAGACCTGCAGTTCCTGTGAGGATGAAGAGAAGCTTGTTGGATGACTAAATTCTCGGGAATCAGTCAATGCTGACCAGCAAAGCACTTTGGTTTCTCCTGGAGGGATTCTTCGTAAGGGATACAGTAGTATCTTGATTATCCGGGATGATACGGAATTTTTTTTATCCCAGTTAATAAAATCCTGGATAATCAAGAGACATAGGAAATACGTGGGGTAGGGGTGGTGCGCCGGCAGCCCTGGGCCCTGGGGAGAGGGGTGTGCGTGTGTGCCGGCCACACTAGGGGGAGGGTGTTGTGCACTGGCCACCCTGCGCCCACACTAGGGGGAGGGTGTTGTGCACTGGCCACCCTGCGCGGGTGTTGGGGGGTGTCCCACCGCCTGCCCCAGTCAGCTTCCGCTGCTAGCCTGGGTGTAGGGAACCCAGGCTGACAGCAGGAGCTGACTGGGGCAGGACCCCGGCTGGCAAGGGACTAGAGGGGGAAACCCAAAAGTGACGGTGGGATAAGCTCTTAGCCTGACACCACTTTGTGGTTTTCCCCCAGGCTCCTGCCAGCTGGAGTAGCACCACCTGTCCCAGTCAGCTCCCACTGCTAGCCTGGGGGTAGGGAACCCAGGCTGACAGCAGGAGCTGAGTGGGGCAGGCAGCGGGACCCTGGCTGGAAGGAGCCTACAGGAGAAGCCCCAAAGCCAACCCCTATTTTAGACATTCTGGTTAATTGAGCCCGGTTAACCCAAGCCTGGGACAATTGAGAGTCTACTGTAATTAATAGAGCCCAGTTCTGATTGAATTTACACATGTAAATCTGGAGTGATGCAGTTGAAGTCAATGTTATTAAATTCAGAACCTGGCCCTGAGGATTGATCCCATTTGCTTCAAAGAGGCAGTGGCAGAAATTCGACTCTGAGGAGTGGAGAAAGTTAAAAAAAAAGTGCAGAATGAGGCAATGAAACACGTTCATAAATAGCTTCAGTGGAGGACAGATAAATCGAATGACCATTTGCACCACGCACTTGCCATGTTCTTATGCACCTCTCTTGGTACAATGGGCCACACTCAGAAGTGAAGGGCCAGAAAGGGTGTCTGGGTGAGTCACAACTGTAAAATCACAGGTATTAAATAGGTTGTGGAATTCCCAGCCACAAGATATCTTGGGGACAAGCACATAGCAGGATTCAAAGAGGGTCTGGATGCTTATAGGGGTAACTGGAAAATTAAGTTACATTAGTGAGCGTTGGAAAAAAATGTCTTGGAAGGGCTCTAAACCGACGAAGTGGGTATTAGCCCACAAAAGCTGATGCTTGAATACTGTTGTTAGTCTATAAGGTGCCACAGGACTTTTTGTCGCTTCTGCAAATCCAGACTAAGAGCTGGTCTTCACTGCCCGCCGGATCGGCGGGTAGCAATCGATCTGTTAGCGATCGATTTCTCACGTCTGGTGAAGACACAAGATATTGATTGCCCGCGGCGCCCCCATCGAATACGGAACTCCAGCTCACCAGGAGGCGCAAGCTGGATCTGACGGGCGAGCATGCCGCCGACCGCCACCACCCTGAGGACGGAAGGTAAGTCAGCTGGATATCCGCAGACTTCAGCTACCTGATTCACGTAGCTGAAGTTGCGTATGTGCAGTCGATCCGTCCCCGTAGTGAAGACCAGCCCTAACACGGCTACCTCTCTGATTCTACCTTCCTATCGGTGGTGTAAATATAAGAGTATGTATTTGCTGAGCTTCCCGGAGCTCCTGGGAGTTTCTAGACTTGCACTCAGAGCAGAAAGGTGTCTAGTTAAATCTCAGCTAGTCTTCTTTTTTTTTCCTTTCAGGAAGGAATGTTGAAAACTTCTTGGACCAGCCCAGTTCATTATGTCAGCGGTCAATGATACCAATTTCCAATTTGCAGTTTTCCTTCTCACCGGGATACCTGGGCAGGAAGACGTCCATCTCTGGATCTCTATCCTCTTCTGCTTAATGTATATTATTTCAATAGTAGGAAATTCAATCATTCTGTTCGTTATAAAAATAGATCCAACTCTCCATGAGCCCATGTACATTTTACTGTCTATGTTGGCCTTCACAGACCTTGGCTTATCACTAGTGACAATACCAACGATACTGGGTATATTCTTGTTCAACTCTAGGGAGATCAGCCTAGATGCCTGTTTTGCCCAGCTGTTCTTCATCCACTTTTTTCAAGGTATGGAATCCTCCTTCCTCCTGTTGATGGCCTTTGACCGCTTCATCGCGATCTGTAACCCACTGAGATACGCTTCCATCTTAACCCTGCCTAGAATTGCAAAAACAGGTCTGTTGTTTGTGCTAAGGGGGCTGGCCCTAAGATTCCCATACCCTTTTCTTGTGAAACGGTTCCGATACTGTCGAGCCAATGTCCTCTCCCATTCCTACTGCCTGCACCAGGAGGTCATGAAGTTGGCTTGTGCAGATATCACCGTCAACAACATCTATGGCTTGTGTACTGCACTCTTAACAATGGGGTTGGACTCATTGCTCATCTTCCTCTCTTATGTGATGATCCTCAGAACAGTGTTGAGTGTCGCATCCCATGCAGAGTGTCTCAAGGCCCTGAACACCTGCATCTCCCACCTCTGTGCTGTGCTTCTCTTCTACATACCAGAGTTTGGCTTATCTGTGATACACAGATTTGGGGATAGCTCTTCTCACTCGCTTCAGTTTGTCCTGGGCTACTTCTACCTGCTGGTCCCACCCCTAATGAACCCCATTGTGTACTGTGTGAAAAGCAAACACCTTCGTGCAAGGATAATCAGGGTGTTCATCAACTGAAGGGTCAATTCCTCCCACTCCCACTCTTCCCATTCTAGTGACCTGGGAGTCGAAAAACACAGGCCACAACCATCTATTCCATTGACCCTTATATCTGAGGAGTCAGGTGTTTGTTACTGAGTTGTGTCAGAGGCATGATTAATAGAGGAGCCCCAGGGGAAGCTTTCCAGGCAGTCCCTCCCTCACTGGTGGCTCTGCACACTACACACCTGCTGAGCCCCCTCCTCACCGAGGGAGACCATCTAGCTCCTATGCCAGCCTAGCTCATGCAGTTTTGGGTGGCCAACTTTTGAAAAGATAACAGCAGGACATTTGAAGGAGTCCTGCCTTCCTGTGATTCTGCCTCTGCCTCTCTTCTTCCCCCTGATGCTCCACCCACTCCTCTTCCTCTGAGGCCTTTGCCCTGGCCCACCATGGGGAACCATGGGCCCTCTATCTGCCTGGACAATGGGGTTAGACGAGGAGGAGCGGAAGCCTGAAAACAGCCCCTATTCCATGACCCTGACTCCTCACAGGTACCTGACTCCCCACAGTGTCATGTGGTCTGATCACAGGCCTTTGCATTCCCTGGTCAGTCATAGAAACCATTATCCATAGGCTGTCTGGAGTTTTCTCAGGAAATCTCACCAGATGGCATATAACCTTCTCCTAGAGACTGTTGTTTCCCCTAATCTTCAATACCCAGAATACGCCCAACTTTCTAAAGTGTAAGTATTTTGCCTGGTGGGTATCACCCAGGTGTAGCTAGAGAGATACATAGTCAATATTCATAACTCCAGCTGCAAAGAAAAAATGCAGACACTTGGGATAATCATATTCTGCCAGTCATAACTTCACCTCACAGGATACATTTTGCACAAGATGCCTTAGAATGATGACATAATGCTATCACAATGATGAATATGGGGGGGAAGCAGTATCACAACCGACCCTTCAGCTGTCCTGGAACCTTCATGGCACATGTAAAAACCTCAGGTTCTTCAAGAAGATACAACTTGTGGTAGGAGACTGGTGGGGGAGGGTAGTGTACACTGGTCTCCAGTTATGTGGGCCAGGCAGGCTCTGGGCTTCTCCGGGGGGAGAGAGGGGGGGCTCTTGGAAGCTATTACCACCCTCAGTCTGCTCTAAACTCCACTGAGATAGGGGGAGTATAGGTCATGGGCCGGGATGGAACCAGAACATTCCGTAATAGCACTTTCCACATAGATAACAAGGAACAGGCTGACCCATCCTAAAGACAGGGAAAAAGGATAATATGATGGATAGAGTTGTTTTGATCAAGCCAACATATACAAGGTGATAGGCAGTTCCTTAATAAGTAGGGTGTTGATAGTGGTGTGTAACTTGTTTGTACCTGTGTATAAAAATGCACCTCTGTGGGGTTGTGTTTGTCTGATCTAAGGAGCAGTGGAGAATCCTGCAGGTGACTGAGCCTGTCCATTGTCAGGGTGGAACATATTTGTGGTTCATGGTTGAGTCTATGGGAAACTATTACTGAGCTTTGTTTGACAATAAACCTGGCCAGGTGCCTTTGTACCTTGTCTGAGTCTGTGGTCATTGGGGGTTCTCTCGGGGTCTGCTTTGTCAGCTATCTGGGGCAGCACAGAGGGAACTGTGATCAAGATTGGATATAGAGCAGAGCACCCCACCGGTGATATCTGATGATAGTCAGCATTCGGAGGAGCAACTTGTTCAAGCCGCATCCAAGATGATGATACATACAAGACAATGATTCATTGATTCATAGAATTTAAGGCCAGAAGGAGCCATTAGATCCTCTAAACCAGAGGTTCTCAAACTGGAGGTGTGGGCCACCCTGCGTGTGGGTGTGGAAGTATTCGGAGAGGGCGTGTGTGAGAAACTGTAAGATAAACCCTTCTTGTGCACATTTTACCCACAGCAATGAGTAACTAGCTAAGCTGATTATTCCAGAGAGATCTGGTCCTCAGACAGGTAGAACAACGAAGAAACTAGACAGGATTGTCTAGTTCATTGGCAATTTAAGAGGTTAGCTTTGCTGTCAATGTTTTGGCCAGCCTAAGAGCAATGGCTATTATAGCTCAACAGGACTTGCAAGGGCATGGGACCAGATCTCATGGCACTCAACTCCATATTGGTGCCTATATATTTCCATAAACTAGGCCGGGAACTTGGCTTCAAATAAAGGATTCCCACCTTATGGAAAAAATATATAAGGTGAGGACTGAGACTCTCTTTTGGTCTCACTCTCCACACAAGAGAACTCCTAGAAAAACGAAGGATGAAAGACTGAATTAGGGGAAGTGCTGGTCCCAGGCTAAAGGGATTACTAACCTGTGTATGGAAACCTGGTGCAGGGCTGGCGACAGAAATTTGGGGCCCCCCTACTTTGATAGTTTGGGGGGCCCCCCAGCCCAGCCGCCCCCCCCAGCCCAGCCGACAGCGGATGGGCCCCCCCCCATCCCAGCCCAGCCGGTGCTCCCCTCCCCTCCCCCCAGCCCAGCCGACAGCGGATGGGGGCCCCCCCAGCCCAGCCGGGCCCCCCTCCAGCCCAGCCGACAGTGGCTGGGGTCCCCCCCAGCCCAGCCCAGCCGGCACTCCCCCCCCCCTCCCCCGGGCAGCGAGAGCTGCATCAGCCACCCTTTCTCCCCCCTCCCTCCCCCGGACAGCGTTGCTGCCGCCGGCCGGGCTCACAGCTCCTGCTGGGGCCAGGCTCGCTTGTCCGGGGAGAGCCGCGCCGCCTCCCCGCCCCTTCCCCGCTCTCCAGGTCCGGCGACAAGAGGGGACGACAACGGGTACAGCTGTGTACCGGGGCCCCCCTAAAGTCGGGGGGCCCGGTACAGCTGTACCCGTAGTACCCCCCTGTCGCCGGCCCTGACCTGGTACACTACATGTGTCATCAGAAAGGATGAGAAATTGTTATTTCAAAACCTATCTACCTAGTCTGTTAGCCTTAGTTTGCAATTTTGTATATTTGCTAGATAATCTGCTTTCATCTGTTTGCTATCAATTATAATAACATAAACTCTATCTTTGTGTTGTTAATAACCTTCTCTTATGTTTTATTGTAACCAGGGTGTTTTGACTGAAGTATCTAGGAAAATCTCAGCTCTGTAAACAAAAGCTGTTACATATCTATCTCACATTGAGTAGAAAGCGACCTATGTTAATGAGCTTTATTTGTACAGCTCCCTGTGCAGTGCAAGATGGTATCATTCTGGGTTTACACTCCAGCAAGAGTGCAAGGCTGGGGAGCTGGGAAATTGGCTCTTGTCCCCTGTTTCTGGCTTATGTAAAGCACCCAGATAGCTCTGTTCAGTGTATGGCACCACCTGCTGTCGTGCTGGGTGACAACATTGCCTGGAGAGGCTGGCAGTGTGAGAGAGACCAGCCTAGCTGAACAGGTAGGGGTTACAGCCATTCCATCGGCTCCCTGTCTGAATCTCAGGGAGGACAAACTATCATAGAGATTTGAGAACAAACTGATAAATTAAACAGTAGTAAGTCACTGGGACCAGATGATATTCACACACTGAAGGAACTCAAATATCAAATTGCAGAACTACTAATTGGTATGTGACCTATCTCTTAATTCAGCCTTTGTTCCAGATGACTGGCAAATAGCTAATGTATGCAGATTTTTAAGAGCCTCCACAGGCTACCCTGGTCCTAATTCAGTAGTATGCAAATGAGTTGAAATGATAGTAAAGAACAAAATTATCAGACACTTATAGTAATGTGAAGAAAGTGAGGAATACTTGTAGCACCTTAGAGACTAACTAGTTTATTTCAGCATAACCTTTCATGGGCTATAGCTCACTTCATCGGATGCATAGAATGGAACAGAAGTAAGATGCATACACAGAAAGAAAGAAAAAGAAAAAAAAATACATTAGCATACCAATTCAAAGAGGGCTGTTAAATGTAGATGGTCCATTATCACTAGGAGAAAAAAACATCTTTTGAAATGGATTTCTGTTATCAGTGAAACTAACTCAGGAAATGCAATCTATTACTGTAATGAGCGAACCATTTGGAAATCCTATTTAGCCCCTGGTTAATTGTGTCCAATTTGAAAATTAATTCCAGTTCCTCAGTTTATCGTTGGAGTCTGTTTTGGAAGTTTTTCTGTTTCAAAAGTGAAACCATCAAATCTTTAATGGAATGGCCAGGAAGTAACATGATTTGTTGTGGAAAAGTCAATATGGCTTTTTTAATGGGAAATCATGCTCCCGCCAATCTATTCGAATTCCTTGAGTGGATCAATAAAAGTGGACAAGTGGGGAGGGATAACTCAGTGCTTTGAGCACTGGCCTGCTAAACCCAGAGTTGTGAGTTCAATCCTTGAGGGGGCCATTTAGGGATATGGCAGAAAATAGGGATTGGTCCTGCTTTGAGCAGGGGGTTGGACGAGATGATCTCCTGAGGTCCCTTCCAACTCTGAGTTCTATGTTTCTATGATATAAAGAATAAAGTGTACTTGGACTGTCAGGAAGCCTTTGACGAGGTCACTCACCAAAGGCCCTTAAGAAAGGGAAGCAGCCATAGGTTAATCTCTCATGGATCAGTGACTAGTTGAAAGACAGGAAACAAAGGCCAGGACCGGTCTGAGGGAAATTTCCATCTAGGAAGCCCTGTGGAATCTCCCTTCTCTTTTCTGCACGCTGGGTTTGTAATGCAGGAAAAAGGGCTGAGGAAGAAATCTGGTCCTATATTATTCTGAGTAAAAACTCAGTAAAATCACAGCTGTGAGGGCATCATCATTACCACTTAGCCACCACCGAGGTAGCCCTGGGAGTAATCAGAACCATAAGAGTGATGACAAGCTCAGATACCATAAATAGAGCCTGCAGCAGGGCTGGCACTGCAGTCTCATTTGGTAGCATGACGACACATCCCCGGTGATTTGCCCTCCGGCACTTTGCCATTGGCTGTGGCAGGGGTTAAAGCCAAGTATCTGAGGTTCCCTGATGGCCAAGTGGCCCCCAAGGGAATGTTCAAACATGCTTCATAAAGACAGTTGCCTCCCTGTCTGAACAGATGCCAGCTGCTGCCCGTGTAACCTCTCTGATGACTCCATGTCCTTTAGGGTGAAGACCTCTGGTGTCAGCGATTCCTCGTCTAGCAGGAATTAGGTACGTTGGACGGTTTCACGATCTTTAAACTGCAAAGTGAAGGGGGAAAGGCTGCGAGCTGTTTCCATTTGCAGATGTTAAGTTCTGCTGCAGAGCACTTAACTGGGCTATTGGGGTGACTTAGTGACGGGGCTGGAGGAGAGGGAGTACTAGGTAGCTTAAGAACATAACATAAGAAAGGCTGTACTGGGTCAGACCAATGGTCCATCCAGCCCAGTATCCTGTCTGCCCACAGTGGCCAATACCAGGTGCCCCAGAGTGAGTGAACATAACAGGTAATGATCCAGTGATCTCTCCCCTGCCATCTATCACCACCCACTGACAAACAGAGGCTAGAGAAACCATTCCTTACCCATCCTGGCTAATAGCCATTAATGGACTTAACCTCCATGAATTTATCCAGTTCTCTTTTAAACCCTGTTATAGTCCTAGCCTTCACAACCTCCTCAGGCAAGGAGTTCCACAGGTTGACTGTGCGCTGTGTGAAGAAGAACTGCCATTTATTTGTTTTAAACCTGCTGCACGCCAATTTCATTGAGTGGCCCCTAGTTCTTCTATTATGGGAACAAGTAAATAACCTTTTCATATTCACCTTCTCCACACCACTCAAGATTTTATAGACCTCTATCATATCTCTCATTAGTCTCCTATTTTCCAAGCTGAAAATTACTAGCCTCTTGAATCTTGCCTCATGTGGTACCTGCTACAAACCCCTAATCATCTTAGTTGCCCTTCCCTGAAACTTTTCTAATGCCAGTATATCCTTTTTGAGATGAGGAGACCACATCTGTGTGCAGTAGTCAATCTTGGGAACCCCTCTCCTACATCTGCTCATGCTTCATAGTGGGCAGTTCAGTCTAGACAGAAATTTGAAATTCAAAGTGAGCTCCGAGTGTAAAACCCCCGATGCCCTGAGTCAGGATTTCTCAAGGGGTCCCATTTCTAGAGGTGCCATGTGATCTGGGCCCAATCCTGAGAGAAGATGGACGAGAAGAGACCCCCTGGAATATCAGTGACTGATTCCCAAATCACCTTAGGTTTATTTACTCCTGAAAATGTAATCAGCAAATGCATTTTCAGAGGTTATATTCTCTAGCTCGATTGTGAGTGCAGGAATTCAGAGCTGCAGTGCTCTGTGGTAACAGGTCCGATAGGGCATATTTCTGCTTCTTTAGTGGCTGAGGGCTCCAGCACTTCTACCCTGTAGATACCCATCAAAGTTAGAGGCTACCCGTACCTCTGCCCCCTCTCTGATCTCTGAGCGCCACATGTCAGGCCTCATCCTGTGATCCTCCCACCCTCAGACTGGGCTAAAGCACAGTGCAGGCCGACTGTGGATGCTGAGAAGGTCCATGTGGGTTTGGCACCTTCTTGAAACAAAATACTGTTTAATCTGAACAGAAGGAATAAAGTATAACATGGGAGAATAAAAGGATTTTCAAACAACAGTCTGTACACCTCTCTGACCCCAAGACCTCCCACTCTGACGGGGACTCGGGCAGGCCGAGGGCCTTCAGACTTCCCCAGCATTGTCTGTCTCTCTCAGTCTGAAGAGATTCTCAGCAACAGATTCCCCAGCTCTGCACAGATTCCCAGCCCTGGCAAAACAAACCCTGTATAATGTGACTGGATCCCAGAAAGAGGCTCTTCCTGGCTTGTATCTCCTGTGTTGTCTATCAATCTCCCTGGTGTGGCTGCTGAGCGATGGTTTAATAGCATTATTATAGAATCAGAATAATAGGGTTAGAAGGGACCTCTGGATTTCATCTAGTCTAATCCCCTGCTCAAAGCAGGACCAATCCCCAACTAAATCATTCCAGCCAGGGTTTTGTCAAGCCTGACCTTAAAAACCTCTAAGGAAGGTAATTTTACCACCTCCCTAGGTAACCCATTCCAATGCTTGACCACCTTATGAGTGAAAAAGTTTTTCCTAATATCCAATCTAAACATTCCGAACTGCAACTTGAGACCATTACTCCTTGTTTGGTCATCTGCTACCACTGAGAAGAGTCTAGATCCATCCTCTTTAGAACCCCCTTTCAGGTAGTTGAAAGCAGCTATCAAATCTCCCCTCAGTCTTCTCTTCTGCAGACTAAACAAACCCAGTTCTCTCAGCCTCCCCTCATAAGTCATATGCTCCAGGCCCCTAATCATTTTTGTTGCCCTTCTCTGGACTCTTTCCAATTTTTCCACATCCTTTTTGTAGTGTGGGCCCCAAAATTGGACACAGTACTCCAGATGAGGCCTCACCAATGTCAAATAGATGGGAACAATCATGTCCCTCGATCTGCTGGCAATACCCCTACTTATACAGCCCAAAATGCCATTAGCCTTCTTGGCAACAAGCGTACACTGTTGACTCATATCCAGCTTCTCATCCTCTGTAATCCCTAGGTCCTTTTCTGCAGAACTGCTGCCTAGCCATTCAGTCCCTAGTCTGTAGCAGTGCATGGGATTCTTCTGTTCTAAGTGCAGGACTCTGCATTTCTCCTTGTTGAACCCCATCAAATTTATTTTGGCCCAGTCCTCTAATTTGTCAAGGTCCCTCTGTATCCTATCCCTACCCTCCAGTGTATCCACCATTCCTCCCAGTTTAGTGTCATCTGCAAACTTGCTGAGGGTGCAGTCCACACAATCCTCTAGATCATTAATAAAGATATTGAATAAAACCAGCCAAAGGACCAACCCTTGGGGCACTCGGCTCGATACCGGCTGCCAACTAGACATGGAGCCATTGATCACTACCCGTTGAGCCCGACGATCCAGCCAGCTTTCTATTCACCTTATGGTCCATTCATCATACTTCTTTAACTTGCTGGCAAGAATATTGTGGGAGACCGTATCAAAAGCTTTGCTAAAGTCAAGGAACAACACGTCCACTGCTTTCCCCTCAGCCACAGAGCCAGTTATCTCATCGTAGAAGGCAATTAGGTTAGTCAGGCATGATTTGCGCTTGGTGAATCCATGCTGACTGTTCCTGATCACTTTCCTCTCCTCTAAGTGCTTCACGATTGATTTCTTGAGAACCTGCTCCATCATTTTTACAGGCACTGAGGTGAGGCTGACTGGCCCGTAGTTCCCTGAATCCTCCTTCTTCCCTTTTTTAAAGATGGGCACTACATTGGCCTTTTTCCAGTCATCCGGGACCTCCCCCGATCACCATGAGTTTTCAAAGATAATGGCCATGGCTCTGCAATTACATCAGCCAACTCCTTTGGCACCCTCGGATGCAGCACATCCGGCCCCATGGACTTGTGCTCGTCCAGCTTTTCTAAATAGTCCTGAACCACTTCTTTCCCCACAGAGGGCTGGTCACCTCCTCCCCATGCTGTGCTGCCCAGTGCAGGAGTCTGGGAGCTGACCTTGTTCGTGAAGACAGAGGCAAAAAAAGCATGGAGTACATTTGCTTCTTCCACATCCTCTGTCACTAGATTGCCTCCCTCATTCAATAAGGGGCCTACACTTTCCTTGACTTTTTTCTTTTTGCTAACATACCTAAAGAAACCCTTCTTGTTACCCTTAACATCCCTTGCTAGCTGCAACTCCAAGTGTAATTTAGCTTTCCTGATTTCACTCCTGCATGCCTGAATATTTGTATATTCCTCCCTGGTCATTTGCCCAATCTTCCACTTCTTGTAAACTTCTTTTTTGCATTTAAGATCAGCAAGAATTTCACTGTTCAACTAAGCTGGTTGCCTGCCATATTTACTATTCTTTCTACACATCGGAATGGTTTATTCCTGCAACCTCAATAAGGATTCTTTAAAATACAGACAGCTCTCCTGGACTCCTTTCCCCTTCATGTTCATCTCCCAGGGGATCCTGCCCATGAGTTCCCTGAGGGAGTCAAAGCCTGATTTTCTAAAGTCCAGGGTCCGTATTCTACTGCTCTCCTTTTTCCCCTGTGTCAGGATCCTGAACTCGACCATCTCATGGTCACTGCCTCCCAGGTTCCCATCCACTTTTGCGTCCCCTACTAATTCTTCACGGCTTGTGAGGAGCAGGTCAAGAAAAGCTCTGATCCTTGTTGGTTCCTGCAGCACTTGCACTAAGAAATTGTCCCCTACACTTTCCAAAAACTTCCTTCCCTTCCCCCTTGTGTGACAGACCGCTCTCTCACCCCTCCTCAGGAACACAGGCAGGAAACCCTTTTTTGCTCCAAACAGTGCCCTTTAATTTACAGTGCAGGACCCCACCACCAATATATACAGGTTAAAACAGTTCATTAATCCCCAGCTCTCAATAGCTCCACAGGTTCTGGCTCTACAAACTCTATATAGTTCAGCCCCTAATACAATAATACAAACTCAGCTCTTGATAGCTCACACAAACACACTCAGCTCTTGATAGCTCACACAAACACACTCAGCTCTTGATAGCTCACACACCACCACCACCACACTGGGCTTCGTTCCTGGCAGCCTTATATCCCCCAGAGGAGGCTGCCAGGTGCAACTCATGCAGATTGATTGGCCTGCACCTCAGGTGGCTAATTAGCCTTCCTGCCAGGGAGGTTTGCAGAGGGCTTTTCTCCCTCTTAAAGGGGCGGCAGGCTGGGTCAAGCCCACCCTGCCACACTTGTTTTCCAGCAGCCTGTTATTAAACTAAGATGAGCCACACTAGTTTCACCTTATACAGCCATAACATAAACATCTCAATCATTAATCCAAATAGCTCTACAGCAAACATCCCAAGAGCTAATTAATTTACAAATTGATTAACTGGAATTAATTTAAAATTTGGACACTATCAACCAAGGGTTAAACAAGGACTGTGAATGGCTTAGTCATTACACTAATTGAATCTATTTCCTTAAGTTTTCTTTACATCTTCTTGTCAGCTGTCAGACATAGTTCTACTTGATTATCACTACAAAAGTTTTTTTTCTCCTGCTAATAATAGCTCATCCAAATTAAACAGCCTCATAGAATTGGTATGGTACTTTCTATCTTTTTATGCTTTCTGTGTATATAAATACATCTTACTTCTGTGTGTTCCATTCTATGCATGAATGAAGTGGGCTATAGCCACTATAGCCACGAAAGCTTATGCTGAAATAAATTGGTTAGTCTCTAAGGTGCCACAAGTATTCCTCGTTTTCATCCCAAGAACTGTGTTTAACTCACACGTTCATTATTGCAGTTCAGGTCCATGTCTGTCACAATGCTGTTCCTGGGTACTATGCATTTTATGAATACAGAACATAGGCACAGAGAGAGCAAGAAAGACACAGAGAGAGAAAAAAATTAGAGCGAGAGAGCAATAGACTACTTTCATGTGTTAAATGAAGCTTCATTTCCATGAATACTCATGCATTTGACTTTCATATCTACTTCCTCATAGTGACTGAATTACAGATGCTGGGATAACTATGTACTAGAGAGTAAGAGCTCAGGGAATGAATATTTCATATACTGATTCCAATACTTGTTTCTGGATAGAGGCTACAGACTGACAGACCACAACCTGAGGAGAACCAGTCAGCTGGTTATTAACCCAGGGACAGAGGAGTTACTAGACTTTTGTTTGCTGACAAGAGACTGAATGAGGGCTGATGAAACACGCCACATTTTAAGCTCCACAGACACTGTTCTCAGTGGTAGCAGATGACAGAACAAGGAGTAATGGTCTCAAGTTGCAGTTGAGAAGGTTTAGATTGGATATTAGGAAAAACCTTTTCACTTGGAGGGTGGTGAAGCACTGGAATGAGTTACCTAGGGAGGTGGTAGAATCACCTTCCTTAGAAGTCTTTAAGGTCAGGCTTGATAAAGCCCTGGCTGGAATGATTTAGTTGGGGATTAGCCCTTCTTTGAGCAGGGGGTTGGACTAGATGACCTCCAGAGGTCCCTTCCAACTCTAATATTCTATGATTCTATGAAGACTTGTGGCACCTTAGAGACTAGCCAGTTTATTTCAGCATAAGCTTAGAAATCATCTCTGAAAGAAAATGAGAGGGGAAAAATGGGTTCACATGTATGTACGAAAGTACAGATGTTTACGTTATGTCAAAACTTTTCATTGTTATATACATTTTGAAACCAAACTTTCATGACATGCATGTATTCTGAAAGCCAGTAGCAGAGTTGTTGGAATCTCTACAGGAGGGAGCGGTGGTACTGCTTAATGGTTATTGCTTTAGAAAGCATTTTAGAAGTACTCCACATACTTTGTGCAGTGGGTTTGTGCTAATAACTCTTTGTGCAGTGAACAGCTGTATGATAGTATCCCCTGGTAACAGACTAGAAGCTGTTTCTATCACTTACATTCAGGGTCATGAACACAATCCCTCTCTAATATTCGTGCAAGGCTTTCCAAAATATCCTCAGAGAACAGAATCGTTGGTCTGCGTTTCAGCAAAGAGTAGAGCTGAGGTGCAGGAAAGGGGAGTATTATAGTGCTTGTAATCATGGCTGAAGTAACTTGCACACTCAAATGGATATTAGTGCAAACCTAGTGTTTGCATTATTTACTTCTTTCTGACACCAACCCCTCCTTCACCCAGCTAAGTAACTGTCTGTGTTAGCTTCTAATTTGACAGCTATCTGCAGACTTTTGAATGAGAATAGGCTGCAGGTCTGGTGAAGATGAAAAGAAGTGTGTAGGATGATCGAACTCTCTGGATTCAGCCAACATTGGTCAAGAAAAACACTCCAGTTTATCTTGGAGGGTTTCTTGGAGGTCAGTATGTATCACAGGGAGCATCTGATAAGGGAAAGTTAATAGAGCCCGGTTCTGATCAAATTGATACATGTAAATATGGAATGATGTGGTTGATGTACAGGATATTGAATTCAGAATCTGGTCCTAAGAATTTATCCCATGTACTGCAAAAAGGAAATGGCAGAATTTGAACTCTTGGGAATGGAGAAAAGAATATATATATATATATATAATGAGGCAAAGACAAATGTGTATAAATAGCATCAGTACAGGACAGATAAATACAACATGGGTTTTCACCATGCACCTCTCATATGTTTCCACACATCATGATACAATGGGTCACATTCAGAAGTGCAGGGCCAGAAAGGGTGTCTGGAAAGATCACAAATGTAAAATCGCACAGTGCTGAAGCAGACTGCAAAACTCCCACCCACAAAATATCAATGGAGCTAAAAGCTTAGCTGGATTCAAAGAGAGACTGGATGTTTAAATGGGCACCCAGAAAATCCAAATACAGTAGTGAGAATTGTTTTTAAAAAGTCTGGGAAGGGTCCTAACCTTTCCTGATTTACACCAAAAATAGGTCTAACTAGTGGGTGTCAGTGGAAACTTTCTCTGGGAGTAAGTTATCTCATAGATGCCTATTGCAGGGCTCTTTCCACCTTACTATAAAAAGAATCTAGACCTGGCCTCTAAATGCAGAGCTAAATGGACTACAAATCTGATCCAGTCTAGAAGTGCCTATCTTCCAACTGGTGATGTAAATCCAGGACTATATATTTTGGTGATCATCCTTGAGCTTTTGGGATTCTCTAGATGGGCACTGAGAGCAGAAAGATATCTCATTAAATATTATCAATCCTCCTGTTCTTTTTCCTTTCAGGAAGGAAAGCTCAAAACTCCTCATATCTACCCAGTACATTATGTCAGCTGTAAATGACACCACATTCAAATTTGCAGTGTTCCTTCTCACCGGGATACCTGGGCAGGAAGACTTCTATCTCTGGATCTCTATCCCCTTCTGCTTAATGTATGTTATTTCGATAGTAGGAAATTCAGTCATTCTGTTCATTATAAAAACAGATCCAAGCCTCCATGAGCCCATGTACATTTTCCTTTCCATGTTGGCCATCACAGACCTTGGCTTATCGATAGTTACCATGCCAACGATAATGGGCGTATTATGGTTTAACTCTAGAGAGATCAGTCTCGATGCCTGTTTTGCCCAGCTCTTCTTCATCCACTCACTTCAATGCATCGAATCTTCCGTGCTCTTGTTGATGGCCTTTGACCGCTTCATTGCAATCTGTAACCCACTGAGATATGCTTCCATCTTAACCCTGCCTAGAATTGCCAAAACGGGTCTGGTGTGTGTGCTAAGGGGGGTGGCCCTAATATTCCCACTCCCTTTTCTTGTGAAACGGTTCCAATACTGTCGAGCCAATGTCCTCTCCCATTCCTACTGCCTGCACCAGGAGGTCATGAAGATGGCTTGTGCGGACATCGCAGTCAACAACATCTATGGCTTGTCCGTTGCACTCTTAACGATGGGGTTGGACTCATTGCTCATCTTCCTCTCTTATGTGATGATCCTCAAAACAGTGCTGAGCATCGCATCCTCCATGGAGTGCCTCACGGCCCTAAACACCTGCGTCTCCCACCTCTGCGCCGTCCTGCTGTTCTACATCCCAGAGATCGGGCTGGCTCTGATACACAGATTTGGGAATAGCTCTTCTCACTTGCTTCAGATTCTTCTGGGCTATGTCTACATGATGATCCCACCCCTCATAAATCCAATTGTGTACAGCGTGAAAAGCAAACACCTTCGTGCAAGGATAATCAGAGCATTTGTGAAGTGAAGGGTCAGTTCGTCACGTGTCTCCAGCACTGGTGACACAAAAAATATGAGCAATGGTCATGGCCATTTATTCCATCCTGGATCCTCTTCCTCCTCTGCACCTTCCTATGCCCCATCTCTTCCCACAAGACTTAGCCCCCTGCTCCTCCTCTTTACCCAAGGCTCTGCCGCCTCTTCAGGTTAGAAGCCAGGTGATGGTAACAGCTTCCCAAGGAGTCAGCACCACTATGAGGATCCCCAGACCCTCTACATTTTGCCACCCATGGTGTACAACCCGGGGAAGATGGAGAGTCTGGGGCTCCACTCATCAAACTGGGCTTCTGGGGTGGCTGCCACCATGGCCTGAATCTGGCCTGGCTGTGGGATGGAGCCTTGTGGGAAGTGATGGTACAGGGGTAAAGGCCTGGTGGGAAGAGATAGGGCAGTAGGTGGGACCTCATGGGAAAAGGAGCAGTAAAGGAGGTGGAGCAGATGAAGACCCAAGCAAACAGAGTGGTGCGGGGGCTCCAGAGTAAAGGAGGAGGATGGGGCTGGAGGGTAGGGCCCGTCATCGTTCAGATGGCTGGAAGGCTGGTCCTGGGCATGACTGCGTGACTCCAGATAGCTGGATTTGATTCTCTTGCCGTGGGCTATTGACTGTTTCTGAGCTTCTGCACAGGTGGATAATAGCCCTGACCTGCCTCACAGTGGTGGCGGGAGGATAAATATATTCAAGGTGCTCAGATACTCTGAGACCCTAAGGCAGGGGTGGGGAACCTTTTTTCTGCCAAGGGCCATTTGGGTATTTATAATGTCATTCGTGGGCCGCTCCCCCCCTGAGGAAACCCAGGCTGGCAACGGGAGCTGAAACCCCAGCTGGCAAGGGGCCAGCGGGGGAAACCCCAAAGCAGTGGCAGGAGGAGTGCTTAGCTTTGCACTGCTTTGGGGTTTTCCCCGCTGGCCCCTTGCCAGCCAGGGTCCTGCTGACTGCCCCAGTCAGCTCCTGCTGTCAGTCTGGGTGTAGGGGGCGATCTTCCTTTACCCCCACACAGTCTCCCCCCATCTAACCCACCGAACCTAACCTCCTCCCCCCTCCCACTCCCAACCCAACCTCCTGCCCCCCATGGCTGACCCGCCCAGCTCAGCCTTCCCCCCATGAAACCTCCTTCCCTCCCGCACCCACGCCTCGCCCACCCCATCCAGCCTCGTCTCTTCCCCCCTCCCCACCCACGCAGCCTGGCCTCCCCCCCACTGCCTCCTTGCCTGCCCCCAAGCCCAGCCTCCCCCCCCCCACCCCATTGACCGTTGACTCCCCGCGGCTCCTCCTTTTGCCGCCCGGCTAATGGTGGCCCCGCGGCATCAGCGGCTCCCCCAGGAGCTTCCCGGCCCCTTCGGTCAGTGCGGAGCCGCACCCGCCTGGCAGCCCGTGCAAGTCCCTGGCCGGCGGCTGTGGCGCATCTTCTCCCCACGCCCCAGTGCCTGACTCAGCCCCGGCCCCGCTGCACCGGGCTCTCCCCAGCCACTCACTTCTGGCACACAGGCCCCGGCCCTCCCTCCGCCGCAGCCCGCTGGCTCCCCCACTCCATTCATCCAGCCCCCCCTGCCAGTCTCCCGCCGCCTGGGCCCTGCCACGTCCAGGCCTACATGGGGCATCCACTGGGTCCTGCTGCTCCAGACACGACTCCTGGGAGGGCAAGGTGGAGTGACGCGTCCCCAGCCCTCAGGGAGATGCTCTGGGGCAGCGCCACGCCTGCGCACTCCCACCGCCACGTTGGTCTGGCCCGCAGATTTTCGAGACCCGCCTGCGGGCTGGACAGAATGATTTGGTGGGCCGTATAAGGCCCGCGGGCCAGAGGTTCCCCACCCCTGCCCTAAGGCCTCAGGGCCATGTCAGGGTTCCACAGAGCAACACCTCTGACATTTGTCTATAAAAGTCCTCTTACCACAGTGTCCTGTGACAGCTGGCTTCTAGGAAGCCCCGTGACTCCAGGCCCTTGGTGTCTGGGGAAGATGCTGGGGTGCTTGGGGTCACAGTAAGGGTAGGTAGTTGGTTTTTGAGGACAGTTTTGGAATGTCACGGGAACACCAGGAGTTTCAGCACAGTCACCGGAGCGGTGTTTACCAGACGTCCCGACTGAATGGACCTAACTGCCAAACAACGGAGCAGCAGGCACAGGGGTGGGAGAAAGCATTCTTAGGGCAAAAGTCAGCTTCACACCTTGTCCCTGTAATACAGACATGGCTGAGCACTGTGGTGACTCCGCCCAGACTCCCAGAGTTTTCAGCAAATGCTGCTTCCATAAGAAGGGGAAAACATATGGGAAGATGTCCCCAAAGACACAGGGAAACTAGGCTGGGTCCCAAGAGCTCCCTGGCTTCCCAAAAGAATGTAAGTTGGGCCAGTTCTGTTCCTGTATCTCCAGAACAAACCCTGTCTAATTCAGCTTGTTGCGATACATGAAATAAAAGAATGTAGATGTGTGACAGCTGCCTGTTATTTTAAAACCATTTTCTCTAATACTTTGTGCTGTTTACTAATAAAACTCTTTGGTTTAAAGAGGCTCATGGTGATTATATAGCTCTGGTCACAAGCACACGAATGGAAGAGACTGAGATGTCCCATCAGTCCAGCTTGGTGATAAACATTTAGTTGTTCCCAGCTCGAAGAGTGGTAAACTGAGGATCATAGGAACCTAAGAATGGCCAGACCAGATCAGAGCAATGTTCCTTCTAGACCAATATCCTGCTTTCCCACAGTGGCCAATGCCAGGTACCCCAGAGTGAATGAAAAGAACAGGCAATCAAAAAACGATCTAGCCCCTGTCTCCCATTCCCAGATTCTGGCAAAAGAAAAGGAAAAAGTCTAGGAACACCATCCCTGTTCATCTTGACTAATAGCCATTCATATACCTATTCTCTATGAATTTATCTAGGGGTTTTTTTTGTACTCTGTTATAGCTTTGGCCCTCACTACATCCTCTGGCAAGGAGTTCCACAGGTTGACTCTGAGTTGTGGGAGGAAATACTTCCTTTTGTTTAGTATCAGAGGGGTGGCCGTGTTAGTCTGCATTTGAAAAAGTGACAAAGAGTCTTCTGGCACCTTATAGACTAACAGATTTTAGGGATCACGAGCTTTTGTGGGCTAAGCCCACTTGATCAGATGAATGTTGTGGAAATCGCCAGAGGCAGGTATAAATATGCAGGCAAGAAAGCCAGGTAAATTCAATCGGGGGGGTGGGGGTGGTGAAGCCCACTTCCAGCAGGTGATCTGGAGGTGCGAACACCCAGAGAAGAGAAATTGCTTTTGTAATTGGCGAGCCATTCACGGTCAATATTAAGTCCAGACCTGATGGTGTCAAATTTGCAGATGAACTGGAGCTCAGCAGTTTCTCTTTGAAGTCTGGTCTTGATGTTTTTTTGCTGCAGGATGGATGTCTTTAGGTCTAAGGATAAAAGGACACAAATCAGATATTAGAAATGGCAATATACTAAAGTCTGTAGGAGAACACTTCAACCTGCCTGGACATACAATAGCAGACCTAAAGACAGCCATCCTGCAGCAAAAAAACTTCAAGACCAGACTTAATAATCAGAAGGAGGCCTCTTGTTAGACCACGGAACTGCTTGTAACAAGTTTTCTTTAAGGGACATACTAATGTATAAATAAGGGGGAAAAGTTTGAGATAGTTCGACTTTTCTGGACTCTCTCTCTGGATACATCTTGCACTGCCGCTGTGCCACTTGAGAGCCACACTCAGCTTTGGTAATTATCAAGGGTTGAGGGTGTTTTACTAACCTGTTGTGGACGTGTGTAAGTGCTTGAGACCAAGTAAAGTTTAGCTTTAGGTGAAAGCACTCCTGTGTTGTCCAGTTTGTGCCCGCCATCTATCGGTTGGATGACCGTGTCTCCCCTGATTTATTTCCTGGCACCACCTTGCATAGAGTGAAAGTTACCAAGAGCTTTGGATTGAAAGAACTCCGTGTAACAGAAGGGACCTTACGATCTCATCTAGTCCAACGCCCTACTCAAAGCAGGACCAACCCCAACTAAATCATCCCAGCCAGGGCTTTGTCAAGCCTGGCCTTAAAACCTCTAAGAAAGGAGATTCCACCACTTCCCTAGGTAACCCATTCCAGGGCTTCACCACCCTCCTAGACTTAAAGCTTTCCTAATATCCAACCTAAACCTTTACCTCTGCAACTTGAGACAATTACTCCTTATTCTGTCATCTGCTACCACTGAGAGCAGTCTAGATCCATCCTCTTTGGAACCCCCTTTCAGGTAGTTGAAAGCAGCTATCAAATCTCCCCTCATTATTCTCTTCTCCAGTCTAAACAATCCCAGTTCTTTCAGCCTCTCCTCATAAGTCATGCGCTCCAGCCCCCTAATCATTTTTGTTGCCCTCCGCTGGACTCTTTCCAATTTATCTACATCCTTTTTGTAGAGTGGGGCTCAAAACTGGACACAGTACTCCAGATGAGGCCTCACCAATGCTGAATAGAAGGTAATGATCACGTCCCTCGATCTGCTGGAAATGCCCCTACTTATACAACCAAAAATGCTGTTAACCTTCTTGGTAACACGGGCACACTTTTGACTCATATCCAGGCTCTTGTTCACTGTAACCCCTAGGCCCTTTTCTGTAGAACTGTTGCCAAGCCGTTCGGTCCCTAGTCTGTAGCAGTGCATGGGATCCTTCCATCCTAAGTGCAGGATTCTTCATGTATCCTTGTTGAACCTCATCAGATTTCTTTTGGCCCAATCCTCTAATTTATCTAGGTCCCTCTGTATCCTATCCCTACCTTCCAGCACATCTACCACTCCTCCGAATTTACTGTCATCTGCAAACTTGCTGAGGATGCAGTCCACGCCATCTCCAGATCATTGATAAAGATATTGAATAAAACCATCCCCAGGACCGACCCTTGGGGCACTCCACTTGATATCGGCTGGCAAGCAGACATGGAGCCATTGATCACTACCTGTTGAGCCCGACAATCTAGTCAGCTTTTTATCCACCTTATAGTGATATTAGGGACCTAGATTTAAAAGATCTTAAAAGTGACGAGCAGATCCCTGTTCAAACCACAAGTTGAAGGTAACATAGTAGATATATCTATATATATAAAAGTCAAGTGGTGTATGTATGAGTGTATGTATGTATGTATGTACGTATGTACGTATGACTGCGAAGTCCTCCCGCACCGTTTGAGCCAGAGACTTGAAATTTGGTACAGTGAGGGGTCTTGGGGTCTAGATGCTGGTAAGGGTCGAAAAATTTTCGGATCTCACCTCTGACGCCCCCCAGGGGTGAAAGTCTTTCAGGGCCAATCACATTGGCTGGGCGGTTAGGTGGTGATGATGTCATAATACTCCCCTCCAACAGACATCTCACTCGCTCAGCTCACCCCTCCCTCCTCCAATGGAACTCCGGAGATCCCTCAGTTCTCTGCCCCTCCCCCCTCCCAACGGAACCCCGGAGATCACTCAGCTCACTGCCCCTCCCTCCTCCAACGGAACCCCGGAGATCACTCAGCTCACTGCCCCTCCCCCCTCCCAACGGAACCCCGGAGATCACTCAGCTCACTGCCCCTCCCCCCTCCAACGGAACCCCGGAGATCACTCAGCTCACTGCCCCTCCCCCCTCCAACGGAACCCCGGAGATCACTCAGCTCACTGCCCCTCCCTCCTCCAACGGAACCCCGGAGATCACTCAGCTCACTGCCCCTCCCCCCTCCAACGGAACCCCGGAGATCACTCAGCTAACTGCCCCTCCCCCCTCCCAACGGAACCCCGGAGATCACTCAGCTCACTGCCCCTCCCCCCTCCAACGGAACCCCAGAGATCACTCAGCTCACTGCCCCTCCCTCCTCCAACGGAACCCCGGAGATCACTCAGCTCACTGCCCCTCCCCCCTCCCAATGGAACCCCGGAGATCCCTCAGTTCTCTGCCCCTCCCTCCTCCAACGGAACCCCGGAGATCACTCAGCTCACTGCCCCTCCCTCCTCCAATGGAACCCCGGAGATCACTCAGCTCACTGCCCCTCCCTCCTCCAACGGAACCCCGGAGATCACTCAGCTCACTGCCCCTCCCCCCTCCCAACGGAACCCCGGAGATCACTCAGCTCACTGCCCCTCCCTCCTCCAACGGAACCCCGGAGATCACTCAGCTCACTGCCCCTCCCTCCTCCAACGGAACCCCGGAGATCACTCAGCTCACTGCCCCTCCCTCCTCCAACGGAACCCCGGAGATCACTCAGCTCACTGCCCCTCCCTCCTCCAGCGAAACCCCGGAGATCACTCAGCTCACTGCCCCTCCCTCCTCCAACGGAACCCCAGAGATCACTCAGCTCACTGCCCCTCCCTCCTCCAACGGAACCCCGGAGATCACTCAGCTCACTGCCCCTCCCCCCTCCCAACAGAACCCCGGAGATCCCTCAGTTCTCTGCCCCTCCCTCCTCCAACGGAACCCCGGAGATCACTCAGCTCACTGCCCCTCCCCCCTCCCAATGGAACCCCAGAGATCACTCAGCTCACTGCCCCTCCCTCCTCCAACGGAACCCCGGAGATCACTCAGCTCACTGCCCCTCCCTCCTCCAACGGAACCCCGGAGATCACTCAGCTCACTGCCCCTCCCCCCTCCCAACAGAACCCCAGAGATCCCTCAGTTCTCTGCCCCTCCCCCCTCCAAACGGAACCCCAGAGATCCCTCAGTTCTCTGCCCCTCCCCCCTCCAAACGGAACCCCAGAATCCGTCAGCTCTGTGCCGCCCCCCACCTGCGAAGGTCCCCGGAATCCCTCGGCTCTGGGCTCCCTCCCCCCCTGCGACGGATCTGAGTTGGGTTTGGTGGGACGGTAAGTGAGGTGGGGGTGTCGGGTTTGGTCGGGGGGTGAGGTGGGGGTGTTGGGTTTGCTTGGGGGGGTGGGAAGGTATCGGGGTGGGTGAGGGGTGGGTGTTGGGGTTGGTCAGGGGGTGTCAGCTGTCTGCCACCTCCCCACCTCCGACTGACCCGAGCAGCGCCGGGCACTTATGCTAGTTAGATATAAATGAGGAATTTTTCACCCTAACTAATGATTCAAGCAGTCCACCAAGTTTCCACATGCAGGCTAGAAATCCCTTTTATCTTTAAGCAACTCTTCCCCCACTTCAGTTTTTGTTCCTCGGGAGTTTTCAGGAGTTATTTTGTGTGGGGAGTGAGGTCAAGAAATGATGTCACACTCCTCCTTCTATAGTGATAAAATACAGGTACCAAAATGGAGTTTAATGTCACGTGGTCTGGTCACATACCCTTGCATTCTCTGATGAGTCATAGCAGCCATTATCCATAGGCTGTAAGGATTGGTCTCAGGAAAGCTTAGGGTGACCAGATGACAAGAAATAAATATCGGGACACATGGGGGGGAGGGAGGCGGAAAGAGGGAGGGAGGGAGGGAGGGGGGACTAGATGGGGGAGGTGGAAGTAAAGGGGGGGACAGGGGGATGCCATAGGCTTCCCACCACCCACTGGACCCATGGGGCAGGGCCTGAGGAAGCCACGGGTCAGGGGCCCGGCTCCAGGTGCAGGGGCGCAGGGCCCTGGTTCCGGGCACAGCCCCCCGCGGGCTGGGGACCCAGGGCCTCACCACAAGCACACGGCCCCGGCTCCCGCCTGCAGTCCCACCCAGCTGCTTACCTGGGGGATTGTTCTCAGCTGGGTGAGGGAGGCTGGCAGGTGGGTCAGGGGCTGGAGCTGGTTGGGTGGGGGGGGAGGCGAGCACAGAGACGGGTTGGGAGGGGGGCGGCCAGGCACACTTTTGCAGGTGGCAAGCAGCCCTCCTTCCCCCACCCCTGCAGCATGTGCGGAGGGTGGCAGAGAGCTCTCCTGGCTGCTGCCGCGGCCCACCGCCTGCCCCTGACTCCTGTCTCTGCCGGGGGGGAGGGGGAGGGGAGCAGTGGGCTCTCTGCTGCCCCCCCTCCTCCCCCCTCTGCCTGCCGGTGCTGGCTGCATGCAGGGTCCCTGCTCCTGTAGCATGTTCCCCCGACTGTCTCTGCCGGCCGGAGGGGAAGGACGGGAGTGGGCTCTCTGCCCCACCCCCGCTCCCCTCTGCCGGCCGGCACTGGCCAAGCCGGCAGCAACAGGTCTCCCCCCACCCCTACATTATGACTCTGCCTGGCCCTGGGAGAGTGGGCGGGCCATGATTCCTGCTCCTGCCTGCTCGCGAAGGGCTCTTCTGGGAAGGTCCCAAAATGAGGACAAATTGGGGGTCCCGATCAAAGTGTGGTCGGGATGCGAGACAAATGCCTGAAAATCAGGACTGTCCCGATAAAATTGGGACGTCTGGTCACCATAGGAAGGCTCACCACAAGGGAAACAAGTTTCTCATAAGGCCTAGTGTTCCCCCTAATGGCCCATTACCCAGAATAGGCCCTTTACAACTGGTTCTTTAAACTGTAAGCATTTCCCCTGCTGGGTTATCATGCCAATTTGGATGTGGAGACTGTTGGACATAGTGGCGATGATCCAAAAGGCAAAGGGATTGTTGGATACCAAGCAAATTTGGTAATCAGAAACATGTGGACAGAGATTCCAAACAACTCTACCAGGCTGGCTGCAGTGAGCCAAATCCATCCTGCCAGAATTGTTCTCAAATTGCTGTATGAAGCAGAAGGAAACGCAGGAAGTAGGGGGTGCAGTGCTTCCCCACACTCCGTGATGCTCTCCCTTCCCTGGCTTGCACCGTGGGTTTGTCATGAAGAAAAGGAGGCTGCTGGGGAGAAATCTGGTCCTATATTAATTATTCTTCTATTTTCTTTTATTTCAGCAAGATCACAGCTGTGACGGCATCATCGTTACCACTTGGTTGCCTCCTAAGTAGCCGCATGGTTAATCAGAATTGATGGAACAGTGATGACAAGCCTGGATTCCAGGAAGAGAGCCTGCAGCTGGGCTGGCGCTGCAATGCAATGCACTCGGGTAAAGCTGGTGCACGTGAAACCCTGATGGGCAAGTGGCTCCCAAGGGAATGTGCGAACATGCTTCATAAAGACAGCTGCCTCCCTATCTGAACAGATACTGCCTGCTGCCCATGCAACCTCTCTGATGACTCCTTGTCCTTTAGGGTGAAGACCTCTGGTATCTGTGGCTCCACGTCTAGCTGCAACTGGGTACGTTGGCAGGTTTCACTGTCTTTAAAATGCCAAGTGAGGGGAAAGGCTGTGAGCTGTTTCCATTTGCAGATGTTCTGTGCAGTGGCTGTTGGAATGATCAACTGACAGGGCTGGGGGGCAGGCTGCACTAGGTAGCTTTGGAATCCCTGCCCTATTTCTGCCAATGCTTCAGGGTGGGTTATTCAAGCTACACAGAAATCTGAGATCCAAAGCAAGCTCTGTGTGCTACCCCCCTGTGCCTCAAGTCAGGATTTCTCAAGGGCTCCCATTTCTAGAGGTGCTGTGTGCTCTGAGCCCGATCCTGCCAGGGGCTGAGTGCGAGAAGGACCCACGGAATATCAGTGACTAGTACCCAAATCACCTCAGATTTCTTTGCTCCTCCAATTTAATCAGCAAATGCTTTTACAATGATTTTCTTCTCTGGCTCCATTGTGAAGCAGGAATGCGAAGCTGCGTTGCTCTTGGTAACAGACCCGACGGGGCCTATTCATGTTTCTGATTGGCTGAGGGATCCAGGTTTGTACCCTGAGGGTTCCACTCAGAGCTACAGGACTACCTGCACGTCTGCCTCCTCTCTGGTCAATGAGTGCCACATGTCAGTCCTGGTAGCCTTATCTCTCATGCGGTGGAATCCTTAGAGCCTCCCACCTTCAGACTGGGCTCTGGGCTACAGAATACTGCTTGATGACTGGGACTGCTAAACAGGTCAGAGTGCATTTGGCACCTGTGGTTCTTCCCTTTTGGCGTCTGTGACTAGTGGTAGGACGAGTGACCTGCCAACCCTCCCAAACCAAAATACAGAATACTCTCAACATCAGGAAGAAACCGTAACAAGGGAGATAAGATGATTTTAAACTAACAATCTGTACACATCTCTAACCCCAACCGTTCCCTCTCTGATGGGGACCCAGGCAGGTCAAGGTCCCAGTGTCTGTGCCTGTCAATCTGAAGAGATTCTCAGGAACAGCTGCCCTTGCTCTGCACAAACTCCCAGAACTGGCAAAACCGGGGAGACTTTAGAGTTGCCCTGAGAACAGCATGACGTCTTATTACATCTCATCTAATCTCCTGTTCTTTTTCCTTTCAGGAAGGAAAGGTCAACATTCCTTGGACCTTTCCAGTACATTATGTCAGCTGTCAATGACACCCAGATCACATATGCAGTGTTACTTCTCACAGGGATCCCTGGACAGGGAAACGTTTATCTCTGGATCTCCATCCCCTTCTGCTTCATCTATGTTATTTCGATAGTAGGAAATTCAGTCATTCTGTTCATTATAAAAACAGATCCAATCCTCCATGAGCCCATGTACATTTTCCTTTCCATGTTGGCCATCACGGACCTTGGCTTATCAATAGCCACCATTCCAACGATACTGGGCGTATACTTGTTTAACTCTAGGGAGATCAGTCTTGATGCCTGTTTTGCCCAGGTGTTCTTCATCCACTCATTTCAATGCATTGAATCCTCCATTCTCTTGTTGATGGCCTTGGACCGCTTCATCGCAATCTGTAACCCATTGAGATATGCTTCCATCTTAACCCTGCCAAGAACAGCCAAGATGGGACTGGTGTTTATGCTAAGAGGGATGGCTGCAATGTTCGCACTTCCCTTTCTCCTGAAACGGTTCCAATACTGTCGTGCCAATGTCCTCTCCCATTCCTACTGTCTGCACCAGGAGGTCATGCAGTTGGCTTGTTCAGACATCACAGTCAACAGCATCTATGGCTTGTCTGTTGCACTCTTAACAGTGGGTTTGGACTCACTGCTCATCCTCCTTTCTTATGTGATGATCCTCAGAACAGCGCTAAGTGTTGCATCTCACGCGGAGTGCCTCAGGGCCCTGAACACCTGCGTCTCCCACCTGTGCGCCATCCTGATCTTCTACACACCACAGATCAGCCTGTCCATGATACTCAGATTTGGAAAGAATGCTTCTCCCTTGCTTCCGATTCTCCTGGGCTATGTCTCCCTGCTTGTTCCACCCCTGATGAACCCGATTGTATATAGTGTGAAAAGCAAACACCTTCGTGTTAGGATAATCCGGGTGTTCCTTAAGTGAAGAATCATTTAATCACCCGTCTCCAGCTATGGCCACCCTTTCCATCCTGGACCCTTCCAACTGAGATAACATGACATCCCAATTACCACTTTATAGAGAGAGGTTCTAAGGCCCGTTGGAATGGGACAGTGGCTGTTCCCACAGGTGGGTGAGGGAGGTCAGGGCACTGGAGGAAGGAGACCAAAGCAGGAAATAACATTTACAATGTGACTGTGCTGATGGAGATCCAGGGGACCGCTGGGCTGCTCTGACCTCAGACTTTCTTTTGATACACTCAATAAAGAGAAGGGAGGTGGATGTTGTTTCCCATGACACCTGGCCTGTCACTGTCCTGTCTCCTGTAAAACATCCCTGCGCCAAGCAGCAGGGAGCAGGGCGAATTTGACCTAAAAGTGTGGCTGGAACGTTACCCTGGAGATGGGAGGTTTCTCTAAAGGGAAGATACCTAAAATTTGTCACCTAAGCCCAGGAAGGGGATGGGGAGAGCTAACACCTTCTGCCTGGAAAACTAAACAAAGGAAGGGAGAGACGGCTGCAGGGATTTGTGGTGGGTAGTTGGCTGAAAAAGAGAAAGAAGCCCTTTTTAATCTCCCTGCCCCTGTGAGGACCTGGCTAAGGTGCCCTGTGTGTACCTACAAGCTCTGGTTTGGCCTGTGTTCCTGTCATCCCTAATAAACCTTCTAGTCTACTGGCTGGCTGAGAGTCACTGTGAATCCCAGGAAGTGGGGGTGTAGGGCCCTGACTCCCCCACGCTCTGAAACACATGAGCCGAGAAAGAAACCTGCAGAGGTGTGCTGCAGTTGCAGTCCAGGTGCTTCCTCAGTGCTTTGGGTGTTTCAGAGATCTGATTAACACAGGGACCCAGGAAAAAGCCATTCAAGCAACACCCCTCCCCCACTGAAAGCTCTGCCCACAACACACCTGCTGAGCTCACTCCCCACCAAGGCAGGGCAGTGGGTAATTGAGGGGATGAGGCACAGGAATCCTGGGAAGAGACTCAGGCCCCGTTTTCCTTCTCCTCCCCTCAGTGTGTTCTACCCAGCTGCTTATAACGGGGTGGAAATGGTCCTTATCCCCTTCACGGAGGTGCAGTTAACTCCTATCACAGCCCAGTCCGTTCAGTGTAGGGTATGGCCTTTTCAAAAGGCAAAAGCAGGATACATGCGCTTCCCCTCTCTGATCCTTCCCCATCCCTTTTTCTTTCCCCTTGAGACCCTACACTCTGCTCCTCCTCTTCCCCTGGGGCCCCTCCCTCTGCCCATCTCTTCCTCACAAGTACTCTGACGGGTTCGGTCACAGAGATCCCCTTGGGACTGTCACCTGATGTGTTCAAATTACCTCTGAGCCACTTTTCCCTGCCAGCTTGAGACTCCAGAGCCCTGTCTTGTTGAGCCAGATACACTAGCCTGCCGGGACGCAGATCCAGGATCCGAGGCACACTCCCAAAGCTGCAGGTTTTAGCTGAAAACTGCTCAGCAGGTTATCTGTCTCCAGCACCCAGACACTCAGTTCCCCATGAGATCCAAACCCCAAATAAATCAGTTTTACTCTGTATAATGCTTATATAGGGTAAACTCATAAATTGTCTGCCTCTATAACAGTGATAGAGAGATATGCCCAGCTGTTTGCTCCCCCAGGTATAAATCACTTACTCTGGGTTTATTAATAAATAATAGTGCATTTATTAAGTATAAAAAATAGGATTTAAGTGGTCTCAAGTAATGACAGAACAAAATAAGTCAAAAAAGCAAAATAAATCAAATTCTCAAGTCTAAGCCCAATACATTAAGAAACTGATTACAGGTAACGGGTTTCAGAGTTGTAGCCATGTTAGTCTGTATCATGAAAAACAATGAAGAGTCCTTGCGGCACCTTAGAGACTAAAACATTTAATTGGGCATAAGCTTTCGAGGGCTAAAACCCACTTCATCAGATGCATGGAGTGGACTATACAGTAGGAAGAGATATATACACAGCACATGAAATGGTGTGAGTTGCCTTACCAAATGTGAGGGCAGTCTAACAATTCAATTAACAGCAGGATTTCAACGGAGGAAAAATAACTTTTGTAGTGACAATGACTGTGGGAAAGTCATTGTCTGTCTCTGAGCCTCTACACAGGTGGATAATAGTCCTTCCCTGCCTCATAGCAGTGGTAGGAGGATACATTCAAAGGGCTCTGAGGCGCTAAGGTCAGGACTGTCAGTGTTTCACAGAGCAACGTCCCTCACGTTTGCCTCTTACCACAGCCTCCCATGAGAGCTGCCTTCTGGGAAGCCCCGTGACTACAGCACCTTGGTGTCTGTGGGGGTGTCTGTGACAATTAGGGGTAGGTAGTGGTTTTACGAGGGAAGAGTTGCAGCATCACTGGGACACTGGGAGTTTCAACACAGTCACCTGACTGGTTTTCCAAGCCATTGAGGTGCAGTAGGTCTAACTGG
Source organism: Sternotherus odoratus (assembly GCA_032164245.1). Classification (NCBI taxonomy): domain Eukaryota; kingdom Metazoa; phylum Chordata; order Testudines; family Kinosternidae; genus Sternotherus; species Sternotherus odoratus. The sequence goes on from JAVMKO010000001.1 coordinate 297,199,442, forward strand.
CAAGCAATGAAGGAAAGGATTTCTGAGGGGAGTCTTGGTTTAACTGCCAAACAATGGAGCAACGGCCATGGGGGTATCATCTTAGACATCCTGCTGAGATAAAGAGATCTGAGGGAAAAGGTCAACATCACACCTTGGCTCTGTAACATGGACATGGCTGAGCGCTATGGTGACTGGGCCCAGGCTCACACAAGTTTCAGCAAAGACTGCTTCCACATAAAAGGGGTAAACAGAGTGGAAGATGCTGTGACAATCTTGATTTTTCTTGGCCAGTGTCTACCCTTGTTGTGTGCCTGACAGCATACGAAGAAACAACTTGTTCACGTTGCATCCAGGATAAAGATCCACTCAAGACAATGATTCATAGAGTCATGGAGTTTATGGCTAGAAGGAGCCATTACATCATCTGGTTCAGATGTCATCAAACACTGATGTGTGTGTGGAAGCATTGAAGGAAGGGGGATTAGAAGCTTTAGGGGGGAAAAAAACTTCCCTGTGCACATTTTACCCATAGCAATAAATTACTAGCCAAGCTGATTCCTCCAGACAGATCTGGTCCTCAGACGGTACTGGAGATTTGACTCTAACTGGTGCTGTGCATTTGCTGTATTTCTGTTAAGCTTGCACATGATAAAAAGGTGTTGCTGTCTGTACATGGATCCATTTGCTACGGTGCAGAATCCACATTTTAAGCAGGAACCACAGTTACAGTTTTGTTTTTGCTCTTATTCCAATGTATGGTTGGCTCATTCGTGCAACAAATAAAAAAACAAGTGAAAAACAAAGCTTATTAATTACAGAAAGATAGATTTTATGTGATTATAAGTGAGAGCAAACAGAGCAATGCAGATCACCTATCAAATAAATAAAACTGCAAAGTAAGCCTCACATATTAGATAGATAAGATTTTAATTAGGAATTTCTCACCCTGACTGATGACACAAGCAATCCACCAACTTCCATATGCAGGCTAGATATCCCTTTATACTCAGATCACCTTATCTGCCAGTTCAGTCTTTGTTTCTCAGGTATTTCCAGGTCTTTTGCTGGGGAGACAGCCCAAGAGATGCTGTCACTTCACACCTTATATAGTTTTCCATAGGATGGGAACCCTTTGTTTCAAACCAAGTTCCCATCCCAGTTTGTGGAATAATACAGGTACCAAAATAGAGATGAGTGTCATATGGTTTGCTATCATTTCCTTGCATGTCCTGATGATTCATAGCAGCAATTATTTATAGGCCACCTGAAAGGTTCATAGGAAGGGAAGCTAGGGTGACTAGCTAACACCTTACAGGGGAGGGATAGCTCAGTGATTTGAGCATTGGCCTGTTAAATACTGGGTTGCGAGCTCAATCCTTGAGGGGGACATTTAGGAACATAGGGCAAAAATCTGTTGGGTGATTTGATTGGGGATTGGTCCTGCTTTGAGCAGGGAGTTGGACTAGATGATCTTCCCACCCTGATATTCTATGATGTCCTGATTTTATAGGGACAGTCCCAATTTGGGGGGCTTTTTCTTATATAAGCACTGCTAGCTGTATCAAAACACAGCACACACAACTAAAAGCACTCAGGGTTAGTTAGTGGACATATCTGGTCACACAGTCCAGCAGTGGCAGAGATGCTTTATTACTCTGCACAGGGCTATAGAGCACCCAGTTGTAAGGAACAGGGTTACACCAAAGTCAGCCGGCTATGGGCACCTGAGGCACAGCTGATAAGAAGATAATAACAGCCATACTAGGGGCATGTCTTCACTACCACTTTAATTCGACGTTAACAACGTTAGGTTGAATTAAACGTGTACCTGTCTTCACATACATGCCCTTAAAGTCGATTTAAAGGGCCCTCAAAATCGAATTTGTAACTCCTGCCTGACGAGAGAAGTAAGGCTAAAATCGACTTCTCTGTGTCTACTGTGAGTAAGTGAAGAGGCATCTGAAGTTAAGCCTCCGACCTCTGAGCAGCCCCGCCCACCTGAACAGCCCCCCCGCCTGACCCCCCCGCCCGCCCAAGGGGGGGGGAGCAGGGCGGGGCTGCTTGAGCAAGTGGGTCAGCTGCTTGGTCAATTTCAGGTGAAATTGACTAGGCAGCTCACCCGCTCGCTCAAGCAGCCCCGCGCCGGCTCCCCCCCCCTTGGGCGGGCGGGGGGGGGGGGTCCGGCAGGGGGGCTGTTCGGGCGGGCGGGGGGGGTCCGGCGGGGGGGCTGTTCAGGTGGGCGGGGGGGGCGCGGGGCTGCTTGGGCGGGGGGTGGGGGGTCCGGCGCGGGGCTGCTTGAGCGAGCGGGTCAGCTGCTTGGTCAATTTCAGGTGAAATTGACTAGGCAGCTGACCCGCTAGCTCAAGCAGCCCCGCGCCGGCTCCCCCCTCCCCCTCGGGCGGGTGGGGGGGGTCCGGCGGGGGGGCTGTTCAGGCGGGCCGGGGGGTCCGCGGGGCTGCTTGGGAGGGGGGGGGGGTCTGGCACGCATTGCGCTGTGGGCTACCTACCCAAAGTGCAATGCGGGCTATGTCGACCCCTGCAAAAGTTCTAGGACAGACAGTGTCGACCACTGTCGACCTGCTGTCCTGGTGGGGACACACTGATTCGATTTTCTAAAATCGAATTTAGAAAATCGAATTAAGGGAAATCGACCTAGTCCTGTAGTGAAGACATACCCTAGGTCAGAACAATGGTCCATTTAGCCGATTATCCTGTCTTCCAAAAGTGGTCAGTTCCAGGTCCCCCAGAGGGAATGAACAGAACAGGGAATCATGCAAAACAACTGTGCTAATGACAGGCTCTATCACCAAGGGGTGCTGGGAAGAGCTCTGCAATCTGTCTCCTAATGGAATCAAAATTAGCTCTGCTATTACACAGTGGAGAGAGAGAGAAGGGTCTTCAGCTGGCATTTAGGGCTTTTAAAGATGCCTATACTACCATATAACCCCCCCCCCCCCGGGTTTAGGAACCCCTGTCCATTGCCCATTGAGTGCTCCCTAGTTTAGGGCGAGTCCCTCCATCATTAAAGGCCAAGTACAGTTACACTGTCCTTGATTCAAATAAGCAGGACAACAATATTTTATTCTTCCTGCCCCAATAACAGAGAAACTGGGGATCCCACAGCAGGCAGAGTGACCACTTGGTCCAGCAGCAGGGTGAGTGTGCCAATGCAAACAACATGTGCCCATGAAGTCCTTTTCCACAACTCACCACCAGATGTCAGGGTAGAGCTCATCCGGACTCTGCTTACATATAGAAAGGTCTCACCTCAATATCTCAGGAGTGATGTGTAACTCGTTTGTATCTGTGTATAAAGATGTATCTATCTCAGAGGGGCTGTCTTTGTCCAGCCTAGGGGGCAGTGGAAAGTCCCCCCACTGACTGAGCTGGGTCCATTATCAGGGGGCTACTCGGGTACTAGGAGACCTCAAGACACTGTGCTTCATTTGGCACTAAACCTGGCCAGCTGCCTTCATAACTTACCAGAGTAGGTGGTCAGTGGGGGCTCTCTTAGGGTCGGCTGGGTCAGTGACCAGCATAGAGCCAGGACAGCACACGGGGAAACATATGTGCACAGCCGAATGGCTATCAACATTTGACAGAGCAGAGCACCATATCTGTGACATCTGACGACCCCCCCCCCCCGAAAGTCTGTGTCCCCATTGCTGCTGTAGGATCCTCTCCAACTCCCTACTAGCACAGGCTGATCCCAGATGCGCTACTAGTAGCCACAACCCACAGTATCTGCTGAAGGGGCATTGCACAGGGTGGAGGGGGCTGCACAGAGCTTGGAAGGCTGGTTAGAGTAGCTGATGGGCACAATACTGCAGCCATAGACTGGTCAGAAAGTTTTGACCTTTTCATACCCACAGTGCAGCCAGAGACTCCATTAATGCAACCTTCATTTAGGTTATGAGGAGAAGGCAGATAAAAACCCTGCAGTTACTTTTGGGGATCCAGGCAGCTGCATATGGGCAGCGTCATTCCAGGGAGAAATGAGGAGTACTTGTGGCACCTTAGAGACTTACAAATTTATTTGGGCATAAGCTTTCGTGGGATAAAACCCACTTCATCAGATGGATGTAGTGGAAAATACAGTAGGAAGAGATATATACACAGTACATGAAAAGATGAGAATTGGCTTACCAAGTGGGTAGTCAGTACCAATGGGACAATTCAATTAAAGTGGGTTATTATCAACAGGAGGAAAAATCACTTTTACAGTGGTAATCAGGGTGGCCCATTTCAAACAGTTGAGAAGAAGGTGCGAGGAACAGTAGGGGGAAATTAGCATGGGGAAATAAACTTGGAGTTTTTGTAGTGACCCATCCACTCCCAGTCCGTATTCAGCCTAATTTGATGGTGTCCAGTTTGCAAATTCATTCCAGTTCTGCAGTTCCTCACTGGACACCTGGAGTAACAGAGCTTTGATAAGAAGCCTTTTTATAGACCAATGTCAGAAGAGGTGTTGCTCCGTGGAACCCAGACACAGCCCTCATCTTCGTGTATCTGAGCACCTGCAATGTCTTTATTCTCCCACCATCGCTGTGAGGCAGGGCAGGGTTATTACCAATTGTGCAGAGACTCAGAGACAGCAGCTTGCTTACTCACAGTCACACATGGCAAGGGACTCAAACCCAGTGGTCCTGAATTATAGAGCAGCGCCCAGACCGCAGGACCAGCCTCCAGCCATATGAGCACTGACAGGCCTGGCTGGATTCTCTGCTGTGCTGCAGTGAGTAGGGCTGGCCAGGAGCCAGTGACAGGGGTTTGATTCCCTGGCCTGTTCTCCCCTTGCCTCAGCTGAGCTTAGAGCAGCCTGTGGGCTGATCTACATCTGGTCTGCATCATGGCTTGCAAGATCAGAGCCCACTCTGGCCAAGGCTCTGTGAATGGCAGCCACCCCAGAGTGCCCCCTTCTGGTCTGACATAGTGCTGCAGGCACCCTGCCCTTCCCTCTAAGGTCCTTGCAATCACTGACTCTCAACCTGGGCTACTTAAAACAAGAGCCCCCTTTGTGGGGGGGTCACATTAATTCAGTCTTCTCCAAAACACAGGCTCTTCTACCCTCCAGCCTAATCCTCCTCCCTAACTCAGGAGTCCCCCCACCCTGATTGCTGGGGTCTGCATTGGTTCAGGCTTGCTGGACACTCACTGGAGTCTCCCCAGCTGGCACCCAGGATATCTCAGTCCCTTTCCCCAAGGCTGAGCGAGGGCAGCTGTCCGTCCCTGCTGGTGTTGCCCATGCGGCGAGAGAGGATTCAGCTTGAGTTCCCAACTAAGGTTCCTTCTGTTTTGGCAGGGAGTGATGGGAGCCCTGCCCTGCCCAAGAAGGCCCCAGCCCCTGGCATTTAGAAAAACAGTGGTCTGGGATTTCCCAACGCAGTGACTCTTCCCTGCGACCATCTTCCTCTCTCCCACTAGCTGCCTCGACTAGGCCTCTGTCAGCTTCAAAAGCCACAGGAACTGTAAAGGACCCCACTCTGGATGAGGAGTTGACTGACTCTCCCCACTCCTTATCTCTCCTAACCCGAAAGGGGACAGTTCCCAACACATCACTGAATTAGGGTGGACCGCCCATCTCAAATTGGGCAGGAGAGTCCCAAAATGCAGAGTTCAAATCCACACCTGCCAAGGCTCCGGGGCAGCGCCACCCTTTTCACGGTCTGGGGCTGCGGGGGTCCCTAACCCCCCTCACTATGAGGCCACGCCCCCTGTTAGGGGGCAGGTGAAGGGTCTGTAGTTCCCCAGAGCAGCACTTGCTCCCTGGGCTCCTCTTACCATGGCCTGTCTGTGATGTCCAGCCCAGTCTGTGGGTGAGGCTTGAGGAGTGTCCTGTCCTCTCGGACAAACGAGTAGGAACAGCCCCATTTCCATTGCTCCAGGTCTTACACCCCATCTGAATTTCTCCCTAAAGAGTGGAAATCGGTAGCTCTTGTAGTTTCAGACATAAGGATCCAGGATGCAAGAGGTGGCCACGGACTATTTCTCTTAATTCCTGAATCACCAACCCTGCTGTCAGATGATGAACTGACTCTTCATTTAACAAACACCCGGATTATCCTTGCACGAAGGTGTTTGCTTTTCACGCTGTACACAATTGGATTAATTAGGGGTGGGCCAAGCAAGTAGACGTAGCCCAGGATTATCTGAAGCAAGGGAGAAGAACCCTTCCAGAATCTATGGATGACAGTCAGGCTAAACTCTGGCATGTAGTAGACCAGGATGGCACAGAGGTGGGAGACGCAGGTGTTCAAGGCCCTGAGGCACTCCTTGTGGGATGTGACGCTCAGCACTGTTTTTAGGATCATCACGTAAGAGAGGAAGATGAGCAGTGAGTCCAACCACCCCGTTATGAGTGTAACAAACAAGCCATAGATGTTATTGACTGTGATGTCCGCACATGCCAACTTCATGACATCCTGGTGCAGGCAGTAGGAATGGGAAAGGACATTGGACCGACAGTACTGGAACCGTTGAAGGAGAAAGGGGAAGGGTAATGCTACAACCACCCCTCTTAGCATAAACACCAGTCCCATCTTGACTATTCTCGGCAAGGTTAACATGGAAGCATATCTCAGTGGGTTAGAGATTGCGATGAAGCGGTCAAAGGCCATCATCAAGAGCACGGAGGATTCTATTTTTGCAAGACAGTGGATAAAGAACAGCTGGGTAAAACAAGCATTGAGGCTGATCTCCCTAGAGTTAAACAAGAATAGGCCCAGTATCGTCGGAATGGTGGTTATCGATATGCCAAGGTCTGTGATGGCCAACATGGAGAGGAAAATGTACATGGGCTCATGGAGGCTTGGATTTGTTTTTATAATGAACAGAATGACTGAATTTCCTACTATTGAAATAACATAAACTAAGCAGAAGGTGATAGAGATCCAGAGATGGACATCTTCCTTCCCAGGTATCCCTGTGAGAAGGAAATCTGCAAATTGGAATTTGGTTTCATTGACCAATGACATAATGGACTGAGAAGGTGTGATGAGTTTTGAATTTTCCTTCCTGAAAGGAAAAAGAACAGGTGTTACATTACATTTATCGAGACATCGTTCTGCTCTGAGCACAATTCTAGAGACTCCCAGGAGCTCAGAGAACATCAGCAAAAACATAGTTCTGGATTTACAGCACCAATATGAAGATGGGCACTGCCAGACTGGATAAGACCTGAAATCCTTCTAGCCCCATAGCCTGTACCCAGTTCGTCATTCTTCAGCTGGAGGTGGAAGGATCATAAAATCATAGAACTGGAAGGGACCTCGAGAGGTCATCAAGTCTAGTCCCCTTCACTCATGGCAGGACCAACACCATCTAGTCTTGCAATAGGCAGCTGTGAGATGACCTGTTCCCAGGGAAATTTTCCTCTGGACACCGACCAGTTGGAGATATTTGGTGGTGTAAATCAGGAAGGTTTCACGTCCTTCCAAGAGTTTTTCAATAAATCCTCACTATTTCTCTTGGATTTTCTGGTAACCCGTAGAAACACGCAGACCCTGTTTGAATTCTTCTCAGCAACTGCTTGGCTGCTTGGTACCTTGTGGCTCAGAGATTCATAGTCTATTTGAACACCATGTGCTTTTGCAATAGTGACCTTCCCACCGACACCCTTTTTGGCCCCCCATTTCTGAGTGTGGCCCATTGTATCATAACATGTGTGTAAACACATAGCAAGTGCATGGTTTATATGGTCACAGTATTTCTCTATCCTGCATTGAAGCTATTTACATGTTTCATTGCCTCATTATATATTTATATATTTACTTTATCCAATCTGGAGAGTCCAAATTATGCCACTATCTCTTTGGAGCACATGAGGTTATTTTTTAGAGCCATATTCTGTATTGAGTAAAATTGACTGTAATGGCATAACTCCCAATTTACATAATTAAATGTAATTAGAACAGGACTCTATTAACTTCCCCTTGCCAAATGCTCACAGTGATACACTCTGACCCCCAAGAATCCTGCCAAGCGAAGCTAAATTTCTTTTCCTAGCCAATGTTGTCTGAATCCAGAGAGTTCAGTCATCCTACAGATTTCCCTTCATCCTCACAGGATCTGCAGCCTGTATTTGGCAAATTCCAACCTTGAGAGCTAACACAGGGAGTGATTTCAGCTGGGCGGGGAGAGGCTGGCGTCACAAATGGGTAAATAGTGCAAACACTGCGTTTGTACTAATATTCAATTGAGTGAGCAAGTTACTTCAGCCATGCTCGTGTAACAAGTGATGTGTGTAAATTACATTGATACCACTATTACACTTCATTTTTATTCATTTATACCACTATTACACTTCATTATTATTACACTTCAGCTCTGCTCCTTGCTAAAACACAGACCAGTGGGTCTATATCCCAGGACTTTTTGGAAAGTCTTGTGCAGGGATTACAAAGTTGTTGAGTGCACGACCCTGAATTTCTGCATTCGCAATCGAATCAGAGAATAAAAGTGTTGAAATGCATTTGGTGCTTAAATTTCCAGGAGAAAATAATCCTGGTGCGATTGGGGAACTAGTAACTTATATTCCCTGGGGTTTTTTCTTGCTCAGCCTGGAGCCTTATCGGGCCCAGAGCACACGGCATCTATAGAAATGGGAACCCTTGAGAAATCCTGACATGGGGTCTCGGGGTTTTAACACTCTGAGTTCGCTTGAATGTCAGATTTCTGTGTCGCTTAAATTATTCACTGTGTGGGATGGGCAGAAGTAGGGGAGGGGTTTCCCAGACAACCTAGAACTGCCTGTCCCCCAGCCCCGTCACTGAGTCACCCCAACAGCCCAGCTGAGTCCTCTGCTGCTGCACAGAACATCTGCAAATGGAACCAGCCTGCAGCCTTTCCCCTTCACTTCACATTTTATAATATTGAAACCTGCCACATACCCAGTTCCTGCCAGACGGGGAACCGCTGACAGCAGAGGTCTTCACCCTAAAGGACAAGGATCGTCAGAGTGGTTGCACGGACAGGAGGCAGTATCTGTCCAGATCAGGAGGCAGCTCTCTTTATGAAGCATGTTCGCACATTCCCTTTGGGGACATTTGGCCATCAGGGAACCTCAAGTTCATGTGAACTAGCTTTAATCCCTGTGACAGGCAGTTGCAAATGGCAGGATGCCAAATCACAGGGGACATGTGGTGATCCTACCCAACTGGACAGCAGCACCAGCCCCGCTGCAGTCTCTATTTCTGGACTCCAGGCTTGTCACTGTTCATATGGTTCTGATTAGTCACAGGGCTACCTCAGGGATGGACAAGTGGTAACAATGTCACAGCTGTGATCTTGCTGAAATAAAATTAATACATTAATGATTAAATTAATAATAAAAATATTTTTAATATAGGACCAGATTTCTCCCCAGTAGCCCCCCCCCCATCCTGTGTTATACACCCAGGATGGAGGCCCGTAAAGGGTGATTCAACAAGGCTCCATACATGGAAATTTCCCTCAGATCATTCCAGGAGGAGAGGTCCATTCCCTTCTCCTCAAGGAATGAAAACAGAGAGCAAAGATCCAGGGATCCCCAAAGTTATATACAGATCTCATTGATCCAATCCTAGCTCAGCCCACCTATAGTAAGATGAAGCCCTGAAACTTAACCCCATGTATCAGAGGCCTGAGGCCTGAGCCAAAGTAGCCACAACTTTGCTAATGTAAAGCAAAGTTAAGCTGTGAGCAAGAGACAGGCCCTGCTCCCAGAATCCGAGAGGAACAGGTTTGATGTTGCAGAAACACATATACCTAAGAGGTACTAGGCAGAAGTCTGTAAGCACGTTCCAGGGAGGTAAAAGAACACCCTGATACCAGCACACTGCCCATAGATAACAGGAATGACCCATCCTAAAGACAGGGTCAGGATGACATGATGGAGACGGATGTTTTGGTTGAACCAACATGCACAAGGTAATGGGCGGCACCTTGATATGTAGAAAGATCTCACCTCAATATCTCAGGAGTGATGTGTAACTCGTTTGTATCTGTGTAGAAAGATGTATCTATCTCAGAGGAGCTGTCTTCGTCCAGCCTAGGGGGCAGTGGAAAGTCCCCCCACTGACTGAGCTGGGTCCATTGTCAGGGGGCTACTCACGTACTAGCAGAACCATAGAAATCTGATCCGGGGATATAGACACCGTGCTTCATTTAGCAATAAACCTGGCTAGCTGCCTTCGTACCTTACCAGAGAATGTGGTCAGTGGGGGCTCTCTCAGGGTCTGCTGGGCCACTGACCAGTGCAAAGCTGGGGCAGCACACAGAGGCAGGGCCGGCGACAGGGGGGTACAACGGGTACAGCTGTACCGGGCCCCGGACTTCAGGGGGGCCCCCTGAAGTCCGGGACCCGGTACGCAGCTTTACCCGTTTGTCGCCAGGGCTGTGAGCAAGGTGCGGCTCCAGGCAGCCGCAGCCGCGCTCACCAGCCCCCTTCCCCGGCACCCAGCAGCCTCCCCCCGCCCCCCTTTGCTTCTCCCGTCCGGGCCACGCGGCCGCAGCACATGCGGGGGTTGGGGCCCGCGGGAGGTAGGAGACGGCGGGGGGGGGGGGGCGCGGGCGGCGGGAGATCGGCAGGGGGGGGGTTGCGGGCGGCGGGAGATCGGCCGGGAGGGGGGGTGCGGGCGGCGGGAGATCGGCCGGGGGGTGGGGCCTACAGGAGGCGGGAGACTGGCGGGGGGGGCGCGGGCGGCGGGAGACGGGGGGGGCATGGGAGACTGGTGGGGGGGGCGCGGGCGGCGGGAGACTGGCGGGGGGGGGCCCCCGCGGGCGGCGGGAGATGGGGGGGCCCGCGGGTGGCGGGAGACTGGCGGGGGGGGGGGGCCCGCGGGTGGCGGGAGACGGGGCGGGCGTACGGGGCCCCAAAATTCCTGTCGCCGGCCCTGCACAGAGGGAACACACATGTGCAGCCAATTGGCTATCAACATTTGACAGAGCAGAGCACCACCTCGGTGACATCTGACGACACCACCCACCTGGAAACTCTGTGTCCCCATTGCTGCTGCAGGACCCTCTCCACCTCCCTGCTAGCACAGGGATGTGCTACCAGTAGCCGCAACCCACAGTATCTGCTGAAGAGGCATTGCACAGGGTGGAAGAGGCTGCACAGAGATTGGAGGCCTGGTTTGTGTAGCTGAGGGGCACAATACTCCAACCTTAGACTGGTCGGGAAGTTCTGACCTTTCAATACCCAGAGTTCAGCCAGGGACTTTGTCAGTGCCACCTTCACTTACCTTATGAGGAGGAGGCAGATAACAACCCTGCAGTTTCTCCTGGGGATCCAGGCATCTGCAGCTGGGTAGCATCATGTCAGCTGAGCTTTTGGAGAACAATGATCCATTTTCTGTGAAACCTCAACCCAGAAAATGGGTGAAGAGGAAACATTTTAGTTTGGATCAAAGTTTTCATTGGCGGGTTGGGAAACTTTCTGGTTTCCAGCCCAGCTCTGTCTCAAACCATGAGTCTCTATTCCTCATGCTACAGGACCACACCCTTAGGGGGTAGTATGTGTCCCCATCAGCCTGCCAGTCTCAGGAGCCCCTGAATGTCTGCTAGGATGGCTATGAATCAGAGAGGTAGCTGTCTTAGTCTGGAATTGCAGAAGTTACAAAGAGCCCTGTGGCACCTTAAAGACTAACTAAAGTATTGAACAATAAGCTTTTGTGGGCTAATACCCACTTCATCGGATGCATGCAGTGGGAGTATCCAGGGGCAGGTATAAATAGGTAGGCAAGAACCAGGTTAGAGATAACAGGGTGGGTCCAATGAGGCTGAACAAGTTTGTTATCTCTAATCAGGGAGGTTTTCCTCTAGCAGCTGAATTGGAAGTGTGAACAGCGAGAGAAGAGAAACTGCTCTTGTAGTTAGCTAGCCACCCATAATACCTAGTCAGTCCAGAGTTGATTGTATCAAATTTGCTTATGCTCCAATACTTTATTTAGTCTCTAAGGTGCCACAGGACTCTTTGTAACTTCTAGGATGGCTATGATAACGCTGCAGTTGAAGGAGTCCCTGGTCTGCAGCAACCCATCCATTAGTGGAACTATTTTAGAACAGTCATATCAGGTCAGACCACTGGTCCATCAAGAACAATGCCCCATCTTCTGACAACTGTCCATGCAGATACTTCATGGGGAGCAAAGCGAACAGTGCAATTGTTAAGTGATACATCCAATGTTGTTTTCTCTCAGCTTCTGGCAGTCAGAGGTTTAAAGTCACCCAGACGATGGCCATAATGGACAATCTGGGTCCCCCCACAGTGGCCTGGGCTCCGGGGCAGCTCTTATCACAGCCTGGCTCTGGTCTGGCCAGAGGGTGGAGCCTTGAGGAAATGGAGAAGCAGGAGACAGGGCCTAGTGGGAAGTGATTGGGCAGGGGATACGTCAAGCCGGGGGGGAACCAACACAGATCCCAGCAAGCAGGAGGGTGGGAATGATCCAGAGTATAGGAGGAGAGTGGAAGACTGCTTAGAGATTGCCGCTTTGAGGTGCCCGGGGTGGTGGTGGTACATGTTTTTCCCAGGTCACTGGGTGGGGGCTCGAGCTACTTTGCATTGTCTTACTGGAACGGAACCCCTAGATACTGAACCCGGCCCTTGTTGCTGCCAACTCTGATGGGGAGAAGAGTTACGTGCAAATCAAGGTGCTGCCCATTACCTTGTGCATGTTGGTTTAATCAAAACATCCCTAGCCATCATATCATCCTGCCCCTGTCTTTAGGATGAGTCAGCATATTCCTGTATTCTAGGGGCAGTGTGCTGGTATCGGGGTGTTTTTGTACCACCCGGGAATATGTTGACAGACTTGTGCCTAGTACCTCTTAGGTATGTGTTCTGTAACATCAAGCCTCTTCCTCCAGGATTCTGTGAGCAGGGTCTGTCTCTTCCTCATAGCTTAAATTTGCTTTACATTAGCAAAGTTGTGGCTACTTTGGCTCAGGCCTCAGGCCTCATACCAGGCCTCTGCTACATGGTGTGACGGTGCTGTTCCTGGTGGGATCAACTGAGAGTGCAAAATCAGGACAAATTGCTTCCAAAAGGGCAACTACAGCCCAAAGCTGGGGTTTCTCTACCTCTAAGGCAAACCAAACCAGCTAAACAGAAAAGACTTTGCTTTTGCCCCACTGGCTAACCACAAGTCACACGAGCAATTTCCTTAGACACTCCAGCTTACCAGTATCACCACCAGCAGCCACCTATCCTGGGGACCAATGGTTATGAAAACAAATACCACAAATAAAGAAAATGGATCTCCCCAATTCCAAAGAATCAGGCCCCAGACCCAGGTCAATATACCAATCAGATCTTACCCACAAATTACACTGTTGCCAATCCTTTAGAATCTAAAATCTAAAGGTTTATTATACAAGGAAAAAGGTATCGGTGAGGGTTAGGAATGCTTAAAAGAAATCAATTACATGCAGTAATGGCAAATCTTTTGGTTCAGGCTTGCAGTGGTAAAATAAACTGCAGATTCAAATCAAAGTCTCTGGAATGCATCCCCTGCAGGGATGGGTCATCAATCAGTTGACCAGAGCTTCCAAGTGTAGCAAAGTTCCATCCAGAGGTAGAAGCCAGGCTGAAGACCGGAGGTTGAAGACAAAATGGAGGGAGTTTCTCCCAGATTTTATAGATTTCCTCTTGTGGGTGAAGACCCACATCCTCCTTCCGATGCAGAGTCCAGTTGCAAAATGGAGGTTCATAGACATATGGTCCAGTTACAAGACTCTCCACGATTCAGTTCCTGACCAGCTAGGCCACATTCCTGGAGAAGCTCGGGTGTGGACGGGTGTCTACAAAGTTCAATGTGTAGCTGATGGTCCTTAATGGGCCATCAGCCAGGCCATCTGAGCTAACAACAGCTTGTCTGGTATTGCACCCAGAAGCAAAGCATAAGTTTGAAATACAGGCACCATATAGCCAATATTCATAACTTGAGCTACAAAAAAGATACACACATACAGATAGATTAATCATAATCAGCAAACCATAACCTGGTCGTACACACCTTATATGACCCCCCTTACACAATATTTGGTGCCCTTACAGGACCTTGGTTGCACCAATGATCTATATGATCCCAAATAATTTCAGTAACGTGACACATGGGCTTAAGTTTCAGGGCTTCATCTTATTACAGGTGGGCTGAGCTACCAGTGGATCACTGAGATCTGTGCATAACTTTGGGGATCCCTGGATCTTTGCTCCCCATTTTCATTCCTCAAGCAGAAGGGAATGGACCTCCCCTCCTGGAATGATCTGAGGGAAATTTCCATGTAGGGAGGCTCGTGGAATCTCTATTCGCTGGCCTGTACCCTGGGTGTGTAACACAGGACAGGGGGCTATTGGGGAGAAATATGTTCTTATACTCATGATATTTTTCATTAACTTACTTATTAATGTATTAATTTTATTTCAGCAAGATCACAGCTGTGACATTGTTACCACTTGTCCATCCCTGAGGTTACCACTTGGCTGCCCCCAAGGTCACCCTGTGACTAATCAGAACCCTATGAACAGTGATGACAAGCCCAGATTCCAGGAATAGAACCCACAGAAGGGCTGGCGCTGCAGTCTCACCACATGTCCCCTGTGATTTGGCCTCTTAGAGTTTGCCACTGTATGTGATGGAGGTTAAAGCTGGTGCACTCGAAGCCAGTTACCTCATGTTCCCTGATGGTCAAGTGGCCCCAAGGGAATGTCCAAACTTGCTTCATAAAGACAGTTGCCTCCGTATCTGAACAGATTCTGACTGCTGCCCATTGAACCTCTCCAATGATTCCTTATCCTTTGGTGTGAAGACCTCTGGTGTCAGTGACTCCTCTGCAAGCAGGAACTGGGTATGTTACCAAGTGTCACTATCTTTAAAATGGGAAGTGAAGGGGGAAGGCTGAGAGCTGTTTCCATTTACAAATATTCTCTGAAGCAGCAGAGGACTCAGTGATAGGACTGGAGGTCAGGCAGCTCTAGGCTATTTGGGAACCCCACCCATACTTCTGCCCATGCTGCAAAATGAATAATTTAAGTGACACAGAAATCTGACATTCAAAGTGAGCTTGGAGTGTTAAACCCCTATGGCCCCTTGTCAGGATTTCTCTAGGGTTCCCATTTCTATAGATGCCATGTGCTCTGGCCCCGATAATGCTCCAGGATGAGCCGTGGGAGATGCCAGGGAATATCAGTGATTAGTTCCCCAAGATTATTTTCTCCTGGAAATTTAATCACCAAATGCATTTTCAGCACTTTTATTCTCTGATTGGATTTTGAATGCAAGAATTCCGGGCCATGCACTCAACAACTATGTAATACCTGCACAAGACGTTCCAAAAAGTCCTAGAGAACAGAACCGCTGTTCGTCTTCTAGCAAAGAGTGAACAGAGGTGCATGAAAGTGGTTTCAATGATATTTACACACAATCACCTGTTACAGAAGCATGGCTGAAGTAACTTGCTGACTCAGCTGGATACTCATGCAAATGTAGTGTTTGCACACTTCACCCTTCTGTGATGCCAACCGCTCCCCGCCCAGCTGAAATAACTCCCTGTGTTAGCTGTCAAGCTTTGCATTTGCCAAATACAGGCTGCACATCCTGTGAGGATGAAGGGAAATCTGTAGGATGACTGAACTCTCTGGATTCAGTCAACATTGGCTAGGAAAAGCACTTCAGCCTCTCTTGGAGGGATTCTTGGGGGGTCAGAGTGTATCACTGTGAGCATTTGGCAAGGGAAAGTTATTAGAGTCCTGTTCTAATTATATTTACTTATGTAAATTGGGAGTTATGCCATTACAGTCAATTTTATTGAATTCAGCATATGGCTCTGAAAAATTATCTCATGTGCTCCAAAGAGGTAGTGGCAAATTTGGACTCTCCAGATTGGATAAAGTAAATAAAATATATATAATGAGGAAATGAAATTTGTAAATAGCTTCAGTGCAGGATACTAATTTCAATACTAAGACTGTTGTAACCATGCACTCGCCATGTGTTTACACACATGTTATGATACAATGAGCTGCACTCAGAAATGGAGGGCCAAAAAGGGTGTCGGCGGGAAGGTCACTATTGCAAAAGCACACAGTGTTCAAATAGCCTGCGGACGTCCTAGCCACAAGGCATCAAGCAGTTGCTTAGAAATTTCAAAGAGGGTCTGGGTGTTTATACGGGTTACCAGAAAATCCAATAGAAATAGTGAGGATTTATTGAAAAACTCTTGGAGGGACGTAAAGCCTTCTTGATTTACACCACCAAATATCGCTAACTGGTGGTTGTCTGGAGGAATATTTCCCTGGGAGCAGGTTATCTCATAGCTGCCTATTGCAAGACTAGATGATACTGGTCCTGCCATGAGTGCAGGGGACCAGACTTGATGACCTCTCGAGGTCCCTTCCAGTTCTATGATTTTATGAGTCTTCCACCTCCATCTGAAGCCACAGACTACTGGGCTAGAAGGATTTCAGGCCTTACCAGTCTGGCAGTGCCCATATTCCTATTGGTGCTGTAAATCCAAAACTATGTTTTTTCTGATTTTCCTTGAGCTCCGGAGAGTCTCTAGAATTGCACTCCGAGCAAAACAATGTCTCGATAAATGTAATGTAGTCTCCTGTTCTCTTTCCTTTCAGGAAGGAAAATTCAAAACTCATCAGACTTTCTCAGACCATTATGCCAGCTGTCAATGAAACCAAATACAACTCTCCTATTTTCCTTCTCACCGGGATACCTGGGCAGGAAGATGTCCATCTCTGGATCTCTATCCCCTTCTGCTTAGTGTATGTTATTTCAATAGTAGGAAATTCAGTCATTCTGTTCATTATAAAAACCAATCCAAGCCTCCATGAGCCCATGTACATTTTCCTTTCCATGTTGGCCATCGCAGACCTTGGCATATCGATAACCACCATACCGACGATACTGGGCGTATATTTGTTTAACTCTAGGGAGATCAGCCTCAATGCTTGTTTTACCCAGCTGTTCTTTATCCACTTTCTTGGAAAAATAGAATCCTCCGTGCTCTTGATGATGGCCTTTGACCGCTTCATCGCAATCTCTCACCCACTGAGATATGCTTCCATCTTAACTCCACAGAGGATAGCCAAGATGGGACTGGTGTTTATGCTAAGAGGGGTGGTTGTAGCATTACCATTCCCTACTCTCCTGAAACGATACCAATACTGTCAAGCGAATGTCCTTTCCCATTCCTACTGCCTGCACATGGACATCATGAAGTTGGCATGTGCAGACATCACAGTCAACAACATCTATGGATTGTTTGTTACACTCCTAACGGGGTGGTTGGACTCGCTGCTCATCTTCCTCTCTTATGTGATGATCCTCAAAACAGTGCTGAGCATCGCATCCCACAAGGAGTGCCTCAGGGCCTTGAACACCTGTGTCTCCCACCTCTGTGCTGTCTTGGTTTTCTACATGCCAGAGTTTAGCCTGACTGTCATCCATAGATTCTGGAAGGGTTCTTCTCCCTTGCTTCAAATTCTACTGAGCTACGTCTACTTGCTGGGCCCACCCCTAATTAATCCAATTGTGTACAGCGTGAAAAGCAAGCACCTTCGTGCAAGGATAATTCGGGTGTTTGTCAAATGAAGAGGCAGTTCATCCTCCGGCGGCAGGATTCGTGATACAAGAGTTAAGAAAAACTTTCTATGGCTACGTATTCCATCCTTGCTTCTTACCTCTGAGAGTACACGAGCTACTGATTTCGTCTCTTTAGGGAGAAGTTCAGATGGGGTGTAAATCCTGGAGCAATGAAAGTGGGAATGTTTCCACTCGCTAGTCCAAGAGGATGGGGAACTGGGGGAAGGAGACCAAGTCAGGCAGCAGCATTTACAAAATGAGTGGGCTTGCGGAGAGCCAGGGGACTGGTGGAATGTTGGCCCATAAAGAGTCATATTGGTGGCTCTTCCAAACTCAGTACTCCTCACTGTTTTTGCTGATACAGACTAAGATGACTACTACTCTGAAACCTGTCTTCTGAAAGTGGCCAGTGCCAGGTGCCACAGAGAGAATAAACAGAACAGGCAATTTTGAAGTAATCCATTCCATGTTACCTATTCACAGCTTTTGGCAAACAGAGATTAGGATGTCATCCCTACCCATGCTGGCTAATAGCATGGATTTATCTAGTTCTTTTTTAAAACCTGTTATAGTCTTGGCCATCACAACATCCTCTGGCAAGGAGTTCCACAGGTTGACTGCCTGTGTGAAGAAATACTTCATTTTGTTTGTTTTAAAGCTGCTGCCTATTCATTTCATTTGGTGACCTCTAGTTCTTGTGTTACTTCCTTATCTACTTTCTCTAGACCAGTGATCATTTTATAGACCTCAATCATCTCTCCCCTTAGCCATCTGGTTTCCAAGCTGAAAAATGCCTGTGTTATTAATCTCTCCTCTTATGGAAGCTGTTCCATATCCACTAGTTAGTCATATTTAATGGCATAAAATCAGGAAGGTTTAGAGCTCTTCCAAATGCTTTTTAAATAGCCCTCACTAGCGTAATTGATTTTTTGGTTATTCATATAAACATCCAGTCCCTCTTTGAATCCTGCTAAGCTCTTGGCCCCATTGATATCTTGTAGTTGGGTTTTCCACAGCTTGTCTGAGCACTGTGTCATTTCGCAATTGTGACCTTCACACAGACAAACTTTCTGGCTCTCCATATCTGAGTGTGGCCTCACGTATCATGATGTGTACAAACACATGGCAAGTGTTTGTGTTTTTCCTAGCGTTATTCCCGCACTATGGCAGGGTCCACTTAGACTGGACACAACCAGTGATATGACTGGGGTATACTCCAACCAATGCGTCGTTCCATCTGTCGTACAAACACATGGCAAGTACATGGTGAAAATGGGCATTATATTTATCTGTGCTGCATTGAAGATATTTATAAATGTGTTTAGTTACCTCATTCTATCTATCTATCTATCTATCTATCTATCTATCTATCTATCTATCTATCTATCTATCTATCTATCTATCTATCTATCTATCTATCTATCTATCTAATCTCCATACACTCTATCTATCTATCTATCTATCTATCTATCTATCTATCTATCTATCTATCTATCTATCTATCTATCTATCTATCTATCTATCTATCTATCTATCTATCTATCTATCCCCATACATACCCCTTTATCTATCTCTCTCTCTCCTTTTCCAATTCTAATATCTCTCTTTTGAGATGGGGTGACCAAAAATGCACCATGGATTTATTTAAAGGCATTGTGATATTTTCTCTCTTATATATTTCTTTCCTTATGATTTCCAACATGGGCAGTGGCTCGAGCACCCCAACACCACTCCTTCTGCCCCACTACCACAGCCAGAGTGCCAAGCCCCTCCCTCCCCCCGCCCCTCGATCCCCAAGAAGCCCAGAACTTCCACAGACCCCATGGCTGAACCAGTGATTCTCCCACCCCCTATGTTGGCTGGAGCCCCCCAAGCCATGCCGAGCCCATTGTCCTGGGACCCAAGCCACCCCATGGGGAAAGCATGTGTCTTCCCAAAGAACCGGAGCCATTTATATGCCCAAAGCAGGTTCCAGGGCAGCTGAGGAGATGTCTGTGAAACTGCCACTGATATTAATCTTAGTGCAATCCCTGTGACATGATTATGACATAGTTATATCATCATGTATAAAATATTTCTTGGGAGGTTTCTATGAAAAAAATATGCTTTGAATAGAATCTAATACACCTCTTTGTGTGCGCATATCATTTTTGCATCTGAAATTATGAATATTGGCTATCTATCTGTATTTCAAATTTAGTTAAACAAGGGTGACACCCACAAGGCAACATGCGTCCAGTCAGGACAGCTGGTTGGGAAGAGTCTGTCCCAGGTACTGGGACAATAGAGAAAACAACAGGAGAAAGTTATAGTCCATCTGATGAACCTTCCTGAGAACACTCTGGACAGCCTATAGATAAAGGTTGCTATGACATAGCAGGGCATGCAAGGGCATGTGACCAGGTCTCATGACACTAAACTCCATTTTGATCCCTGGTACACCATTTCTTGGCCTCACTCTCCACACAGCTCCTGGAACTCCTGGAAACAACTGAGGAACAATGTCTGAACTGGGGGACGTGCTGATCCCAAGCTAAAAGGATTTCTAGCCTGCGTTTGAAAACTTGGACTGCTTGTATCATCAATTAGAAATTGTTAATTCATATCCAATCTGTCTCCTATGGTATCCTTAGTTTGCTTTTTTTGTTTTGCTTTATTTGCTATGTAATCTGATTCGATCGGGTTTCGATCCACTTTAATCACTTAAAATCCATCTGTTTGTAGTTAATAAAACTATTTTATGCTTTATCTTTACCAGTGTTTTTTAGCAGTGTCTGGGGAAATTCTTAACTCTGTACAAAGTAGGGTGACCAGACAGCAAATGTGAAAAAACGGGATACGGGGTGGGGGGGTAATAGGAGCCTATATAAGAAAAAGAGCCAAAAAACAGGACCGTCCATATAAAATCGGGACATCTGCTCACCCTAGTACAAAGGCTGCTGTTGTATATCCTTCCCACATCAAGGACGAAGCGACCTCTATTAATGAGCTTGTGTTATACTCCTCTAACACTGCAAAATGGTATACTACTCCAGTAAAGGAGCAAAGGTTGGGGAGCCGGAAAATTGTCTGTTGTCCCCAGCCTGTCCTTGAGTGGCTTAATTAAAGCACTCAGACAGCTCAGTGGGGTAGGCGACACCACCTACTGTTGTGTTGGGTGAGGGCTTGAAGAGGCTCTTTGTCACCAACAAAGCCTTGAAAGATTGGCCAGCCCAACTGGAGGATTAAAGGGCACAGCGGTCCCCACAGCTCCCAGCCGGCACTGGTCTCATCAGTAATCTCCCTGGAGTCCAGAGAGGTCACTGAAGAAGCTGAGTAGCACATGCTGCCTCCTCAGCTCCCCTGGAACTTGCATGGCACATAATAAGGAAAACTTCTCTGTGTGAACACTGCAACTGGCCATGCGTGGCCACAGCAGCATCAGGGGGGATTAGCCTGTCTTGGCCTATATCCACCAATATTCTGTTTGCTTTTTTGACTGACTCCGCACACTGACAGGATGTTTTCAAGGAACGATCCACAATGCCCCCAAGATCTCTGTTTTGAGTGGTGTCAGGGTTCCCTCCTCACTCTGAACTCTGGGGTACAGATGTGGGCACCGACATGAAAGACCTCCTAAGCTTATATTCTACCAGTTTAGGTTTAAAACTTCCCAAATTCCTTTCCTTGTCCTTGGACAGTATTGCTGCCATCACCATTTACACAAAAAAATCAGAGAAGGGCCACTTTGAATCCCTGATCCCCCAAAATATCTCCCCAAACCCCTTAACTCCCTTTCCAGGGGAGGCTTGAGAATAATATACCAATGAGTTGCCTTAGGAATGTGAACACAGATCAGACACTTTGTCTTCAGCACACTGAAATCAATCAGGTTCTTAAAAAAGAACTTTATTTATAAAGAAAAAAATAAAATAATCACACGTGCAGAATCAGGACGGGTGGTAACTTTACAGGGTAATAAAAAGATGTAAAACACAGAGCATTCCCCTGTGCTAGCCAGGAGCTGGGGAGAGTCCTAGAGCAGTAGTGGAGGCCCAGAGATTATGGGTGTGTGGTGGAGGGGCTAGCTACCAGTGGATCACTGAGATCTATGCCTAACTGTGGAGATCCAGGGATCCTGTCTCCCTTTCATTCCCCAGGGAGAAGGGAAGGGATCTCCCGTCCTGGAAGAATCCGAGGGAAATTTCCCTCTAGGGAGCCTTGTGGAATCACCTTTCCCTGGCCTGCACCCTGTGTTTCTAATGAAGGACAGGGGCTGCCGGGGAGAAATCTGGGTCTATGTTATTATCAATTATTCCATTTTATTTTATTTTACATTATTTCAGCAAGATCACAGCTGTGACAGCATCGCCGTTACCACTTGGCTGCCGCCGAGGGACGCTGTCACAAATCATATGAACAGTGACGACAAGCCCAGATTCCAGGAATAGAGCCTATAGCTGGACTGGTGCTGCAGTGCGGTTGGGTAGGATCACCATGTGTCCCCTGTGATTTGACTTCTGCAGTTTGCCATTGGCCTTGATGGGGTTAAAGCTGATGCACACGGAGCCAAGCAGCTGAGGTTCCCTGATGGCCAAGTGGCCCCCAAGGGAATGTGTGAACATGCCTCATAAAAACAGTTGCCTCCCTATCTCAACAAATGCTGCCTGCTGCCCATGGAACCTCTCTGATGACTCCTTGTCCCTTAGGGTGAAGACGTCTGGTGTCAGTGGCTCCCCTGGTAGCAGGAATTGGGTACGTTGGTGGGTTTCACTATCTTCAGGATGTGAAGTGAAGGGGAAAGGCTGGAAGATGTTTCCATTGGCAGATGTTCTGTGCAGTGGAAGAGGATTCAGCTGGGCTGTCGGGGTGACTCAGTGATGGGGCGGGAGGACAGACAGCTCTTGGGACCCCTCCCCGACATCTGCCCATGCTCCATGATGAGCTGTGGAAGCAACCCAGAAATCTGACTTTCAAAGCGAGCTTGGAGTGTTAAAAGTCTGATGCCCCAAGCCAGGATTTCTTGGGGAGGGTGGGTATCTGTAGAGGTACTCTGTGCTCTGGGCCCAATCCTGAGAGGAGATGAGTGAGAAGAGACCCCCTGGAACATCAGTGACTAGTTTCCAAATCACTTCCTCTTTATTTGCTCCCAGAAATTTAAGCAGCAAATTCATTTTCAAAGCTTTTATTATCTAGCTCGATTGTGAGTGCAGGAATTCAGAGCGGTGTTACTCTGTGGTAACAGATCTGATAGGGCATATTTCTGTTTCCTGACTCGCTCAGGGTTCCAGCACTTCTAGCCTATACAGACCCCTCAGAGTTACAAGGGTTCTGGCATCTCTGTCCCTGCTCTGGTCTCTGAGAGCCAGATGTCAGACCTCAGACCCTGCCCTCTCATGGGGTGGAATCCCTCCATACTCCCACCCTCAGACTAGGCCGTGGGCTACAACACACTGTGGGGAGTCTGTGTTTGCCGAGCAGGTCTGAGTGGGTTCAACACCTGTTGTTCTTCCCTTGGGGAGTCTGTGACTAGTGGTGAGGTGAATAATCAGCCAGTCTTCCTGAACCAAAATACCATTTAGTCTGAACATAAGGAATAAAGTGTAACAGGGAGAACTAAAGGGTTTTCAAATGACAGTCTGTACACGTCCCTGACCCCAAACCCTCCCACTCTGACTGGGACACAGGCAGACTTCCCTGCTGCTTTCAGTCCCTGTCAGTCTGAAGAGCTTCTCAGTAACAGTTGCATAACTCTGAAGAGAGTCCCAGTGCTGATAAGATAAACTGTGTAATTTGGCTGAAGCCCCCAAATAGCTCTTCCCAGCTAGTAGTTCTTGTGTTGTCTCTCAAATGCCATGAAGTGCTTTCTGAGAGATGGCTTTTCTGGAGCTATTGCTTCCCTTCCTGCTTGTTTTCTAACAGCCTGCTATTAAATGAAGAGAAACTGAAATGGTTTAACCTAATATAGCCATAACATAAATACCCCAATATTTAGTCCAATAGAGCTCTACAGCAAACATCCCAAGAATTGGGTTTAACATACGCATTGATTATGCCATCTCGGCTCTGTCTGTCACCAGAACCTGAAGAGAACCAGTCAGCTATTACCCCAAGGAGAGACAATAATAGACTTTTGTTTGCTGACATGTGATTGACTGAGAGCTGAGACTCTGTGATTTTTTCAGATTCTGGAGAAATCCCCATGACAGATGCTACAGTTTAAGTCCAACTCTAAAATGAGAAATTATCTCAGAAAGCAGATGAGAGGGAAAAGAATGGGTTGACGTGTGTATACTAAAATACAGATGTGTTAACGCGAGGCCAAAGCATTTCATTGTAATCCACACTTTAGAAACCAAATATTTGATGACTTGGCATGTATATTGAAAGCCAGGAGCAGATTTGTTGTAATCTCTGTACAGGAAGGAGCAGTGGTAACTTTATTACTAATCATAGACTCGTAGGACCAGAAGGGACCTCGAGAGGTCATCAAGTCCAGTCCCCTGCACTCATGGCAGGACCAAGCACCATTGAGACCAGGGGTTGGCAACCTTTCAGAAGCAGTGTGCTGAGTCTTCATTTATTCACAGTAATGTAACTTTTCATGTGCCAGTAATACTTTTTAGAAGGTCTCTTTTTACAAGTCTATAATCTATAATTAAACTATTACTGTATGCAAAGTATCACCACATGTCCCCTGTTTTTTGGCCTCTTACAGTTTGCCACTGACTGTGATGGGTTTAGAGCTGGTGCACTCGAAGCCAGTTACCTCATGTTCCCTGATGGTCAAGTGGCCCTGTTGCCAAAATGAGGCCATCAGCTACCTGGAAGCTCAGTCAATTACTTGCAAGTAGAGGCAGAATCAGTATGAGGTTTGAAAGCTGGTTTTATTTTGCATACAAAGTGAGGCCACCGGAATTAACATTCAAAGCAGTGGTCTTCTGAGGAGAATTACAGGTACATTTTTATAGGCAAAAACCACAGAAAGCAAGAAGTTACAGTATTTTGTTAATTTATTGTGTCTAACATTTTGCATCCTGTTAGTCTTAGTTCTTCCCTATTTTACCAAGGGGCATATAGCTTAGCCCACAAGGGGGGGCAAAAGGGACGTACAAAGCTAAAAGTTCACTTTACACATATATGGATAATAATAGGTGTTAACAATGCCTTTATGGTGGGTTAAAGGTGGACCTATTCCCGCCAGGAGGTGGAACCTTCCTGGCAGTGGGTGTACACATGGACCACCCACAGTTACAACAGTATTGCCAATAATATTTCTCTAACCTGCTATATGTCACAACTCTATCTATTACTAAACACACCACACTGTTTATTTGGACTTATCACACTTAACCACCTTCTTTGCTAATTATTGCTAAACTGAGGCAGCTATTATCCATAAAAAATTAATCAATCATTAAACATTGCTAATAATTGGAAGCACTTCACAGCTAGTTCCTAATTTCAGCTCTGCATCTGCAGTTCCACTTTTCAACCCTGCATCTGCAGTTCTGCTTTTTATACAGCACAGCACACAGCCTCTGTATTTCTTAATGATCTGTGATCCTACACCCTCATCTAAGAGCTATCAGCTATAGATTTCATGGTGGTCTTCACAATTTATCTATCAGCCTCAAGGGAATGTGCGAACATGCTTCATAAAGAGAGTTGCCTCCGTATCTGAACAGATTCTGACTGCTGCCCATTGAACCTCTCCAATGATTCCTTATCCTTTGGGGTGAAGACCTCTGGTGTCAGTGACTCCTCTGCAAGCAGAAACTGGGTATGTTGGGAGGTTTCATTACCTTTAAAATGTGAAGTGAAGGGGAAAGGCTGAGAGCTGTTTCCATTTGCAGATATTCTCTGAAGCAGCAGAGGACTCAGTGATAGGACTGGAGGTCAGGCAGCTCCAGGCTGCTTGGGAACCCCACCCATACTTCTGCCCATGCTGCATAGTGAGTAATTTAAGTGACACAGAAATCTGACATTCAAAGTGAGCTTGGAGTGTTAAAACCCAGTGGCCCCTTGTCAGGATTTCTCTAGGGTTCCCATTTCAATAGACGCAATGTGCTCTGAGCCCGATAATGCTCCAGGATGAGCCACGGAAGACGCCAGGGAATATCAGCGATTAGTTCCCCGAGATTATTTTGTCCTGGAAATTTAATCACCAAACACATTTTCAGCACTTTTATTCTCTGATTGGATTTTGAATGTAAGAATTCCGGGCCATGCACTCAACAACTATGTAATACCTGCACAAGACGTTCCAAAAAGTCCTGGAGAACAGAACCGCTGTTCTGTATTCTAGCAAAGAGTGAACAGAGGTGCATGAAAGGGGAGTGTACTAGTGGTTTCAATGGTATTTACACACAATCACCTGTTACACAAGCATGGCTGAAGTAACTTGCTGACTCAACTGGATACTCATGCAAATGGAGTGTTTGCACTCTTCACCCTTCTGTGATGCCAAACCCTCCCCACCTAGCGGAAATAACTCCCTGTGTTAGCTGTCAAGCTTTGCATTTGCCAAATACAGGCTGCACATCCTGTGAGGATGAAGGGAAATCTGTAGGATGATTGAACTCTCTGGATTCAGTCAACGTTGGTTAGGAAAAGCACTTCAGCTTCGCTTGGCGGGATTCTTGGAGGTCAGAGTGTATCACTGTGAGCATTTGGCAAGGGAAAGTTATTAGAGTCCTGGTCTAATTACATTTGATTATGTAAATCGAGAGTTATGCCATTACTGTCAATTTTACTGAATTCAGCATATGGCTCTAAAAATTATCTCATGTGCTCCAAGGGGGTAGTGGCATAATTTCGACTCTCCAGATTGAATAAAGCAAATAAAATATATATAATGAGGAAATGAAATTTGTAAATAGCTTCAGTGCAGGATACTAATGTCAATACTAAGACTGTTGTAACCATGCACTCACCATGTGTTTACACACATGTTATGATACAATGAGCTGCACTCAGAAATGGAGTGCCAAAAAGGGCGTCGGTGGGAAGGTCACCATTGCAAAAGCACACAGTGCTCAAATAGAATACGAATCTCTGAGCCACAAGGTATCAAGCAGTTGCTGAGAAGAATTCAAAGAGGCTCTGAGTGTTTATACGGGTTACCAGAAAATCCAATTCAAATAGCGAGGATTTATTAAAAAAACTCTTGGAAGGACGTAATACCTTCCTGATTTACACCACCAAATATCGCTAACTGGTGGTTGTCTGGAGGAATATTTCCCTGAGAACATGTTATCTCACAGCTGCCTATTGCAAGACTAGATGGTGCTTGGTCCTGCCATGAGTGCAGGGGACTAGACTTGATGACCTCTCGAGGTCGTTTCCAGTTCTATGATTTTATGATCCTTCCACCTCCAGCTGAAGCATGAGGAACTGGCTACAGGCTACGGGGCTAGAAGGATTTCAGGCCTTACCAGTCTGGCAGTGCCCATCTTCCTATTGGTGCTGTAAATCCAAAACTATGTTTTTGATGATTTTCCTTGAGCTCCAGGGAGTCTCTAGAATTGCACTCCAAGCAGAACGATGTCTCAATAAGTATCATCTAGTCTCCTGTTCTTTTTCCTTTCAGGAAGGAAAATTCAAAACTCATCAGACCTTCACAGTCCATTATGTCAGCTGTCAATGAAACCAAATACAACTCTGCTATTTTCCTTCTCACCGGGGTACCGGGGCAGGAAGACGTCCATCTCTGGATCTCTATCCCCTTCTGCTTAGTGTATGTTATTTCAGTAGTAGGAAATTCAGTCATTCTGTTCATTATAAAAACAAATCCAAGCCTCCATGAGCCCATGTACATTTTCCTTTCCATGTTGGCCATCACAGACCTGGTAATATCGATAACCACCATGCCGACTATACTGGGCGTATATTTGTTTAACTCTAGGGAGATCAGCCTCAATGCTTGTTTTACCCAGCTGTTCTTTATCCACTTTCTTGGAAAAATAGAATCCTCCGTGCTCTTGATGATGGCCTTTGACCGCTTCATCGCAATCTCTCACCCACTGAGATATGCTTCCATCTTAACTCCACAGAGAATAGCCAAAATGGGACTGGTGTTTATGCTAAGAGGGGTGGTTGTAGCATTACCATTCCCTACTCTCCTGAACCGATACCAATACTGTCAAGTGAATGTCCTTTCCCATTCCTACTGCCTGCACCAGGACATCATGAAGTTGGCATGTGCAGACATCACAGTCAATAACATCTATGGCTTGTTTGTTACACTCATAACGGTGTGGTTGGACTCGCTGCTCATCTTCCTCTCTTACGTGATGATCCTCAAAACAGTGCTGAGCATCGCATCCCACAAGGAGTGCCTCAGGGCCTTGAACACCTGCGTCTCCCACCTCTGTGCTGTCATGGTTTTCTACATGCCAGAGTTCAGCCTGACTGTCATCCATAGATTCTGGAAGGGTTCTTCTCCCTTGCTTCAGATTCTCCTGGGCTACGTCTACTTGCTGGGCCCGCCCCTAATTAATCCAATTGTGTACAGCGTGAAAAGCAAGCACCTTCGTGCAAGGATAATTCGGGTGTTTGTCAAATGAAGAGGAAGTTCATCCTCCGGCGGCAGGATTCGTGATACAAGAGTTAAGAAAAACATGCTATGGTTACGTATTCCATCCTTGCTCCTTACCTCTGAGAGTACACGAGCTACTGATTTCTTCTCTTTTGGGAGAAGTTCAGATGGGGTGTAAGTCCTGGAGCAGTGAAAGTGGGGATGTTTCTACTCCCTGGTCCAAGAGGATGGGGAACTGGGGGAAGGAGAGCAAGTCAGGCAGCAACATTTACAAAATGAGTGGGTTTGCGGAGAGCCAGGGGACTGGTGGAATGTTGGCCCATAAAGAGTCGTATTGGTGGCTCTTCCAAACTCAGTACTCCTCACTGTTTTTGCTGATACAGACTAAGATGCTCCACTACCACAGACAGAGTGCCAAGCCCCTCCCACCCCACCCCCCTCGATCCCCGAGAAGCACAGAACTTCCACAGACCCCATGGCTGAACCAGTGATTCTCCCACCCCCTATGTTGGCTGGAGCCCCCCAAGCCATGCCGAGCCCATTGTCCTGGGACCCAAGCCACCCCATGGGGAAAGCATGTGTCTTCCCAAAGAACCGGACCCATTTATATGCCCAAAGCAGGTTCCAGGGCAGCTGAGGAGATGTCTGTGAAACTGCCTCTGATATTAATCTTAGTGCAATCCCTGTGACATGATTATGACATAGTTATATCAACATGTATAAAATATTTCTTGGGAGGTTTCTATGAAAAAATATGATTTGCAGAATATAATACACCTCTTTGTGTGCTTGTATCATTTTTGCATCTGAAATTATGAATATTGACTATGTATCTGTATTTCAAATTTCGTTAACCGTGGGTGACACCCACAAGGCAACATGCATCCAGTCAGGACAGCTGGTTGGGAAGAGCCTGTTCCAGGTACTGGGACAATAGAGAAAACAACAGGAGAAAGTTATAGTCCATCTGATGAACCTTCCTGAGAGCACTCTGGACAGCGTATAGATAATGGTTGCTATGACGCAGCAGGGCATGCAAGGGCATGTGACCAGACCTCATGACACTAAACTCCATTTTGATCCCTTGTACACCATGTCTTGGCCTCACTCTCGACACTACTCCTGGAACTCCTGGAAACAACTGAGGAACAATGTCTGAAGTGAGGGACGTGCTGATTCCGAGCTAAAAGGATTTCTAGCCTGCATTGAAAACTTAGACTGCTTGTATCATCAATAAGAAATTGCTAATTCGTATCCAATCTGTCTCCTATGGTATTCTTAGTTTGCTTTTTTGTTTGTTTATTTGCTATGTAATCTGATTTGATCGGGTTTCTATCCACTTAAATCACTTAAAATCCATCTGTTTGTAGTTAATAAAACTATTTTGTGCTTTATCTTTACCAGTGTGTTTTGAGCAGTGTCTGGGGAAAATCTTAACTCTGTACAAAGGCTGTTGTATATCCTTCCCACATCAAGGGCGAAGCGACCTCTATTAATGAGCTTGTGTTATACTTCTGTGCAGTGCAAAATGGTATAATACTCCAGTAAAGGAGCAAAGGTTGGGGAGCCAGAAAATTGTCTGTTGTCCCCAGCCTGTCCTTGAGTGGCTTAATTAAAGCACTCGGATGTCTCAGTGGGGTAGGCGACACCACCTACTGTTGTGTTGGGTGATAACAGGGCTTGAAGAGGCTCTTTGTCACCAACAAAGCCTTGAAAGATTGGCCAG
Organism: Sternotherus odoratus; assembly: GCA_032164245.1. Lineage (NCBI taxonomy): Eukaryota > Metazoa > Chordata > Testudines > Kinosternidae > Sternotherus > Sternotherus odoratus. The sequence goes on from JAVMKO010000001.1 coordinate 297,229,242, forward strand.
CCCAACTGGAGGATTAAAGGCCACAGCGGTCCCCACAGCTCCCAGCCGGCACTGGTTTCATCAGTAATCTCCATGGAGTCCAGAGAGGTCACTGAAGAAGCTGAGTAGCACATGCTGCCTCCTCAGCTCCCCTGGAACTTGCATGGCACATAATAAGGAAAACTTCTCTGTGTGAACACTGCAACTGGCCATGCATGGCCACAGCAGCATCAGGGGGGATTAGCCTGTCTTGGCCTATATCCACCAATATTCTGTTTGCTTTTTTGACTGACTCCGCACACTGACAGGATGTTTTCAGAGAACGATCCACAATGCCCCCAAGATCTCTGTTTTGAGTGGTGTCAGGGTTCCCTCCTCACTCTGAACTCTGGGGTACAGATGTGGGCACCGACATGAAAGACCTCCTAAGCTTATATTCTACCAGTTTAGGTTTAAAACTTCCCAAATTCCTTTCCTTGTCCTTGGACAGTATTGCTGCCTTCACCAAGTTATTTACACACAAAAAAAAATCAGGGAAGGGCCACTTTGAATCCCTGATCCCCCAAAATATCTTCCCAAGCTCCTTATCTCCCTTTACAGGGGAGGCTTGAGAATAATATACCAATGAGTTGCCTTAGGAATGTGAACACAGATCAGACACTTTGTCTTCAGCACACTGAAATCAATCAGGTTCTTAAAAGAAGAACTTTATTTATAAAGAAAAAAATAAAATAATCACACCTGCAGAATCAGGATGGATGGTAACTTTACAGGGTAATAAAAAGATGTAAAACACAGAGCATTCTCCTGTGCTAGCCAGGAGCTGGGGAGGGTCCTAGAGCAGTAGTGGAGGCACAGGGATTGGGGGGGGGGTCTACTACTACCAGTGGATCACTGAGATCTGTGCCTAACTTTGGGATCCAGAGATCCTGGCTCCCTTTTCATTCCCCAGGGAGAAGGGAAGGGATCTCCCGTCCTGGAACAATCCGAGGGAAATTTTCCTGTAGGGAGCCTTGTGGAATCGCCTTTTCCTGGCCTTAACCCTGGGTTTGTAATGCAGGATTGGGGGCTGCCGGGGAGAAATCTGGTCCTACGTTATTATCAGTTATTCCATTTTATTTTATTTTATATTATTTCCGCAAGATTACAGCTGTGACAGCATCGCCGTTACCACATGGCTGCCGCCAAGGGACGCTGTCACAAATCATATGAACAGTGATGACAAGCCCAGATTCCAGGAATAGAGCCTATAGCTGGACTGGTGCTGCAGTGCGGTTGGGTAGGATCACCATGTGTCCCCTGTGATTTGACTTCTGCAGTTTGCCACTGGCCTTGATGGGGTTAAAGCTGATGCACACGGAGCCAAGCAGCTGAGGTTCCCTGATGGCCAAGTGGCCCCCAAGGGAATGTGTGAACATGCTTCATAAATACAGTTGCCTCCCTATCTCAACAAATGCTGCCTGCTGCCCATGGAACCTCTCCGATGACTCCTTGTCCCTTAGGGTGAAGACGTCTGGTGTCAGTGGCTCCCCTGGTAGCAGGAATTGGGTACGTTGGTGGGTTTCACTATCTTCAGGATGTGAAGTGAAGGGGAAAGGCTGGAAGTTGTTTGCATTGGCAGATGTTCTGTGCAGTGGAAGAGGATTCCGCTGGGCTGTCGGGGTGACTCAGTGACGGAGCTGGAGGACAGGCAGCGCTTGGGACCCCTTCCCGACATCTGCCCATGCTCCATGATGAGCTGTGGAAGCAACACAGAAATCTGACTTTCAAAGCGAACTTGGAGTGTTAAAACTCCGATGTCCCGAGCCAGGATTTTTTGGGGAGGGTGGGTATCTGTAGAGGTGCTGTGTGCTCAGCGCCCAATCCCGAGAGGAGATGAGTGAGAAGAGACCTCCTGGAACATCAGTGACTAGTTTCCAAATCACTTCCTCTTTATTTGGTCCCAGAAATTTAATCGGCAAATGCATTTTCAAAGCTTTTATTCTCTGGCTCGATTGTGAGTGCAGGAATTCAGAGCGGTGTTACTCTGTGGTAACAGATCCAATAGAGCATATTTCTGTTTCCTAACTCACTCAGGGTTCCAGCATTTCTAGCCTATATAGACCCCTCAGAGTTACAGGGCTTCTGGCATCTCTGTCCCTGCTCTGGTCTCTGAGAGCCAGATGTCAGACCTCAGACCCTGCCCTCTCATGGGGTGGAATCCCTCCATACTCCCACCCTCAGACTAGGCTGTGGGCTACAGCACACTATGGGGCCTCTGTGCTTGCTGAGCAGGTCTGAGTGGGTTCGACACCTGTTGTTCTTCCCTTGGGGAGTCTGTGACTAGTGGTGAGGTGAATAACCAGCCAGCCTTCCTGAAGCAAAATACCGTTTAGTCTGAACATAAGGAATAAAGTGTAACAGGGAGAACTAAAGGGTTTTCAAATGACAGTCTGTACACGTCCCTGACCCCAAACCCTCCACTCTGACTGGGACACAGGCAGACTTCCCTGCTGCTTTCAGTCCCTGTCAGTCTGAAGAGCTTCTCAGTAACAGTTGCGTAACTCTGAAGAGAGTCCCAGTGCTGATAAGATAAACTGTGTAATTTGGCTGAAGCCCCCAAATAGCTCTTCCCAGCTAGTAGTTCTTGTGTTGTCTCTCAAATGCCATGAAGTGCTTTCTGAGAGATGGCTTTTCTGGAGCTATTGCTTCCCTTCCTGCTTGTTTTCTAACAGCCTGCTATTAAATGAAGAGAAGACAAAATGGTTTAACCTAATATAGCCATAACATAAATACCCCAATAGTTAGTCCAATAGAGCTCTACAGCAAACATCCCAAGAATTGGGTTTAACATACGCATTGATTATGCCATCTCGGCTCTGTCTGCCACCAGAACCTGAAGAGAACCAGTTAGCTATTACCCCAAGGAGAGAAAATAATAGGCTTTTGTTTGCTGACAAGTGATTGACTGAGAGCTGAGACTCTGTGATCTTTTCAGATTCTGGAGAAATCCCCATGACAGATGCTACAGTTTAAGTCCAACTCTAAAATGAGAAATTATCTCGGAAAGCAGATGAGAGGGAAAAGAATGGGTTGACATGTGTATACTAAAGTACAGATGTGTTAAGGCGAGGCCAGAGCATTTCATTGTAATCCAAACTTTAGAAACCAAATATTTGGTGACTTGGCATGTATATTGAAAGCCAGGAGCAGATTTGTTGTAATCTCTGTACATGAAAGACCAGTGGTAACTTTATTACTAATCATAGACTCGTAGGACCAGAAGGGACCTCGAGAGGTCATCAAGTCCAGTCCCCTGCACTCATGGCAGGACCAAGCACCATTGAGACCAGGGGTTGGCAACCTTTCAGAAGCAGTGTGCTGAGTCTTCATTTATTCACACTAATGTAAGGTTTCATGTGCCAGTAATACTTTTTAGGTCTCTTTTTACAAGTCTATAATCTATAACTAAACTATTATTGTATGTAAAGTAAATAAGGCTTTTAAAATGTTTAAGAAGCTTCACTTTAAATAAAATTAAAACGCAGAGTGCCCCAGACTGGTGGCCGGGACCCAGGCAGTGTGAGTGCCACTGAAAATCAGCTCACATGCCCCTTTTGGCACACGTGCCATAGGTTGCCTACCCCTGATCTAGACCATCCCTGACAGGTGTTTGTCTGACCTGATTTGCTCTTACAAATCTCCAATAATGGGGATTACACAACCTTCCCAGGCAATTTATTACAGTGCCTAACCACCCTGACAGTTAGGAAGTTTCTCCTAATGGCCAAACGAAATCTCCCTTGCTTCAATTTAAGCCCATCGCTTCTTGGCCTATCATCAGAGTTTAAGGAGAATATTTTATCTCCCCCCTCCTTGTAACAACCTTTTAGGTACTTGAAAACTGTTATCATGTCCCCTCTTGGTCTTCTCTTTTCCAGACTAAACAAACCCAGTTATTTCAATCTTCCCTCATAGGTCATGCTTTCTAGACCTTTCATCATTTTTGTTGCTCTTCTTTTGACTTTGTCCAGTTTGTCCACATCTTTTCTGAAATGTAGCGGCCAGAACTGGACACAATATTCCAGTTGCGACCAAATCAGCACAGAATAGAGCAGAAGAATTACTTCTCATGTCTTGCTTTAAACACTCCTGCTAATGCATCTGAGAATGATTTTTGCTGTCTTTGCAACAGCGTTACATTGTTGACTCATATTTAGCTCATGGTCCACTATGACCCTTGGATCCTATTCCACAGTACTCCTTCCTAGGCAGTCATTTCCCATTTTGTTTGTGTGAAATTCCTTCCTAAATTGCGTGGTTTGCATTTATCTTTAATTAATTTCCTCTGTTTACCTCAGACCATTTATCCAGTTTGTCCAGATCATTTTGAATGATAATACTATCCTCTAAAGCACTTGCAACCCCTCCCAGGTTGCTATCGTCTGCAAACTTCATACGCATACTCTCTATGTCATTATCTAAATCACTGATGAAGATATTGAATGGAACTGAACCCAGAAATGATCCCTGTGGAATGGCTTTTGTTTTAGAAACTATATCAGAAGTATTCCACATACTGTTTACAACGGATTTGTGCTATTAACTCATTGTTCAGTGAACAGTTGTACGATACAGTCTCCTGGTAATTGATCATAAGTTCTTTCTAACACTTACATTCAGGGCAGGGCCGGATTAAGACCTTTAGAGGCCCTAAACACTGAAAAGATTATGGTCCCCCACCATATGTTATTCAAAATTTTAAAAATACTATACGGTAAAATAAAATTTTATTTTTCAAAATGACACATAACTTGCATGTATGCTTTAATACATGCTGTACATGTATTAAAATAGTTTGTTTCTAGATTTTCTGATTGCAAAATTCTGGATAAGGTCATCAAAGGTGTCTGGTTCTATACACAATAGGGAAAGTGAATCAAGTCTGTCCTGACACATTGTTGTTCTCTGAGGGTTTTTTATTCTTTTCAGATGAGAATATTATTTGTCAGATAAGTCCATATCATTTAGAAAAGAAAATCTACTTGATACTTCTTTGTACACTTCACCTCTCCTCCTCATATGAGCTTCAAGTGTATCAATTATAGAGTAGTACATAGATACTCAAAATTTGTCTCTCGGATTCAATGATGTTTCTGTTCCACTGCTATCATTTGCTTGTTTTTTCCTGATTCGCTTGCGGGACTGGGCTGCTTTGTAGTTAGTATCAGGCAAGATATCTTTTGATATGTCTTCAAACCTTTCTAAATTATTCCTCAAAGTGTGTAAGTGGTCTGCTAATGATTGACAAAGGTCTGCACATGTTTTCAAATCCAAATCTTCTTCTTGGAGAGCTTTACATGTGTGTAAAAAGTGTTGTAAAATTTCATTCCACATGATTAACATCAATACAAACACTAGTTCTGGCATCTTGTTTGCAATGTTTTCTGCTTCTTGTATTGTTTCTCCCTTTTGTGATTCGGATACTTTCTAATGCATCCACAATTGTTAAGTAGGACACCCCCCTGGTTTAGGTGGGGATAAGTAATAAAAAGAGAACAGAAACATGGGGGAAGAGTGTGTAGTAGAGTGTAAAAGTCTAACAAAGTTCTGATTTTTCTCATGATGACTACTTTGATGCTTTTTTTTGAAATATCCGATATAAAATAAATATCGTAATAAGGTGGATGGATAGAAAGCTGGCTGGATAGTTGGGCTCAACAGGTAGTGATCAATGGCTCCATGTCTAGTTGGCAGTTGGTATCGAGTGGAGTGCCCCAAGTGTCGGTCCTGGGGCCAGTTTTATTCAACATCTTTATCAATGATCTGGAGGATGGTGTGGACTGCACCCTCAGCAAGTTTGCAGATGACACTAAACTGGGAGGAGTGGTAGATACCCTAGAGGGTTGGGATAGGATACAGACGGAACTAGACAAATTAGAGGACTGGGCCAAAAGAAGTTTGATGAGGTTCAACAAGGAGAAGTGCAGAGTCCTGCACTTAGGATGGAAGAATCCCATGTACTGCTACAGACTAGGGACTGAATGGCTAGGCAGCAGTTCTGCAGAAAAGGACCTAGGAGTTACAGTGGATGAGAAGCTGGATATGAGTCAACAGTGTGCCCTTGTTGCCAAGAAGGCTAATGGCATTTTGGGCTGTATAAGATGGGGCATTGCCAGCTGTAAGAGATTTCCTTCCCCACTCTAAACTCTAGGGTAAAGATGTGTGGATCCCACATGAAAGACAAATTAACTCCAAGCTACTTTTCCCAGCCTAGGTTAAATTTTTCCCCCAAAACCCAAACTTCTTCAGTTGGGGTTTGGAAATTGCTGCCACCATTAACGTGAGTACCCCAAAGCTATGGGGTGGGGCACATTAAAACCCTGATAGTAACACCCCCTCCCCCTTGCTATCTGGGAGAGATTGAGAACACAGACTCCGATCCAAAGCTAGGATCCCTCCAATAGAATTAACAGACAATTCTTATATATATAAAGGTTTAATAGAGAAAATAGAAAAGCATACAACTTACACAGACTTCACAGATACTCAGTTCCTAACCTTAACCCGCCTTAACCCCTCCCTTGGGATTTGTCTCCCTGATGAGGTTAAAGACATCATAGATCAATTACAAGCTTATACAATGAACAATTTCACTTACTGCCAGGCTGACTTAGAAACTTATCAAGGGATGAGTGGAAAGGTGAATCATTACCCCAGAGCCGGAGAGGAGATGGAGACAGGCCAAGTCCCCAGGAAAAAGTAAAACTAACCCCTTTGTCTCTAGGAATTTGCATCCTCAAACTTCATTTCCTCTTCTGCTTCAGGTTAACCCTTCATAGGTAAAACAGTAATTCTAAGGCACTTCATACTTATGACACCAGCAGATTGAGGGATGCGATTGTTCCCCTCTATCCAACATTGGTGAAGCCTCACCTGGAGTATTATGTCCAATTTTGGGGGCCACACTACAAAAACGATGTGAAAAAATTGGAAAGAGTCCAGAGAAGGGCAACAAAAATGATTAGGGGCCTGGAGGGCATGACTTATGAGGAGAGGCTAAGAGAACTGGGATTGTTTAATCTACAGAAGAGAAGACTGAGGGGAGATTTGATAGCTGCTTTTAACTACCTGAAAGTGGGCTCTAAAGAGGATGGATCTAGACTGTTCTCAGTGGTAGCAGATGACAGAACAAGGAGTAATGGTCTCAAGTTGCAGTTGGGAAGGTTTAGGTTGGATATTAGAAAAAACTTTTTCACTAGGAGGGTGGTGAAGCATTGGAATGGGTTACCTAGGGAGATGGTAGAATCACCTTCCTTAGAGGTTTTTAAGGTCAGGCTTAATAAAGCCCTGGCTGGAATGATTTAGTTGGGGATTGGTCCAGCTTTCAGCAGGGGGTTGGACTAGATGACCTCCAGAGGTCCCTTCCAACCCTAATATTCTATGATTCTATGATTCTATATATATATATTGGTGTCCCCTGCTTTGCTGGTGATCTAAGCACATGCTTAGTCTGCCGATTGGGTAACCCAGCCCTGTTTCAGGGACATGAACAAAATCCCTGTGCAATACCTGTGTGAGATGTTTCAAAAAGTCCTGAGAGAACAGAACCACTGGTCCGTGTTTCAGCAAGGGGCAGAGCTACGATCCAGGAAAGGAGAGTGCAATAGTGGTTGTATGTAATACTAGTCCATCACCTGTTACCCGCACATGGCTGAAGTAACTTGCACATTCAAATGGATACTAGTGAAAACCTAGCATTTGCAGTATTCACCCATGTGTGAGCCAACCCTCTTCCTGCACAGTTGATGTAACTCTCTGTGTTAGCTCATAACTTTGCAGATATCTACTGATCCTTGCACGGGGAGAGGATCCAGGTCCTGTGATGATGAAGAGAAACTTGTTGGGTGAGCGAACTCTGTGGATTCAGTCAACATTTGCCAGGCAAAGCACTTCAGGTTCCTTCGTAGGGAATCCTGGGGTCAGAGTGTATCACTGAGACCATTTTTAAGGGAAAGCTAAGATAGCCCTATTCTGATTGAATTTACACATGTATATCTGGAGTGATGCAGCTGAAGTTAATGTTATTGAATCCAGAACCTACGCTTAAGAATTTATTCCGTGCAAAAAAGCATTGGTGTAACTGGGGCTCTCAGGAATGCAGACAATTTAAAAAAAAATACATATAGTGAGTCAACGGAAAATGTTTGTAAATAACTTCAGTGCAGGATTTATAAATGCAATGAGCTATTTTACAAACAATTGGCATGTATTTATATATGTCATGATAAAATGGGCTGCATTCCAAAGTAAAAGGCCAGAAAAGGAGATCTGGGAATGTCAGAACTGAAAAATTACACAATGCAGAATAGACTGTGGAACTCCCAGGCACAAGATATAAATGGGGCCAAAACTTAGCAAGATTCAAAGAGGGACAGAATGTTCATATGGTTAACCAGAAAATCCACTTACAATAATGAGGATTTTTAAAAGATTTTTGAAAGGGTTCTAAACATTCCTGATTTACACCACAAAATATGTCTAGCTGGTGGGTGTCAGGGGGAAACATTCCCTGAGAGCAGGTTGTCTCATAGATCACTATTACAGGGCTTCTTGAATCTTCCTCTACAGCATCTGGAACTGGCCACTGGATATTGGTCTAAATGAACTACAGGTCTGATCCAGTCTGGCAGTGCCCATCTTCCTATCGGTGCTATAAATCCTCAACTATATTTTTGCTGATCTACCTTGAACTCCTGAGGGTACCTAGATTTCAAGTTGGAGCAGAGTGATGTCTAGCTAAATATTGTCTAGTCTCTTGTTCTTTTTCCTTTTAGGAAGGAAAGTTCAAAACTCATCGGACCTGCGCAGTCCATTATGTCAGCTCTCAATGACACCAAATCCAACTCTGCAATGTTCCTTCTCACTGGGATACCTGGGCAGGAAGATGTCTATCCCTGGATTTCTATTCCCTTCTGCTTAATTTATGCTATTTTGATTGTAGGAAATTCAGTCATTCTGTTCATTATAAAAATAGATCCAAGCCTCCATGAGCCCATGTACATTTTCCTTTCCATGTTGGCCATCACAGACCTTGGCATATCAATAGCCACCATACCAACGATACTGGGCATATTCTTATTCAACTCCAGGGAGATCAGCCTCGATGCCTGTTTTGCCCAGTTGTTCCTCATCCACTCGCTTCAATTAATTGAATCCTCTGTGCTCTTGTTGATGGCCTTTGACCGCTTTGTCGCAATCTGTAACCCACTGAGATATGCCTCCATCTTAACTCTGCCCAGAATAACCAAGATGGGACTGGTGTGTGTGCTAAGAGGAGTAGCCATAATAATCCCACTCCCCCTTCTCCTGAAACGGTACCAATACTGTCGAGTCAATATTCTCTCCCATTCCTACTGTGTACATCAGGAGGTTATGAGACTGGCTTGTGCGGATATCACAGTCAACAACGTCTATGGTTTGTCTGCTACACTCTTAACATTGGGGTTGGATTTGCTGCTCATCTTCTGCTCTTATGTGATGATCTTCAAAACAGTGCTGAGCATCACTTCCAAGGTGGAGTGTCTCCAAGCCCTGAAAACCTGTATTTCCCACCTCTGTGTCGTCCTGCTCTTCTACATACCAGAGATCAGCTTGTCTGTGATGCACAGATTTGGGAACAGCTCTTCTCACTTGCTTCAGATTGTCCTAGGCTATGTCTACCTGCTGGTCCCTCCCCTGATGAACCCAATCGTGTACAGTGTGAAAAGCAAACACCTTCGTGCGAGGATAATCAGAGTGTTCGTCAAGTGACCTGCTCTAGGGCCTGTCACACAGGAGATGAAATAATGCTCCACCTATTCCATTCTGGACCCTTCCATCCAAGACCAGATGAATTATTCATCAATAGAGACAGCTGCTGATGGGGTGTAAGGCTTGGAACAATGGAGTAGGGGCTGTCCTCACAAGCTAGTGAGTGAGGACAGGGAACTCGGAGAAGGAGACTATGGCAGGCTGCAGCATTCACAAAGTGACTGTGTTCATGGTGATCCAGGGCACCAGTCGGTTTTTGGCCCATAAATAGTCATATCAATGGCCGCTTTGACCTCAGGATATCTGGCAATACAGTCAATAAAGGGAAGGGATGTGGATGTTGTTTCCCATTATACCTGAGCTGTCACCTTGCTGTCCTTGGTTAAACATCCAGGGGCCATGAAAAAAGCTGCAGAGGTGGTCAGCAGTCACAATCCTGACCCTTCCTGAGCACTCTGGGTGGTGCGTGATACATGAGCACTGCACCAGGTGTGGACAGGGCTATTCAAGGGGCACAATCACCCCCCTTACCCAACACCATCAGACAGGTGTTTTGACATGATTGACACAGGAACCCAGGAGAAGCCATTGATTGACGGCTCTGCACACAGCACACCCGAGCAGTCCAGAGCGGTGTGTGCAAGTGAGGGTCTGACACACGGGAGTCCTGGAAAGAGACTCAGGCCCAGACTCCCTCCCTGTCTGCTCCATTTCTGCTTCCCTAGCAATGTGAATTGATAGAAACTGACCTCAGTTCCCCCACAGACTCACGGCCATCTCCTGTCTCAGCCCAGCCCATTCAGTGTGGGGTGACCACCATTTAAAAAGACAAATGCAGAACATATGCAGGATCCACATCCCTGCATTGACCCAGACCCTGCTCCTCTTCCTCCCCCTCTGCCCGAAACCCTACCCCAGGCCTCACTCCTGTTCCTCCTCTTTACCTGAGATCCATCCCCTCTCCAGGACCAATCTCATAAGAGCTGCCCAGGGAACAAGAGCCAGTACATGGAGTCCCAGACCCTCCTCCTGCCCTGCCCCAAGAGCAGCCCCCAGCCTGTGTCCCATCACCCCTGGACACCCCAGGACAAACCCCCAGGGACGTTGAAGAGTCCCGGTCTCCCCACTGTAGCCTGGGCTCCTGGGGTAGCGCTTACCACAGCCTGATTTCAACCTGGCTGAGGGAAAAGCCTCCAGGGAAGTGGAGGAGGAGGGGGAAGGGCCTAGTGGGAAGAAATGGGGCTGGGTATGTGGCAAGGCTGAACCAATGTTCACCGCAGCAAGCAGGGCGGTGGGGTTCTTGAGTAAAGGAGCAGGATGGGCCTGGAGGGTAGGAGAGCCTGTGTTTTGGAGAAGACTGAATGAAAGCGACCTGTTTATGTACCCCAAGCTGAGAGTAAGTCATCACAAGGCCTTTAGAGGGAAGCACAGGGTGCCTGCAGGACTATCTCAGGTCACAAGGGGAAGCTATAGGGTGGCCCCAGTTCACAAGGACTTGGCTAGAGTGGGCTCTGCTCTTCGGAGCCATTACCAATGAGCAGAGGTCAGCCCAGCCCCCAGGCTGTATTACCTTAGACTAAACCACCCAAGCTCTTTCATTCTCCTCACAATACATTGCCCTGGCCATCCTAGGAGTACATGACTCTTGCTGTTCCTGCTCTCCACAGTGCAGGAGAGACTCCAGCTGGATCTGTCAATGCTCACGTGGCTGGAAGTCTGGTCCGGTGGCCTTGGCACTGCTCTGTGACTCGAGTTTGGTTTGATTCCTGTGCCGTGTGTGACCGTGGGCCAGCCATTGGCTGTCTCTGAGCCTCTGCACAGGTGGATAACAGCCCTGGTCTGCCTCACAGTGGTAGCCAGAGGATACATACATTGAAGGTGCCCAGATACCTGCGCTCCTAAGATCGAGGCTATGTCAGGGCTTCACAGAGCAACACCTCTGACATTGGTCTATAAAAAGGCCTCTTATGAAAACTTCCTTTGACAGCTGCCTTCTGGGAAGCCCCGTGACTCCAGCATCTTGGTGTCTGTGGACAATGTGGAGGTACTCAGGGGGACAGTGAGGGGCAGGGAGTGGATTTCTGAGGGGAGTGTTGGAGCGTCATGGGAACACCAGGAATTTCAGCACAGTCATCAGAGCGGTGTTTGTCAGCCATTAAGGCTGAATGGGTCTAACTGTAAAGAAATGGAGCAACAGCCAAAGGGCATCATCTTAGATGGTCTGGCTGGGAGAAAGCAGTCTGAGTTCAAAGGTCAGAGTCACACATTGGCCTTGTAAAATAGACCCAGCTGAGCACTGTGGTGAGTGGGCCCAGGCTCACACAGGTTTCAGGAAAGGCTGCGTCCACATGAAAGGGGCAACCAGAGGTAAAGATGCTTTCAGAGATACAATGAAACTAGGCTGGGTCCTAAGAGCTCCTTGTTGTCCCAAAAGAATGTAAGTTGGTCCAGTTCTGTTTCTCTGTCTCCAGAGCAAAGTCCGTCTAACTCAGCTTGTAGTGATACAGGAGTTAGATGAGTAACATGTGACAGCTGCCTTTTAAAACCATTTTCTCTAATCTTCTGTGCTCTTTTCCAATAAATCTACTAGAGTTTAAGGCACCTGGGGGTGATTCTGTAGGCTACAAGACTGAAGTGTCCCATTGGCTCTGTGTGGTGATGAGTGGGATAATTGTGAGATTTGCCCCATGACAAGAAAGGACCTGGTTTAGAGGGTAAGGAGACCATATTTCTTGGTTTTACTGTGGCAATCCAGAACAGCTAGCCAAAGACTCAAAAAGTAATAGCTATTTTTTAAAGTACATCAGAAGTAGAGAACCTGCTAAACAGCCAGTTAGGCCATTGGTGAGTTGAATGGAGGGATAGTTCAGTGTTTTGAGCATTAGCCTACTAAGCCCAGGATTGTGAGTTCAATCCTTGCAGCAGTCATTCAGAGATCAAGCAAAAATATATTGGATCATTCAGTTGGGATTGGCCCTGCAGTGGTTTGAGGGCTATGGATGATCTCCTGAGGTCCCTTCCACCCCTGATATTCTTTGATGCTAAAGTAGGCTAGTGAGGAGAAATTAAATGAATTCTTTGCATTTGTCTTCACAGCTGCAGACATGAGGGAGATTCCCAAACTTGAGCCTTTCATTTTCGGTGACAAATCTGTGGATCTCTCCCAGACTGTGGTGCCACTAAAGGAGTTCTTGGAATAAATTTATAAACTAAAGAGTAAATCACCAGGAGCAGATGACGGTATCACCTACCTGTTCTGAAGGAACTCAAATTTCAAATTAAAGAACAAATAACTGTAGTCTGTAACCTATCATTTCAATCAACTTCTGTACCAAATGACTGGAGGATAGCTAACATTATGCCAATTTTTGAAAAGGGCTCCAGAGGTGATGATGGCAATTACAGGCCGATAAGGCTGAATTCAGTGCTGGGCAAACTTGCTGAAAATATAGAGAAGAAAAAAATTGTCAGACATATACATGAACTTAATTTGTTGGGATAGAGTCAACATGGTTTCTGTAAAAGGAAATCATACCTCACCAACCTAGGTGAAATTCAATGCCGATAAATGCAAAGTAATGCACATTGGAAAACACAATCTCAGCTGTACATATAAAATGATGGAGACTAAATTAGCTGTTGCCACTAAAGAAAGAGATCTTGGAATCACTGTGGATAGTTCCCTAAAAACATCCACTCAATAAAAACCTCCACTCAATATGCAGTGGCAGTCAAGAAAGTGAACAAAATGTTCAGAATAATTAATTAAGAGATGGATAATAAGACCAAAAATATCATATTGCCTCTATATAAATCCATGGTATGCCTACATCTTGAGTACTGTACGCAGATGGGTCAACCCCATCTCAAATAAAGATAAATTGGAATTGGAAAAGGTTCAGAAAAGGACAATAAAAAGAATTAGGGGTATGTGGGGGTGGATGGAAAGGTGGACAGGGGTAGATGTTCCTGACAGAACTGGCTGAGCCAAGGTCTGCCTCCCTAACAGTCCTTTGCCCAAGAAAACCTCTTCCATATTTTTCCAAACCATAACCAATAATCCTCCAAGTTCACACGCAGGCACCTTCCCAGCAACTTCTTCCCTCTCCCTCAGCTGTTACCCCAGACTCCCCTAAGCTTTTGCACTACTTCAGAGGGGTATGGCAAAATGTGGTTCTGCAGTATAGTTTAAATGAATTATTATTCAGAGTGTGTATTAATATGCCTAGTAATGAAGCTGTCCAAAAAATATTTTTTTTGTTGTCTGTACTGTGATAGACATATTTGCTTTCAGATATTTTGAAATAAATGGCCAAAATTAATTGAAACTGGCCTGATTATACAGTGTTATTTAACAAATAAAATATGCAGAATTTTGCACAATTTGAAAATATAGTGTGCAGAATTTGAATTATGAATTGTTTTGGCACAGAATTTCCACAGGAGTAAATTTGAGCTCCACAGAGTTTTCATAGATACCAGATGAAATTTGAGCTCCACAGAGTTTTCATAGATACCAGATAATTTATCAATGAAAGCTCAGCTGACATGATGCCTGCCCAGTTGCATCTGCCTGCATCTTCAGGAGAAATTGGGGCTTTTCATCATCCTCTCCTTCATATCATAAACAAAGGTTGCACTGATGGAGTCTGTGGATGAACTCTGGGTATGGAAAGATTGAAACCTCCTGACCAGTCTATGGTGGTAGTTTTGGGCTCATCAGCTTCTCCAAACAGCCTTCCCATCTCTGTGCAGCCGTCTCTACCCTGTACAACAGCCCTTCAGCAGATCCTGTGGGCAGTGGTTACTGTGACAGGCCCTGGTACCACATCACTGATGTGCTGATAGCCGGGAGCTGGAAAGGTTCCTGGAGCAGTTCTGGAGGCCCAGAAATGGTGGTTGGGTGGGTCTAGGTATAAGTGGATAACTGAGATCTGTGCATAACTTTGGGAATCCAGGGATCCTTGGTTCCCATTTTCATTCCTTGGGGAAACAGGAAGGGACCTCCCCGTCTGGAACGATCCAAGGGAAATTTTCATGTAGGGAGCCTTGTGGAATCTCCCTTCCTGGGCCTGCACACTGTGTTTGTAATTCAGGACAGGAGACTGCCTGGGAGGAACCTGGTCCTATGTTGTTGTTGTTATTATTATTTATTATATTATTGTATTTTATTTCAGCAAGATCACAGCTCTGACAGTATCATCATTACCACTCGGACACCCTTGAGGAAGCCATGTGGCTCACCGTCACCATACAAACAGTGATGACAAGCCCAGATTCCAGGAGTAGCATCCCCTGTGATTTGACCTCTTGTAGTTTGCCATTGGCTATGATGGGGATTAAAGCTGGTGCACTGGAAGCCAGTTAGCTCATGTTCCCTGATGGCCAAGTGTCCCCCAAGGGAATGTGCAGGCATGCTACATAAGGAGAGCTGCCTCCTGATCTGAACAGATACTGGCTGCTGCCCGTGTAACCTCTCCAATGACTCCTTGTTCTTTTCGGTGAAGACGTCTGGTGCCTGCAGCTCCCCGTCTAGCAGGAATTGGGTACGTTGGCAGACTTCACTGTTATAAAATGTGAACTGAAGGAGAAAGGCTGGAAGCTGTTTCCATTAGCAGAGCTTCTGTGCAGCAGCAGAGGACTCAGCTGGGCTGTCGGGGTGACTCAGAGATGGGGATGGAGGGCAGGCAGCACTGGGTAGCTTGGGAACCCCTCCCCCACATCTGCCCAAGCTCCATGGTGGGCTGTCCAAGCTACACAGAAATCTAACATTGAAGGTAAGCTCCGAGTGTTAAAGTCCCAATGCCCCGAATCAGGATTTCTCAATGAGCCGCATTTCTAGAGGTGCTGTGTTCTCTGGATCCGATCCTGTCAGGGTCTGAGTGAGAGGAGACCCCCATGGATTATCAGGGCCTCATTTCCACATTTCCTCAGGATTAGTTGCTCTTGGACATCCAATTAAAATACTCATTTTCCTAGGTTTTATTCTCTGGCTTGATTGTGAAGGCAGGAATTCAGAGCTGTGTTGCTCTGTGGTAAAAGGTCTGACAGGACATATTTCTGTTTCCTGACTGAGGGCTATATCTCCTATACCCTGACTTCAGACTTCCCCAGTGGTGTCTGTACCTGTTAATCTAAAGAGCTTCTCAGCAACATCTCATATTCTGTGATTTTTTCAGGTTCTGAAGAAATCCACACTGAGAACATTAGAACGGCCCTACTGTGTTAGACCGAATTTCCATCTAGCCCAGGATACTGTGTTTCAACAGTGGCCAATGCCAGGTGTCCCAGGGGAATGAACAAACAGGTAATCATCAATTGATCCATCCCCTGTTGCTCATTACTAGCTTCCTGCAGACAGGAGTTAGAAACACTATTCCAGCCCATCCTGGCTAATAGCCATTCATGGACCTATCCTCCATGAATGTATCTAGTTTTTTTTTTTTGAGCCCTGTTATGGTCTTGGCCTTCACAACATCCTTTTGCAAGTAGTTCCACAGGTTGGCTGTATGTCGTGCGGAGAAAGGAGTAGAGAGGGGAAAATATGAGCAGACATGTGTGTACTAAAGAACTAACATGTGACTGTTACGCCAAACTTTTTATTGTAATATAAATATTACAAAGGAGAAAGTAGGCTGATGCGCCCCGATATGCCATGGTGGTAAGAAAGTGGCCGGCTGCCAGGGGGGACTCTGGATGCTGGTTAAATGTTCCCCAAGTAGTGCCGGTACTTGGGTCATGGGAGCTAGAAGCTTCTTCTTCTCTAAGTCAGTGACACCATGGTGGGGATTGGCAACGCCACTCCTGGGGCAGGGGCTGGGAGCCAGGTTGGCTGTGCCAGTGCTTGACTGGCCCTAGCCCTGGAGTTGAAGGCACGCCTAAGCACCGAGCTGGTCTCCTTCCAGCAGTGTGGGACTCCCAGCCTGTCCTGCTCTCCCCTCACTGCCCGTGGAAGCAGATACGTCCCTGTGGCTTGTGGCCCCTGAGGGGAAGGTAGTGAGAGGAGGTCCACACTTTGCCTTGGCTATACAAACCACCCCCACACCTCCAAGCAGTTCTGCAGAAAAGGACCTAGGAGTTACAGTGGATGAGAAGCTAGATATGAGTCAACAGTGTGCCCTTGTTGCCAAGAAGGCTAATGGCATGTTGGGCTGTATAAGTACGGGCATTGCCAGCAGATCAAGGGATGTGATCGTTCCCCTCTGTTCAACATTGGTGAGGCTTCATCTGGAGTACTGTGTCCAATTTTGGGGCCCACACTACAATAAGGATGTGGAAAAATTGGAAAGAGTCCAGAGAAGGGCAACAAAAATGATTAGGGGCCTGGAGGGCATGACTTATGAGGAGAGGCTGAGAGAACTGGGATTGTTTAGTCTACAGAAGAGAAGATTGAGGGGAGATTTGATAGCTGCTTTCAACTACCTGAAAGGGGGTTCTAAAGAGGATGGATCTAGACTGTTCTCAGTGGTAGCAGATGACCGAACAAGGAGTAATGGTCTCAAGTTGCAGTTGGGAAGGTTTAGATTGTATATTAGGAAAAACTTTTTCACAAGGAGGGTGATGAAGCAATGGAATGGGTTACCTGGTGAGGTGGTAGAATCACCTTCCTTAGAGGTTTTTAAGGTCAGGCTTGGCAAAACCCTGGCTGGAATGATTTAGTTGGGATTGATCCAGCTTTGAGCAGGGGGTTGGACTAGATGACCTCCAGAGGTCCCTTCCAACCCTAATATTCTATAATTCTATGATTCTGATTCCAACCTCCTGCCGTGAACTTCCACACTCCCCCATCACCCTGCCATGAGTCCCCCACACACCCACACATCCCATTCACCTGCCCTGAGCCCTTACACCTCCCACTGCCCCAGCCCCATGCCTTGACTTCTTCACCCCCCCAAACCTCTGCTCTGAGCTCCCACATGCCCAAACTCCTGCCATGTATCCCGCACCCTCAACACCTCAACCACTGCCCCGACTCCTGCACCACCCACACCTCAATCCCCTGCCCTGAACTCCCACACCCCCTCCACACACCCCAAGCCCCTTGTCCTGGGTCCCCCTTCTACTCAGTGGAATCCTATGATATATGTGAAATTGTGGCTTGGAAATGGCTGACGTGTGGCACATTCTTCTCAAAGCCCGACAACGAGAACAAGGAGAGCAGCGAAACCAGCTCTAGGGGCCAATGGGGGAGTTTCTCTAAGGCTACTTCAGGCTTTTATTCCAATATTCCAGTTTTATTCAAGTATTTAAGAATCAAAGTCGGGCAAAGGGATCCATGAAGCTAAGTGTCTAGGAGTGGAGGTTGGAAGGGGGTTTGTGATGTGATAGTACCTTTAAGAAATGTGTTACTTTCACCCCTGATTACAAACCAAACTTTAATGACATGCATAGATATCGAAAGCCAATGGCAAAGTTGTTGGGATCTCTACAGGAAGGAGCAGTGGTAACATTAATGCTTAATGGCTCTTGCTTCAGAATGTATTTCAGAAATGCTTCACATACTGGGCTGGTCTTCACTACGGGGGAGGGATTGACTGCAGATCAGCAACTTCAGCTACGTGAATCATGTAGCTGAAGTCTGCGTATCTGCAGCCAACTTACCTGCCATCGTCATGGGGGCAGCAGCCGGCGGCAAGCTGGATTTCCAGAGTTGACAGGGGCACCGCGGGCAATCGATTTTTTGCGTCTTCACATGATGCGATCAATCGATCGCCAAAAGATGGATCGCTGCCCGCTGATCCGGCGGGTAGTGAAGACCAGCCGACTGTTACCAATACGTTTATGCTATTACCTCTTTGTTCAGTGAACAGTTTTATGACACTGTCTCCTGGTAACGGATCAGAAGCTGTTTATAATGCTTATATTCAGACCATGTGTTTACAATCATGTCATGATACAATGGGCCACACTCAGAAGTGGAGGGACAAAAAGGGTGTCTGTGGGACGGTCACAGTTGCAAAATCACACCATGCTCAAGTAGGCTGCAGAACTGCCAACAAAAAGAGATCAAGGAGGACAAGAGTTTAACAGCAATCAAAGAGGGACTGGATGTTTATATGGGTAACCAGAAAATACAATTACAGTAGTGAGAATTAAAAAAAAAATCTTGGAAAGTTTCTAAATTTTCCTGATTTACATCCTAAAATACGTCTAGCTAGTGGGTGTCAGGGAGAAATTTTCCCTGGGAGCAGATTATGTCATAGTTGCCCATTGCAGGGATTCTTCCACCTTCTTATGCGGCATCTGGAACTGGCCATTGGACAGTGGGCTAGATGGACTGCAGGTCTGATTCATTCTGGTAGTGCCTATCTTCCTATCTGTGCTGTAAATCGATGACTATGATTTTGCTGATCTTCATTGAGCTCCTATATGTCTTTTTTGGTGTCCTCTG
Organism: Sternotherus odoratus; assembly: GCA_032164245.1. NCBI lineage: Eukaryota > Metazoa > Chordata > Testudines > Kinosternidae > Sternotherus > Sternotherus odoratus. The sequence goes on from JAVMKO010000001.1 coordinate 297,248,404, forward strand.
CTTTGCTGGTGCCCTAAGCACGTTCTTAGTCTGCCTATTGGGTAATCCATCCCTGATTGAGGGACTTGAACAAAATCCCTGTGCAATACCTGTATGAGATGTTTCAAAAACTCCTGAGAGAACAGAACCACTGGTCCATGTTTCAGCAAGGAGCAGAGCTAAGATTCAGGAAACGAGAGTGCAATAGTGGTTGTATGTAATACTTGTCCATCAAATGTTACCCGCACATGGCTGAAGTAACTTGCACATTCAAATGGATTCTAGTGAAAACCTAGCGTTTGCAGTATTCACCCATGTGTGAGGCCAACCCTCTTCCTGCACAGTTGATGTAACTCTCTGAGTTAGCTCATAACTTTGCAAATATCTACTGATCCTTGCATGGGGAGAGGATCCAGGTCCTGTGATGATGAAGAGAAACTTGTTGGGTGAGCGAACTCTGTGGATTCAGTCACCATTTGCCAGGCAAAGCACTTCAGGTTCCTTCGTAGGGACTCTTGGGATCAGAGTGTATCGCTGAGACCATTTTTAAGGGAAAGCTAAGATAGCCCTATTCTGATTGAATTTACACATGTATATCTGGAGTGATGCAGCTGAAGTTAATGTTATTGAATCCAGAACCTACACTTAAGAATTTATTCCATTCAAAAAAAAATTGGCATAACTGGGACTCTCAGGAATGGGGACAATTTTAAAAAATACATTTAGTGAGTCAATGGAACACGTTTGTAAATAACTTCAGTGCAGGATGTATAAATGCAATGATCTTTTTTTACACACAATTGCCATGTGTTTATATGTGTCATTACAAAATGGGCTGTATTGCAAAGTAAAAGGCCAGAAAAGGATATCTGGGAATGTCAGAACTGAAAAATTACACAATGTAGAATAGGCTGTGGAACTCCCAGGCACAAGATATAAATGGGGCCAAAACGTAGCAAGATTCAAGGAGAGGCAGAATGTTCATATGGTTAACCAGAAAATCCACTTACAATAATGAGGATTTTTAAAATATTTTTGTAAGGATTCTAAATCTTCCTGATTTACACCACAAAATATGTCTAACTGGTGGGTATCAGGGGGAAACATTCCCTGAGAGCAGGTTATCTCTTACATCCCTATTGCAGGGCTTCTTGAATCTTCCTATACAGCATCTGGAACGGGCCACTGGATATTGGTCTAAATGAGCTACAGGTCTGATCCAGTCTGGCAGTGCCCATCTTCCTATCGGTGCTATAAATCCTCAAAAATATTTTTGCTGATCTACCTTGAACTCCTGAGGGTACCTAGATTTCATGTTGGAGCAGAATGATGTTTAGTTAAATATCATGTAGTCTCTTGTTCTTTTTCCTTTTAGGAAGGAAAGTTCAAAACTCATCGGACCTGCCCAGTCCATTATGTCAGCTCTCAATGACACCAAATCCAACTCTGCAATGTTCCTTCTCACCGGGATACCTGGGCAGGAAGATGTCTATCCCTGGATTTCTATTCCCTTCTGCTTAATTTATGCTATTTTGATTGTAGGAAATTCAGTCATTCTGTTCATTATAAAAACAGATCCAAGCCTCCATGAGCCCATGTACATTTTCCTTTCCATGTTGGCCACCACAGACCTTGGAATATCAATAATCACCATACCAACGATACTGGGCACTTTCTTATTTAACTCCAGGGAGATCAGCCTCAATGCCTGTTTTGCCCAGTTGTTCCTCATCCACTTGCTTCAATTAATTGAATCCTCTGTGCTCTTGTTGATGGCCTTTGACCGCTTCATCGCAATCTGTAACCCACTGAGATATGCCTCCATCTTAACTCTGCCCAGAATAACCAAGATGGGACTGGTGTGTGTGCTAAGAGGAGTAGCCATAATAGTCCCACTCCCCCTTCTCCTGAAACGGTACCAATACTGTCGAGCCAATATTCTCTCCCATTCCTACTGCATGCACCAGGAGGTCATGAAGATGGCTTGTTCAGACATCACAGTCAGCAGCATCTATGGCTTGTCTGCTTCACTCTTAACAATGGGGTTGGATTTGCTGCTCATCTTCTGCTCTTATGTGATGATCTTCAAAACAGTGCTGAGCATCACTTCCAAGGTGGAGTGTCTCCAAGCCCTGAAAACCTGTGTTTCCCACCTCTGTGTCGTCCTGCTCTTCTACATACCAGAGATAAGCTTGTCTGTGATACACAGATTTGGGAATAGCTCTTCTCACTTGCTTCAGATTGTCCTAGGCTATGTCTACCTGCTGGTCCCTCCCCTGATGAACCCAATTGTGTACAGTGTGAAAAGCAAACACCTTCGTGCGAGGATAATCAGAGTGTTCGTCAAGTGACCTGCTCTAGGGCCTGTCACACAGGAGATGAAATAATGCTCTACCTATTCCATTCTGGACCCTTACATGCAAGACCAGATGAACTATTCCTCAATAGAGACAGCTTCTTATGGGATGTAAGGCTTGGAACATTGGAGTAGGGGCTGTCCTCACAAGCTAGTGAGTGAGGATAGGGAACTCGGAGAAGGAGACCATGGTAGGCAGCAGCATTCACAAAGTGACTGTGTTCATGGTGATCCAGGGCACCAGTCGGTTTTTGGCCCATAAATAGTCATATCAATGGCCGCTTTGACCTCAGGATATCTGCCAATACAGTCAATAAAGGGAAGGGATGTGGATGTTGTTTCCTATTACACCTGAGCTGTAACCTTGCTATACTTGGTTAAGCATCCAAGGGCCATGAAAATAGCTACAGAGGTGGTCAGCAGTCACAATCCTGACCCTTCCTGAGCACTCTGGGTGGTGCGTGATACATGAGCACTGCACCAGGTGTGGACAGGGGCTATTCAAGGGGCACAATCACCCCCCTTCTCCTACGCCCTCATCCAGGTGCTTTGACATGATTGACACAGGAACCCAGGAGAAGCCATTGACTGATGGCTCTGCACACAGCACACCCACTGAGCAGTCCAGAGCGGTGTGTGCAAGTGAGGGTCTGACACACAGGAGTCCTGGAAAGAGACTCAGGCCCAGACTCCCTCCCTGTCTGCTCCATTTCTGCTTCCCCAGCAATGCAAATTGGTAGAAACTGACCTCAGCTCCCCCACAGAATCACGGCCATCTACTGTCTCAGCCCAGCCCATTCAGTGTGGGGTGACCACCATTTAAAAAGACAAATGCAGAACGTATGCAGGAGCCACGTCCCTGCATTGACCCAGACCCTGCTCCTCTTCCTCCCCCTCTGCCCGAAACCCTACCCGAGGCCTCACTCCGGTTCCTCCTCTTTACCTGAGATCCATCCCCTCTCCAGGACTAATATCATAAGAGCTGCCCAGGGAACCAGAGCCAGTACATGGTGTTCCAGACCCTCCGCCTGCCCTGGGCAATTGGCTGTGAGCACCAAGAGCAGCCCCCAGCCTGTGTCCCATCATCCCTGGACACCCCAGAATGAACCCCCAGGGACGTTGAAGAGTCCCGGTCTCCCCACTGTAGTCTGAGCTCCTGGACTAGCACTTACCACAGCCTGATTTCAACCTGGCTGAGGCAAAAGCCTCAAGGGAAGTGGAGGAGGAGGGGGAAGGGCCTAGTGGGAAGAAATGGTGTGGGGTGTGTGGCAAGCCTGAACCAATGTTCACCACAGCAGGTAGGGATGTGGGGATCCTGAGTAAAGGAGAAGGATGGGCCTGGAGGGTAGGAGAGCCTGTGTTTTGGAGAAGACTGAATGAAAGCGACCTGTTTATGTACCCCAAGCTGAGAGTAAGTCATCACAAGGCCTTTAGAGGGAAGCACAGGGTGCCTGCAGGACTATCTCAGGTCACAAGAGGAAGCTATAGGGTGGCCACAGATCATAAGGACTTGGCTAGAGTGGGCTCTGCTCTTCGGAGCCATTACCAATGAGCAGAGGTCAGCCCAGCCCCCAGGCTCTATTAGCTTAGACTAAACCACCCAAGCTCTTTCATTCTCCTCACAATACATTGCCCTGGCCTTCCTAGGAGTACATGACTCTTGCTGTTCCTGCTCTCCACAGTGCAGGAGAGACTCCAGCTGGATCTGTCAATGCTCACGTGGCTGGAAGTCTGGTCCGGTGGCCTTGGCACTGCTCTGTGACTCGAGTTTGGTTTGATTCCTGTGTCATGTATGACCGTGGGCCAGCCATTGGCTGTCTCTGAGCCTCTGCACAGGTGGATAACAGCCCTGGTCTGCCTCACAGTGGTAGCCGGAGGATACATACATTGAAGGTGCCCAGATACTCTGCGCCCCTAAGATCGAGGCTATGTCAGGGCTTCACAGAGCAACACCTCTGACATTGGTCTATAAAAAGGCCTCTTATGAAAACTTCCTTTGACAGCTGCCTTCTGGGAAGCCCCGTGACTCCAGCATCTTGGTGTCTGTGGCAGATGTGGGGGTGCGCAGGGGGACAGTGAGGGGCAGGAAGTGGATTTCTGAGGGGAGTGTTGGAGCATCATGGGAACACCAGGAATTTTAGCACAGTCACCAGAGCGGTGTTTGTCAGCCATCGAGACTGAATGGGTCTAACTGTAAAGAAATGGAGCTGCAGCCAAAGGGCATCATCTTAGATGGTCTGGCTGGGAGAAAGCAGTCTGAGTCCAAAGGTCAGAGTCACACCTTGGCCCTGTAAAATAGACACAGCTGAGCACTGTGGTGAGTGGGCCCAGGCTCACACAGGTTTCAGCAAAGGCTGCGTCCACATGAAAGGAGCAACCAGAGGGAAAGATGCTTTCAGAGACACAATGAAACTAGGCTGGGTCCTAAGAGCTCCTTGTTATCCCAAAAGAATGTAAGTTGGTCCAGTTCTGTTTCTCTGTCTCCAGAGCAAAGTCTGTCTAACTCAGCTTGTAGTGATACAGGAGTTAGATGAGTAACATGTGACAGCTGCCTTTTAAAACCATTTTCTCTAATCTTCTGTGCTCTTTTCCAATAAATCTACTAGTGTTTAAGGCACCTGGGGGTGATTCTGTAGGTTACAAGACTGAAGTGTCCCATCGGTCCTGTGTGGTGATGAGTGGGATAATTGTGAGATTTGCCCCAAGACAGGAAAGGACCTGGTTTAGAGGGTAAGGAGACCATATTTCTTGGTTTTACTGTGGCAATCCAGAACAGCTAGCCAAAGACTCAAAAAGTAATAGCTATTTTGTAAAGTACATCAAAAGTAGAGAACCTGCTAAACAGCCAGTTAGGCCACTGGAGAGTTGAAGGGGGGGGATAGTTCAGTGTTTTGAGCATTGGCCTGCTAAGCCCAGGATTGTGAGTTCAATCCTTACAACAGGTCATTTAGAAATCAAGGCAAAAATCTATTGGGTGATTCAATTGGGATTAGCCCTGTAGTGGTTTTTGGGCTATAGATAGGGTGACCAGATCACAGGAACAGAATATCGGGACACACTGGGGCCCTGCCCACATTCCACCCCTGCTCCTCCCAGACTCCACCCCCACCCTGCCCCAGGTCCTGCCCCCCTTCTTCTGGGGCACAGGACACCCACACACAGCTCCTCTGTGGGTCGGGGCTCCAACCCCCCTCCCAGCTCCAGGCACAGCCCCACTGTGGGTCAGGGGCACCAAGACACCCCCCCCAATCTGAGCAACCCCTGCTGTGGGTCAGGGGTACCAACCCCCCAGCTCCAGACACCACACAGCCCTGCCGCGGGTCTAGGGCAGCAGGCTCAGCTGCAGGCACAGCCCTGCTGTGGGTTGGGGGCACCAACCCTCCCCTGGCTCTGGGCACTGCAGAGCCCTGCCATGGGTTGGGGGCACCAGCCCTCCACCCCCGATCTGGGTACAGCCCCACAGCAGGTCGGGGCCAGAAGCCCACCCACATGCTCCAGGCAGCCCCGCCGCTGGTCGGGGGTAAACCCCCCCCCCCCAAACCACAGGCTGGGGACCCAGGGCCTTGGCGCCTGTAGCCCCCCCTCCCCACCTCCGCCCTTACCTGGCTTTTGTGGTCTGGCTCCTAGGGTCAGCGGGGGAGGGGGGCCCTGCACTCCACGTGCTATGCCGGCCATAAGCACTGGCTCCAGCTGCCATTGGCTGAAAGCTGGGGGGGGGGGGATCTATGCCCGCAGCTCCCATTGGCCAGGATGGATCCTTTGCTTGTGGTGGCAGGGACTTGCCGCTCCTGTGCTTAGGAGCCGCAGGGTCCTACTGCCCCCCCTTTCCTGGGGGCAGCCCCGAGCCAAAATATTGGGACAAATAGCGTCCCGGCCATGCCTCAGTCGGGACACGGGACAAACAACTAAATATCGGGACAGTCCCAATTTTATCGGGACGTCTGGTCACCCTATAGATGATCTTCTGAGGTCCCTTCCAACCCTGATATTCTATGATACTCAAAGACAATAAGGCTAGTGAGGAGAAATTAAATGAATTCTTGCATTTGTCTTCACAGCTGCAGACATGAGGGAGATTCCCAAAAGTGGACCTTTCTTTTTAGGTGACCATCCTGTGCAACTGTCCCAGATTGAGGTGCCACTAAAGAAGTTCTTGGAATAAATTTATAAACTAAAGAGTAATAAATCACCGGGAGCAGATGACGGTATTCACCTACCTGTTCTGAAGGAACTCAGATTTCAAATTTCAGAAAAAATAATTGTAGTCTGTAACCTGTCATTTCAATCAGCTTCTGCACCAAAGGACTGGAGGATAGCTAACATTATGCCAATTTTCGAAAAGGGCTCCAGAGGTGATGATGGCAATTACAGGCCGATAAGGCTGAATTCAGTACTGGGAAAACTTGCTGAAAATATAGTGAAGAACAAAATTGTCAGACACATACATGAACTTAATTTGTTGGGATAGAGTCAACATGGTTTCTGTAAAAGGAAATCATGCCTCACCAACCTACTAGAATTCTTGACAGGGGTCCAGTGGATATAGGGTATTTTCATATACATTTTCAGAAAATATTTGACAAGGTCTTAAGCAAAGTAAGCAGTCATGGGATAAGAGGGAAGGTTCTGTCATGAATTGGTAGCTGGTAGAAAGATAGGAAACAAAGAGTAGGAATAAATGGTCAGTGTTCAGAATGTAGAGGGATAAATAGTGGTGTCACCCAGGAGTCTGTACTAGGCCCAGTTCTATTTAACATATTCATAAATAAATTTGAGAAAGATGTAAACAGTGAGGTGGCAAAAGTTGCAGATGATACAAAACTACTCAAGATAGGTAAGTCCCAGGCAGACTGTGAGGTGACACAAAAGGATCTCTCAAAACTGGGTGAATGGGAAGGAAAATGACAGGTGAAATTCAATGCCGATAAATGCAAAGTAATGCACATTGGAAAACACAATCTCAGCTGTACATATAAAATGATGGCGTCTAAATTAGCTTTTGCCACTCAAGAAAGAGATCTTGGAATCACTGTGGATAGTTCTCTAAAAACATCCACTCAATAAAAACCTCCACTCAATATGCAGTGGCAGTCAAGAAAGTGAACAAAATGTTCAGAATAATTAATTAAGAGATGGATAATAAGACCAAAAATATCATATTGCCTCTATATAAATCCATGGTATGCCTACATCTCGAGTACTGCACGCAGATGGGGTCAACCCCATCTCAAAAAAAGATAAACTGGAATTGGAAAAGGTTCAGAAAAGGACAATAAAAAGAATTAGGGGTATGTGGGGGTGGATGGAAAGGTGGACGGGGTAGATGTTCCTGACAGAACAGGCTGAGCCAAGGTCTGCCTCCCTAACAGTCCTTTGCCCAAGAAAACCTCTTCCATATTTTTCCAAACCATAACCAACAATCCTCCAAGTTCACACGCAGGCACCTTCCCAGCAACTTCTTCCCTCTCCCTCAGCTGTTACCCCAGACTCCCCTATGCTTTTGCACTACTTCTGAGGGGTGCGGGAAAATATGGTTCTGTAGTATAGTTTAAATGAATTATTATTCAGAGTGTGTATTAATATGCCTAGTAATGAAGCTGTCCAAAAATATTTTTTTTGTTGTCTGTACTGTGATAGACATATTTGCTTTCAGATATTTTGAAATAAATGGACAAAATTAATTGAACCTGGCCTGATTATCCAGTGTTATTTAACAAATAAAATATGCAGAATTTTGCATAATTTGAAAATATAGTGTGCAGAATTTGAATTGTTTTGGCACAGAATTTCCACAGGAGTAAATTTGAGTTGAAGTTTAGCTGGAGAAAAAACACATTTCCCCTGTGAAAAATTTGGACACATACTAAAGTGTCTCCTTTTTATCCATTTTTTGGGGTGAGTTTTCATAGAAACCAGATAATTTATCAAGGAAAGCTCAGCTGCCACGATGCTGCCCAGCTGCATTTGCCGGCATCTTCAGGAGAAAATGGGGCTTTTCATCTTCCTCTCCTTCATATCATAAACAAAGGTTGCACTGACGGAGTCTGTGGATGAACTCTGGGTATGGAAAGGTTGAAACCTCCTGACCAGTCTATGGTGGGGGTTTGGGCCCATCAGCTTCTCCCACCAGCCTTCCCATCTCTGTGCAGCCCTCTCCACCCTGGACAACAGCCCTTCAGCAGATCCTGTGGGCAGTGGTTACTGTGACAGGCCCTGGTACCACATCACTGATGTGCTGACAGCTGGGAGCTGGAAAGGGTCCTGGAGCAGTTCTGGAGGCCCAGAAATGGTGGTTGGGTGGGTCTAGGTATAAGTGGATCACTGAGATCTGTGCATAACTTTGGGAATCCAGGGATCCTTGGTTCCCATTTTCATTCCTCAGGGAAACGGGAAGGGACCTCCCCGTCTGGAACGATCCAAGGGAAATCTTCATGTAGGGAGCCTTGTGGAATCTCCCTTCCTGGGCCTGCATGCTGTGTTTGTAATTCAGGACAGGTGACTGCCTGGGAGGAACCTGGTCCTATGTTGTTGTTGTTATTATTATTTATTATATTATTGTATTTTATTTCAGCAAGATCACAGCTCTGACAGTATCATCATTACCACTCAGACACCCTTGAGGTAGCGATGTGGCTCATCGTCACCATACAAACAGTGATGACAAGCCCAGAATCCAGTAGTAGCATCCCCTGTGATTTGACCTCTTGTAGTTTGCCATTGGCTATGATGGGGATTAAAGCTGGTGCACTCGCAGCCAGTTAGCTCATGTTCCCTAATGGCCAAGTGTCTCCCAAGGGAATGTGAAGACATGCTACATAAGGAGAGCTGCCTCCTGATCTGAACAGATACTGGCTGCTGCCCGTGTAACCTCTCCGATGACTCCATGTCTTTTTCGGTGAAGACCTCTGGTTCAGCGGCTCCCCGTCTAGCAGGAATTGGGTACGTTGGCAGGTTTCACTGTTATAAAATGTGAACTGAAGGAGAAAGGCTGGAAGCTGTTTCCATTGGCAGAGCTTCTGTGCAGCAGCAGAGGACTCAGCTGGGCTGTCGGGGTGACTTAGTGATGGGGATGAAGGGCAGGCAGCACTGGGTAGCTTGGGAACCCCTCCCCCACATCTGCCCATGCTCCGTGGTGGGCTGTCCAAGCAACACATAAATCTAACATTGAAGGTAAGCTCCGAGTGTTAAAATCCCAATGCCCCGAATCAGGATTTCTCAATAAGTCGCATTTCTAGAGGTGCTGTGTTCTCTGGATCCGATCCTGTCAGGGTCTGAGTGAGAGGAGACCCCCATGGATTATCAGGGCCTCGTTTCCACATTTCCTGAGGTTTAGTTGCTCTTGGACATTCAGTTAGAATACTCATTTTTCCTAGGTTTTATTCTCTGACTTGATTGTGAAGGCAGAAATTCAGAGCTGTGTTGCTCTGTGGTAAAAGGACATATAAACATATTTCTGTTTCCTGACTGAGGGCTATATCTCCTATACCCTGACTTCAGACTTCCCCAGTGGTGTCTGTACCTGTTAATCTAAAGAGCTTCTCAGCAACGTCTCATACAGTAGCCAATGCCAGGTGTCCCAGGGGAATGAACAAGCAGATAATCATCAAGTGATCCTTCCCCTGTTGCTCATTCCTAGCTTCTCACAGACGGGGGTTAGAGACACTATTCCAGCCCATCGTGACTAATAGCCATTGATGGACCTATCCTCCATCAATGTATCTAGTTGTTTTCTGAACCCTGTTATGGTCTTGGCCTTCACAACATCCTTTTGCAAGGAGTTCCACAGGTTGGCTGCATGTCGTGTGGAGAAAGGAGATGAGAGGGGAAAATATGAGCAGACATGTGTGTACTAAAGAACTAACGTGTGACTGTTATGCCAAACTTTTTATTGTAATATAAATATTACAAAGGAGAAAGTAGGCTGGTGCGCCCCGATATGCCATACTGGTAAGAAAGTGGTCAGCTGTCGGGGGGGATGCTGGTTAACAGTTCCTCAAGTAGTGCCGGTACATGGGTCATGGGAGCTATAAGCTCCTTCGTCTCTAAGTGAGTGACACCATGGTGGGGATTGGCAACGCCACTCCTGGAGCAGGGGCTGGGAGCCAGGTTGGCTGTGCCAATGCTTGACTGGCCCTAGCCCTGGAGTTGAAGGCACACCTATGCCCCGAGCTGGTCTCCTGCCAGCAGTGTGGGACTCCCAGCCTGTCCTGCTCTCCCCTCACTGCCCCTGGAAGCAGTCACGTCCCTGTGGCATGTGGTCCCTGGTGGGAAGGTAGTGAGAGGGGTCTTCACACATTGCCTTGCCTGCACAAACCACTCCCACACCTCCCATTTAGCTGGGATCAGGAGCAGCACAAGGCAGGGTCACCGACCATGACTGGGACTTCCCACACACACACTTCCCTTACACCTGCGATAGACCACCAGAGCAGGGGGATGAGATGGATGAGGCTTTCTTCCAGCAACTAAAAGAAAAGTTACTAGATCACAAGCTGTGGTTCTCATGGGAGATTTCAATCATCCTGATATCTGCTGGGAGAGCAATACAGTGGTGCACAGATGATCCAGGAAGTTTTTGGAAAGTGTAGGGGACAATTTCTTAGTGCAAGTGCTGGAGGAACCAACTGGGGCAGAGCTTTTCTTGACCTGCTGCTCACAAACCATGAAGAATTAGTAGGGGACGCAAAAGTGGATGGGAACCTGGGGGGCAGTGACCGTGAGATGGTCAAGTTTAGGATCCTGACACAGGGAAAAAAGGAGAGCAGTAGAATATGGACCCTGGACTTCAGAAAAGCAGACTTTCACTCCCTCAGGGAACTCATGGGCAGGAACCCCTGGGAGATGAGCATGAAGGGGAAAGGAGTCCAGGAGAACTGTCTGTATTTTAAAGAATCCTTATTGAGGTTGCAGGAACAAACCATCCTGATGTGTAGAAAGAATAGTAAATATGGCAGGTGATCAGCTTGGTTGAACAGTGAAATTCTTGCTGATCTTAAATGCAAAAAAGAAGCTTACAAGAAGTGGAAGATTGGGCAAAGGACCAGGGAGGAATATAAAAATATTGCTCAGGCATGCAGGAGTGAAATCAGGAAGGCTAAATCACCCTTGGAGTTGCAGCTAGCAAGGGAAGTTAAGGATAACAAGAAGGGTTTCTTTAGGTATGTTAGCAACAAGAAAAAAGTCAAGGCAAGTGTGGGCCCCTTACTGAATGAGGGAGGCAATCTAGTGACAGAGGAAGTGGAAGAAGCAAATGTACTCCATGCTTTTTTTGCCTGTCTTCACGAACAAGGTCAGCTCCCAGACTCTTGCACTGGGCAGGACAGCGTGGGGAGGAGGTGACCAGCCGTCTGTGGAAAAGGAAGTGGTTCAGGACTATTTAGAAAAGCTGGACGAGCACAAGTCCATGGGGCCAGATGCGCTGCATCCGAGGGTGCTAAAGGAGTTGGCTGATGTAATTGCAGAGCCATTGGACATTAGCTTTGTAAACTCATGGCGATAGGGGGAGGTCCCGGATGACTGGAAAAAAGCTAATGTAGTGCCCATCTTTAAAAAAAAGGAAGGAGGAGGATTCAGGGAACTACAGGCCAGTCAGCCTCACCTCAGTGCCTGGAAAAATCATGGAGCAGGTTCTCAAGAAATCAATCCTGAAGCACTTAGAGGAGAGGAAAGTGATCAGGAACAGTCAGCATGGATTCACCAAGGGCAAATCATGCCTGACTAACCTAATTGCCTTCTACGATGAGATAACTGGCTCTGTGGATGAGGGGAAAGCAGTGGATGTGTTGTTCCTTGACTTTAGCAAAGCTTTTGATACGGTCTCCCACAATATTTTTTGCCAGCAAGTTAAAGAAGTATGGGCTGGATGAATGGACCATAAGGTGGATAGAAATCTGAATGGATCGTCGGGCTCAACGGGTAGTGATCAATGTCTCCATGTCTAGTTGGCAGCCGGTATCGAGCGGAGTGCCCCAAGGGTCGGTCCTGGGGCCGGTTTTATTCAATATCTTTATCAATGATCTGGAGGACGGTGTGGACTGCACCCTCAGAAAGTTTGCAGATGACACTAAACTGGGAGGAGTAGTAGATACACTGGAGGGTAGGGATAGGATACAGAGGGACCTAGACAAATTAGAGGACTGGGCCAAAAGAAATTTGATGAGGTTCAACAAGGAGAAGTGCAGAGTCCTGCACTTAGGATGGAAGAATCCCATGCACTGCTACAGAACAGGGACCGAATGGCTAGGCAGCAGTTCTGCAGAAAAGGACCTAGAGATTACAGTGGATGAGAAGCTAGATATGAGTCAACAGTGTGCCCTTGTTGCCAAGAAGGCTAATGGCATTTTGGGCTGTATAAGTAGGGGCATTGCCAGCAGATCAAGGGATGTGATTGTTCCCCTCTGTTTGACATTGTTGAGGCCTCATCTGGAGTACTGTGTCCAATTTTGGGGCCCACACTACAAGAAGGATGTGGAAAAATTGGAAAGGGTCCAGAGAAGGGCAACAAAAATGATTAGGGGCCTGGAGGGCATGACTTATGAGAGGCTGAGAGAACTGGGATTGTTTAGTCTACAGAAGAGAAGACTGAGGGGAGATTTGATAGCTGCTTTCAACTACCTGGAAGTGGTTCCAAAGAGGATGGATCTAGACTGTTCTCAGTAGCAGCAGATGACCGAACAAGGAGTAATGGTCTCAAGTTGCAGTTGGAAAGGTTTAGATAGGATATTAGGGAAAAAACATTCACTAGGAGGGTGGTGAAGCATAGGAATGGGTTCCCTAGGTAGGTGGTAGAATCACCTTCCTTAGAGGCTTTTAAGGTGAGGCTTGATAAACCCCTGGCTGGAATGATTTAGTTGGGGATTGGTCCTGCTTTGAGCAGGGGGTTGGACTAGATGACCTCCAGAGGTCCCTTCCAACCCTAATATTCTATGATTCTATGATTCCAACCTCCTGCCATGAGCTCCCACACTCCCCCATCACCCTGCCATGAGTCCCCCACACACCCACACATCCCATTCCCCTGCCCTGAGCCCTTACACCTCCCCCAGCCCCAGCCCCATGCCTTGACTTCTTCACCTCCCCCTCAAACCCCCTGCTCTGAGCTCCCACATGCCCAACCTCCTGCCCTGACTCCCGCACCCTCAACACCTCAACCCCTGACCCGACTCCTGAACCCCCCACACCTCAACCCCCTGCCCTGAACTCCCACACACCCTCCACACACCCAAACCACCTGTCCTGAGACCCCCCCACACACACACCTCTCCATACCCCAACCCCCTTCCCTGAGCCCCCAAACACCCTCCACACACCCCAAGCCCCTGTCCTGGGCCCCCCTTCTACTCAGTGGAATCCTATGCTATATGTGAAATTGTGGCTTGGAAATGGCTGACGTGTGGCACAGTCTTCTCAAAGCCCGACAATGAGAACAAGCAGAGCAGCGAAACCAGCTGTAGGGGCCAATGGGGGAGGTTCTCTAAGGTTACTTCAGGCTTTTATTCCAATATTCCAGTTTTATTCCAGAGTATTTAAGACTCAAAGTCGGGCAAAGGGATCCATGAAGCTAAGTGTCTAGGAGTGGAGGTTGGAAGGGGGTTTGTGATGTGATAGTACCTTTAAGAAATGTGTTACTTTCACCCCTGATTACAAACCAAACTTTCATGACATGCACAGATATCGAAAGCCAATGGCAAAGTTGTTGGGATCTCTACAGGAAGGAGCAGTGGTATTATTAATGCTTAGTGGCTTTTGCTTCAGAATGTATTTCAGAAATGCTTCACATACTGGGCTGGTCTTCACTACGGGGGAGGGATCGACTGCAGATACGCAACTTCAGCTACGTGAATCATGTAGCTGAAGTTTGCGTATCCGCAGCTGACTTACCTGCCATCCTCATGGTGATGGCAGCCGGCGGCGCGCTCCCCCGTCGACTCCAGCTTGCGCACCCGTCAACCTGGATTTCCAGAGTTGACGGGGGTGCCGCGGGCCATCGATTTATCACGTCTTCACATGACGCGAGAAATCGATCGCCAAAAGATGGATCGCTACCCACTGATCCGGCGGGTAGTGAAGACCAGTCGACTGTTACCAATACGTTTATGCTATTACCTCTTTGTTCAGTGAAAAGTCCTATGACACTATCTCCTGGTAACGGATCAGAAGCTGTTTATAATGCTTATATTCAGACCATGTGTTTACAATCATGTCACGATACAATGGGCCACACTCAGAAGTGGAGGGACAAAAAGGGTGTCTGTGGGATGGTCACAGTTGCAAAATCACACCATGCTCAAGTAGGCTGCGGAACTCCCAACAAAAAGAGATCAAGGAGGACAAGAGTTTAACAGCAATCAAAGAGGGACTGGATATTTATATGGGTAACCAGAAAATACAATTACAGTAGTGAGAATTAAAAAAAAAATCTTGGAAGGGTTCTAAATTTTCCTGATTTACATCCTTAAATATGTCTAACTAGTGGGTGTCAGGGAGAAATTTTCCCTGGGAGCAGATTATGTCATAGTTGCCCATTGCAGGGATTCTTCCACCTTCTTATGCGTCATCTGGAACTGGCCACTGGATACTGGGCTAGACGGACTGCAGGTCTGATCCACTCTGGTAGTGCCTATCTTCCTATCTGTTCTGTAAATCCATGAATATGATTTTGCTGATCTTCATTGAGCTCCTGGGAATCTCTAGACTGGCACTGAGAGCAGAATGATGTCTTGCTAAATATCTTGTCATCTCCTGTTCTTTTTCCTTTCAGGAAGGAAAGTGCAAATTCTTTAGACGTACCCAATACATCATGTCAGCTGTCAATGACACCAAATTCAACTCTGCAGTTTTTCTTCTCACCGGGATACCTGGGCAGGAAGACATCTATCGCTGGATCTCTATCCCCTTATGTTTAATGTACGTTTTTTCAATGGTAGAAAATTCAATCATTCTGATCATTATAAAAACAGATCCAAGCCTCCATGAGCCCATGTACATTTTCCTTTCCATGTTGTCCATCACAGACCTTGGTTTATTGATATCAACCATACCAACGACACTGGGCATATTCTTATTTAACTCTAGAGAGATCAGCCTTGATGCCTGTTTTGCCCAAATGTTCTTTATCCACTCATTTTCATACATTGAGTCTTCTGTGCTTTTGTTGATGGCCTTTGACCGCTTCATTGCGATCTGTAACCCACTGAGATATGCTTCCATCTTAACCCTGCAGAGAATATACAGGATGGGACTTTTGTTTGTGATAAGATCCGTGGTCCTAATATTCCCACTCCCCTTTCTCTTAAAACGTTTCGAATACTGTCGAGCCAATGTCCTCTCCCATTCCTACTGTCTGCACCAGGAGGTCATGAAGATGGCTTGTTCAGACATCACAGTCAACAGCATCTATGGTTTCACTATTAAACTCTTATCGGTGGGGTTGGATTCATTGTTCATCTTTCTCTCCTATGTGATGATCCTCAGAACTGTGCTTAGTGTCGCATCCCCCACAGAGTGCCTCAGGGCCATGAACACCTGTGTCTCCCACCTCTGGGCTGTCCTGCTCTTCTACATACCAGATATTGGCTTGTCTGTGATACACAGATTTGGGAACAGCTCTTCTCACTTGCTTCAGATTATCCTGGGATACATCTACCTGCTTGTCCCGCCCTTGATGAACCCAATTGTGTACAGTGTGAAAAGCAAACACCTTCGTGCGAGGATAATCAGGGTGTTCTTCAAATGAAGGATGAGTTGATCACCTGGCCTCAGCACTGGTGAGAATGTGTCACAGAGTGCCCGGGCGATGCTTCTGTACTTGCTCCCTATGAAGAGAGATAGGACTTCTGGGGAAGTGTCCCCTCTCCGTACACAACCTGTTTCCAAGGCTAGGAGCTTCACGGGTACCCAGCTCAACCTTCCTGGGTCTGACCTCAGAGCATTCAGCATCTTCTGCCCCGCTGTGCACTTCCCCCAGCAATCCTGCCCGGGCAGGGTCCTGAGGGAGCCCATGGATTCTGCACCCCAATTCCAGAGTCAGACGTGACTCTTAGCCAGCCAGTAAAACAGAGGTTTATTTGATGACCTCTATCTGGTCTAACCCAGACCATGCAGTGAGCGTGAGCCCTCAGCTGGATCCATTTTGGGGGCCAGAGAGCGAGATAGCTCCTCTGCCTTCCCTGCCTGAAAGAAACCAACAGACCACCACTGTCCATCACCTACACTCCTCAGTTAAAACCTCTCCAACACATCATCAGTGATCTACAACCCATCCTGAAAAATGATGCCTCACTTTCTCAGGCCTTGGGAGGTAGGCCAGTCCTGGCACACTGACAACCTGCCAGCCTGAAGCAGATTCTCATCACCAACAGCACACCACGCCATAATAACTCCAACTCAGGAACCAATCCATGCAACAAACCTTGATGCCAACTCTGCCC
Organism: Sternotherus odoratus; assembly: GCA_032164245.1. Taxonomy (NCBI): domain Eukaryota; kingdom Metazoa; phylum Chordata; order Testudines; family Kinosternidae; genus Sternotherus; species Sternotherus odoratus. Next base: position 297,265,168 of record JAVMKO010000001.1, read on the forward strand.
ACATAACTACACCAGCAACACCATCACAGGACCTAACCAAATCAGCCACACCATCACTGGTTCATTCACCTGAACATCTACCAATGTAATATATGCCATCATGTGCCAGCAATGCCCCTCTGCTATGTACATGGGCCAAACTGGACAATCCCTACGTAAAAGGATAAATGGACACAAATCAGATATCAGGAATGGCAATATACAAAAGCCTGTAAGAGAACACTTCAACCTGCCTGGGCATACAATTGCAAACCTCAAAACAGCCATCCTGCAGCAAAAAAAACTTCAAAACCAGACTTCAAAGAGAAACTGCTGAGCTCCAGTTCATCTGCAAATTCAACACCATTAGGTTGGACTTAATATTAGCTGTGAATAGCTCACCAATTACAAACACAGTTTCTCCTCTCTGGGAGTTCACACCTCCAGATCACCTGCTGGAAGTGGGCTTCACCAGCCCCACTGATTGAATTTACCTGGCTTTCTTGCCTGCATATTTATACCTGCCTCTGGCGATTTCCACAACATTCATCTGATGAAGTGGGTCTTAGCCCACGAAAGCTCATGATCCCTAAGATCTGTTAGTCCATAAGGCGCTACAAGACTCTTTGTCGCTTTTGCAGATCTAGACTAACACGGCCACCCCTCTGTTACGAGCTGCTGCACTGTCACAGTCCTGGCCCTTCCAGGGCACTCTGGGTTCTGCATGATCCATGGGGGCTGCACCAGCTGTGGACAGGGGCTACTCAAGGGGCATGAATACCCACCCTCCCCCATGCCCTCAGCCAGGTGTTTGTGACTGAGTCGTGTCAAAAACATGATTAACGCCAGAGCCCCAGGAGAAGACATGTAGGTAGTGCTGTTGATAGCTTTGCATACAGCACACACCGAGGCAGAGAAGAGCTGTGTGTGAGGGAGGGTCTGACACACAGGATTCCTGGCAAGAGACTCAATCCCAGATTCCCTCCTTCTACTCCCCTCTGTTTGCCATGCGGCAGGGGTGGAAATGGTCCTCAGCTCCCCCACAGAAGCATAACTAGTCCCTACCCCCACCCAGCCCATTCAGTGTAGGGTGACCACCTATTCAAAAGGCAAAATGAAGACATTTATAGAAGCTCTGTCCCCTCTGTGACACCGCCCCTGCCACTCCTTTGCCCCATCTCTGTCCCCAAGTCCCCATCCTTGCGTCTCCCAAATAGTCGAGGCTCCACCCCATCTTCAGGCCAGAAGCCAGTGTCAGGCCATGGTGAAAGCTGCCCAGTGAGCTAGCACAATTGCGAGGAGCTCCAGACTCTCTGCCTATCCTGCGAAAGGAGCTAAGGAGCCCAGGAAAAGTCCTCAGCCTGTGTTCCCACCTCCCATGATGTTCAGCCCAGGAATGGTGGAGAGTCTGAGTCTCCCCACAGCAGCCTGGGTTTCTGAGGCAGCTCTTAGCATGGGCTGGTGTCACGTTACTGGAATAATTGGGTACCATATAGATCATTGGGGTACCAAATATTATGTGAAGGGGGTCATAACAGGTGTCTATGACCAGGTTATGGAGGGCGGATTATGGATATGCCATTGATGTGTGTTTATCTTTGTACTTCAAGCTTAGGATTAGTTTCTGGGTGGAATCTCAGGCAAGCTGGTGTTAACTTGAATGGCCTGCCTGATGGCCCATTAAGGGGCCATTAACTGCACAATTAACTCTGTCCACACCCGAGGAGCCTCCCCAGGAATGGGACATGCCTGGGCAAAAACTGAATCATTGAGAGTCTGGTAATTGGACCATGTGGTGGTGGACCTGCAGTTTGCAACCAGACTCTGCATAAGGAGGAGGAGGGTCTTCACCCACAGGAGGAAATCTATAAAGCCTGGAAGAACGTCCTCCATTTTGTCTTCTACCTCCAGCCTTCAGCCTGCCTTGTTTCCAGCTTTGGATGGAACTTTGCTACTCAGGGGAACTCTGGACAAAGGTGCTGACCCATCTCTGCAGGGGATGCTTTCCAAAGACTTTGATTGAAACCTGCAGTTTATTCTACAGCTGCAAGACTGAACCAAGAGATGTGCCATTACTGCATGTAATTGATTTCTTTTAACCTTTCCTAACCCTCACCTATACCTTTTTCCTTATACAATAAACCTTTAGATTTTAGATTCTAAAGGATTGGCAACAGCGTGATTTGTGGGAAATTCTGATTTGTATATTGACCTGGATCTGGGGCCTGATTCCTTGGAATTGGGGAGAATCGTTTTCTTTATTTGGGGGATTGGTTTTCATAACCATTGGTCCCCAGGACAGGAGGCTACTGGTGGTGATACTGGGAATCTGGAATGTCTTAAGGGGATTGCTTGTGTGACTTGTGGTTAGCCAGTGGGGTGAAACCAAAGTCTTTTCTCTTTAGCTGGTTTGGTTTGCCTTAGTGTGGAAACCCCCCAGCTTTGGGCTGTAGTTGCCCCTTTGGAAGCAATCTGTCCTGATCTGACACCCACAGTTGGATCCCACCAGGATCAGCTCCGTCACAGCTGGTTCCAAACGTGCCAGGTTGCAGAGCCTCAGGTGAAGTGGAGGAGAAGGGGGCAGGGCCTAGTGTGAAGAGATGGGGCAGGGGGCGGGGCCTCAGGGGAAAAGGAGACACATGGGGTGCAGCAAGCCTGAACCAAAGCTGACCCCAGCAAGCAGTATGGTAAAAGTAGGAGTAAAAGAAGATCCCCTGAGACCCTAAGATCAAGGCTTTGTCAGAGTCCCACAGTGCAACATGTCTGTCATTGGTCTATAAAAGGCTGCTTACTACAGCCTCCTGTGACAGCTGGTTTCTGGGAACCCCATGACTCCGGCACCTTTGGCCAGTTCTGTTTCTCTAACTCAAGAGCAAAGCCTGCTAACTTAGCCCAGGTCTACACTGGGGAGTGGGGGGATCGACCTAAGATATGCAACTTCAGCTACATGAATAATGTAGCTCAAGTTGACGTATTTACGTCAACTTACTGCAGTGTCTTCATGGCACGGAGTCGCCTGCTGCTGCCTGCGCCTCTCGCTGAGGTGGAGTATCGGCGTCGATGTGAGAGCACTCAGGGCTTGGTTTATCATGTCTGCTCTAGACACACTAAATCTATCCCCGATAGATGGATCACTATCCGCCGATCCGATCCGGCGGGTAGTGTAGACCGGGCCTTAAGTTGCAGCAATCAGTGTAGATGTGTGACAGCTGCCTGTTATTTTAAAACCATTTTCTCGAATGCTTTGTGCTGTTTGCTAATAATCCTCTTTGTTTTAAGGAGGCTGGGGGTGACTACATAGCTCTGGTCACAAGCACCCAAAGGGAAGAAATTGAGGTGTCATGTTGGACCTGCTTGGTGATAAGTGTTTAGCATAGATGGGGGTGTTGTACCAGCTCGAAGAGTGGGAGAATTCTGAGATTCCCCACAAGACTGGAAAGAACCTGATTTAGAGGGGAAAGAGAACCATATATCCTGGTTTTACTGTGACCTTCCAGATTCTTCTTAGCCTTATTATCTTCCAATCAGAATAATTGATGAACCTATAACACATACTATCCAAATTAATAATATTAACCTCCTAAAATCAGGCAACACCCAGGATGACTGTGAGCCACCAATGTGTTGTGGCTGTGAACAAGGCAGGTAAGATCCTAGAATGTGTCATCCTAGAATGTGTCAGTTAAGACGATGGCTTCATGAGCAATGGCATTAAGGGGTATGCCAGGTCTCCTAGGATCACTACCAACATTTAAATTTCCCTATGGTGATCTTCTGGTCTGGAAAAAAGTCTCTGCTTGCAGCTTTCTTTACAGGCCGGTGTTCCTAGAGATTTGTGCATCATGAATCTTTATTAGCCAGCCCGCATTCATGTCCATGAAATGCCCACAATGGTCAACAAGCTCCTGTAAAGCCATGAAGAAGTACCCCTTTCTGACTGATGTGCTTGATTGCAAGGTGATCCAGTGACAGAAGTGGAATATATGTACCATCTCTCACCCCTCTGCCTTTCCACAAAGCCATCCACGATGTCATGCTCGTTGCCAAGAGTCATGCCTTTCACAATTTGGTGTGATTAATGGCCTGGCACACTTGCATTAACATAGCCCCAGGGGTTGATTTCTCCAATCCAAATGGTTTGCAACCAACTGGTAGCAGTCTGGAGTCTCCAGCTTCCACACTGTGATTGCCACCTGCTTCTCCACTGACAGGACAGCTCTCACTTGAGTGTCCTTCCACTGCACAGCTGGGGTGAGCTCAGCACACAGTTCCAGGAAGGTGGGTCTCCACATCCAAGAGTTCTGAAGCCACTGCTCATTACCCCAGACCTGTATAACAATGCAATCCCACCACTCAGGGCTGCTTTCCTGAGCCCCAAAGCGACATTCCTCTGTGTTCAGCACCTCCATGAACACCAAAAGCAATCATGTGTTGCCGCTTTCCATGTAGGACACTATGTCAGGCAAGCATGACTGCCGTTGTCTTTGTAATTTCAGGAATAACTCCACTGCCGCCCATGAAGTGTTAGTGAGAGCTAGCAGAACAGTGGAGAGCAGTGCGGGATGATTGGGTGATTGCAGAAAGATGTGGCAGGGAAATCAGGAAGCAAAGGATGATGAAAAATGCCTTGAACTGAAGATGGAAGCACATGGAATTCTGGGATGGAAAGCTGTGCATCATGGGACATTGAGCCTGCACCCATGATGTGCTGCGATCCTCCCCCCCACCCCCCCATGGCTCTCCTGCAAGACCTAGAAGGGGGAGAGCTGCATTATGGGATAACTACCCACAGAGCATTCCTTTCATTGCCAATACAAATTCCGCAAGTGTGAACGTGCTATGCCACCAGTGGAAGACAGTGTGAACACACAACAGTGGTTTTCTTTAAGTGCTTCCTTATCAGTAATGAAAATGTCAGTGAAAAAACTCTGTCCATGTAGAAATACCCTAAGGTGTATTTCTTTTTTAACAGTGAGGGTATTTAACTTTTGGAACAATTTATGAACAGCTGTGGTAAACTCTCAGATACTGACAATTGTTAAAACAAGACAGGATGTTATTCAAACAGCTCTGCTCTAGGAGTTATTTTGGGGCAAGTCTCTGGGCTGTTAATATGAAGCAGTTTTTTTAAAAAAAATATTTTTTCACACAACAGACATTCAGCCTCTGGAACCCATTGCCAGGGGACATTGTGAAGGCCAAAAGCATACCTGGTCCAAAAAAAAAATCAGATAAATTTCTGGAGGAGAGGTTCAACAATAGCTAGTAGCCAAAATGGTTTGGAATGCAACCTCATTCTCTGGGTGTCTTTAAATTTCTGATTGCTAGAATCTGGGAGCACACAACAGGGATGGATCACTTGATAATTGCCCTGTTTTGTTCACTCCGCTGAAGTATCTACACTGGCCACTTTCAGAAGACAGGACATTGGGCTACATGGACCACTGGTCTGACCCAATATGGCCGTTCTTTTGTGCCTCAGTTGTTCCACTGATGGCAGGGCTGATGCAGAGAAGCCATTTCTAGGGTCTCCCTCTCTTATAGAGCTGGCATAGCCCCCCTACCAGATGTCCAGGAGAGGTTCAGTGTGGGAGGCTGTGTGGGAGACTGATGGGAGAATGTTTTATTTTCCTCCATTTTTTAGGGGTGAGTTTTCATAGAAAAGAGCTGCCATGATGGTGCCCAACTGCACCTACCTGGATCCCATGCATCAGCCTCAGCTTGAGCAAGGTGGGGGGAGGTTGGGTGACACAGAAAGGGCAGCTTGCCCCCCTCCCCCCCCACGTCCATCCTGGTAAGAATTGTGTTGAAGGTGCTGATACAAGCATTTTAGAGGAGCAGGATGTAGCCCAGGAATGTCTATTGCAGCCACAAGGCGGCAAACTCTGGAAAAACCCACACCTGGCTCATCAGTAATCAGAAGGAACCTCTTGCTTGACCATTGGAACTGCATGTAACAAGTTTTCTTTAAGGGACATGTCATTGTATTACTAATGTATAAAGAAGGGGAAAAAAACTTGGAGGTAGTGGGACTGGACCCTCCCTCTGCCGCTGTGCCACTTGAGACCCACACATATGTAAGTGCCTGAGACTAAGTAAAGTTTAGCTTTAAGTGAAAGCACTCCTGGGTTGTCCGGTTTGTGCCAGCCATCTATCGGTCAGATGGACATGTCTCCCTTGATCTATTTCCTGACACCACCTCGTACAGAGTAAAAGTGACCAGGAGCTGTGGGTTGAAAGAACCCTGGGTAACAATGTGACTAATGGGAACCATATGAACAGTGATGAGAAGCCCTGATTCCAGGAGTAGAGCCTGAAGCAGGGCTGACACTACAGTCCAATTGGGCAGCATCACCACATGCCCCCTGTGATTTGGACTCCTGCAGTTTGTTGTTGGCCATGCCGGGGTTAAACCTGGTGTTCACTAAGCCAAGCAGCTGAGGTTCCCTGATGGCCAAGTGGCTCCCAAGGGAATGTGTGAACATGCTTCATAAAGACTGCTGCTTCCCTATCTGAACAGATGCTGCCTGCTGCCCGTGCAACCTCTCCTCTGACTCCCTTTCCTTTAAGGTGAAGACCTCTGGTGTCAGCGGTTCCCCTTCTAGCAGAAATTGGGTAGGTTGGCAGGTTTCACTATCTTTAAAATGAAGGGAAAATGCTGGAAGCTGTTTCCATTTGCAGATGTTCTGTGCAGCGGGAGAGGACTCAGCTGGGATGTCGGGGTGATTCAGTGACAGGGCTGGAGGCCAGGGAGCACTAGGCAGTTTGGGAACCCCTCCCCTATATCTGTCCATGCTCCACAGTGAGTTATTCAGGCTACCCAGAAATCTGAGATTCGAAGCAACCTCAAAGTGTTTAAATCCTAATGCCTGGAGTCAGAATTTCTCAAAAGGTCCCTTTTCCACCATTGATGTGTGCTCTGGACTTGATCCTGCCAGAGCTGAGGAAGAGGAGACCCCACAGAATGTCAGTCACTAGGTCCAAAATCACCCCACGTTTATTTGCTCCTGGAAATGTTATCAGCAAATACATTTTCAATTATTTTATGCTCTGACTTTAGTGTGAGTGCAGGAATTCAGATCTGCGTTGCTCTGTAGTAACAGGGATTATGTCTGTTTTCTGACTAGCTGAGGGCTCTAGAATCTCTGCCCTGTAGAGTTACAGGGCTACTGGTATCTCTGCCCCCTCTCTGGTCTCACGCCTGAGACCCTTCCCTCTCATGGGGTGGAATCCCATGATCTTCCCACCCTTAGACTGGGCCCTGGGCTCCAGCACACTGCTGGTCGACTGTGCTTGCACAGCAAGTCCCAGTGGGCTCTGCCCCTGTTGTTCTTCCCTCTGGGAGCCTGTGACTAGTGGTGAGAGGAGTGACCAGCCAGCCTTCCCAAACCAAAATACTGTTTAATCTGAACAGTAAGAAGAAAGTGTAACATGGGAGAATAAGATGATTTTCAAAGAACTGTCTGTAGTCCGTCTGGACCCCCAAGCCCCGAAGCTCTAATGGGGATCCAGACAGGCCGAGGGCCTTCAGATTACTCCAGTGGTGTCTGTGTCAGTCCAAAGAGCTTCTCAGCAACAGCTGCCCCAGCTCTGCACAGACTGAGAGACGGCTTTTCTTGCCCTGTTACTTCCCTTCCTCCTTTTTTCAAGCAGCCTCTTATTAAACTCTGAGGAGCCATACCCACCTAATACAGCCATGACATAAACATCCCAATTGTGAACCCAATAGAACTGTACAGCCACATCCCCAGACCTCTGTTTAACGTACATGTTCATTATGGCAGCTCAGCTCCACATCTGTCCCAATGCCATTCCCAGTTGGTATGGATTTTATGAATACAGGACAGAGACCGTCAGAGTGAGAAAGTCCAATAGTCCACTCTCGTGTGTGAAATGAAGTTCCATGTCAATTAATTCTCATGCAATTCACTTTGAAATCTATTTCTTGTAAGCCGTGCAGGGGTTACTCTGTATTAGAGAGTGAGAGCTCAGGGAATGAATATTTTCTATATTGATCCCAAGGCCTGTTACCACTCTGGATACAGGCTACAGACTGACAGACCAGAACCTGAGGAGAACCAGTCAGCTATTAACCCAGGGACAGAGGCGCTACTAGACTTTTCTTTGCTGACAAGTGATCTAATGAGGGCTGAAATGTGCAATCTGTTCAGGTTCTGAAGAAATCCAGACGAGAGACGCTACATTTTAAGTCCCACTCTAACCTGAGAAATCACCGCTGAAATAAGATCAGAGGGGAAAGCATGGGTTGACATGTGTGTATTAAAGTATAGATGTGTAAAGGCTCTGCCAAAACTTCTCATTGTAATACAAATATTAGAAATGAAATTTTCATGCCATGCATGTATATCTAAAGCCAGCAGTAGAGTTGTTGGGAACTCTGCAGGAAGGAGCAGTGGTAACTTTACTGCTTAATGGGTTTTGCTTTAGAAAGTATTTCAGAGGTATCTGACTAGAAGCTGTTTCTAACGTTTACATTTAGGGTCATGAATGCAATCCTCCTGCAATGCCTGTGGAAGACTTTCCAAAAATTCCTGAGAGTATAAAACTGTTGGTCTATGTTTCAGCAAAGAGTAATGCTGAGATGCAGGAAAGGGGGAGTGTTATAATTGTGCTGTCTAATTTATGCACATCACCTAGAAGACAAGCATAGCTGATGTAACTTGCACACTGAAGTTGCTATTAGTGGAAACCTACTGTCACGGAGCGCCCAGGCGATGGTCTGAAACCGCTCCCTAGGAAGCCAGACCGGACTCCGGGTGGAGGGCCCCTTCTCCGTACACAGCCTGTTTCCCAGGCCAGGAGCTTCAGGGGTCCCCACTTCCACCTTCCTGGGTCTGACCTCGGAGCATTCAGCACCTTCTGCCCCCTCCATGTGCTTCCCCCAGCAAGCCCGCCTGGGCGGGGTCCTGGGGGAGCCCATGGGTTCTGCACCCCAAATCCACAGTCAGACGTGACTCTCAGCCAGCCAGCAGAATAGACGGTTTATTTGAGATGTCAGGAACACCATCCAACTCACAGCTTCTCCGTCTCAACAGGGTCCCTCAGTCAGGCCTTTCTGGGGTGCCAGGAGGTGAGACCCAGATTCTGGGCTCCTGCTTCTTCCCCAGGTTTATTCGATGACTTCCATCTGGTCCAACACAGACCATGCAGCCAGCGAGCGTGAGCCCTCAGCTGGATCCATCTTGGGGCCAGAGAGCGAGATGGCTTCTCTCCCCCTTTCCACCTAGACCCAGACTCTCTCCCCCCAAACAGCCCCTCCTCTTCCTTTGTCTTTTTGTTTGGTTTCCCGGGCTTCAGGTATCACCTGACCTCCCTCCAACAGGTTCAGCTGACCTCCCTCCCCCACTTGGGGTCAGGTTACAGCTTTCAGGGATGCACACCTTGAGAGGGGAGGGCGTTGCCTCCTTGCTTCCAGCGTCAGCACCTATCCCTTCACATAGACACTTAAGAAATGCATGGGGGAAACTGAGGCACACACACATAGTACTCCCACTTCGTCACACCTACTATTTGCACTATTCACACATCTGTGATGCCAACCCCTCACCCATACAGCTGAAGTAACTGTCTGTGTCAGTGTGAAACTTGTCAGATATCTACAGACCCCGGCATGGGTAGAGGATGCAGGTCCTGTGAGGATGAAGAGATGTCTGAAGGGGAATTCTTGTGTGTCAGTGTGTATCACTAGCACTGTTTGTTAAGGGAAAATTAAGAGTTTGTTTCTAATTGAATTTACACATGCAAATGTTGAGTGATGCAATAAAGGTCCATTTTACTAAATCTTAAAAAGGGCTCCAGAGGTGATCCTGGCAATGACAAGCCTGTAATCCTGATTTCAGTACTGGGCAAACTGGCTGAAGCTAATAAAGAACAATATTGTGAGACATAGAGATGCACATAATTTATTGAGGAAGAGTCAACATGGGGGTCAACAAGCATGTGGACAAAGGGGATCCAGTGCATATAATGTACTTAGATTTCCAGTGGATATAGTTGTGACCAAGTAGGAATACTGTGTGTGCATGCCTCAGTTTCCCCTATGCATTTCTTGAGTGTCTGTGTGGAGGGATAAGGGTATGTAGTTGATGCAAAGTAGAGAGACAGTGTAAGCAAGTGACTGACCTGCCTTGGCAATTGAGGGCCGGGCCCCTACCCCTTCTCAAGGCTGGAAGCGCTGAATAACAAAGAGGTCAGCTGAACCTGTTGGAGAGGGGTCAGGTGATACCTCCTGCCCAGGAAAGGAAACACACAGGAATGCAGGGAGGAGGGGCTGGGAGGGAGGAAGTTTAGGTTGGGAGTTTGCAGCTGGCTGGAGTCAGGCAGGGAGGCAGAGGAGCTATCTCGCTCTCTGGCCCCCAAAATGGATCCAGCTGAGGGCTCACGCTCGCTGTATGGTCTGGGTTAGACCAGATAGAAGTCATCGAATAAACCTCTGTTTTACTGGCTGGCTGAGAGTCACGTTTGACTGTGGATTTGGGGTGCAGAATCCACGGGCTCCCTCAGGACCCCGCCCAGGCGGGCTAGCTGGGGGATGCACACGGAGGGGCAGAAGGTGCTGAATGCTCCGAGGTCAGACCCAGAAAGGTGGAAGTGGGTACCCGTGAAGCTCCTAGTCTTGGAAACAGGCTTTGTACGGAGAAGGGGCCCTTAACCCGAAGTCCAGTCTGGCTTCCTAGGGAGCGGTTCCAGACCTTGACAATAGTGCACTTAGTTAAAAGATAGGAAACAAAGGGTAGGTAAAAATGGTCAGTTTTCAGAATGGAGAGAGGTAAATAGTGGTGTCCCCCAGGGGTCTGTGCTGGGACCAGTCCTATTCAATGTACTCATCAATGATCTGGAAAAAAGGTAAACAATGAGGTGGCAAAATTTACAGATGATACAATATTACTAAAGATATTTAAGACCCAGGCAAACTGCAAAGAGCTACAAAAGGAGCTCTCAGAATGGGGTGACCGGAAAACAACATGGCAGATTAAATTTAATGTTGATAAATGCAAAGTGATGCACATTGGGAAACATAACTCCAACTATAGATATAAAACGATGGTGTCTAAATGAGCTATTGAGTCTCAAGAAAGAGAGCTTAGAGTCACTGTGGATAATTCTCTGAAAACATCCACGCAATGTGCGGTGGCAGTCAAAAAAGTGAACAGAATGCTGGCAATAATTAAGAAAGGGATAGATAATAGGACATAAAATATCATGTCCTCTATATAAATGCATGGAACGCCCACATCTTGAAAACTATGTGCAGATGTGGTCGCCCCAACTCAGAAAAGATATATTGGAATTTGAAAAGGTTCAGAAAAGGGCAACAAAAATGATTAGGGGTTTGGAATGGCTGCCATATGAGGAGAGATTAATAAGACTGGGACTTTTAAACTTGGAAAAGGGATGGCTAAGGGGAGATATGATTTAGGTCTATAAAATCATGACTGGTGTTGAGAAACTAAATAAAGAAGTGTTGTTTAATACTTCTCATAGCACAAAAACTAGGGGTCACTAAATGAAATGAATAGGCAGCAGGTTTAAAACAAATAAAAGGAAGTACTTCTTCATATAGCACTCAGTCAATCTGTGGAACTCCTTGCTGGAGGATATTGTGAAGGCCAAGATCATAACATTGTACAAAAAATAATTAGATAAATTCAGGAAGGATAGGTTTATTAATGGCTATTAGCCATGATGGGATGGGATGATTTCCTTAGCCTGTGTTTGCCAGAAGCTGGGAATAAGTAACAGGGGACATATCACTTGATAATTAACTGTTCTGTCATTTCCCTCTGTGGCACCTGGAACTGGCTACTGTCAGAAGACAGAAGACAGGGCTAGATGGACCTTTGATCTGTCCCAATAGGGACATTCTTATGTTCTTAGTTAAGAAACTGGCCCTAAGAATTTATCGCTTGTACCGCAAAAAGGTAGCAGCATAATTTGAATTCGCTAGAGTGGAGAAAATAAACAATGTATATAATGAGGCAGAGGCAATGAAATATATTTATAAATAGCTTCAATGCAGGAGAGATAAATTCAATGACCATTTTCACCATGCACATCCCATGTGTTAAAACATGTTATGATACAATGGACCACACTCAGAAGCAGAGGGCCAGAAAGGGTGTCTGTGGGAAGGACACAAGTGTAAAATTACACAGTGTTCAAGTAGCCTGTGGAACTACCAGCCACAACATATCAATGGCTCAAGACCTTAGCAAGATTCAAAGTAGGATTGGAAGTTTATATGGGTAACCATAAAATCCAGTTAGAGTAGGGATAATGTTTTTAAAAAATAGTCTTGAAGGGGCTCTAAACCTTCCTGATTTACACCACAAAATCTAACTAATGCGTGGGATTCGTGAGGGCATTTTCCCTGGGAGCAGGTTACCTCATAGGTGTGTATTGGAGGACTTCTTCCACCTTCCTCTGATGCATATGAAACTGGCCACTGGATACTGAACTAGATGAACTACAGGTCTGGCAATGCCTATCTTTCTTTCAGTGGTGTGTAAATCCAAGACTATGTTTTTGCTGTTATTCACTGAGCTCCTGGGAGTCTCTAGACTTGCACTGAGAGCAGAAAAAATTCTCATTAAATATAATTACACGTCATACTGTTCTTTTTTCTTTCAGGAATGAAACTTCAACTTTGACCTGCCCAGTCCATTATGTCAGCTTTCAATGACACCAAATCAAAGTCTTCAGTGTTCCTTCTCACAGGAATACCTGGGCCAGAAGACTTCCATCCCTGGATCTCTATCCCCTTCTGCTTAGTATATATTACTTCGATAGTAGGAAATTCAGTCATTCTGTTCATTATAAAAATAGATCCAACCCTTCATGAGCCCATGTACATTTTCCTTTCCATGTTGGCCATCACAGACCTTGGCTTATTGATAACCACCATACCAACAATACTGGGCATATACTTGTTTAACTCTAGGGAGATCAGCCTCAATGCCTGTTTTGCCCAGGTCTTCTTCATCCACACTCTTCAATGCACTGAATCCTCCATGCTTTTGTTGATGGCATTTGACCGCTTCATCGCAATCTGTAACCCGCTGAGATATACTTCTATCTTAACCCTGGCGAGAGTAGCCAAAATGGGATTAGGGTTTGCGCTAAGATCAGCGTTCCTAGTATTCCCACTCCCCTTTCTTCTGAAACGGTATAAGTACTGTCGATCCAATGTCCTCTCTCATTCCTACTGCCTCCATCAGGAAGTCATGACAATGGCTTGTTCAGACATCACAGTGAACAATGTCTATGGCTTGTCTGTTGCAATTTCAACAACGGGTTTGGACTCATTCCTCATCTTCCTCTCTTATGTGATGATCCTCAAAACAGTGCTGAGCATCACATCCCATGTGGAGTGCCACAGGGCCCTGAACACCTGCGTCTCCCACCTCTGTGCTGTCCTTCTCTTCTATACACCAGAGATTGGCCTGACTCTGATACACAGATTTGGGAATAACTCTTCTCACTTGCTTCAGATTATCCTGGGCTATGTCTATCGGCTCGTTCCTCCCCTGATACATCCAATTGTGTATAGCATGAAAAGCAAACACCTTCGTGCGAGGATAATCAGAGTGTTCATCAAGTGAAGGGTCAGTCCATCACCCGGCTCCTGCACTGGTGACATGGAAGATGAAAAACATGGGCCAGAGCCTCCTATTCTGTCCTAAATCCTCTTCCCCTGAGGCCCCTCCCACTGTCCTATCTCTTTCCCCAAATTCCCACCCCCTGATTTTGCTGTTTACCTTAGGCTCTGTCCTCTATCCAGGTTGGAAGACAGAGCCAGGCCTTGATAACAGCTGCCCAAGCAACTAGTGCCACTGTGAGAAGTCCCAGACTCTCCATCTGCCCATAACAGATAACTTGGAGGCCCGAGAGAAACCACCAGCCTGTGTTTCTGTCCCCAGGATATACAGTCCAGGTAAGGTGGAGGGTCTGGGGCTCCCCACAGAGGTCTGGGGTCCCTCGGTAGCTCTTACCACAGCCCAGGGGACAGAACTTTGGGGAAATGGAGGAACATGGAGCAGGGCTTAGTGGGAAGTGATGGGTCAAGGGGGGCTTCCCAATAGAATGTATGTTGGGGCAGTTCTGTCTCTGTAGATCAAGAGCAAAGCCTGTCTAACGTAGCTTGTTGAGAAATGGGAGATTGGTGAGTGTAGACCTATGACAGCTGCCTTTTATGTTAAACCCATTTCCTCATGGATCCGCTTTAGATGGCGTGTTGTGCACATTTCATTGTAAGTAGTCACCACAATTGTACTTTTGATTTTGCTATGATTCCAATAGATTATAGGCTCATTCGTGAACCAAAAAAACCCCTCAAATGAAAAACAAAGAAACTGAAACTAATTCAGCTGAAGCCCCGCCCCTGAATAGATCAGTATATATATTTATGTGGCAGGGGAAGCACGACACCAACAAGGGGTTGTGACCAAATAAGTTAGATAAAAACTGATCTAGTCTGTATAACGCGAAGAATTTAACAGTTACCCCCGTATTGATCTCAGTGACTTGTCCTTGACGACTACATAACTTGTGCTTAGCTAAAGTGTATCTTCCAGGAAGGCATTCAGTCTTGGTTTGGAGATATCAGGAGAATCCATCATGTTTGTTCCACTGGTTAAGCACCCTCACTGTTAAAAATGTGAGCCTCATTTCCAAATTTAATTTCTCTGGCTTCAGTTTCCAGCCATTGGTTCTTGTTATACCTTCCCCTGCTAGATTAAAGAGTCCATTTGTAGCTGATATTTCAGCCCTGTTAAAGTATGGCCTGTCATTAGCACAGCCCCCTTTGACAAGGAGTTTTGGGCCCCTCCTGCAGCTCGGCAGAAGGAGGAGGAATCCGGATGTGCTTTCAGAGAGAGAAGGATCTGGAGAGCGTTGCCTGGGCAAACAGTCCTGCTGGGCTGCCCCTCACTCTGATCCTGACCCCGACCTGCTCCAGGAGCAGTGAGAGCTGATCTAGCACTGGAGGTAGACCTCACACCCTGCATCCCAATTACTATCATCACAAAGTTTGGGGGTAGATAGTGTTGGGGGAAGGAGTTTTGGGGTCCTCTAGAAAGATAGCTGTAGGCAGCTGGAGCTAGTCTTGGGTCACACCTCTTTCTAGTAAGACTGTGCATGACCTTTCGAGCTATGCCTCATGAACCAGTGACTCTGCGAGCCAGTCACCTCTATGTCTGGCTTCTGTGGCGTCACCCTGTTGCTTACCACCAGGGGCTCTCTAGCCCAGTGCAGAGGGAAATACTGTCTCCACCAGTGATGGATGGGTGACCAGAGTAGTCCTGTAGTCTTTGTTTGTGGATGTTCCACTCCAGATATGGCCAGAAGCGCCATCTCTTGGGATTTTATTGAGGATCTCACACTCAAAGTGACTGACAGACCTAGCCAGGCCCTGGTCAAGGTGTGGGGGGTTTGGCTCCAGGCCCCTGGAAGGGGTGGGGCCTTGGGCAGAAGGGGCAGGATGGGGGCTAGCCTTCTCCAGCTGGCCCTTCAGCACAGCCAAGGGCTCTAGCGGCAATTTAAAGGGTCTAGGGCTACTCTGGTAGCAGCCAGAAGCTCTGGGCCCTTTTAAATAACCAGGCACTGGGGCATCTGCCCCCTTTGCCCTCCCCTGCCTGCTCGGTGGCCCTGTCCACACTATTTCCTGTCTGTCCGAAAGCCCCAATTTTGTACACACCAAACCCTTATTAGGTAATAGAAACACCTATGCTATTAGTTTACTCACCCCTATCTAGTGTTCACAGCATTACACATGTTACATGGGCATTTTTACCTTGAAAATACATTTCTTTGCAGTAATTTGTTGTACAGATTCCCTTAATCAGTGGTTCTCAGGGGAGAGAGGAAGGGGCTATGAGCAATTATCAGGCAAGGGAGGAAGGGGCCATTACCCAGGGCTTGTTTATGTAGCTGGAAAAGGGAAGGAGGGGGAGATAACACTTCTTTAACACAAAGGGTATACATTAGACAACAACATCTCTCCTGCAGCTGCAGGGCTTATGAATTCTTACAAACAACAAGGAAGGGGAAAATATGGCAACTTATTTATCAAAGAAAAACTACCTGCTTCTCCCTTTATCCCCTAATGCCATGTCTGCACATCAGCAGCTTCCCAGGTCTTTACTTAACTCTAACATATCCCAAAACTGGATTCATCAATAATCCCCCCGTGGAGTCCAGGGAGATTTCTGATGAACCCACGAAGCTGAGTAGCACATCTTTCCTCCTCAGTCCCTTCCCCCTGGAATCTGCATAGTGCATCAATAATAAGCAAAAAAAATTCTATGCAAATCACACAGCTGGTGTCTGGTATGTGGTGGCCACAGATGTGGCTGAAGAGGCTTAGCCTGTCCTGGCCTAATATACCTGCCACCTATGGTTCCCCCCACTCTGTTAGGTTTTTTTTATTACATCTGCAAATTGAGTGGATATTTTCAGAGAACTATCCACAATGACTCCAAGATCTCCTTCTTGAGTGTTACCAGTTAATTTGGAACCATCGTTTTGTATGTATCTTTTGGATTATGATTTTCCAACGTGCATTAATTTGCATTTATCAAAACTGAATTGAAGCTGCCATTTTGTTGCCTCGTCAATGAGCTTTGTGAGATCTGTTTGTAACTCTCTGCTTTGGATTTAAGGATATTGAATAATTTTGCTCGTCTATAAATTTTGCCACCTTACTGCTTAACCTCTTTTTCAGATTATTTATGAATACGTGGAACAACTCTGGTCCCAGTACAGATCCCTGTGGAGCACCACTAGTTACCTCTATCCTTTCTGAAAAAGTGACCATTTATTCTAGCCTTTTGTTTCCTATCTTTTAACCCATTACTGATCCAGGAGAGAACCTTCCTTCTTATCCCATGCCCACTTGCTTTTCTTCAGAGCCTTTGCTGAGAGACCTTGTCCAAGGCTTTCTGAAAGTCCAAGTACATTTTATCCCCTGGATCACCCTTGTCGACAATTTTGTTGACACCCTCAAAGTATTCTAGTAGATTGGCAAGGAAAGGTTTTCCTGTTCAAAAGCTGTGTTGCCTCTTCCCCAACAAATTATGTTCATCTATGTGTCTGATAATTCTGTTCTTTACTATAATTTAAACAAATTTGCCTGATACAGAAGTTAGGATTACTGGTCTGTAATTGCCAGGATCACCTCTGGAGAGATTTATAAAAATCAGCATCACCTTAGCTATCTACCAGTCATTTGGTACAGAGGCTGATTTAAGTGAAATATATGTACCATGGTGAGTAATTCTGCAATTTGTTGTTTGTGTTCTATCAGAACTCTCGAGTGAATATCATCTGGTCCGGGTGACAGATTGTCATTTAATTTATCAGTTTGCTCTAAAACGTCTGTAACAGTTTGTCCCCCTTGGGGTGCAGTCTGAGAACCGATGGAACTGCGGAGCCCCTTATCCATTTGGCTGGGTTGGCCTTTCTCACACTGCTCTGCTGGAGACACTGCCAGCCTCTCCAGGCAATGTTGCCACCCAACGTAAGAGCAGGTGGTGCCACACACTGAAGTGAGCTACCAGAGTGTTTTAACTAAGCCACTCAAGGACAAATAGGAGACATCTGCCAATTTCACAGTTCTGCAGCCTTGCACCCTTGTTGGAGTATAAACCCAGAATTATTCCAACTTGGATGGCACAGGGTTCTGTACAAGGCTAAATTCTTACTAGAGGTCTCTTTCCCCTTGATGTGGGATAGATAGGCCTTTGATTGCAGAGCTGCAATTTTAACAGACACTTCACTCAAAACACACCGGTTATGATAAAATATAAAAAAAGTTTATTTACTACAGAAAGATAGATTTTATGGGATTATAAGTGATAGCAAAGAGATCAAAGAAAATTTAGTAGATAGGATATTAATTGGCAGTTTCTCACCCTGACTGATGATACAAGCAGTCCACCAAGTTTCCATATGCAGGCTTGAAATCCCTTTAGCCTGGGACCAGCACTTCCCCCAGTTCAGTCTTTGTCCTTTTGGTGTTTACATGAGTTCTCTTGTGTGGGAAGTGAGGCCAAAAATGCAGGTACCAAAATGGACTTCAGTGTCCTGTGGTCTGGTAACATGCCCTTGCTTGCCCTGCTCAGTCATAGCAGCCATTATCCATAGGCTAGCAGGCTTGGAGCATTCTCAGGTAGGCTCACCAGGTCAAGTATAAGCTTCTCGTAGGCCCTATAGTTTCCCCTAATGGCCAATTATCCTGAATAAGTCCTTTACAACCAGCTGTCTAGAATGGAAGCATTTTGACTTGTGGGTGTCACCCAGGAATAACTACATTTCAAATACAGTTACATAGTCAGTAATCATAAATTCAGATATAAAAATGGCATATGCACAGATAGGATCACCTTATCCTGAAAACTGTAACTTTTCCATAGACACCTCACAAGATATATTTTGTACAAGATGTATCATAACTTAGTCATAATCATATGGAGATAGTGTCACAACTGCCCTGGATCATGCATGAAACATAAAAAGCTCAGGTTCTTCGGAATCATAGGATCATAGGACTGGAAGGGTCATTGAAAGGTCATCAAGTCCAGCTCCCTGCAGGACCAAGCACGATCTAGACCATCCCTGACAAATGTCAGTCCAACCTGCTCATAAAAATCCCAGTGATGGAGATTCCACAACCTCCCTAGGCGATTTATTTCAGTGCTTAACCACTCTGAGAGTTAGGAAGTTTTTTCCTAATGTCCAAACTAAACCGCCCTTGCTGCAATTTAAGCCCATTGCTTCTTCTCCTATCATCACAGGTTAAGGAGAATATTTTTCTCCCTCCTCCTTTTAACAACCTTCTAAATACTTGAAAACTATTATCATGTCCTCTCTCAGTCTTCTATTTTCTAGACTAAACAAACCAAATTCTTTCAATCTTCTCTTATAGGTCAAGTTTTCTAGATTTTCAGTCATTTTTTGTTGCTCTTCTCTGGAGTTTCTCCAATTTGTCCACATATTTTCTGAGATGTGGTGCCCAGAACTGGACACAATATTTCAGTTGAGGCCTAACCAGCATGGAGTAGAGTGGAAGAATTACTTATCCTGTCTAGTTTACAACACTCCTGTGAATACATCCCAGAATGATGTTTGCTTTTTTTGCAATAGTGTTATACTGTGACTCATATTTACCTTGTTCCTTCCTAGACAGCCATTTCCCATTTTGTATGTGCACAACTGATTGGTCATTCCTCAGTGGAATAATTCGCATTACTGAATTTCATCCTATTTACCTTAGACCATTTCTCTAATTTGTCCAGATAATTCTCAATTTTCATCCTATCCTCCAAAGCACTTGCAAATCCTCTCATCTTGGTATCATCTCCAAACTTCTATGCCATTAGCCAAATCACTGATGGGGATATGGAATGGAACTGGACCCAAAACTGATCCTTCCTGAACCCCATTCATTATGGCCTTCCAGCATGACAGTGAACCATTGATAACTACTCTCTGGGAATGGTTTTCCACCCAGTTATGCACCCACCTTATAGTAGATCAATCCAGCTATTGGCCTCAATTCAGAGGGCCTCAGGAAGAGGGACATCCAGCAGGCCCCTCTTACATTCTGGATAACCTCTGCCCTGCTGTGTTATTTTCCCAGCAGATGCCTGGATAGCTGAAGTGCCCCATCACCACCAAGCCATGTACTTTGGATGATTTTGTTAGTTGTTTAAAAAGTCTCATCCACCACTTCTTCCTGGTTAGGTGGCCTGCAGTAGAACCCTATCATGACATCATCCTTGTTTTTTACCCCTTCATCATTGCCAAGGGACTTTCGTGAAGTCTGTCTCATCACAACCTCAGACCATGTATATTTGTAATATATAAGGCAAAACCTCCTCCTTTTTTCCCCTGCCTGTCTTTCTTGAGCAAGATCTGCCCTTCTATACTAATATTCCGGTCAAGTGCATTATCCCCCCAAGTCTCTGAGATGTCAACTATGTCATAGGTGTGTTAATTTAGTAGCATTATAAATTCTTCCTGCTTATTTCCCATACTTCTCTCATTAGTATACAGACATTTAGGATACTGATTTGATTCCTCCACCCCCGAGTTCTGTCTTGTCTCTTGTTGATCAATGCTAATACAGACCATACACCACTCAGTTTCTAAAACTTCTCCCAGGCCTCCAGGTTTTTGACTTACCTGTGTGCTTTGATCTCCTGCCCTCTTGAAACCTAGTTTAAAAGTCCCCCTCACTAGACTAGCCAGTCTGTTTCCAAATATGCCCTTCCTCAATAGGTGGGACCCCATCTCTGCTTAACAGTCCTTCCTTGAACAGCATCCTATGGTCAAGGAAGCCAAAATCCTCAGGGTCTCAGAACGAGGGGCTGGTGCCTTGTCCTCTCCACACTGAGGGAGGAGCATACAGTGTACAAACTTACACTGGTCAAGCTTCTGATCAGGGCAAGAAGATAAAGCTCTGGGTCCTAGGCTGGGGAGCAGGGGGGAACTGGCTGAAGCTCTGCTATTTCTGGTTCATGAGTGACTAGTGTGACGGAGTCAGACCAGAAGGGCATAGGAGAGTCCTGGAAGGGAGGTATATCAGCCTCAGGATGAGCAGGTCCCGTAAGCTTTCGTGGGCTAATACCCACGCGAAGTGGGTATTAGCCCACGAAAGCTTATGCTTCAATACTTTAGTTAGTCTTTAAGGTGCCACAGGACTCTTTGTTACCACAAATACACAGAGCAGCCAATTCCTCCCTGACTCAGCACAGAGCCCAAGAGTTCTCGTCTCCCTTGGGAAGGTCCCTTAATTACTGTTTACTGCTAAAGCTGGATAAACAGCACAGAAGAGCAGACAGGCTTGTCTCCAGCCTGTTTACAACCAGATGCCACTTCTCCGCTACAGGCTGAGTGAAGCCCCCTGGGATTGCACAGAGCTACATTATCAATGGTGCACACCCCTGTGTCAGTTCTCAGTGTGCGGTGTTGCTGCAGATGTTGGAGTGAGATAGATGTGGGATACAAGTATCTGAGGGGGATTCCCAGGGAAGACACGTCTGTCTCAGAATTCACAGCTCCCCATCTCTTGCTGAGGAGCTCATCTGCTCGACAAACCCAACGCAACACGAGCGTGATGAGAGAGAGAGTAAGTCTGTGGTCTTTTCCACTCTGAACAGCTATTAAACAGACCTGGGCCCTTGCCTCAGGACATGAGCTTGCTCCAGTATCATGGACCAGAATGTCCCTCTTTGCTGTGTCCCCATGGCTGGGGGTCTCCAGCCCCAACGTGGCTGCGTTTCAGTGGTACAGGGGATAATTCAGGATGAAAGGTGTTAGTGGATGTGTGATACAAGACCAAATTCTGAGGCTGTAGCCCTTAATTTGTTCAAGCGCCACTGAATCAAAACTCCCCTTGGAGTAAGAACTGAGTAAACACCTCCGAGCCAGCAGTGTGCTAATGCACAGACACCTTCCTGCTCCTCTTAAATTTCCGGGCTCTGGTAGTTAATGGGTGCATAGAGAGGGGGAAACTCTTACCAGACTTAATCTACATGGAGATGCTTGGGCTCCTCAGTGGAACAATGGGAAATATTTTTCAACATGGGCACGACATCTCGTGTAACTGAATTCAATATATTGGCTGTAATGGTATGCTGGAAAATTTAAAAATTTTGTCTGGCTTCAGCTTCCAGCCATTGGGTCTTTCTCTGCTAGATTTCAGAGCCCATGAGTACCCAGGGTTTTCTCCCCAGGAGAGTCTTTGTTTGATAGTCTTTTTGATAAGATAAATAAATGAAGCTGATTAAGACTCTCATGGTCAGAGGCATGTTGTCCAGTCTCCAATAATTTTTGTTGGGTTTTTTTATGCACCCTCTCCCATTTTTCAACATCCTTTTGGAAACGCGGAACTCAGGATTGCATGCAGTTCCTCTAAAGCCACATGGAGAGGTAAAATCCTTCCCCTGCTCCAACTCACCGCTCCCTTGCTTATGCATCCACAGATCACATCAGCCCTTTCAACCACAGCATCACACTGGGAGTCCATGATGAGTTGGGTCTTCACAGACACCCCTGAGTCCTTCTCAGGGTCCCTGCATTTCAGAATGCAGTCTGTGGGTCAGGCTGGAATTCCCAGTCTGTGGGTCAGGCTGGAATTCCCAGTTTTGAGAGGCAGGGCCGGAGACAGGGTGGTACAACGGGTACAGCTGTACCGGGCCCCGGTACACAGCTGTACCCCCTTGTCGCCGGGCCTGCACAGCAAGGCGCGGCTCCGGGCAGCCGCTGCAGCGCTCGTCAACCCCCTCCCCCGGCCCCCAGCAGCCTCCCCCCACCCCTCTTTGCTTCTCCTGGCTGGGCCACGCGGAGCCCCAGCGCACGGCGGCTCTGTGCCCCCAGAGGGGGAGAGCGCATGTGGGGGGAGGGGGGCGTGTCCTGCCTCTGCCTGGGGCAGGGGCTGCTGGGCTCCCTCCTCCCCGCCCAGCGGCATTAGAGGGCGCCAGGGAGCAAGCCGGTCATGCTAGCGGGGGGCACCGTGCCCCTTGCACGGTCAGAACAGGGCCGGGGGGGGGGGCCGCGGGTGGCGGGAGACCGGCGGGGGGGGGGGCGGCGGGGGGGGCCACGGGCGGCAGGAGACCGGGGGGCCACGGGCGGCGGGAGACCGGTGGGGCAGGGGCCGCGGGTGACCCGGGGGGGCCCACAAATGATCAGCGTATGGGGCCCCAAAATTTCTGTTGCCGGCCCTGCTGAGAGGATCACTTTGCATTAGACTGTATTAAAACATTGTATTTGCATGGCCCCAGCTCGAGAAACCCTCCACAGCAATATATATGCCTGCCTTGTTCTCCTCATTTAACCAGTCTGCCAATCTTTGTATCTGCACTGATTTTCTATTTTGCTTCTGAATCATTGATGAAAACATTGAATAGCACTGGGACTAAAACTGATTCCTCCAGAATACCACGAGAAACACCTTATTCCCTGACAATGTCCCACTGATAACTGCTTTCTGAGATCTGTCAGTTATCCAGTTTTTAGTCCATATAACACATACTCTACTGCTATTGCACTGTGTTCATTTTTTACCTGAATGTTTTCCCAAACTAAATAAAATGCCTCAGGAAAATAAGTCTATTGCATCTGCATCATTTCCTTGAATCAATCAAACATACTCTCATTAAAGGATGAAATCGGGTTTGTTTGACAAAACCTACATTGTTGACTGGGATTAATTATATTCCTCGACCATCTTTTTAATTAATCCTATAGGAGGATTTTTTCCTCACCCCTTGTCAAATATTTTAAATAAACTTTCTCTTTGTTTTCTTATAGTTTATATTTAACACAGAATTGTCCTCTATTTGCCATTTTTATTTGCCTCTGCTGCTGCCTGATTGCATACTTCTGGTTCTGAATGAGGTGTGTGGTTGATCTGGGAGTTTGTAACTTGTGTTTGCAACTCTAATGTACTAATGTAGATGCTGTTTAAAGTCTTCCACCACTGCTAATGCACTGGAAAGTATTTCATCACCTCAGGTGATAGGAGCACTTGATACTGCTTCAGAACAAAGCTATTCCTTGAACACATCTATTTTTTCTCCAACATTAACAAGTTTCCTTTCTCTATGTTACATGTTTCTTTCCCCCACTTAACTGCTGTTGCCATTGTACAAGGTTTTTGTCCAAAGTTCTCTGCTTTCTTGATTGTGGAATATAGACTTTGTAGCTGGATAATAAACCCTTCATAATGAAATCCCAATTTTCAGTTCCATTTTTGTGTCTAAACTTTTCAGCCTATTCCATTTTGTTGATAATTTGCCTCAGCTTTGAATAACTTTTCCCCTTGAAGCAGCAAGCATCTTTACATGTTACTGGGTGGGAACTCTTCTCTGTTTGTCCCTTTGCATGTAATCAGTTCCGTTCTTTGTTTTGTTCCCCTCTAGCAAATGTCCCCTCCTTTCTTTCTTCTCTAAACTAAATAGTCCCAGACTTTTCAGTCTGTCCACATAGGACAGCCTCTCACATTCACATAGCTGGTCTCGGAACTCCTCTTTCCATCTGCTATGCCTTTGTGTGACCAAAACTGAGCTGATTATTCAGAGCAGGTTTTTCTCCATCCCATTCTTTTGGCATCTGAACATTATCTTTGTCATTGCCACTCCTGCAAATGAGCAGGTGTTTTCATGGAACTGCTAACAATGAGGCCTGGGTATTTTCCCTGGGATGTGCTCAATTTGGGATACTTACCTCTGGCACCTTACTAGGCAAAGTTCTGGGTTTGTTCCACTCTTAGATTTTGAGCAACTGGGTGCATGGGGAAGCCCCTACAGCACAGACTCTCTAGTTTGGCTTTCATTGCAATAAGGAACAATGATGGAATACCAGAATACACACCTGTGTTTTCTGATGGTTCTTTTTCAGGTTTCCCTCAACACAACATGTAGGAATTATTGATGAATGGAGCATCATAAAAATGGAATTGGGATTAGAAGGATCAAATATTTTCATAATTTATTTATCTCAATAATTAAAATGGCATTTTCCCTCCAATTGTTCGTGTAGTTTCTCATATTATCATTTTCTCTCCATCCAGGCATTTGCACGGTGACCATCACCCTAGACCCTGGGCACCTCCAAGAAGGTAGGGGACTATACGGTACATGCAGGAGACACTGTTCTGCCTCAGAGTTGGACACCTCCTCTTCTACTCCATGTCAGATTCCAACACAACTGCCTTCACCAACCCCTCCACCTTCATCCTGCTGGGCATTCCTAGCCTGGAGGCAGCCCATGTCTGGATCTCCATCCCCTTCTGCACCATGTACGTCATAGCCCTTGTGGGGAACTTCATCATCCTGTTCATCGTGAAGACAGAACCAAGTCTCCATGGGCCCATGTACTATTTCCTCTGCATGCTGGCTATCACCGACCTCATCCTGTGCACATGTACAATTCCCAAAATGCTGAGCATCTTCTGGTTCAATTCCAGGGAGATTGATTTCAGTGCCTGTCTCACCCAGATGTTCTTCATTCATTGCTTCTTTGCAACAGAGTCTGGGATCTTCATGGCCATGGCTTTTGATCGCTACGTGGCCATCTGCGATCCACTGAGACATTCCACCACCCTGAGAAACTCTGTGGTGGCCAAGATCGGCCTGGCTGTGGTGATGCGCGGTGGCATATTCGCATTGCCCTGTCCTTTGCTGGCAAGGCAGTGGCCATATTGCAGAACTAACATCATCTCCCACACATGCTGCGAGCACATCGCCGTGGTGAATCTGGCCTGTGCTGACATCCGCATCAGTAGTTACTATGGCCTCACTGTGGCAAATCTGGTCATCTGTCTAGATGTGTTTTTTATCAGCGTGTCCTATACCCTGATCCTCAGGGCCATCTTCAGCCTCCCCACAAAGGACGCTCGGCTCAAGACTTTTGGCACCTGTGGCTCCCACCTCTGTGCCATTTTAGCCTTTTACATCCCAGGTTTCTTCTCTGTCCTCACATATCGGTTTGGCCACCATGTGGCCCTGCATTTCCATGTTCTCTTTGCTAATGTGTGTCTCCTGGTGCCCCCCATGCTAAATCCCATCATTTTTGGCGTTAGGACTAAACAGATCCGGGACAGGCTACTCCGGCTCTTTACTCACAAAGGGAACTAATGTTTTCTCCTGGTGCTCTGGCTCTGAGACCCAGCTCCGTGCAGACTGGCTTATGACATGGTGCTGGGCCCTCTTCCCTGGATCAGATACGGGACCGTCAGAGAAACATTAAACCCTTTCTTGACCTTACTGTGCTGTCTTAGCTCAGCAAACAGGTGAATTGGTCTGAGTACAACTGACTAAGTTGACACCTTTCAAATTGTTTTTAGCTTAACCCCAAGGTCCCTCCACTTGCTCTCCCTCTTCCCCTCTACCCCTGCTCTGCCTCTTTCTGTCCCGCGATCACTTGCTGGATCATTTCCATGTCTCTCCCCACCAGCTGCAATGGCTCCATTTCAGATTTTGGTAGGGGTGACAACTTTCACCAGGATTCAAGGTTACTTTGGCACTTGAACTACATTCTTTGGCAAAGAACTTAGCAAATATGTTATACTTAGAAAATGAAAACCAGCAATATCTCTTTCAGGGGATAAAGCAATACTCCATGTTTACTGTGAATACAGAAAGAATCAGAGTAAGCTATTAGTTGTGGCCATAACATTCCATTCACTCGCACATTCATTCCCACACACACAAGTTCTACCAGGTTGTTATTATAATGACCATCCTAGGAGTTGCTCATGCCAACTCGCTGTCCAGGTGGCCTGGACATGAGGATGGAGCCGGGCCTTTTCAGATGTGCTTCCGATGATCCTGGAAGTAGGTTGCAGAACCAGACCTAAGGTTCTCAGTTGTTAGGGTCTGCCTTTATAGGGTTCCATCCTCGTGCGAGTCTGTCGGGTTTGCCTTGACATGCTGTTCTCATGTTTGACGTGATAATCAATCACAGAGATGCCACAGGAATGATGGTTTGTTGTTATTTGGTTCTTTGGTCCCCCTGTCCTTGGGTCAGCTGGGGATGGATTCTGGTGTGCAATAAGAGTTATCACGTTATCTCTCCCACTGCATTCTTTGGCCAAATGGACCTGTCGGATGGTAGTTGTTTTTCTTCCTCCAGATGTGGTGTCATTTATTAGCATTCTAATGCTGTCATTTCAACCTTTTATTACCCATCCAAACATACATCCACAGTCACACGTAACCTTTTCTTTCTATCACATCTACATTTTATTTCCTATTCATCCTTACCCATAGCTAGTCTAAAATCAGGGAGGCATGACAGACCCCAATAAACCTATTCACACCACTTCTTACATATAAAAAGAAAATCAGCAAGATTAAAAAATACAAGCATGGGTGTTAACAGACATTATTCCTTGAGTTCAGAAAAACAGTTGTAACTGCAGCTGTCCTTACTGGTAATCTTATCACTTTAGAACAGACTTTTTTGTCTCAGGAAGTGCTTCTACGATCAACAAAGACCTTGTAAACTGACAGGCATATTTCTTTCTAAGGGGCATGCCAAATCTGGGGCCTGTTCTGAGCCATTGTTTCTCACACTTTCCCATAAGATAAAAATATCAATTACTTGAATCCAACACTCAGCTCTGGTACTAACATATTCTGCCATTTTGTGGCAAGTCACTTAAGGGACATTGCTTAGGTTTAAGATCTTAATGCATATTCTTACATTGTTACTAACTTTGTGGAGAACAAGACCCGGTCAGGATTCCTGGGTTCTATCTCAGCTCTGGGAGGGGAGAAGGTTCTGGTGCATTGCAGCGGGTGGCAGATATATCTGGGGTCTATATAAGAGCATCGTAATGACCCTACTGTGTAAGACCAATGGTCGGTCTATCTAGCCCAGTATCCTGTTTTCTGACAGTGTCCAATACACCGTGCTTCAGAGGGAATGAACAGAACAAGCCATCACCAAGTGATTCAGCCTGTCACCCACTCCCAGGTTGTGGAAAACAGATGCTGTGGACATTCAGAACAATCCTGGCTAATAACAATTGATGGGTCTATTGTCCATGAACTTATCTAGTTCTTATTGGAATATGGGAAGAAATGATTTCTTTTATTTGTTTTAAATCTGCTGCCTATTAATTCCATTTGGTGATCCCTAGTTTTTGTGTTATGAGGAGTAAATAACAGTTCCTTGTTCAATTTCTCCACATCTGTCCTGATTTTATATCCCTCCTTATTCACCCCTTTCTGAAGCTGAAAAGTCCCAGTCTCCTCATATGGAAGGCACTCTATACACCTAATCGTTTCTGTTGCAGTTCTCTGTACCTTTGCCACATCCAGTTTATCTTTTTTGAGATGGGGTGACCAGATCTGTACACACTATTCAAGATGTAGATCACAGAATCATCGGACTGGAAGGGACCTCGAGAGGTCATCAAGTCCAGTCTCCTGCACTCATGACTGGACCAGCACCATCTATACCATCCCGGACAGGTGTTTGTCTAACCTGATCTTAAAAATCTCCACTGATGTAAATTCCACAACCTCCACAGGCAATTTATTTCAGTGCCTAATGAACCTGAAAGTTAGGAAGTTTTTCCTAATATCCAACCTAAACCAGTTTTCCCGCAACTTAAGTCCATTGTTCCTTGTGCTATCAGAGGTCCAGGAGAAGAATTTTTCTCCCTTCTCCTTGAAACAATCTTTTAGGTATTTTAAAACCGTTATCATATCATAGAATCATAGACTATCAGGGTTGGGAGGGACATCAGGAGGTCATCTAGTCCAACCCCCTGTTCAAAGCAGGATCAATCCCCAGCTAAATCATCCCAGCAGCGCCTTGTCAAGCCTGACTTTAAAAACCTCTAAGAAAGGAGATTCCACCACCTCCCTGCATGAGGTAGTTGAGTTCAGGATCCTGACAGAAGGAAGTAAGGAGAGCAGCAGAATACAGACCCTGGGCTTCAGAAAAGCAGACTTTGGCTCCCTCAGGGAACTGATGGACAGGATTCCCTGGGAGAATAACATGAGGGGTAAAGGAGTCCAGGAGAACAGACTGTATTTTAAAGAATCCTTATTGAGGTTACAGGAACAAACCATCCCGATGTGCAAAAGGGACCTAGACATATTAGAGAATTGGGCCTGAAGAAATCTGATGAGGTTCAACAAGGAGAAGTGCGAGTCCTGCACTTAGGACAGAAGAGTCCCATGCACTGCTACAGACTAGGGACCGAGGGGCTAGGCAGCAGTTCCTCAGAAAAGGACCTAGGGGTTACAGTGGACAAGAAGCTGTATATGAGTCAACAGTGTATCCCTGTTGCCAAGAAGGCTAGCAGCATTTTGGGCTGTAGAAGTAGAAACATTGCCAGCAAATCAAGGTATGGAATCATTCCCCTCTATTTGGCATTGGGGGGCCCCATCTGGAATACTGTGTGCAGTTTTGGGTCCCACACTACAAGAAGGATATTGGGTCCCACACTACAAGAAGGAGAAATTGGAAAGAATCCAGTGGGGGGAAACAAAAATGATCAGGGTGCTGGAGCACATGATTTATGAGGAGAGACTGTGTGAACTTAGATTATTTAGTCTGCAGAAGAAAAGAACGAGGGGTATTTGATCACTGCTTTCAACTATCTGAAAAAGGTTTCAAAGAGGATGGATCTAATCTGTTCTCAGTGGTAGCAGGTGACAAGGAGTAATGGTCTCAAATTGCAGGGGGGGGATTAGGTTGGATAATAGGACAAATGTTTTCACTAGGAGGGTGGTGAAGCACTGGAATGGGTTACCTGGGGTGGTGGTGGAATCTCCTTCCTTAGAGGTTTTTAAGCCCCAGTTTGAAAAATCCCTGGCTGGGATGATTTAGTTGGGGTTGGTCCTGCTTTGAACAGGGGGTTGGACTAGATACCTCCTGAGGTCCCTTCCATCCTTGATATTCTATTCTATTCTATTCTATTCTATTCTATTCTCCTTCCTGCATAGGTGGGACCCCATCTCTGCTTAACAGTATTTCCTGAAGCAGCATCCCATCCTTTGATCAAGGAAGCCAAAGCTCTCAGGCAGAGGGGCTGGTGTATTGTCCTCTCCACATTGAGTGTGGGCAGCCTGGCGTATAAACTTACACTGGTCAAGCTTCTGACTAGGACAAGATGATAGAGCTCTGAGTACTTAGCTAGGAGTGGGGTACTGGTTGGACCCCTGCTATTGTTGGTTCATGCAGGCTGTCATAGCTGTACGCTGTGACGGGGGCTGAGATTGGTATGCCAGAGGGCTGAGCAGTGCTCCACTTCCAGGTTGCACAGACAGGAAGTATGTTAAACCAACACAACAAAGAGGACTTGCTAGACTGTGAGTCCATTTATCTCTTGTTATGAGCTCCGGTACTGACAGAGAGATCGTGGTTATAGGCAGGGAACTCCGGACTCCTGGGTTCTGTCATGTTTCGCTGTATGACCTTGGCCAAGTCATGTCTCCCTATCCCTCAGTTTACCTATCTGTATAATGGGGATATGCTTCTAGTCACTTTCCTTTGCTAGATGATTTCAAGATCCATCAATGAAATGTTACTGAGGAGTATTAGTGATCTCTGATCCTTTAGACTCAGCTCTGTGTGGCCGTAGAAACTGCTCATGTTTCCCCTTAGTCATCTTTCTCCAGATCATTCTGTGTACTATCTACCTAGACACCCTGACATGTACAGGGTATCAGATGCAATGGAGAGCTAATATTAATCCTAGTTTTCTTGCTAATCAAATATAATTTTTCAATATACACAAATACACAGAGCAGCCAATTCCTCCCTGACTCAGCACAGAGACCAAGATTTCTCGTCTCCCTTGGGAAGGTCCCTTAATTATTGTTTACTGCTAAAGCTGGATAAACATCACCGAAGAGCAGACAGGCTTCTCTCCAGCCTGTTTACAACAAGATGCCACTTCTCTGCTAGAGGCTGAGGGAACCCCCCTGGGATTGCACACAGCTGAATTTTAAACGGTGCACACCCCTGTGTCAGTTATCAGTGTGCGATGTTGCTACAGATGTTGGACTGAGAGAGATTTGGGACAAAACTATCTGAGGGAGATTCCCAGAGAAGACACGTCTGTCTCAGAATTCACAGCTCCCCATCTCTTGCTGAGGAGCTCACCTGCTCCACAAACCCAGTGCAAGGTGAGCGTGATGAGAGAGAGAGTAAGTTTGTCGTCCTTTCCACTCAGCACAGCCATTAAGCATGCTGGGGTCCTTGCCTCAGGACATGAGCTTGCTGCATTATCATGTGCCAGAATGCCCCTCTTTGCTGTGTCCCCATGGCTGGGGGCCTCCAGCCCCAACATGGGTGCAATTCAATGGCACAGGGGATCCTTCAGAATAAAACGTGTTAGCGGATGCATACAAATGCCAAATTCTGAGGTTGAATCAAAATTCCCCTTGGCGTAAGAACTAAATAAAAGACCTCAGGAGCCAAGTTGTGTGTTCATGCATAATCACTATCCTCCTCTTAAGTTTCAGGGCTCTGGTAGTTAATGGGTTCATGGGAAGAGGAGAGGGGTATCTCTTACCTGAATTTTTATCTGCTGGAAAGCATGGAGGTGCTTCGGCTCTCCACCAGAATAATTATAAAAAATATGCAACATAGGCAAGACATCTTCTCTCCTAACTTAATTCAAGACATTGGTCCTACTGTTAGACATGCAATTTTTTAAAAAAAGAAAATCCCAACTACAATTCACCCAGCATGGGAAATTTCAGTCCAAAGAATTAAAGTTGGCAAACTTATAAAGAACAGAAAATAAGAGGTCTTCACTGAAGGTGTCGGGCAGCCTTATCTAAAGTTGGTGCCATCAACACGTTCCACAAGGGCCAATCCATTTGTGACATACATCCAGCTAAGCTTTTATTTCCAAGAATGATGGTGGGAAAGAGATCAACAGGCTAAATATGGATTATGTAAACAACTTCCTTGTCTCAATGTTATATGTTCAGACTTTCAGTGGAATTCCATGTTCCCTTGTTTTTGTGTTATGATACACAGTAAATAGGAATGCTTGATCTACTTTCTTTATTGATAGAATCATAGGGTTTAAGGTCAGAGGTGATCATAAGATCATCCAGTTTGACCTCCTGTATAACACAGGCCATTACATTTCACCCTGTTGTCCCTGTATTGAGCTCCATGACTAGTGTTTGACTAAATCCTGGTCTACACTAGGATTTTACATTATGGAATCATAGGGCCATAGGGTTAGAAGGGACCGCAAGGGTCATCGAATCTCGCCCCTGGCAAGATACAGGATGTATCTTAATCATGACAGACAGATAGTTATCCACTTCCTTTGGAACACGTCCAGTGAGGAGATTGGATGACTTTCCCAGGCATCTGTTCCTTTGTCCTACTGTTCTTAGGTTAGGATGTTCTTCCTGAGATTTCATCTTAATCTGCTATGCTGTAGTTTAGACCCATTGCCTCTTGCCCTGAGCTTTGTGGCATGAGAGAACAACTTTACTCCCCATTTTTATGGTGTGTGGTTGATCTGGGAGTTTGTAACTTGCGTTCGTAATTCTAACATACTACCATAGATATTGATCAAAATCCTCCTCGATTGCTAATGCACTGGAAAGTATTTCATCACGTCAGGTGATAGGAGCACTTGATACTGGTTCAGAAAAAAATATTCCTTAAACACATCTCCTTTTACTTCAACATTAACAGGTTTCCTTTCTCTTTGTTACATGTTGTGTTTCTCCCTTAATTGCTTTTTTTGTCCAAAGTTCACTGCTTTTTTGTCTGTGGAATCATGGGATGGTAGCTAGAAAACAATCTCTTCTTAACAGAGTCCCAGTGTTCATTCCCATTTTTTTTGTCTAAATTTTTCCTCCCAATCCATTTTCTGATCATTTGCATCAGCTTTAGAGAACATTTCCACCTGAAGCTCTAGGTGTCTTTACATGTTACTGGTTGGGAACTCTTCTATGTTTGTCCACTTGAACGTAATCCATTCTACTCTTTTTTTTTGGTCTCCTCTATCAGATGTCCCTTTTCTTGTTTCTTCTCTAAAATAACAGTCCCAGACTTTTCAGTTTGTCCACATAGGGCAACCTCCCACATTCACAGAGCCAGTCTTGGAACTCACCTTTCTATCTGCTATGTGGTTAGTGACCAAAATTGAACACTTATCAAGAGCAGTTTATTCTCTGTCCCATTCCTTCGGCATCCAAAGTTTATCTTTGTTTTGGTCACTACTGTGAATGAGCAAATATTTTCATGGAGCTGCTACTACTGAGTCCCAGGTATTTTCTCTGGAATGTGTTCTATTGGGAATATTTTCCCCTGCACCTGTCTGTGGAAAGGTTTGGGTTTTTTCACTCTTAGATTTTGAATAACCGGTTGCATGGGGAAGTCTCTAGCTTGGCTTTCATTGCACTAAGGAACAATGATGGACAGCCAGAATACAGACATGTTTCCTGATGGTGCCATTTCAGGTTTCCCTCAACACAAAATGGAGGAATATTTGATGAATGGAGCACCATAAAAATGGAATTGGCATTAGTAGATGTAACATTACTGAAATAATCTGGGATCATATAGATCTTTGGTGCAACCAAGATCCTATAGGGGCACTAAATCTTATGTAAAGGGGGTCATATAAGGTGTCTAAGACCAGGGTATGGTTTGATGATTATGACTATGCCATTGCTATGTGTGTATCATTTTTGTAGTTAAAGTTATGAATGTTGGCTATATAGTTTCTGTATCTCAAACTCATGCTTTGCTTCTGGGTGGAATTCCAGACCACTTGGTGTTAGCTTTGCTTAGCCTGCTTGATGGCCCATTAAGGACTATCAGCTATACAATGGACTCGTTGGGAGTATGGAATGCTCCACTCCACATGAGAAGTCTACCAGAGGACATGCAAGGTAGATGGTGGGTAATGGCTGCCAGCTGGAAATCCTAAGTCATGCATGGTCATGTGATTTTCCCATGTGACTCCAGAGCTCCATGGGGCTCTACTTTGCACAGCAAGAACAAAAAGGTTCTTGCACCTCGGGAAAACTATACAAATGCCGTGGCAGCCCCTCCTTCTGGTCTTCAGTTTTCAGTCTTCTTCAGGCGTGCTCCTACCTCTGGATGGAACTTTTCTACACATGGAAACTCTGAACAAAGGACTGTTTGACCCATCCCTGCAGGGGATGTATTCCAGAGACTTTGATTTGAACCTGCAGTTTATTCTACCACTGATGCAAGCCTAAACCAAGGACTTTGCCATTACTGCATTTAATTGATTTCTTTTAACTATTTCTTACCGTCACCTATATCTTTTTCCTTTTATAATAAACCTTTAGATTTTAGATTCTGAAGGATTGGCAACAGTGTGATTTGTGGGTAAGATCTGATTTGTATATTGACCTGGGTCTGGGGCCTGATTCTTTAGAATTGGGAAGAATTGTTTTCTTTTATTGGGGTATTAGTTTTCATAACCATTTGTCCCCAGAACGTGTGGCTGCTGGTGGTAATACTGGAGAACTGCAGTGTCTAAGGGAATTGCTTGTGTGACTTGTGGCTAGTCAGTGGGGGGCGAAACCACAGTCTTTTCTATTTGACTGATTTGGTTTGCCTTAAGGGTGAAGAAACTGTAAATGTCCTGTTTGGAGCAATTTGTCCTCTCAGTTGGGTCCCACCAGGAACAGCACCATCACAGTAGGGTCAATGTTTTTCATAATTTATTTAATTTATCTCAGTGCTGAAAATGGCATTTTTCCATGTGTGAAGAGTGAACAATCTGTTTCAACTATTAGAACATCTTCCAGTTTTGCATATAGTGTGTCATATTATCATTGTCTTTCCATCCAGGCATTTGTACGGCGACCTTCACCCAAGACCCTGGGCACCTCCAGGAAGGCAGGGGAATATACGGTACATTCAGGAGACACTGTTCTGCCTCAGAGTTGGACACCTTCTCCCCCTACTCCATGTCAGATTCTAACACAACCGACTTCACCAACCCCTCCACCTTCATCCTGCTGGGCATTCCTGGCCTTGAGGAAGCCCATGTCTGGATCTCCATCCCCTTCTGCACCATATATGCTATAGCCATCTTGGGGAACTTCATCATTCTGTTCATCGTGAAAATGGAACCGAACCTCCATGGGCCCATGTACTATTTCCTCTGCATGCTGGCCATCACTGACCTCGTCCTGTGCACAAGTACAATTCCCAAAATGCTGAGCATCTTCTGGTTCAATTCCCGGGAGATAGATTTCAGTGCCTGCCTCACCCAGATGTTCTTCATTCATTCCTTCTTTGCAATGGAGTCTGGGATCTTCGTGGCCATGGCTTTTGATCGCTATGTGGCCATCTGCGATCCACTGAGACATTCCACCACCCTGAGAAACCCTGTTGTGGCCAAGATCGGCCTGTCCATGGTGCTGCGTGGTGTCATGGTCGCATTGCCGTGTCCCTTGCTGGCAAGGCAGTGGCCATATTGCAAAACCAGCATTATCCCCCACACATGCTGCGATCACATGGCCGTGGTAAATCTGGCCTGTGCTGACACCCGCATCAGTAGTTACTATGGCCTCACTATGGGAAACTTGGTCGTCGGTCTAGATGTGTTTTTTATCAGCGTATCCTATACCCAGATCCTTAGGGCCATCTTTAGACTCCCAACAAAGGACGCCCGGCTCAAGACTTTTGGCACCTGTGGCTCCCACCTCTGTGCCATTTTAGCCTTTTACATCCCAGGTCTATTCTCTATCCTCACTTCTCGGTTTGGTCACCATGTGGCCCTGCATTCCCATGTTCTCTTTGCTAATATGTGCCTCCTGATGCCCCCCATGCTAAATCCTATCATTTTCGGTGTGAAGACCAAACAGATCCAGGACAGGCTTCTCCGGCTCTTTACTCATAAAGGGATCTAATGTTTTCTCCTATGTTGCTCTTCTCTGTACCTTTGCCAAATCTAGCATACCTTTTATTGATATGGGGTGACCAGATTTGTACAGACTATTCAAGATGTAGATCACAGAATCATAGCACTGGAAGGGACCTCGAGAGTCATCAAGTCCAGTCTCCTGCACTCATGGCAGGACCAGGAATCTCTATCTACCCAGCACATTTTGAATGGACTATTCAAGTTGATGGCATATCAGTGAACACAATGGGCCATTGAAGAAGCTTATCCCCCACCTGATGGACTTTTCTGTGGATGTTTTAGCCAGAACATAGGTAATGGTCCCTGCTATGATTCATGAAAGCATGCAAAGGCATTTGATCAGCTTATGTGATGCTGGACTCCATCTTTTGCCTGTAGTTTTCCACTAACCATATTAGGGACTTTGTTTGGGACAACAAAGTTGAAGAAGACTTTGACAGGGGAGGTGATTGCAGAAAACCCAGCCCATGTATGCAAGAATGGAGAACTGTTTGCACCATGAGGCTGAGACAGTCCGTGATTCAAAACCTGTCTCTTTTATAGCACACTGATTGCAATTTTGCTTTATGGAATCTATTTTGATCTTCACACTTGTTACTGATAATCAATTTTTATCTTTCTGTAATTTATAAATCTGATGTACATTTTTTACGTAAAACACAGTGTGTTGTTTCTAATGTAAAGGAAAATCAGCTTAGAAAATCTGCTGCTGGTGTGTCTTCTCCACATTGAGGGGGGATGGACTGGGTAATGAATTTACACTGGTCAGCCATCTAACAAGTACAAGATGTTACAGCTCTGGGGTCCTAGGCTGGGGAGTTGTGGGGAACTAGCTGAAACCTCTCTATTGTTATTTCATGAGTGACTGGCAAAAGCTTCACGTACCTCAGCTGAGCGTGTCCCTGCCTCTGAATATTTGTGTAAGTGCAACATCTGGATAGCTTTGCAGCTTGTGACATTATCATAGTGTGAGAGGGGGCCCAGAATGGTATATCAGAATGCTCAGTAGTACTCCAGTTCTAGCTTGCAACTTGCAGAAGTCTGTCATTGTGGCGCAGCAAACAGGGTCAAATGCACAGCTTGTTCCAAGTTAGATTTGCACTTTATAAACTGGTGTGGAGATTTTAAGTGAGACTTGATGTGTGGAGATGTGTGGAGATCAGTTTAAGAGGTTACCAGGTTGTTATTTTCTGTTTGCTTACTTCAGGAATGGGAAGTAGGGGCAGAAAAGTAGGAACATGAGTGAAAACAGTGAAAGAATCGTGAAATTGGATCACAACTGATTGCAGGCAGTAGAAAAAGAACAAAAGGAGAATTTGGGAGGTAAAGTAGCGAGAGGCTTCCAAAGAGGAGGCCGAATACAGAAGGGCTATGGCAATAAAACAACAAAAACAAAAAACTTAGGAGAGAGAGAGAGCATAAACACCAGTTGATATTGATGGAAAAGCTGAACGAGAACCCTCCTACTCCACTGGTTCCCAACTCTCCATAAAGCCACACATGGGGACCAGTGTGTCGCACATACAATGAGGCAGGTGATATTGATGAATACTTTCCTACCTTTGGGAAGCTGTGTATGAGTCATATGATTCCTGATGACCAAAATATGCCCTGTTTAGTTGCAAAGTTGACTGGAAAACCTCTGGATATATTCAATACGTTGCTAACTGAGGATGCTTTAGATTACTATAAATTCAAAGAAATGGTTTTGAAATAATTTCAAATTAAGTGGTAATAATATAGAGTGAAATTTAATAATCTTAAGAGGGATGCTGGTATGAGTAATATGTATAGAAATGAAAGATTTTATGGGAAAGTGGGTAAAGGGCAAAGATGTTACCAATTTTGAAGGAATGTTTGACCCTATTTTTCAGGATCATGCCTTAAACTTATGTAAAGTTGTTGTAAAATAATTGTTATGGGACAAGAAGGTAAAAAACTCTGGATAAGATGGTTTCTCTCGCTGCCGATTTGAGCAAACACAGGCATCTATTGTGGGGAATATCACCAGATGGGAAAACACAATAGTTAACAATGCTGCATGATACAAAGAGGTTTTCTAGTGACCCAGAAAAGGCAAATTTCCTGACTTTTCAGGTCACTAGCTGAGGTACAAAAGTGTTTGAAGGTAGACAGTGTGACAGGTTTGACCACAGAGATCCCCTTGGGCTAGGGTGACCAGACGTCCCGATTTTATCGGGACAGTCCCGATCTTTTGCCTTCTGTCCCGCGTCCCGACGAAACTCTGGTCGGGAT
This sequence comes from Sternotherus odoratus, assembly GCA_032164245.1. NCBI lineage: Eukaryota > Metazoa > Chordata > Testudines > Kinosternidae > Sternotherus > Sternotherus odoratus. The sequence continues at coordinate 297,302,834 of JAVMKO010000001.1, forward strand.
GCCATTTGTCCCGATTTCGGGAATTTATAGATGAGCCCTGCGCGCGCAGGGCTCATGTAGGCAGCACAGCCCCGCCCACTGCCCCAGGCAGCCACATGCTGGCTGGCTGCCGGCCCGACCCCGCTCCCCTCTGCCGCGGAGCCCCGTGCTCCAGGGCCGGGCTGTTAGCGGCGCGCCTCCAGCCCCCACTCCCCGGTCGGGGGGGAGTCGGGGGACAATCGCAGCACACCACCGGCCCCGTGCTCCCAGGCCGGGGGAACAGGCAGATCGCGGTGCGCCGCTGGGCCCTGCGCTCCCCAGCTGGGGGCTGGGCCGATTGGAGAATGCTGCGGGGCGAGCGCGGGAAGCTGAGGGGCCAACCCTTCCTGGCTGGGCCCTGTGCTCCCTGGCCGGGGGTCGGGCCAAGCGTGGCTGCCGCAGGTCCGGCCCTCCCCCGGGGAGGGGGGACCTGCTGCTGCCGGCTTGCCAGTGCCTTCCCCCCCCCCCCCGCCCGCAGAGACAGGCGGCGGTGGAACATGCAGGGCGGGCAGAGTGGACCCCCCCTGCATGCAACCAGCGCCGAGAGCGGGACAGCAGGTGAGGGGAGCAGCAGCAGATAGCCCACTGCTCCCCCCCTCGGAACCTCCCCCCGGCAGAGACAGCATTCAGGGGTAGGTGGGCGGGCCACGGCAACGGCCAGGAGAGCTCTCTGTGCTCTGCCTCCCGGAAAAGCATGCTGCAGAAGAGAAGGGGGGGGCAGAGAGCCCACTACCCCCCCGTCCCCCGCAGAGACAGAGAGCCTCCAGCCGCTGCGGCCCGCTCCTGATCCCCCCCTCGTGCCCCGCTCCTTCAGCCCCCCCCCCGCTCGTGCCCCGCCCCCGGTCCTCCAGCCCCCCCCGCGCTCGTGCCCCACCCCCCGCTCCTCCAGCCCCCCCCACGCTCGTGCCCCGCCCCCCTGCTTCTCCACTCCCCCCCCCCCCAGAGTGTGTCCCGATATTTCACTCTTCCCATCTGGTCACCCTACCTTGGACTGTCACCTAATGTGCTGAGATAAGCCTAACCCTTTTGCCAGCCTGGGCACTTCTTACCTCTGTCTTGCTGAGACAGGCACCTCAGATGTCCCCACAAACACAGAGACTGGCCCATACCCCTTCGCAGCATAGCAATACACTGACATTAACTCAGCTATCGGGTTGTTCAGTTAAAAGGGACTTTTCTCAGTGCCCAGCTGCACAGCCCCAATGGGATCTCAACCCCAGTAAAATCCTCCTTGCATCGTATAATTTTATACAGTACTAGCTGAAATACCTGGCGTTGCTCGGACTATTTGTAATTGGAAACTTGGATGTAAAGAGATGTTACTGAGCTTTAACACAACACTAATATCTCTGGGTATCTGTATTATTACATCATAACTATGTCACAGACAACAGTATGTGTTAACCTGCTGCCCAGCTGATGTTATGTGAGCTGTGTAGTTGATATTAATGAGCTTTAAATAATTTCACCCCTAGGGGGTGTAAGAGGTGAGATTTTAAAAAATTTCTATTCTTACCCTGATTAGGACCCTAAAGCCTATAACTGTACCAAATTTCAAGTATCTAGCTGAAACAGTGTGGAAGTAGTAAGGGAACATACATACATACACACATACACCATTTGACTTTTATATATATAGATAAGTTCCTTTGTCTGCTGGTGTTGAAACTACAGCTGTGCTTCTTTGATGGTGCGAATCCAGGACCTGTTGTATTCAAGATGAGGGGACATTTCCCATGGGAGGACATGCACTAATTAAATTTGTGACTGAACTCCTTGGAGGATAAGGGTATGTCTCCTATTCTGTTTTACCCACATTCTGCCATATATTTCATGTATCAGAGGGGTAGCCATGTTAATCTGTGTCCACAAAACCAACGAAAAGTCCGGTGGCACCTTAGAGGTTAACAGATTTAATTTGGGCATAAACTTTTGTGGGCAAAAGGCCCCCTTTGTCAGATGTGTGGAATGAAAACTACAGATACAGGCAAAAATATCCTGGCATGTGAAGAGAAAGGAGTTAATTTACAAGTGAAGAACCAGTCTTGACAAGGCCAATTCAGTCAGGGGAGATGTGCCCCCACTCCCAATAGTTCATAGAAGATGTCAATCCCGAGAGGGAAAATTGCTTTTGTAGTGAGCCAGCCACTCCCAGTCCCTACTCAAGACCAGACTGATAGTGCTAAGTTTGCAAATGAATTCCAGCTCTGAAGTTTCCCTTTGGAGTCTATTTTTGCATCCTTTTTTGTTGAAGAATGACTACTTTTAAATCTGTTATGAGTGTCCAGGGAGATTGAAGTGTTCCCCTACTGCTTTTTGTATGTTACTATTCCTGATGTCTGATTTGTGTCCCTTTTTTCTTTTACATGGAGACTGTCCGGTTTGGCCAATGTACATGGCAGAGGGGCATTGCTGGCACACGATGGCATATATAACTTAGTAGATGTGCAGGTGAACGAGCGCCTAATGGTGTGGCTGATGTGGTTGGGCCCTATGATGGTGTCGCTAGAGTAGATATGGGGACAGTCTATGGCTGGGGTATTGCATCCATCAGCTGCTCTAACCAGTCCTCCCATCTCTGTGCAGACACCTCAGTACAACACCTCAGTACAACCTCCACCCTGTACAACCCGGCTTCAGCAGGTCCTGTGACAAGCCCTGGTAGCACATCTCTGATGAACCTGTGCTAGCCGGGAGCTGGAGAGGGACCTAGAGAAGATGTAGAGGCAATGAGATTGTGAGTGGGTGGGTCTAGCTCAGGGTGGATCACTCAGATCTGTGCCTAACTTTGAGGATCCCTGGCTTCCAGGTTTCCCTTTTCGTTTCCTAGGGAGAAGGGAAAGGACCTCCCCTCATAAAATGATCGGCGGCAAATCCATAAGGAATTTTATGGAATCTCCTTTACATTATTTTTATTATTATGATGTTATTATTATATTTTATTTCAGGAAGATCACAGCTGCGACAGCATCGTCATTACCACACAGCTGCCCCAGGTGGCCATGTGACTATAATTGGAACCATACAAACAGTGGAGACGAGCCTGCATTCCAGGAATAGAGCGTGAAGCAGGGCCGGTGCTACAGTCCGTTTGGGCAGCATCACCTCTCGTCCCCTGTGAATTGATCTTCTGTGGTTTGCCATTGGCTGGGGCAGTGTTAAAGCTGGTGCACAGTAAGTGAAGCAGCTGAGGTTCCCTGATGGCCAAGTGGCCCCCAAGGGAATGTGCGAACATGCTTCATAAAGTTAATTGCCTCCCTACCTGAACAGATACTGTCTGCTGCCCCTGCAGCCTCTTGGATGACTCTTTGTCCTTTAGGGTGAAGACCTCTGGTGTCAGCAGCTCCTCTTCTAGCAGGATTGGGTACGTCGGCAGGTTTCACTATCTTTAAAATGTACAATAAAGGGGAAAGGCTGCGAGCTGTTTCTATTTGCAGATGTTCCGTGCAACGACAGAGGACACAGCCAGACTGTCAGGGTGACTCAGTGACAGGGCTGGAGGACAGGCAACGCTAGGTAGATTTCAAAATCAGAGATTCGAAGTGACCTCAGAGTGTTAAAACCCTGATGCACCAAGGCAGGATTTCTCAAGCAGTTCCTTTTCTACCAGGACTGTGTGCTCTCGGCTCGATTCTGCCAGGGCCTGAGCAACAAAGAGAGAGAGAGAGAGAGAGAGAGAGAGAGAGAGAGAGAGAGAGAGAGAGAGAGAGAGAGAGAGAGAGAGAGAGAGAGAGAGAGAGAGAGAGAGAGAGAGACTACTTTCCTGTGTGAAATGAAGTTCCATTTCCATGAATACTCATTCATATGACATTGAAATCCACTTCCTGCAAACCCTCATCAAGCCTGAATAACAGGTGCAGGGGTTACTATGTACTAGAGAGTGTCAGAGGGGTAGCCGTGTTAGTCTGGATCTGCAAAAGCAACTAAGAGTCCTGTAGCACCCTATAGATGAACAGATTTACTGGATCTCCAATACATCTGTTAGTCTATAAGATGCTACAGGCCTCTTAGTTGCTTATGTACTAGAGAGAGCAACCTCAGGGAATGAATATTTTATATACTGATGCCAGTACCTGTTGCCATTCTGGATACAGGCTACAGATTTACAGACCAGAAGCTGAAGAGAACCAGTCAGCTATTAACCCAGGGACAGGGGAACTACTAGACTTTTGTTTCCTGACAAGTGACTGACTGAGGGCTCAGACACTGTGATCTTCTCCTGCTCTGAAGAAATCCAGATGACAGACACTACATGTGTAGATCCACTCTAACTTGGGAAACTATCCCTGAAAGAAGATCCGTGGGGAAAGAATGGGTTGACATGTGTGTGCTAAAGTACTGATATGTAAATATTATACCAAAACTTTTCATTGTAAGGCAAATGTTATAAATCAAACTGTCACAATATGCATGTATCTTGAAAGCCAGCAGCAGAGTTGTTGGGATTTCTACAGAATGGAGCAGAGGTAACTTTACTGCTTAGTGGCTTTTGCTTTTGAAACTATTTCAGAAGTAATCCACATAATGTTTGCAAAGTATTTTTGGCATGAAATTGTTTTCAGTGAACAGTTGCATGATACTGTCTCCTGGTGACTGTCCAGTAGCTGTTTCTAATATTTCTTTCTCCTGGTGACTGTCCAGTAGCTGTTTCTTACATTCAGGGTCATGCACACAATCCCTCTGCAATACCTGGGCAAGGCTTTCTAAAAAGTCCTGTAAGAACAGAACCATTAGTCTGTGCTTCAGCAAAGAGTACAGCTGAGGTACAGGAAAGGGGAGTGTAATGGTGATTGTATGTAACCTACACCCATACCCTCCTACACGAGAACAGCTGAAGTAACTTCCCCACTCAACTAGATATTAGTGAATAGCTTCTCTGTGGGACAGATAAATACAATGACCATTTTCACAATGGGTTTACACACTTGTCATGATACAAAGGGGCACACTCAGACATGGAGGGCAAGAAACTGTGTGTGTGGTAAAGTCACAATTGTAAAATCACACAGTGCTCAAGTAGGCTGTGGAACTCCCAGCCACAAGATATCAATGGGGCCAAGAACTTATAAAGATTCGCAGATGGATGGGGTGTTCATATGGCTATGCAGAAAATTCAATTACAGTAATGAGGGTTTATAAAAGAGTCTTGTAAGAGCTCTAAACCTTCCTGATTTATACCACAAAATATGTCCCTAATTTGTGGGTGTCAGGAGAAAACATTCCCTGGGAGCAGGTTATGTCATAGATGCCTATTGCAGAGCTTCTTTCAGCTTCCTCTACAGCATCTGAAACTGATCTCTGGGATACTGAGCTATATGGACTACAGATCTGATCCAGCCTGAGAATGCCTATCTTCCTATCGATGGTGAAAATCCAAGACAATATTTTTGCTGATCTTCCTTCAGCTCCTGAAGTCTTCCACTGAGATCAGAAATATGTCTCGTTAAATATTATCTAGTCTCCTCTTCTTTTTCTTTTCAGGAGGGAAAACTGAAAACTTCACGGACCTGCCCAGTACATTATGTCAGCTGTCAATGACACCATATTCAACTTTGCAGTGTTTCTTCTCACCGGGATACCTGGGCAGGAAGACATCTATCTCTGGATCTCTATCTCCTTCTGTTTAATGTATGTCATTTCGATAGTAGGAAATTCAGTCATTCTGTTCATTATAAAAACAGATCCAACCCTCCATGAGCCCATGTATATTTTCCTTTCCATGTTGGCCATCACAGACATTGGCTTATCGCTATCGACCATGCCAACAATACTGGGCATATACTTGTTTAACTCTAAGGAGATCAGCCTCAATGGCTGTTTTGCCCAGGTCTTCTTCATTCACTCACTTTCATTAACTGAATCCTCCATGCTGTTGCTGATGGCCTTTGACCGTTTTGTTGCGATCTGTAACCCACTGAGATATGCTTCCATCTTAACTCCACCAAGAATAGCCAAATTAGGACTGGTGTTTGTGCTAAGAGGGGTGATCCTAGTATTCCCAGTACCCTTTCTCCTGAAACGGTTCCAATACTGTAGAGACAATGTCCTCTCCCATTCCTACTGCCTGCACCAGGAGGTCATGAAGATGGCTTGTTCAGATATAACAGTTAACAGCATCTATGGTTTGTCTGTTAAACTCTTAACAGTTGGGTTGGATTCATTGCTCATCTTTGTCTCTTACGTGATGATCATAAAAACAGTACTGGGCGTCGCATCCCCCATGGAGTGTCTCAGGGCCCTGAATACCTGTGCCTCCCACCTCTGCGCTGTCCTGCTCTTCTTCACACCAGAAATTGGCTTGTCTGTGATACACAGATTTGGGAACAGCTCTTCTCACTTGCTTCAGATTGTCCTGGGCTATGTCTACCTGCTTGTCCCACCCCTGATGAACCCAATTGTGTACAGCGTGAAAAGCAAACACCTTCGTGCGAGGATAATCAGGGTATTCATCAAATAAAGAGTCAGTTCATCACCCAAGCCCGTTGATATGGGCATGAAATACACGGGCCACCTATTCCATCTTGGAACCTTACATCTGAGACGACATTTGCTATTGTTCTCCACTCTGTAGAGGGTGGTTCAGATGGGGTCTAAGATGTGGATCAGTGGGTGGGTTGGCTGTCCCCAACATTGTAGAGGGAGCACAGTGCACTGGTGGAAGGTCACCAAGGCAGGAAGCAGCATTTAAAAATTTAATGTGTTTGTGGAGACCCAGGGGACAGGTGAGATGTTAGCTAATAAAGATCCATAGCGGTGGCTGCTCCAACCTCACTATTCTTATCGATACAGTCAATAAAGAGAAGGGATGTGGATGTTGTTTCTCATTACACCTGGCCTGTCGCTGTCCCGTCTCTGGTTAAAAAATAAGGGGCCATGCAAAAAGCTGTAAGGCTATTCTGTGGTCACAGTCCTGGCCCTTCCCGAGGACTCCAGGTGCTGCGTGATCCCATGAGGGTTGCACCAGCGATAGACAGGGGCTATTCAAGGTGCACAGATACTCAACCTTCTGCTACACCCTGAGCCAAGTGGTTGTGCCTGAATCGTGCCAGAGACATGATTAATGTCAGATCCTCAGGAGAAGCCATTCACACAACTCCCCTCATTGATGGCTCTGCACACTACACACCTGATGAGACCCCTCCCCACCAAGGCAGGGCAGAGATCTATATGTGAGTGAGGGTCTGACACATAGGAGACCTAGCAAGAGAGTCGGGCTGTCAGAGGGGTTACCCCCAGCCTCTATGCTCCTGAGTACAAAGGCTGGGCCTCTTATATGCCAGACCAACAGTCCTCCTCCCCCCACATCCCCACTTTGCCAGTTGGGGTTTTTGGGGTCACCAATCGCTGCCACCAATCGAGTATACTTCCAAAACCTTGGAGGGGCCCCCGATCTTCCCCACCCCAACTTTGTCCCCTTCACTGGGTTTCAAAGTCAGATACCTGAAGGCTGCTTTCCTTCACCCTCTGTCTCTCTGTACCTGAGAGACAGACACCTGTAGACTGCTCCCCTTCCTTAACCCTGTCCCTCTTTACCTAAGAGACAGACATCTGGAAACTGCTTCCCTTCACCCTCCCTGGCTGAAGGCAGACTTCCCTTAACCCTGGCTCTGTCTTCCTCCCTGGAAGCCAAGTCAGATACCTGGGGGCTATGCACTTCCCCCTACCTCCTCTCTTCCCTGTGAAGAGAGAAAAACCTTAAGGAAAATAAACCAGACGGTTTTAACTAGAAGATTAAATAATGAAAAAGGTTAAAGCAGAGATACAGACACTTTACATTTGGGGTCTCCCACTTTCTTCTGAAAAGGAAAGAACACCCCAAAAGGCACGGCTTAATAGAAAAATCAAATGGCTATACTCACATCAGCTAATCAGAAATGTAAGAAGAAAAGAGAGTTATCTCCATAGCTAGAGACACACTCCTGGACCCTTGCCCATGTTGCCTGGCAAGCCTCCTGCCTCATGTGCAGCCAAGATGGAACTCCCCTGGCCCTGGCCTCCTCCCTGGAGACCAGCCAAGATGGAGCTCTCTGGCCCTGGCCTCCTCCCTGGAGACCAGCCAAGATGAAACTGACTGTTTTGCTCCTCCCTTCTTCATGGGCTCGAGGCTCCTCCCTCCCCCATGGCAGGGAAACTCCCACATAACCTGTCTCAGATAACAAACCCCACCCAGGCAAGGCACACTGTGTTAGATAACATAGCCCAACCCAGGCAAGGCACCCTCCATACTTATGACACAGGCCAAGATTCCCTCCTCCTCCCTTCAGTTTGTGCTGCCCAGCAATGCAAAGGGGGTGGAAATGGGCCTCATCTCCCAAACACAGATGCAGCTAGCTCCTTTCCCAGTCCGACACATTCGCTGTAGGGTGACCACCTCTCAGAAGGGAAAAGCGGGACACATTGAAGAGCCCTGTCCTCTCCGTGATATCGTCCCTGCCCTTGTCATCCCCCTTGAGATCCCATCCCCTGCTTCTCTTCCTTACCCCAGGCTCCATCTCCTGTGCAGGCCAGAAGCCAGAGCTGGGCTGTGATAAAAGCTTCCCAAAAGAATCCCCCATCCTGTCCCCCCAGGATGTTCAAACCAGGGAATCTGGTTAGTCTGGGGCTCTCTACATTGACTCCCTAGGCATCTCTTACCAAAATCAAGCTCAGGTCTGATCAGAGGGGGTGGGTCTTCAGGGGAAGATGAAGAGCAGGGGGGAGGAGGGGGATTAGGGAAAAGATTGGTCAGAGAGCAAGACCTCAGGGGAAAAGGAGAAGCAGGTAAATACAGCAATCGTAAAACAACACATACCCTGAAAGGAGGTCACTGTGAGCAGGGAGTCATGAGTAAAGGAGGAAGATGGTGCTGGAAGGTAGGAGGGTTGTGCTTTACAGAAGACTGAGTTAATGTGACCACACAAAGGGGCTCTTGTTTTAAGTATCCCAGGCTGAAAGTAAGTCATTGCAAGGCCCTTAGTGCAGGGGTGGGCAAACTTTTTAACCCGCGGGCCACATCGGTGTTCTGAAGCTATATTGAGGGCAGGTAGGTAAGGCTGTGCCTCCCCAAACAGCCTGGCCCCCACTCCCTATGGAAGACTGGGAGAATTGTGAGATTCTCCCCAGGATAGAAACGACCTGGTTTAGTGGATAAAGAAACCACATATCCCAGTTTTACTGTGACAGTCCCGATTCTTCTTGGCCAACCTCTATCCTTGTTGAGTGCCTATCAGCATTCAGAGGAGCAACTTGGTCAAGCTTCATCCAAGACAATGATGCCCTCAAGACAATGATTCATGGAGTCACAGAATTTAAGGTCAGAAGGAGCCATTAGATCACGTAGCCCAGATGTTCTCAAACTAGGTGGTGGGCTTCCCTGATGCAGATCCAGAATGTATTCAGAGGGCAAGAGCCGTGAGAAGCTTTAGGGAAAAACCTTCCTTTACACATTTTTCTCACATCAATGAATAACTAGCCAAGCTGATTCCTGCAAACAGATCCAGTCCCCAGTCAGTGCTGTGAGTTTGTCTCTAGATGGCACTTTGCATTTCGGCGGATTACTGTTAAGTTTGCATAACATTATACACATGCAATAAAAATTGGTTACAATCTGCATGAGTTTGCTGCTGGTTTCTTATTTACATCACCTGAAAATAAGAACAGGTGTTCACATGGCACTTTTGTAGCCAGGCATCTCAAGATATTTATGTGTCAGATATGATAAAATTCACATGTCCCTTCATGCTGCAATCATCATTCCAGAGGACGTGAGTCCATGCTGACGATAAGTCCTGATCGATAACAATCCATAGAAGAGAAGATTGACGCATGTTCATGTTCATCATTTGACTCAGATGCCACCATCAGAAGGTTGATTTCTTTGTTAGGAACATTAGAAAAGGGATAGATAATACGACAGAAAATATCATAATGTCTTTATATAAATCCATGGTATGCCCACACCTTGAATACTGTGTGCAGTTCTGGTCACCCCATCTCGTATAAGAGATATTAGAACTGGAAAAAGGACAGAGAAGGGTGACAAAGATAATTAGGGCTATGGAACAGGTTCCATATGAAGTGAGATTGAAAATTCCCAGACTTAGCTTGGAAAAGAGCTGACTAAAGGGGTTATAATAGGGTGCTCCCCATGCTCCACTGGTTCAGCCTCCTAGCCCTGCTTCCCAATGAGTCAGGGTCACTTCAAGCTGGTGCTATACCTGTGTCTTTATTCATGTGTCCGGTTCCCAGCACCAAACACCTACTATTTACAGACTATTTTTAGGTCTGGCCTTAGTGGTAACAGAGTAACAGGTTCCAAACTCCTTCTGAGCCTATTCTCTCATCCTGGTCTCCACCCTCCAACACTCGCTTCCTCCCAAGCTTTTAGACCCTCTTAAGGAGGCTGGCAGATGTGGCCAGTTTCCATGCCAGTCCTCACTAGTTGCCCAGCCCCAACCCATTTCCCCGACTGGGGCTGGAGTGGCAGGATCTGATAACGGCTTTCCCTACAGTTCCCTGTGTAATGAACCTGCCTCTGGCGGGACACTACTAAGAGTATTAATTCAGGACAAATTGCTTAGAGCAGGGCAGTCACATTGCAAGACTGGGGGTTCTTTGCATGCCAAACAGAGAGGGCTTCAGTTTTACCTCACTGGCTAACCAGAAGTCATACAAGCAATTTCCTTAGACACTCCAGTTTCCCAGTGTCACCACCAGTGCCCCTCATTATGGGGACAAATGGTTATGAAGCCACAAGCAGTTGTGGAGGCAGAGATTGTGGGTGGGGGGCATAGCTCCCCATGGATCACTCAGATCTATGCATAACTTTGGGGATTCAAGGATTCTGTATCCCCCTTAATTAGAGCCATATGAACAGTGATGACAAGCCCAGATTCCAGGAACAGAGCCTGCAGCAGGGCTGACGCTGCCGTCCGGTTGACTAGCATCACCGCACATCCCCTGTGATTTGCCCTCCTGCAGTTTGCCATTGGCTGTTATGGGGGTTAAAGCTTATACACACAAAGCCAAGCAGCTGAGGTTCCCTGATGGCCAAGTGGCCCCCAAGGGAATGTGTGAACATGCTTCATAAAGACAGTAGCCTCCCTGCCTGCTGCCCATGGAACCTCTCGAATAGCTCCTTGTCCTTCAGGGTGAAGACCTCTCGTATCAGCAGCCCCACATCTAGGGGGAATTAGGTATGTCAGCAGATTTCATCTTTAAAATGAAAAATGAAGGGGAAAGTCTGAATTGTTTCCATTTGCAGATGTTCTGTGCAGGGACAGAGGACTCAGCTGGGCTGTCGGGGTGACTCAGTGATGGGGCTGGAGGACAGGCAGCGCTAGGTAGCTTGGGAGCCCCTCTCCTACATCTGCCCATGCTTCACTGTGGGCTCTTCAAGCTACAGAGACATCTGACATTCATAGCAAGCTTGGAGTGTTAAAATCCCAATGCCCTGTGTTAGGATTTCCCCAGGGGTCCCATTTCTAGAAGTGCCGTGTGCTCTGGGCCCGATACTGCCAGGGGCTGAGTGAGAGGAGACCCCATGGAATATCAGTGATAAGTTCCCAAATTGCCACAGGCTTATTTTTTCCTGGAAATTTAATCAGCAAATGTATTTTCAAAGGTTTTATTCTCTGGCTCGATTGTGAACACAGGAATTCAGAGCTGCGTTGCTCTGTGGTAGCAGGTCCGATAGGGTGTAGGTCTGTTTCCTGACTGGCTGAGGGCTTCAGTATTTCTGCACGGTAGAGACCCTTCACACTTACAGGGCTACCTACATCTCTACCCGCTCTCTGGTCTCTGAGTGCCACATATCAGGCCTCGAACCCTGCTCTCTCATGGGACGGAATCCCTCCAGTCTCCCCCGCTCAGACTGGGCTCTGGGCTACCGCACACTGCAGGTCGACTGTTCTTGCCGAACAGATTTGAGTGGTTTCGGCACTTTTAGTTCATCCCTTTTTGAGTCTGTGACTAGTGGTGAGGCGAGTGACCAGTTAGTCTTCTAGAACCAAAATACTGTGTAATCTGAAGAGCAGGAATAAAATGTGACACGGGAGAATAAGAGGGTTTTCAAACAACAGTCTGTACACGCCTCTGACTCCCAAGTCCTCCCACTCTGACGGGGACCCAGGCAGGCCAAGAGTCTTCAGACTTCCCCAGCACTATTTGTGCCTGTCAGTCTGAAGAGCTTCTCAGTAACAGCTGCCCCACCTCTGCACAGACTTCCAGTGCTGGCAAAACTAGCTGTGCAATGTGACTGGAGACCAGGAATAGGCTCTCCTCAGCTTGTAGCTCCAGTGATGTCTCACAACCTTCCTGGAGTGGTTACTGAGCGCTGGCTTTTCTTAAGCTGTTGTTTCCCTTCCTGCTTGTTTTCCAGCAGCCTGCTGTTAAACTAAGAGCCACAGGATTTAACCCAATACAGCCATAACATAAACATCCCCGTCGTTAACTCAATATAGCTCTACGGGAAACATCCCAACAACTGGGTTTAACATACACATTCATTATGGCAGCTCAGGCTCATGTGTGTCCCAATACTATTCTTGGGTGCAATGGATTTTATGAATACAGGACAGAGAAAGGGAGAGGAATAGACTACTTTCATGTGCGAATTTCCATTTCCATGAATACTCATGCATTTGACGTTGAAATTAATTTCCTGCAAACCCTCCTTGCAGCTGAATAACAGGTGCTGGTGTTGTTATGTATGACAGTGTGGGAGTTCAGGGAATTAATATTTTCTATTCTGACCCCAGTTCCTGTCACCATTCCGGATACAGGCTACAGACTGACAGAACAGATCCTGAGGTGAACCAGTCAGCTATTAACCCAGAGAAGCTATTAGACTTTTGTTTGCTGACAAGTGACTGATAGGGGCTGAGATCCTGCAAAACTTTTAGGTTCTGATGAAATCCAAATGAGAGACATTACAGTTTAAGTCCCACTCTAATCTGAGAAATCAGGTCTGAAAGAAGATCAGAGAGGGAAGAATGCATTGGCATGTGTGTGCTACAGTACAGATATGTAAATGTTACGTCAAATACTCCAAATACTCTTTACAATTGGTTTTGCTCTTAACTCTTTTTTCAGAGAAAAGTTGTAGGAGACTGTCTCCTGGTAAACTCACGAGATGTTGTTTCAAACATTTATCATCAGGGTCAGGCACACAATAACTGCAGTACCTGTGCAAGACTTTCCAAAAAGTCCTGAAAGAACGAAAATTTTAGTCCATGTTTCAACAAAGAGTAGAGCTGGGGTGCAGGAAAGGAAAGTATTATAATCCTTTTAAAGAATTTATGTCCATCAGCTGTGACTCATACATGGCTGAGATAACTTGCCCACTCAACTGGATATTAGTTGAAACCTAGTGCTTGGACTAGTAACCTATGTGTGGGGCCAATCTCTCCCTTGCCAAATTGAAGTAACTGTCCATGCCAGCTTGTAACTTCCGAAATATCTATAGACCCTTGCATGGGGAGAGGATGCAGATCCTGGGAGTATAAAGAGAAGGCTGTAGGATGAGTTAACTCTCTGGATTCAGTCAACATTGGCCAAGCCAAGCACCTCAGCTTGCAGGTCAGAACATTACCAGGACCATTTTGTAATGGAAAGTTAATAGAGCCCTCTTCTGATAGAATTTACCTTGTAAATGTGTAGTGACATAGTTAAAGTCACTGTTATTGAATTAAGCTCCTGTTACTGAGAAATTATCCCATGTGCTGCAAAGAGTCAGTGGCATAATTTAGACTCTCAGGAGTGGAGAAAATTAAGAATATCTAGAATCAGAGAGGTAGCGGTGTTAGTCTGGAATATCAAAAGTGACAAAGAGTCCTGTGGCACCTTAAAGACTAACTAAAGTATTGAAGCATAAGCTTTCATGGACTAATACCCACTTCATCAGATGCAAGCAGTGGACGTGTCCAAGGAACCAGGTTGGAGATAACAAGATTAGTCCAATCAGGCGGAACCTGCTTGTTATCTCTAATCATGGAGGGTGAGGCATTTCTCCAGCAACTGAACTGGAGGTGTGAACTCCGAAAGAGGAGAAGCTGCCCCTGTAATTAGCGAGCCATTAAAAATCTTTGTTCAATCCCAGATTGATTGTATCAAATTTGCAAATGAATTGCAGCTCTGCAATTTCTCTTTGCAGTCTGGTCTTGAAGTTTTTTTGCTGCAAGATACTGACCTTTAAATCTTTAATTGTGTGTGGAGGGAGATTGAAGTGTTCTCCTGCAGGTTTTTGTATATTGCCATTCCTGATATCTGATTTGTGTCCATTTATCCTTTTTTGTAGGGACTGTCCAGTTTGGCCGATGTACATAGCAGAAGGATATTGCTGGCACATAATGGCATATATTACATTGGTTGATGTGCAGGTGAATGAACCAGTGATGGTGTGGCTGATCTGGTTAGATGCTGTGATGGTGTTGCTGGTGTAGATATGTGGGCAGAGTTGGCATTGAGGTTTGTTGCATGGATTGGTTCCTGAGTTGGAGTTATTATGACATGGTATGCTGTTTCTGGGGAGAATCTACTTAAGGTTGGTGGATTATCAGTGTGCCAGGACTGGCCTGCTTCCTAAGGTCTGTGAAAGTGAGGGATCATTGTCCAGAATGGGTTGTAGATTACTGATGATGCGTTGGAGAGGTTTTAGCTGAGGACTGTAGGTGATGGCCAGTGTTGTTCTGTTGTTTTCTTTCTTGGGCTTGTCTTGCAGTACCAGGCTTCTGGGTACACGTCTGGCTCTGTTGATCTGTGTCCTTATTTCCTTGTGTGGGTATTGTAGTTTTGAAAAAGCTTGGTGAAGTTCTTGTAGGTGTTGGTCTCTGTCTGAGGGGTTGGAGCAAATACGATTGTACCTCAGTGCTTGGCTGTAGACAATGGATATTGTGGTATGTCCAGGATGGAAGCTGGTGGCATGAAGGTAGGCATAGCTGTCAGTAGGTTTTTGGTATAGGGTGGTGTTGATGTGGCCGTCATTAATTTGCACCATCGTCTCTAGGATGTGGACTTCCCGTGTAGACTGGTCCAGGCTAAGGTGGATGGTGGGGTGGAAGCAGTTGAAATCATGGTGGAATTCTTCCTTAGCTTCTTTCCCATGGGTCCAGATGATGAAGATTTCATCAATGTAGCATAGATAGAGAAGGGGGTGAGTGGACGAGAGTTGAGGAAGCATTGTTCCAGGTCAGCCATAAAGATGTTGGCATACTGTGGGGCCATGCGGGTGCCCATAGCAGTGCCACTTCTCTGGAGGTATATATTGTCACCAAACTTGAAATAATTGTGTGTGAGGATAAAGTCACAGAGCTCAGCAACCACTTGTGCTGTAGCATCATCAGGGATACTATTCCTAACAGCTTGTATTCCATCTTTGTGTGGGATGTTAGTGTAGAGAGCTTCTACATCCATGGTGGCTAGGATGGTGTTTTCTGGAAGGTCACCAATGCATTGTAGTTTTCCCAGGAACTCAGTGGTGTCACAGAGATAGCTGGTAGTGCTGGTGGCATAGTAGAGAGTCCACATATCCAGACAGTCCTTCAGTGAGAGTGCCAATGGCCAAGATGATGGGGCGTCCAGGAGTTCCAGGTTTGTGGATCTTGGGTAGTAGATAGAATAACTCCGATTGGGGCTCCAAGGGTATGTTAATTTGTTCATGTGTTAGTGCAGGGAGTGTCCTGAGTAGATGGTGCAGTTTCTTAGTATATTCCTCAGTGGGATCTGATGGAAGTGGCCTGTAGAAATTTGTATTAGAGAGTTGTCTGGTAGCCTCCTTTAGGTAGTCTGACCTGTCCATGATGACAACAGCACCTCCTTTATCAGCCTCTTTGATTATGATGTCAGGGTTGTTTCTGAGGCTGTGGGTAGCATTGCGTTCTGCACGACTTAGGTTGTGAGGCAGCCAGTTGTTGTTTTTCCACAATTTCTGCCCATGCACGTCAGCAGAAGCATTCTATATATAGGTCCAGACTGTCATTTTGACCCTCAGGAGGAGTCCATGTGGAATTCTTCTTCTTGTGCTCCTGGTGGGATGGTGTTGTGTCTTGTACTGCTGGTGGGATGGTGTTTACCCACCTATCATGATACAACTGGCCACCCTCAGAAGTGGAGGGCCAGAAAGGTATCTGTGGTAAGGTCATAATTGTAAAATCATACAGTGTTCAAGTGGACTGCATCACTCCCAGCCTAATGATGTCAATGGAGCCAAGAGCTTAGCAGGATTCAAAGAGGGACTGGATACTTATCTACATAATCAGAAAATTCAGTTACAGTAGTGAGGAATTTTCTTTTTACAAAAAAAATATTTTGGATGGGCAATAAACCTACCTGATTAACACTGCAAAATATGTCAAACTAGTGAGAGTCAGGGGTAACTTTACTTGGGAGCAAGTTTCTCTATAGCTGCCTACTGCAGGGCTGTTTTCACCTTTCTCTGAAGTATCTAGAACTGGCCATTAGAAACTGGGTTAGCTGGACCACAGGTCTGATCCAGTCTGGCAATGCCTACCTTTCTATCAGTGATATAAATCCAAGACTATATTTGTGCTGATCTTTCTTGAGCTCCCAGGAGTCTATAGAATGATGCCTCTCTGATTATCATTTAGTCTATTGCTCTTTTTTCTTGCAGAAAGGAAAGTTCAAAACTCCTCAGACCTGCCCCGTACAATATGTCAGCTGTCAATGACACCAATTTCAAATTTGCAGTGTTCCTTCTCACCGGAATACCTGGGCAGGAAGACGTCCATCTCTGGATCTCTATCCCCTTCTGCTTAATGTATAGTATTTCAATAGTAGGAAATTTAATTATTCTGTTAATTATTAAAATAGATCCAAGCCTCCATGAGCCCATGTACATTTTCCTTTCCATGTTGGCCGTCACAGACCTTGGCTTATCAATAGCCACCATACCAACGATACTGGGCATATTCTTGTTTAACTCGAGGGAGATCAGCCTCGATGCCTGTTTTGCCCAGCTGTTCTTCATCCACTCGCTTCAGTGTATTGAATCGTCTGTCCTCTTGTTGATGGCCTTTGACCGCTTCATTGCCATCTGTATCCCACTGAGATATGCCTCCATCTTAACCCTGCCGAGAATATCCAAGATGGGACTGGTGTGTGTACTAAGAGGGGTGGCCGCAATATTCCCACTCCCCATTCTCCTGAAACGGTTCCAATACTGTCGAGTGAATGTCCTCTCCCATTCCTACTGCCTGCACCAGGAGGTCATGAAAATGGCTTGTGCGGACATCACAGACAACAGTGTCTATGGCTTGTCTATTGCATTCTTTACAACATGGTTGGACTCACTGCTCATCTTCCTCTCTTATGTGATGATCCTCAAAACAGTGCTGAGCATCGCATCCAATGCAGAGTGCCTCAGGGCCTTGAACACCTGCGTCTCCCACCTCTGTGCTGTCCTTCTCTTCTACATACCAGAGTTCGGCTTGTCTCTGATACACAGATTTGGGAAGGGCTCTTCTCCTTTATTTCAGAGTCTCCTGGGCTACATCTACCTGCTGGTTCCACCCCTGATGAACCCAATCGTGTACAGTGTGAAAAGTAGACACCTTCGTGCGAGGATAATCAGGGTGTTTGTCAAATGAAAGCTCAGTTGACTCCAGTGCTGGTGACACCAGATATAAAAACAATGGCTACCCATTCCATCGTGGACCATTATATCTGAGATGACATGAGTTACTGATTTCCATTCTGTAGAGTGCAGTTCTGATGGGGTATGAGGCCTGGAGCAATGGGTCAGGGGCTGGTGATGGAGGACAACACACTCAGGGAAGGAGAAAAGGGCAGGCAGCAGCATTTACAAAGTGTTCATGGAGAGCCAGGTAGGAGTTTGGCCCATAAAGAGCCATATCTCTGGCTGCTCTGACCTCAGAATTCCTGTTGATATGGTCAATAAAGAGAAGGGATGTGGATGTTGTTTCCCATTGCACATAGTCTGTCACCATCCTGTCACTGGTTAAATATCCACTGGCCATGAGAAAAGCTGCAGAGTTCATCTGTAGTGGCAGTCCTGGTCCTTCCTGCATGCTTGGTTGCTGCGTGATCCATGAGCACAGATACCCACCCATCCTTTACTCCTTCAGCTAGGCACTCCAGGAGAACCATTCACACAGCCCCCCTCCTCTGTTGATGTCTCTGCAGATAGAAGACCTACTGAACCCACCCCCCACAGAGGTAGAGCCGAGCGGTGTGTGTGAGTGAGTGTCAGACACACATGAGCCCTGGCAGGAAACCCAGGCCCACATTCCCTCCCCAGCCCTTCTGTTTGTGCTGCCCCATTTCCTTGCATAGGGGTTGAGATGGTTCTGAACTCCTGCACAGAGGCACAGCTAGCTCCTAGCCAGCCCAGCCTAACCCATTCAGTGAAGGGTGACCATCTTTTCAAAAGCAAAAGGGGGACAGATGCAGGCAGGATCCCCATCCCCTCTGTAACAATGCCCCTGCCGCTTGAGGCCCCACGCCCTGTTCCGCCTCTTTCCCTGAGAACCCACCGTCTGCCCCATCTGTTCCCCCAAGGCGTTGCCTGTAAAATCTATCATTCTGTAGTTAATAAACTTGTCTTATACTTTATCATAACCATTGTGTTTTGAGTGAAGTATCTGGTAAAACCTCAGCTCTGTAAACAGAGTCTGTTGCATATGTTCCTCACTTTGAGGGGAAAGTGACCTGGATTAGAGTTTGCTTTGTACAGATCCCTGTGCAGTGCAAGACTGTATGATTCTGGGGTTATACTCAAGTAAGTGTGCAAGGGTGGGGAATTTATAAATTAGGGGCCTCAGCAGTCCACCGGCTTCCAAGGGTGACAACCCATCACAGAGGTTTTAGAACAAACTGATAAATTGAACAGTAAATGTCCCCAGGACCCGATAATCACCTAAGCGGTCTGAAGGACCTCAAATATCAAATTGAAGAATTTCATACTATGGAATGTAACCTATTGCTAAAATCAGCCCCTGTACCAGACAACTGTGTGATACTGATTTTTTTTTAAAGTCTTCAGAGATTATCCCTGAAATTACAGATCAGTAATTCTAACTTCACTACCAGGCAAATTGGTTGAAACTATAGTAAAAAACAGAATTTTAAGACAAATAAATGTGATTTGTTGTGGAAGAGTCAACATGACTTTTGAAAGAGAAATAGAAATCATGCTTCACCAATCTATTAGAATTCTTTAAGAGGGGGATCCAGTGGATATAGCATACTTAGATTTCCAGAAAGTCTTTGAGAAGGACACTCAGCAAAGGCTCTTAAGCAAAGTAAGCTGTCACGGGATTAGAAGGAAGGTGCTCTTATGGATCAGTATCTAGTTAAAAGATGGAAAACAAAGGGAGGAATAAATGGTCAGTTTTCAGAATGGAGAGGGGTAGTTAGTGATGTGGTGTTTCACATATTCATAAATGATCTGAAAAAAGGGATAAACGGTGAGGTGATAAAATTTGCATATGATACAAAATTATTCAATACGCTTAAGTCCAAAGCAGACCACAAAGATCTCAGAAGAGTTGATGACTGGGCAACAAAATGCCAGATAAAATCGTTGTCAATGAATGCAAAGTAATACACATAATCTGCCCTGTACATACATCATGATGATTCCAAATTACCTGATACCACTCAAGAAAGAGATCTTGGAGCCCTTGTGGATTGTTCTCTGAAAACACCCACTGAGTGTGCAGAGGCAGTCAAAAAAAAGTAACAATGTTGAAAAACATAAGTGGTGGATGTAATCGTCTAGGACAGACTAAGCCTCCCCCGGCACAGCTGCAGCCACCAGATACTGGATGCTGGTTGCGGGGTTTGCACAGAGAACGCTTTTGCTTATTATTATGCACTTTGAAGATTCCAGGGCGGCTGAGGAGGCAGCATGTGCTACTCAGCTTGCTGGGTTCATCAGTAATCTGCCTGGACTCCATGGAGAATATTGATGAACCAGTAAGCTGAATAACACAGATTGCTGTGATAAATTGCCATCTCCGGGGTGCAGCTTGGGAGCTGTACCTCTTAACCCTTCAGCCGTGCTGGCAAATCATACACTGCTTTATTGATGACACAGTCAATATCTTCAAGCCCTGCTACCACCCAACAGGACAGCAGGTGGTGCCACACATCTAACTAAGGTGCCTGGGTGCTTTACCTAAGCCACTCAAAGACAGGCAGGAGACAACAGCCAATTTTCCAGATGCCCCACCTTGCACCCTTGCTGGAGTATAAACCCAGTATTATACAAAGACAGGTTGCCCGCCACCTTCCGGGGTGCCACCTGATCTACTGGGGTTCCACTGAGCCCGCCTGTTCTTCCAGCCTGGGCTCCCTCACCCTGCACTGCTGCGCTTGGCCCTCAAGCTTCCTAGAGCACACACACAGGTAGGTACACACCTGCTGCAGACAGACACAGATACTGACATCAGCTCTGCGGGGGAAGGCTTTAAGATCAAGAGTTGCCCAGCCCTCAAGTGCATACCCCCTAAACCTAAATATGTATTGTCTTGCACTGCACGGAAAACTGTACATTGAAACTCACCTCCTCTCTCAATGTGGAGGAAGATATACACAGACCTTTGTTCACCCTGCTCCCCACCCCCAGTTATATAATCCATGAACTGGGTTTAGAGAAAATAAAACAATTTTATTAGCTACAAAACCAGTTTTTAAGTGATGTTAAGGGATAGCAAACAGATCAAAGCAGATTACTGAGCAGATAAATCAAACATGCAAATTAAGCTTAATGCATTGGCTGCAAATAGTAATTTCTCACCCTACATGTTGTTCTAAGGAGGTTGCAGAGTTTCCTGAAGGCAAACTGCTCTTGCTGCTTAAAACTCCAGGTATTCCTTTCACAGGCTAGACACCTTTTCCAGCCTGGGCTCAGACTCCCACCCTAACCCTAACCCTACCCCTTTGTCCTTGTTTCTTAGATGTTCCCAGCAGTGATCCTGGGGGGATTAAGTGAAAAAAACCCACCCTGATTATCTCACTCCCCAGCCTTAAATAGGATTTACATCTGGTGGTAATCCTTTGTTTCCCAGTTTGATCCCCATGCACTATTAATGAAAAAATACTAGCAGTAGAGGCTGGCGTCCAATACAGGTCAGACACATGTCAAAAGTTGTTTGGACCATCCCAGGGATCAACTAGACTGACTTCATTTTCTATGAAAAAATATCGGGCGTAATGCCACATATACCATTGTGCACTGCGCAGCTATCTGTACAGTGTAAGTTCAGTGAGATCTGTACATAACTTTGGCGATCAAGGAATCCTGGGACTCCCATTTCATTCCCCCTGGGAGAAGGGAAGGTACCGCCCCTCCTGGAACGATCCAAGGGAAATTTCCATGTGGAAATTGTGGAATTGCCCTGCCCTGGTATGAACCAAGAGTCTGTAATGCAGGAAAGGGGACTGCTGGGGACAGATAGGGTTGTTGTTGTTGTTATTATTAATAATAATAATAATAAATAATAATAAATAATAATAATAATAATAATAATAATGTTTTTAATTGAACAGGATTACAGCTGACCTCGAGGATGCCAGAAATAGAGCCTGAAACAGGACGTTTGCTGCAGTCTAGTTGGGTAGCATCACCACACGTCCCCTGTGATTTGGAATCCGGCAATTTGCCCTGGGCCATGATAGGAATTAAAGCTGGGCTTGGGTCGCACCCCTTTCATTTAAGTATTCACATGTCCATGCTTACCCGGCGTGTGCATGTCTCATGACTCAACATGAGGAGAGTCCCTCTGAGCTGTGCCTGAGGTACCAGGGACTCTGAGAGCTGGTCTCTGTTATATTCAACTGTCTGTGACGTAATCTTGTTCCTTACAACCGTTGGTCCTATAGCCCAGTGCAGAGGGAAAAGGTCTCTACCAGTGAAGGACTGTGACTGGAAATGTCCCCTAACCAACCCTCAGTGCCTTCGTTGGTGGGTGCTCTGCTTAACATGCAGCCAGCAGCGCCTCCCCTTGGAATTTGTTTGGGCGTCTCACACTATTTCCTGTTTTTCTTAAAGCCCCGACTTCTGGGATCAAGAACAATGCCCAGATCACAGGACCACAGACCCAGGACCAGCAGTGCCCAGACCACAGGACCAGCCTTCCAAGCAGTGTCAGGCCTGGCTGGATTCTCTGCTGCACTGGCAGAGCTCCCCCTGCACTGCAGAGAGTGGGGATGGCCAGGAACCAGGTACAGAGGCTTGATTTACTGGCCTGTTCTCCCCCTGCCTGGGAGCTGGGCCGATCTCCGCCCTTTGGTAACTGTTCCCAGGAGCTCAGATCACTCTGTCCAAGTCTGAATTCTCTGCAGTACCTCTCTGTGACTACCTGACACTCTTGGGTAGTTCCTGGTGGGGCTGGGGGGCTGATTGGGTAATTAGGTCCCCCTCACCATGAGGCCCTGACCCTGGTCCTCTTTCCCTGCAGGCCCCACCACCATCCCAGGGCAGGTGGAGGGTCCAGGATCATCTCCCCAGTAGCCCTTTTTCCCTGGGCACCTCTTACCTTGGCGGGGCTCTTGCTTCGGGCCTAGTCAGTGGGTAGGGCGTGAGGGAAAGAAGAGGGGTAGGGAGTGGAGGTTTGAGGGGAAGAAGAGGAGCAGGGGTGGGGTCAGGGAAGAGATGGGGCTCCTACATGTGTCCTACTTTTCCCTATTGAAAAGAGGGTGGAGCTGAGGCCTGTTTCCATTCCTTTGCATCAGTCTCTTGTCAGGACTCCTGTGTGTCAGACCCCCACTCACACATGCAGGAGGGTGTGTGTGTGTGTGTGTGTGTGTGTTTGTGTGTGTGTGTGCGTGTGTGCCTGAATGGCTTCTCCTGGGGCTTCTGCATGAATCATGACTCTGACACGACTCAGTCACCAGCGCCTGGCTGAGGTATAGGGGAAAGGTGAGTATCCTTGTCCCTTGAATAGCCCCATCCAGAGCTAGTGCAGCACCCAGGGATCACGCAGAATACAGAGCGCTCAGGAAGATCCAGGACTGTGACTGTAGAACAGCTCTGCAGCTTTTTTCAGAGCTTGGGGATGTTTAACGAGACAGAACATTGACAGGCCAGGTGTACTGAGAAACAACATCCAACATTTTTCTCTTTATTGACTGTATCGACAAGAATTCAAAGAAGGGAGCAGCCACAGATATGGCTCTTTATGGCCCAACCAGTCCCCTGGCTCTCCATGAACACAGTGACTTTGTAAATGCTGCTGCCTGCCTTGCCCTCCATCCCAAAGTGCCCTGTCCTCCTTCACCAGCCTTTGTCCTTAGACCCTGCCGTAACCCTTTCCTACAGAGTGGAAAAGAATTGTTCCTGTCATCGGAGATGCAAGGGTCTAGGTTGGATTAGGTGGCCAGTGGTTTTTGTCCCCTATGTCACCAACCCTGCAGCCAGAAGATGCACTGACCCTTCACTTGACGAATGTCCTGATGATCCTTTCACGGAGGTATTTGCATTTCACGCTGTACACAATTGGGTTCATCAGGGGTGGGACCAGCAAGTAGATGTAGCCCAGGAGAATCTGAAACAAGGGAGAAGAGCCCTTCCCGAATCTGTGTAACACAGACAAGCCAATTTCTGGAGTGTAGAAGAGCAGGACGGCGCAGAGGTGGGAGACGCAGGTGTTCAGGGCCCTGAGGCACTCCGCGTGGGATGCGATGCTCAGCACTGTTTTGAGGATCATCACATAAGAGAGGAATATGAGCAGTGAGTCCAACCCCACCGTTAAGAGTGTAACAACCAAGCCATAGATACTATTGAATGTGATGTCTGAACAAGCCATCTTAATAACGTCCTGGTGCAGGCAGTAAGAATGGGAGAGGACATTGGCTCGACAGTATCGGAACCGTTTCAGGAGAAAGGGGACTGGAAAAACTATGACCAACCCTCTTAGCACAAACACCAGTCCCATCTTGGCTATTCTCGGCAGGGTTAAAATGGAAGCATATCTCAGTGGGTTACAGATTGCGATGAAGCGGTCAAACGCCATCAGCAAGAGCACAGAGGATTCAATGAATTGAAGCGAGTGGATGAAGAACAACTGGGCAAAACAGGCATCGAAGCTGATCTCCCTAGAGTTAAACAAGAATAGGCCCAGTATCGTCGGCATGGTGGCTATTGATAAGCCAAGGTCTGTGACAGCCAACATGGAAAGGAAAATGTACATGGGCTCATGGAGGGTGTGATCTGTTTTTATAATTAGCAGAATGACTGAATTTCCTAAGATCGAAATAACATATATGAAACAAAAGGGGATGGAGATCCAGAGATGAATGTCTTCCTGCCCAGGTATCCCGTTGAGAAGGAACACTGCAAATTTGAATGTGGTGTCATTTACAGCTGACATAATGTACTCGGCAGGTCCAAGAAGTTTTGAACTTTCCTTCCTGGAAGGAAAAAAGAACAGGAGACTAGATGAGAATTAGTGAGGCATCTTTCTGCCCTCAGTGCAAGTCTAGAGACTCCCAGGAGCTCAAGGAGAATCAGCCAGAACATTGTCTTGGATTTACATCACTGCTAGGAAGATAGGCATTTACAGACTGGATCAGTTCTTCAATCCATCTAGCACAATGAAGCTTCAGAGGAAGTGGGAAGGAGCCCTGTAATAATCTGCTCCCAGGGAAAGTTTCCCCCCAATGTGGTGTCAATGAGGAAGGTTTAGAGTTCTTCCAAGACTTTTTAAAACAATCCTCAATACTGGAATTGGATTTTATGGTAACGCACTTAAGCATCCAGTCCCTCTTTCAATCCAGCTAGGCTCTTGGCCCATTGCTATCTTGTGGCTGGGAGTTCCGCTGCATTATTAGAACATAAGAATGGACGTACTGTGTCAGACCAAAGGTCCATCCAGTCCAGTATACTGTCTACCAACAGTGGCCAATGCCAGGTGCCCTGGAGTGAGTGAGCCTAACAGGTAATGATCAAGTGATCTCTCTCCTGCCATCTATCACCCCCCTCTGACAATCAGAGGCTAGGGAAACCATTCCTGACCCATCCTGGCTAATAATCATTAATGGACTTAAGCTCCATAAATTTATCCAGTTCTCTTTTAAACCCTGTTATATTCCTGGCCTTCACAACCTCCTCAGGCAAGGAGTTCCACAGGTTGACAGTGTGAAGAAATATTTTACAATATTGACCTGACCACAGACACCTTTCTGGCCCTCCATTTTTGAGTGTGGCCTACTGTATCATGATATGTGAGTAAACACATGGGAAATTCATAGGGAAAATGGTCTTTGTATTTATCTCTTCTGCATTAAAGCTCTTTATAAATGTGTTTCATTGCCTCATGTTTTTTTCTCCATGCCCGAGAGTTCAAATTAATCCACTTCCTCTGTGCAGCACCTGGGATAAATTCTTAAAGGTAGGATTTTAATTCAAGAACATTGACTTAAACTACCACACTCCAGGTTTACATGTGTGAAGTGGACTCTGCTAACTTTCCCTTACCAAATGCTCCTGGTGATACACTCCAACCTTCAAGCATCCCTCTAAGAGAAGCTGACGTGCTTTGCCTTCCCAGAATTGACTGATCCAAAGAGTTCAGTCATCCGGCAGGCCTCTCAACATGCTTTCAGGAAGTGCATCCTCTTCCCATGGAACAGTCTGTAGATATCTGACAAGTTACAAGCTAACACAGAGTGTTACTTTAGTTTGGCGGGAGAGGGGTTGGTGGCAAAATGGGTGAATAGTGCAAAACCTATGTTTCCTCTAATATCTAGCTGAGCATGCAAGTTACTTCATCCATGCTCATGTAAAGGGCATAAATTGCTTACAACCACTGGTACACTTTCCTTTCTTGCACCTCAGCTCTACTCTTTGCTGAAACACAGACCAGACCCTGAGGACTTTTTGGAAAGATTTATGTTCTTATTTTCCTTGCACACGTATTGCAGAGGGATTGAATGGACAACCTGGAATGAAAGTATTAGAAACAGCTTCTGGTCAGTGACCAGGAGACAGTATCATACAACTGTTCACTGAACAAAGAGTTAATAGCATGAACACATTGCAAACAGTATATGGAGTACTTCTAAAATACTTTCTAAAGCCAAAGTTATTAAGCAGTAAAGTTACCACTGCTGCTTCCTGTAGAGATTCCAAGAACTCTGCTGCTGGCTTTAGATATACATGCATGTCATGAAAGTTTGGTTTGTAATATTTGTATTACAATGAAAAGTTTTGGCATAATATTTACACTTCTGTACCTTAGCACAGGGGTCTACAAACTTTTTTCCCCACGGCCCCTTTCCGCAGAGGTAAAAGTCTGGAGGCACCCAGAGTGGGTATGTCCGCCGAAATGCTGTCACAAAACCCGGAAGCTGCCGGTGGTGGCGGCATTTCGGTGGTACTAAAATAGCCTGCCCAGGAGTTCGGTGGTCTCCAGGATGGGCTCGGTGGTGGCACTGGGGGCTCATGCACCCCTTGGAGTGTGTGCACCCCACTTTGAAGACCACTGCCTTAGCACACACAAATCAACCCTGATTGTCTTTCAGAGCTGATTTCTCAAGTTGGAGTGGAATGTTAAAAAAGGTTGCAGTGTCTCAACCCTCAGTCAGTCGCTTGTCAACAAACAAAAGTCTCCTCCGTCCCCGTGTTCATAGCTGACTGGTTCTCCTCAGGTTCTGGTCTGTCAGTCTGTAGCCTGTATCCAGAGTGGTAAGAAGCACTGGGATCAGTATAGAAAATATTAATTCCCTGAACTCTCACTCTCTAGTACATAGTAACCCCTGCACCTGTTACTCAGCCACAATGAGGGTTTGCAGGTAGTGGATTTCAAAGTCAAATGCATGAGTATTCATGGAAATGGAACTTCATTTCTCACATGAAAGTACCCTCTCTCTCTCTCTGTGTGACTGTCTCTATCCTGTACTCATAAAATTGGTAGCAGCCGGGACTGGCATTGTGACAGACATGGAATTGAACTGTCATAATGAATGTGCATATTAAACCCAGTTGAGGGGATGTTTAATGTATAGCTATAGAGGGTTTTAACTATTGGGTTGTTTATGTTATGGCTATGTGGGGAGAAAGCAGTCTGGTTCTTCTTCATTTAATAGCAGGCTTCTGGAACACCTGCAGGAAGGGAAGCAAGAGTTCAACCATCAAGGGAACCATAGCTCAGTAAGAACCCCAGGGAGGATGAGAGACAACACCAGAACTACTAGCTGGGAAGACCCTATTTCTGGGCTCCAGGCATGTTACACAGCTTGTTTTGCCAGCGCTGGGAGTCTGTTTAGAGATGGGGCAGCTGTTGCTGAGAAGGCACAGACACCAACACAGTTACAGTCACTGCTGGGGAAGTCTGCAGGGCCTGGGCCTGACTGGTTCCTGTCAGAGTGGCAGGGCTTGGGGTCAGAAGACTTCTTATTCTCCCATTACACCTTAGTCCTGTTGTTCAGATTAAACAGTGTTTTGGTTCTAGAAGGTTGGCAGGTCACTCATCTCTCCACTAGTCACAGACTCCCAAAGGAAAGAACCCACTTAAATCCATTCGGCAAGCACAGTTGACCCACAGTGTGATGTAGCCCAGGGACCAATTTGAGGGTGGAGGATCCCAAATTTCCACCTCATGTGAGTGAAGGCTACAAAGCATCCCCTCTGAGGATGGCAGGTTCATGGGATTCCACCCCAGGAGAGGGTAGGATTTGATGTTTGACATCTGGCACCTGGAGACCAGTGAGGGGGCAAAGATGTAACCCTGTAACTCTGAGGGGTATTGATGGAGTAGAAAACCTGGATCCCACAGCCAATCACGAAACAGAAATATGCCTTATCAGCCCTGTTACCACAAACCAACAGACTCTGGATTCCTGCCTTCACAATGGAGCCAGATTATAAACCCTTTGAAAATCCATTTACTAATTAAATTTCCAGAAGAAAATAAACCTGAGGCGATTTGGGAACTAGTCGCTGATATTCTGTGGAGTCTCATCTTGCTCAGTCCCTGACAGGATCGGTCCCAGAGCACACAGCACCTCTAGAAAAGGGACCCAAGTTTTTTAACACTAGAAGCTTGGTTTGAGTCTCAGATTTCTGTGCCACTGGAATAGCCCACCGAGGACCCTGGCTACATATAGGGGAGGGCTTCCTAAGGTAGTCCTGCCTGCCCTACTACTCCTGTTACTGAGTCACCCCAAGAGCCCAGCTGAGTCCTCTGCTGCTGCACAGAACATCTGCAAATGGAAACAGCTCGCAGCCTTTCCCCTTCACTTCCCATTTTAAAGATAGTGAAACCTGCCAACGTACCCAATTCCTGCTAGAAGGGGAGCCGCTGACACCAAAGGTCTTCACCTAAATACAAGGAGCCATTGGTGACATGGTACAGGCAGCAGGCAGTATCTGTTCAGATTGGGAGGCAGCTGTCTATATGAAGCATGTTCACACATTCCCTTGGGGGGCCACTTGGCCATCAGGAAACCTCAGCTGCTTGGCTTTGTGTGCACCAGCTTTACCCTGTCACGGCCAACGGCAAACTGCAGGAGGCCAAATCCCAGGGGATGCCTGGGGATGCTACTCAACTAGACTGCAGTGCTAGCTCAGTTACAGGCTCTGTCCCTGGAATCCAGGCTTGTCATCACTGTTTGTATGATTTCAATTAGCCACATGGCTTCCTTGAGAGTGGCAAGTGGTAACGATGATGCTGTCACAGGGGTGATCTTGCTGAAATAACAACAACAATAATAATCATCATCATAATAAATAACACTAACAACAATATAGATTCAGATTTCTCCCCAGCAGTCCCCGGTCCTGCACTGCAAACCCAAGGTGCACCCAGGGAAGGGAGATTCCACAAGGCTCTCTACAGGGAACATTCCCTCAGTTCGTTCTCAGAGGAGGGGTCCCTTCTGTGACGGGTTGAGATCACAGAAACCCCTTAGGAGCTGCCACCCGAAGTGCCAAGGCTACTCCTGCCTCAGTTTTCCTGCCCCAACAGCTTAGGACCTCAGTACCCTGCCTGGTCTGAGCCACGTCCCCTAACAGCTGTGGGCCTTCCTGGAAACAGGCAGGAGGTATTCTTACCTCTGCCACTCAGATGCTCAACTCCCAATGGGGTCTAACCCTGAATAAAGTTTGTTTTGCCCTGTGTAAAGCTTATACAGGACAAACTCATAGATTGTTCGCCCTCTATAACAATGATAGAGAGATATGCACAGCTTTTTTCCCCCTCCCCAGGTACCAACACGTACTCCAGGTTAATTAATAAGTAAAAAGTGATTTTAATAAAGACAGGAAATAGGATTTAAGTGGTTCCAAGTAGTAACAGACAGAATAAAGTGAATTACCAAACAAAATAAACAGAACACGCAAATCTAACACTATTACAGTAAAAAAATCTCACCCTCTGAATTCCTTCTTTCAGGCTAAACTCCCTGTTAGCCTGGGTCCAGCACTCACTCACCCCCCCCCCCCCCTGCAGTCACAGTCCTCTGTTCCAGCTTTTTCCAGGAATCCTTGGGGGGGGGAGGGTTGAGGGCTGTTGCTTAAGCCAGCTGAGAACAAAATGGAGAGGTCTCTCCCGGGTTTTTATAGCCTTCCTCCTCTGGGTGGAGAGCCCCTCCCTCCTTATCCAGAGTCCACATGGGCTCCCAGAGCACAAAAGTAGCAGGTTTGAACCAAACTCCCCTCACCACCAGTCAGGCTGCATTCCCGAGGAGGCTCGGATGTGGACGGGCTTCTACAAACTTCATTGTTTGCTTGATTGGTTTTCAATTAGGCTTAACTGAGAATAGTTTTTTTTCCTCAGAGAGTTGTTCATCTGTTTTCCAAAGTCCACATACAACCAACCAAGCACATTGTTATATTCAGAGTTATGAATATTGACTCAGACACATACATACAAATAGGATGAATGGATCCAGTGGATCATTACCGTCACAGAGATATAACTTTTCAGCAAAACCATATTCCATTAACATCACACATATATTTACAGGCACACCCCCCATAAAGCCTTAAGAGGTACACCGTCACACCTTCCCTTTTCCTTGAGGAATAAACAGAGGCCCCCAGAATCCAGGGATCCCAAAAGTTAGGAACAGATCTCAGTGATCCACTGGTAGCTCAGCCTACCCACCCACAAACTCTCTGCCTCCACAGCTGCTCTAGGTTTATCACAGACATGCTACCAGGACCTATCTCAGTAGTCTTCACCTGCAGGATCTGCTGAATGGGCATTGCACAGACAGGAGGGGCTGCACAGAAATGGGAAGGCTGGTTAGAGTACCTGATGGGCACAATACCCCAGCCACAGACTGGTTGGGAAGTTTCAGTCTTTTCATATTTGTTCAGACCATTGTTCTATCTACCCATTGTCCTGTCTTCTGATGATAGCCTGTACAATTATTCAGAGGGAATGAACAAAATAAGGCAATTATCAAGTGATCCATATGCTATCGTCTGATCCCAGTTTCCAGCAGTCAGTGTTAGAGATACCCAAAGGATGGGGCTGTATCCCTGACCATATTGGCTAACATGGACTATTGATCGACCTATGCTCCATCAACTTACCTAATTCTTTTTGGATCAGTTATACTTTTAGTCTACACAACATCCCTTGGCAATGTGTTCCCCAGGCTGACTGTGTGTTGTGTGAAAAAGTACTTTCTTTTGTTTGTTTGAAACCTGCTGCCTATTAGGGGACCCCCAATTCATGTGAAGGAGTAAACAGCACTTCCTGATTCACTTTCTCCACACCACTCATGATTAGACCTCGATCATATCCCCCCTTAGTCATTTATTTTCCCAAAATTAACACTCCCAGTCTTCATCTATCCGCAGCTGCACACTGAGTGAATGTTTTTAGAGAACTATCCACAATGACTCCAAGATCTCTTCCTTGAGTAGTAATAAATCATTTACACCCTACCATTTTGCCTGTACAGCTGGGATTATGTTTTCCAATGTGCATTACTTTGCATTTATCAACTTTAAATTTCATCTGCCATTTTTGTCAAGTGTCAGAGGAGTAGCCGTGTTAGTCTAAATCTGAAAAAGTGACAAAGAGTCCTGTGGCACCTTATAGACTAACAGATGTATTGGAGCATAAGCATTTGTGGGTGAATGCCTCTGACAAAGTGGGTATTAACCCATGAAAGCTTATTTTCCAATATGTTTGTTAGTCTATAAGGTGCCACAGGACTCTTAGTAGCATCTGCCATTTTGTTGCCCCATCAAAAAGTTTTGTGAGATCCTTCTGTAGGTCTTCACAACTTCTTTGGGACTTAACTATCATGCATATTTTTTATCATCTGCAAGTTTTGCCATCTCCTTTTCCAGATCATTTATGAATATGTTGAATAGGATTAGTCCCAGTACAGACCACGGGGGGCACCATTTTTTACCTCGCTACATTCTGAGAACTGAACATTGATTCCTATTCCTACCCTTTGTCTCCTATCTTTTAACCAGTAACCAATACATGAAAGGTCCTTCCCTTTGACTGCTTAATTTGATTAAGAGCTTTTGGTATAGGATCTTGTCAAAGACTTTCTGAAAATCTAAAATACTATACCACGGGATCCTCTTCTCCACATGCTTGTAACCCCCCTCAAAGAATTCCAGTAGATTGGTCAGGCATGATTTCCCATATCTTTCCCAAGATCTTGGGCTCTTTATGGAGGTAAATTAATGAAATTATGCAGCCTGTGATATATAGGAGGTCATATTAGATCAGTGGATCTCAAATGTATTTTAGCACAGCTGTGGTGGGTTGTCACCCCTGGGGTGCAGTCTGGGAGCTAGGGAATCACTGAGCCCCCTGACCCACTGCCTGGGTTCCCTCTCACACTGCACTACTGTAACAAGTTGAAAAGCCCTCCAGCCTGTACGTTCACCATATAGGTAGGGACACACCCAACTGGTCACTGGCAGGGTCTCTGAGCAGCCACTGAACAGGAAGGATACAGTTAAGGCAACTCCCATCACCCCCAGGCACACACCCTCTCTGAAGTATAAACCAACATTATACTGTCTTGCACTGCACAGGGAACTCCCTCAAGGTGGAGTGGAATATGCAATGGACTGCCCCAGAGTTATGATTTCCACAGACTGCACTCCAACTCACTGGATTAGATAGAGAAAATAACAAGTTTATTTACTACAAAAGGTAGATTTTAAGTGATTATAAGTGATAGCCCACAGATCCAGATAACCTAGATTAAAAAACCCTACAAATGAAGCTTAATAGGTTAGATATGAATGTCAGAGTCTTGCCCTAACAGATGATACAAGCAGGCTGAAGATTCTTAAAGGGGAACCTACACATGATTTGCATCTTAAAAACCCCAGGTGTGTCATTTCCATGCTAGAAATACCTTTAGCCAGGTTCCAGCACTGCCCCCACTTCAGTCTTTGTTCCTCCATTGTTTTTCTCGGAGTCTTCTTAGGTGGTGAGTCAAAACCACCAAATGATGTCACTCGCTCCTTATGTAGCTTGTGCCTATTGTGGAAACCCTTTCTTTCAGAGCTTGGTTCCCAGACAAGTCCATTGAGAAATACTGACATCCCAAGATGGAGTCACAGTATCCATTACTTGGAGGCTGTAGCATTCACAGGGAGTCTCACCAAGGAGGGGATAAGCGTCTCTTAAAGTCTACTGTTTTTGCCTAATGGCCCATTGCACTGAATAGTCCTTCCCCACCCACTATTGAGACTGAAAACATCTTGTCTAGTGGGCATTGCCCAAGTGAAATTACAGCTGAAAAACAGTTACTTAGTCAACATTCGTAATTTCTGGTAAAAAAAAATGATACATGCATACTAATAGGATAATCAGATTCAGCAAATCATAACTTACCCCAACACACCTCACATGACTTAACATAGTCATGCCATACTCATACCATGATAATATCAGTGTGAAGAGTATGCAGTTGCAGGGTTACAATGCCCGCTTTTGTTACGTCTGTAATAATTTACACCTCACCACCACATAAATACATATATTGATGTATGCGATGTTGCAGCTTAATTGGATCCATTTCAGCTTTTTTGTCTTTCACTTTACATTTTTTTTCTGTTGTTGTTTTACAAATAAACCAATGATCCACTGTAATAAGAGCCAAAGCAAAACTGCATGTGGGTTCCCTGCTGAGAATGAAATACACCCCGCCGTCGCAAATATATCCATAGGCAGATGTCAACAACTTTGTACAATGATGAACAAGCATAGGAGAAATCCATCAACATGCTCAGTGCCACCTAGAGTCAAATGCACAGCACAGTCTGGGGACCGGATCTGTCAGGAGGCATCAGCTTTGTGATTATTCATTTCTGTTGGTAAAATATGCTCAGTCAGGTTTTTCTCCTAAAGCTTTGTAAGCCCCCCACTTCCCTCTGAATATATTCCACACACCTCAAAGGGGGTCAGCCACCCCAGGTTGAGAATTCCTGGACTAGGTTATCTAATGGCTCCACCTGGTCTTAAATTCTGAATCTATGAACCATTGTCTTGAGTGGATTGTTATCTTGGTTCCAGTTTGAACGGGTCCTTTCTCTGAATGCTGATAGGCACTCAATAGGGACAGATGATAGCCATGAAGTATTGGGATTGTCCCAGTAAACAGGGTACATGGTCTCTTTACCCTCTAAACAAGGTCCTTTCCTGTCTTGTGGGGAGTGTCACAAAGTTCCACTCTTTGAGCTGGGAACACCCCACCCATCTGTGCTAAATGCTTATCACCAAGCAGGGCTGACGGGACACCTCAGTCTCTTCCCTTTGGGTGTTTGTGACCAGAGATATAGAGTCAACCCCAGGGTCCTTGAAAAAAAGTAGACTTGTTAGCAAACAGAAAAACAAAAAAAAGCAATAGAGAAAATGGTTTGAAAATAACAGGCAGCTGTCACAGAGCTACACTCATCTATCACACGTATCACTACACGCTATGTTAGACGTGCTTTGCTCTGGAGATGGAGAAACAGAACCACCCATACGTTCCTTTTTTCCACCACCGGTGTGAGATAGGGCAGGGCTATTATCCACCTGTGCAGAGGCTAGGGGTGCCAAACCTCCATGTTGAGCCCAGAGTCTCCTGGAATCAGCATTGATCTCCAGGCAGGGCCGGCGACAGGGGAGTACTACGGGTACAGCTGTACCGGGCCCCCCGACTTTAGGGGGGCCCTGGTACACTGCTGTACCCGTTGTGTCCCCCCTTGTCGCCGGACCTGGAGAGCGGGGAAGGGGCGGGGAGGCGGCGCGGCTCTCCCCCGGACAAGCGAGCCTGGCCCCAGCAGGAGCAGAGAGCCCGGCCGGCGGCAGCAGCGCTGTCCGGGGGAGGGGGAGGAGAAAGGGCGGCTCATGCCGCTCTCACTCCCGCTGCCGCCAGCTGTCAGCTGGCGGGGGGAGGGGTGGAGCGCCGGCTGGGCTGGGGGGGGCGGGCTGGGCTGGGGGAGGGGCATCCACTGTTGGCTGGGCTGGGGGGGGCGGGCTGGGCTGGGGGTGGCATCCGCTGTCGGCTGGGCTGGGGGGGGGCCCGGCTGGGCTGGGGGGGGGCCCAAACTATCGGAGTAGGGGCCCCCCAAATTTCTGTCGCCAGCCCTGCCTCCAGGTGACTATTGCAATCAATCCGGGACATTTTAATAGGATATTTTAAGAAAATGACATCATGTCAAGTTGGGAAATCTCCCGGAATAACTTCAGTCAGGGTTGGCCACCCTAGCAGAGGCTGCCCATGGCTTGACCACAGTTACATGTGGTGGGGAATCAAATCAAGATCCCTTGAGTTACATCGCTGTACCCAGACCACAGGACTAGCCTTGCAAGCAGTGACAGGCCATCAAGTATTCTCTGCTGCACTGGCAGAGCTCCCCCTGTGCTGCAGAGAACGGCGCTGGCAAGGAGCCAGGCATAATGGTTTGATTGTCTGGGGTGTTCTCCACCTGCCTTAGTGGAGTTTGGAGCAGCCTGGGGGACTGAGCTAAACTCCACATGGTGGTAACGGTATCCAATAGCCCACTCAGGCCAAGTCCCTGCACGCGGGTGCCACCCTAGAGGCTGGGGCCGGGCCATGGTAAGAGCTGCCCAGGGAGCCCCGGCTGCTCTGGGGAGCCTCAGACTCTCCACCTACCTTGAGGGGTTCTTCGTGGGGGAAAATGGGCAGAGGGCTGCTCATGGGACCCCAGAACCTTGCACAATGCAGATGGAAGGTCTGGAGCTCCTCACAGTGTCTCTGGCTCCCTGGGCAGCTCTTACAAGTAACCCAGATGCTCAG
This sequence comes from Sternotherus odoratus, assembly GCA_032164245.1. Taxonomy (NCBI): domain Eukaryota; kingdom Metazoa; phylum Chordata; order Testudines; family Kinosternidae; genus Sternotherus; species Sternotherus odoratus. The sequence goes on from JAVMKO010000001.1 coordinate 297,338,051, forward strand.
GAAGAGCCAGGACAGTGACTGCAGAACAGATCTGCAGCTTTCTTCATCTCCCCTGGATGTTTAACCAAAGACAAGACAGTGACAGGCCTGGTGTCATGGGAAACAACAGCCACAATCCCCTCTCTGTATTGACTGCATTGACATAAAATCTAAGGACACAGCAGAGACCAATATGGCTCTTAATGGTCCAAAATCCTACAGGACCCTGACTCTTCACAAACAAACCCCCTTTGCAAATGCTGCTGCCTGCCTTGGTCTCCTTCCCCCAGTGCACTGTCTGCCCACATCAGTGCCTCTCAGCTAGGCACAGACCATAGATCCCCATCTGAACCTCTTTTTACAGAGTGGAGATAATTCACTCATGTCATCTCAGGTGTAAGGGTCCAGGATGGAATAGGCAGCTCGTGATTTTTGTCTCCCGTGTCACCAGTGCTGGAGCCTGGTGATCAGCTGACCATTCACTTGATGAACACCCTGATGATCCTCGAACGAAGGTGTTTGCTTTTCACACTGTACACAATTGGGTTCATCACGGGCGGAACCAGCAGGTAGACGTATCCCAGGAGAATCTGAGGCAAGGAAGAAGAGCCCTTCCCGAATCTGTGTATCACAGACAGGCCAATCATTGGGGTATAGAAGAGCAGGACGGCACAGAGGTGGGAGACGCAGGTGTTCAGGGCCCTGAGGCGCTCCGTGTGGGATGCGATGCTCAGCACTGTTTTGAGGATCATCACATAAGAGAGGAGGATGAGAAGTGAGTCCAAACCCACTGTAGAGGCAATTATGAACAAGCCATAGATGCTGTTGACCGTGATGTCTGAACAAGCCAGCTGCATGGCTTCCTGGTGCAGGCAGTAAGAATGGGAGAGGACATTGGCTCGACAGTATTGGAACCTTTTCAGGAGAAAGGGGAGTGGGAATATTAAGGCCACCCCTCTAAGTACAAACAAAAGTCCCATCTTGGCTATTCTTGGCGTGGTTAAGATGGAGGCATATCTCAGAGGGTCATGGATCGCAACAAAGCGGTCAAAGGCCATAGATAGGAGCACAGAGGATTCAATGAATGAAAGTGAGTGGATGAAGAAGAGCTGGGCAAAACAGGCATTGAGGCTGATTTCCCTGGAGTTAAACCAAAATATGCCCAGTATAGTCGGTATGGTAGCTATGGATAAGCCAAGGTCTGTGGTGGCCAACATGGAAAGGAAAATGTACATGGGCTCATGGAGGCTTGGATCTGTTTTTATAATGAACAGAATGACTGAATTTCCTACTATAGAAATAACATAAATTAAGCAGAAGGGGATAGAGATCCAGAAATGGACGTCTTCCTGCCCAGGTATCCCGGTGAGAAGGAACACTGCAGAGTTGAACTTAGTATTATTTACAGCTGACATAATGTATTGAGCAGGTCCCAGGAGTTTTGAACTCTCCTTCCTAAAATGAAAAATAACAGGAGACTAGATAATATTTAACAAGACATTTCTCTGGTTTCAGTGCAAGTCTTGGATTTTGAAGTGCAAGACTTGGATTTACAAACAGGAATATAGGCCTTTAATCCATCTAGCCTAGTGGCCAGTGAAAAGTTTCAGAGCCTACCGTGGGGCAAAGAACCTAGCTGGTTTTAATATGGACCTTGATAGGTGGATGAACCAGGCAATATGCTAGGGTCACCTGCCAAAGCAGGAAACTGGGCTCAGGGACCCATGAGGTCACTTCTAGACCTATATCCCTATGGGTTACATTGACTCATTTTCATAGAATCATAAGACTGGAAGGGACCTGAAGGGGTCATCTAGTCCAGTCCCCTGCACTCATGGCAATACCAAGAATCATCAGGACCATCCCAGACAGGTGTCTGTCGAACCTTCTCTTTAAAATCTCCAATTATGAATGTTGAACAATCTCCCCGAGCAATTTACCCAGTGCCTAACCAACCTGATATGTAGTTTTTCCTAATGTCCAAACTAAACCTCCCTTGCTGCAGTTTAAACCATTGGTTATTCTCCTATCATCAGAGACTAAGGAGAATAATTTTCTCCCAGGGAACAATTTTCCCCTGACACCCACTAGTTAGACATTTTATGTAGTGTTAATCAGAAAGGTTTAGAGCCCTTTCAAGACTTTTAAAGTAATCCTCACGAAGGTAATTGGATTTTCTGGTTACCCATATATACACCCAGTCCCTCTTTCAAAGCTTCTAAGCTCTTGGCCTCATTCCTATCTTATGGATTTGAGTGCCTCAGCCTACTTAAGCACTATGTGATTTTACAATTGTTACCTACACACAGACTCACTTTTTGGACCTCCACTTCAGTCATGACATGTGTATAATCACATGGTAATTGCATGGTGAAATGGTCACTATATTTATCTGTCTTGAATTAAAACTAATTATAAAAATTTACTTGACTTCTTGTATATTTTCTCCACTCCGGAGAGTCCACATTATACCAGCACCTCTTTGCAGCGCATGGGAGACATGTTTTTAGGACCAGGTTCTGAATTAAATAACATTGGCTTCAAGGGCATCACTAAGGATTTACATGTGTAAAGTCTATCAGAACTGGGCTCTATTAATTTTCCTTCACCAAATGCTCCTGGTGATACACTCTGACCCCCAAAAATCCCTCCAAGAGAAGCTGAAGTGATTTGACTGGCCCATGCAGACAGAATCCGGAGATTCAGATCATCCCCCCAGGACCTGAATCCTCTCCCCATGCAACAGTCTGTACATATATGGTAAGTTACAAGCCAACCGACAGTTACTTCAGCTGGGCATGCGAAGGGTCGGTGTCACAAAAGGGTGAATAATGCAAACACTAGTTTTTTACTTCAATCCAAGGGAATGTGCAAGTTACTTCCTGCATGCTCATGTAACTTCCTGCATGCTCATGCTCAGGTGTTGAATTTAAATAACAGGCAACCGATCTTGCACTCCCCATTCTTGCACTTCAGCTGTACTCTTTGCTGGAACACAGACCAGTGGTTCTGCTGTCTTATGGCATTAAAATGCATTTGATTATTAAATTTCCAGGAATAAATAAACCCAGGTGATAAGGGAGCTACTCAGTAAGATTGCTTGTGGTCTTCTCTCATTCAGCCCCTGGCAGGGTCGGACCCAGAGCACATGACACCACTCGAAATGAAACCTCTTGAGAAATCCTGATTCAGGGCATTGGGGTTTTAACACACTGAATGTCATATTTCTGTGTAGCTTGAGTAACCCACCATGGAACATATGCAGATGTAGGGGTGTGCTTCCCAAGCCCTCTAGTTCTACCTGTCTTTTAGCACCATCACTGAGTCACCCCGACAGCTCAGCTGTGTTCTCTGCCACTGCATAGAACAGTGGTAAATGGAAACAGCTCCCAGACTTTCCCCTTAACTTCACACTGTAAAGATAGCGAAACCTGCCAACATACCCAGTTCCTGCTAGAAGGGAGCCGCTGACACCAGAGGTCTTCACCATAAAGGACATTGGTGAGGTTGAATGGGCAGCAGGCAGTATCTATTCAGATAGGGAGGTAGGTGTATTTATGAAGCATGTTCGCACATTCCCTTGGGGGGCCACTTGGCCTGCAGGGAACCTCAGCTGCTTAGCTTAGTGTGCACCGGATTTAACCCTGTCATGGTCAATGGCAAGCTACAGGAGGCCAGATCACAGGGGACGTGTGGTGATGTTACCCAACTGGACTGCAGCACCAGTCGTCTTAAAGGCTCTATTTTTGGAATCCGGACTTGTCGTTACTCTTCCTATGGTTCTGATTAGTCACAAGGCCACCTATGAGCAGGCTAAGAGCTTACGATGATGCTGTCGGAGTTGTGTCTTGCTGAAATAAAAACAGCATAGGATGAGATTTCTCCCCAATCTTTAAAAGAGGTGGATAAATAAATAAATGGAGATATACCAATCTCCTAGAACTGGAAAGACCTTGAAGGTCATCAAGTCCAGTCCCCTGCCTACACTAGCAGGATCCGCCTGCCTACACTAGCAGGATTGCCCTAAATGGCCCCCTCAAGGATTGAACTCACAACCCTGGGTTTAGCAGGTCAATGCTCAAACCACTGAGGTATCCCCACCTCCCCTTCCCTCTTTTTGACTGGCTGTTCCAGACCCTTCATCCTCAAATGGTCGGAAATCTTCTCCTTTCCAGCCTCAGTTTACACCTTGACAGCTTTCCCCTTTTTTAGGGGCAATACTGTCCTTTAGCTTCGGGAGCTCTTCCACCACTGTTGTCTTTCCCCCACCCACCTTATGCATTTATAGGGCAATCCAATCCCCACTCAGCCTGCCATGTGTTAAGCTAGACCTGTCAAGTTCTTTCTAAATCTCCACATAATACAGGACCTCCATTTACTTGCCCGTTCTAGGACCACGTCTCGCCATTTGTTCCAGTCCTAATTCATCTTTCTTTAATACGAGTAATAATATAAAAATAGCCATACTGGGTCAGACCAAAGGTACATGTAGCCCAGTATCATGTCTTCTGATAATGGCCAATGCTGGGTGACCCAAAGGGAATGAACAGAGCAGATAGGAGTCAAGTGATCTAGCCCCTTTTGACAATTCCCAGCTTCTGGTCAACCAAAGCTTCAGACATCATCCCGGCCCGGCCTGGATAATAGCTGTTGATAAACTTTGAGCTAATCTTGTTCTTTTATGAACACTTTTAGAGCTTTGGCCTTCACAACATCCTCTGTCACGGAGTTGTCAGGTTGACTGTGTGCTGAATGAGGAAATACTTCCTTGTGTTTGTTTTAAACGTGCTGCCTATTCATTTCATTTGGTGGCCCCTAGTTCTTGTATAATGAGAAGGAGTAAATTACATTTCCTTACTTACATTCTCCATACCACTCATGATTTTATAGACCTGTATCAGATCCCCCATTAGAGATCTCTTTTCCAAGCTGAAAAGTCCCAGTCTTATTAATCTCTCCTTATATGGAAACCATGCCATTCCCCTAATCATTTTTGTGAATACAAAAGCTGCAGATATGAGAGCTTATGCTATAAGACATGTTAGGATTTGTTGTCACTTTTTCAGATCCAGGCTAACATGGCTACCCCTTTGATAAGGGAGGAAGTGACATCATTTTGGTGTTTTTGACTCACCACCCAAGAAGACTCCAAGAAAAACAATGGAAGAGCAAAGACTGAACTGGGGAAAGTGTTGGACCCTGGCTAAAAGGATTTCCAGCCTGATAATGGTACACGTGGGGATTTCAAGCTATATAGCATGTGTAGGTCCCCCTTTAAGCCTGCTTTTATTATCTTTTTGGGTGATAATCTGACATTCATATCTAACCTATTAAGCTTTGTTTATGTTTTTTATCTCTTGTCTAGCTAATCTGCAGGGATCTGTTGGCTCTCCCTTAGAATCCCTTAAAATCTACCTTTTGTAGTAAATAAACTTGTTATTTTCTCTATCTATACCAGTGAGTTGGAGTGAAGTGTGTGGAAATCACAACTCTGGGGCAAAGGCAGTTGCATATTCCACTCCACCTGGAGGGAGTTCCCTGTGCAATGCAAGACAGTATAATGTTGGTTTATACTCCAGAGAGGGTGTGTGCCTGGGGATGATGGGAGTTGGCTTCACTGTATCCTACCTGATCAGGGGTTGGTCAGAGACCCCGCCGGTGATCAGCTGGAGATGTCCCTATCTATATGGGGAACGTGCAGGCTGGAGGGATTTTCAACTTGTCACAGTAGTGCAGTGTGAGAGGGAGACCAGGCGGTGGGTCAGGGGGCTCAGTGATTCCCTAGCTCCCAGACTGAACCCCAGGAGTGACAACCCACCACAGATGTGCTGGGCAATGGGGAAACAGAGAGCCTCCTGACCCAGCAGGACAGCCCACTCTGGCCAAGTCCCTGCACATGGGTTCCACCGCAGAGTACCACTGGTGGCCCGAGTTGACCCTGCAGACTTCCTCTTCTTCCCTCTAAGGTCCTTACAGTGACTTACACTCAGCCTGGATACCTAAAAGAAGACACCCCCCCCCCCCCCGCTTAATGGAGTCACATTAATTCAGTCTTGTTCAAGACACAGGGTCTTCAAACCCTCAGCCCCACCCTCCTCCTTTACTCCGGAGCCCCTCACTGCTCTGATATCTGGGGCCAGCATTGGATCACATTTGCTGCACCTTCTGACCTTCTCTAACCTCAAAGACCTGATGTCTGCCTCACCTATTCCACTAAGGCCCTGCCCCCTGGTGCTCCTCTTCCCCTCTTCCCCTAAGGCCCTGCCCCCTGGTCCTCCTCTTCCCCTGAGGCATCAGCCTCCATCCAGCCTGTTGCTGGGCCACGGGTAGAGCTGCCCAGGGAGCACAAGTCACTGTGGGGAGTCCCAGACTCACCACCTTAACGGGTGGGGACTTGGGTTCTGTTTATGGCTCCCCCTGCCCAACAGAAGTGGAGGGTCAAGTGTTCCTTGCATGAGATCTGGCTCCCTTGGCAGCTTTTACAACAGTTCCTCTCTGGCCTCCTTAGCCTGGCCAGTGAGCAAAGCCTGAGATTTAGAGGAGTAGACGTGAGTAGGGTCACAGAGGGAACGGGGCTCCTGCCTTTCACTAACCGTCACTAACAAATGCAGATTTTCTCTGTCTACGGAGCATTACAGGCAGATGTGGGCAAATTCAGCAGGTGTGTGGTGTGCAGGGCCATCAGCTGGGGGGAGGGAGATGTGCATGAATGGCTTCTCCTGGGACTCCAGGAGGAATCAGGTCTCTGAGAAGACAGAGTCACAAGCACCTGGCGGAGGGTGAAGGGGAAGGGAAGGTGTCAAGTGCTCCTTCAATAACCCTATCCATACTTGGTGCAGTGCCCATAATTCATGAAGAACCCAGAGTGCTCAGCAAAGGCTGAAATAGCAATTGGAGAACAACTCTGCAGCTTTCTTCATGTCCCCTGGATGTTTAACCAGAGACAAGACAGTGACAGGCCAGGTGTCATGGGAAAGAACATCCACCTCCCTTCTCTTTATTGAGAGTATTGTCAGGAATTCTAAGGTCACAGCCGTGACCGATATAGCTCATAATGGGCCACAATCCCACAAGACCCCTGGATCTCTATGGACACAGTCACTTGGTAAATGGTGATACCTGACTTCGCCCCCTTTCCCAATGCACTGTCCTCCAACAGAAGTGCCTATTTGCTGTAGCCAGGCCTTAGACACTGTCTGAACCTCTCTCTACAGCGTGAAGATGAGTAACTCATGTCATCTCAGGTGTAAGGGTCCAGGATGGAATAGGTGGCCTGTGTTATTTGTCTCCCACGTCATCAGCACTGGAGATGGATGGTGAACTAACTGTTCATTTGACGAAGACCCTGATTATCCTGGCACGAAGGTGTTTGCTTTTCACACTGTACACAATTGGGTTCATCAGGGGTGGTATAAGCAGGTAGACATAGCCCAGGACAATCTGAAGCGAGAGAGAAGAGTCCTTCCCGAATCTGTGTATCACAGGCAGGCCAATCATTGGAATGTAGAAGAGCAGGACAGCGCAGAGGTGGGAGACGCAGGTGTTCAGGGCCCTGAGGCGCTCCGTGTGGGACGCGATGCTCAGCACTGTTTTGAAGATCATCACATAAGATAGCAGGATAAACAGTGCGTCCAAATCCACTGTAGAGATTATTATGAACAAGCCATAGATGCTGTTAACGGTGATATCTGAAGTAGTCATCTTCATGACCTCCTGGTGCAGGCAGTAGGAATGGGAGAGGACATTGACTCGAGAGTATTGGAACCGTTTTAGGAGAAGGGGGAGTGGTAATATTAAGGCCACCCCTTTAAGTACAAACACCAGTCCCATCTTGATTATTCTTGGCGTGGTTAAGATGGAAGCATATCTCAGAGGGTCACGGATCGCAACAAAGCGGTCAAAGGCCATCGACAAGAGCACAGAGGATTCAATCAACGAAAGAGAGTGGATGAAGAAGAGCTGGGCAAAACAAGCTTTGAGGCTGATCTCCCTAGAGTTAAACAAGTACACGCCCAGTATTGTCGGTATGGTGGTTATCAATAAGCAAAGGTCTGTGAAGGCCAACATAGAAAGGAAAATGTACATCGGCTCATGGAGGCTTGGATCTGTTTTTATAATGAACAGAATGACTGAATTTCCTAATATCGAAATAACATAAATTAAACAGAAGGGGATAGAGATCCAGAGATGGGCGCCTTCCTGCCCAGGTATCCCAGTGAGAAGGAACACTGCAGAGTTGAATTTAGTATCATTTACAGCTGACATAATGTACTGAGCAGGTCCCAGGAGTTTTGAACTCGCCTTCCTAAAAGGAAAAATAACAGGAGACTAGATAATATTTAACAAGACATTTCTCTGGTCTCAGTGCAAGTCTAGAGACCCCCAGGAGCTCAAGGAAACTAGGAAAAACATAGACTTGGAGTTACACTACAAACAGGAAGATAGTCCTTTAATCCATCTAGCCCAGTGGCCAGTGACCAGTTTCAAGCCTATGGTGGGGCAAAGAACCTAGCTGGTTTTTGATATGGAGCTTGACAGGTGCATGAACCACGCAATATGCTCGGGTCACCTGCCATAGCAAGCAAGCAGGGACCGATGAGGTCACTTCCAGACCTATATCCCTATGGGTTACATTGACTCATTTTCATAGAATCATAAGACTGGAAGGGACCTCAAGAGGTTATCTAGTCCAGTCCCCTGCACTCGTGGCAGTACCAAGCACCATCTGGACCATGCCAGACAGGTGTCTGTCGAACCTTCTCTTTAAAATCTCCAATTATGAATGTTCCACAATCTCCCCGAGCAATTTATCCCAGTGCCTAACCAACCTGACATGTAGCTTTTCCTAATGTCCAACCTAAACCTCCCTTACTGCAGTTTAATCCATTGCTTCTTCTCCTATCATCAGAGGCTAAGGAGAATATTTTTTCTCCCTCCTCCTTGTAACACCTTCTAGGTATTTGAAAACTGTTGTCCTGTTCCCTCTCAGTCTTCTCTTTTTCAGACTACATAAACCTAGTTCTTTCAATCTTTCCTCAAAGGGCATGCTTTCCAGACCCCTCATCATCTTTGCTGCTCTTTTCTGGACTCTCTCGAATTTGTCCATGTCTTTCCTGAAATGTGGCACCCAGAATTGGACACAATACTCCAGTTGAGGCCTAATCAGATTGGAGTAGAGTCGAATAATTACTTCTCGTGTCTCGCTTGCAACGTTCCTACTAATATATCCCAGAATGTTGTTTGGGTTTTTTTGTAACATCATTTCACTCTTGACTCATATTTGGCTTGTGGTTTACTACGACCCCCAAGATCCCTTTCTGCAGTAGTCCTTCCTAGACACTCTTTTCCCATTATGTATGTCTGCATCTGATTGTTCCTTCCTAATGGAGTACTTTGCATTTCTCCTTACTGATGATTCAGAGGAAAGTGGAAGAAGCCATGCAATAGGCAGCTCTGAGAAAATCTGCTCCCAGGGAACATTTTTCCCTGACACCCACTAGTTAGACATATTTTGTGGTGTCAATCAGAAACGTTTAGAGCCCTTTCAAGACTTTTTAAGTAATCCTCACAATTGTAATTGGATTTTCTGGTTACCCATATATACATCCAGTCCCTCTTTCAAAGCTTCTAAGCTCTTGGCCCCATTCCTATCTTATGGATTTGAGTGCCTCTGCCTACTTAAGCACTATGTGATTTTACAATTGTTACCTACACACAGACTCACTTTTTGGACCTCCACTTCAGTCATGACATGTGTAGAATCACATAGTAATTGCAAGATGAAAATGGTCATTATATTTATCTGTCTTGAATTGAAACTAATTGTAAATGTTTCCTTGACTTCTTGGTTATTTTCTCCACTCCGGAGAGTCCACATTATACCAGCACCTGTAGCAGTGAATGGGACACATGTTTTTAGGACCAGGTTCTGAATTCAATAACATTGGCTTCAAGGGCAGCACTAAAGATTTACATGGGTAAATTCTATTAGAATTGGGCTCTATTAACTTTCCTTCACCAAATGCTCCTGGTGATAAACTCTGACCCCCAAGAATCCCTCCAAGAGAAGCTGTAGTCATTTGACTGGCCAGTGCAGACAGAATCCAGAGATTCAGATCATCTCCCCCGGAGCTGCATCCTCTCCCCATGCTACAGTCTGTAGATATCAGGTAAGTTACAAGCCAACCGACAGTTACTTCAGCTGGGCATGGGAAAGGTCAGTGTCACAAAAGGGTGAATAATGCAAACACTAGTTTTTTACTTCAATCCAAGGGAATGTGCAAGTTACTTCCTGCACGCTCATGTAACAAGTGTTGAATTTAAATTACATGCAACCAGTATTGCACTCCCCATTCTTGCACTTCAGCTGTACTCTTTGCTGGAACACAGACCAGTGGTTCTGTTGTCTCATGGTGTTAAAAATTCATTTGATTATTAAATTTCCAGGACTAAATAAACCCGAGGCGATTTGGGAACGAGTCACTGAGATTCCATGTGCTCTCCACTCACTCAGCCCCTGTTAGGGTCGGACCCAGAGCACAAGGCACCGCTCGAAATGAAACCTCTTGAGAAATCCTGACTCAGGGCATTGGGGTTCTAACACATTTTATGTCAGATTTCTGTGTAGCTTGAGTAACCCACCATGGAACATATGCAGATGTAGGGTGTGCTTCCCAAGCCCTCTAGTTCTGCCTGCCTCCAGCCCCATCACTGAGTCACCCCGACAGCTCAGCTGTGTTCTCTGCCACTGCGCAGAACAGTGGCAAATGGAAACAGCTCCCAGACTTTCCCCTTAACTTCACACTATAAAGATAGCGAAACCTGCCAACATACCCAGTTCCTGCTAGAAGGGGAGCCGCTGACACCAGAGGTCTTCACCGTAAGGGCATTGGTGAGGTCGCATGGGCACCAGACAGTATCTATTCAGATAGGGAGGCAGGTGTATTTATGAAGCATGTTCACACATTCCCTTGGGGGGCCACTTGGCCTGCAGGGAACCTCAGCTGCTTCGCTTAGTGTGCACTGGATTTAACCCTGTCATGGTCAATAGCAAACTGCAGGAGGACAAATCACAGGGGATGTGTGGTGATGCTACTCAACTGGACTGCAGCACCAGTCGTCTTACAGGCTCTATTTTTGGAATCCGGGCTTGTCGTTACTGTTCATATGGTTCTGATTAGTCACATGGCCACCTCTGGGCAGGGTAAGAGGTTGCGATGATGCTGTCAGAGTTGTGTCTTCCTGAACGAAAAACAGCATAGGATGAGATTTCTCCCTCATCTTTAAAAGAGCTCGATGATTCCCCAACTCCCCTTCACTCCTTCTGAGTGGCTGTTCCAGAGTCTCCCTCCTCAGAGTGTCGGAAAACTCCTTCTCCTTTTCAACCTGTTTACTCCTTGACAGTTCCTCCCTTTTTTGTGCCAATATTGTCCTTTAGCTTCAGGAGCTCTTCTACCACTGTGGTCTTTCCCTCACCCACCTTATCCATTTATAGAGCAATCCAATCCCCACTCAGCCTGCCCTGTGTTAAGCTAGACCTGTCAAGTTCTTTCTAAATCTCCACATAAGACAGGACCTCCATTTACTTGCCCATTTTCGGAGCACTTCTCGGCATTCATTCCAGTCCTAAGTCATCTTTCTTGAATATGAGTAAGAACATAAGAGTGGCCATACTGGGTCAGACCAAAGGAACATGTAGCCCAGCATCATGTCTTCTGACAGTGCGTGGTGATCCAAAGAGAATATACAGACCAGATAGAAGTCAAGTGATCTATCCCTTGCTGACAATTCCCAACTTCTGGTCAACAAAAGCTGTGGACACTATCCTTGCCCGTCCTGGATAATAGTTGTTGATAAACTTTGAACTAATCTAGTTCTTTTATGAACCCTTTTAGAGCTTTGGCCTTCACAACATCCTCTGTCAAGTAGTTGTCTGGTTGACTGTGTGCTGAATGAAGAAATACTTCCTTTTGTTTCTTATAAAACAGCTGCCTATTTAATTCATTTGGTGCCCTGTCACGGGGCGCGCACTCACCCCTGCAGCACCTCCCGCTCGTCATCTGGATAATTTGCCTTCAGCATCCAGAGCACCCTCCACAGGTTGATGCCCTGCTCCTTGGCTGGCCTTATACCCCTCCCGGACCCCGGTGCCCTCTGCCTGAGGGTGTTGCACCCCTGTACCTGCTTAGGTTTAAGGGTTTCCCCTTCCTGGGGGGGAACCCTCCACCCCCTCACCCCACCTTGCCTCAGAATGTGCCACTACCAGTCACTACTTGCCCCCCGCTGACTGGGGCAGACTCCAGTATCATGGCCTCTCATCACCGGCAAGGGGGGGTTGGCCTGCTGCTTTTACTGCTAGCCGTGGGCTGCCCCCTCTAGCCCCAGTACCCCTGGGTCGAGCCTTCTGCCAGGCCCTGCAGCCTGGGGCTCTCTGGCTAGAGCCTCCCCAGCTCCCTCGACCCTGCCCCAGCCCCAGCCTTGCCTTAGTCCAGGTACCCTGCTCAGCCCCAGCAGCTAGGCCTGTCTTCCTCTGAGGACAGAGGAGACTCTCTGTTCTCTGCCTCTCACCCTTTATATACCGGCCTGAGTGTTTGGGGCATGGGCACACAGCTGAGCCTACTCCCCAATCAGGCCTGGAAGCCTGCTAGCTCCCAGCCTTAACCCCCTCCTTGGCTATTCCCAGCCCCTTTCTGTAGGGGGCGGGTGGTCACTCTGCCACATATTCCCCCCCTTAAGATCCCCATCCCTGAGGGTAGGGGGGTCGACTTGTCTGGAGGAGCCAGAGGTGCGCCTCTAGTGCCATCCCTTTCTTCTCCGACTCCTCCAGTTGCTTACGCAGGCGGCTCTCATCCTCTGCCACCCTCTCATATTCCTCTGCCAGGCCCCTGGCATTCGCCATGGCGTCCCGTCAGGCCTGCTCCACTGCCGCCAGCCTCGCCCTCAGGTCAACCACCCCCGACCCTCCACTTCCAGGGTCTGGGTTGACCTGGTGGCCAGGTTCTGAACCACCTGGGCCCCAGCCTCCTGCTGGTCCCACTGTCTGGATTTCCCATGATATTTTTTATCTTATGATCTATCCCTTTTTTAATGAATCCCAACATTATGTTCTCTTTTTTGACGGCTGCTGCACATTGAGTAGAGACTTTCAGAGAACTATTCACAATGATGCCAATACAGTAGACTCGCAATTATTGAGGATGATAAGGAAAAAAATAATCCTGGTTAATAAAATCCAGGATAATCACTATCCATAGGAAATATGGGGAGGAGGGGGTTGGTTCACCAGCCACTGTTCACTGGGGTTAGGGGGTGTTGGTTCACTGGCTGCCCTGTGCCCTGGTGAGGTTGTGTGTGTGTGTGTGTGTGTGTATGCTTGGGGTGGCAACAAAGTCAGATCCGTCCCTGCGAATTATGTGAAATTTTTTATACATCCTAGTTAATCCACATCCTGGGTAACCCAATCCTGGATAATTGAGAGTCTACTGTACCTCTTTCTTGAATGGAAAGAGCTAATTTACAACCAATCATTTTACATGTGTAGTTGGGATTATGTTTTCCAATGTGCATTACTTTGCATTTATTGACACTGAATTTCATCTGATACTTGGTGGTCCAGTCACCCAGTTTTCGAGATCTTTTTGTAGCTCTTCACAGTCTGCTTCAGATTTAATTATCTTGAGTAGGTTTGTATCATGTGCAAATTTTGCAACATCACTGTTTACCCCTTTTTCCACATAATTTCTTAATAGGTTTGTTATAAGCATGAAGGTTGCCTTGCCTGGGTTGGGCTATGTTATCTAATACAGTGTGCCTTGCCTGGGTGGGGCTTGTTATCTGAAACAGGTAACGTAGGAGTTTCCCTGCCATGGGGGAGGGAGGAGCCTCGAGCCCATGAAGAAGGGAGGAGCAAAACAGTCAGTTCCATCTTGGCTGGTCTCCAGGGAGGAGGCCGGGACCAGGGGAGTTCCATCTTTGCTGCACATGAGGCAGGAGGCTTGCCAAGGTAGCTGGCAAGGGTTCTAGACCATCTTTGGTTATGAAGATGGCTCTACCTTTTTCTGATACTTCTACTTAGCTAATGTGAGTATAACCATTTTGATTCTTCTATTAAGCCATGCCTTTTGGGGTGTTCTTTCCTTTTCAGAACAAAGTGGGGAACCACAAATGTAAAGTGTCTGTATCTCTGCTTTAACCTTTTTCTTTATTAAATTTTCTAGTTATAAAACTGTCTGGTTTATTTCCTCAGGGTTTTTCTCTGCTTCCAGTTGGGAATGGGGAAGGGAAGGGAATAGGAAACAGGGCAGCTAGGGGCCTAGCTGGAGTGTGAAAACTGTCTCTCCGAGAGACAGGGGTGGGGGAAGTCTGCCTTCAGCCGGGGAGGGTGAACGACAGAAAGCAGCCTCCAGGTATCTGACTTTGAATCCCAGGAAGGGGTACAAGGTTAGGGTCTGGCTCTCAGGTTGAGAGAGACAGGGTTAAGGGAAGTCTGCCTTCAGCTGGTCAGGGTGAAGGGAAGCAGTCTTCAGGTGTTTGACTTTAAAACCCAGGGAGGAGGTACAAAGTCAGGGTTAGGGGAAGATCGGGGGCCCCTCCAAGGTTTTGGAAGTATACCCGATTGGTGGCAGCGATTGGTGACCCCAAGAACCCCAACTGGCAAGGTGGGGGTGTCTTGGGGTGGAGGACTTATTGGTCTGGCATAGAAGAGGCCCAGCCTTTGTACTCAGGAGCATAGAGGCTTGGGGTAACCTCCTCTTACAAGGTTGAATAGAACTAGTCCCAGTACAGACTCCTAGGGGACACCACCATTTACCTCTCTCCATTATGAAAACTAATGCTTACACGTGTGATCAGTTGTCACCCCGGGGTTTAGTCTGGGAGATGGGGAAACACAGAGCTCTCTGACCCACCAGCCTGGTCTCCTCTCACACTGCACTGCTGTGACTAGCTGCAAAGCGCTCCAGACTGCACGTTCACCGGAACACATATAGGTAGAGACGCACCCAGCTGGTCACTGGTGGAGTCTCTGAACAGCCCCTGAACAGGAAGGATACAGTGAAGCCAAGTTCCATCATCCCCAGGCACACACCCTCTCTGGAGTATAAGCCAACATTATACTGTCTTTCAAAGTACAGGGAATTCCCTCACGGTGGAGTGGAATATGAAACTGCCTTTGCCCCAGAGTTGTGATTTCCACACACTTCACTCCAACTCACTGGTATAGATAGAGAAAATAACAAGTTTATTTACTACAAAAGGTAGATTTTAAGTGATTATAAGTGAGAGCCAACAGATCCCTGCAGATTACCTCGAAAGAAATAAAAAACACAAACAAAGCTTAATAGGTTAGATATGAATGTCAGATTCTCACCTGAAAAGATGATACAAGCAGGCTTAATGGGGAATTTACACATGCTTGACAGCTTGAAATCCCATGTGTACCATTCTCATTCTGGAAATCCCTTTAGCCAGGGTCCAACACTTCCCCCAGTTCAGTCTTTGTTCCTCCATTGTTTTTCTTGGAGCCGTCTTGGGTGGTGAGTCTAGAACACCAAAATGATGTCACTTCCTGCCTTATCAGAGCGGTATCCATGTTAGTCTGGATCTGCAAAAGCAACAAAGAGTCCTGCGGCACCTTATAGACTAACATGGATTAAAGCGTAAGCTCTCTTATTTACGTCTTTTGTATTCACCCAGAAAAGCTTATTCTCTAATACATCTGTTAGTCTATAAAGTTCCACAGGACTCTTCGTCCCTGCTTATACAGTTTTTGCCTATGGTGGGAGTCCTTTCTTTCCAGGAAAGAGAATCAATCCCAGATCATAGTGATGCCCAGACCACCAGACCAGCCATCTGAGTGGCAACAGCCCCACCTGTATTTCCTGCTGCACTGTCAGAGCTACTCCCCTGTGGTGTAGAGACAGGGGATGACAAGGAGCTAGGTAGACAGGTCTGATTTTCTGTTGTTTTTTCCTCCTGCCTCCATGGGGTTTAGAGCAGCCTGGGGGCTGTCGAACTCCACCTGGTGGTAATGACATCCAAGAGTACAGCCCACTCCGGCCAAGTCCCTGCACACGGGTGCCACTGCAGAGTACCACTGGTGGCCTGAGGTGACCCTGAAGACACCCTACTCTTCTCTCTAAGGTCCTTGCAATGACATACTCTCAGCCTGGATACCTAAAACAAGTGCCCCACTTCATGGGTTCATATTCATTCAGTCTTGTTCAAAACACAAGGTCTCCAAACCCCTACTCCCACCCTCCTCTTTTACTCAGGAGCCCCTCACTGCTCTGCTACCTGGGGCCAGCATTGGATCACATTTGCTGCACCGTCTGCCCTTCTCTAACCTCAAGGCCCTGATGCCTGCCTCACTTATAGCCCTAAGGCCCTGCCCCCTGCTCCTCCTCTTACCCTGACAACAAAGCAAATACCAATGGCCTTTTTACATATTTTTCTTTAATTAGGAATAATATGCATGTAGAAAAGTCCTACTTAAAGGCTTCATTTATATTCTCTGCCCTCCATCCAGTCTGTTGCTGAGCCATGGGTAGAGCTGCCCAGAGAGCCCAAGTCACTGTGGGGAGTCCCAGACTCTCCACCTTCACTGGGGGGGACTTGGGTGCTGCTTATGGGGCCCCGTGCCCAACACAAGTGGAGGGTCAACTGTTCCTTGCATGAGATCTGGCTCCCTTGGCAGCTTTTACAACAGTTCCTCTCTGGCCTCCTTAGCTTGGCCAGTGAGCAGAGCCTGAGATGAAGAGGAGCAGATGTGGGTGGGGTCACAGAGGGGACGGGGCTCCTGCCTTTCAGTAACCATCACTAACACATGCAGATCTTCTCTGTCTATGGAGCATTACAGTCAGATGTGGGTAAATTCAGCAGGTGTGTGGTGTGCAGGTCCATCGGTTGAGGGCTGGGAGCTGAATGAATGGCTTCTCCTGGGGCTCCAGGAGTAATCAAGTCTCTGACGTGACTCAGTCACAAGCATCTCTCTGAGGGCCTGAGGGAAGGGAGGGTGTCCAGTGCTCCTTGAATGGAACTTGCAACAGCTGGTTCTGTGCCCATGGTTCATGAAGAACTCAGAGTGCTCGGGAAGGCCCAAGACAGTGACTGCAGAAATCCCTGAAGCTTTTTTCATGTCCCCTCTATGTTTATCCAGAACAGGACAGTGAAAGACCAGGTGTAATGGGAAAGAACATCCGCAGTCCCCTCTCTTTATTGACTGCACTGACATAAATTCTAAGGTCACAGCAAAAATCCCACAAGACCCCTGGATCTCTATGGACACAGTTATTTGGTAAATGCTGCTGCCTGGTTTGGCCTCTTCCCCAGGGCACTGTCCTCCAACATCAGTGCCTATCAGCTAGACCCAGGTCTTAGACCGCATCTGAACCTCTCTCTACAGAGTGAAGATCAGTGACTCATGTCATCTCAGGTGTAAGGGTTCAGCATGGAGTAGGTGGCCTATGTTGTTTCTTTCCCATTTTTCTGTCACCAGTGCGGTAGCCGGGTGATGAACTAACCGTTTATTTGATGAATGCCCTCATTATCCTCGCACGAAGGTGTTTGCTTTTCACGCTGTACACAATTGGGTTCATCAGGGGTGGAACAAGCAGGTAGATGTAGCCCAGGAGACTCTGAAGTATTGGAGAAGAACCCTTTCCAAATCTGTGTATCACAGACAGGGTGATCATTGGCATGTAGAAGAGCAGGACTGCACAGAGGTGGGAGACGCAGGTGTTCATGGCCCTCAGGCGCTCATTGTGGGATGTGATGCTCAACACTGTTTTGAAGATCATCACATACGATAGCAGGATGAGCAGTGAGTCCAAACCCACTGTAGAGACTATTATGAACAAGCCATAGATGCTGTTGACAGTGATATCCGAACAAGCCATCTTCATGACCTCCTGGTGCAGGCAGTAGGAATGAGAGAGGACAATGGCTCGACAGTATCGGAACCTTTTTAGTAGAATGGGGACCGGGAATACAACAGCCAACCCTCTAAGCACAAATACCAGTCCCATCTTAGCTATTCTCCGTATGGTTAGGATAGAAGCATATTTCAGTGGGTCAAAGATCGCAACAAAGCGGTCAAAAGCCATCAACAAGAGCACAGAGGATTCAATGAAGGAAAGTGAGTGGATGAAGAACAGCTGGGCAAAACAGGCATCAAGGCTGATCTCCCTAGAGTTAAACAAGTATATGCCCAGTATTGTCGGTATGGTGGTTATCGATATGCCAAGGTCTGTGACAGCCAACATGGAAAGGAAAATGTACATGGGCTCATGGAGGCTTGGATCTGTTTTTATAATGAACAGAATGACTAAATTTCCTACTATCGAAATAACATACATGAAACAAAAGGGGATAGAGATCCAGAGATAGGCATCTTCCTGCCCAGGTATCCCGGTGAGCAGTAACACTGCAGAGTTGAATTTGGTGTCATTCACAGCTGACATAATATACTGGGAAAGTCCAAGACGTTTTGAAATTTCCTCCCTGAAAAGGAAAAGAACAGGAGACTAGATGATATATAATGAGACATCTTTTTGCTCTCAGTGCAAGTCTAGAGACTCCAAGAGCTCAAGGAAGATCAGAAAAATATAGTTTTTGGTTTACACTGATAGGAAAACAGGCACTGCCAGACTGGATCAAACCTTTAGTCCATATAGCTCAATATCTAGTGGCTAGGTACAGATGTTTCAATGGAAGGTGGAAGAAGTCTTGCAGTAAGAAGCTCTGAGATAACCTGCTCCCAGGGAAGTTTTCGCCCTGACACCCATTAATTGTTAGACATCTTGTGGTGCAGATCAAGAAGGTTTAGCACCCTTCCAAGACTTTTGATGTCTTTTGGCTGTGAATTCCACAATCTATTGAAGCATGGTGTGATTTTACAGTGGTGATCTTCACACAGACTCATTCTCTGGCCCTCCACTTTTGCACGTGGCCCATTGTGTCATGACATGTGTAGACACATATGGCAATTGCATGATGAAAATGGTCATTTTATTTATCTGTCCTCCATTGAAAATATTTATAGACATGTTTCATAGAAGCATTCTATCTTTTCTCCACTGCTGAGATTCCAAATCATGTCACTTCCTTTTTGCAACATTTTTAGGACCCGGTTCTGACTTCAATAACAGTAACTTTAGTGGCATCACTCCAGATTTTCATGTCGGAAACAGGCTTGATTAACTTTCCCTTCTGAAATGCTCCCTATGACCCCCCCCCCCCCCGAGGAATCCCTCCAAGAGAAGCTGAAGTGCTTTGCCTGGCCAGTGTGGATGTTGATCCTCCAGATCACCTACAGTCTTCTCTTCATCCTCACATGACCTGCATCCTCTCACCAAGCTATTTGGCAAGTTACATGCTAAGACGGACAGTTACTTCAGCTGGGTGTGAGAGGGATTGGTATCACATAGGGGTGAATAGTGCAATCACTGGTATTGCCCTAATGTCCAGTTGAGTTTACATGTTAATTCATCTGTGCACCTGTAATAGGTGATAGGTGTGAATTACATACAATCAGTATTGCACTCCTCTTTCCTGCGCGTAAGCTCTACGCTTTGATAAAACACAGACCTGGGGTTCTGCTGTCTCATGACTTAGAAAATGTATTTGCTGATTTAATTTCTAGGAGAAAATAAACCTGAGGTGATTTGGGAACTAGTCACTGATATTCTGAGGGGTCCCCTCTCACATAATCTCTGGCAGGATCCGACCCAGAGCACACGGCACCTCTAGAAATGAGACCCCTTGAGAAATCCTGACTTGAGACATTGGAGTTTTAACACTCCGAGTTCACTTACAGTGTCAACTTTCTGTGTATCTTGAATAACCGAGCGTGGAGCATGGACAGATGAAGAGATGGGGATCCCAAGCTACCCTGTGCTGCCTGCCCTCCAGCCACATTCCCGAGTCACCCCGATAGCCAAGATGAGTCCTCTGCCACTGCACAGAACATCTGCAAATGTTAACAGCTGGCAGCCTTTCCCCTTCACTCTGAATGATAAAGATGATGAAACCTGCCAACGTACCCAGTTCCTGCTAGAAGAGGAGCCGCTGTCACAAGAGGTTTTCACCATAGAGGAAAAGGAGTCATCGAAGAGATTGCATGGGCAGCAGGCAGTATCTGTTCAGATAGGGAGGCAAGTGCGTTTATGAAGCATGTTCACACATTCCCTTGGGGGCCACTTGGCCATCAGGGAAACTCAGCTGCTTGGCTCCGTGTGCACCAGTTTTAACCCCTTCATGGCCAAAGGCAAAGTGCAGGGGGCCAAATCACAAGGGATGGGTGGTGATGCTACCCAACAGAACTGCAGTGGGAGCCCTCCCATGGGCTCTAATGCTGGAATTCTGGCTTGTCATTGCTGTTTGTCTGGATTGCTATCATTTGTAGTTGCGGCCTTCACCACATCTTTTGGCAAAGAGCTCCACAGGCTGGGTGTTGTGTGAGATACTTTATTTTGTTTGTTTTAAACCTGCAGCCTCTTAACTTCATGGGTGACACCTGGCTCTTGTGAAGGAGTAAATAACACTTCCATGCTCACTTCCTCCACTCATGATTTCAGAGACCTCTGTCCTATCCCCCCTTTTCCATCTCTTGTCCCAGGTGAACAGTCCCAGTCTTTTTAATCTCTCTTCTTCTGCAAGCTCTTCCACACCAGCTTCCCCTTTGAGAAGGTGGTCACCTTACAGTGAATGGGCTGGGCTGGGATTGGAGCTAGCCATGCCTCTGTGGGGGAGCTGAGGCCCATTTCCACCCCTTTTCATTGCTGGGGAGGTGCAATCAGAGGGGACAGGGAGGGAATCGGGGTCCGAGTCTCTTGCAATGACTCTTGTGTATCAGACCCTCATTCACACCTAACTTTCTGAATGTATTTTTCCGCTCACCACCTCTGTGAGGCATTGTAAGGCTATTGTCCACCTCTACAGGGCCATCATTCGTCAGACCAAAGGTACATCTAGCCCAGTATCCTCTCTTCCAACAGTGGCCAATGCCAGGTGCCCCAGAGGGAATGAACAGAACAGGGAATCATCCACTGATCCATCCCTATCACCCATTCCCAGCTTCTGGCAAACAGAGGCTAGGGACACCGTCTTTGCCCATCCTGACATTTCTCTGGTCTCCGTGCAAGTCTAGAGAACACCAGGAGCTCAAGGACATTACGGAAAACATAGAATTGGATTTTCAAACAGGAAGATAGGCCTTTAATCCATCTAGCACAGTGGCCAGTGACCAGTTTCAGAGCCTACTGTGGGGCAAAGAACCTAGCTGGTTTTAATATGGAGCTTGACAGGTACCTGAACCAGGCAATATGCCAGGGTCATCTGCCAAAGCAGGGAACCCGGCTCAGGGACCCATGAGGTCACTTCCAGACCTATATCTGTTTTAAACAGCCTCACTCTATGATGTAATGAGCAAAGGTATATAAAACATACACAGAAACTCAGTTGCTCAGTTAGCTAGACTGTGGTCAAGACATAAAGTACTATTGGTAAGCTTGAATTGCTGACTGAGAAAAGCTAGCAAACCTGAGTTTAATAGATAAACAGCCCTGGGAAAAAGAGGAGTATAATCTCCTATATTAACTGAGATAAGACACCTGGTTTTGTTATTTGTTGTTGATGTGTGCAGAACAGAATGACCTTCAGGGGTAAGCCTTCAAACTGTTGCTAAACTAGAAAAGACGGGGGGATCTTAAAACAGTTGAAGATCCGATCTATACGTAGCTTTAACCATGTAGGGTTATAAATGAATAATCAATGAGCCTAATGAATATATAAATCTGTATGCTATAAATATGTGCCATGTTCTGATATTCGGTTGTTGCTTTACTTTTACTGGAGAACCTTCTGTGCTCTGAATAAAAGCTTAAGTTTTAAACCATTACCCTGCTGTCCAGTGTGTGGATAAATTGGAGTCAAGCAACTGGGCAGAATCCTCAGTTGGGGCCTCTTTGAACGTATCCCTATGGGTTATATTGACTCATGTTCATAGAATCATAAGACTGGAAGTGACCTCGAGAGGTCATCTAGTCCAGTCCCCTGCACTCATGGACATACCAAGCACCATCTGGACCATCCCAAAGAGGTGTCTGTCTAACCTTCTCTTAAAAATCTCTAATTATGAATGTTCCACAATCTCCTCGAGCAATTTATCCCAGTGCCTAACCAACCTGACATGTAGTTTTTCCTAATGTCTAACCTAAAGTTCCCTTGCTGCAGTTTAAGCCATTGCTTCTTCTCCTATCATTAGAGGCTAAGGAGAATAATTTTTCTCCCTCCTCCTTGTAACACCCTCTAGGTATTTGAAAACTGTTTTCCTCTTCCCTCTCAGTCTTCTCTTTTTCAGACTAAATAAACCTAGTTCTTTCAATCTTTCCTCAAAGGCCATGCTTTCCAGACCCCTCATCATCTTTGCTGCTCTTTTCTGGACTCTCTCAAATTTGTCCATGTCTTTCCTGAAATGTGGTACCAAGAACTGGACACAATACTCCAGTTGAGGGCTAATCTGCATGGAGTAGAGTGGAATAATTACTTCTCGTGTCTCGCTTGCAACGTTCCTACTAATATATCCCAGAATGTTGTTTGGGTTTTTTTGTAACATCATTTCACTCTTGACTCATATTTGGCTGGTGGTTTACTACGACCCCCAAGATCCCTTTCTGCAGTAGTCCTTCCTAGACACTCTTTTCCCATTATGTATGTCTGCATCTGATTGTTCCTTCCTAATGGAGTACTTTGCATTTCTCCTTACTGATGATTCAAACCAAAATGGAAGAAGCCATGCAATAGGCAGCTCTGAGAATATCTGCTCCCAGCGAATGTTTTTCCCAGACACCCACTAGTTAGACATATTTTGTGGTGTCAATCAGAAAGGTTTAGAGCCCTTTCAAGACTTTTTAAGTAATCCTCACAACTGTAATTGGATTTTCTGGTTACCCATATATACATCCAGTCCCTCTTTCAAAGCTTCTAAGCTCTTGGCCCCATTCCTATCTTATGGATTTGAGTGCCTCAGCCTATTTAAGCACTATGTGATTTTACAATTGTTACCTTCACATAGACTCCCTTTTTGGACCTCCACTTCAGTCATGACATGTGTATAATCACACAGTAATTGCATGATGAAAAATGGTCATTATATTTATCTGTCTTGAATTGAAACTAATTATAAATGTTTCCTTGACTTCTTGGTTATTTTCTCCACTCCGGAGAATCCACATTATACCAGCACCTCTTTGCAGCGCATGGGACACATGTTTTTAGGACCAGGTTCTGAATTCAATAACATTGGCTTCAAGGGCATCACTAAAGATTTACATGTGTAAAGTCTGTCAGAACTGGGCTCTATTAATTTTCCTTCACCAAATGCTCTTGGTGATACACTCTGACCCCCAAGAATCCCTCCAAGAGAAGCTGTAGTGTTTTGAATGGCCAGTGCAGACAGAATCCAGAGATTCAGATCATCCCCCCAGGAGCTGCATCGTCTCCCCATGCTACAGTCTGTAGATATCAGATAAGTTACAAGCCAACCAACAGTTACTTCAGCTGGGCATGGGAACGTTCAGTGTCACAAAAGGCTGAATAATGTAAACACTCGTTTTTTACTTCTATCCAAGGGAATGTGCAAGTTACTTCCTGCATGCTCGTGTAACAAGTGTTGAATTTAAATTACATGCAACCCGTATTGCACTCCCCATTCTTGCACTTCAGCTGTACTCTTTGCTGGAACACAGACCAGTGGTTCTGTTGTCTCATGGCGTTAAAAATGCATTTGATTATTAAATTTCCAGGAATAAATAAACCCGAGGCGATTTGGGAACGAGTCACTGAGATTCCATGTGCTCTCCACTCACTCAGCCCCTGGCAGGGTCGGGTCCAGAGCACATGGCACCGCTCGAAATGAAACTTCTTGAGAAATCCTGACTCAGGGAATTGGGGTTTTAACACACTGAATGTCAGATTTCTGTGTAGCTTGAGTAACCCACCATGGAACATATGCAGATGTAGGGACGTGCTTCCCAAATCCTCTAGTTCTGCCTGCCTCCAGCCCCATCACTGAGTCACCCCGACAGCTCAGCTGTGTTGTCTGCCACTGCGCAGAAAAGTGGCAAATTGAAACAGCTCTCAAATTTCCCCTTCACTTCACACTGTAAAGATAGCGAAACCTGCCAACATACCCAGTTCCTGCTAGAAGGAGAGCCGCTGACACCAGAGGTCTTCACTGTAAAGGACATTGGTGAGGTTCCATGGGCAGGAGACAGAATCTATTCAGATAGGGAGGCAGGTGTATTTATAAAGCATGTTCACACATTCCCTTGGGGGCCAGTTGGCCATCAGGGAACTTCAGCTGCTTGGCTTAGTGTGCCCTGGATGTAACCCTGTCAAGGTTAATGGCAAACTAAAGGAGGCGAAATCACAGGGGACGTGTGGTGATGCTACTCAACTGGACTGCAGCACCAGTCGTCTTAAAGGCTCTATTTTTGGAATCCGGGCTTGTCGTTACTGTTCATATGGTTCTGATTAGTCACATGGCCACCTCTGGGCAGGCTAAGAGGTTACGATGATGCTGTCAGAGTTGTGTCTTGCTGAAAGAAAAACAACATAGGACTGGATTGCTCCCGCATCTTAAAATGAGCTCGGATGGTTCCCCAACTCCCCTTCACTCCTTCTGAGTGGCTGCTCCAGAGCCTCCCTCTTCAGAGGATCGGAAAACTCCTTCTCCTTTCCAGCTTCAGTTTACTCCTTGGCAGCTTCTCCCTTTTTCTGTGGCAATATTGTCCTTTAGCTTCCGGAGCTTTTCCACCACTGTCGTCTTTACCCCACCCACCTTATCCATTTATAGAGCAATCCAATCTCCACTCAGCCTGCCATGTGTTAAGCTACTGTCAAGTTATTTCTAAATCTCCACATAAGACAGGACCTTCATTTACTTGCCCATTCTCGGAGCACGTCTTGGCATTCGTTCCCATCCTAATTCATCTTTCTTGAATATGAGTAAGAACATAAGAATAGCCATACTGGGTCAGACCAGAGGTACATGTAGCCCAGCATCATGTCTTCTGACAGTGGCCAATGCTGGGTGACCCAAAGGGAATGAACAGAGCAGATAGGAGTCAAGTGATCTAGCCCCTGTTGACAATACCCAGCTTCTGGTAAACGAAAGCTAGAGACACCATCCCGGCCCATCCTGGATAATATCTCTTGATAAACTTTGAGCAAATCTAGTTTTTTTATGAACCCTTTTAGAGCTTTGGCCTTCACAACATCTTCTGTCATGGAGTTGTCAGGTTGACTGTGTGCTGAATGAGGAAATACTCCCTTGTGTTTGTTTTAAACCTGCTGCCTATCATTTCATTTGGTGGCCCCTAGTTCTTGTGTAATGAGAAGGAGTAAATTACATTTCCTTATTTACATTCTCCACACCACTCATGATTTTATAGAGCTGTATCAGATCCCCCATTAGAGATCTCTTTTCCAAGCTGAAAAGTCCCAGTCTTATTAATCTCTCCTTATATGGAAGCCATGCCATTCCCCCAATCATTTTTGTGAATACAAAAGCTGCAAATATGAGAGCTTATGCTGTAAGACATGTTAGTCTGTAAGGTGCAACAGGACTTGTTGTCACTTTTTCAGATCCAGGCTAACATGGCTACCCCTTTAATAAGGGAGGAAGTGACATCATTTTGGTGTTTTTGACTCACCACCCAAGAAGACTCCAAGAAAAAAAATGGAAGAGCAAAGACTGAACTGGGGGAAGTGTTGGAGCCTGGCTAAAAGGATTTCCACCATGAGAATGGTACACGTGGCGATTTCAAGCTATATAGCATGGGTAGGTTCCCCTTTTAGCCTGCTTGTATTATCTTTTTGGGTGAGAATCTGACATTCATATCTAACCTATTAAGCTAGGTTTATGTTTTTTATTTCTTTTCTAGCTAATCTGCATGGATCTGTTGGCTCTCCCTTAGAATCACTTAAAATCTGCCTTTTGTAGTAAATAAACTTGTTATTTTCTCTATGTAATCCAGTGAGTTGAAGTGAAGTTTGGAAATCATAACTCTGGGGCAAAGGCCACTGCATATTCCACTCCACCTGGAGGGAGTTCCCTGTGCAATGCAAGACAGTATAATGTTGGTTAATACTCCAGAGAGGGTGTGTACCTGGGGATGATGGGAGTTGGCTTCACTGTATCCTTCCTGATCAGGGATTGGTCAGAGACCCCGCCAGTGATCAGCTGGGTGCGTCCCTATCTATATGGGGAATGTGCAGGCTGGAGGGATTTTCAACTTGTCACAGTAGTGCAGTGTGAGAGGGAGACCAGGCAGTGGGTCAGGGGGCTCAGTGATTCCTTAGCTCCCAGACTGAACCCCAGGAGTGACAACCCACCACAGATGTGCTGGGCGATGGGGAAACAGAGAGCCTCCTGACCCACCAGCACAGCCCACTCTGGCCAAGTCCCTGAACATGGGTGCCACTGCAGAGTACCACTGGTGACCTGAGGTGACCCTGCAGACTTCCTCTTCTTCCCTCTAAGGTCCTTACAGTGACTTACACTCAGCCTGGATACCTAAAAGAAGACCTCCCCCCCCCCGCTTAATGGAGTCACATTAATTCAGTCTTGTTCAAGACACAGGGTCTTCAAACCGTCAGCCCAACCCTCCTCCTTGACTCCGGAGCCCCTCACTGCTCTGATATCTGGGGCCAGCATTGGATCACATTTGCTGCACCTTCTGACCTTCTCTAATCTCAAGGACCTGATGTCTGCCTCACCTATTCCCCTAAGGCCCTGCCCCTTGCTCCTCCTCTTCCCCTGAGGCACCAGCCTCCATCCAGCCTGTTGCTGGGCCATGGGTTGAGCTGCCCAGGGAGCCCAAGTCACTGTGGGGAGTCCCAGACTCTCCACCTTCACTTTGGGGAGACTTGCATTCTGTTTATGGCTCCCTCTGCCCAACAGAAGTGGAGGGTCAAGTGTTCCTTGCATTAGATCTGGCTCCCTCGGCAGCTTTTACAACAGTTCATCTCTGGCCTGCTTAGCCTGGCCAGTGAGCAAAGCCTGAGATTTAGAGGAGCAGACGTGGGTGGGGTCACAGAGGGAACAGGGCTCCTGCCTTTCACTAACCGTCACTAACAAATGCAGATCTTCTCTGTCTATGGAGAATTACAGGCAGATGTGGGCAAATTCAGCAGGTGTGTGGTGTGCAGGGCCATCAGCTGGGGGGAGGGAGATGTGCATGAATGGCTTCTCCTGGGGCTCCAGGAGGAATCAGGTCTCTGAGAAGACAGAGTCACAAGCACCCGGCGGAGGGTGAAGGGGAAGGGAAGGTGTCCAATGCTCCTTGAATAGCCCTATCCATACTTGGTGCAGTGCCCATAGTTCATGAAGAACCCAGAGGGCTCAGCAAAGACTGAAACAGCAATTGGAGAACAACTCTGCAGCTTCTCTTCATGTCCCGTGGATGTTTAACCAGAAACAAGACAGTGACGGGCCAGGTGTCATGGGAAAGAACATCCACCTCTGTAAGAGGGTCTATTCCCTCTCTCTGAATACTGGAGGGACTCTTCTATGGTCCCTTAACTATAAAATGTTTCCCCATCCTAAATTAAGTCTTTTTACCCCCAAATCCCACACTCTACTAGTAAGAAAATGGGGGAGCAAGCTGCCATCACTCAGTAATTACCCCAAGACTATGGGGTAGGGAACCTTGACTCCCCCCTGAAAGTAATCCTCCCGACCCCTCCCTTTCTGTTTGGGAGGGGAAAAAAAACACACAGAGACTTAACTTTAGCGTCCCTTTTACCTAGGAGAAACAGTCCTCTTCCCCCTCCCCTTTTAACCTGAAAGGAGAGAGAGAGATTCGGACACAGCCCTCCCTAACCATGTGCTTCCCCATTCAAAGCTAGGATTCCTTTATGAGAATTAACCAAATGCTTTTTACATCTAAAAAGGTTTAATAAAGAAAAGAGAACAAAGCATACACTTACTAGACCACTTTATAGATATAGGGCTCGCTCACCCTTCCCTTTAGATTTCTCCCCCTGAGAGGGAAGTGACATCCTAGACCAGGCACAAGCTTATGAAAAATTAATATGTTACTTACAATTTAGTTACTTATGAATATAGGAAGGAAGTAGAAGTTTGCTCTCCATAGCTAGAGAGCGAAGAAAATGGGTCTTGCCCCAAGCTGGGACAGAAGGAAACTGAAACTAACCCTCCCTCCTCCCTGCCTTCTGGGATGGGGCTTTTACGTCACCCTCTCTCAGGTAAAGTTAACCCCATACAGGCAAAAAAGAACTCCACACTTATGACAACCTCCCTTCTCTTTATTGAGAGTATTGTCAGGAATTCTAAGGTCACAGCCATGACCGATATAGCTCATAATGGGCCAAAATCCCACAAAACCCCTGTATCACTATGGACACGGTCACTTGTTAAATGCTGCTGCCTGACTTGGCCTCCTTTCCCAATGCACTGTCCTCCAACAGAAGTGCCTACCTGCTGTACCCAGGCCTTAGACACTGTCTGAACCTCTCTCTACAGCATGAAGATGAGTAACTCATGCCATCTCAGGTGTAAGGGTCCAGGATGGAATAGGTGGCCTGTGTTATTTGTCTCCCATGTCTTCAGCACTGGAGATGGATGATGAACTAACTGCTCATTTGACGAAGACCCTGATTATCCTCGCACGAAGGTGTTTGCTTTTCACACTGTACACAATTGGGTTCATCAGGGGTGGTACAAGCAGGTAGACATAGCCCAGGACAATCTGAAGCGAGTGGGAAGAGCCCTTCCCGAATCTGTGTATCACAGACAGGCCAATCATTGGCATGTAGAAGAGGAGGACAGCGCAGAGGTGGGAGACACAGGTGTTCAGGGCCCTGAGGCGCTCAGTGTGGGATGTGAGGCTCAGTACGGTTTTGAAGATCATCACATAAGATAGCAGGATAAACAGTGAGTCCAAACCCACTGTAGAGATTATCATGAACAAGCCATAGATGCTGTTAACGGTGATATCTGAAGAAGTCATCTTCATGACCTCCTGGTGCAGGCAGTAGGAATGGGAGAGGACATTGACTCGAGAGTATTGGAACCGTTTTAGGAGAAAGGGGAGCGGGAATACTACAGCCACCCCTTTCAGCACCAATACCAGTCCCATTTTAGCTATTCTCTGTATGGTTAGTATTGAAGCATATTTCAGTGGGTCATAAATTGCAACAAAGCGGTCAAAGGCCATCAACAAGAGCACAGAGGATTCAATCAACGAAAGCGAGTGGATGAAGAAGAGCTGGGCAAAACAAGCTTCGAGGCTGATCTCCCTAGATTTAAACAAGTATATGCCCAGTATTGTTGGCATGGTGGTTATCAATAAACCAAGGTCTGTGAAGGCCAACATGGAAAGGAAAATGTACATGGGCTCATGGAGGGTTGGGTCTGTTTTTATAATGAACAGAATGACTGAATTTCCTAATATTGAAATAACATAAATTAAGCAGAAGGGGATAGAGATCCAGAGATGGACATCTTCCTGCCCAGGTATCCCGGAGAGAAAGAACACTGCAGAGTGGAATTTGGTGTCATTGACACCTGACATAATATACTGGGAAGGCCCAAGAAGTTTTGAAATTTCCTCCCTGAAAAGCAAAAGAAAAAGAGACTAGTTTATATTTAAGGAAACAACTTTCTGCTCTCAGTGCAAGTCTAGAGATTCGCAAGAGCTCAAGGAAGATGAGAAAAATATAGTTTTCCGTTTACATTGATAGTAATACAGGCACTGCCAGACCGGATAGTGTATACAGCCTAATTTCCAGTGGCCAGGTACAGATGTTTTAATGGTAGGAAGAATAAAACTTGCAATAGACAGTTCTGATATAAGCTACTCCCAGGGAAAGTTTCTCCCTGACACCAGACATATTTTGTGGTGCAAATCAAGATGGTTAAGAGGCGTCCCGAGACCTTTACAAAAATTCTCACTGGCACCCATATAAACATCCAGTCCCTCTTTGAATCCTGCTAATCTCTACACACCATTGATATGTTTAGCTGTGAATTCCACAGCCTATTTAAGTACAGTGTGATTTTACAGTTGTGACCTTCCACACAGACTCACTTGCTGGCCCTCCACTTCTGTACATGGCCCATTGTATAATGTGTAAAAACACATGGCAATTGCGTGGTGAAAATGGTCATTGTGTTTATCTGTCCTGAATTGAATCTATTTATAGACTTGTTTCATAGACTCATTGTATATTTTCTCCACTCCTGAGAGTCCAAATTATGCCACTGCCTCTTTGCAGTATTTTTAGGGCCAGGTTCTGAATTCAATAACAGTAACTTCTGTGGTTTCACTCCAGATTTATATGTGTAATTTCGATCAGAAATGGGTGGGCTCTATTTACTTTCCCTTAAAAAATGCTCCCGGTGTTACTCTATGACCCCCAAGAATCCCTCCAAGAGAAGCTGAGGTGCTTTGCCTGGCCAGTGTTGACTGACTCCAGAGGGGTTGATCACCCTACATCAGGGGTGGGGAAACTACGGCCCGCGGGCCACATGTGGCCCGTCGGCCATTTTTATCCAGCCCACAAGCTCGGCAGGGGGAGCAGTGCCAGTGGCCCCCTCCTTCCCGCCCAGGGGCCAGGCCAGTTGGGAGAGCTGGACTCTATGCTCCTGCCTGGGGCGCGAGGCCCAGTGGTGAGCCACGGGGCCCCATGCTCCCCACCTGAGGTGCCGGGCTGAGGCGCTCCCTGCCCAGGTGCCAGGCTGAACCGCTGGGCCCCACTCTCCCCTCCCGGGATGCTGGGAATAGCCATGGGGAGCTACAGGGCCCTGCGCTCCCTGTGCCGGGTGGAGCTGTAGAGTGCTGCAGGGCCCCGAGTTCCTTCCAGGGGTGCCTTGCCTAGCTCAGGGAGTCCCGGGGCCCCACGTTCCCGGGCCCGGTGAGAGCAGCTAGTGGCGGGACCCCACGCCCAGCTAAGCAAGGTAAACATGAATGGGGGCGGGGTGGCTTGGGTGGTGGTTAGCGTGGGTGGGCGGTCTCGGGAGGGGACAGTCAGGGAACAAAGTGCAGGGGGCTTAAATAGTGGGTGGGATCCCTGGGGGGGGGGGGTTAGGGTGGGTGGACTTTGGGAGGGGGAAGTAAGGGAACAAAGAGCAGAGGGGCTTAGATAGGGGGTGGGGCCCTTGAGGGCATTTAGAGTGGGGGGTCTCCAGAAGAAGTGATTAGGGGACAAGGAGCAAGGGGGCTTACGGGATGAGGTCCTGGGGGGGCAGTTAGGGTGTGTGGGGTCTCCAGAGGGGACAATCAGGGGATGGGGGGTGGATGGATGGGGGCTCTCAGGGGGCAGTCAGGGGGTGGTAAGTGGGTGGGGGTTGGATGGGGGCGGGGCCAGGCTCTTCCGGGAGGTCCTGCCTTCCCTACCCAGCCCTCTACACAATTTTGAACCCCAGTATGGCCCTCGGGCCAAAACGTTTGGCCACCCCTGCCCTACAGGCTTCTCTCCATCCTCACAGGACCTGCATCCTCTCCCCAAGCAACACTCTGTAGCTATTTAGCAAGTTACAAGATAAGACGGATAGTTAGTTCAGCTGGGTGCGGGGGTGGGGGCAGAGGTTTGGTATCACACAGGGGTGAATAGTGCAACCACTGTTATTGCACTAATGTCCAGTTGTGAGTAAACATTAATTCAGGCGTGCACCTGTAACAAGTGATAGGTGTGAATTACATACAACCACCATATCATGCCCCTCTCCCGCGCCTCAGCTCTACTCTTTGCAGAAACACACACCAGCGGTTCTGTAGTCTCATGACTTAGAAAATGTATTTGCTGATTAAATTTCCAGGAGCAAATAAACCTGAGGTGATTTGGGTACTAGTCACTGAAATTCTGTGGGGTCTCCTCTCAATCAGCCCCTGGCAGGATCTGGCCCAGAGCACACGGCACCTCTAGAAATGGGACCCCTTGAGAAATCCTGACTTGGGGCATTGGAGTTTTAACACTCTGATTTTGCTTACAGTGTCAACTTTCTGTGTATCTTGAATAACCGAGCATGGAGCATGGACAGATGAAGAGATGGGTCTCCCAAGCTACCCTGTGCTTCCTACCTTCCAGCCACATTCCTGAGTCACCCTGAGAGCCAAGATGAGTCTTCTGCCACTGCACAGAACATCTGCAAATGTTAACAGCTGGCACCCTTTCCCCTTCACTTTGAAAGGTAAAAATGATGAATCCTGACAACATACCCAGTTCCTACTAGAAGAGGAGCCGCTGTCACCAGAGGTCTTCACCCTACAGGACAAGGAGTCATCGAAGAGGTTGCATGGGCAGCAGGCAGAATCTGTTCAGATTGGGAGGCAGGTGTGTTTATGAAGCATGTTCGCACATTCCCTTGGGGGCCACTTGGCCATCAGGGAAACTCAGCTGCTTGGCTCCGTGTGCACCAGCTTTAACCCCATCATGGCCAATGGCAAAGTGCAGGGGGCTGTAGCAGGGCAGCGACTCACCCCTGTGGCAACTCCTGCTGGTTCATCCAGGAATTAGCTCGCCAGTGTCCAGAGCGCCCTCTGCAGGCCCATGTCCCACTTGCTGCTCTGGCCACATGTCCCTCCCGGACCCCAGTGCCCTCTTACCAAGGGTGCTGCACCCCTGCAGTACTCCCTCAGTTCGTAGGGTCTCCCCTCCCTGGGGAGCCCTCCCCCCTCTATCCCCACCTTGCCTCAGTCGAGGCAACTGCCAGTCACCACTTGCTCCCATTCACTGGGGCAGACTGCAGTATCATTGCCACTCATCACAGGCAAGGGGGTTTGGCCTGCTGCCTCTATCTCAGTAGCTATGGGCTGCCCCCTGCAACCCCAGTACCCCTTTGTTAGGCCTTCCCCTAGGCCCTGCAGCCTGAGGGTTTCTAGACTAGAGGTTCCTCAGCTCCTCCTGCCTTGCCCCAGCCCTTCACCACTCTGGATACCTTGCTCAAGCTCCCGGAAGCAACCAGGCCTGTCTTCCTCTGCATACAGAGGAGACTCTCTGTTCTGAGCACCAAACTCTGGGCCCTTATATCACAGCCATCTGGGCCCTAATTGAACCAGCTACACGTGTGGCTGGTCAGTCCAATCAGCCTTGGAGCTACTTGCCCCAAGATACAGCCTTTTTCAGGGCTGTTCTAGGCCTTTTTCCTGGAGTGGGGCAGCCACCCCACCACAGGGGCCAAATCACAAGGGATGCGTGGTGATGCTAGCCAACTGGACCACAGTGGGATCCCTCCCACAGGCTCTAATTTTGGAATCCTGGCTTGTCATCGCTGTTTGTCTGGTTCATTTGTAGTTGCGGCCTGCACCACATCTCTTGGCAATGAGCTCCACAGGCTGGGTGTTGTGTGAGGTACTTTCTTTTGTTTGTTTTAAACCTGCAGCCTATTAACTTCATGGGTGACACCTGGCTCTTGTGAAGGAGTAAATAACACTTCCATGCTTACTTCCTCCACTCACGATTTCAGAGACCTCTGTCCGATCCCCCCTTTGCCGCCTCTTGTCCCAGGTGAACAGTCCCAGTCTTTTTAATGTTTATTCTTCTGCAAGCTGTTCCAAACCAGCTTTCCCTTAGAGAAGGTGGTCACCTTACAGTGAATGGGCTGGGCTGGGATTGGAGCTAGCCATGCCACTGTGAGGGAGCTGAGGCCCATTTCCACCCCTTTGCATTGCTGGGGAGGTGCAAACAGAGGGGACAGGGTGGGAATTGGGGTCCAAGTCTCTTGCAATGACACTTGTGTATCAGACCCTCATTCACACCTAACTTTCTGAATGTATTTATCCCCTCACCACCTCTGTGAGGCAGGGCAGGGCTATTGTCCACCTCTACAGGGCCATAGTTCGTCAGACCAAAGGTCCATCTAGCCCAGAATCCTCTCTTCCAACAGTGACCAATGAAAGGCACGCTAGAGGGAATGAACAGAACAGGGAATCATCCATTGATCCATCCCTGTCGCCCATTCCCAGCTTCTGGCAAACAGAGGATAGGGACACCATCCCTGCCCATCCTTGCTAGTAGCCATTCAGGGACCTGTCCTCAGTGAATTTTTCTAGTTCTTTTTTGGACCCCGTTATAGACTTGGTCTTCACAACACCTTGTGGGTTCCAGGACTAGCTGCTCCAAGAAGCAGTCATTTAAGGTGTCAAGAAACTTTATCCCTGCATCCCGTCCTAAAGTGACATGTACCCAATGAAAATGGGGACCGTTGAAATCCCCCATTATTATTAGTAGTGATTTTTTAAATTTTAATAACCTGTCTAATCTCCCTGAGAGTTTCACAATCACTATCACCATCCTGGGCAGTGGGTCAGTAATATCCCTAGGACTATATTCTTAATCGAGCATGGAATTTCCACCAATAGAGCATCTATGGTACAGTTTGGTTCATTTATGATTTTTACTTCATTTGATTGAACATTTTCTTTCACATATAGTGCCACTCCCTCACCAGCACAACCTAGTCTGTCCTTCCAATATGTTTTGTACCCTGGTATTACTGTGTCCCATTGATTGTCCTTATTCCACCAAGTTTCTGTGATGGCTATTATATCAATATCCTCATTTAACACTAGACACTCTAGTTCACGCAGCTTATTATTTAGCTTTCTTCATTACATGCTGTAATTGAATGGGACTTTTCGTACCTCTATTTTATCATCTTCCATCCGTACAAGGACATAGAGAAGAACCATTAATCTATCCTCCCCAGTGGATGTCACTGCCCAAATTGTAGAATACCAGGGTTGGAAGGGACCTCAGTCGGTCATCTAGTCCAACCCTCTGCTCAAAGCAGGACCAATCCCCAATGAAATCATCCAACAGATTTTTGCCCCAGATCCCTAAATTGTCCCCTCAAGGATTGAGCTCACAACCCTGGGTTTAGCAGGCCAATGCTCAAACCACCGAGCTATTCCTTCCCCTCCCCCCACAAAATGACATGCTCTTCTGCACCTTTCAGCTTTCCCCCAGCCCTTGGCTTATAAACTGCTCTATGACCTTCTTTATGTTAAGTGCCAGCAATCTGGTTCCATTCTGGCTTAGGTGGAGCCCTTTCTTCCTGTACAGGCTCCCTCATTCGCAACAATTTCCCCATTTCCTAATCATACATGCAGCACTGCACTGCCTCAGTGGCATTACAGACTCATTAGGTACCCAGTGCACAGTCCTTGATGGGAGAGCAGCTGCCTCAATGACTAGTCCCGGGGCTCCTATTTTAGTCATGTCTCTGAGATGACTCAGTCACATGCACCTGGCTGAGGGCAGAGGGAAAAGGGGGGTGACCGTGTCACTTGAATAGTCCCTGAAAGAAGCTGTTGAAGCACTCATGGGTCAGGCAGTCCCCAGAGCACTCAGGAAGGACGAGGACTGGAACTACGGAATGTTTCTCAGCTTTATTCCCTGGCTCATGGAGGTTTAACCAGAGACAGAACAGTGACAGGCCAGGTCATATGGGAAACAACATTTAATGTCCCTCCTCTTTATTGACTCTATCAAGAGCCGATATGGCTCTTTATGAGCAAACATCCCACTAGTCGACTGGCTCTCCATGAACACAGTCACATTGTAAAATATGATAACTCCCTTCTTCTGCTTTCCCCAGTGTGCCAGCCTCTCTTCCATTCTTCCACCCCGTCTGAGTGGAGTTCATGTCATCTCAGATGGAAAGTACCAAATGGAATAGGAGGTCATTGCCCATGTTTTTCATCTCCCATGTCACTGGCCTTGGAGCTGAGTCATGAACTGACCCTTCACTTGACAAACAACCTGATTATCCTTGCACGAAGGTGTTTGCTTTTCACACTGTACACAATTGGGTTCATAAGTGGTGGGAACAACAGAGAGATGTAGCCCAGGAGAACCTGGAGCAATGGAGGAGAACCCTTCCCGAATCTGTGTATCACAGCCAAGCCAATCTCTGGTGTGTAGAAGAGCAGGACAGCACAGAGGTGGGGACACAGGTGTTCAGGGCCCTGAGACACTCTCCTTGGGATGCGACTTTCAGAACTGTTCTGAGGATCATCACATATGAGAGGAAGATGAGCAGCGAGTCCAACCCCACCATGGAGACTGTTAGAAAGAAGCCATAAATGTAGTTGACCGTGATATCTGAACAAGCAAGCTTCATGACCTCCTGGTGCAGGCAGTAGCAATGAGAGAGCACATTGGCTCGACAATATCGGAACCGTTTAAGGAGAACTGGGAGTGGAAATATTACAGCCACTCCTCTTATCACAAACAACAGTCCCATCTTTCCAATTCTTGGCAGGGTTAAGATGGAAGCATATCTCAGTGGCTTACAGATCGCAACGAATCGATCAATGGCCATCAATAGGAGTACCGATGATTCAATGAATGAAAGTGAGTGAATGAAGAACAGCTGGGCAAAACAAGCATCCAGACTGATCTCCCTAGAGTTAAACAAGAATATACCCAGTGTTGTAGGCATGGTGGATATCGATAAGGCAAGGTCTGTGACAGCCAACATGGAAAGGAAAATGTACATGGGCTCATGGAGGGTTGGATCTGTTTTTATAATGAACAGAATGGCTGAATTTCCTACTATTGAAATAGCATAGACTAAGCAGAAGGGGATAGAGAGCCAGAGATGGACGCCTTCCTGACCAGGTATCCCAGTGAGAAGGAACACTGCAGAGTTGAACTTGGTGTCATTGACAGATGACATCATGTACCGGGCAGGTCCAAGGAGTTTTGGAATATCCTTCCTGGAAGAAAAAAAAGCATCCATGAAACTAGATGATATTTAACGA
Source organism: Sternotherus odoratus (assembly GCA_032164245.1). Taxonomy (NCBI): domain Eukaryota; kingdom Metazoa; phylum Chordata; order Testudines; family Kinosternidae; genus Sternotherus; species Sternotherus odoratus. Next base: position 297,374,821 of record JAVMKO010000001.1, read on the forward strand.
GACGTATTTCTTCTCTCAGTGCAAGTTTAGAGACTTGCAGGATCTCAAGGAAGATGAGCAAAAGCATGGATTTGGATTTACACCATCGATAGGAACATTGGCATTGCCAGACTGGATCAGACTGGTAGTCCGTCTAGCCTCATATGCGATGCCCAGTAGCAGATGGTTCAGAAGAAGGTGAAAGAAGTCCTTAAATAGGCAGCTCTGTTATAACCTCCTCCCAAGAACATTTTCTCCCCAGGACCCACTACTTAGACATATATTATAGTACAAATTAGAAAGAGTTAGAGCTCTTTGAAGAGCTTTCTTATTAAGCCCTCACTACTATAAATGTTTTTTTTTTCTGGTTACTCATACAAACATCCAGTACCTCTTGGGATCTTGGGCCCATCAGTATCTTGTGGCTGGGAGTTCCAAAGCCTACTTGAGCACTGTGCGATTTTACAATTGTGATCTGTCCACTGACACCATTTCTGGCTCTCCACTTTGGAGTGTGGCCCATTGTACCATGACAGGTGTGTAAACCCATGGCAAGTGCAAGTCATTGTATTTATCTGTCCTGAATTGAAGTTATTTGTTTCTTTCCCGGGCAGAGGGTAAGGAAGGCAAGGGAAGGCAGGCTGCTCTTGGTCTGGTGGATGTGCATGGCTACCCGGCTTCCCATGCTTCAGGGCTGGAAATGCTGGGCTGCACGGCACACTGGGAGGGAGGAGGCTGGGATCTTGGTGTGCTCGGGGCTGGGAGCAGTAGTGTGGGGTGTGGCCTGTTGCTGCATTGAGGGGATGGCTTGGCTCCATGGGGGGTTTGCGGGAGGGGTGGGGCCTTGGGTGGAAGGGACCAGAACCAGGCCCTAATAAATTTCTTTAGCAAATACTCCCTGTGATACTCTTGGAGCTCGGAAAATCCCTCCATGCAGTGGTTCTCAACTCGCTTCAGTCCTCGGACCACCAGGCCAATCAAAAAAAACTTTGTGGACCACATCCTTCTATTATTATTTTGTTGTTGAGACATGATTAAAAAGAGCAGACACATTTCGCTTTGAAATGTATTTATTTCTTACTCACAGTATCTGACTTTGGACAATATTCATGTGGATAAGCAAAAACATCACCATGGACCACTAGTGGTCCATGGGCCATAAGTTGAGAACCAGTGCTTGAGAAGCTGAAGGGCTTTGTGGGGCCAATCTTGACTGACTCCAATAATCCTATTATTATTTAGTTCAATAATCCTATATGCTTCATTTTATCCTCAACGGATATGCATCCTCGCCACCTGCAAGGGTCTGTAGATATTTGGGAACATAGCTAACATAGTCAGATGGGCGAGGGAGAGGTTGGCATCACAAGTGGGTGAATAGTGCAAACACTATATTTACACTAATGTTGAGTTGAAGGTGCAAATTACTTCAACCATGCTCAGCTAAAAGATGATAGGTGTAAATTACATACAATCCATGTAATACTCCCCTTTCCTGCATCTTAGGTCTGCTCTTTGCTGAAACATTGACCAGCAGTTCAGTTCTCTTAGGAATTCTTCAAAAGGTATTGCAGAGTGATTGAGTGCATGGCCCTGAATATAAGTGTTAGAAACAGCTTCTGGTCAGTTACCAGGAGACAGTGTCATAAAACCATTCACTGAACAAAGAGTTAATAACATAAACCATTGCAAACAATAGGTGGAGTACTTCTGAAATGCTTTCTAAAGCTAAAACCATTAAGTTGTAAACTTACGATTGTTCCTTCCTGTAGAGATTCCAATAACTCTGCTGCTGGCTTTCGATACACCTGCATGTCATGAAAGTTTGATTTGTAATATTTGTATTACAGTGAAAAGTGTTGGCCTAAAATTTACACATCTGTACTTCAGGACACGCATGTCAACCTGTTCTTTCCCCTCTGGTCTGTTTTTAGAGATGATTTCTCAGGATAGAAAGTGACTTAAAATGTAGCGTCTGTCATCTGGATTTGTTCAGAACCTGAACAGATTGCAGCATCTCAGCCCTCAATCAGTCGCTTGTCAGTAAAGAATAATCTAGCAGCTCCTCTGTCCCTGGGTTAATAGCTGACTGGTTCTCCACAGGTTCTGGTCTGTCAGTCTGTAGCCTGTATCCGGCGTGGTAACAGGCCTTGGGGTAAGTATAGAAAATATTCATCCCCTGAGCTCTCACACTCTTGTACATAGTAACCCCAGAACCTGTTCTCCAGCCCAGATGAGGGTTTGCAGGAAGTGGATTTCAAAGTCAAATGCAGGAGTACTCATGGAAATAGAACTTTATTTCCCAGGGAAAGTAGTCCATTGCTCTCTGTCTCTCTGTCTGTCTGTCTCTCTCCCCTGTATTCATAAAATCTGTAACACATACTGTCAGACATGGAGCTGAGCTGCCATAATGAATGTGTATGTTAAACCCAGCTTTAGGAATGTTTCCTGCAGAGCTCTATTGGGTTAACGATTGGGACACTTAAATTATGGTTATATTGGCTGAATCCAGTACGGCTCATCTTTGTTTAAAAGCCGGTTGTTGGAAAACAAGCAGGAAGGGAAGCAACAGCTCAAGAGAAGCCACCTCTCAGTCAGGCCTTTAGGGCGGCCAAGAGACAGAACTGGAGCTACGAGCTGGGAACAACCTATTTCTGGGTTCAGCCATTTCACACTGCTCGCTGTACCCGATCTGGGAGTCTGCAGAGAGGTGGGGCACCTGCTGTGAGGAGCTCTTCAGACTGACAGGCACAGACACCACTGGGGCTGTCTGAAGGCCTCGGCCTGCCTGGGTCCCTGTCAGAGTGGGAGGGTTGGGGTCAGAGACGTGTACAGACTGTTCTTTGAAAACTCTTTAATTCCCCCATGTTACACTTTATTGCTACTGTTCAGATTAAACAGTATTTTGGTTCAAGGAGGCTGACTGGTCACTCGTCTCATCACTAGTCACCGACTCCCAAAGGGAAGAACCACTGGGCACAGTCTGAGTGTAGAAGGATCCTGAGATTCTCCCCTGTGAGAGGGAAAAGTATTTGTCTGACATCTGGCACTCGGAAACCAGAGAGGGGGGTGAGATGCTGGTAGCCTTGCAACTCTTAGTAGAATCTACAGAGCAGAGATGTTAGAGCTCTCAGCCACTCAGGGAACAGAAATACCCTATCCGACCTGTTACCACAGAACAACACAGCTCTGAATTCCTGTGTTCATAATCAACCCAAATAATTAAACCTTTGAAATGCATTTGATGAGTAAATTTCCAGGAGGCAATAAAACTGTGGTAATTTTTCAACTATTAACTGATATTCAGTGGGGTCTCCTGTCACTCAGCGCCTGGCAGGATCGGTCCCAGAGCACACAGCACCTCTAGAAATGGGACCCCCTGAGAAAGCCTCCTTCAGGATATTGCATTTTTTAATGCTCCAAACTCACTTTGAATATCAGATTTGTGTGGAGCTTCAATAAGGAGCATGGGCAGTTGTAGTGGAGGGGTCTCTAAGCTGCCCAGCACTACCAGCCCACCAGCCCTTCACTGAGTCATCCGGACAGCCCAGCTGAGTCCTCTGCTGCTGCACAGAACATCTGCAAATGGAAGCCGCTCGCAGCCTTTCCCCTTCACATTGCGTTTTAAAGATCGTGAAACCTGCCAACGTACCCAATTCCTGCTAGACAGGGAGCTGCTGACACCAGAGGTCTTCACTCTACACGACAAGGAGTCATAGGAGAGGTTGCACGAGCAGCAGGCAGTATCTGGCCAGATAGGGAGGTTGACTGTGTTTATGAAGCATGTTCGCACATTCCCTCAGGGGCCACTTGGCCATCAGGGAATCTCAGCTGCTCAGCTTAGTGTCCGCCAGCTTTAACCCAGTCACGACCGATGGCAAACTGCTGAACGCAAAACCACGGGAGACGTGTTGTGATATTACCCATGGGACTATAGCGGAAGCCCTGTTGAAGTTTATTTCTGGACTCTGAGCTTCTCATCACTGTTTATATTGTTCTGATAAGTCACTTGGCTACCTCGGAGGCAGCTGAGTGGTAACTATACTCTCACAGCTGTGGTGTTACTGAAATAAATGCTAGTTATTATAAGAATAAGAATAATTAATAATGTAGGACCACATTTCTCCCAGGCAGCCCCCTTTCCTGCATTACAAATCCGGAGTGCAGACTAGGGGTATGTCTTCACTACAGCAGTAGGTCGATTTCCTTTAATTCGATTTTGTAAAGCAGACTGTATACAGTCGATTTTGTGTGTCTTCACTAAGCACAGCAAAACACAGCAAGTCGACAGTGTCTGTCTGCACAACTTTTGCAAGCATCGACATAACGAGCGTTGCACTGTGGGTACCTATCCCACAGTTCCCGGAGCCCCCAGCAGGCACCATTTCGAGTGCTGCACTATGGGTAGGCATTTCCAAATTTTGCGCCCTTTTTCCACGCCGCCGACCCCCATTACGAGCGGTGCACTGTGGGTAGGCATCCCATAATTCACGCCCTTTCTCCGCACCGCGCTAACGCCATAGCACTGCAAGCATGGAGCCCGCTGATGCCACGGCTGCAGTAATGCCCGTTGTGAGGACCTCGATTACGGTTGTGGATTTCATGCTGTACCGTCTGCAGCGGAATGCGATCCGGGGACAACTGCGCTTTCTGGAACCCGACGACAGTGAGGAGGAGATGGACCAGGACGTGCACAGCAGGGACGGGGACACTGACGTTTTTGGAAGTGGGGCGACTGACAATCTGTCAAAAATGGTGGCAATGGGGCAGGCTCATGCCATCGAACGCCGATTCTGGGCCAGGGAAACAAGCACGGACTGGTGGGATCGCATAGTGCTGCGAATCTGGGATGACTCCCAATGGCTCAGAAACTTCCGCATGCGAAAGGGCACGTTCATGGAACTTTGTGACTTGCTTTCCCTGGCCCTTCAGCGCACGAATACCAGAATGAGGGCGGCCCTTACAGTTGAGAAGCGAGTGGCGATAGCCCTCTGGAAGCTTGCAACACCAGACAGCTACCGGTCAGTCGCGAATCAGTTTGGGGTGGGTAGATCTACAGTGGGCTCTGCTGTGATGCAAGTAAGTAAGGCAGTCGTCGAGCAGCTGCTACCCAGGGTTATAAACCTTGGAAACCTGCAAGCTACAATTGATGGCTTTGCCGCCATGGGATTCCCTAACTGTGGTGGGGCTATAGATGGGACTCATATCCCTATCCTGGCACCGGACTATGAGGCCGCCAAGTACAGAAACCGGAAGGGATATTACTCAATGGTGATGCAAGCACTGGTTGACCACAAGGGACGTTTCACCGACCTGTACGTGGGGTGGCCGGGAAAGCTTCATGACTCTCGTGTTTTCAGGAACTCTAGGCTTTTTAGACAGCTGCAGCAAGGCAATTTCTTCCCCGACCAGAAAATTTCTGTGTGTGGGGGGTGGTGGAAATGCCGATCGTTATCATTGGGGACCCAGCCTACCCCCTAATGCCCTGGCTTATGAAGCCCTACACAGGAGCCCTGGACAGGGGTCAGGAGCTGTTCAACTACAGGCTGAGAAAGTGCAGAATGGCCGTAGAGTGTGCATTTGACCATCTGAAGGGGAGATGGCGTTCATTACTGATTCGCTCAGACATCAGCGAGAGAAATATCCCCATTGTTATTGCTGCTTGCTCTGTGCTCCACAATGTCTGTGAGAGCAAGGGGGAAACGTTTATGGCGGGCTGGGAGGCAGAGGCAAATTTACTGTCTGCTACTTACCAGCAGCCAGACAGCAGGGAAAGTAGAAGAGCACACCAGGGCGTGCTGCGCCTCAGGGACGCCTTGAAAGACAGTTTTATGAGTGCCCGACATGGCGTTTGAGAACCTGCTCCCTTGCTCTGCTCTAAGCCTGCTGTCCTTGCACCCTCTTTCCCTCTCCCCTCCCCATGCTTGCAGAGGAAATAAATTCGCTGTTTAGGGGGGAGGGATAGCTCAGTGGTTTGAGCATTGGCCTGTTAAACCCAGGGTTGTGAGTTCAATCCTTGAGGGGGCCATTTAGGGATTTGGGGCAAGAAAATCTGTCAGGGGACAGTACTTGATCCTGCTAGTGTAGGCAGGGGACTGGACTTGATGACCTTCAAGGTCTTTCCAGTTCTAGGAGATTGGTATATCTCCATTTATTTATTTTATTTTTTAAAAATCATGGTTCCTTTATTGCTTCATCACAAATACAGGGGATCACTGTCATGGTAGCCTGGAAGGGGTGGGTGAGGAGGGAAACCAGCAGTTGCACTGGTGGAGGAGCGGACAGAGGGGGGGGAAAGGGGGGAGAGGAAGGGGGGCCAAGACACAGCAGCTTTTAAAAGTTTTCAGAGAACCTCACCCTGCTGCTGCTTGTGCTGGATTGTGGGGTGGAGTGGGTCGGTCCACGGAGCTTGCCCCCCCGGGTTCTCACCCCACCTTTGGGTGGGGAAGCTATGGGAGTTGGGGAGGGGGGGAGGTGGTTACACAGGGGCTGCAGAGGTGATCTTTGGCCCTGCTCCACCAGAGAGTGCAGCATGTTGCTTTGGTCCTCCATTATCCAGAGCAAAGCATCCATGCATGTTTCTTCACTGTCCTGTCGCTGCAGCCACATTTCTTCCCTCTTTTCTGCTGCCTGCCTTGACTGTAGCACTGATTCCTGCCTTGACTGTATCAATCTTTCCCTCCATTCCGTCTGGCAGGCTGCCTCAGCGCGCGAGTTCTCCAGCAGTTCAGTGAACATATCATCGCGCGTTCGCGTTTTCTTTTTACACTTTCGTATCTGCGATGCATGGCGGGAGGAGCAGGACGGGGGATTCTGAGATAATTGTTCATCTGTGGGCGAATGTGGGCAAAGAAAGTTTGAAAGTTATGAGACAGATACATTCAAGGTTAGGAGACAGATGCAGTCTCGGACGGTACACAATGGGAGTACTATGCCATTTGCAACCTCAGTATTCAGAGCCCTGATATGATTTCTGTACAAGGTCATGTTCTACACCTAAAAGTGACTGAATAGCTCACAGAAAAGTCACAGCATCTCAGACACATATGCGTGCCTCAGCCCAACATGGCTTCTGAAATCACCGTGCAGACGGCCATGGTAAGTTAAAAGCAGCACTTGCATATTGTAGAGTAACCCCGCCCCCTTCCCCCCCACCGCATGGCTCGCACTGAACCGCAAACTGCAAAACAAAGCCCAAAAATCTATCGCTAAGGGCTGGCTGGGGCTCTTCTGCGGAGGCAAACGCTTGCAAAATGACTCTTCAAATTCCCCGCTAGCTACCGCTTCAGGCTGGCGGGGGGGGCGGGGGGGAGGGAGGGGGGATTGGGTGTGCGTTGGATCTTAAGCGGAAGCAACTGCTTGCAGACTGTTCAGATTCCCTGCTAACTACCGCTACGGGCTGGCGGGGGGGGGAGGGGGAGGGGCGGGGAAGCATTTTTTGGGGGGCGGTTGGTCGGTCTTCAGCAGAAAAGATTACTTTGCAGCTGGGAATCTTTATCTCCCTACTAATTGCAGTCCGTGTTTCAAACAGGCAACCATGAATGACATCACTTTGCTGAGAATTTCTCAGAGAGATAGAGCGCGCATGCTCCTTGACTCCATGCAAAGCCCTGGTCCATTCGCCGCAATGCTAGCCTGCTCAATGATACCAGACTACTTACTGCTTTCGTGGCGTGGGATGGTCTCCTATCACGGGGGACCACATAAGGCAGCTCTCCCCAGAAATCTGCTGCAGAAGATTCATCGCTACCTCCTGGATAGCTTCAGTGAAATGTCTGTGGAGGACTTCCGGTCAATCCCGGAGTATATTGACAGACTCTTTGAGTAGAAACTGACCAGCAATGAAAGCACGCTAAGTCCTTAGGGCAAATTAACCATTAATAAATGCTTCCTTTAAAAAATCATGCGTCATGTAATCCCTTAAAAAAAAACACTTACCCCCCTGGGAGGCTTGGGAGGGTGCTGGCTGCAGGGTGATAAACAGCTCCTGGCTGTCTGCTAACACGGTTTCTCTACTGGCCTCCTGCTGCTCCGTGAAATTTCCCTCCTCCTCATTGTCGTCCTCATCAGAATCATTCTCGTCCCTGACGATTATCCCATCGGTGGAGTCCACGCAGACCGGTGCGATGGTGGTGGGGGCGCCCCCCATTATCTGATTTAGTTCATTGTAGAACCGGCATGTCCGCGGCGCGCCCCCTGATCGTCCGTTTGCCTCCTTGGCTTTCTGGAATGCTTGCCTCAGCTCCTTAATTTTCACGCGGCACTGTTGGGCTTCCCTGTTGTGGCCCCTTTCCAGCATGGCCTTGGAGACCCTGGCAAACGTGTTGGCATTCCGTTTGTTGTTGCGGAGTTCCAACATCACGGATTCCTCTCCCCAGATAGCGATGAGATCTAACACCTCACAAGTGGACCATGCTGGAGCTCTTCTCCTCTGGCTGGTCTCCAGGGCAGCTGAGCTCTGCATGGAGTCTTGTGATGCTGAGCTCTGCATGGCGGCTTGTGCTGCTGATTTCTCTGAATGGCGACTGAGCTGTGCAGGTGAGCTGGCCACGCTGACCAAACAGGAAATGCTATTCAAATGTTCCCGGGTCTTTTCCTGTCTACCTGGCCAGAGCAGCGAGTTGAGAGTGCTGTCCAGAGCGGTCACAGTGGAGCAGTGAGGCAGTCCAGAGCGGTCAGAATGGAGCATTGTGGGACAGCCTCTGGAGGCTAGTAATGTCAGTTGCGTCCCCACTAGCCCACAATCGACCTTGAAATGTCGATTTTAGTGCTACTTCTCTCGTCAGGCAGGAGTTATAAAGTCGATTTTGAGGGCCCTTTAAATCGACTTTAATGGCATGTATGTGAAGACAGGTACACGTTTAATTTGACTTAACGTCGTTAAAGTCGATGTAAAGTCGTAGTGAAGACATGCCCTAGGAAAAGGAGATTCTACGAGGCTGCTGTCAGAAATATAAAGGGAAGGGTAACAACTTTATGTATGCATTAATATCAAGTCCCTCCTGGCCAGAGGTACAGAATCATTTACCTGTAAGGGGTTAAGAAGCTCAAATAACCTAGTTGGCACCTGCTACCAGGACCCATCACAGTAGCCACTGCCCGCAGGATCTGCTGAAGGGGGCATTGTACTGGGTTGAAGGGGTCTGCACAGAGATGGGAAGCCTGGTTAGAGTAGCTGATGGGCACAATACCCAATCCATAGACTAGTCAGGAGTTTTCAACCTTTCCATACCCACAGTTCAGCCATAGACGCCGTCAGTGCAACCTTCATTATGTTATGAGGGAGAGGCAGAGGAAAAGCCTCCAATTTCTCTTGGGGATCGAAAATCTTATCTCTGTAAAAAAAAGACCATTGCGCATCTATCCCACGTTGAGTGGAAAGTGACCTTTATTAATGACAGAGTCTTGTAGCACCTTTTAGACTAGCAGATTTTAGGGAGCATGAGCTTTCGTGGGCTAAGACCCACTTCATCAGATGAATGTTGTGGAAATCTCCAGAGGCAGGTATAAATACGTAGGCAAGAAAGCCAGTTAAATCCAATGGGGGGGGGAGGGGGATAAGGTCCACTTCCAGCAGGTGATCTGGAGGTGTGAATACCCAGAGAGGAGAAATTGCTTTTGTAATTGGTGAACCATTCACGGTCAATATTAAGTCCAGACCTGATGGTGTTGAATTTGCAGATGAACTGGAGCTCAGCAGTTTCTCTTTGAAGTCTGGTCTTGATGTTTTTTTGCTGCAGGATGGCTGTCTTTAGATCTGCTATTGTATGTCCTGGCAGATTGAAGTGTTCTCTAACAGACTTTTTAATATTGCCATTCCTAATATCTGATTTGTGTCCATTTATCCTTTTACGTAGGGATTGTCCAGATTGGCCGATGTACATAGCAGAGGGACATTGCTGGCACATGATGGAATCTATTATATGGTAGATGTGCAGGTGAATGAACCGGTGATGCTGTGGCTAATCTGGTTAGGTCCTGTGATGGTGTTGCTGGTGTAGATATGTGGGCAGAGTTGGTATCGAGGTTTGTTGCATGGATTGGTTCCTGACTTAGAGTTGCTATGGTGCAGTGTGTGGCTGCTGGTGAGAATCTGCTTTATGTTGGCAGGTTGTCTGTGGGCCAGGACTGGCCTGCATCCCAAGGCCTGTGAAAGTGAGGGATTGTTGTCCAGGATGGGTTGTAGATCACTGATGATGTGTTGGAGAGGTTCTAACTGAGGACTGTAGGTGATGGCCAGTGGTGGTCTGTTGGTTTCTTTCTTGGGTTTGTCTTGCAGCAGAAGGCTTCTGGGTACACGTCTGGCTCTGTTGATCTGTATCCTTACTTCCTCATGCGGGTATTGCAGTTTTAAGAATGAGTTAAAAAATGTATTAATGAGTTTGCATTGTACTGATCTATCTGCAGTGGAAGGTGGCATAAATCTGGGTTTATACTCCACCACGGGTGCAAGGCAGGGTACCTGGGAAATTGGGTCTTGTCTTGTGTTTGTTCTTGAGTGGCTTAGGAATTAAACACTCAGGTATCTCAGCTGGGTGTGTGGTGTCACCTGGTCTTGTGTGGGGGTAACAACATTGCGTGGAGAGGCCAGCAGAGCAGTGTGAGAGAGGCCAGCCCAGCTGAATGGCTATGTGGCTCAGTGGGTCCATCGACTCCCAGGCTGCACCTCAGAGGACAAAACGTGGCACGAGTTTTTAGAACAAACTGATAAATTAAACAGTCAAAGTCACCAGGAGTAGATGATATTCACCCAAGAATTCTGCAGGAACTCAAATATCACATTTCAGAACAACTAACTGTGGTGTGTAACCTATCACTTCAATCAGCCTCTGTACCAGATGAATGGCAAATAGCTAATGTGATCCTGACTGTTAAAAAATGCTCCAGAGGTGATCCCAGCCATTACAGTCCCATAATCCTAGCTTCAGTACAAGGCAAATTGGTTGAACAATAGCAAAGGACAGAATTATCAGACACATAGATGAACACGATTTGTTGTGGAAGAATCAGAACGGATTTTGCAAAGGGAAATTATAGAATTCGTTGAGCAGGTCAACAAACGTGGACAAGGGTGATCCAGGGCATATAGTGTACTTGGACTTTGAGAACACAGTTGACATTTTCCCCCAACCAGGGCTATTAAAGTCATGGGATAAGAAGGAAGGTTCTCTCCTGGCTCAGTAACTGGTTAAAAGATAGGAAACAAAGAGTAGGAATAAATGTTCATTTTTCAAAATGGAGAGAGGTAACTAGTGGTGTTCCACAGGGTTCTGCACAGGGACCAGTGTGGGTCCACACATTCATAAATGATCTGGAAGAAGGCATAAACAATGAGGTGTCAAAATTTTCAGACGAGACAAAGTTATTTTATAAACTTAACTTGAAAGTAGACTGTGATGAGGTACACAGAGCTCTCAGAAAACTTGGTGACTGGGGAACACATTTTTTGTTGACAATTGCAAAGTAATGCATGTTGGAAACATATAATTACTATAAATACAAAATGAAGGTTCGAAATTAGCTGTTACCACTCAAGAAAGAGACCTTGGAGTCATTGTGGATAGTTCTCTGAAAACATCCTCTCAATGTGCAGAGACAGTCAAAAGAAAAGCTAACTGAATTTTGGGAACCAGGGGGGATGGATATAAAATGCCAGGACAGGCTAAGCCTCCTCTGGTGCATCTTTGGCCTCTGGACAGCAGTTGTGGGGTTTGCACAGGGAATTTTTTTGCTTATTATTATGTGCCATGTAGTTTCCTGTGTAGCTGAGGAGGTTGTATGTGCTACTCCTCTTCCTGGGTTCATTTGTAATCTCCCTAAACTCAGTGGCGATTAATGATACACAGTAGACTCTCAATTATCCAGGATGATAGGGAAAAAATAATTCTGGTCAATAAAATCCTGGATAATCACCATCCATAGGAAATATGGGGAGGAGAGGTTGGTTCACCAGCCACCCTGCTCTGGGGGGGGAGGGGGGTGTTGATTCACTGGCAACCCTGCGTCCTGGTGTGGGTGTTTTGTGCGTGTGCTTGGGGCGGCAACAAAGCCAGAGCCGGCCGTACAAGTTGCACATATTTTTTTTGACATCATGGTTAATTCACATCCTGGTTAATCCAATGCTGGATAATTGAGAGTCTACTATACCCAGGAAGCTGAGTTGGCCAATCTGACTTTGCTTTGTGGATGACACAGCCTCTCCAGGCCCTGTTATCACCCAACATGATAGTCGGTGTTGCCACACACCCAACTAAATTTGTTAGTCTCTAAAATACCACAAGAACTCCTCATTGTTGACACCCAATGAAAATGCCTGAGTGTTTTACCTAAGCCACTCCGACCCAGGCAGAAGACAACAATCAATTTCCAAGATCCCCTGCCTTGCTGGGGTGTAAACCCAGAATTATTCTGTCTTGTACTGCACAGGTGTCTGTACACTGGGAAAAATATGCCACAGCCGTTGAACTCAGAGTTTAGATGGCCCCGAGACACATGATTCAAAACACGCTGGTAAAGAAAAAGCATAAAACAAGTTCATGCATGAATTGTACCATCCATCTGGATTTTGCAGGTGTGATTCTTTTATTGTTTTTCTTTCTAAATAAAGTTCTTCTTTTAAGAACGTGATTGATTTCAGTGTCCTGACGACATAGATGCCTGTCTGTGCTCACATTGCTTGCTCACATTGCTAAGGCAATTTGTTGGTAGTTTATTCTCAAGCCCACCAGGAAAGCAGGTGAAGGGGCTTCGGGGGATATTTTTTTTTGGGGGGGATATGGGTTCAAATGATTCTTCCCTGAATTTTTGTGTAAATCACTTGGTGGTGGCAGCAATACCATCCAACGATGAGGAAAGGAATTTGTGCCTTGGGGGAGTTTTAATCTAAGCTAGTAGAATATAAATGTAAGGGGTCTTTCATGCAGGTCCCCACATCTCCACCCCAGAATTCAGAGTGGGGGGGGGACCCTGACAAGTGCATTTTAAGGGCCTTAAACTTTGAAAAAAAACCCAACACATCTGGTTAATCAATGACCAGAAGGAAATCTCTTGCTTGACCTTTGAAACTGCTGGCTTAATGAGATTTCTTTAAGTGACATGTCATTGTATTACTAATGTATAAATTAGGGGGGAAAGTTTGAGTTAGGTGGACTCTTCAGGATGGTTTCTTCAGGGTTCTCGCTCTGGACGCATTTCATGGTTCCCACCGGCAGACCACTGGAAGGTTGCTACTGTGGCACTGGAGAGCCACACTAAGATTTAGCAATTATCAAGGGTTGGGGGCGTTTTTGTAACTTGTTGTGGATGTGTGTAAGTGCTTGAGACTAAATAAAGTTTAGCTATACTTACAAGCACTCTTGTATTGCCCTGAGTGTGCCAGCCATCTATCGGTCGGACTGCCATGTCTCCCCTGATTTATTTCCTGACACCGCCTCGCACAGAGTAAAAGTTACCAAGAGCTTTGGGTTGAAAGAACTCTGGGTAACAGTTCCTCAGGCAGAAGGAACTGGATCCTGCAGGCTCGCCTCCCTAAATGGGGGCTCTTCCCATAGCCCTAATTTGGAGTCATCTTGTCACTCTATAAATACATGGAATATCCACAGCTTGAACATTACGTGTGATTCTGGTCACCCCATCTCAAAAAATATATATTTGCATTGAAAAAAGTACAGAAAACGGTGACAAAAATTTTTAGGGGTATAGAACAGCTTCCAGATGAAGAGAGCTTAAAAAGACTGAGACTTTTCAGCTCTGAAACTGGATGACTCGGGGGAGATAGGAGAGAGGTCTATTCATTCATGAGGGGTGTGGAGAAAAATAATAAGGAAGTGTTATTACCCTTTAACTAGAGCCAGGAGTCACACAATGAAGTTAATAGACAGAAGGTTTAACGCAAACAAAAGAAAGTACTTTATCACACAATGCACACTGACCCTGTATATTCTCTCTTCTCTGTAATGCAGGAAAGGGGACTGCCAGAGAGAAATTGGGTCAAATATTATTCTTCTTTATTATTTAATTTAAGCACGATGCAGTTATGACAGCATCATGGTTACCACTCGGCAATTCTTGAGGTAGCCGTGTGACTAATTTGGAACCATAAGAAAAACGATAACAAGCCTGAATTCCAGGAATAGAGCCTGAATTCCAGGAATAGAGCCTGCAGAAGGTAAGTGGCATCACCACACATCCCCTGGGATTTGGCCTCACACAGTTTGCCCTTGGCCACGGAGGGGGTCAAAACTGGTGCACACTAAGAGAAGCAGCTGAGGTTCCCTGGTGGCCAAGTGGTCGCCAAGGGAATGTGCGAAGATGCTTCATAAAGACAGTTGCCTCCGTATCTGAACAGATGCTGCCTTCTGCTCATGCAACCTCTCCAATGATTCCTTGTCCTTTAAGGTGAAGACCCCTGGTGTCAGCAGCTCCCCGACTAGAAGGAATTGGGTACGTTGCCAGGTGTCACTATCTTTAAAATGTGAAGTGAAGGGGAAAGGCTGTGAGCTGTTTCCATTTGCAGATATTCTGTGCAGTGGCAGAGGATTCACCTGGGTGTGACTCAGTGGCAGGGTGGGAGGACAGGCAGCACTAGGTGGCTTGGAAACCTCTCCCCTACATCTGTTCATGCTCTACTTTGGTCTGCTCAGGCTACGCAGAAATCTGATATTCAAAGTGAGCTCGGAGTGTTAAAACCACAATGCCATGAGTCAGGATTTCTAAGTGGGTCCCATTTCTAGAGGTGCTGTGTATTCTGGGCCCGATCCTGCCAGGAGTCAAGTGACAGGAGACCCCACAGAATATCAGTGACTAGTTCCCAAATCAGCTCAGGTTTATTTGCTCCTGGTTTGTGTTGCTCTGTAGTAACAGGAAGGTCTTATAGGCCATATTTCTGTTTTTTGACTGGCTGAGGACTCCAGCATTTCTGCCTTGTAGATGGCCCTCAGAATTGTAGACCTTCCTGCCTCTCTGGTCTCCAAGAGCCACATGTCTGCCTCATAACTTCCCTGTCATGCTGTGGAATCCAGAGACCCTCCCACCCTTGAATCTACTGCACACTGTGGGTCAACTGTGCTTACCCTGCAGGTCCAAATGAATTCAGCACTTGCGTTTCACTCCTTTAGGAGTCTTTGATGAGCAATGAGGTGAGTGACCAGGCAGCCTTCTTAAGCCAAAACAGCTGTTAAGGTGGATGGATAGCTCAGTGGTTTGAGCATTGGCTTGCTAAACCCAGGGTTATGAGCTCAATCTTTGAGAGGACTATTTAGTGATCAGGAGGGAAAAAAAGTCTCTCAGGGGACAGTATGCAGTCTTGCTAGTGTAGGCAGGGACCTCATGACTTTCCTTGCAGATAGGTATATCTCCATAATTTATTATTTAATCTGAGCATTAGGAATAGCATGTAACAGGAGAATGAGGGTTTTCAAAAACCAGGCCATAGGAAGTCAGAAAGCAATCGACTACTTTCATATGGGAAATGAAGTTCCACATGCGTTTGACTTTGAAATCCTCTTCCTTCAAACCCTCATCATGCCTGAATAACAGGTGCTGGGGCTACTATGTACTAGAGAGTGAGACTACAGGGAATGAATATTTTCTATACTGAGTCCAATGCCTGTTACTGCTCTGGATACAGGCTACAGACGGACAGACCAGAACCTGAGGAGAACCAGTCAACTAATAAGCCAGGGACAGAGGAGCTACTAGATTATTGTTTGCTAACAAGTGACTGAATGCGGGGTGAGATGCTGCGAATTAATACAAATATTACAAACCAAACATTCATGACATGCCTGTATATCGAAAGCCAGCAGCAGAGTTGTTAGATGCGCTATAGGAAGGAGCAATAGAAACTTTATTGCTTAATTGGTTTTTCTTTACATAGTATTTCAGAAGTACTCCACATATTGTTTGCAATGGGTTTGTGCTATTAAGTCTTCGTTCAGTGAACAGTTGAATGATGCTATGTCCTGGTAACTGACCAGAAGCTGCTTCTAACACTTACCTTAATGGTCATGAATACAGTCCCACAGCAATATCTGTGCAAGCCTTTCCGAAAAGTCCAATAAGAACAGAACGGCTGGTCCATGTTTCAGCTAGAGCTCAGGTGCAGGAAAGGGGAGTGTTATAGTTGTATGTCTTTCATGCCCATCACCTGTTACACAAGCATGGCTGAAGTAACTTGCACACTCAACTAGATATTAGTGGAAAGCTATTGTTTTAACTATTCTCCCATTTGTGACACCAACACAACCCCTGTCCAAATGAGGTAACTGTCTATCTTAGCTTGTAACTTGGTAGATAGCTGCAAACCCTTGCATGGGGAGAGGATGAAGGTCTTGTGAGGGTGAAGAGAAGCCTATAGACCAGGGGTGGGGAACCTTTTTTCTGCGGAGGGCCATTTGCACATTTATAATGTCATTCGCGGGCCGCTCTCCCCTCCCCCCCCCCCGAGGAAGCCCAGGCTGGCAACGGGAGCTGAGACCCCAGCTGGCAAGGGGCCAACCCCAAAGCAGTGGCAGGCGGAGTGCTTAGCCCTGCACTGCTTTGGGGTTTCCCCCACTGGCCCCTTGCCAGCCAGGGTCCTGCTGCCTGCCCCAGTCAGCTCCCGCTATCAGCCTGGGTGTAGGAGGTGATCTTCACTTACCCCCGCCCAGCCTCCCCCCATCTAACCGCCTTCCCTCCCCGACCCCTGCCTGGCCTGGCCCATCCCACCGAACCTAACCTCCTCCCCCCTCCCCCTCCCAACCCAGCCTCCTGCCCCCCATGCCTGCCCCGCCCAGGCCAGCCTCCCCCCCACCAAACCTCCTTCCCTCCTGCACCCACGCCTTGCCCACCCCGCCCAGCCTGGCCTCCCCCCCACCACACCCCATTGACCATCGGCTCCCTGTGGCCGCGTGGCGCCAGCGGCTCCCCCAGGCGCGAGCTGGCGGCCCACGCGCATCCCGGAGCCGACGGCTCCCCCCGGTGCGAGCCGCCCCCGCCTGACGGCCGTGCGGCACCAGCGGCTCCCGCAGGTGCGAGCCGCAGGCCGGACAAAAGGATTTGGCGGTCCGTATAAGGCCCACGGGCCGGAGGTTCCCCACCCCTGCTATAGATGGATCAAAATCTCTGGAGTCAGAGAACAGTGGGCAGGCAAAGCACTCCAGCTTCTCTTGGAGGGATTCTTGGGGGTCAGAGTGTATCTCCTGGAGCATTTGGTAAGGGACAGTTAATAGAACCCAGTTCTGATCGAATTTACAAATCTGGAATGATGCCGTCAAAGTCAATGCTTTTGAATTAAACACCTGCCCCTAAGAATTAATCCTATGTGCTCTAAAGAGGCAGTGGCATAATCTGAACTCTCAGGAGTGGAGAAAATTATAGGTAGATTAATAGATTGATTGATAATGAGGTGAAACCCCCACATTTATGAATAGCTTCAATACAGGAGAGATAAATACAATGACTGTTTTAACACTGCAATTGCCATGTGTTTACATACACATCATGATACAAGGAGCCACACTCAGAATTGGAGGACCAGAAAGGGTGTCATTGGGAAGGTCACAGGTGTAAAATCACTCAAGTATGCTACAGAACGGTCAGCCACAAGATATCAATGTGGCCAAAAGCTTCACATTGGATATCAGGACAAAAAGATTCAAAGAGGGACTGGATGGATATATGGGTAAACAGGAATTCAATTACCATGATCAGGATTGATTGAAAAACTGTTGGAAGGGCTATAAAGCTCCCTGATTTATACCACAAAATATTCTAATTAATGGTTATCAGGGGAAATTTTCTCTGGATGCAGGTTATCTCCTAACTGCCTCTTGTAGGGCTTCTTCCACCTTCTTCTGAAGGAAGTGGAATTGCTCACTGGATACAGGGCTGGATGGACCACTGGTTTCATCCAAACTGGCAGTTTCTATCTTTCTATTGGTACCATAAATCCAAGGCTATGATTTTTCTCTCTAGACTTGCACTGAGAGCAGAAAGACGTCTTCTTAAATATCATCTGATTTTTTTTTCCTTTTAGAAAGGAAAGTTCAATACTCCTCGGACCTTCCCAGTCCATTATGTCACCGCTCAATGATACCAAATTCAAATCTGCAGTGTTCCTTCTCACCGGGCTACCAGGTCAGGAGGACGTTCATCTTTGGATCTCCATTCCCTTCTGCATGATGTATGCAATTTCGATATTAGGAAATTCAGTCATTCTGTTCATTGTAAAAACAGATTCAGGCCTCCATGAGCCCATGTACATTTTCCTTTCCATGTTGGCCGTCACAGATCTTGGCTTATCAATAGCCACTGTACCGACAATACTGGGCATATACTTATTTAACTCTAGGGAGATCAGCCTCGATGCCTGTTTTGCCCAGCTGTTCTTCATCCACTGTCTTCAGTGCATTGAATCTTCTCTGCTTTTGTTGATGGCCTTTGACCGCTTCGTCGCGATCCGTGACCCGCTGAGATATGCCTCCATCTTAACCCTGCCAAGAACAGCCAAGATGGGACTGGTGTTTATTCTAAGAGGGGTGGCCGTAATACTCCCACTCCCCTTTCTCCTGAGACGTTTCCGATACTGTCAAGCCAATGTCCTCTCCCATTCCTACTGCCTTCACCAGGAGGTCATGAAGCTGGCTTGTTCGGATATTACAATCAATAGCATCTATGGTTTGTTTACTACACTCTTAACAATGGGGTTGGACTCACTGCTCATTTTCCTCTCATATGTGATGATCCTCAAAACAGTATTAAGTGTTGTTTCCCGCGCAGAGTGCCTGAAGGCCCTGAACACCTGCGTCTCCCACCTCTGCGCCGTCCTGCTCTTCTACACACCAGAGATCGGACTGTCCATGATACACAGATTTGGAACGGGCTCGTCTCCCTTACTTCAGATTCTCCTGGGCTACATCTCCCTGCTGGCCCCGCCCCTGATGAACCCAATCGTGTACAGCATTAAATGCAAACACCTTCGTGTGAGGATAATCAGGGTCTTCAATAAGTGAACAGTCATTCTTTACCCAGGTCCAGCGATGGTGATATAGGAGACAAAAAAATGAGCCACCCATTCCAATCTGGACCCTTACATCCAAGATGACATGAGCTACTTATCTCCACAAAAGGTAAAGAGAGGTTCACGAGGGGTCTAAGGCCTGGAGCAATGGCAGAGGGATTGTGCCCACCTCCTGGTGAGGGAGGACAATGTATGGGGGGGAAGGAGATTCGAAAGCACTGTTTTTGTTGTGAGCCCACGGACCAGTGGGAGGTTGGCCCATAAAGAGCCATACCAGTGGCTACTCCAAGCTCACAGTTGCTGTCGATACAGTCAATAAAGAGAAGGGATGTGAATATTGTTTCCCATTACACCTCGTCTGTCACTCTCCCGGCTCATGTCAAACATCCAGAGGCCATGAAAAAAGCTGCTGAGCTGTTCTGTGGTCACAGTTGTGGCCCTTAACGAGCACTCTGGGTGCTGTGGGAACCATGAGGGCTGCACCAGCTGTGGACAGGGGCTATTCCAGGGGCACGAACACCCGCCCTTCCCCCACCCCCTCAGCCGGGTGCTTGTGACTGAGTCATGTCAGAGATGTGATTAACGCAGGAGCCCCAGGAGAAGCCATTCGGGAACATTTGTCCTCCCCCACCACCATTGACGGCTCTGCACACCACACACCTGCTCAGCCCTCTCCCCACCAAGGCAGGCAGAGCTGCATGGGTGAGTGTGGGTCTGACACACACGAGTCTTGGCAAGAGACTCAGATTCCCTCCTATTCCCCTCTGTTTTGCTGCTCCCTCCGCTTGGAACTGGTCCTCAGCTCCCGCACGGAGGCACAGCGAGCTCCTATCCCGGCCGAGCCCATTCACCTTTTCAAAATGCAAATGCGGGACAAAAGCAGGAGTCCCCTCCCCACTGTGACCCAACCCCTGACTCCTTCTTCCCCCTGAGTCCCCACTCTCTGTTCCTCCTCTTTCCCTGAGGCCCCACCCTCTGCCACACCTCTTCCTCTAACACCCTAACCCCTGCTCCTACTCCCTATTCAAAGCTCTGAAAATGCTGCTTCCTCAAGAAAAGGGGCAAACAGAGCGGGAGATGCTCCCAAAGACACAGGGAAACTAGGCTTGATGCCACAAATTCTTCACAAAAGAATGTAACTTGGGCTGATTCTGTTCCTGTACCTCAAAGCCTATCTCACTCAGCTTGTAATGATACATTAGATAGGTGAGTGTAGAAGTTTGACAGCTGCGTGGTATTTTAAAACCATTTTACATGAGAAGATAAGAACGGCCAGAGTGGGTCAGACCTAAGGTTAATCTAGCCCAGCATCCTGTCTTCTGACAGTGGCCAATGCCAGGTGCCCCAGAGGAAATGAACAGAACCGGTAACCATCAAGTCATCCATCCCCTGTCACCCATTCCCAGCTTCTGGCTAACAGAGATTATGGAAACCTGCTCACCCTGGCTAATAGCCAGTAATGGACCTATCCTCCATGAATGTATTTAATTCTTTTTTGAACCCTGTAATAATCTTGATCTTCACAACATCCTCTGGCAAGGAGTTCCACAGGTTAACTGTGCATTGCGAGAAAAATACTTCCTTTTGTTTCTTTGAAACCTGCTGCCTATTAATTTCATATGGTGACCACTATAAATAACAGCTCCTTATTTACTTTCTGCACACCAGTCATGATTTTAAAGACCTCTACCACATCCCCCTTACTTGTCTCTTTCCAAGCTGAAACATCCATCTTGTTAACGTCTCCTCATACAGAGGCTATTCCATAACTAATGATTTGGTTGACCTTTTCTGAACCTTTTCCAATTCCAATATATCTTTTTTTGAGATGAGGTGACCACATCTGCACACAGTATTCAACATGTGGGCATACCATGGATTTCTATAGAGAAAATATAATATTTTATGTCTTATTATCTATCCCTTTCTTAATGATTCCCAACATTCTGTTTGCTTTTTGGACTGCCGCTGCACATTGAGTGGATATTTTCAGAGAACTGCCCGCAATGATACCAAGATCTATTTCTTGAGTGGTATCAGACATTTTAAATCCCATTATTTTATATTTATCAACCCTGCCATGTTGTTGCCCAGTCACCCAGTTATCAGAGAGCTCTTTGTAGCTCTTTGCAGTCTGCCCAGGAGTTAACTATCTTGGGCAATTGTGTGCCATCTGTAAGTTTTGCCACCTCACCGTTTACCCCTTTTTCTAGATCATTTATGATATGTTGAATAAGATTGGTCCCAGTACAGACCACTGGGGGGCACAACTATTTACTGCTCTCCATTCTGAAAATTGACCATTTATTCTGTGATGGGTTTGGTCACAGAAACCCCCTTGGGACTGTCATCTGATCATAGAATCATAGTCTATCAGGGTTAAAAGGGACCTCAGAAGACCATCTAGTCTAACCCTCTGCTCAAAGCAGGATCAATCCCCAACTAAATCATCCCTGCTAGGGCTTTATCAAGCCTGACCCTGATGTGCTAAGACTACCTCTGAGCCTGTTTCCTCTGCCACTTTGGGTCTCCAGAACCTGGTCTTGTTGAGCCAGACACACTAATCTGCTGCAACACAGTAAGTGTTCCTGTCTCTAGCATCCAGACACCCAGTCCCCAATGCGGTCCAAACCCCAAATAAACCTATTTTACTATGTATAAAGCATATACAGGGTAAACTCATAAATTGTCCACCCTCTATAACAGGGGTCTCCAAACTTTTCAGCCCGAGGGCCGCATTAACTATCAAATAGCAGTTCGGGGGCCAACAACACACTCGAGGTCCAAATAAAAAAGAATCAAAACATGGATGTTGTTTTTAATTGTTTATTTAATATTATTTTATTCAGTTATTATTTAATAACACATGAACACTACACATGAACACCTGTTCACTACACATGAACACTACACATGAACACCTGTTCACTACACATGAACACCTGTTCACTACACATGAACACTACACATGAACACTACACATGAACACCTGTTCACTACACATGAACACTACACATGAATACCTGTACACTACACATGAACACCTGTTCACTACACATGAACACTACACATGAATACCTGTTCACTACACATGAACACCTGTTCACTACACATGAACACTACACATGAACACTACACATGAACACTACACATGAATACCTGTACACTACACATGAACACCTGTTCACTACACATGAACACTACACATGAATACCTGTTCACTACACATGAACACTACACATCAACCCCCCAACTGACCCATCCAGCCAGGACTCTCCCCCCAAAACCTCCTTTCCTCCAACCCCCAACTGACCCACCCAGCCAGGTCTCTCCCCCCCAAACCTCCTTTCCTCCAACCCCCCCCAACTGACCCACCCAGCCAGGTCTCTCCACCCAAAACCTCCTTTCCTCCAACCCCCAACTGACCCACCCAGCCAGGTCTCTCCCCCCCAAACCTCCTTTCCTCCAACCCCCCCCCCCCAACTGACCCACCCAGCCAGGTCTCTCCCCCCAAAACCTCCTTTCCTCCTACCCCCCCCCCCCAACTGACCCACCCAGCCAGGTCTCTCCCCCCCCCAAACCTCCTTTCCTCCAACCCCCCCCCCAACTGACCCACCCAGCCAGGTCTCTCCCCCCCAAACCTCCTTTCCTCCAACCCCCAACTGACCCACCCAGCCAGGTCTCTCCCCCCCCAAACCTCCTTTCCTCCAACCCCCCCCTCCCCAACTGACCCACCCAGCCAGGTCTCTCCCCCCAAAACCTCTTTTCCTCCAACCCCCCCCCCCCAACTGACCCGCTCAACCCGGTCTCTTCCCCCAACTGACCCGCTCAACCCGGTCTCTCCCCACAGACCGTTTCGCCGCCTGGCAGTGGGTGGCTCCTTGTTTCTGGCGGTGCGGCGCGTCCCGGCCCCAGCTCTGAGCCGTCCCTGGCCGGCGGCGGCAGCGGACCACGCGGCGCGTCCCGGCCCCGCGGCTGGCGGCGGCCGCGGAGCACGCGGCGCGTCCCGGCCAGCGGCGGCCGCGGAGCACACGGCGCGTCCCGGCCCCGTGGCTGGTTCCCGACCGATCTCCACGGGCCGGATGAGAGGGCCTCGCGGGCCGCATCCGGCCCGCGGGCCGTAGTTTGGAGACCCCTGCTCTATAACACTGATAAAGAGATGTGCAAAGTTGTTTGCTCCCCCATGTATTAATGACTTACTTTGGGTTAATTAATAAATAAAAGCAAGTTTATTAAGTATAAAAAGTAGGATTTAAGTGGTTCCAAGTAATAACAGACAGAGCAAAGTAAGTAACCAAGAAAAATAAAACAAAACACTTAAGTCTAAGACTAATACATTAAGAAACTGATTACAGATTAAATATGACCCTCAGAGATGTTCCAATAAACTCCTTTCATAGACTAAACTCCTTCCTAGTCTTGGCCCAATCCTTTCCCCTGGTACAGGTCTTATTAGTTCCAGCAGGCATCTTAGGTGAAAAGCAGGGGATTTCACGTGACGGCAGCCCCCTTTGTTCTGTTCCACCCCCTTATATACCTTTGGCATAAGAGGGGAAACATATGTCTCCCTGGGTCTTCGCCCCTCCTTCTAAATGGAAAAGCATCAGGTTTAAGATGGATTCCAGTAACAGGTGACATGGTCACATGACCGGTGAGACCCCCCAAGTCTTTATTCCTCCCAGCCTGACTCACAGGAAAGCTTGCCAGTAAACAGAGCCATTTACAACCAGCTGTCCTAGTCCATGGGAGCCATCAAGATTCCAAACCACCATTAATGGCCCACACTTTGCATAATTACAATAGGCCCTCAGAGTTATATTTCATATTTCTAGTTTCAGATACAAGAGTGCTACATTTATACAAACAGGATGACCACACTCAATAGATTACAAGCTTAATAATGATACCTTACAAGAGACCTTTTGCGTGAAGCAGATTCCAATTACATTATATTCACACGCATTAGCGTATTTTTATAAAATCATGCGGTGTGCATCCTCACAAACCCGCCTTAGAGTTATAGACTCAAGGAGCTCAGTCTATTTATTTTAATGGTATCTACAGTCATTTGTCCTAGTTGATGGGGGCCATCACTTTGTACACACTTTGCATAACTACAATAGGACCTCAGAGTTATATTTTATATTCCTAGTTTCAGACACAAGAATGATACATACATACAAATCGGATGAAGAGTCCTGTTGCACCTTAAAGACTAATAAAAGTATTGAAGGATAAGCTTTCTTGGGCTAATACCCACTTCGTTGGAGTGGGTGCATCCGATGAAGTGGGTATTAGTCCATGAAAGTTTATACTTCAATAATTTTGTCACTCTTTAAGGTGCCATAGGACTCTGCAGATCCAGACTAACACGTCTACCTCTCTGATTCTTGACAAATAGGATGAACACACTCAGAAGATTATAAGATTTGGAATTATATTTTACAAGAGACCTTTTGAGTGAAGCATATTCCAGTTACATTATATTTATGCTCATTAATATATTTTCATAAAATCATATGGAGTGCAACGTCCCACCATTTTTCTAGATCATTTAGGACTATATTGACTAGTACTAGTCCCAGTATAAGCCCCTTGGGGATATCACTATTTACCTCTCTGTGTTCTGAAAATTGATTATTTATTCCTAGCCTCTGCTTCCTATCTTTAACCAGTTACCAATCCATGAGCAGAACTTCCCTCTTATCCCATGACAGCTTGCTTAAGAGCCTTTGGTGTGGGACCTTGTAAAAGGCTTTGAAAATCTAAATGCATTATATGCATTGGATCTCCCTTGTCCACGTGCTTTTTGGGCCCCTCAAAGAATTCTAATAGATTAGTGAGGTGTGATTTTAGACCCCCATGACATTCCAAATCTCCCACCAGAAATCCTCTCTCTAGTCCTCACGGTCACCCCTGAGCTCTGCCACAAATAAGGTGCTGTAACTGAGCACCTTGAATGTATTTATCCACCTGCCATCACCACAAGGCAGGGCCGGTATATTATCCACCAGAGACAGACAATGGTTTCCCCATGGAGAGAATTAAACCCACCTGCCTTGAGTCACAGAGCAGTGCCCAGACCACACGACCAGCCTTCCAGCCATCTGATCATTGACGGGCCCAGCTGGATTCTCTGCTGCATCTGCAGCACTCCCCATCCTGGCCATGCTGTAAAGAGTGGGGATGTCAAGGAGCCAGTTACAGAAGTTTGATTCTCTGACCTGTTCTCCCTCTGCCTCAGTGGAATTTAGAGCCCCCTGGGGACTGGGCTGATCTCCCCCTGCCTCAGCAGAGTTTAGAGCAGCCTGGGTGCCATCTGAGAGTGACCCATGGGGGCTTTAGGTGGCCCTGCAGGCACCCTTCCCTTCCTTCTAAGATCCTTGCAATGCCTTACTCTCAGCCTGTGATATTTAAAAGAAGAGCTCCTTTTGTGGGGTCAGATTTATTCAGTCTTCTCCAGAATTTAAGGTCTCCTAGCCTCCATCTTACCCGTCCTCCTTTACTCAGGGACACCCTATCACCCTGTTGCTGGTGTCTGAATTGCTTCAGACTTGCTGCAATCCTTTTTCCCTTGACACCCCATCCCATCTCTTACCAGTAGGCCCTAGCCCCTGCTCCTCCACTTTCCCTGAGGCTCCGCCAGGCCGTGATAAGAGCTACTGTGATGTTCTCAGATTCAAAGATGACCATATAGAACCCCATTGCAACCACTGTTATATATTTGCAACAAATCTTGTACAAAATGTGACATGTAAGAGGTCTATGAAAAAGTTATGATTTGCTGGTTATGCTTGTGCTATCTGTAATCATGTATCATTTCTGTATTTGAAGGTATGACTATTGGCTCTGTACCTGAATTTCAAATGTTTGCTCCTGGGGTCACGCCCACAAGGTAGTTAGCCTGAAAAACTTGGAGGGACTTTTCAAATTAAGGGCTTATCAAGAAACACTTAACTGACAATGGACCATGGGAGATGCCCATCTACACTGAATGGACTGTCTTACAAACATACTGTTCAGGATATACATAATGATTTCCTGCTGTGACCAAGCAAAATTATTCAAGGTGGTTCCAAACCCCATCTTTTCACCTGTAATTTCCCACTAGCTGTGCTGAGGCCTTTCTTTGAAACAGTGGGTTTCCCTCCACATGGCAGACACTATAAAATAATTGAAAAGGAAACACCACCAGAATGAGGTCCATTCAGTGGTGTGGAAGCAACTAGAGACTTATAAAGCCAGCAGCTTATTCCATCACTCTACAAGCCTGAAATAAGAACTTTGCATTTATTGTATGTATCCTTTAACCAATTTTAAGTATTTTCTTTCTTTCTTTCTTTCCATAAACTTTTAGATTTTAGATACCAAAGTAGTGGCATCAGCATGATTTTGTGATAAGATCTGAGCTATATATTGACCTAGGTGTGCAGCTGGTCCTTTGGGATCCGAAGCACCTGTTATTACATTAAATTGGTTTTAAAGGACCACTCATCTTTAAATCTGGTGTTTTTGATGGGGCTATACGGACTGGAATATCTAAGGAAACTGTTTTTATGACCTCTTATTAGCCACTGTGGTGAAGCAGAATTTAACTTTGTGTTGCTAGTTTGGTATATCTCATTGGAGAATAATCACCAGTTTTACTGTCTGTCTGTCCTGTTTCTCAGACATTTCTCCTGAATTTTGGTATTTGTGACTCAAAAAAACATGGCTACAGATACCCTGGGACCCCAGGCTGCTGTGGGGATCCTCAGACTCTCCATCTTCTCTGGGGATGTGTCCTGAGGGACAGACATATAGCCTGGTACATTCTCTTGTCCCCCCAGTCCCCCACCCAGGGCAGGTAGTGCATCCCAGGCTCCTAACAGTGGCTTTGAGTCTCTTTTCAGCTCTTTCCTTGGCCTATTTCTGGCTAGTGGTCTGGACGGGGGTGGAGCCTCAGTGGCAGAAGAGGAGCAGGGAGTGGGGCCTCCAGGGGGAAAAAGAGGGGCAGGTGTTGACCTCACAGAGTGGTCAGGACTCCAACATCTTTCCCACATTTCCCTCCTGGAAAGGTGGTCACCCCACACTGAATGGGCTCGGCTGGCATAGCAGGGGGCCCAGCAGATGTACGGTGTGTAGAGCTATCAACAGGGTGTGGTAGAATGGGGAGGAGAAAGGGGAGAGCTGCCAAAGTGGAATAGGTGGCCCCTGATTTTCATCTCCAGTGTCACCAGTGGTGGAGCCAGTTGATGAACTGACCCTTCACTTGAAAAACACCCTGATTATCCTCGCACGAAAGTGTTTGCCTTTCACGCAGTACACTATTGGGTTCATCAGGGGCGGAAGAAGAAGGGAGAGGTAGCCCAGGAGATTCTGAAGCAAGGGAGAAGATCCCTTATCGAATCTGTGTATTGCAGACAAGCTGATCGTTGTTGTGTAGAAGAGCAGGACAGCACACAGGTGGGAGACGCAGGTGTTCAGGGCCCTCAGGCACTCCACTTGGGATGTGATGCTCAGCACTGTTTTGAGGATCATCACATAAGAGAGGAAAATGAGCAGGGAATTGAACCCCATCTGTAAGAGTATAGTAGACAATCCATAGATGCTGTTGACTGTGATATCTGAACAAGCCAACTTCATGACCTCCTGGTGCAGGCAGTAGGAATGGGAGAGGACATTGTCTCGACAGTACTGGAACCGTTTCAGGAGAAAGGGAAGTGGAAGTATTATGGCCATTGCTATTAACAAAACCACCAGTCCCATCTTAGCTATCGTTTGCATTGTTAAAATGGAAGCATATCTCAGCGGGTTACGGATTGCGAGGAAGCGGTCAATGGCCATCAACGAGAGAATGGAGGTTTCAATGCATTGAAAGAAGTGGCTGAAGAACAGCTGGGCTAAACAGGCATTGAGGCTGATCTTCCTAGAGTTGAACAAGTATATGCCCAGTATCGTTGGTATGGTGGTTATTGATATGCCAAGGTCTGTGAAGGCCAACATGGAAAGGAAAATGTACATGGGCTCATGGAGGCTTGGATCTGTTTTTACAATGAACAGAATGAGTGAATTTCCTGATATCGAAATAGCATATGTTATGCAGAAGGGAATGGAGATCCAGAAGTAGATGTCTTCTTGACCTTGTATCCCAGTGAGAAGGAACACTGCAGATTTGAATTTGGTGTCATTGACAGCTGACGTCATTTACTGGACAAGTCTGAAGGGTTCTGAAATTACCTACCTAACCAAAAAGTAAAATAAAAAAATAAGAGGAGATTAGATGATATTTAATGAGAAATCACTCTGCTGTCTGTGCAAAACTACAGACTCCCAGAGCTGCTTAAAGCAGATTTTCCCCGATACCCTCAAGCTAGATCTATTTTGTTGTGTAAATCTGGAAGGTTCAGAGCCCCTCAAAATCTTTTCTTAAAACTATCCTCCCTACTGTAATTGGATTTTCTGGTTACCCAGTCCTGCTCTGAATCTTGCTAAGCTCGTGGTAAGCTTGATATCTTCTGGCTGCAATTCCAAAGCCTTCGTGAGCACTGTATGAAATTACTATTGTCACCTTAGAACATAAAAATGTAAGAATGGCCATACTGGGTGAGACCAAAATATCCTATCTTTGACAGTGGCCAGCGCCAGGTTCCCCAGAGGGAAAGCTTTGTAGAGTGTGAGGTTACATTAACAATGATGTCTTAACCCTCGAGGGCTCAGCTGAATGCTAGTTCATCGTTTATCAGTAAGGCATTCCCTGGGAACTATCCCACTCTCTTCCACCCTTTAACTTCACCACCTCAACCAATCTTCAAAACCATCATAGGTGTGTAAAGTAGTAAATTGTTTGTTAAAACTTATACTGTGTTATTATAGTTTTTTGTCTGGTAGAAAAAAATTCCCAGGAACCTAACCCCCATTATTTACATTAATTCTTATGGGAAAATTGGATTTGCTTAACATCATTTCACTTAAAGTCGCATATTTCAGGAACATAACTACAACGTTAAGTGAGGAGTTACTGTATCATACACCTGTTCACTGGAGAAAGAGTTAATAACACAAACCCATTGCAAACAGTATGTGGAATATTTCTGAAATACTTTCTAAAACAAAATCTTTTAAGAAGTTGGCATAAGTAGAAACTAGCCTAGAATTACTTTTTACCTGTAAAGGGTTAACCTGAAAGTAACCTAAGAGGGGATGAGGAACCGGAGATGATAATCCACCTCGGAGACAAAGAGAGTTTTTAGTTTCAGTTTAGCTCTCTCACTCTGTTCGCTCCAGCTATGGGATGAACCACACCTATGTCTTTACCCTACCTATCTATAATCTTCTAACAAGTCAAGTTCAGTAGTAAGTGAATTATATGCTTGAACTGTATCACTTGATAATTGATCCATGGTGTTTATGATACTGTTAAGCTTTAGCAGAGGAAGAATTCCCAGGCAGGGATCAGTGATGCAAGTGGGTTTTTTTCTATTAATTTCTGTACGAGGGATTTATGCTTTTGTTTTTCTTTAATTAAAATCTTTCTTTTAAGACTCTGACTGCTTGTTTCCATTGGATAGATCCTGGTTTGGATTGGGCATGTCTCACAGAAAGTGAGAGGAGTTTTGTTTTGGTTTTGTTTTTTTCCCAAGCCTCTCCCAGATAAAGGGAACAGTTTTGGGGGGATTAAAGGAAGGGTTCCAATTTACCCAACCCATTGTTTTGTGGGCTTAAATTGGTGGTGGCAGTGGTACCAGGTCCAGACACTGCAGAAGTTTGTGTTCTGGGGAAAAGTTTTAACCTAAGCTGGTAAAATAAGCTTGGGGGTTATTTCCTTTTTTCATGTGGATCCCCACATCTTTACCCTAGAGTTCAGAGTGGGGAGGCAATCCTGACGGCAGTAAACGTTTCCCCTGTTCCTTCCTGTAGAGATTCAAACAACTCTGCTGCTGGCTTTTGATATAATGAAAAGTTTTGGCATAACAGTTACATAGCTGTACCTTAGTACACACAGTTAACCACAGGTACTGAGTCCATTTAGACCTGCTCTGCAAGCACAGTTGACTCACAGTGTGATGTAGCCCAGAGCCCAGTCTGAGGGTGAAGGAATAGAGGGATTCCAGCTCTTGAAGGGAAGGCTACAAGGGCAGACATCTGGTATTCAGGGACTGGAAGAGATGCTGGTAGCCCTGTAACTGTGAATGTTAACTACAGGGCACAAAGGCTGGTGACCTCAGCTAATCAGGAAACAGAGATATGCCCCATCGCACCAGGTACCACAGAGCAACACAGCTCTGAATTCCTGGGTTCACAATCAAGCCATAGAATAAAATCTTTGAAAATACATTTGCTGATTAAATTTCCAGGAGCAAATGAACCTGAGGTGATTTGGGAACTTGTCATTGTTATTCTGTGGGCTCTTGTCTCTCTCAGCCCCTGCTAGGATTGGGCCCAGCGCATACGGCACTTCTAGAAATGGGACCCCTGGAGATACCCTGACATGGGTCATTGGGGTTTTAGCACTCTGAGCTCGCTTTGAATGTCAGGTTTCTGTGTAGCTTGAACAACCCACCATAGAGTATGGACAGGTGTGGGGGAGGCGTTCTCAAGCTACCTAGCGCTGCCTGTCCTCCAGCCCCATCACTGAGTCACCCCGACAGCCCATCTGAGTCCTCTGCCGCTGCACAGAAGATCTGCAAATGGAAACAGCTCGCAGCCTGTCCCCTTCACTTCATATTTTAAAGTAGTGAAATTTGCCAACGTACCCAATTCCTGCTAGCACAGGAAACTAATAGCAGAAGTTTTCAACCAAAAGGAAAAGGAATCATTGGAGAGGTTTCACTGGCAGCAGGCAGTATCTCTTCAGATAGGGAGGCAAATGCCTTTATGAAGCCTTCATGAACATTCCCTTGGGGGCCACTTGGCCATAAGGGAAGCTCAGCTGATTGGCTCTGTGTACACCCACTTTAACCCTGTCATGGCCACTGGCAAAGTTCATGAGGCCAAATCACAGGGGACGTGTGTTGATGATAAACAACTTGACGGCAGCATCAGCCCAGCTGCAGGATCTACTCCTGGAATCCGGGCTTCTCATCATTGTTGGTATAAC
The DNA here is from genome assembly GCA_032164245.1 of Sternotherus odoratus. Lineage (NCBI taxonomy): Eukaryota > Metazoa > Chordata > Testudines > Kinosternidae > Sternotherus > Sternotherus odoratus. The sequence continues at coordinate 297,405,879 of JAVMKO010000001.1, forward strand.
TCCAATTATTCACAGGGATAATTCCGGGTGGCCATGTCATAACAATGGTGTCATAGCTGTGATCTTGCTGAAATATTAATTATTATTATTATTATAATCAATAACAATAATAACTAATAATAAAGGACCTGATTTCTCCCTGGCAGCCCCCTGTCCTGCATTAGAAACTCAGGGTGCAGGTCAGAGAAGTGAAGAGAGATTCCACAAGACTCCCTATATGGAAATTTCCCTGAGATCATTCCAATAGAGGAGGATCCTCCCCTTCTCCATGAGGAACAAGGAATAAGGAGGAGGATTTCAGAGGGAAGTGTGGGAGTGTCACAGGAATGCCGGGAGTTTCTCCACAGTCACCAGAGTGCTGGTTGCAAGCCATTGAGGCTGAAAGGATCTAAGTGCCAAACAACGGAGACACAGACACCGGTGCCTCATCTTAGATGGTCTGGCTGGCAGAGTAGTCTGAGGGAAAGGGTCAGCTTCACACCTTAATCTTGTAATACAGTAATGGCTGAGTACTACGGTGACTGATCCCAGGCTCACACAGATCTCAGCAAAGGCTGCTTCCACAAGAAAGGAGCAAACAGATGGGAAGATGCTGTCAGAGACCCAGGGAAATTAGGATGGGTGAAAGCAGGGGTGTAACCATGGGTGGGCCAGGGCCCACCACTTAGCATCCTGGCCTACCCAAATCAGGCCAAATCCCCCCAGTCCACCAGCTGGAACTCCTGACTCAGCCTCGGTGTCCAGCTGTGACCTTCTCCTGGCGGTTCAGAGCCCTGATTCCCTGGTCTCTCGTGCTTCAGATGGGGTGAACCTCTTGGGGGTGGGTTTGGGTCAGTAGTGGATTAGGCACAGGTCCTGGGTCAACGGGGCCACCCTGATCTGCTCCGCCCACCTGGAACTCCAGTGGGACAGCAAGGTCTGGGTATGGGCAATTGCCCTTCTCCCCCCACACGTCTGCCAAGTTGCAGGTCAGGGCGCTGGAATAGCGCTGGGCAGTGGGAGTGGGGCAAGTCCAACTTCTCAAACATGCTCCCCAGTAAAACCGCTGGGTGGGGGAAGCAGGATGAGCCCCCACCTCCTGACCACGTGCCTTGACCCATTCCCCAGCAGGTGGGGAAAGTAGGACAAGCCCCCATGACCTGACTCCACTTCCAGGCAGGAGCACTGGGGTAGAGGAAGTGGGTAAGACCTCAACCCCCACCCCCACCCTCTGGTAGGGGCTCTGGATGGGGTGGGGGGATATTGCAAACTCCTGTGCCCTTGACCCCATTTCCTCAGCACAAAGGGAACTATGTATGGGATGGAGCGGGAACCTTAGTTTTTCTTGTTGAGCCAGGAACTCACAAAACCCTAAACTGCCTCTGTAGGGGGAGATGGCCCTGCTATCTTTGCCTGTCTACCTTAAAGCTTGGCCCACAGACTTTTCCTGTTCTAGCTACACCACTGGTCCCAAGAGCCCCTTGGCTTCCCAGAAGAATGTGAGTTAGATCATTTCTGTTTCTCCATCTCCAGAACAGAGCCTGTGTCGCTTAGCTCATAGTGATAAGTTAGATAGATGAGTGTAGAGCTTGACAGCTGCCTGTCATTTCAAAACCATTTTCTCTAACACTTGTGGTGTTTGCTCATAAAGCTACTTGTTTTAGGAGTCTGGGGTGACTGTATAGCTCTGGTCACAGTAAGCTGAAGGGAAGACACTGAGGTGTCCAGTCAGACCTGGTTAGTAATAAGGCTTTAGCATACAGGGAGTGTTGTTCCCAGCTCAAACTCTGGGACAATTATTTACATAAGAATAGGAGAAGCTTTGGCCGAGGACTTATTGTGGGGCAGGTCTGTGGCCTGTGTGATTCAGGGGGTCAGACTAGGTGATCGGAATGGGGCCTTCTGGCCTTGGGGTCTGCCCAGTGGTGTTAATAGCACTGTCCTACCACATGGGATGTTGCGCTGATAAATATGTTCCTGACTGTGAGGCACTGAGATGTTTGGGGCCATCACTCTGTGTGCTCCATAAGGAGGATGTGGGGCACTGTGTGGAGAACCTGAACTCTTCCGAATACTCCTTGGTGGTGAGGCCTGTCATTAGCACAGCCCCTTTGAGGAGAGATTCCTGGGCCCCTTCTGCAGCTCAGCGGTAACATTGGGGAATCAGGACATAGTTTCAGAAAGCGAAGGATCTGGAGAGCGTTGCCTGGCCAAGCACAGCCCTGATGGGCTGCCTTTTGGTTTGATCCTGACCCAGAACCGCTCCATGAGCAATAACAGCAGCTCTAGCACTGGGCATAGAACTCCCATCCTGCATCCAAATTTCAAACATCACCAAGTTTAGGGGTATCTGGACCTGGGGGAGAGGGTTGTTTGGTCCAATAGAGACAATAGGTATTCAGAACAGGGACTGGGTCACGCCCCTATTAAGAATTTGCATGGCCTTGCTTACCTGACTTGTGCATGTCACATGACTGAATATGAGGAGAGACTATCTGAGTTGTGCTTCACATACCAGTGACTTTGCAAGCACATCACTGTTATGTCTGGCTGTCTGTGGCCTAACCCTGTTACTTACCACAGGAGGCTCTGTAAGCCAGTGCAAAGGGAAACAGCGTCTCTTCCATTGACCAACTACATGACCAGAATTGTCCATTAACTAACCCTCAGTGCCTTTGTTGTTTGGGTCTCCACTTTAGTAAGGGCCAGCAGGAACTCCTCTTGGGATTTTAAATGGAGTCTCGCACAATTTCTTTTCTTTCTGAAAGCCCCAATTGCTGGTATCAAGAGACTGAGAAGGCACCTCAGCTTTCAGTTATCTTAAAAAAAAATATTTCAAGAGGTGAGTTGCAGAGAAACATGAAGTAAGTGAGCCCAAAGACCAAGAAACCAAAGACACATGGGGAAAAAAACCACGTTAGTATATTTTGAAAGCTCATTTTTTAAAATCAATCTCATGCTTTTTTGCAGGTGTGACTCGTACTTGTTGAATGGGGTTTGTGGATACTGACACCAAGTGCAAAAGATCTGAAATGCAACTAGCAAATGACACAACAAGTAACAACATTTTTTTCAAAGCACATCAGAAGTGGTAAGCCTGCCAGACAAGGAGCGGGGCCACTGAATGATTGAGTTGCTAAAGGAGCACTCAAGAAAGATGTGGCTATTGCATAGAGGCTAAATGAATTCTTTGCTTAGGTTTTCACTGCAGAGGAGCTGAAGAAGATTCCCACAGATCTGAAAACTGCCACACATTGATGTGTTAATAGAGGAGGTTTTGGTCAATGACACAGATTTAGGTCAACAGGACCAAATGGTATTCACCAAAAAAGTTCAGATGAAACTCAAATACCAAATTGCAGAACTAGTAACAGTGGTATGTGACCTATGGCTCAACTAAACCTGCGTACCAGATGCCTACAAATAGCTAATGAGAGGCTAATTGTTTAAAAAGGCTTCCGGCAATACAGACCAGTAAGCCTGATTTCAGTATCACACAAATTGGTGGAAACTATGGTAAAGAACAAAATTGTCAGACACATAGATGGACATAATTTGTTGGTGAAGAGTCAATATGGTTTTAATAATGGGAAATCATGCCTCACCAATCTACTGGAATTCTTTGAGGGGGTCAACAAGCATATGGAAAAGGGGATTCCAGTGGATATAATGTACTTATATTTTCAGAAAGCCTTTCACAAAGTCCCTCAACAAAGGCTCTTAAGAAAAGTAAGGAGTCATGGGAGAAAAAGAAATGTCTTCTCTTCTGGATCACTAGCTGGTTAAAAGATAAGAGATGAAGGGTAATGTTAGGACCGGAAGACATTGTGACGGGCAATCTCTAGGAAGTGTAGTTACGCTTCTGAGTCAACTCCAGGAGAGTGCATAGTGATGCTATAGACTGACCTTGCTGTTATCTGTGTGTTTGGGAACAGTTCCCAGACTGTTCCCAGCTGTGTGAGTGTTTACCCCATCTGTGTGAGAATGAATGCGTGGGAAACCAAATGGGGAAACTGAGGCAGGACAGCGTGTAACCAATCAGCTTGTTGCTTGCAAATGAGACATGAGTATGTATGAGATGCAAATGTGTGAGTGTACTTAAGCCCACTCCTGTGGGTTGTCTGTGGGCTTTCTTTTCTTCTTCCCGGCTACTGGTCCGAAGAGTCCGGGTACTCCTTCTGCGGTCGCGCTGATCTGACAGCCCTCTCAGTGCCAAGACCAAGACCTTCCAATAAACTCACTTACTTAGTTACTTAACCACGTGTGTGTGCCTTGTCTCGCAATCTCCAAAGTACCTCACAACAGGTAAGAATAAATGGCTGTGCAGGCACCCTACCCTTCCCTTTAAGGTCCTTGTGATGCGTTACTCTCAGTCTGGAATATTTAAAACAAGATCTCACGTTATTGGTTCAGACCAGGCTAGTGTGTCCGGCTGTAACCAGGCATCACACGAAAGTCCCAAGCTGTCAGGGGAAAGCAGGGGCAGAAGTAGTCTCAGCACATCAGCTGGTAGCCCCAGGGGGGTTTCTGTGATCTAACCTGTTCCACCCTCCACATGGCAGATGCTATAAAGGGGTATAAAAAGGAAACATCTCCCGTTTGCCTCTTTCCTGCTCCAGCCTTTGGACTATTAATTAATACTAAAAGGAGCATTCTAACCAATGGACTGAGGTTCTTCCAATGATCTGGAACCAGCCAGAGATTTATCAAGCCAGCAGCTTATTTCATCATTGTTACAGCTTGAAATAAGAACTTTGCATTTATTGAATGTATTTGGCTCCTTTAAGCAATGTTAATTCTCACCTTTCTTTTTTTTTATCAATAAACCTTTAGATTTTAGGTATCCAAGGATTGGCATCAGCATGATGTTTTGGGTAAGATCTGAGGCTGAGGAAAGGCTGGCCCTTTGGGATCACATGAAACTGCTATTACATTCAATTGGTTTTAAAAAACCACACACCTTTAAATCTAGTGTTTTTGATGGGGCTATAAGGACAGGAATATCTAAGGAAACTGTTTCTCTGACTTCTTGTTAGCTATTGTGGTGAAAGAGAAGTTAACTTTGTGTTGTTAGTTTGGTATATCTCATGGAAGAATAATAACCAGTTTTACGGTCTGTCTGCCCTGTTTCTCAGATGTTTCTCCTGAATTTTGGTATTTGTGACTCACAAAAGCACAGATACAGCTACCCTGGGACCCCAGGCTGCTGTGGGGATTCCCAGACTCTCCACCTTCTGTGGAGATGTGTCCTGAGGGGCAGACACATAGACTGGGATATTCTCTTGTTCTCCCAGTCCTTCACCCAGGGCAGGTGCATCCTGGGCTCCTCAGTGGATCTGACTCCCTTTTCAGCTCTTTCTTTGGCCTATTTCTGGCCTGGACAAGGGATGGAGCCCTGGTTGAAGAAGAGGAGCAGGGAGTGGGGCCTCCAAGGGGAAGAAGTGTGGCAGGTGTCGTCCACACAGAGTGGTCAGGACTCCGACATCTGTCCCACTTTTCCCTCTTGAAAAGGTGGTTACCCCCCACTGCATGGGCTGGGCTGGGATAGGAGTGAGCAGTGCCTCTCTGGAGGAGCTGATAACCATTTCACCCGTTTGCATTGCTGGGGCATCACAAATGAAGTTAGCAAGGAGAGACTCTGGGCCTGAGTCTCTTGCTAGGACTCTTGTGTGTCAGACCCTCACTCACACACACAGCTCTGTGGTGCCTCAGTGGGGAGTGGGCCCAGCATGTGTGCAGTGTACAGAGCTATCAACAAAGGCAGGGGGATGCCTATATGGCTTATCTAAAGTGTCTTGCATTAATCATGTTTCTGATATGACTCAGTCACATGCACAGGGCTGAGGATGTGGGGGATGGGTGGGTGACTGTGCCGCTTGAATAACCCCTGTCCACAGCTGGTGCAGCCCCATCATGAAACACCCAGAGCGCTCAGGAAGGACCAGGACATTGACTGCACAACAGGATTTCAGGTTTTTTCATGGCCCCTGAGTCTTTAACATGAGCTGGGACAGTGACAGGTGTCATTGGAAACAACATCCCCATCCCTTCTCTGCATTGACTGTATTGACAGGAACTCTGAGGTCAGAGTAGCCATATCGGTGGCTCTTCATGGGCCAGCACCCCCCTGGTCCCCTGGCTATCAATGAACAAATTCACTTTATACATAATGCTGTCTCCTTGGTCTCCTTCAATCACTACACTGATCCTCCCTCACCAGCCCTTCTCCCATTATTCCAGGCCTTAGAGCCAGCTTGACTATCTCTCCACAGTGAGACATCAGCAGCACATGTCATCTCAGATGTTGGGGTCCAGAATGGAATAGGTGGCCCCTGATTTTCATCTCCAGTGTCACCAGTGGTGGAGCCAGTTGATGAACGGACCCTTCACTTGACAAACACCCTGATTATTCTCGCACGAAGGTGTTTGCTTTTCACGCTGTATACGATGGGGTTCATCAGCGGTGGGAGAAGCAGGGAGATGTAGCTCAGGATAATCTGAAGCAAGGGAGAAGAGCCCTTCCCGAATCTGTGTATCACAGACAAGCTGATCTCTGGTGTGAAGAAGAGCAGGACGGCGCAGAGATGGGAGACTCAGGTGTTCAGGGCCCTGAGGCACTCCGCGTGGGATGCGATGCTCAGCACTGTTTTGAGGATCATCACATAAGAGAGGAAAATAAGCAGCAAATCCAACCCCATCTGGAAGAGTTTAGTAAACAAGCCATAGATGCTGTTGACTGTGATATCCGAACAAGCCATCTTCATGACCTCCTGATGCAGGCAGTACGAATGGGAGAGGACATTGTCTCGACAGTATTGGAACCGTTTCAGGAGAAAGGGAAGTGGAAGTATTATGGCCATTGCTCTTAGCAAAACCACCAGTCCCATCTTAGCTATTGTTCGCATTGTTAAAATGGAAGCATATCTCAGTGGGTTGCGGATTGCGATGAAGCGGTCAAAGGCCATCAACAACAGCACTGAGGATTCTATGCATTGAAGCAAATGGATGAAGAATAGCTGGGCAAAACAGGCATCAAGGCTGATCTTCCTGGAGTTCAACAAGTATACACCCAGTGTTGTTGGTATGGTGGCTATTGATAAGCCAAGGTCTGTGAAGGCCAACATGGAAAGGAAAATGTACATGGGCTCATGAAGACTTGAATCTGTTTTTACAATGAAGAGAATGACTGAATTTCCTGCTATTGAAATAGCGTACGTTATGCAGAAGGGGATAGAGATCCAGAAGTAGATGTCTCCCTCACCCGTTATCCCAGTGAGAAGGAACACTGCAGATTTGAATTTGGTTTCATTGACAGCTGACATAATTTATTTCACAAGTCTGAAGAATTCTGAAATTATTTTGCTAACAAAAAAAAGAGGAAATTAGATGATATTGATTGAAAAATCACTCTGCTCTAAATGCAGATCTACAGACTCACAGAGCTGCTTCCAGCTGTTTCCCCCGACACCCTGTAGCTAAATGTATTTTGTTGTTTAAATCTGGAAGGTTTAGAGCCCTTGAATTTTTTTAAAAAAACTATTCTCCCTACTATAATTGGATTTTCTCATTACCCAGTCCCTCTTTGAATCCTGCTGAGCTCTTGGCCCTATTTATATCTTGTGGCTGTGAGTTCCACAGCCTATTTGAGAACTGTATGATTTTACCATTGTGACCTTAGAACATAAAACATAAGAGTGTCCACAGTGCATGAGACCAAAGTATTCTGTTTTCGATAGTGCTCAACGCCAAGTGCCCCAGAGGCAATGAACAGATCAGGTAATCGTCAAGTGATCCATCCCCTGTTTCCCATTCGCAGCTCCTAGCAAACCAAGTCTAGAAAAAACATCCCTGCCCATTCTGACTAATAGATATTGATGAACCTATCCTCCATGAATTTAGCAAATTCTTTTTTGAACCCTGTTATACCTTCCACACGGACACTCTTTCTGCCCCTCCACATCTGAGTGTGGACTTTTGTAGCATGACAAGTACATGGTGAAAATGGTCATTGTATTTATGTGTCCTGCACTGAAGCTATTTACAAATGTGTTTTATAGCTTCATTATATGAATCATTTGTTTCTGTGCTCGTGACAGTCCAGATTATTCAACTGCCTCTTTCCAGCACATTGGATAAATTCTTAGGGTCAGGTTCTTAATTCAGTAAAAGTGATATCAACAATCTTATTTCAGATTTAAATGTATAAATTAAATGAGAACCAGGCTCCATTAACTTTCCCTTTCAAAATCCTCCCAGTGACAAGGAGGGAGGGAATAAGGAGGATCCAGGGAACTACAGGCCAGTCAGACTCACCTCAGTGCCTGGAAAAATCATGGAGCAGGTCCTCAAGGAATCAATCCTGAAGCACTTAGAGGAGAGGAAAGTGATCAGGAACAGTCAGCATGGATTCACCAAGGGCAAATCATGCCTGACTAACCTAATTGCCTTCTACGATGAGATAACTGGCTCTGTGGATGAGGGGAAAGCAGTGGATGTGTTGTTCTTTGACTTTAGCAAAGCTTTTGATATGGTCTCCCACAATATTCTTGCCAGCAAGTTAAAGAAGTATGGGCTGGATGAATGGACCATAAGGTGGATAAAGTGCTGGCTGGATCATCGGGCTCAATGGGTAGTGATCAATGGCTCCATGTCTACTTGGCAGCCGGTATCAAGTGGAGTGCCCCAAGGGTCGGTCCTGGGGCCGGTTTTATTCAATATCTTTATGAATGATCTGGAGGATGGTGTGAACTGCACCCTCAGCAAGTTTGCAGATGACACTAAACTGGGAGGAGTGGTAGATACACTGGAGGGTAGGGATAGGATACAGAGGGACATAGACAAATTAGAGGACTGGGCCAAAAGAAATTTGATGAGATTCAACAAGGAGAAGTGCAGAGTCCTGCACTTAGGATAGAAGAATCTCATGCACTACTACAGACTAGGGACTGAATGGCTAGGCAGCAGTTCTACAGAAAAGGAATGAGGGATTACAGTGGATGAGAAGCTGGATTTGAGTCAACAGTGTGCCCTTGTTGCCAAGAAGGCTAATGGCATTTTGGGCTGTATAAGTAGGGGCATTGCCAGCAGATCGAGGGACATGATTGTTCCCCTGTATTCAACATTGATGAGGCCTCATCTGGAGTACTGTGTCCAATTTTGGGGCCCACACTAGAAAAAGGACGTGGAAAAATTGGAAAGAGTCCAGAGAAGGGCAACAAAAATGTTTAGGGGCCTGGAGCGCATGACTTATAAGGAGAGGCTGAGAGAACTGGGATTGTTTAGTCTACAGAAGAGAAGACTGAGGGGAGATTTGATAGTTGCTTTCAACTACCTGAAAAGGGGTTCTAAAGAGGATGGATCTAGACTGTTCTCAGTGGTAGCAGATGACCGAACAAGGAGTAATGGTCTCAAGTTGCAGTTGGGAAGGTTTAGATTGGATATTAGGAAAAACTTTTTCACTAAGAGGGTGGTCAAGCATTGGAATGGGTTACCTAGGGAGGTGGTAGAATCACCTTCCTTAGAGGTTTTTAAGGTTAGGCTTGATAAAGCCCTGGCTGGAATGATTTATTTGGGGATTGGTCCTGCTTTGAGCAGGAGGTTGGACTAGATGACCTCCAGAGGTCCCTTCCAACTCTAATATTCTATGATTCTATGACACACTTTGATCCAGAAGAATCCCTCCAGGAGAAGTTGAAGTGCTTTGCCTGGCCAATGTTGATGCAATCCAGAGACTTTGATCATCCTACATGCTCCTCTACCTCCTCACAGGATCTGCATCTTCTCCCCATGAAAGGGTCTGTAGATATTTGGAAAATTACAACCTAACTCTGACAGTTATTTCAGCTGGGAATGGAAGGAGGTGGCATCACAAATTGGGTTAATACTTCAAACCCTGGTATTGCACTAATATCCACTTGAGTGTACAAGTTACTTCAGCCATGGTCATGTAATTGGTGATGGTAGTCAATTACATACAACCTCCATACCAGTCCCTTTTCCTGCACCTCAGCTTAACTCTTAGCTGAAATGCAGACCAGCTCTTCTGGTCTCTTGTGACTTTTTGGAAAGTCATGCATAAGACTTGCATAGTTATTGAGTGCATTACTCTGAATAGAAGTTTTAGAAACATCTTCTAGTCAGTTACCAGGAGACAGTATCATACAACTGTTCAATGAAGAAAGAGTGAATAGCACAACAATTGCAAACAGTATGTGGAGTATTTCTGAAATACTTTCGATACGAAAAGCCATTAAGCTGTAAAAGTTACCCCTGCTCCTTCCTGTGGAGATTCAAACAACTCTGCAGCTGGCTTTTACTAGAATGAAAAGCTTTGGCATAACAGTTACACATCTGTACCTTAGTACATGGGTAATGTGCTTATTTGGACCTTCTCTGCACGCACAGTTGCCTCATAGTGTGATGTAGCTCAGAGTCCAGTCTAAGGGTGGGAGAATGAAGGGATTTGACCCTGTGACAGGGAAGGCTATGAGTCCAGACACCTGGCACTCACAGACCAGAGAGAGGGAAGAGATGCTGGTAACTCTGTAACTGTGCATGTTAACTACAGGGCAGAAAGTCTGGTGCCCTCAGCTATTCAGGAAACAGAAATATGCCCCATCACACCAGTTACCACAGAGCAGCACAGCTCTGAATTCCTGGGTTCACAATCGAGTCAGAGAATAAACCCTTTGAAAATACATTTGCTGATTAAATTTCCAGGAGCAAATAAACCTGAGGTGATTTTAGAACTCGTCACTGAGATTCCGTAGGCTCTCGTCTCGTTCAGCCCCTTGCAGCATTGGGCCCAGAGCACACATCACCTCTAGAAATGGATCCGCTTGAGATACCGTGACATGGGGCATCAGGGTTTTAACACTCTGAGCTTGCTTTGAATGTCAGGTTTCTGTGGGGCTTGAGTAGCCCACCATGGAGCATGGGCAGATGTAGGGGAGGGGTTACCAAGCTACCTAGCGCTGCCTGTCCCCCATCCCCATCACTGAGTCACCCTGACTGAGGCCAGCTGAGTCCTCTGCTGCGGCACAGATCATCTGCAAATGGAAACAGCTTCAAGTCTTTCCCCTCCACTTTGCATTTTAAAGATAGTGAAACCTGCCAACCTACCAATTCCTGCTTGCAGAAGAGCCGCTGATTGCAGAAGTTTTCACTCTGAAGGACAAGGTGCTATCCGATAGGTTGCACGGGCAGCAGGCAGTATCTGTTCAGACAGGGAGGCACCTGTCTTTATGAAGCATGTTCTCACATTCCCTTGGGGTCACTTGGCCATCAGGGAACCTCAGCTGCTTGGCTTTGTGTGCACCAGATTTAACCCCCATGACACCAATGGCAAAATGCAGGAGGCAAAATCAGAGGGGACATGTGGTGATGCTACCCAACTGTACTGTAGTGCCAGCCCTGCTGCAGGCTTTACTCCTGGAAACCGAGCTTGTCACAAGTGTTCATATGGTGCCGAGTAGTCACAGGGCCACCTTGTGGATGTCCAAGTGATAATGATGATGCTGTTGTTAGGTAAAAATAGCAGGTCCTACTCACCGTTCCTCACCCGAGTAGTGCAGAGTTGGATTAGGGCTCACAAGCTGTCAGAGACCAAAGAATACAGACACCCAATACATTGATCAAGGGGCTCACACTCTCCTCAGCTCAGAAGCTTGAGAAGCATGTGGCAGCTTTATTGTGATATACAGCAGTATTTATAGACAGGTGTATACAAAGTACTTAACTGGTCATGATGTACACGCCTGATCAACCAAGTCTTGCCTGGTTGTATCCAGTTAAAACCAGTGTTACAACTGTTCGAGAAATGTTAATAAGAGAGACAATAGAAACATGGCTGCCGGGGTTGGAAAAGGGTCAGAGACTGCGGTTCAGGTCAGAGCCTAGACTGAAAGTTTAGATAGAGCGAAGGCAAAGTTCAAACAAACTCAGGGTGAAGGTCAGAGAAGTGAAAGGAGATTCCACAAGACTCCCTAAATGGAAATTTCCCTGTGATCATTCCAGTGGGGGAGGACCCTTCCCTTCTCCATGAGGAACAAGGAGGAACGAGGAGGTTTTCAGAGGGGATTGTGTAGTGGCACAGGGATGCCAGGAGTTTCTGCAGTCACCAGACCGGTGGTTGCAAGCCATTGAGGCTGAAAGGATCTAAGTGCCAAACAACAGAGACACAGACACAGGAGTCCATTTTGTCTTCAGCTGGCTCAAGAGATAGCCTCTCCACCTCCAAAGGATATGTGAAAGAAACTAGAACCAAGGACAGTAACCACATGGGGTGTGAGTAATTGCAGGACCCAGATGAGAAGGAAACTAGTCTGTAAAAGGAGGGTGAGATTTTATCTGTGTTCAGTTTTCTTACCATATTAGGCATAGACTTGTGTGTTTTGTTTTGTTTTGCTTGGTAATTCACTTTGTTCTGTCTGTTTCTACTTGGAACCACTTAAATCCTATTTCTTATGTTTAATAAAATCACTTTTTACTTATTAATAATCCAGAGTATGTATTAATACCTGCGGGAAGAGGGAGGGCAAACAGTTGTGCATATCTCTCTATCAGTCATAAAGAGCAAAATTTTATGAGTTTACCCTGTATAAGCTTTATACAGGGTAAAATGGATTTATTTAGGGTTTGGACCCCATTGGGAGTTGAGCATCTGAGTGTTAAAGACAGGAACACTTCTTAAGTGACCTTCAGTTAGACCTGCAGTTTGTGGGACGTTGTTCAGACCTGGGTCTGGGTTTGGAGCAGGCTAGCGGGTCTGGCCCAAACTAGGCAGGACATGGCAGTCCCAAGCTGCTAATGGAAAGCAGAGGCAGAAGTAGTCTCAGCAGATGCTATGAAAGGCTATAAAAGGAAACACCTACACTTTTCTTCCTTTCTACACAAGCCTCTGGACCAGGGGTCTCCAAACTATGGCCCAAGGGCCGGATCAGGCCTGCGGCTTTGATTTGTCTGGCCCCCCAACCTGATTTAGAATTTAATGCAGCACTGACACAGTAGTGTTTTCACTATTTGCATATATTTTGCATATATTTGCATATATTAATTCCCCCCCCCCACAGTTGCTTTGGCCCACGAAGCCCCTTCAAAAATCTAATGTGGCCCTTGTCTCATAAAGTTTGGAGACCCCTGCTCTGGACTATAAACTTGTACTAATGGAGCATTCTAACCAATGGACTGAGGTCCTTCCAATGATCTGCAACCAACCAGAGATTTATCGAGCCAGCAGCTTATTCCAACACTGCGACAAGCCTGAAATAAGAACTTGGTCTATCCTGTACATATTTGAATCGTTTAACCAATTTTAACTCTCAATTTTATTTCTTTCTTTTTATAAATAAGCCCTTAGATTTTAGATACCAAAGGATTGACATCAGGATGATTGTTGGGTAAGATCTGAGCTATATATTGACCTGCATGTGTGGCTGGTACTTTGGGATCTGAAACACCTGTAGTGGGGAGTGGGCCCAGCACATGCGCGGTGTACAGAGCTATCAACAAAGGCAGGGGGATGCCTATATGGCTTATCTAAAGTGTCTTGCATTAATCATGTTTCTGATATGACTCAGTCACATGCAACTGGCTGAGGGTGTGGGGGATGGGTTGGTGAGTGTGCCCTTTGAAGAACCCGTGTCCACAGATGGTGCAGCCCCTTCATGAAGCACCCAGAGCGCTCAGGAAGGGCCAGGACTGCGACTGCACAACAGGATTTCAGGTTTCTTCATGGCCCCTGGGTCTTTAACAGGAGCTGGGACAGTGACAGGTGTCATTGGAAACAACATCCCCATCCCTTCTCTGCATTGACTGTATCGACAGGAACTCTGAGGTCTGAGTAGCCAAATCGGTGGCTCTTCATGGGCCAACACCCCCCTGGTCCCCTGGCTATCAACAAACAAAGTCACTTTATACATAATGCTGTTTCCTTGGTCTCCTTCAATCACTACACTGATCCTCCCTCACCAGCCCTTCTCCCATTGTTCCAGGCCTTAGAACCAGCTTGACTATCTCTCCACAGTGAGACATCAGCAGCACATGTCATCTCAGATGTCGGGGTCCAGAATGGAATAGGTGGCCCCTGATTTTCATCTCCAGTGTCACCAGTGGTGGAGCCAGTTGATGAACTGACCCTTCACTTGACAAACACCCTGATTATCCGCACACGAAGCTCTTTGCTCTTCACGCTGTATACGATGGGGTTCATCAGCGGTGGGAGAAGCAGGGAGATGTAGCCCAGGAGATTCCGAATCAAGGGAGAAGAGCCCTTATCGAATCTGTGTATCACAGACAAGCTGATCTCTGGTGTGTAGAAGACCAGAACAGCGCAGAGGTGGGAGACGCAGGTGTTCAGGGCCCTCAGGCATTCTGCCTGGGATGCGATGCTCAGCACCGTTTTGAGGATCATCACATAAGAGAGGAAAATGAGCAGGGAATCGAACCCCATCTGTAAGAGTGTAGTAGACAATCCATAGATGCTGTTGACTTTGATATCCGAACAAGCCATATTCATGACCTCCTGGTGCACGCAGTAGGAATGGGAGAGGACATTGTCTCGGCAGTATGGGAACCGTTTCAGGAGAAAGGGAAGTGGAAGTATTATGGCCATTGCTCTTATAAAAACCACCAGTCCCATCTTAGCTATCATTTGCATGGTTAAAACGGAAGCATATCTCAGCGGGTTACGGATTGCGACGAAGCGGTCAAAGGCCATCAGTGAGAGCATGGACGTTTCAATGCATTGAAAGAAGTGGATGAAGAACAGCTGGGCAAAACAGGCATCGAGGCTGATCTCCCTAAAGTTGAACACGTATATGCCCATTATAGTTGGCATGGTGGTTATTGATAAGCCAAGGTCTGTGATGGCCAACATGGAAAGGAAAATGTACATGGGCTCATGGAGGCTTTGATCTGTTTTTACAATGAACAGAATGAGTGAATTTCCTGATATCAAAATAGCATACATTATGCAGAAGGGGATGGAGATCCAGAAGTAGACATCTTCCTGACCTGGTATCCCAGTGAGAAGAAACACTGTAGATTTGAATTTGGTGTCATTGACAGCTGACGTCATTTACTGGACAATTCTGAAGGGTTCTGAAATTAGCTACCTAACCAAAAAAAAAAAAAAAAGATATGATTAGATGATATTTAACGAAAAATCACTCTGCTCTCAGTGCAAAACTACAGACGCCCAGAGCTGCTTCCAGGGAATTTCCCCCTGATACCCTCTAACTAAATGTATTTTGTGGTGCAAGCCTGAAAGGTTTGGAGATCCTTGAAATCTGTTTTTTATAACTATCCTTTCTACTGTAATTGGATTTTCTGGTTACCCAGTCCTGCTTTGAATCCTGCTAAGCTCTTGGCCCTATTGATATCTTGTGTCTGCAATTCCACAGCCTTTTGAGCACTGTATGAATTTATTATTATAACCTTAAAACATAAAAATGTAAGAGTGGCCATACTAGGTGAGACAAAAATATTCTATCTTTAACAGTGGCCAGTGCCAGGTGCCCCAGGGGGAATGAATTGCAGAGTGTGAAGCTACATTAACAACAATGTGTTAACCCTGGAGGGCTCAGCTGAATGTGAGTTCATCATTTAGCAGTAAGACAATCCCTTGGAAATATCCCACCCTCTAACTTCACCACCTCAACCAAGCTTCAAAACCATCATAGCCATGTACAGTAATAAATATAGTTTTTGTATGGTGAAAAAAATTCCCTGGAACCTAACCCCCCACCCATTTTCATTAAGTCTTATGGGGAAATTGGATTCGCTTAACATCTTTTCGCTTAAAGTTGCATTTTTCAGGAACATAAATAAGTTAAGTGAGGAGTTACTGTATCAAGCCGCTGTTCACTGAAGAAAGAGTTAATAACACAACCCCATTGAAAATGGTATTAATGGAATATTTCTGAAATATTTTTAAAGCAAAATCCATTAAGCAGCAAAAGTTACCACTGCTCCTTCCTGTAGAGATTCAAACAACTCTGCTGCTGGCTTTTGCTATAATGAAAAGTTTTGGCATAGCAGTTACATAGCTGTACCTTAGTACAGACACGTTAACCACAGGTACTGAGCCCATTTGGACCTGCTCTGCAAGCACAGTTGACTCACAGTGTGTTACAGCCCAGAGCCCAGTCTGAGGGTGGAGGAATTAAAGGGATTCCAGCTCCTGAGAGGGAAGGCTACAAGGCCAGACATCTGGCACCCAGGGAGCAGAAGAGATGCTGGTAGCCCTGTAACTATGAAGTTTAACTACAGGGCAGAAAGGCTGGTGCCCTCAGCTATTCAGGAAACAGAAATATGCCCCATTGCACCAGTTACCACAGAGCAACACAGCTCTGAATTCCTGGGTTCACAATCGAGTCAGAGAATAAAACCTTTGAAAATATATTTGCTGGTTAAATTTCCAGGAGCAAATAAACTTGAGTGCATTTGGGAACTTGTCACTGAGACAGCATGGGGTCTCCTCTCCCTCAGCCCCTGGCAGGATCGGGCCCAAAGCATGCAGCAGTTCTAGAAATGAGACCCCTGGAGATACCGTGACATGGGGCATCAGGGTTTTAACACTCTGAGCTCACTTTGAATGTCAGGTGTCTGTGTAGCTTCAGCAGCCCACCATGGAACATGGGAAGATGTAGCGGTGTGGTTCCCAAGCTACCTAGTGCTACCTGTCCTCCACCTCTCTCACTGAGTCACCCCAACAGACCAGCTGAGTCCTCTGCTAGTGCAGAAAATATCCACAAATAGAAACAGCTCCCAGACTGTCCCCTTCATTTCACATTTTAAAGTATTGAAACCTGACAACGTACCCAACTCCTGCTTGCAGAGGAGCCGCTGATAGCAGAAGTTTTCACCCTAAAGGAGAAGGAGTCATTGGAGAGGTTGCACGGGCAGCAGGCAGTATCTGTTCAGAAGGGGAGACAACTGTCTTTATGAAGCATGTTCGCACATTCCCTTGGGGGCCACTTGGCCATCAGGGAACCTCAGCTGATTGGCTCTGTGTGCACCAGATTTAACCCTGTCACAGCCACTGGCAAAGTGTGTGAGGCCAAATCACAGGGGTCGTGTGGTGATGGTAAACAACTGGACGGCAGCACCAGCCCTGCTGCAGGCTCTAATCCCGGAATCCAGGATTCTCATCACTATTGGTATAATTCCAACTGCTCGCACAGATACCATATAGGTGGCCAAGTGATAACGATGATGCTGTCACAGCTGTGATCCTGCTGAAATACTACTACTAATAATAATTAATATTAATTAATAACAATAAAGGGTGGGGCCTGATTTCTCCCCGAAAGCTCCCTGTCCTGCATTACAAACTCGGGGTGCAAGTCAGAGAAGTGAAGGGAGATTCCACAAGACTCTCTATATGGAAATTTCCCTGATACCATTCCAGTAGAGGAGGATCCTTCCCTTCTCCATGAGGACCAAGAAATAAGGAGGAGGATTTCAGAGGGGAGTGTGAGTGTCACAGGGATGCCAGGAGTTTCTGAACAGTCACCAGAGTGCTGGTTGCAAGCCATTGAGGCTGAAAGGAGCTAAGTGCTAAACAACGCAGACACAGACACAGGAGCCTCATCTTAGATGGTCTGGGTGACAGAGAGCCGTCTGAGGGCAAAGGTCGGCTTCACAGCTTGGGCTTGTAACGCAGTCATGTCTGTGCACTATAGTGACTGGTCCCAGGCTCACACAGGTCTCAGGAAAGGTTGCTTGCATAAGAATGGGGCAAATAGATGGGAAGATGCTACCAGAGACCCAGGGAAATTAGGCTGGATTGAAGCAGAGGTGTAGCCTTGGGTAGGACTGGGTGGGCCAGGGCCCATCACTTAGTATCCTGGTCTCCCCAAATTGGGCCAAAGCCCCCCAGTCCACCAGCTGCAACTTCCAATTCCATCTTGGTGTCCAGCTGTGACCCTCTCCTGCCGGTCCAGAGCACTGACGGGGCTTCAGACGGGGTGTATCTCTTGGATGTGGGTTTGGGTCAGTAGTGGATTAGGCACAGATCCTGGGTCAATGGGGTTACCCTGATCTGCTCCACCCACCTGGCACTCCTGTGAGATGGCAAGTTTTTGGTGTGGGCAATTGCCCCCTTTCCCCCCACATGGCTGTAAAGGTGTGGGTCGGGGCACTGGAATAGCGCTGGACAGTGGGAGTGGGGTAAGCTCACCATCTTGAATATGCTCCCCGGCAGAATCACCGGGTTGGCGAAGTGGGATGAGCCCCAACCTCCTGACCACCTGCCCCAACCCCATTCCCCAGCAGGAGCGCTGGGTGGGGAAAGTACAACAAGTCCCTGTGACAGCTTGGGATTATGGAAGCCCCCTTTGGAGCTGCCACCTGATGTGCCAAGGCTACTCCTGCCTCTGTTTTCCTGCCTGAACAGCTTGGGACCTCAGTACCCTCCCGGGTTTGAGTAAGACTCACTAGCCTGCTGCAACACTAGGGTTTGTAACCTGTCCATTAAATCGGCTTCTGTGCCCAATGACTGGAAGATAGCTAATGTAATGCCAATATTTCAAAAGGGCTCTAGAGGTGATCCCTGCTATTACAGACTGGTAAGTCTAACATCCGTACCGGGCAAATTAGTTGAAACAATAGTAAAGAATAAAATTGTCAGGCACATAGAGGAGCATAAAATGTTGGGCAAAAGTCAACATGGTTTCTGTAAAGGGAAATCATGTCTTCTAATCTATTAGAGTTCTTTGAAGGGGTAAACAAATGTGGACAAGGGGGATCCAGTGGACATAGTGTACTTAGATTTCCAGAAAGCCTTGACAATATCCCTCATCAAAGGCTCTTACATAAATTAAGTTATCATGGGATAAGAGGGAAGATCCTTTCATGGATTGAGAACTGGTTAAAAGACAGGGAACAAAGGGTAGGAATAAATGGTAAATGTTCAGAATGGAGAGGGGTAACTAGTGGTGTTCCCCAAGCATCAGTCCTAGGACCAATCCTATTCAATTTATTCATAAATGATTTGGAGGAAGGGGTGAACAGTGAGGTGGCAAAGTTTGCAGACGATACTAAACTGCTCAAAATAATTAAGACCCAGGCAGACTGTGAAGAACTTCAAAAAGATCTCAGAAAACTAAGTGATTGGGCAACAAAATGGCAAATCAAATTTAATGTGGGTAAATGTAAAGTAATGCACACAGGAAAAAATAACCTCAACTATATATTCAATGTATATGGCTAAACCACCCTGAACATGCCCGATCCCATCTGATCTCAGAAGCTAAGCAGAGTCAGGCCTGGCTAGTACTTGGATGGGAGACTGCCTGGGCATACCAGGTGCTGTAGGCTTAACATGGGTGTGGGGCTAGCAACTCCACCCTGTAAGGGAACCAATTGCTACTGAAACACCAGCACCAGTTGGTGGCCCATACCCCAGCTGGGAGGTGATGGGCAGGGAGAGAGAGATATACAATATGATGGGGGCTAATATAGCTACAACTAATCAGGAGAAAGATCTTAGAGTCATCGTAGATAGTTCTCTGAAGACATCTGTGCAGTGCCAGTCAAAAAAGCAAACAGGGTGTTAGGAATTATTAAAAAGGTGATAGAGAATAAGATGGAGAGTATCTTATTGCGCTTATACAAATCCATGGTGCGCCCACATCTTGAATACTGTGTACAAGAGTGGTCTCCTCATCTCAAAAAGGATATACTGGCATTAGAAAAGGCTCAGAGAAGGGCAACTAAAATTATTAGGGGTTTGGAACGGGTCCCTTACAAGGAGAGATTAAAGAGGCTAGGACTTTTTAGCTTGGAAATGAGGAGACTAAGGGGTGATATGATAGAGGTGTATAAAATTATGAGTGGTGTGGAGGAAATGAATAAGGAAAAGTTAGTTACTTATTCCCATGATATAAGAACTAGGGGCCACCCAATAAAATTAGTGGGCAGCAGGTTTAAAACAAATAAAAGGAAGTTCTTCTTCACACAGTGCATAGTCAACCTGTGGAATGCCTTGCTTGAAGATGCTGTGTAGGCTAGGACTATAACAGGGTTTAAAAGAGAACTGGATAAATTCATGGAGGTTAAGTCCATTAATGGCTATTAGCTAGGATGAGTAAGGAATGGTGTCCCTAGCCTCTGTTTGTCAGAGGGTGGTGATGGATGACAGGAGAGAGATTACTTTGTCATTACCTGTTAGGTTCACTCACTCCAGGGCATCTGGCATTGGCCACTGTTGGTAGACAGGACACTGGGCTAGATGGACCGTTGGTCTGACCTAGTATAGCCTTTCTTATGTTCTTATGCTCTTAACACCAGATCCAGGTCTGAGCTACATTCCCCAACAGCTATGGACTTGCCCGGAAACAAGTTAGGAAGCATTCTTGCCTCTAGCACTCAGATGCTCAACTCCTAAAGGGGTCAAACCCTGAATAAATCCATTTTGCCTGTTTAAAGCTTATACAGGACAAACCCATAGATTGTTAGCCCTCTATAACTATGATAGAGAGATATGCACAGCTGTTTGCCCCCCAGGTACCAACACATACTCCCGGTTAATTAATAAGTAAAAAGTGATTTTATTAAAGACAGGAAGTAGGATTCAAGTGGTTTCCAAATAGTAACAGACAGAACAAAGTGAATTACCAAATAAAATAGAATACACAGATCTATCTTTGATATAGTAAAAAGCCTCACCCTCAGATGTTTCAGTGAATTTCTTCTTTCAGATGAATCTCTCTGTTAGTCTGGGTCTAGCTATCCCTCAACCTACCCTCCTGCCCCCCACAACCACCTTCTTTTGTTCCAGCTTTCTTCAGATCTCCCTGGGGGGTGGAGAAGCTGGTTTTTGAGTCAGCTGAAGACAAAATGGAGGGGATCTCTCCAGCGTTTATATAGACATCCTCTTGTGAGTGGAGCCCCCTCCTCCTTCCTAAGCAGAATCCACTTGTAAAATGGAGTTTCAGAGCCACATGGACCAGTCACATGTCTCTGCAAGATTCAGTTCCTGACCAGCCAGGCCACATTCCTGAGGAATCTCGGTTGTGGACAGGCATCTACAAAGTTCATTGTTTGCTTGATTGGTTCTCCATTGAGCTTAACTGAGAATACTTCTCTCTCAGAGAGCTGCTCAGCTGCTTCTCAAAGTCTACTTACAACTAACCAAGCACATAGCCAATATTCATAACTTTGAATACAAAACAGACACATACACACAAATAGGATGAACAGATCCAGCGGATCATTACCTTCACATAGATATGTTACACACCATACGTAGCAAAACCATATTCCAGTAATGTCACATATATTTATAGGCACTCCCCATAAAGCCTTATGCGGTACAACCGACACAGCCCCTATGCTCTGACTCCGCTTGCAGGAAGGAGCACTGGGTGGAGGAAGTGGGATAAGACCTCAGTCCCCAACCCACTCCCTGGTAGGAACTCTGGTTGGGGTGGGGGGATCTTGCAAAACCCAGTGCCCTTAACCCCATTTCCCTAGCACAAGAGGGGCTATGTAAGGGATGGGAAGGGAACTTTGGTTTTTCTGGTTGAGCCAGGAACCCACAAAACCCTAATATTCTTCTGTAGGGTGAGACAGCCCTACTGTTATTGCCTGTCCACCTTAAAGCTGGGCCCATACAGTTTTCCTGTTCTAGCTACACCACTGGTCCCAAGAGTCCCTTGGCTTCCCAGAAGAATGTGAGTTGGATCATGTTGTCAGTAGCTACTGGTGTGGTGCTCTGCTCTTGTTTGATGTTGATAACAGTCGGCTGCGTGTGTGTTCCCTTTGTGTGCTGCCCCGGCTCTGCAGATCGCTGGCACAGCAGATCATGAGAGAACCCCCAAAGACCACAGACTCTAGTAAGGTTCAAAGGCACCTGGCCAATTTATTGTAAAATCAAACACAGTCTCTAGCTCACCGGATTAGATATCGACAGGTCCGCTAGTACATATGTGCCCCCCAGACAATGGACCAGCTCAGTCAGTGGCAGGACTTTCCACTGCCCCTAGTCCAGACAAAGACACTGCCCCGGGGCTGTATTCTTATACACAGGTACAAACAAGTTAGAAATCACTCCTGACATATTGAGGCGCAACCCCTCTACATAGCCAGGTGCCGCCTCTCAACTTGTACTTGTTGGTTCAAGCAAAACAAAACTATCCAGCATATTGCCCTCTTGCCCCCGTCTTTGGGATGGGCCAGCCTGTTGCTCGTTATCTGTATGGAATGTACAAGTGTTCTGGTAAGTTTAGGTCTGTGTACTTTTGCAACATCAGCCCTTTCCTTGCCAGCTTCTGTGAGCAGGGCCTCCCTCTGGCTCACAGCTTAACTTTGCTTTATGTGAGCAAAGTCTTGACCATTACTTTAGCTCAGGCCTCAGACTAGGCCTCTGATACAAGGGTTTATGTTTCAGGCCCTCATCTTACTACGGATATTTTCTGTTTCTCCATCTCCAGAGCAAAGCCTGTCTCACTTAGCTCATAGTGATACATGACATAGATGAGTATAGAGCTAGACAGCTGCCTGTTATTTCAAAACCAATTTCTCTAATGTTTTGTGGTGTTTGCTAATAAAGCTACTTGTTTTAGGAGGCTGGGGTGACTGTATAGCTCTGGTCACAAGAACCTGAAGGGAAGACACTGTGGTGTCCAGTCAGATCTGGTTAGTGATAAGCATTTAGCTTGCATGGAGTGTTGTTCCCAGCTCAAAGAGTGGAACAATTAATAACATAAGAATAGTAGAAGCTCTGCCCTAGGACTTATGGTGGGGCAGATCTCTGGCCTGTGTGATTCAGGGGGTCAGACTAGGTGATCACAGTGGTGCCTTCTGGCCTTGGGGTCTGCCCAGTGATGTTAATAGCACTGTCCTACCACATGGCATGATTTTGTGTGTCACATTTATTCACCTTAGAGACTTTCCCTTGTTTATTTACCTTCAATAGGTGTTAAATCCTGCCTCTCAGATATCCATTTCAAAAGGCGTTTTTTCTCCTACTGATAATGGCCCATCTAAATTTAATAGCCTCTTAGAATTGGTATGCTAATGTACAACTTTTTTTTTTTCTTTCTTTCTTTCTGTGTGTATAAATGCATCTTACTTCTGTTCCATTCTATGCATCCGATGAAGTGAGCTATAGCCCACAAAAACTTATGCTGAAATAAACTGGTTAGTTTCTAAGGTGCTACAAAGTCTTCCTCATTTTATTTATGGATAGAATAACACAGCTGCTAATCTTAAACCTGTCACATTTATTCAGTCTTCTCCAAAACACAAGGTTTCCTACCCTCCAATTTTCTCCCTCCTCCTTTAATCAGGGACACCCTATCACTCTTGTTTCTGGTGTCTGCATTGCTTCAGACTCGCTGCAACCCCTTTTCCCTTGAAGCACCCCATTTCTTACCAGTAGGCACTGCCCCCAGCTGCTCCACTTCCCCTGTGGTTCTGCCTCCTGGCCACACAAGAGCCAGTGATAACAACTATTTTGATGTTCTCAGATCAAAATAAGACCATATATATCACTTTTGCAACCCCTGTTATATATTTGCAACTAATATTGTACTAAATGTAGCATGTAAAAGGTCTATGAAAAGGTCATGATTTGCTGGTTATGGTTGTGCTATCTGCCTGGTGCTCTCATGGATTAGTAGGAAACAAAGGGTAGGTATAAATGGTCAGTTTTCAGAATGGAGAGTGGCAAATAGTGGTGTCTCCCAGGTGTCTGTTCTTGGACTAGTCCTATGAACATATTCATAAATTATCTGGAAAAAGGAGTAAACGGTGGAGCCAGCTGATGAACTGACCCTTTACTTGACAAACATCCTGATTATCCTCGCCCGAAGCTCTTTGCTCTTCACGCTGTACACGATGGGGTTCATCAGCGGTGGGAGAAGCAGGGAGATGTAGCCCAGGAGATTCTGAAGCAATGGAGAAGAGCTCTTATCAAATCTGTGTATCACAGATAAGCTGATCTCTGGTGTGTAGAAGAGCAGGACTGCACAGAGGTGGGAGACGCAGGTGTTCAGGGCCCTCAGGCACTCCGCCTGGCTTGCAATGCTCAGCACTGTTTTGAGGATCATCAGATAAGAGAGGAAAATAATAAGAGAATCCAACCCCATCAGTAAAAGTTTAGTAAACAATCCATAGATGCTGCTGACTGTGATGTCTGAACAAGCCAGCTTCATGACCTCCTGGTATAGGCAGTAGGAATGGGAGAGGACATTGTCTCGACAGTATTGGAACCTTTTCAGGAGAAAGGGAAGTGGAAGTATTACGACCATCGCTCTTAACAAAACCACCAGTCCCATCTTAGCTATTGTTTGGATGGTTAAAATGGAAGCATATCTCAGCGGGTTACAGATCGCAATGAAGCGGTCAAAGGCCATAAACAAGAGCATGGAGGTTTCAATGCATTGAAATAAGTGGATGAAGAATAGCTGGGCTAAACAGGCATCGAGGCTGATCTCCCTAGAGTTAAAGAAGTATATGCCCAGTATCGTTGGTATGGTGGATATCGATATGCCAAGGTCTGTGAAGGCCAACATGGAAAGGAAAATGTACATGGGCTCATGGAGGCTTTGATCTGTTTTTACAATGAACAGAATGAGTGAATTTCCTGATATCGAAATAGCATACATTATGCAGAAGGGGATGGAGATCCAGAAGTAGACATCTTCCTGACCTGGTATCCCAGTGAGAAGGAACACTGCAGATTTGAATTTGGAGTCATTGACAGCTGACATAATTTAGTGGTCACGTCTGAAGAGTTCTGAAATTACCTATAAAAAAAATAAGAGCAGATTAGATTATATTTAATCAGAAATCAATCTGTTCTCAGTGCAAATCTACAGACTCCCATTGCTCAAGGCAGAAAACCAAAAACTTAATCTTGGATGTACATCACCAATAGGAAGATAGGCACTGTTAGACTGGATCAGACCTACAGTCCATGTAGCCCAGTAACCATTTGCCATGTCCAGATACTGCAGGGGAAGGTGGAAGAAGCCCTGCAGTAGGCAGCTATGAGATAACCTGCTCCTAGGGAATTTCTCCCTGGCACCCATTCATTAGATTTATTTTGTGGTGTAAATCAAGAAGGTTTAGAATCCCTCAAAATCTTTTTTTTATTATTATTATCCTCCTTACTGTAATTGGATTTTCTAGTTGCCCAGTCCCTCTTTGAATCCTGATAAGCTCTTGGCCCTATTGAGATCTCGTGGCTGTGAGTTCCACAGCCTTCTTGAACGCAGTATGAATTTACTATTGTGACCTTAGAAAATAAAAACGTAAGAGTGGCCATACTGGGTGAGACCAAAGTATCCTGTCTTCGACAGTGGCCAACGCCAGGTGCCCCAGAGGGAATGAACAGAGCAGGTAATCGTCAGTGATCAATCCACTGTTGCTAGGGACACCATCCCTGCCCATTCTGGTTAATAGCTATTGATGGACCTATCCTCCATGAATGTATCAAGTTCTTTTTTGAACCCTCTTACACCCTTCACATGGACACCCTTTCTGGCCTCCAACATCTGAGTGTGGACTCTTCTATTATGACATAAGTGTAAACACACTGCAAGTGCATGGTGAAAATGGTCATTGTATTTATCTGTCCTGCACTGAAGCTATTTACAAGTGTTTTTTATAGCTTCATTATATGAGTTATTTTTTTCCACACTCCTGACAGTCCAGATTATGCAAATGCATCTTTCCAGCATATAGGATAAATTCTTAGGGTCAGGTTCTTAATTCAGTAACATTGACATCAACAGTCTCACTCCAAATTTAAATGTGTAAATTCAATCAGAACCAGGGTCTATTAACTTTCCCTTTCAAAGTCCTCCCGGTGACACACTCTGACCCCCAAGAACCTGTCCAAGAGAAGCTAAAGAGCTTTGTCTGGCCAATGGTGATGGAATCCAGAAACTTTGAGCATCCTACATGTTCCTTTTTGTCTTCACAGGATCTGCATCCTCTCCCCATGAAAGGGTCTGGAGATATTTGGAAAATTACAACCTAACTCTGACAGTTATTTCAGCTGGACTGGGGAGGAGGTGGTGTCACAAATGAGCCAATATTTCAAACCCTGGTATTGCACTAATATCCACTTGAGTGTACAAGTTATTTCAGCCTATACTCATGTAATTAGTGACAGGGGTCAATTACATACAACCCCCATACCACTCCCATTTTCCGCACCTCAGCTTAACTCTTTGCTGAAACACAGACCAGCTCTTCTGGTTTCTTGTGACTTTTTGGAAAGTCTTGCATGAGTTTTGCAGTGTTATTGAGTGCATGAGTCTGAATAGAAGTGTTAGAGACAGCTTCTAGTCGCTTACCCGGAGACACTATCATACAACTATTCACTGAAGAAAAATATAATAACAAAAACTCATTGCAAACAGTATGTGGAGTATTTCTGAAATACTTTCTAAAGCAAAAACCATTAAGCAGTAAAAGTTACCCCTGCTCCTTCCTGTAGAGATTCAAACAACTCTGCTGCTGGCTTTTGCTATAATGAAAAGTTTTGGCATAGCAGTTACATAGCTGTACCTTAGTACACTCACGTTAACCACAGGTACTGAGCCCATTTGGACCTGCTCTGCAAGCACAGTTGACTCACAGTGTGTTGTAGCTCAGAGCCCAGTCTGAGGGTGGGAGAATGGAGGGATTTCAGCTCCTGGGAGGGAAGGCTAGGAGGCCTGACATCTGGCACTCAGAGACCAGAGAGAGGGAAAAGATGCTGGTAGCTGTGTAACTGTGAATGTTAACTATAGGGCAGAAAGGAAGGTGCCCTCAGGTAACCGGGAAACAAAAATATGCCCTCTCACACCAGTTACCATAGAGCAACAGAGCTCTGAATTGCTGGGTTCACAATTGAGCCAAACAATAAAATCTTTGAAAATACATTTGCTGGTTAAATTTCCAGGAGCAAATAAACCTGAGGTGATTTGGGATCTTGCCACTGATATTCTGTGGGGTCTCTTCTCACTCTGCCCCTGGTAGGATCGGGCCCAAAGCACACGACACCTCTAGAAATGGGTCCCCTTGAAAAACTCAGACTTGGGCATTGGGGTTTTAACACTCTGAGCTCGCTTTGAATGTCAGGTTTCTGTGTAGCTTGAACAGCCCACCTTGGAGCATGGGCAGATGTAGGGGAGGGGTTCACAAGCTACCTAGCGCTGCCTGTCCCCAATCCCCATCACTGAGTCACCCTGACAGCCCAGATGAGTCCTCTGCCTCTGCACAGAACAACTGAAAATGGAAACAGCTTCAAGTCTTTTCCCTTCATGTCACATTTTAAAGATAGTGAAACCTGCCAACGTACCCAGTTCCTGCTTGCAGAGGAGCCGCTGACACCAGAAGTTTTCACCCTAGAGAACAAGGAGCGATCCGAGGGGTTGCATGGACAGCAGGCATTATCTGTTCAGATAGGGAGGTAACTGTCTTTATGCAGCATGCCTGTATATTCCCTTGGGGGCCACTTGGCCATCAGGGAACCTCAGCTGCTTGGCTTTGCGTGCACTAGATTTAAGCAGCATCATGCCAGTGGCAAATTGTTTGAAGCCAAATCACAAGGGACGTGTGGTGATGTTGCCCAACTGGACAACAGTGTCAGCCTTGTTGCAGGCTCTGCTCCTGGAATCCGGGCTTCTCATCACCGTTAGTATAACTCCAATTAGTCACAGGGATACTTTGGGGGTGGCTAAGTGGTAACGATGATGCTGTCACAGCTGTGATCTTGCTGAAATAATAATGAAATGATAATAATAATAAATAATAATAATATAGGACCAGATTTCTCCCCAGCAGTCCCCAGTACTACTTTACAAACGCAGGGTGCAGACCAGAGAAGTGAAGGGAGATTCCACAAGACTCCCTATATGGAAATTTCCCTGAGATCATTCCAATAGAGGAAGATCCTTCCCTTCTCCATGAGGACCAAGGAATAAGGAGGAGGATTTCAGAGGGGCGTGTGGGAGTGTCCCGTAGATGGCGGCAGTTTAAACACAGTCACCAGAGTGCTGGTTGCAAGCCATTGAGGCTGAAAGGATCTAACTGCCAAATAACGCAGACACAGACACAGGAGCCTCATCTTCGATGGTCTGGCTGACAGAGAGCAGTCTGAGGGCAAAGGTCAGCTTCACACCTTGACCTTGTAACACAGACATGGCTGATCACTACCGTGACTGGGAGCAAACTCACACAGGTCTCTGAAAAGGCTGCTTGCATAAGAAAGGGGCAAACAGATGGGAAGATGCTACCAGAGACACAGGGAAATAAGACTGGGTTGAAGCAGGGGGGTAGCCCTAGGTGGCTCTGGGTGGGCCAGGGCCCACCACTTAGCAATCTGGTCCACTGAAATCCGGCCAAATCCCCCCAGTCCACCAGCTGGATCTCCCAATTCCTGCTTGGTGTCCAGCTGTGTCTCTCTCCTGCAAGTCCCAGGCACTGATTCCCTGGTCTCTCGTACTTCAGATGTGGTGTACCTTGTGGGGGTGGGTTTGGGTCAGTAGTGGATTTGACCCAGGTCCTGGGCTAATGTGGTTCCCCTGATCTGCTCTGCCCACGTGCCTCTTGTGCAGGACAGTAAGGTCCGGGTGTGGTCATTTCCTCTCTCCCCCCACACGTCTGCCAAGTTGCGGGCCAGGGCGCTGGAACTGAGCTGGGCAGTGGGAGTGGGGCAAGCCCAGCATCTTGAACATGCTCCCTGGCAGAATCCCTGGGTGGGGGAAGCGGGATGAGCCCCTACCTCCAGACCTGACCCCATTCCCTAGCAGTGCCGGGTGGGGAAAGTACGACAAGTCCTCATGACCTGACACTGCTTCCAGGCTGTTGCGCTGGGTGGAGGAAGTGGTGTAAGACCTCAACCCCTACTCCAGTCCCTGGTAGGAGCTCTGGGTGGGGTGCAGGATGGTGCAAAACTCTGTGCCCTTTATCCCATTTCCCCTTCACAAGGGGGGCTATGTAAGGGATGGGGAGGGAACCTTAGTTTTTCTGGTTGAGCCAGGAACCCACAAAATCCTAATCTCCCTCATTAGGGGATATGAGCCCCCATCATTTCCTGCCCACCTAAATGGTGGGTCCACCCAGTTTTCCTGTTCTAGCTACACCCTGGGCTTCCCAAAAGAATCTGAGTTGAATCATTTCTGTTTTTCCATCTCCAGAGCAAATCCTGTCTCACTTAGCTCATAGTGATAAGTGACCTAGAGGAGTGTGGACCCGTGACAGCTGCCTGCTTTTTTAAAACCATTTTCTCTAATGCTTTGTGGTGTTTGCTAATAAAGCTACTTGTTTTAAGGAGGCTGAGGGTGTCTGTATAATTCTGGTCACAAGCGTCGAAAGAGAAGAGACCGAGATGTCCATTCGGACCTGCTTGGTGATAAGCATTTAGCATAGATGGTGTGTTCCCAGATTGAAGAGTGGGACAATTAAGGACATAAGCAGATAAGAACAGCCATACTGGGTCATAGCAGTGTTCCATCTAGCCCAGTATCCTGTCCTCTGACTGGCCAATGGAGTACGACAGATTTATGCAGTGGGCAATAAGCTGGGATTGCCTGCCATAGCAGGGCACTCGGCTCATTAACCCAGGAGGTCCCTATGTCCCTATGGGTCACATTCACCCATTTTGCATCACACGGGGGACTAATGTGGCTTGTCCACTGTGACTCTGCTTTAGGCTCTGGCGGATGGATTTGTCCCTCGGTAGATTCAGGAGTAAGCATGACTCAGCGTTATCGTCTGGAAAAGGCTTGCATCCGACGAAGTGGGTATTAGCCCACGAAAGCTTATGCTTCAAAACTTTATAGTTAGTCTTTAAGGTTCCACAGGACTTTGTTACCTCTGCTATTCCAGACTAACACGGCTACCTCTCTGATTCTTGGAAAAGGAATTGTTCTTGGATTCCTGTTTAGTGATGTCACTGGAGTGTAATTCCCTGAGTTTCTGGTCATCTCAGCATGCTGAGCTCCCATGTCCTTAAAGATGGTATGCGTAGAGGGCATGACTATCTCTTCTGGTAGGGGAGTCTACACAGATTCAGACAGAGCCTCTCTCGCTCCTTTGGTCTATTTGAAGCTCCAGATAAAGGCCCCAATTACTGTTTCCCCCCTGGTGTTTTGCTGTCCATGCTTATCATGAGAGTTGAATTCCCTGAGTTTCTGGTCATCTTAGCATGCTGAGCTCCCACCTGACCCCTCCCAGCCTCTAGTTCCAGAGAGGAAGGATGCTAAAGCAGTTAACATGCTGACCTGGGTCTCAGAGGAACTGGCTTAAGTTCCAGGCTCTTCCACAGACTTCTTCTGTGACCTTGGTCAACTCACTTACTCCCTCATATTCCTCAGCTATATGTGTTCTCATACGCGTCAATGTGAAGGTGTACAGCTAGAAAGAAGGGATGCTGGCTATCCTTACTGGAGGAGGGACTCAATGCTGGGAAGCAGTGATTGAAAAAGACTTGGGGGCCTTAGTGGATAGCTGAACATGAACTCTTGGTACAACACTATGGCTAAAAAAGTGAGTAAAAACTGGGATGTACAAGCAGGGGAGTGTTGAGTAGGAGCAGAGAGGTTAATTTAACTCTGTATTTGGTACTGGTGTGAGCACTGCTGGAGTCCTGTGTCCATTTCCACGGGAGGGATAACTCAGTGGTTTGAGCATTGCCCTCTTAAACCCAGAGCTGTGAGTTCAATCCTTGAGGGGGCATTTATGGATATGGGGCAAAAATCTGCTGGATGATTTAGTTGGGTATTAGTCCTGCTTTGAGCCAGAGGTTGGACTAAATGATCTCCTGAGGTCCCTTCCAACCCTGATATTCTATGACACACAAGGGAGGTGTTCAGAAAAGAGCCATGTGAATGATCAAAGGATTAGAAAACCTGTCCCAGAGTGATAAGAATCCTACATTTACTGAAGAGAAGAAGGTTAAGGGGTGACTTGATCACAGTCTGTAAGTACCTGCCTGGGGAACAAAAGTTTAACAATGGGTCCTTCAATCTAGCAGAGAAACTTATAACAGGATCCAATGGCTGGAAGCTGAAGCTAGACAAATTCAGACTGGAACTAAGTTGTAATTTTTTTTAACAATGAGGGTAATTAACCATGGGAACAATTTACCAAGGGCCTTGGTAGATTCTCCATCACTGAGAATTGCTAAATGAAGGCAGGATGTTTTTCTAACAGCGCTAATCTAGGATTTATCATGGAGACCTCCAGGGGGTGCTGAGTATGGGAGGCTGATGGGGGGCAAGTGCTGCCATCTAGGGGTGTGGTCCTGAAGCAGTAGTCTGAGAGGCTCATGAGAGGCTCATAGGTTGAGCTAGAGCTGGGCTGGAAGACAGAGAGTCTCCCTCCGCCGCAGCACACACACATTTTTGATCAAAACTAAAATGTTTCCTTTTCACCCATTTTTGGGGAGAGTTTTCATAGAAAAATGGATCATTTTTCTCTGTTTGCTCAGCTGCCACGATACTGCCCAGCTGCAGCTGCCTGGATCCCCAAGAGGAATTGAAGCCTTTTCATCGGCTTCTTCCTCAGAATATAAATGAAGGTGGCACTGATGGAGTCTATGGCTGCCCTCAGAGAATGGTAAAAATCTTCTGACCAGTCTACAGCCGGGGTAATCAGCCTTCCTGTCTCTGTGCAGCCCCCTCCACCTGTGCAAGGCCCCCTCAGCAGATCCTCTGGGAGTGGCTGCTGTGACAGGTCTTGATAGTACACCTCTGATGAGCCTGTGCTAGCAGGGAGCTGGAGAAGGTCCTAGAGCAGTTGTGGAGGACCAGACATTGTGGGTGGGTGGGCCGAGCTATCAGAGGATCTCTGAGATCTGTGCCTAACGCTGGGGATCCTGAGTCCCCCTATTATTCTTTAGGGAAAATTATAGGACTGGAAGGGACCTCGAGAGGTCATCTAGTCCAGACCACTGAGCTCATGGCGGCACTAAGTATTATATAGACCATTTGTGACAGAGCGATGTAGCGGCGCGATGACTCAACTCTGTGACACCTCCTGCTGGTCATCTGGGAATTAGCTCTTCCAGCCCCCAGAGCGCCCTCTGCAGGCTGGTGTCTTGCTGTTCGCTGCCCCCTGCAGGTCCCTCCCGGACCTCGGTGTCCTTTTACCTGGGGGCTGCCCCCTGGCAATAACCCCACACTCTGTCTGGGTCTGCACTCCCCGGTGAACCCCCAACCCTCTAATCCCCACCTTGCCTCAGTCTGGGCTACTGCCAGTCATCATCTAGCCCCCACTCCCTGGGGAAGACTGCAGTGTAACAGCCAGTCATCACAGGCAAGGGAGTTTGAGCTGCTGACTTTCTCCACAACCCAGTACCTCTCTGGGCCTAGGACCAGGCCCTGCAGCTGGGGGAGTTGTCAGCCTGGAGCTCCCCTGCTCCTCTGTCCTTCCCCCACCCTGCTTCACTCCCAGTACCTTCTTAAGCTTCCCCAGCAGCCAGGCCTGTCTGCCTCCACAGCTAGAGGAGGAGACTGACTGAGCACCCAACTTTCAGCCCTTTTATCAGGGCCAGCTGGGCCCTAATTGACCCAGCCACAGCTGTAGCTGCTCTGCCCAATCAGCCTGGGAGCTGCTTGCCACCAGCCACAGCCCTGTTTACCTAGGAATGGGGAAGCCACCCCACTACACCGTTCCTGACTGGGATTTGTCTAACATACTCTTAAAAATCTCCAATGGTTCCATAACTTCCCAGGGCAATAACGACCCAAGGGTAGTTTGTGGACTCTCCTTTCCCCGGCCTGCACCCTGGGTTTGTCATTATGACTTAATTATTTAATCATTTTTATTATTAATAACAATAGTTTCAGCAAGATCACAGCTGCGACAGCAGCATCATTACCACTTGGTGTCCCCAAGGGAGCCGTGTGACTAATTGACAAAACATGAACTGTGGTGACAAGCCCGGATTAAAGGAGTGGAGCCTGTAGCAGGGCTAATGCTGCAGTCCAGTTGTGTAGTATCACCACATGTCCCCTGTGATTTAGCCTCCTCCACTTTGCTATTGGCCATGACAGGGGTAAAATCTGGTGCACACGAAGCCAAGCAACTCAGATTCCCTGATGGCCAAGTGGCCCCCTAGGGAATGTGTGAACATGCTTCATAAAGACAGTTGCCTTCCTAACTGAACAGATACTGTCCGCTGCCCGTGCAACCTCTCCGATGACTTCTTGTCCTTTAGGGTGAAGACCTCTGGTGCCAGCAGCTCATCGCCTAGCAGGAATTGGGTACGTTGGCAGGTTTCGCTCTCTTTAAAATGAAACTTGAGGGGGAAAGGCTGTGAGCTATTTACATGTGCTGATGTTCTGTGCAGTGTCCAAGGACTCAGCTGGGTTCTCGGGGTGACTCAGTGATGGAGCTGGAGAATAGGCAGTGCTCAGTAGCTTGGGAACCCCTCCCCTACTTCTACCCATGCTCCACCATGGGCTCTTTAAGCTGCAGAGAAACCTGCCATTCAAAGCGAGCTTGGAGTGTTAAAACCCTGATGCCCTGACTCAAGATTTCTCCAGGGTTTCCTTTTCTAGCGGTGCCGTGTGCTCTGGGCCTGATCCTGCCAGGGGCGGAATTAGAAAAGACCCCATGAAATCTCAGAGACTAGTTTCCAAACCCCGTCAGGTTTATTTTCTCCTGGAAATTTAATCAGCAAAAGCCATTTCAAAGGCACGAGAGAACAGAAGTGCTGGTTCGTTTCTCAACAGAATAAAGGCGCAGAAAAAGCACGTGTAATAGTGTTTGCATGTCATTTACACCCTTCATCTCTTACATGGGCATGGCTAAAATAACTTGTACACTCAACAGGACATTAGTGCAGTTCCTGTGACTGCGGTATTCACCCATGTGTGACGCCAGCCCTACTGCAGTAACTGTCCATGTGAGCTTGTAACTTGTTGTTGCACAAGGGGCTTTGTCCCTTTGGAGGCTTGTCCCAATACCTTTAAAGGACAGGCAGACGCTGAGATGATTTTTGAATATAAGTTTTATTTGTTAGCAAATAGTAGCCACAGAGTAAAACCTTAAATTAATGGCTTACCCCTATACATTGCCACTGGCTTTTTATATGGTTTTTTACATAGGGGAGGGGCAGTATGAGCCCCAAGCAATTTGACAAACTTTGACAAGGGAAAAACGTTTAATAGTTTTTATTTAGGCTAGAATGTCCTGAGACATGTGCCATTTATTTGTCCAGAATGTTTTTTTACCAAACTTTAAACAATACATGCAGACATGCTGGTTCCTGTTTTGGGAGAAACACAGATAAGACAAGAATGCAATAATGTATAGGACAACTGGCTTAAGACAGAACATGAAAGTTCCTGCCTTCTGGAGACGTTTGGGCACGTTTGGGCAGGAATGTATGAAGCGAGGTAACAGGTTGCTTAGGAATACATGAAACAAGCTAACAGTTTTAAACAACTAAAGGCTATGCTAAAACTAGATTATATAGCATTTATGAGTTTATTGATATTCTAGATATTTTCCTACAAATCCCTTCTCTAAAGGATGGGTTTTTTTATATTTTGTTTGGGAGCAGGACCTGTTTAGCTTGTTTAGGTGGGGTTACATGGCATAACAAAGGAGTACAGTTTATAATACAGTAAAACCTCCATTTAATGGACTAATTTGGGCGAGGGGGTGTCCGTTAAATCAAAAAGTCCGTTATTTAATTAAAAAAAAACAACGAGCTGTCGGAGCAGCAGCCCGCCCGCCACAGGGTCGGGGCGGCAGCTCCGCAGCCCGCCCGTTGCTGGGACCCAGGCATCAGCCGGGAACCGTCAGTCAGCCCGCCCGCTGGCGGGACTCGGGCGGGACCCGGCAGCCAGCCAGCCCGCCCGCAGTTGGGACCCGGGCGGGAGCCGGCAGCCAGCCCGCCTGCTGGCGGGACCCGGGCAGGACCCGGGAGCCGGCAGCCAGCCCGCCCACTGCCTGGACCTGGGCGGCAGCTGGGAGCCGGCAGCCAGCCTGCCCGCTGCCTGGACCCGGGCAGCAGCTGTGACCCGGGCGGCAGCCAGGAGCTGGCAGCCAACCCGCGAGAAATGGATTTCGGATGCATCAGACTTGCTCAGAAATTTTGTCCGTTGCATCCGAAGTCCGTTAAATCGAGGTCTGTTAAATCGAGGGTTTACTGTACAGCAAAAACACAATTTTATACCCATTCATTAACAATAGGTAACCATGACCAAAGATTAAAATTTTGTGTTTGTCTGATTTTATATACTAGCTTTTTTAACTTGTATATGTTTTTTTTAATAGAGGTTCCCTTATTAGTGATATTAAGGCAGCAAAGACCAGTAAATTTAGAACAACTATGTTTCTTTTTAAGAAGAAAATAGTTAACAGCTAGACGATTTTGTAACATTTTTTGTCTGACTTTTTTATTTTTTTGATTTACGTGGGCTAATATAGAGGAGGTGAGGTTTAAAGCTTTGGCTATGGTACAAGCCAAGCGGACTATGGCATGGTAATTATGCATAACCATTTTAGGCACATCAATGAGTTTAAGCCTTAAAGAGGGCATCAGCTTTTTTTTTTTTTGAAAATAGTGTAATGTTTGACTTACAGATAGAGACTAATAGTATGCTTTTTTGGGGAGGATTAGGGGTGCCACTTTTTTTACTGTGCAGGGCTTACCTGAGCTATTAGGTGGTACATATGAGTAAGCAGTGCGCCCACAGAGGAGAAACCAACCAGAAGGGAGAAGTTAAGGTGCTTTGGAGGAGGTGCAGGTAAGTTGTTTTAGCCAAGCCAAGTAACATGAACCTGTCCAATTGGAGGGCAATACATGATATGCTGTACACCCACTGTTACCCCCTGCTATTGTTTTTTTTAAGAGGCAGTACTGGCCAATCCTTTTTTAAACTATAAGATATTTACTTTTAGAGATGCCAGTGTTAGCCCAGGTTAGAGTTGCCAAATGGGGTCCAGGACTATGAGAAGTCCTGTTTGGCTATTTTTTTGCCTTACTGAGCACACCCAACATAAAGTGTTATATAAAACTGGCATACGGGCCTTTATTTTATGGGTAAAGCATATAAAGGTATTAGAACTATGAAATTTTAAAATTTTAACTTTTTGAACTACCAGAACAGAAAAATAATAATCAAGAAACAGATTAAAAACAGAAAAACTTAGGCCAACAAGTGAGGCCAACTTTAAGAAAAGGGCACCACCATGTTAAAGTTTTCTTTACTTTAGTTTAAGTTTTAGGTTTTTTAAAGGGGGAGCAGTTTATTTATTTTGGGCAGAGATGTTATTTGCTTTTGGTTTACCCAGTTTACAGTGGGGTGAACATGTGTGGCACCCTTGAAGTTTGATGTTGTTTGCTTTTGGGGGGCCTTTTTTTAGGTTAGGCCCCCTGGCGGTGCTTTTCTTGATTTGGGTGTGATGAATTTAGGTGGGTAGCTTTTTACTTGAATGGCAGTAGGGCTTACCAGAAGAATTTTGAAAGGTTCCAGCTACCATGGCTGAAGCGGTGGGGTTTTTTTGGAGGTTACCTGGTAAGATAAATAGCTTTTTACAAAGGTAACAGATTGGATATATGTTAGCATACTGCTGCAATGTTACTAGATGGCGCTGCAATTTGTTTAAATTTTTTGCCAAAACTTTAACACACTGTTTTTACACTTTTTTTGCAATACCAGGGACCCCCATATAAAGACAAAAAGGTACTGCTTTTTAGGGGGCCCCAGCACAGGAAAAAAAAGCATTTGTTAAATCCATATAGGTAAACCATTTTGTATTAGGCGGCACCATTTGACAAAATAGTGCTTGGGTTTAGAACAACA
This sequence comes from Sternotherus odoratus, assembly GCA_032164245.1. Lineage (NCBI taxonomy): Eukaryota > Metazoa > Chordata > Testudines > Kinosternidae > Sternotherus > Sternotherus odoratus. Next base: position 297,442,625 of record JAVMKO010000001.1, read on the forward strand.
GGATGTTTCGGAATTACATACTGATTGATAAGTTTTAAGTGCTTTTTTTTTAATAATTACAGAGTTAGCTTTTTTTCCCCCCTTTTTAACAGACTTGTTTTTTTAAGGTTACACATTCCTTTAATTTAAGGAATTTTTTTGCTGATTTATTTTTACTTAATTACTGCTTTTAAAAGCTTTTAACCTGCTTCTTTTTTTTTTGCTAAACTAGTTTTTTTTATAGATACAGGCTTTGCGTTATTACCAATTTAACAAAGAGGGTGGATTTTTAACTAACTTCTGGCTTTTTTGTACTTTAAACACGCTAAGATTATGTGCATTGTTTAAAATATTTTTTATACACTCTTATTAATTGACACTCAAAATTTTTTTTACTAAAATAGTTTTTTTTTACCATTTTACTAGACTTACATTATTTTTTCTTTTTAGACTATAGGGTTAACTTTATTTCGGACCCTGAGAGGGAGTGCCGTGTTGCCTGGTGACTGTGCAGGCAGATAAGTTTTTGGCTGGCTGTACTTTCAGGAATACAAACAGTCATCGTACAATTTACACAGGAAAATTCCTTTTCAGTAAATTGCACTAGACCAATTATTAACAGAAAAGAATGTTGAACAGAAAGAGGACCCAATGTAGCCATATAATTATTAGTTATGAAATGTCGTTTAGATTTTTTGGTGACTGTTACCACACATTTAAATTATACCATATTAATTTTATAAACTTTAGGACCCCAGGGGAGCGGCACTTTCCTTTATTTATTATTTACAGAAAACTGACCCTGCATTTTAGGCTTATTATTCGGTGTTTGTTTGTGTGGACATTCCTCTTTTCAGTGTTTTTTTTCACCACAATAGTGGCAACCATTACAGCCAGGACCCACACTACCTTCATGTCCTTGTCCCCTAGCCAGTCCACCCCTTTCCATTCTGTCTTTCTTATTATAAACCTTGGTTGTAATACTAACTACTGCAGGCAGGCTTTTTTCTTGCATTTCATTTAGATGATTTTTAAACTTTTGAGCAATGTTTTCTGCACACTGTGCCATAAACACTATTTTAACCATTTCCTTTCCTGAGTCTGATTGTACAGTTTTATCCATATAAACAGCCTTAAAAGCCATGCATCTCTCTCCTAATGGTATCAAGAAGAAAACATCCTTTAAATTTAATACTGTAAGTGGGTGTCTTGAATTAGTTTTTAAGAGAGTGGATTTAGGTGTTTTAAAGAGGGAGCTGATGGTATTATGGCTTTGAGACAGAAATCCTCTCCGGTTTTATTTTGAACGGCCGGACGAGGTTTGGGGACCCCTAGGCGCATTTGAGGCACATTTAATAAGCCAAGGGGGTCAGTTTATTTTTACAAGCTGCCTGACAACAATCAATATAAGAGAACCGATCCCAGTGGTTATAAGGGCAACATAAAAGGACCCAGCATCTGGCCAACCAAGATCAGATGTGGTTCATATTAACTAACAAAACTTAATTAAATCATCCCTAGTCATCTTAATACCATAATCACTCTTAAATTTACCAAAGTTACATAACATACAACCCAAGGGAGTAGCGGAATCTTCCATTTGGGAGTGACCTGATTCACAAGGAATCTACAAACAGTGAATTAATACAGAAGTACTAAAATCACTAAACAAATTAACAATGAGAGTAATGGAGATACTTACACTGCATCTGTCTTCCAGGAGCCTCTCAAACTTCAAAGACCCCTGGTCTGCCTGATTTATAGGGACTCACACTTTAACGTTCCGGGTATCACTGCAGATCGGATCGAGAGTTAGGACAGGCAAAATGTGCCTGGTGCACACTTTCCCTCCTCTCGTCTGTCTACGGGGATCCCCGAGTCGTCCAAAGGGGTCCTCCTGGCTGGCTCGCCAAATTGTTGCACAAGGGGCTTTGTCCCTTTGGAGGCTTGTCCCAATACCTTTAAAGGACAGGCAGACGCCGAGATGATTTTTGAATATAAGTTTCATTTGCTAGCAAATAGAAGCCACAGAGTAAAAACTTAAATTAATGGCTTACCCCTATACATTGCCACTGACTTTTTATATGGTTTTTTACATAGGGGAGGGGCAGTATGAGCCCCAAGCAATTTGACAAACTTTGACAAGGGAAAAAAGTTTAATAGTTTTTATTTAGGCTAGAATGTCCTGAGACATGTGCCATTTATTTGTCCAGAATGTTTTTTTTACCAAACTTTAAACAATACATGCAGACATGCTGGTTCCTGTTTTGGGAGAAACACAGATAAGACAAGAATGCAATAATGTATAGGACAACTGGCTTAAGACAGGACATGAAAGTTCCTGCCTTCTGGAGACATTTGGGCACATTTGGGCAGGAATGTATGAAGCGAGGTAGCAGGTTGCTTAGGAATACATGAAACAAGCTAACAGTTTTAAACAAGAAAAGGCTATGCTAAAACCAGATTATATAGCATTTATGATTTTATTGATATTCTAAATATTTTCCTACATTGCCAAATAACTACAAACCTTTATATGGGGAAAGGATGCAGGTCCTATGAGGATGAAAGGTGCCTGTGGGGTGACCAGTTCTTCTGGATTCAGTCAATAGGGGCCAGGCAAAGCATTTCAGCTTCTCTTGGAAGGATTCTTCTAGGTCAGAGTGTATCTCTGAGAGTGTTTGGTAAGGGTGAGTTAATAGAGCCTGGTTCTGATTGAATTTACATATGAAAGTCTGGCATGTGGCTGTTGATATCGCTGTTATTGAATTTATAGCTGGTCCCTAAGAATTTATCCCATGTGCTGCAAAGAGGCAGTAGCACAATTTGGACTCTCAGTAGTGGAGAAAATAAAAAAAGGTATACAATGAGGCAACGCCGTGTGCTTACAAATAGCTGAAGTGCAGGACAGATAAATACAGTGACCATTTTCACTATGCACTTGACATGTTAGTTAGTTAGTTATGACCGTCACCCCAATCGGGGTATGGGACGCCAACTGCAGATCTCCAGAGTCCTCCGTCCTGGGCCATTCTCTCTAGCTGGTTCCAGGTGTAGCCCATTTTTGTGGTATCAGCCTGAAGGTCACGTCGCCATGTGTTTCTTGGACCTAATAGGGACAGGTTGTTGCTTCTCATCTCTGCTGCAACCTGTGCCGTCTTTCCTGACTCGTACATGGTCATGTTCCATGTGCCGATGGTAATCCTCCTGGTTATAAGAAGGGTGATCGACTTAGTGGCTTCCTCACAGCTTTCACCACTCAGTGTCATGCATCTTCAAGTTGAAGACCCTTCTTTTTTCCAGGCTAAAAGTCTCTGTTAGCTCTATTGTTGGCGTTTCTGTAGCAAGTTGGTTTTTTACGGGGTGGAGTTGCTAGCCCCACGCCCAACCCTCCAGCTTTACCCTGACTTGGGACAGGCAGATGGCCCTGAAGGACCGGTGCAGTTACTTGACATGTATTTACAGATAATACAAGGGGCCACACTCAGAAGTGGAGGGCCAGGAAGGATATCTGTGTGAAGGGTAAAACAGAGTTCATAAGAGAACTAAATAAATTCATGGACAATGAATCACTTGATGAGTCTTTGTTCTGTTAATTCCCTCTGGGGCACTTGGCACTAGCCACTGTGGAAGACAGGATATTGGTTTAAATGGACCTTTCTTCTCACCCAGTATGGTCCTCTGTATAATTTTATATTTGAAGGTCAAAATGGTAAAACCACAGAGTGCTCAAGTAGGCTGCAGAACTCACAGCCACAATATATCAATGGGGCCAAAGGCGTAGCTGGATTTAAAGAGGGACTGAGTAACCAGAAAAACCAATTACAGTAGAGAGGACTGGTTTAAAAAAGTTTTGAAGAGGTTCTAAACCTACCTGATTTACAGCACCAAATATGTCTAACTAGTGGGTGTCAGGGGGAAACATCCTGGGAGCAGGTTATGGCATAGCTTCCTATTTCAGGGCTTCTTCCACCTCCGCTGTAGCATCTAGACATGGTCACTGGTTATTGGGGAAGATGGACTACAAGTCTGATCCAGTCTGATTAATCAAAACCATGTAAATCCAAGAGTATGTTTCTTTGCTTATCTACCTTGAGGTCTGAGAGTCTGTACACCTGCACTGAGAGCAGAATGATTTCTTGCTAAATATCATCCAATCTCCTCTTATTTTTCTTTTAGGAAGGACATTTCAGAGCTCCTCGGACCTGCCCAGTACAGTATGTCAACTGTCAATGACACCAAATTAAATTCCGTAATATTCCTTCTCACCAGGCTACCAGGTCATCTAGATGATCACCTCTGGATTTCAATCCCCTTCTGCTTCATGTATGTTATTTCGATAGTAGGAAATTCAGTCATTCTGTTCATTATAAAAACAGATCAAAGCCTCCATGAGCCCATGTACATTTTCCTATCCATGTTGGCCATCACAGACCTTGGCATATCAATAACCACCATAACGACAATACTGGGTGTATACTTGTTTAACTCTAGGGAGATCAGCCTCGATGCCTGTTTAGCTGAGCTCTTCTTCATCCACTTGCTTCAATGCATTGAATCCTCTGTGCTCTTGTTGATGGCCTTTGACCGCTTCATCGCAATCCATAACCCACTGAGATATGCCTCCATCTTAACCCTGCCGAGAATAGCCAAGATGGGACTGGTGGCTGTGCTAAGAGCAATGGTCGTAATAATTCCACTTCCATTTCTCCTGAAACGATTCCGATACTGTAGAGCCAATGTCCTCTCCCATTCCTACTGCCTGTACCAGGACGTCATGAAGATGGCTTGTTCGGACATCACAGTCAACAGCATCTATGGCTTGTTTACTAAACTCTTAACAATGGGATTGGACTCACTGTTCATTTTCCTCTCTTATGTGATGATCCTCAAAACAGTGCTGAGCATTGCATCCCATGCAGAGTGTCTGAGGGCCCTGAACACCTGCGTCTCCCACCTCTCTGTCGTCCTGCTCTTTTACACACCAGAACTCTGCTTGTCTTTGATACACAGATATGGGAAGGGCTCTTCTCCATTACTTCAGATTCTCCTGGGCTACATTTCTCTGATTCTCCCACCGCTGATGAACCCAATTGTGTACAGTGTGAAGAGCAAACACCTTTGTGCGAGGATAATCAGGGTGTTCATCTAGTGAACGGTCAGTTCACTGGCTCCGCTCCAGTGACATGGGAGATGAAAAAAATGGGCCAATTACTCCATCCTGGACACTTACATCTGAGATGACAAGAGTTACTGATCTCCTTCAGTAGAGAGTTTCATATGGGGTCTAAGGCTGGTGGGGGAGGACAGGGCACTGGGGGAAGGAGACGAAGGCGGGCAGCAACATTTACCAAGTGAGTTTGTTCATGAAGAGTCAGGGGTCCTGTGGAATTTTGGCCCATTAAGAGCTGTATTTTTCACTGCTGTGATCCTAAATTTTATGTGACTGTGTTTGTGGAGAGCCAGGGGACCGGTGGTATGTTGGCCATAAAAAGGCCTATTTGTGGATGCTCCAACCTCACAATTCCTGATGATAATCAAGAATGTGATGTGGATGCTGTTTCCCAGTACATCTGACCTCACCCCACTCACTGTGGCCATCTTTGGTCGGTGAAGACACAGGGTTGAGAGGTGCATACGGGTAAGTTCACCTCCCACCTGGGGAAGAAGGCACCTTGCTTGTTCCATCACTTGAGCACTTGCTCTGGGTGCCCGTCTCGCCAGACACAGTTCCTATCCACTGGCCAACTATTAGTTTGACTCTGCTGCCACCAGTATCTCTGATTTGATCTCGGAAAACAAGTCTCTCAGTGATTTTCAACCTTTAGCAGGCCAGGCAGAAATGCTATCTCACCACGAGTATTTTCAGTTCTCACTTTATCACTAAGAATAGCAAAAGACTCCTAAGGGACCCTATAGAGCTCTATCTTTGAACAGTGGGTAGGAACACTTTAAACCACACCTGGGACCCTTAGAGCACTGTCATAAGTATGAAGTGCCTTAGAATTACTATGTTACCTGTGAAGGGTTAACCTGAAGCAGAGGAGGGAATGACATTTCAGGGATGCAAATTCCTAGAGACAAAGGGTTTAGTTTCACTTTTTTCCCGGGCACTCAGCCTGGCTTTGGGGTAATAAATCATCTAATATTCTACTCATCCTTTGATAAGTTGCTAAGGAAGCCTGGCAGTAAGTGTATTTTAAATTGTATCAACTTGTAATTAATTTTTGGTGTTCTTAACCTGTTAAACTAGCAGGGAAAGAAATCCCAAGGGAGGGGGGATACCAAGGGCTGGTCAGGATAGAAAGCCTTATATCATATCTGTAAAGTCTGTGTAAGTTGTATGCTTTTCTCTTTTCTCTATTAAACCTATTTTTGCTTATAAGAATTGTCTGTTAATTCTATTGGAGGAATGCTAGCTTTGGATCGACTTAGCTCATGGCTAGTGAGGGTCAGTGTTCTCAAATCTCTCCCAGGTAGAAAGGGGGAGGGGGTGTCACTTTTGGGGTTCTAATGTGCCCCACCCCATGGTTTTGGGGGGGATTTACATTAGTGGTGGCAGCAATTTCCAAACCCCAACTGGAGAAGTTTGGGTTTGGGGGGGAAAGATTTAACCTAAGCTGGGAAAAGTAGGTTGAAGTTAATTTGTCTTTCATGTGGGATCCATACATCTTTACCCTAGAGATTAGAGTGGGGAAGGAAATCTCTTACAAGTACATCCTGACTAGGACACCTGTTCCCTTACTATCACCCTTATGGGAATCTGGCATTCGAGCCCTTGGCTAAGGAGATACTTTCTGCTGAAGGTGACCCCAACATTTGGGACAGAGTAAGCACAGTTCTACTTTCCTTTATTCATACTATAAAACAATAACATTGATAACTTTTCACTCCCAGTGCATTCAGTGTGACACTGACTTTTAACCCAACACTATCCAAAGTTGATCACTTTGAGCATCACCACTCTATCTGCTGGGTACCTAGGCAGAGTAAGTGCGTTCATAAAAGTAAAGTTTGCACCTGAAGTCTCTCCCCCTCCCAGATAGCTGTCAGGGGAGAATTTACCCAGACCCTGCTAACACAGGCTTTTCACAGGATGATATGTCCGCGTCACCTGCCATAACAGGGGACCAGGCTCACTGACTCAGGAAGTCATTTCAGATCCTTATTGGACACATTAGCCCATTTTGTGTCACACTGGGGAGTTGCTTGTCCACTATAACCCTGCTCCATGCTCAGCCTGAAGGATTTGTCCCTCAATAAATTCAGGAGTCAGCATGACTCAGTGTTATCGTCTGGCAAAGGAATTGTTCTTGGGTTCCTGTTTAATGATGTCACAAGAGTTTAATTCCCTGAGTTCCTCATAATCTCCACGTGCTGAGATACCAGGTACCCCGTCCCCAGCTCCTAGCCCCAGCAAGGAACAATGGTTCGGTGCCAGGCTCCCAGAGGTTTCAGCAAAGGCTCCTTCTTCAAGAAAGAGGTAAACAGAGGGGAAGATGTTCTCAGAGACACAGGAAACTAGAATGGGTCCTAAGAGCTCCTTGGCTTCCCAAAAGTATGTAACTTGGAAATGTAACTTTTCCTCTGGAAAAGAGACAATGAAGGGGCAATATGGTTGTGGTCTATAAAATCATGACTGGTGTGCTGAAAGTGAAGAAGGGAGTGTTGTTTACTGCTTCTCATCACACAGGAACTAGAGGCCACCAAATGCAATTAATATGCAGCAGGTTTAAAACAAAATGAAGTATTTCTTCATACAACACACAGTCAACCTGTGGAACTCCTTGCCAGAGGACATTGTGAAGGCCAAGACTATAGCAGGGTTCAAAAAAGTACTAGATAAATTCATGGAGGAAGGGTCCATCAATGGATATTAGCCAGGATCAGCAGGGATGGTGTCCCCTGACTTTGTTTGCCAGAAGCCAGGAATGAGCAACAGGGAGCTGCTGTTCCCTACCTCCCCTGACCCGCACGGATAGAGTCACTGTGAGCATCAGGAAAGTCATTCTGCTTCAGCAGGGGGAGGTACCTTTAGGCAAGAGCAGGGCCACGTGGGGCTCCCTGTACCCCCAACCAAACAGTAAGTGTCCCACACTCCAACCCGCTGTGCCAACCCTCAGCCCCCTTGCCCACCCTAACTCCTGCAAAGGCCCCACACCCAAACTTCCAGCCCACTCCTGAACTCTAAGTCTTGCCCAGACTGCACACTCAAACGCTGAGCCCTCTCCTGCACCGTAACTCCCACACAGACCCCGCACCCCACCCCAGTCCCACACCAGAGCCCCCTCCTGCACTCCTCCTGAGACCCAATGCAGAGCCCACACCCACAGTTGGGACCCTCGTCCCCTTCTGTACCAACCATCCTGCCTCTACCCACAGTCCCTCCCGCACTCTGAACCCCTCATCTTTGTCCCCACTCGGGTGCCTAGGGGCCCCCACAAATTCTAATAGCCCTGGCCCCCGAGGAGTTAATCTGGCTCTGCTCACATATCACTACAAGCTAAGTTAGAGTTGCTCTGGAGATAGAGAGACAGAAATGATACAGCTTACATTCTTTTGGGAATCCAAGGAGGTCTTGAGACCAGTGGTGTAGCTAGAACAGGAAAACGGGGGGGGGGGGGGGGGCAGCTGTCAGGATCCCCATCTCCCCCTTCAGAGGCAGATTAGGGTTTTCTGTGACCAAAACTCTGCCAGGAAAACTAAGGTTCTCTCTCCGTCCCATCTGGACCCCCCCCCCTCCTGCTGGGGAAATGGGTTCAAGGCACAGGGGTTTTTACCTAGTGCTCCTGCCAGGGAGTGGGACCTGGGGAAGTGGTCAGGCGGTGGGGACTTATGCCATCTCTAGCCTCCAGCGATTCTGACATGCTGGGCTTGCTTCATTCCTACCGCCCAGCGCTATTTCAGTGCCCGACTTGCCCTCCAGCAGCCGGATATGGGGAGAAGGACAATCTCCCACATCCAGATGTTGCTTCACCACAGGCGAGGCAGGAGAGTGGAATGGAGCAGGGGGACACCGTTGGCCCAGCACTAGTAGCTAATCCACTAGTGGCCCAAACACCCCCCCACAAGGCACACACCCATCTGGGGCAAGAGACCAGGGAATCAGCCCTACAGACTGTCAGGAGATGGATACAGCGGGCACCGAGCTGGAGTCAGGAGTCCCAGCTTGTGGATTGGGCTTGGATGCTAAGTGGGGAGCCCCTGAACCTCTAGGCCCACCCATGGTTACACACCTGTTTTGACCCAGCCTTGTTGCCCTGTGTCTCTGGCATCATCTTCCCATCTCTTTGCTCCTTTCTTGCTGAAACCTGTGTGAGCCTGGGCCCAGTCACCATCGTGCCCTGTGATCAGTGTGTTACGAGGTGAAAGTGTGAAGCTGACCTTTGCCCTCAGACAACTGTCTGCCAGCAAAACCATCTAATTAAAGCCTCCTGTCTCTGTTGCTCCACTGTTTGCAATGGCTTGAAAACACCGGTCTGGTGACTGTGTGGAAACTCCCAGCATCCCAGTGACACAACCACACTCCCCTCCGAAATCCTCCTCCTTATTCCTTGTTCCTCATGGAGAAGGGAAGGATCCTCCCCTACTGGAAGGAGCCAAGGGAAATTTCCATGTATGGAGCCCTGTGGAATCTCCCTTCCCTGGCCTGCACCCTCTATTTGTTATGCAGGAATGGGAGTTGCCAGGGACTAATCAGGCCCCATATTATTTTTCTCTTTTATTTAATTTTATTTCAGCAAGATCGTAGCTGTGATGACATCATTGTTACCACCCAGCCACCTTTGAGGTCCCCATGTAACTAACCAGAACCATTCAAACAGTGATGAGAAGGCTGGATTCTAGGAGTAGAGCCTGCAGCGGGGCTGGTGCTGCACTCCAGTTGGTAACATGGCCACCCGTCCCCTGTGATTTGACCTCAGCAGTTTGTAATTGGCACACTAAACCAAACAGCTGAGGTTCCCTGATGGCCAAGTGGCCCCCAAGGGAATGTGCGAACATGCTTCATAAAGACAGCTGCCTCCATATCTGAACAGATACTGCCTGCTGCCTGTGATACCTCTCTGATGACTCCTTGTCCTTCTGGGTGAAGACTTCTGGTGTCAGCGGCTGCTTGTCTAGCAGGAATTGGGTAGGTTGGCAGGTTTCACTATCTTCAGGATGTGAAGTGAAGGGGAAAAGCTGCGAGCTGTTTAAATGTAAAGCTGTTCTGTGCCACCACAGAGAACTCAACTGGGCTGTCAGGGTGACTCAGTAACAGGGGCAGGAGGACAGGCAGTACTAGGTAGCTTGGGAACCTCCGCACTACATCTACCCATGATCCTCGGTGGGTTGTTCAAGCTACACAGAAACCTGAGCTTGGGGTGTTAAAACCTAATGCCCTGAGTCAGGATTTCTCAAGTGCCATGTGATCTAGGTCAGATTCTGCAAGGGGCCGAGTGACAGGAGACCCCACAGAATATCAGTGACTAGTTCCCAAATTGCCTCAAGTTTATTTGAACCTGGAAATTTCATCAGCAAGTGCATTGTATTCACTCCATGGCTTGATTGTGAATGCAGTTATTCAGAACTGCATTGTGTTGTGGTAACTGGGCTGTGTTTCAAGAAAATCCTTAGCTGAGGTCCAGGAAAGGGGACTATAAAAGACATTTCATATAATTGACACCCTGTAACCAATTAAATGAGAATGGCCGAAGTAACTTGTACACTCTAGTGTATATTAGTGCAATACCAGTGTTTTCAATATTGACACATTTGTGATGCCAACTCCTCTCATGCTCAGCTGAAATAACTGTCAGTGTTAGCTTGTAATTTTCGAAATATCTATGGACCGTTGCATGAGGAGAGGATACAAGTCCCATGTGGATAAGGACATGTCTGTAGGATTATTGAAATCTCTGGATTTAGTCAACTGTGGCCAGGCAAAGCACTTCAGCTTCTCCTGGAGGGATTCTTGGGGGTCAGAGTGTATCACGGGGGGCATTTGATAAGGGTGAGTTAACAGATCCGGGTTCTAATTGAATATATACATGAGACTCTGGTATGAGGCTGTTGATATCACTGTTATTGAATTAAGAACCTGGCCCTAAAAATTATCCCATATTCTTGTAAAGAGCAGTTGCAGAAACTGGACTGTCAAAAGCACAGAAAAAAAATCATATAATGAAGCTATAAAACACATTTGAAAATAGCTTCCGTGCAGGACAGATAAATACAATGACGGTTTTCACCATACACTTGCCATGTATATGCCCACATGCATGATCCAAGGGGACACATAGATGCGGAGGACCAGAAACGGTGTCTGTGTGAAGGGTTTAACAGAATTCAAAAGAGAACTACATAAATGTATGGATCTGGATCAGTTGTTGATTTCCTGTTCAGTTCATTCCCTTTGGGGCACCTGGGATAAACCACTAGTGAAGACAGGATAGATGGAGCTTTTGTCTGACCCAGTATTTCTATTCTTACGTTTGTATGTTCTAAGGTCACAATGGTGAAATCACACAGTGCTCAAATCAGCTGTGGAATTCACCGTCACGAGCTATCAAATGGGCCAAGAGCTTAAGAAGATTCCAAGAGGGACTGAGTAACCAGTAAATCCAATTAGAGTGCAGAGGATTGCTTTTAAAAAGTGTTTGACAGGCTCTAAACCTTCCTGATTTACACTATAAAATATGTCTAACTACTAGGTGACAGGGGGAAACGTCCTGGGAGCAGGTTATCCCATAGCTGCCTATTTCAAGGTGTCTTCCACCTTACTCTGAAATATCTGAACATGGTCTCTGGTTCCTGAGGTAGACTGACCACAAGTCTGATCCAGTCTGATGAATCAGAACCATTTAAATCCAACAGTATGTTTTGCTTATCTACCTTGAGCTCTGGGAGTCTGTAGACTTGCAGTGAGAACAGAATGATTTCTTTCTAGATATCATCTCATCTCCTCTTATTTTTCTTTTAGGAAGGACATTTCAGAACTGCTTGTACCTGCCCAGTACAATATGTTAGCTGTCAATGACACCAAATTACAGTCTGTAATCTTCCTTCTCACGGGGCTACCAAGTCAAGGAGACGCACATATCTGGATCTCTATCTCCTTCTGCTTAATGTATCTTATTTCCATAGTAGGAAATTCAGTCATTCTGTTCATTGTAAAAACAGATAGAAGCCTCCAAGAGCCCATGTATATTTTCCTCTCCATGTTGGCCATCACAGACCTTGGCTTATCGATAACCACCATGCCAACTATACTGGGCATATACTTGTTTAACTCTAGGGAGATCAGTCTCGATGCCTGTTTTTCCCAGTTGTTCCTCATCCACTCGCTTCATTGCATTGAATCCTCTGTGCTGTTATTGATGGCCTTGGACCGCTTCATCGCGATCCATAACCCACTGAGATATTCCTCCATCTTAACTCTGCCAAAAATAGTCAAGATGGGACTGGTGGCTGTGCTAAGAGCGATGGTCATAAAAATTCCACTTCCTTTTCTCCTGAAACAGTTCCAGTACTGTGGAGCCAATGTCCTCTCCCATTCCTACTGCCTGCACCGGGATGTCATGAAGATGGCTTGTTCGGATTTCACAGTCAGCAGCTTGTTTGCATTGTACAGCAAACTCTTAACAGTGGGGTTGGACTTGGTGCTCATCTTCCTCTCTTATGTGATGATCCTCAAAACGGTGCTGAGCATCGCGTCCTACGAGGAGTCGCTCAAGGCCCTGAACACCTGCGTCTCCCACCTCTGCGCTATCCTGATCTTCTACACACCAGACATCAGCTTGTCTTTGATACACAGATTTTGGAGCAATTCTTCTCCATTACTTCAGAGTCTCCTGGGATACATCTCCCTGCTTCTCCCACGAATGCTGAACCCAATTGTGTACAGTGTGAAAAGCAAACACCTTCGTGCGAGGATAATCAGGGTGTTCATCAAGTGAAGGGTCAATTCACCACCGGGGTCCAGTGACTTGGAAGATGAAAAACATGGCTTACCAATTCCATCCTGGACCATTATATCTCAGATTACATGAGTTACTGATCTCCTCTCAGTAGAGAGGTTCAGACGGGATCTATGGCTGGTGAAGGGGGACTGGGCACTGTGGGAGGGTGACCAAGGGAGGCAGCAGCATTTACAAGGTGAATGTTCCTGCAGAGCCAGGGTATCGGTGGGATGTGGGTCCATGAAGTGCTGTATTGGTCGCCACTCCGACCTCACAGTTCCTGTCAATAATCAATACAAAGATGGGATGTGGATGCTGTTTTCCATTATATGTGGTCTCTCACTGTCCCGTCTCTGGCTAAACATCCAGGGGGTATGAAAAAAGCTGGAGATCTCTTCTCCTGTCCCAGGCCTGGCCCTTTCTGAACGTTCTGGTTACAACATGACCCATGGGTGCTGCACCAGCTGGGGACAGGGACTATTCAAGGTCCAGTAACACCCACCCTTCCCCTAGGTCCTCAGCTAGGTGCTGGTGTCTGAGTGGCGTCAGAGACATGATTAACACAGGCACTCCAGAAGAAACCATTCAGGCAACTCCTCCATTATTGGCTTTGCACACAGCAGGGCAGGACTGTGTTTGTGGGCAATGGTCTGAGACACAGGAGTCCTGGTCAGAGACTAAGGCCTAGGTTCAAATCCTCATCTGCTCCATTTGTACTGGCCCAAAACTGAAGAAACTTGCCTTAGCTCAGGCCTAGCTAACTCCTATCCCAGCCCAGCCCATTCAGTGTAGCATGATCATTTTTCAAAAGAAAAAAAAAGGACACAGGCCAGGAGCTCTGTCCCCTTGGTGACCCCACCCTTTCCCCTATTCTTCCCCCTGGAGGCCCCACTCCCTGTTCCTCCTCAGTCCATTGGTTAGAATGCTCCCATTAGTACAAGCTCATAGTCCAGAGGCTGGAGCAGGAAAGAGGCAAAGTGTAGGTGTTTTCCTGTATAGCCTTTTATAGTGTCTGCCATGTGGAGGGTGTGACAGTGTACCCTATAAGTCTTTATGGCTGGTGCCTATAAATGTGTGTATGATACAACTGGAATATGCTTTTGCTACAGATGCCATGTAACATATTTATGTGAAGGTAATGATCCACTGATCCACTGGATCTGTTCATCCTAGTTGTATGTCGGTGTCATTTTTGTGTTCAAAGTTATGAATATTGGCAATGTGCTTGGTTAGTTGTAAGTAGACTTTGGAAAGCAGCTAGGCAGCTGTCTGAGAAAAAACTATTCTTAGTAAATGCCCAATTGAGAACCAATCAAGCTAACAATGAAATTTGTAGATACCAGTCGACAGCTGAGCTTCCCCAGGACTGTGGACTGGCTGGCTCTGAAACTGTGGACTGTGGCCAGGACTGTGGACTGGCTTCAGACCTGTGGCTCTGAAACTCCATTGTACAATGGTCTCTGCATAGGAAGGAGGAGGGGATCTCCACCCACAAGAGGATGTCTATATAAACCCTGGAGAGACCCCCTCCATTTTTTCTTCAGTTGGCTCAAAGAACAGTGACGGGAGGGGGGGGGTGAGTGATAGCTGGATCCAGACTAAAAGGGAGTTTAGTCTGAAAGAAGAAATTCACTGAAACATCTCAGGGTGAGGCTTTTTACTGTATTAATGATAGATCTGTGTGTTCCATTTTATTTTATTTGTTAATTCACGTTGTTCTGTGTGTAACTACTTGGAACCACTTAAATCCTACTTCCTGTCTTTATTAAAATCACTTTTTACTTATTAATTAAGATGGATTACATGTTAGTAATGGGTGTGGGACAGCTGTGCATATCTCTCTATCATTGTTATAGAGGTCAAATAATCGATGAGTTTGCCCTGTATAAGCTTTATAAAGGGCAAAACGGATTTATTCAGGGTTTGGACCCCACTGGGAGTTGAGCATCTGAGTGCCAAGGGCAGGAATAGTTCCTAACCTGTTTCCAGGGAAGTCCATCGCTGTTGAATGATGTGCCTCAACCTGGTGTTGTAGCAGGTTAGCAAGTCTGTCTCAAATCAAGCTGGGTACTGAGGTCCTAAGCTGTTTGGACAGGAAAACAGAGGCAGGAGTAGCCTTGGCACATCAGGTGGCAGCTTCTAAGGGGGTTTCTGTGATTCCCAACCTGTCACAGAGGGAAACCCACTGATTCAAACAAATCCCTCAGCACAGCTAGTGGAAAATTACAGGTGACAAGTTGGGGTTTAGAATCACATGGGCACATCACATCTCCATCACGATTTTGCTTAATCACAATAGGAAATCATTACTTATTCCCCCAACGGTGCATTTGCATGAGAGTCCATTTAATGTAAATGGGTGTTTCCCGTGGTCCATTGTGAGTTAAGTGCACAACCATACCCAGCAAATCATAAGTTTTTCATAGACCTCTTACATGCCATATTTGTACAAGTTTGTTGCAAACACATAACAGTGTTTGCAAAAGTGATCTACGTGGTCATATTTTGATCAAAGAACATCACAGGAGCTCTTATCACAGTCCAGCTCTGTTGTGGTCAGGAGGCAGCGCTTCGGGGGAAGAGGAGCAGCAAGGAGTAGGACCTAGTGGTAAGAGATGGGTGGGAGGAGCTCAGGAGAAAAGAGGTTATAGCAAGCCTGAAGCAATGCAGACCCGACAACAGGGATGGTACGGTGTTCCTGAGTAGAGTAGGAGGGAGAAATTGGAGGGTAGGAGACCTTGTGTTTTGGGTTGTGCTTCAGTCTTCACTACAAGTTGCTCTGCTCCACCCGCCATCCTGCTAGCTGCTTCTCTCCGCCAACTATCCTGCTAGCCTCTCGCCACACCGCTAGCCATCCTACTACCTGCTCCTCCCCGCTAGCCATCTGCTAGCTGCTCCTCTCCGCCATCCAACCTGCTAGCCATTCACCAATATATCCTCTGGCCCCCTGTCAGGATTGCCTCCCCACTCTGAACTCTAGGGTACAGATGTGGTGACCCGCATGAAAAAAGAAATAACCCCCCAAGTTTATTTTACCAGCTTAGGTTAACTTTTTCCCCCAGAACACAAACTTCTGTGTCTGGAGCTAGCTGCTACCACCACCAAGTCAAGCCCACAAAACTATGGGATAGAGGGTAACTTGGAACCCTTCTTTCTCTTTCCACAAAACCCCAAACTTATCTTTCCCTTCCTGGGAAAGCTTGAGGAAAAAACCTCTCAAAAAACCTGTGACACAAGCTTGATTCAAAACCTGAATCTACCCAATGGAAAACAAGCAGTCAAATTCTTAAAAGAAAGATTTTAATTAAAGAAAAAAACAAAGGAATAACTCCCTTGTATCAGAAATCAGTAGAAAAAACACTTGCATCACAAAAGCATCAAAGGGACAAACCCCCTCCCTAGGAATTTCTCCTTCTGCTGAAGCTTTAAAGTATAAAGAAGCAGAAAGATGGAGAATTTCTGAGTGATATAACCCAAATATAAGACTTACTGGTGAGCTTGATTTGTTGTTGCTGGTTAGAATATTCTAGACAGGTAGAGTAAAAGAAATAGGTGTGATTCATCCCATAGCCGGAGGGAACAGAACAAAGGAAACTGAAACCCTTTCCCCTCCCTGCAACTTTGGAAGCATCTTCATTTCCTGTTGGTTCCTTTGATCAGGTGTCCCCTTCTCAGTTACCCTTAGCTTAACCCCTTACAGGTAAACAGGACTTCTAGATAACATTACTCTTATGACACCCCCGCACTACTTAGAACAGCTCTCAGTGATTTCAGCTCTTTAGTGATTTCAGCTGGTAGTTGGGGAGCCCCAATGCTGGTGAACCACAAGAACAAAGTAAGTCTAATGCTTAGACCCAGGTATCAGTGATTTCAGTTCTGCAGAATGTCCCAGGATTCCTAATAGAGTCGACATTAGCTCTGTTATTACACAGTGCAGATAGGAGGGGTCAAGGTGGTGTTTAGGGCTCTTAGAAGGGGCCCAGACTACCTGGTACAAATACCTGTCCCCAACCTCTCTCTCAGTTCATTAACTTTGGGAATATTCCTGTGCCCCAACCCACTCTCCAGCAGCCAGATGGGGGAAGAGGGACAATCTCCCACATCCGGACGTCACTTCACCACAGGAGAGGCAGGTGAGCGGAATGGAGCAAGGTGACACCCTTGGCCCAGAAACAGTGGCTAATGCATTACAGGCCCAAACACCCCCCCCCCCCACACACACACAAGACACACACCCATCTGGGGCAAAAGACCCAAGAATCTGGGGCAAGAGACTGGCTCAGAAAAGGGATACAGCGAGCACTGAGCTGGACCCACATTCTCTGGTCTCTTGCCCCAGATGTGTGTGTGTCTTGTGGGGGTGTGTCCTGTGGGGGCTTGGATGCTAAGTTGGGAGGCCCTGACACACGCACACACCCC
The DNA here is from genome assembly GCA_032164245.1 of Sternotherus odoratus. NCBI lineage: Eukaryota > Metazoa > Chordata > Testudines > Kinosternidae > Sternotherus > Sternotherus odoratus. Next base: position 297,459,964 of record JAVMKO010000001.1, read on the forward strand.
GCAGATCCACCCACGGCTACTCCCCTGATTCAGAACAGCCTTGTTTTCCTGTGTCTCTGTGAGCATTTTCCCATCTCTTTGCTCCCTTCTTGTGGAAGCAGCCATTGCTGAAACCTGTGTGGGCCTGGGCCCAGTCACCATAGTGCGCTGTGCTCAGTGCGTTACAAAGTCAAGGTGTGAAGCTGACCTTTGCCCTCAGACTACTCTCTGCCAGCCAAACCATGTAAGATGAGCCTCCTGTCTCTGTTGCTCCACTGTTTGCAATGGCTTCAAAACACCAGTCTGGTGACTGTGTGGAAACTCCCGGCATCCCTGTGACACTCCCACACTCCCCTCCGAAATCCTCCTCCTTATTCCTTGTTCCTCATGGAGAAGGGAAGGGTCCTCCCCTACTGGAAGGAGCCAAGGCAAATTTCAATGTTGTGAGCCTTGTGGAATCTCTCTCCCCCCTTCCCTGACCTGCAACCTTGGTTTGCAGTGCAGGAGAGGGAGCTGCCAGGGAGTATTCAGACCCCATATGATTATTCTATTTTATTTCCTCAAAAGCACAGCATTGACAGCATCATCACTCCCATTCAGTTGCCCCGAGGTAGCCCTGTGACTAGTCAGAACCAAACAAACAGTGATGATATGCCCAGATTCCAGGACTAGAGCCTGAAGCAGGGCTGGTGCTGCAGTCCAATAAGGTAGCATCCCCACAGGTCCCCTGTGATTTCACCTTCTGCCATTTGCCATTGTCCCTGATCAGGTTAAATCTGCTGCACATTAAGCCCAGCAGCTGAGTTTCCCTGATGGCCAAGTGGCCCCCAAGGGAACGTGGGAACATGCTTCATAAACACAGTTGCCTCCGTAGCTGAACAGATTCTGCCTGCTGCTCCTGTAACATCACTGATGACTCCTTGTTCTGTAGGGTGAAGACCTCTGGTGTCAGCAGCTCCCCATCTACTAGGAATTGGGTACGTTGGCAGGTTTCAGTATCTTTAAAATGCAGAGTGAAGGTTATAGGCTGTGAGTTTTTTCCATTTGCAGATGTTCTGTGCAGCAGCAGAGGACTCCGCTGGGCTCTTGGCGTGCCTCAGTAACAGAGGGAGGACGAGCAGCACTAGGTAGCTTGGAAAATCCTCTCCTACATGTGTGGATAGTCCTCTGGGGGTTATTTCAGTTACACAGAAACCAGTGCTTGGAGTGTTAAAACCCTGAAGCCCCACGTCAGGATTTCTAGAGGTCAGGGTCCCATTTCTAGCAGTACCGTGTGCTCTGGCACTGATCCTGCCAAGGGCTGAGTGATAGGGGACCCCACAGAATGTCAGTGACTGGTTCCCAAATCAACTTGGGTTCATTTTCTTGTGGAAATGTAATCAGCAAATGCATTTTCAAAGATTTTATTCTCTAGCCTGATTGTGAATGTTGGAGCCCTGCTTTGTGGTAACAGGTCCGAGAGGCATATTTGTGCCCTATAGTTACTATAGTTACCAGGTTACCAGCATCTTTTCACTCCATTCTCCTACCCTTAGAGTGGGCATTAGGCTAAAACACACTGTGAGTTGACTGTGTTTTTGGAGCAGGTTGCAGTGGCTTCAGTTCCTGGGGTTGACATGTGTGTACTAAGCTACAGCTGTGTGAATGTCATGCCAAAACTATTCATTATACTACAAATACTGCAAACCAAACTTTCATGTCGTGCCTGTATATCTACAGTCTGCATCAGTTGTTTGAATGTCTGCATGAAGGAGTGAGGGTAACTTTACCACTTAATGGATTTGGCTTTAGAAAGTAATTCAGAAGTGCTCCACATACCATTTGCAATGGGTTTGTGAGATTAACTCATTGTTCAGTGAACAGATATATGGTACTGTCTCATGGTACCTGACTAGAAGCTGATTCTAACACTTACATTCAGCATCATGCATTCAATGACTGCAAGACTTGTGCAAGACTTTCCAAAAAGTCACGAGAGACCTGATCCTCTGGTCTGTGTTTCAACAAAGAGTTTAGCTGAGGTGCAGGAAAGGGAGCAGAACACACATTTTATCTGATTGACCCCCATCAACATGACTGAAGTAACTTGTATACTCAAGCGGATATTAGTGCAATACCAGTGTTTGAAGTATTGGCCCATTTGTGACACCAACTCCTCCCTTGCTCAGCCCAAATAACTGTCAGCATTAGGTTGTAATTTTCAGAATATCTACAGACCCTTGCATGGCAAGACACTGAAGATCTTATGAGGATAATAAGGAGCCTATAGGATGATCAAATTCTCTGGATTCAGTGGACATTGGCCAGGTAAAGCCCTTCAGCACCTCTTGGAGAGATTCTTGGGGGTCAGAGTGAATTACCAGTAGTATTGGATAAGGGTTAGTTAATAGAGCCTTGTTCTGATTGAATTTACATATGGAAGTGCGGAATGAGGCCATTGATATCATTATTATTGAATTAAGAAATTTATCCCAGCTGCTGGAAAGAGGCTGCTGCATAACCTGGATTGTCAGGAGTGCAGAAAAAAATTATTCATATCATGAACCTATAAAACATATTTAAAAAAAGCTTCAGTACAAGGCAGGTAAATAGAATGATCATTTTCACCATGCACTCACCATGTATTTGCCCACATGTCATGGCACAAGGGACCAATACTCTGAAGTGGAGGCTGGAAATGGTGTCAGTGTGAAGGGTGTACCAGGTTGAAAAGCAAACTACATAAATTCATGGACGATGGATAACTTGACGATGAACTGTTCTGTTCATTGTTGTAACCTGTTGCACCCCGCATGAGCCACTATTAAAGACAGGACACTGGGCCAGGTGGGCCTTTCATCTCACCCAGTATGACTATTCTTACGTTTCTATGTTCTAAGGTCAAAATGGTGAAATCACACAGTGCTCAAGTCGGATGTAGAATTCACAGACATGAGCTATCAAATGGGCGAAGAGCTTAAGAGGATTCCAAGGGGTACTGAATAACCAGGAAATCCAATCAGAGTGCAGAGGATTGCTTTTAAAAAGCTTTAGAGAGGCTCTAAAACTTCCTGATTTACACCACAAAATATGTCTAATTAGTGGGTGTCAGCAGGAAACTCCCTGGGAGCAGGTTATCTCATAGCTTCCTATTTCAGGGCTTCTTTCATCTTCCTCTGAATTTATCTGATCATGGTTACTAGTTATGGAGTTAGATGGACTACATGTCTCATCCAGTCTGAATAATCACAGCCATGTAAATCCAACAGTATGTTTCTGCTTATTCACCTTGAGTTCTGGGAGTCTGTAGACTTGCACTGAGAGCAGAAGGATAACTTCCTAAATATCATCTCATCTCCTCTTACTTTTCTTTTAGGAAGGACATTTCAGAACTTCTTGGACCTGCTCAGTACAGTATGTCAACTGTCAATGACACCACATTAAAAACTGTAAAATTCCTTCTGACTGGGCTACCGAGTCATGGAGATGCACGTCTCTGGATCTCTATCCCCTTCTGCTTTGTTTATGTTATCTCTATAGTAGGAAATTCAGTCATTCTGTTCATTATAAAAACAGATCCAAGTCTCCATGAGCCCATGTACATTTTCCTTTCCATGTTGGCCACCACAGACCTTGCCATATCGATAACCACCATGCCGACGACACTGGGCGTATACTTGTTTAACTGTAGGGAGATCAGCCTTGATGCCTGTTTTGCCCAGCTGTTCTTCATCCACTTCCTTCAATACACTGAATCCTCTGTGCTGTTGTTGATGGCCTTTGACCGCTTCATCGCAATCTGTATGCCGCTGAGATATGCCTCCATCTTAACCCTGCCGAGAATAACAAAAATGGGACTGGTGGCTGTGCTAAGACCGATGATCTTAATACTTCCACAGCCTTTTCTCGTGAAACAGTTGCCATACTGTCGAGACAATGTCCTCTCCCATTCCTACTGCCGGAACCGGGATGTCATAAAGCTGGCTTGTTCAGACATCACGGTGAGCAACATCTATGGATTGTTTACTAAACTCTTCCAGATGGGGTTGGACTTGGTGCTCATCTTCGTCTCTTATGTGATGATCCTCAAAACAGTGTTGAGCATCGCATCCCAAGAGGAGTGCCTGAGGGCCCTGAATACCTGTGTCTCACACCTCTGCGCCCTCCTAATGCTCTACATACCAGAGATCTGCTTGTCTGTGATAACTAGATTTCTAAAGAGCTATTCTCCATTACTTGAGATTCTCCTGGGCTACATCTCCCTGCTTCTCCCACCACTGATGAATCCAATAGTGTACAGTGTGAAAAGCAAACACCTTCGTGCGAGGATAATCAGGATGTTCATTAAGTGAAGGGACAATTCACCACCTGGGTCCAGTGACATGGGAGATGAAAAAACATGGGCCACCTCTTCTATCCTGGACCATTACATCTCAGATGACAAGAGTTACTATTATTCACTCTGAAGAGAGGTTCAGAAGGGGTTAAAGGCTAGTGAGGGGAGACTGGGATGGTGAGGGAGGACAGGACACTGGGGGAGGGAGACCAAGGGAAGCAGCAGCATTTTCAAATTGACTGTGTGGGTGGAGAGCCAGGGGACCGGTGAAATGTTGACCCATAAAGAGCCACATCATTGGCCGCTTCAACCTCACAATTCCTGTCGATAGTTAATAAAGAGAAGGGATGTGGATGCTGTTTCCCATTGCACCTGGCCTGTCACTGTCCCATCTCTGGCTAAACACCCAAGGTCTATGAAGAAAGCTGCAGAGCTGTTCTATCTTAGTCCTGGTCCCTGCTCAGTGCTCTGTGTGAAGAATGACCCATGGGTGCTGCACCAGGTGGGGACAGGGGCTATTCAAGGGGCACGGTCAGTCAGTCTTCCCCTGCACTCTCTGTCAGGTGCTTGTGACCGAGTGGTGAGAGAGTGCAGGAGAAAACATTCAGGCAACCCCTCCTTTTATGGCTGTGCACACAGCACTCCTGCTCAGTCTTCTCCCGATTGAGGTGGTGCAGAACTGCATGTGTGAGTAATGGTCTGTCCCACCAGAGTCCTGGTAAGAGACTCAGGCCTCGGCTCCCTCCCCAGGTGCTCCATTTGTGCTGCCCCAGCAATGTGAAATGGTAGACACCATTGGTATCCCCAGCTCAGGCCCAGCTAGCTCCAATCCCAACCCAGCCCATTCAGTGTAGCATGACCACCTGTTCAACAGGTGAAAGTGGGACACACTCCAGGAGCCCTGTCATATTGGTGATGCCACCATTGTGCCTGTTCTTCCCATTGGAGACCCCAATCTCTACTCTTCCTTTTCCACTGAGGCTCCATTCCCTGTCCATGCCCGAAGCTGGAGCTGGGCCATGAAAATTGATGATCATGGAACCAGAGCCTCTGTGAGGAACCCCAGATCCAGGGCAGAAGACTGTGGGTACAAGAGAATGTTCCCACCTATATATCTGCCCCACAGGACTCATCCCCAGAGAAGGTGGAGGGTCTGGGTATCCCCACAGCAGCCTTTGCTTCCAGGGTGGCTTTAACTGTGTTTTTTGTGGATCACAGCTGTGACTATGAATTTCAGGACAATCTGCTCAGAAAAACATGAACTAGTGATTATTCTCCCATGACATATACCAAAGAAGCAACACAAAGTAAACTTCTGTTTCATCATAATTGTTAACATGAAATCCGAAGAGCAGTTTCCTTAGATATTTCTGTCCATAGATCCCCATCAAATACACTAGATTTAAAGGTGTGTGTTTTTTTGAAACACAATTGAATGTACTTGTGACAGTGCACTCTATACGGATTTATGGAAATATGCTTATGAATATATATATTATATAACTGGAATATGTTTTATGTTACCTATGCCATGTAATATATCTAGTGAATATATTCATCCTATTTGTATTCATGTGTCATTTTAGTATTCCACCCCTATTTCCTGCACAGTAATTGGCTTTCAAGCTGCTGTCTTAACGAGATACTTTATGTTGAGGGTGATCCGAATATTTGGGACTAAAAGCAGAGTTATGTTCTCCTTTATTCGCGCAATAAAAACAATGACATTGATAACGTTTCACCCCCAGTGCATTCAGTACGACAGTGATTTGTAACCCAACACTACCCATAGTTGATCACCACTCTGTCTGCTGGATATCTAGGCAGCGTAAGTGTGTTCAGAAAAAGAAAGTTTTCTCCTGAAGTCTCTCCTCCTCCCAGATATCTGTCCATTGAGAACTCACAACGACCCTGCTTACAAAGGCTTCTTAATAGGATGATATGCCTGGATAACCCGCCATAACTGGGGACTGGGCTCACTGACTCAGGAAGCCCTTTCAGATCTTTATTGGACACCTTAGCTTGTTTTGTGTCACATGGGGAGCTCACAAGGAGTTCTTCATCCTCTATGACCCTGCTCCATACCCAGGCCGATGAATTTGTCCCTCAATATATTCAGGAGACAGCATGACTCAGCAATATTGTTTTCAGTTCCTGTTTAATCATATCAAAAGATTTTAATTCCCTGAGTTACTGGTAATCTCAACATGCTGAGATGCCAGGTACCCGCTCACCAGCTCCTAGCCCTAGGGAAGAACAATGGTTCAGTGCCAGGCTCAAATAGGTTTCAGAAAAGGATCCTTTTTCTTCTTCAAGAAAGAGGTAAACAAAGGGGAAGATGCTCTAAGAGACAGAGGGAAACTAGAATGGGTCCCCAGGACTCTTTGGCTTGCCAATGGAATGTAACTTGGAAATGTAATTTTTCCTCCAGAAAAGAGACAACTAAGAGGGGGAATATGATTGAGGTCTATAAAATCATGACTGGTGTGCTGAAAGTAAAGAAGGAAGTATTATTTACTACTTCTTATAACACAAAAAAATATGGGTCACTAAATGAAATTAATAGGCAGCAGGTTTCAAACAAGGAAAACTTTTTCTTTGTACAACCCACAGTTAACCGGTGGAACTCCATGCCAGTGGATGTTGTGAAGGTGAAGACTATAGCATGTTTCAAAAAAGTACTAGATAAATTCATGGCGGTTAAGTCCATCAATGGCTATTAGCCAGGATCAGCAGGGATGGTGTCCCTAGCCTCTCTTTGCCAGCAGCTGGGAATGAATGACAGGGAGTTACCGTCCCCTGGCAAGAGTCACTGCAAGCATCAGGAAGCTCCTTCAACAGCTGTAGAGCGTGGTACCTACAGGAAAGCACAGGTACATGCAGGGTCACATGCAACCCCAACCAAACAGGACCTGCCCCAGGAAAGTGCCCCACACTCCAATCTTCTGCTGCAACCCTCAACCTCCTTGGGGAACCTAACTCCTGCCATGGCCCCATATCCGAACTCCCAGCCTGCTCCTGAACTGTAAGTCCTGCCCAGACCACAGACTCCAACCCCGAGCCATCTCCCTCACAGTAACTCCTGCCAGACTCCACACACTCACATCCTGAGCCCCCTCCATCATTCCAACCACCCCATCCTCATGCCCACTGCAAACCCCTGTGACGGTGCTGTTCCTGGTGGGATCCAACTGTGAGTGTCAGATCAGGACAGATTGCTTCTAAAGAGGCAACTACAGCCCAAAGCTGGGGTTTTTCCACTCTAAGGTAAACCAAACCAGCTAAACAGAAAAGACTTTGGTTTCACCCCACTGGCTAACCACAAGTCACACAAGCAATCCCCTTAAGACACTCCAGATTCCCAGTATCACCACCAGCAGCCACCTGTCCTGGGGACCAATGGTTATGAAAACCAATACCCCAAATAAAGAAAACGGTTCTCCCCAATTCCAAAGAACCAGGCCCCAGACCCAGGGCAATATACAAATCGGGTCTTCCCACAAATCACGCTGTTGCCAATCCTTTAGAATCTAAAATCTAAAGGTTTATTGTACAAGGGAAAAGGTATAGGTGAGGGTTAGGAAAGGTTAAAAGAAATCAGTTACATGCAGTAATGGCAAATATTGTGGTTCAGGCTTGCAGCAAAGGTAGAGTAACTGCAGGTTTAAATCAAAGTCTTTAGAAAGCATCCCATTTAGGGATGGGTCAGCACCTTAGTCCAGAGTTCACCTGTGTAGCAAAGTCCATTCAGAGCTGGAAGCAAGACAGGCTGCAGGCTGAAGGTAGAAGACCAAAATGGAGGACGTTCTTCCTGGCTTTATAGACTTCCTCCTGTGGGCGAAGACCCTCCTCTTCCTTATGCAGAGTTTGGTTGCAAACTGGAGGTCCACAGCCACATGGTCCAATTACCAGATTCTCAATGATTCAGTTTCTGCCCAGGCATGTCCCATTCCTGGGGAGGCTCCTCGGGTGTGGACAGAGTTAATTGTGCAGTTGATGGCCTTTTAATGGGCCATCAGGCAGGCCAGTCAAGTTGACATCAGCTTGCCTGAGATTCCACGCAGAAGCCAAGCATAAGTTTGAAGTACAGGCACACTATATTCAATATTCATAACTTCAGTTCCAAAAAGATACACACATCAATACAACATATCAATGGCATATTCATAATCCACCCTCCATAACCTGGTCATAGAAACCTGCTATGACCCCTTCACATAATATTTGGTACCCCAATGATCTATATGGTACCAAATTATTCCAGTAACGTGACAACCCCACACCAAAAGTTGGAGCTCTCATCCCTTCCTGTAACCACCATCCTGCCTCAACCTACAGTCCCCTCCCATACCCTGAACAATATTTGTCCCTACCCTGGAGCCTAGCAGAACCAAAAATTCTGAGTTCCAGGGAGGGGAATAGATCAGTGGTTTGAGCATTGGCTTGCTGAACTGAGGGTTATGAGCTTTATTTTTGCGACGGAGGGATATGGGGGAAAATTCTGTTGGATGATTTAATTGGGAATTGGTCCTGCTTTGAACAGGGGATTGAAGTAACTGATCTCCTGAGGTCCATTGTTATTCTATTATTCTAATAGCCCTGGGTTCTCAGAAAAAGTTAATCTAGCCCTACTCACATCTCACTACAAGCTGACACAGGATTTGAAATGGAGCTAGAGAGACAGAAATAATCTAACTTACATTCTTTTGGGAAGTCCAGGGGGTCTTGAGACCAGCAGTGTAGCTGGAACAGGAAAACTGGGTGGGCCCAGCTGTCAGAAGCCCCATCTCCCCCTACAGAGGAAAATTACTGTTTTGTGTGCCCCTGGTTCTCTCTCTGTCCCTTCCGGAGCCCCCCTTCTGCTGGGGAAATGGGGTCAGGGGTACAGGGGTTTGCACCCTTTGCTCCTGCCGGGCAGTGGAGTCAGGGGAAGTGGTCAGGTGGTGGGGGCTTGTTCCGTATTCCCCATCCAATGATTCTGAGATGTTGAGCTGGCCCCACTCCTAACGCCCAGCACTATTCCAGCGCCCTGACCCACTCTCCGGCATTAGGGTGGGGGGAGAGGGGCAATCTGCTGCACCCGGACCTCCCTTCACTGCAGGAGTGGCCGGTGTGTGGATGGTGCAGAGTGACACCATTGGCCCAGGACCAGCGGCTAATCAACTACTGGCCCAAACATGCCTCCATAGACACACACCCATCTGGGGCCATAGACCAGGGAATTGGCGCTCTGGACTGGAAGGACAGGGATACAGCTGGGAACCAAAATGGAGTTGGTGGATTGGGCTTTGATGCTAAGTGGGAGGAGCTTGGCCTCCGAGGCCCACCCATAGTTACACCCAAAGTTCGACCCAGCCTTGTTTTCCCGTGTCTGAGAACATCTTCTCATCACTTTGCTCCTTTCTTGTGGAAGCAGCCTTTGCTGAGACCTGTGAGAGTCTGCACCCCGTCACCATAGTGCTCTGTGATCAGAGTGTTACAAGGGCAAGGTGTGAAGCTGACCTTTGCCCTCAGACTACTCTCTGCCAGTCAGACTGACTTAGATGAGGCTCCTGTGTCTGTTGCTCCACTGTTTGCAATGGCTTGAAAACACCGGTCTGGTGACTGTGTGGAAACTCCCAGCATCCCTGTGACAGTCTCACATTCCCCTCCGAAATCCTCCTCCTTATTCCTTGTTCCTCATGGAGAAGGGAAGGGTCCTCCACTACTGGAAGGAGCCAAGGAAAATTTCAATGTTGTGAGCCTTGTGGATTCTCTCCCCCCCCCCCTTCCCTGAACTGCAACCTTGGTTTGCAATGCAGGAAAGGGAGCTGCCATTGAGCATTCGGGACCCATATTATTATTCTGTTTTATTTTATTTCAGTAGGATCACAGGTCTGACAGCATCATCACTGCCACTCAGTCACTCCGAGGGAGCCCTGTGACTAATCAGAACCACACAAACAGTGATGATAAGTCCGTATTCGAGGACTAGAGCCTACAGCAAGGCTGGTGCTGCAGTTCAACTATGTAGCATCACCACATGTCCCCTGTGATTTCACCTTCTGGGATTTAACATTGTCCCTGACGGGGTTTAAATCTGCACATAAAGCCAAGCAGCTGAGATTCCCTGATGTCCAAGTGGCCCCTAAGGAAAGGTGTGAACATGCTTCATAAACACACCTGCCTCCCTGTCTGAACAGATACTGCCTAGTGCCCCCATAACCTCTCTGATGACTGCTTGTGCAATAGCGTGAAGACCTCTGGTGTCAACAGCAACTCGTCTAGCAGGAGCTGGGTATGTTGGCAGATTTCAATATCTTTACAATGCAAAGTAAAGGGGAAAGGCTGTGTGTTGTTTTCACTTGCAGATGTTCTGCACAGCAGCAGAGGACTCAGCTGGGCTGTCGGAGGATAAGCAGCTCTAGGTAGCTTGGAAACACATCCCCTACATGTGTGGATAGTCCTTTGGGGGTTATTCCAGTTATACAGAAACCAGAGCTTGGAGTGTTAAAACCCTGGTGCCCCATGTCAGGATTTGTAGAGATCGGGGCCCATTTCTAGCAGTACCGTGGGCTCTGGGCCTGATCCTGCCAGGGGCTGAGTGACAGGAGACCCCACAGAATGTCAGTGACTGGTTCCCAAATCTACTCTGGTTTATTTTCTTGTGGAAATTTAATCAGGAAATGCATTTTCAAAGATTATATTCTCTGGCTTGACTGTGAATGTCGGAATCCTGATCTGAATTCCATTGTGGTAACAGGTTCGAGACGGCATATTTTTGCCCTGTAGTTACTATACTTACAGGGCTAAGGGCATCTCTTCCCTCCATTCTCCCACCCTCACACTGGGCATTGGCCTACAACACACTGTGAGTTGACTATGTTTGTGGAGCAGGTTGCAGTGGCTTCAGTTTCTGGGTTGACGTGTGTACTAAGGTAAAGCTGTGTGAAAGTCATGCCCAAACTATTGATTATACGACAAATACTGCAAACCAAACATTCATGTCATGCCTGTATATCTAAAGCCTGCAGCTGTTGTGTGAGTGTCTGCAGGAAGAAGCAGGGGTAACTTTACCACTCAATGGTTTTGGCTTTAGAAAGTATTTCAGAAGTGCTCCACATACCATTTGCAATGGGTTTGTATGATTAACTCATTGTTTAGTGAACAGTTATATGATACTGTCTCCTCATAACTGACTAGCAGCTGATTCTTACATTCAGCGTTGTGCACTCAAGGAATCTGTAAGACTCATGCAAGAGTTTTCAAAAAGTCATGAGAGACCTGAACCTCTGGTCTGTGTTTCAACAAAGAATTTAGCTGATGTGCAGGAAAGGGGAGTGTAAAAGACACTGTATCTAATTGAACCCCATCATCAATTAAATGAGCATGAGTGAAGTAACTTGTACATTCAAGTGGGTATTAGTGCAATACCAGTGTTTGAAGTATTGGCCCATTGTGACTCCAACTCCTCCCTTGCCCAGCTGAAATAACTGTCAGCGTTAGGTTGTAATTATCCCAATATCTACAGACCCTTGCATGGCGAGAGAATGCAGATTCTTTGAGGATAATGAGAAGCCTTTAGGATGATTGAGGTCTGTGGATTCAGTGGACATTTGAAGGTAAAACACTTCAGCTCCTCTTGGAGGAGATTCTTGGGGGTCACAGTATCACCGGGAACATTTGGTAAGGGTGAGTTAATAGAGCCTGGTTCTGACTGAATTTACATATGGAAGTGCATCATGAGGCCATTGATATCACTGTTACTGAATTAAGAAATATACCCCTGATGCTGGAAAGAAGCAGCTGCATAACCTGGATTGTCAGGAGCACAGAAAAAAATTATTCATATAATGAAGCTATTAAACACATTTAAAAATAACTTCAGTACAGGGAAGGTAAATACAATGATCATTTACACCATGCACTCGCCATGTATTCACCCACATGTCATGACATAAGGAGCCACACTCAGAAGTGGAGGCTGAAAATGGTGTCCATGTGAAGGGTGTAACAGGGTTCAAAAGAGAACTACATAAATTCATGGACGATGGATCACTCGACAATGACCTGTTATGTTCATTCCCTTGGAACCTGTTGCACCCGGCATGAGCCACTTTTGAAGAAAGGACACTGGGCCAGATGGACCTTTCATCTCACCCAGTATGACTATTCTTACGTTTGTATGTTCTAAGGTCACAATGGTGAAATCACACAGTGTTCAAGTCCACTGTGGAATTCACAGACATGAGCTATCAAATGGACCAAGAGCTTAAGAGGATTCCAAGAGGGACTGAATAACCAGGAAATGCAATTTGAGTGGAGAGGATTGCTTTTAAAAACTTTTAGAGAGGCTCTAAACCCTCCTGATTTACACCACAAAATATGAATAATTATTGGGTGTCAGCAGGAAACTCCGTGGGAGCAGTTTATCTCATAGCTTCCAGTTTCAGGGCTTCTTCCATCTTCCTCTGAATGTATCTGGACATGGCTACTGGATACTGGGCTATATGGACTACATGTCTCATCCAGTCTGAATAATCACAGCCATGTAAATCCAACAGTATGTTTCTGCTTATTCACCTTGAGCTCTGGGAGTCTGTAGACTTGCACTGAGAGCAGAAGGATAACTTCCTAAATATCATCTCATCTCCTCTTACTTTTCTTTTAGGAAGGACATTTCAGAACTCCTTGAACCTGCCCAGTACAGTATGTCAACTGGCAATGACACCACATTAAAATCTGTAAAATTTCTTCTCACTGGGCTACCGAGTCATGGAGATGCACATCTCTGGATATCTATACCCTTCTGCTTTGTTTATGTTATTGTTATAGTAGGAAATTCAGTCATTCTGTTTATTATAAAAACAGATCCAAGCCTCCATGAGCCCATGTACATTTTCCTTTCCATGCTGGCCACCACAGACCTTGGCATATTGATAACCACCATACCGACGACACTGGGCGTATACTTGTTTAACTCTAGGGAGATCAGCCTTGATGCCTGTTTAGCCCAGCTATTCTTCCTCAAATCACTTCAATACATTGAATCCTCTGTGCTTTTGTTGATGGCCTTTGACCGCTTCATCGCGATCTCTAACCCGCTGAGATATGCCTCCATCTTAACCCTGCCGAGAATAGCAAAGATGGGACTGGTAGCTTTGCTCAGACCGATGATCTTAATACTTCCATTTCCCCTTCTCCTGAAACAGTTCCCATATTGTCGAGTCAATGTCCTCTCCCATTCCTACTGCCGGAACCGGGATGTCATGAAGCTGGCTTGTTCAGATATCACAGTGAGCAGCATGTATGGATTATTTACTATGCTCTTAGGGATGGGGTTGGATTTGGTGCTCATCTTCCTCTCTTATATGATGATCCTCAAAACAGTGCTGAGCATTGCGTCCCAGAAGGAATGCCTGAGGGCCCTGAATACCTGTGTCTCCCATCTCTGCGCCATCCTAATGCTCTACATACCAGAGATCAGCTTGTCTGTGATAACTAGATTTTTAAATGGCTCTTCTCCGCTACTTGAGATTCTCCTGGGCTACATCTCCCTGCTTCTCCCACCACTTATGAATCCAATTGTGTACAGTGTGAAAAGCAAAAACCTTCGTGCGAGGATAATCAGGGTGTTCATAAAGTGAAGGGTCAATTCAACACCTGGGTCCAGCGACATGGGAGATGAAAAACATGGGCCACCTTTTACATTTTGGACCATTACGGCTCAGATGACAGGAGTTACTAATATTCACTATAAAGAGATGTTCAGACGGGGTTAAAGGCTAGTGAGGGGAGACTGGGATGGTGAGGGAGGACAGGAGACTGGGGGATTGAGACCAAGGCAGGCAGCAGCATTTCCAAAGTGACTGTATTGGTGGAGAGCCAGGGGACCGGTGAAATATTAACCCATAAAGAGCCATATCACTGGCCGCCCCAACCTCACAATTCCTGTCGATAGTTAATAAATAGAAGGGATGTGGATGCTGTTTCCCATTGCACCTGGCCTGTCACTGTCCCAACTCTGGCTAAACACCCAAGGTCTTTGAAAAAAGCTGTGGAGCTGTTCTGCTATCTTAGTCCTGGTCCCTGCTCAGTGCTCTGGGTGAAGAATGACTCATGGGTGCTGCAACAGTTGGGGACAGGGGCTATTCAGGGGACACGGACACTCAGTTTTCCCCTGCACTCTCTGTCAGGTGCTTCTGACTGAGTGGTGTCAGAGAGCGCACGAGAAAACATTCATGCAACCCGCCCTTTTATGGCTTTGCACACAGCACACCTGCTCAGTCTTCTCCGGACTGAGGTCGAGCAGAACTGCATGTGTGAGTAATGGTCTGTCCCACAAGAGTCCTGGTAAGAGACTCAGGACTCGGTTCCCTCCCCAAGTGCTCCATTTGTGCTGCCCCAGCAATGTAAAATGGTAGAAACTGAACCAAGGCCAGGCCCAGCTAGCTCCTATCCTATCCCCGCCCATTCAGTGTAGCGTGACCACCTAGTCAACAGGTGAAAAGTGGGTGACAATCTGGGAGCCCTGTCACCTTGGTGATGCCACCGTTGCCCCTGTTTTTCCCATTGGAGACCCCAATCTCTGCTCCTCCTCCTCCTCCACTGAGGCTCCATCTCCTGGGTAGGCCCGAAGCCAGAGCTGGGCACGAAAATTGCTGATCATGGAACCAGAGCCTCTGTGAGGAACCACAGATCCTGGGCAGAGGACTGGCAGGGAGAAGAGAATGTCCCCACCTATATATCTGCCCCTCAGGGCTCATCCCCAAAGAAGGTAGATGGTCTGGGAATCCCCACAGAATCCTTTGCTTCCAGGGTGGCTATAACTGTGCTTTGTGGATCACAGTTGTGACTACCAATTTCAGGACAAGCTGCTGAGAGAAATGTAACCTAGTGATTATTCTCCCATGAGATATATCAAAGAAGCAACATAAAGTAAACTTCTGTTTCATCATAATGGCTAACATGAAATCCGAAGAGCGGTTTCCTTAGATATTTCTGTCCATAGATCCCCATCAAAAACACTAGATTTAAAGGTGTTTGTGTATTTTGAAACAAAATTGAATATACTTCTGACAGTGCACTCTAGAAGGCTTTATGGAAATATGTTTATGAATATATATATTATATAACTGGAATATGTTCTATGCTACCTATGCCATGTAACATATCTACTGAATATATTCATCCTATTTGTATTCATGTGTCATTTTTGTACTCCACCCCTATTTCCCGCATAGGAATCTGGCATTCCATCTCCTAGATTAACGAGATACTTTATGTTGAGGGTGATTCTCACATTTGGAACAAAAGCAGAGTTATTTTCTCCTTTATTCATGCAATAAAAACAATGACATTGATAACGTTTCACCCCCAGTGCATTCAGTACGACAGTGATTTGTAACCCAACACTACCCAAAGTTGATCACTTTAAGCATCACCACTCGGTCTGCTGGATATGTAGGCAGAGTAAGTGTGTTCAGAAAAAGAAAGTTTTCTCCTGAAGTCTCTCCTCCTCCCAGATATCTGTCCATTGAGAACTCACCAAGACCCTGATTACAAAGGCTTCTTCACAGGATGATGTGCCTGGGTCCCCTGCCATAACAGGGGACTGGGCTCATTGACTCAGGAAGCCCTTTCAGAATCTTATTGGACACATTAGCTTGTTTTGTGTCACATCGGGAGCTCACGGGGAGTTGTTCATCCACTATGACCTAGCTCCGTGCCCAGGCCGATGGCTTTGTCCCTCAATATAGTCAAGAGACATCATGACTCATCAATATTGTCTTCGGTTCCTGTTTAATCAGGTCACAATATTTTAATTCCCCGAGTTCCTGGTAATGTTAGGGGTTAAATTTATTCACAGCTTTGTTTATGATTGCTACGCAAAAGGTTTCTCTATTATGTTAAGAGTTATTGTATTCTGTCAGCATCTTTTGCTTGGCCATGTATTTAGACTCTGTGTTCTGTTCTCACACGGATTGTTGATTTTTAGTTGGTGTTCGCTTTATCTTAAGATTAGCGCTTGTTACTCCTGTATTTGCATGAATGCTGAATTGTCTGAGAAAACAGATGGTGACCCAGGTCAATGACCCCTGGTTTATGTAATTGTTTGTCAGCAAGCATGCCCCTATCAACTGTATTGACTCAGACCTCTCCCTTTCTCTCTGTAATTCTATAAATCTCTCATGATGTCTTAAAATAAACTGAACCTTCTCCATCCCCCGAAAGGAGAGAGCGTGAATGTTCCACCTTGATCAATGGCTGTTTGTTTAATTCTTCATTGGTCTCTGACAGCTTGTGAGCTTTTTACCTTCTAACTCCGTTCTTCCCGGGCTGTCAGGTAAGGGGGTGAAGCGCCTTTGATTTCCCCATAACAATCTTGGGGATTCATGTCCGTGATCGACTGGGCGGCTCCTATGCTCAACGTGGATCGGCTCTCTGTGCCTAAACTGGTAGGTGCCACAGGAGATTTCTCCCAGCCGCTTCGGCACTGGGGTCTGGGTCGTCGGACGTGAGGATAAGCGACAGTTAGAATAGTTCCTGTCAGACACCACGTGTCAGGGAAGGAGTATCCCTGAGGGAAGCCTTTGGGCATTATAAATAAGTTGTGGAATGAAGGGAAATTATCAGTCCAACAGGGGATGACTAGAAAAAAGTTGTGTACCTTGTGTATGGTGAATTGGATTGGATATACTGTAGTGTTGGCCAAGCTTGAGGAGAGATGACCATCGTGTGGTTCTTTCAATAAGGGCACCTTAAGAGGAGTTAGGGGCCAAATAGAAGAGAACCACTCACAACAAATGGATTATTGGTATTGTTGGGACTCAGCAGCAGGTCTGCTAAAACTGTTAAACGTATGACTGTCAGTATGCCTTCCGGGGATAAGCCCACTCCCTGTTACTTGTTATTTTAGAGAGGGTTGTAAACCCTGGCGTGTTTTGAACCGCCACTTGGTCCCCACCTCTCCTGCTCTGCCGTGGCCCCCCCATAGCAGCAGGCTCCCCACCAGGATACGGGACTGCTTACCCCTCATATGTTGGTGGAGGGTCGAAGCATGGAGGGAAGGGAGAGGAGGAACGGGAGGAGGAGGGGGAATCTTCCCTGAGGAAGCTAATTACTTGATGGCTATTGAAACAGTAAATTCTTAGAACCTCTGTCCGAAAGGACTGGTGACAGACTAGTCTAACATCTCACCGGAGGCTTTTTAGTATTGAAATCTTTCCTGTGTGAGTTTTTTATATGGTGTGGTAATCTTAGCTTTATAAGTTGTTGTGGTGAATAAGGCACCCCCATATGTATAGAGAATGAGTGGAAATCAGTCCAAGACTGACCTTGTTCCATCAAAGGACATTTCTGCTTATTATATGTATTATAGTTTGGCTATTTGTAACTATTTAGAGAATTTGAATTTTTATATGTGTAATGATTCATATGTTTCAAAATCCCCTCAGCCTCAAAGAGGGAAAGAACAGGTTAATTTGAAAGACAGCTTAGAATAGAAAGATAAGGAGAAAACTGCTTTGCATCCAAGGTCAACACAGACCATACCAAGGAACCGCCGAGCTTTGTGCTTTTAAACCCAGTGTAATTTGTTTCCATGAATAATGTGAAAGTGTTCTTAATATTTTTGTTATTGTTTCATTTTATGAATATTTAGTAATATGGTGTGTTCTCTCCAGCTTCGCTCCACAATTCTGTGGTCTCAGCCTGTTCAACTGAGACCCAGGTAAATTAATAATGAAAGTCTATCACAGTTTGGTAGAAATTGAGTGGAGAAAGATAGTTCTGGAGACTGCACACCATTCATTTGTTTGCCCTTGTTATTTTACGTTTGTTGTTCTGGCATTGTTGTTGTTATATAGTGAAGACTGCATGGTTAAACATGTGCCCAGTTTCAGCTGCAACCAGAAGGGGGTTAGTATTTTTCCTCTTCACACTTAGTGGAGGGAAGGACATATAATTCTTGGTGCACATAATCTAAACCGCAGCATGCCTGGGGTGCAAAGAGGGCTAGGGGCTAGTTGAAAAGCCACCCTCCTTGAAAAGCAGGATCGGGCCCAGGAAAACAGAGAGAAAGATTAAAAAACAGGTTGGAAACTTTAAAGACGTAGTAAGAATAAGCAGAAGGATTTCAAATCCCCAAGACAATACTTGGAATAGTGATTTGAATTGATGAAAAGTGTAGTTTTGAAGGACAAGCAAGTGATTTCAGAAAGGAGGGTGAAAAGTTAACTCTGTAGTTGCTGGAAGGACTCAAGCAGTTGGACTTATTAAAATAGTAAAGAGGAACAATTTTGGTGAATAAATTTTTGGTGTTTTTGAAATGTCCGTAAATAAATTCTCACGATGAGTAATCCAAGTGTAAGCGGGGGAATAGTCCCGCTGTTGTGGGGAACTCTCCTGGCTTCTATACTACCCCGGTGAAATGGGCTAGCGGAAGGATCTGAGTCCTCGCTCCCACTTCCTTTACCCAGAGGCCTCCTGACCTTGAGGACTCCCCTTCCACTCTCCTGTCTGGTGGAGTCCTCGTAACCCCAACAAGGCTGGGCCCAGGATTTCTGGGGGGCTCAACCCCAAACCGTGCTGTGGTTACCCAGGTCAGAGGCTAGGGTGTCCCCACTCCGGGGTGCTCCCTCTGCACTGGACACTTCACTGACCCACATAAAACTTACAGCAAATGCAAATTATTTAATTAACAATTTATCTTAAAAATGAACAAACAAGAAATAGAACGGTTAGGGAAATCCTGCCCCGTGGCAGGAAGCATTACACACAACGTCTCTGGAGTGTCTGGACAGTTCACAGTCTGTTCCTTGGAGGGCCCAGGCCTCCTCCTTAGCTGTGCTGCAGGGTTGCTGTGACTTGGACGCTTCCTCTGGTGGGGTCCACACCCGCTCCCAGCCTCTGGATGGCTCCAGCCCAGTTCCACCCTCTGTGTCAGCTCCACGCTGCCTCAGCACGACGACTGCTGCTGCTCTGCCTCCAGAACAGCCCCTCTGGCTGTTCCAGCTCTGCACCCAGCACACGGCTTCTCTGCAGGCAGCCCCTGTGTCTCTGCCCCCAGCACTGACCTCTCTGCCTCTGGTTTCCGCAGCTGCTCCCAGGGCAGGTCTGTCCCTCTGGGCTGAGCTCTGGCTTTGGGGCTGCAGCTCTGCTCCCAGCACAGGATCTGTCTCTCTGGGCTGCTTTCCTGGCCTCTCTGGATCTGGCCCAGCTCTATTCTCCAGCTCAGCTCTGGCTCCTCTCCCTCTGGCCCAGGCAATTCCAGCTCACACACACGGAGGACGGGACCCATCCTGCCCTCCTGACTCCTTGATTGGCCCCCCGGCCTTGTCAGTCAGGAGTGCTGGCCTCTCCCCATTGCCCCTGGGGACCGCCAGTCTCAGGGTCCTGATTGACCATTGACCCTCCCCATTTAGGTCCTGGGAGCTAATAATGAAAACACCCCACTGAGTGTTAGTAAGGGGCTAACATTTCCCTTACATTCCCCCTTGCTAAAATTCTGCTACAACCACAATATTTACATCAGTACATCCAGAGCCCTATATTAACAACATATACCTACAACATATTATATCAACAATCTATTAACAATTTTGAAAAGAACATCCAACATATTAAACATTTCATATCTACTCCTTCATACTATATATGACAGTATTCATTAAAACACTACATAGAACCAATAACATAATCATTTCTAAATTTAACAGGCAGTACACCCTTATTAGCCCTCTGGGACCTTCTTAAATATGGTGGTTCGTCACTCATGTTTTCTGTTTCCCTATTCTCGGGTAATACTGGATCAGCTTGAGGAATCTGCCCATTCTCATTAGGGTTTGTGTTTGCCCCATTCTGTTCCCCTCTGTATTCAGTTTGTGGGATTAGAACCATCCCCCAGTTGGTTTCTGTCTCCCCAGGGCAGGCTGATTTATGCCTCCTATGGTCCCTAACTGGACTAAGAGTGCAATGTTTTAGCTGGTCCCTATGTACTACTCTCTCTCGACCTCCTCGTTCAGGCCGGATAGTGTAAACTGGTAGCTCAGGATTGTTGTGAGCGACTACAATGTGGGGATTTGGCTCCCACTTGTCCTGTATTTTATTACGCCCCCTGTGTTTATGGTTACGGAATAGTACACGGTCACCAGGCCTGATGAGAGCCCCACTGGACTTGCGATCATAAGTCCTTTTCCTACTTTGGGCTGTGTCTTTAGTTGTATCGAGAGCAACTTCACAGGCTAACTTTAGCCTGTCATGGTGACCTTTAACCCAGTCATCCAAATTGGTCACCTCATCTTCCTCAGGGCCCTCTCTGTCCAGAATATCCAATGGCAACCTAGGGTCCCTCCCGAACATGAGATAAAACGGAGCATAACCTGTCGACGAATGGACATGGCTGTTATAGGCCAACACCAGCTCTGGGAGATGTTCCTGCCAGGCTCGCTTCCTTTCAGGCGGGAGTGTTCTTAGCATGTCATGCATTGTCCGGTTAAACCTCTCGCACTGAGCGTTTCCTTGTGGGTGATAGGGTGTTGTTCGGCTTTTGGCTATGCCATATAGCTTACACAATTCAGCTATCACTGCCGATTCAAAAGTCCTCCCTTGATCTGAGTGTAACCGTGCTGGACAACCATAGTACACAAACCAGTGTTTTATGAGGGCTTCAGCCGTTGTCCGCGCCATCTGGTTTCTAGTTGGAACTGCGACAGTGAATCGGGTGAACATGTCCGTGAGAACCAGTACATTCTCATACCCCTCTGAAGATCTCTCTAGCCGTGTGTAATCCATTGCTAGGACCTCCATTGGGGCAGTCACGTTAGTACAAGTCAAAGGGGCTCAGTTGGGAGGAAACACATCTTTGGCTAGGGCACACCGTTTGCACTGGCGGATCCAAGCTTGCACATCACTACCCATCGTGGGCCAGTAATAGTTTCTCCTCATCACCTCAAGAGTGCTCCTGTCTCCAAAATGCCCCCCGTGATCATGCCTGGCTTCATAAACTTGACGGCGTAGTGACACAGGCACCACTAACTGCCACACTTCTTCGCCATCTCGGGGATGATATGTTACCCGGAACAGCACTCCACGGTGTAATCTAAGTCGTTCCCACTGTCTTGCTAGCTTCTTAGACTGGGGATATCTGGCCCCAAATTCCCGGTCTGGCCTCCTTCGGCTCGTGACTGCCACTAAGACAGGTCCAACGTCACCTTCTCGTTGCAGAGTCAGAATCTCCTCCCATGAGTATCCCGAGATTATCGCACTCTCCCCTTTTACCAGGTTTTGTGCTGCATCCTTTACCGTCACCTTGTTCTCGGGCTCTGGATTCTCTAACCACAAACACGTCCGCACAACATCTGCAGGAATGACTAGGAAGTCTTTCTCCAGATCCTCACCCCTTTCCAATTCCTCCTCCAGAGGCAATCTAGATAGGGTGTCAGCATTGATATTCTGCCTTCCAGGTTTATATTGTACTTCAAAAGTGAACTCAGCAAGTTGGGCTACCCACCGGTGTTCTGTTGCACCTAAGTTAGCTGTTGCCAGGTATCGGAGTGGATTGTGGTCTGAGATTACTGTGAATTTAGAGTACACTAAGTAATCCTTAAATTTTTCTGTGATAGCCCACTTTAAGGCCAGCAGTTCTAGTTTAAAAGCACTGTAGTTCTTATCATTTCTTTCTGACCTCCTCAGCCCTCGGCTCGCATATGCAATCACACGCTCGGTCCCCTCTTGCTTCTGGCTGAGCACTGCACCTAGGCCGTGCAGGCTTCCATCAGTTGTCACTATAAATGGCAGGCTAAAGTCAGGATATGCAAGCACAGGTGGTGACATCAGCCGATGTCTTAATTCGTCAAAAGCTATCTGACAGGCATCATCCCACACAAAGCATTGGTCCTTTCCCCTCCTTTGGACTGGTTGGCCCACTAGTCCATATAGGGGTGCTGCAATGTGTGCAAACTTTGGAACAAATCTTCTGTAATAGCTCATGAAACCTAGAGCCTGCCGCACTTGCTTGGCATTCCTGGGGACCGGCCAATTTTCCAGCGCCCTGGTCTTTTCCTCATCTACCTGGATTCCATCCTTTGAAATTACATGACCCAAGAATTTGACTTTTTCACGTAGTAGGCAGCACTTGCTTGGCTTCAGCTTCAATCCGTGTTCCTTCAATCGTGTGAAACCAAGTCCAATTTTTCTATATGACTCTCGAAATCCTTGGAAAACACAATAACATCGTCCAGGTATATCAGCAAAGTGTCTAGGATATAGTCTCCCAATACTCCCTCCATTAGCCTCTGAAATGTAGCAGGTGCATTACACAAGCCAAATGGCATGCGTGTCCATTCAAACAGTCCAAACGGAGTCGTTACTGCTGTCTTTTCCTGGTCTTGTTCTTCCACTGCAACCTGGAAGTAACCGGAAGTTAAATCGAGGGTTGAAAACACTCTTGCACTTCCTAATGCATCTAGTGACTCTTCCACCCGGGGTAGTGGGTAGGCATCCTTGTGTGTTACCTCATTCAGTTTCCTGTAGTCACAGCAAAATCGCATCCCACCATCTTTTTTTATTACAATCACTGCGGGCGATGCCCAGGGGCTGTGGCTTTCTTTAAGGACACCTTGGGTCACTAGGTCTAGGATGTGTTTTTTTACCTCCTGGAACACTTGTGGTGAAATCCGCCGGTGCCTCTGTTTTATCGGAACAGCATCTCCAGTGGCTATTTGATGTGTCACTGTGGTGGTGTAACCAAAATCTCGCTCATCTTTGGAAAAGACCTCTTGATGTTTCTCCAGTAGCACCCTCAAACAGCTGGCCTGTGTAGGAGTTATCTGTTGGAGGTCCACTTGGACTGGAATGGGTAGCTCTCCATCGGGTGTCACTTGCGATGTGATAGCATGTGTTCCTTTTTCCACTTTTGTCACCCGCAGCTCATCCACATTTTCTTCCAGGACCACCCTCATTGGGGGCACCACTCCTTCAGGTCGGTGTACCTCTGCCACCCTGGTTCGGGGACACAACTTTATGGCCTTCTCACTTGCGTTTAACAGCCTGATTGGCACTTTTCCTTTACTGGAATTAGCGAGTACATTAGCAACCAGGAGCCCATTAGGGAGACTAGCCCCAGCTGTTGGCTCGACAAGTACTCTGTATCCATCAAGGTCACTTGGCACCCGGCAGCGCCCATCAATAATTTTCTCACTCCAGGGGGGTATAACCACCTTCTGTCTTCCTGCCACCTTAACATAGCCTATTTGTCCCATGGGACCTGGTAAACGCCCATGTCTCTCCACATGAGCTAGTACCCGCTTCAGTGTAGCATCCTTCTTCAGCTGCCCATGACGGTTCATCTCCTGGGTTCCTTCTCCTACCAATAGCAATTCTTTCAGCTCTCTTATAATATTCATCCCCAGAATTCCCGGTACTCTGTCCTTCATTAAAGTCTTTTCTGAAGCTGTGTCCTTTAGGATGAAGATGCATTTCCCGGGGATTGTTCGACCCATATACCCTACATCAGCTTCAAGGCACCCCACAACAGGGATAGCAAGTCCATTCGCTGCCGTTAGCTGTACAAATCGGGTATTATGCATGGTCAGATCTCTCTTTTCTAAGTAGCTTCGGAAATATGATTCAGAAATAGTGGTGACTTCTGAGCCAGTGTCTATCAGACAGCGGGTGCTCACCCCTGCTATGGTTATTTCCACTGTCAAGCAGTCCCCGAAAGCTCGGCCGCAGAAGTCATCAAACACGCCAACTTCCTCAGGGCTCTCTGCCTCAGTGCGGGCATGAGGCCCTTTTCCTAGGGACAGCCGTAGGAACCCTTCTGCCCCCACCTGGCCTTCCCCTGATGGTGGGCCACTCGCTCCTGGTGTCTCTTGGATTCCAGGTGCCTGGGACCCCGGTCTCCTTCTCAGTGTACAATCTCGGCTAGTATGTCCTGGCCTTTCACAAGTGTAACAAATGTACCTCCCCAGCTCATCCTTCAGTGGAGATCTTCGGGATCTTGGGGCTCTTGGATATTTTGGCCTATTAGTGGAGGTTTTTTCTTTCATCACCTCAGTTATCACTTTCAACATCTCCCCTTGTTGGACTGCCAATTTTTGGACAGCTTCACTTAGGCTTTCCAATGTTAGCTGTGTTTGCGGCAGGGTCTTTTCCCCAGTCGCTGCATTCACTAGGGCTCCACTTCGGGTATGGGGGTTAGGCTTGGCTGTCTCAGCCACAGGAACTTCCTCTTCTTCCGACCATATAATGGCAGCCTGCATGAGTTCATGGAACTTCTTACTGGGCTCTTCCTTAACCCTCCTTTTCATTTCACGTCGGAGGGAGTCGTCCCGGAGCCCCAATACCAACTGCTCTTTTAGAAACACATCTGGGTCTGGAACCCGTTGAGAGTCTCGACGCTCCACTTTGCTCAGTCTCTCCTGGAGGTCATATGCATATGCCCGGATAGTTTCACCAGGCTCCTGCTTTCTCTCAAAGAACTCCTTTAGTCGAGTTCCAATAGGCACCTTGTCTCCATACACTTCTAGGAGGAGCTCAAATACCTTTTCCACGTCTTTCTTGTCTGCCACTGACATGAACTTTACTGTGGCCTTGGCCTGGCCCTTGAGGTGCTCCTCTACGAAGTCTACACGATCTTCCTCAGGTACTCTTAGCACACGCAGAGCCCTCTTCACAGATTTGACCCACTCCTCTACCATAATGTCACCTGGTCTTGTCGGGAAGCCACCAAACTCTATGACCTTCTGCTCCCGGGGGACATAAATAATAGGATGTTTCTTAGCTTCTGCTGCCTGTTGATCTATTACTGCCTTAGCCAGTGCTAAGGCTTCTCTCTGTTCTGTTCTAGCTTGTTGTAATGCCTCAGCTTGGACTGATAATCTGCGCTGCAGTTCAGCAAACTGGGCCTGTAGTTCTTCAATCCCAGCCATGGTAGGGCTCTTGACCAGGCCTGGACAGTGCTACCAGAACACAACCAGTAAACCAATGGGGTGGACCCTGTGGATAGGATCCTGTTCGTGACGCCAATTATGTAAGCGGGGGAATAGTCCCGCTGTTGTGGGGAACTCTCCTGGCTTCTATACTACCCCGGTGAAATGGGCTAGCGGAAGGATCTGAGTCCTCGCTCCCACTTCCTTTACCCAGAGGCCTCCTGACCTTGAGGACTCCCCTTCCACTCTCCTGTCTGGTGGAGTCCTCGTAACCCCAACAAGGCTGGGCCCAGGATTTCTGGGGGGCTCAACCCCAAACCGTGCTGTGGTTACCCAGGTCAGAGGCTAGGGTGTCCCCACTCCGGGGTGCTCCCTCTGCACTGGACACTTCACTGACCCACATAAAACTTACAGCAAATGCAAATTATTTAATTAACAATTTATCTTAAAAATGAACAAACAAGAAATAGAACGGTTAGGGAAATCCTGCCCCGTGGCAGGAAGCATTACACACAACGTCTCTGGAGTGTCTGGACAGTTCACAGTCTGTTCCTTGGAGGGCCCAGGCCTCCTCCTTAGCTGTGCTGCAGGGTTGCTGTGACTTGGACGCTTCCTCTGGTGGGGTCCACACCCGCTCCCAGCCTCTGGACGGCTCCAGCCCAGTTCCACCCTCTGTGTCAGCTCCACGCTGCCTCAGCACGACGACTGCTGCTGCTCTGCCTCCAGAACAGCCCCTCTGGCTGTTCCAGCTCTGCTCCCAGCACACGGCTTCTCTGCAGGCAGCCCCTGTGTCTCTGCCCCCAGCACTGACCTCTCTGCCTCTGGTTTCCGCAGCTGCTCCCAGGGCAGGTCTGTCCCTCTGGGCTGAGCTCTGGCTTTGGGGCTGCAGCTCTGCTCCCAGCACAGGATCTGTCTCTCTGGGCTGCTTTCCTGGCCTCTCTGGATCTGGCCCAGCTCTATTCTCCAGCTCAGCTCTGGCTCCTCTCCCTCTGGCCCAGGCAATTCCAGCTCACACACACGGAGGACGGGACCCATCCTGCCCTCCTGACTCCTTGATTGGCCCCCCGGCCTTGTCAGTCAGGAGTGCTGGCCTCTCCCCATTGCCCCTGGGGACCGCCAGTCTCAGGGTCCTGATTGACCATTGACCCTCCCCATTTAGGTCCTGGGAGCTAATAATGAAAACACCCCACTGAGTGTTAGTAAGGGGCTAACAGTTCCCTTACACAAGCAAAGAGATTATTTGATTGCAAGTATGTGGCTATGAATAATTTAGTTGAATTTGCTAAAAGGTGTGAATATATAATGCTCATTTGTTAAAACCCCATTAGACTCTGTGACAAAGCTCCAAGTCTATACTTGTGGGTCCTGCGTTTCCTGGCAGATTTCACTAGCCTCAGAGGCTCACTGTGACCATCCACGTATCCCTTCTATCTCTAGAGACAAGGTCACAGCCTATTGAGCCATTTTCATCATAAACCAGTGAGGAGAAGTTATCGTTCCTGGCACAGTCTCTGTTGTCCCCCTAGTCTCAGTGATTAATTGGGGAAGGTAGGAAGGGGGGAGCCTGGGCCCTCCTTCTACTCCGGGCTCCAGCCCAGGGACCCTAATAGTATCAGCTAAGATGGCTGATCTTTTAACCACCAAACACAATACAATTCCCTGGGCTACGTCCCCACAGCAGTCCCTGCTTCTTTACACTCCACTTCACCTTACCTCAGGGCCTCCTTCCTAACTCCCTCCGCTCCAATGCCTACAAACTGCTCTCTGCTCCAACACCTCCCAAACTCTTGACACCCACACCCACCTGACTAAATGGGAGGGCTTTAAAGTGGTTTCAGCCAGCCCCTGATTGGGTTCAGGTGTCCTAATCAGGCTAGCTGTTTATGCTGCTTTCTAGAACCTTCTCTGTTTGGCTAGCCACGGAACAGGGACCTGGATCATCCTGAGGCTGATATATTTCCCTTCCAGCACTCTCCTATACCCTTCTGGTCTGATTCCGTCACAACTCCAAGAGATTAGAATAGTAGTGTTTCAGATCATTGTGTGTTTGGAAAGCAAGAGTTAAAAGTAAAGATTCTGGTAAAAATAATTGTGTCTTTTTTTAAGCTGTAACAAGCTTTGAATCCAGAAAACATCTGTGTTAATGCAAATTACCTAATAAATAAGAAGTCACTGAAACCTAGTCTGTCTATGAAACAAATAAAGAAAAATGAGTGTAATTCCTGTTTTGCCTGCAATTAACAAGGGTATTCATATAAGAAGAAAATATTTTGAACAATGATTGATTGCCCTAGAAAGGATGGATATATGTTCCTTTTGTCTTTCAGAAAAACTCAAAGAAAGCTGATGCCAGGTGAAAGGTAATCAACATGCTATGCACTTACTGGCACAATAAGAATTGTGTTTTGTGTGCTCTTTGTTTTGTGGTGTTTGTCTTGTGGCCAAAACTGTTTTGTAAGAAAATGTACATAAGGCAGTATAATTCAAATTAAATGAAAAGGTTAAATTGAAATATAGATATTTGTTTATTCAATTTGTAATACAAAATGTTTTGGATATTATTAGAAAATGTTAAGGTTTAATATACTTGCTAAAATAAGAAAAAGGAATTTCACTAGCCAAGATCAATTTGAACAACAATTTTCAATTGAAATTGAATACCAATAGACTTTGGAAGCAAAAACATGAAAAGTTAACCCATTCCCCATATTGCACATGGGATTTTTCTGGCTACCTCAGATTTCTAGCCAGAGGGCTCGGGAGGGAGGAAAGCTATTGGACACCAGAGGTTGTACCGAATAGACTCCTCAAAAGTCGGTATGCTTGTCTTGTTTTTTGCTCCAAAGTTCTGTAATACAGTTATTTTACTAGAAGAGTGTATGTGACATACAGTGTATAGTAAGACTAAAGTATTGTATAATAAGCAATGTATATGTACTCATTTTTGAAAAAAAGTGTGTTAGTAGAGAGTAAAAAGGGTGGTTTTTTCTAGTTAAAAGAAGCCAAGAAAAGAAGAAAAGGAAAAAACTGAACCAGTTAATTCAAGACTGTAGCTAACAAGCTCAGATAAGATATGCCAGGCACTAATGAAATATGTTAAGTCTTTTTACTTACAGATAAAAGATGCATTACCCAAGAATCCTGAACAGCCTTGCCACACCCTGGAATCAAGAAATTGGGTTTATGTGAAGGTCCACTAGTAAAAGAATGCCCTGGCTCCACACTGAAAAGGCCCTACCAAGTCTTGCTTACTACCAACACAGCTGTAAAGTACCAAAGACTGACTGTGAACCCATGTTTTCCATTGCAAGAAGACTTGTTAAGATTTATCTGCCATGTCAGCAATTTAATTGGGCTTTCCTTTTATAAAAAAAATTAAATTATAAAAGGAGATATACCAATCTCCTAGAACTGGAAAGACCTTGAAGGTCATCGAGTCCAGTCCCCTGCCTACACTAGCAGGATCCCCCTGCCTACACTAGCAGGATCGAGTACTGTCCCCTGACAGATTTTTTTGCCCCAGATCCCTAAATGGCCCCCTCAAGGATTGAACTCACAACCCTGGGTTTAGCAGGCCAACGCTCAAACCCCTGAGCTATCTCCCCACCCCCACCCTTCCTTTCGAGAAGCTTCAAATTGACTTTTCCAAACTGCCACCCTGTATAAAATACATATACTTGATTGTGATAGTAAACCAGCTAACTGGGCGGATAAAAGCATTTCCTACCTGTAGTGACCGGAAGATTATTGTGATGGCAATCAGCAGGGGGCGTAGTTACACTTCTGAGTCAACTCCAGGGGAGGGCATAATGGTGTTATCAGTCTGAGAATGGCCTTGTATTTCTGTTATCTTGTGTGTGTCTGAGAACAGTTTCTCAGCTGTGTGAGTGTTTACCCTGTCTGCATGAGAATGAGTGCGTGTGAAACTAGATAGGGAAACTGAGGCAGGACAGCGTATAATCAACAAGTGCTAAACAGTGTGTAATCAACCAAATTGCTTGCTGTTAATGAGATATGAGGATGTATGAGATGCAAATGAGCATGGGTATATCTGTGCATGCACCTAGCAAGTGTATTGACTCCCTTTCTGTCTGTAATTCTATAAATTTCCCATGAGGTCTTAAAATAAACTGAACCTTCTCTTTCCCCCGAAAGGAGGGAGCGTGAATGTTCCGCCTTGATCAATGGCTTTTTGTATAACTCTTCATTGTTCTCGGAAAGATTGTGAGCTTTTTAACTTCTAACACCGTTCTACCCGGGCTTTCAGGTAAGGGGGTGACGCACCTTTGATTTTCCCCCTAACAGTAATCACAACATGCTAAGATGCCAGGTACCCCCTCAAGAGCTCCTAGCCCCAGGGAGGAACAATGGTTTGGTGCTAGGCTCACACAGGTTTCAGCAAGGGCTCCTTCTTCAAGAAAGAGGTAAACAGAGGGGAAGATGCTCTAAGAGACACAGGGAAACTAGAATGGGTCCCAAGAGCTCCTTGTCTTGCCAATGGAATGTCACTTGGAAATGTAACTTTTCCTCCAGAAAAGAGACAACTAAGCGGGGAATTTGACTGAGGTCTATAAAATCACGACTGGTGTGGTGAAAGTAAATATGGAAGTATTGTTTACTGGACTCGGGCGGCAGCCGGGAGCCAGCCCGCTGGCTGCCTGGACCCGGGCGGCAGCCGGGAGCCAGCAGCCAGCCCGCGACAAATGGATTTCGGATGCATCAGACTTGCTTAGAAATTTTGTCTGTTGCATCCGAAGTCCGTTAAATCGAGGGTTTACTGTACCTGCAGGAAATCACAGGTACATGCAGGGCCACATGCAACCCCAACCAAAACAAGACCTGCCCCAGGTAAGATCCCCACACCCCAATCCACTGCTGCAACCCTCATCCTCCATGGGGAACCTAAATCCTGCCAAGGGCCCATATCCGAACTCCCAGCCTGCTCCTGAACTCTAAGTCCTGACCAGACCACACACCCCAACCCTGAGCTATCTCCCTCACAGTAACTCCTGCCAGACCCTACACACTCACATCCTGAGCCCCCTCCATCATTCCAACCACCCCATTCTCAGGCCCACTGCAAACCCCACCCCAACAGTTGGAGTCTCATCCCTTCCTGTACCCACGATCCTTCCGCAACCTACAGTCCCCTCCCACACTCTGAACCCCTTATCTTTGTCCACACCCTGGAGCCTAGCAGACCCCAAAATTCTGAGGTCCAGGGAGAGGAATAGCTCAGTGGTTTGAGCATTGATTTGATAAACTGAGGGTTGTGAGCTCAAACTTTGGGTGGGGGAGATGGGGAAAAATTCTGTTGGATGATTTAATTGGGGGTTGGTCCTGCTTTGAACAGGGGGTTGAACTAACTGATCTCCTAAGGTCCCTTGTTATTCTATTATTCTAATAGACCTGGGTTCTCAGAAAAAGTTAATCTAGCCCTACTCACATCACACTACAAGCTGACACAGGATTTGCTCAGCTAGAGAGACAGAAATAATTCAACTTACATTCTTTTGGGAAGCCAAGGGGGTCTTGAGACCAGTGGTGTAGCTGGAACAGGAAAACTGGGTGGGCCCAGCTGTCACGAGCCCCATCTCCCCCTACAGAGGCAAATTACAGTTTTGTGTGGCCCTTTTTCTCTCTCTGTCCCTTCTGGAGCCCCCCTTCTGCTGGGGAAATGGGGTCGGGGTGCAGGGGTTTGCACCCTTTGCTCCTGCCGGGCAGTGGATTCAGGTGAAGCGGTCAGGTGTTGGGGGCTTATTCCATTTTCCCCATCCAGTGATTCAGAGATATTGAGCTGGCCCCACTCCTAATGCCCAGCACTATTCCAGTGCCCTGACCCACTCTCCGGCATTAGGGTGGGGGGAGAGGGGCAATCTGGTGAACCCGGACGTCGCTTCACTGCAGGAGTGGCCGTTGTGTGGAACGGCGCAGAGTGACACCATTGGCCCAGGACCAGCAGCTCATCAACTACTGGCCCAAACCTGCCTCCAACAGACACACACCCATCTGGGGCCAGAGATCAGGGAATTTACGCTCTGGACTGGAAGGACAGGGACACAGCTGGGAACCAAAATGGAGATGGTGGATTGGGCTTCGATGCTAAGTGGGAGGGGATAGAAGAAGGCCGAACACAGGGGTACTGTGGGTTGCAGGGGGCAGCCCATAGCTATTGGGACAGAAGCAGCAGGCCAACCCCCCTTTGCTCTTTTCTTGTGGAAGCAGCCTTTGCTGAGACCTGTGAGAGTCTGCACCCGGTCACCATAGTGCTCTGTGCTCAGAGTGTTACAAGGGCAAGGTGTGAAGCTGACCTTTTCCTCAGGCTACTGTCTTCCAGTCAGACTGTCTCAGATCAGGCTCCTGTGTCTGTTGCTCCACTGTTTGCAATGGCTTAAAAACACCGGTCTGGTGACTGTGTGAAAACTCCCAGCATCCTTGTGACACTCCCACACTCCCCTCCAAAATCCTCCTCCTTATTCCTTGTTACTTATGGAGAAGGGAAGGTCCTCCCCTACTGGAAGGAGCCAAGGGAAATTTCCATGTCAGGAGCCTTGTGGAATCTTTCTCCCCCCTTCCCTGACCTGCAACCTTGGTTTGCAATGCAGTAAAGGGAGCTGCCATTGAGCATTCAGGCCCCATATTATTATTCAATTTTATTTTATTTCAGTAAGATCACAGCTCTGACAGCATCACCACTGCCACTCAGTCGCCCCGAGGTAGCCCTGTGACTAATCAGAACCACACAAACAGTGATGATAAGTCCGGATTCCAGGGCAAGAGCCTATAACAAGGCCTGTGCTGCAGTCCAATTACATAGCATCTCCACACATCCCCTGGGATTTTGCCTTCTGGGATTTAACATTGTCCCTGACGGGGGTTAAATCTGCCGCACATGAAGCCAAGCAGCTGAGATTCCCTGATGTCCAAGTGGCCCCCAAGGGAGTGTGTGAACATGCTTCATAAACACACCTGCCTCCCTGTCTGAACAGATACTGCCTGCTGCCCGTTTAACCTCTCTGAGGACTCCTTGTGCATTAGCGTGAAGACCTCTGGTGTGAGCAGCAGCTCGTCTAGCAGGAGCTGGGTACGTTGGCAATTCCACTATCTTTACAATTGAAAGTAAAGGGGAAAGGCTGTGAGCTGTCTTCACTTGCAGATGTTCTGCACAGCAGCAGAGTGCTCAGCTGGCCTTTCGGAGGACAATCAGCTCTAGGTAGTTTGGAAACCCGTCCCCTACATGTGTGGATAGTCCTTTGGGGGATTATTCTAGTTATACAGAAACCAGAGCTTAGAGTGTTAAAACCCTGGTGCCCCACGTCAGGATTTGTAGAGATTGGGGCCCATTTCTAGCAGTACCGTGGGCTCTGGGCCTGATCCTGCCAGGGGCTGAGTGACAGGAGACCCCACAGAATGTCAGTGACTGGTTCCCAAATTGTCACGTTACAGTAATTATTTGGGATCATATAGATCATTGGAGCAACCAAGGTCCTATGGTGACACCAATCTTATATGAAGGAGGTCATAACAGGTGTCTATGACCAGGTTATGGAGAGCTGACTATGAATATGCCATTAATATGTGTGTATCTCTTTTGAAACTATAGTTATGAATATTGGTTATATGGTACCTGTATTGCAAACTGATGCTTGGCTGCTGGGTGAAATCTCAGACAAGCTGTTGTTAACTTGGCTGGCCTAGCTGATGGGTCGCTAAGGGACACAACTACACAGTTGTCTTTGTATATGCCTGTCCACACCTGAGGTTCTCTAGGAATGTCAACTGCCTGGTCAGAAACTAAATCCTGGAGAGTCTGGTAATTGGACCCTGTGGCTATGGACCTCCATTTTGCAACCGGACTCTGCATAAGAAGGAAGAGGGTCTTGGGCCAGAAGAGAGAGTCTATAAAAGCTGGAAGGAGTGTCCTCCATTTTGTCTTCTACCTCCGGCCTTCAGTCTGCCTTGTTTCCAGCTTTGGATGGAACTTTGCTACACAGGGGAACTCTGGCCAAAGGTGCTGACCCATCCCTGGAGGGGATGCTTTCCAAAGACTTTGATTTAAACCTGCAGTTTATTCTACCTTTGATGTAAGCCTGAAGCAAGAGATGTGCCATTACTGCATGTAATTGATTTCTTTTAACCATTCTTAAGACTCACCTATACCTTTTTCCTTGTATAATAAACCTTTCGATTTTAGATTCTAAAGGATTGGCAACAGCGTGATTTGTGGGAAGATCGGATTTGTATATTGACCTGGGTCTGGGGCCTGATTCTTTGGAATTGGGGAGAACCATTTTCTTTATTTGGGGTATTGGTTTTCATAACCATTGATCCCCAGGACAGGTGGCTGCTGGTGGTGATACTGGAAACCTGGAGTGTCTAAGGGAATTGCTTGTGTGACTTGTGGTTAGCCAGTGGGGTGAAACCAAAGTCTTTTCTATTTGGCTGGTTTGGTTTACCCTAGTGTGGAAAACCCCAGCTATGGGCTGTAGTTGCCCCTTTGGAAGCAATCTGTCCTGATCTGACACTCACAGTTGGATCTCACCAGGAACAGCACCGTCACAGTGGCGTAGTCGTGCTAGGATCCACAGAAGCAGGCCAATTGAGCTTTGGGTCAGAACCCCACACTATCCAAATTGGAATTTTGATATTGAGAGTTAAATTGGTTAAAGATTAAATTGCAATGAGTGAGCAAAGAGCATATGAACAACTGGGCAAAAAGGCCATGGAAGATTTGTGTTTAAAAAGGGGAATAAGTTTTAGAAAGTAAACTAACAGTCAAGAACTGTGAGAGCTGTTAATAGCCAAGGATCAAGAGGTGAGAGAACAGCCCTTACTGGATACTGCAGGAATTGCAGAAAAAGTCAGAGAGCAGCAAGCAGCAAATAATCTGCAACTGGAGCATGAACGGGAGCTTGCACAGATTCGAATGGAGCTCCACAAAATGGAACAGGAGACCCATAAGATGGGACAGGAGATGGCCAAACTTCAGCTCCAAGTACTGGAGGGGCAGAGGAAGTCATCACCACCTGGTAGTCCACATCCACACTGCCATGAGTAAAACTGGGAAAAGATGTGTCCCATTTACAATGATTCTGAGGATATAGAGGAATTTTTGTCTACCTTTGAAGGCCTCTGCAAGGTGCATCGGATCCCTGATGAGCAGCGAATGCCTGTCCCGATGACCAAACTGTCTGGAAAAGCCAGGAAGGTATTTAATGAACTGGGGGATGAGGAAGCATTGGACTATGTGCAGTTTAAATATGGTGTATTAAGGCAGTTCAGGGTAACTCCTGAGTCTTACAGAGTTAAGTTCAGGAGATTCAAAATGTCTAATGATTGTACTTTTGTAGAATGTGCTCAAAAGCTGATGGGTTTTGTTAAAAAGTGGTTTATGGGGGCAAAGGCACATGGGAACTTTGAAAAACTGCTGGATCTAATAACTTTGGAGCAGTTCTTAGACATTGTACCTGACCATGTGAGAGCAGCTGTGTGTGACAGGAACCTGAGTCAGTCCTGTGGGCGGCAGAGATTGCAGATGCCCATACCCAAAACAGGGCTCGAGATGGGTATAAACCCAAACCTAATCCCCAGTCTCCCCAGTTCAAGAGGAGGGAAGGGTTCAGAGGTAAGTCTGGTCCTGACCCTTCTAAGGGGGCACATGGGAGTCCAGATGGTAGGAACTCTCCCACCAAGGACTGACAGGTCACTTGCTATGAATGTGGTGTGCTTGGCCACACAAGACCGAATTGCCCAATCTTGAAAGGAAGCCCAAGTGTCAGGGCAGATGTTAATTCTGTGGTTGTAAACACACTGGCAAGCCACACAAAGCCCAGTGATGGTGCCCTGTGTGCAAATGCTATTTCTGTGGTCTCTGAAGAAGGTGACCTTCGAACTCATGTTAAAGCTAAGTATGGGAACAATAATGCAGAGTTTATTAACAGTGCAGAGGTTAATGGAGTAAGGTACATGACTTGGAGGGACACTGCAGCAGATATTACATTGGTTAAAGCAAGCCTGGTCAGGGAGGAAGATTGCTGGCCAGGTGAAGATGTAACTTTTGTAGCCTTTTCTGAGTATTTTGTCAGAGTGCCTTTAGCTAAAATCCACCTTAAGTAGAAGGGATTTGAGGGCACCATGGTTGTGGGAGTGAAGGATACGATCCCTAAGGATCTTATGATTGGAAATTATATCAAAGCTATGTTCAATCAAGCTGACAAAGACTGGCGCAGGAGAGAATTAGTCCTTGAAATCGTGCCCATGGGAGGTTGTTCTAAAAGTTTGTCTGTTCAGAGAAGCAGTTTGCCTGTGAATGAAGTTTCTGAATGTCTGGCTAATGTCGCAGAAGTGAATCTGCAATTAGATACTGTGCAGAAAGAACTCAAGGGCCAGGAAAGAGTTTCTCTGGAGCAGGTTCAAGTGAATGGGCAGGTTGAAGTCCTAACTGAGGAAAGGTTGGATAAGCCTAGAGAGCCTGGTGAGCAAATGGCTTTATCTAGTCAGCAGTGTGGGAAGACAAGGATAGTGGAAGAGAAGTGTCCCTATGCCTTACCTGTGTCCGGTGTGGAGAAGTGGGACAGTGTCTGTCAGGGGTATTGACTTGCCTATGGAGGAAGCTACCTCAGTCTCCAAGCAGTTGTCTGTGTGCTGGGACAAGGGAAGGGAGATCCCAAGCTGTGTGTCTAGTGAAGGAGAATGTGTCTCTGAATCTTCTTTGTCTGTGGAGCAGACAGAAGGTGCTTTTCAGCCTGTGATGGTTGAGAATAGTGCAGTTGTTTCAGAGTTGGTTTTGGATTCAGCTAAAGCCAAGAAAGGGAATGGTCCTAAGTTTGTGTCTGCTGGGGAGGAAGGCTCCATAACTAGGTTCCATCCAGTTAATGACGTAATAAGATCCCAGAGACCAGACGATTCTGGTGCTTGTATTTTGCCTGTTCCTAGTGTGTTGCTGGAAAAGGGTGTAGCAACTCTGTCTAATCTCTTCCCTCCATTCTCATACGCTCAGATTGGGCATCGGGCTACAACACACTCTAGGGTTGACTGTGTTTGTGGAGCAGGTCGCAGTAGGTTCAGTTCCTGGAGTTGACATGTGTGTACTAAGGTACAGCTGTGTGAATGTCATGCCAAAACTATTCATTATAAGACAAATATTACAAACCAAACTTTCACGCCGTGCCTGTATATCTAAAGTCTGCAGCAGTTTGAATGGCTGCAGGAAGGAGCAGCGGTATTTTTTCCACTCAATGGCTTTCAGAAGTGCTCCACATGCCATTTGCAATGGGTTTGTGCGATTAACTCATTGTTCAGTGAACAGTTATATGATACTGTCTCCTGGTAACTGACTAGAAGCTGATTCTAACACTTACATTCAACGTCACACACTCAATGACTCTGCAACACTCATGCAAGACTTTCCAAAAAGTCACGAGAGACCTGAACCGCTGGTCTGTGTTTCAACAAAAACTTTAGGTGAGGTGCAGGAAAGGGGAACGGAAAAACATTTTATCTGATTGAGCCCATCACCAATTACATGAGCCTGACTGAATAACTTGTATACTCAATTGGATATTAGTGCAATACCGATGTTTGAAGTATTGGCCCATTTGTGATGCCAACTCCTCCCTTGCTCAGCTCAAAGAACTGTCAGCGTTAGGTTGTAATTTTCCAAATATCTACAGACCTTTGCATGACGAGAGAATGCCGATCCTTTGAGGATAATGAGAAAGCCTGTAGGATGATCAAATTCTCTTGATTCAGTGGACATTGGCCAGGTAAAGCTCTTCAGCACCTCTTGGAGAGATTCTTGGGAGTCAGAGTTAATCACCAGCAGCATTGGATAGGGGTGAGTTAATAGAGCCTGATTCTGATTGAATTTGCATATGGAAGTGTGGAATGAGGCCATTGATATCATTATTATTGAATTAAGAAATTTATCCCAGCTGCTGGAAAGAGGCCACTGCATAACCCGGATTGTCAGGGGTGCAGAAAAAAAAATATTCATATCATGAAGCTATAAAACACATTTAAAAATAGCTTCACTGCAACTCAGGTAAATACAATGATCATTTTCACCATGCACTCACCATGTATTTGCCCACATGTCATGGTACAAGGGACCTAACTCAGAAGTGGAGGCTGGAAATGGTGTCCGTGTGAAGGGTGTAACAGGATTGAAAAGAGAACTACATAAATTCATGGATGATGGATCACTTGACGATGACCTTTTCTGTTCATTCCCTTGTAACCTGTTGCACCCAGCATGAGCCACTATTGAAGACAGGACACTGGGCCAGATGGACCTTTCATCTCACCCAGTATGACTATTCCTATGTTTGTATGTTCTAAGGTCAAAATGGTGAAATCACACAGTGTTCAAGTCGGATGTGGAATTCACCGACACGAGCTATCAAAGGAGCCAAGAGCTTGAGAGGATTCCAAGGGGGACTGAGTAACCAGGAAATCCAGTTAGAGTGGAGAGGATTGCATTTAAAAAGTTTTAAAGAGGCTCTAAAACTTCCTGGTTTACACCACAAAATATGTCTAATTAGTGGGTGTCAGCGGGAAACTCCCTGGGAGCAGGCTATCTAGAGCTTCCTATTTCAGGGCTTCTTTCATCTTCCTCTGAATTTATCTGATCATGGTTACTAGTTATGGAGCTAAAAGGACTACATGTCTCATCCAGTCTGAATAATCAGAGCCATGTAAATCCAACAGTATGTTTCTGCTTATGCACCTTGAACTCTGGGAGTCTGTAGACTTGCACTGAGAGCAGAAGGATAACTTCCCAAATATCATCTCATCTCCTCTTACTTTTCTTTTAGGAAGGACATTTCAGAACTCCTTGGACCTGCCCAGTACAGTATGTCAACTGTCAATGACACCACATTTAAATCTGTAAAATTCCTTCTCACTGGGCTACCGAGTCATGGAGATGCAAGTCTCTGGATCTCTATCCCTTTCTGCTTTGTATATGTTATCTCTATAGTAGGAAATTCAGTCATTCTTTTTATTATAAAAACAGATTCAAGCCTCCATGAGCCCATGTACATTTTCCTTTCCATGCTGGCTACCACAGACCTTGGCATATCAATAAGCAGCATGCCAACGACACTGGGCGTATACTTGTTCAACTCTAGGGAGATCAGCCTCGATGCCTGTTTAGCCCAGCTATTCTTCCTCAAATCACTTCAATTCATTGAATCCTCTGTGCTGTTGTTGATGGCCTTTGACCGCTTCATCGCAATCTGTAACCCGCTGAGATATGCCTCCATCTTAACCCTACCAAGAATAGCAAAGATGGGACTGGTAGCTTTGCTAAGACCGATGATCTTAGTACTTCCATTTCCCCTTTTCCTGAAACAGTTCCCATATTGTCGAGTCAATGTCCTCTCCCATTCCTACTGCCGGAACCGGGATGTCATGAAGCTGGCTTGTTCAGACATCACAGTGAGCAACATCTATGGGTTATTTGCTACACTCTTAGAGATGGGGTTGGACTTGGTGCTCATCTTCCTCTCGTATGTGATGATCCTCAAAACAGTGCTGAGCATCGCGTCACAGGAGGAATGCCTGAGGGCCCTGAATACCTGTGTCTCCCATCTCTGCGCAATCCTAATCCTCTACATACCAGAGATCAGCTTGTCTGTGATAACTAGATTTCTAAAGAGCTATTCTCCATTACTTGAGAGTCTCCTGGGCTACATCTCCCTACTTCTCCCACCACTGATGAATCCAATTGTGTACAGTGTGAAAAGCAAACACCTTCGTGCGAGGATAATCAGGGTGTTCAGAAAGTGAAGGATCGACCAGCTGGGTCCAGTGACATGGGAGATGCAAAACATGGGCCACCTTTTACATCCTGGACCATTACAGCTCAGATGACAGGAGTTACTAATATTCACTATGAAGAGAGGTTCATAAGGGGTTAAAGGCTGGTAAAGGGAGACTGGGATGGTGAGGGAGGACAGGACACTAGGGGAGGGAGACCAAGGCAGACAGCAGAATTTCCAAAGTGACTGTGTTGGTGGAGAGCCAGGGGACCGGTGAAATATTAACCCATAAGGAGCTATATCAGTGGCCACCCCAACCTCACAATTCCTGTCGATAATAAATAAAGAGAAGAGAGGTGGATGCTGTTTCCCATTGCACCTGGCCTGTCACTGTCCCAACTCTGGCTAAACACCAGGTCTTTGAAAAAAGCTGTGGAGCTGTTCTGCTATCTTAGTCCTGGTCCCTGCTCAGTGCTCTGGGTGAAGAATGACCCATGGGTGCTTCACCAGGTGGGGACAAAAGCTATTCAAGGCACACGGTCACTCAGTCTTCCCCTGCACTCTCTGTCAAGTGCTTGTGACCGAGTGGTGTCAGAGAGCGCAGGAGAAAACAATCATGCAACCCGTCCTTTTATGGCTTTGCACACAGCACACCTGCTCAGCCTTCTCCCGACTGAGGTCAAGCAGAACTGCATGTGTGAGTAATGGTCTGTCCCACAATAGTCCTGGTAAGAGACTCAGGCCTCGGTTCCCTCCCCAGGTGCTCCATTTGTGCTGCCCCAGCAATGTAAAATGGTAGAAAATGGCTCCAGCTCAGGCCCAGCTAGCTGCTATCCCAGCCCGGCCCATTCAGTGTACCGTGACCACCTAGTCAACAGGTGAAAAATGGGTGACAGTCTGGGAGCCTTGTCACCTTCGTGATGCCACCATTGCCCCTGTTTTTCCCATTGGTGACCCCAATCTCTGCTCCTCCTCCTCCTCCACTGAGGCTCCATCCCCTGTCCAGGCCCAAAGCCAGAGCTGGGCCACGAAAATTGCTGATCGTGGAACCAGAGCCTCTGTGAGGAACCACAGATCCAGGGCAGAGGACTGGCAGGGAGAAGAGAATGTCCCCACCTATATATCTGCCCCTCAGGTCTCATCCCCAGAGAAGGTAGAGGGTCTTGGAATCCCCACAGAATCCTTTGCTTCCAGGGGAGCTGTAACTGTGCTTTTGTGGATCACAGTTGTGACTACCAATTTCAGGAGAAGCTGCTGAGAGAAACGTAACCTAGTGATTATTCTCCCATGAGACATACCAAAGAAGCAACACAAAGTAAACTTCTGTTTCACCAGCATGGCTAACATCAAATCCGAAGAGGAGTTTCCTTAGATATTTCTGTACATAGATCCCCATCAAAAACACTAGATTTAAAGGTGTGTGTGTTTTTTGAAACACAATTGAATGTATCTCTGACAGTGCACTCTAATAGGCTTTATGGAAATATGTTTATGAATCTATATATATATGATATAACTGGAATATGTTTTATTTTATGTATGCCATGTAACATATATACTGAATATATTCATCCTATTTGTATTTATGTGTCATTTTAGTACTCCACCCCTATTTCCCACACAGGTATATGGCATTCAAGCTCCTAGATTAACGAGACACTTTATGTTGAGGGTGATTCTCACATTTGGAACAAAAGCAGAGTTATTTTCTCCTTTATTCATGCAATAAAAATAATGACATTGATAACATTTCACCCCCAGTGCATTCAGTACGACAGTGATTTGTAACCCAACACTACCCGAAGCTGATCACTTTGAGCATCACCACTCTGTCTGCTGGATATCTAGGCAGAGTAAGTGTGTTCAGAAAAAGAAAGTTTTCTCCGGAAGTCTCTCCTCCTCCCAGATATCTGTCCATTTAGAACTCACCAAGACCCTGATTACAAAGGCTTCTTCACAGGATGATGTGCCTGGGTCACCTGCCATAACAGGGGACTGGGCTCACTGACTCAGGAAGTCCTTTCAGATCTTTATTGGACACCTTAGCTTGTTTTGTGTCACATGAGGAGCTCATGAGGAGTTCTTCGTCCTCTATGACCCTGCTCCATACCCAGGCTGATGAATTTGTCCCTCAATATATTCAGGAGACTGCATGACTCAGCAATATTGTTTTCAGTTCCTGTTTAATCATATCAAAAGATTTTAATTCCTTGAGTTACTCATAATCTCAACATGCTGAGATGCCAGGTACCCCTTCACCAGCTCCTAACCCCAGGGAGGAACAATGGTTCAGTTCCAGACTCAAACAGGTTTCAGAAAAGGATCCTTTTTCTTCTTCAAGAAAGAGGTAAACAGAGGGGAAGATGCTCTAAGAGACATAGGGAAACTAGAATGAGTCCCAGGACTCCTTGGCTTGCCAATGGAATGTAACTTGGAAATGTAATTTTTCCTCCAGAAAAGAGACAACTAAGCAGGGAATTTGACTGAGGTCTATAAAATCACGACTGGTGTGATGAAAGTAAATATGGAAGTATTGTTTACTACTTCTTATAACGCAAAAACTAGGGACCACTAAATGAAATTAATAGGCAGAAGGTTTAAAAAAAAGCAAAAGACTTTATTTGTACAACCCACAGTTAACCGGTGGAACTCCATGCAACAGGATGTTGTGAAGGCCAAGGCTATAGCATGTTTCAAAAAAAGTACTAGATAAACTCATGTAGGTTAAGTCCATCAATGGCTATTAGCCAGGATCAGCAGGGATGGTGTCCCTACCCTCTCTTTGTCAGAAGCTGGTAATGAATGACAGGGAGTTACTGTCCCTTGCCTAGAGTCACTGCAAGCATCAGGAAGCTCCTTCAACAGCTGTAGAGCGTGGTACCTGCAGGAAAACACAGGGACATGCAGGGCCACATGCAACCCCAACCAAACAGGACCTGTCCCAGGTAAGAGCCCCACACCCCAATCCACTGCTGCAACCCTCATCCTCCATGGGGAACGTAACTCCTGCCAAGGGCCTATAGCCGAACTCCCAGCCTGCTCCTGAACTCTAAGTCCTGCCCAGACCACACACTCCAACCCTGAGCCCTCTCCCTCACAGTAACTCCTGCCAGACCCCACACACTCACATCCTGAGCCCCCTCCATCATTCTAAGCACCCCATCCTCAGGCCCACTGCAAAGCCCACACTAACAGTCGGAGTCTCATCCCTTCCTCTACCCACCATCCTGCCTCAGCCTACAGTCCCCTCCCACACTCTGAACCCCTTATCTTTATCCCCACCCTAG
Organism: Sternotherus odoratus; assembly: GCA_032164245.1. Lineage (NCBI taxonomy): Eukaryota > Metazoa > Chordata > Testudines > Kinosternidae > Sternotherus > Sternotherus odoratus. The sequence goes on from JAVMKO010000001.1 coordinate 297,502,220, forward strand.
AGCCTAGCAGACCCCAAAATTCTGAGATGCAGGGAGAGGAATAGCTCAGTGGTTTGAGCATTGACTTGCTAAACTGAGGGTTGTGAGCTCAAACTTTGGGTGGGGGAGATGGGGAAAAATTCTGTTGGATGATTTAATTGGGGATTGGTCCTGCTTTGAACAGGGGGTTGAACTAACTGATCTCCTGAGGTCCCTTGTTATTCTATTATTCTAATAGACCTGGGTTCTCAGAAAAAGTTAATCTAGCCATACTCACATCTCACTACAAGCTGAGACAGGCTTTGCTCTGGAGCTAGAGAGACAGAAATAATTCAACTTACATTCTTTTCGGAAGCCAAGGGGGTCTTGAGACCAGTGGTGTAGCTGGAACAGGAAAACTGGGTGGGCCCAGCTGTCACGAGCCCCATCTCCCCTACAGAGGAAAATTACTGTTTTCTGTGGCCCTGGTTCTCTCTCTGTCCCTTCTGGAGCCCCCCTTCTCCTGGGGAAATGGGGTCAGGGGTGCAGGGGTTTGCACCCTTTGCTCCTGCCGGGCAGTGGAGTCAGGGGAAGTGGTCAGGTGTTGGGGGCTTATTCCGTTTTCCCCATCCAGTGATTCTGAGATGTTGAGTTGGCCCCACTCCTAACGCCCAGCACTATTCCAGTGCCCTGACCCACTCTCCGGCATTAGGGTGGGGGGAGAGGGGCAATCTGCTGCACCCGGACCTCGCTTCACTGCATGCGTGGCTGGTGTGTGGATGGCGCAGAGTGACACCATTGGCCCAGGACCAGCAGTTCATTAACTACTGGCCCAAACCTGCCTCCAACAGACACACACCCATCTGGGGCCATAGACCAGGGAATTTACGCTCTGGACTGGAAGGACAGGGTCACAGCTGGGAACCAAAATGGAGATGGTGGATTGGGCTTCGATGCTAAGTGGGAGGGGATAGAAGAAGGCCGAACACAGGGGTACTGTGGGTTGCAGGGGGCAGCCCATAGCTGTTGGGACAGAAGCAGCAGGCCAACCCCCCTTTGCTCCTTTCTTGTGGAAGCAGCTTTGCTGAGACCTGTGAGAGTCTGCACCCAGTCACAATAGTGCTCTATGCTCAGAGTGTTACAAGGGCAAGGTGTGAAGCTGACCTTTTCCTCAGGATACTGTCTTCCAGTCAGACTGTCTCAGATCAGGCTCCTGTGTCTGTTGCTCCACTGTTTGCAATGGCTTGAAACCACCGGTCTGGTGACTGTGTGAAAACTCCCAGCATCCCTGTGACACTCCCACACTCCCCTCCAAAATCATCCTCCTTATTCCTTGTTACTTATGGAGAAGGGAAGGTCCTCCCCTACTGGAAGGAGCCAAGGGAAATTTCCATGTCAGGAGCCTTGTGGAATCTTTCTCCCCCCTTCCCTGACCTGCAACCTTGGTTTGCAATGCAGTAAAGGGAGCTGCCATGGAGCATTCAGGCCCCATATTATTATTCAATTTTATTTTATATCAGTAAGATCACAGCTCTGACAACATCATTACTGCCACTCAGTCGCCCCGAGGTAGCCCTGTGACTAATCAGAACCACACAAACAGTGGTTATAAGTCCGGATTCCAGGGCTAGATCCTATAACATGTCTGGTGCTGCAGTCCAATTACATAGCATCTCCACACATCCCCAGGGATTTTGCCTTCTGGGATTTGCCATTGTCCCTGACGGGGGTTAAAACTGCCGCACATGAAGCCAAGCAGCTGAGATTCCCTGATGGCCAAGTGGCCCCCAAGGGAATGTGCGAACATGCTTCATAAACACACCTGCCTCCCTGTCTGAACAGATACTGCCTGCTGCCCGTGTAACCTCTGTGATGACTCCTTGTCCATTAGCATGAAGAACTCTGGTGTCAGCAGCAACTCCTCTAGCAGGAGCTGGGTAGGTTGGCAGGTTTCACTATCTTTACAATGCAAAGTAAAGGGGAAAGGTTGTGTGTTGTTTTCACTTGCAGATGTTCTGCATAGCAGCGGAGGACTCAGTTGGGCTGTCTGAGGACAAGCAGTTCTAGGTAGCTTGGAAACGCGACCCCTACATGTGTGGATAGTCCTTTGGGAGTTATTCCAGTTACACACAAACCAGAGCTTGGAGTGTTAAACCCCTGATGCCACACGTCAGGATTTCTAGAGATAGTGGCCCATTTCTACCAATACCGTGGGCTCTGGGCCTCATCCTGCCAGGGGCTGAGTGACAGGAGACCCCACAGAATGCCAGTGACTCTTTCTCAAATGTACTCCAGTTTATTTTCTTGTGGAAATTTAATCAGCAAATGCATTTTCAAAGATTTTATTCTCTGGCTTGATTGTGAATGTCAGAATTCAGATCTGCATTGCTTCGTGGTAACAAATTCCAGAGGGCATGTTTTTGCCCTGTAGTTACTATAGTTACAGGGCTACCGGCATCTCTTCCCTCCATTCTTCCACCCTCACACTGGGCATTGGGCTACAACACACTGTGAGTTGACTATGTTTGTGGAGCAGGTCACAGTGGCTTCTGTTGCTGGGGTTGACATGTGTGTGCTAAGGTGTGAATGTCATGCCAAAACGGTTCATTATAGTACAAATACTGCAAAGCAAACTTGCATGCCGTGCCTGTATATCTACAGTCTGCATCAGTTGTCTGAATGTCTGCAGGAAGGAGGAGTAACTTTACCACTCAATGGCTTTGGCTTTAGAGAGTATTTCAGAAGTGCTCCACGTACCATTTGCAATGGTTTTGTGCGATTAACTCATTGTTCAGTGAACAGTTATATGATACTGTCTCATGGTAACTGACTAGAAGCTGATTCTAACACTTACATTCAGCGTCACACACTCAATGACTCTGCAACACTCATGCAAGACTTTCCAAAAAGTCACGAGAGACCTGAACCTCTGGTCTGTGTTTCAACAAAAACTTTAGGTGAGGTGCAGGAAAGGGGAGCGGAAAGACATTTTATCTGATTGAGCCCATCACCAATTACATGAGCCTGACTGAATAACTTGTATACTCAATTGGATATTAGTGCAATACCGATGTTTGAAGTATTGGCCCATTTGTGACGCCAACTCCTCCCTTGCTCAGCTCAAAGAACTGTCAGCGTTAGGTTGTAATTTTCCAAATATCTACAGACCCTTGCATGGCGAGAGAATGCCGATCCTTTGAGGATAATGAGAAGCCTGTAGGATGATCCAATCTCTGAATTCAGTGGACATTGGCCAGGTAAAGCTCCTCAGCTCCTCTTGGAGAGATTCTTGGGGTTCAGAATGAATCACTAGCAGCATTGGATAAGGGTGAGTTAATAGAGCCTGATTCTGATTGAATTTACATATGGAAGTGCGGCACGAGGCCATTGATACCATTGTTATTGAATTAAGAAATGTATCCCAGATGCTGGAAAGAGGCCGCTACATAAACTCGATTATGAGGAGAACAGAAAAAAAATATTCATATAATGAAGCTATAAAAAACATTTAAAAATAGCTTCAGTACAGGACAGATAAATACAATGATCGTGTTCACCGTGCACTCGCCATGCATTTGCCCACATGTCATGGTACAAGGGACCAAAGTCAGAAGAGCAGGCTGGAAATGGTGTCCGTGTGAAGGGTGTAACAGGGTTGAAAAGAGAATGACATAAATTCATGGACGATGGATCACTTGAAAATGACCTGTTCTGTTCATTCCCTTGTAACCTGTTGCACCTGGCATGAACCACTATTGAAGACAGGACACTGGGCTAGATGGACCTTTCATCTCACTCAGTATGACTATTCTTACATTTCTATGTTCTAAGGTCACAATGGTGAAAGCACACAGTGCTCAAATCCACTGTGGAATTCACAGACATGAGCTATCAAATGTCCCAAGAGCTTAAGAGGATTCCAAGAGGGACTGAATAACCAGGAAATCCAATTAGAGTGCAGAGGATTGCGAGAGGCTCTAAACCTTCCCGATTTGAACCAAAAAATATGTCTAATTACTGGGTGTCAGCGGGAAACTCCCTGGGAGGAGGTTATCTCATAGCTTCCTATTTCAGGGCTTCTTCCATCTTCCTCTGAATATATCTGGACATGGCTACTGGTTACAGGGCTAGATGGACTACATGTCTCATGTAGTCTCAATAATCAGAGCCATGTAAATCCAACAGTATGTTTCTGCATACCTATCTGGAGCTCTGGGAGTCTGTAGACTTGCACTGAAAGGAGAAGGATAACTTCCTAAATATTATCTCATCTGCTATTATTTTTCTTTTAGGAAGGATATTTCAGAACTCCTTGAACCTGCCCAGTACAGTATGTCAAATGGCAATGACACCACATTAAAATCTGTAAAATTTCTTCTCACTGGGCTACCGAGTCATGGAGATGCACGTCTCTGGATCTCTATCCCCTTCTGCTTTGTCTACGTTATTTCTATAGTAGGAAATTCAGTCATTCTCTTCATTATAAAAACAGATTCAAGTCTTCATGAGCCAATGTACATTTTCCTTTCCATGTTGGCCACCACAGACCTTGGCATATCCATAACCACAATGACGACGACACTGGGTGTGTACTTGTTCAACTCTAGGGAGATCAGCCTCGATGCCTGTTTAGCCCAGGTGTTCTTCATACATTTCCTTCAATACATTGAATCCTCTGTGCTGTTGTTGATGGCCTTTGACCGCTTCATTGCAATCTGTAGCCCGCTGAGATATGCCTCCATCTTAACCCTCCCGAGAATATCAAAGATGGGACTGGTGGCTGTGCTAAGACCGATGATCTTAATACTTCCACTTCCTTTTCTCCTGAATCAGTTCCCATACTGTCGAGTCAATGTCCTCTCCCATTCCTACTGCCGGAACCGGGATGTCATGAAGCTGGCTTGTTCAGACATCACAGTGAGCAGCATCTATGGATTGTTTACTGTACTCCTCCAGATGGGGTTGGACTTGGTGCTCATCTTCCTCTCTTATGTGATGATTCTCAAAACAGTGCTGAGCATTGCGTCCCAGGAGGAATGCCTGAGGGCCCTGAATACCTGTGTCTCCCACTTCTGCGCCATCCTAATGTTCTACATACCAGAGATCAGCTTGTCTGTGATAACTAGATTTCTAAAGGACTCTTCTCCATTACTTCAGATTCTCCTGGGCTACATCTCCCTGCTTCTCCCACCTCTGATGAATCCAGTTGTGTACAGTGTGAAAAGCAAACACCTTCGTATGAGGATAATCAGGGTGTTCATAAAGTGAAGTGTCAATTTCTCACCTGGGTCCAGCGATATGGAGGATGAAAAACATTGGCCACATTTTACATCCTGGACCATTACAGTTCAGATGACAGGAGTTACTAATATTCACTCTGAAGTGAGGTTCAGAAGGGGTTAAAGGCTGGTGAAGGGAGACTGGGATGGTGAAGGAGGACAGGACACTGGGGGAGGGAGACCAAGGAAGGCCGCAGAATTTCCAAAGTGACTGTGTTGGTGGAGAGCCAGGGGACCGGTGAAATGTTAACACATGAAGAATCATATTGGTGGCCGCTAAAACCTCACAATTCCTGTTGTTAGTTAATAAAGAGAAGGGACATGGATGCTGTTTCCCATGGCACCTGGCCTGTCACTGCCTGGCTAAACACTCTGGCCTGTCACTCTCTGGCTAAACACCCAAGGTTTATGAAAAAATCTGCTGAGTTGTTCTGCTATCTTAGTCCTGGTCTCTCCTCAGTGCTCTGGGTGAAGCATGACCCATGGGTGCTGCAACAGCTGGGGACAGGGGCTATTCAATGGGCACAATCAATCAGTCTTCCCCTGCACTCTCTGTCAGGTGCTTGTGACCGAGTGGTGTCAGAGAGCACAGGAGAAAACATTCGGGCAACCCCTCCTTTTATGGCTTCGCACACATCACATCTATTTAGTCTTCTCCCGACTGAGGTGGTGCAGAACTGCATGTGTGAGTAATGGTCTGTCCCACAAGAGTCCTGGTAAGAGACTCAGGCCTCGGCTCCCTCCCCAGGTGCTCCATTTGTGCTGCCCCACCAATGTAAAATGGTAGAAAATGGCTCCAGCTCAGGCCCAGCTAGCTCCTATCTCAGCCCCGCCCATTCAGTGTAGCGTAACCACCTAGTCAACAGGTGAAAGTGGGAAACACTCTGGGATCCCTGTCACCTTGGTGATGCTGTTAGGGGAAATCAAAAGGCACGTCTTATCCTTACCTGAAACCCTGGGAAGAGTGGAGTTGAAGTTAAAGGTCACAAGCAGTCAGAGACCAATGAAGAATTACACAACATAGCTTTGACTAAGGCGGAACATCCACACTCCCTCTTTTGGCTAGAAGGGAGGAGGGAAGTTCAGTTTATTTAAGACATCATGAGAGATTTATAGAGTACAGAGAGGAGGGGTCTGAGCAAAGTATGTGCCAGGAGCATACGTAATGGCAAGCAGTTACATATACCAGGGGTCCATGACCTCTGGGTCAGCATCTGTTCTCTAAGACAATTCATCATTCAACAGTTAGCAATTCTTAACAGCTACAATATTCTAGCAAAATGTGAATACAGCACATTCTTTAAGCAAATACAGGAGTAACAAGCATATAATCTTAAAATAAGGGCAAAACCGGCTAAAAATCAGCAATCCGTGAGAGAACAGAACACAGAGTCTAAATACAAGGCCAAACAAGAGATACTGGCATGATACCATGAATTTAGTATGACAGAATAATGTTTGCCTAGCATGCATAAAACTGAGCAGTGAATATTTTTAACCCTTAACAATCCCCTCCTTTTGCTTCTTGAGCATTAAGTGTCTCAAGAAAGTATTAAGGCTTTAAACACTAAAATTCTCATTTGGTATGAATTCAACATACCCATCTTCTTCCAGAGTTATGTTCTCCTTTATTTATGCAATAAAAACAATCACATTGATAATGTTTCACCCCCAGTGCATTCAGTACGACAGTGATTTGTAACCCAACACTACCCAAAGTTGATCACTTTGAGCATCACCACTCTGTCTGCTGGATACGTAGGCAGAGTAAGTGTGTTCAGAAAAAGAAAGTTTTCTCCTGAAGTCCCTCCTCCTCCCACATATCTGTCCGTTGAAAACTCACCCAGACCCTGCTTACAAAGGCTTTTCTCAGGATGATGTGCCTGGGTTTTCCTGACTCAGGAAGCCCTTTCAGATCTTTATTGGACACATTAGCTCATTTTGTGTCACATCAGGAACTCACGAGGACTTGTTCATCCACAATGAGACTGCTCCATGCCCAGGCTGATGGATTTGTCCCTCAATATAGTCAGGAGACATCATGACTCAGCAATATTGTTTTCAGTTGCTGTTTAATCATATCACAAGATTATAATTCCTTGGGTTCATGGTAATCTCAAATTTCTGAGATGCCAGATACCCCCTCCCCAGGTCCGAGCCCCAGAGAGGAACACTGGTTCAGTGCCAGGCTCCCACAGGTTTCAGCAAAGCTCCTTTGTTCAAGAAAGAGGTAAACAGAGGGGAAGATGCTCTAAGAGATAGAGGGAAACCAGAATGGGTCCCAAGAGGTTCTTGTCTTGACAATAGAATGTATCTAGGAAATGTAACTTTTCCTCTGGAAAAGAGACACCTAAGGGGGGTGTCATAAATATGAAGTGCCTTAGAATTTCTGTTTTACCTGTGAAGGGTTAACCTGAAGCAGAAGAGGGAATGACATTTCGGGGATGCAAATTCCTAGAGACAAAGAGTTCAGTTTCACTTTTGCCAGGGCTCTCAGCCTGTCTCCATCTTTCCCCGGCTTAGGGGTAATAAATCATCTAATATTCTACTCATCCTTTGATAAGTTGCTAAGGCAGCCTGGCAGTAAGTGTATTTTAAATTGTATCAACTTGTAATCAATCTATGGAGTCCTTAACCTGTTAAACTAGCAGGGAAAGAAATCCCAAGGGAGGGGGCATACCAAGGGCTGGTCAAGATACAAAACTTGATATCTGTGAAGTTTGTGTAAGTTGTATGCTTTTCTCTTTTCTCTATTAAACCTTTTTTGTTATAAGAATTGTCTGTTAATTCTATCGGAGGGATCCTAGCTTTGGATCGGATTAGCTCACGGCTAGTGAGGGTCAGTATTCTCAAATCTCTTCCAGGTAGAAAGGGGCAAGAGGTGTCACTATCTGGGTTCTAATGTGCCCCACCCCATGGTTTTGGCAGGATTTACATTAGTGGTGGTAGCAATTTCCAAACCCCAACTGGAGAAGTTTGGATTTTTTGGGGAAAAGATTTAACCTAAGCTGGGAAAAGTAGCTGGGAGTTAATTTGTCTTTCATGTGGGATCCACACATCTTTACCCTAGAGTTTAGAGGGGGGAAAGAAATCTCTTACAAGCACATCCTGACTAGGACACCTGCCCCCTTACTATCACCCTTACGGGAATCTGGCATTCGAGCCCTTGGCTTAACGAGATACTTTCTGCTGAGGGTGACCCCCACATTTGGGACAGAGTAAGCACAGTTCTACTTTCCTTTATTCATACTATAAAACAATAACATTGATAACTTTTCACTCCCAGTGCATTCAGTGTGACACTGACTTTTAACCCAACACTATCCAAAGTTCATCACTTTGAGCATCACCACTCTATCTGCTGGATACCTAGGCAGAGTAAGTGCGTTCATAAAAGTAAAGTTTGCACCTGAAGTCTCTCCCCCTCCCAGATAGCTGTCAGGGGAAAATTTACCCAGACCCTGCTAACACAGGCTTTTCACAGGATGATATCTCCGGGTCACCTGCCATAACAGGGGACCAGGCTCACTGACTCAGGAAGTCATTTCAGATCCTTATTGGACACATTAGCCCATTTTGTGTCACACTGGGAGCTCATGGGGAGTTGCTTGTCCACTATAACCCTGCCCCATGCTCAGCCTGAAGGATTTGTCCCTCAATAAATTCAGGAGTCAGCATGACTCAGTGTTATCGTCTGGCAAAGGAATTGTTCTTGGGTTCCTCTTTAATGATGTCACAAGAGTTTAATTCCCTGAGTTCCTCATAATCTCCACGTGCTGAGATACCAGGTACCCCGTCCCCAGCTCCTAGCCCCAGCAAGGAACAATGGTTCGGTGCCAGGCTCCCACAGGTTTCAGCAAAGGCTCCTTCTTCAAGAAAGAGGTAAACAGAGGGGAAGATGTTCTCAGAGACACAGGAAACTAGAATGGGTCCTAAGAGCTCCTTGGCTTCCCAAAAGTATGTAACTTGGAAATGGCCTGCATCCGACGAAGTGGGTATTAGCCCACGAAAGCTCATGCTTCAAAACTTTATAGTTAGTCTTTAAGGTGCCACAGGACTTTGTTAACTTGGAAATGTAACTTTTCCTCTGGAAAAGAGACAATGAAGGGGCAATATGGTTGTGGTCTATAAAATCATGACTGGTGTGCTGAAAGTGAAGAAGGGAGTGTTGTTTACTGCTTCTCATCACACAGGAACTAGAGGCCACCAAATGCAATTAATATGCAGCAGGTTTAAAACAAAATGAAATATTTCTTCATACAACACACAGTCAACCTGTGGAACTCCTTGCCAGAGGATGTTGTGAAGGCCAAGACTATAGCAGGGTTCAAAAAAGTACTAGATAAATTCATGGAGGAAGGGTCCATCAATAGATATTAGACAGGATCAGCAGGGATGGTGTCCCCTGACTTTGTTTGCCGGAAGCTGGGAATGAGCAACAGGGAACTGCTGTTCCCTACCTCCGCTGACCCGCCCGGATAGAGTCACTGCGAGCATCAGGAAAGTTATTCTGCTGCAGCAGGGGGTGGTACCTTTAGGCAAGAGCAGGGCCACGCGGGCCCCCTGTGCCCCCAACCAACTAGTAAGTGTCCCACACTCCGCTGTGCCAACCCTCAGCCCCCCACAAGGCCCACACCCATCTGGGGCAAGAGACCAGGGAATCAGCCCTACAGACTGTCAGGAGATGGATACAGCGGGCACCGAGCTGGAGTCAGGAGTCCCAGCTTGTGGACTGTGGTTGGACACTAAGTGGAGGGCCCCTGAACCCATAGGCCCACCCATGATTAAGCCCCTGTTTCGACCCAGCCTTGTTGCCCTGTGTCCCTGGCATCATCTTCCCATCTCTTTGCTCCTTTCTTGGAAGCAGCTTTTGCTGAAAACTGTGTGAGCCTGGGCCCAGTCACCATAATGCCCTGTGATCAGTGTGTTACGAGGTGAAAGTATGAAGCTGACCTTTGCCCTCAGACAACTGTCTGCCAGCCAAACCATCTAATTAAAGGCTCCTGTCTCTGTTGCTCCACTGTTTGCAATGGCTTGAAAACACCGGTCTGGTGACTGTGTGGAAACTCCCAGCATCCCAGTGACACAACCACACTCCCCTCTGGAATCCTCCTCCTTATTCCTTGTTCCTCATGGAGAAGGGAAGGATCCTCCCCTACTGGAAGGAGCCAAGGAAAAATTCCATGTATGGAGCTTTGTGGAATCTCCCTTCCCTGGCCTGCACCCTCGATTTGTAATGCAGGAATGGGAGTTGCCAGGGACTAATTAGGCCCCATATTATTTTTCTCTTCTATTTAATTTTATTTCAGCAAGATCGTAGCTGTGATGACATTGTTACCACCCAGCCACCTTTGAGGTCCCCATGTAACTAACCAGAACCATTCAAACAGTGATGAGAAGGCTGGATTCTAGGAGTAGAGCCTGCAGCGGGGCTGGTGCTGCACTCCAGTTGGTAGCATGGCCACCCGTCCCCTGTGATTTGACCTCAGCAGTTTGTAATTGGCACACTAAACCAAACAGCTGATGTTCCCTGATGGCCAAGTGGCCCCCAAGGGAATGTGTGAACATGCTTCATAAAGACAGTTGCCTCCGTATCTGAACAGATACTGCCTGCTGCCTGTGATACCTCTCTGATGACTCCTTGTCCTTTTGGGTGAAGACTTCTGGTGTCTGTGACTCCTTGTCTAGCAGAAATTGGGTAGGTTGGCAGGTTTCACTATCTTTACAATGCGAAGTGAAAGGGAAACCTGCAAGCTGTTTAAATATAAAGATGTTCTGTGCCACCACTGCTAACTAAAGTCGGCTGTTAGGGTGACTCTGTAACACGGGCAGGAGGACAGGCAACACTAGCTAGCTTGGGAACCCCCATGCTACATCTACCCATGATCCTCGGTGGGTTGTTCAAGCTACACAGAAACCTGAGCTTGGGGTGTTAAAACCTAATGCCCTGAGTCAGAATTTTCCAGTGCCATGTGATCTAGGTCAGATTCTGCAAGGGGCCGAGTGACAGGAGACCCCACAGAATATCAGTGACTAGTTCCCAAATTGCCTCAAGTTTATTTGAACCTGGAAATTTCATCAGCAAATACATTGTCTTCAGTCCCTGGCTTGATTGTGAATGCAGTTATTCAGAACTGAATTGTGTTGTGGTAACTACACTGTGTTTCAAGAAAAACTTTAGCTGAGGTGCAGGAAAGGGGAGTATAAAAGATATTTCACCTATTTGACCCCCTGTCACCAACTACATGAGCATGGCTGAAGTAACTTGTACACTCTAGTGGATATTAGTGCAATACCAGTGTTTGCAGTATTGACCCATTTGTGATGCCAACTCCTCCCATGCTCAGCTGAAATAACTGTCAGTGTTAGCTTGTAATTTTCGAAATATCTACAGACCATTGCATGAGGAGAGGATATAAGTCCCATGCGGATAAGGACATGCCTGTAGGATAATTGAAGTTTCTGGATTTAGTCAACTGTGGCCAGGCAAAGCACTTCAGCTTCTCCTGGAGGGATTCTTGGGGGTCAGAGTGTATCACCGGGAGCATTTGATAAGGGTGAGTTAACAGATCCTGGTTCTAATTGAATATATACATGAGACTCTGGTATGAGGCTGTTGATATCACTGTTATTGAATTAAGAACCTGGCCCTAAAAATTATCCCATATTCTTGTAAAGAGCAGTTGCATAAACTGGACTGTCAAAAGCACAGAAAAAAAATCATATAATGAAGCTATAAAACACATTTGAAAATAGCTTCCGTGCAGGACAGATAAATACAATGACGGTTTTCACCATACACTTGCCATGAATATGCCCACATGCATGATCCAAGGGGACACATAGATGCGGAGGACCAGAAACGGTGTCAGTGTGAAGGGTTTAACAGAATTCAAAAGAGAACTACATAAATGTATGGATCTGGATCAGTTGTTGATTTCCTGTTCAGTTCATTCCCTTTGGGGCATCTGGCATAAGCCACTAGTGAAGACAGGATAGATGGAGCTTTTGTCTGACCCAGTATTTCTATTCTTATGTTTGTATGTTCTAAGGTCACAATGGTGAAATCACACAGTGCTCAAGTTGGCTGTGGAATTCACCGTCACGAGCTATCAAATGGACCAAGAGCTTAAGAGGATTCCAAGAGGGACTGAGTAACCAGTAAATCCCATTAGAGTGCAGAGGATTGTTTTTAAACAGTTTTAGAGAGGCTCTAAACCTTCCTGATTTACACTATAAAATATGTCTAACTACTAGGTGACAGGGGGAAACTTCCTGGGATCAGGTTATCTCATAGCTGCCTATTTCAAGGTGTCTTCCACCTTACTCTGAACTATCTGAACATGGTCTCTGGTTCCTGGGGTAGACTGACCACAGGTCTGATCCAGTCTGATGAATCAGAACCATTTAAATCCAACAGTATGGTTTTGCTTATCTACCTTGAGCTCTGGGAGTCTGTAGACTTGCACTGAGAGCAGAATGATCTCTTTCTAGATATCATCTCATCTCCTCTTATTTTTCTTTTAGGAAGGACATTTCAGAACTCCTTGGTCCTGCCCAGTACAATATGTTAGCTGTCAATGACACCAAATTACAGTCTGTAATCTTCCTTCTCACGGGGCTACCAAGTCACGGAGATGCACATATCTGGATCTCTATCTCCTTCTGCTTAATGTATCTTATTTCCATAGTAGGAAATTCAGTCATTCTGTTCGTTGTAAAAACAGATCGAAGCCTCCAAGAGCCCATGTATATTTTTCTCTCCATGTTGGCCGTCACAGACCTTGGCTTATCGATAACCACCATGCCAACGATATTGGGCGTATACTTGTTTAACTCTAGGGAAATCAGTCTCAATGCCTGTTTTTCCCAGTTGTTCTTCATCCCCTTGCTTCATTGCTTTGAATCCTCTGTGCTGTTATTGATGGCCTTTGACCGCTTCATCGCGATCCATAACCCACTGAGATATTCCTCCATCTTAACTCTGCCAAAAATAGTCAAGATGGGACTGGTGGCTGTGCTAAGAGCGATGGTCATAAAAATTCCACTTCCTTTTCTCCTGAAACGGTTCCAGTACTGTGGAGCCAATGTCCTCTCCCATTCCTACTGCCTGCACCGGGATGTCATGAAGATGGCCTGTTCGGATTTCACAGTCAGCAGCTTGTTTGCATTGTACAGCAAACTCTTAACAGTGGGGTTGGACTTGGTGCTCATCTTCCTCTCTTATGTGATGATCCTCAAAACGGTGCTGAGCATTGCATCCTACGAGGAGTCGCTCAAGGCCCTGAACACCTGCGTCTCCCACCTCTGCGCTATCCTGATCTTCTACACACCAGACATCAGCTTGTCTTTGATACACAGATTTTGGAGCAACTCTTCTCCGTTACTTCAGAGTCTCCTGGGATACATCTCCCTGCTTCTCCCACGAATGCTGAACCCAATTGTTTACTTCATGAAAAGCAGACACCTTCGTGAGAAGATAATAAGGGTGTTCATCAAGTGAAGGGTCAATACACCACCTGGGTCTAGTGACATGGAAGATGAAAAACATGGCTTACCTATTCCATCCTGGATCATTACATCTCAGTTGACATGAGTTACTGATCTCCTCTCAGTAGAGAGGTTCAGCTGGGGTCTATGTTTGGTGAAGGGGGACTGGGCACTGTGGGAGGGTGACCAAGGGAGGCAGCAGCATTTACAAGGTGAATGTATCTGCAGAGCCAGAGTATCGGTGGGATGTTGGCCCATGAAGTGTTGTATTGGTGGCCACTCCGGCCTCACAGTTCCTGTCAATAATCAATACAAAGAAGGGATGTGGATGCTGTTTTCCATTATATCTGGTCTCTCACTGTCCCGTCTCTGGCTAAACATCCAGGGGCTATGAATAAAGCTGCAGAGCTCTTCTCCTGTCCTAGGCCTGGCCCTATCAGAACGCTCTGGTTACAGCATGATCCATTGGTGCTGAACCAGCTGGGGACAGGGACTATTCAAAGTCCAGTAACCCCCCCCTTCCCTTAGGTCCTCAGCTAAGTGCTGGTGTCTGAGTGGCGTCAGAGACATGTTTAACACAGGCACTCTAAGGGAAAAAAAACATTCAGGCAACTCTTCCATTATTGGCTTTGCACACAGCAGGGCAGGACTGTGTGTGTGAGCAATGGTCTGAGACATGGGACTCCTGGTCAGGGACTCAGGCCTAGGTTCAAATCCTCATCTGCTCCATTTGTACTGGCCCAAAACTGAAGAAACTTGCCTCAACTCGGGCCTAGCTAACTCCTCTCCCAGCACAGCCCATTCAAAGTAGCATGACCATCTTTTCAAAAGAAAAAAAAGCAGGACACAGATCGTGAGCTCCATCCCCTTGGTGACCCCACCCTTTCCCCTATTCTTCCCCCTGGAGGCCCCACTCCCTGTTCCTTGTCTTCCACTCCTTGTCCAGGCCATAAGCCAGAGATGGGCCATTGGAAGAGCTGATCAGGGAGCCAGAGCCTCTGTGAGGAGCCCCAGATCATCCCCCTGCCCTTGGGGGACAAGAGACTGTCCCAGTCAATGTCTCTGCCCCTCAGGACTCATCCCCAGAGAAGGTGGAGGGTCTGGGAATCCCCACAGGGGCCTTTGCTTCCAGGGTGGCTGTAACTGCTTTTTTGGATCGCAGCTGTGACTACCAAATTCAGGACAAGCTGCTGAGATATAGGTCCAAGAGACCCCAGAACTAGGGATTATTCTCCCAGGAGATATACCAAAGCAGCAACACAAAGTAAACTTCTGTTTCACCACAATGGCTAAGATGAAATTATAAGAGCAGTTTCCTTAGATATTTCTGTCCATAGATCCACTTCAAAAACACTAGATTTAAAGGTGTGTGGTTTTTTAAAACCAATGTAATGTAATAGCAGGTTCATGTGATCCCAAAGGGCCAGGCTTTCCTCAGCCTCTGATCTTACCCAAAACATCATGCTGATGCCAATCCTTTGATACCTAAAATCTAAAGGTTTTTTGAAAGAAAGAAAGAAAGAAAGAAAGAAAGAAAGAAAGAAAGAAAGAAAGAAAGAAAGAAAGAAAGAAAGAAAGAAAGAAAGAAAGAAAGAAAGAAAGAAAGAAAGAAAGCTAAAATTGGTAAAAGGAGTCAAATATATTCAATTAATACAAAGTTCTTATTTCAGGCTTGTAGCAGTGATAGAATAAGGTGCTGGCCTGATAAGTCTCTGTTTGGTTCCAGATCATTGGAAGGACCTCAGTCCATTGGTTAGAATGCTCCCATTAGTACAAGCTCATAGTCCAGAGGCTGGAGTAGGAAAGAGGCAAAATGTAGGTGTTTCCCTGTATAGCCTTTCATAGCGTCTGCCATGTGGAGGGTGTGGTGGTGTAAGGAAAGGTTAAAAATATAGGAAAATGTCTTACTGAAGCTGGGTAACTAGCTCTGAGCTGCTTTAAGTTTTTATCTTGTGTTATGCATTCCTGGAGGCGCCACTGGGCCTCACTCATATCTTACCCCATATGTACCATTTCAAGGCAGGAACTTTATGTTTGTACGTCTTGTTCTTTCCAGACAAATAAGTAAATAGATAGGGAACAATGTCATGTTTTTCACCTGCTAATTTGCATGAGGCCCTTCTTGCCTCCTCCTCCATGTAAAGAACCATATAAAAAGTCTTGTAATGATGTATGAGGGGAAGCCATAATTTGAGAGCTATCTCTGTGGCTTCACTTCGCTAGCGAATAAACTTTTGTATTCAAGCTTTCTCCAAGGCCTGCCTGTTCTTTGAAGGTAAATTGGGACACCTCCAAAGGAAACGAGCCATTTGTGCAACAATGGTGTACCCCATTAGCCTTTATGGGTGGTGCCTATAAATGTGTGTATAATACAACTGGAATATGCTTTTGCTACAGATGCCATGTAACGTATCTATGTGAATGTAATGATCCACTGGATCTGTTCATCCTAGTTGTATGTCTGTGACATTTTTGTGTTCAAAGTTATGAATATTGGCTATGTGCTTGGTTAGTTGTAAGTAGACTTTGGAAAGCAGCTAGGCAGCTGTCTGAGGAAAAACAATTCTCAGTAAATGCCAGTTGAGAACCAATCAAGCTAACAATGAAATTTGTAGACACCGGTCCACAGCTGAGCTTCCCCAGGAATGTGGCCTGGCTGGTAATGAAGGGAGTCTGTCTCAGACCTGTGGCTCTGACACTCCATTGTACAACAGGTCTCTGCATAGGAAGGAGGAGGGGGTCTCCACCCACAAGAGGATGTCTATATAAACCCTGGAGAGACCCCCTCCATTTTGTCTTCAGCTGGCTCAAAGAACAGTGACGCGGGAGGGGGGTGAGTGATGGCTGGATCCAGACAAAAAGGGAGATTAGTCTGAAAGAAGAAATTCACTGAAACATCTCAGGGTGAGGCTTTTTACTCTATTAATAATAGATCTGTGTGTTCCATTTTATTTTGTTTGGTAATTCACTTTGTTCTGTGTGTAACTACTTGGAACCACTTAAATCCTACTTCCTGTCTTTATTAAAATCACTTTTTACTTATTAATTAACCTCGAGTACATGTTGGTACTGGGTGGGGGACAGCTGTGCATATCTCTCTATCATTGTTATAGAGGGCTGTGACAGATCGCCTTCTCACACCTCTTCAAACACAGGCAGGAAACTCTTTCTTGGCTCCAAACAGTGCTCTTTATTTCACAGTGCAGGCCCCACCACCAATATACACAGCTTTATACACAGCTGTATAGCTTACAGCTCTAACACTGCTCTACAGCTTACAGCTCTACACAACTCTATATAGTTCAGCTTTGTCAGGCCTCTAGCCTCAGCTCTATTTCAGCTCTGTACCTTTCTCTCTATCTCACTCCTCCACACTACCATACCACCACCACCACCCTGGGCTTCCTGGCTGGCAGGCTTATATCCCCCTGAGGAGGCTGCCAGGTGCAGCTCATCAAGCTTGAGCCTTCTGCAGCCCAGGTGGCTAATTAGGCTTTCTGCAAGGGAGGTTTGCAGAGGCCCACCCTGCCACAGGGCAAACACTCTATGAGTTTGCCCTTTATAAGCCTTATAAAGGGCAAAATGGATTTATTCAGGGTTTGGACCCCACTGGGAGTTGATCATCTGAGTGCCAAGGGCAGGAATACTTCCTAACCTGTTTCTGGGAAGTCCATCGCTGTTGGGGGATGTGGCTCAGATCATGGTCTGGTGTTGTAGCAGGCTAGCGAGTCTGTCTCAAATCAAGCAGGGTACTGAGGTCCTAAGCTGTTTGGACAGGAAAACAGAGGCAGGAGTAGCCTTCGCACATCAGGTGGCAGCTTCTAAGGGGGTTTCTGAGATTCCCAAACTTTCACAGAGGGAAACCCACTGATTCAAACAAACCCCTCAGCACAGCTAGTGGAAAATTACAGGTGACAAGAGGGGTTTAGAATCACATGGGCACATCACATCTCAATCACGATTTTGCTTAATCACAATAGGAAATCATTACTTATTCCCCTGACTGTACATTTGAATGAGAGTCTATTTAATGAAAATGGGCGTTTCCTATGGTCCATTGTGAGTTAAGTGCACAACCATACCCAGAAAATCATAAGTTTTTCATAGACCTCTTACATGCCATATTTGTACAAGTTTGTTGCAAACACATAACAGTGTTTGCAAAAGTGATCTACGTGGTCATATTTTGATCAAAGAACATCACAGGAGCTCTTATCACAGTCCGGCTCTGTTGTGGTCAGGAGGCAGCGCCTCGGGGGAAGAGGAGCAGCAAGGAGTAGGACCTAGTGGTAAGAGATGGGTGGGAGGAGCTCAGGAGAAAAGAGGTTGTAGCAAGCCTGAAGCAATGCAGACCCGACAACAGGGATGGTACGGTGTTCCTGAGTAAAGGAGGAGGGAGAAGTTGGAGGGTAGGAGACCTTGTGTTTTGGGTTGTGATTCAGTCTTCACTGCAAGTCGCTCTGCTCCACCAGCCATCCTGCTAGCTGCTTCTCTCCGCCAACCATCCTGCTAGCCTCTCGCCACACCACTAGCCATCCTACTACCTGCTCCTCCCCGCTAGCCATCTGCTAGCTGCTCCTCTCCGCCACCCAACCTGCTAGCCATTCACCAATATATCCTCTGGCCCCCTGTCAGGATTGCCTCCCCACTCTGAACTCTAGGGTACAGATGTGGTGACCCACATGAAAAAAGAAATAACCCCCCATGTTTCTTTTATCAGCTTAGGTTAACTTTTTCCCCCAGAACACAAACTTCTGTGTCTGGAACTAGCTGCTACCACCACCAAGTCAAACCCACAAAACTATGGGATAGAGGGTAACTTGAACCCTTCTTTCTCTTTCCCCAAAACCCCAAACTTATCTTTCCCTTCCTGGGAAAGCTTGAGGAAAAACCTCTCACAAATCCTGTGAGACAAGCTTGATTCAAAACCTGAATCTACCCAATGGAAAACAAGCAGTCAAATTCTTAAAAGAAAGATTTTAATTAAAGAAAAAAAGAAAGGAATAAATCCCTTGTACAGAAATCAGTAGAAAAAACACTTGCATCACAAAAGCACCAAAGGGACAAACCCCCTCCCTAGGAATTTCTCCTTCTGCTGAAGCTTTAAAGTATAAAGAAACAGAAAGCTGGAGAATTGCTCAGTTATATAACTCAAACATAAGACTTACTGCTGAGCTTGACTTGTTGTTGCTGGTTAGAATATTCTAGACAGGTAGAGTAAAAGAAATAGGTGTGATTCGTCCCATAGCTGGAGGGAACAGAACAAAGGAAACTGAAACCCTTTCCCTCCCTGCAACTTTGGAAGCATCTTCGTTTCCTGTTGGTTCCTTTGACCAGCTGTCCCCTTCTCAGTTATCCTTAGCTTAACCCCTTACAGGTAAACAGGAATTCTAGATAACTTTACTCTTATGACAGCCCCGCACAACTTAGAACAGCTCTCAGTGATTTCAGCTCTTTAGTGATTTCAGCTGATAATAGGGGAGCCCCAGTAGTGGTGCACCACAAGCCCAAAGTAAGTCTAATGCTTAGACGTAGGTATCAGTGTTTTCAACTCTGCAGCATGTCCCAGGATTCCTAATAGAGTCGACATTAGCTCTGTTATTACACAGTGCAGAGAGGAGGGGTCAACGTGGTGTTTAGGGCTCTTAAAAGGGGCCCATACTACCTTGTACACATACCTGTCCCCAGCCTCTCTCTCAGTTCATTAACTTTGGGAATATTCCAGTGCCCCAACCCACTCTCCAGCAGCCGGATGGGGGGAGAGGGACAATCTCCCACATTCGTACGTCACTTCACCTCAGGAGAGGCAGGTGAGCGGAATGGAGCAAGGTGACACCGTTGGCCCAGGAGCAGTGGCTAATTACAGGCCCAAACACACCTCCGCAAGACACACACTCATCTGGGGCAAGAGACCCGAGAATCTGGGGCAAGGGACTGGCTCAGGAAAGGGATACAGCGGGCACTGAGCTGGAGTCGGGAGTCACAGCTGGTGGATTGGGCTTGGATGCTAAGCTAGGAGGCCCTGACCCCCCACCCCAAGATCCCCCCACGGCTACTCCCCTGATTCAGAACAGCCTTGTTTTCCTGTGTCTCTGTGAGCATTTTCCCATCTCTTTGCTCCCTTCTTGTGGAAGCAGGCATTGCTAAAACCGGTGTGACTATGGGCCCAGTCACCATAGCGCTCTGTGCTCAGTGCATTACAAAGTCAAGGTGTGAAGCTGGCAGCCAAACCATCTAAGATGAGCCTCCTGTTTCTGTTGCTCCACTGTTTGCAATGGCTTCAAAACACCACTCTGGTGACTGTGTGGGAACTCCCAGCATCCCTGTGACACTCCCACACCCACCTCCAAAATCCTCCTCCTTATTCCTTGTTCCTCATGGAGAAGGGAAGGGTCCTCCCCTACTGGAAGGAGCTAAGGGAAATTTCAATGTTGGGAGCCTTGTGGAATCTCTCTCCCCCCTTCCCTGACCTGTACCCTTGGTTTGCAATGCAGGAAAGGGAGTTGCCATGGAGCATTCCGGATCCATATTATTATTCTATTTTATTTTATTTCCTCAAAAGCACAACTGTGACAGCATCATCAATGCCGTTTAGTTTCCCCGATGTAGCCCTGTGACTAGTCAGAACCTACAAACAGTGATGAAATACCCAGAGTACAGGACTAGAGCCTGCAGTAGGGCTGGTGCTGCAGTCCAATAAGGTAGCGTCTCCACACGTCCCCTGGGATTTCACCTTCTGCCATTCTCCATTGTCCCTGATCAGGTTACATCTGCTGCACATTAAGCCAAGCAGCTGAGTTTCCCTGATGTCCAAGTGGCCCCCAAGGGAACGTGGGAACATGCTTCATAAACACAGTTGCCTCCGTAGCTGAACAGATACTGCCTGCTGCTCCTGCAACCTCTTCGATGACTCCTTGTTCTGTGGGGTGAAGACCTCTGGTGTCAGCAGCTCCTCTTCTAGCAGGAATTGGGTACGTTGGCAGGTTTCAGTATCTTTAAAATGCAGAGTGAAGGGGAAAGGCTGTGAGTTGTTTCCATTTGCAGATGTTCTATGCAGCAGCAGAGGACTCCGCTGGCTCCTGGGATGACTCAGTAACAGTGGGAGGACATGCAGTGCTAGGTAGTTTGAAAACCCCTCCCCTACATGTGTGGATAGACCTCTGGGGGTTATTCCAGTCAAACAGAAACCAGAGCTTGGAGTGTTAAAACCCTGAAGCCTCACGTCAGGATTTCTAGAGATCAGGGTCCCATTTCTAGCAGTACTGTGGGCTCTGGGACTGATCCTGCCAAGGGCTGAGTGACAGGAGACCCCACAGAATGTCAGTGACTGGTTCCCAAATCTACTTGGGTTTATTTTCTTGTGGAAATGTAATCAGCAAATGCATTTTCAAAGATTTTCTTCTCTGGCCTGATGGTGAATGTTGGAACCCTGCTTTGTGGTAACAGGTCCGAGAGGCATATTTGTGCCCTATAGTTACTATAGTTACCAGGTTACCAGCATCTTTTCCCTCCATTCTCCTACCCTCAGACTGGGCATTGGGTTAGAACACACTGTGAGTTAACTGTGTTTTTGGAGCAGGTTGCAGTGGCTTCAGTTCCTGGGGTTGACATGTGTGTACTAAGCTACAGCTGTGTGAATGTCATGCCAAAACTATTCATTATACTACAAATACTGCAAACCAAACTTTCATGTCGTGCCTGTATATCTACAGTCCTAGGAGTTGTTTGAATGTCTGTAGCAAGGAGCGAGGGTAACTTTACCACTTAATGGATTTGGCTTTAGAAAGTAATTCAGAAGTGCTCCACATACCATTTGCAATGGGTTTGTGAGATTAAGTCATTGTTCAGTGAACAGATATATGGTACTGTCTCCTGGTAACTGACTAGAAGCTGATTCTAACACTTACATTCAGCATCATGCATTCAATGTGCAAGACTTGTGCAAGACTTTCCAAAAAGTCACGAGAGACCTGATCCTCTGGTCTGTGTTTCAACAAAGAGTTTAGCTGAGGTGCAGGAAAGGGAGCAGAACACACATTTTATCTGATTGACCCCATCACCAATTACATGAGCATGACTGAAGTAACTTGTACATTCAAGTGGATATTAGTGCAATACCAGTGTTTGAAATATTGGCCCATTTGTGACGCCAACACCTCCCTTGCGCAGCTCAAATAACTGTCAGTGTTAGGATGTAATTTTCAGAATATCCACAGATCCTTGCATGGCAAGACACTGAAGATCCTTTGAGGATAATAAGAAGCCTGTAGGATGATCAAATTCTCTTGATTCAGTGGACATTGGCCTGGTAAATCTCTTCAGCTCCTCTTGGAGAGACTCTTGGGAGTCAGAGTGAATTACCAGCAGCATTGGATAAGGGTTAGTTAATAGAGCCTGATTCTGATTTAATTTACATATGAAAGTGCGGCATGAGGCCATTGATATCATTATTATTAAATTAAGAAATTTATCCCAGCTGCTGGAAAGAGGCCACTGCATAACCTGGATTGTCAGGAGTGCAGAAAAAAATAATTCATATAATCCTATATAATAATCGGCTGGAAAAGTTTGTGTGAAGCCGTCATGCGCAGTAGAGATGGCCCGGACTAACGGCATGCTGGGAGGTGTAGTTCGGCAGCACAACATGGCCTCCGCGTGTACGCCGCTGAGAGGGAAGCAGGGTCTGGATCAGGGGCCTAGGGCAGGAGGGTGGCTGGGCTCAATAGGTGCAGGCAGGGGGCTCTGGCCAGGCGGGGTGTGGGAAGGGGGCACTGGGCCGGTGGGGCAGGGGCACCTGGGCACAGCACGGCCAGCTGCGCCCAGCCTAGCCGAAGCCTTGGAGTGGGTGAGATTGGGGCTGAGCGAGCGGGGGCCTTGCAGTGGGTGGGAGGGGGCTGAAGGAGCGGAGGGGCTTTGTGGGGGAGGGGAGGCTGAACAAGCGGGGGGGGGGCCGTGGCGGGAGGGGAGGCTGAATGAGCAGGGGGGCTGAGCGGGGGAGGCCTTGGAGAAGGGGGGCTGAGAGGGGGAGGCCTTGGAGAGGGGGGGCTGAGCGGGGGAAGTGCTTGGAGTAGGGGGGTTGAGTGGGGGGTGCACTTGGCGTGTGGGGGCTGAGCGGGGGGGCTTGGAGTGTGGGGGTTGATCGGGGGGGGCTTTACTGTTGGCCCGTGTTCACGGGCTTTTACACTAGTAAAGTTATAAAACATATTTAAAAATAGCTTCAGTACAGGGCAGGTAAATACAATGATCATTTTCACCATGCACTCGTCATTTATTTGCCCACATGTCATGGTACAAGGGACCTAACTCAGAAGTGGAGGCTTGAAATGGTGTCCGTGTGAGGGGTGTAACGGGGTTCAAAAGAGAACTACATAAATTCATGGACGATGGATCACCTGACGATGACCTGTTATGTTTATTCCCTTGTAAACTGTTGCACCTGGCATGAGCCACTATTGAAGACAGGACACTGTGACAGATGGACCTTTCATCTCACCCAGTATGACTATTCTTACATTTCTATGTTCTAAGGTCACAAATGTAAAATCACACAGTGCTCAAGTCGGCTGTGGAAACCACAGACATGAGCTATCGAATGGGCTAAGAGCTTAAGAGGATTCCATGAGGGACTGAGTAACCAGGAAATCCAATTAGAGTGCAGAGGATTGCTTTTAAGAAGTTTTAGAGAGGCTCTAAACCTTCCTGATTTGAACCACAAAATATGTCTAATTAGTGGGTGTCAGCGGGAAACTCCCTGGGAGGAGGTTATCTCATAGCTTCCTATTTCAGGGCTTCTTCCATCTTCCTCTGAATATATCTGTATATGGCTACTGATTACTGGGCTAGATGGAATACATGTCTCATCCAGTCTGAATAATCAGAGCCATGTAAATCCAACAGTATGTTTCTGCTTACCTACCTATAGCTCTGGGAGTCTGTAGACTTGCACTGACAGAAGAAGGATAACTTCCTAAATATCATCTCATCTCCTCTTACTTATCTTTTAGGAAGGACATTTCAGAACTTCTTGAACCTGCCCAGTACAGTATGTCAACTGTCAATGACACCACATTTAAATCTGTAAAATTCCTTCTCACTGGGCTACCGAGTCATGGAGATGCACGTCTCTGGATCTCTATCCCCTTCTGCTTTGTGTATGTTATCTCTATAGTTGGAAATTCAGTTATTCTGTTCATTATAAAAACAGATCCAAGCCTCCATGAGCCCATGTACATTTTCCTTTCCATGTTGGCCACCACAGACCTTGGCATATCGATAACCACCATGCCGACGACACTGGGTGTATACTTGTTTAACTCTAGGGAGATCAGCTTTGATGCCTGTTTAGCTCAGTTGTTCTTCATCCACTCACTTCAAAACATTGAATCCTCTGTGCTCTTGTTGATGGCCTTTGACCGCTTCATCGCGATCTGTAACCCGCTGAGATATACCTCCATCTTAACCCTGCCGAGAATAGCAAAGATGGGACTGGTGTTTATGCTAAAAGCAATGGTCGTAATACTTCCATTTCCCTTTCTCCTGAAACAGTTCCCATACTGTAGAGCCAATGTCCTCTCCCATTCCTACTGCCTGAACCGGGATGTAATAAAGATGGCTTGTTCAGACATCACAAGGAGCAGCATCTATGGATTGTTTACTATACTCTTCCAGATGGGGTTGGACTTCGTGCTCATCTTCCTCTCTTATATGATGATCCTCAAAACAGTGCTGAGCATCGCATCCCAGGAGGAGTGCCTGAGGGCCCTGAATACCTGCGTCTCCCACCTCTGCGCCCTCCTAATGCTCTACATTCCAGAGCTCAGCTTGTCTGTGATAACTAGATTCCTAAAGGGCTCTTCTCCATTACTTCAGATTCTCCTGGGCTACATCTCCCTGCTTCTCCCACCACTGATGAATCCAATTGTTTACAGTGTGAAAAGCAAACACCTTCGTACAAGGATAATCAGGGTGTTCATAAAGTGAAGGGTCAATTCACCACCTGGGTACATGAAAAATATAGGCCACTTTTTACTTTCTGGACCACTTCAGCTCAGATGACAGGAGTTACTAATATTCACTCTGAAGAGAGATTCAGACAGGGTTAAAGGCTAGTGAGGGGAGACTGGGATCGCGAAGGAGGACAGGACACTGGGGGAGGGAGACCAAGGGAGGCAGCAGCATTATCAAAGTGACTGTGTTGGTGGAGAGCCAGGGGACCGGTGAAATCTTAACCCATAAAGAATTATATTGGTGGCCGCTCCAACCTCACAATTCCTGTTGATAGTTAATAAAGAGAAGGGAGGTGGATTCTGTTTCCCATTGCACCTGACCTGTCACTGTACCGTCTGCGGCTAAACACCCAAGGTCTATGAAAAAAGCTGCAGAGCTGTTCTGTTATCTTTGTCCTGGTCCCTCCTCAGTGCTCTGGATGAAGCATGACCGAAGTCTGCTGCCAAAACTGGGGACAGGGGCTATTCAAGGGGTACAGTCACTCAGTCTTCCCCTGCACTGTCTGTCAGGTGCTTATGACCGATTGGTTTCAGTGAGCGCAGGAGAAAACATTCAGGCAACAGGCAACCCCTACTTTTATGGCTTTGCACACAGCACACCCGCTCAGTATTCTCCCGATTGAGGTCAGGCAGAACTGCATGTGTGAGTAATGGTCTGTCCCACAAGAGTCCTGGTAAGAGACTCGGGCCTCGGTTTCCTCCCCAGGTGCTCCATTTGTGCTGCCCAACAATGTAAAATGGTAGAAACTGGCCCCAGCTCAGGCCCAGCTAGCTCCTATCCAAGCCCAGCCCATTCAGTGTAGCGTGACCACCTAGTCAACAGGTGAAAGTGGGAAACACTCCGGGAGCCCTGTCACCTTGGTGATGCCACCGTTGCCCGTATTCTTACCATTGGAGACCCCAATCTATGCTCCTCCTCCTCCTCCAATGAGGCTCCATCCACTGTCCAGGCCCAAAGCCAGAGCTGGGCAGTGAAAATTGCTGATCATGGAACCAGAACCTCTGTGAGGAACCCCAGATCCTGTGCTGAGGACTGGGGGGTAGGGACATGAGAATGTCCCCACCTATGTATCTGCCCCTCAGGACTCATCCCCAGAGAAGGTGGAGGGCTTGGGAATCCCCACAGAAGCCTTTGCTTCCAGGGTGGCTGTAACTGTGCTTTTGTGGATCACAGCTGTGACTACCAAATTCAGGAGAAGCTTCTGAGAGAAACGTGAACTAGTGATTATTCTCCCATGAGATATACCAAAGCAGCAACACAAAGTCAACTTCTGTTTCACCACAATGGCTAACATGAAATTCGAACAGCATGCTTATGAATATATATATATATATATATATATATATATATATATATATATATATATATTCCAGTTATATATATATATATATATATATATATATATATATATATATATATATATATATATATATATATAACTGGAATATATATATATATATTATATGATATAACTGGAATATGTTTTATGCTATCTCTGCCATGTAACATATCTACTGAATATATTCATCCTATTTGTATTCCTGTGTCATTTTAGTACTCAACCCCCATTTCCTGCACAGGAATCTGGCATTCAAGCTCTTGGCTTAACGAGATACTTTATGTTGAGGGTGATCCCCATATCTGGAACAAAAAGCAGAGTTATGTTCTACTTTATTCATGAAATAAAAACAATAACATTGATAATGTTTCACCCCCAGTGCATGCAGTATGACAGTGATTTGTAACCCAACACTACCCAAAGGTGATCACTTTGAGCTTCATCACTCTGTCTGCTGGATACCTAGGCAGAGTAAGTGTCTTCAGAAAAAGAAAGTTTTCTCCTGAAGTCTTTCCTCCTCCCAGATATCTGTCCATTGAGAACTCACCAAGACCCTGCTTACAAAAGCTTCTTCACAGGATGATATGCTTGGGTCACCCGCCATAAAAGGGAACTGGGCTCACTGACTCAGGAAGCCCTTTGAGATCTTTATTGGACACATTAGCTTGTTTTTTGTCACATGGGGAGCTCACGAGGAGTTGTTCGTCCTCTATGACCTTGCTCTGTGCCCAGGCCGATGGATTTGTCCCTCAATATATTCAGGAGACAGCATGACTCAGCAATATTGTTTTCAGTTCTTGTTTAATCATATCACAAGATTTTAATTCCCTGAGTTACTGGTAATCTCAACCTGCTGATATGCCAGGTACCCCCTCACCAGCTCCTAGCCCCAGCGAGGAAGAATGGTTCAGTGCGAGGCTCCCACAGGTTTCAGAAAAGGATCCTTCTTCTTCTTCAAGAATGAGGTAGAGGGGAAGATGCTCTAAAAGAGACAGAGGGAAACTAGAATGGGTCCCCAGGACTCCTTGGCTTGCCAATGGAATGTAACTTGGAAATGTAACTTTTCCTCTGGAAAAGAGACAACTAAGAGGAGGAATATGATTGAGGTCTATAAAATCACAACTGGTGTGCTGAAAGTAAAGAAGGAAGTATTGTTTACTACTTCTTATAACACAAAAAACTATGGGCCACTAAATGAAATGAATAGGCAGCAGGTTTTAAACAAGTAAAACTTTTTCTTTGTACAACCCACAGTTAACCGGTAGAACTCCATGCTAGAGGATGCTGTGAAGGCCAAAAGTATAGCATGTTTCAAAAAAGTACTAGATAAATTCATGGAGGTTAAGTCCATCAATGGCTATTAGCCAGGAGCAGCAGGGATGGTGTCCCTAGCCTCTCTTTGCCAGCAGCTGGGAATGAATGACAGGGAGTTACCGTCCCCTGGCAAGAGTCACTGCAAGCATCAGGAAGCTCCTTCCACAGCTGCAGAGCGTGGTACCTGCAGGAATGCACAGGATAATTCAGGGCCACATGCAACCCCAACCAAACAGGACCTGCCCCAGGTAAGTGCCCCACACTTTAATCCTCTGCTGCAACGCTCAGCCTCCTTGGGGAACCTAACTCCTGCCATGGCCCCATATCTGAACTTCCAGCCTGCTCCTGAACTGTAAGTCCTGCCTGGACCACACACTCACATCCTGAGCCCCCTCCATCATTCCAACCACCCCATCCTGAGGCCCACTACAAAGCCCAATCCATCAGTTGGAGCTCTCATCCCTTCCTGTACCCACCATCCTGCCTCAACCTACAGTCCCCTACCACACTCTGAACCCCTTATCTTTGTCCACACCCTGGATCCTAGGAGGCTCCACAAAATCTGAAAATCAGGGAGAGGATTAGCTTAGTGGTTTGAGCGTTGACTTGCTGAACTGGGGGTTATGAGCTCAATTTTTGTGGCAGGGGAATAAGGGGAAAAATGCTGATGGATGATTTAGTTGGAGATTGGTCCTGCTTTGAACAGTGGGTTGACCTAACTGATCTCCTGAGGTCCCTTGTTATTCTATTATTCTAATAGCCCTGGGTTCTCAGAAAAAGTTAATCTAGCCCTACTCACATCTCATTACAAGCCGGGAGAGGCTTTTCTCTGGAGCTAGAGAGACAGAAATAATTCAACTTACATTATTTTGGGAAGCCAAGGGGGTCTTGAGACCAGTGGTGTAGCTGGAACAGGAAAACTGGGTGGGCCCAGCTGTCAGGAGCCCCATCTCCCCCTACAGAGTCAAATTAGGGTTTTATGTGGCCCTGATTCTCTCTCTGTCCCTTCTGGAGACCCCCTTCTGCTGGGGAAATGGGGTCAAGGGTGCAGGGGTTTGCACCCTTTGCTCCTGCCGGGCAGTGGAGTCAGGGGAAGTGGTCAGGTGCTGGGGGCTTATTCCATTTTCCCCCATCCAGTGATTCTGAGATGTTGAGTTGGCCCCACTCCTAACGCCCAGCACTATTCCAGTGCCCTGACCCACTCTCCGGCATTAGGGTGGAGGGAGAGGGGCAATCTGCTGCACCCAGGCCTCGCTTCACTGCAAGAGTGGCTGGTGTGTGGATGGCGCAGAGTGACACCTTTGGCCCAGGACCAGCGGCTAATCAACTACTGGCCCAAACCTGCCTCCAAAAGACACACTCCCATCTGGGGCCAGAGACCAGGGAATTGGCGCTCTGGACTGGAAGGACAGGGACACAGCTGGGAACCAAAATGGAGTTGGTGGGTTGGGCTTCGATGCTAAGTGGGAGGGGCTTGGCCTCCAAGGCCCGCCCATAGTTACACCCAAACTTTGACCCAGCCTTGTTTTCCTGTGTCTCTGAGAACATCTTCTCATCACTTTGCTCCTTTCTTGTGTCAGCAGCCTTTGCTGAGACCTGTGAGAGTCTGCACCCGGTCACCATAGTGCTCTGTGCTCAGAGTGTTACAAGGGCAAGGTGTGAAGCTGACCTTTTCCCTCAGACTACTCTCTGCCAGTCAGACTGTCTAAGATGAGGCTCCTGTGTCTGTTGCTCCTCTGTTTGCAATGGCTTGAAAACACCAGTCTGGTGACTGTGTGGAAATTCCCGGTATCCCTGTGATAGTCTCACATTTCCCTCTGAAATCCTCCTCCTTACTCCTTGTTCCTCATGAAGAAGAGAAGGGTCCTCCCCTACTGGAAGGAGCCAAGGGAAATTTCCATGTCAGGAGCCTTGTGGAATCTCTCTCCCTGCTTTCGTGACCTGCAACCTTGGTTTGCAATGCAGGAAAGGGAGCTGCATTGGAGCATTCAGTCCCCATATTATTATTCTATTTTATTTTATTTCATCAAGATCACAGCTCTGACAGCATCATCACTGCCACTGAGCCACCCCAAATTAGACCTGTGACTAATTAGAACCATACAGACATTGATGATAAGTCCGGATTCCAGGACTAGAGCCTACAGCAAGGCTGGTGCTGCAGTTCAAATCTGTAGCATCACCACATGTCCCCTGTAACTTCGCCTTCTGGGATTTGTCATTGTCCCTGACAGGGGTTAACTCTGCCACACATGAAGCCAAGCAGCTGAGATTCCCTGCTGGCCAAGTGGACCCCAAGAGAATGTGTGAACATGCTTCATAAACACACCTGCCTCCCTGTCTGAACAGACACTGCCTGCTGCCCCTGTAACCTTTCTCTAGACTCCTTGTCCATTAGAGTGGAGACCTCTGTAGTCAGCAGAAACTCATCTAGCAGGAGCTGGGTATGTTGGCAGGTTTCATTATTTTTACAATGCAAAGTAAAAGTGAAAGGCTGCAAGCTGTTTTCACTTGCAGATGTCTGCAAAGCAGTAGAGGATTAAACAGGGCTGTTGGAGGGCAAGCAGCTCTAGGTAGCTTGGAAACACATCACCTACATGTGTGGATAGCCGTTTGGGGGTTATTCCAGTTACACAGAAACCAGAGCTTGGAGTGTTAAAACCCTGATGCCCCACGTCAGGATTTCTAGAAATCGCGGCGAATTACTAGCAGTACTGTCGGCTCTGGGCTTGATCCTGCCAGGGGCTGAGTGACAGGAGACCCCATAGAATGTCAGTGACTGGTTCCCAAATCTACTCCGGTTTATTTTGTTGTGGAAATTTAATGAGGAAATGCATTTTTCAAAGATTTTATTCTCTGGCTTGATTGTGAATGTCGGAATCCGGATCTGAATTGCTTCGTGGCAACAGGTTTGAGATTCCATATTTTTGCACTCTAGTTACTATAGTTAAAGGGATACCGGCGTCCTTTCCCTCCATTCTCCCACCCTCAGACTGGGCATTGGGCTACAACACACTGTGAGTTGACTGTGTTTGTGGAGCAGGTCGCAGTGGCTTCAGTTCCTGGGGTTGACATGTGTGTACTAAGGTACAACTGTGAGAATGTCATGCCAAATCTATTCATTATACTACAGATACTGCAAACCAAACTTTCATGTCGTGCGTGTATATCTAAAGACTGCAGCGGTTGTCTGAATGTCTGCAGGACGGAGCAGGGGTAAAATTTCCACTCAATGGCTTTGGCTTTAGAGAGTATTTCAGAAGTGCTCCACATACCATTGGAAACGGGTTTGTGTGATTAACTCATTGTTTAGTGAACAGTTATATGATAGTGTCTCCTGGTAACTGACTAGAAGCTGATTCTAATATTTAGATTCAGCGTCATGCACTCAATGACTCTGCAAGACTCGTGCAAGAGTTTCCAAAAAGTCATGAGAGACCTGAAGCTCTGGTCTGTGTTTCAACAAAGTATTTAGCTGAGGTGCAGGAAAGGGGAGCGGAAAAGACATTTTTTCTGATTGACCCCATCACCAATTACATGAGCATGACTGAAGTAACTTGTATACTCCAGTGGATATTAGTGCAATACTAGTTTTTGAAGTATTGGCCCATTTGTGACGCCAGCTCCTCCCTTGCTCAGCTCAAATAACTGTCAGCGTTAGGTTGTAATTTTCAGAATATCTACAGACCCTTGCATGGCGAGACACTGAACATCAAGTGAGGATTATAAGTAGCCTGTAGGATGATCAGATTCTCTGGATTCAGTGGACATTGGCCAAGTAAAGCTCTTAAGATCCTCTTGGAGAGATTCTTGGGGGTTAGAATGAATCACCAGCAGCATTGGATAAGGGTGAGTTAATAGAGCTTGGTTCTGATTGAATTTACATATGGAAGTGCGGCACGAGGCCATTGATATCAATATTATTGAATTAAGAAATTTATCCAAGTCCTGGAAAGC
This sequence comes from Sternotherus odoratus, assembly GCA_032164245.1. Classification (NCBI taxonomy): domain Eukaryota; kingdom Metazoa; phylum Chordata; order Testudines; family Kinosternidae; genus Sternotherus; species Sternotherus odoratus. The sequence continues at coordinate 297,533,564 of JAVMKO010000001.1, forward strand.
TGGATTGTCAGGAACGCAGACAAAAATATTTGTATAATGAAGCTATAAAACACATTTAAAAATAGCTTCAGTACAGGACAGGTAAATTCAATGATAGTTTTCACCATGCACTCCCCATGTATTTGCCCACATGTCATGACACAAGGAGCCACACTCAGATGTGGAAGCTGGAAACAGTGTTCGTGTGAAGGGTGAAACAGGATTGAAAAGAGAACTACATAAATTCATGGACGATGGATCACTTGCCAATGACCTGTTCTGTTCATTACCTTGTGACCTATTACACTCAGCATGAGCCACTTTTGAAGACAGGACACTGGGATAGATAGATCTTTCATCTCACCCAGTATGACTGTTCTTACGTTTGTATGTTCAAAGATCACAATCGTGAAATCACACAGTGCTCAAGTCAGCTGTGGAATTCATAGACACGAGCTATGAAATAGGCCAAGAGTTTAAGTTGATTCCAAGAGGGACTGAGTAACCAGGAAATCCAATTAGAATGCAGAGGATTGCTTTTAAAAAGTTTTAGAGAGGCTCTAAACCTTCCTGATTTACACCACAAAATATGCCTAATTAGTGGGTGCCAGCGTGAAACTCCCTGGGAGCAGGTTATCTATAGTTCCCTATTTCAGGGCTTCTTTCATCTTCCTCTGAATTTATCTGATCATGGCTACTGCTTACTTGGCTAGATGGAATACATGTCTCATCCAGTCTGAATAATCAGAGCCATGTAAATCCAACAGTATGTTTCTGTTTATCTACCTTGAGCTCTGGGAGTCTGTAGACTTGCACTGAGAGCAGAAGGATAACTTCCTAAATATCATCTCCTATCCTCTTATTTTTCTTTTAGGAAGGACATTTCAGAACCCCTTGAACCTGCCCAGTACAGTATGTCAGCTGTCAATGACACCACATTTAAATCTGTAAAATTCCTTCTCACTGGGCTACCGAGTCATGGAGATGCACGTCTCTGGATCTCTATCTCCTTCTGCTTTGTGTACGTTATTTCTATAGTAGGAAATTCAGTCATTCTGTTTATTATAAAAACAGATCCAAGCCTCCATGAGCCCATGTACATTTTCCTTTCCATGTTGGCCACTACAGACCTTGGCATATCGATAACCACCATGCCGACAACACTTGGTGTATACTTGTTTAATTCTAGGGAGATCAGCCTTGATGCCTGTTTAGCCCAGTTGTTCTTCATCCACTCACTTCAATACATTGAATCCTCTGTGCTGTTGTTGATGGCCTTTGACCGCTTCATCGCGATCTGTAACCCGCTGAGATATGCGTCCATCTTAACCCTGCCGAGAATAGCAAAGATGGGACTGGTAGCTTCGCTAAGATCAATGATCTTAATACTTCCACTTCCCTTTCTCCTGAATCAGTTCCCATACTGTCGAGACAATGTCCTCTCCCATTCATACTGCCGGAACCGGGATGTCATGAAGCTGGCTTGTTCAGACATCACAGTGAGCAACATCTATGGATTGTTTACTAAACTCTTCCAGATGGGGTTGGACTTGGTGCTCATCTTCCTCTCTTATGTGATGATCCTCAAAACAGTGCTGAACATCGCGTCCCAGGAGGAGTGCCTGAGGGCCCTGAATACCTGCGTCTCCCACCTCTGCGCCCTCCTAATTCTCTACATAACAGAGATCAGCTTGCCTGTGATAACTAGATATCCAAAGAGCTCTTCTCCATTACTTGAGATTCTCCTGGGCTATATCTCCCTGCTTCTCCCACCACTGATGAATCCAATTGTGTACAGTGTGAAGAGCAAACACATTCGTGTTAGGATAACCAGGGTGTTCAGAAAGTGAGGGGTCAATTTACCACCTGGGTCCAGCGACATGGAAGATGAAAAACATGGGCCACCTCTTCCATCCTGGACCATTACATCTCAGATGACAGGAGTTACTAATATTCACCCTTAAGAGAGTTTAAGACGGGGTTAAAGGCTGGTGAAGGGACTGGGATGGTGAAGGAGGACAGGACACTGGGGGAGGGACACTAAGGCTGGCAGCAACATTTCCAAAGTGACTGTGTTGCTGGAGAGCCAGGGCACCAGTGAAATGTTGACCCATAAAGAGCCATATCAGAAGCCGCTCCAACCTAACAATTCCTGTTGATAGTTAATAAAGAGAAGGGATGTGGATGCTGTTTCCCATTGCACCTGGCCTGTCACTGTTCCGTCTCCGGCTAAACACTCAAGGTCTATGAAAAAAGCTGCAGAGCTGTTCTGTTATCTTAGTCCTGGTCCCTCCACAGTGCTCTGGGTGAAGCATGACCCATGGGTGTTTCACCAGGTGGAGACGGGCTATTCAAGGGGCACGGTCACTCAGTCTTCCCCTGCACTCTCTGTCTGGTGCTTGTGACCGAGTGGTGTCAGAGAGCACAGGAGAAAACATTTGGGCAACCCCTCCTTTTATGGCTTCACACACAGCACACCTGCTCAGTCTTCTCCTGATTGAGGTCGGGCAGAACTGCATGTGTGAGTAATGGTCTGTCCCACAAGAGTCCTGGTAAGAGACTCAGTCCTCAGTTTCCTCCCCAGGTACTCCATTTGTGCTGCCCGAGCAATGTAAAATGGTAGACCCCAGCTCAGGCCCAGCTAGCTCCTATCGCAGCCCATCCCATTCAGTGTAGTGTGACCACCTAGTCAACAGGTGAAAAGTGGGACACACTCCAGAGAGTCCTTGGCGATGACACCGTTGCTCCTGTTCTTCCTATTGAATACCCCTATCTCTGCTCCTCCTTTTCCACTGAGGCTCCATCCCCTGTCCAGCCTGAAGCAAGAGCTGGGCCACAAAAATTGCTGATGATGGAACCATTGCCTCTGTGAGGAACCCCAGATCCTGGGCAGAGGACTGGGGGGGGACAAGAGAATGTCCCCACCTATATATCTGCCCCTCAAGACTCATCCCCAGAGAAGGTAAAGTGTCTGGGTATCCCCACAGCAGCCTTTGCTTCCAGGGTGGCTTTAACTGTGCTTTTGTGAATCACAGCTGTGACTACCAAATTCAGGACAAACTGCTGAGAGAAACATGAACTAGTGCTTATTCTCCCATGAGCTATACCAAAGCAGCAACACAAGAAAACTTCTGTCTCACCATAGTGGCTAACATGAAATCCGAAGAGCAGTTTCCTTAGATATTTCTGTCCATAGATCCCCATCAAAAGCACTAGATTTAAAGGTGTGTTTGTTTTATGAAACACAAATTAATGTACTTTTGACAGTTCACTCTATAAGGCTTTATGGAAATACGCATATGAATATACTAGCATAAGTGCCCGGCATTGCTCGGGTCAGTCGGAGGTGGGGAGGGGGCAGACAGCTGACACCCCCTGACCAACCCCAACACCCACACCTCACCCCTCACCCACCCCGACACCTTCCCAACCCCCCAGACCAACCCCGACACCCCCCAGCTCACTTACCCCCCGACCGAACCCAACACCCCCACCTGACCCCCCCAACCAAACCCGACTCCCCCACCTCACCCCCCGACCGAACCCAACACCCCCAAATCACTTACCGTCCCACCAAACCCAACTGGGATCCATCGCAGGGGGGGCCCAGAGCCGAGGGATTCCGGGGACCTTCGCAGGTGGGGGGGGGGCACAGAGCTGATGGATCCCGGGGTTCTGTTGGGAGGTGGGAGGGGCAGAGAACTGAGGGATCTCCAGGGTTCCGTTGGGAGGGGGGAGGGGCAGAGAGCTAAGGGATCTCCGGGGTTCCGTTGGGAGGGGGGAGGGGCAGAGAGCTGAGGGATCTCCGGGGTTCCGTTGGGAGGGGGGAGGGGCAGAGAGCTGAGGGATCTCCGGGGTTCCGTTGGGAGGGGGGAGGGGCAGAGAGCTGAGGGATCTCCGGGGTTCCGTTGGGAGGGGGGAGGGGCAGAGAACTGAGGGATCTCCGGGGTTCCGTTGGGAGGGGGGAGGGGCAGAGAACTGAGGGATCTCCGGGGTTCCGTTGGGAGGGGGGAGGGGCAGAGAACTGAGGGATCTCCGGGGTTCCGTTGGGAGGGGGGAGGGGCAGAGAACTGAGGGATCTCCGGGGTTCCGTTGGGAGGGGGGAGGGGCAGAGAACTGAGGGATCTCCGGGGTTCCGTTGGAGGAGGGAGGGGTGAGCTGAGCGAGTGAGGTGTCTGTTGGAGGGGGGTATTATGACATCATCACCACCTAACCGCCCAGCCGATGTGATTGGCCCTGAAAGACTTTCACCCCTGGGGGGCGTCAGAGGTGAGATCCGAAAATTTTTCGACCCTTACCAGCATCTAGACCCTAATACCCCTCAGTGTACCAAAATTCAAGTCTCTGGCTCAAACGGTGAGGGAGGAGTTCGCTGTCATACATACATACATACATACATACATACATACACACATACATACACCACTTGACTTTTATATATATAGATATGTGATTTAATGGGAATATGTTTTATGCTACCCTGCAGTTCCCCCTCTCTCCACAACCAACTTTGGCAGTCTCTAGTTTCTAGTCTCTAGTCTCTAGTTTCTAGTTTCTAGTTTACCACAATATATATATGATATAACTCTAATATGCTTTATGTTACCTATGCCATGTAACATATCTACTGAATATATTCATCCTATTTGTATTCATGTGTCATTTTAGTACTCCACCCCTATTTCCCACACAGGTATCTGGCATTCAAGCTCCTAGATTAACGAGATACTTTATGTTGAGGGTGATTCTCACATTTGGAACAAAAGCAGAGTTATTTTCTCCTTTATTCATGCAATAAAAACAATGACATTGATAACGTCTCACCCCCAGTGCATTCAGTACGACAGTGATTTGTAACCCAACACTACTCAAAGTTGATCACTTTGAACATCACCACTCGGTCTGCTGGATACGTAGGCAGAGTATGTGTGTTCAGAAAAAGAAAGTTTTCTCCTGAAGTCTCTCCTCCTCCCAGATATCTGTCCATTGAGAACTTACCAAGACCCTGCTTACAAAGGTTCTTCACAGGATCACATGCCTGGGTCCCCTGCCATAACAGGGGACTGGGCTCACTGACTCAGGAAGCCCTTTCAGATCCTTTTTGGACACATTAGCTCATTTTGTGTCACAGCGGGAGCTCAGGAGGATTTTTTCATTCACTATGACTCTGCTGCATGCCCAGGCTGATGGATTTGTCCCTCAATATAGTCAGGAGACAGCATGAATCAGCATTATTGTCTTCGGTTGCTGTTTAATCATGTTACAAGCTTTTAATTCCCTGAGTTCCTTGCAATCTCAATGTGCTTCGAGGCCAGGTACCTCCTCACCAGGTCCTAGCCCCAGCGAGGAAGAATGGTCTGGTGCTAGGCTCCCACAGGTTTCAGCAAAGCCCCCTTCTTCAAGAAAGAGGTAAACAGAGGGGAAGATGCTCTAAGAGTCAAAGGGAAACTAGAATTGATCCAAAGAGAATGTAACTTTTCCTCTGGATAAGAGAGAACTTGGGGGGGTGATATTACTGAGGTCAATAAAATTGCGACTGGTGTGGTGAAAGTAAAGAAGGAAGTGTGTTTACTACTTCTTATAACACAAAAACTAGGGGCCACTAAATGAAATTGATAGGCAGCAGGTTTAAAACATACAAAAGATTTTCATTGTACAACCCAGAGTTAACTGGTGTTAATCCACAGTTAACCCAGTTTCCCTCAGGGCCGGCGACAGGGTGGTACAACGGGTACAGCTGTACCAGGCCCCGGACTTAACGGGGGCCCCCCTTAAGTCCGGGGCAGGCCCGGTACAGAGCTGTACCCCCTTGTCGCTGGGCCTGCACAGCAAGGCGCGGCTCTGGGCAGCCGCTGCAGCGCTCGTCAGTCCCCTCCCCCGGCACCCAGGAGCCTCCCCCCGCCCCCCTTTGCTTCTCCCGGCCGGGCCTACGGAGCCCCAGCGCGCGGTTGCTCTGCGCCCCCAGAGGGGGAGAGCGCATGTGGGGGGAGGGGGGCATGACTTGAGTGGGGCGTGTCCTGCCTCTGCGTGGGGAGGGGGCTGCCGGGCTCCCTCCTCCCCGCCCAGCAGCATTAGCAGCAGCAGCGAGCGTAGCAGACTCTCCCGGGCAGCGGGAGACTGGCCGGGGGGGCCCCCGCGAGCGGCGGGAGACCGGCCAGGGGGGCCCTGAGGGCAGCGGGAGACCGGCGGGGGGGCCGCGGGTGGTGGGAGACCAGTGGGGGGGGGGCGGCGGGAGGGGGCCCCGCGGGTGGCGGGAGACCGGGGGGCCCACAAATGATCAGCATACGGGGCCCCAAAATTCCTGTCGCCAACCCTGGTTTCCCTATTAAAACGGATAAATGGACACAAATCAGATATCAGGAATGGCAATATACAAAAACCTGTAGGAGAACACTTCAACCTGCCTGGACACAAAATTACAGATTTAAAAGTCACCATACTGCAGCAAAAAAACTTCAAGACCAGATTGCAAAGAGAAACTGCAGAGTTGCAGTTCATTTGCAAGTTTGACACAATCAATATAGGATTGAACAAGGATCTTGAATGGCTTGCTAATTACAAAAACAGCTTCTCCTCTCTCCGAGTTCACACCTCTAATTCAGCTGCTAGAAAAATACCCTACCCTCCCTGATTTGAGTTAACAAGCTGGTTCAGCCTGATTGGACTAACCTTGTTACCTCCTACTGGTTCTTGCCTACTTATCTATACCTGCCCCTGGACACTTCCACTGCTTGCATCCGACGAAGTGGGTATTAGCCCATGAAAGCTTATGCTTCAATACCTTATAGTTAGTCTTTAAGGTGCCACAGGACTATTTGTTACCTCTGCTATTCCAGACTAACACGGCTACCTCTCTGATAGTTAACCGGTGGAACTCCATGACAGAGGATGTTGTGAAGGCCAAGACTATAGCATGTTTCAAAGAAGTAATAGATAAATTCATGGAGGTTAATTCCATCAGTGGCTATCAGCCAAGATCAGCAGGGCTGGTGTCCCTAGCCTCTCTTTGCCAGAAGCTAGGAATGAATGACAGGCAGTTACTGTCCCCTGGCTAAAGTCACTACGAGCAATAGGAAGCTCCTTCCTCACCTGAAGAGCGTGGTACCTGCACAAAAACACAGGCCCATGCAAGGCCACCTACAACCCCAACCAAACAAGACCTGACCCAGGTAAGTACCCCACACCCCAATCCTCTGCTGCAACCCTCATCCTCCTTGTGGACCCTAACTCCCACCAAGGCCCCATATCCAAACTCCCAGCCTGCTCCTGAACTGTAAGTCTTACGCAGACCACATACACCACCTGTGAGCCCTCTCCCTCAAATTAACTCCTGCCAGACCCCACCCACTCACATCCTGAGCCCCCTCCATCATTCCAACCACCCCAACCTCAGGCCCACTGCAAAGCCCGCACCAACAGTTGGAGCTCTCATCCCTTCCTGTACCCACCATCCTGCCTCAACCTACAGTCCCCTCCCACACTCTGAACCCCTTATCTTTGTCCCCACCCTAGAGCCTAGCAGAACAAAAAATTATGAGGTCGAGGAAGAGGAATAGCTCAGGGGTTTGAGCATTGACTTGTTAAGCTGAGGGTTGTGAGCTCACACCGGGGGGGGATGTGGGAAAAAATTGTTGGATGATTTAATTGGGGGTTGGTCCTGCTTTGAAAAGGGGGTTGAACTAGCTGATTTCCTGAGGTCCCTTTTTATTCTATTGTTCTAATAGCCCTGGGTTCTCAGGAAAAGATAATCAAGCCCTACTCATGTATCTATACAAGCTAAGTGAGACAGGCTTTGCTCTGGAGCTAGAGAGACAGGAATAATTCAACTTACATTCTTTTGGGAATTCAAGGGGGTCTTGAGACCAGTGGTGTAGCTGGGAGAGGGGAAATGGTTGGGCCCAGCTGTCAGGAGCCCCATCTGCCCCTACAGAGGCAAATTACTGTTTTGTGTGGCTCTGGTTCTCTCTCTGTCCCTTCTGGAACCCCCCTTCTCCTGGGGAAATGGGGTTAAGGGTGCAGGGTTTTGCACCCTTTGCTCCTGCCAGGCAGTGGAGTCAGGGGAAGTGGTCAGGTGTTGGGGGCTTATTCCATTTTCCCCATCCAGTGATTCTGAGATGTTGAGCTGGACCCACTCCTAACACCCAGCACTATTCCAGTGCCCTGACCCACTCTCCGGCATTAGGGTGGGGGGAGAGGGGCAATTTGCTGCACCTGGACCTCGCTTCACTGCAGGAGTGGCCGGTGTGTGGAACGGCGCAGAATAACAGCATTGGCCCAGGACCAGCGGCTAATCAACTACTGGCCTAAACCTGCCTCCAAAAGACAAACACCCATCTGGGGCCATAGACCAGGGAATTGGCGATCTGGACTGGAAGGACAGGGATACAGCTGGGAACCAAAATGGAGTTGGTGGGTTGGGTTTTGATGCTAAGTGGGAGGGGCTTGGCCTCTGAGGGCCGCCCACAGTTACACCCAAACTTTGACCCAGCCTTGTTTTCCTGTGTCTCTGAGAACATCTTCTCATCACTTTGCTCCTTTCTTGTGGCAGCAGCCTTTGCTGAGACCTGAGAGAGTCTGCACCCGGTCACCATAGTGCTCTGTGCTCAGAGTGTTACAAAGGCAAGGTGTGAAGCTGACCTTTGCCCTCAGACTACTCTCTGCCAGTGAGACTGTCTAAGATGAGGCTCCTGTGTCTGTTGCTCCTCTGTTTGCAATGGCTTGAAAACACCGGTCTGGTGACTGTGTGGAAACTCCCAGCATCCCTGTGACAGTCTCACACTCCCCTCCAAAATCCTCCTCCTTATTCCTTCTTACTTATGGAGAAGGGAAGGGTCCTCCACTACTGGAAGGAGCCAAGGGAAATTTAAATAGCGGGAGCCTTGTGGAATCTCTCCCCCCGTTCCCTGACCTGCAATCTTGGTTTGCAATGCAGGAAAGGGAGCTGCCATGGAGCATTCAGGCCCCATATTGTTATTCTCTTTTTCAGTAGACTCTCGATTCTCCAGCATTGGGTTAACCAGGATGTGGATAACCAGGATGTAAAAAAAATATGTGTAACTTACAGGGCCAGCTCTGGCTTTGTTGCCACCCAAAGCACACATACAAAAATCCCACCAGGGCACAGACAGACAGTCAGCCAACACCCCCTTACCCCCGGGCAGATTGGCTGGTGAACCAGACCCTTCCCCCAACATTTCCTACGGATGGTGATTATCCGGGATTTTATTAACCAGGATTAATTTTTTCCTTATCATCTTGGATAATCGAGAGTCTACTGTATTTTAATACAGTAAGATCACTGCTCCAACAGCATCACTGCCACTCAGTCGCCCCGAGGTAGCTCTGTGACTAATCACAACTACACAAGCAGTGATGATAAGTCCGGATTCCAGGACTAGAGGCTTCAGCAAGGCTGGTGCTGCAGTCCAATTAGGTAGCATTTCCACATGTCCCCTGTGATCTCACCTTCTGGGATTTGCCATTGTCCCTGACAGGGGTTAAATCTGGGGCACATGAAGCCTAGCAGCTGAGATTCCCTGCTGGCCAAGTGGACCCCAAGGGAATGTGCAAACATGCTTCATAAACACACCTGTCTCCCTGTCTGAAGAGCTGCTGCCTGCTGCCCATGTAACCTTTATGATGAGTCCTTCTCCATTAGCGTGAAGACCTCTGGATTCAGCAGCCACTCGTCTAGCAGGAGTTGGGTAGGTTGGCAGGTTTCACTATCTTTACAATGGAAAGTAAAGGGGAAAGGTTGTGAGCTGTTTTCACTTGCAGATGCTCTGCACAGCAGCAGAGGACTCAGCTGGGCTGTTGGAGGACAAGCAGCTCTAGGTAGTTTGGAAACCCGTCCCCTACATGTGTGGAGAGTCCTTTGGGGGTTATTCCAGTTACAGAGAAACCAAAGCTTGGAGTGTTAAAACCCTGATGTCCCACGTCAGGATTTCTAGAGATAGGGGCCCATTTCTAGCAATACCAAGGGCTCTGGGCCTGATCCTGCCAGGGGCTGAGTGACAGGAGACCCCACAGAATGTCAGTGACTGGTTCCCAAATCTACTCAGGTTTATTTTCTTGTGGAAATTTAATCAGCAAACGCATTTTCAAAGATTTTATTCTCTGGCTTGATTGTGAATGTCGGAATCCTGATCTGCATTGCTTCGTGGTAACAGGTTCGAGAGGGCATATTTTTGCCCTGTAGTTACTATAGTTACAGGGCTACCGGCATCTCTTCCCTCAATTCTCCCACCCTCAGACTGGGCATTGGGCTATAACACACTGTGAGTTGACTGTGTTTGTGGAGCAGGTCGCAGTTGCTTCAGTTCCTGGGGTTGACGTGGTTACTAAGGTACAGCTGTGTGAATGTCATGCCAAAACTATTCATTATACTACAAATTCTGCAAACCAAACTTTCATGTCATGCCTTGTAGCGGGGTGACCACCCACTCCCTGCCCTAAGGGCTTGGAACAGCCCAGGAAGGGGTTGTGGCTGGGAGTCAGCAAACTCCCAGCCTGATTGGGAAGTAGGCTCATCTGGGTGGCCACGCCCCAAACACTAGCAGGCCTGTATAGAAAGGCTGAGAGGCAGGGGCCTAGACACACAGAGTGTCTCCTCTGTAGGCGGAGGCAGACAGTCCTTGCTGCTGAGTGCTTGAGTCAGTACCTAGAGTGGTGCAGGGCTGGGGCTAGTCATGAGGAGCTGGGGAAGCTGTAGCCTGGGAGCCCCAGGCTGCAGGGCCTAGAAGAAGGCCCAAGACAGGGGTACTGGGAGTTGCAGGGGGGCAGCCCATAGCTATTGGGACAGAAGCAGCAGGACAACCCACCTTGCCAGTGATCAGTGGCAATGATACTACAGTCTGCCCCAGTGAATGGGGCAAGTGGTGACTGGCAGTTGCCTAGTCTGAGGTAAGGTGGGGATAGGGGGTGGAGGGTTCCCCCAGGGAGGGGAGACCCTAAGATGAGGGGGGGTATTGCAGGGGTGCAGCAACCTCAGTGAGAGGGCTCCAGGGTCAGGGAGGGACATAGGGCCAGAGCAGCGAGCGGGACATCGGTCTGCAGAGGGCCCTCCGGACGCTGGTGAGAGCTAATTCCCAGATGAACCAGCAGGAGGTGCTGCAGGGGTGAGTCGCCGCCCTGTTACATGCTTATATCTAATGTCTGCAGCAGTTGTGTGAGTGTCTGAAGGAAGGAGTAGGAGTAACTTTACCACTCAATGGCTTTGGCTTTAGAAAGTATTTCAGAAGTGCTCCACATACCATTTGCAATAGCTTTGTGCGATTAACTCATTGTTCAGTGAACAGTTATATGATACTGTCTCCTGGTAACTGACTAGAAGCTGATTCTAACACTTACATTCAGTGTCATGTACTCAATGACTCCGCAAGACTCGTGCAAGACTTTCCAAAAAGTCATGAGAGACCTGAACCTCTGGTCTGTGTTTCAACAAAGAGTTTAGCTACGGTGCAGGAAAGAGGATTGTAAAAGAAACTGTATCTAATTGAGCCCCATCATTAATTACATGAGCATAATGGAAGTTACTTGTACATTCAAGTGGATATTAGTGCCATACCAGTGTTCGAAGTATTGGCCCATTGTGACTCCAACTCCTCCCTTGCCCAACTGAAATAACTTCAGCGTTAGGTTGTAATTTTCCAAATGTCACAGATCCTTGCATGGCGAGAGAATGCAGATACTTTGAGGATAATGAGAAGCCTTTAGGATGATTGAAGTCTCTGGATTCAGTGGACATTTGCAGGTAAATCTCTTTAGCTCCTCTTGGAGGAGGTTCTTGGGGATGAGGGTATCACCGGGAACAGTTCTGATTGAATTTACATATGGAAGTGCATCATGAGGCCATTGATATTACTGTTACTGAATTAAGAAATGTATCCCAGATACTGGAAAGAGGCAGCTGCATAACCTGGATTGTCAGGAGCTCAGAAAAAAATATTCATATAATGAAGCTATGAAACAATTTTTAAAATACCTTCAGTACAGGGCAGGTAAATAAAATGATCGTTTTCACCATGCACTCACCATGTATTTGCTCACATGTCATGATACAAGGGGCCACACTCAGAAGTGGAGGATGGAAACGGTGTCCGTGTGAAGGGTGTAACAGGGTAGAAAACAGAACTACATAAATTCATAAACGATGGATCACTTGACGATGACCTGTTCTGTTCATTACCATGTAACCTGTTGCACCTGGCATGAGCCACTATTGAAAACAGGACACTGGGCTAGATGGACCTTTCATCTCACCCAGTATGACTATTCTTACGTTTGTATGTTATAAGGTCACAATCGTGAAATCACACAGTGCTCAAGTCGTCTGTGGAATTCACAGACATGAGGTGTCAAATGGGCCAAGAGCTTAAGAGGATTCCAAGAGGGACTGAGTAACCAGGAAATCCAATTAGAGTTCAGAGGATTGCTTTTAAAAATCTTTTGAGAGGCTCTAAACCTTCCTGAATTACACCACAAAATAGGTCTAATTAGTGGGTGTCAGCAGGAAGCTCCCTGGGAGCAGGCTATCTAGAGCTTCCTATTTCAGGGCTTCTTCCATCTTCCTCTGAATGTATCTGGACATGCTTACTGGTTACTGGGATAGATGGACTACATGTCTCATCCAGTCTGAATATTCAGAGCCATGTAAATCTAACAGTATGTTTCTATTTATCTACCTTGAGCTCTCGGAGTCTGTACACTTGCTCTGAGAGCAGAAGTATAACTTCCTAAATATCATCTCATCTTCTCTTATTTTTCTTTTAGGAAGGACATTTCAGAACTCCTCTTACCTGCTCAGTACAGTATGTCAACTGTCAATGACACCACATTAAAATCTGTAAAATTCCTTCTCACTGGGCTTCCGAGTCATGAAGATGCACGTCTCTGGATCTCTATCCCCTTCTGCTTTGTTTATGTTATTTCGATAGTAGGAAATGCAGTCATTCTGTTCATTATAAAAACAGATTCAATTCTGCATGAGCCCATGTACATTTTCCTTTCCATGTTGGCCACCACAGACCTTGGCATATCAATAACCACTATGCCAACGACACTGGGCGTATACTTGTTTAACTCTAGGGAGATCAGCCTTGATGCCTGTTTAGCCCAGGTATTCTTCATCCACTCGCTTCAATGCATTGAATCCTCTGTGCTGTTGTTGATGGCCTTTGACCGCTTCATCGCGATCTGTAACCCTCTGAGATATGCGTCCATCTTAACCCTGCCGAGAATAGCTAAGATGGGACTGGTGTTGACGCTAAAAGCAATGGTCGTAATACTTCCACTTCCCTTTCTCCTGAAACAGTTCCCATACTGTAGAGCCAATATCCTCTCCCATTCCTATTGTCTGAACCGGGATGTCATAAAGATGGCTTGTTCAGACATCACAAGGAGCAGCATCTATGGATTGTTTACTATACTCTTCCAGATGGGGCTGGACTTCGTGCTCATCTTCCTCTCTTATATGATGATCCTCAAAACAGTTCTGAGCATTGCATCCCAGGAGGAATGCCTGAGGGCCCTGAATACCTGTGTCTCCCACCTCTGCGCCCTCCTAATGCTCTACACACCAGAGATCAGCTTGTCTGTGATAACTAGATTCCTAAAGGGCTCTTCTCCGTTACTTCAGATTCTCCTGGGCTATATCTCCCTGCTTCTCCCACCACTGATGAATCCAATTGTGTACAGTGTGAAAAGCAAACAGCTTCGTGCAAGGATCATAAGGATGTTCATAAAGTGAAGGATCAATTCACCACCTGGGTCCAGCGACATGGGAGATGAAAATCATGGGCCACCTTTTACATCCTGGACCATTGCAGTTCAGATGACAAGAGTTATTAATATTCACTCTGAAGGGAGGTTCAGACAGGGTTAAAGGCTGGTGAAGGGAGACTGGGATGGTGAAGGAGGACAGGATACTGGGGGAGGGAGACCAAGGGAGGATGCAGCATTTCCAAAGTGACTGTGTTGTTGGAGAGCCAGGGGACCGGTGAAATGTTAACCCATAAAGAACCGTATCAGTGGCCGCTCCAACCTCACAGAAATCAGATATTAGGAATGGCAATATACAAAAACCTGTAGGAAAACACTTCAACCTGCCTGGACACACAATTACAGATTTAAAAGTCACCATACTACAGCAAAAAAACTTCAAGTCCAGACTGCAAAGGGAAACTGCAGAGCTACAATTCATTTGCAAATTTAACACAAACAATTTAGGATTGAACAAAGACCTACAATGGCTTGCTAATTACAAACATAGCTTCTCCTCTCTCCATGTTCACACCCACCATTCAACTGCTAGAAGAATAACCCACCCTCCCTGATTGGAGATAACAAGCTGGTTCAGCCTAATTGGACTAACCTTGTTACCTCCCATCTGGTTCTTGCCTACTTTTATATACCTGCCTCTGGACACTTCCACTGCTTGCATCTGATGAAGTGGGTATTAGCCCACGAAAGCTTATGCTTCAAAACATTATAGTTAGTCTTTAAGGTGCCACAGGACTTTGTTACCTCTGCTATTCCAGACTAACACGCTACCTCTCTGATTCCAACCTCACAGTTCCTCTTGATAGTTAATAAAGAGAAGGGATGTGGATGCTGTTTCCCATTGCACCTCGCCTGTCACTGTTCCGTCTGCGGCTAAAGACCCAAGGTCTATGAAAAAAGCTGCAGAGTTGTTCTGCTATCTTAGTCCTGGTCCCTCCTCCGTGCTCTGGGTGAAGCATGACCCATGGGTGCTGCACCAGGTGGGGACAGGGGCTATTCAAGGGACACGGTCACTCAGTCTTCCCCAGCACTCTCTGTCAGGTGCTTGTGACTGAGTGGTGTTAGAGAGTGCATGGGAAAACATTCAGGCAACCCCTCCTTTTATGGCTTTGCACACAGCTCACCTGCTCCATCGTCTCCTGACTGAGGTCGGGCAGAACTGCATGTGTGAGTAATGGTCTGTCCCACAAGAGTCCTGGTAAGACACTCAGGCCTCAGTTCCCTCCCCAGGTGCTCCATTTGTGCTGCCCCAGCAATGTAAAATGGTAGGAACTGGCCTCAGCTCAGGCCCAGCTGGCTCCTACCCCAGCCCAGCCCATTCAGTGTAGCGTAAGCACCTATTCATTAGGTGAAATTGGAACATACTCCAGGAGCCCTGTCACCTTGGTGATGCCACCGTTGCCCCTATTCTTCCCATTGGAGACCCCAATCTCTTCTCCTCCTTTTCCACTGAGGCTCCATCCCCTGTCCAGTCCTGAATCCAGAACTGGGCCACGAAAATTGCTGATCATGGAACCAAAGCCTCTGTGAGGAGCCCCAGATCCTGGGCTGAGGACTGGGGGGGGCAAGAATATGTCCCCGCTTATATATCTGCCCCTCGGGACTCATCCCTAGAGAAGGTGGAGGGTCTGGGAATCTCCACAGCAGCTTTTGCTTCCAGGGTGGCTGTAACTGTGCTTTTGTGAATCACAGCTGTGACTACCAAATTCAGGACAAGCTGCTGAGAGAAACGTAAAATAGTTATTATTCTCCCATGAGATATATCAAAGCACCAACACAGAGTAAACTTCTGTTTCACCATAATGGCTAACATGAAATCCGAAGAGCAGTTTCCTTAGATATTTCTGTCCATAGATCCCCTTCAAAAACACTAGATTTAAAGGTGTGTTTTTTAAAAAACATAATTTAATATACTTGTGACAGTTCACTCTATAGGGCTTTATGGGAATATTCTTATCCTATATAATAATTGGCTACGGGAAGTTTGTGTGAAGCCGTCATGCGCAGTAGAGATGGCCCTGACGAACGGCATGCTGGGGGTTGTAGTTCTGAGGCACAAAATGGCCACCACGCGTGCCTGCCTGAGCGATCCTCACTCACACGGAGCTAGAGCACCAAGCAGCAGTTATACATATAAAGTTAGCTGGGCTGTCGGGTGCATGAGGAGGAGTTGAGGGGGGAGGGAGCTGAGTGGGGGGGAGGCGGCTGGGAGAAGGGAGGTCATTGTAAGGGGAGGGGCTGGGTGGGGGGGCTTAGAGGGGGCTGGGCAAGGGGGGGCTTGGAGGGGGATGGGGCTGGGGGGGGGGTCCTTGCAGTGGAGAGGGAGCTGGGTGGGGGGATGCCTTGGAGGGGGAGGGGGGCTGGGCTGGGGGGGCTTGGAGGGGGAGGGGCTTGGGTGAGGGGGGTCCTTGGAGGGAGAGGGGGATGGGTGAGGGGGGCTGGGTGAGGGGGGGCCTTGGAGGGGGGAGGGGGCTGGCTGAGGGTGGGGGCTTGGAGGGGGAGGGGCCTGGGTGAGGGGGGTCCTTGGAGGGAGAGGGGGATGGGTGAGGGGGGATGGGTGAGGGGGGGCCTTGGAGGGGGGAGGGTGCTGGGTGAGGGTGGGGGCTTGGAGGGGGAGGGTGCTGGGGGGGCATTGGGGTGGGAGGGAGCTGGGTGGCAGGGGGGGGTGCCGCGAGCCCTTATGGTTGGCCCATGTACACAGGCTTTTACACTAGTGAATATATATATATGATATAACTGAAATATGTTTATTGCTACATATGCCATGTAACATATCTACTGAATATATTCTTCCTATTCATATTAATGTGTCATTTTAGTACTCCACCCCTATTTCCCACACAGGAAACTGGCTTTCAAACTCCTGGCTTAACAAGATACTTTATGTTGAAGGTGATCCTCCCATTTGGGACAAAAAGCAGATTTATGTTCTCCTTATTCATGCAATAAAAAAATGACATTGATAACATTTCACCCCCAGTGCATTCAGTACAACAATGATTTGTAACTCAACACTACCCAAAGTTGATCACTTTGAGCATCACCACTCTGTCTGCTGGATACCTAGGCAGAGTAAGTGTGTTCAGAAAAAGAAAGTTTTCTCCTGAAGTCTCTCCACCTCCCAGATATCTGTCCATTGAGAACTCACCAAGACCCTGCTTACAAAGGCTTCTTCACAGGATGATGTGCCTGGGTCCCCTGTGATAAGAGGGGACCGGGCTCAATGAAGCAGGAAGCCGTTTCAGATCCTTTTTGGACACATTAGCTCATTTTGTGTCACATAAGGAGCTCACGAGGAGTTGTTCATCCACTATGACCCTGCTCCGTGCCCAGGCCGATAGATTTGTCCTTCAATATAGTCAGGAGACAGCATGACTCAGCATTATTGTCTGCGGTTCCTATTTAATCATGTCACAAGATTTTAATTCCCTGAGTTCCTGGTAATCTCAATGTGCTGAGATTCCAGGTACCCCCTCACCAGCTGCTAGCGCAGCAAGGAAGAATGTTTTGGTGCCAAGCTCAAACAGGTTTCAGCAAAGCCCCCTACTTCAAGAAAGAGGTAAACAGAGGGGAAGATGTTCTCAGAGACACAGGGAAACTAGAATGGGTCCCAAGAGCTCCTTGGCTTGCCAATGGAATGTAACTTGGAAATGTAAATTTTCCTCTGGAAAAGAGACACCTAAGGGGGGAATATGACTGAGGTCTATAAAATCACAACTGGTGTGCTGAAAGTAAAGAAGGAAGTGTTGTTTACTATTTCTTATAACACAAAGATTAGGGGCCACTAAACAAAATTAATTGGCAGAAGGTTTAAAACAAGCAAAACATTTTTCTTTTTACAACCCACAGTTAACCGGTGGAACTCCATGCCAGAGGGTGTTGTGAAGGCTGAGACTATAGCATTTTTCAAAAAAGTACTAGATAAATTCATGGAGCTTAAGTCCATCAATGGCTATTAGTCAGGATCAGCAGGGATGGTGTCCCTAGCCTCTCTTTGCCAGAAGCTGGGAATGAATGACAGGGAGTTACTGTTACCTGGATAGAGTCACTTCAAGCATCAGAAATCTCCTTCAACAGCTGTAGAGCGTGATACTTGCAGGAAATCACAGGGCCATGCAGGGCCACATGCACCCCAACCAAACAGGACCTGCCTCAGGTAAGTTCCCCGAACCCCAATCCTCTGCTGCAACCCTCAGCCTCCTTGTGGACCCTAATTCCTGCCATGGCCCCATATCCGAACTCCAAGCCTACTCCTGAACTGTAAGTCCTACGCAGACCTCATACACCATCTGTGAGCCCTCTCCCTCAAATTAACTCCTGCCAGACCCCACCCACTCACGTCCTGAGCCCCCTCCATCTTTCCAACCACCCCATCCTCAGGCCCACTGTAAAGCCCACACTAACAGTTGGAGTCTCATCCCTTCCTGTACCCACCATCCTCCCTCAACCTACACGCCCCTCCCACACTCTGAACCCCTTATCTTTGTCCCCACCTTGGAGCTTAGCAGACCCCAAAATTCTGATTTCTAGGGTGTCACGTTACTGAAATAATTTGGGACCCTATAAATCATTGTTGCAACCAGGGTCCTATAGTGGCACCAAATCTTATGTACAGGGGGTCATAATGGGTGCCTACAACCAGGTTATGAATGGCTGATTATGAATATGCCAGTGATATGTGTGTATCAATTTTGTAGTTAGAGCTATAATATTGGCTCTGGACTGTCTGTCTTTCCAAATATTGTGCTCTGCTGGGGGAGAAGATTCCTGAATACTGGGCGTCAGCTTGGCTTGGGCTGCCTGATGGCCCATTAAGGGACTATCAGCAACACAATGGACTCTGGGAGCTTGGAATGCTCCAATCCAGACAAAAAGTCTACCAGAGAAAGCCTGTACATAATGGCTGCTGCCTGCAAATATGAGTCATGCATGGTCATGTCATCTGCCCATGTGGCTCCAGAACTCCATGGGGCTGGACTTTTCAGAGCAGGAAGAGAAAAAACTATAAAGGAAGCTGCTACAGCCCCCCATCTTGGTCTTCTACCTTCAGCCTGCAGCCTGTCTTGCTTCCAGCTCTGAATGGACTTTGCTACACATGTGAACTCTGAACTGAGGTGCTGACCCATCCCTAAATGGGATGCTTTCTAAAGACTTTGATTTAAACCTGCAGTTATTCTACCTTTGCTGCAACCCTGAACCAAGAGATTTGCCATTACTGCATGTAATTGATTTCTTTTAACCATTCCTAACCCTCACCTAGACCTTTTTCCTTGTATAATAAACCTTTAGTTATAGATTCTAAAGGATTGGCAACGGCGTGATTTGTGGGAAGATCTGATTTGTATATTGACCTGGGTCTGGGGCCTGATTCCTTGGAATTGGGGAGAACCGTTTTCTTTATTTGGGGTATTGGTTTACATAACCATTGATCCCCAGGACAGGTGGCTGGTGGTGGTGATACTGGGAATCTGGAGTGTCTAAGGGAATTGCTTGTGTGACTTGTGGTTAGCCAGTGGGGCGAAACCAAAGTCTTTTCTGTTTGGATGGTTTGGTTCACCTTAGAGGGGAAATACCCCAGCTTTGGGCTGTAAATACCCTTTTGGAAGCAATCTGTCCTGATCTGACACTCACAGTTGGATCCCACCAGGAACAGCACCGTCACATAGGGAGAGGAATAGCTCAGTGGGTTGAGCATTGACTTGCTAAACTGAGAGTTGTGAGCTAATCCTTGGGGGGGGGGGAGATATGGGGCAAAATTAGGTTGGATGATTTAATTGGGGGTTGGTCCTGCTTTGAATAGGGGGTTGGACTAGCTGATCTCCTGAGGTCCCTTCTAACCTTATTATTCTAATAGCCCTGGGTTCTCAGAAAAACTTAATCTAGCCCTACTCACATATCACTACAGGCTAAATTAGTCAGGATTTTCTCTGGAGATAGAGAGACAGAAATAATCCAATTTACATTCTTTTGTGAAGACAAGGGGGTCTTGAGACCAGTGGTGTAACTTGAACAGGAAAACTGGGTGAGCCCAGCTGTCAGGAGCCCCATCTCCCCCTACAGAGGAAAATTAGGGTTTTGTGTGGCCCTGGTTCTCTCTCTGTTCCTTCTGGAGCCCCTCTTCTTCTGGGGAAATGGGGTCAAGGGTACAGGGGTTTGCACCCTTGACTCCTGCTGGGCAGTGGAATCAGGGGAAGCGGTCAGGTGGTGGGGATGTGTTAAGGGGATGATCAAGGGGTCCCCAAAGGAGGATTTTGCCCAGCTGTGTACTCCAATTATCCACACACTGGACAGCAGGGTAATGGGTTAAAACTTAAGCTTTATTTTCAGCGCGCTGAAGTCCGACAATTCAAAAAGAAAGTGCCGGCCCCGTGTAGCGTGGTACAATGATATATATAGAGTTAACAGTTCCGTATACGCGTATGCTGACATCTACCAATCACATTACAGCAAGCATTTTACTCTGCTTTTGGCAATTTCCGTTTTTGTACTTACGCATGGAGCTCCACCACCATCTCGTTGGCGTAAGCGCATATTGCAGACATTACATTCATTAAATATACTTTATATACCTTATACATTGTTAACTCTTCTCTATGTTTTATGGATCAGCTCTTTGTAGTTAGTCAAGGAAAAACACACATTGAGCAGAAGGGAGTTGCGGTTCTCAAGCATTCTTGAGTTGAGATAGGCCATCTGGCATTCTGTATTCTCTAACTCCCTTTTCAGATTCCAGGCCGCTTACTTATCTATCCTGTTTCCATGGGACTTGATACTAACTAGCTCAACTGATACAGGACTCACTGGGACATTGTTATGTTGGATAGTTATAGATTAGGTATTTAGACAGGCATACAAGGACACCAGGTATATTCTGTTTACTCCAACCTGCAAGCAAAAGGAGGTTTGTTTCCCAAAAGGGCTTATTCCATTTTCCCCATCCAGTGATACTGAGATGTTGAGCTGGCCCCACTCCTAATGCCCAGCACTATTCCAGTGCCCTGACCCACTCTCCGGCATTAGGGTGGGGGGAGAGGGGCAATCTGCTGCACCCAGACCTCGCTTCACTGCAGGAGTGGCTGGTGTGTGGAATGGTGCAGAGTGACACCATTGGCCCAGGACCAGCGGCTAATCAACTACTGGCCCAAACCTGCCTCCAAAAGACACACACCCATCTGTGGCCAGAGACCAGGGAATTGGCGCTCTGGACTGGAAGGACAGGGATACAGCTGAGAACCAAAATGGAGTTGGTGGATTGGGCTTCGATGCTAAGTGGGAGGGGCTTGGCCTCCGAGGCCCGCCCATAGTTACACCCAAGCTTTGACCCAGCCTTGTTTTCCTGTGTCTCTGAGAACATCTTCTCATCACTTTGCTCCTTTCTTGTGGAAGCAGCCTTTGCTGAGACCTGGGAGAGTCTGCACCCGGTCACCATAGTGCTCTGTGCTAAGACAGTTACAAGGGCAAGGTGTGAAGCTGACCTTTGCCCTCAGACTACTGTCTGCCAGTCAGACTGTCTAAGTTGAGGCTCCTGTGTCTGTTGCTCCACTGTTTACAATGGTTTGAAAACACCGGTCTAGTGACTGTTTGGAAACTCCCAGCATCTGTGTGACACTCCCACACTCCCCTCTGAAATCCTCCTCCTCATTCCTTGTTCCTCATGGAGAAGGGAAGAGTCCTGCCCAACTGGAAGGAGCCAAGGAAAATTTCCATGTCGGGAGCCTTGTGAAATCTCTCTCCCCCCTTCCCTGACCTGCAAACTTGGTTTGCAATGCAGGAAAGGGAGCTGCCATGGAGCATTCGGGACCCATATTATTATTCTATTTTATTTTATTTCAGTAAGATCACAGCTCTGACACCATCATCACCTCCACTCAGGCACCCCGAGATAGTCCTGTGACTAATCAGAACCACACAAACAGTGATGATAAGTCCGGATTCCAGGACTAGAGCCTACAGCAAGGCTGGTGCTGCAGTTCAATTAGGTAGCATCTGCACACGACCCCTGGGATTTCGCCTTGTGGGATTTGCCATTATCCCTGATGGGGGTTTAATCTACCGCACATGAAGACAAGCAGCTGAGATTGTCTGCTGGCCAAGTAGCCCCCAAGAGAATGTGCGAACATGCTTCATAAACACACCTGCCTCCCTGTCTGAATAGATACCGCCTGCTGCCCCTATCACCTCTCTGATGACTTCTTGTGCATTAGCGTGAAGACCTCTGGTGTCAGCAGCAACTCGTATAGCAGGAGCTGGGTACGTTGACAGGTTTCACTATCTTTACAATGCAAAGTAAAGGGGAAAGGCTGCGAGCTGTTTTCACTTTCAGATGCTCTGCAAAGCAGCAGAGGACACAGCTGGGCTGTCAGAGGACTAGCAGCTCTAGGGAGCTTGGAAACCTGTCCCCTACATGTGTGGATAGTCCTCTGGGGGGTTATTCTAGTTATACAGAAACCAGAGCTTCGAGTGTTAAAACCCTGGTGCCCCACGTCAGGATTTCTAGAGATAGGGGACCAGTTCTCGCAATCAGGCTCTGGGCCTGATCCTGCCAGGGGTTGAGTGACAGGAGACCCCACAGAATGTCAGTGACTGGTTCCCAAATCTACTCCAGTTTATTTTCTTGTGGAAATTTAATCAGCAAATGCATTTTCAAAGATTTTATTCTCTGGCTTGATTGTGAATGTCGGAATCCAGATCTGCATTGCTTCGTGGTAACAGGTTAGAGAAGGGAAATTTTTACCCTGTAGTTACTATAGTTTCAGGGCTACTGGCATCTCTTCCCTCAATTCTCCCACCCTCAGACTGGGCATTGGGCTACAACACAGTGTGGGTTGACTGTGTTTGTGGAGCAGGTCACAGTGGCTTCAGTTCCTTGGGTTGACATGTGTGTACTAAGGTACAGCTGTTTGAATGTCATGCCAAAACTATTAATTATAATACAAATATTGCAAAACAAACTTTCAAGTCATGCCTGTATATCTTTACCACTTTACCACTCAATGGCTTTGACTTTAGAAAGTATTTCAGAAGTGCTCCACATACCATTTGCAATGGGTTTGTGCGATTAACTCATTGTTCAGTGAAGAGTTAAATGATACTGTCTCCTGGTGTTGTAGGGTACTCAGAGTCCTGTAGAAACGAAGCACACACACAGCTGCTGAATGAAAGTGGTGAGTTTATTGAAGGTAGGAAGTGACACACCCGCAACGGGGGCTCCCTTCGATGCTTACACTGCGAGATGGGGGGAAAGCCCTACACATCGGAGCAATGCTCATGGTGAAGCCCACTATGGGGGGGACATAGGCACAGAAATACACATGCACATTTACCTCTCATGCATACCTCATGAATAGCTTATAGCTAATAAGTTATTTTGCTTCATTAGTATCACAGAAGCCTAGCAAGCTGTGAGAAGCCAAGCCGTGAGAAACCAGGGAGTGGTATACAATAGATAACTCTGGTATTCAGGAAGGTTGCCTTGACTGGGAGTCCCCTTTCCCTGGTGTCTAGCTTGAGAGCATGCTCTGTGTGCATACCGTCACAAAATCTTCTCACATCCTACACCTGGTAACTGACTAGAAGCTGTTTCTAACGCTTACTTCAGCATCATGCACTGCAAGACTCGTGCAAGATTTTCCACAAATCATGAGAGACCTGAACCTCTGGTCTGTGTTTCAACAAAGAGTTTAGCTGCGGTGCAGGAAAGGGGAGCGTAAAAGACATTTTATCTGATTGACCCCCATCATCAATTACATGTACATGATTGAAGTAACTTGTAGATTCAAGTGGATATTAGTGCAATACCAGTGTTTGAAGTATTGGCCCATTGTGACTCCAACTCCTCCCTTGCCCAGCTGAAATAACTGTCAGCGTTAGGTTGTAATTTTCCAAATATCTACAGACCCTTGCATGGTGACACAATGCAGATCCTTTGAGGATAATGAGAAGCCTGTAGGATGATCAAAGTCTCTGGATTCAGTGGACTTTGGCCAGGTAAAGCTCTTCAGCTCGTCTTGGAGGAGGTCCTTGGGGTCAGAGTATCATGGGAACATTTGGTATGGGTGAGTTAATAGAGCCTAGTTCTGATTGAATTTACATACGGAAATGCGGCATGAGGCATTTGATATCACTGTTACTGAATTAAGAAATGTGTCCCTGATGCTGGAAATAGGCAGCTGCATAATCTGGATTGTCAGGAGCGCAGCAAAAAATTATTCGTATAATGAACCTATAAGACACATTTTAAAATAGCTTCAGTACAGGGAAGGTAAATACAATGATTGTGTTCACAATGCACTCGCCATGTATTTGCCCACATGTCATGGTACAAGGGGACACACTCAGAAGTGGAGGCTGGAAACAGTGTCTGTGTGAAGGGTGTAACAGGGTTGAAAAGAGAACTACATAAATTCATGGCCAATGGATCACTAGCTGATGGCCTGTTCGGTTAATTCCCTTGTAACCTGTTGCACCCGGCATGAGCCACTATTGAAGACAGGACACTGGGCTAGATGGACCTTTCATCTCCCCCAGTATGACTATTCTTACATTTGTATGTTCTAAGGTCACAATGGTAAAATCACACAGTGCTCAAGTCGGCTGTGGAATTCACAGACATGAGCTATCAAATGGGGCAAGAGCTTAAGAGGATTCCAGGAGGGACTGAGTAACCAGGAAATCCAATTAGAGTGCAGAGGATTGTTTTTAAAAACTTTTAGAGAGGCTCTAAACCCTCCTGATTTACACCACAAAATATGTCTAATTAGTGGGTGTCAGTGGGAAATTCCCTGGGAGCAGGTTATCTTATAGCTTCCTATTTCAGGGCTTCTTCCATCTCCCTCTGAATGTATCTGGACATGGCTACTGGTTACTGGGCTAGATGAACTACATGTCTCATCCAGTCTGAATAATCAGAGCCATGTAAATCCAACAGTATGTTTCTGCTTATCTACCTTCAGCTGTGGGAGTCTGTAGACTTGCACTGATAGCAGAAGGATAACTTCCTAAATATCATCTCTTCTTGTCTTATTTTTCTTTTAGGAAGGACATTTCAGAACTCCTTGGACCTGCCCAGTACAGTATGTCAACTGTCAATGACACCACATTAAAATCTGTAAAATTCCTTCTCACTGGGATACCGAGTCATGGAGATGCACATCTCTGGATCTCTATCCCCTTCTGCTTTGTGTATCTTATCTCTATAGTAGGAAATTCAGTCATTCTTTTTATTATAAAAACAGATCCAAGCCTCCATGAGCCCATGTACATTTTCCTTTCCATGTTGGCCACCACAGACCTTGGCATATCAATAACCACCATGCCAACGACACTGGGCGTATACTTGTTTAACTCTATGGAGATCAGCCTCAATACCTGTTTAGCCCAGTTGTTCTTCATCCACTCACTTCAGTGCATTGGATCCTCTGTTCTCTTGTTGATGGCATTTGACCGCTTCATAGCAATCTGTAATCCGCTAAGATATACCTCCATCTTAACCCTGCCGAGAATAGTAAAGATGGGACTGGTAGCCTTGCTAAGACCGATGGTATTAATACTTCCATTTCCCTTTCTCCTGAAACGGTTACAATACTGTAAAGCCAATGTCCTCTCCCATTCCTACTGCCTGAACCGGGATGTCATGAAGCTGGCTTGTTCAGAGACCACAGGGAGCAGCATCTATGGATTGTTTACTATAATCTTCCTGATGGGGTTGGACTTGGTGCTCATCTTCCTCTCTTATGTGATGATCCTCAAAACAGTGCTGAGCATCGCGTCCCAGGAGGAGTGCCTGAGGGCCCTGAATACCTGCGTCTCCCACCTCTGCGCAATCCTAATGCTCTACACACCGGAGATCAGCTTGTCTGTGATAACTAGATTTCTAAAGGGTTCTTCTCCATTACTTCAGATTTTCCTGGGCTACATCTCCCTGCTTCTCCCACCACTGATGAATCCAATTGTGTATAGTGTGAAAAGTAAACACCTTCGTGCAAGGATAATCAGGGTGTTCATAAAGTGAAGAGTGAATTCAGCACCTGGGTCTAGTGACATGGGAGATGAAGAACATGGGCCACATTTTACATCAATTACAGCTCAGATGACAGGAGTTACTAATATTTACTCTGAAGTGAGGTTCAGACGGGGTTAAAGGCTGGTGAAGGGAGACTGGGATGGTGAAGGAGGACAGGACACTGGGGGAGGGAGACCAAGGGTTGCAGCATCATTTCCAAAGTGACTGTGTTGGTGGAGAACCAGGGGACTGGTGAAATGTTAGCCCATGAACAACCATATCAGTGGCCTCTCCAACCTCACTATTCCTGTTGATAGTTAGTAAAGAGAAGGGATGTGGATGCTGTTTTCCATTGCGCCTGCCTGTCACTGTACCGTCTCCGGCTAAACACCCAAGGTCTATGAAAAAAGCTGCAGAGCTGTTCTGTTATCTTTGTCCTGGTCCCTCCTCAGTGCTCTGGATGAAGCATGACCGAAGTCTGCTGCCAAAACTGGGGACAGGGGCTATTCAAGGGGTACAGTCACTCAGTCTTCCCCTGCACTGTCTGTCAGGTGCTTATGACCGATTGGTGTCAGAGAGGGCAGAAGGAAACATTCAGGCAACCCCTCCTTTTATGGCTTCGCACACAGCACACCCACTCAGTCTTCTCCCAACTGAGGTGGTGCAGAACTGCATGTGTGAGTAATGGTCTATCCCACAAGAGTCCTGGTAAGAGAATTAGACCGCGGTTTCCTCCCCAGGTGCTCCATTTGTGCTGCCCCAGCAATGTAAAATGGTAGAAACTGGCTCCATCTCAGGCCCAGATAGCTCCTATCCCAGCCCAGCCCAGGAGGTGTAGCATGACCACCTAATCAACAGGTGAAAGCGGGAAACACTCCGGGAGCCCTGTCACCTTAGTGATGCCACCTTTGCCCATTTTCTTACCATTGGTGACCCCAA
Source organism: Sternotherus odoratus (assembly GCA_032164245.1). Classification (NCBI taxonomy): domain Eukaryota; kingdom Metazoa; phylum Chordata; order Testudines; family Kinosternidae; genus Sternotherus; species Sternotherus odoratus. The sequence goes on from JAVMKO010000001.1 coordinate 297,560,262, forward strand.
TCTCTGCTCCTCCTCCTCCTCCACTGAGGCTCCATCCCCTGTCCAGGCCTGAAGCCAGAGCTGGGCCACGAAAACTGCTGATCATGGAACCAGAGCCTCTGTGAGGAGACCCAGATCCTGGGCCGAGGACTGGGGGGGACATGAGAATGTCCCCACCTATATATGTGCCCCTCAGGTCTCATCCCAGAGAAGGTGGGGGGTCTGGGAATCCTCACAGCAGCCTTTGCTTCCAGGGTGGCTGTAACTGTGATTTTGTGGATCACAGCTGTGACTACCAAATTCAGGAGAAGCTGCTGAGAGAAACGTAACCTAGTGATTATTGTCCCATAAGATATATCAAAGAAGCAACACAAAGTAAACTTCTGTTTCACCACAATGGCTAACATGAAATCCGAAGAGTAGTTTCCTTAGATATTTCTGTCCATAGATCCCCATCAAAAACACTAGATTTAAAGGTGTTTGTGTATTTTGAAACACAATTTAATGTACTTGTGACAGTTCACTCTATAAGGCTTTATGGAAATATGCCTATGAATATATATATGATATAACGGGAATATGATTTATGCTACATATGCCATGTAACATATATACTGAATATATTTATCCTTTTTGTATTCATGTGTCATTTTAGTACTCCACCCCTATTTCCCACACAGGCATCTGGCTTTCAAGCTCCTGGATTAACGAGATACTTTATGTTGAGGGTGATCCCCACATTTGGGACATAAAGCAGAGTTATGTTCTCTTTTATTCATGCAATAAAAACACTACCCAAAGTTGATCACTTTGAGCATCACTATTCTGTCTGCTGGATACCTAGGCACAGTAAGTGTGTTCAGAAAAAGAAAGTTTTCTCATGAAGTCTCTCCTCCTCCCACATATCTGTCTGTTGAGAACTCACCAAGACCCTGCTTACAAAGGCTTCTTCACTGGATGATGTGCCTGGGTCCCCTGCTATAAGAGGGGACTGGGCTCACTGACTCAGGAAGCCCTTTCAGATCCTTTTTGGATATATTAGCTCATTTTGTGTCACATCAGGAGCTCACGAGGAGTTGTTCGTTCACTATGACCTTGCTCCGTGCCCAGGCCAATGGATTTTATCCTCAATATATTCAGGAGACATCATGACTCAGCAATATTGTGTTTGGTTCCTGTTTAATCATATCACACGATTTTAATTCCCTGAGTTCCTGGTAATCTCAACGTGCTGAGATCCCAGGTACCCCATCACCATCTCCTAGCCCCAGAGAGGAACAATGGTACAGTGCCAGGCTCCCACAGGATTCAGCAAAGCCCCCTTCTTCAAGAAAGAGGTAAACAGAGGGGAAGATGTTCTCAGAGACACAGGGAAACTAGAATGGGTCCCAAGAGCTCCTTGGCTTGCCAATGGAATGTAACTTGGAAATGTCAATTTTCCTCTGGAAAAGTGACAACTAAGAGTGGAAATATGATTGAGGTCTGTAAAATCAGAACTGATGTGGTGAAAGTAAAGAAGGAAGTGTTGTTTACTACTTCTTATAGCACAAAAAAACGGGCCACTAAATGAAATTAATAGGCAGAAGGTTTAAAACAAGCGAAAGATTTTCATTGTACACCCACAGTTAACAGGTGGAACTCCATGCAACAGGATGTTGTGAAGGCCTAGACTATAGGATGTTTCAAAAAAGTACTAGATAAATTCATGGAGGTTAAGTCCATCAATGGCTATTAGCCACAGTCAGCAGAGATGGTGTCCCTAGCCTCTCTTTGCCAGAAGCTGGGAATGAATGACAGGGAATTACTGTCCCCTGGCTAGAGTCACGGCAAGCATCAGGAAGCTCCTTCAACAGCTGTAGAGCGTGGTACCTACAGGAAAGCACAGGTACATGCAGGGCCACATGCAACCCCAACCAAAACAAGACCTGCCCCAGGTAAGATCCCCACACCCCAATCCTCTGCTGCAACCCTCATCCTCCATGGGGAACCTAACTCCTGCCAAGGGCCCATATCCGAACTCCCAGCCTGCTCCTGAACTCTAAGTCCTGCCCAGACCACACACTCCAACCCTGAGCCCTCTCCCTCACAGTAACTCCTGTCAGACCCCACACACTCATGTCCTGAGCCCCCTCCATCATTCCAACCACCCCATCCTCAGGCCCACTACAAAGCCCACACCAACAGTTGGAGTTCTCATCCCTTCCTGTACCCACCATCCTGCCTCAACCTACAGTCCCCTCCCACACTCTGAACCACTTATATTTGTCTGCAACCTGGAGCCTTGGAGGCAACACAAATTCTGAGAATCAGAGAGATTAATAGCTCAGTGGTTTGAGCATTTACTTTCTGAACTGAGGGTTATGAGCTCTGTTTTTGTGGCGGGGGGATATGGAAAAATTCTGTTGGATGATTTAATTGGGGATTGGTCCTGCTTTGAACAGGATGTTGAACTAACTGTTCTCCTGAGGTCCCTTGTTATTCTATTATTCTTATAGACCTGGGTTATCAGAAAAAGTTATACTAGCCTTACTCACATCTCACTACAAGCTGAGACACGCTTTACTCTGGGGCTAGAGAGACAGAAATAATTCTATTTATATTCTTTTTTGAAGTCAAGGGAGTCTTGAGACCAGCGGTGTAGCTGAAACAGGAAAACTGGGTGGACCCAGCTGTCAGGAGCCCCATCTCCCCCTACAGAGGCCAAATAGAGTTTTGTGTTGCCCATTTTCTCTCTCCGTCCCTCTGGAACCCCCCTTCTCCTGGGGAAATGGGGTCAAGGGTGTACGGATTTTACACTCTTTGCTCCTGCCGGGCAGTGGTGTCAGCGGAAGGGGTCAGGTGCTTGGGGCTTATTCCATTTTCCCCATCCAGTGATTCTGAGATGTTGAGTTGGCCCCACTCCTAACGCCCAGCACTATTCCAGTGCCCTGACCCACTCTCCGGCATTAGGGTGGGGGGAGAGAGGCAATCTGTTGAACCGGGACCTCGCTTCACTGCAGGAGTGGCCGGTGTGTGGAACGGCGCAGAGTGACACCATTGGCCCAGGACCAGCGGCTAATCAACTACTGGCCCAAACCTGCCTCCAAAAGACTCAAACCCATCTGGGGCCATAGACCAGGGAATTGGCGCTCTGGACTGGAAGGACAGGGATACAGCTGGGAACCAAAATGGAGTTGCTGGATTGGGCTTTGATGCTAAGTGGGAGGGGCTAGAAGACTACCCAACAAAGGGGTACTGTGGGTTGCAGGGGGCATCCCATAGCTATTCAGACAGAAGCAGCAGGCCAACCCCCCTTTGCTCCTTTCTTGTGGCAGGAGCCTTTGCTGAGACCTGTGAGAGTCTGCACCCGGTCACCATAGTGCTCTGTGCTCAGAGTGTTACAAGGACAAGGTGTGAAGCTGACCTTTGCCTTCAGACTACTCTCTGCCAGTCAGACTGTCTCAGATCAGGCTCCTGTGCCTGTTGCTCCACTGTTTGAAATGCCTTGAAAACACCAGTCTGGTGACTGTGTGAAAACTCCCGGTATCCCTGTGACACTCCCACACTCCCCTCCAAAATCCTCCTCCTTATTCCTTGTTACTTATGGAGAAGGGAAGGGTCCTCCCCTACTGGAAGGAGCCAAGGGAAATTTCCATGTCGGGAGCCTTGTGGAATCTCTCTCCCCCATTCCCTGCCCTGCAACCTTGGTTTGCAATGCAGGAAATGGAGCTGTCATGGAGCATTCAGGCCCCATATTATTATTCTCTTTTATTTTATTTCAGTAAGATCACAGCTCTGACAGCATCATCACTGCCACTCAGTCGCCCCGAGATAGTCCTGTGACTAATCAAAACCACACAAACAGTGATGATAAGTCGGATTCCAGGACTAGAGCCTATAGCAAGGCTCAGTGAGGTAGCCGTGTTAGTCTGGAATAGCAGAGGTAATAGAAGTGGGTATTAGCCCACTAAAGCTTATGCCTCAAAACTTTATAGTTAGTCTTTAAGGTTCCACAGGACTCTTTGTTACCTATAGCAAGGCTGGTGCTGCAGTCCAATTAGGTAGCATCACCACATGTCCCCTGTGATTTCGACTTCTGGGATTTGCCATTGTCCTTGATGTGGGTTAAATCAGTGTCACATGAAGCCAAGCAGCTGATGTTCCCTGATGGCCAAGTGGCCCTCAAGGAAATGTGCGAACATACTTCATAAACACACCTGCCTCCCTGTCTGAACAGATACTGCTTATTGCCCCAGTAACCTGTCTGATGACTCCTTGTACATTAGCCTGAAGACCTCTGGTGTCAGCAGAAACTCATCTAGCAGGAGCTGGGTACGTTGGCAGGTTTCACTATCTTTACAATTGAAAGTAAAGGGGAATGGCTGTGTGTTGTTTTCACTTGCAGATGTTCTGCACAGCAGATGAGGACTCAGCTGGGTTGTTGGAGGACAAGCAGCTCTAGGAAGCTTGGAAACCCGTCCCCTACATGTGTGGATAGTCCTTTGGGGGTTATTCCAGTTATACAGAAGCCAGAGCTTGGAGTGTTAAAACGCTGATGCCCCACGTCAGGACTTCTAGAGATCAGGGCCCATTTCTAACAGTACTGTGGGCTCTGGGACTGATCCTGCCAGGGGCTGAGTGACAGGAGACCCCATAGAATGTCAGTGACTGGTTCCCAAATATACTCTGGTTTATTTTCTCATGAAAATTTAATCAGCAAATAGATTTTCAAAGATTTTATCCTCTGGGTTGATTGTGAATGTGGGAATCCTGATCTGCATTGCTTAGTGGTAACAGGTTCGAGAGGGCATATTTTCCCCCTGTATTTACTGTAGTTATAGTGCTATTGGCATCTCTTCCCTCCATTCTCCCACCCTGAGAATGGGCATTCGGCTACAACACACTGTGAATTGACTATGTTTGTGGAGCAGGTCGCAGTGGGTTCATTCCTGGGGTTGACATGTGTGTACTAAGGTACAGCTGTGTGAATGTATTGCTAAAAGTATTCATTATACTGCAAACCAAACTTTCATGTCATGCCTGTATATCTAAAGTCTGCAGCAGATGTCCGAATGTCTGCAGGAAGGAGCAGGGTTAACTTTACCACTCAATGGCTTTGGCTTTAGAAAGTATATCAGAAGTGCTCCACATACGATTTACAATGGGTATGTGCAATTAACTAATTGTTCAGTGAACAGTTATTTGATACTGTCTCCTGGTAACTGACTAGAAGCTGATTCTAACATTCACATTCAGCGTCATGCACTCAATGATTCTGCAAGACTCGTGCAAGACTTTCCAAAAAGCCATGAGAGACCTAAACCTCTGGTCTGTGTTTCAACAAAGAGTTTAGCTGAGGTGCAGGAAAGGGGAGTGTAAAACACATTGGATCTAATTGAGCCCCATCATCAATTACATGAGCCTGATTGAAGTAACTTGTACATTCAAGTGGATATTAGTGCAATACCAGTGTTTGAAGTATTGGCCATTTGTGATGCCAACTCCTCCCTTGCCCAGCTGAAATAACTGTCAGCATTAGGTTGTAATTTTCCAAATATCTACAGACCCTTGCATGGCGAGAGAATGCAGATCCTTTGAGGATAATGAGAAGCCTACGATGATCAAAGTCTCTGGATTCAGTGGAGATTGCCCAGGTAAAGCTCTTCAGCTCCTCTTGGAGGAGATTCTTGGGGCTCGGAGTATAACAGGAACATTTGGTAAGGGTGAGTTAACAGAGCCTAGTTCAGATTGAATTTATATATTGAAGTATGTCATAAGACAATTGATATCACTGTTACTGAATTAAGAAATGTATCCCAGATGCTGGAAAGAGGCAGCTGCATAACCTGAATTGTCAGGAGCACAGAAAAAAATATTTCTATAATGAAGCTATAAAACACATTTAAAAATTGCTTCAATACAGAACAGATAAATACAATCTTCGTTTTCACAATGCACTCGCCATGTATTTCCCCACATGTCATGGTGCAAGGGGCCACACTCAGAAGTGGAGTCTGGAAACGGTGTCTGTGTGAAGGGTGTAACAGGATTCAAAAGAGAACTACATAAATTCATGGAGGATGGATCACCTGACGATGACGTGTACTATTCATTCCCTTGTAACCTGTTACACCTGGCATGAGCCACTATTGAAGACAGGACACTGGGCTAGATGGACCTTTCGTCTCCCCCAGTATGACTATTCTTACGTTTGTATGTTCTAAGGTCACAATGGTAAAATCACACAATGCTCAAGTTGGCTGTGGAATTCACAGTCATGAGCTATCAAATGGGGCAAGAGCTTAAGAGGATTACAACAGGCACTGAATAACTAGGAAATCCAGTTAGAGTGCAGAGGATTGCTTTTTAAAAGTTTTAGAGAGGCTTTAAACCTTCCTGATTTACACCACAAAATATGTCTGATTAGTAGGTGTCAGCGGGAAACTCCCTGGGAGCAGGTTATCTCATAGCTTCCAGTTTCAGGGCTTCTTCCATCTTCCTCTGAATGTATCTGGAAATGGCTACTGCTTACTGAGCTAGATGAACTACTTGTCTCATCCAGTCTGAATAATCAGAGCCATGTAAATCCAACAGTATGTTTCTGTTTATCTACCTTGAGCTTTGGGAGTCTGTAGACTTGCACTGATAGCAGAAGGATAACGTCCTAAATATCATCTCCTATCTTCTTATTTTTCTTTAGGAAGGACATTTCAGAACTCCTTGGACCTGCCCAGTACAGTATGTCAACTGTCAATGACACCACATTTAAATCTGTAAAATTCCTTCTCACTGGGCTACCGAGTCATGGAGATGCACATCTCTGGATATCTATCCCCTTCTGCTTTGTGTATGTTATCTCTATAGTAGGAAATTCAGTCATTCTGTTCATTATAAAAACAGATTCAAGTCTCCATGAGCCCATGTACATTTTCCTTTCCATGTTGGCCTTCACAGACCTTGCCATATCGATAACCACCATACCAACGATACTGGGCATATACTTGTTCAATTCTAGGGAGATCAGCCTCGATGCCTGTTTTGCACAGCTCTTCTTCATCCACTTCCTTCAATACACTGAATCCTCTGTGCTGTTGTTGATGGCCTTTGACCGCTTCATAGCGATCTGTAATCCCCTAAGATATGCCTCCATCTTAACCCTGCCGAGAATAGCAAAGATGGGACTCGTGGCTGTGCTAAGACCGATGATCTTAATACTTCCACTTCCCTTTCTCTCAAAACGGTTCCAATACTGTCAAGTCAATGTCCTCTCCAATTCCTACTGCCTGTACCGGGAGGTCATAAAGATTGCTTGTTCAGACGTCACAGGCAGCAGCATGTATGGATTGTTTACTAAACTCTTCCAGATGGGGTTGGACATGGTACTCATCTTCTTCTCTTATGTGATGATCCTCAAAACAGTGCTGAGCATCGCGTCCCAGGAGGAGTGCCTGAGAGCCCTGAATACCTGTGTCTCCCATCTCTGCGCCCTCCTAATGCTCTACATACCAGAGATCAGCTTGTCTGTGATAACTAGATTTCTAAAGGGCTCTTCTCCATTACTTCAGATTCTCCTGGGCTACATCTCCCTGCTTCTCCCACCTCTGATGAATCCTGTTGTTTACAGTGTGAAAAGCAAACACCTTCGTATGAGGATAATCAGGGTGTTCATAAAGTGAAGAGTGAATTCGCCACCTGGGTCCAACCACATGGGAGATGAAAAACATGGGCCACCTTTTACTTCCTCGACCATTAAATATGAGATGACAGGAATTACTAATATTCATCCTGAAGAGACGTTCAGACGGGGTTAAAGGCTGGTGAAGGGACTGGGATGGCGAGGGACGACACGACACCAGGGGAGGAAGACCAAGGCAGGCAGAAGCATTTCCAAAGTGACTGTGTTGGGGGAGAGCCGGGGATTGATGAAATGTTGACCGATAAAGACCCATATCAGTGGCCGCTCCAACTTCACAATTCCTGTCGATAGTTAATAAAGAGAAGGGACGGGGATGATGTTTCCCATTGAACCCAGGCTGTCATTGTCCCGTCTGCAGCTAAGCACCCAAAGTCTATGAAAGAAGCTGCAAACCTGTTCTGCTATCTTACTACTGGTCCCTCCTTAGTGCTTTGGGTGAAACATGACCAATGGGTGCTTCACCAGGTGGGGACAGGGGTTATTCAAGGGAAACAGACACTCAGTCTTCCCGTGCACTCTCTGTCAGGTGCTTGTGACGAAGTGGTGTCAGAGAGCACAGGAGAAAACATTCAGGCAACCCCTCCTTTTATGGCTTCACACACAGCTCGACTGCTCATTCTTCTCCAGACTGAGGACAGGCAGAACTTCAGTTGTGAGTAATGGTCTGTCCCACAAGAGTCCTGGTAAGAGACTCAGGCCTCGGATCCCGCCCCAGGTGCTCCATTTGCGCTTCCCCAACAATGTAAAATGGTAGAAACTGGCCCCCAGCTCTGGCCCAGCTGGCTCCTACCCCAGCCCAGCCCTGCCAATTCAATGTAGCATGACCACCTAGTCAACAGGTGAAAGTGGGACACACTCCAGGAGCCTCTCACCTTGGTGATGCCACCTTTGCCCCTGTTCTTATCATTGGAGACCCCAAACTCTGCTCCTCCTTTTCCACTGAGGCTCCATCCCCTATCCAGTCCTGAATCCAGAACTGGGCCACGAAAATTGCTGATCATGGAACCAGAGCCTCTGTGAAGAGCCCCAGATCCTGGGCAGAGGACTGGGGGTACAAGAGAATGTCCCCGCCTATATATCTACTCCTCAGGACTCATCCCCAGAGAAGGTAAAGGGTCTGGGTATCCCCACAGCAGCCTTTGCTTCCAGGGTGGCTGTAACTGTGCTTTTGTGGATCACAGCTGTGACTACCAAATTCAGGACAAGCTGCTGAGAGAAACGTGAACTAGTGAATATTCTCCCATGAGATATACCAAAGGAGCAACACAAGGTAAACTTCTGTTTCACCACCATGGCTAACATGAAATCTGAAGAGCAGTTTCCTTAGATATTTCTGTCCATAGATCCCCATCAAAAACACTAGATTTAAAGGTGTGTGTGTTTTTTGAAACACAATTTAATGTACTTTTGACAGTGCAGTCTATAAGGCTTTATGGAAATATGACTATGAATATATATATGATATAACTGGAATCTGTTTTATGCTACAGATACCATGTAACATATCTACTGAATATATTCACCCTATTTGTATTCATGTGTCATTTTAGTACTCCACCCCTATTTTCCGCACCGGAAACTGGCATTCAAGCTCCTAGATTAACGAGATACTCTGTGTTGAGGGTGATCCTCATATTTGGAACAAAAAGCAGAGTTATTTTCTCCTTTATTTATGCAATAAAAATGATGATATTGATAACATTTCACCCCCAATCCATTCAGTACTACAATGATTTGTAACACAACACTACCCAAAGTTGATCACTTTGAGCATCACCATTCTGTCTGCTGGATATCTAGACAGAGTAAGTGTGTTCAGAAAAAGAAAGTTTTCTCCTGAAGTCTCTCCTCCTCCCAGATATCTGTCCATTTAGAACTCACCAAGACCCTGATTACAAAGGCTTCTTCACAGGATGATGTGCCTGGGTCACCCGCCATAACAGGGGACTGGGCTCACTGACTCAGGAAGCCCTTTCAGAATCTTATTGGACACATTAGCTTGTTTTGTGTCACATCGGGAGCACACAAGGAGTTGTTCATCCACTATGACCTAGCTCCGTGCGCAGGCCGATGGATTTGTCCCTCAATATAGTCAGGAGACATCATGACTCAACAATATTGCCTTCGTTTCCTGTTTAATCATGTTACAATATTTTAATTTCCTGAGTTCCTGGTAATGTTAGGGGTTAAATTTTTTCACAGCTTTGTTTATGATTGCTACGCAAAAAGTTTCTCTGTTATGTTAAGAGTTATTGTATTCTGTCAGCATCTTTTGCTTGGCCATGTATTTAGACTCTGTGTTCTGTTCTCACACGGCTTGTTGATTTTTAGTCGGTGTTGTCTTTATCTTAAGATTAGCGCTTGTTACTCATGTATTTGCATGAATGCTGAATTGTTTGAGAAAACAGATGGTGACCCAGGTCAATGACCCCTGGTTTATGTAATTGTTTGTCAGCACGCATGCCCCTAGCAAGTGTATTGACTCAGACCTCTCCCTTTCTCTCTGTAATTCTATAAATCTCTCATGATGTCTTAAAATAAATTGAACCTTCTCCTTCCCCAGAAAGGAGGGAGCGTGAATGTTCCACCTTGATCAATGGCTGTTTGTTTAACTCTTCATTGTTCTCTGACAGATTGTGAGCTTTTTACCTTCTAACTCCGTTCTACCTGGAGTTTCAGATAAGGAGGTGAAGCGCCTTTGATTTTCCCCCTAACAGTAATCTCAACTTGCTAAGATGCCAGGTACCCCCTCACCAGGTCCTAGCCCCAGTGAGGAACAATGGTTTGGTGCTAGGCTCACACAGGTTTCTGCAAAGGCTCTTTCTTCAAGAAAGAGTTAAATAGATGGGAAGATGCTCTAAGAGACACAGAAACTAGAATGGGTCCGAAGCGCTCCTTGGCTTGCCAATGGAATGTAACTTGGAAATGTAACTTTTCCTCCAGAAAAGAGACACCTAAGCGGGGAATTTGACTGAGGTCTATAAAATCACCACTGGTGTGGTGAAAGTAAAGAAGGAGGTATTGTTTACTACTTCTTATAACACAAAAACTAGGGACCACTAAACGAAATTAATAGGCAGAAGGTTTTAAAAAAAGCAAAAGATTTTCTTTCCTCTGTGGCTAGAGAGACAGAAATAATTCAATTTACATTCTTTTGGGAAGTCAAGGGGGTCTTGAGACCAGTGGTGTAGCTGGAACAGGAAAACTGGGTGGGCCCATGTCACGTTACTGAAATAATTTGGGATCCTATAGATCATTGGTGCAACCAAAGTCCTTTATAGTGGCAACAAATCTTATGTACAGGGGGACATAATGGGTGTCTACGACCAGGTTATGGATTGCTGATTATGAATATGCCATTGATATGTGTGTATCAATTTTGTAGTTGAAGTTATGAATATTGGCTCTGGACCGTCTGTCTTTCCAATATTGTGCTCTGCTGGGGGGGGACATTCCAGAGTACTGGGCGTCAGCTTTGCTTGAGCTGCCTGATGCCCTATAAAAGGACCATCAACTACACAATGAACTTTGTCCACACCAGAGCTTCTCCAGGAATGTGATCTGTCTGGTCAGAAACTGAATCTTGGAGAGTCTGGTAATTGGACCATGTGGCTATGAACCTCCATTTTGCAACTGGACTCTGCATAAGGAGGAGGGAGGGGGTTTCGCCCACAAGAGGAAGTCTATAAAACCGCCATTTTGTCTTCAATCTCCAGCCTTCAGCCTAGCACCTACCTTTGGATGGGATTTTGCTACACATGGAAGCTCTGGAAATGGACTGATGACCCATCCCTGCAGGGGATGCACTCCAGAGACTTTAATTTGAACCTGCAGTTTGTTTTACAACTGCAAGCCTGAACCAAGAAATTTGCCATCACTGCATGTAATTGATTTCTTTTAACCATTCCCAACCCTCACCTATACGTTTTTCCTTGAACAATAAACCTTTAGTTTTTAGATTCTAAAGGATTGGCAACAGCAAGATTTGTGGGAAGATCTGATTTGTACATTGACCTGGGTCTGGGGCCTGATTTTTTGGAATTGGGGAGAACCATTTCTTTATTTGGGGTATTGGTTGTCATAACCATTGGTCCCCAGGACAGGTGGCTGCTGGTGGGAATACTGAAAACCTGGAGTGTCTAAGGGAATTGTTTCTGTGACTTGTGGTTAGCCAGTGGGGCAAAAGCAAAGTCTTTTCTGTTTGGCTGGTTTGGTTTACCTTAGCGTGGAAAACCCCCGGCTTTGGGTGGTAGTTGCCCCTTTGGAAGCAATCTGTCCTGATCTGACACTCACAGTTGGATCCCACCAGGAACAGCACTATCACAGTCCAGCTGTCAGAAGCCCCATCTCCCCTACAGAGGCAAAGTAGGGATTTGTGTGGCCCTGGTTCTCTCTCTGTCCCTTCTGGAGCCCCCCTTCTGATGGGGAAATGGGGTCAGGGGTACAGGGGTTTGCACCCTTTGCCCCTGCCGGGCAGTGGAGTCAGGGGAAGAGGTCAGGTGCTGGGGGCTTATTCCGTTTTCCCCATCCAGTGATTCTGAGATGTTGAGCTGGCCCCACTCCTAACGCCCAGCACTATTCCAGTGCCCTGACCCACTCTCCAGCATTAGGGTGGGGGGAGAGGGGCAATCTGCTGCACCTGGACCTCGCTTCACTGCAGGAGTGGCTGGTGTGTGGAACGGCGCAGAGTGACACCATTGGCCCAGGACCAGCGGCTAATCAACTACTGGCCCAAACCTGCCTCCAAAAGACACACACCCATCTGGGGCCAGAGACCAGGGAATTGGTGCTCTGGACTGGAAGGACAGGGATACAGCTGGGAACCAAAATGGAGTTGGTGGATTGGGCTTCCATGCTAAGTGGGGGGGGGGGCTTGGCCTCCGAGGCCTGCCCATAGTTACACCCAAGCTTCGACCCAGCCTTGTTTTCCTGTGTCTCTGAGAACATCTTCTCATCACTTTGCTCCTTTCTTGTGGAAGCAGCCTTTGCTGAGACCTGTGAGAGTCTGCACCCGGTCACCATAGTGCTCTGTGCTCAGAGTGTTACAAGGGCAAGGTGTGAACGTGACCTTTGCCTTCAGACTACTGTCTGCCAGTCAGACTGTCTAAGATGAGGCTCCTGTGTCTGTTGCTCCACTGTTTGAAATGGCTTGAAAACACCAATCTGGTGACTGTGTGGGAACTCCCGGTATCCCTGTGACACTCCCACACTCCCCTCCAAAATCCTCCTCCTTAGTCCTTGTTACTTATGGAGAAGGGAAAGGTCCTCCACTACTGGAATGAGCCAAGGGAAATTTCTGTGTTGGGAGCCTTTTGGAATCTCTCTCCCCGATTCCCTGACCTGCAACCTTGGTTTGCAATGCAGGAAAGGGAGCTGCCATGGAGCATTGAGGCCGCATATTATTATCCTATTTTATTTCAATTCAGCATGATCACAACTCTGACACCGTCATCACCACCACTCAGCCCCCCGCCCCCTCAAGGCAGCCCTGTGACTAATCAGAACCACACAAACCGTGATGATATGCCCATATTCCAGAAATAGAGCTGCAGCAGGGCTGGTACTGCGGTCCAATAAGGTAGCATCTCCACACATCCCCTGTGATTTCACCTTCTGCCATTTGCCATTGTCCCTGATCGGGGTTAAATCTGCTGCACATGAAGCCAAGCAGCTGAGATTCCCTGACGGCGAAGTGGCTCCCAAGGGAATGTGCAAAAATGCTTCATAAAGACACCTGCCTCTGTAGCTGAACAGATAATGCCTACTGCCCATGTAACCTCTCCAATGACTCCTTGTTCTGTAGGGTGAAGACCTCTGGTGTCAGCAGCTTCCTGTGTAGCATGAATTGGGTACGTTGGCAGGTTTCACTGTCTTTAAAATGCAGAGTGAAAGTTAAAGGCTGGAAGCTGTTTCCATTTGCAGATGTTCTGTGCAGCAGCAGAGGACTCCGCTGGGCTCGTGGGGTGACTCAGTAACAGTGGGAGGACAGGCACCACTAGGTAGCTTGGAAACCCCTCCCCTACATGTGTGGATAGTCCTCTGGGGGTTATTCCAGTAATGCAGAAACCAGAGCTTGGAGTGTTAAAAACCTGAAGCACCAAGTCAGGATTTCTAGAGAACAGGGTCCAATTTCTAGTAATACCGTGCGCTCTGGGATTGATCCTGCCAAGGGCAGAGTGACAGGGGACCCCACAGAATGTCAGTGACTGGTTCCCAAATCTACTCCGGTTTATTTTCTTGTGGAAATTTAATCAGCAAATGCATTTTCAAAGATTTTATTCTCTGGCTTGGTTGTGAAATTCGGAATCCAGATCTGCATTGCTTCATGGTAACAGGTTGAGAGGGCATATTTTTGCCCTGTAGTTACTATAGTTACAAGACTACCAGCATCTTTTCCCTCCATTCTCCCACCCTCACATTGGGCTCTGGGATACAACACACCATGAGTTGACTGTGTTTGTGGAGCAGGTCGCAGTTGCTTCAGTTCTTGGGGTTGACATGTGTGTACTAAGGTACAGGTGTGTGAATGTCATGCCAAAACTATTCATTATACTACAAATACTGCAAACCAAACTTTCATGTCATGCCTGTATATCTAAAGTCTGAAGTAGTTGTCTGAATGTCTGCAGAAAGGAGCTAGAGTAACTTTACCACTTAAAGGCTTTGGATTTAGAAAGTATTTCAGAAGTGCTCCACATACCATTTACAATGGGTTTGTGCGATTAACCCATTGTTCAGTGAACAGTTATATGATACTGTCTCCTGGTAACTGGCTAGAAACTGATTCTAACACTTATATTCAGTGTCATGCACTCAATGACTCTACAAGACTCGTGCAAGACTTTCCAAAAAGTCATGAGAGACCTGAACCTCTGGTCTGTGTTTCAACAAAGAGTTTAGCTGAGGTGCAGGAAAGGGGAGTGTAAAACACATTGGATCTAATTGACCCCCATCACCAATTACATGAGCATGACTGAAGTAACTGTACATTCAAGTGGATATTAGTGCAATACCAGTGTTTGAAGTATTGTCCCATTGTGACTCCAACTCCTCCTTTGCCCAGCTGAAATAACTGTCAGCATTAGGCTGTAATTTTCCCAATATCTACAGACCCTTGCATGGCGAGAGAATGCCGATCCTTTGAGGATAATGAGAAGCCTGTAGGATGATCCAAGTCTCTGGATTCAGTGGACATTGGCCAGGTAAAGCTCTTCAGCTCCTCTTGGAGGAGATTCTTGGGGATCAGAGTATCATGGGGAACATTTGCTAAGGGTGAGTTAATAGAGCCTAGTTCTGATTGAATTTGCATATGCAATGGGTCATGAGGCCATTGATATCACTGTTATTGGATTAATAAATGTATCCCAGATGCTGGAAAGAGGCACCTGCATGACCTGGATTGTCAGGAGTGCTGAAACGTTTTTCCTATACTGAAGCTATAAAAAATATTTAAAAATAGCTTCAGTACAGAGCAGGTAAATACAATGGTCCTTTTACCATGCAATTGCCATGTATTTCCCCACATGTCATGGTACAAAGGGCCGCACTCAGAAGTGGAGGCTGGAAACGGTGTCTGTGTGAAGGGTGAAATAGGGTTGAAAAGAGAACTACATAAATTCATGGACGATGGATCATCTGATGATGACCTGTCCTGTTCATTCCTTTTAACCTGTTGCACCCGGCATGAGCCACTGTTGAAGACAGGACCCTGGGCTAGATGGACCTTTCGTCTCACCCAGTATGACTATTCTTAGGTTTGTATGTTCTGAGGTCACAATGGTAAAATCACACAGTGCTCAAGTCAGCTGTGCAATTCACAGACATGAGCTATCAAATGGGTCAAGAGCTTAAGAGGATTCCAGGAGGGACTGAATTAGAGTGCAGAGGATTGCTTTTAATAAGTTTAGAGAGGCTTTCTGATTAAACAACAAAATATGTCTCATTAGTGGGAGTCGGGGGAAACTCCCTGGGAGCAGGTTATCTATAGCTTCCTATTTCAGGGCTTCTTCCATCTTCCTCTGAATATATCTGGACATGGCTACTGGTTTACTGGGCTAGAATGACTATGTCTCATCCAGTCTGAATAATCAGAGCCATGTAAATCCATCAGTATGTTTCTGCTTATTTACCTTGAGCTCTTGGAGTCTGTAGACTTGCACTGAGAGCAGAAGGATAACGTCCTAAATATCATCTCTTCTCCTTTTTTTCTTCATTTAGGAAGGACATTTCAGAACTCCTTGGACCTGTCCAGTACAGTATGTCAACTGTCAATGACACCACATTAAAATCTGTAAAATTCCTTCTCACTGGGCTACCGAGTCATGGAGATGCACATCTCTGGATATCTATCCCCTTCTGCATTGTGTACGTTATTTCTATAGTAGGAAATTCAGTCATTCTGTTTATTATAAAAACAGATCCAAGCCTCCATGAGCCCATGTACATTTTCCTTTCGATGTTGGCCACCACAGACCTTGGCATATCAATAACCACCATGCCGACGACTCTGGGCATATACTTGTTTAACTCTAGGGAGATCAGTCTGGATGCCTGTTTAGCCCAGATATTCTTCATCAAATCACTTCAATGCATTGAATCCTCTGTGCTCTTGTTGATGGCCTTTGACCGCTTCATCGCAATCTGTAATCCGCTGAGATATGCCTCCATCTTAACCCTACCGAGAATAGCCAAGATGGGACTCGTCGCTGTGCTAAAAGCAATGGTCGTAATACTTCCATTTCCTGTTCTCCTGAAACGGTTCACATACTGTAGAGCCAATGTCCTCTCCCATTCCTACTGCCTGAACCGGGATGTCATGAAGCTGGCTTGTTCAGACATCACAGTGAGCAGCGTCTATGGATTGTTTACTATACTCTTCCAGCTGGGGTTGGACTTCGTGCTCATCTTCCTCTCTTACGTGATGATCCTCAAAACAGTGCTGAGCATCGCGTCCCACAAGGAGTGCCTGAGGGCCCTGAATACCTGCGTCTCCCACCTCTGCTCCCTCCTAATGCTCTACATACCAGAGCTCAGCTTGTCTGTGATAACTAGATTTCTAAAGGACTCTTCTCAATTACTTCAGATTCTCCTGGGCTACATCTCCCTGCTTCTCCCACCTCTGATGAATCCAATTGTGTACAGCGTGAAAAGCAAACACCTTCGTGCAAGAATAATCAGGGTGTTCATAAAGTGAAGGGTGAATTCACCACCTGGGTCCAGCAACATGGGAGATGAAAAACATGGGCCACCTTTTACATCATAGACCATTACAGTTCAGATGACAGGAGTTTCTAATATTCACTCTGATGAGAGGTTCAGAAGGAGTTAAATGCTGGTGAAGGGAGACTGGGATGGTGAGGGAGGACAGGACACTGGGGAGGGAGACCAATGGAGGCAGCACAGTTTCCAAAGTGACCATGTTGTTGGACAGCCAGGGGACCTGTGAAATGTTAACCCATAAAGAGACATATCAGTGGCCGCTCCACCCTCACAATTCCTGTTGATAGTTAATAAAGAGAAGGGATGTGGATGCTGTTTCCCATTGCACCTGGCCTGTCACTGTCCCATCTCCGGTTAAACATGCAAAGTCTATGAAAAAAGCTGCAGAGCTGTTCTGCTATTTTAGTCCTGGTCCATCACCAGTGCTCTAGGTGAATCATGACATATGGGTGCTTCATCAGGTGGGGACAGAAGATATTCAAGTGAGACGGACACTCTGTCTTCTCCAGCACTCTCTGTCAGGTGCTTGTGACCGAGTGGTGTTAGAGAGCGCTGGAGAAAACATTCAGGCAACCCCTCCTTTTATGGCTTTGCACACAGCACACCCGCTCAGTATTCTCCCGACTGAGGTCAGGCAGAACTGCATGTGTGAGTAATGGTCTGTCCCACAAGAGTCCTGGTAAGAGACTCAGGCCTCGGTTTCCTCCCCAGTTGCTCCATTTGTGCTTCCCCAGCAATGTAAAATGGTAGAAAATTTCCCTAGCTAGGGCCCAGCTAGCTCCTATCCCAGCCCAGCCCATTCAGTTTAGCGTCATCATCTAGTCAACAGGTGAAAGTGGGAAACACTCTGGGACCCCTGTCACCTTGGTGATGCCACCTTTGCCCATTTTCTTACCATTGGAGACCCCAATCTCAGCTCCTCCTTTTCCACAAAGCCTCCATCCCCTCTCCAGGCCCCAAGACAGAGCTGGGCCATGAAAATTGCTGATCATGGAACCAGAGCCTCTGTGAGGAACCCCAGAACTTGTCCCCATCTATATATCTGCCCCTCAGGGCTCATCCCCAGATTAGGTGGAAGGTCTGAGAATCCCCACAGCAACCTTTGCTTCCAGGGTGGCTGTAACTGTGCTTTTGTGGATCACAGCTGTGACTACCAAATTCAGGAGAAGCTGCTGAGAGAAACGTGAACTAGTGATTATGCTCCCATGAGATATACTGTAGTGAGCGGAAAATTATTGTGCAGTTACACTTCTAAGTCGCCTCCAGGGTACGGCATAATTGAGGTTATCAGCTTGGGAATGGCCTTGTGTTCCTGTTATCTCGTGTGTGTCTTAGAAGAGCTTTGCAGCTGTGTGAGCTGTTTACTTGGTCTACGTGAAACTCGGCTTGTGTGAAACCAGACATGGAAACTGAGGCAGGATTGCAAAACATGTGATTAGCTATTCATGAGCTATGCATGAGATGCAAATGAGCATGAGTATTTCTGTGCCGGCACACCCTTGTGTGTCGGGCTTCTTCCCTGGGCAGTGCTCCACTCAGCCAGGCCCCCAATCTGTGGGCACACTGAGAGGGCCCCCCAGCCCTAAGGGGCCGCGACCTTCAATAAACTCATCACTTATTTCATCCAGCCACAGTGTCTGTGCCTCGTCTCTATGGGACTCCCTAAGGTACCCTGCAACAAATGGCGCAGTGAGCAGAGTCCTGTGCAGCGACGCCCACCGGTTGCCGAAGGTGGGGAAAGTTAGGGCAGCGGTCGCTGGCCCTGCTGCGCAGACCAGGATGGCCCCCGGCGGAGCAATGGGGAGGCCAGTCGTGCATGTGGGAACCGGCTGGGCAGCCCAGCTGAGTGGCCTGAGTCCCACCAGGTTACTGGGGTTATCCAGGAGCAGCTTGTAGAGGGGCTGCACCGGTTGCGAGCCAGCTGGCAGTCTGGGACGGAGCGGCGCGCTATGGGTGAGTTGGCGTGACAGTTTCTACGACGCCCAGGCTCAGGACGGTGAGCTTCTGCTGGTGCAGAGGCTCGTAGAAGGGAAAAAGCAGGATCGGGCCCAGGCAAGTGGGCAGGCTACAGAGAGAAAGAAAAACAAAGAGGTTGGGAACTTTGAAAGCATAGAGCAAGTAATTAAGTGAGACTAGGCAGCAGAAAAATTCCTTGGACTAAGAGAATGACCTTCAAAAGATAAGCAAGTCAATTAGAAAGAGAGGGGAAGTTAACTCTGCAGTTGCTGAGGCATGGGTAGTGTCACAGAAGGCTGTACCCTCGCAGACGGAGAGGGCTCAAACCCTCACGTGCCGTTGTGAGGTACGGTAGTATGTGTTGTCAACAGACGCCGGGAAGGCAGGGGTGAAAGCCCGTTCTAGTTGCCCGGGTCAGGGCAGTTACTGCAGTCCCTTCATGGGGCCCTGCAGTCTGGAGTGGCAACATCTGGAGTTCCTCCTCAGGCTCGGAGAGCGAGGAGGTTGACCCCCCTTACAGGTGTGCCCGGTGTGGAAGTTGCGGGCACAGCCTGAGGTCATATACACCTATAAGGAAGTATGCTACAGAAGCTTGTGAAGACTCTCCGCCAGAAGTCAGGGGAGGGGTCATCAAGCTAGCTGGCTTGTGTCGAGTTTGCAGCTGGCGCATCCCCCCCTCGAGGGGTGAGCGGGGGGAGGGGTGAAGAAGAAGCGGAGCGGCGAAAGATTGCTGGAAGCACAGCCCCCTCTCATTGGTGGCTGGTAGGAGTTGTGGAGGGGTGGATGAACCTAATAATATTCTTGTCACCGAGTTCTTAAAGGCGCCTGGCCCCAGAACAAGCTGCAGCCCTCCCTCCTCGCGGTGCCCTGGCAGCAGACGGGCATGTGGGAGAACTGGCTTCCACCCTCATGCAGTTGGAATCCGCGTGGGCAAGCTCCAAGACGCAGACGGCGGGGCGCTCCACTGAGGGGCGGGGCCTGGGCGGCTCAGAGACCCGGGTGTTCACCGTGACTGTCACTCTCACCCTGGGTAAGGTGCCGCCCTTTCGAGAAGTAGTGTTGGCGGCACCCATCGGTGAGTACATTCTGGGCATTGATGTCCTGCGGGGGTGGCAAGCGGAGGCGCAGGATGGTCTCTTTGCTGAAGAAGATATGCTGAGCTGGGGAACGTGGGGCGCGAGCCAGTGAGCCGAGCTCCATGCACGGGCGTCGGTCCTGGCTGCCCCTTCCCTGCCCCGCGGCTGTTTGTACATCGAAAGCTTGCAGACGCCTTGCCAAGAGTTAGCCTGGCAGACCCTGTTCATGGTCTGCTTGTGAATGCAGTTACATCAGTCGCCTGGGGAGATAGATACCGTGCAGAGCTTGGTCCAGCTTGTTGCGCCCGGGCCAGGCTCCCTGGATGCGGGCGCGAACGCACACCCCTGGCCGGTCTACGCCAGGGTGTGCTGTCAGCTGCCCACCTTGTTTTTCTTTCCCCCTTGCCTGCAGAGTTAACCCTTCACTCCCCGTAAGGCACAGCAGAGATGAGACGCTGCATGCTGTGACCTGTGGGAACCAGACTGCTGCCTCCCTCCACTGGGAAGCGGAGACCGCACTGTGTAATCTGTGCCGCCTCTTCCCCATTCACAGGTGCAAAGTGAAGCAACAAGGATCGTGGAGGCCGCTCTCCCCCCGTCCTGGCCAGTGTCTGGTGGACTGCTACCAAGACGGAAGCAGAAGTTGCAGTCATCTAAACAACGGGGGGAGGGGAGGCCTAGGTCTGGTCTTGAGCATTTGTGGTTTTTGTGTTAGCATTGTGTGTGTGTGTAGGGAGGGTGTCGGAGGAGGCCTTAGGTGCCTCCGTCGCTTGCCTCCCACCTCCCTTTCCTTGTGTGTGTGCAGGGGGGGGACCTTGGTATTCAGTGCCCCCGCTGTTTTTTTCACCCTCCCATTCCCTGGAGTCTCATAAAGAAGCGTGGGGAGGAATGTAGTGAGCGGAAGATTATTGTGACAGCAATCGTTAGGGGGCACAGTTACGCTTCTAAGTTGCCTCCATGGTACGTCACAATTAAGGTTATCAGCTTGGGAATGGCCTTGTGTTCCTGTTATCTCGTGTGTGTGTCTGAGAAGAGCTTTGCAGCCGTGTGAGCTGTTTACATGGTCTGTGTGAAACTCGGCTTGTGTGAAACCAGACATGGAAACTGAGGCAGGATTGAAAAACATGTGATTAGCTATTCATGAGCTATGCATAAGATGCAAATGAGCATGAGTATTTCTGTGCCAGCACACCCTTGTGTGTCGGGCTTCTTCCCTGGGCATTGCTCCGATGTGCCAGGCCCCCATTCAATGGATGTGCTGAAAGAGGGGCCTTCAGCACTGATGGCCACAACCTTCAATAAACTCATCACTTCTATTCATCTAGCCACTGTGTGTGAGCCTCATTTCTACGGGATTCTTAAGGTACCCTGCAACATATACCAAAGCAGCAACACAAAGTAAACTTCTGTTTCACCATAATGATAACACGAAATCCGGGGAGAAGTTTCCTTAGATATTTCTGTCCATAGATCCCCATCAAAAACACTGGATTTAAAGGTGTGTGTGTTTTTTGAAACACAATTTAGTGTACTTGTGACAGTTCACTCTATAAGGCTTTATGGAAATATGTTTATGAATATATATATGATATAACTGGAATATGATTTATGCTACCTGTGCCATGTAACATATCTACTGAATATATTCACCCTATTTATATTCATGTGCCATTTTAGTACTCCACCCCTATTTCCCACACAGGCACCTGGCTTTCAAGCTCCTGGCTTAACGAGATACTTTATGTTGAGGGTGATCCCCATCTTTGGGACAAAAAGCAGAGTTATGTTCTCCTTTATTCATGCAATAAAAACAATGACATTGATAACGTTTCACCCCCAGTGCATTCAGTATGACAGTGATTTGTAACCCAACACTACCCAAAGTTGATCACTTTGAGCATCACCACTCTGTCGGCTGGATACCTAGGCAGAGTAAGTGTGTTCAGAAAAAGAAAGTTTTCTCCTGAAGTCTCTCCTCCTCCCAGATATATGTCCATTGAGAACTCACCAAGACCCTGCTTACAAAGGCTTATTCAGAGGATGAGGTGCCTGGGTCACCTGCCATAACAGGGGACTGGGCTCACTGACTCAGGAAGCCCTTTCAGATCCTTATTGGACACATTAGCTCATTTTGTGTCACATCGGGAGCTCACGAGGAGTTGTTCATCCACTATGACCCTGCTCCATGCCCAGGCCGATGGATTTGTCCCTCAATATAGTCAGGAGATATCATGACTCAGCAATATAGTCTTTGGTTCCTGTTTAATCATATCACAAGATTTTAATTCCCTGAGTTCCTGGTAATCTCAACGTGCTGAGATGCCAGGTACCCCCTCACCAGCTGCTTGCCCGAGAGAGGAACAATGGTTTGGTGCCAGGCTCCCACAGGTTTCAGCAAAGTCCCATTCTTCAAGAAAGTGGTAAACAGAGGGTAAGATGTTCTCAGAGACACAGGGAAACTAGAATGGGTCCCAAGAGCTCCTTGGCTTGCCAATGGAATGTAACTTGGAAATGTAACTTTTCCTCTGGAAAAGAGACAATTAAGAGGGGGAATATGATTGAAGTCTATAAAATCACAACTGGTGTGCTGAAAGGAAGGAAGGAAACATTGTTTACTATTTCTTATAACACAAAAAGTAGGGGCCACTAAATGAAATCAATAGGCAGAAGGTTTAAAACAAGCAAAACTTTTTCTTTGTACAACCCACAGTTAACAGGTGGAACTGCATGCCAGAGGATGTTGTGAAGGCCGAGACTATAGCATATTTCAAAAAAGTACTAGATAAATTCATGGAGGTTAAGTCCATCAATGGCAATTAGCCAGGATCAGCAGGGATGGTGTCCCTAGCCTCTCTTTCCCAGAAGCTGGGAATGAATGACAGGGAGTTACTGTTACCTGGATAGAGTCACTGCAAGCATCAGAAATATCCTTCCAGAGCTGTAGAGCGTGGTACCTGCAGGAAAGCACAGGGCCATGCAGGGCCACATACAACCCCAACCAAACAGGACCTGCCCCAGGTAAGATCCCCGAACCCCAATCCTCTGCTGCAACTCTCACCGTCCTTGTGGACCCTAACTCATGCCAAGGCCCCATATCCGAACTCCCAGCCTTCTCCTGAACTGTAAGTCCTGCCCAGACCACACACTCCAACCCTGAGCCCTCTCCCTCACAGTAACTCCTGCCAGACCCTACAAATTCACGTCCTGAGCCCCCTCCATCATTCCAACCACCCCATCCTCCGGGTCACTACAAAGCCCACACCAACAGTTGGAGTCTCATCCCTTCCTGTACCCACCATCCTGCCTCAACCTACAGTCCCCTCCCACACTCTGAACCCCTTATCTTTGTCCCCACCCTGAAGCCTAGGAGGCTACACAAATTCTCAGTTTCAGGGAGAGGAATAGCTCAGTGGTTTGAGCATTGACTTGTTGAACTGTGGGATACGAGATCTATTTTTGCGGTGAGGGGGATGGGGGATAATTCTGTTGGATGATTTAATTGGGGGATTGGTCCTGCTTTGAACAGGGGGTTGAACTAACTGATCTCCTGAGGTCCCTTGTTATTCTATTGTTCTAATAGACCTGGGTTCTCAGAAAAAGTTAATCTAGCCCTACTCACATCTCACTACAAGCTGACACAGGCTTTGCTCTGGAGCTAGAGAGACAGAAATAATTCAACTTACATTCTTTTGGGAAGGAAAGGGGGGCTTCAGACTACTGGTGTAGCTGGAACAGGAAAACTGGGTGGGCCCAGCTGTCACAAGCCCCATCTCCTCCTACAGAGGCAAATTAGTGTTTTGTGTGGCCCTGGTTCTCTCTCTGCCCCTTCTGGAGCCCCTCCTTCTGCTGGGGAAATGGGGTCAAGGGCGCAGGGGTTTGCACCCTTTCCTCCTGCCGGGCAGCGGAGTCAGGGGAAGTGGTCAGGTGTTGGGGGCTTGTTCCGTTTTCCCCATCCAGTGATTCTGAGATGTTGAGCTGGCCCCACTCCTAACGCCCAGCACTATTCCAGTGCCCTGACCCACTCTCCGGCATTAGGGTGGGGGGAGAGGGGCAATCTGCTGCACCTGGACCTCGCTTCACTGCAGGAGTGGCCGGTGTGTGGAACTGCGCAGAGTGACACCATTGGCCCAGGACCAGCGGCTAATCAACTACTGGCCGAAACGTGACTCCAAAGGACACACACCCATCTGGGGCAAGAGACCAGGGAATTGGGGCTCTGGACTGGAAGGACAGGGATACAGCTCGGAACGAAAATGGAGTTTGTGGACTGGGCTTCGATGCTAACCGGGAGGGGCTTCGCTTCCGAGGCCCACCCATAGTTACACCCAAGCTTCTACCCAGCCTTGTTTTCCTGTGTCTCTGAGAACATCTTCTCATCACTTTTCTCCTTTCTTGTGGAAGCAGCCTTGGCTGAGACGTTTGAGAGTCTGCACCCGGTCACCATAGTGTTCTGTGATCAAAGTGTTACAAGGGCAAGGTATGAACCCGACCTTTGCCCTCAGACTACTGTCTCCCAGTCAGATTGACTTAGATGAGGCTCCTGTGTCTGTGGCTCCAATGTTTGGAATGGCTTGAAAACACGGGTCTGCTTACTCTGTGGAAACTCCTGGTATCCCTGTGACACTCCCACACTTACCACCGAAATCCTCCTCCTTATTCCTTCTTACTTATGGAGAAGGGAAGGGCCCTCCCCTGCTGGAAGGAGCCAAGGGAAATTTCCATGTTGTGAGCCTTGTGGAATCTCTCTCCCCCTTCCCTGACCTTCACCCTTGGTTTGCACTGCAGTAAAGGGAGCTGCCATGGAGCATTCCGGCCCCATATTATTATTCTATTTTATTTTATTTAACCAAGATCACAGCTCTGACAGCATCATCACTGCCACTGAGCCACCCCAAATTAGACCTGTGACTAATCAGAACCACACAAACAGTGATGATAAGTCCGGATTCCAGGACTAGAGCCTACAGCAAGGCTGGTGCTGCAGTCCAGTTAGGTAGCATCCCCACACGTCTGCTGGGATTTCACCTTCTGGGATTTTCCATTGTCCCTGACGGAGGTAAAATCTGCTGCACATGAAGCCAAGCAGCTGAGATTCCCTGATGTCCAAGTGGCCCCCAAGGGAATGTGCGAACATGCTTCATAAACACACCTGCCTCCCTGTCTGAACAGATACGGCCTCCTGCCCCTGTAACCTCTCTGATAACTCCTTGTCTATTAGCGTGAAGACCTCTGGTGTCAGCAGCAGCTCATCTAGCAGGAGCTGGGTACGTTGGCAGGTCTCACTATCTTTACAGTGCAAAGTAAAGGGGAAAGGCTGTGAGCTGTTTTCACTTGCAGATGTTCTGCACAGCAGTAGATGACTCAGCTGGGCTGTCTGAGGACAAGCAGCTCTAGGGAGCTTGGAAACCCATCCCCTACATGTGTGGATAGTCCTTTGGGGGTTATTTCAGTTACACAGAAACCAGAGCTTGGAGTGTTAAACCCCTGATGCCCCACGTCAGGATTTCTAGAAATCGGGACCCATTTCTAGCAGTACTGTGGGCTCTGGGCTTGACCCTTCCAGGGGCTGAGTGACAGGAGACCCCACAGAATGTCAGTGACTGGTTCCCAAATCTACTCCGGTTTATTTTCTTGTGGAAATTTAATGAGCAACTGCATTTTCAAAGATTTTATTCTCTGGCTTGGTTGTGAATGTCGGAATCCGGATCTTAATCGCTTCGTGGTAACAGGTTTGAGAGGGCATATTTTTGCCCTTTAGTTACTATAGTTACAGGGCTATCAGCATCTCTTCCCTCCATTCTCCCACCCTCAGACTGGGTGTCTTAAGTGTGAAGTGCCTTGGAGTTGCTGTTTTAGATGTTATGGGTTAACTGAACAGAAAGGGGGGTGGCGTCAGAGTAGCCTAACTGGAGACAAACCAGGAAGTTAGTTAGTTCATCCCCAGGCTTTGGGCTGACTCCATCTTTTTCCAGCTATGGAAACTCCTCTCCTCTTTTTCCTTCATATATTCATAAGTTAGATGAACAGTAAGTAGAACATTGATTGCATATGCTTTGTACTTGATCTTCGGTGTCCTTAAACTGTAGAGTTTATCAAAGACAGAGAAATCCCCGGGGGGATTGGTCTGGTGTATGTAAGGAAACTCAGGTTAGAAAGCTTTATACCTGTGAAGTTGTATTAGTTGTATGCTTTGTTTCTTTCTTTCTAAATCTTTTTTTGTTATAAAAAGCATGTGGTTATTCACTTAAAATTGTCTGTAGTTCCATTGAAGAGATCTGAACTTTGGATCTGGCAGGCTCACAGCTAGGCAGCCGGTGTGCAGCATTCTCTTTCCCCTAGACCAGAAAGGGAGGGGGGTGGAGAAGTGCCTGAGTGTCCCGATCTCTCAGGGAAAGGGTGGGGGTGTTCTGGGGTTCCAATGTGCCCCAGTCCATGGGTTAGGAATAAGAGCATTGGTGGTGGTGGTGTGGTCCCAATCCCCAACTGGTAAAGTGTGGGTTTTGGGGGGAAAAGATTTAACTTAGGGTGGAAATGTGGTTTAAAGTTAGTGGTCTGCATAAGAGACCCCCCTTTTTACCCTAGAGTTTATAGTGGGGGGAGGAAGATTCTCTTACACTGGGCATTGGGCTACAACACACTGTGAGTTGACTGTGTTTGTGGAGCAGGTCGCAGTGGCTTCAGTTACTGGGGTTGACATGTGGTTACTAAGGTACAGCTGTGTGAATGTCATGCCAAAACTATTCATTATACTACAGATACTGCAAACCAAACTTTCATGTTGTGCCTGTATATCTAAAGTCTGCCTGCAGACATTCAGAAAACTGCTGAAGGAACAGGGGTAACTTTACCACTCAATGGCTTTGGCTTTAGAGAGTATTTCAGAAGTGCTCCACATACCATTTGCAATGGGTTTGTGCGATTAACCCATTGTTCAGTGAACAGTTATATGATACTGTCTCCTGGTAACTGACTAGAAGCTGATTCTAACACTTACATTCAGCGTCATGTACTCAGTGATTCTGCAAGACTCGTGCAAGAGTTTCCAAAAAGTCATGAGAGACCTGAACCTCTGGTCTGTGTTTCAACAAAGAATTTAGCTGAGGTGCAGGAAAGGGGAGTGTAAAATACATTTTATCTGATTGACCCCCATCACCAATTACATGAGCATGATTGAAGTAACTTGTATACTCAAGTGGATGTTAGTGCAATACCAGTGTTTGAAGTATTGGCCCATTTGTTACGCCAGCTCTTCCCTTGCTCATCTCAAATAACTGTCAGTGTTAGGTTGTAATTTTCAGAATATCTACAGAACCTTGTATGGCGAGACACTGAACATCCTTTGAGGATTATAAGGAGCCTGTAGGATGATCAAATTCTCTGGATTCAGTGGACATTGGCCAGGTAAAGCTCTTCAGCTCCTCTTGGAGAGATTCTTGGGGTTCAGAATGAACCACCAGCAGCATTGGATAAGGGTGAGCTAATAGAGCCTGGTTCTGATTGAATTTACATATGGAAGTGCGGCATGAGGCCATTGATATCATTATTATTGAATTAAGAAATGTATCCCAGCTGCTGGAAAGAGGCCGCTGCACAAACTGGATTGTTAGGAGAACAGAAAAAATTATTCATATAATGAAGCTATAAAAAACATTTAAAAAGAAATCAGTACAGGGCAGGTAAATACAATGAACGTATTGCCATGTATTTCCCCACCTGTCATGGTACAACGGGACACACTCAGAATTGGAGGCTGGAAACGGTGTACGTGTGAAGGGTGTAACAGGATTCAAAAGAGAACTACATAAATTCATGGAGGATGGATCACCTGGCGATGACCTGTTCTGTTCATTCCCTTGTAACCTGTTGCACCCGGCATGAGCCACTATTGAAGACAGGACACTGGTCCAGATGGACCTTTCATCTCACCCAGTATGACTATTCCTACGTTTGTATGTTCTAAGGTCACAAATGTAAAATTACACAGTGCTCAAGTCAGCTGTGGAATTCAAAGACAAGAGGATTCCAAGAGTGACTGAGTAACCAGGAAATCCAATTAGAGTGGAGAGGATTGCTTTTAAAAAGTTTTAGAGAGGCTCTAAACCTTCCTGATTTGAACCAAAAAATATGTCTAATTAGTGGGTGTCAGAGGGAAACTCCCTGGGAGCAGGTTATCGCATAGCTTCCTATTTCAGGGCTTCTTCCATCTTCCTCTGAATGTATATGGACATGGCTACTGATTACTGGGCTAGATGGACTACATGTCTCATCCAGTCTGAATAATCAGACCCATGTAAATCCAACAGTATGTTTCTGCTTACCTACCTTGAGCTCTGGGAGTCAGTAGACTTGCACTGACAACAGAAGGATAACTTTCTAAATATCATCTCATTTCCTCTTATTTTTCTTTAGGAAGGACATTTCAGAACTCCTTGGACCTGCCCAGTACAGTATGTCAACTGTCAATGACACCACATTAAAATCTGTAAAATTCCTTCTCGCTGGGCTACCGAGTCATGGAGATGCACGTCTCTGGATCTCTATCCCCTTCTCCTTTGTATACATTATTTCTATAGTAGGAAATTCAGTCATTCTTTTTATTGTAAAAACAGATCCAAGCCTCCATGAGCCCATGTACATTTTCCTTTCCATGTTGGCCACCACAGACCTTGGCATATCGATAACCAGCATGCCGACGACACTGGGTGTATACTTGTTTAATTCTAGGGAGATCAGCCTCGATGCCTGTTTTGCCCAGCTGTTCTTCATTCACTTCCTTCAAGATATTGAATCCTCTGTGCTGTTGTTGATGGCCTTTGACCGCTTCATCGCGATCTCTAACCCGCTGAGATATACCTCCATCTTAACCCTGCCGAGAATAGCAAAGATGGGACTGGTAGCTTTGCTAAGACCTATGATCTTAATACTTCCACTTCCCTTTCTCCTGAAACAGTTCCCATACTGTCGAGTCAATGTCCTCTCCCATTCCTACTGCCGGAACGGGGATGTCATGAAGCTGGCTTGTTCAGACATCACAGTGATCAACATCTATGGATTGTTTACTATACTCTTCCTGATGGGGTTGGACTTGGTGCTCATCTTCCTCTCTTATGTGATGATCCTCAAAACAGTGCTGAGCATCGCGTCCCAGGAGGAGTGCCTGAGAGCCTTGAATACATGTGTCTCACACCTCTGCGCCATCCTAATGCTCTACATACCAGAGATCATATTGTCTGTTATAACTAGATTTCTAAAAGGCTCTTCTCCATTACTTCAGATTCTCGTGGGCTACATCTCCCTGCTTCTCCCACCACTGATGAATCCAATTGTGTACAGTGTGAAAAGCAAACACCTTCGTGCGAGGATAATAAGGGTGTTCATAAAGTGAAGAGTGAATTCAGCACCTGGGTCCAGCGACATGGGAGATGAAGAACATGGGCCACCTTTTACATCCTGGACAATTACAGCTCAGATGACAGGAGTTACTAATATTCACTCTGAAGAGAGGTTCAGAAGGGTTTAAAGGCTGATCAAGGGAGACTGGGATAGTGTGGGAGTAAAGGACACTTGGGAAGGGAGACCAAGGGAGGTAGCAGCATTTCCAAAGTGACTTTGTTGGTGGAGAGCCAGGGGACCGGTGAAATGTTAACCCATAAAAAACCATATTGGTGGCCTCTCCAAGCTCACAATTCCTGTTGATAGTTAATAAATAGAAGGGATGTGGATGCTGTTTCCCATTGCACCTGGACTGTCACTGTCCCTCCTCAGTGATCTGGGTGAAGCATGACCCACGGGTGCTGCACCAGGTGGGGACAGGGGCTATTCAAGTGTTATGGTCACTCAGTCTTTCCCTGCACTCTGTCAGGTGCTTGACCGAGTGGTGTCATAGAGTGCAGAAGAAAACATTCAGGCAACCCCTCCTTTTATGGCTTCGCACACAACACACCTGCTCAGTCTTCTCCGGATTGAGGTCGGGCAGAACTGCATGTGTGAGTATTGGTCTGTCCCACAAGAGTCCTGGTAAGAGACTCAGGCCTCGGTTTCCTCCCCAGGTGCTCCCTTTGTGCTGCCCCAGCAATGTAAAAAGTTAGGAACTGGCCCCAGCTCAGGCCCAGCTAGCTCCTATCTCAGCCCCGCCCATTCAGTGTAGCGTAACCACCTAGTCAACAGGTGAAAGTGGGACACACTCCGGCAGCCCTGTCACCTTGGTGATGCTGTTAGGGAAAATCAAAAGGCACATCTTATCCTTACCTGAAACCCTGTGAAGAGTGAAGTTGAAGGTAAAGGTCACAAGCAGTCAGAGACCAATGAAGAATTACACAACATAGTTTTGACGAAGGCGGAACATCCACACTCCCTCTTTTGGCTAGAAGGGAGGAGGGAAGTTCAATTTATTTAAGACATCATGAGAGATTTATAGGGTACAGAGAGGAGGGGTCTGAGCAAAGTATGTGCCAGGAGCATACATAATGGCAAGCAGTTACATATACCAGGGGTCCATGACCTCTGGGTCAGCATCTGTTCTCTAAGACAATTCATCATTCAACAGTTAGCAATTCTTAACAGCTACAATATTCTAACAAAATGTGAATACAGCACATTCTTTAAGCAAATACAGGAGTAACAACCACATCTATCTATCTATATATATAAAAGTCAAGTGGTGTATGTATGTATGTATGTATGTATGTATGACAGCGAACTCCTCCCGCACCGTTTGAGCCAGAGACTTGAAATTTGGAACAGTGAGGGGTCTTGGGGTCTAGATGCTGGTAAGGGTTGAAAAATTTTTGGATCTCACCTCTGACGCCCCCCAGGGGTGAAAGTCTTTCAGGGCCAATCACGTCGGCTGGGCGGTTAGGTGGTGATGATGTCATAATACCCCCTCCAACAGACACCGCACTCGCTCAGCTCGCCCCTCCCTCCTCCAACGGAACCCCGGAGATCCCTCAGTTCTCTGCCCCTCCCCGCTCCCAACGGAACCCCGGAGATCCCTCAGTTCTCTGCCCCTCCCAACGGAACCCCGGAATCCCTCGGCTCTGCCCACCCCACCCCCCCCGCGACGGATCCGAGTTGGGTTTGGTGGGACGGTAAATGAGGTGGAGGTGTCAGGTTCAGTCGGGGGGTGAGGTGGGGCTGTCGGGTTTGGTCGGGGGGTGAGGTG
The DNA here is from genome assembly GCA_032164245.1 of Sternotherus odoratus. Taxonomy (NCBI): domain Eukaryota; kingdom Metazoa; phylum Chordata; order Testudines; family Kinosternidae; genus Sternotherus; species Sternotherus odoratus. Next base: position 297,591,328 of record JAVMKO010000001.1, read on the forward strand.
GGGGTGTCGGGTTTGCTTGGGGGGGTCAGCTGGGCGTGTCAGGTTTGGTCGGGGGGTAAGTGAGCCGAGGGGTGTCAGGATTGGTCTGGGGGGGTGTCGGGGTGGGTGAGGCATGAGGTGTGGGTGTTGGGTTTGGTCTGGGGGGGGAAGGTATCGGGGTGGGTGCCCAGACCAAACCCGACACCCCCCCCGGGTCACTTACCCCCCGACCAAACCCGACACCCCCACCTCACCCCCCCACCAACTGCAACACGCCCTGACCAACCCGAACACCCACACCTCACCCCTCACCCCTCACCCCTCACCCACCCCGACACCTTCCCACCCCCCCAGACCAAACCCGACACCCCCTGGCTCACTTACCCCCCAACCGAACCCAACACCCTCACCTCACCCCCCCACCAATCGCAACACCCCCAGACCAAACCCGACACCCCCCGGCTCACTTACCCCCCGACCGAACCCGACACCCCCACCTCACCCCCCAAGCAAACCTGACACCCCCTGACCATCCCCAACACCCACACCTCACCCACCCTGACAACTTCCCACCCCCCCAGACCAAACCCGACACCCCCCCGGCTCACTTACCCCCCGACCAAACCCGACACCCCCACCTCACCCCCCCACCAATCACAACACCCCCAGACCGAACCCAACACCCCCCGGCTCACTTACCCCCCGACCAAACCCGACACCCCACCTCACCCCCCCAAGCAAACCGACACCCCCACCTAACCCCCCCACCAACTGCAACACCCCCTGACCAACCGCAACACCCACCCCTCACCCCTCACCCACCCCGACACCTTCCCACCCCCCCAGACCAAACCCCACACCCCCTGGCTCACTTACCCCCCGACCGAACCCGACACCCCCACCTCACCCCCCCACCAACCGCAAAACCCCCTGACCAATCCCAACACCCACACCTCACCCCTCACCCACCCCGACAACTTCCCACCCCCCCAGACCAAACCCGACACCCCCCCCGGCTCACGGTGCACGGTGTAGCACACAGATTATTAAATACACTGTTCGGTCGGCGGGTGAGGTGGGGGTGTCGGGTTTGGTCAGGGGGTGAGGTGGGGGTGTCGGGTTTGTTTGGGGGGGGTCAGGTGGGGGTGTCGGATTTGCTTTGGGGGTAAGTGAGCCGGGGGGTGTCGGGTTTGGTCTGGGGGTTGGGAAGGTGTCGGGGTGAGTGAGGGGTGAGGTGTGGGTGTTGGGGTTGGTCAGGGGGTGTCAGCTGTCTGCCCCCTCCCCACCTCCGACTGACCCGAGCAACGCCGGGCACTTTTGCTAGTAAGCAATAAAACAACTGTAATTAAAAAACTCCAAGCAAGGTCTAGGGGTCGCCCCTGAGAAAAAGGGACCCACAATGCTACTCTTGTCGCAGGCGGAGCTTCAGGTCGCCCAAAGGGGTGGCAGTCCATTTGTCCTTGGTTCTGGTTTCGTCTGCTTCTGGTTCACCCAGATTGTAGTGGGGTGAACGTGTGGGACTCCCTCGAAGTCCAACACCATCTACTTCTGGGGAATCTTTTCTCTGGTCAGATTCCCTTGCAGTGAGGGTCCCAGGCTGAGTATTAGGACTGTGATCCACTACAGCTGGTTTAACATGTCCATGGTGAATCCAAGACTTTCAGCCTTCCAAAAACACTGCTGTTTGTGTTGTTAGGAGAACTTGGTGTGGGCCAGTAAAGCGAGGCTGGAGGGAGTCCTCTCATACAAATCTTTTTGCCCACACAAAGTCTCCCAGGTGGTATGGATGGATTTGATCCTCCAATGGCACAGTCTGGGTGAACTGAGCACGTTGCCACAGAGAGCGAAGATGGGCCTACAAGGAAAGAAACTGAGAAGCGGTAATATGGTCCCCTCACATAATGAAATAGCAGCACGGGGAAGAGGGCCTCCCTTAAAGGGGAGGGGGTGACCATACAACAATTCAAAAGGAGAAAGACCCAAAGCATGAGTAGGGTGAGTACGAAGGTGAAACAAAACAATCGGAAGTACCTGAGGCCACTTTAACCCTGTTTCCTGGCAATATTTAGCCAGAGTGGTTTTGAGTTCCCCATTTACCCGCTCCACTTTCCCGCTAGACTGAGTGACTGGGGACCTGCTAGCTGCCGCCCGGTTCCCCGCAGCAGGGACCCGGGCGGGCGGGCTGCTAGCTGCCGCCCGGCTCCCCGCAGCGGGGACCCGGGTGGGCGGGTTGACAGCTCCCGCCCGGGTCCCAGCAGCCGGGGTCCCGGGCGGGCGGGCTGCTGGCTGCCGCCTGGCAGGCTGACTCACGGCTCCCGTGAGAATTAAAACCTCTATATAACGGACTAATTCGGGTGAGGGGGTGTCCCTTAAAGCCAAAAGTCCTGTTATTTAATTATTTTAAAAAAATATTAAATAACGGACTTTTGGCTTTAACGGACACCCCCTCGCCCGAATTAGTCCGTTAAATCGAGGTTTCACTGTATAGGGCAAGGGTAGATCCAGATGGGCCGACAAAATGCTCCAAATCCCAGCATAGACACTGGCTAAAGATTGTGGGGCTGTCTCGGAAACCCTGTGGTAAATGCTGCCAGACATAGCTCTGTCCTTCCCAGGTGAAGCCAAAAAGGTAATGTGAATCTCGATGAACTGGGATACTAAAGAAAGCTGATTTCAAGTCAATTACAGTAAACCCTTTAGCATCCCAAGCAATCTAGCTAATTATTGTAGCAGGATCCGGAACCACAGCATGCAAAGGCACAACGTATTGATTAACTGCACAGAGATACTGAAGAAACCACCAATGAACAGGGTCTCCTTCTTTCTTGGGGGGGGACTTTTTAAAAGGCAATATAGGAGTATTACACAGTGTATGCTGTGGCCGCACCAGCTTTTGAGCAATAAACCCCTCAATAATAGGACGAATACCCTCTCGCACTTCTAATGATAAAGGGTACTGTGGAACAGACAGGGGAGGAAGGGAGGCTTTTACCTGAATCTTAACAGGCTCTGCTGACAGAAGTAAGCCTACATCAGTATCAGCAAAACCCCAGAGAGATGCCAGTAGATCCTTAAGGTCCGGGGGAAGAGAGCTTCTCTCGTCTTTCCGAGGTGAAGGAACACCTCCTAAAATGGACATTAACAGTCCCACCCCTTTCAGAGTACAAGTTAAGGTGGCCTCAAGTTTACATAACAAATCACATCCTAACAAGGGAACCGAGCAGGCAGCTGAAAAAAGAAAACCGTGTAAAAAGGTTTTAGGGCCAAAACGAACAGTGAGTGGTATAGTAAACCCGAAAGATTGGGGTTTGCCTTCAACCCAGGTTGCCTTTCTTTTCTCAGAAGATAACCAGGAGGGAGAAACAGAAGTTAGGAGAGAGAAAGTAGCTCCGGTGTCCACGAGAAATGAAACAGCAGTATCCTGAATGTAAAGAGTTAACCGATGTTCAGAAAGCAGCATGGGGAAAGGAGAGAACCCACTAAAGTCATAAGAAGAAAAAGACCCTCAGCCCGCTCATCCGATTCCTACAGACACTGTCACTTAGGGTGATATTGTGGACCCCCGTAATTAACCCATGGTTGCGGAATGGGCTGACTAGGTGGTGCGGGGGTATATTCATCCTCCAGGTAGGGGTCTGAACCTCGGGACAAATCTATCCCCTGCATTCCCCATGGACATTCTCTTTTGTAATGGCCCAGCTGGCCACAGTGATAACAAACTTCAGTGGCAGGGGTATTCCATTGTCCTCTACCGTGTCCCTCTGAAACCCCCCGAATCCTCCCTCGATTACCCTGTCTGCCCTTAAAAGTGAGAGCCATAAGCTTATATTCTTCTTTTTGATCTTTCCTTTTACCTTTATCTTTTTCCTTTTCCCAGGCAAAATCAGCCACCTCTAAGATAGTATTTACACTCTCCCTGTAGGGGTCGCGTCGGCGGGGCGCGGCCCCCTTCGGCCGGTCCGTCGGAAAATCCTCGCTCCTGTCCGCGGTCGGCGACCCTAAGGGGAATTAGCGGGGTCGCGGATCCGGAATCCCGCCGCTCGTGGGGCGGGATCGCAGTAACCTGGGCCTCGGGCCCTCTGGCGGCCCTATCACGAGTCCCTGGCTTCGGGCTCAGGCCCTCAGGTGGGCCAATCAAGAGTCCCGGGGTTCGGGCTCAGGCCCTCCAGTGGGCCACTCAAGAGTCCCGGGGTTCGGGCTCAGGCCCTCCGGTGGGTCGCTCAAGAGTCCCTCAGTTCGGGCTCAGGCCGGTGTCGGAGAAGGGTAGTGCCACCCCCTTCTAGTGTGCCCCAGCCCAGGGCCCTGGCAGCCAGAGCGTTGCCGCTGTCAGTGGGGGTCCTGGCCGAAACACACTGACATCGGTTCGGGGCCCTCCCCCGGGCCACCTCCGGACTCCCCTTCCCTGGGTACCTGGGCTGTCGTGGGGTCCTCTGCGGCGGCTAGGGTCATGGGCTCGTCCGGGTCACTGTCTGGTGGCAGGTCAGGTAGATCGTCGGGGGAGCAGGCTAGCTCGGTCGGGGGCTCCTCGGGGTAGAAGGCTGTCAGCTGGGTTGGTGGCGGCAGCGGGTCCTCCGGACGGTGGTCGGGCGGCAGGTCCGGTACCTCTTCGGGGTAGTGACCGGACGGCAGGGTTGGCAGCTGGTCCCAGTAGTGGTCCGGCAGCGGCTCCCATCGGTCCTCGGGGTAGCAGGCTGGCGGCGTCTTCAGCTGGTCCTCCAGCCAAGGGTCCAGCGGCTCCTCGGGGTACCGGCCGAGTGGCAGGGACGGCGGCCTCTCCCAGTAATGGGAAGGCTGCCGGTCTGGAGGGTCTTGGCGCGGAGGCAGTCCTGGGGCAACTTCCTTCGCCGGTGGCTGCCTCTCTGGTGAGTCCGGCGGCCGCCATTTTATTCGTCCGGGTCCGCCCCCGGATTTCCGGTGGCGGGGCTGACCCGGCGCTGACACGGCTCCCTCCGGCCGCGGCGTGAGACTGCCTTCCCCGCGGTCCGCCGCCGGCCGAGTCCTCTCTCTCCCGCCCTCGGATCTCCGGGGGCGGGGCTCACCCAGTGCTGGCGCGGCTCCCTCCGGCCCTGGCCAGGGGCTGTTTCAAGCGCGGTCCGCGTGAAGCTGCGCCGCCCCGTTACACTCCCCTCCCCATCATGGGCATAAATTCTGAAAATAATCTCAAATGGGGGGGGGGGGAAGCCTACGGAACAAAGAAGGAAATAATGGTGGGATGGTCCTCAGGCTTTTCAGTATCTAACAGAATAAACATACGAGCCCCTTCCAATAATCTAGACCAAAACTTTCGAGGGTGCTCATCAGGTTCCTGTTGGATCTGCTTAAATTTATTGTGATGGGGGGACGACGGGTCATGTCCTTTAAGCTCTGCAATAATTGTGCTCGATCTGTATGCAACTGAGCCCGTCTGTCCTCACTCCACTTGGCCAGAGCCCAACCGGCCACAGCGGTCCTACGAGCCATCCAAGTAACATTACCAGCAACAGAATCTCTCCAAGCTCGTTCAGCAGCCCACAACCTGCTACACTTCTCCCCTGTTAAAACACGCTGGAGGAGCTGGTCTACATCAGCATCAATTGGATTATGGCTAGCAAACAAACGCTCCAACAACTCTAAGATTTTATGTGGCTTTTCTCCCAAAATACCTGACAACCTACTCCTTTTCTTCAAGTCCCATTCCAACCATCCCTTATACTCTATGAGGTTAGTAGTTTGCAACTCTCCATCATTATTAACATACGGCTGGGCACACACTTGCAACAGCAACTGAGCTGGAAGGTCCTGTTCCATTACCAGTCCTTCAGGACCGGTGTCCTGAGATTTTTTTCTGTTTCAAGTACAAATGAGTAACTATTCTCCCCAGGGTAGAACCCATCTCCTCTTCCTTCCCCTGGCTTCCCCCCGTCGCCCCCTCCCCTATATCCGACCCTTCCCTTGATGTATGAGGGGTAAGCACATCCGCGTCCGGGAGGGGAACCTACGGTGGGGGTCGCGGTGGGGCAGGAGCGGTGGGGACCAATTGGCAGTTCAAAACACGCTGAGGTTTACAATCCTCCTCGAAATAGCAGGGAGGGGCTCATCCTCACAAGATGTACAAACAGTCATAATTTTACAGTTTTCCGCAGGCCTGCTGCTGAGTCCCAACAATACCAATAAACAAGTTGTTGTGGGTGGTTATCTACGATTTGGCCCCTCATGCCCCGTAAGGCGGCCCTATCAAAAGAACCACATGATGGCCACCTCTCCTCAGGCTTGGCCAATACTACAGTATATCCAGTCCAATTCACCATACACAAGGTACACAACTTTTTCTTAGTCATCCCCTTCTGGACTGGTAATCTCCCTTCACCCCACAACTTATTCATAAAGCCCAAAGGGCTTCCCTTAGGGATACTCATTCCCTGACCCGTGGTGTCTGACAGGAGCTATTCCAACTGACGCTTATCCTCACGTCCAACAAGCCAGATCCCGGTGCCGAAGTGGCCAGGAGAAATCTCCCATGGCACCTGCCGGATCGGGCACAGAAGGTCAAAATGAGTCGGGCAGAGGAGCCGCTCAGTTGTATCCTGGACGAGGCCCCAGGATTGTTAGGGGAAACCCACTATCCCCAACTCGCCTCAGACCTGGCCACTGCCAGTCACCACTTGCCTCGGTTCACTGAGGCCGACTGCAGTCTCATGGCCACTCATCACAGGCAAGAAGGGTTTGGCCTGCTGCTTCTAACCAGACCGGGGCTGCCCCCCCTGCAACCCCAGTACCACGTGGGTCGGACCTATACTGGGCTTAGCAACCTGGGGCACTCTCACTAGAGCTTCCTAGCTCCCTGGCTCCCAGTTGCCCTACCCTAGTCCTGCCCCCCAATTTGGGTACCTTGTTTGTATCGCCCAGCAGCCAGGCAAGTCTCTCTCTCTGCTTAGAGAGGGAGACTCCATTCTCTTTAGGCCCCTGCCTCTCAGGCTTTTATCCAGGCCTATGTTTGGGGCGTGGCCTCCCAGCTGAGCCTGTTTCTCAATTAAGCCTGAGCTAGCAGGCTCCCAGCCACAACCCCAATCTTGGGCTGCTACAAGCCCCTTCCTGGGGCTACCCCAGCCCCTTTTTAGGGTGGGAGCGGGTGGTCACCCACCTACACCAACACTACACAAAGTTGATCACTTTGAGAATCACCACTCTGTCTGCTGGATACCTAGGCAGAGTAAGTGTGTTCAGAACAAGAAAGTTTTCTCCTGAAGTCTCTCGTCCTCCCAGATATCTGTCCATTTAGAACTCACCAAGACCCTGATTACAAAGGCTTCTTCACAGGATGATGTGCCTGGGTCCCCTGCCATAACAGGGGACTGGGCTCACTGACTCAGGAAGCCCTTTCAGATCCTTATTGGACACATTAGCTCGTTTTGTGTCACATCGGGAACTCATGAGGACTTGTTTGTTCTCTATGACCCTGCTCCATGCCCAGGCCGATGGATTTGTCCCTCAATATATTCAGGAGACATCATGGCTCAGCAACATTGTTTTCGGTTCCTGTTTAATCATATCACAAGATTTGAGTTCCTGGTAATCTCAACATGCTGAGATGCCAGGTACCCTGTCCCCAGCTCCTAGCCCCAGAGAGGAACAAAGGTTTGGTGCCAGGCTCCCACAGGTTTCAACAGAGCCCCCTTCTTCAAGAAAGAGGTAAACAGAGGGGAAGATGCTCTAAGACAGTGGTCCCCAACCTTTGTATGACCGCAGACCGGTCAACGCTTTTACAATTTTACTGCGGCCCGGGGCGCAGTGCGACCCCTTTTCCTCGGTGCAGCGCGACCCCTTTTTTTTTCCTCGGCGCGGCGGACCCTTGTATGTCCGCCGAAAAGCCGCCAAATACATTACCTCCGATACGGAAGCTATCGTGGCGGCGGCTTTTCGGCGGACATATAAGGGCGGGAAGTGCCCCGCGGTGCTGCTGAAGCGAAGGTGGCCACGGCCCGGTACCAAATGATCAGCGGACCGGTACTGGTCTGCGGCCCGGGAGTTGGGGACCACTGCTCTAAGAGACACAGGAAAACTAGAATCGGTCTCAAGAGCTCCTTGGCTTGCCAATGGAATGTAACTTGGAAATGTAACTTTTCCTCTGGAAAAGAGACACCTAAGCGGGGGATACGACTGAGGTCTATAAAATCACGACTGGTGTGCTGAAAGTAAAGAAGGAAACATTGTTTACCACTTTTTATAACACAAAAACAAGAGGCCACTAAATGAAATTAATAGGCAGAAGGTTTAAAGCAAGCAAAAGATTTTCTTTGTACAGCCCACAGTTAACCGGTGGAACTCCATGCCAGAGGATGTTGTGAAGGCCAAGGCTATAGCATGTTTCAAAAAAGTACTAGATAAATTCATGGGGGTTAAGTCCATCAATGGCTATTAGCCAGCATCAGCAGGGATGGTGTCCGTAGCCTTTCTTTGCCAGAAGCCGGCAATGAATGACAGGGAGTTACTGTCCCCGGCTAGAGTCACTGTGAACATCAGAAAGCTCCTTCCGCTGCTGCAGAGAGTGGTACCTGCAGGAAAGCACAGGGGCATGCAGGGCCACATGCAACCCCATCCAAACAGAACCTGCCCCACGTAAGTGCCCCGAATACCAATCCTCTGCTGCAACGCTCAGACTCCTTGTGGACCCTAACTCCTTCCAAGGCCCCATATTCGAACTCCCAGCCTGCTCCTAAACTGTAACTCCTGACCAGACCACACACTCCAACCCTGAGCCCTCTCCCTCACAGTAACTCCTGCCAGATCCCACACACTCATGTCCTGAGCCCCCTCCATCATTCTAAGCACCCCATCCTCAGGCCCACTACAAAGCCCACACTAACAGTTGGAGGTCTCGTCCCTTCCTGTACGCACCATCCTGCCTCAACCTACAGTCCCTCCCACACTCTGAACCCCTTATCTTTGTCCCCACCCTGAAGCCTAGGAGGCTACACAAATATTGAGTTCTGACTTCCAGGAAGAGGAATAGCTCAGTGGTTTGAGCATTGATTTGCTAAACTGACGGTGGTGAGCTCAATTCTTGAGGGGGCCATTTAAGGATATGGAGAAAAATTCTGTTGGATGAATTAATTGGGGATTGGTCCTGCTTTGAACAGGAGGGTGAACTAGCTGATCTCCTGAGCTACCTTGTTACTCTAATAGCCCTGGGTTCTCAGAAAAACTTAATCTAGCCCCCCTGATGTAGCACTGCAAGCTAAATTAGTCAGGATTTGCTCTGGAAATATAGAGACAGAAATAAACCAATTCACATTCTTTCTGGAATCCAAGGGGGTCTTGAGACCAGTGGTGTAGTTGTAACAGGAAAACTGGGTGGGCCCACCAGTCAGGAGCACCACCTCCCTCAACAGAGGCAAATTAGGGTTTGTGTGGCCCAGGCTGTCTCTGTGTCCCTTCTGGAGACCCCCTTCTGCTGGGGAAATGGGGTCAAGGGTGCAGGGGTTTGCACCCTTTGCTCCTGCCGGGCAATGGAGTCAGGGGAAGCGGTCAGCTGTTGGGGGCTTATTCTGTTTTCCCCATCCAGTGATTCTGAGATGTTGAGTTGGCCCCACTCCTAACGCCCAGCACTATTCCAGTGCCCTGACCCACTCTCCGGCATTAGGGTGGGGGGAGAGGGGCAATCTGCTGCACCCGGACCTCACTTCACTGCAGGAGTGGCCGGTGTGTGGAATGGCGCAGAGTGACACCATTGGCCCAGGACCAGCGGCTAATCAACTACTGACCCAAACCTGCCTCCAAAAGACCCACACACATCTGGGGCCAGAGACTAGGGAATTGGTGCTTTGGACTGGAAGGACAGGGATACAGATGGGAACCAAAATGAAGTTGGTGGATTGGGCTTTGATGCTAAATGGGAGGAGCTTGGCCTCCGAGGCCCTCCCATAGTTACACCCAAGCTTTGACCCAGCCTTGTTTTCCTGTGTCTGAGAACATCTTCTCATCACTTTGCTCCTTTCTTGTGGAAGCAGCCTTTGCTGAGACCTGTGAGAGTCTGCACACGGTCACCATAGTGCTCTGCGCTCAGAGTGTTACAAGGGCAAGTTGTGAACGTGTACTTTGCCCTCAGACTACTCTCTGCCAGTCAGACTATCTAAGTTGAGGCTCCTGTGTCTGTTGCTCCACTGCTTGCAATGGCTTGAAAACACCAGTCTGGTGACTATGTGGAAACTCCCGGTATCCTGTGACACTCCCACACTCCCCTCCAAAATCCTCCTCCTTATTCCTTGTTACTTATGGAATAGGCAAGGGTCCTCCCCTCCTGGAAGGAGCCAAGGGAAATTCAAATATTGGGAGCCTTCTGGTATCTCTCTCCCCCCTTCCCTTACCTGAAACTTTGGTTTACACTGCAGGACAGGGAGCTGCCATGGAGCATGCAGGCCCCATATAATTATTCTCTTTTTCAGTAGACTCTCGATTATCCAGGATTGGGTTAACCAGGATGTGGATAACCAGGATGTAAAAAAATATGTGTAATTTACAGGGCTGTCTCTGGCTTTGTTGCCAGACAAAGCACACACACAAAAAAACCCCACCAGGGCACAGGAAGCCAGTCAACCAACACCCCCTTTCCCCAGGGCATGTTGGCTGGTGAACCAATCCCTTCCCCCCACTTCCTATGGATGGTGATTATCCGGATTATTTTTTTCCCTATTATCCTGGATAATCGAGAGTCTACTGTATTTTGTTGAAGTGAGATCACAGCTCTGACAGCATCATCACTGCCACTTATTCGCCCCGAGCTAGACCTGTGACTAATCAGAACCACACAAACAGTGATGATAAGTCCGTATTCCAGGACTAGAGCCTACAGCAAGGCTGGTGCTGCAGATCAACTATGTAGCATCACCACATGTCCCATGTGATTTCACCTTCTGGGATTTGCGATTGTCCCTGACGGGGGTTAAATCTGAGGCACATGAAGCCAAGCAGCTGAGATTCCCTGATGGCCAAGTGGTCCCCAAGAGAATGTGGGAACATACTTCATAAACACACCTGCCTCCCTGTCTGAACAGATACTGCCTGCTGCCCGTGTAACCTCTCTGATGAGCATTAGCGTGAAGACCTCTGGTGTCAGCAGCAAGTCGCCTAGCAGGAGCTGGGTAAGTTGGAAGGTTTCACTATCTTTACAATGAAAAGTAAAGGGGAACTCTTGTGAGCTGTTTTCACTTGTAGATGTTCTGCATAGCAGAAGAGGACTCAGCTGGTCTGTCGGAGGACAAGCAGCTCTAGGTAGCTTGGAAACCCGTCCCCTACATGTGTGGATAGTCCTTTGGGGGTTATTCCAGTTACACAGAAACCAGAGCTTGGAGTGTTAAAACCCTGATGCCCCACGTCAAGATTTCTAGAGATCAGGGCCCATTTCTAGCAGTACCATGAGCTCTGGGCCTGATCCTGCCAGGGGCTGAGTGACAGGAGACCCCAGAGAATGTCAGTGACTCGTTCTCAAATCTACTCGGGATTATTTTCTTGTGGAAATGTAATCAGCAAATGGATTTTCAAAGATTTTATTCTCTGGCTTGATTGTGAATGTCGGAATTCAGATCTGCGTTGCTTCGTGGTAACAGGTTCGAGAGGGCATATTTTTGCCCTATAGTTACTATAGTTACAGGGCTACCGGCATCTCTTCCCTCAGTTCTCCCACCCTCAGACTGGGCCTTGGGCTACAACACACTGTGAGTTGACTGTGTTTGTGGAGCAGGTCGCAGTGGCTTCAGTTCCTGGGGTTGACATGTGTGTACTAAGGTACAACTGTGAGAATGTCATGCCAAAACTGTTCATTATATGAGAAATTCTGCAAACCAAACTTGCATGCCGTGCCTGTTTATGTAAAGTCTGCAGCAGTTGTCTGAATGTCTGCAGGAAGGAGGAGTAACTTTACCACTCAATGGCTTTGGCTTTAGAGAGTATTTCAGAAGTGCTCCATGTACCATTTGCAATGGGTTTGTGCGATTAACTCATTGTTCAGTGAACAGTTATATGGTACTGTCTCCTGGTAACTGACTAGAAGCTGATTCTAACACTTACATTCAGCGTCATGTACTCAATGACTCTGCAACACTCATTCAAGACTTTCCAAAAAGTCACAAGAGACCTGAACCTCTGGTCTGTGTTTCATCAAAAAGTTTAGCTGAGCTACAGGAAAGGGGAGTGTAAAGACATTTTATCTGATTGACCCCCATCACCAATTACGTGAGCATGACTGAAGTAACTTTTACATTTAAGTGGATATTAGTGCAATACCAGTTTTTGAATTATTGGCCCATTTGTGACGCCAACTCCTCCCTTGCCCATCTCAAATAAATGTCAGCGTTAGGTTGTAATTTTCCGAATATTTACAGACCCTTGCATGGCGAGAGAATGCAGATCCTTTGAGGATAATGAGAAGCCTGTAGGATGATCCAAGTCTCTGGATTCAGTGGACATTGCCCAGGTTAAGCTCTTCAGCTCCTCTTGGAGGAGTTTCCCGGGGGTCAGAGTGTCACGGGGAACATTTGGTAAGGGTGAGTTAATAGAGCCTGGTTCTCATTGAATTTACATATGGAAATGCAGCATGAAGCCATTGATATGACTGTTACTGAATTAAGAAATGTATCCCAGATGCTGAGGCAGATGCATAACCTGGATGGTCAGGAGTACAGACAAAAATTATTCATATAATCTATCTATATATATAAAAGTCAAATGGTGTATGTGTGCGTGTGTGTATGGATGTACGCTTACTCCTTCCACACCGTTTGAGCTAGAGACTTGAAATTTGGTACAGGTAGAGGTCTTGGGGTCCTAATGACCGTAAGAGTCGAAAGATTTTCAAATCTCACCTCTGACGCCCCCAGGCGTGAAATTCTTTAAAGGCCAATCACATCAGATGGGCAGCTACCCTTCTCTTTGACATAGTTATGATGTCATAATACCCCCTCCAACAGACACCGCACTCGCTCAGCTCTCTGCCCCTCCCCCCTCCAACGGAACCCCGGAATCCCTCAGCTCTGTGCCCCCTCCCCCCTCCAACGGAACCCCGGAATCCCTCAGCTCTGTGCCCCCTCCCCCCTCTGACGGACCCCGGAATCCCTCAGCTCTGTGCCCCCTCCCCACCTCCGACGGACCCCAGAATCCCTCAGCTCTGTGCCCCCTCCCCACCTCCAATGGAACCCTGGAATCCCTCAGCTCTCTGCCCCCTCCCCACCTCCGACGGACTCGAGTTGGGTTTGGTCGGAGGGTAAGTGAGGTGGGGGTGTTGGGTTTGGTCGTGGTGAGGTGGGGGGGTGTCGGGTTTGGACGAGGGGTAAGTGAGGTGGGGGTGTCGGGTTTGGTCGGGGGGGTGAGGTTGGGGTGTCGGGTTTGGTCGGGGGTAAGTGAGCCGGGGGTGTTGGGTTTGGTCTGGGGGGGTGGGAAGTTGTCGGGGTGGGTGAGGGGTGAGGTGGGGGTGTCGGGTTCGGTCGGGGGGTAAGTGAGCCAGGGGGTGTGGGGTTTGGTCTGGGGGGGTGGGAAGGTGTCGGGGTGGGTGAGGGGTGAGGTGTGGGTGTTGCGGTTGGTCAGGGGGTGTTGCAGTTGGTGGGGGGTGAGATGGGGCTGTCGGTTTGCTTGGGGGGATGAGGTAGGGGTGTCGGGTTCGGTCAGGGTAAGTGAGCCGGGGGGTGTCGGGTTTGGTCTGGGGGGGTGGGAAGGTGTCGGGGTGGGTGAGGGGTGAGGTGTGGGTGTTGGGGTTGGTCAGGGGGTGTTGCGGTTGGTGGGGGGGTGAGGTGGGGGTGTCGGGTTTGCTTGGGGGGGTGAGGTGGGGTGTCGGGTTTGGTCGGGGGGTAAGTGAGCCGGGGGGTGTTGGGTTCGGTCTGGGGGTGTTGTGATTGGTGGGGGGGTGAGGTGGGGGTGTCGGGTTCGGTCGGGGGGGGTGGGAAGTTGTCGGGGTGGGTGAGGTGTGGGTGTTGGGGATGGTCAGGGGGTGTCAGGTTTGCTTGGGGGGTGAGGTGGGGATGTCGGGTTCGGTCGGGGGGTAAGTGAGCCGGGGGGTGTCGGGTTTGGTCTGGGGGTGTTGCGATTGGTGGGGGGGTGAGGTGAGGGTGTTGGGTTCGGTTGGTTGGTAAGTGAGCCAGGGGGTGTCGGGTTTGGTCTGGGGGGGTGGGAAGGTGTCGGAGTGGGTGAGGGGTGAGGGGTGAGGGGTGAGGGGTGAGGGGTGAGGGGTGGGTGTTCGGGTTGGTCAGGGGGTGTTGCAGTTGGTGGGGGGGTGAGGTGGGGGTTTCGGGTTTGGTCAGGGGGTAAGTGAGCCGGGGGGGGTGTCGGGTTTGGTCTGGGCACCCACCCCAATACCTTCCCCCCCCAGACCAAACCCAACACCCACACCTCACCCCTCACCCACCCCGACACCTTCCCACCCCCCCAGACCAACCCTGACACCCCTCGGCTCACTTACCCCCCGACCAAACCTGACATCCCCACCTGACCCCCCCCCAAGCAAACCCGACACCCCCACCTCACCCCCCGACCAAACCCGACACCCCCACCTCACCCCCCGACTGAACCTGACACCCCCACCTCATTTACCGTCCCACCAAACCCAACTCGGATCCGTCGCGGGGGGGGCAGAGCCGAGGGATTCCGGGGTTCCGTTGGGAGGGGCAGAGAACTGAGGGATCTCCGGGGTTCCGTTGGAGGAGGGAGGGGCGAGCTGATCGAGTGCGGTGTCTGTTGGAGGGGGTATTATGACATCATCACCACCTAACTGCCCAGCCGACGTGATTGGCCCTGAAAGACTTTCACCCCTGGGGGGCGTCAGAGGTGTGATCCAAAAATTTTTCAACCCTTACCAGCATCTAGACCCCAAGACCCCTCACTGTTCCAAATTTCAAGTCTCTGGCTCAAACGGTGCGGGAGGAGTTCGCTGTCATACATACATACATACATACATACATACATACATACTGTGGCAGACCCAGGGCAGACAGCTGCCAGTAAGGTCTGCAATTAGGAGGCTTACCAAGGGAACCGGGCCCAGCTAAGCAGGGCCAGCTGGGGCCAATTAAGGAGGCTGTCAGAGCCCTTGAAAAGAGACTCCTCCCCAGAGAGGCTTGTGGGAGTTTGAGGAGTGAGTTTGGAGGGAGTGAGAGTTTGAGGAGTGAGTGTGGAGGCAGTAGGAGATAGCGGAGCGAGTTTGGCAAAAGTAGAGGGGTGTGAGGGGCAAGTTGGAAGAAGCAGGGGCAGAGAGGCAGCTGACAAGCAGGAGGAGAGAACTAAGGGTCCCTCCCAGGGGGGGGGCCTAGCTTCCCTAGCTTGCAGGAGCCTGACCCTGAGAGAGAAAGAAGGGGAACGAGCTGCTAAGGAGCAGCAGGAAAAACCGGGTCTGGTGCCGTCTGGCCAGGGCGCCAGGGCCACACCAGCAACCCAAAGGACTTGAACTAGGGGGAGCAGAGGGGCCACCTTGTCACACGTGGTGTCAGAGGTGGGATAGCGAGTAAATAGACTTGGTGGCTAGCCCTTCCCCCCCCCCCCCCATACTCAGAGGGAAGATGGACGAGGTGGTGAAGGCCCTGGTCCAGGCCACTGCGGCCCAGCAGGAAGCTGTCTGAGTACAGCAAGAGACCAACCAGTTGCTGATAACCCAGGCAGCCCAGGACCGAGCCACCTTGCAGGAGGTGGTGCGGCAGATGAAAGCCCTGAGCACCATGGGCCGTGGGGGGCCTGACGACCGGCCACTACGGGCCAGCCATTTCCTGCAGAAGATGACGGCAGGCGACGACACCGAGGCCTACCTGCTTGCCTTCGAGAGGACGGCCCTGCGTGAGGCTTGGCCCCGAGGACAGTGGGCAAGCATCCTGGCCCCTTTCCTCTGCGGGGAGGCCCAGAAGGCCTATTTCGACCTGGCACCCGAGGCCGCTGCGGACTACCCCCAGCTGAAGGCCGAGATCCTGGCCAGAGCGGGAGTGACGCCAGCCCTGCGGGCCCAGCAATTTCACGAGTGGAGGTATGAGGTCGGCAAGACCCCGAGGACTCAGCTATTCGACCTGATCCACCTTGCCCGGAAGTGGTTACGGCCCGAGACCCACAGCCCGGACAAGATGATAGAGATCCTGGTACTGGACAGGTATATGCGGGGGTTGCCATCCGAGCTAAGGGGGTGGGTCCGAAAGAATGATCCCCCCTCCTACGACGAGCTGGTAGCCCTCGTAGAGAGACACCTTGCCTCCCAGGAGTTGTCACGGACTACCACGGAGGGGCTGCGGGCAACCAGAAGGCCGGCCTCCAGACCAAAGCCCCGGATGGCCAAGACCCCAAGCCGTGATAGGGAGGAAGAAGAGGAGGCTGGGGGATGGCCAGAGAGCTTGGACAGACTTGGGGACCGGGGGAACGGGACTCGGGGGGTAGGGCCGAACAGCCCGAAGACTGGGGGGCTGTCCCGAGCCGGGAGGCGCTGTTACGCTTGTGGGGAAATGGGACACCTAGCCGCCCAGTGCCCAAACCGGGCCGAACCCATGGAATGTGGCCTGGGGGGTATGGGGGATCCGTGCGACCTGGTGAACCAAGTGGGGGTCGCGATGGCTCCCCATAGATATACCCGGCCCGTTAAAATGAATGGCATTAAGACCACCGCGCTAGTGGACTCAGGGAGCGCGGTCACGCTGGTCTCCGGGACGTTGATCAGCCAGGACCAGCTGTCCCGGGCCAAGCGCTCGGCAGTATCCTGTGTACATGGGGATATTAACTACTACCCCACTGTCTCTGTAAGCCTCGACGTCCTGGGACACCCCACGAAAGTAGTGGTGGGCGTAGTCCCGAGGCTCCCCTACCCGGTCCTCATTGGACGAGACTTCCCTGACTTTGACAGCCTGCTCCCCGGGCGGGGGACAGAAGGAGTTAGTGCCGGGGTCCCGGAGGTGGCGCCGAGAGGTCCCGGGGCACCAGCTTTCCGGGAATTTGACCCGGAATTATTCTCTGTAGGCGGGGGGTCCCGGAAGTCTCGGAGGGAGAGGAGGGCAGCCAAGGCGTTAGGGACGAAAATCCTCACCCAATATAGGAGGGCTGCTCTAGTGGGAGAACGAGGGAGCCCCCAAGGAAGGAGGACCAGGCGAGAGGGGGGGGAGACCGATTCCGGGCCTAGTGCCCCCCAGGCGGTCCCCGAAGGAGAGGCAGAGGTAGAGACCCCGGAGTTGGGGCCAATTGGCCCGGCTACGGAGAATTTTGGGCAGGATCAGGCCAATGACCCAATCTACCAAAATATCCGTAGCGAAGTGGTGGAGGTAAATGGGGTCCCGGTAGAGGGGAAAAGTAAGGGCCGAGGGCCATACTATATAATCAAGGGGGACCTGCTGTATAGGGTAGTCCCGATGTCCGATATGTTGGTGGAGCAACTTTTGGTGCCACAGAGACATCAGAGAGGCGTATTGGACCTGGCTCACAGCCACCTCTTCGGGGGCCACCTGGGGGTGGAGAAGACCCTCGATCGGGTCATGAAGAGGTTCTTCTGGCCAGGGGTCCATGCAGCGGTCCGGCGATACTGCGCCTCCTGCCCGGAGTGTCAATTGCACGCCCCCCGGCCCCACTTGCGGGCCCCTTTAGTGCCCCTCCCCATCATTGAGGTCCCATTCGAGAGGATCGCCATGGACCTGGTGGGCCCGCTGGAGAAATCGGCCCGAGGCCATCGGCATATACTGGTAGTGCTGGACTATGCCACCCGGTATCCCGAAGCTGTGCCCTTACGGAACACACTGTCCAAAACCATAGCTCGGGAGCTGTTACAGATCTTTGCCCGAGTAGGGATACCAAAGGAGATCCTGACCGACCAAGGGACCCCCTTTATGTCCAAATTAATGAAGGACCTTTGTTGCCTACTCCGTGTGCGGACCATAAGGACGTCGGTGTACCATCCCCAGACTGACGGCTTGGTCGAACGGTTCAACCGGACACTGAAGAGTATGCTGCGGAAGGTAGTGAGTCGGGACGGGAAGGATTGGGATACCCTGCTCCCCTACCTCCTGTTTGCTGTAAGGGAGGTGCCCCAGGCCTCCACGGGATTTGCCCCGTTCGAGCTGTTGTATGGACGCCACCCTCGGGGCATACTTGACATCGCCAAGGAGGACTGGGAAGAACAGCCAAACCGGGGGAGGAATGTCGTCGAACATGTAGCTCGGATGAGAGAAAGGATAGCCCAGGTCACCCCAATAGTGAGGGAACACCTCGAGAAGGCACAAGAGGCCCAGCGGACATATTACAACCGCCAAGCGAGAAGCCGGAAGTTCCAGGTGGGAGACCGGGTGATGGTGCTAGTACCCACAGCGGAGAGCAAGTTGTTGGCCCAGTGGCAAGGGCCATACGAAGTAGTGGAAGCCGTGGGGGACGTTGACTATAAGGTCCGACAGCCGGGACGCCGGAAGCCGGAGCAGATTTACCACGTCAACCTGTTAAAACCATGGCAGGAGAGAGACGCTCTGGTGGTTGCGCTGGGGGCACCACCCCGGGAAGGCAACCCACCCGGCCGGGTGGGGATATCCCCGGACCTGACCCCGAACCAGCGAGCGGAGGTGGTCCGCATGATCCGGCATAACCAGGACGTGTTTTCAGAGACACCGGGCCGGACTACTGAGGTGCACCACCACATCCTCACGGAGCCAGGGGTAAAGGTTCACGTCAAGCCCTACCGGGTCCCAGAAGCAAAGAGGAAGGAGATCAGAGCGGAGGTCCAGAAGATGTTACGATTAGGAGTCATCGAAGAATCCCATAGCCAGTGGTCCAGCCCCGTGGTCCTGGTGCCTAAGCCAGACGGCACGGTGAGGTTCTGCAATGACTTCCGGAGGTTGAATGACGTCTCTCGGTTCGACGCGTACCCGCTACCCCGGATAGACGAACTGATTGACCGGTTAGGAGCAGCCCGGTTCATGTCCACCCTAGACCTGACCAAGGGGTACTGGCAGATCCCCCTGGCCAAGGCAGACAAGGAAAAGACGGCCTTTGCCACCCCGGAGGGGTTGTACCAGTATACGGTCCTCCCCTTTGGGTTGCATGGGGCCCCTGCCACCTTCCAGAGGCTCATGGACAAACTGTTGCGGCCTCATAGGAAATACGCCGCCGCCTATCTGGATGATGTAATCATATATAGCCCAGACTGGGAGACACACTTGCGGAAGGTAGAGGCCGTCTTAGACACCCTGAGGAAGGCGGGTCTGACCGCAAATCCACCCAAGTGCTCAATCGGACTGGCAGAGGCCAAGTACCTTGGCTATATAGTAGGGAGAGGCGTAGTGAAGCCTCAACTTAACAAACTGGAGGCAATCCAGAAGTGGCCCCGACCAATCCGAAAGAAACAGGTCCGAGCGTTTCTAGGGTTGGTTGGGTATTACCGAAGATTCATTCCCCATTTCGCCACCCGGGCCTGCCCATTAACTGATCTAACGAGGGCCCGGGGCCCAGACATCGTAAAGTGGTCGGACGCTGCCGAGACAGCGTTTGGGGACCTGCAGACCGCCCTCTGCACCGACCCGGTGTTGATAGCCCCAGACTGGAAAGAAGAATTTATTTTACAAACAGACGCCTCTGAGGTAGGGCTGGGGGCGGTGCTCTCCCAGATGAGGGATGGAGAAGACCACCCAGTCCTATTTCTCAGCAGGAAGCTTTTGCCCAGAGAACGGAAATATGCCGTGGTGGAAAAGGAGTGCCTGGCGGTGAAGTGGGCCATAGAGAGCCTCCGTTATTATCTACTCGGTCGGCGGTTTACCCTAGTTACGGACCATGCCCCGCTGAAGTGGATGCACCAAAACAAGGACAGCAACGCAAGGGTGACAAGATGGTTCCTCTCATTGCAGCCCTTCCACTTCCGCGTGCAACATCGGTCCGGCCCCCTGCATGGGAATGCAGACGGGCTATCAAGGATACATTGCTCCGCGACCCAAGTAGCCCAACCCCATGGTGTTGCGCAGGGGGGGGGGATATGTGGCAGACCCAGGGCAGACAGCTGCCAGTAAGGTCTGCAATTAGGAGGCTTACCAAGGGAACCGGGCCCAGCTAAGCAGGGCCAGCTGGGGCCAATTAAGGAGGCTGTCAGAGCCCTTGAAAAGAGACTCCTCCCCAGAGAGGCTTGTGGGAGTTTGAGGAGTGAGTTTGGAGGGAGTGAGAGTTTGAGGAGTGAGTGTGGAGGCAGTAGGAGATAGCGGAGCGAGTTTGGCAAAAGTAGAGGGGTGTGAGGGGCAAGTTGGAAGAAGCAGGGGCAGAGAGGCAGCTGACAAGCAGGAGGAGAGAACTAAGGGTCCCTCCCAGGGGGGGGGGGCCTAGCTTCCCTAGCTTGCAGGAGCCTGACCCTGAGAGAGAAAGAAGGGGAACGAGCTGCTAAGGAGCAGCAGGAAAAACCGGGTCTGGTGCCGTCTGGCCAGGGCGCCAGGGCCACACCAGCAACCCAAAGGACTTGAACTAGGGGGAGCAGAGGGGCCACCTTGTCACAATACATACACACACCACTTGACTTTTATATATATAGATTAGTGGGTGTCGGCGGGAAACTCCCTAGGAGCAGGTTATCTCATAGCTTCCTATTTCAGGGCTTCTTCCATCTTCTTCTGAATATATCTGGACATGACTACTGGTTACAGGGCTAGATGGACTACATGTCTCATCAAGTCTGAATAATCAGAGCCCTGTAAATCCATCAGTATGTTTCTGTTTATCTATTTTGAGCTCTGGGAGTCTGTAGACTTTCACTGAGAGCAGAAGGATAACTTCCTAAATATCATCTCATCTACTCTTATTTTTTTTCTTTTAGGAAGGACATTTCAGTACTCCTCATACCTGTCCAGTACAATATGTCAACTGTCAATGACACCACATTAAGATCTGTAAAATTCCTTCTCACTGGGCTACCGAGTCACGGAGATTCACGTCTCTGGATCTCTATCCCCTTCTGCTTTGTTTATGTTATTTCTATAGTAGGAAATTCAGTCATTCTGTTTATTATAAAAACAGATCCA
The DNA here is from genome assembly GCA_032164245.1 of Sternotherus odoratus. NCBI lineage: Eukaryota > Metazoa > Chordata > Testudines > Kinosternidae > Sternotherus > Sternotherus odoratus. Next base: position 297,612,264 of record JAVMKO010000001.1, read on the forward strand.
AGCCTCCATGAGCCCATGTACATTTTCCTTTCCATGTTGGCCACCACAGACCTTGGCATATCAATATCCACCATGCCAACGACATTGGGCATATATTTGTTTAACTCTAGGGAGATCAGCCTCAATGCCTGCTTAGCCCAGTTGTTCTTCATTCAATCATTTCTATGCATTGAATCTTCTGTGTTGTTGCTGATGTCCTTTGACCGCTTCATCGCAATCTGTAACCCACTGAGATATGCTTCCATCTTAACCCTGCCAAGAATAGCAAAGATGGGACTGGTGGCTGTGCTAAGAGCAATGGTCGTAATACTTCCACAGCCCTTTTTCCTGAAAGGGTTCCCATACTGTAGAGCCAATGTCCTCACCTATTCCTACTGCCTGAACCGGGATGTCATGAAGCTGGCTTGTTCAGACACCACAGTGAGCAACATCTATGGATTGTTTACTATACTATTCCTGATGGGGTTGGACTTGGTGCTCATCTTCCTCTCTTATGTGATGATCCTCAAAACAGTGCTGAGTATCGCGTCCCAGGAGGAGTGTCTGAGGGCCCTGAATACCTGTGTCTCCCACCTCTGCGCCCTCCTAATGCTCTACACACCGGAGATCATATTGTCTGTGATAACTAGATTTCTAAAGGGTTCTTCTCCATTACTTCAGAGTCTCCTGGACTACATCTCCCTGCTTCTCCCACCACTGATGAATCCAATTGTGTACAGTGTCAAAAGCAAACACCTTCGTGCGAGGATAATCAGGGTGTTCATAAAGTGAAGGGTCAATTCACCACCTGGGTCCAGCGACATGGAGATGAAGAACATGGGTCACCTTTTACATCAGGGGTGGGGAACCTTTTTCCTGCCAAGGGCCATTTGAAGATTTACGATGTCATTCGGGGGCCACTCCTACCCCCCCAGGAAGCCCAGGTCCCCTCCCCCTGCCTGGTGGCCCGTGCGCATCCCTGGCCGGCAGCTCCCCGAGGCGCTTCCCAGCCTCTTTGCTGAGCGCGGAGCCGCCCCGGGCCGCCAGGAGGGGGCGGCTCTGCATTCCGCGAAGGGGCCGGGAAGCGCTTCGGGGAGCCGCCAGCCAGGGACACACGCGGGCTGGATGGAATGCTTTGACGGGCCATATAAGGCCCCCGGGCCGTAGGTTCCCCACCCCTGTTTTACATCCTGGACCAATACAGCTCAGATGACAGGAGTAACTAATATACACTATGAAGAGAGGTTCAGACGGGGTTAAAGGCTGGTGAAGGGAGACTGGGATGGTGAAGGAGGACAGGACACTGGTGGAGGAAGACCAAGGGAGGCAGCAGCATTTCCAAAGTGACTGTGTTGGTGGAGAGCCAGGGGACCGGTGAAATGTTAACCCATAAAGAGCCACATCAGTGCCACTCTAGCCTCATAATTCCTGTTGATAGTTAATAAAGAGAAGGGATGTGGATTCTGTTTCCCATTGCACCTGTCCTGTCACTGTCCCGTCTCCAGCTAAACACCCAAGGTCTATGAAAAAAGCTGCAGTGCTGTTCTGCTATCTTACTCCTGGTCCCTCCTCAGTGATCTGGGTGAAACATGACCCATGGGTGCTGCACCAGGTGGGGACAGGGGCTATTCAGGGGACACGGACACTCAGTCTTCCCCAGCACTCTCTGTCAGGTGCTTGTGACCGAGTGGTGTCAGAGAGCGCAGAAGGAAACACCTCATTTTATGGCTTCGCACACAGCACACCTGCTCAGTCTTCTCCTGACTGAGGTGGTGCAGAACTGCATGTGTGAGTAATGGTCTGTCCCACAAGAGTCCTGGTAAGAGACTCAGGCCTCGGTTTCCTCCCCAGGTGCTCCATTTGTGCTTCCCGAGCAATGTGAAATGGTAGAAACTGGCCCCAGCTCAGGCCCAGCTAGATCCTAACCCAGCCCCACCCATTCAGTGTAGCGTAAGCACCTAGTCAACAGGTGAAAGTGGGAAACACTCCGGGAGCCCTGTCACCTTAGTGGTCCCACCTTTGCCCGTTTTCTTACCATTGGTGACCCCAATCTCTGCTCCTCCTCCTCCTCCACTGAGGCTCCAATCCCTGTCCAGGCCCGAAGCCAGAGCTGAGCCACTTAAATTGCTGATCATGGAACCAGAGCCTCTGTGAGGAACCCCAGATCCTGGGCTGAGTACTGGGGGTGAAAAGAGAATGTCCCCACCTATATATCTGCCCCTCAGGTCTCATCCCCAGAGAAGGTGGAGGGTGTGGGAATCCCAACAGCAGCCTTTGCTTCCAGGGTGGCTGTAACTGTGATTTTGTGGATCACAGCTGTGACTACCATATTTAGGACAATCTGCTGAGAGAAACGTGAACTAGTGATTATTCTCCCATGAGATATATCAAAGAAGCAACACAAAGTAAACTTCTGTTTCATCATAATGGCTAACATGAAATCCGAAGAGCAGTTTCCTTAGATATTTCTGTCCATAGATCCCCGTCAAAAACACTAGATTTAAAGGTTTGTGTGTTTTTTGAAACACAATTTAATGTACTTGTGATAGTTCACTCTATAATACTTTAAGGAAATATGCTTATGAATATATATGTGATATAACTGGAATATGGTTTTTGCTACATATGCCATGTAACATATCTACTGAATATATTCACCCTATTTGTATTCATGTGTCATTTTAGTACTCCACCCCTATTTCCCACACAGGCATCTGGCTTTCAAGATCCTGGCTTAATGGGATACTTTATGTTGAGGGTGATCCCCATATTTGGGACAAAAAGCAGAGTTATGTTCTCCTTTACTCATGCAATAAAAACAATAACATTAATAACATTTCACCCCCAATACATTCAGTATGACAGTGATTTGTAACCCTGCTTACAAAGGCTTGTTCAGAGGATGATATCATAACAGGGGACTGGGCTTACTGACTCAGGAAGCCCTTTCAGATCCTTATTGGACACTCCCATCGGGAGCTCACGAGGAGTTGTTTGTCCTATATGACCCTGCTCCGTGCCCAGGCCAATGGATTTGTCCCTCTATATCAGGAGTGGGGAATGTCAGGCCCGTGGGCCGTATAAGGCCTGCAAAATCGTTTGGTCTGGCCCTCTGGCCCTGCTCCAATAAAAGGCGGACACTAGGACCCTGCAGCCCCCTAGGCACAGGAGCGGCAGGAGGGTCTCTTCACCCTGCTGCACATACCTGGAGCATTGGCTACATTGTGGCCAATGGGAGCTGCAGGCAGGGACCCCCCCATCAGCTTTCAGCCAATGGCCGTTGGCGCCAGTACTTCCGGCTGGGGCAGCACGTGGAGTGCAGACCCCCGCCCCTGCGGCTGCTGACCCTGGGAGCCAGGCTGGAACTGCCAGCAAAGCAGTGGGGGCTGCAGGTGGGAGCCGGGATCCTGGGTCCCCAGCCCATGGTGGGGCTACACCTGGAGTTTAGGGGAAGGAGGTGCCCCTGAGCTGTGGCACGGCTGTCTGTGCCTGGCCCCAGGAGAGGAGGGAGGAGTCTCGGAGTCCCTGAACCGCAGCAGGGCTAAGCCCGGTCTCGGAGGGGGGCGGGGAGCGGGAGCAGTGTCGCTGAACCGCAGCAGGGCTAAGCCCGGTCTCAGAGGGGGAAGGGGGGGAGCGGTGTCCCTGACCCGCAGCAGGGCTGTCCCTGGCCTCGGAGGGGGGCGGGGAGCGGGAGCAGTGTCCCTGACCCGCAGCAGGGCTTTGCCCAGAGCCAGGGGCGGGGTGGCTGTGCCCAGTGCAAAATGGGGTGGTCTGTTCCCCGGAGTCAACTGCGCTCCAGACTGACCGACGCAAACCTGGAAAAGCAGTTGCGAGTAGCAACATCATCAATACCAGCTAACATCACGCACCTCACCAAAGAGAAGCGGTTCCAGCCATCACATTAGAGGTGAGTTAGTTAAATGTTTGACCAGATATAGCAGGGTAATTTTTAAATTGATAATTATGTATGGCCCGCAAATGATGTTATAAAGATCCAAATGGCCCTTGGCAGAAAAAAGGTTCCCCACCCCTGCTCTATATAGTCAGGAGACATCATGACTCAGTAATATTGTCTTTGGTTACTGTTTAATCATGTCACAAGATTTTAATTCCCTGAGTTTTGGTAAACTCAAACTGCTGATATGCCAGGTACCCCCTCACCGGCTCCTAGCCCCAGAGAGGAAGAATGGTTTGGTGCCAGGCTCACACAGCTTTCAGCAAAGCCGCTGTGGTAGAGAGGTCACCTCCCCCCTCTAAACACTGGGGTTCAAGTGAGGGGGTCTCTCATACAAGACCAAATAACTGCAAGCTGCTTTCCCAGCCTAAGTTATTTCCTTCCCCCCAAAACACACACTCTAACAGTTGGGAATTGGGGTTCCGCTGCCACCACTCAGTAATCACCCCAAGACTATGGGGTGGGGTACCTTGACCCCCCCCCCCCCGAGAATAACCCTCCTGGAACCTCAATTTCTATCTGGGAGATAAAAAAAAAACCACAGAGACTTAACTCCAGTTTCCACTTTCAACCTAGGAGACACTGATCCACTCCCCCTCCCACTCTGGTTACCAAGGGAATAGAGATTCAGACACCCAGGCCCCCCCTCTCCGGGAACTGGGACAAATTCAAAGCTAGGATAACTTTAAGGGAATAACTAAACACTTTTTTATAACAAAAAAGGTTTAATAAAGAAAACAGAAAACTTACAATACAACTTCACAGATATAAAGCTTCCTAACCCCTCTCTCTGAGAAGGTCAGTGATACTCTAGATCAGGTACAAAATTTATGAGATCAAAATGCTACTGACAGATAGTCTAATCTTAAATAAAAGGGTGCTCCATCTCTCTCAAAGCTGGGGGAGGGGAGAAGGGCTTCCATAGCAGGAAAGAGGTTGAGCTAGCCCAAAGCTCCGGGACCAACTCAACTGACTTCCTGGTTCTTCCTCCAGATGGGCTAATCTGACCTCACCCCGCATCCCTCAGTTAACCCCATACAGGTAAAACAACAACTCTCAAGCACTTCACACTTATGACACCCCCGTTCTTCAAGAAAGAGATAAACAGAGGGGAAGATGTTCTCAGAGACACAGGGAAACTAGAATGGGTCCCAAGAGCTCTTTGGCTTGCCAATGGAATGTAACTTGGAAATGTAACTTTTCCTCTGGAAAAGAGAGAACCAAGAGGGGGAATATGATTGAAGTCTATAAAATCACAACTGGTGTGGTGAAAGTAAAGAAGGAAGTATTGTTTACTACTTCTTATAACACAAAAACGAGGGTCCACTAAATGAAATTAATAGGCAGCCGGTTTAAAACAAACAAAAGGTTGTTTTTTTTGTACAGACCACAGTTAACCGGTGGAACTCCATGCCAGAGGATGTTATGCTATACTCTTGGCCTTCACGTTTCAAAAAAGTACTAGATAAATTCATGGAGGTTAAGTCCATCAATGGCTAATAGCCAGGATCAGCAAGGATGGTGTCCCTAGCCTCTCTTTGCCAGAAGCCAGTAATGAATGACAGGGAGTTACTGTCCCGTGGCTAGAGTCACTTCAAGCATCAGGAAGATCCTTCCGCAGATGCCCCATTAAGTTCCCCGAACCCCAATCCTCTGCTGTAACCCTCACCCTCCTTGGGGACCCTAACTCCTGCCAAGACCCCATATCCGAACTCCCAGCCTGCTCCTGAACTGTAAGTCCTGCCCCGACCACACACTCCAACCCTGAGCCCTCTCCCTCACAGTAACTCCTGCCAGACCCCACACACTCACATCCTGAGCCCCCTCCATCATTCCAACCACCCCATCCTCAGGCCCACTACAAAGCTCACACCAACAATAGGAGCTCTCATCCCTTCCTGTACCCACCATCCTGCCTCAACCTACAGTCCCCTCCCACACTCTGAACCCCTTATCTTTGTCCCCACCCTGGAGCCTAGGAGGCTACACAAATTTTGAGTTCTGCGATCCAGGGAGAGGAATAGCTCAGTGGTTTGAGCATTAACTTGCTAAACTGACGTTTATGAGCTCAATCCTTAAGGGGGGCATTTTGGGATATGGGGAAAAATTCTGTTGGATGAATTAATTGGGGGATTGGTCCTGCTTTGAATAGGGGGTTGGACTAGCGGATATCCTGAGGTCCCTTCTATCCTTGTTATTCTAATAGCCCTGGGTTCTCAGAAAAACTTAATCTAGTCCTAGTCACATATCACCACAAGCTAAGTGAGACAGGCTTTGCTCTGGAGATAGAGAGACAGAAATAATTCAACTTACATTCTTCTGGGAAGCAAAGGGGTTCTTGAGACCAGTGGTGTAACTGGAACAGGAAAACTGGGTGGGCCCATCTGTCAGGAGCCCCATCTCCCCCTACAGAGGCGAATTAGGGTTTTATGTAGCCCTGGTTCTTTCTCTGTCCCTTCCGGAGCCATCCTTCTGCTGGGGAAATGGGGTCAAGGGGTTTGCACCCCTTGCTTCTGCCGGGCAGTGGAGTCAGGGGAAGTGGTCAGGTGTTGGGGGCTTATTCCATTTTCCCCATCCAGTGATTCTGAGATGTTGAGCTGGCCCCACTCCTAACGCCCAGCACTATTCCAGTGCCCTGACCCACTCTCCGGCATTAGGGTGGGGGGAGAGGGGCAATCTGCTGCACCCGGACCTCGCTTCACTGCAGGAGTGGACGGTGTGTGGAGCAGCGGAGAGTGACACCAGTTGTCACGGACTGCCCGGGCGATGGTCTGGAACCACTCCCTAGGAAGCCAGACTGGACTTCGGGTGAAGTGTCCCCTCTCCGTACACAGCCTTTTTCCAAGGCAAGGAGCTTCACGGGTACCCACTTCAAACTCCCTGGATCTGACCTCAGAGAATTCAGCACCTTCTGCCCCTCTGTGTGCTTCCCCAGTGAGCCCTCCTGGGCGGGGTCCTGGGGGAGCCCATGGATTCTGCACCCCAAATACACAGTCAAATGTGACTCTCAGCCAGCCAGTAAAACAGAGGTTTATTCGATGACCTTTATCTGGTCTATCCCAGACCATACAGCGAGTGTGAGCCCTCAGCTGGATCCATTTGCTGATGGGTGCCAGAGAGCAATATAGCTTCTCTGCCCTCCCTGCCCGACTCCAGCTACCTTCAGACTCCCAAACCTTTCTCCAGCCCCTCCTCCCCCTGGCTCAGCCAGGTCAGGTGACCTCCCTCCCCCACTTGGGGTCAGATTACAGCTTCAGTTTGGGACTCCAGCAGAGAAGCTCTGTATGGCATCAGCTACACATCCTTATCCCATCACATAGATGCTCAAGAAATGTAAAGGGGAAACTGAGGCACACACACAGTATTCCTACTCCGTCACAAATCTCCCCTCTTCGAGAATGAACTAAGCAAGGTCACTTTAGCCAGTGACCTGGGGAAGTTCGACCTCACCAATGTAGTCCTGGGTGCCCCATTATTTCTCCCACTCCTGTGTAGGAGTTATGCAGGCCCTGGTTTAGAGCCTTCTTCAGTGCACAGAGAGACCTCTGGCATGCCTTGTTCCCACACCACATTGTCTGGGTCACTCTTCTTCCCTAGCTCTGAAATTGGGGCAGATAGGTATCTAACCTCGGGTACAACTCGCCGGAGGTAGAGACCGGCCAGTCTCTGATTCTCTCCACCTTGGCCGGCTCTGGGTACACTAGCCTGTGCCAATACTTTTGAGCACCAGCTGCTGCCTCCTAAACCCCCATGGTTCCACCTCCCCTTGGGGAGCCCATTGCTGGTACAGGACTCCCTTCTCCCCCAGGAATCTGCCCCTGCAGCCTTCCCCAAGTGGGTTTGCAGTGCTGTGGCCAGGACGTTTCCTCAGCTTCTCCAAGGAGGGATACCTTCTCTGCTGTGTCTACCCGGGTGTCTGCCTCAGTGGAGGACAGATTCCCCACCCCTTGCCAGGCAATCTCTCTGCCCTGCCTGTCCCAGTGGAGTCAGGCTGTGAGCTCACTGCTCTGATCACAGCGTCAGAGCCAAAAACAGACTCCTCTCCAATGTGCAGGGGGGAGGGGAACATCACTCTGTCCCACTCCACCTCAGGGCTTTGCTAACAGGCAGGCAGGTATTTTGAGCCCAACCACTTTTCCTCCCTGCCAGTCAGGTCAGTTACATTTCAATTACCATCTTCCTCTCAGCCGATTGGTTCCCGGGATTCAAATTCAAACCCTGGGCCGTTAGAGGTCACACAGCCCCCCAGCATCTGGTGACACTGCACCACCCGGGGCCCAACAACACTTCTCTCCATCCCAGTGTCTTGCCACCCCAGGACTGTCTCCCCCTTCACCACCTCCATCCACTCCCTCTGGGTGTCCACATGACTTGAATCCAGGGGACTTCACACAGACATACCGGTCGGGGACAGGGGTGGGAGTCTGTCCACCACCCCAGCCATCTGGCTAATGGCATCAATAGCCTTGGGACCCAGCCAGGGAGCTAGACACCGGGGCTTTTCCGCAGGGTTCCCCTGGTTTGAATTGCCAGCCTGCTCAACAGCAGTGAGATGGACATTCCCATCCTCCCATCCCTTAACCAGGGACCCCAATTTAGTATTGAGGTTCCCTGTAGAACTGGCATCCAGGGGTCTATCCAAACTCACCCCTTGGAAGTCCCTTGGGCCCCTGGCTCCACCATAGACACCTGTTATGACCCCCTTCACATAAGATTTCTTGTCACCATAGGACCTTGGTTGCTCCAATGATCTATATGATCCCAAATCATTCCTGTAACGTGACACTGTTCTTGCAGTTCTCAGGGGGACCCTGGATCCGCAATTAACCTTCTCTCTGGTCACACACTCTCAGGGGTTAAGCTGCAGCTTTTCCACCCCCTGTAACCGGCATTCTTTGGGCCTTCAGCACGCCTGGTCCCCAGCTATCACCCAGTCACTTACTGCTGGATGCGCCATCCCCGGGGTGCCGTACATCCCACCACTGTGCCACCAGTTGTCACGGAGTGCCCAGGCGATGGTCTGGAACCACTCCCTAGGAAGCCAGACTGGACTTTGGGTGAAGTGTCCCCTCTCCGTACACAGCCTGTTTCCAAGGCTAGGAGCTTCACAGGTACCCACTTCCACCTTCCTAGGTCTGACCTTGGAGCATTCAGCACCTTTTGCCCCTCTGTGTGCTTCCCCCAGCGAGCCTGCCTGGGCGGGATCCTGAGGAAGCCCATGGATTCTGCACCCCAAATACACAGTCAAACGTGACTCTCAGCCAGCCAGTAAAACAGAAGTTTAATCGATGACCTTTATCTGGTCTATCCCAAACCATACAGCGAGCGTGAGGCCTCAGCTGGATCCATTTTGGGCGCCAGAGAGCGAGATAGCTTCTCTGCCCTCCCTGCCTGACTCCAGCTACCTTCAGACTCCCAAACCTTTCTCCAGCCCCTCCTCCCCCTGGCTCAGCCAGGTCAGGTGAACTCCCTCCCCCACTTGGGGTCAGATTACAGCTTCAAGTAGGGACACCAGCAGAGAAGCTCTGTTTGGCATGAGCCACACACCCCTATCCCTTCACATAGATGCTCAAGAAATGCATAGGGGAAACTGAGGCACACACACAGTATTCCTACTCCGTCACACCATTGGCCCAGGACCAGTGGCTAATCAACTACTGACCCAAACCTGCCTCCAAAAGACACACACCCATCTGGGGCCAGAGACCAGGGAATTGGCGATCTGGACTGGAAGGACAGGGATACAGCTGGGAACCAAAATGGAGTTGGTGGATTGGACTTCGATGCTAAGTGGGAGGGGCTTGGCCTTCGAGGCCCGCCCGTAGTTACACCCAAGCTTTGACCCAGCCTTGTTTTCCTGTGTCTGAGAACATCTTCTCATCACTTTGCTCCTTTCTTGTGGAAGCAGCCTTGGCTGAGACCTGTCAGAGTCTGCACCCGGTCACCATAGTGCTCTGTGCTCAGAGTGTTACAAGGGCAAGGTATGAAGCTGACCTTTTCCCTCAGACTACTGTCTGCCAGTCAGACTGTCTAAGATGAGGCTCCTGTGTCTGTTGCTCCACTGTTTGCAATGGCTTGAAAACACCAGTCTGCTGACTGTGTGGATCCCTGTGACACTCCCACACTCCCCTCCGAAATCCTCCTCCTTATTCCTTGTTACTTATGGAGAAGGGAAGGGTCCTACCTTACTGGAAGGAGCCAAGGGAAATTTAAATATCAGGAACCTTGGGGAATCTCTCTCCCCCCTTCCCTGACCTGCAACTTTGGTTTGCAATGCAGGAAAGGGAGCTGCCATGGAGCATTCAGGCCCCATATTATTATTCTATTTAAGTAAAATCACAGCTCTGACATCATCATCACTGCCACTCAATCGCCCCGATATGGTTCTGTGTCTAATCACAATCACACAAACAGTGATGATAAGTCCGGATTCCAGGACTAGAGCCTACAGCAAGGCTGGTGCTGCAGTCCAATTATGTAGCATCACCACATGTCCCCTGTGATTTTGCCTTCTGGGATTTGCCATTTTCCCTGATGGGGGTTAAATCTTCCACACATGAAGCCAAGCAGCTGAGATTCCCTGATGGCCAAGTGTCCCCCAAGGAAATGTGCAAACATGCTTCATAAACACACCTGCCTCCCTGTCTGAACAGATACTGCCTGCTGCCCATGTAACCTCTCTGATGACTCCTTGTGCATTAGCTTGAAGACCTCTGGAGACGGCAGCAACTTCTCCAGCAGGAGCTGGGTACGTTGGCAGGTTTCACTATCTTAACAATCCAAACGAAAGGGGAAAGGCTGACAGCTTTTTTTTTTTTTACTTGAAGATTTTCGGCACAGCAGCAGAGGACTTAGCTGAGTTGTTGGAGGACAAGCAGCTCTAGGTAGCTTGGAAACCCGTCTCCTACATGTGTGGATAGTCCTTTGGGGGTTATTCCAGTTATAGAGACACCAAAGCTTGGAGTGTTAAAACCCTGATGCCCCACGTCAGGATTTCTAGAGATCGGGGCCCATTTCTAGCAGTCCGTGGGCTCTGGGTTTGATCCTGCCAGGGGCTGAGTGACAGGAGACCCCACAGAATGTCAGTGACTGGTTCCCAAATCTACTCCGGTTTATTTTCTTGTGGAAATTTAATGAGCAAATGCATTTTCAAAGATTTTATTCTCTGGCTTGATTGTGAAAGTGGGAATCCTGATGTGCGTTGTTTAGTGATAACAGGTTTGAGAGAGGATATTTTTGTATTGTAGTTACTATACTTATAGGGCTACTTGGATCTCTTCCCTCTATTGTCCCACCCTCAGACTGGGCATTGGGCTTCAACACACTCTGTGTTAAATGTGTTTGTGGAGCAGGTCTCAGTGGGTTAAGTTCCTGCGTTGACATGTGTGTACTAACGTACAGGTGTGTGAATGTCATGCCAAAACGATTCATTATACTACAAATACTGGAAATCAAACCTTCATGTAATGCCTGTATATCTAAAGTCTGCAGCAGTTGTCTGAATGTCTGCAGGATGGAGCAGGGGTAACTTTACCACTCAATGGCTTTGGATTTAGAAAGTACTAGCAAAAGTGCCCGGCGTTGCTCGGGTCAGTCGGAGGTGGAGAGGGGGCAGACAGCTGACACCCCCTGACCAACACCCACACCTCACCCCTCACCCACCCCGACACCTTCCCACCCCCCACCCCCAGACCAAACCCGACACCCCCCGGCTCATTTACCCCCCAACCAAATCCGACACCCCCACCTGACCCCCCCCCAACCAAACCCAACACCCCCATCTCACCCCCCCGACCGAACCCGACACCCCTACCTGACCCCCCGAGCAAACCCGACACCCCCACCTCACCCGCCGACCAAACAGTATATTTAATAATCTGTGTGCTACACAGTGCACCGTGAGCCGGGGGGGGGGGTGTCGGGTTTGGTCTGGGGGGGTGGGAAGTTGTCGGGGGGGTGAGGGGTGAGGTGTGGGTGTTGGGGTTGGTCAGGGGGTTTTGCGGTTGGTGGGGGGGTGAGGTGGGGGTGCCGGGTTCGGTCAGGGGGTAAGTGAGCAAGGGGGTGTCGGGTTTGGTCTGGGGGGGTGGGAAGGTGTCGGGGTGGGTGAGGGGTGAGGTGTGGGTGTTGCAGTTGGTCAGGGGGTGTTGCGGTTGGTGGGGGGGTGAGGTGGGGGTGTCGGTTTGCTTGGGGGGATGAGGTAGGGGTGTCGGGTTTGGTCGGGGGTAAGTAAGCCGGGGGGTGTCGGGTTTGGTCTGGGGGATGGGAAGATGTCGGGGTGGGTGAGGGGTGAGGTGTGGGTGTTGGGGTTGGTCAGGGGGTGTTGCGGTTGGTGGGGGGGTGAGGTGGGGGTGTCGGGTTTGTTTGGCGGGGGGTGAGGTGGGGTGTCGGGTTTGGTCGGGGGGTAAGTGAGCCGGGGGGTGTCGGGTTCGGTCTGGGGGTGTTGCGATTGGTGGGGGGGTGAGGTTGGGGTGTCGGGTTTGGTCGGGGGGTAAGTGAGCCGGGGGGGTGTCGGGTTTGGTGTGGGGGGGTGGGAAGTTGTCGGGGTGGGTGAGGTGTGGGTGTTGGGGTTGGTCAGGGGTTGTCAGGTTTGCTTGGGGGGTGAGGTGGGGGTGTCGGGTTCGGTCGGGGGGTAAGTGAGCCAGGGGGTGTCGGGTTTGGTCTGGGGGGGTGGGAAGGTGTCGGGGTGGGTGAGGGGTGAGGTGTGGGTGTTGGGGTTGGTCAGGGGGTGTTGCGGTTGGTGGGGGGGTGAGGTGGCGGTGTCGGGTTCGGTGGGGGGGTAAGTGAGCCGGGGGGGGTGTCGGGTTTGGTCTGGGCACCCACCCCGACACCTTCACCCCCCCAGACCAAACCCAACACCCACACCTCACCCCTCACCCACCCCAACACCTTCCCACCCCCCCAGACCAACCCCGACACCCCCCGGCTCACTTACCCCCCGACCAAACCCGACACCCCCACCTCACCCCCCGACTGAACCCGACACCCCCACGTCACTTACCGTCCCACCAAACGCAACTCGGATCCGTCGCGGGGGGGGCAGAGCCGAGGGATTCCGGGGACCTTCGCAGATGGGGGGGTCACAGTGCTGATGGATTGCGGGGTTCCATTGGAGGAGGGAGGGGCGAGCTGAGCGAGTGCGGTGTCTGTTGGAGGGGGTATTATGACATCATCACCACCTAACCGCCCAGCCGATGTGATTGGCCCTGAAAGACTTTCACCCCTGGGGGGCGTCAGAGTTGAGATCCGAAAATTTTTCGACCCTTACCAGCATCTAGACCCCAAGACCCCTCACTGTACCAAATTTCAAGTCTCTGGCTCAAAGGGTGCGGGAGGAGTTCGCTGTCATACATACATACATACATACATACATACATACATACATACATACATACATACATACATACATACATACGCCACTTGACTTTTATATATATAGATTTCAGAAGTGCTCCACATACCATTTGCAATAGCTTTGTGCGATTAACTCATTGTTCAGTGAACAGTTATATGATACTGTCTCCTGGTAACTGACTAGAAGCTGATTCTAACACTAACTTTCAGCGTCATGCACTCAATGGCTCTGCAAGACTCGAGCAAGAGTTTCCAAAAAGTCATGAGACACCCGAACCTCTCGTCCTTGTTTCAACTAAGAGTTTAGCTGCGGTGCAGGAAAGGGGAGTGTAAAAGACATTTTATCTAATTGAGCCGCATCACCAATGACATGAGCATGACTGAAGTAACTTGTACATTCAAGTGGATATCAGTGCAATACCAGTGTTTGAAGTATTAGCCCATTGTGACTCCAACTCCTCCCTTGCCCAGCTGAAATAACTGTCAGCGTTGGGTTGTAATTTTCTGAGTATCTACAGACCCTTGTATGGTGAGACAATGCCGATCCTTTGAGGATAATGAGAAGCCAGTAGGGTGATTGAAGTCTCTGGATTTAGTGGACATTGGCCAGGTAAAGATCTTCATCTCCTCTTGGAGGAGATTCTTGGGGCTCGGAGTATCACAGGAACATTTGCTAAGGGTGAGTTAATAGAGCCTGGTTCTGATTGAATTTACATATGGAAGTGCATCATGAGGCCATTGATATCACTGTTACTGAATCTAGAAATGTATCCCAGAAGCTGGAAAGAGGCAGCTGCATAACCTGGATTGTCAGGAGTGCAGAAACAATTATTCATATAATGAAGCTATAAAACACATTTTAAAATACCTTCAGTGCAGATCATTTTCACCATGCACTTGCCATGTATTTGCCCACATGTCATGGTACAAGGCGCCACACTCAGAAGTGGAGGCTGGAAAAGGTGTCCGTGTGAAGAGTGTAACAGGGTTGAAAAGAGAACTACATGAATTCATGGACGATGCATCTCTTGACAATGACCTGTTCGATTCATTAACCCTTTTAACCTGTTGCACCCGGCATGAGCCACTATTGAAGACAGGACAGTGCACTAGATGGACCTCTTGTCTCACCCAGTATGACTCTTCTTAGTTTGTATGTTCTAAGGTCAAAATGGTAAAATCACACGGTGCTCAGTTCTGCTGTGGAATTCACAGACATGAGCTAGCAAATGTCCCAAGAGCTAAAGAGGATTCCAAGAGTGACTGAGTAACCAGGAAATCCAATTAGGGTGCAGAGGATTGCTTTTAAAAAGTTTTAGAGAGTCTCTAAACCTTCCTGATTTAGTCCACAAAATATGTCTAATTAGTGGTTGTCAGCCGGAAGCTCCCTGGGAGCAGGGTATCTCATAGTTTTCTATTTCAGGGCTGCTTCCATCTTCCTCTGAATATATCTGGACATGGCTCCTGGTTACTGGGCTAGATGGAGTACATATCTCATCCAGTCTGAATAATCAGAGCCATGTAAATCCAACAGTATATTTCTGCTTATCTATCTTGAGCTCTGGGAGTCTGTAGACTTGCACTGAGAGCAGAAGGATAACTTCCTAAATATCATCTCTTTTCGTCTTATTTTTCTTTTAGGAAGGACATTTCAGAACTCCTTGAACCTGCCCAGTACAGTATGTCAACTGCCAATGACACCACATTAAAATCTGTAAAATTCCTTCTCACTGGGCTACCGAGTCATGGAGATGAACACCTCTGGATCTCTATCCCCTTCTGCTTTGTGTACGTTATTTCTATAGTAGGAAATTCAGTCATTCTGTTTATTATAAAAACAGATCCAAGCCTCCATGAGCCCATGTACATTTTCCTTTCCATGTTGGCCACCACAGACCTTGGCTTATCGATAACCACCATGCCAACGACACTGGGCGTATACTTGTTTAACGCTAGGGAGATCAGTCTTAATGCCTGTTTTTCCCAGTTGTTCTTCATCCACTCGCTTCATTGCATTGAATCCTTTGTGCTGTTATTGATGGCCTTTGATCGCTTCATCGCAATCCGTAACCCACTGAGATATGCCTCCATCTTAACCCTCCCGAGAATAGCAAAGATGGGACTCGTGGCTGTGCTAAGAGCAATGGTTGTAATACTTCCACTTCCCTTTCTCCTGAAACAGTTCCCATACTGTCGAGTCAATGTCCTCTCCCATTCCTACTGCCTGAACCGGGATGTCATGAAGCTGGCTTGTTCAGACATCACAGTGAACAGCATCTATGGATTGTTTACTATACTCTTCCTGATGGGGTTGGACTTGGTGCTCATCTTCCTCTCTTATGTGATGATCCTCAAAACAGTGCTGAGCATTGCGTCCCATAAGGAGTGCCTGAGGGCCCTGAATACCTGCGTCTCCCACCTCTGCGCCATCCTAATGCTCTACGTACCAGAGCTCAGCTTGGCTGTGATAACTAGATTTCTAAAGGGCTCTTCTCCATTACTTCAGATTCTCCTGGGCTACATCTCCCTGCTTCTCCCACCACTGATGAATCCAATTGTGTACAGCGTGAATAGCAAAAACCTTCGTGCGAGGATAATCAGGGTGTTCATAAAGTGAAGGGTCAATTTACCACCTGGGTCCAGAGACATGGGAGATGAAAAACATGGGCCGTCTTTTACATCATAGACCATTACAGTTCAGATGACAGGAGTTACTAATATTCACTCTGAAGAGATGTTCAGACGGGGTTAAAGGCTGGTGAAGGGAGACTGGGATGGTGGAGGACAGGACACTGGGGGAGGGAGACCAAGGGATGCAGCAGAATTTCCAAAGTGGCTGTGTTGGTGGAGATCCAGGGGACCTGTGAAATGTTAACCCATAAAGAGCCACATCAGTGGCCGCTCCAACCTCACAATTCCTGTTGACAGTTAATAAAAAGAAGGATGGTTTCCTTTAGCACCTCGCCTGTCACCGTCCCGTCTCGGGCTAAACACCCAAGACCTATGAAAAAAGCTGCAGTGCTGTTGTGCTATCTTAGTCCTGGTTCCTCCTCAGTGATCTGGGTGAACCATAACCCATGGGTGTTTCACCAGGTGGGGACAGGAGCTATTTACAGGGCACGGTCACTCAGTCTTCCCCAGCACTCTCTTCCAGGTGCTTGTGACCGAGTGGTGTCAGAGAGCGCCAGAGAAAACATTCAGGCAACCCCTCCTTTTATGGCTTCGCACACAGCTCAACTGCTCAGTCTTCTCCTGATCGAGGTCGGGCAGAACTGCATGTGTGAGTAATGGTCTGTCCTACAAGAGTTCTGATAAGAGACTCAGACCTCGGCTCCCTCCCCAGGTGCTCCATTTGTGCTGCCCCAGCAATGTAAAATGATAGAAACTGGCCCCAGCTCAGACCCAGCTAGCTCCGATCCCAGCCCCACCCATTCAGTGTAGCGTGACCCCCTAGTCAAGAGGTGAAAAATGGGACACTCTCCCGGAGCCCTGTCACCTTGGTGATGCCACCGTTGCCCCTATTCTTACCATTAGAGACCCCAATCTCTGCTCCTCCTCCTCCTCTACTAAGGCTCTGTCCCCTATCCAGGCCCGAAGCCTGAGCTGGGCCATGAAAATTGCTCTGTGAGGAACCCCAGGTCCTGGGCAAACGATTGCGGGGGACAAGAGAATCTCCCCACCTATTCATCTGCCCTTCAGGACTCATCCCCAAGGAAGGTGGAGGGTCTGTGAATCCCAACAGCAGCCTTTGCTTCCAGGGTGGCTGTAACTGTGCTTTTGTGGATCACAGCTGTGACTACCAAATTCAGGACAAGGTGCTGAGAGAAACGTGAACTAGTGATTATTCTCCCATGAGATATACCAAAGCAGTAACACAAAGTAAACTTCTATTTTACCATAATGGCTAACATGAAATCTGAAGAGCAGTTTCCTTAGATATTTCTGTCCATAGATCCCCATCAAAAACACTAGATTTAAAGTTGTGTGTGTTTTTTGAAACACAATTTAATGTACTTGTGACAATTCACTCTATAAGTCTTTATGGAAATATGCTTATGAATATCTATATATATAAAAGTCAAGTGGTGTATGTATGTATGTGTGTATGTATGTATGTATGTGTGTATGTATGTGTCATGGAGTGTGGGGAGTCCGGTCCCTGCACCCCCGCTTCCTGGGATTCACAGTGACTCTCAGGCAGCCAGTAGATTAGAAGGTTTATTGAGATGACAGGAACACAATCCAACTCAGAGCTTCCTAGTCTAGACAGGACCCCTCAGTCAGGCCCTTCTGGGGGACCGGGAGATGAGGCCCAGGGTTTTGGGCTCCCAGCCTTGTTCCCAGACTTCTTTCTCCCTCCTACCCTGAACAACTGCCCAGCCAAAAACTGTTTTCCTGCCTCCTTCCTGTCCCCTCCCCCCAAGCCTTTGTTAGAAACACACAGACATCCAGCTGCCCATCACCTGGCTGGGGTCAGGTTACATCCCAGCCTCACCTTTTCCCGTCACATCACCCCCCCCCCTCCAGACTGAACTGAGCGGAGTCACTCTGGCCAGTGACCTGGGGAAGTTCAGGGCCCCCTCTCCGGGACAGCGCGTCCGCTATCATGTTGGCACTTCCCTTCACATGCACCACGGCCATGTCATAATCCTGCAGGAGCAGACTCCACCGCAGGAGCTTGGCGTTGGCCCCTTTCATCTGGTGCAGCCAGGTCAGGGGAGAGTGGTCGGTGTACACGGTGAAGCGTCGCCCAAATAGATACGGTTGTAGTTTCTTGAGGGCCCACACCATGGTCAGGCATTCCTTCTCGATGGCCGCGTAGTTCTGCTCCCGGGGGAGCAACTTCTTACTCAGGTACACGATGGGGTGTCTCTCCCCCTTTTCATCCTCCTGCATTAACACCGCCCCCAGCCCCATGTCTGAGGCGTCGGTGAATACCACGAACGGCTTGTCAAAGTCCGGGTTTGCTAGAACCGGGCCGCTGACCAGAGCCTCCTTCAGCACACAGAGAGCCCTCTGGCACTGCTCCGTCCAGACCACCTTGTCTGGCTTCCCCTTCTTGCATAGCTCAGTGATGGGGGCAGCTGTGGCGCTGAAGTGGGGCACAAACCTTCGGTAGTACCCCGCCATCCCGATGAAGGCTTGGACCTGCTTTTTGGTTTGGGGCACGGGCCAGTCTCTGATCGCCTCCACCTTGGCTGGTTCTGGCTTTAGGTGGCCACTGCCCACCCGGTGGCCCAGGTAGGACACTTCAGCCATCCCCACCTTGCACTTCTCTGCCTTTATGGTCAGCCCAGCCTGCCGGAGCCGGTCCAGCACTTGTCCCACCTGGGACACATGGTCCTCCCAGGTCTGGCTAAAGACACAGATGTCATCAATATATGCTACAGCAAAACTCTCCATCCCCCTTAGGAGCTGATCTACTAGGCGCTGGAAGGTGGCCGGCGCCCCTTTGAGGCCGAAGGGCAGGGTCAGGAACTCATAGAGCCCCAGAGGGGTGATAAAGGCCGATTTCAGCCTGGCATCTGCATCCAGTGGCACCTGCCAGTAACCCTTTGTAAGATCCATAGTGGTGAGGTAACAAGCTCCCCCCAACTTGTCCAGGAGCTCGTCAGGCCTTGGCATAGGGTAGGCATCAGAGACAGTGATGGCATTGAGCTTTCGATAGTCCACACAGAACCGGATCGACCCGTCCTTTTTGGGGATCAGCACCACCGGTGAGGCCCAAGGGCTGGACGAGGGCTGGATCACCCCCAGAGCCAGCATCTCCCGGACCTCCCTCTCCAGGTCCTTGGCAGTGTTCCCTGTGACTCGGAAGGGGGAGCATCTTATAGGGGGGTGCGATCCTGTCTGCACCCGGTGGACAGTCAGATTAGTGCGTCCAGGCCGGTTGGAAAACAGTGGTCGGTACAGCTGCAGCACCCCTCTGATCTCAGCTTGCTGGGCAGGGGTTAGCTGATCTGAGAGGGGAATTGTTTCCAGGGGGGAGCCAGCTCCTGTCTCAGGGAATAGATCCACTAGTGGGTCAGCTCCCTGCTCCTCCCAATGTCCACACACGGCCAACACCACATTCCCCCTGTCATAATAGGGCTTCATCATGTTCACATGGTACACCCGGTGCTGGTGAGCCCGGTTAGACAGCTCCACCACATAGTTCACCTCATTTAGTTGCTTGACAACCTTAAAAGGGCCTTCCCAGGCGGCCTGAAGCTTGTTTTTTCTCACTGGGATGAGAACCATCACCTGATCCCCGGTGGCGTAGGCGCGGGCCCGCGCCGTGCGGTCATACCAGACCTTCTGCTTCCTCTGGGCTCTGGCCAGATTCTCCTGGGCCAGGCCCATGAGCTCAGCAAGTCTCTCTCGGAAGGTCAGGACATACTCCACCACCGATTCTTCCTCGGGAGCGGCCTCCCCCTCCCATTTGTCCCTCATCAGGTCCAGGGGCCCCCTTACCCTCCGTCCATATAGCAGTTCGAAAGGCGAAAATCCGGTAGACTCCTGGGGCACCTCCCTGTACGCGAACAGCAGGTGGGGTAAGTACTTGTCCCAGTCCTGCGGGTGCTGGTTCATAAAGGTTTTCAGCATCATCTTCAATGTCCCATTGAACCTCTCCACCAGCCCGTTGGACTGGGGGTGATACGCTGAGGCCCAGCTGTGTCGGACCCCACTTTTCTCCCACAAGCTCTGGTGCAGGGCCGACATGAAGTTGGACCCTTGGTCGGTCAAGACTTCCTTGGGGAACCCCACTCGGCTGAAAATGGTCAGCAGCGCATCTGCCACAGTGTCTGGTTCAATGGAGGATAAGGGCACTGCCTCGGGGTAGCGGGTGGCGAAATCCACCACCACCAGGATGTATTTCTTCCCCGAGCGGGTCATCTTGCTGAAAGGCCCCACTATGTCCATAGCCACCTTCTGAAAAGGCTCCTCTATGATAGGCAAAGGTCTCAAAGCTGCTTTCCCCTTGTCCCGGGCCTTCCCCACCCGCTGGCAGGGGTCACAGGATCGGCAGTACTGGCGGACAGCCCTAAAGGCCCCAGGCCAGTAAAAGTTCTGTAGCAGCCTCTGCCCGGTGCGCCGGATTCCCTGGTGCCCTGCGAGAGGGATGTCATGGGTCAGGTACAATAACTTGGGGCGATACTTCTGGGGGACCACCAGCTGCCTCCGGATCCCCCAGGACTCCATTTCCCCGGGGGGAGCCCATTCCCGGTACAGGAACCCCTTCTCCCACAGGAACCTCTCCTGGCAGCCTCTTCCCTTGGTCGGTACCTCACCCAGGCCAGCCAGGTCCCTGCACTTCTGCAAGGAGGGATCTCTCTGTAACTCAGTCTGGAATTCAGTGGCTGGGGAAGGGATGGGGCCTGGCTCCCTCCTGCTGGTTGAGTCTGAGGCCAGAGCCCCTCGGAGCCCGGTCCCTTGACACCCCCTCCCCACTGGGGTGGGATCCTGCACCCCCGGTACAGCACCCTCTCCACGGTCCAGGTACTGTGCCCCTCGCTGGCTCTGGCTACGGGTCACGACCAGGGCACCCTTGGGGTTGTTGGGCCAGTCCTCTAGGTCCCCTCCCATCAGCACCTCTGTAGGCAAATGGTGGTGCACCCCCACATTCTTAAGGCCCTCCTTGGTCCCCCATTTCAGGTGTACCCTTGCGACGGGCACCTTGAACGGGGTCCCGGCCACCCCTCTCAGGGTCAGGTAGGTGTTGGGCACCATCCGAGCTGGGGCCACCACCTCGGGCCGGGCCAGTGTCACCTCAGCCCCCGTATCCCAGTATCCATAGACCTTCCTCCCGTCCACCTCCAGGGGAACAATGCACTCGCTTCGCAGGGACAGCCCTGCGCCCACCCGGTAAACTGTGAACGGTGGGTCCTGAGCATCCCGTTCCCCGGAGGAGCTGGTCTGGGGCACTCCCACCTCCTGAGCAGGTGGTAAGTTGCCAGCCTCCCTTGCCGGGGCTCTCCGTCTCTCGTCAGGCTGGGTCTCTACCCAGTTAACCCTGGGGGAGTTCGGTCCGCTCGGTCTGTTCTGGAGCCTGGGGCACTGGGCCCGTATGTGGCCCCTCCGGCCACATTGGAAGCAGCTTAGGTCCCGCTGGTCCCCCGGGGCGGGTCGGTTGGTCCTGACGCTAGAGGTTCCCCTTTGATGGGGGGTCTCCGTGTTTCCCCGCTGGGAGGTCCCTGGGTGACTCTCTCTCGGTCTTGTGAAGGGCCGACTCCGGTGGGACTCCTCTCTGCTCCCCCCTGACCGACTGTTCACAAACTCATCGGCCAACTGCCCTGCGTGCTGTGGGTTCTCTGGCTTTTTGTCCATCAACCACAGCCTCAGGTCGGAGGGGCACTGGTCATACAGATGCTCCAGTATGACTAGGTTGAGCAGGTCCTCCACCGTTCCGGCCCCCGCCGTCCACTTGCGGGCATATCCCTGCATCTGGTTGGCCAGTTGTAGGTAGGTGACCTCAGGGGTTTTCCGCTGACTCCGGAACCTTTTCCGGTACATCTCGGGAGTCAGCCCGAACTCGCGGAGCAGGGCCTTTTTGAACAGTTCATAGTCCCCTGCCTCCGCCTTGGTCATTCGGCTGTACGCCTCCACGGATTTGGGGTCCAGTAAGGGGGTGAGGAACTGGAGCCAGTCTGCAGGGTCAATCCGGTGCATCCCACAGGCGTTCTCGAAGGCTGTCAGGAAGCTATCCATGTCCTCCCCCTCCTTACGCCGGGCCAGGATGCCCTTATCAAAGCTCCGCGCAGCCTTGGGGCCCCCCTCACTCACCGCAGCCGGGGCCCCGCTGCTCCTCAGCCTGGCCAGCTCCAGCTCATGCTCACGGTCAAGCTGGCGCTGTTGCTCCTCATGCTGACGTTGTTTGTCTTTCTCCTCCAGCTGAAGCTGGCACTGCCGTTGACGCTCTGCTAATTTTTTCTCTTTTAACATGATTTTTCTCAATTCTATGTCCCATTCACTGTGCCTTGGGTCCAGGGG
Organism: Sternotherus odoratus; assembly: GCA_032164245.1. Taxonomy (NCBI): domain Eukaryota; kingdom Metazoa; phylum Chordata; order Testudines; family Kinosternidae; genus Sternotherus; species Sternotherus odoratus. The sequence goes on from JAVMKO010000001.1 coordinate 297,634,519, forward strand.
TGGGGACCCCTGCTGGGAGGGTCCCCTACTGGCTGCCGGAGTCCGGGTGCCCTCGGTATTTGCTGGGCTTCCCCCAACCCCTCCCCTAATCCTAGGTGAGGGGGACCTTGAGACGTCCTTGGCAGCAGTCTGTCCCCTCCCAGCCCGGGCAGGCCCTGGGGCCGGCGCTGTGTCTGCCGGGCGGCTCCCCTCAGAGGCCGGGCTCGGGGCATTCGCACGATCCCTCTCCTCCAGCTGGGCAATCAGCTGCTCCTTGGTGAGCTTTGAAATGGGCAGCCCCCTCTGCCTGCACAGCTGCATCAGGTCACTCTTGAGGCGCTTGGCATACATCTTCCTGACAGCCACTCGCAGGCCTGTGCGTTCAGATTTCAATGGTTTTCAGGAGGAACCCCCTTGTGTGCCAGCCCTTCTCCACACCTCTCTCCCGGGGTCGAGCTGCAGCTCCTCTGCCACTGAGTCTGCTCACTGCAGTGCCCCAGGGGACCCCGCTTACTGCAACAGTCCTCGCTGGTCACACACTCTCAGGGGTTAAGTGTAGCTCCTCCACCCCCCGAAACCGTGTCTGACTTCAGCACACCTGGTCCCCCTTCGTTCTACTGCTCCCCAGTCACTTACTGCCGGAAGTGCCGCTCACGGGGTGAAGTCGTATCCCACCGCTCTGCCACCAGTTGTCACGGAGTGTGGGGAGTCCGGTCCCTGCACCCCCGCTTCCTGGGATTCACAGTGACTCTCAGGCAGCCAGTAGATTAGAAGGTTTATTGAGATGACAGGAACACCATCCAACTCAGAGCTTCCTAGTCTAGACAGGACCCCTCAGTCAGGCCCTTCTGGGGGACCGGGAGATGAGGCCCAGGGTTTTGGGCTCCCAGCCTTGTTCCCAGACTTCTTTCTCCCTCCTACCCTGAACAACCGCCCAGCCAAAAACTGTTTTCCTGCCTCCTTCCTGTCCCCTCCCCCCAAGCCTTTGTTAGAAACACACAGACATCCAGCTGCCCATCACCTGGCTGGGGTCAGGTTACATCCCAGCCTCACCTTTTCCCGTCACAGTATGTATGTATGTACGTATGACTGCGAAGTCCTCCCGCACCGTTTGAGCCAGAGACTTGAAATTCGGTACAGTGAGGGGTCTTGGGGTCTAGCTGCTGGTAAGGGTCGAAAAATTTTCGGATCTCACCTCTGACGCCCCCCAGGGGTGAAAGTCTTTCAGGGCCAATCACATCGGCTGGGCGGTTAGGTGGTGATGATGTCATAATACCCCCCTCCAACAGACACCTCACTCGCTCAGCTCACCCCTCCCTCCTCCAACGGAACCCCGGAGATCCCTCAGTTCTCTGCCCCTCCCCCCTCCCAACGGAACCCCAGAGATCACTCAGCTCACTGCCCCTCCCTTCTCCAACGGAACCCCGGAGATCACTCAGCTCACTGCCCCTCCCTCCTCCAACGGAACCCCGGAGATCACTCAGCTCACTGCCCCTCCCTCCTCCAACGGAACCCCGGAGATCACTCAGCTCACTGCCCCTCCCCCCTCCAAACGGAACCCCGGAGATCACTCAGCTCACTGCCCCTCCCTCCTCCAACGGAACCCCGGAGATCCCTCAGTTCTCTGCCCCTCCCCCTCCCAACGGAACCCCGGAGATCACTCAGCTCACTGCCCCTCCCCCCTCCAACGGAACCCCAGAGATCACTCAGCTCCCTGCCCCTCCCTCCTCCAACGGAACCCCGGAGATCACTCAGCTCACTGCCCCTCCCCCCTCCAAACGGAACCCCGGAGATCACTCAGCTCACTGCCCCTCCCTCCTCCAACGGAACCCCGGAGATCACTCAGCTCACTGCCCCTCCCCCCTCCCAACGGAACCCCGGAGATCACTCAGCTCACTGCCCCTCCCTCCTCCAACGGAACCCCGGAGATCACTCAGCTCACTGCCCCTCCCCCCTCCCAACGGAACCCCGGAGATCCCTCAGTTCTCTGCCCCTCCCCCCTCCAAACGGAACCCCAGAATACATCAGCTCTGTGCCCCCCCCACCTGCGAAGGTCCCCGGAATCCCTCGGCTCTGGGCCCCCTCCCCGCCTGTGACGGATCTGAGTTGGGTTTGGTGGGACGGTAAGTGAGGTGGGGATGTCGGGTTTGGTCGGGGGTGAGGTGGGGGTGTTGGGTTTGCTTGGGGGGGTGGGAAGGTATCGGGGTGGGTGAGGGGTGAGGGGTGAGGGGTGGGTGTTGGGGTTGGTCAGGGGGTGTCAGTTGTCTGCCACCTCCCCACCTCCGACTGACCCGAGCAGCGCCGGGCACTTATGCTTGTATATGATATAACTGCAATGTATTTTATGCTACCTATGTCATGTAACATATCTACTGAATATATTCATCCTATTTGTATTCATGTGTCATTTTAGTACTCCACCCCTATTTCCCACACAGGCATCTGGCTTTCAAGCTTCTGGCTTAATGAGATACTTTATGTTGAGGGTGATCCCCACATTTGGGACAAAAAACAGAGTTATGTTCTCCTTTATTCATGAAATTAAAACAATCACCCCCAGTGCATTCAGTACCACAGGGATTTGTAACCCAACACTACCCAAAGTTGATCACTTTGAGCATCACCACTCTGTCTATTGGATACCTTGGTGTCACGTTTCTGAAATAATTTGGGATCCTATAGATCATTGGTGCAACCAGAGTATTATAGTAGCACCAAATGTTATGTACAGGGGGTCATAATGGGTGTCTACGACCCGTTATGAATTGCTGATTATGAATATGCCATTGATATGTGTGTATCAAGTTTGTAGTTGAAGTTATGAATATTGGCTCTGGACTGTCTGTCTTTCCAAATATTGTGCTCTGCTGGGGAGGACAGTCAAGAATACTGCGTGTCAGCTTTGCTTGGGTTTCTTTATGGTCGATTAAGGATGATCAGTGACACAATGGACTCTGGGAGCTTGAAATGCTCCAATCCAGACGAGAAGTCTACCAAAAATGGTGACAGGCAGCCTGTGCATAATGGCCGCTGCATGCAAATAATGAGTCATGCATAGTCATGTGATCTGCCCATGTGACTCCAGAACTCCATGGGGCTGGACTTTTCACAGCAGGAACAAAGAGGATCTTGCACCTCAAAAAAACTATAAATGAAGCTGTTACAGCCCCTCCATCTTGGTCTTCTACCTCCAGTCTTCAGCCTGCCTTGCTTCCAGCTCTGGATGGAACTTTGCTACACAGGAGAACACTGGCCAAAGGGTGCTGACCCATCCCTGGAGGGGATGCTTTCCAGAAACTGCGATTTGAACCTGCAGTTATTCTACTTTTGCTGCAAGCCTGAACCAAGAGATTTGCCATTACTGCATGCAACTGATTACTTTTAACCATTCCTAACCCTCACCTAAACCTTTTTCCTTCTATAATAAACCTTTAGTTTTTTAGATTCTAAAGGATTGGGAACAGTGTGATTTGTGGTAAGATCCGATTTGTATATTGACCTGGGTCTGGGGCCTGATACTTTGGAATTGGGGAGAACCATTTTCTTTATTTGGGGTATTGGTTTTCATAACCATTGGTCCCCAGAACAGGTGGCTGCTGGTGGTGATACTGGGAACCTGGAGTGTGTAAGGGAATTGCTCGTGCAACTTGTAGTTAGCCAGTGGGGCAAAACCAAAATCTTTTCTGTTTGGCTGGTTTGGTTCACATTAGTGTGGAAAAACCCCAGCTTTGGGCAGTAGTTGCTCCTTTGGAAGCAATCTGTCCTGATCTGACACTCACAGTTGGATCCCACCAGGAACAGCCATGTCACACTAGGCAGAGTAAGTGTGTTCAGAAAAAGAAAGTTTTCTCCTGAAGTCTCTGCTCCTCCCAGACATGAACTCGCCAAGACCCTGCTTACAAAGACTTCTTCACAGGATGATATGCCTGGGTCACCTGCCATAACAGGGGACCAGGTCCACTGAGTCAGGAAGCACTTTCAGATCTTTATTTGGCACATTAGCTCATTTTGTGTCACATCGGGAGTTCACGAGGAGTTTTTCATGCACTATGAACCTGCTCTGTTCCCAGGCCGATGGATTTGTCCCTCAATATATTCAGGAGACAGCATGACTCAGCAATCTTGTTTTCGGTTCCTGTTTAATCATATCACAAGATTTTAATTCCCTGAGTTCCTGGTAATCTCAACATGCTGAGATGCCAGGTACCCCATCACCAGCTCCATGCCACAGAGAGGAACAATTGTTTGGTGCCAGGCTCACACAGGTTTCTTCAAAGCCCCCTTCTTCAAGAAAGAGGTAAACAGAGGGGAAGATATTCTCAGAGACACAGGGAAACTAGAATGAGTCCCAAGAGCTCCTTGGCTTGCCAATGGAATGTAACTTGGAAATGTAACTTTTCCTCTGGAAAAGAAACAACTAAGGGGGGGATATGATTGAGGTCTACGAAATCACGACTGGTGAGCTGAAAGTAAAGAAGGAAACATTGTTTATGACTTTTTATAACACAAAAACAAGGGGCCACTAAATGAAATTAATAGGCAGAAGGTTTAAAGCAAGCAAAAAATTTTCTTTGTACAACCCACAGTTAACCGGTGGAACTCCATGCCAGAGGATGTTGTGAAGCACAAGACTATAGTATGTTTAAAAAAAGTACTAGATGAATTCATGGAAGTTAAGTCCTTCAATGGCTATTAGCCAGGATCAGCAGAGATGGTGTCCCTAGCCTCTCTTTGCCAGAAGCTGGGAATGAATGACAGGAAGTTACTGTCCCATGGCAGGAGACACTGAAAGCATCAGGAAGCTCATTCTCCAGCTGCAGGGCTTGGTATCTTCAGGGAAGCACAGGGCCATGCAGGGCCACATGCAACTCCAATCAAACAGTACCTGCCCCAGGTAAGTGCACTAACCCCAATTCTCTGCTGCAACCTCAGCCTCCTTGGGGACCCTAACTCCTCCCAAAGCCCCATATCTGAACTCCCAGCCTGCTCCTGAACTGTAAGTCCTGCCCAGACCACACACTCCAAACCTGAGCCCTCTCCCTCACAGTAACTCCTGCCAGACCCCACACACTCACATCCTGAGCCCCCTCCATCATTCAAACCACCCCATTCTCAGGCCCACTGCAAAGCCCACACTAACAGTTGGAGGTCTCATCCCTTCCTGTACCCACCATCCTGCCTCAACCTAGAGTCCCCTCCCACACTCTGAACCCCTTATCTTTATCCCCACCCTGGATACTAGCAGACCCCAAAATTCTGAGTTCTAAGGAGAGGAATAGCTCAGTGGTTTGAAAATTGACTTGCTAAACGGACAGTTGTGAGCTGAATCCTTGAGGGGGCCATTTAGGGATATGGGGAAAATTTCTGTTGGACATTTTAATTGGGGATTGGTCCTGGTTTGAACAGGGGGTTGGACTAGCTGATCTCCTGAGGTCTGTTCTAACCTTGTTGTTCTATTATTCTAATAGCCCTGGGTTCTCAGAAAAACTTAATCTAGCTCTACTGAGGTACCACTGAAAGCTAAATTAGTCAGGCTTTGCTCTGGAGATAGAGAGCCAGAAATAATCCAATTTACATTCTTTTGTGAAGCCAAGGGGGTCTTGAGACCAGTGGTGTAACTTGAACAGGAAAACTGGGTGGGCCCAGCTGTCACGAGCCCCATCTCCCCCTAAAAAGGCAAATTAGGGCTTTGTGTGGCCGTGGCTCAATCAGGAAAACTGAGGTTCTCTCTCTGTCCCTTCTGGAGTCCCGCTTCTGCTGTGGAAATAGGGTCAAGGTTTGCACCCTTTGCTCCTGCCGGGCAGTGGAGTCAGGGGAAGTGGTCAGGTGTTGGGGGCTTATTCCGTTTTCCCCATCCAGTGATTCTGAGATGTTGAGTTGGCCCCACTCCTAACGCCCAGCACTATTCCAGTGCCCTGACCCACTCTCCGGCATTAGGGTGGGGGGAGAGGGGCAATCTGCTGCACCCAGACCTCCCTTCACTGCAGGAGTGGCCGGTGTGTGGATGGCGCAGAGTGACACCTTTGGCCCAGGACCAGCGGCTAATCAACTACTGGCCCAAGCCTGCCTCCAAAAGACACACACCCATCTGGGGCCAGAGACCAGGGAATTGGCGATCTGGACTGGAAGGACAGGGATTCAGCTGGGAACCCAAATGGAGTTGGTGGATTAGGCTTCGATGCTAAGTGGGAGGGGCTTGGCCTCCGAGGCCCGCCCATAGTTACACCCAAGCTTTGACCCAGCCTTGTTTTCCTGTGTCTCTGAGAACATCTTCTCATCACTTTGCTCCTTTCTTGTGGAAGCAGCCTTTGCTGAGACCTGTGAGAGTCTGCACCCGGTCACCATAGTGCGCTGCAGGAAAGGGAGCTGTCATGGAGCATTCAGGCCCCATATTATTCTTTTTTATTCTATTTCAGTAGGATCACAGCTCTGACAGCATCATCACTGCCACTCACTCGCCCTGAGGTAGTTCTCTGACTAATGAGAACCACACAAACATTGATGATAAGTCCAGATTCGAGGACTAGAGACTACAGCAAGGCTGGTGCTGCAGTCTAATTAGGTAGCATCTCCACACGACCCCTGGGATTTCGCCTTGTGGGATTTGCCATTGTCCCTGACGGGGGTTAAATCTGCTGCACATGAAACCAAGCAGCTGAGCTTCCCTGATGGCCAAGTGGCCCCCAAGGGAATGTGGGAACATGCTTCATAAACACACCTGCCTCCTTGTCTGAAGAGATACTGCCAGCTGCCCGTGTAACCTCTCTGATGACTCCTTCTCCATTAGCGTGAAGACCTCCGGTGTGAGCAGCAAGTCCTCTAGCAGGAGCTGGGTATGTTGGCAGGTTTCACTATCTTTACAATGCAAAGTAAAGGGGAAAGGCTGTGAGCTGTTTTCACTTGCAGATGTTCTGCACAGCACCAGAGGACTGAGCTGGGCTGTCGGAGGACAAGCAGCTCTAGGTAGCTTGGAAATCCGTCCCCTACATGTGTGGATAGTCCTTTGGGGGTTATTCCAGTTATACAGAAACCAGATTTTGGAGTGTTAAAACCCTGATGCCCCACGTCAGGGTTTGTAGAGATCGGGGCCCATTTCTAGCAGTACCGTGGGCTCTGGGCCTGATCCTGCCAGGGGCTGAGTGACAGGAGATGCCACAGAATGTCAGTGACTGGTTCCCAAATCTACTACGGTTTATTTTCTTGTGGAAATTTAATAAGGAAATGCATTTTCAAAGATTTTATTCTCTGGCTTGATTGTGAATGTCAGAATCCTGATCTGCATTGCTTCATGGTAACAGGTTCGAGAGGGCATATTTTTGCCCTGTAGTTACTAGAGTTACAGGGTTACTGGCATCTCTTCCCTCCATTCTCCCACCCTCAGACTGGGCATTGGGCTACAACACACCGTGGGTAACTTTGTTTGTGGAGCAGGTCGCAGTGGCTTCAGTTCCTGGGGTTGACATGTGTGTACTAAGGTACAGGTGTGTGAATGTCATGCCAAAATTGTTTATTATACTACAATTACTGGAAACCAAACTTTCATGTCATGCCTGTATATCTAAAGTTTGCAGCAGTTGTTTGAATGTCTGCAGGAAGGAGCAGGGGTAACTTTACCACTAAATGGCTTTGGCTTTAGAAAGTATTTCAGAAGTGCTCCACGTACCATTTGCAATAGGTTTGTGCGATTAACTCATTGTTCAGTGAACAGTTATATGATACTGTCTCCTGGTAACTGACTAGAAGCTGATTCTAACAATTACATTCAGCATCATGCACTCAATGACTCTGCAAGACTCATGCCAGACTTTCCAAAAAGTCATGAGAGACCTGAACCTCTAGCCTGTTTTTCAACAACCAGGGCCAAATGGGCAAAGAGCTTAAGAGGATTCCAAGAGGGACTGAGTAACCAGGAAATCCAGTTAGAGTGGAGAGGATTGTTTTTAATAAGTTTTAGAGAGGCTCTAAACCTTCTTGATTTACACCACAAAATATGTCTAATTAGTGGGTGTCAGCAGGAAACTCTCTGGGAGCAGGTTATCTCATAGCTTCCTATTTCAGGGCTTCTTCCATCTTCCTCTGAATATATCTGGACATTGCTACTGGTTAATGGGCTAGATAGACTACATGTCTCATCCAGTCTGAATAACCAGAGCCATGTAAAACCAACAGTATATGTCTCCTTATCTACCTTGAGCTCTGGGAAACTGTAGACTTGCTCTGACAGCTGAATGAGTTCTTGCTAAATATCTCATCACCTCTTATTTTTCTTTTAGGAAGGACATTTCAGAACTCCTCAGATGTGCCCAGTACAATATGTCAGATGTCAATAACACCAAATTAAAATCTGTAAAATTCCTTCTCACTGGTCTACCGAGTCATGGAGAGACAAATCTCTGGATCTCTATCCCCTTTTGTTTAATGTATGTTATTTCTATAGTAGGAAATTCAGTCATTCTGTTTATTGTAAAAACAGATCCAAGCCTCCATGAGCCCATGTACATTTTTCTTTCCATGTTGGCCGTCACAGACCTTGGCATATCAATAACCAGCATACCGACGATACTTGGTATATACTTGTTTAACTCTAGGGAGATCAGCCTCGATTCCTGTTTTGCCCAGTTGTTCTTCATCCACTTCCTTCAATACATTGAATCCTCTGTGCTTTTATTGATGGCCTTTGACCGATTCATAGCGATCTGTAACCCGCTGAGATATTCTTCTATCTTAACCCTGCCGAGAATATCCAAGATGGGACTGGTAGCTTTGTTAAGACCGATGGTCTTAATACTTCCACTTCCCTTTCTCTCAAAACGGGTCCAATACTGTAAAGTCAATGTCCTCTCCCATTCCTACTGCCTGTACCAGGAGGTCATAAAAATGGCTTGTTCTGACATCACAGTCAGCAGCATGTATGGATTGTTTACTAAACTCTTCCAGATGGGTTTGGATTTGGTGCTCATCTTCCTCTCTTATGTGATGATCCTCAAAACCGTCCTGAGCATCACATCCCACAAGGAGTGCCTGAGGGCCCTGAACACCTGTGTCTCCCACCTCTGCGCCATCCTAATGCTCTACATACCAGAGATCAGCTTGTCTGTGATAACTAGATTTCTAAAGGGTTCTTCTCCATTACTTCAGATTGTCCTGGGCTACATCTCCTTGCTTCTCCCACCACTGATGAATCCAATCGTGTACAGTGTGAAAAGCAAACACCTTCGTGCGAGGATAATCAGGGTGTTCATCAAATGAAGGGGCAGCTCACTACCTGGGTCCAGCGACATGAGTGATGAAAAACATGGGTCACCTCTTCCATCCTGGACCATTTCATCTCAGATGACAGGAGTTACTAATATTCACCCTGAAGAGAGGTTCAGACGGGGTTAAAGGCTGGTGAAGGGACGGGGATGGTGAGGGAGGACAGGACAATGCACCAGGAAGACCAAGGCTTGCAGCAGCATTTCCAAAGTGAGTGACTGTGTTGGTGGAGAGCCAGGGGACTGGTGAAATGTTGACCCATAAAGACCCATATCGGTGGCCGCTCCAACTCACAATTCCTGTTGATAGTTAATAAGGTATAGGGACGAGGATGATGTTTCCCATTGCAGCTGGCCTGTCACTGTCCTGTCTCCGGCTAAACATCCAAGGCATGTGAAAAAAAGCTGCAGAGCTGTTCTGCTATCTTAGTCCTGGTTCCTCCTCAGTGCTCTGGGTGAAGCATGACCCACGGGTGCTGCACCAGGTGGGGACAGGGGCTATTCAAGTGTCATGGTCACTCAATCTTTCCCTGCACTCTCTGTCAGGTGCTTGACTGAGTGGTGTCATAGAGCGCAGAAGAAAACATTCAGGCAACCCCTCCTTTTATGGCTCTGCACACAGCACACCTGCTCAGTCTTCTCCCGATTGAGGTCGGGCAGAACTGCATGTGTGAGTAATGGTCTGTCCCACAACAGTCCTGGTAAGAGACTCGGGCCTCAGTTCCCTCCTCAGGTGCTCCATTTGTGCTGCCCCAGCAATGTAAATTGGTAGAAACTGGCCCCAGTTCAGGGCCAGCTAGCTCCTACCCCAGCCCAGCCCATTCAGTGTAGCGTGATCCCCTAGTCAACAGGTGAAATTGGGACACACTCTGGGAGCCCTGTTACCTTGGTGATGCCACTGTTGCCCTTTTTCTTATCATTGGAGACCACAATCTCTGCTCCTCCTCCTCCTCCACCAAGGCTCCAGCCCCTGTCTAAGCCCGAAGCAGAAGCCATTAAAAGAGCTGATCGTAGAACCAGAACCTCTGTGAGGAGCCCCAGATCTCCACCTACACTGGGCAAATGACTGTGGGGGACAAGAGAATGTCCCCGCCTATGTATCTGCCCCTCAGGACTCATCCCCATAGAAGGTAGAGGGTCTGGCTATCCTCACAGCAGCCTTTTCTTCCTGGGTGGCTGTAACTGTGCTTTTTTGGATCACCACTGTGACTACCAAATTCAGGACAAGCTGCTGAGATATAGGTCCAAGAGACCCCAGAACTAGTGATTATTCTCCCATGAGATATACCAAAGCAGCAACACAAAGTAAATTTCTGTTTCACTACAATGGCTAACATGAAATCATAAGAGCAGTTTCCTTAGACATATTTGTCCTTAGAGCCCTATGAAAAAAGCTTTAAAGATGAGTGGTGACAGTGCCCCGTATAATGCTTTATGGAAATATGCTTTTGAATACATATATGATATAATTGGATTATGTTTTATGCTACATATGCCAAGTAACAAACCTACTGAATATATTCATCCTATTTGTATTCATGTGTCATTTTAGTACTCCACCCCTATTTCCCACACAGACATCTGGCATTCAAGCTCCTGGCTTAACGAGATACTTTATCTTGAGGGTGATCCCCAGATTTGGGACAAAAAGCAGAGTTATGTTCTCCTTTATTCATGCAATAAAAACAATGACATTGATAACCTTTCACCCCCAATGCATTCAGTACGACAGTGATTTGTAACCCAACACTACCCAAAGTTGATCACTTTGAGCATCACCACTCTGTCGGCTGGATACCTAGGCAGAGTAAGTGTGTTCAGAAAAAGAAAGTTTTCTCCTGAAGTCTCTCCTCCTCCCAGATATCTGTCCATTGAGAACTCACCAAGACCCTGCTTACAAAGGCTTATTCAGAGGATGATGTGCCTGGGTCACCTGCCATAACAGGGGACTGGGCTCACTGACTCAGGAAGCCCTTTGAGATCCTTATTGGACACATTAGCTCATTTTGTGTCACATCAGGAGCTCACGAGGAGTTGTCTGGTCACTATGACCCTGCTCCATGCCCCAGCGGATGTATTTGTCCCTCAATAAATTCAGGTGTATTCATGACTCAGCATTATCGTCTGGCAAAGGAATTGTTCTTGGGTTGCTGTTTAGTAATGTCACAAGAGTTTAATTCCCTGAGTTCCTGGTAATCTCAACATGCTGAGCTGCCAGGTACCCCCTCACCAGCCACTAGCCCCAGAGAATAACAATGGTTCATTGCCAGGCTCCCACAGGTTTCAGCAAAGGCTGCTTCTTCAAGAATGAGGTAAACAGAGGGGAAGATGTTCTCAGAGACACAGGGAAACTAGAATGTGACCCAAGAGCTCCTTGGCTTTCCAATGGAATATAACTTGGAAATGCATTGCTCTGGAGATAGAGAAATAAAATGACCCAGCTTACATTCTTTTGGGAAGCCAAGGGGGTCTTGAGACCAGTGGTGTAGCTGGAACAGGAAAATTCAGTGGGTCCTGCTCCCCCTACATAGGCTGATTAGGGTTTGTGGCCCTAGCTCAGTCAGGAAAACTGAAGTTTTCTCTCTGTCCCTTCTGGAGCCCCCTTTCTGCCGGGGAAATGGGGTCAAGGGTGCTGGGTTTTCACCCTTTGCTCCTGCCGGGCAGTGGGCTCATGGGAAGTAGTCAGGGGGTGGGGGCTTATTCCATTTTCCTCATCCAGTGCTTCTGAGATCATAGAATATCAGGGTTGGAAGGGACCTCAGGAGTTCATCTAGTCCAACCCCCTCCTCAAAGCAGGAACAACCCCCAACTAAATCATCCCAGCCAGGGCTTTGTCAAGCCTGACCTTAAAAACTTTTAAGGAAGGAGATTCCACCCCCTCCCTAGGGAACCCATTCCAGTGCTTGCCATGGCTTGCAAAAACTGGTCTGGTGACTGTGCTGAAACTCCCGGCATCCCTGTGACAGTCCCACAATCCTCTACAAATCCTCCTCCTTATTCCTTGTTCCTCATGGAGAAGGGAAGGGTCCTCCCCTATTGGAAGGAGCCAAGGAAAATTTCCATGTCAGGAGCCTTGTGGAATCTCTCTCCCCCCTTCCCTGACCTGCAACCTTGGTTTGCAATGCAGGAAAGGGAGCTGCCATGGAGCATTCGGGCCACATATTATTATACTCTTTTATTTTATTTCAGCAAAATCACAGCTGTGACAGCATTATCATTGCCACTCAACCACCCCAAGGTAGTCCTGTGACTAATCAGAACCATACAAAACGTGACAATAAGCCCTAATTCCAGGACTAGGGCCTGCAATCATCACCACCTGTCATCTGTGATTTCACCTTCTGCCATTTGCCATCTTCCCTAACGGGGTTAAAGCTGGTGCACATGAAGCCTAGCAGCTGAGATTCCCTGATGGCCAAGTGGCCCCCAAGGGATGTGCAAACATGCTTCATAAACACACTTGCCTCGCTATCTGAACAGATCCTGCCTGCTGCCCGTGTAAACTCTCTGATGACTCCTTGTCCTTTAATGTGAAGATCTCTGGTGTCAGCGGCTCCCCGCCTATCAGGAAGTGGGTACGTTGGCAGGTCTCACTATCTTTAAAATGCAAAGTGAAGGGGAAAGGCTGCGAGCTGTTTCTATTTGCAGATATTCTGTGCAGCAGCAGAGGACTCAGCTGGGCTCTTGGGGTAACTCAGTAACAGGGGTGGGAGGACAGGCAGCCCTAGGTAGCTTGGAAACTCCTCTCCTACATGTGTTGATATTCCTCAGTAGGTTATACCAGTTAAACAGAAACCAGAGCTTGGAGTGTCAAAACCTTGATGCCGCAAGTCAGGATTTTTAGAGATCAGCGTCCCATTTCTATCACTGCCGTGTGTTCTGGGACTGATTCTTCCAGGAGCCAAGTGACAGGAGATACCACAGAATGTCAGTGACTGGTTCCCAAATGTACTTGGGTTTATTTTCATGCGGAAATTTAATCAGCAAATGCATTTTCAAAGATTTTATTCTCTGGCTTAACTGTGAATGAAGGAATCCTGAGCTGCATTGCTTTGTCAATAATGTCAAATATTATTGACACAATATTGACATAATGTACTAATTGACTCCCGTCATCAATTACATGAGCATGACTGAAGTAACTTGTACATTCAAGTGGATATTAGTGCAATACCAGTGTTTGAAGCATTGGCCCATTTGTGATGCCAACTCCTCCCTTGCTAAGCTCAAATAAGTGTCAGTGTAAGGTTGTAATTTTCTGAATTTCTACAGACCCTTGCATGGCAAGAAAATGAAGATCTTGTGAGGATAATGAGAAGCTGGTAGGATGATTGAAGTCTCTGGATTTATTGTACAGTGGCCAAGTAAAGCACTTCAGTTCCTCTCAGAGACATTCTTGGTGGTCAGAGTGTATCACCGGGAGCATTCGGTAAGGGTGAGTTAAAGAAGCCTGGTTGTGACTGAATTTGCACATGAAAGTCTGAGACTGTTGATATCACTGTTATTGAATTAAGAACCTGACCCTAAACATTTATCCCATATGCTGGAAAGAGGCAGCTGCATAACCAGGATTTGTCAGGAGTGGAGAAAAAAAAAAATCATACAGTGAAGAAATAAAACACATTTAAAAATACCTTTAATGCAGAACAGATCAATATTGTAACCATCTTCACCATGCACTTGCCATGTATTTACACACGTCATGATACAAGGAGCCACACTCAGAATTGGAGGGCCAGAAAGGTTGTCTGTGTGAAGGTGTAACAGGGTTACAGGGATGTTGTGAAGGCCAAGACACAGGGCTCAAAAAGAACGATACATTCATGTAGGGTCCGTCAGTGGCTATTGGCCACGGTGGGCAGGGATGGTGGCCCTAGCCTCTATATGCCAGACGCTGGGATTGGGTGACAGGGGATGGATCATTTGCTAATTCCCTGTTCTGTTCATTCCTTCTGGGGCACCTGGCATAAGCAACCATTGAAGACAGGATACTTGGCTAGATGGACCATTGGTCTGACCCAGTACAGTCTCTCTTATTATTATATGTTCTAAGGCAAGGGTGGGCAAACTTTTTGGCCTGAGGGCCACATTAGGGTCGCAAAATTGTACGGAGGGCCAGGCAGGGAAGGCTCTGCCTCCCCAAACAGCCTGGCCCCAGCATCTATCAGACCCCCTCCCACTTCCCACCTCTGACTGCCCCCCTCAGAACCTCCAACTCATCCAACCCCCCCTGCTCCTTCTCCCCTGATCACCCTCTCCAGAAACCCCCCACCCTTAACTCCCCCAGACCCCAGACCCTAAGCCCCCCACTCCTTGTCCCCTGACACACAGACCCCGAGACCCTCCCATCCTAACTGTCCCCCCAGGACCTTACCCCCAACCCAACCCCCCTTGCTTCTTTCCCCCTGACTGCCCCACCCCAACCACTCCCATCCAACCCCCCTGCCTCTTGTTCCCTGACTGGCCCAACCTATATAGACCACCCACGGCCCCTGACTGACCCCCCGAACTCCCATGCCCCATCCAACCCCCGCTGCTCCCTATCCCCTGACTGCCTCCTTGGACTCCCTGCCCCTTATTCAACCCTTTGTCCCAGCTCTGGCTCCCTTACCATGCTGCTCAGAGCAGCATCCTGGACAAAGCTAGACACTCTGTCTCACAGCCCCACCCCACAAAGAGTTACTTGTGTGGTGGCATAGCTCCGGGGAAGGGAAGGGGAAGGGCCCAAAGGGAGCTCCCCAGATGAGAGCTCAGAGGCTGGAAGGGGTGGTTCCATGGGCCGTAGTTTGCCCACCACCATTCTAAGGTCACAATGGTAAAATCATACAGTGCTCAAGTATGCTGTGGAACTCAGAGCCACAGGGTGTCAATGGGGTAAGAGCTTAGCAGGATTCAAAGAGGGACTGAGAATCAGAATATACAATTAGAATAGGGAGGATTGTTCTTAAAAAGTTTTGAGGTAATATTTCCTGATTTACACCACAAAATATCTCTAACTAGTTGATGTCAAGGGAAAACTCCCTGGGAGCAGGTTATCTTATAGCTGCCTATTTCAGGACTTCCTCCATCTTCCTCTGAAATATCTGGACATTACCACTGGTTATTGGGATAGATGGACTACAAGTCTGATCCAGTCTGATTAATCTGAACCATGTAAATCCAAGATTATGTTTGTGCTTATCTACCTTGAGCCCTGGGAGTCTGTAGACTTGCTCTGAGAGCTGAATGAGTTCTTGCTAAATATCATCCAATCTCCTCTCATTTTTCTTTTAGGAAGGACATTTCAGAACTCCTCAGACCTGCCCAGTACAGTATGTCAACTGTCAATGACACCAAATTAAAATCTGTAAAATTCCTTCTCACTGGGCTACCGAGTCATGGAGAGACACATCTCTGGATCTCTATCCCCTTCTGCTTCGTGTATGTTATTTCTATAGTAGGAAATTCAGTCATTCTGTTTATTGTAAAAACAGATCCAAGCCTCCATGAGCCCATGTACATTTTCCTTTCCATGTTGGCCATCACAGACCTTGGCATATCAATAACCACCATGCCGACGACACTGGGTATATACTTGTTTAACGTTAGGGAGATCAGCCTTGATGCCTGTTTAGCCCAGGTGTTCTTCATCCACTTCCTTCAATACATTGAATCCTCTGTGCTGTTGTTGATGTCCTTTGACCGCTTCATCGCAATCTGTAACCCGCTGAGATATTCTTCCATCTTAACCCTGCCGAGAATAGCCAAGATGGGACTGATGGCTGTGCTAAGACCGATGGTCTTAATACTTCCACTTCCCTTTCTCCTTAAACAGTTCCCATACTGTCGAGTCAATGTCCTCTCCCATTCCTACTGCCTGTACCAGGAGGTCATAAAGATGGCTTGTTCAGACATCACAGTCAACAGCATGTATGGATTGTTTACTAAACTATTCCAGATGGGTTTGGACTCGCTGCTCATCTTCCTCTCTTATGTGATGATCCTGAAAACAGTGTTGAGCATCGCATCCCAGAAGGAGTGCCTGAGGGCCTTGAACACCTGTGTCTCCCACCTCTGCACCCTCCTGCTGCTCTACACACCGGAGATCAGCTTGTCTATGATACACAGATTTGGGAAGGGCTCTTCTCCCTTGGTTCAGATTGTCCTGGGTTACATCTCCCTGCTTCTCCCACCGCTGATGAATCCAATCGTGTACAGTGTGAAAAGCAAACACCTTCGTGCGAGGATAATCAGGGTGTTCATCAAATGAACGGTCAGTTCACTACCTGAATCCAGTGACATGGGAGATGAAAAACATGGGCCACCTCTTCCATCCTGGACCATTACATCTCAGATGACATGAGTTACTAATCCTCACTCTGAAGAGAGGTTCAAACGTGTCTAAGGCTCATGAGGGTGACATGGATGGTGAGGGAGGACACAGTACTGGAGAGAGCAACCAAGGCAGGCAGCAGCATTTACAAAGTAACTGTGTTGGTGGAGAACCAGGGGATCAGTTAGATGCTGACCCATAAAAAGCTGTATTGGTGCCCACTCTGACCTCACAATCCTTGTCAATAATCAATAAATAGAAGGGATGTGGATGCTGTTTTCCATTATATCTGGTCTGTCACTGTCCCATCTCTGTCTAGACATCGATGGGTTATGAAAAAAACTGCAGAGCTCTCCTGCTGTTGCAGTCCTGGCCCCTCCTGAGTGCTCTGGGCACAGCATGTCCTATGGGTGCTGCACCATCTGGGGACAGGGGGTATTCAAGGCTGTAAGAGGGGGTACCCCCAGCCTCTATGCTTTTGAGTACAAAGGCTGGGCCTCTTCTATGCCAGACCAACAAGTCCTCCACCCCTGGACACCCCCACCTCGCCAGTTGGGGTTCTTGGGGTCACCAATCGCTGCCACCAATCGGGTATACTTCCAAATTCCTCGGAGGGGCCCCCGATCTTCCCCTAACCCTGACTTTATCCCCCCTCCCTGGGTTTTAAAGTCAAACACCGGAAAACTGCTTCCCTTCACCCTGACCAGCTGAAGGCAGATTTCCCTTAACCCGGTCTCTCTCAACCTGAGAGCCAGACCCTAACCTTGTACCCCTTTCTGGGTTTCAAAGTTAGATACCTGGAGGCTGCTTTCTGTCCTTCACCCTCCCCGGCTGAAGGCAGACTTCCCCCACCCCTGTCTCTCTGTACCTGAGAGGCAGACACCTGAAAACTTTTTCCTCCCTCCCCCGTCTAACCTGACGGTAAGGAGAGACAGTCTTCACACTCCAGCTAGGCCCCTAGCTGCCCTGGTTCCTATTCCCTTCCCTTCCCAGACTGGAAGCAGAGAAAAACCCTAAGGGAAATAAACCAGACGGTTTTATAACTAGAAAATTTAATAAAGAAAAAGGTTAAAGCAGAAATACAGACACTTTACATTTGGGGTTCCCCACTTTGGTCTGAAAAGGAAACAACACCCCAAAAGGCACGGCTTATTAGAAGAATCAAATTTACTTACATCAGCTAAGTAGAAGTATCAGAAAAAGGTAGAGCCATCTTTATAGCCAAAGATGGTCTAAAACCCTTGCCAGCTACCTTGGCAAGCCTCCTGCCTCATGTGCAGCAAAGATGGAACTCTCCTGGCCCTGGCCTCCTCCCTGGAGACCAGCCAAGATGGAACTGACTGTTTTGCTCCTCCCTTCTTCATGGGCTCGAGGCTCCTCCCTCCCCCATGGCAGGGAAACTCCTACGTTACCTGTCTCAGATAACAAGCCCCACCCAGGCAAGGCACACTGTATTAGATAACATAGTCCCACCCAGGCAAGACACCCTTCATACTTATAACAAAGGGGCACGGTCACTCAATCTTCCCCTACATCCTCAGCCAGGTTCCTGTGCCTGAGTGGTGTTAGATAGATGATTAACACAGGCGCTCCAGGAGAAACCATTCAGGCAACCCCTCCACTAATGGCTTTGGACACAGCACACCTGTTCACTCAAAAGGGTTTGGCTGGTTTAGCCCAACACAATTGTGGCTGGGCAGGGATTGGATTGGTCCATCAGTATATGAGATGGGAAACACCGGGGAGGGACACAAGCTCCTGAAGTTGAAGGACAGTGTTGGCAGAAGAACACATGCGGACAAACTGGCTGGAAGAAAACTGAGGCTGCAAATGAGAAGCAGATTTCTGACCATACAAAGAGGTTGTTGCTGAAACAGCCTCCCAAGGGGAGTAGTTGGGGGCACAACCACTCACTGTGGTTGTCATTGGTTAGCGAGGATCCAGTGTTCAGAGGCACATCTGTGGGATTTCACTTCCCACCCGGGGAAGAAGACACCTTGCTTTCTCCTCCATGTGAGAATTAGCTTTGGCTGACCACCCCACCAGCTGTGGTTCTTGGCTTCCTGCCAACCTCAGTTTCTGTCCACTGGCCACCCCCAGCTGTTAATTCCACTCCCGCCGGCAGACACTGTCAGTTATCTTCTCCTGCCACGCTCCTCTCTGCAGAGCTGTAGCTAAGGGTTTGTCCACACTTGCAGCATTAAAGCCATGGCATAGCTTTAATGGGAGAATATGGTCACGGTGCCAGCGCGGGCAGAGAGCTCTCCCAGCACTTTAGGAAACCCACCTCCTCACCCCCAGAGCTGGGAGACTGTCTAAATGGGCAAGTAACTGCATTGAAACTTTTTTTGCTCAAGGGGGTGATTTTTCACACCCCTAAGTAAGAGCATTTCAGAACAGTAACTTGCCAGTGTAGACAAGCCCTCAGTGATTCTTGGCTTTTAGATATTTTCAGCTCGTAGATGGTTGGGCCGAAACACTGTCCCCCCACCAATGATTTCAGCTCTCATATGAGCACTTAAAATAGCAGTTTCCTAATGGACCCTATTTTGCTCTACCTTTGAACACTGGGGCGGAACAAGATAGACCAGACTGGGGACCATTAAGGAGCATCAACATTTCCTTGCTAGGATACTTGTTCCTTACTCTTCTTTTCACAGAGCTCCAGCATTCGACCCCCTGGCTTAATCACATCCTTTCAGCTGAGGGTGATCCCTCATTTCAGACAGGTTCAGCACAGTTCTGCTCCCCTTTATTCATAAAGTAAAGACAGCAACACTGATAACAACATTTCACTACCCCTGCATTCAGTACTCTGTGATTTGTAACCCAGCACCAGCCAAAGTTGATCACTTGGTCAACACAGGTCTGTCTGCTGGATGCATAGGCAGAGTAAATGTAATTCATGTAAATACAGTTTGCTCTCCCCATTCCAGCCTGCTGTCAGAGGAGAAATCATTCACACCCTGCTTACAGAGGTTTATGCACCGGATAATCTACCGGGGATGCCTGCAATAGCAAAGGACTGGACTCATGGACCCAGGAGGTCCCTTCCTGGACTATGTCTCTTTGGGTCACATTTCCCATTTTAAGTCACACCGGGAGCTTATGTGGAGTTGTTTGTCCACTATGGCCCTGCTCTGTGCCCTGGGCGATGGATTTTTCCCTCAATAGATGCAGGAGAAAAGTTTTCAGCATTATCATCTGGAAAAGAAATTGTTCTTGGGCTCCTGTGTAGTGATGTCACAGGAGTGTAATTCCCTGAGTTTCTGGTCATCTCAGCATGCTGAGATGCCATCTGTCCCTTCCTCAGTCACGAGCCCCAGAGAGGAAAGATGGTTCAGCAGCTAAAGTCCCTGCCCTGCCACCACCACACATACATACACAAACCTTTTGGACTGCAACTTAAATGTTTCCTTTTCATTCACGTTTTTGGGGTGACTTTTCACAGAAAATGGATCATTTTTCTCTGTACGTCCAGCTGCCATGATGCTGCCCAGCTGCAGCTGCCTGGATCCCCAAGAGAAACTGGAGGCTTTTTATCTGCCTCGTCCTCATAATATAAATAAAGGTTGCACTGATGGAGTCTTTGGCTGCTCTCTGGGAATGGAATAGATTGTGGGTGGGTGGACCTAGCCACCAGTGGATCACTGAGAACTGTGTATAATTGTGGAGCTCCCTGGATTCTGGGTCCCCCTTTCCATTCCTCAGGGAGAAGTGAAGGAAAGAATGATCTTCAATGATCCAATGGAAATTTCTATGTGCGGAGCCTTGTGGAATCTCCCTTCACTTCCCTGGCCTGCCCTGGTTTTGTAATTCAGGACAGGGGGCTGCTGAGGAGAAATCTGGTCCTATGTTAATTATTTGTTAATAATTATTAATTTATTATTATTAAGGGAAAACTGAGCCCTCACCCTCAGATTTGACACACAAGTCAGAGACAGCTTTATTCGAGCAAATTCAAGGGAAGAAATACAATGAACAGAAAGTACCTCTGCCTCAGTAGTTCTTCAAAGTACAATCATAAGCACACAAGCATTTATACCTCTTTGTGACTTGCATTAATTAAAAACATCTGCACTTTGTTTAGTTTATTTGCTATCTATTCCAGTATTTTCTCCCTTTTTCCTCTCAAAACATTGTTATCTCAAGACTAGGTCACACTGACTCTGCACTGCTGTTTTCCCGCTCGCTTCTGACGTCAGCCCTGCTTCTATAGGTTTTGCGATATTAGGCTAAGGCTTGGCTCAACAGTTGCTCTGTCTCTGACAAGTTAAAATGGCTACTCTTGAAGCCTCTCTTTCTTTTCCTACCGCCACATTATTTTTATTTAATATTATTTCATCAAGATCACAGCTCTTGACAGCTTCACTGGAATCATTCGACCACCCTCGAGGTAGCCATGCGAGGAATCGGCACTATATGAACAGTGATGACAAGCCCGGATTCCAGGATTAGAGCCTGCAACAGGGCTGGCGCTGAAGTCAGGCTGGGCAGGGTCAGCACACGTCCCCTGTGATTTGGCCTCCTGCAGATTGGCTGTGGCAGGGTTAAAACTGGTGCACAGGAAGCTTGGAAGCTGAGGTTCCCTGATGGTCAAGTGGCCCCCAAGGGAATGTGCGAACATGCTTCATAAAGACACTTGCCTCCCTATCTGAACAGATACTAGCTTATGCCTGTGAAACCTCTCCGATGACTCCTTGTTCTTCGGATGAAGACGTCTGGTGTCAGCGGCTCCACTTCTATAAGGAATTACGTACATTGGTAGGTTTCCTTATTGTTAAAATGTGAAGTGAAGGGGAAAGGCTGTGAGCTGTTTCCATTTGCAGATGTACTGTGGAGAGGCAGAGGCCTTAGTTGGCCTGTCGGGGTGACTCAGTGTCTGGGGTTCCATTTCTAGAGGCGCCGTATGCTCTGGGCCCGATACTGCCAGGGGCCGAGTGAGAAGAAACCCTACAGAAAATCAGTTCCCATATCTCCAGATTTTTCTTGGCTCCTGAAAATTTAATTAGTAAATACATTTTCAAAGGGTTTATTCTCCAGCTTGATTGTGAACACAGCAATTCGGAGCTGCATTGCTTTGTGTTAACTGGTCTGATAGGGAACATTTCTATTTCCTGACTGGCTGAGGGCTCTAGCATTTCTGCCCTGTAGAGACCCCTCGGAGTTTCAGGGCTACGGGAATCTCTGCCTGTTCTCTAGTCTATGAATGCTGGATGTCAGGCCTCATAGCCTGCCCGCTCACAGGGTTGAATCCCATGATTCTTCGACCCTTAGACTGGGCACTGGGCTACAGCACACTGTGAGTCAACTGAACATTAGAGCAACACCAGTATTTGCCTTATTCACCCATTTATGATACCAATCCTTCCCTCACCCAGCTGAAGTAACTGTCTGCGTTGGCTTGTAACTTGCCAAATATCTACAGACCCTTGTATGGGGAGAGGAGGCAGGTCCTGTGAGGATGAAGAGAAGGTTCTGTTAGAGGGCTTATTGGGGGTCAGAGTATATCAACAGTAGGATTTTGTTAGGGGAAGATATTAGAGGCGGGTTCTGATTGAATTAGCACATGTAAATCTGGAGTGTTGCCATTGAAGTCAATGTTATTGAATTAAACATCTGACCCTAAGAATTTATCCTATGTGGTGGAAAGAGGTAGTGGCATAATTTGAACTCTCAGGAATGGAGAACATATTATATACATATATGTACACTCTCTCTCTCTCTCTTCCTCTTTCATTCTTTATATATGTCATGTGCTGGAAAGATGTAGTTATGATGGTTTGGATCACATAAACCCCCTTAGGGGCTGCCAACTGATGTGCCAAGACTACCCCTGCCCCTGTTTTCCTGCCCTGGAAGCTTGGGACTTCAGAAATCCTGCCTGGTTTGAGTCAGACTTGCTAGCCTGCTGCAAACCCAGATCCAGATCTGAACCACATTCCCTAACAGCTATGGGCTTACCTGGAAACAGGTTAAGAAGTGTTCCTGCCTTTAGCACTCAGATGCTCAACTCCCAATAGGGTCCAAACCCTACATAAATCTGTTTTGTCCTATATAAAGCTTATACAGGGCAAACTCAGAGATTGTTCGCCTTCTGTAACAATGATGGAGAGATATGCACAGCTGTTTGCCTCCCCAGGTACCAATACATACTTCAGGTTAATTAATAAGTAAAAAGTTATTTTAATAAAGACAGGAAGTAGGATTTAAGTGGTTTCAAGTAATAACAGACAGAACAAAGTGACTTACCAACTAAAATAAAATAGAATACACAAGTCTATGTCTAAGAAACTGAATACAAATAAAACCTCACCAGCAGATGTTTCAGTGAGCTTCCTCTTTCAGACTAAACTCCATTTGAGTCTGAGGCCAGCTATCACTCGCCCACCCCCCTGCAGTCACTGTCCACTGTTTCAGTTGCTTTCAGGTATTCTTGGAGGTGCAGAGGCTCTAACTTAAGCCAGCTGAAGACAAATTGGAGGGGTCTGTGATGGTGTACCCCATAAGGCTTTATGGGGGGGTGCCTGTGAATATATGTATGATGTTACTGGAATATGGTTTTGCTAAAAAGTTATATCTCTGTGAAGGTAATGATCAACTGGATCTGTTCATCCTATTTGTATGTATGTGTCTGTGTTGTATTCAGAGTTATGAATACTGACTATGTGCTTGGTTGGTTGTATGTGGACTTTGGAAAACAGTTGAACAGCTCTCTGAGAAAAAAAACAAAACTATTCTCAGTTAAGCCCAATTGAGAACCAATCAAGCAAACAATGAACTTTGTAGAAGCCCGTCCACACCCGAGCCTCCTCAGGAATGCGGCCTGACTAGTGGTGAGGGGAGTCTGGTTCAAACCTGCTTCTTGGTCCATGTGCTCTGAAGAGCCCATGTGGACTCTGGAGAAGGAGGGAGGGGCTCTCCACCCAGAGGAGGAAGCCTATAAAAACCTGGGAGAGACCTCTCCATTTTGTTCTGAGCTGGCTCAAGCAACAGCCCTCCACCCCGCAAGAATTCCTGGAAGAAACTGGAACAGAGGACTGTGACTGCAGGGGGGGTGCGAGTGATTGCTGGACCCAGGCTAACAGGGAGTTTAGCCTGAAAGAAGGAATTCAGAGGGTGAGGTTTTTTTACTGTAATAGTGTTAGATTTGCGTGTTCTGTTTATTTTGTTTGGTAATTCACTTTATTCTGTCTGTTACTACTTGGAACCACTTAAATCCTATTTCCAGTCTTTATTAAAATCACTTTTTACTTATTAGTTAACCTGGAGTACGTGTTGGTATCTGGGAGGGCAAACAGCTGTGCATATCTCTCTATCATTGTTATAGAGGGCGAACAATCTATGAGTTTGCCCTGTATAAGCTTTATACAGGGCAAAACAAATTTTATTCAGGGTTTGACCCCATTGGGAGTTGAGAATCTGAGTGCCAGAGGTAAGGATACCTCCTGCCTGTTTCCAGGAAGACCCACAGCTGTTAGGGGACGTGGCTCAGACCAGGCAGGGTACTGAGGTCTTAAGCTGTTTGGGCAGGAAAACTGAGGCAGGAGTAGCCTTGGCACATCAGGTGGCAGTTCCTAAGGGGTTTCTGTGATCTCAACCCGTCACAGGGTCTCCCAGGGGATTAAATAGACTTTCCCTTGTGGGTGGAGACACACCCCCATGCAGAATCCAGTTGCAAAATGGAGATTGGGTATCACATGAGCAAGTCACATGTCCATGCATGACTGAGTTCCTTGCAAGTCAAGCCACATTCCTGGGAAAGCTCAGAGGTGGAGTGGAGTCTCCCAAGTTCATTGTTAGCTTGACTGGTTCTTGACTGGGCATTTACTGAGAATAGTTCCTTCTCAGAAAGCTGCCCAGCTGCTTCGCTGAGGCTATTTACAATTAACCAAGTACATAGCCAATATTTATAACTTCGAGTACAAAAATGACACATACATACAAGTAGGATGAACAGATCCAGTAGATCATTACCTTTACATAGATCTGTTACACGGCATATGTAGCAAAAGCATATTCCAGTTATATCATATATACATTTACCAGCATCCCCCTATAATGCCTCATGGGGTACACCGTCACAGCACTGACATAATTTGGACTCTCACGGCTGGGGAAAAGAAATAGGATAGTTAATGGAGTAATGAACCACATTTAGAAATAGTGCAGGACAAATAAATTCAATGACTGTTTTCAGCATGCTTTAGCCTTGTGTTTGCCACATATCAAAATAGAATGGACCTCACTTGGATGTGGAGGTCCAGAAAGAGTGTCTGTGGGAAGTTCCCAATTGTAAAATTACACAGTTCTCAAATAGGCTGTGGAACTCACAGCTACAAGCTATAGATAGGGCCAAGAGATTAGCAGGATTCAGTGAGGGACTGGATATGTCTATGGGTAACCAGAAAATTTAATTACAGCAGAAGAGATTTTTTTAAAAAAATATATATATTACCAGCTATACACCTTCCAGATTTATGCCACAAAATATGTCTAACTAGTGGGTGTCAGGGGGAAACTTTTCCTCTAACCAGGTTATTTCAAAGCTGCTTATTGCAGGGGTTTTTGCATCTTCCCCTGAAGCATCTGAAATTGGCTACTGGATACTGGACTAGATGGACTGCAGGTCTGATTCAATCTAGCACTGCCTATATTTCTATCATTGGTGTAAATCCAAGACTATGTTTTTGCTGATCTACCTTAAACTCCTACGTGTTTCTAGACTTGCCCTGAGAACAGAAAGATTTTTCATGACATATCATCTAGTCTCCTGGGTTTTTTTTTTCCTTTTAGGCAAGAAAGCTGAAAAGTTTCCAGACCATCACAGTACATCATGTCAGCTGTCAATGACACCAGAATTCAATTTGCAGTGTTCCTTCTTACCGGGCTACATGGACAGGAAGGCGTACATCTCTGGATCTCTATCCTCTTCTGCTTCATGTATGTTATTTCGACAGTAGGAAATTCAGTCATTTTGTTCATTATAAAAATTGACCCAAGCCTTCATGAGCCCATGTACATTTTCCTTTCCATGTTGGCCATCACGGAGCTTGGTATATCAATAGCCACTATGCCAACGATACTGGGCATATTCTTGTTTAACTCCAGGGAGATCAGCCTTGATGTCTGTTTTGCCCAGCTGTTCTTCATCCACTCGCTTCAATGCATTGAATCCTCCATACTCTTGTTGATGGCCTTGGACCGCTTCATTGCGATCTGTAACCCACTGAGATATACCTCCATCTTAACCCTGCCAAGAATACCCAAGATGGGGCTGGTGTGTGTGCTAAGAGGGGTGGCTGTAATACTCCCACTGCCCTTGTCCCTGAATCATTTCCAGTATTGTCGAGCTAATGTCCTCTCCCATTCCTATTGCCTGTTCCAGGAGGTCATAAAGTTGGCTTGTTCAGATATCAGTGTCAACAGCATCTATGGATTGTTTGCTAAACTCTTAACGATGGGGTTGGATTCGTTGCTCATCTTCCTCTCTTACATGGTGATCCTCAAAACAGTGCTGAGTATCACATCCCACGCAGAGTGCCGTAAGGCCCTGAACACCTGTGTTTCTCACCTCTGTGCCGTCCTGCTCTTCTACATACCAGAGATTAGCCTGTCTGTGATACACAGATTTGGGAAGGGCTCTTCTCCCTTGCTTCAGATTACTCTGGGCTACATCTCTCTGCTGGTTCCACCCCTGATTAATCCAGTTGTGTACAGCTTGAAAAGCAAACACCTCCGTGCGAGGATAATCAGACTGTTCATCAAGTGAAGGGTCAGTTCATCACCTGTCAGTTCATCCCATCTGGTGAGATGGGAAATGAAAAAAACATGTCACAGCCAGACATTACATCCTCGATCCATATATCTGGGATGACACAATCTATTGTTCTCAGCGTATAATGCCTGGACGAATCAGAGAAGGGATGGTGAGGGAGGACAGGGCACTGGGTGAAGGAGACCAATGACGGCAGTGACAATAGGTGTGTTTGTGTAAATACAGTTTGCTCCTGAAGGCTCTGCCCTTCCTAGATAGCTGTCAGGAGAAAAATCATTCAGACTTATGAAGGTGTATGCACTGAATGATATGCTGGGGACACCTGCCATAGCAGAGGACTGGACTCACTGACCTAGGAGGTCCCTTCCTGGTCTATGTCCCTTTGGTTCATATTAACCCATTTTGCATCACACCGGGAGCTCAAGTGGAGTAGCTTGTCCACTATGACCCTGCTCTGGGCCCTGGCCAATGGATTTATCCCTCAAAAGATTAAGGAGAAAGCATGACTCAGCATTATCGTCTGGAAAAATAATAGTTCTTGGGCTCCTCTTTAGCGATTTCCCAGGTGTTTAATTTCCTGGGTTTCTGGTAATCTCAGCATGCTGAGATGCCAGCTGCCCCCTCTTCAGCCACTAGCCCCAGAGAGAAAGGATGGGTCAGGGGTTAAAGTGCTGGCCTGGCACTCAGAGGAACTGGCTTCCAGTCCATGTTGTTCCACAGACTTCTTCTGTGACCTTGGGCAACTCCCTTAGTGCCTCAGCCACAGGTGTTTTATTATGGCTCATCTCACTATCTACTGCCCCGTTTATAAATAGGAAGGAGGCGTTGCTTCAATCAATTCTGCTCTTCCTGATGGAGAGAGGTACATTCACATTTCAAACATTCCCAAATTTGGGGATAGCTAGATCTGGGGAGAGGAGGTTGCCTGGGTCCAACAGAGAGCAAGCAGCAGGTATTTGGAGCTGGGCATGGGTTATTCTTTTAATAAGAATGTGCATGGCCTTGCTTACCTGGCATGTTCATGTCTCATGCCATGGGGTTCTGTACCCCAATGAGGAGGGAAAAGTCTCACCCTCACTGATGAATGAAATGTTCACTAACTAACCATCAGTGCCTTCATTTGTGGGGGTTCCACTTGAGATATGTCCAGCAGCTCCCACCCCTTGGGATTTTATTGGGAGTCTCGCACTAGTTCCTGTTTTCCTAAAGTCCCAACTTCTGGAATTAAGGGTCATCAGGGGACTGTCAATGCTCAGTTTTCTTTAAAAAGTTTCTTTTAAAAATGTGTTGCAGAAAAGTGAGAAAACCTGAATTGGATGCGTCCCAAGGCCTCAGAAACCAAATCCAAATGAAAAAGAAACGTATATATGTACATATCTAGAAAACATTATTTTTAAAACAATCTCATATTTTTTTGGGGGGTGCCTCATACTTGTTGAATGGGACTTGGCGATAGCAGGAAGGAATTAAACAAGCAATAAAGAGTATATCTAGCACAACGTTTCTATGTTAGACGAAGTTGTACATTAAGAGCTATGCATTCTCCTAAGAGAGCCTTTTTTCCCCTCAAACATGTATAAACAGTTCCTGTGCTGGCCACACACAGTGCTAGCCTGGCAAACAGAGGAGGTGTTACCAATTTACAAACGGTTCCTCTTCTCCTTGTCTGTTCTTCGAGAACCAGGGGTGGGCAAACTTTTTGGTCTTAGGGCCACATCAGGTACAGAAATTGTATGGAGGGCCAGGTAGGGAAGTCTGGGGGAGACTAGGCCTCCCCAAACAGCTAGGCATGGCCTGGCCCCTGCCCCCGATCTAGCCTCCCAGAATCCTCACCCTCATCTAACCCTCCCTGCTCCCCACCTCTGATTGCCCCCTGGGACTTCCGCATCTTATCCGAACACCCCTGCTTGCCACCCCTTGACCACTCTCAGGACTCCCGCCCTCTATCCAATCTCCCCTATTCCCCACCCTCCCCTGGGGCCCCTGACCACTCCCCTAGGGCCCACCTTCCCCCTATCCAATCATCCCTGCTCAGTCCTTTCCCTGTGCATTTTCCCTGCTCATTTGGCTGCTCTCCCTGGCAGTTGGGCAGGGCTCATTCCCTGTCTGGGATTGGCTGCTGAGAACAAGGGCCAAGGATGTTGGGGGTGATGGCATGTCCAGTGGCCGTGTGGTTACTAATTTTTCCCTAATTAGCATTTTAGAAGGGAAGGGGGCGGGGAAGTACCAACCAAAGATCATACCGCATTTACTCACTCATCAATCATTCACTCTGGCTCGCTGTGTGATGTTCCTGCTTTAAGGTTAATATGACCAGGTCAGTTTGTGCTCCATGCTGAAATATTATAGATGTGATATTTACCAACCAATAGGTTCAATATCGATCGTACACACAGACTGTGCCAGTCCTTTATCACACTTGCTTCTGCTTAAAGGGACTTTGCTCCCAAGATCCTCAGCAGGCTTCCAGACAGGTTTACATCATATCACGTTATGTTCACACCATGCATTCAGTAAATCGCACCAATTTGGCAAAATCCCAACATAGCGTACTTGGACTTTCGGCAAATCTTTGCAAGGTTCCTCACCAAAGGCTCTTAAGCAAAGTAAGCTGTCATGGGACAAGAAGGAAGGTCCTCTCCCAGATCAGTAACTGGTTAAAAATATAAAACAAAGGGTAGGAATAAATGGTCTGTTTCCAGAAGGGAGAGAGGTGCACTGTGGTGTCTGCAGGGGTCTATACTGGGACCTGGGATGTTCGACATATTGATAAATGATCTGGAAATAGGGGTAAACAGTGAGGTGGCAACATTTGCAGACTACACAAAACTACTCAAGATAGTTAAGTCTCAGGCATACTGCGAAGATCTACAAAAGGATCTCTCCAAACTGGGTGACTGGGCAACAAAATGGCCGATAAAATTCACTGTTGATAGGTGAAAAGTAGTGCACTTTGGAAAACATAATCCCAACTATACATATAAAATGATGAGGTCTAAATTAACTGTTACTACTCAAGACAGAGATCTTGGAATCATTGTGAACAGTTCTCTGAAAACATTAACTCAATGTGCAGTGACAGTCAAAAAACCTCAAACATAATGTTAAGAATCAGAGAGGTAGCCGTGTTAGTCTGGAATAGCAAAGGAAACAAAATCTTGTGGCACCTTAAAGACTAACTATAAAGTTTTGAAGCATGAAAGGGATAGATAATAAAATAGAAAATATGATAATACCACTATATAAATCCATGGTATGCCCACACCTGGAGTACTGCATGCAGTTCTGGTTGCCACATCTCAAAAATATATATTGTATACATTACAGCAAAGGGCAACAAAAATGATTAGGGTGCTGGAGCATATGACTTATGAGGAGAGGCTGAGAGAACTGGAATTGTTTAGTCTACAGAAGAGGAGACTGAGGGGAGATTTTATAGCTGCTTTCAATTACTTGAAAGGGGTGTTCCAAAGAGAATGGATCTAGACCAGTGGTCCCCAACCTTTTGATCGCCGCGGACCGGTCAACGCGGACCGGACAATGCTTGCGGCCCGGGGGCGATTTAATTTTTCACTCTGTGCGGCGGACCGCTGCATGTCCGCCGAAAACCCGCAGAATTAAATTGGTCAGCTTATTTTCTTTAATTCGCCGCGCCGGACTGTTGTATGTCCGCTGAAAAGCCGCGTGAAGCCAGACCGGACCGCACCGGAAGGGAATGCGGGAAGCCGCCAGATGCGGAAGCGAAGGTGGCTCGGAGGGAAACGCGGCCGCGGCCCGAAGGGAAACGCGGCCCGGAGGGGAATGCGGACGCGGCCCGAAGGGGAAGGCGGCCCGGAGGGGAACGCGGACGTGGACCGAAGGGGAAGGCGGCCCGGAGGGGAACGCGGCCGCGGCCCGGTACCGAATGCTCCACGGACCGGTACCGGTCCGCGGACCAGGGGTTGGGGACCACTGATCTAGACTATTCTCAGTGGTACCAGATGACAGAACAAGGAGTAATGGTCTCAAGTTGCAGAGAGAGAGGTTTAGGTTGGATATTAGGAAAAACTTTTTCACTAGGAGGGTGGTGAAACACTGGAATGGGTTACCTAGGGAGGTGGTGGAATCTCCTTCCTTAGAGGATTTTAACACTCAGCTTGACAAAGCGCTGGCTGGGATGATTAATTGGTGTTGGTCCTGCTTTCAGCGTGGGGTTGGCCACCCTCCAGGTAGCCATGTGACTAATTACAATCATACAAACAACGGTGGCAAGCCCAGTCCAGTTGGGTAGCATCATTATTCATCACTGCTGTGATTTGGCCTCCTGCAGTTTGCCATTGGCTGTGATGGGGTTAAAGCCGGTGCACAAGAAGCCAAGCAGCTGAGGTTCCCTGATGGCCAAGCAGCCTCCAAGGGAATATACAGGCATGCTTCATAAAGACACGTGCCTCCCTATCTGAACAGATACAGCCTGCTGCTCGTGCAGCTTCTCCGATGACTCCTTGTTCTTTAGGGTGAAGGCCTCTGATGTCGGATGCTCCACGGTGAGCAGGAATTGGGTACGTTGGCAGATTTCACTGTCTTTAAAACATAATGTGAAGGGTAAAGGCTGCGAGCTGTTTCCATTTGCAGATGTCCTGTGGAGAGGCAGATGATTCCACTGGGCTGTCAGGTTGACTCAGTGACAGGGCGTCCCATTTCTAGAGGTGCCGTGTGCTCTGGGCCCGATACTGCCAGGGGCTGAGTGAGAAGAAACCCCACAGAATATCAGTGACCAGTTCCCAAATTGCCTTAGGTGTTGTTTTTTTTTGCTCCTGAAAATGTAATTTATTAGCAAATACATTTTCAAAGGGTTTATTCTCTGGCTTGATTGTGAACACAGCAATTCAGAGCTGCATTGCTTTGTGGTAACTGGGCCGATAGGGCATAGTTCTATTTCCTGACTGGCTGAGGGCTCCAACACTTCTGCCCTATAGACACTGCTCAGGGTTACAGGGCTACCTGCATCTCTTCCCCTCTCATGAAAGAAAACTTTCATGACATGCACGTATGTCGAAAGCCAGCAGCAGAGCTGTCGGAATCTCTGCAGGAAGGAGCAGGGGTAACTTTACTGCTTAATGGCCTTGGCTTTAGCAAGTGTGTCAAAAGTACTCCATGTACTGTGTGCAGTGGGTTTGTGCTTTTAACTTGTTCAGTGAACAGTTTTATGATACTGTCTCCTGGTAAGGGACCAGAAGCTGTTTCTAACATTTGCATTCAGGTTCATGAACAAAATTCCTCTGCAATACCCCAACACGTCTTTCCAAACTGCTATGGGCGAACAGAACTGTTGGTCAGTGATTCAGGAAAGAATCAAATTGAGGTGCAGGAAAGGGGAGTGTAATATTGATAGGAAACAATTCAGAGTCCTCACCTGTTACAGGAGCATAGCTAAAGTAACTTGTACACTCAACTGCACATTAGTGGAACACCTGTGTTTGTACTATTCACCCATTTGTGACACCAATCCCCCTCTCATCCAGCTAAGTAGCTGTCTGTGTTAGTTCATAACTTGCCAAATATCTACAGCCCCTTGCATGGAGAGAGGACACAGGTCCTGAGAGGATGAAGAGAAGACTGTAGGATAATCAACCTTTCTGGATTGAGTGAAAAATGGACAGACAAAGCACTTCAACTTCTCTTGGAGGGATTCTTGGGTGTATCACCGGAAGGATTTTGTAAGGGAAAGTTAATAGAGCCTGGTTTGGATTGAATTTTCACATTCAGATCTAGAGTCAATATTTTTGAATATAAAAATCTGGACATAAATATTAATGCCATGCTCTGGAAAGAGGCAGTGATATCATTTCAACTCTAGGAGTGGGGGAAATAAATAGTATTGTTAATGGTGAAATTAAGCACATTTATAGATAACTTCAATGCAGGACATGATTGTTGTCAGCATGCATTTGCCGTGTGTTTACCACATCCCAAGATACAATGGACCGCACTCAGAAGTGGAGGGCCAGAAAGGGTGTCTGTGGGAAGGTCATCATAATTTTGCATAATTGTCAAATAGACTGCAGAACTCACAGCTACAAGGTATCGGTGGGGTGAAGATGTTAGCTGGGTTCAAAGTGGGATTCAATGTTTTTATGGGTTACCAAAATATTCAATTATAATAGTAAGGATTTTTTTTAAAGTCTTGGCAGGTGTAGACACCTTCCTGATTCACACCACAAAATATGTCGAACTATTAGGTGTCTCAGGAAAACTTTCCCTTGGAGCAGGTTCTCTCCACTGCCTATTGCAGGGCTTCTTCCACCTTCCCCTAAAGCATCAGGAATTGGCCACTGGGCCACTGAACTGCAGATCTGATCCAGTCTGTAAGTGCCTACCTTCCTAACATTGGTGTAAATCCAAGAGTATGTTTCTGTTGATCTTCCTTGATCTCCTTCAATTGAGAGCAGAAAGATTTTTCATTAAATATCATCTAGTCTCCTGTTCTTTTTCTTTGTAGGAAGGAAAGCTGAAAACTCTAAAGACCTTCACAGTACATTATGTCAGCTGTCAATGACACCAACTTTCAGTCTGCAGTGTTCCTTCTAACCGGGATACCTGGGCAGGAATACATGCATCTCTGGATCTGTATCCCCTTCTGCTTTATGTATGCTATTTCGATAGTAGGAAATTCAGTCATTCTGTTCATTATAAAAATTGACCCAAGCCTCCATGAGCCCATGTACATTTTCCTTTCTATGTTGGCCATCACAGAGCTTGGCATATCAATATCCACCATGCCAACGATACTGGGCATATACTTGTTTAACTCTAGAGAGATCAGCCTCAATGCCTGTTTTGCCCAGATGTTCTTCATCCACTCACTTCAATGCATTGAATCTGCTGTGCTCTTGTTGATGGCCTTTGACCGCTTCATCGCGATTTGTAACCCACTGAGATATGCCTCCATCTTAACCCTGCCAAAAATACCCAAGATGGGACTGGTGTGTGTGGTAAGGGGGGTGGCCATAGTATTCCCACTCCCCTTGTTGCTGAAACGGTTCCAATACTGTCAAGCCAATGTCCTCTCCCATTCCTACTGCCTGTTCCAGGAGGTCATGAAGTTGGCTTGTTCGGATATCGCAGTCAACAGCATATACGGCTTGTTTGCTAAACTCCTAACTTTTGGGTTGGACTCACTGCTCATCTTCTTCTCTTACATGATGATCCTCAAAACAGTGCTGAGCGTCACATCCTCCAAGGAGCGCCTCAGGGCCTTGAACACCTGCGTCTCCCACCTCTGTGCTGTTCTGCTCTTCTACACACCAGAGATTGGCCTGTCTGTGATACACAGATTCGGGAAGGGCTCATCTCCCTTAGTTCAGATTTTCCTGGGATATATCTCCCTCCTAGTCCCGCCACTGATTAATCCAATCGTGTACAGCTTGAAAAGCAGACACCTGCGAGCGAGGATAATCAGGGTGTTCATCAAATGAAGAGTCAGTTCTTTACTTGGCTCCAACACTGGTAACATGGGAGATGAAATCATGGGCCTCAGCCACATCTTGCATCCTGAATCTGTACATCTGTACAGCTGAGATTAAATGTGCAGCTATTCTCCACTCTGTAGAGACACTTTCAGGTGGGGTATAAGGCCTGAAGCCAGGAGAGAGGGGCTGGTGTGGGAGGACAGTTTACTGGTGGAAGGAGATCAAGGCAGACTGATTTACCAAGTGACTGTGTTTGTCGATAGCCAGGGGACCGGTGGGATGTTGGCTCATACAGAGCCACATTACTGGCTGCTTTGACCTCAGAATTCCTGCCAATATAGTCGGTAAGGAGAAGGATGTGGATTTTTTTTCCCATTACACCTGGCCTCTCTCTGGTCCATCTCTTGTTGAACATCCAGGAACCATGAATAAAAGCTCTAGAACGTGTTCTATAGTCACAGTCCTGGCCCTTCCTGAGTGCTCTGGGCGTTGTGTGATCCATGGGGCTGCACCAGGTATGGACAGGGCATTCCAGGGGCACTGACACCCCCTTTGCCCTATGCCCTCAGCCAGGAGCTTGTGACTGAGTCATGTCAGAGATGTGATTAACGCAGCAGCCCCAGGAGAAGCCCATCCCCACGGTGACCACACCCCTGCCCCTCGTCTTGCTTGTTTAGCCTCCACCTTCTAATCCTCCTCTTCCCCCAAGGCCCCACCTTATCATCGTCCTCTACCCCGAGGCCCTACCCACGCCTCCTCGTCCCCAAGAGCCCTTCCCCTTGTCGTTACCCCAGGATCCACCCACTCTCTGGGACAGACGCTGGAACTGTGCCATGGTGACAGCTCCCCAGGGAGCCAGAGCTACTGTCAGGAGCCCCTGGCCCTCCACCAGCCCCCATAGAACCCTGGGTTGCCATGTCAACACTTACCATGGCCCAGCTCTGGCCTGTCTGGGGGTCAAACCTCAGGGGAGGAGGCGGAGCTGGGGGCAAGGCCTAGTGGGAAGAGATGGGGCAGGGGTTGGGGCCTCCGGGGATAAGGAGGAACAATGGGTGTGGCAAACCTGAACCAACGCCTACCTCAGCAAGCAAAGTGGTGTGTGGGGGGGTCCTGAGTAAGGGAGGAAGGTGAGAGGGAGGGTAGGAGAGGTTGTGCTTTGGAGAAGACTGAATAAATGTGACCCCGCAAAGGGGGCTCTTGTTTTAAGTATCCCAGGCTGAGAGTCAGCCATTGCAAGGACCTTAGAGGGAAGGGAAGGGCACCTCCAGGGCTAGCTCAGGCCCCAGGGGGGAACTCTGGGGTGGCCCCTGTCCACAAGGATTTGGCCAGAATGAGCTGTACTCTTGGAAGTCGTTACCACTGGGCAGAGTTCAGCCCAGCCCTGAGGCTGCTCTAAACTCCACATAGGAGGACAATAAGAGAGCAAATCAAATTTCTGTAGCTGGCTCCTTGCCATTCCCACTCTCTGCCGCTCAGGGGGGAGCTGTGCTGGAAGAGCAGAGAATCCAGTCGGACCTGTCACTGCTTGGAAGGCTGGTCTTGTGGTCTGGGCACTGCTCTGAGATTCAGGAGAGGTGGGTTTGATTCCTTTGCCGTGTGTGATCATGGGCAAGCCACTGGCTGTCTCTGAGCCTCTGCACAGGTGGATAATTGCCCTACTTAGACTCACAGAGGTGGTGGGAGGATAAATACATCCCAGGTGTTCTGAGACTGTAAAATCAGGACTGTGGCAGGGTTCCACAGAGCAACACCTCTGATATCTATATATATAAAAGTCAAATGGTGTATGCGTGTATGTATGCGTGCGTGTATGTATGTATGTATGCTTACTCCTTCCACACCGTTTGAGCTAGAGACTTGAAATTTGGTACAGTTAGAGGTCTTGGGGTCCTAATGACCGTAAGAGTCGAAATTTTTTCAAATCTCACCTCTGACCCCCCCGAGGGGTGAAATTCTTTAAAGGCCAATCACATAAGCTGGGCAGCTGCTGTTCTCTGTGACATAGTTCTGATGTCATAATACCCCCTCCAACGGACACCGCACTCGCTCAGCTCTCTGCCCCCTCCCCGCTCCAATGGACTCCGGAATCCCTCAGCTCTCTGCCCCCTCCCACCTTCGACGGAACCCCGGAATCCCTCAGCTCTCTGCCCCCTCCCCCCTCCAACGGAACCCCGGAATCCCTCAGCTCTCTGCCCCTTCCCCACTCCGACAGACCCCTGAATCCCTCAGCTGTCTGCCCCCTCCCCACCTCCGACGGACCCCGGAATCCCTCAGCTCTCTGCCCCCTCCCCACCTCCGACGGACCCCGGAATCCCTCAGCTCTCTGCCCCCTCCCCACCTCCGACGGACCCCGGAATCCCTCAGCTCTCTGCCCCCTCCCCCCTCCAATGGAACCCCGGAATCCCTCAGCTCTCTGCCCCCTCCCCCCTCAAATGGAACCCCAGAATCCCTCAGCTCTCTGCCCCCTCCCCCCTCCGACAGACCCCGGAATCCCTCAGCTCTCTGCCCCTTCCCCCCTCCGACAGACCCCTGAATCCCTCAGCTCTCTGCCCCCTCCCCCCCTCCGACGGACCCAGGAATCCCTCAGCTCTCTGCCCCCTCCCCTCCTCCGACGGACCCAGGAATCCCTCAGCTCTCTGCCCCCTCCCCACCTCCGACGGACCCCAGAATCCCTCAGCTCTCTGTCCCCTCCCCCCTCCGACGGACCCCGGAATCTCTCAGCTCTCTGCCCCCTCCCCCCCTCCGACGGACCCCGGAATCCCTCAGCTCTCTGCCCCCTCCCCACCTCCGACGGACCCGAGTTGGGTTTGGTTGGAGGGTAAGTGAGGTAGGGGTGTCGTGTTTGGTTGGGGGGTGAGGTGGGGGTGTTTGGTTTGGTCGGGGGGTGAGGTGGGGGTGTTGGGTTTGGTCGGGGGGTGAGGTGGGGGTGTCGGGTTTGGTCAGGTGGTAAGTGAGCCGGGGGTGTTGGGTTTGGTCTGGGGGGGGGAAGGTGTCTGGGGGGTGAGGGGTGAGGGGTGGGGGTTGGGGTTGGTCAGGGGGTGTTGGGTTTGTTTGGGTGGGCAAGGAGGGGGGTTGGGTTGGTCGAGGGGTAAGTGAGGTGTGGGTGTCGGGTTTGTTTGTGGTGGTAGGTAGGGGTGTTGGGTTTGGTTGGGGGAAAGTAAGGTGGATGTGTCAGGTTTGGTCTACGGGGGGTGAGGTGTGGGTGTTGGTCAGGGTGTGTTGGGGTTGGTAGGGGGAGACGTGGGGGTGTTGGGTTTGGGTGTGGGGGGGTGAAAATGTGAGTCGGGGTTGTTCGAGGGGTAAGTGAGGTGGGGGTGTCGGGTTTGGTCGGGGGGGGGTGAGGTGGGGGTGTCAGGTTTGCTCTCTGCCGCCATCCAATGGATCCCGCACTTGGTCAGCTCTCTGCCCCCTCCCCACCTCCGACTGACCCGAGCAACGCCGGGTACTTTCGCTAGTTGGTCTATAAAAAGCTGCTCACCACAGCCTCCTGTGACAGCTGGATTCTGGGAACCCCCTGACTCCAGACCTTTGGTGTCTGTGGCAGACATGGGAGTGCTCAGCGGTGACAGTGAGGGGTAGGTAGTGGATTTCTGAGGGGAATGTTGGACCAGCAGAGGGAGGAAGAGGGTTTCAGCACAGGCACTGGGACGGTTTTTGCAAGCCATTGAGGTTGAATGGGTCTAACTGACAAGCAATATCGCAATGGCCACAGGGGCATCATCTTAGATGTCTGGCTGAGAAAAAGCAGTCTGAGGACAAAAGTCTGCTTCACAAATTGTCTCTTTACCACGGACACGACTTTATGGTGACTGGGCCCAGGCTCACACAGGTTTCAGCAAAGGCTGCTTCCAGAAGAAAGGGGCAAAGAGATGGGACACAGAGACACAGAAAATCTAGGTTGTGTCCGAAGCAGTGCGGGAACCATGGTTGGACCTGCGTGGGCCACGGCGCATCTCCTTAACACACCCAAATCAGGGGAGAACTGTGTGCTGATGCCCTGGTCTCCCATCCCAGAAGGTCTAGGGGTGGGTCTAGACCAGTAGGATATTTCATTCCTCTTGGAGAAGGGAAGGTACCTCTGCTACTGAAACAATCCGAGGCAAAGTACCCTGTATGCAGCCTTGTGGAATCTTCCTTCCCTGGCCTGCACCCTGGGTTTACATTGCAAAGAAAGGGGCTGCTGGGGAGAAATCCAGCCCTATATTATTTATTTGTGTATTTTATTCGGCAAGATCACAGTTGTGACAGCAGCATCATTACCACGGGGTTTCACCCAAGGTAGCCAGGTGACTAATCGGAATCATATGAACAGTGATGACAAGCCTGGATTCCAGGAATAGATCCTGCAGCAAGGCTGGCACTGCAGAAAGTGTGGTTGGCATCACCACACATCCCCTGTGATTTGGCCTCCTTCAGTTTGCCATTGGCCCTGACGGGGTTAAAGCTGGTGCACAGTAAGTCAAGCAGCTGAGGTTCCCTGATGACTGAGTGGACCCCAAGGGAATGCGCAAACACGCTTCATAAAGTTGCCTTCCGCTCTGAACAGACAGTGCTTACTGCCCGTGCCACCTCTCCTCTGACTCCTTGTCCTTGGGTGAAGACCTCAGGTATTAGCAGCTCCCCGTCTGGCAGGAATTGGGTACGTTGGCAGGTTTCACTATCTTTATAACATGAAGTGAAGGGGAAAGGCTGCCAGCTGTTTCCATTTGCAGATGTTCCCTGCAGTGGCAGAGGACTCAGCTGGCTGTCAGGGTGATTCAGGGGTAGGGCTGAAGGGCAGCAGCAACAAGGTACCTTCTGAACTCCTCTGCTATATCTGCCCATGTTCCACGCTGGGTTATTCAAGCTATGCAAAAAACTCTCATTGAAACCAAATTCATACTGTTAAAACACTGATGCCTCAAGTCAGGATTTTTCAAAGGGCTCCAATTTCTAGAGGGGCCATGTGCTCTGGGCCCGATGCTGCCAGGGCTGAGCGATAGGAGACCCCGGGAAATGTCAATAACTAGTTGTCAAATCGTCTCGGGTTTATTTGCTCTTGGAAAGTTAAGCAGCAAATGTATTTCCAGTGATTTTATTCTCCAGCTTAATTGTGAAGGCAGGAATTCCGAGCTCTACTGCTCTCTGGTAGCAGGTTCGCTGAGGCATATTTCTGTTTCCTGACAGGCTGAGGGCTCCAGCACTTCTAGCTTGTAGATATCCCTCACAGTTATGGGTCTTCTGGCATCTGTGCCCCTTCTCTGGTCTGTGAGTGCCACATGTCAGACCTCAGACCCTGCCCTCTCATGGGGTGGAATCCCGAGACCCTCCCACCCTCAGGCTGGCCCCTGGGCTATCGACTATGCTTGTCCAGCAGGTCTGGCTGGGTTCTGCACCTGTAGTTCTTCCCTTTGGGAGTCTGTGACTAGTGGGGAGAAGAGTAACCAGCCAGCCTTCTTGACCCAAAAGAGTATTTAATCTGAACACAAAGAATAAAGTGTAACATGGGAGAATTTAAGGTTTTCAAACAACAGTCAGTACATGTCTCTGATCCCAAGCCCTCCGACTCTGACAGGGACTCCAGCAGGCCAAGGACCTTCAGATGTCCCTAGAGGTGTCTGCGCCTGTCACTCTGAAGAGATTGATAGCAACAGGTGCACAGCTCTGCACAGACTCTCAGCACTGACAAAACAAGCTGTGTAATGTGGCTGGAGCCCAGAAATAGGTTCTTCCCAGCTTATAGCAGTGGCGATGTCTCTCAACCTCCCTGGGGTGCTGACCAAGCAATGGCTTTTCTTGAGCTGTTGTTTCCATTCCTGCTTCTTTTCCAGCAACCTGCTATTAAACTAAGATGAGCCATAGCATCATAACAATACAACCATAACATCAACATCCCAATAATTAACCCAATTTAACTCTACTAGCAAACATCTCCAAAACTGGGTTTAACATACACACTCTCGCATTTGACTTTGAAATCTCCTTCTGCAAACCCTTATTGTGCCTGAGTAACATTCACTGGGGTTACTATGTACTAGAGTGTGAGAGCTCAGGGAATGAATATTTTCCATACTGATCCCAATGCCAGTTACCCCTCTGGATACAGGCTACAGACTGACAGACCAGAACCTGAGGAGAACCAGAAAGCTATTAACCCAGGGACAGAGGAGTTACTGGACTTTTATTTGCCAACAAGTGATTGACTGAGGGCTGAGACAAATATACAAATATTACATACCAACCTTTCATGAGGTATATCGAAAGCCAGCAGCAGAGTTGTTGGAATCTCTACAGGAAGGAGCAGGGGTAACTTTACTGCTTAATGGTTTTGGCTTTAGAAAGCATGTCAAAAGTACTCCACCTACTGTTTGCAATAGAGTTCTGCTATTCACTCTTTGTACTATTGTATGATTTGTATGAGACTGTCTCCTGATGACTGACCGAAAGCTGTTTCTAACACTTACATTCAGGGTCATGAACACAAACCCTCGGCAGTACATGTAAATGACTTTCCAAAAATTCATGAGAGAACCGAACTGCTGGTCTGTATTTCATCAGAGTAGAGCTGAGGTGCAGAACATGGGAGTGCAACAGTGGTTTATGGAATTTACTCCAATCATCTGAGCAAAGGTGAAGTAACTTCCACACGCACCTGGACATTAGTATAACACCAGTGTTTAAATTATTCACCCATTTGTGATTCCAACACCTCCTCTGCCCAGCTGAAGTAACTGTCTGTATTAGCTTGTAACTTGCCTCATATCTACAGACTCTTTCGTGGGGAACAGATGCAGGTCCCAGGAGGATAAAGAGAAGCCAGTGGGATAATCGAACTCTCTGGATTCCATCAACACTGGTCAGTTAAATCACTTCAGATTCTCTTGGGGGAATTCTTGAGGGTCAGAGTGTATCACTGGGAGCATTTGGCAAGGAAAAGGAGCCTTTTTCTGATTGAATTTATACATCTGAAGCTGGAGTTACACTGCAGAAGTCAATGTTATTTAATTAAGCACCTGGCCCTAAGATTTTATCCCAAAAAGAATTATCCCCCAAAACTGCAAAGGGGCAGTGACATAATTTAAACTCTCAGGAGTGGGGAAAATAAAAATATGTATAATGAAGCAATGAAACACATTTATTAATACAGTAGACTCTCGATTATCCAGGATTATAGGGAAAAAATAATCCTGGTTAATAAAATCCCAGATAATCACCTTCCATAGGAAATATGGGGAAGGAGGTTGGTTCACCAGCCACCATGCGCTGTGGGGAAGGGGTGTTGGTTCATTGGCTGCCCTGCACCCTGGTGGGGATTGCGTTTTTTGTGCTTGGGGCAGCAAGAAAGCCAGAGCCGGCCCTGCAAGTTACGCATATTTTTTTTGACATCCTGGTTAATCCACATCCTGGTTAACCCAATCCTGGATAATCAAGAGTCTACTGTAGTTTAAATGAAGGACACACAAATACCATTTTCACCATGCACATGTCATGTGTTTATCCAAATGTCATAATACACAGGAAGCGACAAAGAGTCCTGTGGCACCTTAAAGACTAACAAAAATATTGAAGCATAAGCTTTCGTGGGCTAATACCCACTTTGTCAGATGTATTAGCCCATGAAAGGTTATGCTTCAATACTTTTGTTAGTCTTTAAGGTGCCACAGGACTCTGTCGCTTTTGCAGATGCAGACTAACACGGCTACCTCTCTGATTCATAAAACGAAGGGCCACACTCGGAAAGTGGAAGTCCAAAAATCTGTGTGAAGGTCACACCTGTAAAATCACACAGTACTCAAGTAAGCTGTGGAACTCAAAGTTAAATCTAATTACAGCAGTGAGGATTTTTTTTTTTAAAAAAAAATTAGTCTTGGAAGGGCTCTAAACCTTCCTGACTTACACCACAAATAAGGTTTAAATACTGGGTCTCAGGGGGAAACTTTCATCTGGAACTGGCCACTGGATAATAGGCTAGATGAAATACAGTTCTGATCTAGTCTGGCAATGCCTGTCTTCCTATTGATGCTATTACTGCTGATATTCATTGAGCTCCTGGGAAGCTCTAGACTTGCACTGAGAGCAGAAAGATGTCTCACTGAACACTAATTAGTCTCCTTCTCTTTTCCCTTTCAGAAAGGAAAATTGGAAACTCCTTGGACCTACCCAGTACACTATGTCAGCAGTGAATGGCACCAAATTAAATTCTGTGGTGTTCCTTCTCACTGGGATACCTGGGCAGGAAAACATCCATCTCTGGATCTCTATCCCCTTCTGCTTAGTATATATTATGTCGATAGTAGGAAATTCAATCATTCTGTTCATTATAAAAACAGATCCAAGTCTCCATGAACCCATGTACATTTTCCTTTCTATGTTGGCCGTCACAGATCTTGGTGTATTGATAACCACCATACCGACGATACTGGGCATATTCTTGTTCAACTCTAGGGAGATCAGCCTTGGTGCCTGTTTTGCCCAGCTGTTCTTCATCCCCTTGTTTCAATGCACTGAATCCTCCATACTCTTGTTGATGGCCTTTGATCGCTTTATCGCGATCTGTAACCCATTGAGATATGCTTCCATCTTAACCCTGCCGAGAATAACCAAGATGGCACTGGTGTTTGTGCTAAGAGGGGTGGCTGTAATATTCCCCCTCCCCTTTCTCCTGAAACGGTTCCGATACTGTCGAGATAATGTCCTCTCCCAT
Organism: Sternotherus odoratus; assembly: GCA_032164245.1. Classification (NCBI taxonomy): domain Eukaryota; kingdom Metazoa; phylum Chordata; order Testudines; family Kinosternidae; genus Sternotherus; species Sternotherus odoratus. Next base: position 297,676,973 of record JAVMKO010000001.1, read on the forward strand.
TCCTACTGCTTGTACCAGGATGTCATGAAGTTGGCTTGTTCGGATATCACAGTCAACAGCATCTATGGCTTGTTTGCTAAACTCTTAACAATGGGGTTGGACTCACTGCTCATCTTCCTCTCTTATGTGATGATCCTCAAAACAGTGCTTAGTGTCGTGTCGCACACGGAGTGCCTGAGGGCCCTGAACACCTGCGTCTCCCACCTCTGTGTTGTCCTGCTCTTCTACACACCAGACCTCAGCCTATCTGTGATACACAGATTTGGAAATAGCTCTCCCCCCTTGCTTCGTATTACCCTGAGCTACATCTCCCTACTTGTCCCGCCTCTGATGAACCCAGTCGTGTACAGCGTGAAAAGCAAACACCTTCGTGCGAGGATAATCAGGGTGTTCATCAAGTAAAAGTTTAGTTCATCACCCAGCTCCTGCACCCTTACAGCTGAGAGGACACGAGCTACTGATTTTCTCACTGTAGAGAGAGAGATTCACATGGTCTAAGGCCTGGAGCAATGGGAGAGGGGCTGGTGAGGGAGGACAGCACATTGTGGGAAGGAAGCCAAGCCGGGCAGCAGCATTGACAATGTGACTGTGTTCACGGAGAGCCAGGGGACTGGTGGGATGTTGTCCAATAAGGAGCTCTGACCTGAAAATTCCTCTTGAGAAAATCAATAAAGTGAAGGGATGTGGATGTTGTTTCCTATTATACGTGGCCTGTCTCTGTCCCATAAACGTCCCCAGACCATGAAGAAAGCTGCAGAACTGTTCTGCAGTCGCTGTCCTGGTCATTCCTGAGTGCTCTGGGTGCTGCGTGAGCCAGGGAGCCAGAGCCACTGTGAGGAGCCCCTGACAAGGCTGGGGACTGGGATCCCCAGAGAAGGCTCCAACCCCTATCCCTTCCCCACTGTATGTAGAACCCAAGGCATGTGGAGAGTCTGGGGTCCCCCACAGCAGCCTGGGCTCCCAGGCAGCTCTTACTGTGGCCTGGCTCCAGCCTGCCTAGGGGATGAAGTCTCAGGGGAAGAGGAGGAGCAGGGGATGCATCAAGCCTGCACCAACGCTGAGCCCAGCAAGCAGGGCGACGGGGGGTTCCTGAGCAAAGGGTGAGGGTCGGAGAGCCTGCGTTTTGGAGAAGACTGAATCAATGAGACACCACAAAGGGGGCTTGTTTTAACTATCCCTGGCTGAGTGTACATCATTGTAAGGTCCTTAGAGAGTAGGGCAGGGTGCCTGCATGGTTGCCTCAGGCCACAAGGGGGCACTCTGGAGGTGGAACCCATGTGCAGGGACTTGGCTAGAGTGGCCTGTGTTCTTGGCAGATTTTACCTCCCAGGCGGAGTTCAGCTCAGCCCCCGGGCTGCTCTAAACTCTGCTGTGGCAGGGGGCAAACAGACCAGCCAATCAAAATCCCCGTAAGTGGCTCCTTGCCATCTCCCATGCTCTAAGCAAAGGGCGGGGTTAGCAGAGAGCCCAGCTGTGCCTGTCACTGCTCACATTGCTGGAAGTCTGGGCCTGAGGTCTGGGCACTGCTCTGTGGTTTTCATAGAATATAAGGGTTGGAAGGGACCTCAGGAGATCAACTAGACCAGGGGTGGCAAAACTAGGGCCCGTCAGCCAGATATGGCCTGCCAGACCGTCCAGACCATCCTCCCTGAGTTCCTGCGGGGGAGCCTGCTCCTGCCCCTTCCCCGCAGCTCAGCGTGCCTGAGCTCCCGGCTGGGGAAGCTCCTCCCGGCCCTCCCCTGCTCTCCCAGAGCCTGAGCACAACGCGCAGGGCTGCCTGCTCCTCCGGGAGAACGGTGCAGCGGCCGGGCCACCAGCATGGTAAGGTGGTGCGGCTGTAGGGTTGGTTAAAGGGCAGAGAGTCCCGGGGGCAGTCAGGGAAGAGGGGGCTGTTGGATGGGGCAGAGGTTCTGGGTGGGGGGAAGTCATGGGATGGGGAATAGTGAGGGAGGTTGAATAGGGCATGGGATTCCAGGGGGGAGGGGTGTCTGTCAGAGGGTGAGGGTGTGGAGGGGTCAGGGCAGTCAGGGGACAGGGAGCATGGGGAGTTGAGAAGGCGATAGGGTCCTGGTGTCAAGTAAAACCAAGTTCAGTTGCTGGTTTCTTTCCAGTAATCACAGAATTAACTTCTCACTCTCATTTGTAAAATCATTTGCTTGGAGTTTTATGCTTGTTAGGCAATATGTTTCTTTATTACTGTAGAGTTATTGTATTCTGTCAGTATCTTTTGTTTGGCCTTGGCTGTGTTCTTTAGAGCATCTCGTTTTTGCAAGCATCACTGATTTTTGGCCAATTCTGCTTTTATCTCAAGATTATATTATGTGCTTACTGCTACTCCTGTATTTGCATACAGAATGTGTATTCATATAATGTTAGAATAATGTAGCTGTTAAGAATTGCTAACTGTTGAATGTAGCTGTTAAGAATTGCTAACTGACACATGCTTCGAGGAGATACCTTGCTCCAACCCCTCCCCTATGTGCTGTACCCTATAAAACCCCAAATAAACCGAACTTCGCCCCTTCTTACCAAAGGAGGGTGTGACAGTTCTGCCTTCATCAAAGCTGTGTTGTGTACCTCTTCATTGGTCTCTGACTGCTTGTGAGCTTTTTACCTCCAACTCTGCTCTTCAATCGGGGTTTCAGGTAAGGGGGTGACACGCCTTTGATTTTCCCCTAACACTGGGGGGGGGGCAGTTAGTGTGTGGGGTCTTTGGAGGTGGCACTCAGGGGACACGGAGCCGGGAGGGGAGGGGGGGTTGGATGGGATTTTGAGGGGGAAAGTCAGGGGGCGGGAAGTGGGAGGGGGCAGAGACAGGCTTTTTCGTGAGTCTTCCCTGACCTGGCCCTCCATAAAAGTTTTCAACCCTGATGTGGCCCTCGGGCCAAAAAGTTTCCCCACCCCTCATCTAGGCAAATCCCCAATTAAATCATCTAACAGCATTTCACCCCATATCCCGAAATGGCCCCTTCAAGGATTGAACTCACAACTCCTTCGTTTAGCAGGCCAATGATCAAACCACTGAACTCTCCTTCTCTAAGCCTCTTCACAGGTCTATAATAGGTGGTGGGAAGATAAATACAGTCTAGATGCTCAGATACTCTGACCTCAGGACTATGCTAGGGTTCCACAGAGCAATGCCCTGACATTTGTCTAATAAAAGACTCAACACAGCTTCCTGTGACAGCTGCCTTCTGGGAAGTCCTGTGACACCAGCGCCTTGGTGTCTGTGGCAGATGTGGGGATGATCGGGGGTGACGGTGATGGGTAGGTACTGAATTTCTGAGGGGAGTGTTGGAGACACTGGGAGTTTCAGCACAGTCAGAGGAACAGTTTTCAAGCCACTGAGGTGGAATGGCTCAAACCGCCAAACACTCGAACAACAGCCGCAGAATTTCACCTAGTTACCCCTGTATTGAGCTCAATGACTTGTGTTTGACTAACTAATGGCTTGTCTCCATCTAAAGTTGATCTTCCAGGAAGACACCCAGTCTTGATTTGGAAGTATCAGGAAACTCCACCGCCTCCCTTCAGAGATTCTTCCACTGGTTAAGCACTCTCATTGTTAAAAAAATTATGTGCCTCATTTCTATATTGAACTAGTCTGGCTTCAGTTTCCATCCATTGGTTCTTGTTATACTTTTCCCTGCTAGATTAAGGAGCCCATGAGTACCTGGTGTTTTCTCACTGTGATGACTTGGACACTGTCATCAAGTCAGCTCTCAATCTTCCCTACTTCCGTGCACTACGCCCAGGTTTATACAGCCCAGGATACCTTGGCAATGACAGAGGAGGAGAAAGTCTTGGCTGTCTTAGTCAGTCCCAGGATGACTTTGAACCACTGATATGATGTGGCCGTGAACAAGGCTCATGAGATCCTTGAATATGTCAAGTGAGACAGGGACAGGGAAGTATTAATATCATTATACCAGGCACCAGTGAGATCTTCTCTGACAAACTGTAAAATTCTGGTCATTCCTGTTCCAGAAAGATTAATTCAGATTGGATCAGAACACCTAGAATGGAGAGGGGGATAGATGGCCCAGTTCTGAGGACAATGGAAGATCTTGGCTGGTTTAGCCTAACAAAAGACAGGCTGAGTGGGGATTGCTCTATTAAACAGAAATTAAAAGGTACAGTGATGGGTGTGAAATCCCTGCAAGCTGCATAGACAATTTTCAAAGACACCATAATAGAGGCCCAACTTATAGGTATACCCCAAATTAAAAACCCAGTCAAAGAACTAAAAAAGAGCCACCGTGGCTTAACAACCATGTAACGGAAGCAGCAAAAGATAAAAAGGCATCTTTTAAAAAGTGGAATGCAAATCCTAGTAAGGTAAATAGAAACATAAACACTGCCCAGGCGGAAGGGGGAGAACTGTGGGCTGCCACAGGGCTCCCTGTGGGGGGATGGAGCAAGGTGGAAGTTTCACCTACGGCCCGAAATATCTTTGCTCTGTCCTTGCCTGGATCACTAACTGGTTAAAAGATAGGAAACAGAGGGTAGGAATAAATGCTCAGTTTTCAGAATGGAGAGAGGTAAATAGTGTTGTCCCACAGAGATCTGTACTTCAGGATATTCTGAATACCAGGATTGTGAAACTGCAGTGAGTGGTGACAGATGTGCCATGTAAGGTATGTGCAGAAATGTTCTAATTTGCCAGATATTATTGTCTCATTTATGTGTTGGCATCAGCTCTGTATTGTAAGTTATAGGTTTGGTATGTCTGTGCTGTGCATCTGGCTGACACTCCCAGACAGATTGGCATTCGCACTGCCTAGAAGGCTTGACGGCCCATCAAGGGAAATTGTCTACACCAGGGCTGAGTGCAGAGGACGAGGGAAGGATCACTTAATATATGCCCTGTTTTCCTCCTTTTCTCTGAATCATCTGCATTGTCCACTGTCAGAAGACCAGAAACGGGGCTAAATGGATCATTAGCCTGGACCAATATGGCCATTCTTATGGTCTTAAACTGTTCCACTGATGGACGAGTGGCTGCAGATGGGCCTTTTTCAGGGGGATCCCTCTGTTATAGGGCTGACATAGATACCATAGCAGACATCCAGGTCCTGCTGAGTGTGGGAGGCTGATGTCGGTGAGTCCTGCCCCCTAGAGGCGAGGTCCTGTAGCAGGAGTCCCAGAAGCTCAAGGTTTGAGCTAAAGATGGGCTGAAAAACAGAGCCCTCCCCCATATTTTTTGACCAAAACAAAATGTTTCCTTTTTACTCATGACGCTGCCCAGCTGCAGCTGCCTGGATCCCCAAGAGAGATTGGTGGCTTTTCATCAGCTTCTTCCTCATAATGTACATGAAGGTTGCACTGACCAAGTCTGCGGCTCCACTCTGGAAATGCAAATAGCTAAACCTCCCAATACACTATGGCTGGGGTATTGTGCCCATCAGCTCCTCTAACTAGCCCTCCCAGACCTGTTAAGATGCCTCCCCCCTGTGTAACATCCCTTCAGCAAGTCTTGCAGACAGTGGCTACCGTGACAGGCCCTGGTAGCACATCTCTGATGAACCTGTTTTAGTTGGGACCTGGGGAGGGTCCTATTGCAGTTGTGGAGGCCCAGAGATTGCGGGTGGGTGGGTCTAGTTACCAGTGTATCACTGAGACATGTACATAATTTGGGGAATCCAGGGATCCTGGGTCCCTCCTTTCATTCCTCAGGGAGAATCATAGGACTGGAAGGGACCTACAGAGGTCATCTAGTCCAGCTCTCTGTGCTCATGGAAGAACTAAGTACTATCTAGGCCGTTCCCGGCAGGGATTTGTCTAACATGCTCTTAAAAATCTCCAGTCATGGAGATTCTACCACCTCCCTGGGCAACAACGATCCGAGGGAAATTTCCATGTAGGGAGCCTTGTGGAATCTCCCTTCCCTGGCCTTCATCCTGGGTTTGTAATGTAGGAAAGTGGGCCGTTGGGGAGAAATCTGGTCCTATATTATTAATTATTATTATTATTTTATTATTATTATTATTATTTTATTTCAGGAAGATCACACCTCTGACAGCATCACCGTTACCACTCGGCTGCCCCGAGATCACCATGTGACTAATCAGAACCATATGAACAGTGACGACAAGCACATAGTCCTGTAGGAGGCCTGGCGCTGCAGTCCAGTTGGGTAGCATCACTTTTCATCCCCTGTGATTTGGCCTCCTGCAGTTTGCGATTGGCCATGACAGAGGTTAAAGCTGGTGCACACAAAGCCAAGCAGCTAAGTTCCCTGATGGTCAGGGGGTCCCATGGGTTTGTGCGAACATGCTTCATAAAGAGAGTTCCTTCCCTATCTGAACAGATACTGCCTGCTGCCTGTGCTACCTCTTCGATGATAGTGCAACCTCTTTGATGATTCCTTGTCCTTTAGGGTGAAGACCTCTGATGTCAGCAGCTCCATGTCTGGCAGGAATTAGGTATGTTGGCAGGTTTCACCATCCTTAAAATGTGAAGTGAAGGGGAAAGGCTGTGAGCTGCTACCATTTGCAGATGTTCTATGCACTGATAGCAAACTCAGCTGGGCTGTCGGGGTGACTCAGTGATGGGGCTGAAGGGCAGGCAGTGCTAGGTAGCTTAGGATCCCCTTCCCCGACATGTACCCAGGTTCCTTGGTGGGTCATTCAAGCTACAGAGAAATTGGATTGTTAAAACCCTCATGCCCCAAATCAGGATTTCTCAAGGGGTCCCATTTCTAGAGGTTCCATGTGCTCAGGGCCTGATCCTGCCAGGGGCCAAGTGAGATGAGATCCCACGGAATCTCAGTGACTAGCGCCCAAAATGCCTCTGGTTTATTTGCTCCTGGAACTTTAATCAGCAAATGCATTTTCAAAGGTTTTATTCTCCAGTTTAATTGTGAAGACGGGAATTCAGAACTCTGTTGTTCTGTGGTAACAAGTCCGATGAGGCATATGTCTATTTCCTGACTGGCTGAGGGCACTAGAATCTTTGCCCTGTAAAGAACCAGAGAGGTAGCTGTGTTAGTCTGGAATAGCAGAAGTGACAAAGAGTTGTGTGGCACCTTAAAGACTACCTAAAGTATTGAAGCATAAGCTTTCGTGGGCTAATACCCACTTCGCTGGATGTTTGCATCCAACGAAGTGGGTACTAGCCCACAAAAGCTTATGCTTCAATACTTTAGTTAGTCTTTAAGGTGCCACACAACTCTTTGCCCTGTAAAGACCCCTCAGAGTTACAGGGTTATGAGCATCTGAACCCCCATCTCTGGTCTCTGAGTGCCAGATCTCAGGCCTCGTAGCCTTCCCTTTCATTGGGTGGAATCCTACAGTCTTCCCACCCTCAAACTGGGCTCTGGGATACAGCCACTGCAGGTCACCTGTGCTTGCTGAGCTGGTCCAAGTGGGAGTCTGTGAGTAGTAGTGAAATAAGTGACCAACCGGCCTTCTTAAACTAGAATATTGTTTAATCTAAACCACAGGAATAAAGTGTAACATGGAAGAATAAGAGGGTTTTCCAAGAACAGTCTGTACATGTCTCTGACCCCAAGCCCTCCCACTCTGACGGGAACCCAGGCAGGCCAAAGGCCTTTAGACTTCCTCAGTGGTGTCTGTGCCTGTCAGTCTGAAGAGATTCTCACAAAAGCTTCTCCACCTCTGGACAGATTGCTAGCGCTGGCAAAACAATCTGTTTGATGTGGCTAGAGCCAGGAAATAGGCTCTTCCCAGCTTGTAGCTCCTGTGTTGTCTCTCAGTCTCCCTCGGGTGCCTACTGAGAGCTGGCTTTTCTTGAGCTGTTGCTTCCCTTCCTGCTTGTTTTCCAGCAGCCTGCTGTTAAACTAAGAAGATCCAGACTGGTTTCTCCCAATATAGCCATGACATAAACATCCCAATAGTTAAACCAAGATAGCCATAATGTAAACATGCCAAGAGTGTGTGTTTAACACACACATACATTATACCAGCTCAGTTCCATGTCTGTCCCAATCCCTCTCCAGGGTGCTATGGATTTTATGAATACTGAACACAGGCAGTCAGAGAGCAATAGACTACTTTCCTGTGGGAAATGAAGTTCCACTTACATCTGACTTTTAAATGAACTTCCTGAAAACCAGCATCATGCCTGAAAAACAGGTCCTGGGTGTACTCTGTACTAGAGAGTGAGAGACCAGGTCATTAATGTTTTCTACACTGATTCCAATGACTGTTACCACTCCGGATAGAGGCTCTAAAGTGATAGAACCTGAGGAGAACCAGTCAGCTATTAACTCAGGGACAGAGGAGCTACTAGACTTCTGTTTGATGACAAGTTATTAACTGAAGGGTGAGACACTGTGATCTTTTCAGGCTCTGAAAAAATCCAGGTGACATACATATAACCCTTCTGCCAGGTGGAGCCGGCAACAACTGGAGATGGGTTCAATATCTAGGGGGGTCCTTTTCAATAATACAACAAAGAAGAGGCCCGAGCACTCACCCAGTAACCAGTGCTAATGACACTGGGCTCCTCTGAGAGGCAATACTTCCCTCTCGCAAGCACAGAGTCCGAATGTAGAAAAGGAAGTTTTAATAAAAGGAGGAGAAGTCTCCTGACATTAATTAGGGAAAATGCTACAAGCAGGATTCATAATCCTAAAAGTGTGAGCAGGGCAGTTGTCTTCTGCCTCCTGCTCTTGAGTCCTACAACCCCAAGTTCCTTTACTGTGCCCTTCTCTTCTCCCTCACCCCACCCCGCTCGAAGGGGTTGTCCTCAGTCATTGAGGCTTCAAGGATCAGAGGTGTGTGGGGTTAAAATGTTAATTTCTAGGCTGATTTTTAGGTTTAGCTATTACAGGACTTAACAACCTGACTCGAAGATCTTTGCCCTGTCTGTTTCTTGTCTTTTCACCCATTCCCTTGTTGTTCCCAGAAGTGAATGTGCACAGTAGAGTGTTTTAGTTGAAGGCCAGATAAATATACATGCTGATTAGCAAAAGCTCACAAAATAAAATGTTATTTTACAAATCCTCAACATCCTTGCATAGTTCTTCCATCCCTGTTCATCCATCCCTGTTCTTCATCCACTCGCTATCATTCATTGAATCCTCCATTCTCTTGTTGATGGCCTTGGATCGCTTTGTCGCGATCTGTAACCCACTGAGATATGCCTCCATCTTAACTCTTCCAAGAATAGCCCAGATGGGACTGGTGTTTGTGTTAAGAGCATTTGTCCTAACATTCCCTCTCCCCGTCCTCCTGAAACGGTTCCAATACTGTCAAGCCAATGTCCTCTCCCATTCCTACTGCCTGCACCAGGAGGTCATGAAGATGGCTTGTTCAGATATCACAGTCAACAGTATCTATGGTTTGTTTATTACACTCTTAATGGTGGGGTTGGACTCACTGCTCATCTTCCTCTCTTATGTGATGATCCTTAAAACAGTGCTGAATGTCGCATCCCCCACGGAGTGCCTGAGGGCCCTGAACACCTGCGTCTCCCACCTCTGTGCTGTCGTGCTCTTTTACACACCAGAGATCGGCCTGTCCGTGTTACACAGATTTGGGAAGGGCTCTCCTCCATCGCTTCAGTTTCTCCTGGGCTACGTCTACCTGCTGGTCCCGCCCCTGATGAATCCAATTGTGTACAGCGTGAAAAGCAAACACCTTCGTGTGAGGATAATCAGGGTGTTCGTCAAGTGAAGGGTCAGTTCATTACCAGGCTCCGGGACTTGTTACATAGGATATGAAAACCAGGGGCCACCTATTCCATCCTCAACTCTTACATCCATGATAATATAATCTATTGATCTCCATTGTATAGACAGAGGCTCAGGCGTGATCTAAGGCCTGGAATAATGGGATAGGGGCTATTCCTGCCTCCTGGTGAGGGAGGAGATTGCACTTGACAGCAGCATTTACGAAATTTCTATGTTTGTGGAGAGCCAGGGGATCGGTGGGATGTGGCCCATAAAGAGCCATACCGGCGGCTGCTCCGACCTCAGAATTCCTCTCAATACAGTCAATAAAGAGATGGGACGTGGATGTTGTTTCACATTATAACTGGCCCATCACTCTCCCATCTCTGGTTAAACATCCAAGGGCCACGAGAAAAGGTGCCGAGCTGTTTTGCTGTTTCAGTCCTGGACCTTCCTGAGCGCTCTGGGTGCTGCGTGATCCATGAAGGCTGCAACAGCTGTGGACAGGGGTATTCAAGTGTATTCAAATTCGCCAGAACTGCTTGCATCCGACGAAGTGGGTATTAGCCCATGAAAGCTTATGCTTCAATACTTTAGTTAGTCTTTAAGGTGCCACAGGACTCTTTGTTCCCCCAGGACGCACCCCCTTAGGGAAGTTGTGAGTTTGAGGCTACCCACAGAAGCCTGGGCTCCCAGGGCAGCTCTTACCACAGTCCAGCTCTGGCCTGGCTGGGGGCAGAAACTCAGGGCTAGTGGAGGAGCCAGGGAAAGGGCCTATTAGGAAGTGATGGGGGCAGGAGGCAGGGTGTCAGGGGAAGAAATTGGGCAGTGGCTGCAGCAAACCTGAACCAAGGCTGACCCCAGACAGCAGGGTGGAGGGTGGCTTTTGAGTAAAGGAGGAGGGTGGGGGTGGTAGGAGACCTTGTGTTTTGGAGAAGACTGAATAAATCCGACCCCACAAAGCGGGCTCTTGTTATATCCCAGGCCGAGAGTCAGTCATTGCAAGGACCTTAGAGGGAAGCACAGGGCACCTGCAGGGCTACGTCAGATCACACGAGTCACTCTGAGGTGGCCCCTGTGTGCAGGGACTTGGCAAGGGCATGTCATACTCTTGGAAGCCATTACCACTGGGTGGAGTTCCACCCAACCCCCAGGCTGCTCTAAACTCTGCTGAGGCAGGGGGAGAATAGGCCCGTGAACCCTGTAACTGGCTCTTTTCTACACCCACTCACTGAGTCCGGTTGGGCCTGTCACCGCCCAGATGGCTGTAATGCTGCCTGAGGTCTGTGCATTGCACAGTGACCCAAAAGAGCTGGGTTTGATTCCTGTCCTCTGTGTGACTGTGTACCATTGTAAGGTATAAAAGACAAACCTCTCTGTATCCTTGTGCCCTTATCAAAAGAGATTCTTGCATTTGCTGCTTATCAGATATTAAGGGAGGGGTTAACTGTTGGTCAAGAAAACCCCTCTTCCCATAACCTCTGCTCACTGTTAGCCAAGAGACCCCTTACCGTAAACTCTGCCTGACCTTACACAAGACATCTTTCCAAAGATGTCTTATCGGCAGTCAAACTTGCTTCAGGAACCACAAAACCAGTTCAAGCAAGAGGCCCCCTGGCCCTGCAGAGAGTGGTCTCCTATGTCGAAATGCAAGACTTGTTATTGTCTTTGAAAGATATAAATACTGCTGTGTCAAGCTAATAAAGTCGCCGCACTCTTCTGAAGCGATTGGCCTGAGGAAGGTGCGCTCCCTTCTTGATCAACAAGTTGTCTGTGTGTTTCTTGGTCTCTGACAGTTTTGAGCAATAGACCAACTCCGCACAATCCGGGTGTGGAATAGGTAAGCAGGACAAGCTAATTTAACCTAACACCATCGGCTGTCTCTGAGCCTCTGCACAGGAGCCTCTGCCTATCTCACAGCAGTGCTGGGAAGATATATACATTCAGTGCACATAAGAACATAAGATTGGCTGTAGTGGGTCAGACCAAAGGTCCATCCATCCCAATATCCTCTCTGCCAACCGTGGCCAATGCCAGGTGCCCCAGAGTGAGTGAACCTAGCAGGTAATGATCAAGTGATCTCACTCCTGCCATCCATCACCCCACTCTGACAAACAGAGGCTAGGGACACCATTCCTTACCCATCCTGGCTAATAGTCATTAAGAGACTGAATCGCCATGAATTGATCCAGTTCTCTTTTGAACTCTGTTATAGTCCTAGCCGTTACAATCTCCTCAGGCAAGGAGTTCCATAGGTTGACTGTGCGCTGTGTGAAGAAGATTCTCTCACTAGGGAGCCACATGATACCCTAAAATCAGGGTGTGTTACTCCTTCCCATATTCTTCATAGAAATATTTGTTAAAAGATTATTATAGCGTATCTAGGATGTATTTTATGCAAGATGAATCATGTAAGGCATCATTGGAAAGATTTGGTTTACCAAATATGATGATCCTATCTGTATGCTGGTATCATTTATGTCTCTGAAGTTAGGAATATTAACGGTGTAACAATTACAACTGTGCTTACATCTGGAGAACACCCACCCAATATTATGCAATCAACCTGGATGGGCCATTAGGGAGAACAATAGGAGTTTGAATGTGGTAATCTCCCACCTTCCTGAGAAGCTGTTTTGACAAGGCAGCTTCATGTCATTATATCACCTGGTACTGGACTCCATATTGGGCTGCTAGTATTTTTCCAAAAATCGGGGGTGGGGATCAAACTGGGAAATAAAGGATTCCTGCCCTATGTAAATCCTATGTAAAACATGAAATTGAGTTAATCCAGGTCAGTTCTTCACAGAATCCCCGCCCAGGATGAATGCTGAAAACACCTAAGACTGATCTGGGGATGAAAAGACTGGACCCAGGCTAGAAGGCATCCGGCCTGTGAAAGAAATACCTGGTTTTCCATGCTGCAAACAAGATCAGGTTGTCTTCAAGAAACATTTCAACCTGCTTAAAACAACAGTTAGGGGGAGAAATGACTACTTGTACTCAGTGTTTTTTTTAGTGTGTTAAGCTTAGTTTGGGTGTTTGTTTTATTTGCTCAGTGATCCGATTTGATCTGTTTGCTGTCACTTATAATCACTGGCAGCTATCTTTTTGTAGTTAATAAACTTGGTTTTGTTTATTCTAAAACCCAGTCTGTGGAATTCATAACAGACAAGGGGAGCTCTGGGTATATCCCTCCACATTCGGGGAGGGGAGTGCTGTACAGTTCCCTGTGCAGTGCAGGGCAATACAATTTGGGGTTTACGCTCTTGATGGGCTGTGTATTTGAGGGCTCGGCAGCCCCTGAGCTAAATTTCCCCATGCAGAACTGATTTCAGTATCTGTGGCTTTCTGCAGCTGGGTGGGTGTCCCTAAGGGGGCCTGAGGGCCTGGCTGAGCAGGATGGCCTAAGAGAGCCCAGGCTGTTGGAACAGGCAGGCTCAGTGGTACCCCAGTACATCAGGTGGCACCTCAGAGGAGGGAGAAGTCTGTCACACAGGGCTATCTCAGCGGTCCAAGGAGTAACACCTCTAACATTTGTCTACAAGAGGCTTCTTACCCTGTAACATGGACACAGCTGAGCACAGTGGTGCCTGGGACCAGGGTCACACGGGTTTCAGCAAATGCTCTTTCCACAAGAAAGGGGCAAACAGATGGGAAGATGCTCCCAGAGAGACAGGGAAACTAGGCTGCATCCCAAGTGCTCCTTGGCTTCTGAAAGTATGTAAGTTGGGCCGGATCTGTTCCTCTGTCTCCAGAGCAAAGCCTGTCAACTTTAGCTTGCAGTGAGACCTGAGATAGATGAGTGTAGATGTGTGACAGCTGCCTGTTATTTTAAAACTAATTTCTCTAATGCTTTGTGCTGTTTGCTAACAAACCCATCCATTTTAAGGAAGCTGATTGCTCTGTTCACAAGCACCCAAAGGGAAGAGACGGAGGTGTCCCATCAAATCTGCTTGGTGATGAGCATTAGCATAGATGGGATGTTATTCCCAGCTTGAAGAGTGGGACAATTGTGAGATCCCCTACCCCTGCCCCAAACAAGATAGGACCTGGTTTAGAGGATAAAGAAACCATACACCCCAGTGTCAGGGCTGATTCCCCACTCTGGCTCTTCGAGTGCAGAAGATGGGGGCCCACAAGGACTTTAAAAAATGAGTACTTGCCACTCCAGACTTATATTAAACTCCCAAAGTTACAGATGCTCTGGCTTTGGTTAGAAGTGCTGCCATCACCCAAGTGCAGAACCCCTTGAGAGCCCAGGAAGGCACACTTGGGCATTTCTTCCTGTGGGGTACCCTCAAGCCCTTTCACCTGTCCTCCGGGGAAGAGCTGAGAAAAGGGAAAAGTAAAAGAAATCAGCGGTTGCTACCAGCTAACAAAAGAACACGTGCACAGACCTCTTAAGATACAGAAATCCAACTATGTTCTTAAAAAAGGTAAATTTTATTTAAAAAGAAAGAAAAAAATCCATCTGGAAAATCAGGCTGTTGCTAGATATTAAAAGAGCAAGTGCAAAGTTTAAACAACAAGAATGGCTTTCTTGGGGGTCCATCTTAAAGGGTACAAAACACCTGTGTTGAGCACAGAGGAATCCATAAGCCCACACTAAAAAGATAAACCTGATCACGTCTAGCTAAACATTTCCTGATCGACTTACATATTTGTGGTTCCAAATGAGTAGTTTCTAGGTATGATGCTGATGATTTTTCATACCTGGCCCATGCCTTGAAGCATACCTACTGCTCTCTATGTCTCTTCAGCTGAGAGAATAAGAACACAGACAAAGGGGAAGGATTCTTTCTTTCAAATTTGAAAAGTTTCTAGTCTTCCCTTTGGCTCTTTTGGCCAGGTGCCAACTCACTTCCTCTTACCTAAGTATTTCAGTGAGATCTCTTAACCCTTTATAGGTAAGGCAAGTAGAAAACAGCCACTAAGAAGGATTTTTATAGCTAACTGATTGGTTGTGTATCCACAAAAGGGGTGTTACCCCACTCATTTATCACACCTGGTTTTATTGTGCCAATCCCAATTCTTCCTGGCTAACATGTACACTTTGTTCAGTGCCAATCAGTATTCAGAGTAGCTACTCTTTGAAGATCCACTCAAGACAATGATTCATACATTAATGGAATTTAAGTCCAGAAAGAACCATTAGATCATCCAGGCTGACCACCTGTACATCACAGGCTACAAAATTTCACCCAGTTACCCCTGTATCGAGCCCAATGACTTGTGTTTGACTAACGCATACCTTGTGTCCTCTAAAGCATGTCTTCCAGGAAGACATCCAGTCTTTGTTTAGAGATATCAGGAGACTCCACCACCTTCCTTGGCTGTTTGTTCCACTGGAACAACCAGTTTCCAGCCATTGGTTCTTGTTATATACCTTTCCCTGCTAGATTAAAGAGCCCATTAATATCTAGTATTTTCTCCCTGTGACGGTGCTTGCACACTATGATCAAGTCATCTCTCAGTCTTGCTTTTGCAGATTTAGCTCTTCACGTCTCTCAGTGCCCAGCATTTCCTCCAGCCCTCCAATCATTTTTGTGACTTTTTTTCTGCACCCTCTCCCATTTTTCAATCTGGGCCCCGGATCTGGATTCAGTACGCCACCATTGGTTTCACCAATGTCATATACAGAAGTAATCTCACCGCTTACCTTCTACTCATTACACCCCTGTTTATACAGCCAAGGATAAGTTGCAAACGACAGAGGAGGAGAAACACTGGGGTGCATTTGTCAGTCCCAGAAATCAGGATGACTGTGAGCTACCAATGTGATGCAGCCGTGAACAAGGCATGTGAGATCCTAGAATGTGTCAGGCAACATAGGGAAGTATTCCAGACAAGGCACTGGTGAGACCTCCTCTGGCAAGCTATATAAAATCCTGCTCACTTATATTAAAGAAAGATGAATTCAGACTAGAACAGGTGAGGAGAAGGGCTCCTGGTATGACCAGAGGAATGGAGAGAGACTGAAAGAGCTTGGCTGGTTTAGCCTAACAAAACACAGGCTGAGTGGGGATCAGATTGCTCTATAAATAGTGTCCCAGTCTGCACCCTAAATTCAACATAATAATATGCTTATTAAATTATTATGATATCATTATAATATGTCTTGTACAAGATATGGAATGTGAGGTTTCTATGGAAATGTTATGGTTTGCTGACTGTGATTATTCTATTTGTATGAATATGTCTCATTTTGTATCTGGAGTTATTCATATTGACCATGTGTCTGTATTTCAAATGTGTTTGCACCTGTGTTATCATGCACAAAGCTTTGCCCACAGTCTGCTCGCACACTGTGAATAGTCTATTCCAATTGAATGGCCCATCAACAAAAACAATGGGCCATGGGGAAAGCTTATCTTCACCTGATGAACTGTCCTAGGGATGTTCACTCAGCCTATGAATCATGGCTGCCATGACTCATTGAAGCAGGCAAGGGCATTTGACTAGGTCACATGATACTGAACTCCATTTTGGTGTCTGTATTTTTCCATAAATTGGGCTGGGAACTTGATGTGGAACAAAAGTTTTCCCATCATATAGGCACTGGGTGGAGAATCTGAACTCTTCCCAACACCCCTGGGTGATGAGGCCTGTCATCCGCACAGTCCCCTTTGACAAGGGAGTTCTGGGCCCCTCCTGCAGCTCAGCAGTAAGAGGGGGAATCAGGACGTGTTTTCAGAGAGTGAAGGATCTGGAGAGCACTACCTGGCCAAGCAGAGCCCTGCAGCGCTGCCCCTCGGTTTGATCCTGACCCCCACCTGCTCCATGAACACTGACAGCTGCTCTTGCACTGGAGACAGACCTCACACCCTGCATCCAAATTTCCAACTTCACTAAATTTGGGGGTAGCTGGATCTGGGGGAGGGGGATTGTTTGGGTCCCGTGGAGAGCTAGCTAGAGGCATTTGAAACTGAGCTTGGGTCGCACCCCTTTCTATTAAGAATGTGCATGGCCTTGCTTAGCCAGTGTGTGCATGTCTCATGCCTGAGGAAGAGAAGGAGACCCTCTGAACTGTTCCCCAGGAGCCAGTGGCTCTGTGAGCCCATCACTGCTATGTCTGGCTATCTGTGGAGTAATCTCGTTCCTGGTGAATGATGGCACGGATGCAGGGTCAGTGTGAACGAGCCCCCTCAGTCTTTATTTGGGATCCTCTTACTCTGGAATCTCTGGACTATCCTCCTGCGGATCTGCTCGGTCTTCACGCTGTACACGATGGGGTTCATCACTGGTGGGACCAGCACATAGACATCAGCCATGAGGATGGGGACAAGGGGAGAAGCACGTTCTTCAAAACGGTGGACCATTGAGATGCCAATCATGGGGATGTAGAAAAGCAGGACGGCACAGATGTGGGAGACACAGGTGTTCAGAGCCTTGAGGCGCTCCTCCTTGGACGCAATGCTCAACACAGTCATAATGATCATGAAGTAGGATAGGACAATGAGCAGCGCATCTAAGCCCATCGTGGTGATGACAACAAACAAGCCATAGATGCTGTTGATCGTCCTGTCAGAGCAGGCCAGCTTCATGACGTCCTGGTGCAGGCAGAAGGAGTGGGAGAGGACATTGGGAAAACAATACCGCAGCCGCCGGAGGAGAACAGGGGTCGGCATCACCATGAGCACGCTCCTCACCATGAGAGCCAGCCCTATCCTGGCAACGGTGACATTGGTTAAGATGGAGGCATACCTCAGGGGCTTGTGAATGGCCACAAAGCGGTCAAAGGCCATGGCCAGCAATACAGCTGACTCCATGACAGAGAAGGTGTGGATGAAGTACAGCTGGGCAAAGCAAGCATCGGCATTAACCTCCCTGGAATTAAGCAGGAAGATGTTCAGCATTGTGGGCAGCGTGGAGGCTGACAGGCCCAGGTCAGTGAGTGCCAGCATGCTCAGAAAATAGTACATGGGCTGGTGGAGGCTCGGCTCTGCCCGTATAATGAA
This sequence comes from Sternotherus odoratus, assembly GCA_032164245.1. Taxonomy (NCBI): domain Eukaryota; kingdom Metazoa; phylum Chordata; order Testudines; family Kinosternidae; genus Sternotherus; species Sternotherus odoratus. Next base: position 297,694,571 of record JAVMKO010000001.1, read on the forward strand.
GAGGATGGTACAGTTCCCTAGGACTGCCGCAATATAGAAGGAGAACAAAGGGATGGAAAACCAGCTGTGTGCATGTTCCAGCCCTGGGAAGCCCATCAGGAGGAACACTGCAGGGGCGGGTGAGGTGTGATTGAAAGCTGCCATGCTGCCAAGCCCGGGTCGCAGACACCGTTCCCTAGAATGAGAAGCAATTTTGTTATTAAAGCCAAGATGGGGTGCCACAGAACCTTTTCACATCACAGTACACGTCCTTGAGCCAAGGTCTTCCCAATTGTCCCTCCACTCATTCTAAAGCAGTTGCTGCAGTGGTGAATTCGGGATTCCCTGTTACTGGAGAGAGAGAAAAAATACCCACACCTGTTCCCTCTTAGAACCGCTTGTCTAACTTTGTCTAACCGCTTGTCTGACTTAGGCCGCTTGTCTTACTTTGACTAAAAGTTGTTTATTCGGTGCATCACTGCTGATTTCTCCTGAGGCAGCAAAATCCCGCCCGGTCATTGGCTTACTGACTCCATCGCCGTTTCTTGGGAACTAGAGGTTGGAGATGTGTATTTCTAACATACCTCGGCTTCACTCATGTTAATACATCTCTATCTTCTCCTTCCGGAGCTCATATCCCTTTCACCGGGGCCGACGCCTGAGGTCCCTGCTCAGGAAAACCCAGCACTGCAATCCATGGGAGTGGGGACTCAATGAACACCGAGTGAGGGGTTTGGAGCTGGCCAAGTGACATAGATGAGCCTCATCCTTACCCCTGAAAGGCTGATTAGCCTTGTGGATGGGTGCTGAGAGCATACACAGTATACATTGGGGATTCAAAGATGGATGCCTGAAGCCAGGCACCCAATTCTGCATTTAGATGCCCAATTTAATAGACCCTATTGCCGGAGGTGTGGAGCTCTCACAGCTCTCACTGATGTCCTGGAGTGAATATGGGGGATTCTTTATACTAATGGCCTGGGGAGAGCAGTGGCTACTTGAACCCACTTCCTTTCCTCCCTGCCCCACTGTCTCCAGCCCCAACCCCCCACCTCTTTCACCATCCGCTCAGGTAAATGACTCTTTTCAAACAGGCCCAATTTGCATGGGGAATCTGAAACAGCAACTTCGGCCTTTGTTGCAAACGCTTGGTTTCAGTGAGAGCTGCAGCAGGGGTCATCCTGGGTGGGCCTGATTCTCCTCGCGCATGCTCCGAGTGATCCCGCTGAAGTCCAAGGAGTTGCCCCCATGGACAGTCCCCGCATCTGCACTCCAAGATCACGCTTGGGACTTTTGGGGTCTACCCTCCCAGCATGAACAAACAGTAGCGGCTTATACCAGTTTTCACACACTGTAACATCATGATTGGCACCAACATAAGGGAATGGAGTTTCAGAACCTCTGAACTGAAACTGACAGTCCTCTGTAGCCCCGTGTGCCAGCTTCCCTCTATTATGTTCACTGCTTTGCATTATACAGTACAAGCTTTGTTATCCGGAGCTTTGATATCCAGAAAGCGCAGTTAACTGGCATCGGGGGCTGGAGCAGTCATGGGGGAAAGCTGCCCCCCCCACACTCAGTAACTTCTCCCCCACACTCCCAGAGTTTCTGTGGCCCCACAAATAGCTGATTTGTGGCATTGAGGCTCAGGGAGGGAAGAGGAGCAGCTGGAGCTGGAGCGGGGGGATTGGGGGAAGAGGCAGGACAGCTGTGGAGCACCATGACTGGGGGCCAGGAGCACAGCCCTGCAGCTGTAGGGGGAAGGGGGGGATTTTATCCATAGGGACATCAGCCAACCATAGAACATGAGCTGACCCCAGCTTCTGGAAGGTTTTGGTCTGAACCGAAAGGGTGCCATGATAACGAATTGATATATATATATGATAATAGGGTGAAATAATTAATACACTCACCTACAGAAGAAGGACACCTTAACATTGTTAAGGGAAGGAAATTCATATAAGGAAGAGGGGAGAAACGCCTATTAAATATGCATTAGCCATGATAACTTCAGCGTAACATATTATAAAAATAGCATCACCGGCAGCAAGGGGGAGTCATGTGGACCTTGGGAGAGGCCAGAATGCCGGCCCCGGTGAAGAGGGAGACACTCATGAGGAAGATAACGGCTAACATTTCAGGTTGTTCTGCAAGGGATGGCATCAGTATGGATGTTCCAAAGTACTCTCCATATTATCTCTATCTACCTTACTGTGTGTGTGACTTTGCAGACGGTATTTGTAAATATAAAAGAGTTGCTACACTGTGAGTGGTGCACCTGTGCGCATCAGTGTGCCCAATCATATAATAACTTTAATAAGAATCTGACTGGGCCTGATTCTGGGATCAGGACCTGTCAACCCTCAAAGGGATACCTGGGAATTTTAGTCATAATCTTTAGACCAGTTTACACCCCAAAATAATAAATCCAGGGTCCCACTTCACTTTGACCCGTTGTGAATAAATGATGATGCACTGGCTTTTCCCCCCTCTTTGGCTCTCCCTTTCAATGGGGATGATGCGAAACATCTTCACTTCCTCTCGCCTTAGATTTCCTCCTGCACAGCCGTCAGACTCATCTTCCTAACGGGAATTTCTCCTGCTGACTGTATTGTTTGAATTCACTGTTGGAGTGAGCAGGGCAGTCTGCTGAGTGGTTTTCTGAGTTCTTAGTGTACGTGATTGGCGGGTGTATCAACGCTCTTCAATTACGTGCACAAATCTGAAGTCCAACCCATCTGCAGATCTGGTGTCAAACCAGGAAAGACGATGGCATTGTTCCAGATTGACACCGGTGTAGGTGAGATCAGGATCTGACCCAATGTAAAATCACTGTGGATGATATTTGCTGGTGACACACAAATTGATGAGGCAGAAAATAATGAGGACAGGGCACCCTCCCACAGAGCCATCCAGGCAAGCTGGGCCCATTTGAACAACATACATTTGAATACCACCAAAACCAAAGAAAGACATCTCGGACCAAGGAACGCCAGCAGAGCTACCGAATGGGAGACCGTATCCTGGGAGACAGTGATTCTGAAAGGGATTATGGGGTCATAGTGGACAAGCGACTGAGCACAAGCTACAGAGTGATGATATGGATTGATCATTGGATACATGAACAGGGGGTAGTAACTAGAGTGCAGGGAGGGGATTTTAACTCCATTGTGCATTGGTGAGACTGGCACTGGAATGCTGCCTCCAGCTACGGTGCCCTCATTTTAAAAAGGATGTTGACAAATTAGAGAGGGTGCCGAAATGACCCACATAAACCATTTGTGGGAGAGAGAAAATGCCTCACATGAGAAATTTAAAGAACAGTCTCTTCATCCTATCGAAAAGGAGATTTGTGTAAGGACCTTCCCAGGGAGAACATGAAGGGTACTAACGGGCTCTTTAATCTACTGGAGAAACACAGAACAAGAACCCCTGGCTGGAAGCTGAATTCAGACAAGCTGAAATTAGAAATTATTCATGATTCTTAAACAGGGGATGAACCAATGGAACAAACTCACAAAGGAAGTGATGAATAATCCATCTCTCAATGTCTTCAGACCAAGACTGGACACCTTTCTGGAAGATGTTTTAGCCAAGAAAATGTTTTGGTTTAGTCAAATGCAAGTTATTGGACTCAATGAAAGGGTAATTAGATGAACTGGAATGGCTTGCACTAGACCAAAGGACACAATGAATGATCTAAAGCCTTAACACGCTAAATCAAGTCATAATCTGCTGGGTATTAGATCCTATGTGTTCCCATCCACAACTGCAAACTCTCCTAGCCAGACATTATAATTTGGATGCAGAAATTACCGTGTGAAATTTTATGGTTTGGAGTAGGCAGGAGGTCAGATCAGATGATTATTTATTTATAATAAACTTTGATCTCACTCTGTCGCATATTAGACCACTCTAATTCCATACGAGACTAAGTGCGAAGGATCACAACCTTATTTCATTTGCAATTTAATTTGCAATGTGGACACAGAAGATACCCATGACCAGTGAGATGTGTATACTTGGTATCTTGTGGACACAGTGCCCTTCTGCACTGGGATCATGGGACGCAGAGGAGGGAACACTGATTTCAGACATTCAGGGTGAAACTCCAAGCAGAAGACTCGAGAAAAGACACAGCATAAAGAATTTTCGGTCAGTCCCTTTTCAAGACTTCTGAGTACTTGACCTTCACTTAAGCATCTTAATACATTGATGCAACCTCCCGATACACCTGTGAAGCCGGTGAATCAGTAGCATTAGTCCTGCTTTTCGAACTCGACAAGATTCAAGGTATTCTGGAGCAGCTTCTCCCTTCCATCACACTAGTATCAATCTGGAGTCAAACCAGGAAAGGCAATGTCAGATGTACCCCAGTGTAACTGAGCTCAGAATCCTACCCATCCATTGCACAGACCCATGTGTTCCACCGGAGGAACCGACATACTCACCCAATTCAGGCATGAACAGAGAGGTGGAATAGGGACGATCTTCACCAGACATGGAGGAGATGCACTGTAGGGTTTTATTGTACAGCATGAAGTGCCTGTCCGGCTCTCCCTGTGGCACTGTTATATGGGTTCCCTCAAAAACTCCCCAGGGATAGCTGATCATCTGGGAACAAAACATTTCTGTGTGTTCTTTAACCCTCTAAGTGCTGCACACCAAGCACCAGATTCTTAGCTAGTGTTAATCAGCAGAGCTCCATTGACTTCCATGGCGCTGCACTGAACACATGAGTTCAGGATCTGGCATAGTGACATAAGTGGTGCTACACCTGTTTACATCAGCTAGGGATCTGGGCCTTGGATCTCAACCAAACTATGTCAATTTACACCAGTTGAGTATCTGGTCCATTGACATCAGTGGTCCTACACCTGTTTACACCAGTGGAGGAGCTCCCACATAAACATCTGTCCACTTCTAAAGCCAACCTGGAACTTTCTGGAGTACTCTGGCCTGTGCAGTTAGTTCCTCCAGCCCCACTCTTCTTCTCCTTCCTGCCTTCTCACATCCCGTGGTTCAGCCCGGATTGGGAATGGAACTGAAGTGACCCCTTGGCCTGGGGACATCCACAGTTAAAAGCAAGACTCAGTGAGCTTGAGCTAAAAGACCACAGGCTTTACCTGAGAGAAATAACAGACCTATATCCTCAGGCTCAGGCTCCGAGGGAAATGTAACACACATTGTCCTGTGTCTTATACAAACTCTCCCCCTTCTTGGGGCTTAGTTTTCTTAATGCAGAAATTAGCAATAATAAAAGAGGAAGTTCAGCTCAAACCTCCTCTATTTGTTGGTATTCTCTTATGATCTTCCCTCCTGGCTGCTCAGTCCAAACCCTATGTCCTCTCTTCCCACAGAACCCCTCCCTGCTCTGAAACAAAGGAGGACATTTGCTCCTTGTTTAAATGTAGTTCCACATTTATAGAATCAGAGAGGCAGCCGTGTTAGTCTGGAATAGCAGAGGTAACAAAGAGTCCTGTGGCACCTTAACGGCTAACTAAAGTATAAGTGAAGCATAAGCTTTCTTGGGCTAATACCCACTTCATCGGACGCAAGCAGTGGACGTGTCCAGGGGCAGGTATAGATAAGTAGGCAAGAACCAGGCAGTTAGTTTTTAAGGTGCCACAGGACTTTTTGTTACCACATTTCTAGTAGCATTAGACCTGCTTTTAGAACTCTACAAGATTCAAGATTTCAACAGCACTGGTATATGCATACATTTCAATACCAGAAGTGGCCACTGGGGACAGGGAAGTAGGAAGCAGAGAGAGAACGTGAGAGGAAAGGGAGGAGAAATACTGGGGCGAGTGGTGGAGAGGGAGAAAGAATGCAAGAGGGGCAGGTGATTGAGTGGGGGGAGTTAGGGTGATAAGGAAGGAAGGGAGAAGGCTAGAAGAACAGGGAGGGATAGAACAACAGGAGAGATTAACTGGAGCTCCTGCCAAGCAGACACAGGAAGACCCATATGTCTGTTGGTGCATTTAAGGTTGGGATTGAAACCTGAAATGCTAACATATGACTTCAGATGGCAACTGCCCTCTAAATGTTCAAAAAACAGAATATTACCTTGTCTTTCTAATACCCTGTAGCCAACACGGGTACAAGGACACAGGGCACACACAAAACAGGAGGCAGTTGAAAAATCCTGCAATGGTAATAATAGTAAATTAATAATTACTGTTAGGATCACTAGGTGTTTCTGTCAATCACATGATCTTTTTGTGTGGGGGGCACAATCTGTCCCATGGATTTTGAATGCTTGGGTTGACAATAATGAGAGACAACTTTGCTGACAAATTCCAGTCAATGGTTGTTCCCATACGTGGGGGCTGTGAGCAGGTGAGGAATGGGTGGGCTGGGGGAAGGGTTAGGCCAAGGGATCAAAGGTTATAAATCATCACATCCTGCCCCAGATGGAGGCTGCACCACCTGGCCTAATTCGACTTTGGAACCCAAATGACCCCTCTGTTGCAAAGGAGCTGGACCAAGTCTGGGTGAATGGCCCACTGCCTCCAGACCTTGGTGATAGGCCTCGTTCCTAGACAGTCACCCAAACTGCAAAATACATGGGCATTAATCTGCACTCTCAGGAGAGAGCGGGGAGCATTACTAGTCATGTTGGTTGTCAACCAATCAATGATCAGAAGGTGTGTCAGGTGGGTTTATATGACTAATCCTTCACTAGCTCCTCTTGGCTAACAAATGCACCTGTAGGTCAGTTTCCAAACAAATAAAAGTATTCACTCTGCCTCAGAAGTGTTTAGAACTAGGTACTCACTTTGCCTGGCAGGAATGGGCTGTCAGTGGAAAGATGAAATGATACAGATCTGAAATTCTCTGGGTGACCGGAAAGGCTAGAAAAGACCACTGCAGTGGACATATACAACTGTGGTGACTTGAGGGGATCTTTCCAACAAATCTATTATATTTCAACCACACGTTATTGGGCTTGAGGAAGGAACTGCTAGGTGTAATTGAATGGCCGACTATACAGTAAGTTAGATTAGCTCATTATTTCCCTTCTAGCCTTATGATCGATGAAGATGAGTATGGCAGACAGTGTGGAACAGTTTAACACAAGGCTTCATGGTACACAGATTTTATTGAGGAAAGATTTCAACAAATAAGGAAATATGAATATCAATGATTTACAATAAAGAGCAAGGGAACAATACTGAAAAATTACATGTTATTATGGAGGCATCAATAACAAAGCCATAAAGATGAGTCAAGCTTTGGCCTTAGAGCAGAGATACAACTTTTGTATGTATGAAAAACACAGTGTAGCCTCAGCCAACACATTCTCTGAATATTTTTTTCAGAGAATTTAAAGTCAACATGATAATTAATTTAGGAATGAATGAATGGCATCTTTCACCCTTTAAACTCTATCTTTCTTATATTTATTCCACTGACCATCCCCAAGTCCCTGTATAAAACAAGACACTTTATTCAAGGAGAAGCTCTAACGGCATAGGTTTTGCTGACTGGACTTTTGTGGAGTGAATACTAGAATCTTTCCTTTTGGGAGTCTGTACCCATAGTCACTGTAGGTGCTATACTGAGAATGTTCCATTAGGGAGAAGTGCAAGGAATAGGGTAGACAATCTCCAAAACTGGTTGCTTATTTTTATGTATCCAGATATAGTGCGATTATACCGTAATTAGATTCACTGAAGCAGTAAAAAAACAAAGTATAATAGCTTACTGGTAACCAAGAAGCCAAAATACAGTTTCCTGTAAGCAGTACAGTCTTTGGCTCCCACCCAGACACCCAAATCCATATATTAAGGGTTATTTAAAATCTTATTCACCATCTATAAAGTTCTACAACTCGCAAGAGATGTTTTACTTCTCTCAAGGATAGGACACTTTACTCACCAGGTAAATGAATATTTCAGATTGTACCCAAATAAACACTTGCAGCCAGTTCTTATTAACTAATTTATTTATTTAAAAGAATAAGAAAGAGAGTTATTGTGGTAAAAGATCATTATACATACAGATATGAATGAAGTTCTTGGGTCAGTTTCAGTAAAGAGATGGTGAGGTGGCTGATTTATAGAAATCCTCCTGGGATTCATGGGGAAAAAACATAGTCCTATAAATAGTCCATGTGAAGATATTTTTTTTTCAAATTCTTCCATAAGAATTGCAGGGATAATCCAGAAATCCTCCATCTTCTTACTTGAACTTCTGACAAAGTTTAAGCAGATTTGAGATAATAAGGATCAGGCCCCAAAATAACTTTATAACTGAAGTTCAGCTGATTATCTTCATGTCTGCAAGTAATCACCACAGGCATTCCCAGGGGGATGAAGAATAGGTAATGTCCATGATTGCTTTGAAGTTAATCTCTATTTCCTAGACATATATCAATAACTAGGCACATTGATTAGTATAAGGCAATTAACCATTGAAACGTTTCCTAGGTAGTTTACTCTAAACTTCAAAGAGAAATAAAGACAATGATATTACTCCACTACACGTTTCAGCTAAATGTCAATGCCCCCTTTTCTTTTCTGAATCCATAGAATATAGTAATGAAACATTAAAGACAAGAGCTGAAATGTAGCATCTACAAGCTAATCAAATCACATTGCTGAACTTTAAGATATAGGTAAACCGAGACGAATACAATTAGTATCTACTTCTGATTTTCTAACGGTACAGGACTATATTTGAAAAACTCTAACCTATTTATCATGGCTTTGCTAAATATCTCCAGGGAATGTCCCTGTTAGCCATTTAAATATTTTTTTCTAATATGTCCCCCCTTAAAGGTTTCTTTTAGTCCAATAAGCCTTCTAGTTGCTTAATTCTTGCTGGCTCTGTGTGACAGAACCAACTCAGTGTCACCATTGGAGCCTGTTAGTGGAATAGTTTTGAAAGATTTTCAGGATCCTTTTATGAATCTCTTTGGTTTTTATGCTGTATACAATGGGATTGAGCACCGGGGGGAGGAGGAGATGGAGATAAGACAGAAGAATTTGACTCTCAGGAAGAGCCTTTTCTTTGAACCTGTGAATCATAGACAAACTGATCAGCGGGGTGTAGAAAAGCAGGGTGACACAGATGTGGGAGACACAGGTGTTCAGAGCCTTGAGGCGCTCTTGCCAGGATGTGATACTCAGGACAGTCTGAAGAATCATGATGTAAGACAAGACAATGAGCACTGAGTCTAATACCAGTGAAGAAAGGACAACAAACAAACCATAGAAGCTGCTGGGTGTAGTGTCAGCACAGGTCATCTTCATCACATCTGGATACAAACAATACGAATATGAGAGAGGTTGGATCCTGCTGTATGGCAGCCTCTTGAGAAGAAAGACAGCTGGGATATGCAGACCACTGCCCCTGATTATTATCGCCAGCCCTATTTTTCTGATCATTGCATGGGTTAAAGTTGAAGCATATCTCAGCGGGTGGCGTATTGCAACAAAGCGGTCAAATGCCATGGCTAGTAGTACAGAGGATTCCATGATGGAGAAAGTGTGAATAAAGAAAAGTTGGGCAAAGCAGACATCAATGCCAATTTCTCTGGTGTTAAACAGGAAAACGCTGAACACTGTGGGCAAGGTGGAAACAGATAATCCAAGGTCGGTGACAGACAACATGGACAGGAATAAGTACATGGGCTGATGGAGAGTCTGGTGCATCTTGATCACAAACAGAATCAGACTATTTCCTAAAATTGCAATAAGGTACATGGAACAGAAAGGGATGGAGATCCAGGGGCCACCAGCTTCCAGCCCGGGAATTGCTGCCAGAAGGAACATTGTAGGATTGGTGTTGGTTTTGTTGCAGGTTGGCATCATGTAGGTGAGTGGAGGGTGGTTCTGGTCAGTTTACTATACTGTATTCCCTGCAATTAAAAACAACATTATTAAACATACGTGACCCCATGACAGAAAATATGGCCCATCCTGCCACTGCTCTACAGATAGGTTGGAGTCAGTACCCTGATTAAAAACCCAGGTGGTATTCACAGATCCCCAGCTCAGTTATAAATCTCCATTTTTAACAATATCCTGTGCTTACATAGAGCTTTGCATTCACAAATCTCAAAGGGCTTTAGAGCATAAGTCTCCATGGGTCCACTCCAAAGCCCATTCACCCTTATAGGAAGGAGGATGTAGATCCCCATTTAACTGAGGGGAAACTAAAGCACAGAACAGGTAAGCAACTTGTGCAAGGCCATGCAGGAGATGAGTGACAGAACTGAGGTCTCCAGGCTCCCAGCTGACTGTCTCTTCACGAGATGGAACTTAGAATATGAAGAGCTGTTTAAACTCAAATTGCTAAATGGAACATAAGAAAAGCAAAGTCGACCTGAACAAAACCCCGACTCAAAAAAGCAACAAGGTTTCAGTCTGGATCCAGATCTCAACTCATTAGCTTGGATCCATCTTAACAAAGGAAATGGCTTAGCTATTTTATAATCTTCTGAGAGGGAAACAATGATGTGCCTGGTGAATGGTTCATGGTCTGAGAAGAATTTGTACAAACTACTCAGTTATGACTGAGAGTGACCCAAAGGAGGCTGTTGCAGAATCGGGAACAAAACCCAGCTCTGCTGGGTTTTAGCTATAAACGCCGGCCTTCACCTTCTGTTGTACATGATTTTATTATTGGGCGGAGAGGGAGCCACTGAAGACTGGGAATGTCGGCCATGTGCTGTCTTTATTCAAGATGCCTCCTTTGCTCGTGCTGGGTGAAATTCGCTCCTGAACAGAGAGCCAAGACATGGCCTAAGCACCACTTACATTCCACAACCTGGAATTTGGCAATGTGCACCAGTTTACTCTGAAAAAACCCTTTCCTTTGATGTGTGTGTACTCCGAGGGTCATCAACCGGCCAAACTGGCCCTTCACCAGGCAAAACCCTCATTGAGATCAAGTTTTGCTGGATCAAATAAAGAGAGCTTGATTATCCCACTTAGGTTATCCAAGCAGATACTCCAGGAGGTATTATATGCCAAGCAAATGCCATGCCTCTGGAAGCTGTAGGAAGCACAGGGACTGTATGTTTCTCTTTTAAAGGTTACAACATAGTCTCCCATTAGCTAGAAACTATGGTTACGCTATTTAGTATTTGCAAGTTCGAGGTTACTTGCATCCCTTCCTATTAAGTGTCTGGTGCTAGTGAATGTCAGTTAGGTTATGAGATTAGATAGACTACTGTTTGAATGTGGTGTGGCCATTCCTTGGTTCCTTCTTACCATACAAAGCCGCAGGCAAGCCACGGAAAAGTGCCACAGGGAGTTCAAAACACAAGTTCACTTTCACTGGGATTGGGTTCCTTACTCCTGAAAATTCCAACCTACATGGGTAATGTTTGAACCACTCTTTGCAACTTAGATTTCAGGTACGAGAAGACATTGACCGGTCTTCCTAGGGGATTGGGTCCTGTTTACAATAACGAATAATGACGCTGATAAAAATATTCAGTTCTCATTGGTTTCAGATTAAATGGTTCAAGCAATGGAGACCAGTTGACACTGGTATTAATATAATATATATTGGAAAGAGTCCAGAGAAGGGCAACAAAAATGATTAGCAGCCAGGAGCGCATGACTTGTGAGGAGAGGCTCAGAGAACTGGGATTGTTTAGTTTACAGAAGAGAAGACTGAGGGGAGATTTGATAGCTGCTTTCAACTATCTGAAAGTGGGGTCACAAAGAGGATGGATCTAGACTGTTCTCAGTGGTACCAGATGACAGAACAAGGAGTAATGGTCTCAAGTTGAAGTTGGGAAGGTTTAGACTGGATATTAGGAAAAACTGTTTTCATTAGAAGGGTAGTGAAGCATTAGAATGCGTTACCTACGGAGGTGGTAGAATCACCTTCCATAGAGGTTTTTAAGGTGAGGCTTGACAAAGCCCTGGATGGGATGATTTAGTTGGAGATTGGTCCTGCTTTGAGCAGGGGGTTGGACTAGATGACTTCCTGAGGTCCCTTCCAACCCTGATATTCTATGATTCTGTGATAAGTGAAATCAAAGCAATATGAACAGTCCACTTACCAAGTCATTAATTAGAAGCTGGAGAGTGTTCATCATCTACTCCTGAGGAAGCAGAGCTTGAACTCTCTTCGTAGAAACATTTCCTCTTTCTGTCAGACCCGCAGTGTGAAAGTATCTATAGTGCACCTGCTAAAAGCTCTTGAGGATGAGTTAATCAACTGGGAATACCCATGGATCTCACTGTTACACATATTAGCTCTACCAGTACAAAGGGAAAATACTTAAAAGGTAAATGATTTGAAGTGTTTCTGCACTGACGCAGTTTACACTGGTGCGGTTTCCAGGATTAAAGGATAACCCAAGTCAGAAAATGTTTGGGAATATTCAGCAATCAGCCATCTCAGAGCTGGTTTAAATACTCTAACTACCTGAGTCATGGGACTGGCACTGACTTGCTCTCGGTCAGGCTTTGAGCCAGAATTATTTTTTTCTCAAAGAGAAGTTAGTTCTTGTGAGTGGTGCCTGTCTAACAAACCCGGAGACGGCTGTGTTTTCTTGAGCCCAAATTCCATGAGTACGGTTATGGAATCATAAAACTGGAAGGGACCTTGAGAGGTCATCTACTCCAGTTCTCTGCACTTGGGGCAGAACCATGCCTTATCTCCACAATCCCTGACAGGTATTTGTCTAGTCTGCTCTGAAAAATCTCCAACGATGGAGATTCCACAACCTTCCTCGACAATTAATTCCAGTGTTTTACTACCCTGACAGTTAGGTAGTTTTTCCTATTGTCCAACCTAAAACTCCTTTGCTGCAATTTAAGCCCATTGATTCTTGTCCTATCCGCAGAGGTGAAGGGGAATATTTTTTCTCCCTCCTCCTTGTAACAAGTTTTATGTACTTAAACAAGGTTATCATGTCCCATCTCGGTCTTAAGACCATAAAAACAGCCATACTGGGTCAGACCAAAGGTCCATCTCGCCCAGTATCTTTTTTTCCTACAGTGTCCAATTCCAGGTACCCCAGAGGAAATGAACAGAACAGGAGATCATCAGGTGATCCATCCTCTGTCACCCATTCCTAGATTTTGGAAAACAGATATAGGGACAACATATCTGCCCATTCTGGATAATAGCCACTGATGAACCTATCCACCACGAATTTATCTAGTTCTTTTTTTAAAACCTGTTATAGTCTTGACTTTCACAATATCCTCTGGCAAGGATTTCCACAGGTTGAGTGTGTGTAGTGTGAAAAATACTTCTTTTTATTTGTTTTAAACCTACTGCCTATTAATTTCATTTGGTGGTTGCTAGTTCTTGTGTTATGAGAAGGAATAGATAACACTTCCTTATTTCCATTCTCCACACAAGTCATGGTCTTATATTTCCCCCCTTAGTCATCTCTTTTCTAATCTGAAAACTCCCAAACTTATTAATGTCTCCTCAAACAGAACCCATTGAATATTTTCGAGATGGGGTGACATCATCTGCACACCGTGTTCAAGATGTGAGAGTACCAGAGATTTAAACAGAGGCAATATGATATTTTATGTCCTATTATCTGTCCCTTTCTTAATGCTTCCCAATAGTACGTTCACTTTTTCTGACTGCCGCTGCACATTGAGTGGAAGTTTTCAGAGAACTATACACAATGACTCCAAGATGTCTTTATTGAATAGTAACATGTAATTCAGATCCCATCATTTTATATATACAGTTGGAATTATGTTTATCAATGTTGAATTTCACCTACCATTTTGCTGCCCAGTCACCCGGCTGTGAGAGATCCTTTTGTAGCTCTTCGCAGGCTGCCTAGGGCTTATCTACCTTGAATAGTTTTGTATCAGCTGCAAATTTTGCCTCCTCTCTGTTTACCCCTTTTTGCAGATCGTTAATGAATATGTGAAATAGGACTGGGCCACCAGTGAAAACCCCTGGGTGATATCACTATTTACCTGTTTTCATTCCCTAAATCTTTATTCTCTACCTTTAAATCAGTTACCAATCCATGAGAGAACCTTCCCTCTCATCCCATGATAGTTTACTTTGCATAAGAGCCTTTGGTGAGAAACCATGTCAAAGGCTTTCTGAAAATCTAAGTATGCAAAATCCACTGAGTCCCCCTTGTTCACATGCATGTAGACCAGATCAAAGAGTTTTCTAGATTGGTGAGACCTGATTTCCGTTTACAAAAAACATGTTGACTCTTCCCCAATAAATTATGACAGTTTTAAGATTAGCAGCCGTGTTAGTCTGTATCCATAAATAAAACAAAGAATACTTTGTAGCACATTTGAGACTAACCAGTTTATTTCAGAATACTCTTTCATGGACTATAGCTCACTTCATCAGATGCATAGAATGGAACAAAAGTAAGATGCATTAATACACACAGAAAGAAAGAAAAAAGGTATTACAAAGTCTTCCAATAAATTATGTTCATCTGTGTGTCTGAAAATTTTGTTCTTTACTTTAGCTTCAACAAGTTTGCCCATTACTGAAGCCAGACAGACTGGCCTATAATTGCTGGGATCGCCTCAGGAACCCTTTTAAAAATTGGTGTGACATTAGCTATCCTCCAGCCATACAGCTTTTGTACCAAAAGCTGATTTGAATGATAGGTTACAGGTGCCAGTTAGTAGTTCTGCAATTTCACATTTGAGTTCCTTAGAATCATTGTATCATAGGACTAGAAGTGACCTCAAGAGGCCATAAAGTTAAGTCCCCTTCACCCTTGGCAGGATTAGCCCTATCTAGAACATCCATGAGAGGTGTTTGTCTAACCTGCTATGAAAAATCTCCAATGATGGAGATTCCACCACCTATCTATGCAATTTATTCCAGTGCTTAAACAACCTGACAGTTAGCAAGTGTTTCCTAATGTCCAACCTAAAGCTCCCTTGCTGCAATTTAACCCCATTTCTTCTTTTCCTCTCATCAGAGGCCAAGGAGAATAATTTTTCTCCTTCCTCCTTGTAACAACCTTTGCGTTCCTTGAAAAATGTTATGATCTCCCCTCTGAGTCTTCTCTTCTCTAGACTAAACAAACCCAGTTCTTTCAATCTTCCCACAGACGTGATATTTTCTCGGCCTTTGTCCACATCTTTCCTGGAATGTGGCACCCAGAACTGGACACAATACTCCAATTGAGACCTAATCAATGTGGAGTAGAGTGGAAGAATTACTCCTCGTGTCTTGCTTACAACACTCTTGCTAATACATCCCAGAAGGAAGTTCACTTTTTGCAGCAGTGTTACATTGTAGACTCATATTTAGCTTGTGGTCCACTATGTCCCCCTGATCCCTTTCTGCAGTACTCCTTCCTAGACAGTCATTTCCCATTTTGTGTGTGTGGAACTGATTGTTGCTTCCTAAATGGAGTACTTTGCACTTGTCCTTATTAAACCCTATTTAGTTCATACCATTTATCAGTTTGTCCAGATCATTTTGAATTTTAATCCAATCCTGCAAAGCATTTGCAATCCTTCTCAGTATCATCTGCCTACTTTATAAGTGTTCTCTCTATGTCATTATCTAAATCACTGATAAAGATATTGAACAAAGCCGGACCCAGAACTGATCCCTACGAGGCCCTTCCTGCATCACTGTGACCATCACTGTGAACCATTGATAAATACTCTCTGGAAATGGTTGTCTAACTAGTTATGCACCCACCTTATAGTAGTACCATCTACAGATACTATAAGACAACTTCACTGACAAACTCCAGTCCATGGCTGTTCCTGTACACAGGAGCTGTGAGCAGGTGAGGAATGGGTGGGCTGGGGGGAGGGTTAGGCCAAGAGATCAAAGGCTATAAATTATTCCATCCTTCCCCAGATGGAGGCTGCACCAACGGGCCTAACTCGACTTTGGAACCCAAATGCCCCCTGTGTTGCAAAGGAGCTGGACAAAGGCTGGGTACCTGGCCCACTGCCTCCAGACCTTCAAGATAAGTCTCGTTCCTAGACAGGCACCCCAACTGCAAAATACATGAGCATTAATCTGCACTCTCAGGAGAGAGTGGGGGGGGGGATATTAGTTATGTTGGTTGTCAACCAATCAATGATCAGAAGGTGTCCCAGGTGGGTTTATATGACTAATCGTTCACTAACTCCTCTTGGCTAACAAATGCACTCATAGGTCCGTTTCCAAACAAATAAAAGTATTCACTCTGCCTCAGAAGTGTTTGGAACTAGGTACTCAATTTGCCTGGTAAGAATGTTCTGTCCGTAGAAAGATGAAACAATACAAATCTAAAATTCTGTGGGTGACCGGAAAGGCTAGAAAAGACCACTGCAGTGGACATGTACAACTGAGGTGACTTGAGGGGATCTTTCCAACAAATCTATTATATTTCAACCACACGTTATTGGGCTTGAGGAAGGAATTGCTAGGTGTAATTTAATGGCCGATTATACAGGAAGTGAGATTAGCTTATTTTGTCCCTTTGAGCCTTATAATCGATGAAGATGAGTATGGCAGACAGTTCGGGACAGTTTAACACAAGGCTTCATGGTACACAGATTTTAATGAGGAATGATTTCAACAAATAGGCAAATATGAATAACAATTATTTACAATGAAGAGCAAGGGAACAATACTGAAAAATTACATGTTATTATGGAGGCATCAATAAGAAAGACATAAAGATGAGCCAAGTTTGCCCTTAGAGCAGATACAACTTCTATATGTATGAATAACACAGTGTAACCACAGCCAACACATATTCTCTGAATGATTTTTTCAGAGAATTTACAAGTCAACATGCTAATTAATTTAGGAATGAATGAATGGCATCTTTCACCCTTAAAACTCTGTCTTCCTTATATTTATTCCACTGACCATCCCCAAGTCCCTGTATGAAACAAGACACCTTATTCATGAAGGAGAAGCTATAATAGCATAAGTTTTGCTGACTGGATTTTGTGGAGTGAACACTAGAATCTTTTCTTTGGGGGGTCTGTATCCATAGTCACTGTAGGTGCTATACTGAGAATGTTCCATCAGGGAGAAGTGAAAGGATTAGGGTAGACAATCTCCAAAACTGGTGGCTTATTCTTATACAGTGGAGCCCCGGTATAATGCATCTCAGTATAATACGAATCTGGATATAGTGTGATTATACTGTAATTATATTAACTGAAGCCATAAAAGAACAGTTTCTTTAATACCTTACTGGTTACCAAAAAGCCAAAATACAGTTTCCTGTAAGCAGTACAGTCTTTGGCTCCCACCCAGAGACCCAAATCCATATATTAAGGGTTATTTAAAATCTTATTCACCATCTATAAAGTTCTACAACTCGCAAGAGACGTTTTACTTCTCCCAAGAGATTGGTCACATTGCACACCAGGTAAATGAATATTTCAGATCGTACCCAAATAAACACTTACAGACAGTTCTTATTAACTAACTTATTTATTTAAAAGGAAAAGAAAAAGAGATATTGTGGTAAAAGATCATTATACATACAGATATGAATGAAGTTCTTAGGTCAGTTTCATTACAGAGATGGTGAGGTGGCTGATTTATAGAAATCCTCCTGGGATTCATGGGAAAAAAACATAGTCCTGTAAATAGTCCATGTGAAGAATTTTTTTTCAAATTCTTCCATAAGAATTGCAGGGCTAATCCAGAAATCCTCCATCTTCTTACTTGAACTTCAGACAAAGTTTAAGCAGATTTGAGATAATAAGGATCAGGCCCAAAAATCCCTTTATAACTGAAGTTCAGCTGATTATCTTCATGTCTGCAAGTAATCACCACAGCCATTCCCAGGGGGATGAAGAATAGGTAATGTCCATTATTGCTTTGAAGTTAATCTCTATTTCCTAGACATATATCAATAACTAGTCGCATTGATTAGTATAAGGCAATTAACCATTCAAACGTTTCCTAGGTTGTTTACTACAAACTTCAAAGAGAAATAAAGACAATGATATCACTACACTACAAGTTTCATCTAAATGTCAATGCCCCCTTTTCATTTCTGAATCCACAGAATATAGTAATGAAACATTAAAGACAGGAGCTGAAATGTAGCATCTACAATCTAATCAAATCACATTGCTGAACTAACCCTCTTAACTATTTAAATAATTTTCTAATATGTCCTTAAAGGCTGCTTTTAGTCCAATAAGACTTCTAGTTGCTTAATTCTCACTGGCTCTGTTTGACAGAACCAACTCAGTGTCACCATTGGAGCCTGTTAGTGGAATAGTTTTGAAAGATTTTCATGATCCGTTTATGAATCTCTTTGGTTTTTATGCTGTATACAATGGGATTGAGCACTGGGGGGAGGAGGAGATGGAGATAAGACAGAAGAATTTGACTCACAGGAAGAGCCTTTTCCATGAACCTGTGAATCATAGACAGACTGATCAGCGGGGTGTAGAAAAGCAGAGTGACACAGATGTGGGAGACACAGGTTTTCAGAGCCTTGAGACGCTCTTGCCAGGATGTGATACTCAGGACAGTCTGAAGGATCATAATGTAAGACAAGACAATCAGCACTGAGTCTAATCCTAGAGAAGAAAGGACAACAAACAAACCATAGAAGTTGCTGGGTGTAGTGTCAGCACAGGTCATCTTCATCACATCTGGATACAAACAATACGAATATGAGAGAGGTTGGGTCCTGCTATATGGCAACCTCTTTAGAAGAATGACAGAAGGGATAAGCAGACCACTGCCCCTGATTATTATCGCCAGCCCTATGTTTCCAATTCTTGCACTGGTTAAAGTTGAAGCATATCTCAGCGGGTAGCGTATTGCAACAAAGCAGTCAAATGCCATGTCTAGTAGTACAGAGGATTCCATGATGGAGAAAGTGTGAATAAAGAAAAGTTGGGCCAGGCAGACATCAATGCCAATTTCTCTGGTGTTAAATAGAAAAACGCTGAACACTGTTGGCAAGGTGGAGACAGATAAGCAAAGGTCGGTGACAGACAACATGGACAGGAACAAGTACATGGGCTGATGGAGAGTCTGGTGAGTCTTGATCACAAACAGAATCAGACTATTTCCTAAAATTGCAATGAGGTAAATGGAACAGAAAGGGATGGAGATCCAGGGACCATCAGCTTCCAGCCCGGGAACTGCCGCCAGGAGGAACATTGCAGGATTGTTGTTGGTTTTGTTGCACGTTGGCATGATGTGCGGGAGTGGAGGGTGGTTATGGTCAGTTTACTATACAATGTTCACTGCAATTTAAAAACAACATTGTTAAAAATACGTGACCCCAAGAGAGAAAATATGGCCCATCCTGCCACTGCTCTACAGAAAGGTTGGAGTCAGTACCCTGATTACAAACCCAGGTGGTACTCACAGATCCCCAGCTCAGTTATAAAACTCCATTATTAATAATATTCTGTGCTTACATAGAGCTTTGCATTCATAAATCTCTAAATGCTTTAGAGCACATTGACCCTCATAGGAAGGAGGATGTAGATGCTCATTTAACTGAGGGGAAACTAAAGCACAGAACAGATAAGTAACTTGTGCAAGGCCATGTGGGAGATGAGTGACAGAACTGAGGTCTCCAGGTTCTCAGCTGACTGTCCCTTCATGAGATGGAACTTAGAATATGAAGAGCTGTTTGAACTCAAATTGCTAAATGGAACATAAGAAAAGCAGAGTCGACCTGAATGAAACCCCAACTCAGAATAGCAACAAGTTTTGAGTCTGGATCAAGATCTCAACGCGTTACCTTGGATCCATCTTAACAAAGGAAATGGCTATTTTAAAATCTTCTGAGAGGAAAACAATGATGTGCCTGGCGAATGGTGCATGGGCTGAGGAGCATTTGTACAAACTACTCAGCTATGACTGAGAGTGACCCAAGGGAGGCTGTGGCCGAACAGGAAACAAAATCGAGCTCTGCTGGGTTTTAGCTATAAACGCCGGCCTTCACCTTCTGTTGTACATGATTTTATTGTTGGGCGGAGAGGGAGCCGCTGAAGACTGGGAATGTCGGCCATGTGCTGTCTTTATTCAAGATGTTGCCTTTGCTTGCACTGGTTCAAATCCACCCCTGCACAGAGAGCCAAGACACGGCCTATGTACCACTTACATTCCTCAACCTGGAATTTTTCCATGTGCACCAGTTTACTCTGAAAAAAACCCACTGCTCGGATGTGTGCGTATTCCAAGGGTGATCAAGCACCTAAACTGGCCCTTTCCCAGGCAAAACCCCGATGAAGATTAAATTCCACTGGATCAAATATAAAAAACTTGATTATCCCACTTAGAGTATGTGAGCAGACAATCCGGGAAGTGTTATATGCCAAGGTAGCACAGTGCCTCTGGAAGCTGTAGGAAGCACAGGGAGTGTATGTTTCTCTTTCAGAGGTTACAATACAGTATCCCATTGGCTAGAAACTATGGTTAGATTATTCAGTATTTGCCAATCTGAGATTACTTGCATCCCTTCCTGTTACATGTCTGGTGCTAGTGTCTGTCAATTAGGTTATGAGGTTAGATAGACCACGGCTTGGATGTGGTGTGGCCATTCCTTGTTACTATACACAGCCACAGGCAAGCCAACGGCACTCACGGAAAAGTTCCACAGGGAGTTAAAAACACAAGTTCACTTTCACTGGGATTTGGGTTCCTCACTCCTGAAAATTCCACCCTATACAGGTAATGTTTGCACCACTCTTTGCACCTTAGATTGCAGGCGCCAAAAGGCAGGGACCAGTCTTCCCAGGGGTTTGAGTCCTGTTTACAATAATGAATAATAACCCTGATAAAAATGTTCAGTTCCCATTGGTTACAGATTAAATGGTTCAAGCAATGGAGCCCCGTGGACACTGCTCTTAATATAAGTGAAATCGAAGCAATACGAACAGCACACTTACCAAGACACTAAAATAGAAGCTGGAGAGTGTTTATCACCTACTCCTGAGTATTAGAGCTTGAACTTTCTGCAGAGAAACATCCCCTCTTTCTGTCAGACGCGCAGTGTGAAAGTATTTATAGCGCACCTGCTAAAAGCTCTTGAGGATGAGTTAATCAAATGGGAATCCCCATGGACCTCACAGTTACACATTTCAGCTCTATCAGCAGAAAGGGAAAATACTTAAAAGGTAAATGATGTGAAGTGTTTCTGCACTGACTCAGTTTCAACTGGTGCGGTTTCCAGGATTAAAGGATAACCCAAGTCACAACACGTTTGGGAATATTCAGCAATCAGCCATCTCAGAGCTGGTTTAAATGCTGTAACTACCTGAGTCATGGGACTGGCACTGACTTGCTCTCGGTCAGGCTTTGGGTCAGAATTATTTTTTTATCAAAGAGAAGTTAGTTCTTGTGACTGGTGCCAGACTAACAGACCCAGAGACGGCTGTGTTTAGTTGAGCCCAAATTCCATGCGTACGGTTATGGAATCATAAAACTGGAAGGGACCTTGAGAGGTCATCTACTTGACTTCTCTGCACTCATGACAGAACTATGCATTATCTAGCTAATCCCTCACAGGTATTTGTCTAGTCTGCTCTGAAAAATCTCCAATGATCGAGATTCCGCAACCTTCCTTGGAAATTTATTTCAATGTTTAACTACCCTGACAGTTAGCAAGTTTTTCCTAATGTCCAACCTGAATGTCCCTTGCTTCAATTTAATACCATTGCTTCTTGTCCTATCCACAGAGGTTAAGGAGAATAATATTTCTCCCTCCTCCTTTTAACAAGTTTATGTACTTGTAAAAAGTTATCATGTCCCTTCTCGGTCTTAAGACCATAAAAACAGCCATACTGGGTCAGACCAAAGGTCCATCTCGCCCAGTATCCTTTTTTTCTGACAATGGCCAATGCCAGGTGCCCCAGAAATGAACAGAACAGATGATCATCAAGTGATCCATCCCCTGTCACCCATTCCCAGATTTTGGCAAACAGAGCTAGGGACAACATATGTGCCCATTCTGGATAATAGCCACTGATGAACGTATCCTCCATATATTTATGTAGTTCTTTTTAAAAAACCTGTTATGGTCTTGACTTTCACAATATCCTCTGGCAAAGAGTTCCACAGGTTGAGTGTGAGTAGTGTGAAAAATACTTCCATTTATTTGTTTTAAAACTACTGCCTATTAATTTAATTTGGTGGCTGATAGTTCTTGTGTTATGAGAAGGAATATATAACACTTCCTTATTTCCCTTTCCCACACCAGTCATGGTCTTATATATCCCCTCTTAGTCATCCCTTCCAAGATGAGAAGTCCCAATCTTATTAATGTCTCCTCGTACAGCAACCATTGCATATTTTTGTGACATCATCTGCACACCGTGTTCAAGATGTGAGAGTACCAGAGATTTAGACAGAGGCAATATGATATTTTATGTCCTATTATCTGTCCCTTTCTTAATGCTTCCCAATAGTACGTTCACTTTTTCTGACTGCCGCTGCACATTGAGTTGAAGTTTTCAGAGAACTATACACAATGACTCCAAGATGTCTTTATTGAATAGTAACATGTAATTCAGATCCCATCATTTTATATATACAGTTGGAATTATGTTTATCAACGTTGAATTTCATCTACCATTTTGCTGCCCAGTCACCCGGCTGTGAGAGATCCTTTTGTAGCTCTTCGCAGGCTGCCTAGGGCTTATCTACCTTGAATAGTTTTGTATCAGCTGCAAATTTTGCCTCCTCTCTGTTTACCCCTTTTTGCAGATCATTAATGAATATGTGAAATAGGACTGGGCCACCAGTGAAAACCCCTGGGTGATACCACTATTTACCTCTTTCCATTCCCTAAATCTTCTTTTTCTACCTTTAAACCAGTTACCAATCCATGAGAGAACCTTCCCTCTTATCCCATGACAGTTTACTTTGCTTAAGAACCTTTGGTGAGGGACCTCGTCAAAGGCTTTCTGAAAATCTAAGTTTTCAGAATCCATTGAATCCCCCTTGTTCACATGCATGTTCATCTATGTGTCTGAAAATTTTGTTCTATACTTTAGTTTCAACAGGTTTGCCCATTACTGAAGTCAGACTGAGTGGCCTGTAATTGCTGGGATTGCCTGAGGAACTCTTTTAAAAATTGTTGTGACATTAGCTATCCTCCAGTCATTTGGTACAGAAGCTGATTTAAATGATAGGTTACAGATGCCAGTTAGTAGTCCTGCAATTTCACATTTGAGTTCCTTAGAATCATTGTATCATAGGACTAGAAGTGATCTCAAGAGGCCATCAAGTTAAGTCCCCTGCACTCTTGGCAGGATTAGCACAATCTAGAACATGCCTGTTCGTCTAACCTGCTCTGAAAAATCTCCAATGATGGAGATTCCACAACCTACCTATGCAATTTATTCCAGTGCTTAAACAACCTGACAGTTAGGAAGTTTTTCCTAATGTCCAACCTAAACCTCCCTTGCTGCAATTTAAGCCCATTTCTTCTTTTCCTCTCATCAGAGGCAAAGGAGAATAATTTTTCTCCTTCCTCCTTGTAACAACCTTTGAGTTCCTTGAAAAATGTTATTATGTCCCCTCTTAGTCTTCTCTTTTCTAGACTAAACAAACCCAGTTCTTTCAATCTTCCCACATACGTGATATTTTCTAGGCATTTCTCCACATCTTTCTTGAAATATGGCACCCAGAACTGGACACAATACTCCAATTGAGGCCTAATCAATGTGGAGTAGAGTGGAAGAATTACTTCTCATGTCTTGCTTACAACACTCTTGCTAATACATCCCAGAGGGATGTTCACTTTTTTTGCAGCAGTGTTACATTGTTGACTCATATTTAGCTTGTGGTTCACTATGTCCCCAGATTCCTTTCTGCAGTACAGTAAACCCTCGATTTAACGGACCTCGATTTAACGAACTTCGGATGCAACGGACAAAATTTCTGAGCAAGTCTGATGCATCCAAAATCCATTTCTCGCGGGCTGGCAGCCAGCTCCCGGCTGCCACCCGGGTCCAGGCAGTGGGCGGGCTGGCTGCCAGCTTCCGGCTGCCGCCCGGGTCCAGGCAGTGGGCGGGCTGGCTGCCAGCTGCCGCCCGGCTCCCACCTGCGGACGGGCTGGCTGCTGGGTCCTGCCTGCCGCCCGGTTCCCAGCAACAGGCGGGCTGCGGAGCTGCTGCCCCGACCCTGTGGCGGGCGGGCTGCTGCTCCGACAGCTCTTTTTTATTAAATAATGGACTTTTTGATTTAACGGACACCCCCTCACCCGAATTAGTCCGTTAAATGGAGGTTTTTCTGTACTCCTTCCTAGAAAGTCATTTCCCATTTTGTGTGTGTGATACTGATTGTTGCTTTCTAAATGGAGTACTTTGCACTTGTCCTTATTGAATCCTATTTAGTTCATATCATTTCTCGTTTTGTCCAGATCATTTTAATCCAATTATGCAAAGCATTTGCGATCCTTCTTAGGTTGGTATCATCTGCCTACTTTATAAGTGTTCTCTCTATGCCATTATCTAAACCACCGATGAACATATTAAACACAACCAGACCCAGTACTGATCCCTACGGGGCTCTTCCTGCATTACTGTGAACGATCACTGTGAACGATTGATAAATACTCTCTGGAAACAGTTTTCTAACCAGTTATGCAACCACTTTATAGTAATGCCATCTACAGCTACTATGAGACAACTTTACTTACAAACTCCAGTCCATGGCTGTTCCCGAACACCGGGGCTGTGAGCAGGTGAGAAATGGGTGGGCTGGGGGAAGGGTTAGGCCAAGGGATCCAAGACTATAAATCATCCCATTCTTGCCTAAATGGAGGCTTCACCACCTGGCCTAACTCGACTTTGGAACCCAAATGCCCCCTCTGTTGAAAAGGAGCTGGACCAAGGCTGGGTACCTGGCCCACTACCTCCAGACCTTGGTGATAGGCCTTCTTCCTAGACCGGCACCCAAACTGCAAAATACATGGGCATTAATCTGCACTCTCAGGAGAGAGCGGGGGGCATTATTAGTCATGTTGGTTGTCAACCAATCAATGATCAGACGGTGTGCCAGGTGGGTTTATTTGACTAATCGTTCACTAGCTCCTCTTGGCTAACAAATGCACTCATAGCCCTGTTTCCAAACAAATAAAAGTATTCACTCTGCCTCAGAAGTGTTTTGATCTAGGTACTCACTTTACCTGGCAGGAATGGGCTGTCAGTGGAAAGATGAAACAATACAGATCTAAAATTATCTGGGTGACCAGGAAAGGTTATTAAAGACCACTGCAGTGGACTTATACAGCTGAGGTGACTTGTGGAGATCTTTCCAACAAATCTATTATATTTCAACTACACGTTATTGGTCTTGAGGCAGGAATTGCTAGGTGTAATTCAATGGCCTAATGTACAGGAAGTTAGATTAGCTCATTATGTCCCTTCTAGCCTTATAGCCAATGAAGATCTATGGCAGACGGTGCGGAACAGTTTAACACGGCTTCTTGGTACACAGATTTTATTAAGGAAGGATTTCAACAAATAAGCAACTATGAATAACAATGATCTACAATAAAGAGCAAGGGAAAAATACTGGAAAATTACATGTTATTATGGAGGCACCAATAACAAATCCATAAAGATTAATCAAGTTTTGCCCTGAGAGCAGAGATACAACTTCTGTATGTATGACAAATATAGTGTAGCCTCAGCTACTTGAACTTCAGGGGAAGTTACATGAACTTCCGCTGAAAAAGTTTAAGCAGATCTGAGATAATAAGAATCAGGCCCCCAAATCCCTATATGACTGAAGTTCAGCTGATTAGCTTCATGTGTCTGTGAAAAAAACCCTACAGGCATTCTCTGGGGGGATGAAGAATAGGTAATGCCCATGGTTGCTTTGAAGTAAATCTCTAATTCCTAGGCATACACCAGTAATGAGTTGCATTGATTAGTATAAGGCAATTAACCATTCATACATTTCCTAGGTAGTTTACTACAAACTTCAAAGAGAAATAAAGACAATGATATTACTACACTACAAGTGACAAAGAGTCCTGTGACCCTGAAAGAGTAACTAAAGTCTTTAGTTTTTAGGGTGCCAAAGGACTCTTTGTCACTTCTGCAATTCCAGACTAACACGGCTACCTCTCTGATACACTACAAGTTTAATCTAAATGTCACCGTTCCCTTTTCATTTCTGAATCAATAGAATATAGTAATGAAACATTAAAGACAGGAGTTGAAATGTAGCATCTACAAGCTAATGAGATCACATTGTTCAACTTCTAATAAGATATAGGTAAGCCCAGGTGAATACTATAAGCATCTACTTCTGATTTTCTTACAGTACAGGACTATATTTCAAGAACTCTCATCTATTTACCATGGCTTTGCTAAATATCTCCAGGGAATGTCCCTGTTAACCATTTCAATATTTTTCTAATATGTCCTTAAAGGTTGCTTTTAGTTCAACCAGCCTGCTGGTTGTTTAATCCTCTCTGGATCAGTGTGACAGAACCAACTCAGTGTCACTATTGGAGCCTGTTAGTGGAATAATTTTGAAAGGTTTTCATGATCCATTTACAAATCTCTTTGTTTCTTATGCTGTATACAATGGGATTGAGCACCGGGGGGACGAGAAGGTGGAGATATGACAAAAGAATTTGACTCTGAGGAAGAGCCTTTTCCTTGAACCTGTGAATCATAGACAGACTGATCAGCGGGGTGTAGAAAAGCAGGGTGACACAGATGTGGGAGACACAGGTGTTCAGAGCCTTGAGACGCTCTTGCCAGGATGTGATACTCAGGACAGTCTGAAGGATCATGATGTAAGACAAGATAATGAGCACTGGGTCTAATACCAGAGAAGAAAGGACAATAAACAAACCATAGAAGCTGCTGGGTGTGGTATCTGCACAGGCTAGCTTCATCAGATCTGGATGCAAACAATAGGAATACGAGAGAAGTTGCATCTTGCTGTATGGCAACCTCTTAAGAAGAATGACAGCTGGGATATGCAGACCACTGCCCCTGATTATTATCGCCAGCCCTATGTTTCCGATCCTCGCACTGGTTAAAGTTGAAGCATATCTCAGCGGGTGGCATATTGCAACAAAGCGGTCAAATGCCATGGCTAGTAGTACAGAGGATTCCATGACGGAGAAAGTATGAATAAAGAAAAGTTGGGCCAGGCAGACATCAACGCCAATTTCTCTGGTGTTAAACAGGAAGACACTGAACACTGTCGGCAAGGTGGAGACAGATAAGCCAAGGTCGGTGACAGACAACATGGACAGGAACAAGTACATGGGCTGATGGAGAGCCTGGTGAGTCTTGATCACAAACAGAATCAGACTGTTTCCTAAAATTGCAATGAGGTACATGGAACAGAAGGGGATGGAGATCCAGGGGCCATCATCTTCCAGCCCGGGAATTCCTGATAGGAGGAATATTGAACGGTTGGTGTTGGTTTTGTTGCAGGTTGGCATCATGTAGGTGAGTGGAGGGTGATTCTGGTCAGTTTACTGTATCATATTCCCTACAATTAAAAACAACATTATTTAAAATACGTAACCCCATGACAGAAAATATGGCCCATCCTGCCACTGCTCTACAGATAGGTTGGAGTCAGTACCCTGATTACAAACCCACATGGTACTTACAGATACCCAGCTCAGTTACAAAAGTCCATTATTAATACTATTCTGTGCTTACATAGAGCTTTGCATTCATAAATCTCTAAATGCTTTAGAGCATAAGTGTCCATGGGTCCACTCCAAAGCCCATTGACCCTCATAGGAAGGAGGATGTAGATCCCCATTTAACTGTGTGTGTTTGGGGGAAACTAAAGCACAGAACAGATAATCAACTTGTGTAAGGAGATGCAGGAAATGAGTGGAGAACTGAGATCTCCAGGCTCTCAGCTGACTGTCCCTTCACGAGATGGAACTTAGAATATGAAGAGCTGTTTGAACTCAAATTGCTAAATGGAACATAAGAAAAGCAAAATTGACCTGAACAAAACCCCAACTCAAAAAAGCAACAAGGTTTCAGTCTGGATCCAGATCTCAACTCGTTAGCTTGGATCCATCTTAACAAAGGAAATGGCTTAGCTATTTTATAATCTTCTGAGAGGGAAACAATGATGTGCCTGGTGAATGGTGCATGGTCTGAGAAGCATTTGTACAAACTACTCAGCTATGACTGAGAGTGACCCAAGGGAGGCTGTGGCAGAACGGGAAACAAAACCCAGCTCTGCTTGGTTTTAGCTATAAACGCCGGCCTTCACCTTCTGTTGTACATGATGTTATTGTTGGGCGGAGAGGGAGCCACTGAAGACTGGGAATGTCGGCCATGTGCTGTCTCTATTCAAGATGCCTCCTTTGCTCACACTGGGTGAAATCCGCCCCTGCACAGAGAGCCAAGACATGACTTAAGCACCCCTTACATTCCTCAACTTGGAATTTTCCCATGCGCACCAGTTTACTCTGAAAAAACCTTCTTCTTCGATGTGTGTGTACTCCGAGGGTCATCAACCGGTCAAACTGGCCCTTCACCAGGCAAAATCCTCATTGAGATTGAGTTCTGCAGGATCAATTATAAAGAGCTTGGGTATCCCAATTAGGGAATCCGAGCAGATACTCTGGGAAGTGTTATATGCCAAGCAAGCGCCATGCCTCTGAAAACTGTAGGAAGCACATGGAGTGTATGTTCCTCCTTCAGACATTACAACACAGTCTCCCATTGGCTAGTGTAGCAGGGCAGCGACTCACCTCTGCGGCACCTCCTGCTGGTTCGCCCAAGAATTAGCTCGCCAGCGTCCGGAGAGCTCTTTGCAGGCAGATGTCCCGCTTGCTGCTCTGTCCCCGTGTCCCTCCCAGACCCTGGTGCCCTCTTACCAGGGGTGCTGCACCCCTGAGGTACCCCCTCAGGTCTTAGGGTCTCCCCTCCCTGGGGAACCCTCCACCCTCCATCCCCACCTTGCCTCAGTCTAGTCACCTGCCAGTCACCACTTGCCCCCGCTCACTGGGGCAGACTGCAGTATCATTGCCAGCCATCACAGGCAAGGAGGGGTTGGCCTGCTGCTTCTGCCTCTGATGCCATGGGCTTCCCCCTGCAACCCCAGTACCTCTTTTTTGGGCCTGCTCCTAGGCCCTGCAGCCTGGGGGTTTCTAGGCTGGAGCTTGTCCAGCTCCTCCTGCCTTGCCCCAGCCCTGCACCAAACTAGGTACCTTGCTCAAGCCCCCAGCAGCCAGGCCTGTCTTCCTCTGTAGCCAGAGGAGAGACTCTCTCTCTGCCCCAAACTGAGCCCTTTTATCAGGGCCAGCTGGGCCCCAATTAAACCAGCCACACCTGTGGCTGCTAGGCCTAATTAGCCTGGGAGCTGCTTGCTCCCAGCTACAGCCCTTTCTACAGCCTTTGCAGGGGGTTTTTAACCCCTTTTGTGCTGGAGTGGAGCACCCACCCCACTAAGCTAGAAACTATGGTTAAGCTATTTAGTATTTGCGAGTCTGAGGTTACTTGCATCCATTCCTGGTGCTAGTGACTGTCAGTCAGGTTACGGGATTAGATAGACCAATGTTTCGATGTTGTGTGGCCATTCCTTGGTTCCTTCTTACCATACACAGCCGCAGGCAAGCCACGGAGAAGTGCCACAGGGAGTTCAAAACACAAGTTCACTGTCACTGGGATTTGGGTTCCTCACTCCTGAAAATTCCACCCTACACAGGTAATGTTTGTACCACTCTTTGCACCTTAGATTACAGGTACCAGAAGACAGGTACTGGTCTTCCTAGGGGATTGGGTCCTGTTTACAATAATGAATAATGACGTTGATAAAAATATTCAGTTCTCATTGGTTTCAGATTAAATGGCTCAAGCAATGGAGACCAATTAACACTGCTATTAATATAATATATATTGGAAAGAGTCCAGAGAAGGGCAAAAAAAAAAGATTAGCGGCCAGGAGCGCATGACTTATGAGGAGAGGCTGAGAGAACTGGGATTGTTTAGTTTACAGAAGAGAAGACTGAGGGGAGATTTAATAGCTGCTTTCAACTATCTGAAAGTGGGGTCATAAAGAGGATGGATCTAGACTGTTCTCAGTGGTACCAGATGACAGAACAAGGAGTAATGGTCTCAAGTTGCAGTTGGGAAGGTTTAGATTGGATATTAGGAAAAACTTTTTCACTAGGAGGGTGGTGAAGCATTGGAATGGGTTACCTAGGGAGATGGTACAATCACCTTCCTTGGCGGTTTTTAAGGTCAGGCTTGACAAAGCCCTGGCTGGGATGATTTAGTTGGAGATTGGTCCTGCTTTAAACAGGGGGGTTGGACTAGAGGGCTTCCAGAGGTCCCTTCCAACCCTATTATTCTATGATTCTGTGATTCTATGGTAAGTGAAATCAAAGCAATATGAACAGTCCACTTACCGAGTCATTAATTAGAAGCAGGAGTGCTCATCACTTACTCCTGAGGAAGCGGAGCTTGAACTCTCTTCGTAGAAACATTTTCTCTTTCTGTCAGACCCGCAGTGTGAAAGTATTTATAGTGCACCTGCTAAAAGCTCTTGAGGATGAGTTAATCAACTGGGAATACCCATGGATCTCACTGTTACACATATTAGCTCTACCAGCTCAAAGGGAAAATACTTAAAAGGTAAATGATTTGAAGTGTTTCTGCACTGACACAGTTTACACTGGTGCGGTTTCCAGGATTAAAGGATAACCCAAGTCAGAAAATGTTTAGGAATATTCAGCAATCAGCCATCTCAGAGCTGGTTTAAATACTCTAACTACCTGAGTCATGAGACTGGCACTGACTTGCTCTCAGTCAGGCTTTGAGTCATAATTATTTTTTTCTCAAAGATAAATTAGTTCTTGTGAATGGTGCCAGACTAACGGACCCGGAGACGGCTTTGTTTTCTTGAGCCGAAATTCCATGAGTACTATTATGGAATCACAAAACTGGAAGGGACCTTGAGAGGTCATCTACTCCAGTTCTCTGCACTCGGGGCAGAACCATGCCTTATCTCCACAATCCCTCACAGGTATTTGTCTAGTCTGCTCTGAAAAATCTCCAATGATGGAGATTCCACAACCTTCCTCGACAATAAATTCCAGTGTTTTACTACCCTGACAGGTAGTTTTTCCTGTTGTCCCACCTAAATCTCCTTTGCTGAAATTTAAGCCCATTGCTTCTTGTCCTATCCTCAGAGGTGAAGGGGAATATTTCATTCCCTCCTCTTTGTAACAAGTTTTACGTACTTGAAAAAAGTTATCATGTCCCCTCTCAGTTTTTAGACCTTAAAAACTGCCATACTGGGTCAGACCAAAGGTCCATCTAGCCCAGTATCCTTTTTTTCCGACAGTGGCCAATGCTGGGTGCTGAAGAGGAAATTAACAGAATAGGTGATCATCAAGTGATCCATCCCCTGTCACCCATTCCCAGATTTTGGCAAACAGACCTAGGGACAACATCCCTGCCCATTCTGCATAATAACCACTGATGGACCTATCCACCATGAATTTATCTAGTTCTTTTTTAAAACCTGTTATAGTCTTGGCCTTCACAACATCTTCTGGCAAGGAGTTCCAAAGGTTGTGTGCGCATAGTGTGAAAAATACTTCCTTTTATTTGTTTTAAACCTACTGCCTATTAATTTCATTTGGTGGCCAATAGTTCTTGTGGTATGAGTAGGAATATATAACACTTCCTTATTTCCTTTCTCCACACCAGTCATGGTCTTATATATCCCCCATTAGTCATCTCTTTTCCAAGCTGAAAAGTCCCAGTCATATTAATGTCTCCTCATACAGCACCCACTGAATATTTTTGAGGTGGGGTGACAATATCTGCACACAGTATTCAAGATATGAGAGTACCAGAGATTTAAACAGAGGCAATATGATATTTTATGTCCTATTATCTGTCCCTTCCTTAATGATTCCCAATATTTTGTTCACTTTCTTGCCTGCCGCTGCACATTGAGTGGATATTTTCAAAGAGCTATCCACAATGACTCCAAGGTATCCACAATGACTCTAAGATCTCTTTATTGAATAGTAGCAGGTAATTTAGATCCCATCATTTTATATGTACAGTTGGAATTACGGTTTCCACTATGCATGTCTTCGCCTTTATCAATGGTGAATTTCATCTACCATTTAGCTGCCTAGTCACCCAGCTGTGAGAGATCCTTTTGTAGATCTTCGCAGGTTGCCTGGGGCTTATCTACCTTGAATAGTTTTGTGTCTTCTACAAATTTTGCCTAATCACTCTTTACCCCTTTTTGCAGATGTCATGAGTGTGAAGTGCCTTGGATTTCTGTTTTACCTGTTGGGGGTTAACTGAGTGAGGGGGGGTGACATCAGAGTAGCTCACCTGGAGGAAGAACCAGGAAGTCAGTTCAGTTCGTCCCGGAGCTTTTGGGCTAGCTCGACCTCTTTTCCAGCTATGAAAGCTCTTCTCCCCTCTCCTAGCTTTGGGAGAGATGGAGCACCCTTCTATTTCTAAGATTAGAATAACTGTAAGTAGCATTTTGATCATATAAGTTTTGTACATGATTTAGAATGTCACTAACCTTCCAGGGGGTAAAATATTGAGGGAGGGATTAGAAAGCTTTATATCTGTGAAGTTGTATTAGCTGTAAGTTGTTCTATTTTCTTTATTAAACCTTTTTGTTATAACAAGCGTTTGGTTATTCCCTTAAAGTTGTCCTAACTTTGGATTGGACCCAGTTCCCGGGTAAGGGGGGGGGGGGGGTCTGCATATCTGAGTCTCTCTCCTAAGAGCAGGGAGGAGTGGCTGGTGCTCAGAGTCTGTGTCCTCATCTCCCCGGTACAAGAGAGAGAGGGGGAGGGGGTGAAGCAGTGTCTAAAGGTCCCGATCATTGGGGAGAGGGAAGGGGAGTTGGGGTGTTTGTGTGCCCCCCTCCAGGGTGTTGGAGATTCACATGAATGGTGACAGCGTGGTCCCCATTTCCCAACTGGTAGCGTGTGGGTTTTTGGGGTGAAAAAGACTTAACTTAGGCTGGGGAAGCAGCTTATAGTTAAGGGGCCATAGGATAGACCTCCTCTGTTACCCCAGTGTTTAAAGAGGGGGGAGGGTTTTCTCTTCACAGCAGATCATTTATAAATATGTTAAATAGGACTGGGCCACCAGTGAAGACCCCTGGGGGATACCACAATGTACCTCTTTCCATTCCCTAAATCTTTGTTTTCTACTTTTAAACCAGTTACCAATCCATGAGAGAACCTTCTCTCTTATCCCATGACAGTTTACTTTGCTTAAGAACCTTTGGTGAGGGACCTCGTCAAAGGCTTTCTGAAAATCGAAGTATTCAGAATCCATTGAAT
This sequence comes from Sternotherus odoratus, assembly GCA_032164245.1. Lineage (NCBI taxonomy): Eukaryota > Metazoa > Chordata > Testudines > Kinosternidae > Sternotherus > Sternotherus odoratus. The sequence continues at coordinate 297,727,779 of JAVMKO010000001.1, forward strand.
CCCCCTTGTTCACATGCATGTTGACCTGATCAAAGAATTTTCTAGATTGGTGAGACGAGATTTCTGTTTACAAAAACCAAGTTGACTCTTCCCCAATAAATTATGACAGGTTTAAGATTAGCAGCCGTGTTAGTCTGTATCCGTAAATAAAACAAGGAAGATTTGTAGCACCTTAGAGACTAACCGGTTTATTTCAGAATAATCTCTCCTGGGCTATAGTTCACTTCATCGGATGCATAGAATGGAACAGAAGTAAGATGCATTAATACACACAGAAAGAAAGAAAAAAGGTGTTACAAAGTCTTCCAATAAATTATGTTCATCTGTGTGTCTGAACATTTTGTTCTTTACTTTAGTTTCAACAAGTTTGCCCATTACTGAAGTCAGACTGACTGTCCTATAATTGCTGGGATCACCTCAGGAACCCTTTTAAAAATTGGTGTGACATTAGCTATCCTCCAGCCATACAGCTTTTGGTACAAAAGCTGGTTTGAATGATAGGTTACAGGTGCCAGTTAGTAGTTCTGCAATTTCACATTTGAGTTCCTTAGAATCATTGTATCATAGGACTAGAAGTGACCTCAAGAGGCCATCAAGTTAAGTCCCCTGCACTCTTGGCAGGATTAGTCCTATCTAGAACATCCCTGAGAGGCGTTTGTCTAACCTGCTCTGAAAAATCTCCAATGATGGAGATTCCACCACCTACCTATGCAATTTATTCCAGTGCTTAAACAACCTGATAGTTAGCAAGTTTTTCCTAATGTCGAACCTAAACCTCCCTTGCTGCAATTTAAGCCCATTTCTTCTTTTCCTCTCATCAGAGGCAAAGGAGAATATTTTTTCTCCTTCCTCCTTGTAACAACCTTTGAGTTCCTTGAAAAATGTTATTATGTCCCCTCTTAGTCTTCTCTTTTCTAGACTAAACAAACCCAGTTCTTTCAATCTTCCCACATACGTGATATTTTCTCGGCCTTTGTCCACATCTTTCCTGGAATGTGGCTCCCAGAACTGGGCACAATACTCCAATTGAGGCCTAATCAATGTGGAGTAGAGTGGAAGAATTACTTCTCGTGTCTTGCTTACAACACTCTTGCTAATACATCCCAGAGGGATGTTCACTTTTTTTGCAGCAGTGTTACATTGTTCACTCATATTTAGCTTGTGGTCCACTATGTCCCCCAGATCCCTTTCTGCAGTACTCCTTCCTAGACAGTCATTTCCCATTTTGTGTGTGTGCAACTGATTGTTGCTTCCTAAATGGAGTACTTTGCACTTGTCCTTATTAAACCCTATTTAGTTCATACCATTTCTCAGTTTGTCCAGATCATTTTGAATTTTAATCCAATCCTGCAAAGCATTTGCAATCCTTCTCAGGTTGGTATCATCTGCCTACTTTATAAGTGTTCTCTCTATGTCATTATCTAAATCACCGATAAAGATATTGAACAAAGCCAGACCCAGAACTGATCCCTACGAGGCCCTTCCTGCATCACTGTGAACCATCACTGTGAACCATTGATAAATACTCTCTGGAAATGGTTGTCTAACTAGTTATGCACCCACCTTATAGTAGTGCCATCTACAGATACTACAAGACAACTTCACTGACAAACTCTAGTCCATGGCTGTTCCTGTACACGGGGGCTGTGAGCAGGTGAGGAATGGGTGGGCTGGGGGAAGGGTTAGGCCAAGGGATCAAAGGCTATAAATTATTCCATCCTTCCCCAGATGGAGGCTGCACCAACTGGCCTAACTCGACTTTGGAACCCAAATGCCCCCTCTGTTGCAAAGGAGCTGGACAAAGGCTGGGTACCTGGCCCACTGCCTCCAGACCTTTGAGATAAGTCTTGTTCCTAGACAGGCACCCCAACTGCAAAATACATGAGCATTAATCTGCACTCTCAGGAGAGAGTGGGGGGTGGGGGGCGATTGACACCAATCAATGATCAGAAGGTGTCCCAGGTGGGTTTATATGACTAATCGTTCACTAACTCCTCTTGGCTAACAAATGCACTCATAGGTCCATTTCCAAACAAATAAAAGTATTCACTCTGCCTCAGAAAGTGTTTGGAACTAGGTACTCACTTTGCCTGGTAAGAATGTTCTGTCCGTAGAAAGATTAAACAATACAGATCTAAAATTCTGTGGGTTACCAGGAAAGGCTAGAAAAGACCACTGCAGTGGACATATACAACTTAGGTGACTTGAGGGGATCTTTCCAACAAATCTATTATATTTCAACCACACGTTATTGGGCTTGAGGCAATAATTGCTAAGTGTAATTCAATGGCCTATTATACAGGACGTTAGATTAGCTTATTTTGTCCCTTTGAGCCTTATAATCGATGAAGATGAGTATGGCAGACAGTGTGGGACAGTTTAACACAAGGCTTCATGGTACACAGATTTTAATAAGGAAAAATTTCAACAAATAGGAAAATATTAATAACAATTATTTACAATGAAGAACAAGGGAACAACACTGAAAAATTACATGTCATTATGGAGGCATCAATAACAAAGACATAAAGATGAGCCAAGTTTGCCCTTAGAGCTGAGATACAACTTCTACGGTATATATATGAAAAACACAGTGTAACCGCAGCCAATACATATTCTCTGAATGATTTTTTCAGAGAATTTACAAGTCAACATACTAATTAATTTAGGAATGAATGAATGGCATCTTTCACCCTTAAAACTCTGTCTTCCTTATATTTATTCCACTGACCATCCCCAAGTCCCTGTATGAAACAAGACACCTTATTCATGAAGGCGAAGCTATAATAGCATAAGTTTTGCTGACTGGATTTTGTGGAGTGAACACTGGAATCTTTTCTTTGGGGGTCTGTATCCATAGTCACTGTAGGTGCTATACTGAGAATGTTCCATCAGGGAGAAGTGAAAGGATTAAGGTAGACAATCTCCAAAACTGGTGGCTTATTCTTATACAGTGGAGCCCCGGTATAATGTGTCTCAGTATAACACGAATCTGGATATAGTGTGATTATACCGTAATTATATTAACTGGAGCAGTAAAAAAACAGTTTCTTTAATACCTTACTGGTTACCAAAAAGCCAAAATACAGTTTCCTGTAAGCAGTACAGTCTTTGGCTCCCACCCAGACACCCAAATCCATATATTAATGATTATTTAGCATATTGTTCACCATCTATAAAGTTCTACCACTCGCAAGAGACGTTCTACTTCTCCCAAGAGATTGGTCACATTGCACACCAGGTAAATGAATATTTCAGATTGTACCCAAAGAAACACTTACAGACAGTTCTTATTAACTAATTTATTTATTTAAAAGGAAAAGAAAGAGAGATATTGTGGTAAAAGATCATTATACATACGGATATGAATGAAGTTTCATTACAGAGATGGTGAGGTGGCTGATTTATAGAAATCCTCCTGGGATTCATGGGAAAAAAAACATAGTCCTGTAAATAGTCCATGTGAAGATTTTGTTTTTCAAATTCTTCCATAAGAATTGCAGGGCTAATCCAGAAATCCTCCATCTTCTTACTTGAACTTCTGACAAAGTTTAAGCAGATTTGAGATAATAAGGATCAGGCCCCAAAATCCCTTTATAACTGAAGTTCAGCTGATTAGCTTCATGTCTGCAAGTAATCACCACAGGCATTCCCAGGGGGATGAAGAATAGGTAATGTCCATGATTGCTTTGAAGTTAATCTCTATTTCCTAGACGTATATCAATAACTAGTCACATTGATTAGTATAAGGCAATTAACCATTCAAACATTTCCTAGGTTGTTTACTACACACTTCAAAGAGAAATAAAGACAATGATATTACTCCACTACAAGTTTAATCAAAATGTCAATGCCCCCTTTTCATTTCTTAATCCACAGAACATAGTAATGAAACATTAAAGACAGGAGCTGAAATGTAGCACCTGCAAGCTAATCGAATCACATTGCTGAACTTCTAAGATATAGGTAAACCCAGACGAATACAATTAGTATCCACTTCTGATTTTCTAACAGTACAGGACTATATTTCAAAAACTCTAATCTATTTATCATGGCTTTGCTAAATATCTACAGGTAAGGAACTTGTTAACTAATTAAATAATTTTCTAATATGTCCTTAAAGGCTGCTTTTAGTCCAATCAGCCTTCTAGTTGTTTAATTCTCACTGGCTCTGTGTGACAGAACCAACTCAGTGTCACCATTGGAGCCTGTTAGTGGAATAATTTTGAAAGACTTTAATGATCCGTTTACGAATCTCTTTGGTTTTTATGCTGTATACAATGGGATTAAGCACCGGGGGGAGGAGCAGATGAAGATAAGACAGAAGAAGTTGACTCTCAGGAACAGCCTTTTCCTTGAACCTGTGAATCATAGACAGACTGATCAGCGGGGTGTAGAAAAGCAGGGTGACACAGATGTGGGAGACACAGGTGTTCAGAGCTTTGAGACGCTCTTGCCAGGATGTGATACTCAGGACAGTCTGAAGGATCATGATGTAAGACAAGACAATCAGCACTGAGTCTAATCCTAGAGAAGAAAGGACAACAAACAAACCATAGAAGCTGCTGGGTGTAGTGTCAGTACAGGTCATCTTCATCACATCTGGATACAAACAATACGAATATGAGAGAGGTTGGGTCCTGCTGTATGGCAACCTCTTTAGAAGAATGACAGAGGGGAAATGCAGACCACTGCCCCTGATTATTATCGCCAGCCCTATGTTTCCAATTCTTGCACTGGTTAAAGTTGAAGCATATCTCAGCGGGTAGCGTATTGCAACAAAGCGGTCAAATGCCATGGCTAGTAGTACAGAGGATTCCATGACGGAGAAAGTGTGAATACAGAAAAGTTGGGCCAGGCAGACATCAATGCCAATTTCTCTGGTGTTAAACAGGAAGACGCTGAACACTGTCGGCAAGGTGGAGACAGATAAGCCAAGGTCGGTGACAGACAACATGGACAGGAACAAGTACATGGGCTGATGGAGAGTCTGGTGTGTCTTGATCACAAACAGAATCAGACTATTTCCTAAAATTGCAATGAGGTAAATGGAACAGAAAGGGATGGAGATCCAGGGACCATCAGCTTCCAGCCCGGGAACTCCCGCCAGGAGGAATATTGCAGGATTGTTGTTGGTTTTGTTGCAGGTTGGCATGATGTGCGGGAGTGGAGGGTGGTTACGGTCAGTTTACTATACAATGTTCACTGCAATTTAAAAACAACATTGTTAAAAATATGTGACCCCAAGAGAGAAAATATGGCCCATCCTGCCACTGCTCTACAGACAGGTTGGAGTCAGTACCCTGATTACAAACCCACATGGTACTCACAGATTCCCAGCTCAGTTATAAAACTCCATTATTAATAATATTCTGTGCTTACATAGAGCTAGCATTCATAAATCTCTAAATGCTTTAGAGCATATCTGTCCATGGGTCCACTCCAAAGCCCATTGACCCTCATAGGAAGGAGGATGTAGATCCTAATTTAACTGAGGGGAAACTAAAGCACAGAACAGTTAAGCAACTTGTACAAGGCCATGCAGGAGATGAGTGACAGAACTGAGGTCTCCAGGCTCTCAGCTGACTGTCCCTTTACGAGATGGAACTTGGAATATGAAGAGATGTTTGAACTCAAATTGCTAAATGGAACATAAGAAAAGCAGAGTTGACCTGAATGAAACACCAACTCAGAATAGCAACAAGATTTCAGTCTGGATCCAGATCTCAACACATTAGCTTGGATCCAACTTAAAAAATGAAAAGGTTTAGCTATTTTATAATCTTCTGAGAGGAAAACAATGACATGCCTGGAGAATGGTGCATGGGCCGAGAAGCATTTGTACAAACTACGCAGCTATGACTGAGAATGACCCAAGAGAGGTTGTGGCAGAACAGGAAACAAAACCGAGCTCTGCTGGGTTTTTAACTATAAACCCCGGCCTTCACCTTCAGTTGTACATGATTTTATTGTTGGGCGGAGAGGGAGCCACTGAAGACTGGGAATGTCGGCCATGTGCTGTCTTTATTCAAGATGCCTTCTTTGCTTGCACTGGTTGAAATCTGCCCCTGCACAGAGAGCCAAGAAATGGCCTATGTACCACTTACATTCCTCAACCTTGAATTTTGCCATGTGCACCAGTTTACTCTGAAAGAAACCACTGCTCGGATGTGTGTGTACTCCGAGGGTCATCAACCACCTAAACTGGCCTTTTCCCAGGCAAAACCCTGATGGAGATTAAGTTCTGCTGGATCAAATATAAAGAGCTTGATTATCCCACTTAGGGTATGTGAGCAGACAATCCGGGGAGTGTTATATGCCAAGATAGCACTGTGCCTCTGGAAGCTGTAGGAAACACAGGGAGTGTATGTTTCTGTTTCAGAGGTTACAATACAGTCTCCCATTGGCTAGAAACTATGGTTAGATTATTCAGTATTTGCCAATCTGAGGTTACTTGCATCCCTTCCTGTTACATGTCTGGTGCTAGTGACTGTCATTTAGGTTATGAGGTTAGATAGACCACAGCTTGAATGTGGTGTGGCCATTCCTTGTTACTATACACAGCCGCAGGAAAGCCAACAGCACTCACGGAAAAGTTCCACAGGGAGTTAATAACACAAGTTCACTTTCACTGGGATTTGGGTTCCTCACTCCTGAAAACTCCACCCTACACAGGTAATGTTTGCACCACTCTTTGCACCTTAGATTGCAGGCGCCAAAAGGCAGGGACCAGTCTTCCTAGGGGTTTGAGTCCTGTTTACAATAATGAATAATAACCCTGATAAAAATATTCAGTTCTCATTTGTTACAGATTAAATGGTTCAAGCAATGGAGCCCCGTTGACACTGCTCTTAATATAAGTGAAATCGAAGCAATACGAACAGCACACTTACCAAGCCACTAAAATAGAAACTGGAGAGTGTCTGTCATCCACTCCTGAGGAAGCAGAGCTTGAACTCTCTGCAGAGAAACATCCCCTCTTTCTGTCAGACGCGCAGTGTGAAAGTATTTATAGTGCACCTGCTAAAAGCTCTTGAGGACGAGTTAATCAAATGGGAATCCCCGTGGTCCTCACAGTTACACATTTCAGCTCTATCAGGAGAAAGGGAAAATACTTAAAAGGTAAATGATTTGAAGTTTTTCTGCACTGACTCAGTTTACACTGGTGCAGTTTCCAGGTTTAAAGGATAACCCAAGTCACAACACGTTTAGGAATATTCAGCAATCAGCCATTTTAGAGCTGATTTAAATGCTGTAACTACCTGAATCATGGGACTGGCACTGACTTGTTCTCGATCAGGCTTTGGGTCAGAATTATTTTTTTCTCAAAGAGAAGTTAGTTCCTGTGACTTGTGCCAGACTAACAGACCCAGAGACAGCTGTGTTTAGTTGAGCCCAAATTCCATGCATACTATTATAGTATCATAAAACTGGAAGGGACCTTGAGAGGTCATCTACTTCAGATCTCTTCACTCGTGACAGAACTATGCATTATCTAGCTAATCCCTTACAGGTATTTGTCTAGTCTGCTCCAAAAAATCTCCAATGATGGAGATTCCGCAACCTTCCTCGACAATTAATTCCAGTGTTTAACTACCCTGACAGTTAGCAAGTTTTTCCTAATGTCCAACCTGAATGTCCCTTGCTGCAATTTAATACCATTGCTTCTTGTCCTATCCACAGAGGTTAAGGAGAATTTTTTTTCTCCCTCCTCCTTTTAACAAGTTTATGTATTTGTAAAAAGTTATCATGTCCCATCTCGGTCTTAAGACCATAAAAACAGCCATACTGGGTAAGACCAAAGGTCCATCTCGCCCAGTATCCTTTTTTCCGACAATGGCCAATGCCAGATGCCCCTGAGGAAATGAACAGAACAGGCGATCATCAAGTGATCCATCCCCTGTCACCCATTCCCAGATTTTGGCAAACAGAGCTAGGGACACCATTTCTGCCCATTTTGGATAATAGCCACTGATGAACGTATCCTCTATACATTGATGTACTTTTTTTAAAAAGAACTGCTATAGTCTTGACTTTCACAATATCCTCTGGCAAAGAGTTCCACAGGTTGTGTGTGCATAGTGTGAAAAATACTTCCTTTTATTTGTTTTAAAACTACTGCCTATTAATTTCATTTGGTGGCTGCTAGTTCTTGTGTTATGAGAAGGAATATATAACACTTACTTATTTCATTTTCCCACACCAGTCATGGTCATATATATCCCCTCTTAGTCATCCCTTCCAATCTGAGAAGTCCCAATCTTATTAATGTTGCCTCGTACAGCAACCATTGCATATTTTTGAGATGGGGTGACATCATCTGCGCACAGTGTTCAAGATGTGAGAGTACCAGAGATTTAGACAGAGGCAATGTGATATTTTATGTCCTATTATCTGTCCCTCTCTTAATGATTCCCAATAGTTTGTCCATTTTTTTTCCTGCCGCTGCACATTTAATAGATGTTTTCAGAGAACTATCCACAATGACTCCAAGATGTCTTTACTGAATAGTAACAGGTAATTCAGATCCCATCATTTTATAGGTACAGTTGGAATTATGTTTATCAACGTTGAATTTTATCTACCATTTTGCTGCCCAGTCACTCGGCTGTGAGAGATCCTTTTGTAGCACTTCACAGGCTGCCTGGGTCTTATCTACCTTGAATAGTTTTGTGTCTTCTACAAATTTTGCCTAATCACTGTTTACCCCTTTTTGCAGATCATCTATGAATATGTTAAATAGGACTGGGCCACCAGTGAAGACCCCTGGGGGAGACCACAATTTACCTCTTTCCATTCCCTAAATCTTTGTTTTCTACCTTTAAACCAGTTACCAATCCATGAGAGAACCTCCCCTCTTATCCCATGAGTTTACTTTGCTTAAGAACCTTTGGTGAGGGACCTCGTCAAAGGCTTTCTGAAAATCTCAGTATTCAGAATTCATTGAATCCCCCTTGTTCACATGCATGTTCATCTATGTGTCTGAAATTTTTGTTCTATACTTTAGTTTCAACAGGTTTGCCCATTACTGAAGTGAGACTAACTGGCCTGTAATTGCTGGGATCGTCTCAGGAACCCTTTTAAAAATTGGTGTGACATTAGCTAGATTTTTCAGACCAGGTTAGACAAACAGGCATGTTCTAGATAGTGCTAATCCTGCCAAGAGTGCAGGGGACTTAACTTGATGGCCTCTTGAGATCACTTCTAGTCCTAAAATACAATCATTCTAAGGAACTCAAATGTGAAATTGCAGGACTACTAACTGGCATCTGTAACCTATCATTTAAATCAGCTTCTGTACCAAATGACTGGAGGATAGTTGAACCTAAACCTCCCTTGCTGCAATTTAAGCCCATTTCTTCTTTTCCTCTCATCAGAGGTTAAGGAGAATATTTTTTCTCCTTCCTCCTTTTAACAACCTTTGAGTTCCTTGAGAAATGTTATGATCTCCCCTCTGAGTCTTCTCTTCTCTAGACTAAACAAACCCATTTCTTTCTATCTTCCCACATCTATATATATAAAAGTCAAATGGTGTATTTGATGTATGTATGTATGTATGTATGTACGTAAGCTTACTCCTTCCACACCGTTTGAACTAGAGACTTTAAATTTGGTACAGTTAGAGGTCTTGGGGTCCTAATGACCGTAAGAGTCGAATATTTTTCAAATCTCACCTCTGACGCCCCCCAGGGGTGAAATTCTTTAAAGGCCAATCACATCAGCTGGGCAGCTGCTGTTCTCTGAGACATAGTTCTGATGTCATAATACCCCCTCCAACAGACACCGCACTCGCTCAGCTCTCTGCCCCTCCCCCCTCCAACGGAACCCCGGAATCCCTCAGCTCTGTGCCCCCTCCCCCCTCCAACGGAACCCCGGAATCCCTCAGCTCTCTGCCCCCTCCCCCCTCCCAACGGAACCCCGGAATCCCTCAGCTCTCTGCCCCCTCCCCACCTGCGACAGACCCGAGTTGGGTTTGGTCGGATGGTAAGTGAGGTAGGGGTGTCGGGTTTGGTCGGGGGGTAAAATGGGGGTGTCGGGTTTGGTCGGGGGGTGAGGTGGGGGTGTCGGGTTTGGTCGGGGGGTAAGTGAGCCGGGGGGTGTTGGGTTTGGTCTGGGGGGGGGGGGAAGGTGTCTGGGTGGGTGAGGGGTGAGGTGTGGGGGTTGGGGTTGGTCAGGGGGTGTTGGGTTTTGTGGGGGGGTAAGGTGGGGGTGTTGGGTTTGGTTGGGGGGGTGAGGAGCGGGGTCGGGGTTGATTTACGGGGGGTAAGTGAGGTGTGGGTGTCAGGTTTGTTTGTGGTGGTAGGTAGGGGTGTCGGGTTTGGTTGGGGGGGGGGAAGTGAGGTGGGTGTGTCAGGTTTGGTCTCCGGGGGGTTGAGGTGTGGGTGTTGGTGAGGGGGTGTTGGGGTTGGTAGGGGGAGACGTGGGGGTGTTAAAATGTGAGTCGGGGTTGGTCGAGGGGTAAGTGAGGTGGGGGTGTCGGGTTTGGTTGGGGGGGGTGAGGTGGGGGTGTCAGGTTTGCTCTCTGCCCCCATCCAACAGACCCCGCACTCGCTCAGCTGTCTGCCCCCTCCCCAACTCTGACTGACCCGAGCAACGCCGGGTATTTTCACTACTACGTGATATTTTCTAGGCCTTTCTCCACATCTTTCCTGAAATGTGGCTCCCAGAACTGGGCACAATACTCCAATTGAGGCCTAATCAATGTGGAGTAGAGTGGAAGAATTACTTCTCGTGTCTTGCTTACAACACTCTTGCTAATACATCCCAGAGGGATGTTCACTTTTTTTGCAGCAGTGTTACATTGTTGACTCATATTTAGCTTGTGGTTCACTATGTCCCCCAGATCCCTTTCTGCAGTACTCCTTCCTAGACAGTCATTTCCCATTTTGTGTGTGTGCAACTGATTGTTGCTTCCTAAATGGAGTACTTTGCACTTGTTCTTATCGAATCCTATTTAGTTCATTAGTGCAATCCTTCTCAGGTTGGTATCATCTGCCTACTTTATAAGTGTCCTCTCTATGCTATTATGTAAATCACCAATGAAGATATTGAACAGAACCAGACCCAGAATGGATCCCTACACAGCCTTTCCAGCATCACCATATCATGAACCCTTGATAAGTACCTTATGGAAACAGTTTTCTAATCAGTTATGCACCCACCTTATAGTAGCACCATCTACAGTTCGTTTCCCTAGTTTGATAATGAGAAGGTCATGCAAGACAATGTCAAAAGCTTTACTTAAGTCAAGAAATACCACATCTACCTCCTCCCCCCATCCACAAGGCTTGTTACCTTGTCAAAGAAAAAAACTATGAGGTTGGTTTGACATAATTTGTACTTGACAAATCCTGCTGACTCTTTCTTATTGCCTTATTATCGTCCAGATGTTTGCAAACTGGTTTCTTAATTATTTGCTCCATTATCTTTCGGGGTACAGAAATTAAGATGACTGGTTTGTAATTCCCAGGTTGTCCTTATTTCTCTTTTTGTAGATGTGCATTATATTTGCCCTTTTCCAGTCTTCTGAAATGTCTCCCATCTTCCATAAGTTTTGAAGAGAATTGCTAATGACTCAGATATCTCCTCAGTCAGGTGCTTGAATACTCTAGGATGCAGTTTATTAGGTCATGGTGACATGAAGACAATTAATTTGTCTAAGTAATTTTAAACTTGTTCTTTCCCTATTTTAGCCTCTGATCCTACCTCATTTTCCACTGGAATTCACTATGTTAGGCATCCAGTCACCACCAACCTTCTTGGTGAAAACCCAAACAAAGAAGTCTCAAGCATCTCTGCAATTTCCACATTTTCTGCTATTCTTTTCCCTCCTCCTTGAGTAATGGGCCTACCATGTCCTTGGTCTTCCTCGTGTTTCTAACATATCTGTAGAATGGTTCCTTGTTATCTTTTATGTTTCTAGTGTGCTTGATCTCATTTTCTGCCCTGGACTTTATAATTTTGTCCCTATATATTTGTGTTATTTGTTTATACCCATCCTTTGTAATTTGACATAGTTTTCACTTTTTATAGGACTCTTTTTATTTTTATATCATTGAAGATCTCCTGGTGAAGATGATGTGGTCTCTTGCCATACTTCCTATATTTTCTATATGCTGGGATAGTTTGCTCTTGTGCCCATAGTAATGTCTCTGGAAAACTTCTAATGGTCTTCAATTGTTTTTCCCCTTAGACTTGCTTCCCATGAGATTTTGCCTACCAACCCCCAGAATTTGCTGAAGTCTTCCTTCCTGAAATCCATTGTCCTTATTTTGCTATTCTCCCTCCTTCCATTCCTTAGAGTCATGTACTCTACCATTTCATGATCATTTTCTTCCAAGATTCCTTCCACTTTCAAATTCTCAACCAGTTTCTCCCTATTTTTAAAAATCAAATGTAAAATAGCCTCTCCCCTAGTAACTTTCTCCACCTTCTGAAATATATTGGTTTCTCCAATCCATTCCAAGAACATATTGGATAATCTATGACCTGCTATGCTATTTTCCCAACAGATGCCTTAGTAGTTGGAGTCCCCTATCACCATCAAGTGCTGTGCTTTGGGTTATTTTGTTACTTGTTTTTTAAAAAAAATCTCATCCCCATCTCTTCTTCCTCGCAAGGTGGTCTGTAGTAAATCACACCAGGACATCACCCTTTTTTATTACCCCTTTACACTTACATTCAGTCATGAACACAATCTCATTGCAATACCAGTGCAAGGCATTCCTAAAAGTCAAGAGCGATTAGAACCACCAGTCTATGTTTCAGCAAATAGAACTGAGATGCAGGAAAGCGTACTATTGGTGATATGTAATTTACTCTTATCACCTCTTACACAAGAATGGCTGAAGTAACCTGCACATCCAGTTGGGTATTAGTGCAAATCTAACATTTTCACATTTCAGTCATTTGTGACACTAACCCCGCACCTTCTCAGCTGAAGCAACTGTCTATGTTAGCTTGTAATTTGCCGGATAGCTACAGACCATTGCATGGGAAGAGGATTTAGGTCCTGTGAAGCTTGTGGATGATAAAACTGTCTGGATTCACTCAACACTGAGCAGGCAAAACACTTCAGTTTCTCTTGAAGGGATTCTTGGGGGTCAGAGTGTATCACTCTGGGGCATTTGGTAAGGGAACATTAATAAAGCCTTGTTCTGGCTTAGAGTCTTGTAGCACCTTATAGACGAACAGATTTTAGGGATCATGAGCTTTCGTGGGTTAAGACCCACTTCATCAGATGAATGTTGTGGAAATCTCCAGAGGCAGGCATAAATAGGCAGGCAAGAAAGCAAGGTAAATTCAATCAGGGGGGGAGAGGGTGAAGCCCACTTTCAGCAGGTGATCTGGAGGGGGCTTCACCACTTCCAGTGAGTGAATTGCTAAGTAATGGCTTGGTATACAGGAAGTTAAATTAGCTCATTATGTCCCTTCTAGCCTTAAAATCTAAGAAGATGTATATGGCAGACAGTGCAGAACAATTTAACCCAAGGCTTCATGGTACACAGATTTTACTGAGGAAGGCTTTCAACAGGTAAGCAAATATGAATAACAATTATTTACAATAAAAAGCAAGGGAACAATATTGAAAAATTACATGTTAATATGGAGACATCAATAACAAAGCCTTAAAGATGAGCCAAGTTTTGCCCTTAGAGCAGAGATACAACTTTTGTATGTATGAAAAACACAGTGTAACCACAGCCAACACTTATTCTCTGGGTTCAGAATGAGATTTTCAGAGAATTTACAGGTCAACCTGCTAATTAGTGTAGGAATGAATACATGGCATCTTTCACCCTTAAAACTCTGTCTTCCTTATATTAATTCCACTGACCATCCCCAAGACCCTGTATGAAACAAGACATCTTATTCATGAAGGAGAAGCTCTAACGGCATAAGTTTTGCTGACTGGACTTTTGTGAAGTGAACACTAGAGTCTTTCCTTTTGGGAGTCTGTAACCATAGTCACTGTAGGTGCTATACTGAGAATGCTCAATCAGGGAAAAATGAAAGGAATAGGTTAAACAATCTCCAAAACTGGTGGTTTATTCTGAAAATTAGCTTCACTGAACCAGTAAAAAAAACAGCTTCTATAATACCTTTCTGGTTACCAAGAAGCCAAAATACAGTTTACTTTAAGCAGTCCAATCTTTGCCTCTCACCCAGACAACTTTATTTAAAACCTTATTCACCATCTATAAAGTTCAACTGTTTGCAAAAGCAGTTCTACTTCTCCCAAGAGACTGGACACATTACACACCAGGTAAATGAATATTTCAGATCGTATCCAAATAAACACAACCAATTCTTATTTACTAATTTATTTATTTAAAAGGAAAAGAGTGTTATTGTGGTAAAAGATCAACATATATACAGATATGAATCACATTTTTAGGTCAGTTTCATTGCAGAGATGGTGAGGTGGCTGATTTGTAGAAATACTTCTAGCTTTCATGGGGGGGGGGGGGGAGATACATAGTCCTGTGGACAGTCCATGTACAGAGCTTTTTTTTCAAATTCTTCCATAAGAATTGCAGGGCTAATCCAGAAATCCTCCATCTTGTTACTTTAACTTCCTCTGACAAAGTTTAAGCAGATCTGAGATAATAAGGATCAGGCTCCAAAATTCCTTTATAACTGAAGTTCAGCTGATTAGCTTCATGTCTGCAAATATTCACTACAGGCATTACCTGGGGGACAAAGAATAGGTAATGCCCATTGTTGCTTTGAAGTAAAACTCTATTTCCTATGCATGCACCGGTAACAAGTTGCATTGATTAGTATATGGAAAATAACCATTCAAACATGTCGTAGGTAGTTTACAACAAACTTGAAAGAGAAATAAAGACAATGATATAACTGCATTACAAGTTTCATCTACACGTCAATGTCTGCTTTTCATTTCTGAATCAATAGAATATTGTAATGAAACATTAAGGACAGGAGCTGAAATGTACCATCTACAAGCTAATTAAATCATATTGTTCAACTTCTAATAAAATATAGGTAGACCCAGACAAATACTATTAGTATCTACTTCTGATTTTCTAAGAGTACTGGACTATATTTCAATAACTCTCATCTATTTACCATGGCTTTGCTAAATATCTACAGGGAATGTCCCTGTTAACCATTTATATATTTTTTCTAATATGTCCTTGAAAGTTGCTTTTAGTCCAATCATCCTGCTGGTTGCTTAATCCTCACTTGCTCTGTGTGACAGAACCAACTCGGTGTCACTATTGGAGCCTGTTAGCAGAATAGTTTTGAAAGATTTTCATGATCCGTTTACGTATCTCTTTGGTTTTTATGCTATATACAATGGGATTGAGCACCGGGGGGACGAGGAAGTGGAGATAAGACAGAAGAACTTGACTGTGAGGAAGAGCCTTTTCAATGAACCTATGAATCATAGCCAAACTTATGTTTGGGGTGTAGAAAAGCAGGGTGACACAGATGTGGGAGACACAGGTGTTCAGAGCCTTGAGACGCTCTTGCCAGGATGTGATACTCAGGACAGTCTGAAGGATCATGATGTAAGACAAGACAATGAGCACCGGGTCTAATACCAGAGAAGAAAGGACAATAAACAAACCATAGAAGCTGCTGGGTGTGGTATCTGCACAGGCTAGCTTCATCAGATCTGGATGCAAACAATAGGAATATGAGAGAGGCTGCATCTGCCTGTACGACAATCTCTTGAGAAGAAAGACAGCTGGGATATGCAGACCACTACCCCTGATTATTATCGCCAGCCCTATGTTTCTTATCCTTGCACTGGTTAAAATAGAAGCATATCTCAGCGGGTGGCATATTGCAACAAAACGGTCAAATGCCATGGCTAGTAGTACAGAGGATTCCATGACGGAGAAAGAGTGAATAAAGAAAAGTTGGGCCAAGCAGACATCAGCATCAATTTCTCTGGTGTTAAACAGGAAGACACTGAACACTGTCGGCAAGGTGGAAACAGATAATCCAAGGTCGGTGACAGACAACATGGACAGGAACAAGTACATGGGCTGATGGAGAGTCTGGTTCGTCTTGATCACAAATAGAATCAGACTGTTTCCTAAAATTGCAATGAGGAACAAGGAACAGAAAGGGATGGAGATCCAGGGGCCACCAGCTTCCAGCCCGGGAATTCCTGCCAGGAGGAACATTGCAGGATTGTTGTTGGTTTTGTTGCAGGTTGGCATGATGTGCGGGAGTGGAGGGTGGTTCTGGTCAGTTTACTGTACCATATTCCCTGCAATTAAAAACAACATTATTAAAAATAGGTGACTCTATGACAGAAAATATGTCCCATCCTGCCACTGCTCTACAGACAGGTTAATTCACACCCTTAATTAAAAACCCTTATGGTGCTGACAGATCCTCAGTTCAGTTTTAAATCTCCATTATTAATAATATCCTGTAGTTACATAGAACTTTGCATTCATAAACCTCAAAGTGCTTTAGAGCATGTGTCCATGGGTCCACTCCAAAGCCCATTGACCCTCATAGGAAGGAGGTTGTTGATCCTCATTTAACTGAGGGGAAACTAAAGCACAGAACAGGTAAGTAACTTGTGCAAGGCCATGTGGGAGATGAGTGACAGAACTGAGGTCTCCAGGCTCTCAGCTGACTGTCCCTTCACAAGATGGAACTTAGAATATGAAGAGCTCTTTGAACTCAAATTGCTAAATGGAACATAAGAAAAGCAGAGTCGACCTGAACGAAACACCGACTCAGAATAGCAACAAGGTTTCAGTCTGAATCCAGATCTCAACTCGTTAGCTTGGATCCATCTTAACAAAGGAAATGGCTATTTTAAAATTTTCTGAGAGGGAAGCAATGATGTGCCTGGTGAATGGTGCATGGGCCGAGAAGCATTTGTACAAACTACTCCGCTATGACTGAGAGTGACCCAAAGGAGGCTGTGGCAGAACAGGGAACAAAACCCAGCTCTGCTGGGTTTAACTATTAACGCCGGCCTTCACCTTCTGTTGTACATGATTTTATTGTTGGGCGGAGAGGGAGCCGCTAAGGACTGGGAATGTCGGCCATGTGCTGTCTTTATTCAGGATGCCTCCTTTGCTCGTGCTGGGTGAAATCGGCCCCTGCACAGAGAGCCAAGACATGGCCTATGCCCCACTTACATTCCACAACCTCGAATTTTGCCATGTTCACCAGTTTACTCTTAAAAAAATGACACTGCTTGGATGTGTGTGTACTCCGAGGGTCATAAACCAGCCAAACCTGCCCTTACCCAGGCAAAACCCTCATTGAGATTAAGTTCTGCTGGATCAAATATAAAAACCTTGATTATCCCACTTAGAGCAGACAATCCGGGAAGTGCTATATGCCAAGCAAGCACCGTGCCTCTGTAAGCTGTAGGAAGCACAGGGAGTGTATGTTTCTCTTCCAGAGGTTATAATACAGTCTCCCATTGGCTAGAAATTATGATTAGCTTATTCACTATTTGCCAATCTGAGGTTATTTGGATCCTTTCCTGTTACTAGTGCTAGTGACTGTCAATAAGGTTATGAGGTTAGATAGACCATTGTTTGGCTGTGGTGTGGCCATTCCTTGTTACTATACACAGCCGCAGGCAAGCCAATGGCACTCACGGAAAAATAACACAGAGAGTAAAAAACACAAGTTCACTTGCACTGGGATTTGGGTTCCTCACTCATGAAAATTCCACCCTACACAGATAATTTTTGCACCACTCTTTGCACCTTAGATGGCTGGCACCAGAAGGCAGGGACCGTTCTTCCTAGGGGTTTGGTTAAAATAATGAATAATGACCCTGACAAAAATGTTCAGTTCTCATTGGTTACAGATAAAATGGTTCAAGTATTAGATCCCCGTTGACACTGCTATTAATATAAGTGAAATTGAAGCAATGCGAACAGCACACTTACCAAGCCACTAATATTGACTGGAGAGTGTTCGTCATCTATTCCTGAGGAAGCAGAGCTTGAACTCTCTGCAGAGAAACATCCCCTCTTTCTGTCAGACCCGCAGCGTGGAAGTATTTATAGCGCACCTGCTAAAAGCTCTTGAGGATGAGTTAATCAATTGGGAATCCCCATGGATCTCACTATTATATGTTGTAGATCTATCAGCACAAAGGGAAAATACTTAAAAGGTAAATGATTTGAAGTTTTTCTGCACTGACTCAGTTCACCCTGGTGCAGTTTCCAGGTTTAAAGGATAACCCAATTCACAACACGTTTGGGAATATTCAGCAATCAGCCGTCTCAGAGCTGATTTAAATGCTGTAACTTCCTGAGTCATGGGACTGGCACTGACTTGTTCTCGGTCAGGCTTTGAGCTACAATTATTTTTTTCTCAAAGAGAAGTTAGTTCTTGTGAATGGTGCCAGACCAACAGACCTCCGGAGACAGCTGTGTTTTCTTGAGCCCAAATTCCTTGTGTACTATTATGGAATCATAAAACTGGAAGGGACCTTGAGAGGTCATCTAATCCAGTTCTCTGCACTCGGGGCAGAACCATGCCTTATCTCCACAATCCCTGACAGGTATTTGTCTAGTCTGCTCTGAAAAATCTCCAATGATGGAGATTCCACAACCTTCCTCGACAATTAATTCCAGTGTTTAACTACCCTGACAGTTAGGTAGTTTTTCCTATTGTCCAACCTACATCTCCTTTGCTGCAATTTAAGCCCATTGCTTCTTGTCCTATCCTCAGAGGTGAAGGAGAATATTTTTTCTCCCTCCTCCTTTTAACAAGTTTTATGTACTTGAAAAAAGTTATCATGTCCCCTCTCGGTCTTTAGACCATAAAAACAGCCATACTGGGTCAGACCAAAGGTCCATCTCGCCCAGTATATATTTTTTTCAACAGTGGCCAATGGTGGGTGCCCCAGAGGAAATGAACAGAATAGGAAATCATCAAGTGATCTGTCCCCTGTCACCCATTCCCAGATTTTGGCAAACAGACCTAGGGACAACATATCTGCCCATTCTAGATAATAGCCACTGATGAACCTATCCTCCATGCATTTATCTAGTTCTTTTTTTAAGCCTGTTATAGTCATGGCCTTCACAACATCCTCTGGCAAGGATTTCCAAAGGTTGTGTGCTCGTAGTCTGAAAAATACTTCCTTTTACATGTTTAAACCTACTGCCTATTAATTTCATTTGTTGGCTGCTAGTTCTTGTGTTATGAGAAGGAATATATAACTCTTCCTTATTTCCTTTCTCCACACCAGTCTTGGTCTTATATATCCCCCCTTAGTCATATCTTTTACAAGCTGAGAAGTCCCAATCTTATTAATGTCTCCTCATACAGCACCCATTGCATATTTTTGAGATGGGGTGACAACATCTGCACACAGTTCTCAAGATCTGAGTACCAGAGATTTAGACAGAGGCAATATGATATTTTATGTCCTATTACCTGTCCCTTTCTTAATGATTCCCAATAATTTGTTCACTTTTTTTGCCTCCTAGTGCACATTGAGTGGATGTTTTCAGAGATCTATCCACAAAGACTTGAAGATCTCTTTATTGAATCTCTCTCTCTCTTTGCCCATCACCTCCCAGCCAGGGTATGGGCCACCAACTGGTGTTGGTGTTTCAGTAGCAATTGGTTCCCTTACAGGGTGGAGTTGCTAGCCCCACGCCCATGTTAAGCCTACAGCACCTGGTATATTCACAGGAGGTCTCCCATTCAAGTACTAGCCAGGCCCAACCCTGCTTAGCTTCTGAGATCAAATGGGATTGGGCGTGTTCAGGGTGGCTTAGCTATATCATTCTTTAGTGAATAGTAACAGATATTTTAGATCCCATCATTTTATATGTGCTGTTGGAATTATGTTTTTCACTGTGCATTACTTCACCTTTATCAATAGTGAATTTCATCTACCATTTTCTGCCCAGTCACCCAGCTATGAGAGATCCTTTTGTAGCTCTTCTCAGGCTGCCTGGGGCTTATCTACCTTGAATAATTTTGTGTCTTCTCCAAATTTTGCCACCTCACTCTTTACCCCTTTTTGCAATTCATTTATAAATATGTTAAATAGGACTGGGCCACCAGTGAAAACCCCTGGGGGATACCACAATTTACCTCTTTCCATTCCCTAAATCTTTGTTCTCTACCATTAAACCAGTTACCAATCCATGAGAGAACCTTCCCTCTTATCCCATGACAGTTTACTTTGCTTAAGAGCCTTGGTGAGGAACCTTGTGAAATGATTTCTGAAAATCTAATTATGCTGTGTGGAAGTTCTCGGACTGTGAACTTGTACAATGTTGCTCTCAGCCAAACTTGGACAAAACCCCCTGTATTAATGAGAAGAAATCCTTTCCTGCTCTTGTCATGGAGGATTAAAGTCAGTGGCCCCAAAAGATCACCTTCTGCAGATGTATTTGAGCACTTTGTCATGAAGCTCTTTCGTTTTGACACCATAAATGATAGGGTTGAGCATGGGGGGAATGAGGAAGAAGAGGTTGGCCAAAATGATGTGAACATGGAGAGGGATGCCCTGACCAAACCGGTGTGTCAGAGAAGAGAAAAAGAAGAGAGAAAAAGATGTCAGCATCACACAGAAGTGTGCTGTGCAGGTGTTGAGGGCTTTCTTATAGCCTTTCTTGGAGGAGACTCTGAGGACGGCCCTGATGATCAGAATGTAGGATAGAGCAACCAGTGTCAGATCTAATCCAGTGTTTACAAATGCTATCACCAAGCTGTATGTCCTGTTGACAGTGGTGTCCCCACACGACATCTTCACCACAGCTATGTGCTCACAGTATGTGTGGGGGATAATGCGGTTGGCACAGAATGGCAGCCTACTCAGAAGAAGGGGCAGGGGCAAAATGAGGAGAACAGCTCTTATCAAACCCACAATCCCTAGCTTAGCTATTCGTGTGTTGGTGAGGATGGTGGCATATCTCAGAGGGTTACATATGGCAACATAGCGATCGAAGGCCATTGCCACAAGGACGGTTGACTGCATAGTAGAAACCACGTGAAGGAAGAACATCTGGGTGAGGCAGCCAGCCACAGTAATGTCCTTGAAATTGAACCAAAATATACACAGTGCCTTTGAAACAACGGAGGTAGATGTGGTGATGTCTGTGAGTGCCAGCATGCAGAGCAGCAGGTACATTGGCTTGTGCAGGGTCTGCTCTTTGCCTACAACAAACAGAACGGTGAAATTTCCCAGCAGGACAATTATGTAGAGCAGAGAGAAAGGGATGGAAATCCAGATGTGAGCAGCTTCTAGGCCAGGGATGCCCATTAGGATGAACGTTGAAGTGTCAGAGGGTGTGAGGTTGAAATCTGCCATGAGGTGATTGGTGCATCAGTCAGACTCAGAAATTTTCAAACTTCCTGTGAAGAGAGAGAAGCACAGGGAGGGGGGGATAACACACTTTACAACAATAGTATGATAAATATTGTATAGCTATTAACGATGTAGAAAAGGGGGTGAACAGTGAGGTGGTAATATTTATAGATAACACAATATTCTTTAGGTCATAGTTAAGTCTAGAGAAGTCCTTAGGGGAACCTAACCCAGGCAGGAAAAAGGCACACGACCTTCAATGTCAAGAACTGCACCATTTATGCCTATTGAAGGGTATGACTGGAATGCCTCAAACACCTAATTGAATTTAATTAATTCCATTAATGACTATTAGCCAGGATGGGTAAGGAATGTTTTGGTCTGACCCGGCATGACCATTCTTATGTTCTTAGGTTCTTATGTTAACTGTATGAACTCAGGACAGGGATCTGATCACTATGGTACACAGCTCTGTGAAACCCTGCTAAGAGTGCAAGCAGGGACAAAAATCAAACAAAACACTGGAACCCAGGAGGAAAATCATACAGAAAATGCAATGCCATAAGATCAATCAGTCAATGTTTCACCTTCCTCTGGTCTCTTCTTTGTCGTACTAGCCCCCCTCCTCACAGAAGATATTGCAGAACTAGAAGGATTCAGGAATCGATCAAGGAGGGAGGTTGAAACGATTGGGATTGTTACCTTCCAAAGAAGATGAAAAAGGGGGGATATAAGAAAAATCTTTAAAACTGACAGGTAGAAGACAGGGAGAACACACGCTCGATCTACTCTCTAACAGAAGATCAAGAGGACATTCAATAAAACTGAAACATGGCAAATTCAAAACAGATACAAAAGAATGCTTTCTTCATTGGTGCCTAATTAATCTGAGGAACTCCTAGTCACAAAAGGTAGCTGATGCCATGAGCAAAGCAGGAATCAGGAAGGGTTTGGATATTAACATGCATAGTAAGACTATCCGGTTCCAATAGTTACAACTAAAGAAATATTTTGGAAAGTCTCTGCCTATGTGTTTCAGGGCACAAGCCAATCTCTAGCTATTAGGGATTTGGATGACACCCTCATGATGGTCAGGTCATGCCCCTGAATCAACCCAGTACTGGGTGTCATACACCTTGTACTGCAGCATCTAGGACATTGGAGAGCGGATGTTGGGATAAATGGACCATAGGTCTGATCTACGATGTAGTTCCTATGTTGTAAAGGAGCCGAGTTTCCCTCATGGAAACAGACATTCGCATGCAGGTCTATGACTTTGTACTCAAGAGAATGGGCACTAGGGGGACAAATATTCAAATATACCACCGGCTGGTACCTTGGTAACTTTCCTTGCTTGTTTGGGTGAGACACTTTCTTGAGGGCACCCAGCGTTGTCTGAAACGTAAGTGACAGATGTTACCTGACAAGCGTGAGGAGAGATATGTCAACAGCACACATGCTAACCCGTCTGTTGCCCGCATATTCATGAAGTTTACAGAGGACACAAAAATGGGGGGATTGTAAATAATGAAGAGGACAGGTCAAGTGTTTGGCATTTTGGGCTACAGGCCGGCACCTCTATCACTTCCCCTGTTTCTTTTAGTGAGACACTTAAGTGATAGATACTACCTGACAAGTATGAGGAGAGATGTGTCAACAGCACACATGCATACCCAGTGGTGGACAAATGTTTTTGGCCTGAGGACCACATCTGGGTTGCAAAATTTTATGGAGGTCCAGGTAGGGAAGGCTGTGCTTCCCCAGACAGCCTGACCCAGCCCCCTATCCAATCCCCTCTCACTTTCTGCCCCCTGACTGCTTCCCTAAAATCCCTGACCCATCCACACCCCCTTGCTCCTTGTCCCCTGACAGCCCCTGCCAGAGCCCACCCCCGCCCCTAACCACCCCTTGGACTCCACCTCCTATCTAAGCCCCCCTGCTCCTTGTCCCATAACCGCCCTATCCTGAGACCCCCCCCAACCCAACTGGCCCTCCAGGACCCCGCCCCCTATCAAACCTCCCGCTCCCTGCCCCCTGATTCCCACACTCTATCCAACCCCTCATTTCTTGTCCCATGACCGCCCCAGACCACATCCCCATCCAACCACCCCCATCTCCCTATTCCCTGACTGCACCCTGGAACTCCTGTCCCTTATCCAACCCCCGGGCCCCGGCCCCCTTACCACGCCACTCAGAGCAGTGTGTCTGACAGCCTGACAGAGCTAATACACTTTCCTGCAAGAGCCCACAGCCCCGCTCCCTGACCACGCCACTCAGAGAGGCAGGAGCTGCAGCCCCCGGAGCCGGCCATGCCGCTACAGCACTGCTCAGGAGCAGCGGGCCTGAGTGTTGGTGGCAGGGAGCGCTGAGGCTGCAGGAGAGGGGGAACAGCGGGGGAGAGGCTGCGGGGAATTCAGGGGGTGGGCAGAATGGTCAGAATGAAGAGGACAGGTCACTGCTTCAGAGCAATCTGGATTTATTGGCACACTGGGTTGAAGCAACCTAAACATGATCTAATACAGCCATGTAAATATCTACATCTGGAAACAAAGAATGTAGACAATGCTACCGTGATGGGAGGTTATTGTGGGAAATACAATGACTCTGAACTAGACTTGGGGACATGAAGGGAGAATTAGCTAAACATGAGCTCCCAGTGTTACCATGTGGCCAGAAGAGCCTGAGATGATAACCAGGGGAATCTGAAGGAGAGGTAGAGAAGCTATTTTATCTGTATACTTGACACCGGTGCAACTGCTGCTGAAATCTTCTGTCCAGGGCTGGTGTCTATGATTAAAGATAGATGCTGATACACTGTGGGGGTTCAGAGAAGAGTCCCAAGATTTAGTAAAAGTACAGAAATCCTGCCCTATAGTGATAGACTCAAAGATTTCAATCTGCATAGTTTAATAAACATGCTTAAGGGGTGACGTGATAACAGTCTGTAAATACCTGCACAGGGAGCCAATATTTAATAATAGGCTTTTCAGCCTAGCATATGCAGTTGTAACATGATCCAACGGTTGGAAGTTGAAGTTATAGAAATTCTGTCTGGAACTAAGTTTGAGGTTCCAGTAACACTCCTGTCAGTTCATTTTCATTAAAACAAGCTTATCCTTCCATAGAGGCCACAGGACAACTCCAGCTGAAGTCACTGGAGGCTAATGACTGGTGTAAACAGGGTACTCTGGGATCATGCTGGCTGCACCAAAAAGGAGTCCAAGGAGTCAGTGAGTCTGCCCAGAGGAATGCTGACCAGGTGTGTAGGACATTTAAGTTACAGAAATAGACCCCCTATTGTATGGGGAGATTTTGGCAAAAGAGTAAACTGCCTGAAACCACTATTTCTTGTTGTTAACAGCAGCCAAATCAGCAGGCCATAAATTGGCCATGCAGAGGCCTTAACTTAACCAAAGCAGGAGGGGAGGAGTTTTGGGGTGCCACAGAAAAGGCAGTTTCCTTCCTGATAAGAATTGTGTTGAAATTGCTGATATGTGCATTTTATGAGCCTCACAGTGTGCAAACACTGAAAAAAACCACATCAGTCACCAGAAGGAAACCTCTTCCTTGGCCTCTGAAACTGCTTGTGTCATGAACATACAGCTAAGGGTAGCATAAAATTCCTCCTTTATCTCTAAGAGGTTAATGAGTTTAATTAATCTAGAGGGCACTTGACCAAAAGGACCAATGGGGAAAGAAGATACATTCAAAGTTTGGGTGGGGAAAAGGTTTTGTTTGTGCTCTTTGTTTTTGTTCCCTCTTGGGACAAAGAGAGAGACCAAGCAGGTAACCCAGCTCCCATTGAAATGATATATCTTAAATTACAGAAATGGTAAGTAATAGCAAGGAAATGCATTAAATTATCTTTTGTTTTAGCTTGTGAATTTTCCCTATGCTAAGAGGGAGGTTTATTCCTGTTTTTGTAGCTTTGAAGTTGAGCCTAGAGGGGAATCCTCTGTGTTTTAAATCGTTTTATTACCCTGTAAAATTACCTTCCATCCTCATTTTACAGAGTTGCTACTTTTACTTTTTTCTTTCTAACAAAGTTCTTTTAAAAACCTAATTCATTTTAGTGTCCTACACATAAAGGGTTTGGTCTGAACTTTTATTAAAGGCAATTTGTTGGCATATTATTCTCCAGCCTCCCCAGGAAAGGGAGTTAAGTGGTGTGGGGGGAGATTTTGGGGAAATAGGAACTCCAAGTGGTCCTTTTTCTGAATCTTTGTCTAAATCACTTGGTGGTGGCAGCAATACTGTCCAATTACAAGGGAAGGAATTTGTGCCTTGGGGACTTTTTTTAACCTAAGCTGGTGAAATATAAGCTTAGGGGGTCTTCCATGCAGGTCCCCACATCTGTACCCCAGAGTTCATAGTGGGGAGGGAACCCTGACAACTTGCTTAACAATTTTTCTTTAAGTGACATGTCATTGTATTAGTAATCTATAAATCAGGGGGAAAAGTTTGAATTAGCTGGACTCTTTGGGAAAGTTTCTTCAGGAACTCTCCCTCTGGATGCATCTTTGGGTCCACACGGGCAGATGGAAGTTTGGGCAACGGAAGCCTGTTGCTGTGCTACTCGAGAGCCACACTCCGCTTTGGTAATTATCGAGGGTTGGGAGTATTTTACCAGCCAATTGTGGATGTAAGTGCTTGAGACTAATGGCAGGTCTACAGGTGGGGATTGACGCTGTGAGATCGATCTATCGGGAGTCGATTTATCGGGTCTAGTCTCCACACCTTCTTGTCAACTGTCTGAGATGGGCCATCTTATCACTACAAAAGTTTTTTTTTTTCTCCTGCTGATAGTAGCGCATCTTAATTAAATAGCCTCTTAGAATTGGTATGGCAACTCCCACCTTTTCATGTTCTCTGTATATATATCTATATCATCTATATCCTCTCTATCTCTCTATCTATATTCCAATTGTGTGCTCCATTCTGTGCATCCGATGAAGTGGGCTGTAGCCTACAAAAGCTTATGCTTAAATAAATGTGTTAGTCTCTAAGGTGCCGCAAGTACTCCTGTTCATTTTACTGACAATAGTTAACACTTGATAAACTTCTATGGTCAAATATCTGCCCAGTAACTTGGCTCTTAGACTAGAACAAACCTCCCTTCACAACCTCCAGATATCCCCCACCCCATCCCTTTGCCTTAAGGTATTCATGAATCATTGATGTAATCAAAACAGTCTGATGCGTATTTTCTGTTCCTCTCACTCATGTTAAATGCGTTCTCTGTCTCTGAAACAATGTTTGTCTCTGTAAGAACAAGATAAATGTGAACGAATGGATAAGAGAAATGTATATAATTGGTCACCGTAGCACTACACTTTTGGAGCTGCTTATCAGTCTTCCTGGTACCATGAATAAATCCCCACAGTATTGTGTGTGCCTGCCTGATTCTTGGGGGAAAGAGTCTTTCTGACTAACAACCTTATGGCTCATAGCTCCGACTAGGCCCTCCCAACCAGCTATCTAGACAAAAAGTGGAACACCCAGAGACCCCAAGATCATATCATAATATCATTATGAAGAAAATGTGGTGCCACGTCAAACAAAGATCAGTGATTCTCTTCTCTGGCGAAACTCCTGAAGTTTCAGAACAACAGTTGGATTGAAAACTGAGCAAAGGTTGTGACACCCAGGCTGGAGTTCTGTGGCTTGCCAGGGCAGGTCCCCACCCCGCACAACTTCCATCCCTGTCACACAGCGATACCCCTCACTCAGGTACCAGTCCCACAGCGACAGCTCACAGAAATACCTCCTCGGACAAAGTAAAACTCAGTGTCGTGCTGTATTGGGGAAAAGGGGGAGATCAGCCTGAAACGCCTTTCTGGGGGTGAAGGGAACCCCAATAGCAGATCAACCTTTCCAGGGAAGGAGAGAGGGACAGACCCAGTGGAATGGAGAGAGGACATGGAGACTAAAAGGAACCGCATGAGTAACTCTTCCTGAAAACAACCCAAAGCTTTCAACTCATCGCAGCCCTTTAGAAAACCAGGCACCCCTCCCTGAGGCTGCTTTTCCATATTGTAAATTGCTAATGTTGCCAAGAGCCTATAGTGGGGTTGCTCGCGGGAGGAGAGATGGTCCAGATGGCAGATGGTGTCAGAGACAATCTGCTACAGTGTGGTCCACAATCCATTCCAGTCTGAGACACCTCCCAAATCTTCCCCCTTTCCCTCCGAGCAGGCCTGGTTATGTCTCGTTGGTCTGTGGATTCAGCAGGATGTCCACACTATTTCACTCAGTTTCAGCACTCCGTGCCACTGTGATCTGGAGACAACATGCCCTGTACCCCTCACACATACACACTGTGTGTCCCTGGACATTCTCTGTTCAGATTTCCAACCCCACATGGTTTCCTCTACACCAGAAAAATTGCTATTATTTGAAAAAAAAAAGTCATCCTAATAGTTCTGAATGTCTCAGCCCTCTGAACCTCTAGTTCCGAACCTCTAAGCCTGTGAGCATGAGATTTCACCAACTCTCCTGTCAGTTCATGTTAGTTCAAACGAGCTCACCCATCCTTAGAGGCCATAGGGCAACTCCAATTGAAGTTACTGGAGGTTCATGGTCAGTGTAAATCTATTTCAATCCCTATATGCAGATTTTGGGTGAATTCCAGGCTGTGTTCAGAGCTTTACTATTGATCTCAATGAGACCAGATTCATCCTCAGTTTTTAACTTTCAGCTACAAGCTGCAGAAATCACGGGTTTGGGTCTTGCTACAGAAAGCATGTGTCCGGAAGGGTGCAGAATATGTCTGAAGTGAACCACCAGTTTATGTGGTGTACTGAGACTCCGTATGAAAGACGGGGATTCCAAAAAATGTGGGCCCTGATTTTGCTCTCCGAGAGGCCAGTTTCTATCCGGAGTGACCCACTGAAGACTGAGTGTGCAAGTAGAATCTGGCCAGTGTGTGACCCAATCTTGTTGTGAACCCTCTGGTAACACAGATACACACTGAAGAGGCTTTGGCTGCCTTTCTAGTAGGGCAGTGAAAACTTTGAATTGGAAAAATTGAGGGACCCAGGGAAAAATCCACATTGCCCCCAAAAGGAAGCTACTGAGACAGATAGAAGGACACAGTAAGAGACAAGGAATTGATCTTAAAAACAAATATTTGGCTAACCTATTTCCAGTACATTTGTAGTTTCAATTTTACCAGGAAATCCCTTGGTATTTCTGATAATACTAAGCAATTCAAGTCACCGTGCTGTGGAATTTCTGCCTAAATGGTATTTGACTTCTACCCTGAAATCTGTCATGAGCCCTTAGCACTAACTTCAGTGCAAAAACCGGGAACTCACCGATATCCCGCTCAGCAGAGAGAAGAAATCTTCTTACGTTGACAGGAAGACAGAGACCTAGGAGTCAAGGTATAAATGTCACAGGTCTGACACCCACCATGCAGAACAGCTATTTTTATGATGCCCCTCTACAGTCCCTGAAGACTCTCAGATTGTCCAGGACTCCCGGACAATTCCCTTGGTTCTGTGAGCAGCGGGATGAGCAGAAAATAGACCCTGGAGAGCTACAGCTTGAGAGCTTCCCCAGGGAGGAAAGAAATGATTTGCCAGTTCCAGGGGCTCAAGATTGTCAGGGGAAAATGAGTCTTGCACACTGTTGTTCAGCCTAGCAATTGACAACGCTTTTTTCTGTGCATAAAATACTGTCATCTGCACTCTGTATGGGAATTCTGCCACAAGTTACAGGACAAAAAAAGTTTCAATTGATCGTAGCAGCGTAGTGCTGAATATTGTCCATGCAGTTGTAATGTACAGTGCATGAGCTTCTTCAAAGTCATTCTTCCACTCTGTGATGGCCAAATGAAGTGATCTTTACTTGATGCAAGCTGTAAGGCATGGAAAAGACTTTCTTCTCCCAGGATTCTGGTATTAAAGCTATTTGCCAGTATGCCTTTGTGAGATCTAAAATGGCTATATAGCTGGAAGTGCAATCCCTTCTAACATTCCATCTCCTCTCTGCATCAGGTAATCATCACCTTTCAATATTGTGTTGATCTTCCGGAAATCAGTGCAGGAAAGGGGTTGTGCTCTCCTGTGTGAGAACTAGTACAATGGGACTTCCCACTCACCATGGTGCTTTATGTTGTTATGCCCTGCTGAGGTGAGAACATGGGAGTAAAGGACTCATACAACTGCTACATCCGGATCTTTTGTTATGGAGGCCTAATTTGGGCTCCGGACGGTATGAGAGTGATGGGTGTTCACTCCTGATGTGCAGTCTGGGAGTTCCTATAATGCTGAAGGCTTGTAAAATTCATCAGCCCTTTTACCAGGAGAATTATTTCTGCAGGTGCTCTCATTATGTCTAAATACTGAATCTGAGAGGAAGGAGTGATTCATACTGGTTGTTGATCAACTGTGTAGTCAATTCCTTGATCGAGCTTTGATTTGTTATGAAATGTGTTCAAGAGGGCAAATAAACAATGTCAGGTTTACTGCTCTAACCCATTCATAAAACTATTATGGGGAAAAGGTTTTATACAATACCAGTCTCTGGGAAGCCGTCCCATGCAGTGATGTTACATTCACCTTAGGAAGAAAGTGAGCTCCCCAAAATTACACATTTCAGCTTTTATCATTTCTATGAAGATGTCACAGGTTACACATTTCATTACATGTCCCTAAAATCCAACCCAGCAGTTGGTCCCAGGTCCCTAATGCAAGTGGGGAACTTTCCTGACTTCTGCGCTACCCCAGGGGAATTGGCAAGAGAAAGGCTCTGGGTCCCCACTCCCACTCCCTTTACCCAGGGACCTGCCTCACCTCAAGGATGCCCCTCCCACAATGGAAAATGGTGGAAATGGTGACATGGCTGGGCCCAGGATTCCTGGCAAGCTGAAAACCCCTTCTCATCATAGTCATTTAGAACAGAGGCCAGAGTGTCCTCATTCCGGGGTACTGTCTTCACACTGGACACTTCTCTGACCCACTGATCACTTCTCTAAGTTCAACCCAAATGTAATTTATAAAATAGCAATTAAAAAAAATTGAAAAAATGAATAAAAATCAAGGAAACAAGGAACCTCACTCTGTGGACATGAGAAACACCATAAACAGGCGCTCTGGGATATAAGAAACATTTCCAGTTTGTTCTTCACACATCCCAGGTCTGCTGCCCAGGCTCTGGCTCTTAACTGTGATTCATAGAATCTCAGAGTTGGAAGGGACCTCAGGAAGTTATCTAGTCCAACCCCCTGCTCAAAGCAGGACCAATCTCTCATTAAATTATCTCCCTAAATGACTCCCTCAAGGATTGAGCTCAACCCTTGGTTTAGCAAGCCAATGTGCAAACCACTGAGCTATCCCACCCCCCATGATGATAGTACAGGTAAGGTATCTGCTGTGTCAGTGTCCATGTGCCCTCAGGCTCTAGGAGGCAGGAGCACTCTACCAACATCTCTTCAACCTTCAGAATCACATACCCACTGCTTAATCCATCCTTCAAGGCCCTTCTGTCTGGTGAGGTTTGCCTGTGCTAGTCCCTCTGCCCCACCTTGCTTTCCCTAGCTTCTCATTGTGAGCTCAGCTGCTGTGTTACCTGTGGCATGGCTAGCATCCTCCACAACTCCCAGTTGTGGCTCAGCCCTGGTTCGCTGTTGGCACAGTTGGTCTGTGCCGATCCAACTTTTAAGTTGGGTCCGCTCCAGCTGCAGCTCCCCCAGCCCTGCCTTAGCACCACAGGCTGTGGCTCTTCTGGATGAATGCTGCCTCTGTGGCAACAGCCCGATTCTGCCTTCTGGGCTACTTCTCTGGCCCTTCTGGTTCTGGCTGCTGCTCTGCCTCCAGCTCAGCTTGAACGATTGCCAAATTTCTACTGCACTGTTAGCCCAAAGTGACTAAACCCCTAAGCCAGAAGTAGCTCCATCCATTCCTTGAAAGAAAGGGTTCTTTTTAATTACAACATTGGCCTACACACTAAGAAAGAAATGGAATATTCCCTAAGATATCAAGTACAGATTTGATTTTTTTTAAAAAACCAGCTACTAGCTACAGCACATTAGCTACAAACCTGCGAGATGACAATCATATTCAATACCCAACCCCCAGTACTGTTTTTTGTATCCCGATTGAGGGTTGACTGGTGTTTCAAACAAAAAAAAACCAGAATAACAGTATTAAATATAACACAAAAGTAGATGAAAACGTATGAAGTCTTAAAATACTAATCACATTATAATGTTATTTATTTCTAATGGCATTTGATGATGGAAGCCAATGTCCATATTTTGAGTTGAATTCGTTTGTTAGTCTCTAAAAGGCAACATTTAATATTCACAGTCCTCGTTGTCAGTAGAATGCTTCTGCTGATGATGATATACATCAGCAATGACCAGAGCAATTATTTCTTTCATTGGTGCAAATTCTTCACAACAGATTTTTGTTGTTGCATATACATCTTAATAAGAATATTTTCCAAAAGTTCCTCTAGTATCTTGTTGCTCAGTTTTGTTTTATCAAGTCATCTGAAAAACAATCACTAAACTGACATGTTTTTAAAAGGTAGCAATGGTAATGAAACAAGCCAAGTTCACTAAAGTCTTTGTCCTCAGGTGAATCCGTGTGTTTGAGAACTTCAACCCCAAACTGCTCAACTTGAGCATGAGGCTAATGAACCATAGGCAAAACTCTCTATTGCTGCTCCAACTATCCAAGGTCTCCACAAACCAAAGGCAAAAATGAGCTATCAGCCAAAATAGGTCATGCCAAGCTGAGTGCAGTAAAACAACTTAGTACTGCAAGGAATTCAATCACCTTAATATTTGGAATCTGTTTCATCTCTTTCACAAAAGCCAACATGAAATCTCGACTTCTACTTTTGACCTCTTTGATGATATGAACAGTTAGTGCCAGTTCTGAAAGTTCTTGCTGAAAAGGGACTGTGCAAAGTGATCAGAAATTTGACTCAACAGTTATTGTCTTGGTTTAATACAACAGTCCCATTTTCAAAGCTACATGGCTTCAGAAATCTCACAAGTAAGCTCTAGGAGAGTGTCCTCAAGTCCCACAGCATCTTTCTTGTATTGTCATTTTTCACCTGTAACATTTGGCTTATCCTCCAGGCTTCCTGAATTAATGGGCATAGCAAAATCAGGTAAATTTTACTCACTGGATCGCTGCACATATGAAAAAGAAGTTCAGCATTTTAGTTTCTTTCTTTGTCTTTGTCTAACTGAAAGCATAGCTTTAGTTCGTCAACCTGATCGAGAACCCTAATGCAAAGCTACCTTGCTTCAGAAAGCTATGGCACCTTCTCATAGTCTGTAAGTCATGGGAAGACTGGTGACAGGGTGTGGGGGAATGATGGGTGATGCTGAAAGAGCTCCCGTGATGGTCAGAGACACAGTCCAAAACGGAGAGAGAAGTGCCTGGTGATGGAGTGCTAAGACATTAGGTGTGAGGAACTTTTCAGACCATGAACTTCCACAATGTTGATCTCAGGTAAACTGGGACAGAGTACCCTTGATTAAGGAGGAGATCTCCTTTCCCCCTCTTGTCACAGAGGATTAAAGTCAATGGCCCCAAGCGATCAACTTCTGCAGATGTATTTGACCACTATGTCACGAAGCTCTTTGGTTTTGACCCCATAAATGATAGGGTTGAGCATGGGGGGAATGAGGAAGAAGAGGTTGGCCAAGGTGATGTGAACATGGGGAGTGATGTGCTGACCAAACCGGTGCGTCAGAGTGGAGAAAAAGAAGAGAGTAAAAGACATCAGCATCACACAGATGTGGGCTGTGCAGGTGTTGAGAGCTTTCTGGTGGGCTTTCTTGGAGGAGATTCTGAGGACGGCTTTGATGATCAGACCATAGGACAGAGCAACCAGTGACAGGTCTAACCCAATTACTACAACCGCCATCATCAAGCTGTATGTCCTGTTGACAGTGGTGTCCCCACATGATATCTTGGCCACAGCTATGTGCTCACAGTAAGTGTGGGGGATAATGTGGTTGGCACAGAATGGCTGCCTGCTCAGGAGCAGAGGCAGGGGCAGAATGAAGAGAACTGCTCGTATAAAACCCACTAGCCCTAGGTTAACTATTCGTGCATTGGTGAGGATGGTGGTGTATCTCAGAGGGTTGCATATGGCAATATAGCGATCGAAGGCCATTGTCACGAGGACGGCTGATTGCATAATAGAAACTGCGTGAAGGAAGAACATCTGGGTGAGGCAACCAGCCACAGTAATGTCCTTGAAATTGAACCAAAATATACACAGAGCCTTCGGCACTACAGAGGTAGATGTGCCGATATCTGTGAGTGCCAGCATGCATAGTAGGAAGTACATCGGCTTGTGCAGGGTCTCCTCTTTGCCTACAACAAACAGAAGCATGAAATTTCCAAACAGACCGATAACGTAGAACATAGTGAAAGGGATGGAAATCCAGATGTGAGCAGCTTCAAGGCCAGGGATGCCCATCAGGATTAATGTTGAAGGGTCAGAATTGGTGAGATTGAAATCTCCCATGAGGTAGTTAATGTGTCAGGCAGGCTCAGAAATGCTTAAGGTGCCTGTGAAGGGAGAAAAGCACAGTGAGGGGGTTGCACACTTTATAACAAATATTTGATAGTTATGAACAATCTAGAATGGGGGTGAACAGTGAGATGGCAAGATTTGCAGATGGCACCCAATTATTTAGGTCATAGTCACGTCCGGAGAAGTCCTCAGAGGGAACTAACCCAGCCATGTGAATGGCACATGACCTTCAATGTCAATAACTGCAACATTTATGCCTATTGGAGAAAAAAGACTGAACTCCTCACACACCTATTAAAGTTATAATAAAAGGCCAGAGGATGTTTATCCGAAGCCGTCATGTGGAGTAGAGATGGCCCGGACAAACAGCATGCTGCGAGTTGTAGTTCGGTGGCACAAAATGGCCACTTTGTGTGCGCCGCCGCAAGCCGTACAGACTTCCCGGACAAACAGCATTAAGCACTTTGGCTGTTACACTAGTTAAAGTTATATTTTAATTGTATGAGCTCAGAATAGGGACCTAACTGTCCTGGTCACAGAGAAAACAGGGACAAAAAAGAAGCAAAATATTGGAATCCAGGAGGAGTGGGGTGAGAAATTATACAGAAAATACAATGCCGTGAGATCAGTCAATGTTTCACCCTCCTCTAGTCTCTCCTGTGTAGTGCTGGGCAGCCTTCTCATACAGGATATTGCAGAACTAGAGGGGTTCAAAAAAGGACAATGAGAATGATCAAGGAGAGAATTTGAAACGACTGCAATCATTACTTTACAAAGTAGATGAATACGGGGAGAGATGAGCAAACTCTGTAAAAGACTGACTGTGAGAGAAGGGGAACACATTCTCAATCTATTCTCTAACACAAGAGGACATCCAATTACACTGAAAACTTGGCCAATTCAAAACAGATTAAAAAGAATGCTATATTCACTTGAGGTCTAATTAAACTGAGGAACTTGTTGACACAAAACGAAGCTGAGGCCAGGTGCTAAGGAAGAATCAGGAAGGGTGTGGACATAAACATGGATAGTGACACTATCGCATTACAACTGTTACGGCTAAACAACTCTTTCAGAAAGCCTATATGGCCAAATGTTTCAGGACACAAGCCAATCTCTAACTGTTAGGTAGTCGGGTGACTTCCTCATGATACTGAGGTCATCCTCCTACATCAATCCGCTGCTGGGTTTCTTACACCTTGTACTCCAGGACCTGTGGGTCTCACTGCAGGAGTGAGGACTCTGGGCTAGATGGACTATAGATCTGATCAACAGTGCAGTTCCTTTGTTGGAAAGAAGCCACGTTTCCCTCATGGAGATGGATGTTCTCATGCAGGTCTACGACTTTGTACTCGAGAATGGACACTAGGGTCACAAGTATTGTTGACTTTTGGGGCCACAGCCTGGCACCTCTATCACTTTCCTTGTTTCTTTTCATGAGACACTTTCTTGCAGGTACCCAGCTTTGTCTGAGACATAAGTTACAGGTGTTAACGGACAAGTGTAAGCAGAGATGTGTCAGTAATTCACCTGCCAACCCTTCTCATGTCTGAATATCAGATATATTCGGTTGTATCAGATGATGCAACAATTAGGGGATGTTAAATAATGAAGAGGACAGGTCACTGACTCAGAGCAATCTGGATTGATTGGAAAACTTGGTTGAAGCAAACAATATATGTGTTCTAATATAGACATGTAAATATCTACATCAAGAAACAATTAATGTAGGCGATGTTCACATGATGGGGGGATATCGTGGGAAGTGCAATGACTCTGAACTCGATTTGGGGGCATCAACATGTAGTTAGCCAAACAGAAGCTCCCAGTGTGACCATGTGGCAAAAAGATCCTGAGATACTAACCAGGGG
The DNA here is from genome assembly GCA_032164245.1 of Sternotherus odoratus. Lineage (NCBI taxonomy): Eukaryota > Metazoa > Chordata > Testudines > Kinosternidae > Sternotherus > Sternotherus odoratus. The sequence goes on from JAVMKO010000001.1 coordinate 297,763,458, forward strand.
AATCTGAAGGAGAGGTAGAGAAGCTATTTTACCTGTATGCTTGGCACTGGTACCCCTACTGCTGGAATCCTTTGTCCGGTTCTGGTATCCATGGTTAAAGATGGATGTTGATACACTGAAGAGGGTTCAGAGAAGAATCACAAGAATTAGTAAAAGAACAGAAAACCTGCCTTATAGTGATAGACTCAAAGATCTCAATCTGTGTAGTTTAGCATAGATGGTTTAGGGGTGACTTAATGACTATCTGTAAGTACCTTCACAGGGAACCAATATTTAATAAGACTTTTCAGCCTAGCATGCAGAGAGGTAACAGTATCCAATGCCTGGAAGTTGAAGTTATAGAAATTCTGTCTGGGAATAAGTCTGAGATTCAAGTAACTCTCCTGTCAGTTCATTTTGACTCAAACAAGCTTATCCGTCCATAGAGGCCACAAGACAACTCCAGCTGAAGTCACTGGAGGCTCATCGCCGGTGCAAATCAGGCTATTTATTTAAGTCCCTACCAATGGTTTCAGGGTGAACTCCTGGCTGTCTTTAGAGCTTTGACATTCATCTCAATTGGACCGGATCCACCCTGAGGTTTTAACTTTCAGCTACAACCTGCAAAAATCACGGTTTCTGGTAATGCTACAGAGAGTGCTATTATGTTAGGGTGGTGAAAGCGTTAAGGAAACCCCGAGTTTATGTAGTGTTCTGAGACCGGGCATGAAATATGGGGATTCCAAAACACATGGGCCCTGATTTGGCTCTCAGGGAAGCCAGAGTCAATCTGGAGTGACCTGGTGAAAGTCGAATGCGAGAGCAGAATTTGGTAGTGTGGGACCCATTCTTGTCGTGAACCCTCCGGTAACACAGATACCCACTGAAGAAGCTCTGTTTGCACTTTCTAATAAGGAAGTGAAGTCAATGAACTTGAAAAATTGAGTGAACCACAAGAAAAACCACACCCCCCATAAAAGGAAGCTATTGAGACAGGATAGAAGGACACAGAGACAAAGAACTGATCTTAAAAAAACCCCATACATTTGTCTAAACTATCTCCAGTACTTTCAGTTTTACCAGGTAAATCCCTTGGTGTTTCAGACTATACTAAACAAACAGTTCATATCACCGTGTTGGTGAATTCCTGCCTAGATAGTTCTTGACTTGTACCCTGGAACAGTTCCTGAGTCCTTAGCAAAGACTTTAGATCAGGAACAAGCAACTCACCGAAATCCTGCTCATCAGGGAGAAGAAATCTCTTTATGGCGACAGGAAGGAAAAGCCCTAAGAATCAAGGTATGAATCTCACACGTCTGACACTTGCCATGTTGGGCAGCGACCTTTATGATTCCTCTGTACAGTCCCTGCGGACTCTCAGTTTGGCAGGACTCCCAGACAATTCCCTCAGCTACATAAGCAGCAGGAAAAGCAGAAAATAGACCCTGGAGACTACAGCTTGAGAGCCTCCCCTGGGAGTGAAGACATAATTTGCTAACCGCAGGGGCAGGGCCAGTTCTAACATTTTTGCCTCCTTGAGCAAAAAAAAAGGGGGGGGGTGCAGTGGCCGGTGGAGGGGGGGGCACCGTGGCCCGAGGAGTAAAGGGGGGGTGCCCGTGGCCTGAGGAAAAAGGAGGGTGCTGTGCCCTGAGGAGCCGGGGGGCACTATGGCCCAAGGAGCAAGGGAGGGGGCACCGCGGCCTGAGGAGCAAGGGGGGGTGCCGTGGCTGAAGGAGGGGGGGGGGAGCTATGGCCTGAGGAGCAAGTGGGAGCACCATGGCCCAAGCAGCAAGGGGAGGGGGTTGTGCTGCGGCCGGAGGAGTGGAGGGGGCACCGCGGCTGGAGGAGGGAAAAAGGGTGCCATCCCCGGAAACCGGCGGAGGGAAAAGGGCGGCGCAGCTGGAGGGGAAAAAAGGGGGGGCAGCGGGAGGAGCACGACCCTAAGATTTACCGGAATACACCCCCGCTTACAGAGTGCCGTCCCAGACACGTGCTTCCTAAGCAGGGCCGGCGACAGAAATTTGGGGGCCCCCTACTCTAATAGTTTGGGGCCCCCCCCAGCCCAGCCAACAGCGGCTGGGTTCCCCCCAGCCCAGCCAACAGCGGCTGGGGGGTCCCCAGCCCAGCCCCCCCCAAACCCAGCCGGCGCTCCCCCCCCAGCTGACAGCGGCTGGGGAGCCCCCAGCCCAGCCGCCCCCCCCCAGCCCAGCCGGCGCTCCCCCCCCAGCTGACAGCGGCTGGGGGCCCCCCAGCCCAGCCGGCCACCCCCACCAGCCCCACCGCCCCCCCCAGCTGACAGCGGCTGGGGGCCCCCAGCCCAGCCGCCCCCCCTCCCCAGCCCAGCCGGCGCTCCCCCCACCAGCTGGCAGCAGCGAGACCAGAGAGCCGGGGAGCAGCGAGAGCCTCCCTTGCTGTTCCCTCCCTCCCTCCCTCCCCCGGACTGAGCCACTGCTGCTGGCCAGGCTCTGCTCCGGCCGGGGACAGGCGCTCGTCCGGGGGAGAGCCGCGCCGGATGACTATGGGTAGAGCTGTACCGGGGCCCGGTACAGCTCTACCCATAGTACCCCCCTGTCGCCGACCCTGTTCCTAAGCCATGCCCAGGGGCTCAAGAGTGTAGAAGTAAAATGTCTTGCAGACTGTTGTCCAGCCTAGCAATTGATAATGGGTTTTGGGGGAGTGTAATGTACAGCCATGTGCACTCTGTGTGGGAATACTGCCAGAAGATATGGGACCAAAAAACAGTTTCAACTGATGGTAGCAGCGTAGTGCTGAATGTCGCCCATGCAGTTCTAATGTACATTGCATGAGGCTGTGCAAAGTCACTGCCACTTTGTGAAAGCCAAAGGAAGTGATTTTTAATCGATTCATGGGGGTACGGAAAAGCCTTTCTTCTCGCAGGGTTCTGGTATCAAAGGTATTTGCCTGTCTCCCTTTGTGAGGTCTGAAGCGGATATACATCAGCAAACTCAAACCCTTCTAATATTATATCTCCTTTCTGCAATGGGTAATCATCAAATTTCAATATTGTGTTGATCTTTCAGAAACTGAGGCAGAAATGTTTTCAAGAGGATCCTCTTTTTGCAAACTTCACTGACGTTACTTTTCACCACTGAGGCATCCCTCATAGGATGAGGAGCAAATTACCTTACAAACCAGGGCAAATAGTCATCCATAGCTGTCTCTCTCCATGTCAACCTCCTTGGGCTCAGGGCCATCAGGAATGCCTGTGCCCGTTTCCTCCCACTGATCAAGGGAACTCACATAAGTTAACAGACAACACGGCATGTCTGTATTACATAAAGTGACAGGGAGGAGTCAAGTCACCCTATCTCTCCGTGGAAGCACTAATTTTATGGACCTCATGCATTTCCCACAACAGCACATTATCAATGGCCTACCTATGGGGGGCACAAAACTCGATAGTGGACAGTCTCAGTTGCAAGTTCCCACAGCCCCAGAACTCACTGATTTTCTCAGTGGCAAGGTGCTGTTTCTGCTACATCACCCATCCCCAAAATGACATCAGACCCTCACAGATAGCAGCTGGCTTGGGAAAGTGTGTGTCAGGGCAATGTCAGTAACCAGTTTGGGCACTTTCTGAAGGAAAAACATCTGGGTGAGGCAACCAGCCACAGTAATGCTGTGAAGGAAAAACATCTGGGTGAGGCAACCAGCCACAGTAATGCTTTTCAAATTGAACCAAAATATACACAGTGACTTCAGCATGATGGTGGTAGACATGCCAATGCCTGTGAGTGCCAGCATGCAGATCAGCAGGTACATTGGCTTGTGCAGGGTCTGCTCTTTGCCTACAACAAAAAGAACCATGAAATTTCCCAACAGGCCAAAAATGCAGAAGATAGAAAAAGGGATGGAAATCCAGACATGAGCAGCTTCCAGGCCAGGGATGCCCATTAGGATGAATGTTGAAGGGTCAGAGGTGGTGAGGTTGAAAACAGCTATGAGGTGGCTGATGCATCGATCAGGCTCAGAAATGCTCAAGGTACCTGTGAAGAGAGAGAGAAGCACAGGAAGGTGAATTATACACTTCATAACAAATAGTAGAGTAAATATTGTATTGTTATTACCAATCTAGAAGGGGGGGGGGGCGAGCAGTGAGGTGGAAACATTTACAGATGACACCAGATTATTTAGATCACAGTCAAGTCCAGAGAAGCCCTCAGAGTGAGGAAACCCAGCCTGGTGAATGGGCAGCATGATGGCAGATTAACTTCGATATCAATAACTGCAATGTGTATGGCCATTGGAGGGAAAAGCTTGAACTCCTCAAACACCTAACAAGATTCTAATATCACTGGATGAACTCAGGACAGGGACCTGGGCATCATGGTACACAGATCTGGGAAACCCTTCTCACAGTGCAAGCACAGACAGAAACTGAGAAAACTTTGGGATCCAGGAGGAGTGGAATGGGGAATTATACAGCAAATACAATGCCATGAGATCAGTCAGTCATGGTTTCACCCTCCTGTGGTCTCCTCTGTGTTGTACTGGACACTTTTCTCACACGGGATATTTCAGAACTAAAGGGGTTCAGGAAAGGGCAATGAGTCTGGGGAAACTAACAGAAAGAGACAAATTGAAAGGACTAGGGTTGTTACCTTACAAAGGAGATTAATAAGAAGTGATATCAGAAAAATCTATAAAATATGACTGGTAGAGAGGAGATGGAGAATGTGTTCTCCCTGTCTCATAAAACAAGATCAAGATGACATTCAAATAAACTGAAACATGTCAAATTCAAAACTGATATAAAAATGCTTTCTTCACTCAATGCCAGATTTGATTGAGGAACTCATTGCCACAGGAGTTAGTTGAGGCCATGAGCTAAGCAAAAATCCGCAAAGGTTTGGAGATTTACATAGATAGTAAGACTACCCAGTTGCAATAGTTACAGCTCAATAAATACTTTGGAAAGCCTAGATGCCCACTTGTTTTAGGGAACAAGCCCATCTCTAGCTGGTAGGCATAAGGGTGACACCCTCACGATGGGCAGGTCATTCCCCCATCCACCTACTGATGTGTTTCTTACACCTTCTTCTGTAGCACCTGGGGCTATTGCTGTCAGAGAGAGGACACTGGACTAGATGGACCATAGGTCTGATCCACAATGTAATTCCTATGTTGGAAAGGAGTCAGATTTCCCCCAAGGAAACAGACATAATCGTGCTGGGCTATGTCTTTGTGCTCAACAGAATGGGCACAGGGGTCTTGTTATTTAGGCCTACAGGCCTGAACCTCTGTTACTTCCCTTGTTTCTTTTCATGAGACACTTGCAGGCACCTACTTCCAGGTGTCGACTGACAAGAGTAAGCAGAGACATGCGACAGCAAGTCAGCTACTAACCCTTCACATGCCTGAATATTGATAAAGTTTGCAGATGACACAAAATAAGGAGATCGTAAATAATGAAGAGGACAGGTCACTGGATTGGTTGGTTAACTGGGTCAAAGCAAACAATGTGTGTTCTAATATGGCTATGCCGATATCTACATCTTGGAACAAAGAACGCAGGCAATGCTTACACAATGGGGGACTCTCATGGGAAGTGCAATGACTCTGAAGAGGATTTCGGGCCGTGAAGGAATAATTAGATAAACCTGTGCTCCCATTATGACCATGAGGCCAAAAGGCTCAATAAGATCCTTGGATGATAAGAATGGGAATAACAAGGAGGGAAAAATCCACCTATAAGGTGCATAGAAATCTGGATCAATTGTCAGGCTCAATGGATACTGATCAATGGTTCGATGAGTAGCTGGCAGCCGGTATCAAGCGGAGTGCCCCAGGGGTCAGTCCCAGGGCCGCTTTTCTTTTGTTCAATATCTTTCTTAATGATCTGGATGATGGGATGGATTGCACCTTCTCATGTTCACAGATGGGAGTGGTAGATACACTGGAGGGTAGGGATAGGGTCCAGAGGGACCTAGACAAATTGGAGGATTGGGCCAAAAGAAATCTGATGAGGTTCAACAAGGAAAAGAGCAGAGTCCTGCATCTAGGCCCTTCAGAGAGGCTGGATGGTAGGAGCTGGGAGTAACTAGGTATATCGTAGGAAGACTGGGAGAAAGAACATGTACAGTAAAAGAGCCGGGAGAACACGCGTGTTTAGGTACCAAGGGAGGTGCTAGTAGGGCCTGTTTAGGGAAGTAGCCCAGGGAAGGGCTATAGTTGCAGTAATATACGAAAACTACCTGTTGCTGTTGCCAATTAGGGTCCCCTGGGTTCCTCCCCATCCCCTCCCCCCACATTTCTACACATACGCTGCATGAGAAGGAAGATTGGGACTAAAGAGTGTTCTTACACCGAACCTGTTGATTGGCCGATGATGAAGGTGGCTCGGTAAACTGTAACCCTCACCTCTAGGAGGGGAGAGAGGCTATGCTGAGGGTCACAGAAAACCTCTGAGGCAAACCTTAACTGTGTAAAAGTGCAGGATCTCCTGAGACAAAGTTGGTCCTCTGTCACAGTGCCTACTTGGGAAACCAATCTCTCTATATAAAAGTCAAATGGTGTATGCCTGTATGTATGTTCCCTTACTCCTTCCACACCGTTTGAGCTAGAGACTTGAAATTTGGTACAGTTATAGGTTTTGGGGTCCTAATCAGGGTAAGAATCGAAAATTTTTCAAATCTCACCTCTGACGCCCCCTAGGGGTGAAAATCTTTAAAGCCCATTAACATCAGCTGGCCAGCAGGTTAACACCTGCTGTTCTCTGTGACATAGTTATGATGTAATAATACTCCCCTCCAACGGACCCCGCACTTGCTCAACTCTCTGCCCCCTCCCCCTCTCCAACGGCCCCCGCAATCACTCAGCTCTCTCCCCCCTCCCCCCCCCCTCCGACAGACCCGAGCAATGCCGGGTATTTTTGCTAGTATTTAATAACAGTCTTTTCAGCCTAGCATACTGAAATGCAACACAGTCCAACAACTGGGAGTTGAAGATGCACCTTATTTCCAGTCAGAATTTCTTTACATCTCTTAAACTGTGAGATGAATTAACCATTGGAGCAATTTGCCAAGGTTACATCACTGAGAATTTTTTAATCAAGGTTGGATTTTTCTCTAACAAATCTGCTCTAGGCGTAGTTTTGGGGAAATTCTCAGGCCCGTGCTATACAGACCAGATGATCACAATGGTCTCATCTGGCCTTGGGAATCTTTTAACATGTCCCGAGGAGTCAGCTGGAGGCATTTTCCCTGCAAGATCTTACCTCAGCTTACTGAAGTCATTTTTTCCATTCATGACCATGTTGAATTTAGCCCTGTGGGAAGAAATTCTCAGGTGACTGCGACACCTTGGAAATGTGACACTAGGTGGGTATTTCAGGAGCTGAGGGATCCCATGAGGCACTGGATGGATTAATGTTTTATGTGAGAAAAATAACGATTTGACCCCATAAAATCTCTGCAGTGAGGAATGACTATACAACCCTCACCATTAATGACTAACAGAGCTGGCTAGCAAATGGTCCCAGAGCATTCTGGGTTTAATATCTCTGTCCCAGTGGCTCACTGTTTCAGGCAACAGCCAGTGGTTCCTGCATGAGGCAGCTTTATTTATCTTGGCTGTCACATATCCCAGCATTGGCAGCTCTCATTATATCATATGCAAACTTCTCAGCTCGCAAGTTGTTCCTGTGTAGCAGCCCCCAAAGCCACACAGGTCTTCGGCATTTCCCACTCATGCGGGAGATTTCTCACTAATGAGACACAGTCTCTGATTACCCCCCAGCCAAGCAATCAGGTGTGACAGGAGGCACCTCACCCCCTGCATAGGAAGAGCTGTGGGGATTGTGGGAGCCAGCGATGACTGGGGAGCATGGAGATGACACTGGCGACCAGAGGGCTGTTGGAATCAGAGCAGCCTGGGATGGGGAAGGAGAGTTCACACAGAATATTCTGGGAGATTGAACCAACTGTGGAGCAAAGATCAATGGTTTTTTTCATGGGTGTAATGCCAACAATGACAAAGAAACATTGAATTTCAGCAGCTCTTTCTGCCTGTTCATTTACACCCTTGTCCCTGCTCCCACAATCTCCAGCACTGCCCACTTTTCTGTGTACACTGCCTTGCCTGCCCCCACAACCTCCACTGCTCTCTGCTTTTCCATTTGTACCCTCTGCCTCCCCCCATAACCTCCGGTGCTGCTCGCCTGCCCACATATGTCTCCTGCTCATACAACTCCCACCCCTGCCACACATTAATGCCCCTCAGGACCAAAACCAGGTGCCAGATCCTACAGCCGCAGCTCACAGAAATATCTCCTCAGAGTAGGTTAAACTCAGGGTCTGCCTGTACCAGAGAAAAAGGGGAGATCAGCCTGAACTGCCTTTCTGGGGTGAAGGGAACCCCAGCAGCAGATCAGCCTGTGGAGGGAAGGAGAGAGAGACAGACCCGGCAGGCAGGAGAGGGGATGTGGAAACTAAAAGGAGCCAGTGTGAGTAACTCTTCCTCAAAATGACACAAAGTGTTAAGGCATTGCAGCCCTTTAGAAACACAGACAGAGCTTCCTGAGGCTGCTCTTCCATGTTGGCAATTGCTGATATTACCACAAAGTGTACTGGGAATATTCACAGGAACGGGCTAGTCCATATTGTAAACGGTGTCAGAGACAATGTGCTACAGTGTGATCCAGGCTATGTTACTGTCTGAGACACACATACCCTGCCCCAGTAGGCCTCATTACACTTTGGTCTGTGCATTAGGAAGGAAGGATGTCCATTCCCTATTTCACCCAGTTTCAGGTCTCTGTACCACTGTGATCTGGATACTGCATCCCCCCTCCCCCCACACACACACATTGTGAGTTCCTGGACTTCCCCTCAGTAAAATTTCAGCACCACCTGGTTTCCTCTAACCCAGAAGCATATTTTTATTTTGACTCCCTTTTGGTGCTTTTTAACCTTTCCAGAAGCAGAGAGGGGCACAGAGACAGCAGATCCCTTTCTCTCCCAGAAAAAAAAAAATGTTATCCTGATTGTTTTGAACCTTTAAGCCTGTGAGTTTGAGATTTCAGCAACTCTCCTGTCAGTCCTTCTTTGGTCCAAATGAACTCACCTGTCCTTAGCGGCCATGGGACGACTCCAGTTGAAGTCACTGGAGGCTCATGGTCGGTGTAAATCAGTCATTTATTTAAGTCCCTACATGTGGATTTAGGGTGATCTCAATAGGGCCAAGGTTTGACCCTTAGAGTTTAACTTTCTGCCCAACCTGCAGAAATCACAGCTTCCGGTCCTGCTCAGAGAGCGCTGTTCTGTACAGCTCTCAAAGAGTGTGAAGGAAACCTCTAATTTATCTGGCGTTCTGAGACCAGGCATGATAGATGGGGATTCCAAAACACCTGATTTTGCTCTCAGGAAAGCCAGTGTCAATCTGGAGTGACTCACTGAAGGCAGAATGTGAGAGCGGAATCTGGTCAGTGTGCCACCCATTCTTGTTGTGAACCCTCTGGTAACTCAGATACCCACTGCAGAGGTTTTGGCTACACGTCCCAACCGGGCAGTGGAGTAGCTGAACTGGAAAACATGAGCAAAACAGGAAAAACCAGACAGCTCCCCAAAAAAGAAGCTACTGTGACAGGTGGAAGGACACAGTAAAACACAAGGAACTGATCATAATAAATATTTGTCAAAACTATTTAGACTCTTGTAATTCCAATTTTACCAGGGAAATCCCTTGGTGTTTCTGACTATAATAAACAGGTGAAGTCCCAGTCCTGGTGAATTCCTGCCCAGACGGTTCTTGACATGAACCCTGAGCACTAACTTTAATGCAGAAACAGGCAACTCACCGAAATCCCTTTACGGCGACAGAAAGGCAGAGTCCCAAGAATCAGTGTATGAATCTCTCTGCCCTGACATTTGGCATGTTAGATAGCAACCTTTATGATTCCCCTGTACAGTCTCTGCAGATTCTCAGGTTGGCAGGACTCCCAGATAATTCCCTTGGCTCCATGAGCACCAGGAAGAGCAGAAAATTGACCCTGGGGAACTTCAGTCAGAGAGCCTCCGCTGGGAGTGAAGAAATGATTCTCGGATACCAAGGGCTCAGATTGTCAGGACAAGCTGAGTCTTGCAGATTTGATAGAGTGGTCCGGCACTACTGAAACCCTGGAGAGAAAAGGAAGAGCCAAGGCTTAGACGTACCCATTTGTCCATCAGCAGTCCTGTGCCTCTGCCCATCACCATGTAATCTGACCATCGCCTCTCCTCCCAGCTGATGAGTCCTGCCCTGAATCCCTGAGAACGTGACATGTAATGAAAAGGCTTTCGCACATCCTTGTTCCAAACACAGAGGAATAGCCCCTCCCATTTGAGAGCCTCTCTCTGACTGAGGGTGGCACACATTGCCCCTACTCAGTCATAATCCCTTGTAGGGCAATATCCTGCCATGGGCAGGAACAGGCTCCGAAGCCCCTTCAATGTTTAGCATGTGCCCTGAAGCCCATGAACTGCTAGAGTCACTGCACAGGCTCTAAATCAGATTGGGAAGGTGGAGAGACGTTCAGAGGCACAGTTGTTATTTAAGTGCCCAGCATCCCTCTGCATTCACTGGGACTCTTTGCCTGAGGAGGCTGTGAAGGCCAGAACTATGGCTCCATCAATGGCTATTAGTCAGGATGGGCAGAGATGGTGTCCCGAGCCTCCGTTTGACAAAAGCTAGGAAATGGGAGACAGGGAATGGATCACTGGATGATTACTTTTTTGTTCATTCCCTCTGAAACACCTGCCATTGGCCACTGTCAAAAGACAAGATAATGGGCTAGATGGACCTTTGGTCTGACCCAGGTTGACCCTTCTTCTGACTGAGAGGGGATATGATACAGATCTGTAGAGCTGTGACTGGTGTGGAGAAAGTGAATACAGAAGTGTTTTTACTCCTTCTCATAACACAAGAACTAACCCCCCCCCCCAAATTAATACAGAGCAGGTTTAAAACAAACAAAAGGAAGCATTTCTACACAGCAAACACGGTCAATCTTTGGAACTCTTTCCCAGGTAATGTTGTGAAGGCCAAAACTGTAACAGGATTCAAAAAAGAATTAGATAAGAATGGAGGATAGGTCCATAAATGGCTATCAGTCAAGATGTTCAGGGACACAACCTCATGCTCTGGGCATCCTAGCATCTCACTGCCAGATGCAGGGACTAGATGCCAGAAGAGATGGATTCCTCGAGAATTGCCATGTTCTGTTATTTCCCTCTGAAACATCTGGCACTGGAGGAAGACATTGGACCGAGACACAACTTTACTTATTCTAGTGCCCTTGGTTCACTTTCTGTCCTTTTTTTGTACTTTGTACCACGTTAATCATCTCTGGTATTTGCATGCCTCTGTTCTTTGGGTCATGTCTGTCTTCTGTACCTGGGCCAGCTGTGGGACTCCTGCTGTTGTGTCTACTGCTGATGGAGCAGTTCAGCTAAGGGGGCTGGAACATAGAATCCTAGAAGAGCAGGGTTGGAAGGGACCTCTGGAGGTTTCTAGTCCAACCCTCTGCTCACAGCAGGACCAACCCCAACTAAATCATCCCAGCCAGGGCTTTATCAAGCCAGGCCTTAAAAACCTCTAACGTTGGCAGATTCTTAAGGAACAAGTTGCCTTGACATTCACAAGTTTTCATACGCAGGCTAAAAATCCTTCTAGCCTGGGTCTATCACTTCCCACAGATTCAGTCTTTGTTCCTCAGACGTTTCCAGGTGTGTTGTTGCAAGGAAAGTGAGATCCCCTCATAATGCCATTTCCCCCCTTTAATATCATCTCTCCATTTTCTGGAAAGCTAATAACAGTTGTGTAGTGTGATCTCTGAGAGGTTTCTTTTGTACATGGTACCTGGGGTAATGCTTGTGCTTTTGTGCATTTCCTCAAGAAGCCATTAACATTGTTTGGCCTTTTTATTTTGATACCCTAAAGGCTGTTTGTGGGTGTTTTCAGCCTCAGGACATGTTCCAAGAATATATATATATATTATAGAATATATATATATATATATATATTATAGAATATATATATATATATATATATATATTCTTGGAACATGTCCTGAGGCTGAAAACACCCACAATCAGCCTTTAGGGTATCAAAATAAAAAGGCCAAACAATGTTAATGGCTTCTTGAGGAAATGCACAAAAGCACAAGCATTACCCCAGGTACCATGTACAAAAGAAACCTCTCAGAGATCACACTACACAACTGTTATTAGCTTTCCAGAAAATGGAGAGATGATATTAAAGGGGGGAAATGGCATTATGAGGGGATCTCACTTTCCTTGCAACAACACACCTGGAAACGTCTGAGGAACAAACGTCTGAGGAACAAAGACTGAATCTGTGGGAAGTGATAGACCCAGGCTAGAAGGATTTTTAGCCTGCGTATGAAAACTTGTGAATGTCAAGGCAACTTGTTCCTTAAGAATCTGCCAACGTTAGAGCCATGTCCCCTAACAGCTCTGGGCTTTCCTGGAAACAGGCAGGAGGTATTCTTACCTCTGGCACTCAAATGCTCAACTCCCAATGGGGTCAAACCCTGAATAAAATTTGTTTTGCCCTGTATAAAGCTTATACAGGGCAAACTCATAGATTGTTCACCCTCCATAACAATGATAGAGAGATATGCACAGCTGTTTGCCCCCCCCCCCCCCCAGGTACCAACATGTATTCCAGGTTAATTAATAAGTTGAAAGTGATTTTAATAAAGACAGGAAATAGGATTTAAGTGGTTCAAAGTAGTAACAGACAGAATAAAGTGAATTACCAAACAAAATAAACAGAAAATGCAAATCTAACACTATTGCAGCAAAAAGCCTCACCCTCTGAATTCCTTCTTTCAGGCTAAACTCCCTGTTAGCCTGGGTCCAGCAATCACCTCGCACCCCCCCCCCCCCCCTGCAGTCACAGTCCTCTGTTCCAGTTTCTTCCAGGAACTCTTTGGGCGGGTGGAGGGCTGTTGCTTAAGCCAGCTGAGAACAAAATGGAGAGGTCTCTCCCAGGTTTATATAGACTTCTCCCTGTGCCTGGAGAGCCCCTCTTCCTTCTTATCCAGAGTCCACATGGACTCTCAAAGCACATGGACAAAGTAGCAGGTTTGAACCAGACTCCCCTCACCACCAGTCAGGCCACATTCCTGAGGAAGCTCCGGTGTGGACGGGCTTCTACAAAGTTCATTGTTTGCTTGATTGGTTCTCAGTTGGGCTTAACTGAGAATAGTTTTTTCTCAGAGAGCTGTTCAGATGCTTTCCAAAGTCTACATATAACCAACCAAGCACATAGTCAGTATTCATGACTCTGAATACAACACAGACACATACATACACATAGGATGAACGGATCCAGTGGATCATTACCTTGACAGAGATAGAACTTTTTAGCAAAACCGTATTCCAGTAACATCATACATATATTCACAGGCACACACACCCCATAAAGCCTTATGGGGTACACCGTCACAGATAGTCTCCTCTGTCTGCAGAGGCAGACAGGCCTGGCTGCTGGGGAAGTTTGACAAGGTATCTAGAGTGAAGCAGGCCTGGGGCAAGGCAGGAGGAGCTGTGGAAGCTCTGGCCTGGAAACCCCCAGGCTTCAGGGCCTAGGTGAAGGCCCAACAAAGGGTACTGGGATTGCGGGGGACAGCCCAGAGCCACAGAGCGAGAGAGGCAGGAGGCCAAACCCCCCTTGCCGGTGATAAGTGGCAATTATACTTTCCCCCTCTCTAGTCAGGAAGGTTTAAAGTCACACCCGAGAAAGCATACCCTGCAGGTGCATTTGATCACTTTCTCACGAAGTTCTTTGCTTTTGACTCCATAAATAATAGGGTTGAGTGTGGTGGGGAGGAGGAAATAGAGGTTGGACAGGATAATATGAATGTGGGGAGCGATGCCCTGACCAAACCGGTGTGTCAGAGAGGAAAAGAAGAAGGGAGGATAAGACATTAGCATCACACAGATGTGGGCTGTGCAGGTGTTAAAGGCTTTCTGGTGGGCTTTCTTGGAGGAGATTCTGAGGATGGCCCTGATGATCAGACCATAGGACAGGGCAATGAGCATCAAGTCTAACCCTAAGACTAAAAATGCTATGACCAAGCCATATGTCTTATTGATTGTGATGTCCCCACATGACATCTTCACCACAGCCATGTGCTCACAATACGTGTGGGGGATAATGCGGTTAGCACAGAATGGCTGCCTGCTCAGGAGCAGGGGCAGGGGCAAAAGGAAGAGAACAGCTCTTATCAAACCCACTAGCCCTAGCTGAACTATTCGTGCATTGCTGAGGATGGTGGTGTATCTCAAAGGGTTACATATGGCGACATAGCGATCAAAGGCCATTGCCACGAGGACGGCTGACTGCATAATGGAAACTGAATGAAGGAAGAACATCTGGGTGAGGCAGCCACCCACTGTAATCCCTTTTAAATTAAACCAAAATATACACAGAGCCTTTGGCACAACTGAGGTAGTTGTGCCAATATCTGTGAGCGCCAGCATGCAGAGCAGCAGGTACATCGGCTTGTGCAGGGTCTGCTCTTTGCCTACAACAAACAGAAGCATAAAATTTCCCAACAGGCCAATTATGTAGAGCATAAAGAATGGAATGGAAATCCAGATGTGAGCAGCTTCTAGCCCAGGGATGCCCATTAGGATGAATGTTGAAGGATCAGAGGGGGTGAGATTGAAAGATGCCATGAGGTGGTCAATGCATTAATCAGGATCAGAAATTATCAAGGTTCCTGTGAAGGGAGAAAACCACGGTGAGGGGGGTACACACTTCATAACAATTATAACAAATATTTACATTTGATAGTTATTAATCTAGAATGGGGGGTGAACAGTGAGGTCCTGGGGGAGCCCGTGGGTCTGCACCCCAACTCCACAGTCCGATGTGACTCTCAGCCAGCCAGTAAAACAGAGGTTTATTAGATGACAGGTGATTTAACACACAGCTGGTAGGTATAGCAAACTAGACCCCTCAGCTGGATCCATTTGGGGGGCCCAGGGAGGCCAGACCCGGCCTGGGCCTGCCCCTCTTTTGTCCAGCCAGCTGCAGACTGCAACTTACTCTCTCCAGCCACTTCTCCCCCCTCGCCCCGGGCCAGGTCATCTGACCTCCCTCCAACAGGTTCAGCCGGCCTCTTTGTTATTCAACACTTCCAGCCAACACCTTTCAAAGAGGGAGAGGGGCAGGCATCAAGACAGCTTATGCTGTCTCTCTGCTTTGCATCAACTACACATCCTTATCCCTCCACATACACTCAAGAAATGCATAGGGGAAACTGAGGCACACACACAGTATTCCTACTCCATAACAAATGCTTTCTTCACTTGCTACCTAATTAGACTGTGGAACTTGTTGTCACAGGACATAATGGGTCCATGAGATTAGCAAGCATCAGGAAGTGTTTGGACATTTATATGGATACGGAGACTATCCAGTTACAGTGAAATAAATATTTTGCAATGCCTATCCACCAGTGTGTTTCAGGACACAACTCTTTGACATTCATGTGACACTCTCATGATAGTCAGGTCACTCCCCTGCATCAACCCACTACTGGGTTTCTTACACTTTGTACTGCAGCACCTGGGGCTCTCATTGTTGGAAAGAGGACACTGGACTCGATGTACCATAGGTCTGATCCATGATGCAATTCCTGTGTTCGAAGGAAGCCAACTTTCCCTTGTGGAAACAGACATTATCATGCTGGACTATAACTGTGTACTCAAGAGAATGGGCATTGGGGGCACAAGTGGTATGGTATTTTGGGCTATAGGTCAGCATGTCGGTTTCTTCCCTTCTTTTCTTGGTGAGACAATTTCAGGTGGGCAGCCAGCTTTCTCTGAGCCATAAGTTACAGGTATTAATTGATAAATGTAAGCAGAGGCAAGATTCAGCAACTCCAGTGCTTACCCTTGTCATGCCTGAATATTGATGAAGTTTGCAGATGACACAAAAAATAGGGGATGGTAAATAATGAAGAGGACAGGTCACTGATTCAGAGCAATCTGGGTTGATTGGAAAACTTGGTTGAAGCAAACAATATATGTGTTCTAATATAGCCCTGTAAATATCTACATCTGGAAACGAAGAAAGTAAGCAATGCTCACATGATGGGGGGATATCTTGGAAAACTCAATGACTCTGAGCTAGATTTGGGGGTGTAAGTTTCCCCCCCTACTTTGAACTCTGGGGTACAGATGTGGGACCTACATGAAAGACCGCCTAAGCTTATTGCTACTAGCTTACGTTAAAAAGTTTCCCAAGGCACAAATATTCTCCTTGTCCTTGGACAGTGATGCTGCTATCACCAAATCAGGAAAAGGGTCACTTGGAGTTCCTAAGTCCTGTGGCACCTTAAAGACTAACTATAAAGTTTTGAAGCATGAGCTTTCGTGGGCTAATACCCACTTCGTCGGATGCAGGCAGTAGAAGTGTTCAATTGTTCACAAACAGGCAGTTATAGAAAAGTAGGTAAGAGCCAGGGGGGAGGTGAAAAGGTTAGTCCAATTAAGCTGAGCCAGCTTGTTATCTCCGATCAGGGAGTGTGGATTATTCGTCTAGCATTTGAATGGGGTGTGTGGACATGGAGAGATGAGAAACAATGTCTGTAATGAGCCAACCATTGTAGATCCCGGTTCAATCCCAAAGTGTGTGAGCTGAATTTGCAAATGAATTGAAGCTCTGCAGTCTCTCTTTGCAGTTTGGATCTGAAGTTCCCTTTCTGCAGAATGGTGACCTTTAAATCTGAAATAGTGTGTCCAGGCAGGTTGAAGTGTTCCCCTACAGGTTTTTGTATATTGCCATTCCTAATATCTGATTTGTGTGCATTTATCCTTTTTCGTAGGGACTGTCCAGTTTGGCCGATGTACATAGCAGAGGGACACTGGTGGCATATAATGGCATATATGACATTGGTTGATGTACAGGTGAATGAGCCAGTGATGGTATGGTTGATCTGGTTAGGTCCTGTGATGGTGTTGCTGGTGTAGATATGTGGGCAGAGTTGGCATCGAGGTTTGTTGCATGGATTGGTTCCTGAGTTGGAGTTATTGTGGTGCAGTGTGCTGTTGCTGGTGAGAATTTGTTTAAGGTTGGCAGGTTGTCTGTGTGCCAGGACTGGCCTTCCTCCCAAGGCTTTTGAAAGTGAGGGATTATTGTCCAGGATGGGTTGTAGGTCACTGATGATGCGTTGCAAAGGTTTTAACTGAGGACTGTAGGTGATGGCCAGTGGTGTTCTGTTGTTTTTTTTCTTGGGCTTGTCTTGTAGCAGCAAGCTTCTGGGTACACGTCTGGCTCTGTTGATCTGTGTCCTTATTTCCTTGTGTGGGTATTGTAGTTTTGAGAAAGCCTGGTGAAGATCTCGTAGGTGTTGGTCTCTGTCTGAGGGGTTGGAGCAAATCCGATTGTACCTCAGTGCTTGGCTGTAGACAATGGATCGTGTGGTATGTCCGGGATGGAAGCTGGTGGCATGAAGGTAGGCATAGCTGTCGGTAGGTTTTCGGTATAGGGTGGTGTCGATGTGGCCGTCATTAATTTGCACTGTGGTGTCTAGGAAGTGGATTTCCTGTTTGGACTGGTCCAGACTGAGGTGGATGTTGGGGTGGAAGCTGTTGAAGTCATGGTGGAATTCTTCTAGAGTTTCTTTCCCATGGGTCCAGATGATGAAGATGTCATCAATGTAGCGTAGATAGAGAAGGGGTGTGAGTGGACGAGAGTTGAGGAAGCGTTGTTCCAGGTCTGCCATAAAGATGTTGGCATACTGTGGGGCCATGCGGGTGCCCATAGCAGTCCCGCTGGTCTGGAGGTATATATTGTCACCAAATTTGAAATAGTTGTGTGTGAGGATAAAGTCACAGAGCTCAGCAACCACCTGTGCTGTGGCATCATCAGGGATACTATTCCGGACAGCTTGTATTCCATCTTTGTGTGGGATGTGTGTGTAGAGAGCCTCTACATCCATGGTGGCTAGGATGGTGTTTTCTGGAAGGTCACCAATGCATTGTAGTTTCCTCAGGAAGTCAGTGGTATCACGGAGATAGCTGGGAGTGCTGGTGGCATAGGGTCTGAGTAGAGAGTCTACATATCCAGACAGTCCTTCAGTGAGAGTGCCAATGCCCGAGATGATGGGGCGTCCAGGGTTCCCAGGTTTGTGGATCTTGGGTAGTAGATAGAATAACCCCGGTCGGGGCTCTAAGGGTATATTAATTTGTTCCTGTGTTAGTGCAGGGAGAGTCCTGAGTAGGTGGTGCAGTTTCTTAGTATATTCCTCAGTGGGATCGTAGGGAAGTGGCCTGTAGAAATTGGTATTGGAGAGTTGTCTGGTAGCCTCCTTTTGGTAGTCTGACCTGTCCATGATGACAACAGCACCTCCTTTATCAGCCTCTTTGATAATGATGTCAGGGTTGTTTCTGAGGCTGTGGGTAGCATTGCGTTCTGCACGATTTAGGTTGTGAGGCAGGCGATGTTGTTTTTCCACTATTTCTGCCTGTGCACGTCGGCGGAAGCATTCTATGTATAGGTCCAGACTGTCATTTCGACCCTCAGGAGGAGTCCATGTGGAGTTCTTCTTCTTGTGCTGCTGGTGGGACGGTGTCTGTGTACTAGTGTGCTGTTCCATGTTGTCTTGAAAGAATTCCTTGAGTCGGAGACGGCGAAAGTAGGCTTCCAGATCACCGCAGAATTGTATCTTGTTTGTGGGGGTGCTGGGGCAGAATGAGAGTCCTCGAGATAGGACAGACTCTTCTGCCGGGCTGAGAGTGTAGCTGGATAGATTGACGATATTGCTGGGTGAGGTAGGGGTGCCACTGTTGTGGCCCCATGTGGGAGGTAGGATTTTAGATAGTTTGCAGTCCTTTTTCTTTTGTAGAGAGGTGAAGTGTGTGATGTAGATCTCCTGTCTAATCTTAGTAAAGTCTGTTTGTGTGGAAGGTTGGTCGTTTATGGAGGTCTCTAGGTTGGAAAGCTCTTTTTTGATGTTTTCCTGTTTGTTGTACAGTATGCTGATCAGATGATTCCTCAGTTTCTTAGATAGTGTCTGGCATAATCTCTCACTGTAGTCTGTGCAGTATGTGGATTGCAATGGATTTTTCACCTTCAGTCCATTTGGTATGATGTCCTGCCGTTTGCATTTGGAGAGAAAGATGATATCTGTCTGTACTTGTGCAAGTTTCTTCATGTGGTTGATGGATTTCCACTCCATACGGCTAAATGCAGTGCCTTGCATGATGTCAAGAATCAGGGTGGTAGCCGTGTTAGTCTGGAATAGCAGAGTTAACAAAGTCCTGTGGCACCTTAAAGACTAACTATAAAGTTTTGAAGCATGAGCTTTCGTGGGCTAATACCCACTTCGTCGGATGCAGGCAGTAGAAGTGTTCAATTGTTCACAAACAGGCAGTTATAGAAAAGTAGGTAAGAGCCAGGGGGGAGGTGAAAAGGTTAGTCCAATTAAGCTGAGCCAGCTTGTTATCTCCGATCAGGGAGTGTGGATTATTCGTCTAGCATTTGAATGGGGTGTGTGGACATGGAGAGATGAGAAACAATGTCTGTAATGAGCCAACCATTGTAGATCCCGGTTCAATCCCAAAGTGTGTGAGCTGAATTTGCAAATGAATTGAAGCTCTGCAGTCTCTCTTTGCAGTTTGGATCTGAAGTTCCCTTTCTGCAGAATGGTGACCTTTAAATCTGAAATAGTGTGTCCAGGCAGGTTGAAGTGTTCCCCTACAGGTTTTTGTATATTGCCATTCCTAATATCTGATTTGTGTGCATTTATCCTTTTTCGTAGGGACTGTCCAGTTTGGCCGATGTACATAGCAGAGGGACACTGGTGGCATATAATGGCATATATGACATTGGTTGATGTACAGGTGAATGAGCCAGTGATGGTATGGTTGATCTGGTTAGGTCCTGTGATGGTGTTGCTGGTGTAGATATGTGGGCAGAGTTGGCATCGAGGTTTGTTGCATGGATTGGTTCCTGAGTTGGAGTTATTGTGGTGCAGTGTGCTGTTGCTGGTGAGAATTTGTTGACACAGATCAACAGAGCCAGACGTGTACCCAGAAGCTTGCTGCTACAAGACAAGCCCAAGAAAAAAAACAACAGAACACCACTGGCCATCACCTACAGTCCTCAGTTAAAACCTTTGCAACGCATCATCAGTGACCTACAACCCATCCTGGACAATAATCCCTCACTTTCAAAAGCCTTGGGAGGAAGGCCAGTCCTGGCACACAGACAACCTGCCAACCTTAAACAAATTCTCACCAGCAACAGCACACTGCACCACAATAACTCCAACTCAGGAACCAATCCATGCAACAAACCTCGATGCCAACTCTGCCCACATATCTACACCAGCAACACCATCACAGGACCTAACCAGATCAACCATACCATCACTGGCTCATTCACCTGTACATCAACCAATGTCATATATGCCATTATATGCCACCAGTGTCCCTCTGCTATGTACATCGGCCAAACTGGACAGTCCCTACGAAAAAGGATAAATGCACACAAATCAGATATTAGGAATGGCAATATACAAAAACCTGTAGGGGAACACTTCAACCTGCCTGGACACACTATTTCAGATTTAAAGGTCACCATTCTGCAGAAAGGGAACTTCAGATCCAAACTGCAAAGAGAGACTGCAGAGCTTCAATTCATTTGCAAATTCAGCTCACACACTTTGGGATTGAACCGGGATCTACAATGGTTGGCTCATTACAGACATTGTTTCTCATCTCTCCATGTCCACACACCCCATTCAAATGCTAGACGAATAATCCACACTCCCTGATCGGAGATAACAAGCTGGCTCAGCTTAATTGGACTAACCTTTTCACCTCCCCCCTGGCTCTTACCTACTTTTCTATAACTGCCTGTTTGTGAACAATTGAACACTTCTACTGCCTGCATCCGACGAAGTGGGTATTAGCCCACGAAAGCTCATGCTTCAAAACTTTATAGTTAGTCTTTAAGGTGCCACAGGACTTTGTTAACTCTGCTATTCCAGACTAACACGGCTACCACCCTGATTCTTGGAGTTCCTATTCCCCCAAAATCTTTATCCAAGTTCCTTCATCCCCTTTCCTGAGAAGACTTGAAAATAATATACTAACCATTTGGTTACAATGTGAGCACAGACCAAACCCTCTAGTTTTGGGGGCCCTGAAAATTAAGCAGATTCTTAAAAGAACAATTTGATTTATAAAAAAAAACAAGAGAAAAATCAGGATGGAAGGTAACTTTACAGGGCAAAGTAAAACATTTGAAGAACAGAGGATTCCCCTCTGACCCTGCTTCCCAATTACAAAACAGGAATGGAATTATTTCTTAGCATAGGGAAAATTCACAAGCTAAAACAAAAGATAATCTAACACATTTCCTTGCCCTATACAATTCTTATAATCTTAGATGAATTATTTCAGGTATGTTTTCAGGAGATCTTTTACCTTCCTGCTCTCTGTCCAGAGAGGGAAAAGAGAGCAAAAACAGCCCCCCACCCCCTAGATTTGAAAGTATCTTCTTTCTTCATTGTCCATTCTGATCCAGTGCCAACTGGGTTATTTGAGCTTCTTAGCCCCTTACAGGTAAAGATTCAGTACAGCTACCCAGGAGGGATTTTATGGTACTGCATACAAAAAGGTTGTTCTCCTTCCCTTTATATTTATGACAGGGGGCTTGAAGGGAGAATTAGCTATTCATGAGCTCCCAGTGTAACCATGTGGCAAAAAGAGCCTGAGATAATAACCAGGGGAATCTGACACAGAGGTAGAGAAGTTATTTTACCTGTATATTTGGCACTGCAGCAACAGGTGTTGGAATCTTCAGTCCAGTTCTGATGCCCATGGTTAAAGATGGATGTTGATACACTGAATAGAGTTCAGAAAAGAATCACAAGAATTAATAAAAACAGAAAATCTGCCATATAGTGATAGACTCAAAAATCTCAATCTGTGTAGTTCAAAAAAGATGGTTAAGGGGTGATTGATAACAGTCTGTGAGCATCTACACAAGGGGAAATATCACACAGATAATTGGTTCTTTCCCCTGGCAAAATGCCTGAAGTTACACAACAACAGTTGGATTGAAAACTAAGTAAAGGTTGTGACACCTGGAGTTTTGTGGCTTTCCAGGGCAGGTCCCCAGCCTGCACAACTTCCATCCCTGTCACACAGCGATACCCCTCGCTCAGGTGCCAGGCCCACAGTGACAGCTCACAGAAATGCCACCTCAGATGAGGTTAAACTCAGTGCCTGCTGCACTGGGGAAATGGGGGAGATCCGCCTGAACTGCCTTCCTGGAGGTGAAGAGAACCCCAGTAGCTGCTCGGCCTGTGCAGGGAAGGAGAGAGGGACAGACCCAGAGAGAGGGAGCGAGGACATGGAGAGTAAAAGGAGACAGCCTGAGTAACTCTGCCTCAAAATGACACAAAGCTGTATCATATTGCAACCCATTGGATACCACAACACCCCTTCTGAGGCTGCTTTTTTGTGTTGGCAATTGCTGATGTTACCATGTCACTGTAGTGAGATTGCGCATGGATGGGTAAGGAGTGGTGTCCCTAGCCTCTGTTTGTCAGAGGGGGGTGATGGATGGCAGGAGAGAGATCACTTGATCATTACCTGTTAGGTTCACTCACTCCGGGGCACCTAGCATTGGCCACTGTTGGAAGACAGGACACTGGGCTAGTGTTGTATAAAAGCTAGATGGAATATAAGAATGAATTAAACGTAATGAGTACTATATAATAGAAAGAAATGTACAAAGAGCTCTGTTCCCCCGACCAAAACAGAAACATCAGAGACAGTGATAACTGAAATGGGCCTGCATTGTAATTTACAAGGCCAAACAAAACTAATTGTACGAGCCAACCTAAAACAGAAAGTCTGTTTTCGGAAGTAGATAAGTGAATGACATTGTAAAGCAATTTTAGGAAGAAACTGCGATCCCTGTTATGTTTTCCTGTGTGTTTCTGTTATTGTGTGATAGATGGGCCAAATGGATTATTGCGATCTGCTATGCCCTGAAAGTAGATGTGTTAAAGAAAGAATACCTGAAAGAGAAAAGATACTGAGTTGTATGTTAAGTTAATCAGTTAGGAGAATGTATGTGAATGAATGTATGGTTTAGATCAGGGGTCTCAAATATGCAGCCCGCAGGCCGCATGTGGCCTGCCGAGCCCTTCCCTGTGGCCCGCCAAGCTCCCCGGCCCCCCTCCCCCTTCCCCGTTATTTCTTTCTCTGGCAGCATAGCAGTTTCCGGAAGGGAGGGGCCAGGAACTGTAAGCCTCCCGCAGAGGGGACAAGGACTGCCAGAGTCCCCGGGGCCCACCCACTCCCATCTAGAGCAAGCTTACAGCTGCTGGTCCCTCCTTCCCAGGGCCTCATGGAAGCGGTGGAGTGGTGGCGGGGCCGGGGGCAGCGGTGGTGGGGCGGGTGTCAGTGATGCGGCCCTTGGGCCAATGCGCTAGTTCTCATGCGGCCCTCGTGGTCATTTGAGTTTGAGACCCCTGGTTTAGATAATAAAGCAAAGAGGTTACCAGAACCAGCCCAACTACTGTTTCAACATTGCTGGGTTGAAGAATGTGCAGTATGAAGATAACCGAATGACTTTGAAGGGTGGGCCTACTTCTGCGCAGCCATCGCCAGATGATGAGGCTGAAGTATGAAGAAAAAAGATAGAGAAGTATCCCATAGTCGTCATGAAAATACCATCTGCTGATTGATTATCACTTCGAGTGTTGCAATAGCATGACAAGGCGATTTCTATAGACCTGAATGGGGACAGAATCCTATAAGAATCCAGCTCAGACAAGTGAGAAACTGAGTCTGGTTCTGCGAACATCTCCAAGGCATCCCACTGCAGGGGGACGAAGGCTCGGCCCGATCCTTGTGAAACAAGCTACCTAGCCAGTAGCTTTTCGCAAGCAACGTTTAAATTGGTAACTATAACAACTTTGCAGAACTTCATAGAAATGAATGATTGAGTGCAGGTGTGTGTGTCTGTGTGTGTAGTAGAGAGAAATAGTGATTCACTGTCTTTTCTTTTCTGTCTGTACATACAATAAATGTGTCATTTGCCTTCTCCCCTTTGTAAGATCCTGCTGCTCTTTATTTGGTACAACACTAGATGGATCTTTGGTCTGACCCAGTAGGGCCATTCTTATGTTCTTATGGGATTGTATGAATGGCGGATGGTGTCAGAGACAATCTACTACAGTGTGGTCCACATTCTGTTCCACTGTGAGAGGCCCCCACCACCTCCCAGTAGGCCTTGTTACACCTCTTTGTGCATGAGGCAGGATGTCCACTCCATATCTTGCTCAGTTTCAGCACTCTGTGCCAATGTGATCTGGATACAAAATGCCCCCTGCCCCCGCACTTACACATGCTGTGTGTTCTTGAACCTCCCTGCTCCGATTTTCACCGCTAAGTGGTTTCCTCTATGCCGGAAACATGCTTTTATTTTGACTGCCTTTTAGTGCTTCTCAACCACTCCAGAGCCAGAGATGCTGGGGAACAGGGAGCAGACTCCTCTCTCTCCTTGAAAAAAAATGGTTATCCTAATAGTTCTGAATCTCGAAGTCTGTGAGCTTGAGATTTCACCAACTTTCCTGTCTGTTCATTTTGGTTCAAATGAGCTCACCCGTCTTTAGAGTCCAAGGCATCTCCAGTTGAAGCCACTGAAGGCTAATGACCAGTGTAAATCAGGCTATTTATTTAACCCCCTACAAGTGGATTAAGGGTGAACTCCTGGCTGTTTTCAGAGCTTTGCCATTCATCTCCATGGGAACAGATTTTAACTTTTGTCTACAAACAGCGAAAATCACAAGTTCAGGTCCTGCTACAGTGAACATTCTTCTGTAAGGGTGATGAGAGGGTCTAAAGAAAACCCCCAGTTCATGTGGCATTTGTAGATTGGCCATCAAAGATGGGAATTCCAAAACAGGTGGGCCCTGATTTGACTCTCAGAAAGGCCAGCGTCAATCTGAGGTGACCCAGTGATGGTCAAATGTGAGAACATTCTTGTGAACCCTCTTGTAACATGGATACCCACTGCAGAGGCTTTAGCTCCACTTCCTAACAGGCCAGGGAAGTTGATGAATTGGAAAAACTGAGTGAACCAGAGAAAAACCAAAGCACCCTAAAAAGGGAGCTATTGAGACAGATAAAGGGACAAGGAACTGTTCTTATTTGGCTAAATTATTTCCAGTATATTTGTAGTTTCAATTTTACCAGATAAATCCCTGGGTGTTTCTAACAATATTAAGCTGTTCACGTCACCGTGCCACTGAATTCCTGCCCAGATGGTTCCTGTCTTGAACCCTGGAACCCTTCCCGAGCCGTTAGCACAAAATTTAATGCAGAAACAGGCAACTCACCGTAATCCCGCTCAGCAGTGGGAAGTAATCTCCTTATGGCAAAAGGGAGGCAGAGCCTTGAGAATCAGTGTATGGATCTCACAGTTCTGACATTTGATGTGCTGGGCAGCAAACTTTATGGTTTCCCTGTGCATTCCCAGAAGACTCTCAGGTTTTCCAGGAGTTCTAGACAATTCCCTCAGCTCTGTGAGCAGTGGGATGAGCAGAAATTACACCCTGAAGAACGCTTGAGAACTTCCTGTGGGAGTCAAGAAATGATGTGCCGATACCAGGGGCTCAAGATTGTCAGGGGAAACTGAGTCTTGCAGACTGATCAGCCTAGCAATTGACAATGTTTTTTTTGTGTGTGTGTGTGTGTAAAATACTGCCAGTTGCACTCTATGTGGGAATGTTGCCACCAGATATGGAACATGAAAACAGTTTCAATTGATTGTAGCAGTGAACCGCTGCATACTGTCCATGCAGTTGTAATGGACAGTGCATGAACTTTGGCAAAGTCACTGCCACTCCGTGAAAGCCAAATGACGTGATCCTTAATAAATTCAAGCTGTAAGGCATGGAAACGGCTTTTTTCTCCCAGGATACTGGCATCAAAGAGATTTGTCCATATCCCATTGTGAGGTCTAAAATGACTATATAGCTAGAAGCTCAAACCCTTCTAATATTTCATCTCCTCTCTGCACCAGGGAATCATCACCTCTCAATATTGTGTTGATCTTTCAGAAATCGGTGTGGAAAAGTGGTTGTGCTCTCCTGTGTGAGCAGCACAGTCTGGAACTGACTGTGTTGGAGAGCCTGGCCCCTTAGGGGTTGGGGGTGTGGGTCAAGAGCAGCCTCCAACCCCTGCCCCACCCATTGGTAAGCCTTGTCCAGAGAAGATGGAGGGTCCGCTGCTCCCCACAGCTGCCCACCTGGCTAACACTGACCCACCTCTGGCTTCCGGCCTCACCTGGAGGTGGGACCACAGTCACTGAAAAGTTGGAGCCGGAACACTATGGGAGTTGCCTGGGCAGTAGTGGGCAGCTGCAGACCCTCCATTTGCCTAACACGGAGGATCCACAGGGCAGGGACATGGGGCACGGAGGATCCACAGGGCAGGGAGAGGGGTTGCTCTGGGGCCCTCCCACTCTAGGCAGATGGAGGCTCTGCAGCTCCCCTCAGCTGCCTGGGCTCCTCAGCTGCTCTTACCTGGCCTGAGCTCTGGTTTCCGGCCTGGCTGGAGGGTGTAATCTGGGAGTGAAGAGGAGAGGCAGGGGGTACGGGCCTGGGGTGAATGGTGAATTTCTCAGGCCCGTCCACTCTCACAAGTGGGAGAACCATGGTCCCTCCCTCACTCCCCTTCCCCTATTTGGTGCTCCTGCCGCAGACTCCGGCCTCTGCTGATACCACAGGTCAGACACCTATCCTGGCAGTGGCCACATGCCCTGATTCTCTATGTGCCAGGGACCTTCTCCCCAGCATCTCCCTCCCATCAGATTCATGGCCCCTCTTCTGAGACCAGCCTTCAAAGCCCACCTGTCAAGCAACATGTCCCTGCGCTGGGCCCTCTGCACATGACCTCACCTTGCATTTCCTAGCTGCTCTTTGTGCTCTGCTGCCGTGTTACATGAGCCAAGGTTGGAATCTGCTATCCTGGGTCTGTCCCTGCAGCTCCCTGCTATGGGTTTGCCCTGGCTCCCATACTACCCCACCTTCTGGCTCTGGTCTCTTCCTGCTCCCCACCTTTGCCTTCTTCCTCAGTGCTGCTACTTGGCCTACAGCCCAGCTCTGCCTTCGGGGTTGTTTTTCTGGCCCCTCTGGCGTAAGGTTGTCAGATTTCTACTACATTCACAGCTCAATATCAATTAAAAAACTAACCTAAAAGTAGCCCAATCCTCCTTAAACAACGTGTTTTTAGTTAACACATTAGTGTAAACATCAAGTAACAAATGACAATTTTCATTAGCTAGCTACTACAAAAATGATATAAAAATATATAAAATCTACAAAACACAGCAAGAGTTTTTACTCCTCAGGAACAAAGCTATGAGATTACAATCAAATTCAACATTTGCACCCACTGGTATCCTGATTGAGGACTGGCAAATGTTTCAAACAAAAACACAGAACAATCCAAAAGGAGAATAAAACGTATGTAGTACAAAAAATATAGTAAAATTATTATTGTATTTATTTCTAGTCACGTTCAATGATGGAAGACCTTGTTCATATTTTGTGTTGAATTACTTTGTTACTGTTCATCTCTACTGTGCAACATTTCATCCTCCCTGTCTTCGTCGGAAGTAGAATGTTTCTGGTTCTGGTCATACATCAGCAGAGACCAGTGCAATCCTTCCTTTCACTGGTGCAAATTCTTCATAAGAGAATTTGTATCATTGCATAAGCGCTCTAACATGACGAATATTTTCCAGAAGTTCCTCATGTATCCTATTGTGCAGTTGCTTTTTTATCTAGTTCATCTGACAAACGGTCTTAGAACGGCAGTTTTGCAAAAAAAAGGAGGGATGGCAACGAAAGAGAAAACAAGCCAAGTTCAATAAAGTCTTTGTCCACAGTGGCATCCATGTGCCTGACAACTTCAACCAAAACTGCTCCTGAGTTGTTGTTCTGAGTATGAGGTCAGTGAACCATAGGGAAAACTCTCCACTATTTCTCCAATTGTCCAAGGTATTCACAAACCAATGGCCAAAATGAGATATTAGCCAATCTAGCTCATGCAGGGCTGAGTACAGTGGAAGGACTTAGTGCTGGAATGGCTTGCTAATTACAGAAATAGTTTCTCCTCTCTCCATGTTCACACCCCCCATTCAAATGCTAGAAGAATAACCCACCCTCCCTGATCGGAGATAACAAGCTGGTTCAGCCTAATTGGACTAACCTTTTTACCTCCCACCTGGTTCTTGCCTACTTTTCTATACCTGCCTCTGGACACTTCCACTGCTTGCATCCGACAAAGTGGGTATTAGCCCACGAAAGCTTATGCTTCAAAACTTTATAGTTAGTCTTTAAGGTGCCACAGGACTTTGTTACCTCTGCTATTCCGGACTAACACGGCTACCTCTCTGATTAGTGCTGGAAGTGATTCAATCACCCAGATGTTTGGTGATAATCCCTCTTTCACCTGTTTCACAAACTCCAACATGAAATCTCCACACCCACTCTTGATGTCTTTTGACAATGGGAGTGGTTAGGGTGGGTTTTGAAAGATCCACTTGAAAGCAACTATAAAATCAACAGTACAAACTGGTAAGTAATGTGAAACAAAGGTGATATCACAGTTTAACACCTTAATCCAGTTCTCAAAAACATACAGTTTCTCAACTCTAACCAAAAAACTCTAGCTTCAATTCCTGCAGCAAGTTTATTATCTTGCACTTTCAAGCTCAAGCATTTGGTTTATTCTCCACTATTACAAAAGAATTAATAGTAGAAAAATCAAGTAAATTTTGTTCACTGGATCGCTATACAGCATTATAGCCTCTGTGTCTTTAGGTATGTAAAAGTGTAGTTTCAATTTGTCGAACTAAGAACCCTGTTCACACAGGAACTAACAGAAACCCACCTGCTCTCAGAAAAAATGAAGTCTCTTCTGGTGCTCTGGTAGTCACAGAAAGGCTGAGTGTCAGGGTGTGTGGGATTGGGGGCTGATGGGTGACACAGAAAGAGGTCAGGTGATGATCAGAGAGAGGGAACTTGGTGATTGAGGGATAAGTTGTTAGCTGTGAGAAGCTTCTCAGCTCTGAACTTGTACAATGCTGAGCTCATCCAAACTGGAACTTAACACCCTTGATTAACAAGAAGATCTCCTTTCCCCCTCTTTTTGCACAGCCTTAAAGTCAAGGGCCCCTGGGAATCACCTTTGGCAGGTATATTTGTTGATTTTATCATGAAGCTCTTTGGTTTTAACCCCATAAATGATCGGGTTGAGCATGGGGGGGACAAGGAGATAGAAGTTAGAGAAGGTGATGTGTACATGGGAAGCAATTCCCTCACCAAACCTCTGTGTCAGGTAGGTGAAGAGGCAGGCAGTATAAGACATCAGCATCACACAGATGTGGGATGTGCAGGTGTTGAGGGCTTTCTGGTGGGCTTTCTTTGAGGAGATTCTGAGGACAGCCCTGATGATCAGACTGTAGGACAAGGCAATGAGCGTCAGGTCTAATGCAATGACTACAAATGCTGCCACCAAGCCGTATGTCCTGTTGACTGTGAAGTCCCCACACGACATCTTTGCCACAGCCATGTGCTCGCAATACGTGTGAGGGATAACGCGGTTGGCACAGAATGGCAACCTGCTCACCAGTAGGGGCATAGGCAGAATAAGAAGAACGGCTCTTATCACACCCACTAGTCCTAGCATAGCTATTCGTGTGTTGGTGAGAATTGTGGCATATCTCAGAGGGTTACATATGGCGACATAGCGATCAAAGGCCATTGTCACGAGGACAGCTGACTGCATAACAGTAACTGTGTGAATGAAGAACATCTGGGTGAGGCAGCCAGCCACAGTTATGCCTTTCAAATTGAACCATAATATGCACAGTGCCTTCGGCATGACAGAGGTAGACATGCCAATGTCTGTGATTGCCAACATGCAGAGCAGCAGGTACATCGGCTTGTGCAGGGTCTGCTCTTTGCCTACAACAAACAGAAGCATGAAATTTCCCAACAGGCTGATAATGTAGAACATAGAGAAGGGGATGGAGATCAAGACATGGGCAGCTTCCAGGCCAGGGATGCCCATTAGGATGAACGTTGAAGGGTCATTGAGGGTGAAGTTAAAAGCTGCCATGAGGTGATCAATGCGTCGATTGGGCTCAGAAATCCTCAAGGTGCCTGTGAAGGGAGACAAGCAGAGCCAGGGGGGTTACACAGTTTATAAGACAGAACATGGTAAATATTTTATAGATATTAACAATAAAAAGAGGGGTAAGCAGTGAGGTGGGAACATTTATAGAAATTTACAGCAAATTATTTATATCATACTCAATTCCAGAGAAGTCCTAAGAAGGTGCACACCAAACCAGGTGAATGGGCAGCAAGATGGCATATCAACTTGAATGTAAATAACTGGAGGGAATTGTACTCCTCAAACATCTTATGAGGTTGCAATTTAATTATATAACTTCAGTACATAAGACTAAAAGAATGGCTGTATTGGGTCAGACCAAAGGTCCATCTGGCCCAGTATCCTGTCTACTGACAGTGGACATTGCCAGGTGCCCCAGAGTGAGTGAACCTACCAGGTAATGATCAAGTGATCTCTCTCCTGCCATCCATCACCCCCCTCTGACAAACAGAGGCTAGGGTCACCATTCCTTATGCTTCCTGGCTAATAGACATTAATGGACTTAACCTCCATGAATTTATGTAGTTCTCTTTTAAACCCTGTTATATTCCTAACTTTCAGAACCCCCTCAGGCAAGGAGTTCCACAGCTTGACTGTGCGCTGTGTGAAGAAGAACTTCCTTTTATTTGTTTTAAACCTGCTGCCCATTAATTTCATTTGGTGTCCCCTAGTTCTTATATTATGGAAACAAGTAAATAACTTTTCCTTATTCACTTTCTCCACACCACTTATAATTTTATACACCTCTATCATATCCCCCTTAGTCTCCTCTTTTCCAAGCTGGAAAGTCCTAGCCTCTTGATCTATTTTCATATGTGACCCATTCCAAACCCTCGGATATTCTGGGAGCCAGGGATGAATGGAGAGTGTGGAGGAGACACTGGCGAGCAGCGTGCCGTTGGAATCGGGGAAATCTGGGACGGGGAGGAGAGTACAGAGTGGGGCTCAGAATATAATGGGAAACTGAATCATCTGAGAAGTAAAGGTCAATGTCTCTTTTTCACCGGTGAAATGCCTCAAGTTACGTAACAACAACAACAATTGGAACCAAAACAGAGTAAAGGCTGTGACACCGAGGCTGCAGCTCTGTGGGTTGCGAGGGAAGAGGGACCCTGAGACCCACCCACATGCATTCAAGGCCAGGGAAGGTCCCAGCACTGGCCTCAAACCAACAATCACAAAGGAAAATTCAATTTCAAGAGCATTTCCCGCCTGTCCATGTAAACATCATTCCCCACCCCCACAACACCCATCGTTTGCCCGCCTGTCAATGTATTCCGTGCTCCCCGTCCCCATGCCAACCAGCTCTCTCTTCCTGTCCATGTACACACACTCCCCATCCCCACATGAACCAGTGCTGTCCGCCTGTGCATGTATCCCCTGCCTGGCTCACAGCCCACAATGCTGGCCCCCTAACCATGTACACTCCACCCCTACAACTCCCGGCATTTTCTCACAGGTGCATGAACACCTCCTGCCTACCCCAACCGCCCCAGTACCTTTCACCTGTCCATGTACACCCCGATCCCAGTCCCCACAACCCCCAGTGTTTGCTAATCAGTCTATGTACACCCCATGACTGCCTGACAGCACTCAGCACTGCTTGCCTGACCATGTACACCCCACTCCTGTGCCGCAACACCGAACGCTCCCCCACGTCCGTGTATGTCTCCCATCCCCACAACTCACACCACTGCCACACAGTAATACCACTCACCCAGGACAAAAACCAGGTTTCAGAGGCCACAGTGACAGCTCACAGAAATACCTCCTCAGACTGGGTTAAACTCAAGGACTGCCTGCATGGGGGAAACGGGAGAAATCAGACTGAACAGCCTGTCTGGGGGTGAAGGTGACCCCAGCAGCAGCAGCTTAGCCTGTGCAGGGAAGGAGAGAGGGACAGACCCAGTGGGAGGGAGTGGGGACGTGGAGACTAAAAAGAACCAGCGTGTGTAGGTCTTCCTCAGAAGACCCAAAGCTTTATCATATTGTAGCCTGTTAGAAACCCAGACATAACCATCCTGAGGCTTTCTTTCCGGGTTGGCAATTGCTGACATTACTACAAGGCTCTACTGGGGTTGCTCACAGGGGAAGGGTGGTCCATATGGGGGATGGTGTTAGAGACAATCTGCTACAGTGTGGTCCACAGTATCTTACTGTCTGAGACACCCCCCTGTCCCATGATGCCTCATTATGCGTTGTTGGTCTGTGCATTAGGCAGGATATCCGTTCCCTATTTCAACCGCTTTCAGGACCCCACGCCATTGTGATCCGGTACTGGATGTCCCCCTTCGGTTCCTCTCCCACATGCTCACACTGCGTTCTGGGACCACCTCTGGTGAGATTTCCAACATCACCGGGTTTCCCCTAAGACAGAAACATGTTTTTAATTTGCATGGTTCTTGTCCTCTCCAGAACCAGAGATGCCAGGGCAGAGAGAGAGCAGACCCCTCTGCCCACATAAAAAAAAATATTATCCTGACTGTTCTGAACCTATAAGTCTGTGAGTGTGAGATTACAACAAGACATGTGGATTTAAAGTGACTGTGTTTGGAGTCTGCCATAGATCTCGGTGGGTCTCGTTACACAGAGCAATATTTTGTTGTGCTGGGAAGGAGTGTGAAGGAATCTCCCAGTTTATGTGACTTTCTGGGCCCTGGCATGAGAGACGGGATTCCAAATTATGTGGGCTCTGATTTTGCTCTCAGGGAGTCCAGTGTCAATTGGAGAGACCCACTGTGAACCCTCTGGTAACAGGTCCCTGCTGCAGGGGCTTTGGCATTGTTTCTTAAGACGCCAGTGAAGTTCCTGAATTGGAAAACATGAGCGAACCAGAGGAAACAGCCCCCAAAAGGAAGCTACTGCAACAGATTGAAGGACATGGTAAGAAATGGAACTGATTTGAAAAATAAATATTTGTCTAAACTATTTCCAATACATATCTAGTTCCAAATTTTCCAAGTGAATCCCTTTGTGTTTCTGACAATACTAAACAGTTTAAGTCACTTCGCTGCTGAATTCCTGCCCAGATGGTTCTTGAGTTGAACCGTGGAACCCTTCCCGAGCCCTCAGCACTAACTTGAATGCAGAAACAGGCAACTCACCAAAATCCTGCTCAGCAGAGAAAAGAAATCTCCTTACAATGACAGGAAGGCAGATCCCTAGGAATCAAGGTATAATTCTCACAGGTCTGAAACTAACCATGCTGGGCAGTGATCTTTATGATTCCCCTGAACAGTCCCTGGGGATACTCAGATTGGCCACAACTCCCAGAAAATCCCCTTGGCTCTGTGAGCAGTGGGATGAGAAGAAAATAGACCCTGGAGAACTTCAGCTTGAGAGCCTCCCCTGGGAATAAAGAAATTATTGGCTGATAACAAGGGCACAAGACTGTCAGGTCAATCTGAGTCTTGCATGCTGTTGTTCAGCCTAGCAACTGATCATGTTTCCCCCGCCCCCGCTCCGTGTGTAATGTACAGCGATCTGCATTGTGTGTGGGAATGCTGCCAAAAAATATGGAACCATAAATCTTTTTCAAATGATCGTAGCAGCATAGTGCTGTATACTAGCCATGAAATTGTAATATGTACTTCATTAGCCCCTGCAAAGTGAATGCAAAGTGAATGCAAAGTCAATGCCACTCTGTGGAGGCCAAATGAAGTGATCTTTAATTGATGCAAGATGTAGGCATGGAAAATGTTTTCTTCTCCTACATTTCAAGGTCTAAATTGAATGGCTCCTACAATTCCTTAAAAAAGGGAAGAAGGAGGATCCAGGGAACTACAGGCCAGTCAGCCTCACCTCAGTGCCTGGAAAAATCATGAAGCAGGTCCTCAAGGAACCAATCCTGAAGCACTTAGAGGAGAGGAAAGTGATCAGGAACAGTCAGCATGCATTCACCAAGGGCAAATCATGCCTGACTAACCTAATTGCCTTCTACGATGAGATAACTGGCTCTGTGGATGAGGGGAAAGCAGTAGATGTGTGTGTTCCTTGACTTTAGGAAAGCTTTTGATACGGTCTCCCACAATATTCTTGCCAGCAAGTTAAAGAAGTATGGGCTGGATGAATGGACCATAAGGTGGATAGAAATCTGGCTGGATCGTCAGGCTCAACGGGTAGTGATCAATGGCTCCATGTCTAGTTGGCAGCCGGTATCGAGCGGAGTGCCCCAAGGGTCGGTCCTGGGGCCGGTTTTATTCAATATCTTTATCAATGATCTGGAGGATGTTGTGGAGTGCACCATCAGCAAGTTTGCAGATGACACTAAACTAGGAGGAATGGGTAGGGATAGGATACAGAGGGACCTAGACAAATTAGAGGACTGGGCCAAAAGAAATTTGATGAGCTTCAACAAGGAGAAGTGCAGAGTCCTGCACTTAGGATGGAGGATCCCATGCACTGCTATAGACTAGGCACTGAATGGCTAGGCAGCAGAAAAGGACCTAGGGATTACAGTGGATGAGAAGCTGGATATGAGTCAACAGTGTGTCCTTGTTGCCAAGAAGGCTAATGGCATTTTGGGCTGTATAAGTAGGGGCATTGCCAGCAGATCGAGGGACCTGATTGTTCCCCTCTATTCAACGTTGGTGAGGCCTCATCTGGAGTACTGTGTCCAGTGTCCCACACTACAAGAAGGATGTGGATAAATTGGAAAGAGTCCAGAGAAGGGCAAAAAAATTATTAGGGGCTGGGAGCACATGACTTATGAGGAGAGGCTGAGAGAACTGGGATTGTTTAGTCTACGGAAGAGAAGACTTAGGGGAGATTTGATAGCTGCTTTCAACTACCTAAAAGGGGGTTCTAAAGATCTAGATTGTTCTCAGTGGTAGCAGGTGACAGAACAAGGAGTAATGGTCTCAAGTTGCAGTTGGGAAGGTTTAGATTGAATATTAGGAAAAACTTTTTCACTAGGAGGGTGGTGAAGCATTAGAATGGGTTACCTAGGGAGGTGGTAGAATCACCTTCCTTATAGGTTTTTAAGGTCAGGCTTGATAAAACCCTGGCTGAGATGATTTAGATGGGGATTGGTCCTGCTTTGAGCAGGGTGTTGGACTAGATACCTCCAGAGTTCCCTTCCAACCCTAATATTCTATGATTCTATGCTATATATCTGGGAGTTCAAACTCTCGTACTATTTCATCTCCTCTCTGTAACATGTAATCATCAAATTTCACTATTGTGTTGATCTTTCAGAAATCAGTGCAAAAAAGGAGTCGTGCTCTCCTGTGTGAGAAGTAGAGCAACAGGACTTCTCCACTCACTGTGGTGTTTTACGTTCTTCTGCCTTACTGGGATGAAAAGACAGGGGGGAAAGGAATCAAACAGCTGTTATATCTGGATCTTTTGTTCTGGATACCATCTCTTCACCATGTTTGCATCACAGGTGCCTGGGTCCCTAATTTGGGATCTGGAAGGTTTGAGTGTGATGGGTTATCACCCCGGAGTTCAGCCTGGGAGCGCTGGAAACTGGTATGTGCCTCTAATCACCCAGCTGGGCTGGCCCTTTTCCACACTCTATTGCTGGTGATTCAGCCTCTCCAGGCCCTGTTATCACCCAACAAAACAGCAGATGGTGCCACACATCCAAAATGAGCTACCTGAGGGCTTAGCTAAGCCTCCCAAGTACAAACATCAGACACTGGATGTTAGAGGGTTTTCCCTTCACTCTCCCCCTTTCTCTCACTGACTAACAAGGTAAACTCAAGTCGCCATCACTGAGGATGGGCGCGGCTGTAATAATCAAGTGTGTGGCACCTGATGGACTGTTATGCTGGTGCGCAGCTTACAGGGAACATTTATCCCCATCCTGGTGGCCATGGTCCCGTTCAGCAGCCCTTGGTGACATGGTTTGTGCCTGTGTTGTTTGATTGAGGAACACTGTGTATGGATTGCTCTCCTCTGACACCAATCCCTGAAGTCTTCAAATGTACCTGCCGCGAAGACTCTTACTGGCAACATTTCCAGGCTTTGTCAAGTCAGGTCTGTTCCCTGGCATCAGTCCGCTTGGGGGCCTCAAATCTTTTGAGACTTTTTGTATCAAGTTGGGCAGGGTCAATATGGGAACCTCTGCAGCCAGAAACTTCCCCTCATGGGGTTATCTGGGCCATTTGGAATCCCACAGAGGGGGTCAGAGCCCTCTGGGTAATAACTACCCAGGACTGGGAACCTTCTATTTGGGACTGTGTTTAATGGGTGAGGGACTCCATTTTCTGCTTGTTCCACCCATTCAGTTAGCTAGAATCTTTCTCAATAGTTGTTAAGTAGTTAAGCTCAGGAGCAGCCCTGGGGACACTCACTCCCGCACCATGCCGGCTGTACCAAAAAAGGAAACCAAGGTGTCAGTGAGACTGGCCAGAGGAAAGCTGACCAGGTGTGTAAGACAGCCAAGGAACAGAAGCAGACCCGCTATAGTTGCATGGAACCACCTTGAGGAATGTTGTCATGCTGGGTTGATTGATGGCTATTTTGGCCAGTGCCAGGGAAAGTCTGATGAGGTCTTGTGACTCAGTGGTGTTACCCTACTGGTAAGGGTGAGGTTGTGCACCAGGGGGCTTTGGCTAAGAGACTACGAGATCCGCTCCATAAAGCACATCATTTATTGAGCAATACTGTCACGTACGTACGCAATATTAAAAATGTGCTCTGTACAGTTTACCATAATCATGGCTCTTTTCTTGCAACAGGGCCCTCTGGATCACAATGCTGGGATCCCGCAGTGACCCAATCAGATCAAACACAGCTCAACCAGGTCCCTTCACCTCCAAGTGCAGTATAGTGGTATAGAGAAGTTCTCACTGTACCTGTGGTACTTACGCGGCCCTAACATCATTGTATCAGAACACTTTGCCATGTCTAACCTCACAATGTCTAACTTCGTTCCCCTCACATCTCCTCAGTGAGTTAGATCAGGGCTGTTATCCCCATTATACAGGTGGGACACTGAGGCACACAAGATAACTGGCTCTGTGGATGAGGGGAAAGCAGTGGATGTGCTATTCCTTGACTTTAGCAAAGCTTTTGATACAATCTCCCTCTGTATTCTTGCCAGCAAGTTAAAGTAGTATGGGCTGATGAATGGACTTTAAAGTGGATAGAAGCTCAGAGGTGAATGGTGGATTTCACAGGCCTGTCCACTCTCAAAAGTGGGAGGGCAATTGTCCCTTCCCCGCTCACCTTCCCCGTCTGGTGCTCCTGCCCCAGCCTCCAGCCTCCACTGGTCAGATACCTATCCTGACAGTGGGCACATGCCTTCAGGCTGTAGGCAGCAGGAACCTTTTCCCCAGCATCTGCCCGCCCATCAGATTCATGGCCCCTCTTCTGAGTCCAGCCTCAAAGCTCTCCTGTCGAGCAACATCTCTCTGCGCTGGCTCCTCTGCACATCACCACACCTTGCATTTCCTAGCTGCTCTTTGTTCTCTACTGCTGTGTTACTTGTGCCACGCTCAGAATCTGCTATCCTGGGGCTGTCCCTGCAGCTCCCTGCTATAGTTTTGGCTTGGCTCCTGCACTGCCCCAAGTTCTGGCTCTGCCAGGTCAGCCTTCGGGGCTGTTTTTCGGGACCCTCTGGCGTGAGGTTGTCAGATTTCTACTACATTCATAGCTCAATATCACTTGAAAATTTACCTAACAGTGGCCCAAACCTTCTTTAAGCAAAGTTTTTTTTATTATTATTAACACGTTGGTGTAAACATCAAGTAGCAAATGACAAATTTCATTCCATATCTACTTAAAACTTTATATAAATATATATAAAAGCTACAAGGCACAGCAAGAGTTTCTACACCTTAGGAACAAAGCTATGAGATTACAAACAAATTCCACCGTTGCCCGCACTGGTACTTGTATCCTGATTGAGGACTGGCAAATGTTTTAAACACAGACACAGAACAATCCAAAAGGAGAATAAAATATATGTAGAAAAAAATGTAGTAAAATTATTATGGTATTTATTTCTAGTCACATTCAATGATGGAAGACCTTGTTCATATTTTGTGTTGATTTACTTTGTTACTGTTCGTCTCTCAAATGCAACATTTCATCCTCGCTGTCTTTGTCGGAAGTAGAATGTTTCTGGTGCTGGTCGTACGTCATCAGAGACCAGTGCAATCCTTCCTTTCATTGGTGCAAACTCTCCATAAGATAATTTGTGTCATTGCATAAGCGCTCTAACATGAAGAATGTTTTCTAGACATTCCTCATGCATCTTGTTGGGCAGTTGCTTTTTTATCTAGTTCATCTGACAAACGGTCTTTGAACGGCAGTTTTGCAACAAAAAAAAAGTAGGGATGGCAACCAAAGAGAAAACAAGCCAAGTTCAATAAAGTCTTTGTCCACAGTGGCATCCATGTGCCTGACAACTTCAGCCAGCACTGCTCAACTCGGTTGTCCTGAGTATGAGGCCAGCGAACCATAAGGAAAACTCTCCACTATTTCTACAATTGTCCAAGGTATCCACAAACCAATGGCCAAAATGAGATATTAGCCAATCTAGCTCATGCAGGGCTGAGTACAGTGGAAGGATTTAGTGCTGGAAGTGATTCAATCACCCAGATGTTTGGTGATAATCCCTCTTTCACCTGTTTCACAAACTCCAACATAAAATCTCCACACCCACTCTTGATGTCTTTTGACAATGGGAGTGGTTAGGGTGGGTTTTGAAGATCCACTTGAAAGCAACTATAAAATCGACTGTACAAAGTGGTAAGTAATGTGAAAAAAAGGTGAAATCACAGTTTAACACCTTAATCCAGTTCTCAAAAACATACAGTTTCTCAACTCTAACCAAAAATCTCTAGCTTCAATTCCTGCAGCAAGCTTATTATCTTGCACTTTCCAACTGAAACATTTGGTTTATTCTCCAGTATTACAGAAGAATTAATATTAGAAACATCAAATAATTTTTGTTCACTGGATCGCTATACAGCATTATAGCCTCTGTGTCTTTAGGTATGTAAAAGTGTAGATTCAATTTGTCGAATTGACTAAGAACCCTATTCACACAGGAACTAACTGAAACCCCCCTGCTCTCAGAAAAATGGAGTATCTTCTGGTGCTCTGGTAGTCACAGAAAGGCTGAGTGACAGGGTGTGTGGGATTGGGGGCTGATGGGTGACACAGAAAGAGGTCAGGTGATGGTCAGAGAGAGGGAACTTGGTGATTGAGGGATAAGGTGTTAGCTGTGAGAAGCTTCTCAGCTCTGAACTTGCGCAATGCTGAGCTCATCCAAACTGGAACTTAACACCCTTGATTAACGAGAAGATCTCCTTTCCCCCTCTTTTTGAACGGCCTTAAAGTCAAGGGCCCCGGCGATCACCTTTGGCAGGTATATTTGCCGACTTTATCACGAAGCTCTTTGGTTTTAACCCCATAAATGATCGGGTTGAGCATGGGGGGGACAAGGAGATAGAAGTTAGCGAAGGTGATGTGTACATGGGAAGCAATTCCCTCACCAAACCTCTGTGTCAGGTAGGTGAAGAGGCAGGTCGTATAAGACATCAGCATCACACAGATGTGGGATGTGCAGGTGTTGAGGGCTTTCTGGTTGGCTTTCTTGGAGGAGATTCTGAGGACAGCCCTGATGATCAGACTGTAGGACTAGGCAATGAGCGTCAGGTCTAATGCAATGACTACAAATGCTGCCACCAAGCCATATGTACTGTTGACTGTGAAGTCCCCACACGACATCTTTGCCACAGCCATGTGCTCGCAATACGTGTGAGGGATAATGTGGTTGGCACAGAATGGCAACCTGTTCACAAGTAGGGGCATAGGCAGAATAAGGAGAACGGCTCTTATCACACCCACGAGCCCTAGCATAGCTATTCGTGTGTTGGTGAGAATTGTGGCATATCTCAGAGGGTTACATATGGCGACATAGCGATCAAAGGCCATTGTCACGAGGACAGCTGACTGCATAACAGAAACTGCATGAAGGAAGAACATCTGGGTGAGGCAGCCAGCCACAGTTATGCCTTTCAAATTGAACCAAAATATACACAGTGCCTTTGGCATGACAGATGTAGACATGCCAATGTCTGTGATTGCCAACATGCAGAGCAGCAGGTACATCGGCTTGTGCAGGGTCTGATCTTTGAATACAACAATCAGAAGCGTGCAATTTCCGAACAGGCCGATAATGTAGAACATAGAAAAGGGGATGGAGATCAAGACATGGGCAGCTTCCAGGCCAGGGATGCCCATTAGGATTAATGTTGAAGGGTCATAGAGGGTGAGATTAAAAGCTGCCATGAGGTGATTGATGCGTCGATTGGGCTCAGAAATGCTCAAAGTGCCTGTGAAGGGAGACAAGCAGAGCCAGGGGGGTTACACAGTTTATAAGACAGAGCATGGTAAATATTGTATAGATATTAACAATAAAAAGGGGTAAGCAGTGAGGTGGGAACATTTATAGAAATTCACAGCAAATTATTTAAATCATACTCAATTCCAGAGAAGTCCTAAGAAGGAGCACACCAAACCAGGTGAATGGGCAGCAAGATGGCATATCAACTTGAATGTAAATAACTGGAGGGAATTGTACTCCTCAAACATCTCATGAGGTTGCAATTTAATTATATAACTTCAGTACATAAGACTAAAAGAATGGCTGTATTGGGTCAGACCAAAGGTCCATCCTGTCTACTGACAGTGGCCATTGCCAAGTGCCCTGCAGTGAGTGAACCTAACAGGTAATTATCAAGTGATATCTCTCCTACCATCCCTCATTCCTCTCTAAAAAAACAGAGGCTAGGGACACCATTCCTTACCCATCCTGGCCATTAATGGACTTAACTTCCATTAATTTATCCAGGTCTCTTTTAAACCCTGTTATATTCCTAGCTTCCAGAACCCCCTCAGGCAAGGAGTTCAACAGGTTGACTTTGCTCTGTGTCAAGAACTTCCTTTTATTTGTTTTAAACCTGCTGCCCATTAATTTCATTTGGTGGCCTCTAGTTCTTATATTATGGAAACAAGTAAATAACTTTTTCTTATTCACTTTCTCTACACCACTTATAATTTTTATACACCTCTATCATATTCCCCTCAGTCTCCTCTTTTCCAACTGAAAAGTTCTAGCTTTTTAAATCTCTCTTCATATAGGAGATGTTCCAAATCCCTAGTCTTTTAGTGGCCCTTCTTTGAACCTTTTCTAATTCCAGTATATCCTTTTGGAGTTTAGGAGACCACATCTATAGACAGTATTCAAGATGTGGGCGCACCATGGATTTATACAAAAGCATTAAGATATTCTCCATCTTATTGTCTATCCCTTTTTAAATGATTCCTAATAGCTTGTTTGCTTTTTTGACTGCCACTGCACACTGCGTCTTCAGAGAACTATCTACACTGACTCAAAGATCTTTTTCCTGATTAGTTGTATTTAAATTAGCTCCCATCATATAGTATGTATAGCTGGGGTTATTTTTTCCAATGTAGATTACTGTATATTTAGCCACATTAAATTTCATTTGCCATTTTGTTGCCCAGTCACTTGGTTTTGTGAGATCTTTTTGAAGTTCTTCACAGTCTGCTTTGGTCTTACCTATCTTGAGCAGTTTAGTATCATCTGCAAACTTTGCCACCTCACTGTTTTACCCCTTTCCCCAGATCATTTATGAATAAGTTGAATAGTATTGGTCCTAGGACTGACCCTTGGGGAACACCACTAGTTACCCCTCTCCATTCTGAAAATTTAACATTTATTCCTACCCTTTGTTCCCTGTCTTTTAACCATTTCTCAGTCCATGTCAATTTCAACAGTGCTGCCCGCCTGACCATGTAAACATCATTCCCCACCCCCACAACACCACACATTTACCCTGCTTCCAGTCCCTACACCAACCAGTACTGTCTGCCTGTCCATGTACACACACTTCCCATCCCCACATGGAGCAGTTCTGTCCGTCTGTACATGTAACCCCTGCCTGACTCACAGCCCACAGCGCTGGCCACCTATCCATGTACAC
Organism: Sternotherus odoratus; assembly: GCA_032164245.1. NCBI lineage: Eukaryota > Metazoa > Chordata > Testudines > Kinosternidae > Sternotherus > Sternotherus odoratus. The sequence goes on from JAVMKO010000001.1 coordinate 297,805,657, forward strand.
CCCACTCCTACAACCCCCCAGCATTTTTGCACAGGTGCATGAACACCACCTGCCTCCCCCCCCCCAGTACTTTCCACCTGTCCATGTACACCCTGCTTCCAGCCCTCAAAGTCCACAGCATTTGCTCACCTGTCTGTGTACAGCTTCTGACTACCGGACAGCACTCCTTGCCTGCCCATGTACACCCCACTCCTGTGCCACAACATCGAACACCCCCTGCCTGTCTGTGCATGTCCTCCATCCCCACAACTCACACCACTGCCGCACAGGGAAACCCCTCACCCAGGACAAAAAACAGATTCCAGACCCCACAGCGACAACTCAGAGAAGTACCTCCTCAGACTGGGTTAACCTCAGGGACTTCCTGCACTGGGGAAAAGGGAGAAATCAGACTGAACAGCCTTTCGGGGGATGAAGGGAACCCCAGCAGCAGCAGCAGCAGCTCAGCCTGTGCAGGGATGGAGAGAGGGACAGACCTAGCGAGAGGGAGAGAGGACAAGGAGACTAAAAAGAACCAGCCTGTGTAACTCATCCTCAAAAGCTTTATCGTATTGCAGCCTGTTAGAAAACCAGACACCCCATCCTAAGGCTGCTTTTCTAGGTTGGTCCATATGGGGGATGGTGTCAGAGAAAATCTGCTACAGCATGGTCCACATTATGTTATTTTCTGAGACCCCAGGAGGCCTCATTATGCCTCTTTGGTCTGTGTATTAGGCAGGATATCTGTTCCCTATTTCAGGCGTTATCTGGACCCCATGCCATTGTGATCTAGATCCAGGATGTTCCCCCAGCCCTCCTCCCCGCACACATGCACACTGTGCTTTCTGGGACCTCCCCTGCTGAGATTTCCAACACTGCCAGAGTTCCTCTAAGCCAGAAACATGTTTTTAATTTGCATGGTTGTTGTCCTCTTCAGAACCAGAGATTCCAGGACAGAGAGAGAGCAGATCCCTCTCCCCCCACACACAAAAATGTTATCCTGACTGTTCTAAACGTCTGTGAGTGTGAGATTTCAGCAAGACCCTGTCAGCTGTTATTTTTGGTCCAAACGAGCTCACCCATCATTAGAGGCCATAGGATGACCCCAGATGAAGTCACTGGAGGCTCATGACCAGAGTAAATCAAGCCATTTATTGAAGTCACTACATGTGGATTTAAAGTGGCTGTGTTTGGAGTGTGCCATAGATCTCGGTGGGTCCCGTTAGAGAGAACACTATTTTGTTGTGCTGGGAAAGAGTCTGAAGGAATCTCCCAGTTTATGTGACATTCTGGGCCCTGGCATGAGAGACGGGATTCCAAATTATGTGGGCTCTGATTTTGCTCTCAGGGAGTCCAGTGTCAATTGGAGAGACCCACTGTAGGCAGAACGCAAGAGCAGAATCTAGCCAGTGTGTGATCTATTCTTGTTGTGAACCCTCTGGTAACAGATCCCTGCTGCAGAGGCTTTGGCATCGCTAATTAAGACACCAGTGAAGTTCCTGAATTGGAAAACATGAGCGAACCAGAGGAAAAAACCTCACAGCCCCCAAAATGAAGCTACTGAGACAGATAGAAGGATACAAAAAGAGACAAGGGACTGATTTTAAAAATAAATATTTGTCTAAACTATTTCCAATACATTTGTAGTTCCAAATTTTTTCAAGTGAATCCATTGGTGTTTCTGACAATACTAAACAGTTCAAGTCACCCTGCTGCTGAATTCCTGCCCAGATTGTTGTTGAGTTGAACCCTGGAACCCTTCCCGAGCCCTCAGCACTAACTTGAATGCAGAAACAGGCAACTCACCGAAACCCTGCTCAGCAGAGAGAAGAAATCTCCTGATGGTGACAGAAAGGCAGAGCCCTAGGAATCATGGTATAATTCTCACAGGTCTGACACTCACCATGCTGGGCAGTGATTTTTATGATTCCCCTGAACAGTCCCTGCAGATACTCAGATTGGCCAGGATTCCCAGACGATTATCTTCGCTCTGTGAACAGTGGGATGAGCAGAAAATAGACCCTGGAGAATTTCAGCTTGAGAGACTCCCCTGGGAGTAAAGACATGATTTGTCGAGACTAGTGGCTCAGGATTGTCAGGGAAAACTGAACCTTGCCATCTGCTGTTCAGCCTAGCAATTGACGATGGCTTTTTTCCTCTGTGTGTAACGTACAGCCATCTGCAGTCTGCGTGGGGGAAATGCTGCCACAAGATATGGGACCAAAATGTCTTTATCAAATGACAGTAGCAGCATAGTGCTGTATACTGGCCATACAGTTGTAATACACAGTGTATTAGCCTCTGCAAAGTCAATGCCACTATGTGAAGGCCAAATGAAGTGATTTTTATTGATGCAAGCTGTCGGGCGTGGAAAAGGCTTTCTTCTGCTACAATTCTAGTATCAAAACTATTTTTCAGTATCCCTTTGTGAGGTCTAAAATGGGTATATAGCTGGAAGTTCAAACACTTGTCATATTTCATCTCCTCTCTGTATCGGGTAATCATCAAATTTCACTATTGTGTTGACCTTTCAGGAATCGATTCAGGAAAGGGGTCATGCTCTCCTGTGTGAGAACTAGTACAACAGGACTTCTCCACTCACTGCGGTGTTTTACGTTGTTAATCTCTGCTGGGGTGAGAACACAGAGGTAAAGGAATCAAACAACTGGTACATCTGGATCTTTTGTTCTGGATACAGTCTCTTCCCCATGTTTGCGTCACATGCACCTGGGTCCCTAATTTGGGCTCTGGAAGGTATGAGTGTGACAGGTTATCACCCCAGGGGTCAGTCTGGGAGCCCTGGAAACTGCTATGCCTCTTTAACTACCCAGCTGGGCTGGTCCCTTTTCACACTGATTTGCTGGTGATTCAGCCTCTCCAGGCCCTGTTATCACCCAACAAAATGGCAGTAGGCACCACACACCCAAACAGAGATACCTGAGGACTTACCTAAGCCACCCAAGTACAAACACCAGACACCGGATGTTAGAGGGTTTTCCCTTCACCCTGTCACCTTTTCTGGCTGAATCTACCAAGGTAAGCTCAAGTTGCCCTTGCTGGGGATGGGGGCGGCTGTAATAATCAAGTTTGAGGCATTTGATGGACTGTCATACAGGTACACATCTTACAGGGAACACTGACCCCATCCTGGTGGCCATGGTCCCATTCAGCAGCCCTTTGTGCCATGCTTTGGGCTGGTCTTCACTTGCGTGGCGCGGGATCGATCTTCTGGCGATCGATTTATCGCGTCTTGTCAAGACGTGACAAATCGATCGTCCTGGGTTCCCCTGTCGACTCCGGAACTCCAGCTCGCCGGGAGGCACAAGCTGGAGTTGACGGGGGAGCACGCGCCGACTGCCGCCGCCGTGGGGACGAGAGGTAAGTCGGCGGCAGATACGCAAACTTCAGCTACGTAATTTTCTGCTGCACTGTCTCACTAGCTGTGGTCTCTGTCCATGGTACAAAGGCAGAGTTCTCTTACTCTGCAATGGGATAGAAGAATAGGGATAGAATCCAGAGTGACCTAGAAAAATTGGAGTATTGGGCTAAAAGAAACCCAATGAGGTTCAGAAAGGAAAAGTGTGGAGTCCTGCGCTTATGATGGAAGAATCCCATGTACTGTTAAAGGCTGGGGACTGGCTTTCTACAAAAAAGACCTGGGGGTTACAGTGGATGATAAGATGGACATGAGTGAACAGTGTACCTTCTTTCCCAGAAGGCTAACAGCTCCATTAGTAGACCTATTGACAGCAGAGTAAGGGAAGTCATTTTTCTCCTCTATTCGGTACTGGGTAAGGCCACATCTGAAGTAATGCATCCACATTTCCTCCCCCTCCCCTCGTACAAAAAACATGTGGACAAATTGGGGAGAGTCCAGTAGAAGTCAAGGAAAGGGATAAGGGAGTTTGGGCACATGACTTATGAAGAGAGGCTAAGGGAACTGGGCTTATTTAGTTGAGAAGAGAAGAGAAGAGAAGAGAAGAGAAGAGAAGAGAAGAGAAGAGAAGAGAAGAGAAGAGAAGAGAAGAGAAGAGAAGAGAAGAGAAGAGAAGAGAAGTGTGAGGGGGAATTTGGTTGCAGCCTTCAAGCACCTGAAGGGGGGTTCCAAAGAGGATGGAACTCGGCTGTTCTCAGTTGTGGCAGATGACAAACAAGGAGCAATGGTCTCAAGTTGCAGTGCATAGGGGTCGGGGGGGGGGGGGGAGGTCCTAGGCTAGATATTAGGAAACACTATTTCAGTAGGAGGGTGGTGAATGGGTTACCTAGGGAGGTGGTGGAATCTCCTTCCTTAGAGGTTTTTTAAGGCCTGGCTTGACAAAGACCTGGCTGGGATGATTTAGTTGGGGTTAGTCCTGCTTTGAGCAGGGGTTTGGACTAGATACCTCCTGAGGTCCCATCCAATTCTGATATTCTATGATTCTATGAATCTATGCTCCCATCTCTGGAAATTCCTTTTTATGACTGTCACTTCCTATAGCTGCTCCTCCCTCCCTATGCTGTGGGGCTTCCAGCCCTCCTGGCCTCCACATAGTCCTTCCACTGTGGCATCAGCCAGGAAACATCCCTCTTCCTATGGCTTGCCCCTGAGAATTAACCCACCTATGGGCCATAGATCGCTGTCTCTGGGACATAAGAAAAGTTCACAGTCCATTCCTCCCATGCCCCAGGCCCAGGGGTGAATGAGTATTACTTAAAATTGGGACCTCCATCGCCTGTTCTTTTCCACCCAATACCCCTCACTGGCCAGGTTGGAAGCCAGAGCCGGGTCGAAGAGACTGGGCCTCTCAGAACATGTGGGTTGGCTGAGAGCAGCCCCCAGACTGTGTCCCCACCCCTTGAGCAGACGGAGGGTCCGCGTCTCTCCATAACTTCTCACCTGTCTCTTACTCTGACCTGCTTATAGCTTACGGCCTGGAATGGAGGCAGGACCTCAGTAGCTGAAGAGGTACATCTGAGACATGGTAAGAGCCATCTGGGCAGCTGTGGGGAGCTTTCGACCCTTCATCTGCCCTAGGCGGGGTGGTGGGGGAGAGAGCCAGGAGACAGACACGGGTCAGGGGCTGCTCTCGGGGCCTCCCACCTTTGGGCAGGTGGAGAATCTGAAGCTCCACACTGCTGCCCAGGCTATTGGGCTGCTCTTACCCAGCCTGGGCTCTGGGTTCTGGCCTGGCCAAGAGCGTAACCCCAGAGTGGAGAGGAGGGGCAGGGCTCTGAGCCTGTGGTGAATCGTGGATTTCCCAGGTCCATCCACTCTTGGGCCATGGTCACTTCCCCGCCTACCTCCCCCATCTGGTGGTCTTTCAAAAGTCTCCACCCCGCGCTGCAGTGATACCGTGGGTAATATACCAGTTCTGGCACTGGGCACATGACCTCAGGCTCTAAAGGGCAGGACCCTTCTCCTCAACATCTGGGCTCCCATCAGATTCATGTCCCCCCTTCTGAATCTAGCCTTCAAAACCCTCCTGTTGAGCAACATCTCCCTGCACTGGGCCCTCTGCATAAGGCCTCCTCTTCCCAGCTGCTCTTTGTTCTTGGCTTCCATGTTACTTGTGCCATGGTTGGAATTCACTATCCTGGCTCTGACCCTCCCTCCCCACCCCCAGCTCCCTGCTATAGATTTGCCCTGACTCCCGCACTGCCCAAAATCCTGGATCTGGTCTGCTCCCACTCCCCACCTCCACCTTCTACCTCAGTGTTGCTTATCTGCCTCCAGTCGAGATCTGCCTTCTGGGCTGTTTTTCTGGACTCTCTGGTCTGGGGTTGCCAGATTTCTACTGCATTCATCACCCATAGCACTTAAAAAGTAACCTAAATTAGCCCAATTGTTCTTTAAACATAGGTTTTTTATTAACAAATCGATATATACATCAAGTAACAAATGCAAATTTTCATTAGATACCTAGTACAAATTAGATATTTATTTTGTATAAAAAACCTACACGGCTCAAAAAGAATTTGTCCAACTTAGGAACAAAACTATGAGATGACAATCAAATTCAAAACCCGTCTACTGGTGCTTGTATCCTCATTTAGGACTGGTAAACATTTCAACCAAAAACACAGTATGACAGTGATAAAATAGCCCAAACAGAAACCTAAATGTATGTGGTGGAAAAACTATAGTAAAATGAATATGGACTGTATTTTAATGACATTCAATGATTGTAGTCAATGCTCATATGTTGTGTCGAATTAATATGTTACTGTTGGTCTCTGAAATGCAACATTTCATCTTCACTGTCTTTGTTGGATGTAGAATACTTCTGGTGCTGGTCATACATCACCAGAGACCAGTGCAATTACCTCTTTTGTTTGTGCAAACTCTTCAGAAGAGAATTTGATCATTGCATATACACTTTACATCTTGTTCTGCAGTTTTGTGTTTATTAGGTTCATCTGACAAACAGACTTTCAACTGCAGCATTGAAAAATGGCAGGAACAGTAACGAATGAGCAAATGAGCCATGTTCAATAAAGTCTTTCTCCCCAGTAGCATCCATGTGTTTGACAACTTCAACCAAAACTGCTGAGCTTGGTTGTCCTGAGTATCAGGGCAGTGAATTGTAGGCAAAACTCCCCACTGCTTGTCCAAGGTCTCCACAAACCAATGTAAGAAAAAGTTAGATTATAAGAAAATGTCTTACTGAAGCTGTGTAACTAGCTCTTGGTTGCTTTAAGTTCTTATCTTGTGTTATACATTCCTGGAGGCACCACTGGGCCTCACAGAGTTCAAACTCCTATCTTGTCCTGTACATTTCATATGTTTGTCTTACCTCATATAGTTTAACTCTTATTTGCATGTATTCTTACCCCTTATGTTCCATCTCAAGACAGGAACTTTGCTTCTGTATGTCCTGTTCTTAAAAGGTTCCAGATAAATAGTAAACTAACTAGATAAGGAACAGCATCATACAACTTTTCCCCTTGTCAAACTTGTCAATTTGCATGGGGTCCCTCTTGCCTCCTCCTTTATGTAAAGAAGGATATAAAAGGTTTATAGGAATGTATAGAAAGGAAGCAATAATTTGAGCGCTGACTCTGTGGCTTCAATTTTCTAGCAAATAAACTGGTATTCAAGGTCTTCTGTGTCTGCCTGTCTTTGAAGGTAAATTGGGACAGCCTCCAAAGGAACGAAGCTGTTTGTGCAACACCAATGGCAAAAGTGAGATGTTAGCCAATCTAACTCATGCAGGGCTGAGTGCAGTAGAAGGTCTTAGTATTTCAAGTTCAAGAATAGCAGCCGTGTTAGTCTGTTTCTATAAAGAAAGCGAGGAATACTTGTAGCAACTTACAGACTAACTAGTTTATTTCAGCGTAAGCTTTCGTGGACTATAGCTCAATTCATCAGATGCATAGAATGGAACAGAAGTAAGATGCATTTATACACACAGAAAGATAGAAAGAAAAAAAAAAGTTGTACATTAGCATACCAGTTCTAAGAGGGCTGTTAAATGTAGATGGGCCATTATCAGTAGGAGAAAAAATACCTTTTGAAATGGATTTCTATGTCAGGTAAATTAACTCAGGAAATGCAATCAATTAGTGTACTGAGAGAACCATTCACAAGTCCTATTTAGCCCCTGGTCATTCAATTAATGATTTGATGGTGTCAATTTTGAAACAGAAAAACTTCCAAAACAGACTCCAACGAGAAACTGAGGAACTGGAATAAATTTTCAAATTGGATACAGTTAACCAGGGGCTAAATAGGACTTGTGAATGGTTCTCTCATTACACTAATTGATTGCATTTCCTGAGTTAATTTATCTTCAACACTTGCTGTCTAATGCAGACACAGAAATCCATTTCAAAAGGTATTTTTTTCTCCTGCTGATAACTACCCATCCAGATTTAACAGCCTCTTAGAATTGGTATGCTACTGTACAACTTTTTATTCCTTCTTCTTTCTGTGTGTATAAATGCATCTTACTTCTGTTCCATCATATGAATCCAATGAAGTGAGGTATAGTCCATGAAAGCTCATGCTGAAATAAACCAGTTCGTCTCTAAGGTGCTACAAGTATTCCTCGCTTTCTTTAGTATTTCAAGTGATTCAATTACCTGGATGTTTGGTGATAATCTTTGTTTCACAAACTCCAACATGAAATATTGACATATCTTTGACAATGGGAACTGTTAGTGTTTTGAAAGCAACTCTAAAATCGACTATGCAAACTGGTAAGTAACGTGACTCAAAGGTGATATCATAGTTTAATACAGCTGTTCGGTTCTAAAAACCACATGGTTTCACAACTCTCAGCAACACCTCTACCCACAATTCCTGCAGCAACTTTACTGTCTTTGAACTTTACAGCTGAAACATTTGGTTTCTTCTCCAGGACTACAGAAGAATAGAAAGTAGAAAAAAAAAGGTACATTTTGTTCACCGGATCGTTGTTCAGCACTGCAATTTCTTTCTTTGTCTTTGGCAAAGTATAATAGCAGCTTCAGTTTGTCGAACTGATTAAGAAACCAGTTCTAATGGAACTAATGGCTGAACTTCCACAACACCGAGCTCAGCCAAACCGGGACAGAGCAACCTAGATTAATGAGGAGATACCCTTTCCCCCTCTTGTTTCACAGCTTTAAAGTCAGTGGCCTCCGGTGATCACCTTCTCCAGATGTATTTACCCACTTTGTCACGAAGCTCTTTGGATTTCACACCATAAATTACAGGATTGAGCATGGGGGGGACAAGGAAGTAGAGGTTGGCCAAGATGATGTGAACATGGGGAGTGATGCCCTGACCAAACCGTTGTGTCAGAGAGCTGAAGAAGAAGGGAGTATAAGACATCAGTATCACACAGATGTGGGATGTGCAGGTGTTGAGGGCTTTCTGGTGGGCTTTCTTGGAGGAGATTCTGAGGACAGCCCTGATGATCAGGCCATAGGACAGGGCAATGATCATCAAATCTAACACAGTGACTACAAATGCTATCACCAAGCCGTATGTCCTGTTGACTGTGATGTCCCCGCACGACATCTTCACCACGGCCATGTGCTCACAGTATGTGTGGGGGACAATGCGGTTGGCACAGAATGGCTGCCTGCTCAGGAGCAGGGGCAGGGGAAGAATGATGAGAACAGATCTTATCACACCCACTAGCCCTAGTTTCGCTATTCGTGCATTGGTGAGGATGGTGGTGTATTTCAGAGGGTCACAGATGGCAACATAACGATCGAAGGCCATTATCATGAGGACGGCTGAGTGCATTAAAGAAACTGCATGAATGAAGAACATCTGGGTGAGGCAGCCACCCACAGTAATGCCTTTCAAATGGAACCAGAATATACACAGTGCTTTTGGAATAACAGAGGTAGACATGCTGATATCTGTGAGCGCCAGCATGCAGGGCAGCAGGTACATTGGCTTGTGCAGGGTCTGCTCTTTGCCTACAACAAACAGAAGCATGAAATTTCCCAACAGGCTGGCAATGTAGAACATAGAGAAAGGAATGGAAATCCAGACATGGGCAGCTTCCAGGCCTGGGATGCCCTTTAGGATGAATGTTGAAGGGTCAGAGGGCGTGAGGTTGTAAGCTGCCATAATGTGGTGGATTTGTCGATCAGGCTCAGAAATGCTCACGGTGCCTGTGAAGGGAGGGAAGCACAGCCAAGGGGGTTCCACAGTTTATAAGAATTAGCACGGTAAACATGTTCTAGCTATTAACAATCTGGAGAGGGGTGTGTGCAGTGAGGTGGGAACATTTGCAGATGTCTCCAGAATATTGGTTCTTAGTCAAGTCAAGAGACATCCTCAGAAGGCACTAACCAAGCCAGGTGAATGCGCAGCATGATGGCATATAAACTTGGATGTCTATAACTGCAATGAATATGCCATTGGAGGGGAGAAATTTTAACTCCTCAGACATATTACGAGGTTGTAGTTTAACTGCATGAACTGAGTACAGGGATCTGGGCATTATTTCACATGGCTTTGGGAAGCACTACTCCCAGTGCAAAAACTACACATAACATAGGATCCAGGAGGAGTGGGATGGGGCATCATACAAAAAATGCAATGCCTTGAGATCATTCAGTCAATATTTCACCCACCTCTGGACACCGCTTTGTAGTACAGGGCAATCTTTTTACACAGGGTATTGCAGAGCTACAGGGGCGGGAAACTTTTATGGAGAGACAGATTGACAAAACTGGGATTTTTATTTTACCAAGGAGGTGAATAAGAGGGGATATGAGAAAAGTTTATATATTACTGACTAGTAGAGAGGTTTCAGAGGGATGGCCGGTAGAGAGTAGATGGAAAATGTGCTCTCCCTGTCTGATGACACAAGAACAAGAAGAAATTCAATTAAACTGAAACACGGCCAAGTACACTCCACTCCCACAACCAATAGCGTTTGCTTCCTCTCTAAGTACACAACTTGCCTTCCCCACAACCCTCAGTGCTCACCGCCTGTCTCTGAACACCTCCAGATTGTCACCCAACACCCAACATTCCACATCTGTGCATGCTTGTCCCCCAACCCCACAACTCACACTACGTCCAGGGATCTGGGCATGGAGTCACAGAAATACCTCATCACACTAGACTAAACACCGTGTCTGCCTGCACTAGGGAAATGAGGCGGATCTGTCTGAACAGCCTCTTTGGGGGTGAAGGTGACCCCAGCAGCAGCAGCTCAGCCTGTGCAGGGAAGGAGAGAGGTACAGACCCAGCGGGAGGGAGAGGGGGCATGGAGACTAAAAAGAACTAGCATGAGTAACTCTTCATCAAAGGACCCAAAGCTTTATAGTAACAGCCTGTTAAAAACCCGGACATAACCTTCTGAGGCTGCTTTTCCATCTTGGAAATTTCTGACATTACCACGAGGCTGTAATGGGGCGGCTCATTTTCAAACACATCTCCACAGACTCTGACTGTGTGTTCTGAGACCTTCCCTGGTGAGATTTCCAGCACAGTCTGGTTTCCTCTAAGTCAGAAGCATGCTTTTCTTTTTAAAGTTCTTGTCCACTCCAGAACCAGAGATGCCTCAGAGAGAGCAGATCCCGATCCCCACACAAAAAAATGTTATCCTGATTGTTCTGAGACTCTAACCCTGTGAGTGTAGGATTTCAGAAAAACTCCTGTCAGTTATTATTTTTGATCCAAATGAACCATCCATCATTAGATGCCACAGGACGACTCCAGTTCAAGTCACTGGAGGCTCGTGGCCAGAGTACATCAGGCCACTTATTGAAATCCCTATATTTGTATTTAGAGTGAAATCCTGGCTGTTAGGAATTTTCCATTGATCTCAGTGGGTCCCATTACAGAGAGCAATATTTGGTGGTGCTCAGAAAGAATCTGAAAGAAACTCCCAGTTTATGTGGCGTTCTGGGGCCAGGCATGAAAGACGGGATACCAAAATACGTGGACTATGATTTTGGTCTTAGGGAAGCCAGTGTCAACCGGAGTGATCCACTATAGGCAGAACACGAGAGCAGAACATGACCAGTGTGTGACTCATTCTTTTTGTGAACACTCTGGTAATACAGATACCTACTGGTGAGGTTTCGGCTTCACTTCTTAAGAGGCCAGTGAATTTGCTGAAATGAAAAACTTGAGTGAACCAGAGGGAAAACCAAACAGCCCATAAAAAGGAAGCTACGGAGACGGATTGAAGACACAATAAAAGACAAGAAACGATGTAAAAGATGAATATTTGTCTAAATTCTTTTGAACACATTTGCAGTTCCCATTTTACCAGGTGAATCCATTGGTATTTCTGACAATAGTGAACAGCTCAAGTCACCGTGCTGCTGAATTCCTGCCCAGATGGTTCTTGGGTTGAACCCTGGAACCCTTCCCGAGCCCTCAGCACTAACTTGAATGCAGAATCAGAAAACTCACCAAAATTCTCCTTAGCAGAAAGAGGAAATCTCCTTATTGTGAGAGGAATGCAGAGCCCTGAGACTCAGTGTATGAATCTCCCATATCTCACATTTAGTGTACTGGACAGAGGCCTTTATAATTCCCCTCTGTAGTCCCTGTGGACTCTCAGGTTGGCCAAGATACTCAGACAATTTCCTCTGCTCTGTGAGAAGTGACATCAGCAGAAAATAGACCCTGGAGAACTTCAGCTTAAGAGCCTCCCCTGGGAGTAAACAAATGATTTGCCAGTTCCAGGGGCTCAAGATTGTCATGACAAACTGAGCCTTCCAGTCTGTTGTTCAGACTAGCAACTGAGGGTGATTTTTGTACTTTTCTTTCTGTAATGTACAGTTATCTGCACTCTGTGTGGGAATGTTGCCACAAGATATGGGAACAAAAATATATTTTTCATTTGATCATAGAAGTGTACCACTGCATATTGACCATGCAGTTGTAATATTCAGTGCATTAGCCTCTGCAAAGTGAATTCCACTCTGTGAAGGCCAAATGAAGTGATCTTTAAATGATGCAAGCTGTAGGGCGTGGAAAATGTTTTCTTCTCCCAGGATTCTGGTATCAAAGCTCTTTTCCAAGATCTGTTTGTGTGCTCGAAACCTTCTGATATTTCATCTCCTCTCTGCATCAGGTAATCATCAATATTCTGTTGATCTTTCAGAAATCAATTCAGAAGAGCAGTTGTGCTCTCCTGTGTGAGAACTAGTACAATGGGACTTCTCCACTCATTGTGGTGTTTTATGCAGTTATGCCCTCCTGGGGTGAGAATATAGTGGCAAAGGAATGAAACAACTGCTACATCTGAATCTTCTCTTCTGGATACAGTCTCTTTCCCATGATTGCATCACAGGTGACTGGGTCCCTAATCTGGGCTCTGGAAGGTATGAGTGTGATGCTTTCTCGCCCCAGGAGTTCATCCTGGGAGCACTGGAAACCACTATGTGCCTCTAATCACCCATCTGGGCTGGTCCTTTTCCCCACTCTTTTGTTGGTGATTCAGAAACTCCAGGCCCTGCTGTCACCCAACACATCAGCAGATGGCCCCATACACCCAAACTGAGCTGTGGGAGGGCTTACTTAAGCCACCAAAGTTCAGTCAAAAGACACCGGGTGTTAGAGGATTTTCCCTTCACCCTCACCCTTTCTCTGACTGACTCCAGCAACAAACAATTGTAACCACCTAGTGATCATAGCCATTGTCTAGGAACTCTGGGCATGGATGTGCTGCACTGTCTCACTAGCTATGGTCTCTGCCCATGGTCCAAGGGCAGAGTTCTCTTACTCTACAATGGGGCCACGGATGTGGGAGAAGTATTGTTGTGATCCCGGGTACCCATTCTCTAGAAGGTCTCAGACTAACACCAGCTAGGACTGACCTCTACTGAGGAGCCCTCTGCTGGCAGGGCAGGGGGGGTGAAAGGTTACTGGGGGAATGGTTAGTGTGTGTTTGGAAAGGTCCAGCTGAAAGTGACTCTAAAATTAACTCTGAAAAGCGATAAGTAACGTGACTCAAAGGTGAGATCATAGTTTAACACTTCAGACTGATTCTCAAAAACATAAGGTTTCATAACTGTCAGCCACAAGATCTAGCCACATTCCTGCAGCAACTTTACTATCTTTGCACTTTCCAACTGAAACATTTGGTTTCTTCTCCAGGATCACAGAAGAGTTAAAAGTAGAAAAATCAGGTACATTTTGTCCACCAGATTTCTGTACAGCACTGTAGTGTCTTTCGCTGTCTTTGGATGTGTAAAAGTGTATGTTCAGTTTGTCAAACGGATTAAGAACCCTGATCAAACAGGAACTAATGGAAACCCACCTTCTGTCAAAAAAAGTGTAGTATTTTGTGGTGGTCTGGTAGTCAGAGAAAGGTTGAGTGACAGGGTGTGTGAGGTTGGGACTGATGGGTGACACTGAAAGAGATCAGTGAGGGACAGCGAGAGGGAACTTGGTGATGGACAGATAAGTTGTTAGGTGTGGGAAGCTTCTCAGTTCTGAACTTCCAAAATGGTGAGTGCAGCCAGACTGGGACGGAACACCCTTGATCGAGGAGGAGATAGACTTTCCCCCTCTAGTCACACTGCTTTAAAATCAGTGCCCGCCAGCGATTACCATCTGTAGGTGTATTTAACCAATTTTTCACGAAGCTCTTTGGATTTCACACCATAAATGATCGGGTTGAGCATGGGGGGGACTAGGACATAGAAGTTAGCGAAGGTGACATGTACATGGGAAGGAATACCCTGACCAAATCTCTGTGTCAGGTAGGTGAAGAGGGAGGGAGTATAAAACATCAGCATCACACAGATGTGTGCTGTGCAGGTGTTGAGGGCTTTCTTGTGGGCTTTCGTGGAGGAGATTCTGAGGACGGCCCTTAAGGTCAGACTGTAGGACAGAGCAATGAATGTCAGGTCTAATCCAATGACTACAAATGCTATCACCAAGCCGTATGTCCTGTTGACTGTGATGTCCCCACATGACATCTTCGCCACAGCCATGTGCTCGCAGTACGTGTGGGGGATAATTCGTTTGGCACAGAATGGCAGCCTGTTGAGGAGTAGGGGCATGGGAAGAATGAAGAGAACCGCTCTTATCACACCCACAAGCCCTAGCTTAGCTATTCGTAGATTGGTGAGTATGGTGCTGTATCTCAGGGGCTTACATATGGCAATGTAACGATCAAAGGCCATTGTCATGAGAACGGCTGACTGCATAGTAGTAGACGTGTGAATAAAGAACACTTGGGTGAGGCAGCCAGCCACAGTAATGCCTTTCAAATTGAACCAAAAGATACACAGTGCCTTCGGCACGACAGAGGTCGACATGCTGATGTCTGTGAGTGCCAACATGCTGATCAGCAGGTACATCGGCTTGTGCAGGGTCTGCTCTTTGCCTGTAACAAACAGAACCATGACATTTCCCAACAGGCTGATAAGGTAGAACGTTGAGAAAGGGATGGAAATCCAGAGGTGAGCAGCTTCCAGCTCAGGGATGCCCATTAGGATGAACGTTGAAGGGTCATAGAGGGTGAGGTTAAAAGCTGCCATAAGGTGGTTGATGTGTCGATTGGGCTCAGAAATCCTCAAGGTGCCTGTGGAGGGAGACAAACAGAGCCAAGGGGTTACACATTTTAGAAGAATTAGCATGGGAAACATGTTCTCGGTATTTACAATTTAGAAAGGGGGGTGAGGTGGAAATATTAAAATGTGGCACCAGATTATTTTGGTCACAATCAAACCGGGGCATATCATTAGGAGGCACTAACCAAGCCAGGCCAATGGGCGACATGATGGCATATACACTTGGATGTCAATAACTGCAATGTTTATGTCATTTGTGGGAAAAATATGAACCTCTCAAATATCCATTGGGGTTCTAATTTGACTATATTTATTCAATATAGGGACCTGGGCTTCCTTTTACATGGCTTTGGAAGCACTGATCACAGTTCAATCATGGCAAAAGTTAAGCATAAGATGGGATCCAGGTGGACTAGTAGAAAGGTTTCAGAGGTATGTCTGGTAGGGAGTAGATAAAGAACGTGTTCTCCCTGTCTGATAACACAAGATCAAGAGGATATTCAATTAAACTGAAACATGGCAAATTCAAAACAGAAAAATAGAAATCTTTCTCCATTCAATGCCTAACTCGATGGTGGAACTCATTGTCGCAAGACATAGTTGGGGCCATGAGCCAAACAAAGATCAGGAAGTGTTTGGACATTTACATGGATAGAGAGATTATATAGTTACAATAGTTACAGCTAATTATATATTTTGGAAAGCCTATACAGCAACTTTTTTCAGGAATAAGCCAATGTCGAGCTGTTAGGCATTAGGGTGACAACCTCATGATGGTCAGGTCATTCCCTCAACTACCCACTGCTACGTTTCTTGCACCTTTTACTGCAGCGCCTGAGTCTCTCACTGTCAGAGAGAGGACACTTGACTAGATGTACCATAAGTCTGATCTACAATGCAGGTCCTGTGTTGGAAGAGACCAAAGTTTCCCTCATGGAAATAGATATTATCATGCAGGGCTATAACTTTGTACTCAAGAGAATGGGCACTAGGAGCACAAGTGTTGTAGTATTTTGGCTTATAGGTTACAGATGTTAACTGACAAGAGTAAGTAGAGACATGTGTCAGCAACTCCAGTATTACCCTTCTCATGCCTGAAGTCTGATCAACTTTCCAGATAACACAAAAATAGGAGATGGTAAATAATGAAGAGGACCGGTCACTGATTCAGAGCAATCTGGATTGACTGGCAAACTGGGTCCAAGTACCCAGTATGTGATCTAATATTAGATATCTACAGCTAGGAACAAAGAATGCAGGCAATTCTCACACAATGGGGGGTACTGTGGGAAGCACCATGACTCTGAACTGATTTGGGGGCATGAAGGGATAATTAGCTAACATGAGCTCCTAGTGTGAACATAGTCCTGTGGCACCTTAAAGACTAACTATAAAGTTTTGAAGCATGAGCTTTCGTGGGCTAATACCCACTTCGTCGGATGCAGGCAGTAGAAGTGTTCAATTGTTCACAAACAGGCAGTTATAGAAAAGTAGGTAAGAGCCAGGGGGGAGGTGAAAAGGTTAGTCCAATTAAGCTGAGCCAGCTTGTTATCTCCGATCAGGGAGTGTGGATTATTCGTCTAGCATTTGAATGGGGTGTGTGGACATGGAGAGATGAGAAACAATGTCTGTAATGAGCCAACCATTGTAGATCCCGGTTCAATCCCAAAGTGTGTGAGCTGAATTTGCAAATGAATTGAAGCTCTGCAGTCTCTCTTTGCAGTTTGGATCTGAAGTTCCCTTTCTGCAGAATGGTGACCTTTAAATCTGAAATAGTGTGTCCAGGCAGGTTGAAGTGTTCCCCTACAGGTTTTTGTATATTGCCATTCCTAATATCTGATTTGTGTGCATTTATCCTTTTTCGTAGGGACTGTCCAGTTTGGCCGATGTACATAGCAGAGGGACACTGGTGGCATATAATGGCATATATGACATTGGTTGATGTACAGGTGAATGAGCCAGTGATGGTATGGTTGATCTGGTTAGGTCCTGTGATGGTGTTGCTGGTGTAGATATGTGGGCAGAGTTGGCATCGAGGTTTGTTGCATGGATTGGTTCCTGAGTTGGAGTTATTGTGGTTATTGTCTACAGCCAAGCACTGAGGTACAATCGGATTTGCTCCAACCCCTCAGACAGAGACCAACACCTACGAGATCTTCACCAGGCTTTCTCAAAACTACAATACCCACACAAGGAAATAAGGACACAGATCAACAGAGCCAGACGTGTACCCAGAAGCCTGCTGCTACAAGACAAGCCCAAGAAAAAAAACAACAGAACACCACTGGCCATCACCTACAGTCCTCAGTTAAAACCTTTGCAACGCATCATCAGTGACCTACAACCCATCCTGGACAATAATCCCTCACTTTCAAAAGCCTTGGGAGGAAGGCCAGTCCTGGCACACAGACAACCTGCCAACCTTAAACAAATTCTCACCAGCAACAGCACACTGCACCACAATAACTCCAACTCAGGAACCAATCCATGCAACAAACCTCGATGCCAACTCTGCCCACATATCTACACCAGCAACACCATCACAGGACCTAACCAGATCAACCATACCATCCCTGGCTCATTCACCTGTACATCAACCAATGTCATATATGCCATTATATGCCACCAGTGTCCCTCTGCTATGTACATCGGCCAAACTGGACAGTCCCTACGAAAAAGGATAAATGCACACAAATCAGATATTAGGAATGGCAATATACAAAAACCTGTAGGGGAACACTTCAACCTGCCTGGACACACTATTTCAGATTTAAAGGTCACCATTCTGCAGAAAGGGAACTTCAGATCCAAACTGCAAAGAGAGACTGCAGAGCTTCAATTCATTTGCAAATTCAGCTCACACACTTTGGGATTGAACCGGGATCTACAATGGTTGGCTCATTACAGACATTGTTTCTCATCTCTCCATGTCCACACACCCCATTCAAATGCTAGACGAATAATCCACACTCCCTGATCGGAGATAACAAGCTGGCTCAGCTTAATTGGACTAACCTTTTCACCTCCCCCCTGGCTCTTACCTACTTTTCTATAACTGCCTGTTTGTGAACAATTGAACACTTCTACTGCCTGCATCCGACGAAGTGGGTATTAGCCCACGAAAGCTCATGCTTCAAAACTTTATAGTTAGTCTATAAGGTGCCACAGGACTTTGCTAACTCTGCTATTCCAGACTAACACGGCTACCACCCTGATTCTTGACATCATGCAAGGCACTGCATTTAGCCGTATGGAGTGGAAATCCATCAACCACATGAAGAAACTTGCACAAGTACAGACAGATATCATCTTTCTCTCCAAATGCAAACGGCAGGACATCATACCAAATGGACTGAAGGTGAAAAATCCATTGCAATCCACATACTGCACAGACTACAGTGAGAGATTATGCCAGACACTATCTAAGAAACTGAGGAATCATCTGATCAGCATACTGTACAACAAACAGGAAAACATCAAAAAAGAGCTTTCCAACCTAGAGACCTCCATAAACGACCAACCTTCCACACAAACAGACTTTACTAAGATTAGACAGGAGATCTACATCACACACTTCACCTCTCTACAAAAGAAAAAGGACTGCAAACTATCTAAAATCCTACCTCCCACATGGGGCCACAACAGTGGCAGCCCTACCTCACCCAGCAATATCGTCAATCTATCCAGCTACACTCTCAGCCCGGCAGAAGAGTCTGTCCTATCTCGAGGACTCTCATTCTGCCCCAGCACCCCCACAAACAAGATACAATTCTGCGGTGATCTGGAAGCCTACTTTCGCCGTCTTCGACTCAAGGAATTCTTTCAAGACAACATGGAACAGCACACTAGTACACAGACACCGTCCCACCAGCAGCACAAGAAGAAGAACTCCACATGGACTCCTCCTGAGGGTCGAAATGACAGTCTGGACCTATACATAGAATGCTTCCGCCGACGTGCACAGGCAGAAATAGTGGAAAAACAACATCGCCTGCCTCACAACCTAAATCATGCAGAACGCAATGCTACCCACAGCCTCAGAAACAACCCTGACATCATTATCAAAGAGGCTGATAAAGGAGGTGCTGTTGTCATCATGGACAGGTCAGACTACCAAAAGGAGGCTACCAGACAACTCTCCAATACCAATTTCTACAGGCCACTTCCCTACGATCCCACTGAGGAATATACTAAGAAACTGCACCACCTACTCAGGACTCTCCCTGCACTAACACAGGAACAAATTAATATACCCTTAGAGCCCCGACCGGGGTTATTCTATCTACTACCCAAGATCCACAAACCTGGGAACCCTGGACGCCCCATCATCTCGGGCATTGGCACTCTCACTGAAGGACTGTCTGGATATGTAGACTCTCTACTCAGACCCTATGCCACCAGCACTCCCAGCTATCTCCGTGATACCACTGACTTCCTGAGGAAACTACAATGCATTGGTGACCTTCCAGAAAACACCATCCTAGCCACCATGGATGTAGAGGCTCTCTACACAAACATCCCACACAAAGATGGAATACAAGCTGTCCGGAATAGTATCCCTGATGATGCCACAGCACAGGTGGTTGCTGAGCTCTGTGACTTTATCCTCACACACAACTATTTCAAATTTGGTGACAATATATACCTCCAGACCAGCGGGACTGCTATGGGCACCCGCATGGCCCCACAGTATGCCAACATCTTTATGGCAGACCTGGAACAACGCTTCCTCAACTCTCGTCCACTCACACCCCTTCTCTATCTACGCTACATTGATGACATCTTCATCATCTGGACCCATGGGAAAGAAACTCTGGAAGAATTCCACCATGACTTCAACAGCTTCCACCCCAACATCCACCTCAGTCTGGACCAGTCCACACAGGAAATCCACTTCCTAGACACCACAGTGCAAATTAATGACGGCCACATCGACACCACCCTATACCGAAAACCTACCGACAGCTATGCCTACCTTCATGCCACCAGCTTCCATCCCGGACATACCACACGATCCATTGTCTACAGCCAAGCACTGAGGTACAATCGGATTTGCTCCAACCCCTCAGACAGAGACCAACACCTACGAGATCTTCACCAGGCTTTCTCAAAACTACAATACCCACACAAGGAAATAAGGACACAGATCAACAGAGCCAGACGTGTACCCAGAAGCCTGCTGCTACAAGACAAGCCCAAGAAAAAAAACAACAGAACACCACTGGCCATCACCTACAGTCCTCAGTTAAAACCTTTGCAACGCATCATCAGTGACCTACAACCCATCCTGGACAATAATCCCTCACTTTCAAAAGCCTTGGGAGGAAGGCCAGTCCTGGCACACAGACAACCTGCCAACCTTAAACAAATTCTCACCAGCAACAGCACACTGCACCACAATAACTCCAACTCAGGAACCAATCCATGCAACAAACCTCGATGCCAACTCTGCCCACATATCTACACCAGCAACACCATCACAGGACCTAACCAGATCAACCATACCATCCCTGGCTCATTCACCTGTACATCAACCAATGTCATATATGCCATTATATGCCACCAGTGTCCCTCTGCTATGTACATCGGCCAAACTGGACAGTCCCTACGAAAAAGGATAAATGCACACAAATCAGATATTAGGAATGGCAATATACAAAAACCTGTAGGGGAACACTTCAACCTGCCTGGACACACTATTTCAGATTTAAAGGTCACCATTCTGCAGAAAGGGAACTTCAGATCCAAACTGCAAAGAGAGACTGCAGAGCTTCAATTCATTTGCAAATTCAGCTCACACACTTTGGGATTGAACCGGGATCTACAATGGTTGGCTCATTACAGACATTGTTTCTCATCTCTCCATGTCCACACACCCCATTCAAATGCTAGACGAATAATCCACACTCCCTGATCGGAGATAACAAGCTGGCTCAGCTTAATTGGACTAACCTTTTCACCTCCCCCCTGGCTCTTACCTACTTTTCTATAACTGCCTGTTTGTGAACAATTGAACACTTCTACTGCCTGCATCCGACGAAGTGGGTATTAGCCCACGAAAGCTCATGCTTCAAAACTTTATAGTTAGTCTTTAAGGTGCCACAGGACTTTGTTAACTCTGCTATTCCAGACTAACACGGCTACCACCCTGATAGTGTGAACATAAGAGCCATAAGATTTCTGGTGCTGAAGGTTAAAGATGGGTGTTGATGAAAGAACAGAAAACCTGTTGAATAGTGATAGAGTAAAAGATCTCAATCTGTGTATATGCGATGATAGGGAAAAAATAATCCTGGTTAATAAAATTCCGGATAATCACCATCCATAGGAAATATGAGGGGGAAGGGGAGTTGGTTCACTAGTCACCCTGCACCAGGAGAGGAGGTGTTGGTTCACTGGCTACCCTGCACCCTGGTGATTTTGGGGTTTATTTGTGTCATGGAAACAGCAACAAAGCCAGAGCCGGCCCTCGAATAACTCATATATATATGTATTTTTTTTTTTGATATCCTAGTTAATCCACAACCTGGTTAACCAAATCCTGGATAATCGAGAGTTTACTGTATTTTTAAAAAGATGGTTAAGGGGTGTCTTGATAACAATCTATAGTTATCTACACAGGTACATGAAGAGCACAAAGTCTTTGTATTTATGGCTACAGACCTGCACCTCTCTTACTTCCCCTCTTTTTTTTGGTGAGACACATTATTGCATATACCCAGCTTTGTCTGAGAGATAACAACGATGGTCTTTATCTTGTGAAGCACAATGATTCTGAACAAGATCTGGGAATGTGAAGGGATAATTAAGTTACCATGAGACATCCATGTTACCATTTTACCATGTGAACCATGTTACCATGTGTTCCATTCTGTGCATCTGATGAAGTGGGCTATAGCCCACGAAAGCTAACGCTGAAATAAATTGGTTAGTTTCTAAGGTGCCACAAATACTCCTTATTTTCTTCTCCATGTTACCATGTGGCCAAAATAACTATGCCATTCTGGGGTGATAACTTTGGGAATCTCATGTAGGAGCAAAGAGATTATTTTACCTCAGTTTTTGGTACTAGTGCACCTACTACTAGAATCTTGTATCCATTTTTGGTGTCCATAATTCAAGAAGCAGGGTTCTCAGCCGAACCACACGAATAAGTAAAGAATTAAAAACCTGCCTTTTAGTGGTAAGAGGAGACAGTCTCTAAGTACCTACATAGGGTTTGAACTTGAGCTCTTCCATCTAACAGGGAAAGGTCTAACACAGTCCAATGGCTGAAAGTTGAAGTTGGACACATTCTGACTGGAAATAAGGAATACACTTTTCAAACATTGAGAGTAATTAACCATGGGAACCATTTAAATATCAAGATTGGATGTTTCTCTCCAACAATGGGTCTCAACATTTCCATTAAAAAGTACTTGATTACAAAATCAGACATAAAAACACATGACAAAGCATGCTATTACTGAAAAAATTGCTTCCTTTCTAAATTTTAACATGTACTTATAAAGTAAATTAATTGGAATACAAATATTTTACTTCATTTCAGTGTACAGTAGAAAGATCACTATAAACAAGTCTGTATGACATTTTAGCTTGCACTAATTTTGCTACTGCTTTTCATGTAGCCTGTTGTAAAATTAGGCAAATAGCTAGACCAGTTGATCAACCGCTGGAAGGCCTCTGATACCCTATGGGTACATGGACCCTTGTTGAGAACAACTTCTCTAAAAGATGTGCTCTAGTTCAAACACCAATTGTCTCTGGCTTGTGTTATGCAGCAGGTCAGACTCCATGATCACAGGGGTCCCTTCTGCCTAGTAATCTAGGAACATGTCCTCCAGAGGCAGCTGGAGGCATTTTGCCTGCATACTCCTGCCCAAGGATATTGAAGGCATTTTCTCCTATTCATGACTTTGTTGAATTTAGCCCTGTGGGGAGAAATTCCAATGTGACTTTGGTGCCTGAGAAATGTGCCAATAGGTGGCTATTTCCTGAGGATGAGGGATCACGGAACCCACTTCATGGACAAACGCTTTAGGTCAGAAAAATCATGAGTTGACTCCATAAAACCTCTTCACTGAGGAATGTATGTAAAAGCGTCACTGGGCTGGCTTAGAAACAGTCCCCGACTATCCTGAGTTTAACGTCTGTGTCCCAGTGGTCCACTGTTTCAGGCATCTGTCAGGGGCTCCTGCACATGGCAGCTGTATTTATCTAGGCCTGTACAAATCCCAGTGTCCTGCTCTCATTATATAATGTGCAAACGTCTTGGATTGCGAGTTGTTCCTGTGTAGCACTTGCCCAAGCTTCATGTGGTGTCTATGGGTGCAACAAGGAAAGCAGCATAAGGGTCCTGGCATTTCTCACTCGTGTGTGAGATTCCCACTGATTAGCCCCCAGCCAAGGGAGCAGGTGTGACAGAAGGAAACCCCTGCAGGGGAAGAGCTATGGGCAGTGTGGGGTGGCTCGGCAGTTGTGGGAGCCAGGGATGACTGGAGATAATGGAGGAGACACTGGGGAGCAGTCTGCTGTTGTAATCGGAGAAGCCTAGGATGGGGAAGAAGAGTACAGACGGTATGATTGGAGATTGAACCACCTGAGAAGCGAAGACCAATGGTTTCTTTGGTTGATGAAATGCCTGAAGTTACAGAAGAACAACAACCATTGGAAACAAAACTGAGTGAAGGTTGTGACACCCAGGCTGTAGTTCTGTGGCTTGCCAGGGAAGAGACCGTGAGAACCGCACACATGTATTCAAGGCCAGTTAAAGACCCAGAGCTGGCCTTGGACAAGTAGTCACAACTGAATTTGAACAGCCCTAACTGCCTGTCCATGTATAAACGGCTCCTCACCCCCACAGCTCCCAGCGTTTACTCACCCGTCCATGTACACTAACTCCCCATCCACATATGTCCGCCTGTTTATGTATCCGCTGCCTGCCCCACAACCCACAGTGCTGCCCACCTGTGCGTGAACATCTCTTGACAACTCTACGAATCCCAGCACATCCTGCATGTCCATATGCACCTCCAGCCTGTCCCATAATCCCCAGCGCTGCCGCCTGTCCATGTACAACCCCTCTAATGCCCCTCAACACCCAACATTGTCAGCCTGCCTCTGTATATCCCCCATCCCCACAACACACACTGCTTTCACACAGTGATACCCCTCAGCCACAACAAAAGCCAGGTGCCAGACCCCACAGCGACAGCTCACAGAAATACCTCCTCAGACAAGGTTAAACTCAGTGTCTGCCTGCACCAGGGAAAAGGGGAGATCAGCCTGAACTGCCTTTCTGGGGGTAAAGAGGACCCCAGCAGCAGCTCAGCCTGTGCAGGGAAGGAGAGAGAGAGAGAGACACGGTTGAGTGAACCAGAGGAAAAACCAAACATTCCCCAAAAAATAAAGCCACCGAGACAGATGGAAGACACAATAAAAGACAAGAAACTGATCTTGAAGACAATTATTTGTCTAAATTCTTTTGAATACATTTGCAGCTCCCATTTTACCAGGTGAATCCGTTGTTGTTTATGACAATAGTGAACAGTTCAAATCACCCTGCTGCTGAATTCCTGCCCAGATGGTTCTTGAGTTGAACCCTGGAACCCTTCCCAAGCCCTCAGCACTAACTTGAATGCAGAATCGGGAAACTCACCAAAATTCTCCTTAGCAGAGAGAAAAAATCTCCTTATTGCGAGAGGAATGCAGAGCCCTGAGACTCAGGGTATGAATCTCACATATCTGACATTTAGTGTACTGGACAGCGGCCTTTATAATTCCCCTCTGCAGTCCCTGTGGACTCTCAGGTTGGCGAGGACTCCCAGAGAATTCCCTCGGCTCTGTGAGCAGTGGGATCAGCAGAAAACCTGGATAACTTCAGCTTAAGAATCTCCCCTGGGAGTAAAGAAATAAATTGTCAATACCAGGGGGTCAAGATTGTCGGGACAAACTGAGCCTTGCAGTCTGTTGTTGAGCCTAGCAATTGACGATGATTTTTTTCTTTTCTTTCGGTAACGTACAGTTATCTGCACTCTGTGTGGGAATGTTGCCGTAAGATATGGGACCAAAAATCTTTTTCAATTGATCATAGCAGTTTACCGCTGCATATTGACCATACAGTTGTAATATGCAGTGCATTAGACTCTGCAATGTGAATTCCACTCTGTCAGGGTCAAATGAAGTGATCTTTAAATGATGCACGCTGTAGGGCGTGGAAAATATTTTCTTCTCCCAGGATTCTGGTATCAAAGCTCTTTGCCAGGATCTGTTTGTGTGCTGGAAACCTTCTGATATTTCATTTCCTCTCTGCATCGGGTAATCATCACATGTCAATATTCTGTTGATCTTTCAGAAGTCAATTCAGAAAAGCAGTAGTGTTCTCCTGCTTGAGATAGAGAATAAGTCGGAGAATATCTTATTGCCCTTATACAAATCCATGGTGCGCCCACATCTTGAATACTGCGTACAAATGTGGTCTCCTCATCTCAAAAAGGATATACTGGCACTAGAAAAGGTTCAGAGAAGGGCAACTAAAATGATTAGGGGTTTGGAACGAGTCCCATATGAAGAGAGATTAAAGAGGCTAGGACTTTTTAGCTTGGAAAAGAGGAGACTAAGGGGGGATATGATAGAGGTATATAAAATTATGAGTGGTGTGGAGGAAGTAAATAAGGAAAAGTTATTTACTTGTTCCCAAAATAGAAGAACTAGGGGCCACTCAATGAAATTGGCGTGCAGCAGGTTTAAAACAAATAAAAGGAAGTTCTTCTTCACACAGCGCACAGTCAACCTGTGGAACTCCTTACCTGAGGAGGCTGTGAAGGCTAGGACTATAACAGGGTTTAAAAGAGAGCTGGATAAATTCATGGAGGCTAAGTCCATAAATGGCTATTAGCCGGGATGGGTAATGAATGGTGTTCCTAGCCTCTGTCTGTCAGAGGGGGGTGATGGATGGCAGGAGAGAGATCGCTCGATCATACCTGTTAGGTTCACTCACTCCGGGGCACCTGGCACTGGCCACTGTCGGTAGACAGGATGCTGGGCTAGATGGACCTTTGGTCTGACCCAGTATGGCCGTTCTTATGTTCTTATGTTCTTATGTTCTTAACTAGTACAATGGGACTTCTCCACTCATTGTGGTGATTTACGTTGTTATGCCTTGCTCGGGTGAGAATATAGTGGCAAAGGAATGAAACAACTGCTACACCTGGATCTTCTGCTCTGGATACAGTATCTTCCCCATTATTCTACCACAGGTGCCTGGGTCTCTAATTTGTGCTCGGGAAGGTATGAGTGTGATGGGTTATCACCCCCGGAGTTCAGCCTGGGAGCGATTTAAACCTCTGTGTGCCTCTAATCACCCAGCTGGGCTTGTCCTTTTCCACACTGCTTTGTTCGTGATTCAGCCACTCCAGGCCCTGCTATCACCCAAGACATCAGCAGATGTCCCAAGACATCCAAACTGAGCAGTGGGAGGGCTTACTTAAGACACCAATGATGACCATAATGATCATAGCCATTGTCTAGGAACTCTGGGCATGGCCGGGCTGCACTGTCTCACTAGCTATGGTCTCTGCCCATGGTCCAAGGGCAGAGTTATCTTACTCTACAATGGGACCACCGATGTGGGAGAAGGATTTTTGTGCTCCCAGGTACCCATTCTCTAGTAATTCCCAGATTAACACTAGCTAGGACTCACCTCTGCTGAGGAGCCCTCTGCTGCCAGGGCAGGGAGATGGGAGTGGGACAGTAACATCTGGATGAGGAGGTCTCGACTATTGGCAGCTTACAGGTCCTGGTAGAAGATCAGTTGCTCTGAGGGCTCTCTGGTGGGCTTTCTTGGAGGAGAATCTGAGGACAGCCCTGATGATCAGAACATAGAACAGTCCAATGATAATCAGGGCTAATCCAATTACTACAAATGCTACCACCAAGCCGTATGTCCCGTTGACTATGAAGTCCCCAGATGACATCTTCACCACAGCCATATGGTCACAGTATGTGTGGGGGATAATGTGGTTGGCCCAGAATGGAAGCCTGATAAGGGGCAGGGGCATAACAAGGAGAACAGCTCTTATCACACCCACAAACCCTAGCTTAGCTATTCGTACATTGGTGAGGATAGTGGTGTATCTCAGGGGGTTACAGATGGCAATGTAATGATCGAAGGCCATTGTCACGAGAAGGGCTGACTGCATAGTTGTCCTGGGCAATGTGAAATCAGGACATACATTTAAGTCCGTATATGTGGATTTAGGATGAACATCTGGCTGTGTTGGGAGTTTACCATTGATCTGAGTAGGATCAAGATTTCACCCTTAATGTTTAAGTTTTGGCTACTAGCTGTGAAAAACATGGCTTCCGTTACACTCCTGCCGCAGAGACTGTTGTGCTTGGAAAGAGTCCAAATGAAACGTCCAGTATATGTGAACTTCTGGGACCAGGCATAAAAGACGGGGATTCCAAAACACATTGGTCCTGACTTTGCTCTCAGGGAGTCAATCGGAGTGACCCACTGTAGGGAGAATGTGAGAATCTGGCCAGCGTGTGACCCATTCTTGTTATGAACCCTCTGGTAACAGATCCCTGATTCAGAGGCTTTGTCCTTGTTTCTTAAGAGGCCAGTGAAGTTGCTCAATTGGAACACTTGATAAAGCCGGCAGAAAACCACACTGTCCGTAAGGAGGAAGCTACTGAGAGAAACAAGGACCTGACTTTAAAAAGAAAGATTTGTCTAAACTCTTTCCAATACATCTGTTGTTCCAATTTACCCATAAATCCCTTGATGTTACTCACAATACTAAACAGTTCACGTCACCGTGCTGGTGAATTCCTGCCCGGACGGCTCTTGTCTTGAATGCTGGAACCCTTCCTAAGTCCTCAGCTCTAACTTTAATGCAGAAACAGGCAACTCACCGCTCAGCACAGAGAGGAAATCCCACTCAGCACAGAGAGGAAATCACCTTACACCAACAGGGAAATGGAGCCCTGAGAATCAGTGTATGAATCTCACATGTGTAACACCCGGTGTGCTGAACAGTGAACATTATGATTCCCTGTGAACTATACGGTTCACAGTCCCTGTGAACTATACGGTTGGCAGGTGTCCCAGACAATTCCCTCGGCAGTTCCCTGTGAGCAGTGGGAAGAGCAGTGTACTGCCATCTGCACTATATATGGGAATCCTGCTACAGTACACAGGAACAAAAGACATTTTCAATTGATCATAACAATGTACTGCTGCATATGACCCATGTAATAGCCAGTCCATTTGGATCTGAAAAGTCATTGAAACAATATGGCAGAAAAATAACAAAATTCCTCTTTTTTTCAGATGAACTTGACAAAAACACGTTTGACAACTTCAACCCAAAACTGCTCAATGTGGTTCTCCTGAGTATGAGGCCAGTGAAACAGAGACACAAGCCTCCACCATTCCTCCAGATGTCCAAGGTATTCACAAACCAATGGCAAAAATGAGATATTAGCCAATCTAGCTCATGCAGGGGTGAGTTCAATAGAAGGACTTACTACTGCAAGCAATTCAATCACCCATATGTTTGGTGATAATCCATTTCACAAATT
The DNA here is from genome assembly GCA_032164245.1 of Sternotherus odoratus. Classification (NCBI taxonomy): domain Eukaryota; kingdom Metazoa; phylum Chordata; order Testudines; family Kinosternidae; genus Sternotherus; species Sternotherus odoratus. Next base: position 297,834,193 of record JAVMKO010000001.1, read on the forward strand.
CCAGCATGAATTTTCGACACCAACTCTTCATATCGTGGACAATGAGAATGGTTAGTGTGTATTTTGAAAGGTTCAGCTGAAAGCAACTATAATATCGACTGTGCAAAGTAGTAAGTAAGGTGACTTAAAGGTGATATAGTTTAACACATCATTCTGGTTCTCAAAAACACAAGGTTTCTCAACTCTCAGGCAGAAGTTCTAGCCACAAGCTCTAGCCAAAATTCCAGCAGGAACTTTAATATCTTCACACTTTACAACTGAAACATTTGCTTTATTTTCCAGTATTACAGAAGAATGGAAATTAGAAAATATATATATATATTATTCACCGGCTCGCTGTTCATAACTTTGGTTTCTTTCTTTGTCTTTAGCTATGTAAAAGTGTAGTTTCAGTTTATCGAACTGATTAAGAACCGTGTACACACAGGACCTAATGAAAACCCACCTTCTGTCAGAAAAATGCAGTATTTTCTGGGGGGTCTGGTAGTCACAGAAAGGCCCAGTGACAGGGTGTGTGGGCTTGGGGGTGATGGGTGACACTGAATGAGGTCAAGTGATGGTCAGAGAGAGGGAACTTGGTGATGGAGGGATAGGATATTAGGTATGAGAAGCTTCTCAGACTCTGAACGTCCATAATGCTGAGCTCAGCCAAACTGGAACAGTGCACCATAGCTTAATGAGGAGTTATCCTTTCCCCTTCTTGTTGCACAGCTTTGAAGTAAGTGGCCTTCGGTGATTACCCTCTGTAGGTGTATTTACCCACTTTGTCACGAAGCTCTTTGGAATTTACACCATAAATGATCGGGTTGAGCATGGGGGGGACGAGGAGATAAATGTTAGCAAAGGTGACTTGTACATTCGTAGCAATTCCCTGACCAAATCTCTGTGTCAGGTAGGAGAAGAGGGCGGTAGTATAAGACATCAGCATCACACAGATGTGGGCTGTGCAGGTGTTAAGGGCTTTCTGGTGAGCTTTCTTGGAGGAGATTCTCAGGACAGCCCTGATGATCAGACCATAGGACAGGGCAATAAGCATCATGTCTGACCCATTGAATACAAATGCTACCACCAAGCCGTATATCCTGTTGACTGTGATGTCCCCACATGACATCTTTGCCACAGCCATGTGCTCACAGTATGTGTGGGGGATAATGCGGTTGGCACAGAATGGCTGCCTGCTGAGGAGCAGGGGCAGGGGAAGAATGAAGAGAACAGCTCTTATCAAACCCACAAGCCCTAGCTTAGCTATTTGTGCATTGGTGAGGATCATGTCATATCTCAGAGGGTTACATATGGCAACATAACGATCGAAGGCCATTGCCACCATGACGGCTGATTGCATAATAGAAATTGCATGAATGAAGAACATCTGTGTGAGGCAGCCACCCACAGTAATGTCCTTGAAATTGAACCAAAATATACACAGGGCCCTTGGCACGAGGGAAGTAGACATGCCAATGTCTGTGAGTGCCAGCATGCAGAGCAGCAGGTACATCGGCTTGTGCAGGTTCTGCTCTTTGAAAACAACAAATAGAACCATGAAATTTCCAAACAGGCCGATAATGTAGAATGTGCAGAAAGGGATGGATATCCAGAGGTGAGCAGCTTCCAGGCCTGGGATGCCCATTAGGATGAATGTTGAAGGGGCAGAGGGGGTGAGGTTGAAAGCTGTCATGAGGTGGTTGAGGTGTCGATAGGGCTCAGAAATGCTCAAGGTGCCTGTGAAGGGAGACAAGCACAGCCAGGAGGGTTACACACCTTATAAGAATTAGCACGGTAAACATGTCCTAGGTATTAACAATCTAGAAAGGTGGGTGTTCAGTGAGGTGGGAACAGTTGCAGACAGCAACAGATTATTTAGGTCATAGCCAAACCCAGAGACATCCTCAGAGGTAGGTGAATGAGCGGCATGATGGCAGATGAACTTTTATGTTAATAACTGCAATTTACATGCCTTTGGAGGGAAAAATTTGAACTCCTCAACCAGCTTATGAGGTTCTAATTTGACTATATGACTTCATCACAGGGACCTGGGTATCACTGTACACAGCTTTGGGAAGCACTGCTCTCAGTGCAGGCACGGCAGAAACTAAGCATAACATTGGATCTCAAAAGAGTGGAATAGGGAATGATACAGAAAATACAGTGCCTTGAGATCAGCCAGTCAATATTTCACCCTCCTCTGGACTCCTCTGTCTAGTACTGAGGACCCTTCTGACACAGGGTATTGCAGAGCTAGAGGGGCCCACGGAAGGGCAACAAGAATGATCAAGTAATTGGGGAAACTCCCTAATGGAGAGAGGTTGAAAGGACTGGGATCATTACCTCACAAAGAAGATGAATAAGAGGGGATATGAGAAAATTCTATACATTACTGACTAGAAGAGAGGTTTCAGAGGTATGACTGGTAGAGAGTAGATGGAAAACATGGTTTCCCTGTCTGATAACACAAGATCAAGAGGATATTTAATTGAAGTGAAAAGTGGCAAATTCTCAACATATAAACAGAATGCTTTCTCCACTCAATGCCTAACTCGATTGAGGAACAGAATTAGATTCATGAGCTAAGCAAGGATCAGGAAGTGTTTGGACATTTACATGGACAGTGAGCCTATCCAGTTACAATAGTTAAAGTGAAATAAATATTTTGGAACGCCTATAAACTACCTTGTTTCAGGGAGAAGCCAATCTCTAGCCATTAGGCATTGGAGTGACAAGAAAACTCTGTGAATGAAAAGACTGTGACTGAAAAGTCTCTTACAAAGGAGATGGATATGAGGACATATGAGAAAAGTCTGTAAAATACTGACAGAAAGGAGAGAGGGAGAACACATGCTTGATCTCTCTCCAACACAAATCAAGAGGACATTCCATTACACTGAAATATGGGAAATTGAAAACCAACTAAAATAGGATGCTTTATTCACTTGATACCTAATTAGACTGAGGAACTCATTGTCACAAGACATAATTGAGTACATGAGCTAAGCAAGCAACAGTAAGTATTTGGACATTTACATGGATAATGACACTATCCAGTTGTTACAGTGAAAGAAATATTTTGGAAAGCCTATACACCAATGTGTTTCACGGACAAACCAATGTCTAACTGTTAGGCATTAGGGTGACAACCTCATGATGGTCAGGTTATCCCCTCATCTACCCACTGCTGGGTTTCTTACACGTTTTACTGCAGCACCTGGGTCTCTCCCTGTCAGAGAGAGGACATTGGACTAGATGTACCATAAGTCTGATCTACAATGCAGGTCCTGTGTTGGAAGGGACCAAAGATTCCCTCATGGGAATAGACATTATCATGCTGGGCTATAACTTTGTACTTAAGAGAATGGGCAGTAGGAGCACAAGTGTTGTGGTAGATAGGGCCATAGGATGCAGATGTTAACTGACAAGTGTAAGCAGAGACATGTGTCAGCAACTCTGGTGCTCACCCTTCTCCTGCCTGAATTCTGATGTTGTTTGCAGATGACACAGAAAATAGGAGATGGTAAATAATGAAGAGGACGGGTCACTGATTCAGACCGATCTGGGTTGATTGGTAAACTGGGTCAAAGCAACCACCTTTTAATCTAATATTAGCTATCTACAGTTAGGAACAAAGAATGTAGGCAATGCTCACAGGACGGGAGGATATAGTGGGAAACTCAGTGACTCTGAACTAGATTTGTGGGCATCAAAGGATAATTAGCTAAACATGAGCTCCCAGTGTGACCATGTGGTTAAAAGAGCCTGATGTGATAACCCTTGAAATCTGAAGGAGCGGGAGAAAGGTTATTTTACCTGTATATTTGGCACTGGAGCATCAGCTGCTGGAATCCTGTGTCCAGTTGTTGTGCCCATGCTTAAAGATGGATGTTGATACACTGAAGAGAGTTCATAGAAGAATCACAAGAATTAATAAAAGAGCCGAAAACCTGTCATATAGTGATAGACTCAAATACCTCAGTCTGTGCAGTTTAAAAAAGATGGTTAAGAGGTGACTTGATCACAGTCTGTAAGTACCTACACAGGTACATGAAGAACACAAGGGTATTTGTATTTAGAGATACAGGCCTGCACCTCTGTTACTTCCCCATTTCCTTTTGGTGAGACACTTTCTTGCAGGCACCCAACATTGTCTGAGAGAGAACGATGATGGTCTCTAGTGTGGGAAGCACAATGACTCTGAACAAGATTTGGGAATGTGAAGGGATAATTAGGTAACAATTAGACTCTCAGTGTTACCATGTGGCCAAAATAGCTAATACCATCCCGGGGTGATAACCAGGGGAATCTCAAGTATCAGCAGAGAAATGATTTTCTTCCATATATGGTGCTAGTTCACATGCTACTGGAATCCTGTATCCAATCTTGATGTCCACAGTTCAAGAAGGTGGGTTGAGGGCTGAGGCAGAAAAATAAGCAAAGAATTAAAAACCTGCCTTTTAGTGCTAAGGGGAGACTTGGTCACAGTCTCTATTTACCTACATGGGAAAAAAAAATATTTAATGTGAGTTCTTCAGCCTGGCAGGGAAACATCTAACACAGTCCAATGGATGGAAATTGAAGTTAGACACATTCTGACTGGAAATAAGGAATACACTTTTCAAATGGTAAGAATAATTAACAATAGGAACTAGTTTAAAATCAAGATTCGATGTTTCTCTCCAACAATGGGTCTCCTCATTTCAAGACCACTGTATCACTTTCAGGAGTCTGATTTGTCTTGCATACCCAAAGTTGCACCTCACATAAAAAAACTTCTTTCTTAAAAAAATCAGACATAAAAATACCCAAGTGAAACAGCACACTATTACTGAAAGATTGCGTACTTTCTAAATTTTAACATGTACTTATAAAGTAAATACATTGGAATACAAAAGTTTTACTTGCAGTTCAGTGTACAGTATAGAGAACAGTATAAACAAGTCTGTATGAAATTTTAGTTTGTGCTGACTGCGCTAATGCTTTTCAAGCAGCCTGTTGTACAATTAGGCAAATATGTGGAGGAGTTGATGAACCTCCTGAAAGGCCTCTGTGCACCCATAGAGGTACATGTACCCTTGTTGAGAAAAGATATTCTCTAGGTGAAATGCAAATTCATTCAAGGCAGGTCTCTGCTATGCAGGAGGTCAGACTGCATGAACACAATGGTCCCTTCTGACCTTGGGATCTACAAACACATTCGCAGGAGGCTGCTGGAAGCATTTTCCCTACACACTCATGCTTGAGCTAACTGAAAGCATTGTTTTCTTTTCGGGACAGTGGTGAATTTATACCTATCTCATAGAACTGAAAAGACCTTGAAAGGTCATCAAGTCCAGTTCCCTGCCTGCACTAGCAGGACCAAGGACTGTCCCCTGACAGATTTTTTTTGCCCCAGATCCTTAAATGGCCCCCTCAAGGATTGAATTTACAACCCTGGGTTTAGCAGGCCAATGTTCAATTTGTCATGTGAGTGTGGTGCCTGGGAAATGTGACAATAGGTGGGTATTTCATGAAGATGGGGGATCCCATGACACACTGCATGGATGAACGTTTAAGGTGAAAAAAGTAGTAGCCTGAGCTCATCAAATCTCTGCACTGAGGAATGTATGTTACAAGCATCACTATGAACGGCTAACAAAAGTGGCTTAGAAATGGTCCCAGACCATCCTGGATTTAACGTCTGTGTCCCAGTGGTCCACTGTTTCAGGCATCTGTCAGTGGCTCCTACCCATGGCATCTGTATTTTTCCAGGCCTTCACATATGCTAGAGTGTCCAAATCTCCTTATATAATGTGCAAACTTTTTGGTTGTGAGATGTTCCTGTGTAACAATCGCCAAAGCATCATGTGGTGTTTATGGGTGCAACAAGGAAAGCAGCACAGGTGCCCTGGCATTTGACACTCATGTGTGACATTCTCACTGGTGATACACAGTCACTGATTAGCCACCAGCTAAGGGAGCAGGTGTGATGGGAGACACCTAAACTCTTGCAGAGGAAGAGCAGTAGGCATTGTGGGGCAGCTGGGATATTGTGGGAGCCAGGGATAACTAGGTAGCATGGAGGAGACACTGGCGTGCACCGTGCTGTTGGAATCGGTCATCCCGGGATGGGGAAGGAGAGTGCGGACTGGGGGTCGGAGTCTGATGGGACCACCTGAGATGCAAAAATCAATGGCTTTTTTCACCGGTGAAATGCCTAATCTATATATATAAAAGTCAAATGGTGTATGCGTGTATGTATTCTGCCTTACTCCTTCCACACCGTTTGAGCTAGAGACTTGAAATTTGGTACAGTTATAGGCTTTAGGGTCCTAATGACCCTAAGAGTCGAAAATTTTTCAAATCTCACCTCTGACGCCCCCCGGGTGAAATTCTTTAAAGGCCAATCACAGCTGGGCAGCAGCTGTTCTCTGTGACATAGTTATGATGTCATAATACCCCCCTCCAACGGACCCTACACTCGCTCAACTCTCTGCCCCCTCCCCCCTCCAACGGACCTCGCCCTCACTCAGCTCTCTGCCCCCTCCCCCCTCCAACGGACCCCGCACTCTCTCAGCTCTCTGCCCCCTCCCCACCTCCGATGGACCCGAGTTGGGTTTGGTCAGAGGGTAAGTGAGGTGGGGGTGTCGAGTTTGGTCGGGGGGTGCGTTGGGGTTTTCGGGTTTGGTTGGGGGGTAAGTGAGCCGGGGGTGTTGGGTTTGGTCTGGGGGGGGGGTGGGTAGGTGTCGGGATGGGTGGGGGGTGAGGTGTGGGTGTTGGGGTTGGTCAGGGGGTGTTGGGTTTGGTGGGGGGGGTTAGGTGGGGGTGTTGGGTTTGGTTGGGGGGGTGAGGAGGGGGGTCAGGGTTGGTCGAGGGGTAAGTGACGTGTGGGTATCGGGTTTGTTTGTGGTGGTAGGTAGGGGTGTCGGGTTTGGTTGGGGGGGAAGTGAGGTGGGTATGTCAGGTTTGGTCTACGAGGGGTGAGGTGTGGGTGTTGGTCAGGGGGTGTTGGGGTTGGTAGGGGGTGACGTGGGGGTGTTGGGTTTGGGTGGGGGGGTGAAAATGTGAGTTGGGGTTGGTCGAGGGGTAGGTGAGGTGGGGGTGTCGGGTTTGGTCGGGGGGTGAGGTGGGGGTGTCAGGTTTGCTCTCTGCCCCCTCCCCCCTCCAATGGACCCCGCAGTCGCTCAGCTCTCTTCCCCCTCCTAACCTCCGACGGACCCGAGCAAAGCCGGGTATTTTTGCTAGTGTTACATAAGAACAACAACAATTGGAAACAAAACCGAGTAAAGGTTGTGACACCCAGGCTGCAGCTCTGTGGCTTGCCAGGGAAGAGTGACCTTGAGACCCACCCACATGCATTCAAGGCCAGGAAAGTTCCCAGCGCTGGTCCCGAACCAACAATCACAAAGGAAAATTCAATTTCAACAGCGCTGCCCGCCCGTCCATGTAAATGTTATTCCCCACCCCCACAACACCCCGCGTTAGCTCGCCTGTCGATGTACACACACTCCTATCCCCACATGAAGAAGTGCTGACCACCTTTTTATGTATCCCCTTCCCTGCCCCACAGCACTGTCCACCTGTCCATGTACACCATGCCCCCACCACTCACAGCACTGCCCACCTGTCTGTGAACACTTCCTGATTGACCCACAAATCCCAGCCCTTCCTGCATACCCATGTACAATCCCTCAAATGTCCCACAACACCCAACGCTGTCCACTGTCCATGAGTGTCCCCCATCCCCACAACCCACACTACTGCCACACCGTGATACCATTCACCCAGGACAAAAAACAGGTGCCAGACCCCACAGTAAGTACTCACAGAAATGTCCCCTCAGAGTAGGTTAAACTCAATGTCTGCCACACCTGGGAAAAGGGGAAGATCAGCCTGAACTGTCTTTCTGGGGGTGAAGGGAACCCCAGCAGATGCTCAGTAACTTTTCCCGCAAAATAACATACCTTTATCATATTGCAGCCTGTTGGAAACCAGGACCCCCCTTCCTGAGAGTTGGTCCAGATGGGGGATGGGGTCAGAGACAATCTGCTACAGTGTGGTCCACATAACGTTACAGTCAAAGACACCTCCCGCCCCAGGAGGCCTCATTAGGCCTCTTTGGTCTGTGGATTAGGCAGGATGTCCATTCTCTACCCCGACTGGTTTCAGGATACCACTGTGATCTGGATACTGCTGGTCTCCCCTTCCTCCCCCTCCCACTTGACACACAACTCTCCTGTCATTTCATCACTGGTATAAATGAGCTCCCTCGCCTTAGAGGGCACCTGATAACTCCAGTTGAAGTCACTGGGGGCTCCTGGGCAGTGTGAAATCAGGATATACTTACGTCCCTACATGTGGATTTAGGATGAACATCTGGCTGTGTTGGGAGTTTACCATTGATCTGAGTAGGATCAAGATTTCACCCTTAATGTTTAATTTTTGGCTACTAGCTGTGAAAAACATGGCTTCCGTTACACTCCTGCTGCAGAGAGCACTAGCCTGTTCTACTTCTAAAGAGTCCAAAGGAAACGTCCAGTATATGTGACCTTCTGGGACCAGGCATGAAAGACTGGGATTCCGAAACACATTGGTCCTGATTTTGCTCTCAGGGAGTCAATGGGAGTGACCCACTGTAAGGAGAATGTGAGAATCTGGCCAGTGTGTGACCCATTCTTGTTATGAACTCTCTGGTAGCAGATCCCTGCTGCAGAGGCTTTGGAATCGCTTCTTAAGAGGCCAGTGAAATTGCTGAATTGGAACACTTGAGAAAGCCAGCAGAAAACCACACAGCCCCTAAAGAGGAAGCTACTGAGAGAAAAAAGGACCTGTTTTTAAAAACAAACATTTGTCTAAACTCTTTGTCTTCCTAAATCCTTGGCACTCACTTTCATGCAGAAACAGGCAACTCACCAATCCTACTCAGCAGAGAGAGGAAATCTCCTTACAGCGACAGGAAAATGGAGCCCTGAATATCAGTGTATGAATCTCACGTGTGACACTCGGTGTGCCGAACAGCGACCTTTATGATTCCACTGCACAGTCCCTGTGAACTCTCCGGTTGGCAGGAGTCCCAGACAATTCCCTCAGCTCTCTGAGCAGTGGAAAGAGCAGAAAATAGACCCTGGAGACTTTCAGCTTGAGAGCCTCCCCTAGGATCAAAGAAAATATTTACTGATAACAGCGCCTCAGAGTTTTGCAGACTGTTCAATCTAGCAATTGACAGTAGGTTTATTTTTGTGTGTGCAGTGTACTGCCATCTGCACTATGTGTGAAAATGCTGTCACAGTACACAGGACCAAAAGACATTCTCAATTAATCATAACAGTGTACTGCTGCATATCACACATGTAATATCTAGTCCATTTGACTCTCAAAAGTCACTGCAGCAATGTGGCAGAAAAATGACAAGATTCCTAAATTTACAAAAGCTGAAGGTCATGGAAAAGCTTTCTTCTCCCAGGATTTTGGTATCAAAGCTCGTTGCCAGTATCCCTTTGTGAGGTTCAAAGTGGATGTAGATCGGGCAGTGCAAAGTATTCTAATATTTCAGGTACTCTCTGAAATGGGTAATCATCAGATTCCCATACTGTGTTGATCTTTCAGAAATCAGTGCAGAAACAGGTTGTATTGTTCTCCATCAGAAATCATACCATTGGATTTCTCCACTCTGTGATTCCTTCACCACCCCCAGGGCCAAAATTTCCTGAAGCTCATCTCCTGTGTTATCTCACCTATTACGAGTGAACAGTTAAGAAGTTTCCCAAATCTTTTGCCCCGGGGCCATTTCACCACTATACTAGGTTGGTATTTTAGGGAGGTGTGCCCTGGTGGGGTGAGAACACAGTGGGAAAGGAATCAAACAAATGCTACATCTGAATCTATTCTTCGTGCTACAGTCCCACCCCCATTCTTGTGTGATGGGTGCTGGGGGCCTATTCTGGACTCTGGAGGTATGAGTGTATTGGGTTGCCATCCTAGGAATTGACTCTGGGGACCATGGGAATTGTCACATTCTTCTAGCCACACAGATTGGCTGCCCCTTGTTCACCCACCTTTTCTGAATCAGAGAGGTAGCCGTGTTGGTCTGGAATAGCAGAGGTAACAAAACATCCTGTGGCACATTAAAGACTAACTAAAGTATTGACGCATAAGCTTTCGTGGGCTAATGCCCACTTCGTTGGATGCAACCAATCTTTTCTGGTGTTTCAGAATCTCCAGGCCTTGCTATGACTCCACAGCAGATGACACTGCACACTGTCTCTTTAAGATCAGCAGTCTCTTTAGGATATTAAACTTAGCATGCATTTGTCATGGGTTGGACCCACTGGGATGTCAACCTGGTGTGCTGGGATACCACTGAGTCAGCCTAATGTGCCAGCCTGGGCCCTTTCTTACCTAGTCTTCCTGGGCCAGGGTCACTAGCCTCTTCCAGCCAAGCACACAGGCGGGGCCACAGACTACGTCTGACCCTGCTTTCCTGCCCTGCCAGCTTGGGTCCCCAGAGCCCTGCCTGGTTTGAGCCAGACCCACTAGCCTGCTGCAAACCCAGACCCAGGTCTGAACCACGTCCTCTAACCATTTTAGGCTTAATTGGATGCACCTTAAGGAATGTTCCTATCTTTAGCACTCCAATGCTCAACTCCCAATTGGGTCCAAACCCCAAATAAGTCTATTTTACCCTGTATAAAGCTTATACAGGGTAAACTCATAGATTGTTCACCCTCTATAACACTAGTAGACAGATATGCACAGCAGTTTGCCCCTCCCTCCCACCGACCTCTGTATTAACCCAGAGTAATACATACTCTGGGTTTGTTAACTAATAAATAGTGATTTTACTAAATACAGAAATTAAGATTTAAGTGGTTCCAAGTAGTAACAGACAGAACAAACTGAATTACCAACCAAAAGAAAAGAAAACACGCAAGCCTGTGTCTAATACAGTGAGAAAACTGAATACAGATAAAATCTCACCCTCAGTGATGTTCCAGTAAGATTCCTTTTACAGACTAATCTCTCTCTAATCCAGGTCCATCAATCTCTAACACCCACTGTAGTTACTACCCTTTGTACCAGTTTCTTTTGGGTATCCCTGGGGTGGAGAGGCTATCCCTTGAGACAGCAAAAGATAAAATGGAGGGGTCTCCAGGGATTTGTATAGACTTTCTCTTGTGAACCCTTTCTTTCCCTTTGTAGAATCCAATTATAAAATGGAAATTTGGAGTCACATGGGCAAGTCACATGGCCGTGTATGACTCAGGATTTACAGAGAGCAGCCATTGTTCACATGCTACCTTGAATATTCTCAGGTAGCCTTCTTATGTGGATTGGAGCCTCCCAAAATCTATTGTCTGTTAAGTGATTCTTGATTTAGCACTTAATTTGAAAATCCCTTTCTCAAAAAACTGACCAAATGGTTTTACTAAGGCTAGAAGAGATCAAGCAAATATACAGCCGATAATCATAACTTCAACTACAAAAATGATGCATGCATTACAAATAGGATGAATATATCCAGTAGATCGTAACCTTTACAGAGATATGTTAAATGCAATATGTGGCATAAATCATATTCCAGTTAAGTCATACATATATATTCATAAGCATATTTCCATAGAGCCTTACGGGGTGCACCATCAGAGTGTCTTCCAACTCCACTCTTCTACAATTCTATGCTCTCATCTCTAGACAGTCCCTGTCATGGCTGCCACTTCCTGTAGCTGCTCCCCGCCTCTCCGGGTTTTGGGGCTTCCAGTCTTCCTGGGCCCCAGATAGTTCTTCCCCACCTCACATAACAGTAGCACAGACAGGTCTCATCCCTTTACTACAGGTCTCCCCGATCAGACCATGCACAGTTCATCTGTCCACCCTTATCAACCCGGCTAATGCCCTTTCTGTTTACCTGGCGGTCTTCCTATTCGCCCCTTCCTCTAGCTTCCATCTGTGGGCCAGATCACTCCTGGAAGGGAGGAACCACAGATACCTGTCTCTGGGACATAATAAAAGTTCACAGTCTGTTCCTCAGAAATCCCAATCCCCAGGGGTGATGGAGTATTCCTAAAAGTGGGAGAGCCATAAGGTCCTATCCTCTCCATATTACTGTCCCTGTCCCTGCCCCACCTCACCCCCCCCCCCCCCGCCCATACCTCTCCTTGGCCAAGTGGGAAACCAGATCCAGGTTGGAGGGTGTAGGCCTCCGGGGGTGGAGATTGGGGCCAAGAGCAGCCTCCAACCCTTGATTCTGCCCCCTCGAAAGCCACGCTCAGAGCTTATGGACGGCCCCCAATTTTCCACAGCTGCCCACAGGGATATTACACAGACCAGCCTATGGCTTCCAGCCTGGCCTGGACTCAGGACCACAGTGTCTGAACGGCTGCCTCTGGCTTGCAGCCTGGTCTGTGTAAGATCCCTGCAGGACCCCAGTGTCTGAACAGCTGCCTTTGGGCCGTGGTAAGAGCCATCTGGGGTGTGCAGCTTGGGGAGCTGTGGACCCTCCATCTGCCCCAGGCGGGGGGGGGGGGGACGGCAGTGATATGGGCCACTGGCTTCTCTTCTTCCCCACGTCCCCACAGCCGACCAGAGTCCTGGGCTGCTTCACCTGGCCTAGGCTGGGGGCATAACCTCAGAGTGAAGAGGAGGGGCCGGGGTCCGGACCAGTGGCAAAAAGCAGATATCGCAGGTAAGATATTTGCTCTCTCAGTGGCACACAGCCTCTGGCTCTGGGTGGCAGGACCCTCCTCCCCAGCATCTGCCCTTCCGTGAGATTCCTGTCCCCTATTCTGAGTCCAGCCTTCAAAGCTCTCCTGTCGAGTGACATCTCCCTATGCTGGGCCCTCTGCTTATGGCCTCCTCAGTTTGCTCTTCCCAGCTGCTCTTTGTTCTCGGCTGCCATGTTACTTGTGACACGATTGGCATCCATTACTCTGGGCCTGGCCTCTCAGCTCCCTGCTATAGTTTTTCCCTGGCTCCCGCACTGCCCCAACTCCTGGCTCTGGTCTGCTCCCCCTCCCCACCTCTGTCTTCTTCCTCAGTACTGCTGCTCTGCCTACAGTCCAGCTCTGCCTTCTCGGCTGTTTTTCTGGGCCCTCTGGGCTGGGGATGCCATGTTTCTACTGCATTCATTGCCCAATATCATTTAATAACTGGCCTGAGATTAACCCAATCCACTTCCTTAAACAATGTTATTTTTTAATAACACATTAGTTTTATACATCGAGTAACAAATGAAAACTTTCATTAGATACCTAGTATATGTATATATATCTATATACATATCTATATACCTATATCTATACATATATAGATATAGATAGATAGATAGATCTTTTTTTAAAAAAAAAAACTAGAAGGTGCAGCAGGAGATTGTCCACATTAGCAACAAAGCTATGAGATGACGATCAAATTGAAAACCTCCTTCCTGATATTAGTATTCCGATTGAGGACTGAAATGTTGCTAACATTACAATAGCCCCCAAAGCCCCCACAATGTATGCAGTACAAAAACAACAATACAATTATTGTGGTATTTATGTCTAAGGGCACTCAGTGTTGGAAGTCAATGTCCATATTTTGTCTTGAACACAAATGAGGATTTTATATTTGTCTGTGGTCCACTGGCTTCATATTCAGGACAACCAAGTTCAGAAGTTTTACGTTAAATTTATCCAACACCTGGATGCTGCTGGGGACAAAGAGTTTATTGAACTTGTCTTCTTTTGTTGCTGTTCCTACCTTTTAGCAACACTGCTATTGAAAGACTGTTTTCTCAGATGAACTTGACAAAAACACGTGTTTGACAACTTCAACCCAAAACTGCTCAACGTGGTTCTCCTGAGTATGAGGTCAGTGAAATAGAGACAAAAATCTCCACCGTTCCTCCAAATGTCCAAGGTATTCACAAACCAATGGCAAAAATGAGATATTTCCCAATCTAGCTCAGTAGGGGTGAGTTCAGTAGAAGGATTTGCTACTGAAAGCAATTCAGTCACCCAGATGTTCGGTGATAATCCCTTTCACTTGTTTCACAAACTCGGGCATGACATTTTGACACCAACTCTTGATATCTTGGACAGCAAGAATGGTTAATGTGTATTTTGAAAGGTTCAGCTGAAAGGAACCATAAAATCGACTGTGCAAAGTGGTAAGTAAGGTGGCTGAAAGGTGATATAGTTTAACATATCAGTCTGGTTCACAAAAACACAAGGTTTCACAATTCTCAGGCAAGAATCAGAGAGGTAGACATGTTAGTCTGGAATAGCAGAGGTGACAAAGAGTCCTGTAGTTAATCTTTAAGGTTCCACAGGATTCTTTGTAAACTCACAGGCAGAAGTTCTAGCCACAAGCTCTAGCCATAATTCCCTCAGCAACTTTAATATCTTCACACTTGACAACTGAAACATTTTGTTTATTCTCCAGTATTACCATAAGAATTGAAATTAGAATTATATATATAATTCACGGGATCACTGTTCAGCACTTCAGTTTCTTTCTTTGTCTTTAGCTGTGTAAAAGTGCACCTTCAGTTTGTCGAACCGAAGAAGAACCATGTTCACACGGGACCTAATGAAAACCCACCTTCTGTCAGAAAAATGCAGTATTTTCTGGTGGTCTGGTAGTCACAGAAAGGCCCAGTGATAGGTTGTGTGGGTTTGGGGGCTGATGCGTGACACTGAATGAGGTCAAGTGATGGTCAGAGAGAGGGAACGTGGTGATGGAGGGATAGGATATTAGGTGTGAGAAACTTCTCAGAGTCTGAATGTCCATAATGCTGAGCTCAGCCAAACTGGAACAGTGCACCATAGCTTAATGAGGAGTTATCCTTTCCCCTTCTTGTTGCACAGCGTTGAAGTAAGTGGCCTTCGGTGATTACCCTCTGTAGGTGTATTTATCCACTTTGTCATGAAGCTCTTTGGAATTTACACCATAAATGATCGGGTTGAGCATGGCGGGGACAAGGAGATAAATGTTAGCAAAGGTGACTTGTACATGCGAAGCAATTCCCTGACCAAATCTCTGTGTCAGGTAGGAGAAGAGGAAGTGAGTATAAGACATCAGCATCACACAGATGTGGGCTGTGCAGGTGTTAAGGGCTTTCTGGTTGGCATCCTTGGAGGAGATTCTGAGAAAAGAAAAAAAAGTTGTACATTAGCATACCAATTCTAAGAGGGCTGTTAAATGTAGATGGGCCATTATCAGTAGGAGAAAAAATACCTTTTGAAATGGATTTCTGTGTTAGGTAAATTAACCCAGGAAATGCAATCAATTAGTGTAATGAGAGCACCATTCACAAGTCCTATTTAGCCCCTGGTCATTCAATTAAAGATCTGATGGTGTCAATTTTCAAACAGAAAAACTTCCAAAATGGACTCCATGGAGAAACTGAGGAACTGGAAGAAATTTTCAAATTGGATACAATTAACCAGGAGGTAAATAGGACTTGCAAATGGTTCTCTCATTACACTAATTGATTGCATTTCCCAAGTTAACTTATCTTCAACACTTGCTATCTAGTGCAGACACACAAATCCATTTCAAAAGGTATTTTTTCTCCTGCTGAAAACTGCCCATCCAGATTTAACGACCTCTAAGAATTGGTATGATACTGTACAACTTTTTTTTTCCTACTTCTTTCTGTGTGTATTAATGCATCTTACTTCTGTTCCATTCTATGCATCCAATGAAGTGAGCTATAGTCCCTGAAAGCTTATGCTGAAATAAACCAGTTAGTCTCTATGGTGCAACACTTTCTTTAGTATTTCAAGTGATTCAATTACCTGGATGTTTGTTGATAATCCCTGTTTCAACTTTTTTACAAACTCCAACATGAAATATTGACATATCTTTGACAATGGGAACTGTTAGTGTTTTGAACGCAACTCTAAAATTGACTATGCAAAGTGATAAGTAAGGTGACTCAAAGGTGATATCATAGTTTAATACAGCTGTTTGGTTCTCAAGAACACATGCTTTCACAACTCTCAGCAACAACCTCTACCCACAATTCCTGCAGCAACTTTACCGTCTTTGCACTTTCCAGCTGAAGCATTTTGTTTTTTCTCCAGGACTACAGAAAAATAGAAAGTAGAAAAAAATCAGGTAAGTTTTGTCCACCGGATCATTGTTCAGCACTGTAATTTCTTTCTTTGGATTTGGCAAAGTAAAATAGCAGCTTCAGTTTGTTGAATGGATTAAGAAGCCTGTTTTAATGGAACTAATGGCTAAACTTCCACAACACCGATCTCAGGCAAACCGGGACAGAGCAACCGAGATTAATGAGGAGATCTCCATTCCCCCTCTTGTTGCACAGCTATAAAATCATTGGTCTCCAGTGATCACCGTCTCCAGATGTATTTACGCACTTTGTCACGAAGCTCTTTGGATTTCACACCATAAATTATGGGGTTGAGCATGGGGGGGACAAGGAAGTAGAGGTTGGCCAAGATGATGTGAACATGGGGAGCGATGCCCTGACCAAACCGTTGTGTCAGAGAGCTGAAGATGAAGGGAGTATAAGACATCAGCATCACACAGAGGTGGGCTGTGCAGGTGTTAAGGGCTTTCTGGTGGGCTTTTTTGGAGGAAATTCTGAGAACGGCCCTGATGATCAGACCATAAGACAGGGCAATGAGCATCAAATCTAACACAGTGATTATAAATGACATCAACAAGCCATACATCCTGTTGACTGTGATGTCCCCACACGACATCTTTGCCACAGCCATGTGCTCGCAGTACGTGTGGGGGATAAAGCGGTTGGCACAGAATGGCTGCCTACTGAGGAGGACGGGGAGGGGCAGAATGAAAAGAGCAGATCTTATCACACCCACAAGCCCTAGTTTAGCTATTCGTGCATTGGTGAGGATGGTGGTGTATCTCAGAGGGTCACAGATGGCAACATAACGATCGAAGGCCATAGTCACTAAGATGGTTGACTGCACTGAAGAAACTGCGTGAAGGAAGAACATCTGGGTGAGGCAGCCACCCACAGTAATGCCTTTCAAATTGAACCAAAAGATACACAGTGCTTTTGGCACAACAGATGTCGATTTACCAATGTCTGTGAGCGCCAACATGCAGAGCAGCAGGTACATTGGCTTGTGCAGGGTCTGCTCTTTGCCTATAACAAACAGAAGCATGAAATTTCCCAACAGCGCAATAATGTAGAACGTAGAGAAGGGGATGGAGATCCAGACATGGGCAGCTTCCAGGCCAGGGATGCCCAGTAGGATGAACATTGAAGGGTCATCCAGGGTGAGGTTAAAGCTGCCATGAGGTGATCGATGCATCGATTGGGCTCAGAAATGCTCAAGGTGCCTGTGAAGGGAGACAAGCAGAGCCAGGGGGTTACACACTTTAGAAGAATGAGAATGGTAAACATGTTCTAGGTATTTACAATTTTGAAAGGTGGGTGGGGTGGGAACATTTACAGATGGCACCAGATTATTTTAGTCACAATCAAACCCAGGGACAGACTGTGGAGGCACTAACCAAGCCAGTCTAATGGGTGACATGATGGCATATACACAATAACTTCAATGTATATGTCATTGGAGGGAAAAATTTAAACACCTCAGCTATTCGGTGGGGTTCTAATTTAAGTACATTAATTCAATACAGGCACTGGGCCTTATTGTGCACAGTTTTTGTAAGCACTGCTCACAGTGCAAGCACAGTAAAAATTGAGCATAAGATGGGATCCAGGAGGACTAGTAGAAAGGTTGGAGAGATATGTCTGGTAGGGAGTAGATAAAGAACATGTTCTCCCTGTCTGATAACACAAGATCTAGAGGTTATTCAATTAAACTTAAACCTGGCAAATTCAAAACAGAAAAATAGAAAACTTTCTCCATTCAATGCCTAATTAGATGGTGGAACTCATTGTCACAAGACATAGTTGGGGCCATGTGCTGAGCAAAGATCAGGAAGTGTTTGGACATTTACATGGATAGCGAGACTATCTAATTATAATAGTTATGGTGAAATAAATATTTTGGATTGCCTATACACCAATGCTTTTGAAGGACAAGCCAATGTCTAACTGTTAGGCATTAGGGTGACAACCTCATGATGGTCAGGTTATCCCCTCATCTACCCACTGCTGGGTTTCTTACACGTTTTACTGCAGAACCTGAGTCAGAGAGAAGACACTGGACTAAATATACCATGAGTCTGATTCACAATGTAGGTCCTGTGTTGGAAGGGACCAAAGTTTTCCTCATGGAAATAGACATTCTCATGCTGGGCTATAACTTTGTACTCAAGAGAATGGGCACTAGGAGCACAAGTGTTGTGGTATTTGGGGCCATAGGCTACAGGTGTTAACTGACAAGAATAAGCAGAGACATGTCAGCTGCTACAGTGCTTACCCTTCTCATGCCTGAATACTGATCAACTTTAAAGATAACACAAAAAATAGGAGATGGTAAATACTGTAGAGGACCTGTCACTGATTCAGAGCAAACTGTATTGACTTTCAAACTGGGTCCAAGTACCCAGTATGTGATCTAATATTAGATATCTACAGCTAGGAACAAAGAATGCAGGCAATTCACACACAATGGGGGGTACTGTGGGAAGCGCCATGATTCTGAACTAGATTTGGGGCTGTGAAGGGATAGTTAGGTAAACATGAGCTCCCGGTGTGACCATAAGAGTTCTGACGCCCATGGTGAAAGATGGGTGTTGATGAAAAAACAGAAAACCTGTTGAATAGTGATAGAGTCAAAGATCTCAATCTGTGTATATGGGCTGATAGGGAAAAAAATAATCCTGTTTAATAACATTTCGGATAATCACCATCCATAGGAAATATGAGGGGAAAGAGGAGTTGGTTCACTAGTCACCCTGCACCAGGGTCTGCGGGTGTTGGTTCACTGGCTACCCTGCTCCCTGGTGATTTGGGTTTTTTTTTTGTGTCATGGGGGCAGCAACAAAGCCAGAGCTGACCCTGCAAGATACCCATGTATATATATATTTGATATCCTAGTTAATCCACAATCTGGTTAACCCAATCCTGGATAATCGAGAGTCTACTGTATTTTTAAAAAGATGGTTAAGACGTTTCTTGATAACAGTCTGTAATTACCTACACGGGTACCTGAAGATCACAAAATCTTTGTATTTATGGCTACAGGCCTGCACCTCTGTTACTACCCCTCTTTTTTGGCAAGACACATTATTGTCCAGCTTTGTCTGAGTGATAAGAACAATGATGGTCTTTATCTTGTGAAGCACAATGATTTTGAACAAGATCTGGGAATGTGAAGGGATAATTAGGTTACCATGAGACATCCATGTTACCATTTTACCATGTGCAGGGCCGGCGACAGGGGGGTACAATGGGTAGAGCTGTACCGGGCCCCGGACTTCAGGGGGGCCCCCTGAAGTCCGGGGACCGGTACACAGCTCTACTCGTAGTCGTCTCCCCTGGGTACCGCACCGCATTTCCCCAGCTGTGTCTGGCACCACGGCCGGCTGCCTCCCGAGCCCTTCAGCCGCGGCTCATCCCGCTCCCCCCAAGGAGCCGCCCCGAGGCACCCCCGGCTCCATCGCCTCCCCTGCCCCGGCGGCTGCAGAGGACGGTGGGGCGCGCCGCTCCCGAGGCACCCCCGGCTGCAGTGCTTCCCCCGCCCACCTGCAAGAGCCAGGCCAGCCCTTGGCAGTGGGGGCGGAGGGGAAGGTGGCGGGGGGCAATGGTCAGAGTAGGGGGCCCCCAAATGCTCAGAGTAGGGGGGGCCCAAAATTTCTGTCGCCGGCCCTGACCATGTGAACCATGTGTTCTATTCTATGCATCTGATGAATTGGGCTATAGCCCATGAAAGCTAATGGTAAAATAAATTGGTTAGTTTCTAAGGTGCCACAAATACTCCTCATTTTCTTCTCTATGTTACCATGTGGCCAAAATAACTATGCCATTCTGGAGTGATAACTGGGGGAATCTCATGTAGGAGCAAAGAGATTATTTTACCTCAGTTTTTGGTATTAGTGCACCTACTACTGGAATCGTGTCTCCATTTTTGGTGTCCACAATTCAAGAAGGAGGGTTTGCAGCCGAACCACAAGAATAAGTAAAGAATTAAAAACCTGCCTTTTAGTGGTAAGAGGAGACAGTCTCTAAGTACCTACATAGGGAACGAATGTGAGCTCTTCCGTCTAACAGGGAAAAGTCTAACACAGTCCAATGGCTGAAAGTTGAAGTTAGACACATTCTGACTGGAAAAAAGGAATACGTTTTTCAAACATTGAGAGTAATTCACCATGGGAACCATTTAAATATCAAGATTGGCTGTTTCTCTCCAACAATGTGTCTCAACATTTACAGAAAACTGTAGAGTAGACTCTCGATTATGCAGAATTGGGTTAACCAGGATGTGGATTAACTGGGATGTCAAAAAAAAAAATGCACGTAACTCACAGGGCCAGCTCTGGCTTTGTTGCTGCCCCAAGAGCACACAAAAGAACCTCCCATTAGAGTGCAGGGCAGCCAGTGAACCAACACCCTCTCTCCCTGGTGCAGGGTGGCTGGTGAACCAACACCCCCCACCCCATATTTCCTATGGATGGTGATTATCCAGGATTTTATTAACCAGATTAATTTTTTTCCTATCATCCTGGAAAATTGAGAGTCTACTGGATCTCTTTCAGGAGTTTGATTTCTTTTGCACACTGCTCGTTACACCTCCCTTAAAAACTACTTGCTTACAAAATCAGACATGAAATCACCCAAGTGACACAGCAAACTATTACTGAAAAATTGCTTCCTTTCTAAATTTTAACATGCACTCATAAAGCAAATAAATTTGAAAGCAAATATTTCACTTTGTTTCAGTGTATAGTGTAAAGAGCACCATAAACAAGTCTGTATGATATTTTAGTTTGCACTGATTTTGCTACTGCTTTTCATGTAGCCTGTTCTAAAATTAGGCAAATAGCTAGACCAGTTGATCAACCATTGGAAGGCCTCTGGTACCCTATGGGTACATGGACCCTTGTTGAGAACCACTGCTCTAAAAGATCTGCTCTAGTTCAAACAAAAAATGTCCCTGGCTTTCTTATGCAGCATATCAGACTCCATGATCACAATGGCCTTGGAATCTAGGAACATGTCTTCCGGAGGCAGCTGGAGGCATTTTGCCTGCATACTCCTGCCCGAGGATATTGAAGGCATTTTCTTCTATTCATGACTGTGTTGAATTTAGCCCTGTGGGGAGAAATTCCCATGTGAGTGTGGTGCCTGAGAAATGTGCCAATAGGTGGCTATTTTGTGAGGCTGAGGGATCCCGGGACACACTGCATGGGCAAACGCTTTAGGTGAGAAAAGTCACGACTTGACCCCTTAAAATCTGTGCTCTGAGGAATGCATGGAGAAGTGTCACCATGAATGGCTAACAGAGCTGGCTTAAAAATGGTCCCCGACTATCCTGAGTTTAACGTCTGTGTCCCAGTGGTCCACTGTTTCAGGCATCTGTCAATGGCTCCTGCACATTGCAGCTATATTTAATCTAGGCCTGTACACATCCCAAAGTGTCCACCTCTCATTATATAATGTGCAAACGTCTTGTATTAGATGTTGTTCCTGTGTAGCACTCGCCAAAGCTGCATGTGGTCTCTATGGGTGCAACAAGGAAAGCAGCACAGGGTTCCTGGCATTTCTCACTTGTGTGTGAGATTCCCACTGGTGAGACATAGTCACTGGTTAGCCCCCAGCCAAGGGAGCAGGTATGATGGGAGGGACCTAAACCCCTGCAGAGGAAGAGCTTTGGGAAACATGGGGCAGCTCGGAGGTTGTGGGAGCCAGGGATGACTGGAGAACATGGAGGAGACACTCAGGAGCAGTCTGGTGTTGTAATTGGGGCAGCCTAGGATGGGGAAGGAGAGCACAGACAGTGTGATGGGAGATTGAACCACCTGGAAAGCGAAGACCAATGGTTTCTTTGATTGGTGAAATGCCTGAAGTTACCAAACAGCAACAACCATTGGAAACAAAACTGAGTGAAGGTTGTGACACCCAGGCTGTAGTTCTGTGGTTTGCGGGGAAAGAGACCTTCAGACCCGCACACATATATTCAAGGCCAGGAAAAGTCCTAGTGCTGGCCTTGGACCAGCAATCACAACAGAATTTCAACAGCGCTACCCGCCTCTCCATGTATACACCTTCCTCATCTCCAGAACACCCAGCGTTTGATCACCCGTCCATGTACACTCACCCCCCATCCCCGCATGTCCGCCTGTTAATGTATCCCCTGCCTGCCCCACAACCCACCTGTCCATGTACATCCCACAACTATAAGAACTAGTGTTCGTTCACTGTCCGTGTACACCCCACTCCGTGCCCCCACTCCGTGCAGTGCTGCCCACCTGTCCGTGAACACCTCTTGCCAACTCCACAAATCCAAACGATTCCGGCATGTCCATATACACCTCCAGCCTGTCTCATAATCCTTAGTGCTGCCCGCCTGTCCATGTACAACCTCTC
Source organism: Sternotherus odoratus (assembly GCA_032164245.1). Lineage (NCBI taxonomy): Eukaryota > Metazoa > Chordata > Testudines > Kinosternidae > Sternotherus > Sternotherus odoratus. Next base: position 297,856,634 of record JAVMKO010000001.1, read on the forward strand.
AAATGCCCCACAACACCCAACATTGTCCGCCTGTCTCTGTACATCCCCCATCCCCACAACACACACTGCTTTCACACAGTGATAGCCCTCACCCAGAACAAAAACCAGGGGCCAAACCCCATAGTCACAGCTCACAGAAATACGTCCTCAGAGTTGGTTAAACTCAGTGTTTTCCTGCACTGGGAAAAAGGGGGAAATCAGCCTGAACTGCCTTTCTGGGGGTGAAGGGGACCCCAGCAGCAGCTCAGCCTGTGAAGGGAAGGAGAAAGAGAGACAGAAACAGTTGAGCGAACCAGAGGAAAAACCAAACATTCCCAAAAAAAGAAGCTACTGAGACAGATTGAAGACAAAAGAAAAGAAAAGGAACTGATCTTGAAGACAATAATTTGTCTAAACTTTTTTGAATACATTTTCAGTTCCCAGTTTACCAGGTGAATCTCTTTGTGTTTCTAACAATACTGAACAGTTAAAGTCACCCTGCTGCTGAATTCTGCCCAGATGGTTCTTGAGTTGAACCCTGGAACCCTTCCTGAGCCCTAAGCACTAACTTGGATGCAGAATCAGGAAACTCACCAAAATTCTCCTTAGCAGAGAGAGGAAATCTCCTTATTGAGGGAGGAATGCAGAGCCCTGAGACTCAGGGTATGAATGTCACATATCTGACATTTAGTGTACTGGACAGCAACTTTTATAATTCCCCTCTGCAGTCCTTTTGGACTATCACGTTGGCCAAGACTCTCAGACAATTCCCTTGGCTCTGTGAGCAGTGACATCAGCAGAAAATGAACCCTGGAGAACTTCAGCTTAAGAGCCTCTCTTGGGAGTAAAGAAATGATTTCCCAGTACCAGGAGCTCAAGATTGTCGGGGGGAAATGAGCCTTCCAGTTTGTTTTTCAGCCTAGCAATTGACGATGATTTTTTTCTTTTCTTTCTGTAATGTACAGTTATGTGCACTCTCTGTGGGATTGTTGCCAGAAGATATGGAACCAAAAATCTTTTTCAGTTGATCATAGCAGGGTACCGCTGCATATTGACCATGCAGCTGTAATCTGCAGTGCATTAGACTCTGCAAAGTGAATTCCACTATGTCAAGTCGAAATGAAGTGATCCTTAATTGAAAGAAGTTTAAGGGCATGGAAAATATTTTCTTCTCCCAGGATTCTGGTATCAAAGCTATTTGACAGGATCTTTTTGTGTGCTCGAAACCTTCTGATATTTCATTTCCTCTCTGCATCGGGTAATCATCATATGTCAATATTGTGTTGATTTTTCAGAAATCAATTCAGAAAAGGAATTGTGTTCTCCTGTGTGAGAAGTAGTACAATGGGACTTCTCCACTCATTGTGGTGTTTTACACTGTTATGCCTTGCTGGGGTGAGAATATAGGGGCAAAGGAATGAAACAACTGCTACATCTGGATCTTCTGTTCTGGATACAGTCTCTTCCCCATTATTGTATCACAGGTGCCTGGGTCTCTAATTTCGGCTCTGGAAGGTATCAGTGTGATGGGATCTCACCCCAGAGTTGAGGCCGGTCTTTTTCCAAACAGGTTTGTTGGTGATTCAGCCACTCCAGGCCCTGCTATCACCCAAGGCATCAGCAGATGACCCCAGGCATCCAAACTGAGCAGTGGGAGGGCTTACTTAAGCCACCAATGATGATCGTAATGATCATAGCCATTGTCTAGGAAGTCAGGGCATAGCCGGGCTGCACTGTTTCACTAGCTGTGGTCTCTGCCCATGGTCCAAGGTCAGAGTTCTCTTACTCTACTGTGACGGGTTGGGATCACAGCAACCCCTTAGGAGCTGCCACCCGATGTGCCAAGGATATTCCTGCCTCAGTTTTCCTGCCCCAATAGCTTAGGACCTCAATACCCTGCCTGGTCTGAGCCACATCCCCTAACAGCTGTGGGCCTTCCTGGAAACAGGCAGGAGGTATTCTTACCTCTGACACTTAGATGCTCAACTCCCAATGGGGTCAAACCCTGAATGAAATTTGTTTTGCCCTGTATAAAGCTTATACAGGGCAAACTCATAGATTGTTCACCCTCTATAACAATGATAGAGAGATATGCACAGTTGTTTGCCCCCCAGTTAGCAACACATACTGCAGGTTAATTAATAAGTAAAAAGTGTTTTAATAAAGACAGGAAATAGGATTTAAGTGGTTCAAAGTAGAAACAGACAGAATAAAGTGAATTACCAAACTAAATAAACAAAACATGCAAATCTAACACTATTACAGCAAAAAACCTCACCCTCTGAATTCCTTCTTTCAGGCTAAACTCCCTGTTAGCCTGGGTCCAACAATCACTCGCACCCCTCCCACCCCTGCAGTCACAGTCCTCTGTTCCAGTTTCTTCCAGGAATGCTTGGGGGGTGGAGGGCTGTTGCTTGAGCCAGCTGAGAACAAAATGGAGAGGTCTCTCCCAGGTTTTTATAGACTTCCTCTTGTGGGTGGAGAGCCCCTCCTTCTTCCTATGCAGAGTCCACATGGGCTCTCAGAGCACATGGACAAAGTAGCAGGTTTGAACCAGACTCCCCTCACCACCAGTCAGGCTGCATTCCTGAGGAGGCTCGGGAGTGGATGGGCTTCTACAAAGTTCATTGTTTGCTTGATTGGTTCTCAATTGGGCTTAACTGAGAATAGTTTTTCTCAGAGAGCTGTTCAGCTGCTTTTCAAAGTCCACATACAACCAACCAAGCACATAGTCAATATTCATAACTCTGAATACAATACAGACACATACATACAAATAGGATGAACGGATCCAGTGGATCATTACCTTCCCAGAGATATAACTTTTTAGCAAAACCATATTCCCGTAACATCATACATATATTCACAGGCACACCCCACCCATAAAGCCTTATGGGGTACACCGTCATATCTACAATCAGGGCACAGATGTGGGAGAAGCATTGTTGTGCTCCCAGGTACCCATTCTCTAGTAATTCTCATATTAACACTAGCTAGGACTGACCTTGCTGAGGAGCCCTCTGCTGGCAGGGTAGGGAGATGGGAGTGGGGCAGTAAAAACTGCATGAAGAGGTCTCCACCATTGGCAGCTTACAGGTCCTGGTAGAAGATCAGCAGCTCCGAGATCTGTCCCAATGAGGCGGGATTAACCCCATTCACTTCACACACCTGGTCTGAGAGTTCCAGGTGTCCCAGCCGCACAGCCCTGAATGCTTTAATGGTTGGGGCAGTAATGGTAATACTCATTGCTTTCAAGAGCAGTCAGTGTAACCCCACTAATCCCTCCCAACTCTGCTTATCTGTTTAGGGGAATGGGGTGTGTGTGTAAAGGTCAGAGCCATGTGTGGCAACAGACGGTGACATCCCTCCACAGTGGTCCCCATCCCTGTGCAATTGCATTCCCAACATAGCCAGTTACCCTGCCTGGCCGAGGTGGTGACTATCATGGGGGGAATATATGGGGCAGAAAAGGCTTCTCCCCGTACGGAGGGTCTGTGGTAGCAACTCACTTTGGCTCCTATACAGACATGGTGATCCATGACTCAAGCAGCCCGCATCTCCCTGAGTCAGAGAAGCGAGCTGTATGGCATATACCCCCGGTCCAGAGACTCAGGCTTGCAGCTGGTGCTGACACTCACACATACAACCAATGGGTGCCCCACAATTCCACAAGGCATCAGTTGGTGATGGAAGGTGGCTATGGACCTGGGGATGCAGTAGGATTTCTAGGGGTGTTGTCTGGGTAGACAACCAGGGAGTTCCTCAGTCTCACTGAGGTGGGGAAGGTGTCCCCTTAGAAACTGACCTGACCTGGGTCATTACCCAGCACTGGGGTTAGGTGGGCCTTTGATGATCCACTAGGATCTCTTGTCTCCACATTAGGTCCCTGAATGGGGGGGTGCATATGGCCATCACACAGGGGCTGCCACCCAGAATTAGATGTGACCACCTACTGAAACCATCTGGATCAGCAGTTTCCTAATCCTAGGGGGTGGTGTGGACTTTGCCCGTGGCCACATTGAACTGGGTGCCTGATGCAGATGGCATGGGATGCCCTGGACCTTTCCACCCATCCTGGCTGGGTGAGGACATGACAGAGTGTCTGCCTAAACTATGTAAGACCTTGGACCTTTACCTCTTCCTCCTTCTCCATGTGGGTACCAATGATACTGCCAGGAATGACCTCGAGCAGGTCACTGAAGGCTACATGGTCTGGGAAGAAGGATAAAAGAATTTAAGGCACAAGTCATGTTTTCCTTCATCCTCTCTGTTTAATGAAAAGGCCCAGGTACGGACCATCAAATTGTGGAAAGAAATGCATTGTTACACAGGTGGTGTCACACAGTGGCCTTTGCATTCTTTGACCATGGGATGTTCTTCCAGGAAGAAGGGTTGCTAGGAAGAGATGGGATCCAAGTAACAAAGAGAGGGAAGAACATCTTTGGATGCAGGTTTGCTAACTTAAGGAGGGCTTTAAACTAGGTTCACCATGGCATGGTAACCTAAGCCCTGTGGTATGTGGAGAAGTGGGATATTGGGAAAAAACACAAGGAGGGGGGCACAATGAGGAGGCCTCTGAATCATACTGAGGTAGTAGTGCAATCGGCTAGTTACCTTAGGTGCCTATACATGAACACAAGAAGGAAACAAGCAGGAAGAATAAGACGTCTTGGCACAGTCAAGGAGACACGATGTGACTGAAATACCGGAGACTTGGTAGGGCAACTCATATGACTCACTGAGGTTATACCACGGGTAGGATACCTGCTCTGGCAGTAACACACGTCCTCATAGTCTTGGTAGCAGAACCCTTCTCCCCAGCACCTGCTCTCCCGTCAGATTCATGTCCCCACTTCTGAGTCAAACCTTAAAAGCCCGCTTCTCGAGTGACATCTGCCTGCTCTGGGCCCTCTGCATATGGCCTCCTCATCTTGCTCTTCCCAGCTGCTCTTTATTCTCAGTTGCTGTGTTACTTGTGCCATGGCCGGCATCCACTTTCACCACTTTCAATCTAAGAAAATAATCTTTCCAGTGCAGTATTGTAAAAAAGGTAGGGGAAGCAATGAAAGAGCGAAGAAGCCGAGTTCCATAAAGTCTTTGTCCCCAGAGACATCCATGTGTTTGAGAACTTCAACCCAAAGCTGCTCAACATGGTTTTCCTGAGAATGAGGCCAGTGAACCAGAGGCAAAACTCTCCACTGCTTCTCCAATTGTCCAAGGTCTCCACAAACCAATGGCAAAAATGAGATATTAGCCAATCTAGCTTGTTCAGGGCTGAGCACTTTAGAAGGACTTCACCAAATGTTCGGTGATAATCCCTATTTCACAAACTCAAAAACACCAACTCTTGATGTCTTTGACAAGGGGAATTGTTATTGTGTGTTTGGAAAGGACCAGCTAAAAGTGACTCTAAAATGGACTGCAAAACGGTAAGTAAGGTGACTCAAAGGTGAGATCATAGTTTAACACATCAGACTGGTTCTCAAAAAACACAACGTTTCACAACTGTCAGCCACAGGATCTAGCCACAATTCCTGCAGTGACTTTCCTATCTTTGCACTTTCCAATTGAAACATTTGGTTTCTTCTCCAGGACTACAGAAGAACCAAAAACAGAAAAATCAGGCAAATTTTGTCCAACAGATTGTTGTACAGCAGTGTCCTTTGTTGTCTTTAACTATGTAAAAATTTAGCTTCAGTTTGTCAAACTGATTAAGAACCCTGTTCAAACAACCAATGGAAACCCAACTTCAAAAAAAGGGGAGTATTTTATGGTAATCTGGCAGTCACAGAAAGGCTGAATGACAGGGTGTGTGAGGTTGGGGACTGATGGGTGACACTGAAAGAGGTCAGGTGATGGTCAGAGAGAGGGAACTCAGTGATTGAGAGATAATGCACTGGGTGTGAGGAGCTTCTCAGCTCTTAACTTGCAAAATGCTGAGTTCAGCCAACCTGGGACAGAGCACCCTTGAATAATGAGGAGGTCTCCTTTCCCCCACTTGTTGAACAGCTTTAAAATCAGTGGACTCCGGTGATCACCTTCTCCAGATGTATTTACCCACTTTGTCACGAAGCTCTTTGGATTTCACACCATAAATTACAGGGTTGAGCATGGGGGGGAAAAGGAAGTAGAGGTTGGCCAAGATGATGTGAACATGTGGAGCGATGCCCTGACCAAACCGATGTGTCAGAGAGCTGAAGATGAAGGGAGTATAAGACAGAAGCATCACACAGATGTGGGCTGTGCAGGTGTTGAGGGCTCTTTGGTGGGCTTTCTTGGAGGAAATTCTGCGGACAGCCCTGATGATCAGACCATAGGACAGGGCAATGAGCGTCAGGTCTAACACAGTGAATATAAATGACATCAACAAGCCGTATGTCCTGCTGACTGTGATGTCCCCACACGACATCTTTGCCACAGACATGTGCTCACAGTACGTGTGGGAGATAATGCGGTTGGCACAGAATGGTTGTCTCTTGAGGAGGAGAGGCAGGGGCATAACAAGGAGAACAGTTCTTATCACACCCACAAGCCCTAGCTTAGCTATTCGTGCATTGGTGACGATGGTGGTGTACCTCAGAGGGTCACAGATGGCGACATAACGATCGAAGGCCATTGTCACTAGGACGGCTGACTGCATTGAAGAAACTGCGTGAAGGAAGAACATCTGGGTGAGGCAGCCACCCACAGTAATGCCTTTCAAATGGAACCAAAAGATACACAATACTTTTGGCACAACGGATGTAGAACTACCAATGTCTGTGAGTGCCAGTATGCTGATCAGCAGGTACATCGGCTTGTGCAAGGTCTCCTCTTTGCTTACAACAAACAGAACTATGAAATTTCCCAACAGGCCAATAATGTAGATCGTAGAGAAGGGGATGGAGATCCAGACATGGGCAGTTTCCAGGCCAGGGATGCCCATTAGGATGAACATTAGAGGGTCATAGAGGGTGAGGTTAAAAGCTGCCATGGGGTGATCGATGCGTCGATTGGGCTCAGAAATGCTCCAGGTGCCTGTGGAGGGAGACAAGCAGAGCCAGAGGGGTTACACACTTTAGAAGAATGAGAATGGCAAACATATTCTAGGTTTTTAAAATTTAGAAAGGGGGGTGAGGTGGGAACATTTGCAGATGGCACCAGATTATTTTGGTCACAATCAAATCCAGGGACAGCCTTTGGAGGCACTAACCAAGCCAGTCTAATGGGCGACATGATGGCATATACACAATAACTGCAATGTATATGTCATTGGAGGGAAAAGTTTGAACACCTCCACTATCCATTGGGGTTCTAATTTAAGTACATTAATTCAATACAGGCACTGGGCCTTATTGTGCACAGTTTTTCTAAGCACTGATCACAGTGCAAGCACTGCAAAAACTGAGCATAAGATGGGATTCAGGAGGACTAGTAGAAAGGTTTCAGAGGTATGTCTGGTAAGGAGTAGATAGAGAAGGTGTTCTCTCTTTCTAATAACACAAGATCAAGAGGATATTCAATTAAACTGAAATGTGGCAAATTCAAAACAGAACAATAGAAAGTTTTCTCCATTCGATGCCTAATTAGATTGTGGAACTCATTGTCACAAGACATAGTTGGGGCCATGAGCTAAGCAAAGTTCAGGAAGTGTTTGGACATTTACATGCATAGTGAGACTATCCAGTTACAATAATTACAGGTAAATAAATATATTGGAAAGCCTATACAGCAACTTGTTTCAGGGACAAGCCAATGTCTAGCTGTTAGGCAATATGGTGACACACTAAAGATGGTCAGGTCATCCCCTCATGTACTCACTGCTACGTGTCTTGCACCTTTTACTGCAGCACCTGAATCTCTCCATATCAGAGAGGGGACACTGGACTAGATGTACCGTAAGTCAGATCCACAATGCACGTCCTGTGTTGGAAGGGACCGAAGTTTCCCTCATGGAAATAGGCATTATCATGCTGGGCTATAACTTTGTACTCAAGAGAATGGGCACTAGGAGCAAAAGTGTTGTAGTATTTTGGCCTATTGGTTACAGGTGTTAACTGACAATTGTAAGCAGAGACATGTGTCAGCAACTCCAGTGCTTACCCTTCTCATACCTGAATACTGATCAACTTTGCAGATGACACAAAAAATAGGAGATGGTAAATAATGAAGAGGACCGGTCATTGACTCAGACCAAACTGGATTGACTGGCAAATTGGGTCCAACTACCCAGTACGTATGTGACCTAATATTAGATATCTAGAGCTAGGAACAAAGAATGCAGGCAATGCTCACACAATGGGGGGGTACTGTTGAAAGCGCCATGACTCTGAACTAGATTTGGGGGCAAGAAGGCATAGTTTGCTAAAGGTGAGCTTCCAGTGTGACCATAAGAGTCATAAGAGTTCTGGTGCCCATGATTAAAGATGGGTGTTGATAAAAAAACAGAAAACCTGTTGAATAGTGATAGAGTCAAAGATCTCAATCTGTGTATATGGGATGATAGAAAAAACAATAATCCTGGTTAATAAAATTCCGGATAATCACCATCCATTGGAAATATGAGGGGCAGGGGAGTTGGGTCACTAGTCACTCTGCACCGGGGGAGGAGGTGTTGGTTCACTGGCTACCCTGCTCCCTGGTGATTTTGTGGGTTTTTTGTGTCATGGATGCAGCAACAAAGCCAGAGCCTTCCATGACATATACTCATTTTTTTTTTGATATCCTAGTTAATCCACAACCTGGTTAACCCGATCCTGGATAATCGAGATTCTACTGTATTTTAAAAACATGTTTAAGGGGTGTCTTGATAACAGTCTGTAGTTACCTACACGGGTACATGAAGAGCACAAAGTCTTTGTATTTCCAGCTACAGACCTGCACCTCTCTTACTTCCCCTCTTTTTTTGGTGAGACACATTATTGCATATATCCAATTCTGTCTGAGAGATAACAACAATGGTCTTCATCTTGTGAAGCACAATGATTCTGAATAAGATCTGGGAATGTGAAGGGATAATTAGGTTACCATGAGACATCCATGTTACCATTTTACCATGTGAACAATATTACCAAGTGTTCCATTCCATGCATCTGATGAAGTGGGCTATAGCCCACAAAAGCTAATGCTGAAATAAATTGGTTAGTCTCTAAGGTGACACAAATACTCCTCATTTTCTTCTCCATGTTCCATGTGGCCAAATTAACTATGCCATTCTGGGGTAATAACTTGGGGAATCTCATGTAGGAGCAAAGAAATTATTTTACCTCAGGTTTTGGTATTAGTGCACCTACTACTAGAATCCTGTATCCATTCTTGGTGTCCACAATTCAGGAAGGAGGGTTCGCAGCCAAACCACAAGAATAAGTAAAGAATTAAAATTCTGTCTTTTAGTAGTAAGGGGAGATAGTCTCTAAGAAAGTACATAGGGAACGAATTTGAGCTCTTCTGTCTAACAGGGAAAAGTCTAACACAGTTCAATGGCTGAAAGTTGAAGTTAGACCCATTCTGATTGGAAATAAGTAATAAACTTTTCAAACATTGAGAGTAATTCACCATTGGAACCATTTAAATATCAAGATTGGCTGTTTCTCCCCAACAAAGGGTCTCAACATTTACAGACAATTGTAGAGTAGACTCTTGATTATCCAGAATTGGGTTAACCAGGATGTGGATTAACCGGGATATCAAAAAAAATGCACGTATCTCACAGGGCCAGCTCTGGCTTTGTTGCTGCCCCAAGAGCACACAAAAGAACCTCCCATTAGAGTGCAGGGAAGCCAGTGAACCAACATCCTCTCTCCCTGGCGCAGGGTGGCTGGTGAACCAACACCCCCCACCCCATATTTCCTATGGATGGTGATTTTCCAGGATGTTATTAAGCATGATTAATTTTCCCTATCATCCTGGAAAATCGAGAGTCTACTGTATCCCTTTCGGGAGTTTGATTTCTTTTGTGTACCGCTAATTACATCTCCCTTTAAAACTACTTGCTTACAAACACAGACCTAAAAACACACAAGTGACACAGCAAACTATTACTGAAAAATTGCTTCCTTTCTAAATTTTAACATGTATTCATAAAGTAAATAAATTTGAATGCAAATATTTACTTCATTTCAGTGTATTGTGTAAAGAACACTATAAACAAGTCTGTATGACATTTTAGTTTGAACTGACTTTGCTACTGCTTTTTATGTATCCTGTTGTAAAATTAGGCTGTATGATATTTTAGTTTGAACTGACTTTGCTACTGCTTTTTATGTATCCTGTTGTAAAATTAGGAAAATAGGTAGACCAGTTGATCAACCACTGGAAGGCCTCTGGTACCCTATGGGTACATGGACCCTCGTTGAGTACCACTGCTCTAAAAGATCTGCTCTAGTATAAACACAAATTGTCTCTGGCTTTGTTATGCAGCAGGTCAGACTCCATGATCACAGTGGCCTTGGAATCTAGGAACATGTCCTCCGGAGACAGCTGGAGGCATTTTGCCTGCATACTCCTGCCCGAGGCTATTGAAGACATTTTCTTCTATTAATGTCTGTTTTTAATTTAGCCCTGTGGGGAGAAATTCCCATTTGACTGTAGTGCCTGAAAAATGTGCCAATAGGTGGCTATTTCCTGAGGCTGAGGGATCCCGGGACACACTGCATGGACAAACGCCTAAGGTGAGAAAAGTAATTACTTGACGCCATAACATCTGTGCTCTGAGGAATGAATGTACAAGCATCACCGTGAATGGCTAACAGAGCTGGCTTAGAAATGGTCCCTGACTATCCTGAGTTTAACGTCTGTGTCCCAGTGGTCCACTGTTTCAGGCATCGGTCAATGGCTCCTGCACATGGCAGCCATATTTATCTAGGCCTGTACACGTCCCAGAGTGTCCTGCTCTCATTATATAATGTGCAAACATCTTGGATTGCAAGTTGTTCCTGTGTAGCACTCGCCAAAGCTTCATGTGGTGTCTATGGGTGCAACAAGGGTCCTGGCATTTCTCACTCGTCTATGAGATTCCCACTGGTGAGGCACAGTCACTTGTTAGCCCCCCAGCCAAGGGAGCCAGTGTGATGGGAGGGACCTAAACCCATGCAGAGGGAGAGCTGTGGGCAACATGGGACAGCTCAGAGGTTGTGGGAGCCAGGGATGACTGGAGAGCATGTAGGAGACACTGGGAGAAGTGTTCTGTTGTAATCGGGGCAGCCTAGGATTGGGAACAAGAGCACAGACAGTGTGATGGGAGATTGAACAACATGAGAAGAGAAAACCAATGGTTTCTTTGATTGGTGAAATGCCTGAAGTTACCAAACAGCAACAACCATTGGAAACAAAACTGAGTGAAGGTTGTGACACCCAGGCTGTAGTTCTGTGGCTTATGGGGGAAGAGACTCTGAGACCCACACACATGTATTCAAGGACAGGAAAAGTCCCAGCGCTGGCCTTGGACCAGCAGTCACAACAGAATTTCAACACCACTGCCCGCCTCTCCATGTATACACCTTCCTCATCTCCACAACGCCCAGCGTTTGATCGCCCGTCAATGTTCACTCACTCCCCATCCCCACATGTCCGCCTGTTTATGTATCCCCTGCCTGCCCCACAACCCACAGAGCTGCCCTCCTGTTCATGTACACCTCACTCCAGACACCTGCAACTCCTAATGTTCGTTCACTTGTCCGTGTACACCATTCCCTGCCCCACTACCAGCAGTGCTGTGCACCTCTCCATGAACACCTCTTGCCAACTCCACAAATCCAAACGCTTCCGGCATGTCCATATACACCCCAAGTGCTGCCTGCCTGTCCATGTACAACCTCTCTAATTCCCCACAACACCCAACACTGTCCGCCTGTCTCTCTACATCCCCCATCCCCACAACCCACACTGCTTTCACACAGTGATACCCCTCACCCAGAACAAAAACCACTTGCCAGACCCCATAGTGACAGCTCACAAAAATGTCTCCTCAGACTTGGTTAAACTCAGGGTCTACCTGCACCGGAAAAAGGGGGAGATGAGCCTGAACTGCCTTTCTGAGGTTGAAGGGGACCCCAGCAGCAGCTCAGCCTGTGCAGGGAAGGAAAGAGAGACAGACATGGTTGAGTGAACCAGAGGAAAAACCAAACATTCCCCCAAAAAGTTGCTACTGAGACAGATTGAAGACACAATAAAAATGAAGGAACTGATGTTGAAGACAATTATTTGTCTAAATTCTTTTGAATACATTTGCAGTTCCCTGTTTATCTGGTGAATCCCTTGGTGTTTCTGACAATATTGAACAGTTCAAGTTACCGTGTTGCTGAATTCCTGCCCAGATGGTTCTTGAGTTCTACCCTGGAACCCTTCCCGAGCCCTCAGCATTAACTTGAATGCAGAATCAGGAAACTCACCAAAATTCTCCTTTGCAGAGAGAGGAAATCACCTTATTGTGACAACAAAGCAGAGCCCTGAGACTCAGTGTATGAATCTCACATGTCTGATTTTTAATGTACTGTACAGCGGCCTTTATAATTCCCCTCTGCCGTCCCTGTGGACTCTCGGGTTGGCCAAAACTCCCAGATAATTCCCTCGGCTCTGTGAGCAGTGGGATCAGCAGAAAATAGACCCTGGAGAACTTCAGCTTAAGAGCCTCCGCTGGGAGTAAAGAAATTATTTGCCAATACCAGGGGCTCAATATTGTCGGGGCAAACTGAGCCTTCCGTCTGTTGTTCAGCCTAGCAACTGAGGGTGATTTTTTTCTTTTCTTTCTGTAACATACAGTTATCTGCATTCTGTGTGGGAATGTTGCCCCAAGATATGGGAACAAAATAATTTTCAATTGAACATAGCAGTGTAGCGCTGCATATTAACTATGCAGTTGTAATATGCAGTTCATTAGCCTCTGCTAAGTGAATTCCACTTTGTGAAGGTCAAATGAAGTGATCCTTAATTGATGCAAGCTGTAGGGCTTGGAAAATGTTTTCTTCTCCCAGGATTCTGGTATCAAAGGTGTTTGCCAGGATCTGTTTGTGTGCTCGAAACCTTCTGATATTTCATCTCCTCTCTGCATCAGGTTATCATCACATGTCAATATTCTGTTGTCTTTCAGAGATCAATTCAGAAAAGTTGTTGTTCTCTCCTGTGTGAGAACTAGTACAATGGGACTTCTCCACTCATTGTTTTATGTTGTTATGCCTTGCTAGGCTGAACATATAGGGGCAAAGTAATGAAACAACTGATACATCTGCTCCATCACCTCAGGAGTTCAGTCTAGAAGCGCTGGAAACCGCTATGTGCGTCTGAACACCCAGCTGGGCTGCTCCTTTTCCACACTGTTTTGTTGGTGATTTAGCCACTTCAGGCCCTTCTATCATCCAAGACACCAGCAGACGTCCCCATACATCCAAACTGAGCTGTGGCAACAGACAGTGACATCCCTCCACAGTGGTCCCGATCCGTGTGCAATTGCATTCCCAACATAGCCATTCACCCTGCCTGGCTGAGGGGCCACTGTCATGGGGGAATGAATGGGGCAGAAAAGGCTTCTCTCAGTACCCAGGGCCAGTGGTAGCACCTCACCTGGCTCCTATACAGACATGGTTATCCGTGACTCAAGCTGCCCGCATCTTCCTGAGACAGAGGAGTGAGCTGTATGGCATATATTCCTGGCCAGAGACTCAGGCTTGCAGCTGGTGCTGACACTCAAACTTACAGCCAATGAGTGACCCACAATTCCACGAGGCACCAGATGGTTGTGTGAGGTGTCTATAGACCCGGGAATGCAGTAGGGTGTCTAGGTTCTTTGGGTCGCCAATCAGGGAGTTCCTCAGTCTCACTGAGGTGCGGAAGGTGTCCCCTCAGAAACTGACCTGACCTGGGTCATTATCCAGCACAGGGGTTAGGTGGACCTTTGATGATCAACTAGTATCTCTTGTCAAGAATCAGAGAGGTAGCCGTGTTAGTCTGGAATAGCAGAGGTAACAAAAGTCCTGTGGCACCTTAAAGACTAACTATAAAGTTTTGAAGCATAAGCTTTCGTGGGCTAATACCCACTTCGTCGGATGCAAGCAGTGGAAGTGTCCAGAGGCAGGTATAGATAAATAGTCAGGAATCATGTAGGAGGTAACAAGGTTAGTCCAATCAGGCTGAACCAGCTTGTTATCTCCAATCAGGGAGGGTGAGATATTCTTCTAGCAGCTGAATTGAAGGTGTGAACTTGGAGGGAGGGGAAGCTGTTTTTGTAATTAGCAAACCACTCAAGGTCTTTGTTCAGTCCCAGATTGATTGTGTTAAATTTGCAAATGAATTGCAGCTCTGCAGTCTCTCTTTGCAGTCTGGTCTTGAAGTTTTTTTGCTGCAGTATGGTGACTTTTAAATCTGTAATTGTGTGTCCAGGCAGGTTGAAGTGTTCTCCTACAGGTTTTTGTATATTGCCATTCCTGATATCTGATTTGTGTCCATTTATCCTTTTTCGTAGGGACTGTCCAGTTTGGCCGATGTACATAGCAGAGGGACATTGGTGGCATATAATGGCATATATGACATTGGTAGATGTGCAGGTGAATGAACCAGTGATGGTATGGCTGATCTGGTTAGGTCCTGTGATGGTGTTGCTGGTGTAGATATGTGGGCAGAGTTGGCATCGAGGTTTGTTGCATGGATTGGTTCCTGAGTTGGAGTTATTGTGGTGCAGTGTGCTGTTGCTGGTGAGAATCTGTTTAAGGTTGGCAGGTTGTCTGTGTGCCAGGACTGGCCTTCCTCCCAAGACCTGTGAAAGTGAGGGATTATTGTCCAGGATGGGTTGTAGGTCGCTGATGATGCGTTGCAGAGGTTTTAACTGAGGACTGTAGGTGATGGCCAGTGGTGTTCTGTTGTTTTCTTTCTTGGGCTTGTCTTGCAGCAGCAGGCTTCTGGGTACACGTCTGGCTCTGTTGATCTGTGTCCTTATTTCCTTGTGTGGGTACTGTAGTTTTGAGAAAGCTTGGTGTAGATCTCGTAGGTGTTGGTCTCTGTCTGAGGGGTTGGAGCAAATCCAATTGTACCTCAGTGCTTGGCTGTAGACAATGGATCGTGTGGTATGTCCGGGATGGAAGCTGGTGGCATGAAGGTAGGCATAGCTGTCGGTAGGTTTTCGGTATAGGGTGGTGTCGATGTGGCCATCATTAATTTGCACTGTGGTGTCTAGGAAGTGGACTTCCTGTGTGGACTGGTCCAGACTGAGGTGGATGGTGGGGTGGAAGCTGTTGAAGTCATGGTGGAATTCTTCCAGAGTTTCTTTCCCATGGGTCCAGATGATGAAGATGTCATCAATGTAGCGTAGATAGAGAAGGGGTGTGAGTGGACGAGAGTTGAGGAAGCGTTGTTCCAGGTCAGCCATAAAGATGTTGGCATACTGTGGGGCCATGCGGGTGCCCATAGCAGTGCCACTGGTCTGGAGGTATATATTGTCACCAAATTTGAAATAGTTGTGTGTGAGGATAAAGTCACAGAGCTCAGCAACCACCTGTGCTGTGGCATCATCAGGGATACTATTCCGGACAGCTTGTATTCCATCTGTGGGACTGAACAAAGACCTTGAGCGACTTGCTAATTACAAAAACAGCTTCTCCTCCCTCCGAGTTCACACCTTCAATTCAGCTGCTAGAAGAATATCTCACCCTCCCTGATTGGAGATAACAAGCTAGTTCAGCCTGATTGGACTAACCTTGTTACCTCCTACGTGATTCCTGACTATTTATCTATACCTGCCTCTGGACACTTCCACTGCTTGCATCCGATGAAGTGGGTAGTATCTCTTGTGTCTCTTGTGTCTCTTGTATCTCTTGTGTCTTTTGTGAATGTTGAATGGTTGTAGAGGGTGAGTGTGACGGGGCGGACCGGCCCCGCACGGGCCAGGGCTGCCCCTGGCCGGAAGTTCTGGCAGCAGAAGTCCCGCCCCCGCTGCACTGGGCATGCTCCAAATGCTCAGGCAGTATAAAGGAAGGGAGCACAGCTCAGTCTGGGCTGACTGCCGGAGGAGGAGGACGTGCCTGGAGAGCTCCCACGGAGGACCAGCCCCAACCACACCAGGAGCCGGAATTGGAGCCGTGGTTGTACCCTGCCTCCGAGCCTGAAGCGGACCACAGCCTGCCAGGAGCCATAGACCACTACCTGACTGAGGGGGCGACGGACCCAGCCCTAAACAGGGGATCAGCAACCAGCCAGGGGACCCCGTCGCTGGATCAGGTCGGAACTGACCCCAGGATAGTGAGGGAGTGGTATTGCCCACCCGAGGACACTCAGCGTGTTGCGGTAGGACCTCCCCGCTGAGTGGGGGTCAGGCGCAGGCCGCTAGGCCACATTGCCCCAGGGAAGGGGGATTGCTATGGACTCTGGCTGCTAGGCCACACTGCCCTAGTGCAAGGGGATTGTTATTGACTCTGGCCATTGGGCCACACTGCCCCAGCCGAGGGGGCTGCTATTGACTCTGGCCATTGGGCCACACTGCCCCAGCCGAGGGGGCTGCTATTGACTCTGGCCATTGGGCCACCCTGCCCCAGCCGAGGGGGCTGATATTGACTCTGGCCATTGGGCCACACTGCCCCAGCCGAGGGGGCTGATATTGACTCTGGCCATTGGGCAACACTGCCCCAGCCGAGGGGGCTGGTATTGACTCTGGCCATTGGGCCACCCTGCCCCAGCCGAGGGGGCTGCTATTGACTCTGGCCATTGGGCCACACTGCCCCAGCCGAGGGGACTCGTCAGGGACTCCGGCCACTAGGCCTCACTGCCCCGCCTGGGGGCACGAACCCTGACAGTGAGGTTAAAAGCTGCGATGAGGTGATCGATGCATCGATTGGGCTCAGAAATGCTCAAGGTGCCTGTGGAGGGAGACAAGCAGAGCCAGGGGGGTTAGACCCTTTAGAAGAATGAAAATGGCAAACATATTCTAGGTAACAGAGAGACCTGTGGCACCCTAAAGACTAAGATCAAGAGGATATTCAATTAAACTGAAATGTGGCAAATTCAAAACAGAAAAATAGAAAGCTTTCTCCATTCAATGCCGAATTAGATAGTGGAACTCATTGTCACAAGACATAGTTGGGGCCATGAGCTAAGCAAAGATCAGGAAGTGTTTGGACATTTACATGGATAGTGAGATTATCCAGTTACAATAGTTAAAGCTAATTAAATATTTTGGAAAGCCTATACAGCAACTTGTTTCAGGGACAAGCCAATATCTAGCTCTTACCCATTAAGGTGACAACCTCATGATGGTCAGGTCATCCCCTCATCTACCCACTGCTAGGTTTCTTGCACCTTTGACTGCAGCACCTGGGTCTCTCCATATGCTTATTTTTTCAGAGAAATCCTGTTTGAATTATATAAAGATTTCTGCAACATTAGAAAGACCACAGCTATGTGACAGCCTGCACATCCTCAAAGACAGGAGACTGGACTAGAAGTACCGAAAGTCTGATCCACAATGCAGGTCCTGTATTGGAAGGGACCGAAGTTTCCCTCATGGAAATAGACATTATCATGCTGGGCTATAACTTTGCACTGAAGAGAATGGGCACTGGGAGGAAAAGTGTTGTAGTATTTTGGCCTATCGGTTACAGGTATTAAGTGACTGCATGAAGAGGTCTCCACTATTGGCAGCTTACAGGTCCTGGTAGAAGATCAGCAGCTCCGAGATCTGTCCCAATGAGGCGGGATTAACCCCATTCACTTCACACATCTGGTCTGAGAGTTCCAGGTGTCCCAGCCGCACAGCCCTGAATGCTTTAATGGTTGGGGCAGTAATGGTAATACTCATTGCTTTCAAGAGCAGTCAGTGTAACCCCACTAATCCCTCCCAACTCTGCTTATCTGTTTAGGGGAATGGGGTGTGTGTGTAAAGGTCAGAGCCATGTGTGGCAACAGACGGTGACATCCCTCCCCAGTGGTCCCCATCCCTGTGCAATTGCATTCCCAACATAGCCAGTTACCCTGCCTGGCCAAGGTGGTGACTGTCATAGGGGGAATATATGGGGCAGAAAAGGCTTCTCCCCGTACGGAGAGTCAGTGGTAGCAGCTCATTTTGGCTCCTATACACACATGGTGATCCATGACTCAAGCAGACCGCATCTCCCTGAGTCAGAGAAGCGAGCTGTATGGCATATACCCCCGGTCCAGAGACTCAGGCTTGCAGCTGGTGCTGACACTCACTCATACAACCAATGGGTGCCCCACAATTCCACAAGGCATCAGTTGGTGATGGAAGGTGGCTATGGACCTGGGGATGCAGTAGGATTTCTAGGGGTGTTGTCTGGGTAGACAACCAGGGAGTTCCTCAGTCTCACTGAGGTGGGGAAGGTGTCCCCTCAGACAATGACCTGACCTGGGTCATTACCCAGCACTGGGTTAGGTGGGCCTTTGATGATCCACTAGGATCTCTTGTCTCCACATTGGATCCCTGAATGGGGGGGTGCATATGGCCATCACACAGGGGCTGCCACCCAGAATTAGATGTGACCACCTACTGAAACCAGCTGGATAAGCAGTTTCCTAACCCTAGGGGGTGGTGTGGACTTTGCCCATGGCCATATTGAACTGGGTGCCTGATGCAGATGGCATGGGATGCCCTGGACCTTTCCACCCATCCTGGCTGGGTGAGGACATGACAGAGTGTCTGCCTAAACTGTGTAAGACCTTGGACCTTTATGTCTTCCTCCTTCTCCATGTGGGTACCAATGATACTGCCAGGAATGACCTCCAGCAGGTCACTGAAGGCTACATGGTCTGGGAAGAAGGATAAAAGAATTTAAGGCACAAGTCATGTTTTCCTTCATCCTCTCTGTTTAATGAAAAGGCCCAGGTACGGACCATCAAATTGTGGAAAGAAATGCATTGTTACACAGGTGGTGTCACACAGTGGGCTTTGGATTCTTTGACCATGGGATGTTCTTCCAGGAAGAAGGGTTACTAGGAAGAGATGGGTTAACAAAGTCCTGTGGCACCTTAAAGACTAACTATAAAGTTTTGAAGCATAAGCTTTCGTGGGCTAATACCCACTTCGTCGGATGCAAACAGAGATGGGAAGAGATGGGATCCAAGTAACAAAGAGAGGGAAGAACATCTTTGGATGCAGGTTTGCTAACTTAAGGAGGGCTTTAAACTAGGTTCACCATGGCATGGTAACCTAATCCCTGTGGTATGTGGAGAAGTGGGATACTGGGAAAAAACACAAGGAGGGGGGCACAATGAGGAGGCCTCTGAATCATACTGAGGTAGTAGTGCAATCGGCTAGTTACCTTAGGTGCCTGTACATGAACACAAGAAGGAAACAAGCAGGAAGAGAATAAGACGTCTTGGCACAGTCAAGGAGCTACGATGTGATTGAAATACCGGAGACTTGGTAGGGCAACTCATATGACTCACTGAGGTGATACCATGGGTAAGATACCTGCTCTGGCAGGAACACATGTCCTCAGAGTCATGGTAGCAGTACCCTTCTCCCCAGCACCTGCCCTCCCGTCAGATTCATGTCTCCACTTCTGAGTCAAACCTTAAAAGCCCTCCTCTCGAGTGACATCTGCCTGCACTGGGCCCTCTGCATATGGCCTCCTCATCTTGCTCTTCCCAGCTGCTCTTTATTCTCAGATGCTGTGTTACTTGTGCCATGGCCGGCATCCACTTTTAATCTAAGAAAATAGTCTTTCCACTGCAATATTGAAAAAAAAGGTAGGGGCAGCAATGAAAGAGCTAAGAAGCCAGGTTCAATAAAGTCTTTGTCCCCAGAGACATCCATGCGTTTGACAACTTCAACACAAAGCTGCTCAACATGGTTTTCCTGAGAATGAGGCCAGTGAACCAGAGGCAAAACTCTCCACTGCTTCTCCAATTGTCCAAGGTCTCCACAAACCAATGGCAAAAATGAGATATTAGCCAATCTAGCTTGTTCAGGGCTGAGCACTTTAGAAGGACTTCACCAAATGTTCGGTGATAATCCCTGTTTCACAAACTTAAAAATTAAATCTCAACACCAACTCTTGATGTCTTTGACAAGGGGAATTGTTAGTGTGTGTTTGGAAAGGACCAGCTAAAAGTGACACTAAAATGGACTGCAAAACGGCAAGTAAGGTGACTCAAAGGTGAGATCATAGTTTAACACATCAGACTGGTTCTCACAAAAACACATCGTTTCACAACTGTCAGCCACAAGATATAGGCACAATTCCTGCAGTGACTTTCCTATCTTTGCACTTTCCAATTGAAACATTTGGTTTCTTCTCCAGGATTACAGAGGAGTTAAAAGGAGAAAAATCAGGAGAATTTTGTCCAAGATTGCCCAAGATTGCTGTAAAGCAGTTTAGTTTCTTTTGCTGTCTTTAACTATGTAAAATTTTAGCTTCAGTTTGTCAAACTGATTTAGAACCCTGATCAAACAACAACTAATGGAACACCAACTTCTGTCAAAAAAAGGGGAGTATCTTCTGGTAATCTGGCAGTCACAGAAAGGCTGAATGACAGGGTGTGTGAGGTTGAGGACTGATGGGTGACACTGAAAGAGGTCAGGTGATGGTCAGAGAGAGGGAACTCAGTGATTGAGAGATAATGCACTGGGTGTGGGGAGCTTCTCAGCTCTTAACTTGCAAAATGCTGAGTTCAGCCAAACTGGGACAGAGCACCCTTGATTAATGAGGAGAACTCCTTTCCCCCACTTGTTGAAGAGCTTTAAAATCAGTGGACTCCAGTGATCACCTTCTCCAGATGTATTTCCCCACTTTGTCACGAAGCTCTTTGGATTTCACACCATAAATGATAGGGTTGAACATGGGGGGGACAAGGAAGTAAAGGCTGGCCAAGATGACATGAACATGGGGAGCGATGCCTTGACCAAACCTTTGTGTCAGAGAGCTGAAGATGAAGGGAGTATAAGCCATCAGCATCACACAGATGTGGGCTGCGCAGGTGTTGAGGGCTCTCTGGTGGGCTTTCTTGGAGGAGATTCTGCGGACAGCCCTGATGATCAGACCATAGGACAGGGCAATGAATGTCAGGTCTAACACATTGAATATAAATGAAATCAACAAGCCGTATGTCCTGTTGACTGTGATGTCCCCACACGACATCTTTGCCACAGCCATGTGCTCGCAGTACATGTGGGGGATAATGCGGTTGGCACAGAATGGCTGACTTTTGAGGAGGAGGGGCAGGGGCATAACAAGGAGAACAGCTCTTATCACACCCACAAGCCCTAGCTTAGCTATTAGTGCATTGGTGACGATGGTGGTGTACCTCAGAGGGTCACAGATGGCAACATAACGATCGAAGGCCATTGTCACTAGGATGGCTGACTGCACTGATGAAACTGCGTGAAGGAAGAACATCTGGGTGAGGCAGCCACCCACAGTAATGCCTTTCAAATGGAACCAAAAGATACACAGTGCTTTTGGCACAACGGATGTAGAACTACCAATGTCTGTGAGTGCCAGCATGCTGATCAGCAGGTACATCGGCTTGTGCAAGGTCTGCTCTTTGTTTACAACAAACAGAACTATGAAATTTCCCAAAAGGACAATAATGTAGATCATAGAGAAGGGGATGGAGATCCAGACATGGGCAGCTTCCAGGCCAGGGATGCCCATTAGGATGAACGTTGAAGGGACATAGAGGGTGAGGTTAAAAGCTGCCATGAGGTGATCGATGCGTCGATTGGGATCAGAAATGCTCCAGGTGCCTGTGGAGGGAGACAAGCAGAGCCAGGGGGGTTACACACTTTAGAAGAATGACAATGGTAAACATGTTCTAGGTATTTACAATTTAGAAAGCGGGCTGAGGTGGGAACATTTGCAGATGGCACCAGATTATTTTGGTCACAATCAAACCCAGGGACAGCCTTTTGAGGCGCTAACCAAGCCAGTCTAATGGGCGACATGATGGCATATACACAATATCTGCAATGTATATGTCATTGGAGGGAAAAATTTGAACACCTCCACTATCCATTGGGGTTCTAATTTAAGTACATTAATTCAATATAGGCACTGGGCGTCATTGTACACAGTTTTTGTAAGCACTGATCACCATGCAAGCACTGCAAAAACTGAGCATAAGATGGGATTCAGGAGGACAAGTAGAAAGGTTTCAGAGGTATGTCTGGTAAGGAGTAGATAAAGAAGGTGTTCTCTCTTTCTAAAAACACAATATCAAGAGGATATTCAATTAAACTGAAATGTGGCAAATTCAAAACAGAACAATAGAAAGTTTTCTCCATTCGATGCCTAATTAGATGGTGGAACTCATTGTCACAAGACATAGTTGGGGCCATGAGCTAAGCAAAGATCAGGAAATGTTTGGACATTTACAAGGATAGTGAGACTATCCAGTTACAATAATTACAGGTAAATAATTATATTGGAAAGCCTATACACCAACTTGTTTCAGGGACAAGCCAATGTCTAGCTGTTAGGCAATATGGTCACAACTTCATGATGGTCAGGTCATCCCCTCATGTACTCACTGCTACGTTTCTTGCAACTTTTACTGCAGCACCTGAATCTCTCCATATCAGAGAGGGGACACTGGACTAGATGTACCATAAGTCTGATCCACAATGCAGGTCCTGTGTTGGAAGGGACCAAAGCTTCCCTCATGGAAATAGACATTATCATGCTGGGCTATAACTTTGTACTCAAGAGAATGGGCACTAGGAGCAAAAGTGTTGTAGTATTTTGGCCTATTGGTTACAGGTGTTAACTGACAAGTGTAAGCAGAGACATGTGTGAGCAACTCCAGTGCTTACCATTCTCATGGCTGAATACTGATCAACTTTGCAGATGACACAAAAAATAGGAGATGGTAAATAATGAAGAGGACTGGTCACTGATTCAGAGCAAACTGGATTGACTGGCAAACTGGGTCCAACTACCCAGTACGTATGTGACCTAATATTAGATATCTACAGCTAGGAACAAAGAAAGTAGGCAATGCTCACACATTCCAAGATCACAGTGCCCTTGGAATCTACGAACATGTCCTCCGGAGGCAGCTGGAGGCATTTTGCCTGAATACTCCTGCCTGAGGGTATTGAAGACATTTTCTTCTATTAATGTCTGTTTTTAATTTAGCCCTGTGGGGAGAAATTCCGATTTGACTGTAGTGCCTGAGAAATGTGCCAATAGGTGGCTATTTCCTGAGGATGAGGGATCCCGGGACAAACTGCATGGACAAATGCCTAAGGTGAGAAAAGTGATGACTTGACGCCATAAAATCTGTGCTCTGAGGAATGAATGTACAAGCGTGACCGTGAATGGCTAACAGAGCTGGCTTAGAAATGGTCCCTGACTATCCTGAGTTTAACATCTGTGGCCCAGTGGTCCACTGTTTCAGGCATCTGTCAATGGCTCCTGCACATGGCAGCTTTATTTATCCAAGCCTGTACATGTCCCAGAGTGTCCTGCTCTCATTACATAATGTGCAAATGTCTTGGATTGCAAGTTGTTCCTGTGTAGCACTCTCCAAAGCTTCATGTGGTGTCTATGGGTGCAACAAGGAAAGCAGCACAAGGGTCCTGGCATTTCTTACTCGTGTATGAGAGTCCCACTGGTGAGGCACAGTCACTTGTTAGCCCCCACCCCCAGCCAAGGGAGCCAGTGTGATGGGAGGGACCTAAACCCATGCAGAGGGAGAGCTGTGGGCAACATGGGACAGCTCAGAGGTTGTGGGAGCCAGGGATGACTGGAGAGCATGGAGGAGACACTGGGAGAAGTGTTCTGTTGTAATTGGGGCAGCCTAGGATTGGGAACAAGAGCACAGACAGTGTGATGGGAGATTGAACAACATGAGAAGAGAAAACCAATGGTTTCTTTGATTGGTGAAGTGCCTGAAGTTACCAAACAGCAACAACCATTGGAAACAAAACTGAGTGAAGGTTGTGACACCCAGGCGGTAGTTCTGTGGCTTGTGGGGGAAGAGACTCTGAGACCCGCACACATGTATTCAAGGACAGGAAAAGTCCCAGCGCTGGCCTTGGACCAGCAGTCACAACAGAATTTCAACACCACTGCCCGCCTCTCCATGTATACACCTTCCTCATGTCCACAACGCCCAGCGTTTGATCACCCATCAATATTCACTCACTCCCCATCCCCACATATCCGCCTGTTTATGTATCCCCTGCCTGCCCCACAATCCACAGAGGTGCCCTCCTGTTCATGTACACCTCACTCCAGACACCTTCAACCCCTAATGTTCGTTCACTTGTCCGTGTACACCATTCTCTGCCCCACTACCAGCAGTGCTGCCCTCCTCTCTGTGAAGACCTCTTGCCAACTCCACAAATCCCAAAGATTCCTTCATGTCCATATACACCTCCAGTCTGCCCGATAATCCCCAGTGCTGCCTTCCTGTCCATGTACGACCTCTCTACTGCCCCACAACACCCAACACTGTCCACCTGTCTCTGTACATCCCCCATCCCCACAACCCACGCTGCTTTCACACAGTGATACCCAGAACAAAAACCACTTGCCAGACCCCATAGTGACAGCTCACAAAAATATCTCCTCAGACTTGGTTAAACTCAGGGTCTACCTGCACCGGGAAAAAGGGGGAGATGAGCCTGAACTGCCTTTCTGGGTTTGAAGGGGACCCCAGCAGCAGTTCAGCCTGTGTAGGGAAGGAAAGAGAGACAGACACGATTGAATGAACCAGAGGAAAAACCAAACATTCCCCAAAACAGTTGCTACTGAGACAGATTGAAGACACAATAAAAATGAAGGAACTGATGTTGAAGACAATTATTTGTCTAAACTTTTTTGAATACATTTGCAGTTCCCTGTTTATCTGGTGAATCCCTTGGAGTTTCTGACAATATTGAACAGCTTAAGTTACCGTGTTGCTGAATTCCTTCCCAGATGGTTCTTGAGTTGAACCCTGGAACCCTTCCCGAGCCCTCAGCACTAACTTGAATGCAGAATCAGGAAACTCACCAAAATTCTTCTTAGCAGAGAGCGGAAATCACCTTATTGTGAGAGCCAAGCAGAGCCCTGAGACTCAGTGTATGAATCTCACATGTCTGATTTTTAGTTTACTGTACAGCGACCTTTATAATTCCCCTCTGCAGTTCCTGTGGACTCTCAGGTTGGTGAAGACTCCCAGATAATTCCCTCGGCACTGTGAGCAGTGGGATCAGCAGAAAATAGACCCTGGAGAACTTCAGCTTAAGAACCTCTGCAGGGAGTAAGGCAATTATTTGCCAATACCAAGGGCTCAATATTGTCGGGGAAAACTGAGCCTTGCCGTCTGTTGTTCAGCCTAGCAACTGAGTGTGATTTTTTTCTTTTCTTTCTGTAACATACAGTTATCTGCATTCTGTGTGGGAATGTTGCCCCAAGATATGGGAACAAAATAATTTTCAATTGAACATAGCAGTGTAGCGCTACATATTAACTATGCAGTTGTAATGTGCAGTTCATTAGCCTCTGCTAAGTGAATTCCACTTTGTGAAGGTCAAATGAAGTGATCCTTAATTGATGCAAGCTGTAGGGCTTGGAAAATGTTTTCTTCTCCCAGGATTCTGGTATCAAAGGTGTTTGCTAGGATCTGTTTGTGTGCTCAAAACCTTCTAATATTTCATCTCCTCTCTGCATTGGGTAATCATCACATGTCAATATTTTGTTTATCTTTCAGAGATCAATTCAGAAAAGTTGTTCTCTCCTGTGTGAGAACTAATACAATGGGACTTCTCCA
The DNA here is from genome assembly GCA_032164245.1 of Sternotherus odoratus. Lineage (NCBI taxonomy): Eukaryota > Metazoa > Chordata > Testudines > Kinosternidae > Sternotherus > Sternotherus odoratus. The sequence continues at coordinate 297,882,287 of JAVMKO010000001.1, forward strand.
CTCATTGTTTTATGTTGTTATGCCTTTCTAGGCTGAACATATAGGGGCAAAGTAATGAAACAACTGATACATCTGCTCCATCACCCCAGGAGTTCAGTCTGGAAGCGCTGGAAACCGCTATGTGCGTCTGATCACCCAGCTGGGCTGCTCCTTTTCCACACTGTTTTGTTGGTGATTCAGCCACTTCAGGCCCTTCTATCATCCAAGACATCAGCAGACGTCCCCATACATCCAAACAGAGCTGTGGCAACAGACTGTGACATCCCTCCACAGTGGTCCCCATCCCTGTGCAATTGCATTCCCAACATAGCCATTCACCCTGCCTGGCTGAGGGGCCACTGTCATGGGGGGATGAATGGGGCAGAAAAAGGCTTTTCTCAGTACCTAGGGCCAGTGGTAGCAACTCACTCTGTCTCCTATACAGACATGGTTATCCATGACTCAAGCTGCCCGCATCTTCTTGAGACAGAGCAGTGAGCTGTATGGCATATATTCCTGGCCAGAGACTCAGGCTTGCAGCTGGTGCTGACACTCAAACTCACAGCCAATGAGTGACCCACAATTCCACGAGGCACCAGATGGTTGTGTGAGGTGTCTATAGCCCCGGGAATGCAGTAGGGTGTCTAGAGGGGGTTGTCTGGGTCGCCAATCAGGGAGTTCCTCACTCTCACTGAGGTGGGGAAGGTGTCCCCTCAGAAACTGACCTGACCTGGGTCATTACCCAGCACTGGGGTTAGGTGGGCCTTTGATGATCAACTAGGATCTCTTGTGTCTCCTCATTGGGTCCCTGAATAGGGGGGGGGGCGCTTATGGCCTTCACACCGGGGCTGCTAGCCAGATTTGGATTTGACCACCTACTGAAATCAGCTGGCTCAGCAGATTCTTAAGTCTAGGGGATGGTGTGGACCTTGGCCATGGCCACATCGAACTGGGTGCCTGATGCAGAAATGATGGGATGCCCTGGACCTTTCCACCCATCCTGGCTGGGTGAGGACATGACAGAGTGCCTGCCTAGACTGTGTAAGCCCTTGAACCTTTACCTCTTCCTCCTTCTCCTTGTGGGTACCAATGATACTTCCAAGAATGACCTCAAGCAGGTCACTGAAGGCTACCTCGCCTTTGAAGAAGAACAAAAACATTTAAGGCAAAAGTCGTTTTTTCCTTCATCCTCTCTGTTGAAGGAAAAGGCCCAGGTATGGACCATAAAATGGTTGAAAGAAATGCATTGTTACACAGGTGGTGTCACACAGTGGTCTTTGGATTCTTTGACCATGGGATGTTCTTCCAGGAAGAAGGGTTGCTAGGAAGAGATGGGATCCACATAACAAAGAGAGGGAAGAGCATCTTTGCATGCAAGTTTCCTAACTTAGTGAGGAGGGCTTTAAAGTAGGTTCACCGTGGCATGGTAACCTAAGCCCAGTGGTATGTGGAGAAGTGGGATACTGGGAAGTAACACAAAGAGGAGGGTGCAATGAAGATGCCTCTGAATCATACTGAGGTATTAGTGCAATCGGCTAGTTACCTTAGGTGCCTGTACATGAACATAAGAAGCCTGGGAAACAAGCAGGAAGAATAAGAAGTCTTGGCACAGTCAAGGAGTTAAGATATGATTGAAATACCAGAGGCTTGGTAGGGTAACTCATTTGACTGGAGAACTGCCAAGGATTTTAAAGAAGCCTTATTGATGATGCAGGAACAAACCATCCCAATGTGCAGAAAAAAATAGCAAATAGTGCAGGCAACCAGCTTGGCTTAAAACGGAAATCACTGATGAGCTTAAAGACAAAACAGAAGCTTACAAGAAATGGAAACTTGGACAGATGACTAGGGAGGAGTATAAAAATATTGACCAAGCATGCAATTGTGTAATTGGGAAGGCCAAAGTACAACTGGAGTTGCAGCTACCAAGGAGCCCTCTGTGGTGAAAGAACAGACTACGGACTATTTAGAAAAGCTGACCATACACAAGTCCATGAGTTTGTATGTAATGAATCCAAGGGTGCTGAGGTAGTTGTCTAATGTGATTGCAGAGCCATGGGCCTCAGTCCCTGGAAAAATCATGGAGCACGTCCTCAAGGAATCCAAGGAGTCCCCAAGTGAAGGGATATCTCAGTGGTTTGAGCACTGGCCTGCTAAACCAGGGTTGTGAGCTTAATTGTTGAGGGGGCCATTTTGGAATAAGGGGCAAAAACAGGGTTTGGTCTTGCTTTGAGCAGGGGTTTGGACTAGATGATCTCCTGAGGTTCCTTCCAACTCTGAGATTCTATGATTTTGAAGCTCTTAGAGGAGAGAAAGGTGATCTGGAAGAGTCAACATGGATTCACCAAGGGCAAGTCATGCCTAACCAACCTGATTCACTTCTATGATGAGATAACTAGTGCTATGAATATGTTGAAAATGGTGGATGTGATATATCTAGACTTTAGCAAAGATTTTAGTACGGATTCTCACACGTCAGTATGTTAAAAAAGTATTGGTTGGACAAATGGACTAAAAGATGGATAGAACTCTGGCTAGATTGTTGGGATCAATAGGTATTGATCAATGGGGTGTATGTCTACTTGGCATCAAGTATCAAGTGGAGTGCCCCTGGTGTACGTCCTGGGAAAATTTTTGTTCATCATCTTTATTAATGACCTAGATGGTGGGATGGATTGCACCCTGATTGTGACCGATTTCCATTACAAATCTGCCTAGGATCTCAGGTGATCAATCTGAGACTGCAGGACCAATCGGGGGAGGGGTGGGAGAGATGGAACACACCAGGTGAGTAGATTTTAAAGCTTTATTAAGAAAATAATAAAAGAAGAGAGGTGAGTGCTGGGATTGTGTCCAAGACACTCAGAGGAAGGAAAAAAGCATTTGTTCCCAAGCTCTAACCCACTTTCATACTCACACCTGAGCTACCCCAGGCTGGCCAGGTCTGAGGTATAGCGTCAGAAGAGGGGGGAATGGACAGGAGTCTGTCCTGTGCTCAGGTCGTCCGGCATTCTGCTGTAAAGTCTCCAACTTACTTCTGCTCTTGGGACGGTTTTATGCCCTGTGACCTCTTGGGGGCATCCCCTTCAGAGACCTTTGACCCCTTGCTCGGTATAGCTGTCCAGACCAGCCTTTTATGGCTTGTTTGGCTTTTCCCAAAACAACCAGCTTCAGTGCCGGGAGACAGAGTGTTGATTTGTAATTTGCTAATCTTCTCTGTCTTGTTTTTGCAGCTCCGGCTTCTTCTATTTCTGTGATTCTCGTCTTTCACAGCAAGGGTTGTAAATTCACACCCCCCAACCCCCAGTCCCCTTTTCTTTCTTGGCAGGTAGCACAGCATCTGCAGCCTTGAGCCACCTGGGGTCAGAATCTTATCTCAGGTCTAGCAGGAACACAGAGTTAACCCATTTTCTGCTTTCTCTCTCTCTCTCTCTCTCCCCTTCTGCCTCATACCCTACAAATAAAACTTTCAATCCCCATTCACACCTTGAACCCTTCCCAAATGCTTTGTGATGCTTGCAACAGCATTAGCAACATAATCTAGCCACAATTCCTGCAGCGACTTTACTATCTTTGCACTTTCCAACTGAAACATTTGGTTTCTTCTCCAGGATTACAGAAGAGTTAAAAGGACAAAAATCAGGTAAATTTTGTCCATCAGATTGCTGTACAGCACTGTAGTTTCTTTCTCTGTCTTTAGCTATGTAAAACTGTAGCTTCAGTTTGTTAAATTGATTAAGAACCCCGTTCAAAAAAGAACTAATGGAAACTCACCTTCTGTCAAAAAAAGGGGAGTATCTTCTGTTGACCTGGTAGTCACAGAAAGCTGAGTGACAGGGTGTGCGAGGTTGGGGGCTGATAGGTGATGCTAAATGAGGTCAGGTGATGGTCAGAGAGAGGGAACTCGGTGACTGAGAGATAAGGCACTAGGTGTGAGGAGCTTAACAGCTCTGAACTTTCAATGTGATGAGTTCAGCCAAACTGGAACAGAGCACCCTTGATTAATGAGGAGATCTCCTTTCCTCCTCTTGTTGCACAGCTATAAATTCAGTGGCCTCTGGTGATCACCTTCTCCAGATGTATTTCCCCACTTTGTCACGAAGCTCTTTGGATTTCACACCATAAATTACAGGATTGAGCATGGGGGGGACAAGGAAGTAGAGGTTGGCCAAGATGACGTGAACATGGGGAGCGATGCCCTGACCAAACCGATGTGTCAGAGAGCTGAAGATGAAGGGAGTATAAGACAGAAGCATCACACAGATGTGGGCTGAGCAGGTGTTGAGGGCTCTCTGGTGGGCTTTCTTGGAGGAGATTCTGCGGACGGCCCTGATGATCAGACTATAGGACACGGCAATGAACGTCAGCTCTAACACAGTGATTATAAATGACATCAACAAGCCATATGTCCTGCTGACCGTGATGTCCCCACACGACATCTTTGCCACAGCCATGTGCTCACAGTACGTGTGGGGGATAATGCGGTTGGCACAGAATGGCTGCCTGCTCAGGAGTAGGGGCAGGGGAAGAATGATGAGAACAGATCTTATCACACCCACAAGCCCTAGCTTAGCTATGCGTGCGTTGGTGACGATGGTGGTGTACCTCAGAGGGTCACAGATGGCAACATAACGATCGAAGGCCATTGTCACTAGAATGGCTGACTGCATTGAAGAAACTGCGTGAAGGAAGAACATCTGGGTGAGGCAGCCTCCCACAGTAATGGCTTTCAAATTGAACCAAAAGATACACAGTGCTTTTGGCACAACGGATGTCGACCTACCAATGTCTGTGAGCGCCAGCATGCTGATCAGCAGGTACATCGGCTTGTGCAGGGTCTGCTCTTTGCCTACAACAAACAGAACTATGAGATTTCCTAATAGGCCAATAATGTAGATCGTAGAGAAGGGGATGGAGATCCAGACATGGGCCGGTTCCAGTCCAGGGATGCCCATTAGGATGAACGTTGAATGGTCATAGAGGGTGAGGTTAAAAGCTGCCATGAGGTGATCGATGCGTCAATTGGGCTCAGAAATGCTCAAGGTGCCTGTGGAGGGAGACAAACAGAGCCAGGGGGGTTAGACCCTTTAGAAGAATGAGAATGGCAAACATATTCTAGGTAACAGAGAGTCCTGTGGCACCCTAAAGACTAAGATCAAGAGGATATTCAATTAAACTGAAATGTGGGAAATTCAAAACAGAAAAACAGAAAGCTTTCTCCATTCAATGCCTAATTAGATTGTGGAACTCATTGTCACAAGACATAGTTGGGGCCATGAGCTAAGCAAAGATCATGAAGTTTTTGGACATTTACATGGATAGCGAGATTATCCAGTTACAATAGTTAAAGCTAATTATATATTTTGGAAAGCCTACACAGCAACTTGTTTCAGGGACAAGCCAAAGTCTAGCTCTTAGGCATTAGGGTGACAACCTCATGATGGTCAGGTCATCCCCTCATCTACCCACTGCTAGGTTTCTTGCACCTTTGACTGCAGCACCTGGGTCTCTCCCTGTCAGAGAGAGGACACTGGACTAGAAGTACCGAAAGTCTGATCCACAGTACAGGTCCTGTGTTGGAAGGGACCGAAGCTTCCCTCATGGAAATAGACATTATCATGCTGGGCTATAACTTTGTACTCAAGAGAATGTGCACTAGGAGCAAAAGTGTTGTAGTATTTTGGCCCATAGGTTACAGGTAAATAATGAAGCGGACCGGTCACTGATTCAGACCAAACTGGATTGACTGGCAAAATATGTACCCAGTATGTGATTGAATATTAGATATCTACAGCTAGGAACAAAGAATGCAGACAATGCTTATACAGTGGGGGGTATTGTGGGGAGCGCCATGACTCTAAACTAGATTTGGGGGCATAAAGGGACAATTAGCTAAACATATGCTCCCAGTGTGACCATGAGAGCCATAAGAGTTGTGGTGCCCATGGTTAAAGATGGGGGTTTGATAAAAGAACAGAAAACCTGCTGTATATTGATAGAGTCAAAAATCTCATTCTGTGTATATGGGCTGATTGGAAAAAAACAATCTCAGTTAATAAAATTCCAGATAATCACCATCCATAGGAAATATGAGGGGTAGGGGAGTTGGTTCACTAGTCACTCTGCACCAGGGGGAGGAGGTGTTGGTTCACTGGCTACCCTGCAACCTTGTGATTTTGGGGATATTTTGTGTCATGGACGCAGCAACAAAGCCAGAGCTGGCCCTGCGATATACTCATTTTTTAAAAAATATTCTAGTTAATCCACAACCTGCTTAACCAAATCCTGGATTATCGAGAGTTTACTTTATTTTTAAAAAGATGGTTAAGGGGTCTCTTGATAACAGTCTATAGTTACCTACACGGGTACATGAAGAGCACAAAGTCTTTGTATTTATGGATACAGGCCTGCACCTCTGTTACTTCCCCTCTTGTTTTGGTTAGACACATTATTGCATATACCCAGCTTTGTGTGAGAGATAACAATGATGGTCTTTATCTTGTGAAGCACAATGATTTTGAACAAGATCTGGGAATGTGAAGGGATAATTAGGTTACCATGAGACATCCATGTTACCATTTTACCATGGGAACCATGTTAGCATGTGTTCCATTCTGTGCATCTGATGAAGTGGGCTATAGCCCACGAAAGCTAATTCTGAAATAAATTGGTTAGTCTCTAAGGCAGGGGTGAGGAAGCTCTGGCCTGCCAAATTATTCCGTCCGTCCCGCGGCGGGGCCGGGGCTGAGTCAGGCATTGGGTCGTGGGGAGAACAGGTGCAGCAGCCGCCAGCCAGGGACGCGCACAGGCTGCCAGGCGGGGGCGGCTCCGCGCTGATGGTAGGGGCCGGGAAGCCTGGGGAGTAGGCAAGGGGGTGGTGGGGAGGCCAGGCGGGAAGGCAGGAAGTGTGGCAGGAGACTACGCTGGATGGGGTGGCCGAGGCGTGGGTGCGGGAGGGAAGAATGTTTGGTTGGGGGGAGGCTGGGCTGGGCGGGTCAGGAAGGGGTAAAGGAGGCTGGGTTGGGAGTGGGAGGGGGGAGGAGGTTAGGTTCGGTGTGATGGGCCGGGACGGGCAGGGGTGGGGGTGGAAAGGCGGTTATATGGGGGGAGGCTGAGCGGGGGTAAAGGAAGATCACCCCCTACACCCAGGCTGATAGCGGGAGATGACTGGGGCAGGTGGCAGGACCCCGGCTGGCAATGAGCCAGCGGGGGAAACCCCAAAGCAGTGCAGGACTAAGCACTCCCCCTGCCACTGCTTTGGGGTTTGCACCGCTGGCCCCTTGCCAGGTGGAGTCTCAGCTCCCGTTGCCAGCCTGGGCTTCCTGGGGGGGGGAGGGGGGGAGGGGAGCGGCCCCCAAAATACATTATAAATGTCCAAATGGCCCTTGGCAGAAAAAAGGTTCCCAACCCTGCTCTAAGGTGCCACATATAATCCTCAATTCATTCTCCATGTTACCATGTGGCCAAAATAGCTATGCCATTCTGGGGTGATAACTGGGGGAATCTCATGTAGGAGCAAAGAGATTATTTTACCTCAGTTTTTGGTATTAGTGCTCCTACTACTGGAATCCTGTATCTATTTTTGCTGTCCACAATTCATGAAGGAGGGTTCACAGCCGAACGAGAAGAATAAGTAAAGAATTAAAATCCTGCCTATAATGGTAAGGGGAGATAATCTCTAAGTACCTACATAGGGAACGAATGTGAGCTCTTCCGTCTAACAGGGAAAGGTCTAACAGTGTAATGGCTGGAAGTTGAAGTTAGACACATTCTGACTGGAAATAAGGAATACACTTTTCAAACATTGAGAGTAATTAACCATGGGAACCATTTAAATATCAAGATTGAATGTTTCCCTCCAACAATGGGTCTCAACATTTCCAGACAACTGTATCCCTTTCAGGAGTTTGATTTCTTTTGTGTACTGCTAGTTACACCTCCCTTAAAAACTATTGCTTACAAAATGAGACATGAAAACACCTGACACAGCACGCTATTATTGAATAATTGCTTCCTTTCTAAATTTTACCTTGTACTCATAAAGTAAATAAATTGGAATACAAATAATGTACTTCATTTCAGTATATAGTATATAGAGCAGAATAAACAAGTCTGTATGACATTTTTCTTTGCACTGACTTTGCTACTGCTTTTCATGTAGCCTGTTGTAAAATTAGGCAAATAGCTAGACCAGCTGATCAACCCCTGGTACCTCTGGTACCCTATGGGTAGATGGACCCTTGTTCAGAACCACTGCTCTAAAAGATGTGCTCTAGTTCAAACATAAATTGTCCCTGGCTTTGTTATGCAGCAGATCAGACTCCATGATCACAGTGGCCTTGGAATCTAGGAACATGTGCCCAAGAGGCAGCTGGAGGCATTTTTCCTGCATACTCCTGCCTGAGCCTATTGAAGACATTTTCTTATATTCATGACCATGAATAAAAGACGCATGGCTGGCCCAGGTCAGTGGCCTTGGGCTGACAGGCCTTGTCCTGCAGGGTATAACATTGTAGTGAAGGCATTTGTGTTTGGGCTCTGAGTCCCCAGGAGGTGGGGAGAGTTCCAGAGTGCAGTCTCCACCCTGTACCTGCGTGTCTACACTGTGGGTAGCCCTGGGGGGAGAAATTGCCATGTGACAATGGTGCCTGACAAATGTGCCGATATGTGGCTATTTCCTGAGGCTGAGTGATCCCGGGACACACTGCATGAGCAAACACTTTAGGTGAGAAAAGTCATGACTTGACCCCATAAAATCTCTGCACTGAGGAATGAATTCACAAGTGTCACCGTGAATGGCTAACAGAGCTAGCTTACAAATGGTCCCCGACTATCCTGAGTTTAACGTCTGTGGCCCAGTGGTCCACTGTTTCAGGCATCTGTCAATGGCTCCTGCACATGGAAGCTATATTTGTCTAGCCCTGTACATATCCCAGAGTGTCCTGCTCTCATTATATAATGTGCAAACATCTTGTTTTGCAAGTTGTTACTGTGTAGCACTCGCCAAAGCTTCATAAGGTGTCTATGGGTGAAACAAGGAAAGCAGCACAGGGGTCCTGGCATTTCTCCCTCATGTGTGAGATTCCCACTGCTGGGACACAGTCACTGATTAGCCCCCAGCCAAGAGAGCAGTTATGACGGGAAGGACCTAAACCCATACAGAGGGAGAGCTGTGGGCAACATGGGGCAGCTCGGAGGTTGTGGGAGCCAGGGATGACTGGAGAGCATGGAGGAGACACTGGCGAGCAGTCTGGTGTTGTAATCGGGGCACCCTAGGATAGGGAAGGAGAGCATAGACAGTGTGACAGGAGATTGAACCACCTGAGAAGTGAAGATCAATGGTTCTTTTCACTGGTGAAATGCCTGAAGTTACATAAGAACAACGACCATTGGAAACAAAACTGAGTGAAGGTTGTGACACCCAGGCTGTACTTCTGTGGCTTGTGGGGGAAGAGACTCTGAGACCCGCACACATGTATTAAAGGCCAGGAAAACTCCCAGCACTCACCTTGGACCAGCAGTGACAATGGAATTTCAACAGCGCTGCCCGCCTGTCCATGTATACACAGCTCCTCACCCCCATAGCACCCAGCGTTTGCTCACCCATCAATGTACAATCACTCCCCATCATCACATGTCCGCCTGTTATGTATCCCCTGCCTGCCCCACAACACAGAGAGCTGCCCATCTGTCCATGTCCATCCCACTTCCCACTCCCACAACTCCTAGTGTTCATTCCTTGTCCATGTACACCCCACTTCCAGCCTCCACTACCCGCAGTGCTGCCCACCTGTCAGTGAACACCTCTTACCTGCCCCACAAATCCCACCACTTCCTGCATGTCCATATACACCTCCAGCCTGTCCCATAATCCCCAGCGCTGCCGCCTGTCCATGTACAACCCCTCTAATGCCCCACAACACTCAACACTGTCCGCCTGTCTCTGAACATCCCGCATCACCACAGCTCACACTGCTTTCACACAGTGATACCCCTCAGCCAGAACAAAAGCCAGGTGCCAGACCCTACAGAGACAGCTAACAGAAATACCTCCTCAGACAAGGTTATACTCAGTGTCTGCCTGCACCGGGGAAAAGGGGAGATCAGCCTGAACTGCCTTTCTGGGGGTGAAGTGGACCCAGCAGCAGCTCAGCCTGTGCAGGGAAGGAGAGAGAGACAGACACAGTTGAGTGAACCAGAGAAAAAACCAAACATTCCCCAAAAAAGAAGCTACTGAGACAGATGGAAGACACAATAAAACAAAAGAAAATGATCTTGAAGACATTTTTTTCTAAATTCTTTTGAATACATTTGCATCCATTTTACCAGGTGAATCCCTTGGTGTTTCTGACAATACTGAACAGTTCAAGTCACCGTGCTGCTGAATTCCTGCCCAGATGGTTCTTGAGTTGAACCCTGGAACCCTTCCCGAGCCCTCAGCACTAACTTGAATGCGGAATCAGAAAACTCACCAAAATTCTCCTTAGCAGAAAGAGGAAATCTCCTTATTGTGAGAGGAATGCAGAGCCCTGAGACTCAGTGTATGAATCTCACATGTCTGACATTTAGTGTACTGGACACCAGCCTTTATAATTCCCCTCTGCAGTCCCTGTGGAACCTCAGGTTTGAAGGGACTCGCAGATAATTCCCTCTGCTCTGTGAGCTGTGGGATCAGCAGAAAATAGACCCTATAGATCTTCAGTTTAAGAGCCTCCCCTTGGAGTAAAGAAATGATTTGCCAGTTCCAGGGGCTCAAGATTGTCGGGGAAAACTGAGTCTTGCCTTTTGTTGTTCACCCTAGCAACTGAGGGTGATAGTTTTTTCTTTTCTTTCGGTAACGTACAGTTATCTGCACTCCGTGTGAGAATGTTGCCACAAGATATAGGAAAAAAAATATTTTTCAATTGATCATAGCAGTGTAACACTGCATATTGACCATGAAGTTGTAATATGCAGTGCATTAGACTCTGCAAAGTTAATTCCACTCTGTGAAGGCCAAATGAAGTGATCCTTAATTGATGCAAGCTGTAGGGCGTGGAAAATGTTTTCTTCTCCCAGGATTCTGGTATCAAAGCTCTTTGCCAGGATCTGTTTGTGTGCTCGAAACCTTCTAATATTTCATCTCCACTCTGCATCGGGTAATCATCTATATTCTGTTGCTCTTTCAGAAATCAATTCAGAGAAGGAGTTGTGTTCTCCTGTGTAAGCAGTAGAAACGGACTTCTCCACTCATTGTGGTGTTTTATGTTGTTATGCTCTCCTGGGGTGAGAATATAGGGGAAAAGGAATGAAACAACTGCTACATCTGAATCTTCTCCTCTGGACACAGTCTCTTTCCCATGATTTCATCACAGGTGCCTGGGTCCCTAATCTGGACTCTGGAAGGTATGAGTGTGAGGCGTTAGGGCACCAGGAGTTCATCCTGGGAGCGCGGGAAACCGCTACGTGCCTCCAATCACCCGGCTGGGCTGGTCCTTTTCCACACTATTTTGTTGGTGATTCAGCCACTCCAGGCCCTGCTATCACCCAAGACATCAGCAGATGTCCCCATACATCCAAACTGAGCTGCGGGATGGGCTTACTTAAGCCACCAAAATTCAATCAGCAGACACCGGGTGTTAGGAGGTTTTCCCTTCAGCCTCACCCTTTCTCTGACTGACTCCAGCAACAAACAATTGTAACGACCTACTGATCAGAGCCCTTGTCGAGGAACTCTGGGCATGGACGTGCTGCACTGTCTCACTAGCTATGGTCTCTGCCCATGGTCCAAGGTCAGAGTTCTCTTACTCTACAATGGGGCCACGGATGTGGGAGAAGCATCATTGTGCTCCCGGGTACCCATTCTCTAGAAGGTCTCAGACTAACACCAGCTAGGACTGACCTCTACTGAGGAGCCCTCTGCTGGTAGGGCAGGGAGATGAAAGGTTACTGGGGGAATGGTTAGTGTGTGTTTGGAAAGGTCCAGCTGAAAGTGACTCTAAAATTGACTCTGAAAAGCGATAAGTAACATGACTCAAAGGTGAGATCATAGTGTAACACATCAGACTGATTCTCAAAAACATAAGCTTTCATAACTGTCAGCCACAAGATCTAGCCACAATTCCTGCATCGACTTTACTATCTTTGCACTTTCCAACTGAAACATTTATTTCTTCTCCAGGATCACAGAAGAGTTAAAAGTAGAAAAATCAGGTACATTTTGTCCACCAGATTTCTGTACAGCACTGTAGTTTCTTTCATTGTCTTTGGCTGTGTAAAAGTTTAGCTTCAGTTTGTCAAACTGATTAAGAACCTTGTTCAAACAAGAACTAATGGAAACCAACTGTCATAAGTGTAAAGTGCTGGAGAGGGTTATCCTGTCTGTATGGGGTTAATGTACCCGAGAACAAGTGAAGTAAGAGCTTTCCTGCCATGAGGCAGGGAGGGAGTTAGTTTTTAGTTTCAGTTTTGCCTGCGTGCCAGCTGGGCACGGGTCCTAGAGCTCGGCTATAGGTCTGGGGAATGACTCTACTTTCCTTCTTATATTTCTAATTAGCTGACTGTAAGGGATCTTTTAATTTCCATAAGTTCTGTGCCTATTTAGGGTGTCTCTATCCTTTTCAGAGGGGAATTTAGATAACTCTAGATTGTGAAGTGTACTGTAAGTCCATGTTCTATTCTCTATTCTTTATTAAACCTTTTTAGTTATAGTTTAACTAGGGTTTGGTTTATTTCCCTTAAGGTTCTCTGTGGTTTCAGACTGGGGAGGGAGGAAGGGGAGAAAGGAAAGGATCAGCTCAGTGCATGAGCTGAAGAGTGGATTCTGTCTCTCTCTACCTTCACGCAAGAAGGGGAGGGGGAGGGAAAACAGCCTCTGAATGTCTGGCTCCCAGGGAGGGAGACATAGTTAGGGGGGAGTCTCTTCTCTGTACCCGGGGTTCAGAGAAAGGGGGTGACACTCTTACACCCACCTTCTGTCAAAAAAAGTGTAGTATCTTCTGGTGGTCTGGTAGTCAGAGAAAGGCTGAGTGACAGGGTGTGTGAAGTTGGAAACTGATGGGTGACACTGAAAGAGATCAGTGAAGGTCAGGAAGAGGGAACTTGGTGATGGACATATAAGTTGTTAGGTGTGAGAAGCTTCTCAGCTCTGAACTTCCAAAATGGTGAGTGCAGCCAGACTGGGACAGAACACCCTTGATCGACGAGGAGATCGCCTTTCCCCCTCTAGACATACAGCTTTAAAATCAGTGCCCGCCAGCAATTACAATCTGTAGGTGAATTTAACCAATTTTACACAAAGCTCTTTGGATTTCACACCATAAATGATCGGGTTGAGCATGGGTGGGACAAGGAGAAGTTAGCAAAGGTGACATGTACATGAGAAGCAATTCCCTGACCAAATCTCTGTGTCAGGTAGGTGAAGAGGCAGGCAGTATAAGACATCAGCATCACACAGATGTGGGCTGTGCAAGTGTTGAGGGCTTCTGGTGGGCTTTCGTGGAGGAGATTCTGAGGACAGCCCTGATGATCAGACCATAGAACAGAGCAATGAACGTCAGGTCTAATGCAATGACTACAAATGCTACCACCAAGCTGTATGTCCTGTTAACTGTGATGTCCCCACATGACATCTTTGCCACAGCCATATGCTTACAGTACGTGTGGGGGATAATGTTGGCACAGAATGGAAGCCTGATAAGGAGCAGAGGCAGGGGCATAACAAGGAGAACAGCTCTTATCACAGCCACAAGCCCTAGCTTAGCTATTCGTAGATTGTTGAGGATGGTGCTGTATCTCAGGGGGTTACATATGGCAATGTAGCGATCGAAGGCCATTGTCATGAGAACGGCAGACTGCATAGTTGTAGCCATGTGAATAAAGAACACTTGGGTGAGGCAGCCAGCCACAGTAATGCCTTTCAAATTGAACCAAAATATACACAGTGCCTTCGGCACGAGGAAGGTCGACATGCTGATGTCTGAGATTGCCAACATGCAGAGCAGCAGGTACATTGGCTTGTGCAGGGTCTGCTCTTTGCCTACAACAAACAGAATCATGAAATTTACCAACAGGTTGATAAGTTAGAACGTTGAGAAAGGCATGGAAATCCAGAGGTGATCAACTTCCAGGCCAGAGATGCTCATTAGGATGAACGTTGAAGGGTCATAGAGGGTGAGGTTAAAAGCTGCCATGAGGTGGTTGATGCCTTGATTGGGCTCAGAAATGCTGAAGGTGCCTGTGGAGGGAGACAAACAGAGCTGGGAGGTTACACATTTTAGAAGAATGAGCACGGTAAACATGTTCTAGGTATGTAGAATATAGAAAAGGGGATGAGGTGGGACCATTAAAAGGTGGCATCAGATTATTTAGATCACAATCAAACTGAGGAACATCCTTAGGAGGCACTAACCAAACAAGGCCAATGGGCGACATGATGGCATATACACTTGGATGTCAGTAACTGCAATATATATATCATTTGAGGGGAAAAATATGAACCTCACAAATATCCATCGGGGTTCTCATTTGACTATATTAATTTAATACAGGGACCTGGGCTTCCTTCTACATAGCTTTTGGAAGCACTGCTCACAGTTCAAGCATGGCAAAAATTAAGCATAAGATGGGATCCAGGAGGACTAGTAGAATGGTTTCAGAGGTATGTCTGGTAGGGAGTAGATAGAGAACGTGTTCTCCCTTTGTGATAACACAAGATCTAGGGGATATTCAGTTAAACTGAAGCATGGAAAATTCTAAACAGAACAACAGAAAGCTTTCTACATTCAATGTCTAATTAGATTGTGGAACTCATTGTCAAAAGACATAGTTGGGGCCATGAGCTAAGCAAAGATCAGGAAATGTTTAGACATTTACATAAATAGTGAGACTATGCAGTTACAGTAGTTAAGGTGAAATAAATATTTTTAAATGCCTATACACAAATGTGTTTCAAGGACAAGCCAATGTCTAACTGTTAGGCATTAGGGTGACAACCTCATGATGGTCAGGTTTTCCACTCATCTACCCACTATTGGGTTTCTTATACCTTTTACTGCAGCACCTTGGTCTCTCCCTGTCAGAGAGAGGACACTGGACTAGATGTACCATGAGTCTGATCCACAATACAGGTCCTGTGTTGGAAGGGACCGAAGTTTTCCTCATGGAAATAGACATTATCATGCTTGGGTATAACATTGCACTCAAGAGAATGGGCACTAGGAGCAAAAGTGTTTTAGTATTTTGGGCTATAGGTTACAGGTGTTAACTGACAAGTGTAAGCAGAGACCTGTGTCAGCAACTCCACTGATTACCCTTCTCATGCCTGAAGTCTGATCAACTTTGCAGATAACACAAGAAATAGGAGATGGTAAATAATGAAGAGGACCGGTCACTGATTCAGAGCAAACTGGATTGACTGGCAAACTGGGTCTAAGTACCCAGTATGTGATCTAATATTAGATATCTACAGCTAGGATCAAAGAATGCAGGCAATGCTCACACAATGGGGGGTACTGTGGGAAGCGCCATGACTCTGAACTAGATTTGGGGGCATGAAGGGATAATTAGCTAAACATGAGCTCCCAGTGTGACCATAAGACCGAGAGATGATAACCAAGGGAATCTGAAGGAGAGGAAGAGAAGTTAATTTACCTGTGTATTTGGTACTGGCGCTAATGCTGCAGAAATCGTCTTTCCAGTTCTGGTGCCCGTGGCTAAAGACGGATGTTGATAAAAGAACAGAAAACCTGTTGTATACTGATAGAGTCAAAGATCTCAATCTGTGTCTTTGTGACAATAGGAAAAAAATAATTCTGGTTAGTAAAATTTTGGATAATCATCATCCATAGGAAATATGGAGGGGAGTAGGTTCACCAGTCACCCTGTGCCAGGGGTGTGAGCAGTGTTGGTTCACTGGCTGCCCTGTGCCCTGGTGGGTTTTTGGTTTTTTTGTGTGCTTGGGTCAGCAACAAAGCCAGAGCCGGCCCTGCAAGTTATTCATATTTTTTTTTTGATATCCTGGTTAATCCACAACCGGTTATCCCGATCCTGGATAATTGAGAATCTACTGTAGTTTTATAAAGATGGTTAATGGGTGACATTATAACAGTCTATAGTTACCTACCTGGGTACATGAAGAGGACAGTTTTTTTTATTTATGGCTACAGGCCTACTCCCCTGTTACTTCCCTTCTTTTATTTGGTGAGACACATTATTGTATATATCCAGGTTTGTCTGAGAGATAACAATGATGGTCTCTATCTTGTGAAGCACAATGATTCTGAACAAGATCTGGGAATGTGAAGGGATAATTAGGTAACCCGGAGGCATCCATGTTACCATTTTACCATGTGAACCAAGTTAACATGTATTGTATTCTATGCATCTGATGAAGTGGTTATAGCCCACAAAAGCTTATGCTAAAATAAATTGGTTAGTCTCTAAGGTGCGACAAGTAATCCTCATTTTCTTCTCCATGTTACCATGTGGGCCAAATAGCTATACCATTCTGGGGTAATAACTGGGGGAATCTCATATAGGAGCAAAGAGATTATTTTAACTCAGTTTTTTATACTAGTGCACATACTATTGGAATCCTCTATCCATTTTTGGTGTCCACAATTCAAGAAAGAGGCGTTCATAGTCGAACCACAGGAATAAGTAAAGAATTAAAATCCTGCCTATAATGGTAAGGGGAGATTATCTCTAAGTACCTACATAGGGAACGGATGTGAGCTCTTCCGTCTAACAGGGAAAGGTCTAATAGTCCAATGGCTGAAAGTTGAAGTTAGACACATTCTGACTGGAAATAAGGAATACACCTTTCAAACATTCAGACTAATTAACCATGGGAACCATTTAAATATCAAGATTGGATGTTTCCCTCCAACAATGGGTCTCAACATTTCCAGACAACTGTATCCCTTTCAGGAGTTTGATTCCTTTTGTGTACCGCTAGTTACACCTCCCTTAAATCTACATGCTTACAAAATCAGACATAAAAACACCCAAGTGACACAGCACGCTATTACTGAAAAATAGCTTCCTTTCTAAATTTTACCATGTACTCATGAAGTAAATAAGTGTCCCAGTGGTCCACATCTGTCAGTGGCTCCTGCACATGGCAGCTGTATTTAGCTAGGCCTGTACATGTCCCGGAGTGTCCAGCTCTCATTATATCATGTGCAAACATCTTGGATTGTGAGTAGTTCCCTTGTACCCACTCCAGCAGTAGTGGTCTCTCCTTCCACCCCATCCCACTCCACACACTGTGCGGTCTGGGACCTCCCCTGGTGAGATTTCCAGTTCCACCTGGTTTCTTCTAGGTCAGAAACATGCTTTTCTTTTCATGGTTCTCATCCTCTCCAGAATCAGAGATGCCGGGACACAGAGAAAGCAGGCCCCATTCTTCCCACACACATGAAAAAATGTTATCCTGATTGTTCTGAACCTCTTAGTCTGAGAGTGTGAGACTTCAGCAATCTCCTGTCATTTCATCACTGGTCAAAATGAGCTCCCTCTCCTTAGAGACCACCTGATGACTCCAGTTGAAATCACTAAAGGCTCATGGGCAGTATTAAATCAGGACATACTTAAGTCCCTACATGTGGATTTAGGATGAACTTCTGGCTGTGTTGGGAGTTTACCATTGATCTGAGTAGGATCAAGATTTCACCCTTAATGTTTAATTTTTGGCTAATAGCTGTGAAAAACATGGCTTCCGTTACACTCCTGCCGCAGAGAGCACTAGTCTGTTGTGCTTCAAAAGAGTCCAAAGGAAACCTTCTGTATGTGTGACCTTCTGGGACCAGGCATGAAAGACGGGGATTCCAAAACACATTGGTCCTGATTTTGCTCTCAGGGAGTCAATGGGAGTGACCCACTGTAGGGAGAATGTGAGAATCTGGCCAGCGTGTGACCCATTCTTGTTATGAACCCTCTGGTAACAGATCCCTGCTGCAGAGGCTTTGGCCTCGCTTCTTAATAGGCCAGTGAAGTTGCCGAATTGGAACACTTGAGAAAGCCGGCAGAAAACCACCCAGCCCCTAAAGAGGAAGCTATGGAGAGAAACAAGGACCTGACTTTAAAAATAAAGATTTGTCTAAACTCTTTACAATACATCTGTTGTTCCAAATTTACCCAGTACATCCCTTGATGTTACTCACAATACTAAACAGTTCAAATCACTGTGCTGGTGAATTTCTGCCCAGACGGTTCTTGTCTTGAACGCTGGAATCTTTCCTAAGTCCTCAGCACTAACTTTAATGCATAAACAGGCAACACACTGCTCAGCACAGAGAGGAAATCCCACTCAGCACAGAGAAGACATCTCCTTAAAGCGATAGGAAAATGGAGCCCTGAGAATGAGCATATGAATCTCACACGTGTGACACTCAGTGTGCTGGACAACGACCTTTATGATTCCACTGCACAGTCCCTGTGAACTCTCCGGTTGGCAGGAGTCCCAGACAATTCCCTCAGCTCTCTGAGCAGTGGAAGGAGCAGAAAATAGACTCTGGAGACTTTCAGCTTGGGATCCTCGCCTAGGATCAAAGAAAATATTCACTGATAACAGCGCCTCAGAGTTTTGCAGACTGTTCAATCTAGCAATTGACAATAGGTTTATTTTTTGTGTGCAGTGTACTGCCATCTGCACTATGTGTGGGAATGCTGCCACAGTATACAGGACCAAAAGACATTCTCAATTGCTCAAAACAGTGTACTGCTGCATATCACCCATGTAATATCCAGTCCATTTGACTCTGAAAAGTCATTGCAACAAAGTGGCAGAAAAAAGACAAGATTCCTAAATTTACAAAAGCTGAAGGTCATGGAAAAGCCTTTCTTCTCCTGGGATTTTGGTATCAAAGCTCATTGCCAGTATCCCTTTGTGAGGTTTAAAGTGGATTTAGATCGGGCTGTTCAAAGTTTTCTAATATTTCAGCTACTCTCTGAATTGGGTAATCATCAGATTCCCATACTGTGTTGATCTTTCAGAAATCAATGCAGAAACAGGTTGTGTTGTTCTCCATCAGAACTCATACCACGGGATTTCTCCACTCACTCTGTGATTCCTTCACCACCCCAGGGCCAAAATTGCCTGCAGATCATCTCACGTGTTATTCCACCTATTACGAGTGAACAGTTATGCAGTTTCCTGAATCTGTTGCCCCGGGGCCATTTCACCACTATACTATGTTGGTATTTAGGGAGGTGTGCCCTGGGGGGATGAGAACACAGTGGGAAAGGAATCAAACAACTGCTATATCCGGATCTTTTCTTCGGGCTACAGTCCCTCCCCCATGCTTGTGTGATGGTGGTCTGGGGGCCCTAATTTGGGCTCTGGAGGTATGAGTGGATTGTGTTGCCACCCTAGGAGTTGACTCTGGGGGCCGTGGGAACTGTCACATTCTTCTAGCCACCCAGCTGGGCTGCCCCTTGTTCACTCACCTTTTCTGATGTTTCAGACTCTCCGGGTCTTGCTATCACCCCACAGCAGATGACACTGCACACTGTCTCTTTAAGATCTTAAACTTAGTATGCATTTGTCATGGGTTGGACCCACTGGGATGTCAACCTGGTTTGCTAGCTATCACCGAGTCAGCCTCTTCTGCCAGCCTGGGCCCTTTCTTACCTGGTCTTGCTGGGCCAGACTCACTAGCCTCTTCCAGCCAAGCACACAGGCAGGGCCACAGACTACGTCTGCCCCTGCTTTCCTGCCCTGCCAGCTTGGGTCCCCAGAGCCCTGCCTAGTTTGAGCCAGACCCTCTGGCCTGCTGCAAACCCAGACCCAGGTCTGAACCACGTCCTCTAACAGCTGTAGGCTCCATTGGAAGCAGCTTAAGGAATGTTCCTGTCTTTACCACTCCGATGCTCAACTCCCAATGGGGTCTGAACGCCAAATAAATCTGTTTTACCCTTTATAGAGTTTTTGCGGGATAAACTTCATAGATTGTTCACCCTGTATAACACTGATAGAGATTTATGCACAGCTGTTTACCCCAACACCACCCCACCTCATTAGTAACCCAGAATAAAACATACTCTGGGTTTATTAATAAATAAAAAGTGATTTTACTAAATACAAAAAGTAGATTTAAGTGGTTCCAGGTAGTAACAGACAGAACAAAGTGAATTACCAAACAAAATAATGTAAAATATGCAAATCTATGCCCAATACAGTAATAAAACTGAATACAGATTAAATCTCACCGTCAGTGCTGTCCCAATAAGAGTCCTTTTACCGACTAGTCTCCCTCTAATCCGGGTCCAGCTATCACTCACACCTCCTGTGGTTAAAGTCCTTTCTTTCAGTTTCTGTCAGGAATCCTTTGGGAGTGGAGAGGCCATTTCTTGAGCCAGCTGAATACACAATGGAGGGGAGTCTCCGAGACTTTTTTATAGACTTTCTCCTCTGGGTGGACAGTACTTCCTCCCCCTTTGTATAACCCAGGTATAAGATGGAGATTTGGAGTCACATGGGCAAGTCACGTGTCCATGCATGACTCAGGACTTATAGATAGCAGCCATTGTTCACATGCTACCTTGAACATCCTCAGGTAGACTTCCTATGTGGATTGGAGATGCCAAACTCTGTTGTCTGTTAAGTGTTTGTTGATTGGGCACTTAACTTGAAAATTGCTTTCTCAAATAGCTGACCAAATGCTTTTACTAAGGCTACTTAGATATCAAGCAAATACACAGCCAATATTCATTACTTCAACTACAAAAGTGATGCATTCATACAAATAGGATGTACATATCCAGTCGATCAGAAAAGTTACAGTGATATGTTACATGGAATATATAGCATAAAAGTTATTCAAGTTATGTCATACATATATATGCATAAGCATATTTTGAAAGTGCCTTATGGGGTGCATTGTAACAGTGTCTTCCAACTCCACTCTTCTATGATTCTATGCTCCCATCTATAGTCCCTGTCATGGCTGCAACTTACTGGAGCTGCTGCCCCACACCCTGGTTTTGGTTCTTCCAATCTTCCTGGGCTCCAGATAGTTTTTTCACACCTTACATAAGGTCTCATGCTTTACTACAGGACTCCCCCATTAGACCATGCACAGTCCATCTGTCCACCCTTATCAACCCGGCTCTTGCCCTCTCTGTTTCCCTAGCAGTCTTCCTATTCGTCCCTTCCTCTAGCTTCCCTCTGTGGGTCAGCTCACTATTGCAAGGGAGGCACCATAGATACATGTCTCTGGGACATAAGAAAAGTTCAGTCTGTTCCTCAGACATCCCAATCCCCAGGGGTGATGGAGTATTACTAAGAGTGGGAGGGCCACAAGGTTCTGTCTTCTCCATGTTCCTTCCCCTCCTTCCTCCTGTGATGGTGCTGTTACTGGTGGGATCAAACTGTGAGTGACAGATCAGGACAGATTGCTTCCAAAGGGGCAACTACAGCCCAAACCTGGGGGTTTTCCACTCTAAAGTGAACGAAACCAGCCAAACAGAAAAGACTTTGGTTTCGTCCAACTGGCTAACCACAAGTCATAAAAGCAATTTCCTTAGACACTCCAGGTTCCCAGTATCACCACCAGCAGCCACCTGTCCTGGGGACCAATGGTTATGAAAACCAATACCCCAAATAAAGAAAATGGTTCTCCCCAATTCCAAAGAATCAGGCCCCAGACCCAGGTCAATATACCAATCAGATCTTACCACAAATCACGCTGTTGCCAATCCTTTAGAATCTAAAATCTAAAGGTTTATTATACAAGGAAAAATGTATAGGTGAGGGTTAGGAATGGTTAAAAGAAATCAATTACATGCAGTAGTGGCAAATATCTTGGTTCAGGCATGCAGCAAAGGTAGAATAACTGCAGGTTCAAATCACAGTTTCTGGAAAGTATCCCCTCCAGGGATGGGTCAGCACCCTTTGGACAGAGTTCTCCTGTGTAGCAAAGTTCCATCCAGAGCTGGAAACAAGGCAGACTGAAGTTTGGAGGTAGAAGACGAAGATGGAGGAGGCTGTAGCAGCTTCCTTTATAGTTTTTTTTTCCAGGTGCAAGAACCTCTTTGTTCCTGCTGTGAAAAGTCCAGCCCCATGGAGTTCTGGAGCCACATGGGCAGATCACATTATTATGCATGACTCATTATTTGCAGGCAGCGGCCATTATGCACAGGCTGCCTGGCATGTTCTTTGGTAGGCTTCTCATCTGGGTTGGGGTATTCCAAGCTCCCAGAGTCCATTGTGTCACTGATGTCCCTTAACGGCCCATCAGCCAGGCCAGCCAAGTTAACAACAGATGTCTGAGATTTCACCCAGCAGCCAAGCATCAGTTTGAAGTACAGGCCCCATATAGCCAATATTCAGAACTTTAGTTCCAAAAAAGATACACACATATCAATGGCATATTCATAATCAGCCCTCCATAACCTGGTCATAGACACCTGTTATGACCCCCTTCACATAAGATTTGGTGTCACTATAGGACCTTGGTTGCTCCAATGATCTATATGATCCCAAATAATTCCAGTAACATGACACCCCCGCACCCAATACCTCTCATTGGCCAAGTGGGAAACAAGATCCGGGTTGGAGGGCCTAGGCCTCTGGGTGGAGATGGGGGTCAAGAGCAGCCTTCAACCCATGACTCTGCCACTGAAAATCCCAGTTCAGAGCTTATGGAAAGTATCCATTTTTCCTCAGCTGCCCACAGGGATATTACACAGACCTGCCTATGGCTTCCAGCCTGACCAGGACGCAGGACCCCAGTGTCTGAACAGCTGCCTCTGGGTCATAGTAAGAGCCATCTTGGGTGGGCAACTTGGGGAGCTGTGGACCCTCCATCTGCCCTAAATGGGGGGGGGGGAGGGCAGAGATATGGGCCACTGGCTTCTCTTGTTCCCCCGTCCCCATAGCTGACCTGGATCCTGGGCTGCTTTCGCCTGGCCTAGGCTGGGGGCATAACCTCAGAGTGAAGAGGAGGGGCCGGGGGCCGGACCAGTGGCAAAAAGCAGATATTGCAAGTAATATATTTGCTCTGTCAGTGGCACACAGCCTCTGTCTCTAGGTGGCAGGACCCTCCTCCCCAGCATCTGCCCTTCCATCAGATTCATGTCCCCTCTTCTGAGTCCAGACTTCAAAGACCTCCTGTCGAGTAACATCTCCCTGTGCTGGGCCCTCTGCCCATGGCCTCTTCACTTTGCTCTTCCGAGCTGCTCTTTTTTCTCGGCTGCCATGTTACTTGTGCCACAATTGGCATCCATTACTCTGGGCCTGGCCTCTCAGCTCCCTGCTATAGTTTTGCCCTGACTCCCACAGTGCCCCAATATCACTTAAAAACTCTCCTGATCGTAGCCCAATCAACTTCTTTAAACAAAGTTATTTTTAATAACACATTGGTTTATACATCAAGTAACAAATGAAAACTTTCATTAGATACCTAGTATATATTTGATATATAGATATAGATATAGATAGATATTTTTTTTAAAAAAATAGAAGCTACAGTAGGAGATTGTCGACTTTAGCAACACAGCTATGAGATAATGATCAAATTCAAAAGCTCCTTATGGGTATTTGTACCCTGATTGAGGACTGAAATGTTGCTAACATTACAATAGCCCCAAAAGACCCCACAATGTATGTAGCACAAAAACAACAATACAATTATTGTGGTACTAGTGTAAAAGCCCGTGTAGATGGGCCAAGGGTAACGGCTCATGCCCCCCCGCACTCGCTGAGCTCTCTCCCCCCTCCCCCGCCCCCTCAGCCCCTCGTCGTTCGCCCAACAGCCCAGCACGCTCCCTCCCATCCCGCTAGCAGCATGGGGAAGGCGGCCCGCTCTGGCTAGGCTGGGCGCAGCTGACCGTGCCGCGCCTGTTTGCCTCCACCCCGCCAGCCCAGCACCCCCTTCCTGCGCTCCACCCGGCCAAAGCCCCCTGCCTGTGCCCAGCCACCCTTCTGCCCACACTCCCCGAGCCCCCTGATTGAGACCCTGCTTCCCTCGCGGCAGTGCACGAGCGGCGGCCATATTGTGCTACCAAACTACACCTCCCAGCATGCCGTTCATCCGGGCCATCTCTACTGCGCATTTCAGCTTTGGACAAACTTCCTTAGCCTTTTATTATATAGGATTTATGTCTAATGGCACTCAGTGTTGATAGTCTATGAAGAGAATATCTCCCCTCTCTCTAACACTGGGGTAATAGAGGGGGTCTCTCCTATGGTCCCTTAAATATAAGCTGCTCCCCCAGCCTAAGTTAAAGCTTTTCCCCCCCAAAACCCACACTCAACCAGTTGGGAAATTGGGGTCCTGCTGCCACCACTCAGTGATTACCCCAAGACTATGTGGTAGGGCACCTTGACTCCCCCAAGAGTAAGCTGCCCGACCCCTCCCTTTGTGTCTGGGAGAAAAAAAACATACAAAGACTTAACTCCAGCGTCTCCTTTCAACCTAGGAGACACAATCCTCTTCCCCCTCCCCTTCCAACCTGAAATCAGAGAGAGAGATTCAGACACAACCCTCCCTAACCATGGGCTGCCCCATCCAAAGCTAGGATTCCCTTATGAAAATAACCAAACACTTTTTATAAAAAAAGGTTTAATAAAAAGAAGACAACTTATAGCAAATGAAACTTTACAGATATAAAGCTTCCTACCCGTCCCTCCAGATTTCTCCCCCTGAGAGGGTAGTGAGACTCTAGACCAGGTAGAAGCTTATGAAATCAACTTTACTTACAGTTCAGCTACTTATGAATATAGGAAGGAAAAGTAGAAGTTTTCTCTCTATAGCTAGAGAGAAGAAGATGGGTGTTGCCCAAGCTGGGACTGAAGGAAACTGAAACTAAACCTCTCTCCTCCCTCGTGGAATGGGAGCTCTTACATCACCCCCTCTCAGGTAAAGTTAACCCCATACAGGCAAAACAACACTCCACACTTATGACATAGTCAATGTCAATATTTTGTCTCAAACACAAATTATGGTTTTCAATTTGCCTGTAGTCCATTGGTTTCATATTCAGGACAACCAAGTTCAGCAGTTTTACGTTAAAGTTATCCAACACCTGGATGCCTCTGGGGACAAAGAGTTTATTGAACTTGTCTTCTTTTGTTGCTGTTCCTACCTTTTAGCAACACTGCTATTGAAAGACTGTTTTCTCAGATGAACTTGACAAAAACACGTGTTTGACAACTTCAACCCAAAACTGCTCAACGTGGTTCTCCTGAGTATGAGGCCAGTGAAACAGAGACAAAAACCTCCACCATTACTCCAAATGTCCAAGCTATTCACAAACCAATGGCAAAAATGAGATATTAGCCAATCTAGCTCATGCAGCGGTGAGTTCAGTAGAAGGACTTCTAGTGCAAGAAATTCAATCACCCTGATGTTTGGTGACAATCCATTTCACTTGTTTCACAAACTCTAGCATGAGATTTCAACACCTACTTTTGATATCTTGGACAGTGAGAATGGTTAATGTGTATTTTGAAAGGTTCAGCTGAAAGCAACTTTAAAATCGACTGCAAAGTGGTAAGTAAGGTAGCTCAAAGGTGATATAGATTAACACATCAGTCTGGTTCTCAAAAACACAAGGTTTCACAACTCTGAGGCAGCAATTCTAGCCAGAAGCTCTAGCCACAATTCCTGTAGCAACTTTAATATATTCACACTTTATAACTGAAACATTTTCTTTATTCTCCAGTATTAAAGAAGAATTGAAATTAGAAAAAATAGATATATTTTATTCACCGGACGGTTGTTCAGCACTTTAGTTTCTTTCTTTGTCTTTAGCTATATTAAAGTGTAGCTTCAGTTTGTTGAACTGATTATGAAGAGTGTTCACACAGGACGGAATGGAAACCCACCTTTTGTCAGAAAAATGCAGTATTTTCTGGTGGTCTGGTAGTCAGAGAAAGGGCAAGTGACAGGGTATGTGGGCTTGGAGGCTGATGGGTGACACTGAATAAGGTCAAGTGAAGGTCAGAGTTAAGGAACTTGGTGATGGAGGGATAGGATATGATGTGTGAGAAGCATCTCAGACTCAGAACATCTATAATGCTGAGCTCAGCCAAACCGGAACAGTGAACGATTGCTTAAAGAGGAGTTATCCTTTCCCCTTCTTGTTGCATAGCTTTGAAGTCAGTGGCCTTCGGTGATTACCCTCTGTAGGTGTATTTACCCAATTGTCACGAAGCTCTTTGGAATTTACACCATAAATGATCGGGTTGAGCATGGGCGGGGGACAAGGAGATAAATGTTAGCAAAGGTGACTTGTACATGGGAAGCAATTCCCTGACCAAACCTCTGTGTCAGTTAGGAGAAGAGGGAGGGAGTATACAACATCAGAATCACACAGTTGTGGGTTGTGCAGGTGTTAAGGGCTTTCTGGTTGGCTTTCTTGGAGGAGATTCTGAGGAAAGAAAAAGAAAGTTGTGCATTAGAATACCAGTTCTAAGAGGGCTGTTAAATGTAGATGGGCCATTATCATTAGGAGAAAAAACACCTTTTGAAATGGATTTCTGTGCCAGGTATATTATCTTAGGACATGCAATCAATTAGTGTAATGAGAGAACCATTCACAAGTCCTATTTATCCCCTGGGCATTCAATTAAAGATTTGATAGGGTCAAATTTGAAATAGAAAAAACTTCCAAAACAGACTCCAAGAAGAAACTGAGGAATTGAAATAAATTTTCAAATTAGATACAATTAACCAGGGGCTAAATAGGACTTGCAGATGGTTCTGTCATTACACTAATTGATTGCATTTCCCAAGTTAATTTATCTTCAACACTTGTTATCTAGTACAGACACGGAAATCCATTTCAAAAGGTATTTTTTTCTCCTGCTGATCCAGATTTAACAGCCTCTTAGAATTGATATGCTACTGTACAACCTTTTTTTCCTTCTTCTTTCTGTGTGTATAAATGTATCTTACTTCTGTTCCATTTTATGTATCCGATGAAGTCCACGAAAGTTTATGCTGAAATAAACCAGTTAGTCTCTAAGGTGCTACAAGTATTCCTCACTTTCTTTAGTATTTCAAGTGATTCAATTACCTGGATGTTTGTTGATAATCCCTGTTTCACCTGTTTTACAAACTCCAACATGAAATATTGACATATCTTTGACAATGGGAACTGTTAGTGTTTTGAATGCAACTCTAAAATCGACTATGCAAAGTGGTAAGTAAGGTGACTCAAAGGTGATATCATAGTTTAATACAGGTGTTTGGTTCTCAAAAACACATAGTTTCACAACTCTCAGCAACAACCTCTACTCACAATTCCTGCAGCAACTTTACCGTCTTTGTACTTTCCAGCTGAAACATTTGGTGTCTTCTCCAGGACTACAGAAGAATAGAAAGTAGAAAAAAATCAGCTACGTTTTGTTCACCGGATCGTTGTTCAGCACTGCAATTTCTTTCTTTGTCTTTGGCAAAGAAAAATAGCAGCTCCAGTTTAATGAACTGATTAAGAAGCTTGTTCTAATGGAACTAATGGCTGAGATCTCCTTTCCCCCTCTTGTTGCACAGCTTTAAATTCAGTGACCTCTGCTGATCACCTTCTCCAGATGTATTTCCCCACTTTGTCACAAAGCTCTTTGGATTTCACACCATAAATTACAGGATTGAGCATGGGGGGGGACAAGGAAGTAGAGGTTGGCCAAGATGACGTGAACATGGGGAGTGATGCCCCGACCAAACTGTTGTGTCAGAGAGCTGAAGATGAAGGGAGTATAAGACATCAGTATCACACAGATGTGGGTTGTGCAGGTGTTAAGGGCTTTCTGGTGGGTTTTCTTGGAGGAGATTCTGAGGACGGCCTTGATGATCAGACCATAGGACAGGGCAATGAACGTCAGGTCTAACACAGTGATTATAAATGACATCAACAAGCCATATGTCCTGCTGACTGTGATGTTCCCACATGACATCTTCACCACAGCCATGTGCTCGCACTATGTGTGGGGGATAATGCGGTTGGCACAGAATGGCTGCCTGTTGAGGAGGAGGGGCAGGGGCAAAATGAGCAGAACAGCTCTTATCACACCCAGAAGCCCTAGCTTAGCTATTAGTGCATTGGTGAGGATGGCGGTGTATCTCAGAGGGTCACAGATGGCAACATAATGATCAAAGGCCATTATCACTAGGACGGTTGACTGCACTGAAGAAACTGCGTGAAGGAAGAACTTCTGGGTGAGGCAGCCACTCATAGTAATGCCTTTCAAATGGAACCAAAAGATACACAGTGCTTTTGGCACAACCGATGTCGATTTGCCAATGTCTGTGAGTGCCAACATGCTGATCAGCAGGTACATCGGCTTGTGCAGGGTCTGCTCTTTGCCTATAACAAACAGAAGCATGAAATTTCCCAACAGGCTGATAAGGTTAAACGTAGAGAAGGGGATGGAGATCCAGACATGGGCAGCTTCCAGCCCAGGGATGCCCATTAGGATGAATGTTGAAGGGTCATAGAGGGTGAGGTTAAAAGCTGCCATGAGGTGATCGATGCGTCGATTGGGCTCAGAAATGCTGAAGATGCCTGTGGAGGGAGACAAGCAGAGCCAGGGGATTACACACTTTAGAAGAATGAGAATGGTAAACATGTTCTAGGTATTTACAATTTTTAAAGGTGGGTGAGATGGGAACATTTTCAAATGGCACCAGTTTATTTTGGTCACAATCAAACCCAGGGACAGCCTTTGGAGGCACTAACCAAGCCAGTCTATTGGGAGACATGATGGCGAATACACAATAACTGTAAAATATATGTCATTGGAGGGAAAAATTTGAACACCTCAACTATCTGTTGGGGTTCTAATTTAACTATATTAATTCAATACAAGCCCTGGGCATCATTGTACACAGCTTTCGGAAGCAATGGTCACAGTGCAAACACAGCAAAAATTGAGCATGAGATGGGATCCAGGAGGACTCGTAGAAAGGTTGGAGAGGTATGTCTGGTAGGGAGTAGATAGAGAACGTGTTCTCCCTGTCTGATAACACAAGATCTAGAGAATATTCAACTAAACTGAAATGTGGCAAATTCAAAACAGAAAAAGAGAAAACTTTCTCCATTCGATGCCTAATTAGATGGTGTAACACATTGTCACAAGACATAGTTGGGGCCCTGAGCTAAGCAAAGATCAGGAAGTGTTTGAACATTTACATGGATAGCGAGACTATCTAACTATAATAGTTACGGTGAAATAAATATTTTGGAATGCCTATACACCAATGTGTTTCAAGGACAAGCCAATGTCTAGCTGTTAGGCATTAGGGTGACAATGTCATGATGGTCAGGTTATCCCCTCATCTACACACTGCTGGGTTTCTTACACCTTTTACTGCAACACCTGGGTCTCTCCCTGTCAGAGAGAAGACAGTGGACTAGAAGTACCATGAGTGTGATCCACAATGTATGTCCTGTGTTGGAAGGGACCAAAGTTTCCCTCATGGGAATAGATATTATTATGCTGGGCTATAACTTTGTAGTCAAGAGAATGTGCACTAGGAGCAAAAGTGTTGTGGTATTTGGGGCCATAGGCTACAGGTGTTAACTGACAAGAGTTAGGAGAGACATGTCAACTACTCCAGTGCTTCTCATACCTGAATACTGATCAACTTTGCAGATGACACAAAAACTAGGAGATGGTAAATACTGTAGGGGACCTGCCACTGATTCAGAGCAAACTGGATTGACAGGCAAACCGGGTCCAAGTACCCAGTATGTGATCTAATATTAGATATCTACAGCTACAAACAAAGAATGCATGCAATGCTAACACAATGGGGGGTACTGTGGGAAGTGCCATGACTCTGAACTAGATTTGGGGGCGTGAAGGAATAGTTAGGTAAAGATGAGCTCCCGGTGTGACCATAAGAGTTCTAGTGCCCATGGTTAAAGATGGGTGTTTATGAAACCACAGAAAACCTGTTGTATAGTGATAGAGTCAAAGAACTCAATATGTGTATATGCAATGACTGGAAAGAATTATCCTGGTTAATACAATTCTGGATAATCACCATCAATAGGAAATATGAGGGGGAAGGGGAGTTGGTTCACTAGTCAACCTGCACCGGGGTGTGCGGGTGTTGACTCACTGGCTACCCTGCTCCCTGGTGATTTTGGGGTTTTTTTGTGTCATGGGTGCAGCAAGAAAGCAAGAGCCGACCCTGCAAGATACTCATATATATATCTATATATATCCATATATATAGATATAGATATAGATATAGATATAGATATATTTGATATCCTTGTTAATCCACAACCTGGTTAACCCAAACCTGGATAATCGAGAGTCTACTGTATTTTTAAAAAGATTGTTAATGGGTGGCTTGATAACAGTCTATAGTTACCTACACGGTTACATGAAGAGCACAAAGTCTTTGTATTTACGGCTACAGGCCTACACCTCTGTTACTACCCCTCTTTCTTTTGTGAGACACATTATTTTCCAGCTTTATCTGAGAGATAACAATGATGGTTTTTATCTTGTGAAGCAGAATGATTTTGAACAATATCTGGGAATGTGAAGGGATAATGAGGTTACCATGAGACATCCATGTTACCATTTTACCATGTAAACCATGTGTTCTATTCTATGCAACTGATGAAGTGGGCTATACCCCACAAAAGCTAATGCTGAAATAAATTGGTTAGTTTCTAAGGTGCCACTAATACTGCTCATTTTCTTCTCCATGTTACCATGTGGCCAAAATAACTATGCCATTCTGGGGTGATAACTGGGGGAATCTCATGTAGGAGCAAAGAGATTATTTTACCTCAGTTTTTGGTATTAGAGCACCTACTACTGGAATCCTGTATCCATTTTTGGTGTCCACAATTCAAGAAGGAGGGTTCGCAGCCGAACCAAAAGAATAAGTAAAGAATTAAAAACCTGCCTTTTAGTGGTAAGAAGAGACAGTCTCTAAGTACCTACATAGGGAACGAATGTGAGCTCTTCAGTCTAACAAGGAAAGGTCTAACACAGTCCAATGGCTGGAAGTTAAAGTTAGAGACATTCATACTGGAAATAAGGAATACACTTTTCAAACGTTGAGAGTAATTAACCATGGGAACCATTTAAATATCAAGTTTGGATGTTTCTCTCCAACAATGGGTCTCAACATTTCCAGACAACTATATCCCTTTCAGGAGTTTGATTTCTTTTGTGTATCGCTAGTAACACCTCCCTTAAAAACTACTTGCTTACAAAATCAAACATAAAAACACCCAAGGACACAGCACACTATTACTGAAAAATTGTTTACTTTTTAACTTTTACCATGTATTCATAAAGTATATAAACTGGAATATAAATATTTTACTTCATTTCAGTGTGTAGTATATAGAGCACTATTAAAAAGTCTGTATGACATTTTAGTTTGAAATGACTTTGCTACTGCTTTTCATGTAGCCTGTTGTAAAATTAGGGAAATAGCTAGACCCGTTGATCAACCACTGGAAGGCCTCTGATACCCTATGGGTACATGGACCCTCGTTGAGAACCACTGCTCTAAAAGATCTGCTCTAGTTCAAACACAAATTGTCTCTGGCTTGTTTTATGCAGAAGGTCAGACTCCATGATCAAAGTGGCCTTGGAATGTACGAACATGTTCTCAAGAGGCAGCTGGAGACATTTTGACTGTGTGCTCCTGCCTTAGCCTATTGGAGACATTTTCTTTTATTCATGACAGTGAATTAAAAACCCATGGCTGTCCCAGTTCAGTGGACATGGACTCACAGGCCTTGTCCTGCAAGGTATAACATTGCAGTGAAGGCATTTGGGTTTGGGCTCCGAGTCCATTGGAGGTGGAGAGTATTTCCTGAGGCTGAGGGATCCTGGGACACACTGCATGGGCAAACGCCTAACATGAGAAAAGTCATGACTTGACCCCATCAGATCTCTGCACTGAGGAATGAATGTACAAGTGTCACCGTGAATGGCTAACAAAGATGGATTAGAAATGGTCACTGACTATCCTGAGTTTAATGTCTGTTGTCCAGTGGTCCACTGTTTCAGGCAGCTGTCAATGGCTCCTGCACATGGCAGCTGTATTTATCTAGGCCTGTACATGTCCCAGAGTGTCCTGCTCTCATTATATAATGTGAAAACATCTTGGATTGCAAATTGTTCCTGTGTAGCAATTGCCAAAGCTTCATGTGGTGTCTATGGGTGAAACAAGGAAAGTCGCACAGGGGTCCTGGCATTTCTCACTTGTGTGTGAGATTCCCACTGGTGAGACACAGTCACTGGTTAGCCCCCAGCCCAGAGTGCAGGTGTGATGGGAGGGACCTAAACCCCTGCAGAGGAAGAGCTATGGGCAGCATGGGGATGACTCGGAGGTTGTGGGAGCCAGGGATGACTGGAGAGCATGGAGGAGACACTGGGGAGGAGTCTGTTGTTGTAATTGGGGCAGCCTAGGATGGGGAAGGAGAGCACAGACAGTGTGATGGGAAATTGAACCACCTGAGAGGCGAAGATCAATGGTTTTTTTCACTGGTGAAATGCCTGAATGTGACAGGGTGCAAGCAGAAAAACTACTTGCAAACCCTCTGTCACCCCAGCTACACTGAGGGAAGGTAATTGGAGCTGGGGAGGCCACCTGGCCCTAATTGGCAGAGCAGAGGCAGTTGCCGTCTCTGCAGGCTGGGGCTCGTTAAAAGCCTCAGGAGAAGGAAGCCAGTGGGGAGCTGGACAGGAAAGGTGCCTGCAAAGGAGGTGAAGGAGTGAGGGAGAAGGGATTGCTGTATTATACTCTGAAGCTGGTGGGAGCACGCTGTACAAGAAGCCAAGGGTGAACACTGCAAACTGGGGTCTCCTGAGTGACTTTTTGGGACAGACAGAGGCAGGAGTCACCGGGGCGCTGCAGGAACCCTGTTACACTGAAGTTACATAAGAACAACACAACTGGAAACAAAACTGAGTGAAGGTTGTGACACCCAGGCTGTAGTTCTGTGGCTTGCAGGGGAAGAGACCCTGAGACCCGCACACATGTTTTAAAGGCCAGCAAAAATCCCAGCACTGGCCTTGGACCAGCAGTCACAATGGAATTTCAACTGCGCTGCCCGCCTCTCCATGTATACACCTTCCTGATCCCCACAACACCCAGAGTTTGCTCATCCATCCATGTGTACTCACTCCCCATCCCCACATGTCTGCCTGACTGCCCCACAACCCACAGCCTGCCCACCAGTCCATATACACCCCACTCCCCACACCCAAAACTCCAAGTGTTTGTTCACTTGTACGTGTAAACCCCACTCCCTGCTTCCTACTTGTCCATGAACACCTCTTGCCTGCCCCACAAATCCCAGCACTTCCTGCATGTCAATATACACCTCCAGCCTTTCCCATAATCCCCAGCGCTGCCTGCCTGTCCATGTACAACCCCTCTAATGCCCCACAACACCCCACGCTGTCCGCCTGTCCCTGTACATCTCCCATCCCCACAACGCACACTGCTTTCACACAGTGATACCCCTCACCCAAAACAAAAGCCAGGTGCCAGACCCCACAGAGACAGTTCACAGAAATACCTCCTCAGACTATGTTAAACTCAGGGTCTGCATGCACTGTGGAAAAGGGAGATCAGCCTGAACTGCCTTTCTGATGTGAAGGGGACCCCAGCAGCAGCTCAGCCTGTGCAGGGAAGGAAAGAGACAGACACGGTTGAGTGAACCAGAGGGAAAATGAAATTGTCCCCCAAAAGGATGTAGCTGAAACAGATTGAAGACACAATAAAAGACAAGAAACTGATCTTAAAGACAATTATTTGTCTAAATTCTTTTGAATACATTTGCAACCCATTTTACCAGGTGAATACCTTGGTGTTTCTGACAATAGTGAACAGTTCAAGTCACCCTGCTGCTGAATTCCAGCCCAGATGGTTATTGAGTTGAACCCTGGAACCCTTCCCGAGCCCTCAGCACTAACTTGAATGCAGAATCATGAAACTCACCAAAATTCTCCTTAGCAGAGAGAGAAAATCTCCTTACTTAGAGAGGAATGCAGAGCCCTGAGACTCAGTGTATGAATCTCAGATGTCTGACATTTAGTGTACTGGACAGTGGCCTTTATAATTCCCCTCTGTAGTCCCTGTGAACTCTCAGGTTGGCCAAGACTCTCAGACAAATCCCTTGGCTCTGTGAGAAGTGGGATCAGCAGAAAATAGACGCTGGAGAACTTCAGCTTAAGAGCCTCCCCTGGGAGTAAAGAAATGATTTGCCAGTAAAAGGGGTTCAAGAGTCTCAGACCAAACTGAGCCTTCCAGTTTCTTGTTCAGCCCAGCAACTGAGGGTGATTTTTTTACTTTTCTTTCGGTAATGTACAGTTATCTGAACTCTTTGTTTGAATGTTGCCACAAGATATGGGACCAAAAATTGTTTTCAGTTGATCATAGCAGTGTACTATGCTGCATGTGGCTGTAATATGCAGTGCATTAGCCTCTGCAAAGTGAATTCCACTCTGTGAAGGCCAAATGAAGTGATCCTTAATTGATGCAATCTATAGGGTGTGGAAAATGTTTTCTTCTCAGAGGATTCTGGTATCAAAGCTATTTGCCAGGTTCTGTTTGTGTGCTCGAAACCTTCTGATATTTCATTTCCTCTCTGCATCGGGTAATCATCAATATTGTGTTGATCTTTCAGAAATCAATTCAGAAAAGCAGTTGTGCTCTCCTGTGTTAGAACTAGTACAATGGGACTTCTCCACTCATTGTGGTGTTTTGTGTTGTTTGCCCTCCTGGGGTGAGAATACTGTGGCAAAGGAATGACACAAATGATATATCTGAATCTTCTCCTCTGGATACATTCTTCTTCTCCTCTGGATACATTCTCTTTCCCATGCTTGCATCACAGGTGCTTGGGTCCCTAATCTGGGCTCTGGAAGGTATGAGTGTGATGCGTTACCACCCCAGGAGTTCTTCCCGGGAGCGATGGACACCGCTATGTGCCTCTAATCACCCATCTGGGCTGGTCCTTTTCCCCACTGTTTTGTTGTTGATTTAGCCACTCCAGGCCCTGCTGTCACCCAACACATCAGCAGATGGCCCGATAAATCCAAACTGAGCTGTGGGAGGGCTTACTTAAGCCACCAAAGTTCAGTCAAAAGACACCAGGTGTTAGAGGGTTTTCCCTTCACCCTCACCCTTTCTCTGACTGACTCCAGCAACAAACAATTGTAACCACCTACTGATCAGAGCCATTGTCAAGGAACTCAGGACATGGCTGGGCTGCACTGTGTCACTAGCTATGGTCTCTTCCCATGGTCCAAGGGCAGAGTTATCTTACTCTACAATGGGGCCACAGATGTGTGAGAAGAGTTGTTGTGCTCCCGGGTACCCATTCTATAGAAAATCAGAGACTAACACCAGCTAGGATTGACCTCTACTGAGGAGCACTCTGCTGGCAGGGCAGGGAGATGAAAGCGTCAGTGACTCGAACCCCGACCAGCAAAGGTTCGTTGTCTGATTGCAGAGAAACAGGCAACAACCAGCAAAGTCCAAACAAGCTCTTTATTGACAGGTGCACGCATCAATAGAGAGTGGCCTGTTTCCCTCTGAACCAGCCAGCTCTCTTACATTGGACAGGTTTTCTATAAACAGTTCCGTCGCATCACAGGTTAGTCTGAGCCAAGATGGGAGGAGATAAAAAGCCATCTCTGCCCTTTTATCTCTTAGTTATGCTTAACCAACACTTATTATAAGTTTAAAGAATACCTAATACCTAATTTATGAGTATCTAACATCTTATCAACTAGGTCAAAAGTATCACAGAGAGAAAGAAATGAGTGCACTGTTAGCAGGAAAATAAAGAGTTTAGAACATCCTGGTGCCAGATAACTTCAGAGAGAATGTTTACATTATTCTTTCTCAAGGTTTTCCAAATGGTCTGCTATTTTGAGCTCCAGGGCAATCCAAAGTTCTCAGTGAAATATTTAACAGTATAATTGCCACAGCTCATTTAAGTACCTGATATTTTTTGTCCCTCACAATTGGTTACTGGGGGAATGGTTAGTGTATGTTTGGAAAGGTCCAGCTGAAAGCTACTCTAAAATTGACTCTGCAAAGCGGTAAGTAACGTGACTCAAAGGTGATATCATAGTTAAACACTTCAGATTGATTCTCAAAAACATAAGCTTTCATAACTGTCAGCCACAAGATCTAGCCACTATTCCTGAAGCGACTTTACTATCTTTGCACTTTCCAACTGAAACATATGCTTTCTTCTCCAGGATCACAGAAGAGTTAAAAGTAGAAAAATCAGGTACATTTTGTCCACCAGATTGCTGTACAGCTCTGTAGATTCTTTCGTTGTCTTTGGCTCTGTAAAAGTTTAGCTTCAGTTTGTCAAACTGATTAAAAACCCTGTTCAAACAGGAATTAAGGAAAACCCACCTTCTGTCATAAAAAGTGGAGTATCTTCTGGAGATCTGGTAGTCACAGAAAGGCTGAGTGACAGGGTGTGTGAGGTTGGGAACTGATGGGTGACACTGAAAGAAGTCAGTAAGGGTCAGCGAGAGGGAACTTGGTGATGGACAGATAATTTGTTAGGTGTGAGAAGCTTCTCAGCTCTGAACTTTGAAAATGGTGAGCGCAGCCAGACTGGAACAGAACACCCTTGATCGATGAGGAGATAGACTTTCCCCCTCTAGTCACACAGCTTTAAAATCAGTGCCCACCAGCGATTACCATCTGTAGGTGAATTTAACCATTTTTTCACGAAGCTCTTTGGATTTCACACCATAAATGATCGGGTTGAGCATGGGGGGGACAAGGACATAGAAGTTAGCGAAGGTGACATGTACATGGGAAGGAATTCCCTGACCAAATCTCTGTATCAGGTAGGTGAAGAGATAGGCAGTATTAGACATCAGCATCACAAAGATGTGGGCTGTGCAGGTGTTGAGGGCTTTCTGGTGGGCTTCCGTAGAGGAGATTCTGAGGACGGCCCGGATGATCAGACCGTAGGAGAGAGAAATGAATGTCAGGTCTAATCCAATGACTACAAATGCTATCACCAAGCCGTATGTCTTATTGACTGTGATGTCCCCACATGACATCTTCGCCACAGCCATGTGCTCGCAGTATGTGTGGGGGATAATTTGTTTGGCACAGAATGGCAGCCTGTTGAGGAGGAAGGGCACGGGAAGAATGAAGAGAACAGCTCTTATCACACCCACAAGCCCTAGCTTAGCTATTCGTAGATTGGTGAGGATGGTGCTGTATCTCAGGGGGTTACATATAGCAATGTAACGATCGAAGGCCATTATCGCAAGAACCGCTGACTGCATACAAGTAGATGTATGAATAAAGAACACTTGGGTGAGGCAGCCAGCCACAGTAATGCCTTTCAAATTGAACCAAAATATACACAGTGCCTTTGGCACAACGGAGGTCGACATGCTGATATCTGTGAGTGCCAACATGCTGATCAGCAGGTACATTGGCTTGTGCAGGGTCTGCTCTTTGCCTACAACAAACAGAACCATGACATTTCCCAACAGGCTGATAAGGTAGAACATTGAGAACGGGATGGAAATCCAGAGGTGAGCAGCTTCCTGGTCAGGGATGCCCATTAGGATGAACATTGAAGGGTCATAGAGGGTGAAGTTAAAAGCTGCCATGAGGTGGTTGATGCATCGATTGGGTTCAGAAATGCTCAACGTGCCTGCGGAGGGAGACAAACAGAGCCGGGGATTACACATTTTAGAAGAAAGCATGGGAAACATGTTCTAGGTATTTACTATTTAGGAAGGGGGCTGAGGTAGAAATATTAAAATTTGGAACCAGATTATTTTGGTCACAGTCAAACCGGGGAACATCATTAGGAGGCACTAACCAAGCCAGTCTAATGGGCAACATGATGGCATATACACTTGGATGTCGATAACTGCAATGTATATGTCATTTGTGGGAAAAATATGAACCTCTCAAATATCCATTGGGGTTCTAATTTGACTATATTAATTCAATATAGGGACCTGGGCTTCCTTGTACACAGCTTTTGGAAGCACTGCTCACAGTGCAAGGATGGCAAAAAATTAGCATAAGATGGGATCCAGGTGGACTAGTAGAAAGGTTTCAGAGGTATGTCTGGTAGGGAGTAGATAAAGAACGTGTTCTTCCTGTCTGATAACACAAGATCAAGAGGATATTTAATTAAATTGAAATATGGCAAATTCAAAACAGAAAAATTGGAAATCTTTCTCCATTCGAAGTCTAATTAAATAGTGCAACTCATTGTCACAAGACATAGTTGGGGCCATGAGCTAAGCAAAGATCAGGAAGTGCTTCGACACTTACATGGATAGTGAGACTATCTAGTTATAATAGTTACAGCTAAATAAATATTTTGGAAAACCTATACAGTAACTTGTTTCAGGGACAAGCCAATGTTAGGCATTAGGGTGACAACTTCATGATGGTCAGGTCATCCCCTCATGTACTCACTGCTACGTTTCTTGCACCTTTTACTACAGCACCTGAATCTCTCCATATCAGAGAGGGGACACTGGACTAGATGTACCATGAGTTTGATCCACAATGCAGGTCCTGTGTTTGTAAGGACCTAAGTTTCCCTCATGGAAATAGACATTATCATGCTGGGCTATAACTTTGTACTCAAGAGAATGAGCTCTAGGGGCTTAAGTGTTGTAGTATTTTGACCTATAAGTTACAGGTGTTAACTGACAAGTGTAAGCAGAGACATGTGTCAGCAACTCTAGTCTGCACCCTTCTCATGCCTGAAGTCTGATCAACTTGGCAAACAATGGAAGATGGTAAATAATGAAGAGGACCGGTCACAGATTCAGAGCAAACTGGATTTACTGGTAAACTGGGTCCAAGTACCCAGTATGTGATCTAATATTAAATATAAACAGCTGGGATGAAAGAATGCAGACAATGCTCACACAATGGGAGTTACTGTGGGAAGCGCCATGACTCTGAACTAGACTTGGGGGCATGAAGGGATAATTAGCTAAACATGAGCTCCCACTGTGACCATAAGAGCCATAAGATTTCTGGTGTCCATGATTAAAGATGGGTGTTGATGAAAGAACAGAAAACCTGTTGAATAGTGATAGAGTCAAAGATCTCAATCTGTGTATATGGGATGATAGGAAAAATAATTATTCTGGTTAATAAAAATCCGGATAATCACAGTCCATAGGAAATATGAGGGGGAAGGGAAGTTGGTTCTCTAGTCACCCTGCACCGGGGGAGGAGGTGTTGGTTCACTGGCTACGCTGCACCCTGGTGATTTTGGGTTTTTTTGTGTCATGGTTGCAAAAACGAAGCCAGATCTGGCCCTGCGATATACTCATTTTTTTTTGATATCCTAGTTAATCCACAACGTGGTTAACCCGATCCTGGATAATAAAGAGTCTACTGTAGTTTTAAAAAGATAGTTAAGATAAGAGTTTATTCTTACCTACACGGATACATGAAGAGCACAAAGTATTTGTATTTACGGCTACAGGCCTACACCTCTGTTACTTCCCCTCTTTTTTTTTGATGAGACATATTATTGCATATATCTAGTTTTATGTGACGGATAACAATGATTGTCTTTATCTTGTGAAGCACAATGATTTGAACAAGATCTGAGAATGTGAAGGGATAATTAGGTTACCATGAGACATCCATGTTACCATTTTACCATGTGAACCATGTTACCATGTGTTCCATTCTATTCATCTGATGAAGTGGGCTATAGCCCAGGATTGCTAATGCTGAAATAAATTGGTAAGTATCTAAGGTGCCACAAATACTCCTCATGTTGTTCTTCATGTTACCATGTGGCCAAAATAACTATGCCATTCTGGGGTGATAACTGGGGAATCTCATGTAGGAGCAAAGAGATTATTTAACTCAGTTTTTGGTATTACTGCATGTGCTACTGGAATCCTGTATCCATTCTTGGTGTCCACAATTCATGAAGGAGGGTTCTCAGACAAACCAAAAGAATTAGTAAAGAATTAAAAAACTGCCTTTAAGTGGTAAGAGGAGACAGTCTCTAAGTACCTACATAGGGAACGAATGTGAGCTCTTCTGTCTAACAGGGAAAGGTCTAACACAGTCCAATGGCTCAAAGTTGAAGTTAGACACATTTTGACTGGAAATAAGGAATACACTCTTCAAACATTGAGAGTAATTAACCATGGGAACCATTTAAATATCAAGAATGGATGCTTCTCTCCAACGATGGGCCTGAACATTTACAGACAACTGTAGAGTAGACTATCGATTATCCAAAATTGGGTTAACAGGATGTGGATTAACTGGGATGTCAAAAAATGCACCTTACTCACAGGGCCAGCTCTCACTTTGTTGCTGCCCTAAGAGCACACAAAGGAACCTCCCATTAGAGTGCACGGAAGCCAGTGAACCAACACCCTCTCTCCATGGCACAGGGTGGCTGGTGAATCAACACCCCCACCCCATATTTCCTATGGATGGTGATTATCCAGGATTTTATTAACCAGGTTTAATTTTTTTCTATCGTCCTGGAAAATCGAGAGTCCACTGGATCCCTTTCAGGAGTTTGATTTATTTTGTGTACCGCTAATTACACCTCCCTTAAAAACTTCTTGCTTACAAAATCAGACCTAAAAACACCCAAGTGACACAGCAAACTATTACTGAAAAATTGCTTCCTTTCTAAATTTTAACATGCACTCATAAAGCAAATAAATTGGAATACAAATATTTCACTTCATTTCAGTGTATAGTGTAAAGACCACCATAAACGTGTCTATATTATATTTTAGTTTGCACTGATTTTCCTACTGCTTTTCATGTAGCCTGTTGTAAAATTAGGCAAACAGCTAGACCAGATGATCAACAACTGGAAGGCCTCTGGTACCCTATGGGTACATGGACCCTTGTTGAGAACCACTGCTCTAAAATATCTGCTCTAGTTCAAACACAAATTGTCTCTGGCTTTGTTATGCAGCAGGTCAGACTCCAAGATCACAGTGGCCTTGGAATCTACGAACATGTCCTCTGGAGGCAGCTGGAGCCATTTTGCCTGCATACTCCTGCCCGAGGCCATTGAAGGCATTTTCTTCTATTAATGACTGTGTTGAATTTAGCCCTGTGGGGAGAAATTCCCATATGACTGTGGTGCCTGAGAAATGTGCTGACAGGTGGCTATTTCCTGAGGATGAGGGATCCCGGGACACACTGCATGGGCAAATGCTTTAGGTGAGAATACTCATGACTTGACCCCTTAAAATCTCTGCAATGAGGAATGAATGTACAAGCGTCACCGTGAATGGCTAACAGAGCTGCCTTAGAAATGGTCCCCGACTATCTTGAGTTTAACGTCTGTGTCCCAGGTGTCCACTGTTTCAGGCATCTGTCAATGGCTCTTACACATGGCAGCTATATTTATCTAGGCCTGTACACATCCCAGAGTTTCCTGCTCTCATTATATAATGTGCAAACGTCTTGCATTGCAAGTTGTTCCTGTGTAGCACTCGCCAAATCTTCATATGGTATCTATGGGTGAAACAAGGAAAGCAGCACAGGGATCCTGGCATTTCTCCCTCGTGTGAGATTCCCACTGGTGAGACATAGTCACTGGTTAGCCCCCCAGCCAAGGTAGTAGGTATGATGGAGGGACCTAAACTCCTGCAGAGGAAGAGCTGTGGGAAACATGGGGCAACTCAGAGGTTGTGGGAGCCAGGGATGTCTGGAGAGCATGGAAGAGACACTGGGGAGCAGTCTGCTATTGTAATTGGGGCAGCCTAGGATGGGGAAGGAAAGCACAGACAGTGTGACAGGAGATTGAACCACCTGAGAAGTGAAGACCAACGGTTTCTTTTATTGGTGAAATGTCTGATGTTACCAAACAGCAATAACCATTGGAAACAAAACTGAGTGAAGGTTGTGACACCCAGGCTGTAGTTCTGTGGCTTGCTGGGAAAGAGACCCTCAGACCCGCACACACGTATTCAAGACCAGGAAAAGTCCCAGCGCTGGCCTTGGCTCAGCAGTCACAATGGAATTTCAACAGCGCTGCCCGCCTGTCCATGTATACACCTTCCTCATCCCCACAACACCCAGCATTTGCTCACCCATCCATGTACACTCACTCCCCATCCCCACACGTCCGCCTGTTTATGAATCCCTTCCTGCCCCACAAATCACAGCGTTGCTAACCTGACCATGTACACCCTACTTCCCACAACTATAAGCCCTAGTGTTCGTTCACTGTCCGTGTACTCCCCACTCCGTGCCCCCACTCCGTGCAGTGCTGCCCACATGTCCGTGAACACCTCTTGCCAGCTCCACAAATACAAATGCTTCCGGCAAGTCCATATACACCTCCAGCCTGTCCCATAATCCTTAGTGCTGCCCGCCTGTCCATGTACAACCTCTCTAATGCCCCACAACACCCAACATTATCTGCCGGTCTCTGTACATCACCTGTCCCCACAACCCACACTGCTTTCACACAGTGATACCCCTCACCCAGAACAAAAGCCAGGTGCCAGACCCCAAAGAGACAGTTCACAAAAATACCTCCTCAGACTATGTTAAACTCAGGGTCCGCCTGCTCTGGGAAAAAGGGGGAAATCAGCCTGAACTGCCTGTCTGGGGGTGAAGGGGACCCCAGCAGCAGCTCAGCCTGTGCAGGGAAGGAGAAAGAGACAGACACGGTTGAGGGAACCAGAGGAAAAACCAAACAGTCCCCAAAAAAGAAGCTTCTGAGACAGATTGAAGAAAAAATAAAACAAAAGGAATGGATTTTGAAGAGAATTATTTGTCTAAACTTTTTTGAATACATTTTCAGTTCCCATTTTACCAGGTGAATCCCTTGGTGTTTCTGACAATACTGAACAGTTCAAGTCACCCTGCTGCTGAATTCCTGCCCAGATGGTTCTTGAGTTGAACCCTGGAACCCTTCCCGAGCCCTCAGCACTAACTTGAATGAAGAATGAGGAAACTCACCAAAATTCTCCTTAGCAGAAAGAGGAAATCTCCTTACTGAGAGAGGAATGCAGAGCCCTGAGATTCAGGGTATGAATGTCACATATCTGACATTTAGTGTACTGGACAGCGACTTTTATAATACCCCTCTGCAGTCCCTGTGGACGATCACGTTGGCCAAGACTCTCAGACAATTCCCTTGGCTCTGTGAGCAGTGACGTCAGCAGAAGATAGACCCTGGAGAACTTCAGCTTAAGAGACTCCCTTGGGAGTAAACAAATGATTTGCCAATACCAGGGGCTCAATATTGTCGGGGCAAACTGAGCCTTCCAGTTTGTTGTTCATTCAAGCAATTGACGATTATTTTTTTTTTCTTTTCTTTCTGTAATGTACAGTTATCTGCACTCTGTGTGAGAATGTTGCCACAAGATATGGGACCAAAAATATTTTTCAGTTGATCATAGCAGTGTACCGCTGCATATTGACCATGTAGTTGTAATCTGCAGTGCATTAGCCTCTGCAAAGTGAATTCCACTCTGTCAAGGCCAAATGAAGTGATCCTTAATTGAAGCAAGATTAAGGGCATGGAAAATATTTTCTTCTCCCAGGATTCTGTTATCAAAGCTATTTGACAGGATCTGTTTGTGTGCTCGAAAACTTCTGATATTTCATATCTTCTCTGCATCGGGTAATCATCACATGTCAATATTGTGTTGATCTTTCAGAAATCAATTCAGAAAAGCAGTAGTGTTCTCTTGCGTGAGAGCTAGTACAATGGGACTTCTCCACTCATTGTGGTGTTTTACATTGTTATGCCTTGCTGGGGTGAGAATATAGGGGCAAAGGAATGAAACAACTGCTACATCTGGATCTTCTGTTCTGGATACAGTCTCTTCCCCATTATTGTATCATAGGTGCCTGGGTCTCTAATTTGGGCTCTGGAAGGTATGAGTGTGATGGGCTCTCACCCCAGAGTTAAGGCTGGTCTTTTTCCAAAAGGTTTTGTTGGTGATTCAGCCACTCCAGGCCCTGCTATCACCCAAGACATAAGCAGATGGCCCCAGACATCCAAAATGAGTAGTTGGAGGCCTTACTTAAGCCACCAATGATGATCATAATGATCATAGCTATTGTCTAGGAAGTCAGGGCATAGCCGGGCTGCACTGTTTCAGTAGCTGTGGTCTCTGCCCATGGTCCAAGGTCAGAGTTCTCTTACTCTACTGTGACGGGTTGGGATCACAGCAACCCCT
Organism: Sternotherus odoratus; assembly: GCA_032164245.1. Classification (NCBI taxonomy): domain Eukaryota; kingdom Metazoa; phylum Chordata; order Testudines; family Kinosternidae; genus Sternotherus; species Sternotherus odoratus. The sequence continues at coordinate 297,926,409 of JAVMKO010000001.1, forward strand.
TAGGAGCTGCCACCCGATGTGCCAAGGCTACTCCTGCCTCAGTTTTCCTGCCCCAACAGCTTAGGACCTCAGTACCCTGCCCGGTCTTAGCCACGTCCCCTAACAGCTGTGGGCCTTCCTGGAAACAGGCAGGAGGTATTCTTACCTCTGGCACTCAGATGCTCAACTCCCAATGGGGTCAAACCCTGAATAAAATTTGTTTTGTCCTGTATCAAGCTTATACAGGGCAAACTCATAGATTGTTCACCCTCTATAACAATGATAGAGAGATATACACAGCTGTTTGCCCCACAGGTACCAATACATACTCCAGGTTAATTAATAAGTAAAAAGTGATTTTAATAAAGACAGGAAATAGGATTTAAGTGGTTCAAAGTAGTAACAGACAGAATAAAGTGAATTACCAAACTAAATAAACAAAACACGCAAATCTAACACTATTACAGTAAAAAATCTCACCCTCTGAATTCCTTCTTTCAGGCTAAACTCCCTGTTAGCTTGGGTCCAGCAATCACTCGCACCCCCCCCTGCAGTCACAGTCCTCTGTTCCAGTTTATTCCAGGAATCCTTGGGATGTGGAGGGCTGTTGCTTAAGCCAGCTGACAACAAAATGGAGAGGTCTCTCCCAGGTTTTTATAGGCTTCCACCTCTGGTTGGAGACCCCTCCTCCTTCTTATCCAGAGTCCACATGGGCTCTCAGAGCACATGGACAAAGTAGCAGGTTTGAACCAGACTCCCCTCACCACCAGTCAGGCTGCATTCCTGAGGAGACTCGGGTGTGGACGGGCTTCTATAAAGTTCATTGTTGCTTGATTGGTTCTCAATTGGTCTTAAATGAGAATAGTATTTCTCAGAGAGCTGTTCAGCTGCTTTCCAAAGTCCACATACAACCAACCAAGCACATAGTCAATATTCATAACTCTGAATACAACACAGACACATACATACTAATAGAATGAACAGATCCAGTGGATCATTACCTTCACAGAGATATAACTTTTTAGCAAAACCATATTCCTGTAACATCATACATATATTCACAGGCACACACCCCCCATAAAGCCTTATGGGGTACACCGTCACATCTACAATCGGGCCACGGATGTGGGAGAAGCATTGTTGTGCTCCCAGGTACCCATTCTCTAGAAATTCTCAGATTAACACTAGCTAGGACTGGCCTTGCTGAGGAGCCCTCTGCTGGCAGGGCAGGGAGATGGGAGTGGGGCAGTAAAAAATTGCATGAAAAGGTCTCCACCATTGGCAGCTTACAAGTGCTGGTAGAAGATCAGCAGCTCCGAGATCTGTCCTAATGAGGCGGGATTAACCCCATTCACTTCACACATCTGGTCTTAGAGTCCCAGGTGTCCCAGCCACAAAGCCCTGAATGATTTAATGGCTGGGACAGTTATGGTAATACTCATTGCTTTCAAGAGCAGTCAGTGTAACCCCACTAATCCCTCCCAACTCTGCTTATCTGTTTAGGGGAATGGGGTGTGTGTGTAAAGATCAGAGCCATGTGTGGCAACAGACGGTGACATCCCTCCACAGTGGTCCCCATCCCTGTGCAATTGCATTCCCAACATAGCCAGTTACCCTGCCTGGCTGAGGTGGTGACTGTCATGGGGGGAATATATGGGGCAGAAAAGGCTTCTCCCCATACGGAGGGTCAGTGGTAGCAACTCACTTTGGCTCCTATACATACATGGTGATCCATGACTCAAGCAGCCCGTACCTCCCTGAGTCAGAGAAGTGAGCTGTATGGCATATATCCCCAGTCCAGAGACTCAGGCTTGCAGCTGGTGCTGACACTCACACATACAACCAATGGGTGCCCCACAATTCCACAAGGCATCAGATGGTGATGGAAGGTGGCTATCGACCTGGGGATGCAGTAGGATTTCTAGGGGTGTTGTCTGGGTAGACAACCAGGGAGTTCTTCAGTCTCACTGTGGTGGGGAAGGTGTCCCCTTAGAAACTGACCTGACCTGGATCATTACCCATCACAGGGGTTAGGTGGACCTTTGATGATCCACTAGGATCTCTTGTCTCCTCATTGGGTCCCTGAATGGGGGGTTGCATATGGCCATCACACAGGGGCTGCCACCCAGAATTAGATGTGACCACCTACTGAAACCAGCTGGATCAGCAGTTTCCTAACCCTAAGGGGTGGTTTTGACTTTGCCCGTGGCCACATTGAACTGGGTGCCTGATGCAGATGGCATTGGATGCCCTGGACCTTTCCACCCATCCTGGCTGGGTGAGGACATGACAGAGTGTCTGCCTAAACTATGTAAGACTTTGGACCTTTACCTCTCCCTCCTTCTCCATGTGGGTACCAATGATACTGCCAGGAATGACCTCGAGCAGGTCACTGAAGGCTACATGGTCTGGGAAGAAGGATAAAAGAATTTAAGGCACAAGTCATGTTTTCCTTCATCCTCTCTGTTTAATAAAAAGGCACAGGTACGGACCATCAAATTGTGGAAAGAAATGCATTGTTACAGAGGTGGTGTCACACAGTGGGCTTTGGATTCTTTGACCATGGGATGTTCTTCCAGAAAGAAGGGTTACTAGGAAGAGATGGGATCCAAGTAACAAAGAGAGGGAAGAACATCTTTGGATGCAGGTTTGTTAACTTAAGGAGGGCTTTAAACTAGGTTCACCATGGCATGGTAACCTAAGCCCTGTGGTATGTGGAGAGTGGGATACTAGGGAAAAACACAAGGAGGGGGGCACAATGAGGAGGCCTCTGAATCATACTGGGGTAGTAGTACAATCGGCTAGTTACCTTAGGTGCCTGTACATGAACACAAGAAGGAAACAAGCAGGAAGAATAAGAAGTCTTGGCACAGTCAAGGAGCTATGATGTGATTGAAATACCGGAGACTTGGTAGGGCAACTCATATGACTCACTGAGGTGATACCACAGGTAAGATACCTGCTCTGGCAGTAACACACATCCTCATAGTCTTGGTAGCAGAACCCTTCTCCCCAGCACCTGCCCCCCCGTCAGATTCATGTCCCCACTTCTGAGTCAAACCTTAAAAGCCCGCCTCTCAAGTGACATCTGCCTGCACTGGGCCCTCTGCATATGTCCTCCTCATCTTGCTCTTCCCAGCTGCTCTTTATTCTCAGCTGCTGTGTTACTTGTGCCATGGCCGGCATCCACTTTCACCACTTTTAATCTAAGAAAATAGTCTTTCCACTGCAGTATTGCAAAAAAGGTAGGGGCAGCAATGAAAGAGCTAAGAAGCCAGGTTCAATAAAGTCTTTGTCCCCAGAGACATCCATGCGTTTGACAACTTCAACCCAAAGCTGCTCAACATGGTTGTCCTGAGAATGAGGCCAGTGAACCACAGGCAAAACTCTCCACTACTTCTCCAATTGTCCAAGGTCTCCACAAACCAATGGCAAAAATAAGATATTTGCCAATCTAGCTTGTCCAGGGCTGAGCACTTTAGAAGGACTTCACCAAATGTTCGGTGATAATCCCTGTTTCACAAACTTAAAAATTAAATCTCAACACCAACACTTGATGTCTCTGACAAGGGGAATTGTTAATGTGTGTTTGGAAAGGACCAGCTAAAAGTGACTCTAAAATGGACTGCAAAACGGCAAGTAAGGTGACTCAAAGGTGAGATCATAGTTTAAACATCAGACTGGTTCTAAAAAAAACATTGTTTTACAACTGTCAGCCACAAGATCTAGCCACAATTCCCGCAGTGACTTTCCTATCTTTGCACTTTCCAATTGAAACATTTGGGTTCTTCTCCAGGATCACAGAGGAGTTAAAAGTAGAACTTTCAAAATGCTGAGTTCAGCCAAACTGGGACAAAGCACCCTTGATTAATGAGGAGAACTCCTTTCCCCCACTTGTTGAACAGCTTTAAAATCAGTGGACTCCGGTGATCACCTTCTCCAGATGTATTTCCCCACTTTGTCACGAAGCTCTTTGGATTTCACACCATAAATTACAGGGTTGAACATGGGGGGGACAAGGAAGTAAAGGCTGGCCAAGATGATATGAACATGTGGAGCGATGCCTTGACCAAACCTTTGTGTCAGAGAGCTGAAGATGAAGGGAGTATAAGCCATCAGCATCACACAGATGTGGGCTGCGCAGGTGTTGAGGGCTCTCTGGTGGGCTTTCTTGGAGGAGATTCTGCGGACAGCCCTGATGATCAGACCATAGGACAGGGCAATGAGCGTCAGGTCTAACGCATTGAATATAAATGAAATCAACAAGCCGTATGTCCTGTTGACTGTGATGTCCCCACACGACATCTTTGCCACAGCCATGTGCTCACAGTACATGTGGGGGATAATGCGGTTGGCACAGAATGGCTGACCCTTGAGGAGGAGGGGCAGGGGCATAACAAGGAGAACAGCTCTTATCACACCCACAAGCCCTAACTTAGCTATTAGTGCATTGGTGACGATGGTGGTGTACCTCAGAGGGTCACAGATGGCAACATAACGATCGAAGGCCATTGTCACTAGGATGGCTGACTGCACTGACGAAACTGCGTGAAGGAAGAACATCTGGGTGAGGCAGCCTCCCACAGTAATGGCTTTCAAATGGAACCAAAATATACACAGTGCTTTTGGCACAACAGATGTAGAACTACCAATGTCTGTGAGTGCCAGCATGCTGATCAGCAGGTACATCGGCCTGTGCAAGGTCTGCTCTTTGTTTACAACAAACAGAACTATGAAATTTCCCAAAAGGACAATAATGTAGATCATAGAGAAGGGAATGGAGATCCAGACATGGGCAGCTTCCAGGCCAGGGATGCCCATTAGGATGAACGTTGAAGGGACATAGAGGGTGACGTTAAAAGCTGCCATGAGGTGATCGATGCGTCGATTGGGATCAGAAATGCTCAAGGTGCCTGTGGAGGGAGACAAGCAGAGCCAGGGGGGTTACACACTTTAGAAGAATGAGAATGGTAAACATGTTCTAGGTATTTACAATTTAGAAAGGGGGGTGAGGTGGGAACATTTGCACATGGCACCAGATTATTTTGGTCACAATCAAACCCAGGGACAGCCTTTGGAGGCACTAACCAAGCTAGCCTAATGGGCGACATGATGGCGTATACACAATAACTGCAATATATATGTCATTGGAGGGAAAATTTTGAACACCTCAACTATCCATTGGGGTTCTAATTTAAGTACATTAATTCAATATAGGCACTGGGCGTCATTGTACACAGTTTTTGTAAGCACTGATCACCGTGCAAGCACTGCAAAAACTGAGCATAAGATGGGATTCAGGAGGACTAGTAGAAAGGTTTCAGAGGTATGTCTGGTAAGGAGTAGATAGAGAAGGTGTTCTCTCTTTCTAATAACACAAGATCAAGAGGATATTCAATTAAACTGAAATGTGGCAAATTCAAAACAGAACAATAGAAAGTTTTCTCCAGTAGATGCCTAATTAGATTGTGGAACTCATTGTCACAAGACATAGTTGGGGCCATGAGCTAAGCAAAGATCAGGAAATGTTTGGACATTTACATGGATAGTGAGACTATCCAGTTACAATAATTACAGGTAAATAATTATATTGGAAAGCCTATACACCAACTTGTTTCAGGGACAAGCCAATGTCTAACTGTTAGGCATTATGGTGACAACCTCATGATGGTTAGGTCATCCCCTCATGTACTCACTGCTATGTTTCTTGCACCTTTTACTGCAGCACCTGAATCTCTCCATATCAAAGAGAGGAGACTGGACTAGATGTACCGTAAGTCTGATCCACAATGCAGGTCCTGTGTTGGAAGGGACCAAAGCTTCCCTCATGGAAATAGACATTATCATGCTGGGCTATAACTTTGTACTCAAGAGAATGGGCACTAGGAGCAAAAGTGTTGTAGTATTTTGGCCTATTGGTTACAGGTGTTAACTGACAAGTGTAAGCAGAGACATGTGTCAGCAACTCCAGTGCTTACCCTTCTCATGGCTGAATACTGATCAACTTTGCAGATGACACAAAAAATAGGAGATGGTAAATAATGAAGAGGACCAGTCATTGATTCAGAGCAAACTGGATTGACTGGCAAACTGGGTCCAACTAACCAGTACGTATGTGACCTAATATTAGATATCTAGAGCTAGGAACAAAGAAAGTAGGAAATGCTTACACAGTGGTGGGTACTGTTGAAAGTGCCATGACTGTGAACTAGATTCGTGGGTATGAAGGGATAATTTGCTAAACGTGAGCTTCCAGTGTGACCATAAGAGCCATAAGAGTTCTGGTGCCCATGATTAAAGATGGGTGTTGATGAAAAAACAGAAAACCTGTTGAATAGTGATAGAGTCAAATATCTCAAACTGTGTATATGGGATGATAGGAAAAATAATAATCCTGGTTAATAAAATTCCGGATAATGACCATCCATAGGAAATATGAGGGGTAGGGGAGCTGGGTCACTAGTCACTCTGCACCAGGGGGAGGAGGTCTTGGTTCACTGGTTACCCTGCACCCTGGTGATTTTGTGGGTTTTTTGTGTCATGGACACAGTAACAAAGCCCTATACTCATTAATCCACAACCTGGTTAACCCGATCCTGGATAATCGAGAGTCTACTGTATTTTCAAAACATGTTTAAGGGGTGTCTTGATAACAGTCTATAGTTACCTACACAGGTACATGAAGAGCACAAAGTCTCTGTATTTACAGCTACAGACCTGCACCTCTCTTACTTCCCCTCTTTTATTTGGTGAGACACATTATTGCATATATCCAGTTTTGTCTGAGAGATAACAATGATTGTCTTTATCTTGTGAAGCACAATGATTCTGAACAAGATATGGGAATGTGAAGGGATAATTAGGTTACCATGAGACATCCATGTTACCATTTTACCATGTGAACAATATTATCATGTGTTCCATTCGATGCATCTGATGAAGTGGGCTATAGCCCACGAAAGCTAATGCTGAAATAAATTGGTTAGTCACTAAGGTGCCACAAATACTCCTCATATCTTCTCCATGTTACCATGTGGCCAAATTAACTATGCCATTCTTGGGTAATAACTTGGGGAATCTCAAGTAGAAGCAAAGAGATTATTTTACCTCAGGTTTTGGTATTAGTGCACCTACTACTGGAATCCTGTATCCATTTTTGGTGTCCACAATTCACGAAGGAGGGTTCGCAGCCGAACCACAAGAGTAAGTAAAGAATTAAAATCCTGCCTATAATGGTAAGGGGAGATCGTCTCTATGTACCTACATAGGGAACGAATGTGAGGTCTTCTGTCTAACAGGGAAAGGTCTAACAGTCTAATGGCTGGAAGTTAAAGTTGGATACATTCTGACTGGAAGCAATGAACACAATTTTCAAACATTGAGAGTAATTAACCATGGGAACCATTTAAATATCAAGGTTGGATGTTTCCCTCCAACAGTGGTTCTCAACATTTTTCCAGACAACTGTATCCCTTTCAGGAGTTTGATTTCTTTTGTGTACCGCTAATTACACCTCCCTTAAAAACTATTTGCTTACAAAATCAGACATAAAAACACTCAAGTGACACAGCACACTATTACTGAAAAATTGATTCCTTTCTAAATTTTACCATGTACTCATAAAGTAAATAAATTGGAATACAAATATTTTACTTCATTTCAGTGTATAGTGTAAAGAACACTATAAACAAGTCTGTATAAAATTATAGTTTGCACTGACTTTGCTACTGCTTTTTATGTAGCCTGTTGTAAAATTAGGCAAATAGCTAGACCAGTTGATCAACCACTGGAAGGCCTCTGGTACTCTATGGGTACATGGACCCTTGCTGAGAACCACTGCTCTAAAAGATCTGCTCTAGTTCAAACACAAATTGTCCCTGGCTTTGTTATGCAGCAGGTCAGACTCCAAGATCACAGTGGACTTGGAATCTAGGAACATGTTCTCTAGAGGCAGCTGGACGCATTTTGCCTGTGTACTCCTGCCTGAGCCTATTGAAGGCATTTTGTTATATTCATGACCGTGAATAAAAGACCCATGGCTGGCCCAGGTCAGTGGCCTTGGGCTCACAGGCCTTGTCCTGCAGGGTATAACATTACAGTGAAGGGATTTGGGGTTGGGCTCTGAGTCCCCAGGAGGTGGGGAGAGTGCCAGAGTGCAGTCTCCACCCTGTACCTGCGTGTCTACACTGTGGGTAGCCCTGTGGGAAGAAATTCCCATGTGACAATGGTGCCTGAGAAATGTGCCAAAAGGTGGCTATTTCCTGAGGGTGAGAGATCCCGGGACACAGTGCATGGAAAAACGCTTTAGGTGAGAAAAGTCATGACTTGACCCCATAAAATCTCTGCACTGAGGAATGAATTTACAAGCGTCACCGTGAATGGCTAACAGAGCTAGCTTACAAATAGTCCCCAACTATCCTGAGTTTAACGTCTGTGTCCCAGTGGTCCACTGTTTCAGGCATCCGTCCGTGGCTCCTGCAAATGGCAGCTGTATTTATCTATGCCTCAAAATGTCCCAGAGTGTCCGGCTCCCATTATATAATGTGCAAACATCTTGGATTGCATGTTGTTCCTGTGTAGCACTCGCCAAAAAATCACGTGGTGTCTATGGATGCAACAAGGAAAGCAGCACAGGGGTCCTGGCATTTCTCTCTCGTGTGTGAGATTCTCACTGGTTAGCCCCCAGCCAAGGGAGCAGGTGTGACGTGAGGGACCTAAACCCCTGCAGAGGAAGAGATGTGGGGAGCATGGGGCGGCTCAGAGGTTGTGGGAGCCAGGGATGAATGGAGAGCATGGAGGAGACACTGGCGAGCAGTCAGGTGTTGTAATCGGGGCAGCCTAAGATGGAGAAGGAGAGCGAAGACAGTGTGACGGGAGATTGAACCACCTTAGAAGGAAAGATCTATGGTTCTTTTCACTGGGGAAATGCTTGAAGTTATATAAGAACAACGACCATTGGAAACAAAACGGAGTGAAGGTTGTGACACCCAGGCTGTAGTTCTGTGGCTTGTGGGGGATGAGACTCTGAGACCTGCACACATGTATTCAAGGCCAGGAAAACTCCCAGCACTCCCCTTGGACCAGCAGTCACAATGGAATTTCAACAGCGCTGCCCGCCTGTCCATGTATACACGGCTCCTCACCCCCATAGCACCCAGTGTTTGCTCACCCGTCCATGTACAATCACTCCCCATCATCACATGTCCGCCTGTTATGTATCTCTGCCTGCCCCACAACCCACAGAGCTGCCCACCTGTCCATGTACATCCCACTCCCCACACCCACAACTCCTAGTGTTCATCACTTGTCCATGTACACCCCACTTCCAGCCTCCACTACCCACAGTGCTGCCCACCTGTCCGTGAACACCTCTTGCCTGCCCCACAAATCCCAGCATTTCCTGCATGTCCATATACACCTCCAGCCTGTCCCATAATCCGCGGCACTGCCCGCCTATCCATGTACAACCCCTCTAATGCCCCACAACACCCAACACTGTCCGCCTGTCTCTGTACATCCCGCATCCCCACAACCCACAATGCTTTTATAGTTAGTCTTTAAGGTGCCACAGGACTTTGTTACCTCTGCTATTCCAGACTAACGCGGCTACCTCTCTGATTCTTGCTTTCACACAGTGATACCCCTCAGCCAGAACAAAAGTCAGGTGCCAGACGCCACAGCGACAGCTCACAGAAATATCTCCTCAAACTAGGTTAAACTCAGGGTCTGCATGCACTGGGGAAAAGGGGAGATCTGCCTGAACTGCCTTTCTGGGGAGGGGACCCCAGCGGCAGCTCAGCCTGTGCAGGGAAGGAGAGAGAGACAGACACGGTTGAGTGAACCAGAGGAAAAACCAAACATTCCCCAAAAAAGAAGCCACTGAGACAGGTGGAAGAAACAATAAAAGACGAGAAACTGATTTTGAAGACAATTATTTGTCTAAATTCTTTTGAATACATTTGCAGCTCCCATTTTACCAGGTTTATCCCTTGTGTTTCTGACAATACTGAACAGTTTAAGTCACCCTGCTGCTGAAGTCCTGCCCAGATGGTTCTTGAGTTGAACCCTGGAACCCTTCCCGAGCCCTCAACACTAACTTGAATGCAGAATCAGGAAACTCACCAAAATTCTCCTTAGCAGAGAGAGGAAATCTCCTTATTGTGAGAGGTATGCAGAGCTCTGAGAATCAGTGTATGAATGTCACATATCTCACATTTAGTGTACTGGACAGAGGCCTTTATAATTCCCCTCTGTAGTCCCTGTGGACTCTCAGGTTGGCCAAGATACTCAGACAATTTCCCCGGCTCTGTGAGAAGTGACATCAGCAGAAAATAGACCCTGGAGAACTTCAGCTTAAGAGCCTCCCCTGGGAGTAAAGAAATGATTTGCCAGTTCCAGGGGCTCAAGAGTGTCATGACAAACTGAGCCTTCCAGTCTGTTGTTCAGACTAGCAACTGAGGGTGATTTTTTTTTACTTTTCTTTCTGTAATGTACAGTTATCTGCACTCTGTGTGGGAATGTTGCCACAAGATATGGGACCAAAAATATATTTTTCATTTGTTCATAGAAGTGTACCACTGCATATTGACCATGCAGTTGTAATATTCAGTGCATTAGACTCTGCAAAGTTAATTCCACTCTGTGAAGGCCAAATGAAGTGATCCTTAATTGATGCAAGCTGTAGGGCGTGGAAAATGTTTTCTTCTCCCAGGATTCTGGTATCAAACCTCTTTTCCAAGATCTGCTTGTGTGCTTGAAACCTTCTAATATTTCATCTCCTCTCTGCATCGGGTAATCGTCAATATTCTGTTGATCTTTCAGAAATCAATTCAGAAAAGGAGTTGTGTTCTCCTGTGTAAGTAGTAGAATCAGACTTCTCCACTCATTGTGGTGTTTTATGTTGTTGTGCCTTGCTGGGGTGAGAATATAGGGGCAAAGGAATGAAACAACTGATACATCTGAATCTTCTCCTCTGGATACAGTCTATTTCCCATGATTGCATCACAGGTACCTGGGTCCCTAATCTGGGCTCTGGAAAGTATCAGTGTGATGCATTATGGCCCCAGGAGTTCATCCTGGGAGCACTGGAAACCACTATGTGCCTCTAATCACCCATCTGGGCTGGTCCTTTTCCACACTGTTTTGTTGGTGATTCAGCCACTCCGTGCCCTCCTATCACCCAAGACATCAGCAGATGTCCCCATACATCCAAACAGAACTACAGGAGGGCTTACTTAAGCCACCAAATTTCAATCAGCAGACACCGGGTGTTAGAGTGTTTTCCCTTCACCCTCTCCCTTTCTCAGACTGACTCTGGCAACAAACATTTTTAACCACCTACTGATCAGAGCCATTGTCAAGGAACTCAGGGCATGGCCGGGCTGCACTGTTTCACCAGCTATGGTATCTGCCCATGGTCCAAGGGCAGAGGTATCTTACTCTACAATGGGGCCACGGATGTGGGAGAAGCATTGTTGTGCTCCCAGATACCCATTGTCTAGAAGGTCTCAGACTAACACCAGCTAGGACTGACCTCTACTGAGGAGCCCTCTGTGGTAGGGCCGGGAGATGAAAGGTTACTAGGGGAATGGTTAGTGTGTGTTTGGAAAAGTCCCGCTGAAAGCTACTCTAAAATTGACTCTGCAAAGCGGTAAGTATCGTGACTCAAAGGTGAGATCATAGTTTAACACTTCAGACTGATTCTCAAAAAATAAGGTTTCATAACTGTCATCCACAAGATGTAGCCATAAATCCTGCAGCGACTTTTCTATCTTTGCACTTTCCAACTGAAACATTTGGTTTCTTCTCCAGGATCACAGAAGAGTTAAAAGTAGAAAAATCAGGTCCATTTTGTCCACCAGATTGCTGTACAGCACTGTAGTGTCTTTCATTGTCTTTGGCTGTGTGAAATTTTAGCTTCAGTTTGTCAAACTGATTAAGAACCCTGATCAAACAGGAACTAATGGAAACCCACCTTCTGTCAAAAAAGTGGAGTATCTTCTGGTGGTCTGGTAGTCAGAGAAAGGTTGAGTGACAGGGTGTGTGAGGTTGGGAACTGATGGGTGACACTGAAAGAGGTCAGTGAGGGTCAGTGACAGGGAACTTGGTGATGGACAGATAAGTTGTTAGGTGTGAGAAGCTTCTCAGCTCTGAACTTCCAAAATGGTGAGTGCAGCCAGACTGGGACGGAACACCCTTGATCGACGAGGAGATAGACTTTCCCCCTCTAGTCACACAGCTTTAAAATCAGTGCCCGCCAGCGATTACCATCTGTAGGTGAATTTAACCAATTTTTCACGAAGCTCTTTGGATGTCACACCATAAATGATAGGGTTGAGTGTAGCTTTTGGAAGCATTGCTCACAGTGCAAGCATGGCAAAAATTATGCATAAGATGGGATCCAGGAGGACTAGTAGAAAGGTTTCAGACGTATGTCTGCTGGGGAGTAGATAAAGAAAGTGTTCTCACTGTCTGATAACACATGATCGAGAGGATATTCAATTAAACTGAAGCGTGGCAAATTCAAAACAGAAAAATAGAAATCTTTCTCCATTCGATGCCTAATTAGATAGTGGAACTCATTGTCACAAGACATAGTTGGGGCTGTGAGCTAAGCAAAGATCAGGAAGTGTTTGGACATTTACATGGTGTGCCAAAGCTTTGGCCTTGTCCCTGTGGGTACTGCACTTACAGGTGGTTTGTGCTAGCTTCAGAGGCTCACTGTGATTAGTTAAGGGAGGTAGAAAGGGGGGGGGGAGCCCGGGCCCACCTTCTACTCTGGGCTCCGGCCGGGGGCTCTAATTGTATCAGCTAAGATGGCTGACCTTTTAGGCACCAAACACAATCAGGGCCGGTGACAGAAATTTGGGGGCCCCCTACTCTGATAGTTTGGGGGCCCCCCCAGCCCAGCCGGGCCCCCCGCAGCCCAGCCAACAGCGGCTGGGGGCCCCCCAGCCCAGCTGCCCCCCCCAGCCCAGTCGGCGCTCCCCCCCCAGCTGACAGCGGCTGGGGGGCCCCCAGCCCAGCCAGCGCTCCCCCCCCAGCTGACAGCGGCTGGGGGCCCCCCAGCCCAGCTGGCCACCCCCACCAGCCCTGCCGCCCCCCCCAGCTGACATCGGCTGGGGGGCCCCCAGCCCAGCCGGTGCTCCCCCCCCCAGCTGACAGTAGCTGGGGGCTCCCCAGCCCAGCCGGCGCTCCCCCCCCCCAGCTGACGGCAGCGAGAGCCGAGAGCCGGGGAGCAGCGTGAGCCTCCCTTGCTGCTTCCTCCTTCCCTCCCCCTCCTTCTCCCCCAGACTGAGCCGCCGCCGCTGGCCGGGCTCTCTGCTCCGGCCGGGGACAGGCGCACTCGTCCGGGGGAGAGCCGCGCCGGATGACTATGGGTAGAGCTGTACTGGGGCCCCCCTAAAGTGCGGGGCCCAGTACAGCTCTACCCGTAGTACCCCCCTGTCGCCGGCCCTGAACACAATACAATTCCCTGGGCTACTTCCCCACAGCAGTCCCATGCTTCTTCGAACTTCTCTTCTCCTTTACCTCAAGTCTCTTTCCGTGCATATATGTTGTCTTCCACTCAGTCTCACCAACAGCACAACCTCCTCTCACAGCTCCTGACATCCACACCAACCTGACTAACTAGGAGGGTTTTTAACTGGTTTCAGCCAGTCCCTGATTGGCTTCAGGTGTCCCAATCAGGCTAGTTGTTTCTGCTGCCTTCTAGAATCTTCTTAATTGGCCCCAGGTGTCTTGATTGGCCTGGAGTAGCCTTTGTTTGGCTATCGAGGGAACAGAGACCTGCACATCCTGAGGCTGATATACCTGCCTCCCAGCACTCTCCTGTACCGTTCTGGTCTGACTTTGTCACATATCCCTCCCCTCTGCTCAACACCAAGGGGTTGGGCAACTTGGGTCGACATACAATGCACTCGCGATAAGCAATCTGCATTGCCATGACGACTTCCGGCTCTGTGCTGTATGGAGAACTGGAAAGGTTGGAGGAATAAAAACCATCTAGTCACCCTTGCATTTTTCTCCTTGTTCCACTGCATCCACTGAAGAGGGGCATGGTCAGTCATGAGGGTAAATTGTCTTCCCAGCAGGTAGTATCTCAGTGTTTCCATGGCCCACTTAACAGCAAAACATTCCCTCTGAACCACAGCATACTTCTGTTCCCTTGGGAGAAGTTTTCTACTGAGATAGAGGATTGGATGTTCTTCCCCGACCATCTGGGAAAGGACAGCCCCTAGTCCTACTTCGGATGCATCTGTCTGCAAGATGAACTCCTTAGTGAAGTCTGAGGCTATAAGTACGGGGTCACTGCAAAGGGCTGTCCGCATATCTGTAAATGCCCTCTCTGCTGTGTCTGTCCATCATACCATCTCAGGTCCCCGAGCTTTTATGAGCTCAGTCAGGGCACTTGCCCTGGTGGAAAAATGGGGAATAAAGCATTGATAGTACCCCACTACCCCCAGAAATGCCTGGACTTGTTTCTTGCAAACTGGTCGGGGCCAGTTTTGGATGGCCTCTGGTTTAATTGAGTTGGGGTTTCACTACACCTCATCCCACAATGTAGCCCAGATACCTAGCCTCTGTTAGTCCTATGGCACACTTAGCAGGGTTTGCAGTAAGACCAGCACACCTTAGGGTATCAAGGACAGCCTCTACCTTTTCCAGGTGGGTTTCCCAGTCTGAGGTATGAATAACCACATCATCCAGGTAGGCAGCCACATAACTTGCATGGGAGCACAATAACTTATCCATAAGTTATCCATAACTTATAACATAAGTTATCCATAACTTATCCATAAGCCACATAACTTGCATGGGAGCACAATAAGTTATCCATAAGTTATCCAATACCTCAGAAGCCCAACACTGGGGCATTTAATTTAAAAAAGGGGAACTATGCAAGAATGAGGGGGTTAGTTAAACGGAAATTAAAAGGTAAAGTGACTAAAGTGAAATCCCTGCAAGCTGCATGGACTCTCTTCAAAGATACCATAATAAAGGCCCAACTCAAATGTATACCCCAAATTAAAAAACAATGCCAGAAAACTAAAAAAGAGCCACCGTGGCTTAACAGCCAAGTAAAAGAAGCAGTGAGAGAGAAAAAGGCATCTTTTAAAAAGTGGAAGTCTAATCCTAGTGAGGTAAATAGAAAGGAGCATAAGCACTGCCAAATAAAGTGTAAGAATGTAAAAAGAAAAGCTAAAATGGAGTTTGAAGAACAGCTAGCCAAAAACTCAAAAGGTAATAACAAAATGTTTTTTAAATATGTCAGAAGCAGGAAGCCTGCTAAACAACCAGTGGGGCCCCTGGATGACAGAGATACAAAAGGAGCACTTAAAGATGACAGAGTCATTGCAGAGAAACTAAATGAATTCTTTGCTTCAGTCTTCACGGCTGAGGACGTTAGGGAGATTCCTAAGCCTGAGCTGTCTTTTGTAGGTGACAAATCTGAGGTATTGTCACAAATTGAAGTATCAGTAGAGGAGGTTCTGGAACTCATTGATAAACTTAACTGTAACAAGTCACCGGGACCAGATGGCATTCACCCAAGAATTCTGAAAGAACTCAAATGTGAAATTGCGGCACTATTAACGAGGGTTTGTAACCTATCCTTTAAATCGGCTACTGTGCCCAGTGACTGGAAGATAGCTAATGTAACGCCAATATTTTAAAAGGGCTCTAGAGGTGATCCTGGCAATTACAGACCAGTCAGTCTAACGTCCATACTGGGAAAATAAGTTGAAACAATAGTAAAGAATAAAATTGTCAGACACATAGAAGAGCATAAATTGTTGGGCAAAAGTCAACATGGTTTCTGCAAAGGGAAATCGTGTCTTACTAATCTATTAGAGTTCTTTGAAGGGGTCAACAAACATGTGGACAAGGGGGATCCGGTGGACATAGTGTACTTAGATTTCCAGAAAGCCTTTGACAAGGTCCCTCACCAAAGGCTCTTACGTAAATTAAGCTGCCATGGGATAAGAGGGAAGATCTTCTCATGGATTAAAAACTGGTTAAAAGACAGGGAACAAAGGGTAGGAATAAATGGAACTTTTTCAGAATGGAGAGGCGTAACTAGTGGTGTTCCCCAAGGGTCAGTCCTGGGACCGATCCTATTCAACTTATTTATAAATTATTTGGAGGAAGGGGTAAACAGTGATGTGGCAAAGTTTGCAGATGATACTAAACTGCTCAAAGTAGTAAGGACCAAAGCAGACTGTGAAGAACTTCAAAAAGATCTCACTAAACTAAGTGATTGGGCAACAAAATGGCAAATGAAATTTAATGTGGATAAATGTAAAGTAATGCACATTGGAAAAAATAACCCCAACTATACATACAATATGATGGGGGCTAATTTAGCTACAACCAATCAGGAAAAAGACCTGGGAGTCATTGTGGATAGTTCTCTGAAGGCATCCACGCAGTGTGCAGCGGCAGTCAAAAAAGCAAACAGGATGTTAGGAATCATTAAAAAAGGGATAGAGAATAAGTCGGAGAATATCTTATTGCCCTTATACAAATCCATGGTGCGCCCACATCTAGAATACTGCGTACAAATGTGGTCTCCTCATCTCAAAAAGGATATACTGGCACTAGAAAAGGTTCAGAGAAGGGCAACTAAAATGATTAGGGGTTTGGAACGAGTCCCATATGAAGAGAGATTAAAGAGGCTAGGACTTTTTAGCTTGGAAAAGAGGAGACTAAGGGGGGATATGATAGAGATATATAAAATTATGAGTGGTGTGGAGGAAGTAAATAAGGAAAAGTTATTTACTTGTTCCCAAAATAGAAGAACTAGGGGCCACTCAATGAAATTGGCGTGCAGCAGGTTTAAAACAAATAAAAGGAAGTTCTTCTTCACACAGCGCACAGTCAACCTGTGGAACTCCTTACCTGAGGAGGCTGTGAAGGCTAGGACTATAACAGGGTTTAAAAGAGAGCTGGATAAATTCATGGAGGCTAAGTCCATAAATGGCTATTAGCCGGGATGGGTAATGAATGGTGTCCCTAGCCTCTGTCTGTCAGAGGGGGGTGATGGATGGCAGGAGAGAGATCGCTCGATCATACCTGTTAGGTTCACTCACTCCGGGGCACCTGGCATTGGCCACTGTCGGTAGACAGGTTGCTGGACTAGATGGACCTTTGGTCTGACCCAGTATGGCCGTTCTTATGTTCTTATGTTCTTAAGGCACTGAAAGGTAGCTGGGGCCCCATGTAGACCGAATGGAGGACTGTATATTGAAACAGTCTCTCTCGGGTGGAGAAAGCATTCTTCTCCTTTGCACCTTCAGCAAGGGGGATCTGCCAGTACCCATAAGTTAAGTCTAGAGTGGTCAGGAAATGGGCATTTCCCAGTCGGTCCACTAACTCATCTATCCGAGGTATAGGATATGCATCGAACTGGGACACTTCAATCAGTCGACGGAAGTCATTGCAAAACCTTGTGGAGCCATCTGGTTTGGGTACTAACGCGATTGGGTTAGACCACTGACTGTGGGACTCTTCAGTTACTCCTAACTCCAACATTTTATTTACTTCTGCTCTGATTTCTTCTCTTTTAGCTGCTGGCACCCGGTAAGGCCTAATCATCACCTTGGCTCCAGGGTTTCTAATGACGTGGTGATATGTCTCTGTTGTTCGTCCTGGCCGAGATGAGAATTCGTCTTGGTTCCGATTGATCATCTCGACCACCTCCTTTCTTTGGGCTGGTGTTAAATCAGGAGACACCTTCACCTGCTCTGGGTATTGGTTCTCCTGCAATGGGTCCTTTTGAGCAACTACACATGCTTCTTGGGTATGCCAGGGTTTTAGAAGGTTGATGTGTTATATCTGCTCTAGTTTTCGATGTCCCGGTTGTCTCACCTTGTAATTTACTTTTCCAACAGGTTCTACTACTTCATAGGGCCCTTGCCAATGGGCCAACAACTTACTTTCAGCCGTGGGTACCAGTACCATTACTCGGTCACCAGGTTGGAACTGACGAACCTTGGCTTGATGGTTGTAGTAGGTTCTCTGGGCCTCTTGGGCCTTTTCTAGGTGCTCCCTCACTATGGGAGTGACCCGGGCTATCCAGTCCCTCATCTGTAGCACATGTTCTATTACGTTCTTCCCCTCACTGCGTTCCTCCTCCCAGATTTCCTTGGCTATGTCCAGGATGCCTTGGGGGTTGTGTCCATACAGTAGCTCAAAGGGGGAGAATCCAGTGGAAGCTTGGGGCACCTCACGGATGGCAAACATGAGGTATGGTAGTAGGTTGTCCCAATCTTTCCCATCCTTGCTTACCACTTTTCTTATCATGGCCTTGAGGGTCCGGTTAAATCTTTCCACCAGCCCATCAGTTTGTGGATGGTAAACTGAGGTAAGCAGGGTCTGGACATGGAGCAGGGAACACAGGTCCTCCATTAACTTGGACATGAATGGTGTTCCCTGGTCTGTGAGACTTTCTTTTGGCAGCCCTACCCGGGCAAAGATTGCCACTAATTCTTTGGTAATGTTCTTGGAGGCTGTGTTTCGTAAGGGGACAGCTTCTGGATACCTGGTTGCGTAGTCTAGGATGACAAGCACATACTGGTGGCCTCGGGTTGTTTTCTCTAGTGGCCCCACAAGGTCCATAGCGATGTGCTCGAACGGAACTTCGATGACCAGCAGGGGAACCAAAGGAGATTCCCAAGGCCAGAAGGCACCATTGTGATCACTGAGTCTGAACCCCTGCATAGTACAGGCCAGAGATCTGTCCCTCAATAACTCCAGGGGCAGAGCTGTTAGAACAGCCTCCTGCCTTGATCTGGCAATTGTCAGTGATGGAGAATCTACCACGGCCCTGGGTAAATTGTTCCCATGGTTAATTACCCTCTGTTAAAAATGTACACCTTATTTCCAGTCTGAATTTGTCTAGATCCAGCTTCCAGTCATTGGCTCCTATTATAACTTTCTCTGCTAGATTGAAGGGCCCATTGTTAAACGTTTGTTCCCCATTCAGGTACTTACAGACTGTGATGAATTCACCCCTTAACCTTCTCTTTGTTAAGCTAAA
This sequence comes from Sternotherus odoratus, assembly GCA_032164245.1. Classification (NCBI taxonomy): domain Eukaryota; kingdom Metazoa; phylum Chordata; order Testudines; family Kinosternidae; genus Sternotherus; species Sternotherus odoratus. Next base: position 297,945,427 of record JAVMKO010000001.1, read on the forward strand.
TAGATTGAGACCCGTGAATCTATCACTCTGAGGCAGGTTTTCCAAGCATTTAATAATTTTCTGGGCTCTTTTCTGACCCCTCTAAAATGTATCAATATCCTTCTTGAACTGTAGCCACCAGAACTGGATACAGAATCCCAGAAGTGGTCCCACCAGGGCCAAACACAGAGGTAAAATAGCATATCTCCTCCTACTCAAGTTTCGCCTAGCAGTACAGCCCAGATTCCTTTAGCTTTTTCATTGGTAGTGCTACACTGAGAGCTCACCTTCAGGTGACTATGACCCCAAATCTTTTTCATTCACTTCTTCCCAGGATTGGGTCCTTCATCCAGTAAGGATGGCCTGTGTCCCTTGTTCCTAGAGGTAAACCTTGGCATTGAGCCATATTAATATACATGTTACTAAGGCATCAATGGACTAAGTGAGTTGACCAAGGTCACATCAGAAGTCTGTGGAAGCACCTGGAACTGAAGTCAGTTCTTCTGAGTCCCAGACTGACACTTTAACCACTTCCTGTGTGGGTCTAGTGGCTGGGGATGGAGCAGGTAGCAGCTCAGCATGCTGAGATGACCAGAAACTCAAGGAATTACACTCCTGTAACATCACTAAATAGGAATCCAAGAACAATTCCTTTTCCAGACGATAACGCTGAGTCACAATTTCTCCTGAATCTACTGAGGGACAAATCCATTGGCCTGGGCATGGAGCAGGGTCATAATGGACAACTAACTCTACATGAGTTCCTTGCGTGTCACAAAATGGATGACTGTGACCCATAGGGACAATGGAAGGGACCTCCTGGGTCCTTGAGAAAAGTCCCCTGTTATCACAGGCAATTATGCTTTATCATCCGGTGCATAAACTTGTCAAGCTCCTGCAACCCAGTGTGCCTGGGGCAGCCCTTCCTAGAAATACCAAGGCCAGGGCAGGCTGCAAAAGGGAGAGCAGATCTTCCCAAGACTGGAGTGTAACACTGAAGTTAAACTTCCCAACCAGTCGCAGTCTGTGTTTGTGATCCCCCCCACCCCCCACTGGTTAACAAGAAGCAAAACCAAAAAAATTAAAAAGGCCCACAGTCCCTTTTATTGCATTCCAGTTCTCTGGCTCATCAACACCTAGGTCCAGTACAGTCCGAAGTTATTTAAACAACTCTGCTCACCTATACAAAATGTTCTTCTGACCCCTCACACCCTGCATGTTACCAGGTCAGTACAGGTTCAGATCTTACCCAAAATACCAGACGGCTGGCCAGTCCTTTGGTGTCTTAAATTAAAGGTTTATTGTAAAGAAAAACAAGGACAAGAAGAGAGCTGTTAAATGCTCAAAGAGTCACTATAGCAGGGCGGTGACTCACCCCTGCGGCGCCTCCTGCTGGTCCATCTGGGAATTAGCTCGCCAGCATCCGGAGCGCCCTCTGCAGGCCGATGTCCCGCTTGCTGCTCTGGCCCAGAGTCCCTCCCAGACCCTGGTGCCCTCTTACCTAGGGTGCTGCACCCCTGCAGAACCCTTTCAGGTCTTAGGGTCTCCCCTCCCTGGGGAACCCCCATCCTCTATCCCCACCTTGCCTCAGTCTAGTCAACTGCCAGTCACCACTTGCCCCCGCTCACTGGGGCGGACTGCAGTATCATTGCCACTCATCACAGGTAAGGGGGGTTGGCCTGCTGCTTCTGTCTCTGCTGCCATGGGCTGCCCCCTGCAACCTCAATACCCCTTTTTTGGGCCTGCTCCTAGGTCCTGCAGCCTGGGGGTTTCTAGGCTGGAGCTTTCCCAGCTCCTCCTGCCTTGCCCCAGCCCTGCACCAATCTAGGTACCTTGCTCAAGCTCCCAGCAGCCAGGCCTGTCTTCCTCTGCAGCCAGAGGAGAGACTCTCTCTCTGCCCCAAACTGAGCCCTTTTATCAAGGCCAGCTAGGCCGCAATTAAACCAGCCCCACCTGGGGCTGCTAGGCCTAATTAGCCTGGGAGCTGCTTGCTCCCAGCTACAGCCCTTGCTACAGCCTTTGCAGGGCTGTTTTAACTCCTTTTGTGCTGGAGTGGGGCAGCCACCCCACTACAGTCACATAAATTCAAAGATTTCATATATCAGGTTCCAGCAGTACTGTTGAGTTTGCTGGCTTGAAAGTCCCATTACATCCACAGTTTGGATGGGTCATTCAATCCTTTGTTCAGAGCTTCAGTTCATAGCAAAGTTCCTCCAGAGGTAAGAAGCAGGACTGAAGACAAAATGGAGAAGTTGTAGCTGCCTTTTATAGTCTTTTGCCATGTGGCTTGTGCTTCCTTTGTTTCAAACACAAGCTGTCCAGCACATGGCTTGGAAGCCTTTTCTGTCTATAGGAATGTCCCTGCATGCCTTCCTGAGTCACAAGGTGTATCTGTCTTCTCTCAGTGGGTCAGTTGTATAGCTGATGGTTGTTTAACTGGTCATCAAACAGGTTACACAGTGCTGATTCCATACTGTCTTAGGGTGTCATCCAGAAGCATAGCACAAGTTTGAAATACAGACATACATGCGGAGATCAGTAGCTCATGTTGTCTTGATGTCAGGATCCAGGAGCTGGCTCATATTTTTCATTTCCCATGTCACCATCCTGGAGCCGGGTGATGAACTGACCCTTCACTTGACAAACACCCTGATTATCCTCACACGAAGGTGTTTGCTTTGCATGCTGTACACGATGGGGTTCATCACAGGTGAGCCCACCACGTAGATGTAGCCAATGAGAATCGGAAGCAAGGGAGAAGGGTTCTTCACGAATCTGTGTATCACAGACAAGCCGAGCAGTGGAGTGTAGAAGAGCAGGACGGCGCAGAGGTGGGAGACGCAGGTGCTTAGGGCCCTAAGGCGCTCCGCGTGAGACACGGTGCTCAGCACTGTTTTAAGGATCATCACATAAGAGAGGAGGATGAGCATCAAGTCCAACCCCGCTGTGGAGACTGTAACAAACAAGCCATAGATGAAGTTGACTCTGATATCCGAACAAGCCATCTTCATGACCTCCTGGTTTATGCAGTAGCAATGGGACAGGACACTGGCTCCACAGTATCGGTAGCGTTTCAGGAGAAGGGGGAGTGGGAATATTATGGCCACCCCTCTTAGCACACACACCAGTCCCATCTTAGCTATACTCGGCGGGGTTAAAATGGAAGCATATCTCAACGGATTACGGATCGCGACAAAGCGGTCAAAGGCCATCAACAACAGTACAGAGGATTGAGTGAATGAAAATGAGTGGATGAAGAAAAGCTGGACAAAACAAGCACCAAGTCTGATCTCCCTAGAGTTAAATAAGAATATGCCTAGTGTTGTTGGCATTGTGGATATCGATAACCCAAGGTCTGTGATGGCCAACATGGAAAGGAAAATGTACATGGGCTCATGGAGGGTTGGATCTGTTTTTATAATAAATAGAATAAGTGAATTTCCTACTATGGAAATGACATACATTAAGCAGATGGGGATAGAGATCCATAGATGGACGCCTTCCTGACCAGGTATCCCTGTGAGAAGGAACACTGCAGAGTTGAAGTTGGTGTCATTGACAGCTGACATGATGTTCTGGTCTGGTCTGAGGAGTTTTTAACTCTCCTTCCTAAAAGGAAAAAGCAACAGGAGACTTGATGATATTTTACAAATAGGGCTATCGAGTGATTAAAAAAAAATAATTGCAATTGTGTGGTTAATCACACTGTCAGAAAGTAATAGAATACCATTTAAATATTTTTGATGTTTTTTTACACTTTAAAATGTATTGATTTCAATTACAGCACAGAACACAAGGTGTATAGTGCTCACTTTATTTTTATTACAAATATTTACACTATCATAAACAAAAGAAATAGTGACAGGTTCAAGAATAGCAGCCGTGTTAGTCTGTATCCATAATGAAAGCGAGGAATACTTGTAGCACCTTAGAGACTAACTAGTATATTTATGCTGAAATAAACTAGTTAGTCTCTAAGGTGCTAAAAGAAATAGTATTTTTCAATTCACCTCATACAAGTACTGAAATGCAATTTCTTTATGATGAAAAATTTAACTTACAAATCTAAAATATTGTACAAAAAACTGCATTCAAAAATAAAACACTGTAAAACTTTAGAGACTACAAGCCCACTCAGTCCTACTTCTTGTTCAGCCAATCACTCAGACAAACATGTTTTTTACATTTTTAGGAAATAATGCTGACCACTTCTTGTTTACAATGTCACCTGAAAGTCAGAACAGTTGTTCGTATGGCACTGGTGTAGCTAGCATGGCAAGATATCTACGTGCATATGTCCCTTCATGCTTCAAGTTCTGCTCAATAATGATCCAGAGCAGTGTGGACTGACACATGTTCATTTTCATCATCTGAATCAGATATCACCACCAGGAGGCTGATTTTATTTTTTGGTGGTTCGGGTTCTGTAGTTTTCGCATCAGAATGTTGCTCTTTTAAGACTTCTGAAAGGATGCTCCACACCTGGTTCCTCTCAGATTTTGGAAGGCACTTCTTCTAAAAGAAGATTCTTAAACATTTGGTTGAGAGCTGTAGCTAGCTTTAGAACTCTCACATTGGTGCCTTCTTTGTGTTTTGTCAAATCTGCTGTGAAAGCATTCTGAAAATCAACAACATACTGGGTCATCATCTGAGACTGTTATAACATCAAATATATGGCCTCATGTGGGAAACGCAGAGCAGGAGACATATTATCCTCTCCCCCAAGCAGTTCAGTCAAAAATGTAATTAGCACATTTTTTTAGCAAGTGTCATCAGCATGGGATCATGTCCTCTGGAATGGTGGCCAAAGGATGAAGACACATACAAATGTTTAGCACCATGTTCCAAAGTCAGTAATAGTGACTTTAACTATGGCACTCCAGATTTACATGTGTAAATTCAATCAGAACAGGTTCTATTGACTTTCCCTTACCATATGCTCCCAGTGACACACTCTGACCCCCAAGAATCCCTCCAAGAGAAGCTGAAGTGCTTTGACTGGCCAGTGTTGAGTAAATCCAGAGAGTTTGATCATCCTACAGGCTTCGCTTCATCCTCACAGTACCCACAGCCTCTCCCCATTCAAGAGTCTGTGGATGACTTCAGCCATGTTCATGTAACAGCTGATGGGTGTAAATTACATACAACCAATATTACAGTCCCTTTCCTGCACCTCAGCTCTACTCTTTGCTGAAACACAGAACAGCGACTCTGGGCTCTCAGGAATTTTTGGAGAGTCTTGCAGTTATTGCACAGGGATTGTATGCACCACCCTGAATGTAACTGTTAGAAACAGCTTCTGTTCAGTTGCCAGGAGACAATATCATACACCTTTTCACAGAACAAAGAGTTAATAGCACAAACCCATTGCAAACAGTTTGTGGACTAAACAAAAGTCATTTACACTTCTCTTTTTTAACACACACATGACAACCCATTCCTTCCCCTCTGATCTTCTCTCCGAGATGATTTCTCTAGTTAGAGCAGGACTTAAAATGTAGCATCTGTCATCTGAATTTCTTCAGAACCTGAAAAGATCCCAGCGTCTCAGTCTTCAGTCAATTGTCTGTAATGCAACAAAAGTCTAGTTGCTCCTCTGTGTCTGGGTTAATAGCTGACTGGTTTTCCTCAGGTTCTGGTCTATCAGTCTGTAGCCTGTATCCAGAGGGGTAACAGGCACTGGTATAATTATGTAAAATATTCAATCCCTAGGCTCTCACTCTCTAATTCAGTGGTATTGAACCTTTTTTTTTTTTATTTGCAGAGCACTAATAAATTTGAATGTCGGTATTAATACCTTTGGAAATGTTAGACATAGTCTGCAGACCTCTGCAGATCCCAGTGGCCCACAGATCACAGGCTGAAAATCACTGGTCTAGTACAGAGTAACCCCAGCACCTGTTATTCAGCCACGATGAGGGTTTGCGGGAAGTGGTTTTCAAAGTCAAATGCCCGTGGAACATCATTTCCCACACTAAAGTAGTCTGCTGCTCTCTGACTGCCAATGCCAGGTATTCATAAAACCTGTAGCACCCAGGAATGGCCTTGGGACAGACATGGAACTCAGCTGCCATATTGAATATGTGTGTTAAACTCAATTCTTGGGATGTTTGCTGTGTAGCTCTACAGGATTAAGTATTGGGATGTTTATGTTACACTTATATTAGGTGAAACCGATACGGCTCTCCTCAGTTTAAAGCAGGCTGCTGGAAAACAAGCAGGAAGGGAAACAACAGCTCAAGAAAAACCATCGCTCAGTCAGCACTTCAGGGTGGTTGAGCTGGAGCTACACCGGAGCTACAAGCTGGGAAGAGCCTATTTCCGGGCTCAAGCCATATTACACAGCTGGTTTTGCCAGTGCTGGGATTCTGTCCAGAGCTGGGGCAGCTATTGCTGAGAAGCTCTTCAGACTAAGAGACACAGACACGGGGGGGAGTTTCAAGGCCCTCAGCCTGCCTGGGACCCTGTCAGAGAGGGAGGGCTTGGAGTCAAGCCTGTTGTTTGAAAACCCTCTTCTTTGCCCATGTTACGCTTTATTCCTACCATTCAGATTAAACAGTAGTTTGGTTCACCCCGACAGCCCAGATGTGTCCTCTGCTGCAGCACAGATAATCCACAAATGGAAAGAGCTTGCAGCCTGCCCCCTTCACTTTGCATTTTAAAGATAGTGAAACCTGCCAACGTACCCAATTCCTGCTAGACTGCTAGACGGGGAGCTGCTGACACCAGATGCCTTCATCCTAAAGGACAAGGAGTCATCGGAGAGGTTGCACAGGCAGCAGGCAGAATCTGTTCAGATACGGAGGCAACTGTCTTTATGAAGCATGTCTGCACATTCCCTTGGTGGCTACTTGGCCACCAGGGAACCTCAGCTCTAACCCAGCAGAGGAAAAACTTCCTAACTGTCAGGGTGGTTAAGCACTGGAATAAATTGCGCAGGGAGGTTGTGGAATCTCCATCATTGGAGATTTTTAAGAGCAGGTTAGAAAAACTCCTGTCATGGATGGCCTAGATAATATTTAGTCCTGTCGTGAGTGCTGGAGACTGGACTAGATAATCTCTCGAAGTCCCTTCCAGTCCTACAATTCTCCCTGAGCAATAGACAGAGGGCCCCCGGATCCAGGGATTCCCAAAGTTATGAGCAGATCTCAATGATCCACTGGTATCTTGCCCCACCCACCCACAATCTCTGGGCCTCCTCAACTGCTCTAGGAACCTCTCATCTCCAGGCTAGAACAGGTTCATCGGAGATGTGCTACTATGTGCACAGGTTCATCGGAGATGTGACCTGTCACAGTAGCCACTGCCCACAAGATCTGCTGAAGGGGGCAATGTTCAGGGTGGAGAAGGGAAGGCTGGTTAGAGTAGCTGATGGGCACAGTACCCAGCCACAGAATGGTCGGGAGGTTTCAACCTTTTCATACCCAGAGTATATCCAGAGACTCCATCAGTGCCACCTTCATTTACATTATGAGGATGAGACAGATAAAAATCCTCCATTTTCTCTTGGGGATTCAGGCAGTCGCAGCTGGGCAGCATCATTTGCAACTGATATTTCAAAGAAAAATAATCTGTTTTGTTTGAAAACTCACCCCCCAACATGGATGAAAAGTAAACATTATCGTTTGTGTCAATATACTTAATGGGGGGGGGGGTGTGACAGAGCGCTCTCTCACCCCTCCTCAGGAACAGGCAGGAAACCCTTCTTTTGCTCCAAACAGTGCTCTTTATTCCACAGTGCAGGCCCCACCACCAATATATACAGCTTTATACAGTTCAGTCCTTCAGCTTGCAGCTCTATCAACTCTATGTAGTTCAGCTACAGCTTACAGCTCTATCAACTCTATACAGTTCAGCTCTAAACACAGCTCTACAGTTTACAGTTCTACAGCTTACAGCTCCGTCTCTCACTCCAGACTACCATTCCACCACCACCACACTGGGCTTGCTTCCTGGCAGGCCTTTTATCCCCCTGAGGAGGCTGCCAGGTGCCACTCATCAAGCCTGAGCCCTCTGCAGCCCAGGTGGCTGATTAGCCTTTCCTGCAAGGGAGGTTTGCAGGCTGGTGCTCCCTCTTAAAGGGCCCACAGGGCTGACTCCGGCACTCCTGGTCAGCACCCTGCCACACACCTCCCCCCTTAGCCTAGCCCTATCGGGCTGGCTCAGACCCTTCAATATTTGCCAATTATATCTAACAGGGCCCTTGAACCCTTTTTTCTCATTTCCCTCACCATAGCCGCATGGTCCCTAGGCTTTGGGGTGTCATGCCCAGCTGTGGCGGAGAGTCCCACTGCCTTTTTACTTTCTACCCGCGCCTCTTTCACAGGCGTCGCCTGGGCAGGGGGTTGTGGTACCTTGCCCCCCTGCTTTTCTGGGGGGAGCCTTGTCCACTCCTCACACAGCAATCATCAGGACCCCCACTTCCTCTTGCAGGACATACTCTTCAGTGTCTCCTCAAGCAGGTTTTATCCCTTGCCCACCTACCCCTCCCAGGCATCCAGAAACCAGAACATCTCCTTCACTATCAGACAAACGATCCCTAGCCCCCATGGAAGAGGCACTGCCTGGATCCATGGCATGAGAGGAACTGGCCTCGATCACCCCTGCCCATGATAGTTCATTTTCCTCAGCTCTAGAGGGATTAAAGAGACACTTTCCCATTTGTCACGCATCACCTGTGACTTCACATTCTCCTCTGGGACTTCAGAATGAGATTCCATCTTGCTGCTAACAAGACCCCCTTTAATCATTCCCAATAAACACTGGAGACAAGGTATTAAATACTGCCACCACAATCAATTCAGCTTGCAGACCTCCAGTTTCCATGTGCACTTGAGACAAACGCACAAGTATTTGGGGACCTCCTACCAATTCTAACCCTGCCCTCTGTCCTGGCAACAAACCAGACAATCTCTACGCGAAAGAATAAATGGACATCAAGAATTGTGACATTTAAAAACCAGTAGGAGAGCACTTTAATCTCCCTGGTCACTCAATAACAGACTTAAAAGTGGCAGTTTTTCAACAACACACTTCAAAACAGACTTTGATTAGAAACTGCAGAACTGGAATTAATTTGCAAACTAGATACCATTAAATTAGGCTGGAATAAATACTGTGGTGGCTGGGTCACTACAAAAAGTAATTTTCCCTCTGTTGATATTGAACCCTTGTCAACTGCTGGGAAGAGGCTACATCCACCCTGTTTGAATTAGACTCATTAGCATTGACTCCCACTTGGTAAGGCAACTCACATCTTTTAATGTGCTATTATTTATACACACACACCTGCCTACTGTATTTTTCACTTCATGCATCTGATGAAGTGTGCCACAAAGACTCCTTGTTGGTTTTGCTGATATAGACTAACATGGCTACCACTCTGAAATTGTGTTAGTTCTAAACCAGGAGAGCACCACTCATTTCTGCATCAATTTTTGAAAGGTCAATACAGTATAGAAGCTTATCCGATGCAGAGAGTAGATGCAATACTAGAACAGTTGGGAGCTGCCAGATAGATATCCACTTTAGACTTCACAAAGGGATATCGGCAAATAGCTTTGATACCAGAAGCCTGGAAGAAGAAAACTTTTTTCCATGCCCTTCAGCTTTCATCAATTCAGGGCCATTTCACCTGGCCTCCATAGAGTGTCAGTGGGTTTTCAGAGGCTCATGCATGGTACATGACAACAGCAGGGGAGGTGTGCAGTGATATGCTGCTACGATCAATTGAAAATGGATTTTGGCAGCATTCCCACACAGAGTGCAGAGGGCAGTACATTACACACCGAAAAGAAATTGTCAATTGCTAGGTTGAACAGTCTGCAACACTCGGTTTTCCCTGACAATCTGAGCTCCTGTTATCAGTGAATATTTTCTTCTGTCCCGGGGGAGGTTCTCAAGCCTTAGTTCTCCAGGGTCTATTTTCTGCTCTTCCCACTGCTTACGGAACAGAGGGAATTATCTGGGAGTCCTGGCCAACCCGTGACTTTGCAGGGACTGTTCAGGGAAATCATAAAGGTCGCTGTCCGGTACGCTGAGTACCAGACGTGTGAGATTCATACATTGATTCTCGGGGCTCTTTCTTCTTGTCGCAGTAAGGAGATTTCCTCTCTTTGCTGAGTGAATTTTGGTGAGTTGCCTGTTTCCGCATTAAAGACACTGCTGAGGTCTCAGGAAGGGGTCCAAGGTTCAAAATTATGCTGTCTGTATGCAGGTATCATTTTTGTATTTAAAGTTATAAGTATTGCCTGTATACTGTCTACAGTACCACCCCAGACAGTTTGTCATCAGCACTGGATAGCCTGCTTGATGGTCCATCGAGGACCATCAGCTATACAGTTGAGCATTGAGAGAAGGCAGATACACCTTGTGTCTCAGAAAGGCATACAGGGACATACCAATGAACAGAACTGTCAAGTTTTCTCTTGTCATGCGCTGGGTTGTTTGTGATTCGAATAAAGAAAGCACAAGCCACATGGCCAAAGGTTTATACAAGGTGTCATCATCATCATCATCATCATCTCTATTTTGTCTTCAATCCTGCTTCTTACTTCTGGAGGAACCTTGCTGCAAACTGAAGCTCTGAACAAAGAACTGAAAGACCCATCCCAGCTGTTGATGTTCTCCAGAGACTTGATTTGAACCTGCCGTTTATTCCACAAGCTTATTCTACAAGCCTGAACCAAGAACTTTGCTATGAGTGTATGTAATGGATTCCATTTAACCAATTCTAGCTCCCATCTATATTTCTTTCTTTTTATGAATAAATCTTTAGATTTTAGATTCTATCAGATTGGCAACATAGTGATTTGTTGACTTTTTGTTTTACTGGCGTATATGTTTTCATAAACATTCGTTCCCACAGCTAGTGGAACTAGTGGTGATACTGGGAAAGTGGAGTGACTAAGGGAAAAGTTTCCATGACTTATGGTTAGCCGGTGGGGTAAAACCAAAGTCCTTTATTTCTGGCTTGTTTGGTGTGCCTTAATGGTAAAGGAAACCCAGACTTGGGCTGTAACTGCCCTGCCCAAAGCAATATGTCCAGAATTGATACTCTTGAGTTGTATCCCACCAAAGACAGCGTCATTACAGCTCACGGGTCAACCCTGGCTCCCACAGCCTCCGAGCCACCCCAGGCTCTTCCTCTGCAAGGGGTGAGGTGCCTCCCATCACACCTGTTCCCTTGTCTGGGGGGTGATCAATGACTGTGTCTCACCGGTGAGAATCTCAAGCACCGTCTGAGGCTTTGGGGACGAGTACACAGGAACAACTCGCAATCTGAGAAATTTGCGCATTATATAATGAGAGCTGGAAAAAATGGGACATGTGAGGGCCAAGATTAATACAGCTGCCAAGTGTTGAGCCACTGTCAGATGCTTGCTACAGTGGACCACTGGGACACAGACATTAAACCAGGATGGTCTGGGACCATCTCTAAGCCAGCTCTGTTAGCCGTTCACGGTGACCCTTGTACATACGTTCTTCAGTGCAGAGATTTGATGAGCTCGGGTTATTCTATTTTTCACCTAAAATGTTCATCCACACAGTGTGTCCCGGGATCCCTCAGCTTTGGGAAATAACCACCTAATGTCACATTTCCCAGGCACCACAGTGACATGACAATTTCTCCACATAGGGCTAAATTCACCACTGTCATGAAGAGAACAAAATGCCTTCCATAAGCTCAGTCATAAGTGTGCAGGCAAAATGCTTCCAGCGGCCTCCTGAGGACATGTTCATAGATTCCAAGGCCTGAAGGGACCGCTGGGCTCATGTAGCCTGATCATCTGCATAGCACAGGCCAGAGACCTGCCTGGAAATATTTTTTTTTTGAACTAGAGAAGATCTTTTAGATCAGTGGGTCTCAACAAGGATATATGTACCCGTAGGGGTGCACGGAGGCCTTTCAGTCAGTATGTCTATTCTGCTAGATATCTGCCTAATTTTAGAACAGGCTACATGAAAAGCAGTAGCGCAGTCAGTCCAAACTATAATTTCATACAGACTTGTTTATAGTGTTCTTTACACTATACACTGAAATGAAGTAAAATATTTGCATTCCAATTTCTTTACTTGGTAAGTACATGGTAAAATTAGAAAGTAAGCAATTTTTCAGTAATAGCGTGCTGTGTCAAATGGGTATTTTTATGTCTGATTTTTTAAGCAAGTAGTTTTTATGTGATGTGAAACTTGTGGTACGCAAGATAAATCAGACTCCTGAAAGGCATACAGTAGTCTGGAAAGGTTGAGACCCATTGTTGGAGACAGACATCCAATCTTGATTTTAAAATTGTTCCCATTGTTAATTACTCTCAAAATTTGAAAAGTGTGTTCCTTATTTCCAGTCAGAATGTGTCTAATTCAACTTCCAGCCATTGGATTATGTTAGAACTTCCTCTTCTAGACTGAGGAGGTAATGTCTCCCCTTAATACTCTAAGACAGGTTTTTAATTCTTTACTTACTCTGGTGTCTGGTCTCTCAACCCTCCTTCCTGAATTGTGGATACCAAAACCGGACACAGGATTTCATCAGCAGATGCAGTAGCGCCAAATAAGAGGTAAAATAACCTCTCTGCTCCTACATGAGATTCCCTTGGTTATCATCCCAGGATCACATTAGTTATTTTGGACACATGGTGGTACTGGCAGTTATGTTTAGCTAATTATCCATTCACACGCCTAAATCTTGTTCAGAGTCATTACTCTTCCATGATAGAGACCAGCATCTTTGTCACTCAGACAAAGCTGGGTGCCTGAAAGTAAGTGTCTCACCAAAAGAAACAGAGATGTAGCAGAGGTCTGGGCCTCTAGCCCTAAATACCCTTGTACCTTTCAAGCCCATTCTATTGAGTACAAAGTCATAGTCGAGCAGGATAATGTCTCTTTCAATGGGGAAAACTTGGCTCCTTTTCAATATATGAACTGCATCATGTCTCGGATCTATGGCCCATCTACTCCTATCTAACAGTGACAGACCGGGGTGCTGCAGAAGAAGGTGTAAGAAACCCAACGGTAGGTCGATGCAGGGGATGACTTAACTTTCCTGAGGGTGTCACCCTAATGCCTAAAGCTAGGAACAGGCTAGTGCCCTGAAACAGATGGGCATATAGGCTTTGCAAAATATTTATTTCACTGTAAGTATTGTCACTAGATAGTCTTGTCTCAGAGGGGTAACAGTGTTAGACTGGATCTGCAAAAGTTACAAAGAGTCTTATAGCAACTTATAGACTAACAGATGTTTGGGATCATGAGCTTTTGTGGGCTAAGACCCACTTCATCAGATGAATGTTGTGGAAATCTCTAGTGGCAGGTAAAAATATTCAGGCAAGAGAGCAAGGTAAATTCAATCAGGGAGGGTGAGTTCCACTTCCAGCAGCCGACCTGGAGGTGTGAACACCCAGAGAGGAGAAAGTGCTTTTGTAGTTGGTGAGTCATTCACAGTCTTTGTTTAGTTTTGAGATTATGGTGTCATCCATCAGATGAGCTGGAGCTCAGCAGTTTCTCTTTGAAGTCTGGCCTTGTCAGACATGGAGATCACATCTTCATCTAATCTCTCCCAGTCATCCCTCTGAAAAATTGTCACCTTTCAGTTCAATTAAATGTTTTCGTGACCCTGTCTTATGAGACAGGGAGAACACATTCTCCATCTACTCTCTACCAGTCAGTAATTTATGAACTTTTTACTTATCCTCTCTTATTCATATCCTTTGCAAGGCAACAGTCCCAATCTTTTCAGCCTCTCTCCATATGAGAATTTAACCAGACCGTTGATCTATCTTCTTATCCTCCCTTGAACCCCTCTAGTTCTGAAATATCCTGTGTGAGAAGGGTGCACTGTACCCCACAGTGGAGTCTAGAGGAGGGTAAAACACAGACTGACTGGCCCCATGACATTCTATTTTCTGCATAATTCCCTATCCCATGCCTCTTGGACCCAGTGTTTTGCTTTGTGTCTACAATGCTTGCACTGTGAGTAGGGTTTCACAAAACTGTGTACTATGTCTTGTACTGACTTCATACCGTTAAATTAGAACCTCATCAAGTGTGTGAGGAGCTCAAGATTTCCCCTCTGAAGCGCATACACACTGCAAATATTTACATTGAAGTTCATCTGCCATCATGCCAACAATTCACCTGGCTTAGATACCTCCCTCTGAGAAGAAAGCGAGGAATACTTGTAGCACCTTAGAGACTAACTAGTTTATTTCAGAATAAGCTTTCGTGAGCTATAGCTCACTTCATCAGATGCATAGAATGGAACAGAAGTAAGATGCATTTGTACACACAGAACAAAAAAGAAAAGAATAAAAATTGTACATTAGCATACGACTTCTGAGAGGGCTGTTAAATGTAGATGGTCCATTATAAGTAGGAGAAAGATACACCTTTTGAAATGGAGATCTGTTGTCAGTAACTCAGGAAATGCAATTAATTACTGTAATGAGAGAACCAATCTTAACTTCTTTTAAGACCCTGGTTAATAGTGTCCAATTTGAAAATTAATTCCAGTTCCTCAGTTTCTCGTTGGAGTCTGTTTTGGAAGTTTTTCTGTTTCTTCTGCTATTAGTCTGTTTCTTATTGCTATTCTTGAACCTCCCTCGGAGGACTCTCTTTAGTTTACTATGACCTAAATAATCTGCTGCCATCTGTAAATGTCCCCACCTAATGGCTAACTCCCATTTCTAGATTGTTAAGAACTATAAAATATTTACCATACTATTTGTTATAATGTGTAAACCCCCCCTCACTCTGCTTCTCTCACTTCACAGGGCCCTTGAACATTTCTGAGCCCAACCAACGCCTTGACCACCTCATGGCAACTTTCAATCTCACCCGCTCCGACCCCTCAACTTTTATCCTCCAAGGCATCCCTGGCATGGAAGCTGCCCATATCTGGATTTCCATCCCTTTCTCTATGTTCTACCTTATAAGCCTGTTGGGAAATTCCATGCTTCTGTTTGTTGTAGGCAAAGAACAGACCCTGCACAAGCTGATGTACCTGCTGCTCTGCATGCTGGCGCTCACAGACATTGGTATGTGTACCTCTGTCATTCCAAAGGCTCTGTGTATATTTTGGTTTAACTTGAAAGGCATTACTGTGGGTGGCTGCCTCACCCAGATGCTCTTCCTACACATGGTTACCATAACGCAATCAGCTGTCCTCGTTACAATGGCCTTCGATCGCTATGTTGCCATATGCAACCCTCTGAGATACACCACCATCCTCACCAACACACGAATAGCTCAGCTAGGCCTTGTGGGTTTGATAAGAGCTGTTCTCTTCATTCTACCCCTGCCCCTACTCCTGAGCAGGCAGCCATTCTGTGCCAACCACGTTATCCCCCACACATACTGTGAGCACATGGCTGTGGAAAAGATATCATGTGGGGACATCACAGTCAACAGAACATACGGCTTGGTGTCAGTATTGATTGTCATCGTGTTAGATCTGACGTTGATTGCCCTGTCCTATGCACTGATCATCAGGGCTGTCCTCAGAATCTCCTCCGAGAAAGCCCACCAGAGATCCCTCAACACCTGCACAGCCCACATCGGTGTGATATTGATGTCTTATACTCCCTCCCTCTTCTCCTACCTGTTACAGAATTTTGGTCACGGAATTGCTGCCAATGTACACGTCACCTTGGATAACCTCTACCTCCTTGTCCCCCCCATGCTCAACCCTATCATTTATGGTGTGAAAACCAAAGAGCTTCGTGATAAAGTGGGTAAATACATCTGGAGAAGGTGATCATTGGAGGCCACTGACTTTAAACTGTGCAACAAGAGGGGAAAAGGATTTTTTCTCATTAATCAAGGGTGTTTTGTCCCAGTTTGGCTGAGCTCAGTATTGTGGAAGTTCAGAATCAGAGAAGCTCTTCACAACTAACATCTTATCCCTCCATCACGAAGCACTGCTCTCCCTGTTGTTGACTTCCCTCTCTCTGACAATTACCTGACCTCTTTCATTGTCACCTATCAGCTCCACACACTCTGTCACTCAGTCTTTCTGTGACTAACAGAAGATACTTCACTTTTCTGATAGAGGCTGAGTTTGCTGTCTGAACACGGTTCTTTATCAGTTCGACAAATTGAAACTACACTGATGAACCAGACTGTTAGATGCCCAAAGGCAGAGAAAGAAGCTACAATACTGAACTTTTTAAAGACATATAGAGCAATCCGGTGAGAAAAATGTACTGCAGGAATTGAGACTTTCTGCAAGGATCTCTTAGTGAGAGGTGTGAAACTGTGTTTTTCAAGCAGACTGATGTGTTAAACTATATCACCTTTAAGCCACCTTACTTACTACTTTGCATAGTTGATTTGATAGTTTCTTTCAGCTGAACCTTTAAAAATACACACTAACCATTCTTATTGTCCAAGATATCAAGAGTAGGTGTCAAAATTTGATGCTGGCGTTTGTAAAACAAGTGAAACGAATTATCACCAAACATCTGGGTGATTGAATTGGTTGCAGTAGTAAGTCCTTCTACTGAACTCACCCCTACATGAGCTAGAGTGGCTAATATCTAATTTTTGCCATTGGTTTGTGAATACCTTGGACATTTGGAGGAATGGTGGAGGTTTTTGTCTCTGTTTCACTCGCCTCATACTCAGGAGAACCACGTTGAGCAGTTTTGGGTTGAAGTTGTCAAACACGTGTTTTTGTCAAGTTCATCTGAGAAAATAGTCTTTCAACGGCAGTGTTACTAAAAGGTAGGAACAGCAACAAAAGAAGACAAGTTCAATAAACTCTTTGTCCCCAGGAGCATCCAGGTGTTGGATAAATTTAACGTAAAACTACTGAACTTGGTTGTCCTGAATATGAAGCCAGTGGACCACAGACAAATATAAAATCTTCATTTGTGTTCAAGACAAAATATGGACATTGACTTCCAACACTGAGTGCCCTTAGACATAAATACCACAATAATTGTATTGTTGTTTTTGTACTGCATACATTGTGGGGTCTTTGGGGGCTATTGTAATTTTAGCAACATTTAAGTCCTCAATCGGGGTACAAATATCAGGAAGGAAGTTTTCAATTTGATCATCATCTCATGGCTTTGTTGCTAATGTGGACAATCTCCTGCTGCACCTTCTAGTTTTTTTTAAAAAAAAGATCTATCTATCTATCTATCTATCTATCTATCTATCTATCTATCTATCTATCTATCTATAGATATAGACAGATCGATTGATAGATAGATATGTATATAGATATAGGTATATATCTATATATTAGGTATCTAATGAAAGTTTTCATTTGTTACTCGATGTATAAAATTAATGTGTTATTAAAAAATATCTTTGTTTAAAGAAGTGACTTGGGCTAATCTCAGGCCAGTTATTAAATGATATTGGGCAATGAATGCAGTAGAAACATTGCATCCCCAGCCCAGAGGGTCCAGAAAAACAGCTGAGAAGGCAGAGCTGGACTGTAGGCAGAGCAGCAGTACTGAGGAAGAAGACAGAGGTGGGGAGGGGGAGCAGACCAGAGCCAGGAGTTGGGGCAGTGCGGGAGCCAGGGAAAAACTATAGCAGGGAGCTGAGAGGCCAGGACCAGAGTAATGGATGCCAATCGTGTCACAAGTAACATGGCAGCCGAGAATAAGGAGCAGCTGGGAAGAGCCAAGTGAAGAGGCCATAAGCAGAGGGCCCAGCACAGGGAGATGTCACTCGACAGGAGAAGTTTGAAGGCTGGACTCAGAAGAGGGGACAGGAATCTGATGGAAGAGCAGATGCTGGGGAGGAGGGTCCTGCCACCTAGAGACAGAGGTTGTGTGCCACTGAGAGAGCAAATATCTTACCTGCAATATCTGCTTTTTGCCACTGGTCCGGCCCCCGGCCCCTCCTCTTCACTCTGAGGTTATGCCCCCAGCCTAGGCCAGGTGAAAGCAGCCCAGGACTCTGGTCGACTGTGTAGATGCAGGGAACAAGAGAAGCCAGTGGCCCATATCACTGCACTTTGTTCTCCTCGTCTCCCGCCTGGGGCAGATGGAGGGTCCACAGCTCCCCAAGCTGCCCACTCCAGACAGCTCTTACCATGGCCCAAAGGCTACTGCTCAGACACTGGGGTCCTGCAGGGATCTTGCACAGAGCAGGCTGCAAGCCAAAGGCAGCTGTTCAGACACTGGGTTCCTGCGTCTAGGCCGGCTGGAAGACATACGCGGGTCTGTGTCATATCCCTGTGGGCAGCTGTGGAAAATTGGGGACCGTCCAGCTCTGAATGTGGCTTTCCAGGGGGCAGAGTTATGGGTTGAAGGCTACTCTTGGCCCCCATCTCCACCCTCGGAGGCCTATGCCCTCCAATCCAGATCTTGTTTCCCACTTGGCGAAGGAGAGGTATGGAGGGGGGGGAGGAAGGGCTGGGACAGGAACATGAAGAAGACAGGACCTTGTGGCTCTCCCACTTTTAGTAATACTCTATCACCCCTGGGGATTGGGACGTCTGAGGAACAGACTGTGAACTTTTCTTATGTCCCAGAGACCGGTATCTGTGGTGCTTCCCATCCAGTAATGAGCTGACCTGCAGAGGGAAGCTAGAGGAAGGGGCGAATAGGAAGACTGCCAGGGAAACAGGGGGGCAAGAGCTGGGTTGATAAGGGTGAACAGTTGAACTGTGTATGGTCTGCTGGGGGAGAGCTGTAGTAAAGGGATGAGACCCGTCTGTGCTACTGTTATGTAAGGTGGGGGAAGAACTATCTGGGGCCCAGGAAGACTGGAAGCCCCAAAACCCTGAGAGGCGGGGAGCAGCTACAGGAAGTGGCAACCATGACAGGGACTATCTAGAGATGGGAGCATTGAATCGTAGAAGAGTGGAGTTGGAAGATACTGTGACGGTGCACCCCGTAAGGCTCTATGGAAATATGCTTATGAATGTATATATATGACATAACTGGAATATGATTTATGCCACATATTCCGTGTAGCATATCTCTGTAAAGGTTATGATCTACTGGATATATTCATCCTATTTGTATGCATGCATCATTTCTGTAGTTGAAGTTATGATTATCGGCTGTATATTTGAATGATTTCTGAGAGCCTTAGTAAAACCATTTGGTCAGTTTTTTGAGAAAGGAATTTTCAAATTAAGTGCTAAATCAAGAATCAGTAAACAAACAATAGATTCTGGGAGGCTCCAATCCACATAAGAAGTCTGCCTGAGAATATTCAAGGTAGCATGTGAACAATGGCTGCTCTCTGTAAATCCTGAGTCATACACGCCCATGTGACTTGCCCATGTGACTCCAAATCTCCATTTTATAATTGGATTCTACAAAGGGAAAGAGAGGGTTGACAAGAGAAAGTCTACACAAATCCCTGGAGACCCCTCCATTTTGTCTTTACCTGTCTCAAGGGATAGCCTCTCCGCCCCAAGGATACCCAAAATAAAATGGTACAAAGTATAGTAACTACAGTGGGTGTTAGAGATTGCTGGACCCCGATTAAAGAGAGACTAGTCTGTAAAAGGAATCTTACTGGAACATTACTGAGGGTGAGATTTTATCTGTATTCAGTTTTCTCACTGTATTAGACACAGGCTTGCGTGTTTTGTTTTCTTTTCATTGATAATTCAGTTTGTTCTGTCTGTTACTACTTGGAACCACTTAAATCTTAATTTCTGTATTTAGTAAAATCACTATTTATTAGTTAACCAACCCAGAGTATGTATTACTCTGGGTTAATACAGAGGTTGGTGGGAAGGAGGGGCAAACTGCTGTGCATATCTCTCTACTAGTGTTATAGAGGGCGAACAATCTATGAGTTTACCCTGTATAATCTTTATACAGGGTAAAATAGACTTATTTGGGGTTTGGACCCAATTGGGAGTTGAGCATTGGAGTGGTAAAGACAGGAACATTCCTTAAGGTGCATCCAATTGAGCCTACAGCTGTTAGAGGACGTGGTTCAGACCTGGGTCTGGGTTTGCAGCAGGCCAGCGGGTCTGGCTCAAACCAGGCAGGGCTCTGGGGACCCAAGCTGGCAGGGCAGGAAAGCAGGGGCAGATGTAGTCTGTGGCCCTGCCTGTGTGCTTGGCTGGAAGAGGCTAGTGACCCTGGCCCAGCAAGACCAGGTAAGAAACGGCCCAGGCTGGCAGAAGAGGCTGACTCAGTGATATCCCAGCACACCAGGTTGACATCCCAGTGGGTCCAACCCATGACAAATGCATACTAAGTTTAAGATCTTAAAGAGACTGGTGATCTTAAAGAGACAGTGAGCAGTGTCATCTGCTGTGGAGTCATAGGAAGGCCTGGAGAGTCTGAAACACCAGAAAAGGTGGTTTGAATACAACGAAGTGGGCATTAGCCCACGAAAGCTTATGCTTCAATACTTTTGTTAGTCTTTAAGGTGCCACAGGACGTTCTGTTACCTCTGCTATTCCAGACCAACACGGCTACCTCTCTGATTCAGAAAAGGTGGGTGAACAAGGGGCAGCCGATCTGTGTGGCTAGAAGAATGTGACTATTCCCATGGTCCCCAGAGTCAATTCCTAGGATGGCAACCCAATACACTCATACCTCCAGAGCCCAGATTAGGCCCCCAGGCACCCATCACACAACAATGGAGGAGGGACTGTAGCCCGGAGAATAGATTCAGATGTAGCATTTTTTTGATTCCTTTCCCACTGTGTTCTCACCCCACCAGGGCACACCTCCCT
Source organism: Sternotherus odoratus (assembly GCA_032164245.1). Classification (NCBI taxonomy): domain Eukaryota; kingdom Metazoa; phylum Chordata; order Testudines; family Kinosternidae; genus Sternotherus; species Sternotherus odoratus. Next base: position 297,966,077 of record JAVMKO010000001.1, read on the forward strand.
AAACTACCAACATAGTATAGTGGTGAAATGGCCCCGGGGCAACAGATTTGGGAAACTTCATAACTGTTCACTCGTAATATGTGGGTTAACACAGGAGATGATCTTCAGGCAATTTTGGCCATGGGAGTGGTGAAGGAATCACAGAGTGGAGAAATCCCATGGTATAAGTTCTGATGGAGAACAACACAACCTGTTTCTGCACTGATTTCTGAAAGATCAACACAGTATGGGAATCTGATGATTACCCATTTCAGACCCGATCTAAATCCACTTTGAACCTCAAAAATGATACTGGCAACGAGCATTAATACAAAAATCCTGGGAGAAGAAAGGCTTTTCCATGACCTTCAGCTTTTGTAAATTTAAGAATCTTGTCATTTTCTGCCACATTGCTGCAGTGACTTTTCAGAGTCAAATGGACTGGATATTACATGTGTGATATGCAGCAGTACACTGTTATGAGCAATTGAGAATGTCTTTTGGTCCTGTGTACTGTGGCAGCATTTCCACACATAGTGCAGATGGCAGTACACTGCACACACAAAAATAAACCTAGTGTCAATTGCTAGATTGAACAGTCTGCAAAACTCTGAGCTGCTGTTATCGGTGAATATTTGCTTTGATCCTAGGGGAGGCTCTCAAGCTGAAAGTCTCCAGGGTCTATTTTCTGCTCTTTCCATTGCTCACAGAGCTGAGGGAATTGTCTGGGACTCCTGCCAACTGGAGAGTTAACAGGGACTGTGCAGTGGAATAATAAAGATCGCTGTTTGCCATACAGAGTGTCACACATGTGAGATTCATACAGTGATTTTCAAGGCTCCATTTTCGTGTCGCTATAAGAAGATTTCCTCTATCTGCTGAGTAGGATTGGTGAGTTGCCTGTTTCTGCATGAAAGTGAGTGCCAAGGACTTAGGAAGACAAAGAGTTTAGAGAAATCTTTGTTTTTAAAGTAAGATCGTTGTTTCTCTCAGTAGATTCCTCTTTAGGGGCTGGGTGGTTTTCTGCTGGCTTTCTCAAGTTTTCCAATTCAGCAATTTCACTGGCATCTTTAGAAGTGAGGCCAAAGCCTCTGCAGCAGGGATCTGTTACCAGAGGGTTCACAACAAGAATGGGTCACATGCTGGCCAGATTCTCACATTCTCCCTACAGTGGGTCACTTCGATTGACTTCCTGAGAGCAAAATCAGGACCAATGTGTTTTGGAATCCCCGTCTTTCATGCCTCGTCCCAGAAGGTCACACATACTCGAGGTTTCCTTTGGACTCTTTCGAAGCACAACAGACTAGTGCTCTCTGCTGCAGAATTGTAACGGAAGCCATGTTTTTCACAGCTATTAGCCAAAAATTAAACATTAAGCGTGAAATCTTGATCCCACTCAGATCAATCATAAACTCCCAACACAGCCAGAAGTTCATCCTAAATCCACATGTAGGGACGTAAGTATGTCCTGATTTCACACTGCCCAGGAGACTCCAGTGACTTCAACTGGAGTTGTCAGGTGCCCTCTAAGGCGAGGGAGCTCATTTATACCAGTGATGAAATGACAGGAGAGTTGCTGAAGTCTCACATTCACAGACTGAGAGGTTCAGAACAATCAGGATAACATTTTTGTGTGTGTGTGTGGGAAGAGTGGAGTCTCTTCTCTGTTTGCACTGGCATCTCTGATTGTGAAGAGGATGAGAACCCTGAAAAGAAAAGCATGTTTCTGACTTAGAAGAAACCAGATGGAATTGGAAATCTGACCAGGGGAGGTCCCAGAATGCACAATGTGTCGAGTGGGAGGGGGAGGAAGGGGAGACCAGCAGCATCAAGATCACAGTGGTATCCTGAAACCAATCGGGGTAGAGAATGGACATCCTGCCTAATCCATAGACCAAAGAGGCTTAATGAGGCCTCCTGTGGTGGGAGGTGTCTCAGACTGTAACATTATGTAGACCACGCTGTAGCGGATTGTCTCTGACCCCATCCCCCATGTGGACCAACTCTCCTGCTGTGAGCAACCCCACTACCACCAGGTGGTCATGTCAGCAATTGACAACATGAAAAATAACTCTCAGGAAGGGGAGTCCTGGTTTCTAACAGGCTGCATTATGATAAAGGTATGTCTTTTTTGGGGGAAAGTTACTGAGCATCTGCTGGGGTTCCCTTCACCCCCAGAAAGACAGTTCAGGCTGATCTCCCCCTTTTCCCAGGTAGAGGCAGACATAAAGTTTAACCTTTTCTGATGGGATATTTCTGTGAGCTGTCACTGTGGGGTCTGGCACCTCTTTTTTGTCCTGGATGAGTGGTATCACTGTGTGGCAGTGGTGTTGGTTGTGGGGATGGGGGACACTCATAGACAGCCTTGGGTGTTGTGGGACATTTGAGGGATTGTACATGGGTATGCAGGAAGTGCTGGGATTTGTGGGTCAGTAAGGAAGTGTTCAAAGACAGGTGGGCAGTGCTGTGAGTGGTGGGGGCATGGTGTACATGGACAGGTGTTCGGTGCTGTGGGGCAGGGAGGAGGTACATAAACAGGTGGTCAGCACTTCTTCATGTGGGGATAGGAGTGTGTGTACATCGACAGGCGAGCTAACGCGGGGTGTTGTGGAGGTGGGGAATAACATTTACATGGACGGGCGGGCAGCGCTGTTGAAATTGAATTTTCCTTCTTGATTGTTGGTCCGGGACCAGTGCTGGGAACTTTCCTGGCCTTGAATGCATGTGGGTGGGTCTCAAGGTCACTCTTCCCTGGCAAGCCACAGAGCTGCAGCCTGGTTATCACAGCCTTTACTCGGTTTTGTTGCCAATGGTTGTTGTTCTTATGTAACCTCAGGCATTTCACTGGTGAAAAGAGCCATTTATCTTTGCATCTCAGGTGGTTCAATCTCCCATCAGACTCCGACCCCCACTCCGCACTCTCCTTCCCCATCCTGGGATGACCCGATTCTTACAGCACGGTGCACGCCAGTGTCTCCTTCATGCTACCCAGTCATCCCTGGCTCCCACAATATCCCAGCTGCCCCACACTGCCTACAGCTCTTCCTCTGCAGGGGTTAAGGTGTCTCCCATCACTCCTGCTCCCTTAGCTGGGGGCTAATCAGTGACTGTGTCTCACCAGTGAGAATCTCACACATGAGTGGCAAATGCCACAGCACCTGTGCTGCTTTCCTTGTTGCACCCATAGACACCACATGATGCTTTGCGGATTGTTACAGGAACAACTCAAGCTGAAAAGTTTGCACATTATATAAGGAGATTTGGACACTCGTGGACAGGGGTGGGAACCTTTTTTCTGTCAAGGGCCATTTGGACATTTATAATGTCATTTGCGGGCCGCTCCCCCTCCCACCCCGGAAGCCCAGGCTGGCAATGGGAGCTGAGACCCCAGTTGGCAAGGGGCCAGCAGGGAAAACCCCAAAGCAGTGGCAGGCGGAGTGCTTAGCCCTGCACTGCTTTGGGGTTTCCCCCGCTGGCCCCTTGCCAGCCAGGGTCCTGCCGCCTGCCCCAGTCAGCTCCCGCTATCAGCCTGGGTGTAGGGGGTGATCTTCACTTACCCCCGCCCAGCCTCCCCCCATCTAACCGCCTTCCCTCCCCCACCCCTGCCTGGCCCAGCCCATCCCACCAAACCTAACCTCCTCCCCCCTCCCCCTCCCAACCCAGCCTCCAAGCACCCCTGCCTGACCCGCCCAGCCCAGCCTCCCCTGCACCAAACCTCCTTCCCTCCCGCACCCACGCCTCACCCACCCCACCTGCCCCCCAAGCGCCCCCTTGCCTGCCACCCAACCCAGCCTCCTCCCCACACTCCTTTAACCATCGGCTCCCCGCGGCTCCTCCTTTCACCGCCCGGCTAATGGTGGGTGTGCGGCACCGGCAGCTCCCCCAGGCACGAGCTGCCCCCGCCTGGTGGCTGCGTGGCGCCGGCAGATCCCACACACGCGAGGCGCCCCCGCCTGGCGGCCCGCACATCGGCAGTGGCTCCCCCAGGGGCGAGCCGCCCCCGCCTGATGGCCACGCGGCGCTGACAGCTCCCCCAGGCGCGAGCCGGCCCCGCCTGGTGGCCCGCGCACGTCCTGGCGCTGGCGGCTCCCCCAGGCATGAGCCGCCCCCACCTGGTGGCTCGCGCCCGTCCCTGGCTGGCGGCTATGGCGTGTCCCCAGCCCCGCCGCGGGCCGGACAGAATCATTTGGCGGGCCGTATAAGGACCGAGGGCCGGAGTTTCCCCACCCCTGCTCTAGCATATGTGAAGGCCTGGAAAAATACAGCTGCCATGGGCAGGAGCCACTGACAGATGCCTGAAACAGTGGACCACTGGGACACAGACGTTAAATCCAGGATGGTCTGGGACCATTTCTAATCCAGTTTTGTTAGCCATTCATGATGATGCTTGTAACATACATTCCTCATTGCAGAGATTTGATGAACTCAGGCTACTACTTTTTTCACCTTAAAACGTTCATCCATGCAGTGTGTCAAGGGATCCCCCATCTTCATGAAATACCCACCTATTGTCACATTTCCCAGGCACCACATTCACATGACAAATTGAACATTGGCCTGCTAAACCCAGGGTTGTAAGTTCAATCCTTGAGGGGGCCATTTAGGGATCTGGAGCAAAAAAAATCTGTCAGGGGACAGTCCTTGGTCCTGCTAGTGTAGGCAGGGAACTGGACTTGATGACCTTTCAAGGTCTTTTCAGTTCTATGAGATAGGTATAAATTCACCACTGTCCCGAAAAGAAAACAATGCCTTCAGTTAGCTAAAGCCTGGGTGTGTAGGGAAAATGCTTCCAGCAGCCTCCTGCGAACGTGATTGTAGATTCCAAGTCCAGAAGGGACCATTGTGTTCATGGAGTCTGACCTCCTGCATAGCAGAGACCTGCCTTGAATGAATTTGCATTTCACCCAGAGAAGATCTTTTCTCAACAAGGGTACATGTACCTCTATGGGTGCACAGAGGCCTTTCAGAAGGTTCATCAACTCCTCCACATATTTGCCTAATTGTACACCAGGCTGCGTGAAAAGCATTAGCGCAGTCAGCACAAACTAAAATTTCATACAGACTTGTTTATACTGTTCTCTATACTGTACACTGAACTGTAAGTAAAATGTTTGTATTCCAATGTATTTACTTTATGAGTACATGTTAAAATTTCGAAAGTACGCAATCTTTCAGTAATAGTGTGCTGTGTCACTTGGGTATTTTTATGTCTGATTTTTTAAGCAAGAAGTTCTTTATGTGAGGTGCAACATGGGGTACGCAAATCAGACTCCTGAAAGGGATACAGTTTACTTGAAATGCTGAGACCTATTGTTGGAGAGAAACTCCTAATCTTGATTTTAAACTTGTTCCCATGGCTAATTACTCTCACCATTTGAAAAGATTATTCCCTATTTCCAGTCAGAATGTGTCTACCTTCAATTTCCATCCATTGGACTGTGTTAGACATTTCCCTGCCAGGCTGAAGAGCTCACATTAAATATTTTTTCCCATGTAGGTAAATAGAGACTGTGACCAAGTCTCCCCTTAACACTAAAAGGCAGATTTTCAATTCTTTGCTTATTTTTGTGGCTCAGCTCTCAACCCTCCTTCTTGAGCTGTAGACATCAAGATTGGATACAGGATTCCAGTAGCATGTGAACCAGCACCATATACAGAAGTAAATCATCTCTCTGCTGATACTTGAGATTCCCCTGGTTATCACCCCGGGATGGTATTAGCTATTTTGGCCACATGGTAACACTGAGAGTCTAATTGTTACCTAATTATCCCTTCACACTCCCAAATCTTGTTCAGTCATTGTGCTTCCCACACTAGAGACCATCATCGTTCTCTCTCAGACAAAGTTGGGTGCCTGCAAGAAATTGTCTCACCAAAAGGAAATGGGGAGGTAACAGAGGTGCTGGCCTGTATCTCTAAATACAAATACACTTGTGTTCTTCATGTACCTGTGTAGGTACTTACAGACTGTGATCAAGTCACCCCTTAACCATCTTTTTTAAACTGCACAGACTGAGGTACTTGAGTCTATCACTATATGACAGGCTTCCGGTTCTTTTATTAACTATTGTGATTCTTCTCTGAACTCTCTTCAGTGTATCAACATCCATCTTTAAGCATGGGCACAACAACTGGACACAGGATTCCAGCAGCTGATGCTCCAGTGCCAAATATACAGGAAAAATAACCTCTCTCCCTCTCCTTCAGATTTCAAGGGTTATCATCTCAGGCTCTTTTGACCACATGGTCACACTGGGAGCTCATGTTTAGCTAATTATCCTTTCATGCTCACACATCTAGTTCAGAGTCACTGAAATTCCCATGATATCCTCATGACCTGTGAGTACTGCCTGCATTCTTTGTTCCTAGGTATAGATATCTAATATTAGATCAAAAGCTGCTTGCTTTCACCCAGTTTACCAATCAACCCAGATCGGTCTGCATCAGTGACTCGTCCTCTTCATTATTTACCATCTCCTATTTTTTGTGTCATCTGCAAACATCATCAGACTTCAGGCAGGAGAAGGGTGAGGACCAGAGTTGCTGACACATGTCTCTGCTTACACTTCTCCATTAACACCTGCATCTTATGGCCCTAAATAGCACAACACTCGTGCTCCTACTGCCCATTCTCTTGAGTACAAAGTTATAGCCCAGCATGAGAATGTCTATTTCTATGAGGGAAACTTTCTGTCCTTTCTGTCAGTATTTTGCAGACTTTTCTCATATGTCCTCATATCCATCTGCTTTGTAAGAGACATCCCAGTCTTTTCAATCACAGAGTTTTCTTGTCACTCCAATGTCTAACAGCTAGTGATTGGCTTGTCCCTGAAACAAGTTGGCATATAGCCGTTCCAAAATATTTATTTCTCTGTAACTATTGTAACTGGATAGGCTCGCTGTCCATGGAAATGTCCAAACACTTTCTGATGCTTGCTTAGCTCATGAATGCACATCCGTCTTGTTACAATGAGTTCCTCAATAGAGTTAGGCATTGAGTGGAGAAAGCATTCTATTTATATGTTTAGAATTTGCCACGTTTCACTTTAATTAAATATCCTCTCGACCTTGTGTTATCAGACAGGGAAACCACGTTTTCCATCTACTCTCTACCAGTCATACCTCCGAAACCTCTCTCCTAGTCAGTAATTTATAGAATTTTCTCATATCCCCTCTTATTCATCTTCTTTGTGAGGTAATGATCCCAGTCCTTTCAACCTCTCTCCATTAGGGAGTTTCCCCAATTACTTGATCATTCTTGTCGCCCTTCCTTGGGCCCCTCTAGCTCTGCAATACCCTGTGTCAGAAGGGTCCTCAGTACTAGACAGAGGAGTCCAGAGGAGGGTGAAATATTGACTGGCTGATCTCAAGGCACTGTATTTTCTGTATTATTCCCTATCCCACTCCTTTGGGATCCAATGTTATGCTTAGTTTCTGCCGTGCCTGCACTGGGAGCAGTGCTTCCCAAAGCTGTGTACAGTGGTGCCCAGGTCCCTGTGTTGAATACATACAGTCAAATTAGAACCTCATAAGATGATGGAGGAGTTCAAATTTTTTCCTCCAAAGGCATGTAAATTGCAGTTATTGACATAAAAGTTCATCTGCCATCATGCCGCCCATTCACCTATCTCTGAGGATGTCTCTGGGTTTGGCTATGACCTAAATAATCTGTTGCCATCTCCAACTGTTCCTACCAAACTGAACATCCACCTTTCTAGATTGTTAATACCTAGGACATGTTTACCGTGCTAATTCTTATAAGGTGTGTAACCCTCCTGGCTGTGCTTGTCTCCCTTCACAGGCACCTTGAGCATTTCTGAACCCAATCGACACATCAACCACCTCATGGCAGTTTTCAACCTCACCCTCTCTGCCCCTTCAACATTCATCCTAATGGGCATCCCAGGTCTGGAAGCTGCTCACCTCTGGATATCCATCCCTTTCTGCACATTCTACATTATCGGCCTGTTTGGAAATTTCATGGTTCTCTTTGTTGTATTCAAAGAACAAACCCTGCACAAGCCGATGTACCTGCTGCTCTTCATGCTGGCACTCACAGACATTGGCATGTCTACCTGCCTTGTGCCAATGGCACTGTGTATATTTTGGTTCAATTTCAAGGGCATTACTGTGGGTAGCTGCCTCACCCAGATGTTCTTCATTCATACAATTTCTTCAATGCAGTCAGCTGTCCTAGTGATAATGGCCTTCGATCGTTATGTTGCCATCTGTGACCCTCTGAGATACACCACCATCCTCACCAATGCACAAATAGCTAAGCTAGGGCTTGTGGGTTTGATAAGAGCTGTTCTCTTCATTTTTCCCATGCCCCTGCTCCTCAGCAGGCAGCCATTCTGTGCCAGCCACGTTATTCCCCACACATACTGTGAGCACATGGCTGTGGCAAAGATGTCATGTGGTGACATCACAGTCAACAGGATATACGGCTTGGTGGTAGCATTTGTGGTCAATGGGTCAGACATCATGCTCATTGCCCTGTCCTATGGTCTGATCATCAGGGCCGTACTCAGAATCTCCTCCAAGAAAGCCCACCAGAAAGCCCTTAACACCTGCACAGCCCACATCTGTGTGATGCTGATGTCTTATACTACCGCCCTCTTCTCCTACCTGACACAGAGGTTTGGTCAGGGAATTGCTACGAATGTACAAGTCACCTTTGCTCACATTTATCTCCTCGTCCCCCCCCATGCTCAACCCGATCATTTATGGTGTAAATTCCAAAGAGCTTCGTAACAAAGTGGGTAAATACACCTACAGAGGGTAATCACCGAAGGCCACTGACTTCAAAGCTGTGCAACAAGAAGGGGAAAGAATAACTCCTCATTAAGCTATGGTGCGCTGTTCCAGTTTGGCTGAGCTCAGCATTATGGATGTTCAGAGTCTGAGAAGCTTCTCACACCTAATATCCTATCCCTCCATCACTAAGTTCCCTCTCTCTGACCATCACTTGACCTCATTCAGTGTCACCCATCAGCCCCCAAACCCACACACCCTGCCACTGGGCCTTTCTGTGACTACCAGACCACCAGAAAATACTGCATTTTTCTGTCAGAAGGTGGGTTTTCATTAGGGCCTGTGTGAACACGGTTCTTAATCAGTTCGACAATCTGAAGCTACACTTTTACAGAGCTAAAGACAAAGAAAGAAACGATAGTGCTGAACAGCGATCCGGTGAATAAAATATATCTATTTTTCTAATTTCAATTCTTCTGTAATACTGGAGAATAAAGCAAATGTTTCAGTTGTAAGGTGTGAATATATTAAAGTTGCTGCGGGAATTGTGGCTAGAGCTTGTGGCTAGAACTTCTGCCTGAGAGTTGTGAAACATTGTGTTTTTGATTACCAGACTGATGTGTTAAACTGTATCACCTTTGAGCCACTTTGCACAGTCGATTTTATATTTGCTTTCAGCTGTACCTTTCAAAATGCACATTAACCATTCTCGTTGTCCAAGATATCAATTGTTGGTGTCGAAATGTCATGCTAGAGTTTGTGAAACAAGTGAAACTGATTATCACCAAACGTCTGGGTGATTGAATTGCTTGTAGTAGAAGTCCTTCTACTGAACTCACCCCTGCATGAGCTAGATTGTCTAATATCTCATTTTTGCCATTGGTTTGTGAATACCTTGGACATTTGGAGGAGTGGTGGAGATTTTTGTCTCTGTTTCACTGTCCTCATTCTCAGGAGAACCAAGATGAGCAGTGTTGGGTTGAAGTTGTCAAACACATTTTTTTGTCAAGTTCATCTGAAAAAGAGGAATCTTGTCATTGTTCTGCCACATTGTTGCAATGACTTTTCAGAGCCAAATGGACTGGATATTACATGGGTTATATGCAGCAGTACACTGTTATGATCAATTGAAAATGTCTTTTGCGCTTGTATACTGTGGCAGGATTCCCACATATGGTGCAGATGGCCCACTGCACACACAAAAATAAACCTATTGTCAATTGCTAGATTGAACAGTCTGCAAAACTCTGAGCTGCTGTTATTGGTGAATATTTGCTTTGATCCTAGGGGAGGCTCTCAAGCTGAAAGTCTCCAGGGTCTATTTTCTGCTCTTTCCACTGCTCACAGAGCTGAGGGAATTGTCTGGGACTCCTGCCAACCGGATAGTTCACAGGGACTGTGATGGGGAATCATAAAAGTCGCTGTTCAGCACACCGAGTGTTACACATGTGAGATTCATACGCTCATTCTCAGAGCTCCATTTTCCTGTAATTGCTGTAATGCGATTTCCTCTCTGTGCTGAGCGGTGAGTTGCCTGTTTCTGCATTAAAGTTAGTGCTGAAGACTTAGAAAGGGTTCCAGCGTTCAATACAAAAACTGTCTTGGCAGGAATTCACCAGCATGGTGACTTGAACTGTTTAGTATTGTCAGTAACATCAAGGGTTTTACCGGGTAAAATTGGAACAACAGAAGTATTGGAAAGAGTTTTGACAAATCTTTGTTTCTAAAGACAGGTCCTTGTTTCTCTCAGTAGCTTCCTCTTCACAGGCGGCGTGGTTTTCTGCTGGCTTTCTCAAGTTTTGCAATTCAGCAACTTCATTGGCCTCTTAAGAAATGAGGACAAAATCTCTGCAGCAGGGATCTGTTACCAGAGGGTTCATAACAAGAATGGGTCAGTGTAACAGGGCCGCGACTCACCCCTGCGGCACCTCCTGCTGGTCCGTCTGGGAATTAGCTCACCAACGCCCTCTGCAGGCCGACGTCCCATTTCTGCTCAGGCCCCGTGTCCCTCCCGGACCCTGGTGCCCTCTTACTGAACGTGCTGCAACCCTGCAGAACCCCCTCAAGTCTAAGGGTCTCCCCTCTCTGGGGAACCCTCCACCCCCTATCCCCACCTTGCCTCAGACTAGGCAACTGCCAGTCACCACTCACCCCCATTCACTGGGGCAGACTGCAGTATTATTGCCACTCATCACTGGCAGGGGGGGGTTGGCTTGCTGCTTCTTTTGCTTGCCATGGGCTGCCCCCTGCAACCTCAGTGCCCCTGGGTGGCGCCTCCTTCCAGGCCCTACAGACTGGGGTTCCCAGGCTAGAGCTTCCCAGCTCCTCATCCCTAGCCCCAACCCTGCACCACCCTAGACACTACTCAGGCTCCCAGCAGCTAGGCCTATCTGCCTTCCCCCTAGACAAGGAGACTCTGTTGTCTCCTTGCCTCTCAGCCATTTTATATGGCCTGCGAGTGTTTGGGGCGTGGCCACCCAGCGGAGCCTACTTCCAAACCAAGCTGGGCATTTCCTGGCTCCTGGACACAACCCCTCCCTGGGCTGTTTCAAGCCCCTTCAGCCAGGGAGCGGGTGGTCAGCCCGCAACAGTCACACACTCGTCAGATTTCACATTCTCCCTACAGTGGGTCACTCCAATTGACTCCCTGAGAGCAAAATCTGGGTCAATGTCTTTCAGAATCCCAGTCTTTCATGCCTGGTCCCAGAAGGTCAAATATACTGGAGGTTTCCTTTGGACTCTTTTGAAGCACCACAGAATAGAGCTCTCTGCGGCAGGAGTGTAACGGAAGCCATGTTTTTCTGAGCTAGTAGCCAAAAATTAAACATTAAGGGTGAAATCTTGATCCTAGTCAGATCAATGGTAAACTCACAACACAGCCAGAAGTTCATCTGAACTCCACATGTAGGGACTTAAGTATGTCCTGATTTCACACTGCCCAGGAGTCTCCAGTGACTTCAACTGAAGTCATCAGGTGCCCTCTAAGGCGAGGGAGCTAATTTGGACCAGTGATGAAATGACAGGAGAGTTGCTGAAGTCTCACACTCACAGATGGAGAGGTTCAGAACAATCAGGATAACATTTTTTCGTGTGTGGGGGAAGATTGCGGTCTGTTCTCCCTTTTCACTGGCAGCTCTGATTCTGGAGAGGATGAGAACCCTGAAAAGAAAAGCATGTTTCTGAGTTAGAAAAAACCAGATGGAATTGGAAATCTCACCAGGGGAGGTCCCAATGCACAGTGTGTCGAGTGGGAGGGGGAGGAAGGGGAGACCGGCAGTATCAAGATCACAATGGCATCCTCAAACCAATCGAAGTAGGGAACAGACATCCTGCCTAATCCATAGACCAAAGAGGCTTAATGAGGCCTCCTGTGGTGGGAGGTGACTCAGACTGTAATATTATGTGGAACACGCTGTAGCGGATTGCCTCTGACCCCCATCCCCCATCTGGACCAACTCTCCTGCTGTGAGGAACCCCACTACCACCAGGTGGTCATGTCAGCAATTGACAACATGAAAAATAACTCTCAGGAAGGGGGGTCCTGGTTTCTAACAGGCTGCATTATGATAAAGTATGTTATTTTGGGGGGAAAGTTACTGAGCAGCTGCTGGGGTTCCCTTCACCCCCAGAAAGACAGTTCAGGCTGATCTCCCCCTTTTCCCGGGTGCAGGCAGACATTGAGTTTAACCTACTCTGAGGAGACATTTCTGTGAGCCGTCACTGTGGGGTCTGGCACCTGTTTTTTGTCCTGGGTGAATGGTATCACTGTGTGGCAGTAGTGTGGGTTGTGGGGATGGGGGACACTCATGGACAGTGGACAGCCTTGGGTGTTGTGGCAGATTTGAGGGGTTGTACATGGGTAAGCAGGAAGTGCTGGGATTTGTGGGTCAGTCAGGAAGTGTTCACAGACAGGTGGGCAGTGCTGTGAGTGGTGGGGGCATGGTGTACATGGACAGGTGTTCGGTGCTGTGGGGCAGGGAGGAGGTACATAAACAGGTGGTCAGCACTTCTTCATGTGGGGATAGGAGTGTGTGTACATCGACAGGCGAGCTAACGCGGGGTGTTGTGGAGGTGGGGAATAACATTTACATGGACGGGTGGGCAGCGCTGTTGAAATTGAATTTTCCTTCTTCATTGTTGGTCAGGGACCAGTGCTGGGAACTTTCCTGCCCTTGAATGCATGTGGGTGGGTCTCAAGGTCACTGTTCCCTGGCAAGCCACAGAGCTGCAGCCTGGTTATCACAGACTTTACTTGGTTTTGTTGCCAATGGTTGTTGTTCTTATGTAACCTCAGGCATTTCACTGGTGAAAAGAGCCATTGATCTTTGCATCTCAGGTGGTTCAATCTCCCATCAGACTCCGACCCCCAGTCCGCACTCTCCTTCCCCATCCCAGGATGACACTATTCCAACAGCAGGGTGCATGCCAGTGTCTCCTTCATGCTACCCAGTCATCCCTGGCTCCCACAATATCCCAGCTGCCCCACACTGCCTACAGCTCTTCCTCTACAGGGTTTTAGGTGTCTCCCATCACACCTGCTCCCTTAGCTGGGGGCTAATCAGTGACTGCCTCTCACCAGTGAGAATCTCACACATGAGTGTCAAATGCCAGGGCACCTGTGCTGCTTTCCTTGTTGCACCCATAGACACCACATGATGCTTTGGGGATTGTTACACAGGAACAACTCACAAGCCAAAAAGTTCGCACATTATATAAGGTGATTTGGACACTCTGGGATACATGAAGGCCTGGAAAAATACAGCTGCCATGGGTAGGAGTCACTGACAGATGCCTGAAACAGTGGACCAGTGGGACACAGATGTTAAATCCAGGATAGTCTGGGACCATTTCTAAGCCAGCTTTGTTAGCCAGGCAGGGAACTGGACTTGATGACCTTTCAAGGTCTTTTCAGTTCTATGAGATAGGTATAAATTCACCACTGTCCCGAAAAGAAAAAAATGCCTTCAGTTAGCTCAGGCATGAGTGTGTAGGGAAAATGCTTCCAGCAGCCTCCTGTGGATATGTTTGTAGATTCCAAGTCCAGAAGGGACCATTGTGCTCATGGAGTCTGACCTCCTGCATAGCAGAGACCTGCCTAGAATGAATTTGCATTTCACCCAGAGAAGATCTTTTCTCAACAAGGGTACATGTACCTCTACGGGTGCACAGAGGCCTTTCAGGAGGTTGATCAACTCCTTCACATATTTGCCTAATTGTACAACAGGCTGCGTGAAAAGAAGTTGAGCAGTCAGCACAAACTAAAATTTCATACAGACTTGTTTATACTGTTCTCTATACTGTACACTGAACTGCAAGTAAAATCTTCGTATTCCAATGTAGAGTAGACTCTCGATTATCCAGGATGCTAGGGAAAAAGTAATTCTGGTTAATAAAATCCTGGATGATCACCATCCATAGGAAATATAGGGAGTAGGGGTTGATTCACCAGCCATCCTGTGCCAGGGGAGGGGGGTTGGTTCACTGGCTGCCCTGTGCCCTGGTAGGGTCTTTTTGTGTGTGTACTTGGGGCGGCAGCAAAGCCAAAGCCGGCCCTGTGAGTTCCGTGTTTTTTTTTTTTTTTTACATCCTGGTTAATCCACATCCTGGTTAATCCAATCCTGGATAATCGAGGATTTATAAGTACATGTTAAAATTTAGAAAGTACGCAATCTTTCAGTAATAGTGTGCTGTGTCACTTGGGTATTTTTATGTCTGATTTTTTAAGCAAGAAGTTTTTTTTATGTGAGGTGCAACTTGGGGTACGCAGGACAAATCAGACTCCTGAAATGGATACAGTTGTCTTGAAATGCTGAGACCCATTGTTGGAGAGAAACATCGAATCTTGAATTTAAACTCTTCCTATTGTTAATTACTCTCACCATTTGAAAAGTGTATTCCTTATTTCCAGTCAGAATGTGTCTAACTTCAATTTCCATCCATTGGACTGTGTTAGACATTTCCCTGCCAGGCTGAAGAGCTCACATTAAATATTTTTTTCCCATGTAGGTAAATACAGACTGTGACCAAGTCTCCCCTTAGCACTAAAAGGCAGGTTTTTAATTCTTTGCTTATTTTTGTGCCTCAGCCCTCAACCCTCCTTCTTGAGCTGTAGACATCAAGATTGGATACAGGATTCCAGTAGCATGTGAACTAGCACCATATACAGAAGTAAATCATTTCTCTGCTGATACTTGAGATTCCCCTGGTTATCACCCCGGGATGGCATTAGCTATTTTGGCCACATGGTAACACTGAGAGTCTAATTGTTACCTAATTATCCCTTCACATTCCCAAATCTTGTTCAGTCATTGTGCTTCCCACACTAGAGACCATCATCGTTCTCTCTCAGACAGTGTTTGGTGTCTGCACGATAGTGTCTCACCAAAAGGAAATGGGGAGGTAACAGAGGTGCAGGCATGTATCTCTAAATACAAACACCCTTGTGTTCTTCATGTACCTGTGTAGGTTCTTACAGACAGTGATCAAGTCACCCCTTAACCATCTTTTTTAAACTGCACAGACTGAGGTATTTGAGTCTATCACTATATGACAGGTTTTGGGTTCTTTTATTAATTCTTGTGATTCTTCTATGAACTCTCTTCAGTGTATCAACCTCCATCTTTAAGCATGGGCACAACAACTGGACACAGGATTCCAGCAGCTGATACGCCAGTGCCAAATATACAGGTAAAATAACCTCTCTACCTCTCCTTCAGATTTCAAGGGTTATCATCTCAGGCTCTTTTGACCACATGGTCACACTGGGAGCTCATGTTTAGCTAATTATCCGTTGATGCCAACAAATCTAGTTCAGAGTCACTGAGTTTCCCACTATATCCTCCCGTCCTGTGAGCATTTCCTACATTGTTTATTCCTTGCTGTAGATCTATATATATAAAAGTCAAATGGTGTATCTGTGTGTGCGTGTATGTATGTAAGCTTACTCCTTCCACACCGTTTGAGCTAGAGACTTGAAATTTGGTACAGTTAGAGGTCTTAGGGTCCTAATGACCGTAAGAGTTGAAAATTTTTCAAATCTCACCTCTGACGCCCCCCAGGGGTGAAATTCTTTAAAGGCCAATCACATCAGCTGGGCAGCTGCTGTTCTCTGTGACATAGTTATGATGTCATAATGCCCCCTCCAACAGACACTGCACTTGCTCAGCTCTCTGCTCCCTCCCCCTTCCAATGGACCCCGGAATCCCTCAGCTCTCTGCCCCCTCCCCACCTCCGATGGAACCCGGAATCCCTCAGCTCTCTTCCCCCTGCCCACCTCCGATGGACCCGACTTGGGTTTGGTCAGAGGGTAAGTGAGGTAGGGGTGTTGGGTTTGGTCGGGGGGGTAAGTGAGCCAGGGGTGTTGGGTTTGGTCTGGGGGGGGGGAATGTGTCTGGGAGGGTGAGGGGTGAGGTGTGGGGGTTGGTCAGGGTGTGTTGGCTTTGGTCTGGGGGGGTAAGGTGGGGGTGTTGGGTTTGGTTGGGGGGGTGAGGAGGGGGTTTGGGGTTGGTCGAGGGATAAGTGAGGTGTGGGTGTCGGGTTTGTTTGTGGTAGTAGGTGGGGTGTCGGGTTTGGTTGGGGGGGAAAGTGAGGTGGGTGTGTCAGGTTTGGTCTACGGGGGGCGAGGTGTGGGTGTTGGTCAGGGGGTGTTGGGATTGGTAGGGGGGAGACGTGGGGGTGTTGAGTTTGGGTGGGGGGTGAAAATGTGAGTCGGTGTTGGTCGAGGGGTAAGTGAGGTGGGGGTATCGGGTTTGGTCGGGGGGTGAGGTGGGGGTGTCAGGTTTTCTCTCTGCCCCCATCCAACGGACCCCGCACTTGCTCAGCTGTCTGCCCCCTCCCCACCTCCGACTGACCCGAGCAACTCCAGATATTTTCGCTAGTATCTAATATTAGATCAAAAGCTAGTTGCTTTGACCCAGTTTACCAATCAACCCAGATCGGTCAGAATCAGTGACCCGTCCTCTTCCTTATTTACCATCTCCTCTTTTCTATGTCATCTACAAACATCATCAGACTTCAGGCAGGAGAAGGGTGAGGACCAGAGTTGCTGACACATGTCTCTGCTTACACTTGTCAGTTAACGTCTGCATCCTATGTCCCTAAATACCACAACACTTGTTCTCCTACTGCCCATTCTCTTGAGTACAAAGTTATAGCCCAGCATGAGAATGTCTATTTCCATGGGGGAAACTTTGGTCCCTTCCAACACAGGACCTGAACTGTGGATCAGACTTATGGTACATCTAGTCCAGTGTCCTCTCTCTGACATGGAGAGATCCAGGTGGTGCAGTAAAAGGTGTAAGAAACGGAGCAGTGGGTAGATGAGGGGTTGACCTGAGCATCATGAGGTTGTCACCCTTATGCCTACATTGGCTGGTCCCTGAAACAAGTTGCTGTATAAGCTTTCCAAAATATATATTTAGCTGTAACTATTGTAACTAGATAGTCTTGCTATCCACAGCGCTGGCGACAGAAATTTGGGGGGCCCCTACTCTGATCGTTTGGTTGCATAAGTGCCCGGCGTTGCTCGGGTCAGTCGGAGGTGGGGAGGGGGCAGACAGTTGACACCCCCTGACCAACCCCAACACCCACCCTTCACCCACCCTGACACCTTCCCACCCCCCCGACCAACCCCAACACCCCCCGGCTCACTTACCCCCCGACCAAACCCGACAACCCCACCTGACACCCCAAAACAAACCCAACACCCCCACCTCACCCCCCGACCAAACCCGACACCCCCACCTCACCCCCTGAGCAAACCCGACACCCCCACCTCACCCCCCGACAGAACAGTGTATTTAATAATCTGTGTGCTACACAGTGCACCGTGAGCCGGGGGGGGGGGGGTGTCGGGTTTGGTCGGGGGGGTAAGTGAGCCGGGGGGTGTAGGGTTTGGTCTGGGGGGGTGGGAAGGTGTTGGGGTGGGTGAGGGGTGAGTGTTGCGGTTGGTGGCCCAGCTGACACTTCCTCCCCCAGCTGACAGCAGCCCAACCGGGCTCCCCCCAAGCCCAGCCGGCGCTCCCCCCGCAGCTGACAGCAGCTGGCGGCAGTGCGGGGTCCTGCGGCACGAGCCACCCTTGCTGCTCCCCCCCCCCCGCACTTTCTCCCCCAGACTGCGCCGCTGCCGCCGGCCGGGCTCACTGCTCCTGCCGGGGACATGTGCGCTCGTCCGCTCCGGAGGAGAGCCGTGCCGCCTCCCCGCCCCTTCCCCGCTCTCCAGGCCCGGCGACAAGGGGGGATGACTATGGGTACTGCTGTGTACCAGGGGGCCTCCTAAAGTCCTGGGCCCGGTACAGCTCTAACCGTAGTACCCCCCTGTCGCCGTCCCTGGCAATCCATGTAACTGTCCAAACACTTCCTGATCTTTGTTTGGCTCATGGCCCCAACTATGTCTTGCGACAATGAGTTCCACAATCTAGTTAGGCATCGAATGGAGAAAGATTTCTATTTTTCTGTTTTAAATTTGCCATGTTTCAGTTTAATTGAATATCCTCTAGATCTTGTGTTATCAGACAGGGAGAACACATTCTTTATCTACTCCCTACCAGACATACCTCTGAAACCTTTCTACTAGTCCACCTGGATCCCATCTTATGCTTAATTTTTGCCATGCTTTCACTGTGAGCAGTGCTTCCAAAAGCTATGTACAAGGAAGCCCAGGTCCCTATATTGAATAAATATAGTCAAATTAGAACCCCAATGGATATTTGAGAGGTTCATATTTTTCCCACAAATGACATAAACATTGCAGTTATTGACATCCAAAGGTATATGCCATCATGTCGCCCATTGGCCTGGATTGG
This sequence comes from Sternotherus odoratus, assembly GCA_032164245.1. Lineage (NCBI taxonomy): Eukaryota > Metazoa > Chordata > Testudines > Kinosternidae > Sternotherus > Sternotherus odoratus. Next base: position 297,984,613 of record JAVMKO010000001.1, read on the forward strand.
TTAGTGCCTCCTAAGGACGTTCCCCGATTTGATTGTGACCAAAATAATCTGGTGCCACCTTTTAATATTTCCACCTCACCCCCCTTTCTAATTGTAAATACCAAGAACATGTTTCCCATGCTAATTCTTCTAAATGTGTAACCCCCTGGCTCTGCTTGTCTCCCTCCACAGGCACCTTGAGCATTTATGAGCCTAATCCATGCATCAACCACCTCATGGCAGCTTTTAACCTCACCCTCTATGATCCTTCAACGTTCATCCCAATAGGCATCCCTGACCTGGAAGCTGCTCACCTCTGGATTTCCATCCCATTCTCAACGTTCTACCTCATCAGCATGTTGGGAAATGTCATGGTTCTGTTTGTTGTAGGCAAAGAGCAGACCCTGCACAAGCCAATGTACCTGCTGCTCTGCATGTTGGCTATCTCAGACATCAGCATGTCGACCTCCGTCGTGCCGAAGGCACTGTGTATATTTTGGTTCAATTTGAAAGGCATTACTGTGGCTGGCTGCCTCACCCAAGTGTTCTTTATTCACACGTCTACTACTATGCAGTCAGCCGTTCTCGTGACAATGGCCTTCGATCGTTACATTGCCATATGTAACCCCCTGAGACACAGCACCATACTCACCAATCTACGAATAGCTAAGCTAGGACTTGTGGGTTTGATTAGAGCTGTTCTCTTCATTCTTCCCATGCCCCTACTCTTCAACAGGCTGCCATTCTGTGACAAACGAATGATCCCCCACATGTACTGCGAGCACATGGCTGTGGCGAAGATGTCATGTGGGGACTTCACAGTCAAAAGAACATACGGCTTGGTGATAGCATTTGTAGTCACTGGATTCGACCTGACGCTCATTGCCCTGTCCTATGGTCTGATCATCAGGGCCATCCTCAGAATCTCCTCCAGGAAAGCCCACCAGAAAGCCCTCAACACCTGCACAGCCCACATCTGTGTGATGCTGATGTCTTATACTGCCTGCCTCTTCACCTACCTGATACAGAGATTTGGTCAGGGAATTGCTTCCCATGTAAACATAACTTTTGCTAACTTCTATGTCCTTGTCCCACCCATGCTCAACCCGATCATTTATGGTGTGAAATCCAAAGAGCTTCGTGAAAAATTGGTTAAATACATCTACAGATGGTAATCACTGGCGGGTACTGATTTTAAAGCAGTGTGACTAGAGGGGGAAAGGCTATCTCCTCATCGATCAAGGGTGTTCGGTCCCAGTCTGGCTGCACTCACTATTTTGGAAGTTCAGAGCTGAGAAGCTTCTCACACCTAACAACTTATCTGTCCATCACCAAGTTCCCTGTCACTGACCCTCACTGACCTCTTTCAGTGCGACCCATCAGTTCCCAACCTCACACACCCTGTCATTCAGCCTTTCTCTGACTACCAGACCACCAGAAGATACTCCACTTTTTTTGACAGAAGGTGGGTTTCCATTAGTTCCTGTTTGATTAGGGTTCTTAATCAGTTTGACAAACTGAAGCTAAACTTTTACACAGCCAAAGACAATGAAAGAAACTACAGTGCTGTACAGCAATCTGGTGGAGAAAATTTACCTGATTTTTCTACTTTTAACTCTTCTGTGATCCTGGAGAAGAAACCAAATGTTTCAGTTGGAAAGTGCAAAGATAGTAAAGTCGATGCAGGAATTGTGGCTAGATCTTGTGGCTGACAGTTCTGAAAGCTTATGTTTTTGAGAATCTGTCTGAAGTGTTAAACTATGATCTCACCTTTGAGTCACTTTACTTATCGCTTTGCAGAGTCAATTTTAGAGTCACTTTCAGTGGGACTTTTCCAAACACACACTAACCATTCCCCCAGTAACCTTTCATCTTCCTGCCCTGCCAGAAGAGGGCTCCTTAGAGGAGGTCAGTCCTAGCTGGTGTTAGTCTGAGACCTCCTAGAGAATGTGTACCCGGGAGCACAACGATGCTTCTCCCACACCTGTGGCCCCATTGTAGAGTAAGAGAACTCTGCCCTTGGACCATGGACAGAGACCATAGCTAGTGAGACAGTGCAGTCCGGCCATGCCCAGAGTTCCTAGACAATGGCTATGATCATTATGGTCAACATTGGTGGCTTAGGTAAGCGCTCCCGCAGCTCAGTTTGGATGAATGGGGCCATCTTCTGATGACTTGGGTGATAGCAGGGCCTGGAGTGGCTGAATCACCAACAAAACAGTGTGGAAAAAGGCCAGTGAAGCTGGGTGATTAGAGTCACATATCAGTGTCCGGTGCTCCCAGACTCAACTCCTGGGGCAATAAACTATCACACTCATACCTTCCAGAGCCCAGTTTAGGGACCCAGGCACCTGTGATGCAAGCATGGGAAAGAGACTATATCCAAAAGAGAAGATTCATATGTATCAGTTGTTTCATTCCTTTGCCCTTATATTCTCACCCCAGGAGGGCATAACAATATAAAACACCACAATGAGGGGAGAAGTCCCATTGTACTAGTTCTCACACAGGAGAACACAACTGCTTTTCTGAATTGATTTCTGAAAGATTAACACAATATTGACATGTGATGATAACCCGATGCAGCGAGGAGATGAAATATCAGAAGGTTTCTAGCACAGAAACTTATCCTGGCATATAGCTTTGATACCAGAATCCTGGGAGAAGAAAACATTTTCCAAGCCCTACAGCTTGCATCAATTAAGTATCACTTCATTTGGCCTTCACAGAGTGGAATTCACTTTGCAGAGTCTAATGCACTGCATATTACAACTGGATGGTCAATATGCAGTGGTTCAGTGATATGATCAAATAAAAACTATTTTTGTTCCCATATCTTGTGGCAACATTCCCACTCAGAGTGCAGATAACTGTACGTTACTGAAAGAAAAGAAAAAAATCACCCTCAGTTCCTACGCTTAACAACAGACTGGAAGGCTCATTTTCCCCCGACAATCTTGAGCCCCTGAAACTGGCAAATCATTACTTTATTCCCAGGGGAGGCTCTTAAACTGAAGTTCTCCAGCGTCTATTTTCTGCTGATCCCACTGCTTACATAGCCGAGGGAATTGTCTGAGAGTCCTGGCCAACCTGAGAGTTTACAGGGACTGCAGAGGGGAATTATAAAGGCCGCTGTCCAGTACACTAAATGTCAGATATTTGAAATTCATATGCTGATTCTCAGAGCTCTGCATTCCTCTCGCAATAAGGAGATTTCTTCTCTCTGTTAAGGAGAATTTTGGTGAGTTTCCTGATTCTGCATTCAAGTTAGTGCTGAGGGCTCGGGAAGGGTTCCAGGGTTCAACTCAAGAACAATCTGGGCAGGAATTCAGCAGCAGGGTGACTTGAACTGTTCAGTATTGTCAGAAACACCAAGGGATTCACCTGGTAAAATGAGAACTGCAAATGTATACAAATGAATTTTGACAAATACTTGTCTTCAAGATCAGTCCTTGTCTTTTATTGTGTCTTCCATCTGTCTCAATAGATTCTTTTGGGGGGGACTGTTTGGTTTTTCCTCTGGTTCACTCAACTGTGTCTGTCTCTCTCTCCTTCCCTGCACAGGCTGAGCTGATGCGGGGGTCCCCTTCACCCCCAGAAAGACAGTTCAGGCTGATCTCCACTTTTCCCTGGTGCAGTCAGACACTGAGTTTAGCCTAGTCTTAGGAGATATTTCTGTGAGCTGTCGCTGTGGGGTCTGGTACCTGGCTTTTGTTCTGGCTGAGGGGTATCACTGTGTGAAAGCAGTGTGAGCTGTGGTGATGGGGGGGTGTAAGAGACAGGCAAACAGTGTTTGGTGTTGTAGGGAATTAGAGGGGTTGTACATGGACAGGCAGGCAGCACTGGGGATTATGGAACAAGCTGGAGGTGTATATGGACATGCAGGAAGTGCTGGGATTTGTGGTGCAGGCAATAGGTGTTCACGGACAGGTGGGCAGCAGTGGGGGTAGTGGGGGCTGGGAGTGGGGTGTACACGGACAAGTGAACGAACACTAGGGGTTGTGGGTGTGGGGAGTGGGGTGTACATGGACAGGTGGGCAGCGCTGTGGGTTGTGGGGCAGGCATGGGATACATAAACAGGCAGACATGTGGGGATGGGGAGTGAGTGTACATGGACGGGTGAGCAAACGCTGGGTGCTGTGGGGGTGAGGAGACGTGTATACATGGACAGGCGGGCAGCACTGTTGAAATTCCGTTGTGACTGCTGGTCCAAGGCCAGCACTGGGACTTTTCCTGGCCTTGAATACATGTGTGCGGGTCTCAGGGTCTCTTCCCTCACAAGCCTCAGAACTACAGCCTGGGTGTCACAACCTTCATTCAATTTGTTTCCAATGGTTGTTGCTGTTTGGTAACTTCAGTCATTTCACCAGTGAAAAGAATCATTGATCTTCACTTCTCAAGTGGTTCATTCTCCCATCACACTGTCTGTGCTCTCCTTCCCCATCCTAGGCTGCCCCAATTACAACAGCAAACTGCTCACCAGTGTCTCCTCTGTGCTACCCAGTCATTCCCTGGCTCCCACAACCTCCAAGCTCCTCATGCTGCCCACATCTGTTACTTTGCAGTGGTTTAGGTCCCTCACATCACACCTGCTCCTTTGGCTGGGGGCTAATCAGTGACCGAGTCTCACCCATGGGAATCTCACACAGGAGTGACAAATGCCAGGACACCTGTGCTGCTTTCCTAGTTGCGCCCATAGACACCGCATGTAGCTTCAGGGGCTGATACACAGGAATAACTCACAATCCAAGACGTTTGCGCCCTATATAATAAGAGCCAAAGACCCGGGGACATGTACAGGAGAAGATAAATACAGCTGCCATGTGCAGGATCCTGAATAAGTGGACCCCTGGGAGACAGACATTAAACTCAGGATAGTTGGGGACCATTTCTAAGCCAGCTCTGTTAGCCATTTACGGTGACACTTGTACATTCATTCCTCAGTGCAGAGATTTGATGACGTCAAGTCATGACTTTTCTCACCTAAAGCGTTGGTCCATGCAGTGTGTCTCAGGATCCCTCAGCCTCATGAAATATCACCTATTGGCACATTTCTCAGGCACCACAGTCACATGGTAATTTCTCCTCACAGGGCTAAATTCAACAGGGTTATGAATAGAAGAAAAGGCCTTCAATAGGCTCAGGCAGGAGAACGCAGGCAAAATGCCTCCAGCTGTCTCCAGAGGACATGTTCCTAGATTCCAAGGCCACTGTGATCATGGAGTCTCATCTGCTGCATAACAAAGCCAGAGACAATTTGTGTTTGAACTAGAGCAGATCTTTTAGAGAAGTTGTTCTCAAAAAGGGTCCATGTACACATTGGGTACCAGAGGCCTTCCAGTTGTTGAGCAAGTGGTCTAGCTATTTGCCTAATTTTACAACAGGCTACATGAAAAGCAGTAGCAAAGTCAGTGCAAATTATAATTTCATAAAGACTTGTTTATACTGCTCTATATACTATACACTGAAATGAAGTAAAATATTTATATTCCAATTTATTTACTTTATGAATACATGGTAAAATTTAGAAAGGAAGCAATTTTTCAGTAACATCGTGCTGTGTCCTTGGGTTTTTTTATGTCTGATTTTGTAAGCAAGTAGTTTTTAAGGGAGGTGTAACTAGCGGTACGAAAAATAAATCAAACTCCTGAAAGGGATACAGTTGTCAGGAAATGTTGAGACCCATTGTTGGACAGAAACATCCAATCTTGATTTTAAAATGGTTCCCATGGTTAATTAATCTCAACGTTTGAAAAGTGTATTCCTTATTTCCAGTCAGAATGTGTCTAATTCAACTTCCAGCCATTGGACTGTGTTAGACCTTTCCCTGTTAGACGGAAGAGCTCACCTTCATTCCCTATGTAGGTACTTAGAGATTATCTCCCCTTACCATTATAGGCAGGATTTTAATTCTTTACTTATTCTTGTGGTTCGGCTGTGAACCCTCCTTCATGAATTCTGGACAGCAAAAATAGATACAGGATTCCAGTAGTAGGTGCACTAATACCAAAAACGGAGGTAAAATAATCTTGTTGCTCTTACATGAGATTCCCCCCAGATATCACTCCAGAATGGCATAGCTATTTTGGCCACATGGTAACATGGAGAAGAAAACGAGGAGTATTTGTGGCAGCTTAGAGACTAACCAATTTATTTCAGTATAAGTTTTCATGGGCTATAGCCCACTTCATCAGATGCATAGAATGGAATACATAGTAACATGGTTCACATGGTAAAACGGTAATATGGATGTCTCATGGTAACCTAATTATCCCTTCACATTCCCAAATCTTGTTTAGAATCATTGTGCTTCACAAGATAAAGACCATCATTGTTATCTCTCAGACAAAGCTGGGTATATGCAATAATGTGTCTCACCAAATAAAAGAGGGGAAGTAACAGTGGTGCAGGCCTGTGTCCGTGAATACAAAGAACTTTGTTCTCTCCATATACCCATGTAGGTAACTATAACCGGTTATCAAATACACCCCTTAACCATCTTTTTTTAAAATACACAGATTGAGATCTTTGACTTTATCACTATACAAGAGGTTTTTTGTTCTTTTATCATCATCCATCTTTAACCATGGGCACCAGAACTGGAGAGAGGATTCCAGCAGCAGTAGCACCAGTGACAAATATACAGGTAAAATAACTTCTCTTCCTCTCCTTCAGATTCCCTTCTTTATTATCTCTGACTCTCATGGTCACACTGGGAGCTCATGTTTAGCTAATTATCCCTTCATGTCCCCGAATCTAGTTCAGAGTCATGGTGCTTCCCACAGTACCCCCCATTGTGTGAGCATTGTCTGCATTCTTTGTTCCTAGCTGTAGATATCTAATATTAGATCACATACGTACTGGGTACTTGGACCCAGTTTGCCAGTCAATCCAGTTTGCTCTGAATCAGTGACCGGTCCTCTTCATTATTTACCATCTCCTATTTTTGTGTTATCTGCAAAGTTCATCAATATTCAGCCATGAGAAGTGTAAGCACTGGAGTTGCTGACACGTCTCTGCTTTCACTTGTCAGTTAATACCTGTAACCTATAGGCCTAAATACTACAACATTTGTGCTCCTAGTGCTCATTCTCTTGAGTACAAAGTTATAGCCCAGCATGATAATGTCTATTTCCATGAGGGAAACTTTGGTCCCTTCCAACACAGGACCTACATTGTGGATCAGATCTGGTCCAGTGTAACTTCTCCTACAGTGAGAGCCACGGGTGCTGCAGTACAAGATGTAAGATACCCAGCAGTGGGTAAATGAGGGGATGACCTGACCATCATGATGCCTAACAGTTAGACATTGGCTTGTCCCTGAAACAAGTTGATGCATGGGTTTCCAAAATATTTATTTAGCTGTAACTATTGTAACTAGATAGTCTTGCTATCCATGTAAACGTCCAAACACTTCCTGATGTTTGCCTAGCTCATGGCCCCAACTATGTCTTGTAACAATGAGTTCCACAATCTAATTAGGCATTGAATGGAGAAAGCTTTCTATTTTTCTGTTTTGAGTTTTCCATGCTTCAGTTTAATTGAATATCCTCTAGATCTTGTGTTATCAGAGAGGGAGAACACATTCTCTATCTACTCCCTACCAGACATACCTTTGAAACCTTCCTACAAGTCCTCCTAAATACCATGTTATGCTTAATTTTGCCGTGCTTGCACTGTGAGCTCCGCTTCCAAAAGCTGTGTACAAGGAAGCCCAGGTCCCTGTATTAAATTAAAATAGTCAAATTAGAACCCCAACAGATATTTGAGAGGTTCATATTTTTCCATCAAATGACATATACATTACAGTTATTGACATCGAAATGTATATGCCATCATGTCGCCCATTGGCCTTGCTTGGTTAGTGCTTCCTAAGGATGTTCCCAGGTTTGATTGTGACGTAAATAATCTGGTGCCACCTTTTATTGTTCCCACCTCATCCTTTCCAAATTCTAAATACCTAAAACATGTTTACCATGCTAATTCTTTTAAAATTTGTAACCCCGTGGCTCTGCTTGTCTCTTTCCAGAGCCACCTTCAGCATTTCTGAGCCCAATCGATGCATAAACCACTCATGGCAGCTTTTAACCTCACCCTCTATGACCCTTCAACGTTCATCCTAATGGGAATCCCTGGCCTGGAAGCTGCTCACCTCTGGATTTCCATCCCTTTCTCAACGTTCTACCTTATCAGCCTGTTGGGAAATTTCATGATTCTGTTTGTTGTAGGCAAAGAGCAGACCCTGCACAAGCCAATGTACCTGCTGCTCTGCATGTTGGCTATCTCAGACATCAGCATGTCGACCTCTGTCGTGCCGAAGGCACTGTGTATATTTTGGTTCAATTTGAAAGGAATTACTGTGGCTGGCTGCCTCACCCAAGTGTTCTTTATTCACACGGCTACTACGATGCAGTCAGCCATTCTCATGACAATGGCCTTCGATCGTTTTATTGCCATATGTAACCCCCTGAGATATGCCACCATCCTCACCAATGTACGAATAGCTAAGCTAGGGCTTGTGGGTTTGATAAGAGCTGTTCTATTTGTTATGCCCCTGCCTCTGCTCCTTATCAGGCTGCCATTCTGTGCCAACCACATTATCCCCCACACATACTGTGAGCATATGGCTGTGGCAAAGATGTCATGTGGAGACTTCACAGTCAACAGGACATACGGCTTGGTGGTAGCATTTTCAGTCATTGGATTAGACCTGACGTTCATTGCCCTGTCCTATGGTCTGATCATCAGGACTGTCTTCAGAATCTCCTCCAGGAAAGCCCACCAGAAAGCCCTCAACACCTGCACAGCCCACATCTGTGTGATGCTGATGTCTTATACTGCCTGCCTCTTCACCTACCTGACACAGAGATTTGGTCAGGGAATTGCTTCCCATGTACATATCACCTTCGCTAACTTCTATCTCCTTGTCCCCCCCATGCTCAACCCGATCATTTATGGTGTGAAATCCAAAGAGCTTCGTGAAAAATTGGTTAAATACACGTGCCGATGGTAATCGCTGGCGGGTACTGATTTTAAAGCTGTGTGACTAGAGGGGGAAAATCTATCTCCTCATCGATCAAGGTTGTTCGGTCCCAGTCTGGCTGAACTCACCATTTTGGAAGTTCAGAGCTGAGAAACTTCTCACACCTAACAACTTATCTGTCCATCACCAAGTTCCCTGTCACTGACCCTCACTGACCTCTTTCAGTGTCACCCATCAGTTACCAACCTCACACACCCTGTCACTCATGCTTTCTCTGACTACCAGACCACCAGAAGATACTCCACTTTTTTGACAGAAGGTGGGTTTCCATTAGTTCCTGTTTGGTCAGGGTTCTTAATCATTTTGACAAACTGAAGATACACCTTTACACAGCCAAAGACAGCGAAAGACACTACAGTGCTATACAGAAATCTGTTGGACAAAATGTACCTGATTTTTCTACTTTTAACTCTTCTGTTATCCTGGAGAAGAAACCAAATGTTTCAGTTGGAAAGTGCAAAGACAGTAAAGTCGCTGCAGGAATGTGGCTAGATCTTGAGCTAACATTTATGAAACCTTATGTTTTTGAGAATCAGTCTGATGTGTTAAACTATGATCTCACCTTTGAGTCACGTTACTTATCGCTTTGCAGAGTCAATTTTAGAGTTGCTTTCAGCTGGACCTTTCCAAACACACACTAACCATTCCCCCAGTAACCTTTCATCTCCCTGCCCTGCCAGCAGAGGGCTCCTCAGTGGAGGTCAGTCCTAGCTGGTGTTAGTCTGAGACCTTCTAGAGAATGGGTACCCGGGAGCACAACAATGCTTCTCCCACATCCGTGGCCCCATTGTAGAGTAAGAGAACTCTGCCTTTGGACCATGGGCAGAGACCATAGCTAGTGAGACAGTGCAGCACGTCCATGCCCAGAGTTCCTAGACAAGGGCTATGATCAGTAGTAGGTGGTTACAATTGTTTGTTGCCGGAGTCAGTCAGAGAAAGGGTGAGGGTGAAGGGAAAACCCTCTAACACCTGGTATCTGCTGATTGAACTTTGGTGGCTTAAGTAAGCCCTTCCCACAGCTCAGTTTGGATGTATGGAGCCATCTGCTGATGTGTTGGGTGATAGCAGGGCCTGGAGTGGCTGAATCACCAACAAAACAGTGTGGAAAATGACCAACCCAGCTGGGTGATTGGAGGCTGATAGCGGTTTCCCGCGCTCCCAGGATGAACTCCTGGTGCCCTAACGCCTCACACTCATACCTTCCAGAGCCCAGATTAGGGACCCAGACACCTGTGATGCAATCATGGGAAAGAGACTGTGTCCAGAGGAGAAGATTCAGATGTAGCAGTTGTTTCATTCCTTTGCCACTATATTCTCACCCCAGGAGGGCATAACAACATAAAACACCACAATGAGGGGAGAAGTCCCATTGTACTACTCACACAGGAGAACACAACTCCTTTTCTGAACTGATTTCTGAAAGATCAACAGAATATTGATGATTACCCGATGCAGAGAGGAGATGAAATATTAGAAGGTTTCGAGCACACAAACAGATCCTGGCAAAGAGCTTTGATACCAGAATCCTGGGAGAAGAAAACATTTTCCAGGCCCTACAGCTTGCATCAATTAAGGATCACTTCATTTGGCCTTCACAGAGTGGAATTAACTTTGCAGAGTCTAATGCACTGCAGATTATAACTGCATGGTCAATATTCAGTGGTACAGTGATGTGATCAAATGAAAAATAGCTTTTTCCTATATCTTGTGGCAACATTCTCATACAGAGTGCAGATAACTGTATGTTACCGAAAGAAAATTAAAAACATTCACCCTCAGTTGCTAGGGTGAACAACAGATGGCAAGGCTCAGTTTTCCCCGATAATCTTGAGCCCCTGGAACTGGCAAATCATTTCTTTACTCCCAGGGGAGGCTCTTAAGCTGAAGTTCTCCAGGGTCTAATTTCTGCTGATCCCACTGCTCACAGAGCCGGCGGAATTGTCTGGGAGTCTTTCAAACCTGAGAGTCCACAGGGACTGCAGAGGGGAATTATAAAGGCTGGTGTCCAGTAACTAAATGTCAGACGTGAGATTCATACACTGAGTCTCAGGGCTCTGCATTCCTCTCGCAATAAGGAGATTTCCTCTCTCTGCTAAGGAGAATTTTGGTGAGTTTTCTGATTCTGCATTCAGGTTAGTGCTGAGGGCTCGGGAAGGGTTCCAGGGTTCAATTCAAGAACCATCTGGCAGGAATTCAGCAGCAGGGTGACTTGAACTGTTCGGAATTGTCAGAAACACCAAGGGATTCACCTGGTAAAATGTAGGCAAATGTATTCAAAAGAATTTAGAAAAAAATGTCTTCAAGATCATTTTCTTTTGTTTTATTGTGTCTTCCATCTGTCTCAATAGCTTCTTTTTTTGGGACTGTTTGGTTTTTCCTCTGGTTCACTCAACTGTGTCTGTCTCTCTCTCCTTCCCTGCACAGGCTGAGCTGCTGCTGGGGTCCCCTTCTCCCCCAGAAAGGCAGATCAGGCTGATCTCCCCTTTTCCCTGGTGCAGGCAGACCCTGAGTTTAACCTAGTCTGAGGAGGTATTTCTGTGAGCTGTCGCTGTGGGGTCTAGCACCTGGCTTTTGTTCTGGCTGAGGGGTATCACTGTGTGAAAGCAGTGTGTGTTGTGGGGATGGGGGATATACAGAGACAGGCAGACAGTGTTGAGTGTTGTGGGGCATTAGAGGGGTTGTACATGGACAGGCGGCAGCGCTGGATATTATGGGACAGACTGGAGGTGCATATGGACATGCAGTAAGTGCTGGGATTTGTGGAGTTAGCGAGAGGTGTTCACGGACAGGTGGGCAGCACTGTGGGTTGTGGGCAGGCGGGGATACATAAACAGGTGGACATGTAGGGATGGGGAGTGCAGCGGGGTGACCACCCGCTCCGTGCCTGAAAGGGCTGGAGTAGCCCAGGGAAGGGGCTTGAAGCAGCTCTGGGAATGGGTTGTGGCTGAGAGCCAGCAAACTCCCAGTCTGATTGGGAAGCAGGCTCAGCTGTGTGGCCATGCACCAAACACTCAGGCCTGAATAAAAACTGAGAGGCAGGGGCCTGAGAAGCCAATCTCCTCTGTATCCAGAGGAAGACAGGCCTAGCTGCGGGGAGCCTTAAGCAAGGTACCTGAACTGGGGCAGGGCAGGGGCAAGGCACTGGGAGCTAGGGAGCTCTAGCCGGAGAGCCCCAGGCTGCAAGGTCTGAGAGAGGTCCTGACCCAGGGGTACTGGGGTTGCAGGGGGCAGCCCAGGGCTAGCATTAGGAGCAGCAGGCCAACCCCCCTTGCCGGTGATGAGCGGCCATGATACTGCAGTCTGCCTCAGTGAGCGGAGGCAAGTGGTGACTGGCAGTGGCCAAGTCTGAGGCAAGGTGGGTTTAGTGGGTGGAGGGTTCCCCCGGGAGGGGAGACCCTAAGACCAGGGGGGTACTGCAGGGAGGCAGCACCCTCAGCTAGAGGGCACCAGGGTCCAGGAGGGACACGGGGCCTGAGTAGGAGAGAGACATCTGGAGGCTGGAGAGCTGATTCCCCAGATGACCAGCAGGGGGCGCCGCCGGGGTAAGTGTCCGACATGCTTACAGGGAGTGAGTGTATATGAACGGATGAGCAAACGCTGGGTGCTGTGGGGATGAGGAAGGTGTATACATGGACAGGCGGGCAGCACAGTTGAAATTCCATTGTGACTGCTGGTCCAAGGCCAGCGCTGGGACTTTTCCTGGCCTTGAATACATGTGTGCGGGTCTCAGAATCTCTTCCCTCGCAAGACACAGAACTACAGCCTGGGTGTCACAACCTTCACTCAGTTTTGTTTCCAATTGTTGTTGTTCTTATTTAACTTCAGGTATTTCACCGGTGAAAAGAACCATTGATCTTTGCTTCTCAGGTGGTTCAATTTCCCATCATACTGTCTGTGCTCTCCTTCCCCATCCTACGCTGCCCTGATTACAACAGCAGACTGCTCCCCAGTGTCTCTTCCATTCTCTCTAGTCATCCCTGGCTCCCACAACCTCCGAGCCCCCCCGCTCCCCCCCCCCCACGCTGCCCATATCTCTTCCTCTGCAGGGGGTTAGGTCCCTTCCGTTACACCTGCTCTCTTGGCTGGGGGCTAACCAGTCACTGTGTCTCACCAGTGGGAATCTCACACACGAGTGACAAATGCCAGGACCCCTCTGCGACTTTCCTTGTTGTACCCATAGACACCACATGAAGCTTTAGCGAGTGCTACACAGGAACAACTCACAATCCAAGGTGCTTGCATATTATATAATGAGAGCCGGACACTCTGGGATGTGTACAGGCCTAGATAAATACAGCTGCCATGTGCAGGAGCCACTGACAGATGCCTGATACAGTTGACCACTGGGACACAGGCGTTAAATTCAGGATAGTTGGGGACCATTTCTAAGCCAGCTCTGTTAGCCATTCACGGTGACGCTTGTACATTCATTCCTCAGTGCAGAGATTTTATGGCGTCAAGTCATGACTTTCCTCACCTAAAGCGTTTGTCCATGCAGTGTGCCCCGGGATCCCTCAGGAAATAGCCACCTGTTGGCAAATTTCTCAGGCACCACAGTCACATGGGAATTTCTCCCCACCATGCTAAATTCAGCACGGTCATGAATAGAAGAAAATGCCTTCAATAGGCTCAGGCAGGAGAACGCAGGCAAAATGCCTCCAGCTGCCTCTAGAGAACATGTTCCTAGATTCCAAGGCCACTCTGATCATGGAGTCTGACCTGCTGCATAACACAAGCCAGAGACATATTTTGTTTGAACTAGAGAATATCTTTTAGAGCAGTGTTTCTCAACGAAACATGTACCCATAGGGTACCAGAGGCCTTCCAGTGGTTGATCAACTGGTCTAGCTATTTGCCTAATTTTACAACAGGCTACATGAAAAGCATTAGCAAAATCAGTGCAAACTAAAATGTCATACAGACTTGTTTATAGTGCTCTATATGAAATGAAGTAAAATATTTATATTCCAGTTTATATACTTTATGATTACATGGTAAAAGTTAGAAAGTAAACAATTTTTCAGTAATAGTGTGCTGTGTCACTTGGGTGATTTCATGTCTGATTTTGTAAGAAAGTAGTTTTTAAGGGAGGTGTAACTAGCAGTGTGCAAAAGAAATCAAACTCCTGAAAGGGATGCAGTAGACTCTCGATTATCCAGGATGATAGGAAAAAAATTAATCATGTTTAATAAAATCCTGGATAATCACCATCCATAGGAAGTATGGGGAGGGGGGTGTTGGTTCACCAGCCACCCTGCACCAGGGAGAGAGGGTGTTGGTTGACTTGCTGCTTTGGACTCTGATGGGAGGTTCTTTTGTGTGCTCTTTGGGCAGCAACAAAGCCAGAGCTGGCCCTTTGAGTTACGTGCATTTTTTTTGACATCCCGGTTAATCCACATCCTAGTTAACCCACTTCTGGATAATCGAGAGTCTACTCTATAGTTGTCGGTAAATGTTGAGACCCATTGTTAGAGAGAAACAGCCAATCTTGATATTTAAATGTTCCCCATGGTGAATTACTCTCAACGTTTGAAAAGTGTATTCCTTATTTCCAGTATGAATGTGTCTAACTTCAACTTTCAGCCATTGAACTGTGTTAGACCTTTCCCTGTTAGACGGAAGAGCTCACATCCATTCCCTATGTAGGTACTTAGAGACTGTCTCCTCTTACCACTAAAAGGCAGGTTTTTAATTCTTTACTTATTCCTGTGATTTGGCTGTGAACCCTCCTTCTTGAATTGTGGACACCAAGAATGGATACAGGATTCCCGTAGTAGTTGCACTAGTACCAAAAACAGAGTTAAAATAAACTTGTTGCTCTTACATGAGATTCCCCCCAGATATCATCCCACCATGGCATAGCTATTTTGGCCACATGGTAACATGAAGAAGAAAACGTGGAGTATTTGTGGCACCTTAGAGACTAATCAATTTATTTCAGCATAAGCTTTTTGTGGGCTATAGCCCACTTCATCAGATGGATAGAACGGAACACATGGTAACATGGTTCACATGGTAAAATGGTAACATGGATGTCTTTGGTAAAATGGTAACATGGTAAAATGGTAACATGGATTACGTAACCTTCCTATGGTTACGTAATTATCCTTTCACATTCTCAGATCTTGTTCAGAATCATTGTGATTAACACGATAGAGACTGGCATTGTTATCTGTCAGACAAAGCTGGGTACATACAATAATGTGTCTCACCAAAAAAAGGGGAAAGTAACAGAGGTGCAGGTGTGTAGCAATAAATAAAAATAATTTGTGTTCTTCGTGTACCCGTGTAGGTAACTATAGACTGTTATAAAGTCACCCCTTAACCATCTTTTTAAAAATACAGTAGACTCTCTATTATCCAGGATCAGAATAACCAGTTTGTGTATTAACCAGGAGATATATATATATATATATATATATATATATATGAGTATCTCGCAGGGCCAGCTCTGTCTTTGTTGCTCCCCCCAGCACACAAAAAAAGCAAAAATCCAAAACCCACCAGGGTACAGGGCAGCCAGTGAGCCAACATCCACACAACCCTGCACAGGGTGACTGGTGAACCAGCTCCCCTCCCCCCCTGCATATTTCCTATGGACGGTGATTATCCGGATTTTATTAACCAGGATTATTTTTTTTCCTATCATCCCAGAGACACACATTGAGATTTTTGACTCTATCGCTATACAAGAGGTTTTCTGTTCTTTTATCAACATCCATCTTAACCATGCGCACCAGAACTGGAGAGAGGATTTCTACAGTAGTTGCACCAGTACCAAATATACAGGTAAAATAACTTCTCTCACTTTCCTTCAGATTCCCTTGCTTATCATCTATGGCTCTTATGGTCACACTGGGAGCTCATATTTACCTAATTATCCCTTCATGCCCCCGAATCTAGTTCATAGTCATGGTGCTTCCCACAGTACCAGTCACTGTGTGAGCATTGTCTGCATTCTTTGTTCCTAGCTGTAGATATCTAATATTAGATCATATACTGGGAACTTAGACCCAGTTTGCCAGTCAATCCAGTTTGCTCTGAATCAGTGACTGGTCCTCTTCAGTACTTACCATCTCCAATTTTCTGTGTCATCTGCACAGTTGATCTGTATTCAGCCAGGAGAAGGGTAAGCACAGGAGCTGATGACACATGTCTCTGCTTACACTTGCCAGTTAACACCTGTAACCTATGGCCCTAAATACCACAACACTTTTGCTCCTGGAGCCCATTCTCTTGAGTACAAAGTTATAGCCCAGCATGAGAATGTCTATTTCCATGAGGGAAACTTCGGTCCCTTCCAAAACAGGACCTGCACTGTGGATCATTTGATACTTTGTATCATTTGATACAGTATCATAAAGTATCATTTGATACTTTAAATGACTGCTTCTTGGAGCAGCTGGTACAGGAACCCACAAGGGGAGAGGCAACTCTGGATTTAGTCCTGAGTGGAGCGCAGGATCTGGTTCAAGAGGTAACTATAAAAGGACCGCTGGGAAATAGTGACCATAATATAATAACATTTAACATTCCTATGGTGGGAATAACACCTCAGAAGCCCAACACTGGGGCATTTAATTTCAAAAAGGGGAACTATGAAAGAATGAGGGGGTTAGTTAAACGGAAATTAAAAGGTAAAGTGACTAAAGTGAAATCCCTGCAAGCTGCATGGACTCTCTTCAAAGATACCATAATAAAGGCCCAACTCAAATGTATACCCCAAATTAAAAAACAACGCCAGAAAACTAAAAAAGAGCCACCGTGGCTTAACAGCCAAGTAAAAGAAGCAGTGAGAGAGAAAAAGGCATCTTTTAAAAAGTGGAAGTCTAATCCTAGTGAGGTAAATAGAAAGGAGCATAAGCACTGCCAAATAAAGTGTAAGAATGTAATAAGAAAAGCTAAAATGGAGTTTGAAGAGCAGCTAGCCAAAAACTCAAAAGGTAATAACAAAATGTTTTTTAAATATGTCAGAAGCAGGAAGCCTGCTAAACAACCAGTGGGGCCCCTGGATGACAGAGATACAAAAGGAGCACTTAAAGATGACAGAGTCATTGCAGAGAAACTAAATGAATTCTTTGCTTCAGTCTTCATGGCTGAGGACATTAGGGAGATTCCTAAACCTGAGCTGTCTTTTGTAGGTGACGAATCTGAGGTATTGTCACAAATTGAAGTATCAGTAGAGGAGGTTCTGGAACTCATTGATAAACTTAACTGTAACAAGTCACCGGGACCAGATGGCATTCACCCAAGAGTTCTGAAAGAACTCAAATGTGAAATTGCGGCACTATTAACGAGGGTTTGTAACCTATCCTTTAAATCGGCTACTGTGCCCAGTGACTGGAAGATAGCTAATGTAACGCCAATATTTAAAAAGGGCTCTAGAGGTGATCCTGGCAATTACAGACCAGTCAGTCTAACGTCCGTACCGGGAAAATTAGTTGAAACAATAGTAAAGAATAAAATTGTCAGACACATAGAAGAGCATAAATTGTTGGGCAAAAGTCAACATGGTTTCTGCAAAGGGAAATCGTGTCTTACTAATCTATTAGAGTTCTTTGAAGGGGTCAGCAAACATGTGGACAAGGGGGATCCAGTGGACATAGTGTACTTAGATTTCCAGAAAGCCTTTGACAAGGTCCCTCACCAAAGGCTCTTACGTAAATTAAGCTGCCATGGGATAAGAGGGAAGATCCTCTCATGGACTGAAAACTGGTTAAAAGACAGGGAACAAAGGGTAGGGATAAATGGAACTTTTTCAGAATGGAGAGGGGTAACTAGTGGTGTTCCCCAAGGGTCAGTCCTGGGGCCGATCCTATTCAACTTATTTATAAATGATTTGGAGGAAGGGGTAAACAGTGATGTGGCAAAGTTTGCAGATGATACTAAACTGCTCAAAGTAGTAAGGACCAAAGCAGACTGTGAAGAACTTCAAAAAGATCTCACTAAACTAAGTGATTGGGCAACAAAATGGCAAATGAAATTTAATGTGGATAAATGTAAAGTAATGCACATTGGAAAAAATAACCCCAACTATACATACAACATGATGGGGGCTAATTTAGCTACAACCAATCAGGAAAAAGACCTGGGAGTCATTGTGGATAGTTCTCTGAAGGCATCCACGCAGTGTGCAGCGGCAGTCAAAAAAGCAAACAGGATGTTAGGAATCCTTAAAAAAGGGATGGAGAATAAGTCGGAGAATATCTTATTGCCCTTATACAAATCCATGGTGCGCCCACATCTTGAATACTGCGTACAAATGTGGTCTCCTCATCTCAAAAAGGATATACTGGCACTAGAAAAGGTTCAGAGAAGGGCAACTAAAATGATTAGGGGTTTGGAACGGGTCCCATATGAAGAGAGATTAAAGAGGCTAGGACTTTTTAGCTTGGAAAAGAGGAGACTAAGGGGGGATATGATAGAGGTATATAAAATTATGAGTGGTGTGGAGGAAGTGAATAAGGAAAAGTTATTTACTTGTTCCCAAAATAGAAGAACTAGGGGCCATTCAATGAAATTGGCGTGCAGCAGGTTTAAAACAAATAAAAGGAAGTTCTTCACACAGCGCACAGTCAACCTGTGGAACTCCTTACCTGAGGAGGCTGTGAAGGCTAGGACTATAACAGGGTTTAAAAGAGAGCTGGATAAATTCATGGAGGCTAAGTCCATAAATGGCTATTAGCCGGAATGAGTAATGAATGGTGTCCCTAGCCTCTGTCTGTCAGAGGGGGGTGATGGATGGCAGGAGAGAGATCGCTCGATCATACCTGTTAGGTTCACTCACTCCGGGGCACCTGGCATTGGCCACTGTCGGTATACAGGATGCTGGGCTAGATGGACCTTTGGTCTGACCCAGAATGGCCGTTCTTATGTTCTTATGTTCTTATGTTCTTATCAGACTTATGGTACATCTAGTCCATTGTCCTCTCTCTGACAGGGAGAGACCCAGGTGCTGCAGTAAAAGGTGCAAGAAACCTGGCAGTGGGTAGATGAGGGGATCACCTGACCATCATGAGTTTGTGACCCTAATGGCTAAGAGCTAGACTTTGGCTTGTCCCTGAAACAAGTTGCTGTGTAGGCTTTCCAAAATATTTATTTAGCTGTAACTATTCTAATTGGATAGTCTCACTAGCCATGTAAATGTCCAAACACTTCCTGATCTTTGCTTAGCTCATGGCCTCAACTATGTCTTGTAACAATGAGTTCCACTATCTAATTAGGCATCAAATGGAGAAAGCTTTCTATATTTCTGTTTTGAATTTGCCAGATTTCAGTTTAATTGAATATACTCCTGATCTTGTGTTATCAGACAGGGAGAACATGTTCTTTATCTACTCCCTACCAGACATACCTCTGAAACCTTTCTACTTATCCTCCTGAATCCCATCTTATGCTCAATTATTGCTTTGCTTGCACTGTGATCAGTGCTTCCAAAAGCTGTGTACAATGACGCCCAGTGCCTGTATTGAATTAATGGCATTAAATTAGAACCCCAATGGTTAGCTGAGGTGTTCAAATTTTTCCCTCCAATGACAAATACATTGCAGTTATTGTGTATATGCCATTATGTCACCCATTAGACTGGCTTGGTTAGCGCCTCAAAAGGCTGTCCCTGGGTTTGATTGTGACCAAAATAATCTGGTGCCATCTGCAAATGTTCCCACTTCAGCCCCATTTCTAAATTGTAAATACCTAGGAAATGTTTACCATTCTCATTCTTCTAAAGGGTCTAACCCCTCTGGCTCCTCTTGTCTCCCTCCACAGGCACCTTGAACATTTCTGAGCTCAATCGACGCATTGATCACCTCATGACAGCTTTTAACCTCACCCTCTATGACCCTTCAACGTTCATCCTAATGGGCATCCCTGGCCTGGAAGCTGCCCATAGCTGGATCTCCATCCCCTTCTCTATGTTCTACATTGTTAGCCTGCTGGGAAATTTCATAGTTCTGTTTGTTGTAGGCAAAGAGCAGACCCTGCACAAACCAATGTACCTGCTGATCAGCATGCTGGCACTCACAGACATTGGGAGGTCAACATCCGTTGTGCCAAAAGCACTGTGTATCTTTTGGTTCAATTTGAAAGCCATTACTGTGGGAGGCTGCCTCACCCAGATGTTCTTCCTTCATGCAGTTTCTTCAGTGCAGTCAACCATATTAGTGACAATGGCCTTCGATCGTTATGTTGCCATCTGTAACCCTCTGAGATACACCACCATCCTCACCAACGCACGAATAGCTAAACTAGGTCTTGTGGGTGTGATAAGATCTGCTCTTTTCATTCTGCCCCTCCCCCTCCTCCTCAGTAGGCAGCCATTCTGTGCCAACCGCTTTATCCCCCACAACTACTGCGAGCACATGGCTGTGGCAAAGATGTCGTGTGGGGACATCACAGTCAGCAGGACATACGGCTTCTTAATGTCATTTATAATCACTCTGTTAGACCTGATGTTCATTGCCCTGTCCTATAGTCTGATCATCAGGGCTGTCCGCAGAATCTCCTCCAAGAAAGCCCACCAGAGAGCCCTCAACACCTGCACAGCCCACATCTGTGTAATTCTGATGACTTATGTTCCCTTCATCTTCAGCTCTCTGACACAACGGTTTGGTCAGGGCATCGCTCCCCATGTTCACGTCATCTTGGCCAACGTCTACTTCCTTGTCCCCCCCATGCTCAACCCTATCATTTATGGTGTGAAATCCAAAGAGCTTCGTGACAAAGTGGGTAAATACATCTGGCGAAGGTGATCACCACAGGTTACTGACGTTAAAGCTGTGCAACAAGAGGGGGAAAGGAGTTCTCCTCATTAATCAAGGGTGCTTTGTCCCAGTTTGGCTGAACTCAGCATTTTGAAAGTTCAGAGCTGAGAAGTTCCTCACACCTAGTGCCTTATCTCTCAATCACCGAGTTCCCTCTCTCTGACCATCACCTGACCGCTTTCAGTGTCACCCATCAGTCCTCAACCTCACACACCCTGTCACTCGGCCTTTCTGTGACTACCAGATCACCAGAAGATACTCCCCTTTTTTTGACAGAAGGTGGGGTTCCATTAATTCTTGTTTAAACAGGGTTCTTAATCAGTTTGAGAAATTGAAGCTAAACTTTTACATAGTTAAAGACAGTGAAAGAAACTACACAGCTGTACAGCAATCTGATGGATAAAATTTACCTGTATTTTTCTCCTTTTAACACTTCTGTGATCCTGGAGAAGAAACCAAATGTTTCAATTGGAAAGTGCAAAGATAGTCGCTGCAGGATTTGTGACTAGATCTTGCGGCTGACAGTTGTGAAACTTTTTGGTTTTGAGAACCAGTCTGATGTGTTAAATTATGATCTTACCTTTGAGTCACCTTACTTGCTGTTTTGCACAGTCAATTTTAGAGTCACTTTCAGCTGGTCCTTTCCAAACACACACTAACCATTCCCCTTGTCAAAGACATCAAGAGTAGGTGTGGAGATTTCATGTTTGAGTTGGTGAAACAGGGATTATCACCAAACATCCTAGTGATGGAATCACTTGAAGTTATAGATCCTTCTACTGCGCTCAGCCCTGAACAAGCTACATTGGCTAATATCTCATTTTTGCCATTGGTTTGTGGAGACCTTGGACAATTGGAGAAGCAGTGGAGAGTTTTGCCTGTGGTTCACTGGCCTCATACTCAGGACAACCAAGTTGAGCAGCTTTGGGTTTAAGTTTTCAAACATATGGTTCTCGCTGGGGACAAAGACTTTACCGAACTTGGCTTCTTAGCTCTTTCACTCCTGCCCCTATCTTTTTTGCAATACTGCAGTGGAAAGAGTATTTTCTTAGATTAAAAGTGGTGAAAGTGGATGCCAGCTATGTCACAAGTAATACAGCAGCCGAGAACAAAGAGCAGCTGGAAAGAGCAAGGTGAGGAGGCCATATACAGACAGCCAAGTGCAAGGAGATGTCACTCGACAGGCGGGCTTTTAAGGCTGGACTCAGAAGTGGGGACATGAATCTGACGGGAGGGCAGGTGCTGGGGAGAAGGGTTCTGCCACCAAGACCCTGAGGGAGTGGGTTACTGCCAGAGCAGGTATCTTACCTGAGGTATCACCTCAGTGAATCATATGAGTTGGCCTACCAAGTCTCTGATATTTCAATCGTATTTTAGCTCCCTGCCTGTGTCAACACTTCTTATTCTTCCTGCTTGTTTTCTTCTTGTGTTCATTTACAGGCACCTAAGGTACCAAGCCGGTTGTACTACTACCTCAGTAACAGAGAGGAAGCCGTGTTAGTCTGGAATAGCAGAGGTAACAAAGAGTCCTATGGCACATTAAAGACTAACTAAAGTATTGGAGCATAAGCTTTCGTGGGCTAATACCCACTTCGTCGGATGGGCTTGCATCCGACGAAGTTGGTATTAGCCCACGAAAGTTTATGCTCCAATAATTTAGTTAGTCTTTAAGGTGCCACAGGACTCTTTGTTACCTCAGTATGATTCAGAGGCCTCCTCATTGTGCCCCCTTCCTTGTGTTATTTCCCAGTATCCCACTTCCCCACATACCACAGGCTTAGGTTACCATGCCGTGGTGAACCTAGTTTAAAGCCCTCCGCAGTAAGTTAGCAAACCTGCATACAAAGATGTTCTTCCCTCTCTTTGTTATATGGATCCCATCTCTTCCTAGCAACCCTTCTTCCTGGAAGAACATCCCATGGTCAAAGAATCCAAAGGCCACTGTGTGACACCACCTGTGTAACAATGCATTTCTTTCCACAATTTGATGGTCCGTACCTGGGCCATTTCATTAAACAGAGAGGATGGAGGAAATCACGACTGGTGCCTTAAATTATTTTATCCTTCTTCCCAGACCATGTAACCTTCACTGACCTGTTCGAGGTCACTCCTGGCAGTATCATTGGTACCCACATGGTGAAGGAGGAAGAGGTAAAGATCCAAGGGCTTACACAGTCTAGGCAGACACTCTGTCATGTCCTCACCCAGCCAGGATGAGTGGAAACGTCCAGGGCATCCCATACCATCTGCATCAGGCACCCAGTTCGATGTGGTCATGGCCAAAGTCCACACCACCCCCTAGGCTTAGGAATCTGCTGATCCAGTTGGTTTCAAAAGGTGGTCACATCCAACTCTGAGTAACAGCCCCTGTGTGACAGCCATATGCACCTCCCCATTCAGGAACCCAATGAGGAGACACAAGAGATCCAAGTGGATCAACAAAGGGCTGCCTAACCCCTGTGGTGGGTAATGACCCAGGGCAGGTCAGTTTCTGAGGGGACACCTTCCCCACCTCAGTGAGACTGAGGAACTCCCTTGTTGTCTACCCAGACAACCCCCTAGACAGCCTACTGAATCTGTGGGTCCATAGCCAGCTCGCACCACCATCTGCTGCCTCGTGGAATTGTGGGGCACCCACTGGTTGTAAGTTTCTGTGTCAGCACCAGCTGCAAGCCTTAGTCTCTGGCCAGGAATATATGCCATACAGCTCACTACTCTGACTCAGGGAGATGCAGGCAGCTTGAGTCATGGCTCTCCATGTCTGTATAGGAGCCAAAGTGAGCTGCTTCCACTGACCCTGGGTACTGGGAGAAGCCTTTTCTGCCCCATAAATCCCCCCCATGACATTGGCACCTCAGCCAGGCAGGGTGAATGGCTATGTTGGGAATGCAATTGCACAGGGATGGGGACCACTGTGGAGGGATGTCACCGTCTGTTGCCACATCTCAGTTTGGATGTATGGGGACATCTGCTGATGCCCTGGGTGATTGCGGGGCCATGAGTGGCTGAATCCCCAACAAAACAGTGTGGAAATGGCTAGCCCAGCTGGGTGATTAGATGCACATAGCAGTTTCCAGCACTTCCAGACTGAACTCCTGGGGTGATGTAACAGATGTAGCAGTTGTTTCATTCCTTTTCCCCCATATTCTCACCCCAGCAAGGCATAACAATATAAAACAATGAGTGGAGAAGTCCCATTGTACTAGTTCTCACACAGGAGAGCACAACCACTTTTCTGAATTGATTTCTGAAAGATCAACAGAATATTGATGACTAGTGTAAAAGCCCGTGGACACGGGCCAACAGCATTGTCCCCCCGCTCAGCCCCCCCACCCCAAGCATGCCCCCCGCTCAGCCCCCCCACTCCAAGTATGCACCCCCCACTCAGCCCCCCCACTCCAAGTATGCCCCCCTCTCTAAGTGCGCCCCCCACTCAGCCCCCCCACTCCAAGCCCCCCGCTCAGCGCCCCCACTCGTTCAGCCTCCCCTCCCGCCCGTGCCCGCCCCGCTCGTTCAGCCTCCCCTCCTCCCCCCACAACCCCCCCCTGCTCATTCAGCCTCCCCTCCCCCCCCACGGCCTCCCTCCTCATTCAGCCTCCCCTCCCCGCCACACCTCCCGCTTGTTCAGCCCCCTTCCCCCCCCAACTCCAAGGCCCCGGCTAGGCTGGGCGCAGCTGGCCGTGCCGTGCCCAGGCGCCTCCGCCCCTCCGGCCCAGCACCCCCTTCCCGCGCCCCGCCCGGCCAGAGCCCCCTGCCTGCGCCTATTGCGCCCAGCCACTCTCCTGCCCTAGGTCCCTAATCCAGACCCTGCTTCCCTGGCCGCGGCGTATGCGCGGCGGCCATGTTGTGCTGCCGAAATACACCTCCCAGCATGCCGTTAGTCCGGGCCGTCTGTGCTGCGCTTCAAACAAACTTTTCTAGCCCATTATAATATAGGATAACCCAATGCAGAGAGGAGATGAAATATTAGAAGGTTTCAAGCACGCAAACAGATCCTGGCAAATAGCTTTGATACCAGAATCCTGGAGGCACTCAGACGCTGCAATAACTGGGGCCAGAGCTAAGTGGCTTAGAGAGAGTTCAGCTCTGTGCGCCCCATAAGGAGGATGTGGGGCACTGGGTGGAGAATCTGAACTCTTCCCAACATCCCTCGGGGATGAGGCCTGTCATGAGCACAGCTGCCTATGAGGAGGGGTTTCTGGGCTCCTCCTGCAGCTCGACAGTCAGAGGGGGATTCAGGTCGTGTTTTCAGAGAGCGAAGGATCTGGAGAGCGTTGCCTGGCCGAACAGAGCCCTGCTGGGGGGGCCCTAGATCTGACCCTGACCCCACCCACACCATGAGCAGTGGGAGCCGCTCTAGCACTGAAGACAGACCTCACACCCTACATCCAGATTTGTATCATCACCAAATTAGAGGGGAGCAGAATCTGGGGAGGGGGTTGTTTTGGTGCAATACAGAGCTAGCAGCAGGCATTTGGCTTGAGTTATGTCCTTTTGCATTAAGAAGATGCATGGCCTTGCTTAGCCGGTATGTGTGTGTCTCATGTCTGAATAAGAGTAGGAGACCCTCTGAGCTGTGCCTGAGGAACCTGTGATTCTGCAAGTCAGTCACTGTTATGTCCGGCTGTCTGTGGTGTAACCCTGTTCCATACAACAGGGGGCTCTATAGCCAAGTGCAGAGGGAAACAGCGTCTCTGCCACCAATGGACTGTGTGACCGGAAATGTCCACTAACCAACCTTCAGTGCCTTCGTTTGTGGGTGCTCTCCGTGAGAGACGGCCAGCAGCGCCAATTCCTTAGATTTTATTGGGAGTCTCTCATTAGTTCCTGTCTTTCTGAAAGCCCCAACTTCTGGGATCAAGGCATTGCACGGGAATCTCTGCTTTCAGTTTCCTTTAAAAAAAATCTTTTTAAAAAAGTGAGTTGCAGAAAAGCTAGAAAACCTGATGCAGGGGCACCCCAAAGGCTCAGACACCAATTTTTAAAGTGCATCAGAAGTAGTGTAAGGAGGGTCAGTAGGTCCGCCAAGCTGCGGGGGCGGTGGGGAGCTACTGCCTCTTTGGGACAGCCTTGGTCACACCTCCCTGTTACTGGGGAATTAGGGTCAGGAGGTGTGCGGCCCAGAGTCCATGTTGCGCCCCCTCAAGCGGGGGAGCGCCGTCAAAGAATTGGTGGTGCCCCCTCAAGCAGAGGAGCACTGGCTAGAGACACGGGTGCATGTCACAGGTGAGGGGGCACCAGCAGGAGTCCAGTTCATCCGCCACAGGCAGCTCCAGTTCCCCTACAGCATCCGTCTCCGTCAGTCAAGGGGCACTGCTGTGCTCCGGGAGTCCTTCCGGGTACTCTGCAGCAGGCAGGTTTGGAAACCCCAGGGCCTCCCCTGGCTTGGCAGTAGGGTGTGGAGAGAGCAGCCTGCAGTCTGCATCTGTCTCCCTCCCTGGTGCTGCCCTGACTGAGCTAGGGGCCCCACCCTTTATACCTCCTGTTTCGCACCTCCTTTTCCTGGGGGTGGGGACAGCTTGGTCTGGGCCCGCCCACTCCGGCTGAGAGATTGATTCTTTACACTTCGGCTCGGAGGGAGGCCACAGTGCCTCCTTACAGTAGTAAGGCTGCCAAAAAATGAGGGTGGGGGCCACTGGAAGATCGAGGGGTTAAATGAGCAATCAAGGAAGATGAGGCTGTTGTGGTAAGGCTAAATAGATTATTTACATTGGTCTTCACTGAAAAACATGTGAGGGAGATTCCCAAACCTGAGCTATTCTTTTTTAGCTGACAAATCTGAGGAACTGCCCCACATTGAGGTGTGAGTAGAGGAGGATTTGGGAGAAATTGATAAATTAAACTGTAATAAGTCACCAGGACCAGATGGGATTCACCCAAGAGTTCTGAAGCACTCAAATAGAATACTGCAGAACTATTCACTGTGGTATGTAACCTATGCTTAAATGAAACTCTGTAGCAGATGACTGGAGCTGTGAGTCTAATTTGTTTTAAAAAGGCTCCAAAGGAGATCTTGGCCACTACAGGCTGGTAAGCCTAACTTCAGTACCAGTTAAATTGATTGAAACTATAGTAAAGAACAGAATTATCAGACACATAGCTGAACACACATTGTTGGGGAAGAAGCAACAAGAGAAATCATGCCTCACCAATCTATTAGAATTTTTGAAGGGGTCAACAAAAAGGTGGGCAAAAGTGATGCAGCTCACATAGCGGACATGGACTTTCAGAAAGCCTTTGACAAGGTCCCTCATGAAAGGCTCCTAAGGAAAGTAAGCAGTTGTGGCATAAGAAGGAAAGTTCTCTTCTGGATCAGTAACTGGATAAAAGGTAGGAAACAAAGGGTAGCAATAAATGGTCCGTTTTCAGAATGGAGAGCAACAAATAGTAGTGTCCCCTAGGGGTCTTCATTGGGCCCAGTCCTATTCAACATAATCATAAATGATCTGGAAAAAGAGGTAAATAGGGAGGTGGCAAAATGTGCAGATGATACAAAACTACTCACTATACATAAGTCCAAAGAAGATTACAAAGAGTTCCAAAGGGGATCTCAAAAAAAAAAAAGGTTAACTGGGCAACAAAATGGCAGATGAAATTCAGTGTTGATAACTGTAAATAATGATCATTGGAAAACATAATCCCAACTAGACTTACCCTTGGAGTCTAAATTAGCTGTTTCCATGGAAGAAAGAGCTCTTGGACTTATTTGAATAGTTCTATGAAAACATCCACTTAATGTGCCACAGCAGTCAATAAAAAATGGACAGAATGTTGGGTATAATTAAGAAAGGGGTAGATAATATCATATTACCTCTGTGCAAATCCATGCCCTCATCTCGAATACTGCATGCAGCTCTGGTTGCCCCATCTCAAAAAAGATATATTGGAATAGGCAAAAGTTCAGAGAAGGGTGACAAAAATATTTAGGGTTATAGAACAGCTTCCATACGAAGAGAGATAGGGATTGGTCAGCTTGCAAAAGAGATGAGTAAGAGGGGATACGATAATGATCTATAAAATCATGATTGGGTGGAGGAAGTGTATAAGTGATATTTACCCCTTCACAAGTGCCAGAGATCACCCAATGGAGTCAATAGACAGCAGGTTTAAATCAAACAAAATAAAATACTTTTTCACACAGTCAGTCTGTGGAACTCATTCCCAGGGGATGTTGTGAAGACCAAGACCATAACAGCATTCAAAAAAGAACTATATAAGTTCATGGAAGACAGATCCATCAATAGTTATTAGCCAAGATGGTTAGAAACACAACCCTATGCTCTGGGTGTCTCTAAACCTCTCACAGACAGAACCTGGGAGCAGACAATGGAGGATGGATCACTCTTGATTGCCCTGTTTTGTGCATGTGCATTCCCTCTGAAGTATCTGCACGGGACACATTTAGAAGACAGGACACTGGACTAGATGGACAATTGGTGTGACCCAATATGGCCGTTCTTATGTTCTTCAATTGCTCCACTGACGGATGAGGCGCTGCTGAGAAGCCTTTTCCAGGGGCTTCCTCTGCTATAGCGCTGGTATAACCATCATAGCAGATGTCCAGGAGTTGCTCAGTGTGGGAGGGTGATGGGGGGCTAGTGCTGACCCCTAGGGGTGTGGTCCTGGGGTACGAAGGACAAGGCTCATGCCTCAATCTAGAGCTGGGCTGGAAAACACAGTTCCCCCCACCGCCCAAGAAATATTTTGACCCAAACTGAAATGTTTCCTTTTTCATTCACATTTGGGGTGAGGTTTCATAGAAAATGGATCTTTCTCTGAAACCCCAGTTGACGTAATGCTGCCCAGCTGCAGCTGCCTGGATTTCCAAGAGAAATTGGATTCTTTTCGACTGCATCTCCCGCATTATGTAAATGAAGCATTTGCCTTTTCTTTTTCATTCCTCAGGGAGAAGGGAACGGACCTCCCCTCCTAGAAATTTCCATGTACAGAGACTTCTGGAATCTCCTTTCCCTGGCCTGCACCCTGGGTTTGTAATTCAGGAAAAGGGGCTGCCGGGGAGAAATCTGGTCTCATATTATTATTATTTTCATTTTATTTTATATTATTTCAGTACAGTCACAGCTGTGACAGCATCCTCGTTACCACTCGGCCATCCCTGAGGTAGACATGTGACTAACTGGAAGGATACGAACAGTGATGACAAGCCTGGATTCCAGGAACAGAGCCTGCAGCAGAGCTGATGCTGCTGTCTAGTGGGGGTAGTATCAGCACACATCCCCTGCGATTTGGCCTCCTGCACTTTGCCATTGGCCAAGACCGGGGTTAAACTTGGTGCACATTCAGCAAAGCATCTCAGGTTCCCTGATGGCCAAATGGCCCCCAAGGGAATGTACGAAGATGCTTCATATAGAGTAGACACCTGCCTCCCAATCTGAACAGACACTGATGCTGCCTGTGTAACTCTTTATAACTCTGATGACCCTTCATCATTTATGGTGAAGATTTCTGGTGTCAGCGGCTCCTCGTCCAGCAGGAACTGGGTACGTTGACAGGTTTTGCTACCTTTAAAATGTGAAGGGAAGGGGAAAGGCTGGAGACTGTTTCCATTTGCAGGTGTTCTGTGCAGCAGCAGAGGACTCAACTGGGCTGTCAGAGTGACTCAGAGATGGGGCTGGAGGACAGGCAGCAGTAGGTAACTCAGGAATCCTTGCCCAGATCTGTCTCCACAGTGGGTTGTTTAAGCTACACAGAAATCCGACATTGAAAGCGAACTCGTAATGTTAAAACCCTGATGCTCCAAGTCAGGATTTCTCAAGGGGTTCCGTGTCTAGAGGTGCCGTGTGCTCTGGGCCCGATCCTGCCAGGGGGGTGAGCAAGAGGAGACCCACAAAATATCAGTGACTAGTTCCCAAATTGCCTCAGGTTTCTTTCCTCCTGGAAGTGTAATCACCAAAGGCATTTTCAAAGGTTTTATTCTCTGACTTAATTGTGAGCGCAGGAATTCAGAGCTGCCCTTGCCCTGTGGTAACAAGTCTGATAAGGCATATTTTTGTTTCCTGATTGGCTGATGGTGCTAGCCTTTCTGTGCTGTAGATAGTCCTCCCAGTTACAGGGCTATATTCATTGCTGTCCCCTCTCTGGTCTCGGAGGGCCAGATGACAGGCCTCATAGCTGTCCCTCCATTCTTCCATCCACTGACTGGGACCTGGGCTACAGCTCACTGAGGGTCGACTGTGCTTGCCCTGCAGGTCCCATTGGGTTTGGCACCTGTGATTCTTCCCTTTGGGAGTCTGGGACTAGTAGTGGGACGAGTGACCAGCCAGGCTTCTAGAACCAAAACACTATTTAATCTGAACAGGAGGAATAAAGCGTAACATGGGAGAATAAGAGGGTTTTCAAACAACAGTCTGTACACATCCCTGACCACAACCCTCCCATTCTGATGGAGACCCAGATGGGCCCAGGCCTTTCAGACATCCCCAGTGCTGTCTATTTAGATTTAGAGTTATTAGGTTTCAATCTATTTAGGCTTAGATTTATTAGGAACTGGGGAAACTTTTGGGATGGGGGGAGCCTATACAGAAAGGATGGGCTCCACCTAAACCAAAGTGGAACCAGACTGTTGGCACTAAACATTAAAAAAAAAAAGCAGAGCAGTTTTCAAACTAAGAGATGGGGGAAAGCCGATGGCTGCAGAGGAACACGTGGATCGGATAGAGACTTCTGTGATGGGTTAAGATCACAGAAACCCCTTAGGAGCTGCCACCCGATGTGCCAAGGCTACTCCTGCCTCAGTTTTCCTGCCCCAACAGCTTAGGACCTCAGTACCCTACCCAGTCTGAGCCACGTCCCCTAACAGCTGTGGGCTTTCCTGGAAACAGGCAGGAGGTATTCTTACCTCTGGCACTCAGATGCTCAACTCCCAGTGGGGTTAAACCCTGAATAATATTTCTTTTCCCTGTATAAAGCTTATACAGGGCAAACTCATAGATTGTTCGCCCTCTATAACAATGATAGAGAGATATGCACAGCTGTTTGCCCCCCAGGTACCAACACGTACTCCAGGTTAATTAATAAGTTAAAAGTGATTTTAATAAAGACAGGAAATAGGATTTAAATGGTTCAAAGTAGTAACAGACAGAATAAAGTAAATTACCAAACAAAATAAACAGAACACACAAATCTAACAATATTACGGCAAAAGCCTCACACTCAGTGAATTCCTTCTTTCAAGCTCAACTCTGTTAGCCTGGGGCCAGCAATCACTCAAACCCATCCCCTGCAGTCACAGTCCTCTGTTTCAGTTTCTTTTAGGAATCCTTGGGGGGTGGAGGGTTGTTGCTTGAGCCAGCTGGGAACAAAATGGAGAGGTCTCTCCCAGGTTTATATAGACTTCCTCCTTTGGGTGGAGAGCCCCTCCTCCTTCTTATCCAGAGTCCACATGAACTCTCAGAGCAGATGGACAAAGTAGCAGGTTTGAACCAGACTCCCCTCTCCACCAGTCTGGCCTCATTCCTCAGGAAGCTCGGGTGTGAACGGGCGTCTACAAAGTTCATTCAGGAATGGTAATATACAAAAACCTGTAGGAGAACACTTCAATCTGCCTGGACACACAATTACAGATTTAAAAGTCACCATACTGCAACAAAAAAACTTCAAGACCAGACTGCAAAGAGAAACTGCAGAGCTGCAGTTCATTTGCAAGTTTGATACAATCAATCTAGGATTGAATAAGGATCTTGAATGGCTTGCTAATTACAAAAACAGCTTCTCCTCTCTCCGAGTTCACACTTGCAATTCAGTTGCTAGAAGAATACCCCACCCTCCCTGATTTGAGTTAACAAGCTGGTTCAGCCTGATTGGACTAACCTTGTTACCTCCTACCTAGTTCTTGCCTACTTATCTATACCTTCCCCTGGACACTTCCACTGCTTGCATCCGATGAAGTGGGTATTAGCCCACAAAAGCTTATGCTTCAAAACTTTATAGTTAGTCTTTAAGGTGCCACAGGACTCTTTGTTACCTCTGCTATTCCAGACTAACACGGCTACCTCTCTGATTCTCTACAAAGTTCATTGTTTGCTTGATTGGTTCTCAATTGGGATTAACTGAGAATAGTTTTTTTCTCAGAGAGCTGTTCAGCTGCTTTCCAAAGTCCACATACAACCAACCAAGCACATAGTCAATATTCATAACTCTGAATACAACACAGACATACAAATAGGATGAACAGATCCAGTGGATCATTACCTTCACAGAGATATAACTTTTTAGCAAAACCATGTTCCAGTAACATCTATATATATAAAAGTCAAGTGGTGTATGTATGTGTGTATGTATGTATGTATGTACGTATGACTGCGAACTCCTCCCGCACCGTTTGAGCCAGAGACTTGAAATTTGGTACAGTGAGGGGTCTTGGGGTCTAGATGCTGGTAAGGGTCGAAAAAATTTCAGATCTCACCTCTGACGCCCCCCAGGGGTGAAAGTCTTTCAGGGCCAATCACATCGGCTGGGCGGTTAGGTGGTGATGATGTCATAATACCCCCCTCCAACAGACACCTCACTAGCTCAGCTCACCCCTCCCTCCTCCAACGGAACCCCGGAGATCCCTCAGTTCTCTGCCCCTCCCCCCTCCCAACGGAACCCCGGAGATCCCTCCATTCTCTGCCCCTCCCCCCTCCCAACAGAACCCCAGAGATCCCTCAGTTCTCTGCCCCTCCCCCCTCCCAACGGAACCCCGGAGATCCCTCAGTTCTCTACCCTTCCCCCCTCCCAACGGAACCCCGGAGATCCCTCAGTTCTCTGCCCCTCCCACCTCAACCCCGGACTCCATCAGCTCTGTGCCCCCCCCCCACCTGCGAAGGTCCCCGGAATCCCTCGGCTCTGGGCCCCCTTCCCCCCTGCGACGGATCTGAGTTGGGTTTGGTGGGACGGTAAGTGAGGTGGGGGTGTCGGGTTCGGTCGGGGGGTGAGGTGGGGGTGTTGGGGTTGGTCAGGGGGTGTTGCGGTTGGTGGGGGGGTGAGGTGGGGGTGTTGGGTTTGCTTGGGGGGGTGAGGTGGGGGTGTCGGGTTTGGTCGGGGGGTAAGTGAGCCGGGGGGGTGTCGGAGTTGGTCTGGGGGGGTGGGAAGGTGTCGGGGGGGTGAGGGGTGTGGTGTGGGTGTTGGGTTTGGTCTGGGGGGGGGAAGGTGTTGGGGTGGGTGCCCAGACCAAACCCGACACACACCCCCGGCTCACTTACCCCCCGACCAAACCCGACACCGCCACCTCACCCCCCCACCAACCGCAACACCCCCTGACCAACCCCAACACCCACCCCTCACCCCTCACCCACCCCAACACCTTCCCACCCCCCCAGACCAAACCCGACACCCCCTGGCTCACTTACCCCCCGACCGAACCTGACACCCCCACCTCACCCCCCCACACCAATCTCAACACCCCCAGACCAAACCTGACACCCCCCGGCTCACTTACCCCCCGACCGAACCCGACACTCCCACCTCACCCCCCCAAGCAAACCCGACACCCCCACCTCACCCCCCACCAACCACAACACCCCCTGACCAACCCCAAAACCCACACCTCACCCCTCACCCACCCCGACACCTTCCCACCCCCCCAGACCAAACCCGACACCCCCCCGGCTCACTTACCCCCGACCGAACCCGACACCCCTACCTCATCCCCCCAAGCAAACCTGACACCCCCACCTCAACCCCCCACCAACCGCAACACCCCCTGACCAACCGCAACACTCACCCCTCACCCACCCCAACACCTTCCCACCCCCCCAGACCAAACCCTACACCCCCCGGCTCACTTACCCCCCAACCAAACCCGAGAACCCCACCTGACCCCCCAAGCAAACCCAACACCCCCACCTGACCCCCCGACCAAACCCGACACCCCCCCCCCCGGCTCACGGTGCACTGTGTAGCACACAGATTATTAAATACACTGTTCAGTCGGGGGGTGAGGTGGGGGTGTCGGGTTTGCTCAGGGGGTGAGGTGGGGGTGTCGGGTTTGGTCGGGGGTGAGGTGGGGGTGTTGGGTTTGTTTTGGGGGGTCAGGTGGGGTTGTCGGGTTTGGTCAGGGGGTAAGTGAGCCGGGGGGTCTTGGGGTTGGTCGGGGGGGTGGGAAGGTGTCAGGGTGGGTGAAGGGTGGGTGTTGGGGTTGGTCAGGGGGTGTCAACTGTCTGCCCCCTCCCCACCTCCGACTGACCCGAGCAACGCCGGGCACTTATGCTAGTCATATACATATTTACAGGCACCTCCTCCCCATAAAGCCTTATGGAGTACACCATCACAAGGGGTTATATTTCATAAACTCCTATCACGTTATACGACCATAGATAAAGTAACTTGCACACTCAAATGGATATTAGTGCAGACCTAGTGTTTGCACTAGGTATCCATTTGCGACCCCAACCCCTTCCCTGCCCATCTGAAGTAACCTGCCAGATATTTACAGACCCGTGCATGGGGAGAAGGTACATATTCTGTGAGCATGAAGAGAAATGTGTAAGATGATTGAACTGTCTGGATTCAGTCAGCACTGGCCAGGCAAAGCACTTCAACTTATCTTGGAGGGATGCTTGGGGATCAGCACATGTATTGAATTTCCACATGTAAATCTGGAGAGATTCAGGTAAAATCAATATTATTGAGTTAAGCATCTGACCCTAAGAACGTCTCCCATGTACTGAAGAGAGGCAGTGGAAAAATTTGAACTCTCAGGGGTGGAGAAAATATATATATATATATAATGATGCAATGACACACGTTTATAAATAGGCTCAATGCAGGACTGACAAATACAATGACTGTTTTCACCATGCATTGCCAGGTGTTTACACACATCATGATACAATGGGCCACACTCACAGTTGAGGTCAAGAAAGAGTATCTGTTGCAAGGTCACAATTTTAAAATCACACAGCTCTCAAGTAGGCTGTGGAACTCCCAGCCACCAGATATCAATTGGGCCAAAAGCTTAGCAGGATTCAAAGAGGGACTGGAGGTTTATATGGGTAACCAGAAAATCCAATTACAGTAATTAAGATTTTTTTTAAAGTCTTGGAATTGCGCTAAACTCTTCCTGATTTACACCACAAAATATATTTAATTAGTGTGTGTCAGAGAGTGGGTTATCTCACAGGATTGTAGGACTTCTTCCACCTCCTCCGGAAGCATCTAGAACTGGCCACTGGATACTGGGCTAGATGGATTGCAGGTCTGATCCACTCTGGTAGTGCCTGTCTTTCTCTCAGTGGTGTAAATACAAGACTATGTTTTTGCTGATTTTCCTTGAGCTCCTGGGGGACTCTACACTTTCTCTGAGAGGATAATGATGTCTCGTTAAATATCATCAAGTCTCCTTTTGTTTTTCCTTTCAGGAAGGAAAGTTCAAAACTCATCGGACATTCCAGTACATTATGTCAGCGGTCAATGACACCAACTTAAACGCTGCAGGTTTCCTTCTCACCGGGATACCTGGGCAGGAAAACATTCATCTCTGGATCTCTATCCCCTTCTGCTTAATGTATGTTATTTCCATAGTAGGAAATTCATTCATTATGATCATTATAAAAACAGATCCAAGACTCCATGAGCCCATGTACATTTTCCTTTCCATGTTGGCCATCACAGACCTTAACTTATCGATAGCCACCATGCCGACAACTTTGGGTATATTCTTGTTTAACTCTAGGGAGATCAGCCTCGATGCTTGCTTCACCCAGCTGTTCTTCATCCACTCACTTTCAAAAATTGAATCCTCTGTGCTCTTGATGATGGCCTTTGACCGCTTCATCGCAATATGTAACCCCCTGAGATATTCCTCCATCTTAACCCTTCCTAGAATAGCCAAGATGGGACTGGTACTTATGCTAAGAGGGGTGGCTGTTATATTCCCACTCCCCTTTCTCCTGAAACAATTCCGATATTGTCACGCCAATGTCCTCTCCCATTCCTACTGTCTACATCAGGACGTTATGAAGATGGCTTGTTCAGATATCAGAGTCAACTACATCTACGGTTTGTTTCTTACATTCTTCACGGTGGGATTGGACGCACTGCTCATCCTCCTCTCTTATGTGATGATTCTCAAAACAGTGCTGAGCATCACATCCCAAGCAAAGTGCCTCAAGGCCCTGAACACCTGCGTTTCCCACCTCTGCGCCGTTCTGCTCTTCTACACGCCAGAGATCGGCCTTGCTGTGGTACACAGATTTGGGAACAGCTCTTCTCACTTGCTTCGGATTCTCCTGGGCTACATCTCCCTGCTGGTCCCGCCCTTGATAAATCCAATTGTGTACAGTGTGAAAAGCAAACACCTTCGTGAGAGGATAATCAGGGTGTTCATTAAGTGAAGGGTCAGTTCATTCCCCCACCTACAGTGCTGGTTATGTGGAAGATGTAAAACACAAGCCATCTATTGTGTCCTGGACTATTACATTCAAGACAACATAAGCTTCTGATCTCCACTCAGTAGAGAGAGAGTCAGATGAGTTCTAAAGCCTCAGACAATGGGAGACGGGCTGGTGATGGAGAACAGTGTTCTGGGGAAGGAGACCAAGAAAGACAGAACAATTTACAGAATGACTGTGTTCATGGAGAGCTGCGGGACCGGTAGGATGTTGGCCCATAAAGAGCTGTATTTGTGACTTCTCTGATCTCAGAGTTCCTGTCTACATAGTCAATAAAAACAAGGGAGGTGGATGTTGTTTCCAATTACCCCTGGCCTGTCACTGTCCCGTATCTGGTTAACCAAACATGGGCCCTTTAAAAAGCTGCAGAGCTGTTCTACTGTTGCAGTCCTTCCCCTTCCTGAGCACTCTGGGGGCTGCGTGATCCATGGGGGCTGCACCAGCTGT
Source organism: Sternotherus odoratus (assembly GCA_032164245.1). Lineage (NCBI taxonomy): Eukaryota > Metazoa > Chordata > Testudines > Kinosternidae > Sternotherus > Sternotherus odoratus. Next base: position 298,021,236 of record JAVMKO010000001.1, read on the forward strand.
GGACAGGGGCCACTCAAGGTGCACAGTCATGCCCCCTTCCCCCACACCCTCGCCAGGTGCTTGTGACTGAGTTGCCTCAGGGAAGTCCCCGGAGGGTAGGAGAGTTTGTGTTTTGGAGAAGACTAAATGAATGTCTCACTACAAAGTCCTGTGGCACCTTAAAGACTAACTATAAAGTTTTGAAGCATAAGCTTTCGTGGGCTAATACCCACTTCGTCAGATGCCAGACTAACACGGCTACCTCTCTGATTCTTCACTACAAAGGGAGCTCTTGTTTTAAGTATCCCAGGCTGAGAGTAAGTCATGGCAGGGGCCTTAGAGGGAAGAGCGGGGTGACTGCAGGGCTACGTCAGACCAGCAGGGGGCACTCTGAGGTAACACCCATGTGCAGAGACTTGGCCAGAATGTGCTGTGTTCTTGGAAGCCTTTACCAACAGAAGGAGGTCAGCCCAGCCCCCAGGCTGCTCTAAACTCCACCAGGAATGGGGGAAACAGGCTGGCAAATCAAATGCCTATAACTGGCTCCATGCCATCCCCACTTTCTGCAGCACAGGGGGGAGCTGTATTGGCACAGCAGGGAATCCAGCCGGGCTTGTCACTACTCAGATGGTGGAAGGCTGGTCCTGTGGTCTGGGCACTGCTCTGTGACTCAGGACAACAGAGTTTGATTCCCTTGCCTTGTGAGACTGTGGGCAAGTCATTGTCTGTCTCTGAGCCTCGACAGAGGTGGATAATAGCCCTACGATGCCTCACAGCAGTGGTGGGAGGATAAATACATTCCAGGTGCTCAGATACTCTGAGCCTCTAAGATCAGGGCCACGTCAGGGATCCACACAGCATCACCTCTGACACTGATCTATAAAAGGCCTCTTATCGCAGTCTCCTGTGACAGCTGGCTTCTTGGAATGTCCCTGACTCCAGCACTGTGGTGTCTGTGGCAGATGTGGGGGTGCTCGGGGTGCCACTGAGGGGTAGGTAGTGGATTTCCAAGGGGAGTGTCACAGGCAGGCTGAGCATTTCATCACAGTCACCAGACGGGTGTTTGCCAGCCATTGAGGCTGACTGGGTCTAACTCCCAAACAATGAAGCAAAGGCCGCAGGGGCCTCATTTAAGACAGTCTGGCTGGGAGCAAGCAGCCTCGGGGCAAAGGTCCGCTCCACACCTTGGCCCTGTAACACGGACATGGCTGACCACCATAGTGACGGGGCCCAGTCTCATAAAGGGTGGCTTTGAGAAAAGGTTGTTCCCACAAGAAAGGCGCTATAGGCCGACCAGTCCATTGTGTCATTGGCTCTGTCTCTGTTTACCAGCGTACACACCAATAACTCCTGGAAAACAGTTCCTGACAGGCTGCCACAATCCAAGATGATCCATTTCCCCCAAATCTTACATACCAGCACAGGCAGCTTTATCCCCTTCTCCGCTAATTCTTCACAGCCTCCTGAATGCCAGAAGACAGCTGATTGCCCTGGGCACGAGGCTGCGGGAGTGGGGGGAGGGTGTTGGTCCAGGCACTGGAAGGGATGCGGGAGTTAATGGGGGGCTGCCAGCCATGGACAAAGCAGGCAGCCAAATGACATTATAGCGGAGACACACTCTCAAGTTTAAATGAGCATGTTCTGTAACTGAGCAGGGACGTAACATCGAAACAACTTTAAGCGAGGGGACATTAAAAGGGGAGTTACTGTATTTAGTCTGCAGAAGAGAAGAATGAGGGGGGATTTGATCACTGCTTTCAACTACCTGAAAGGAGGTTCTAAAGAGGATGGATCCAGACTGTTCTGAGTGGTACCAGATGACAGAACAAGGAGTCATGGTCTCAAGTTGAAGAAAGGGAGGCTTAGGTTGGATATTAGGAAACACTATTTCAGTAGGAGGGTGGTGAAGCATTGGAATGGGTTACCTAGGGAGGTGGTGGAATCTCCTTCCTTAGAGGTTTTTAAGGCTAGGCCTGACAAAGCCCTGGCTGGGATGATTTACGTAGTTGGGGATTGGTCCTGCTTTAAGCAGGGGGTTGGACTAGATGACTCCTGAGGTCCCTTCCAGCCCTGATATTCTAAAATTCTGTATTCCTGTGGTCATAACAAAGTTGTTTTGCATGGACAGTCCTTGATCACACATGACCTTAAATCCTCACTTCATTTGCCAGCATGTACTGAAGTCCAACACACTGCATTCAAACAAAGCCTTAATCTCTCTCTTTCTCTTCCTCTCTCTCTCCCTCCCCCTCTCTCTCCATATGCCCCCTATCTATCTAGCTATCTAGCTATCCCAACATCCTGTTTGTCCTTGAGGGGCTTAGGTAAAGCACTCAGGTGTCTCAGTTGGGTGTGCAGCGTCACCTGCTGTCCTTTGGGAAGATAACGGGGCCTGGAGTGGTTGGTTGTGTCCCCAGAAGAGCAGTGTGGAAGAGGTAAGCCAAGCTGAATGATTAGAGGCTCAGCACTTCCAACGACTCCCAGACTTCAGCTTGGGGGTGAAAACCCATCAAGGAGGGTTTAGAACAGACATTTAACCCCAATAAGTCACTAGGACCAGGTCGGATTCACCCAAGAGTTCTGAATTTTTCTATTTTATATTATTTCAGCAAGATCACAGCTGTGACAGCATCATTGTTACTTCTAGGCTGCCCCCAAGATAGACATGTGACTAATCCATATGATTCGTGGAGACAAACCTGGATTCCAGGAATAGAGCCTGCTGCAGAGTTGATGCTGTTGTCCACTTGGGTAACATCACCACATGTCCCCTGTGATTTGGCCTCCTGCACTTTGCCATTGTCCGTGTCGGAGTTAAAGCTGGTGCACACTAAGCCAAGCAGCTGAGGTTCCCTGATGGCCAAGTGACCTCCCAAGGGAAAGTCCAAGCATGCTTTATAAAGACATCTGCTTCCCTATCTGAACATATTCAGCCTGCTGCCTGTGCAACTTCTCCGGTGATTCCTTGTCCTTTAGGGTGAAGACCTTTGGTGTCAGCGATTCCTCTTCTAGCAGAAATTGGGTACGTTGGCAGGTTTCACTGACTTTAAAATGTGAAGCGAAGGGGAAAGTCTGCAAGCTGTTTACATGTGCCGATGTTCTGTGCTGCAGCACAGGACTTGGCTAAGGTCTCAAGGTGACACAGGGACAGGGTTGGGGGTCAGACAGTGCTAAGTAGCTTGGGAACCTCTCCACTACATCTGTCCATGCTGCACACTGCATTATTTAAGCTGCACAGAGATTCAAAACAATCTTAAAGTGTTAAAACTCCAATGCCCTGGATAGATTTTTCAGTGGGTCCCATTTCTCGAGTTGCTGTGTGCTCTGGGCCTGATCCTGCCAGTAACTGAGTGAGAGGAGACGCCACCAAATATCAGTGACTAGTGCCCAAATCATCTCAGGTTTATTTGCTCTTGGAAATGTAATCAGCAAATGTATTTTCAAAGGTTTTATTGTCTGGGTCTCTTATGAAAGCAGGAATTCAGAGCTGTGTTGCTCTGTGGTAGCAGGTCTGACAGGACACCTGGCATTGGCCACTGTCGGTAGACAGGATGCTGGGCTAGATGGACCTTTGGTCTGACCCAGTATGGCCGTTCTTATGTTCTTATGTTATGTTCTTATATATTTCTGTTTCCTGACTGGCTGAGGGCTCTAGAATATCTGTCCTGTAGAGACCCCTATGAGTTCCAGGGCTACAGGCATCGCTTACCCATCTCTGGTCTCTGGGTGCAAAAGGTCAGGCCTCACAAATGTCCCTCTCATGAGGTGGAATCCCACGATCCTCCAACCTCCAGACAGGGCTCTGTGTGGTCGACTGGGCTTGACCAGCAGGTCCTCGTGGCTTTGGCACCCTCTAGGAGACTGGGAGTAGTAGTGAGACAAGTGACCAGCCAGCCCTTTTTGAACCAAAGTATTGTTGCATCCAGACAGGAGGAGTAATGCGTAACATGGGAGAATAAGATGGTTTTCAGACAACAGTCTGTACATGTCACTGACCTCCAAACCCTCCCACTCTGACAGAGACCCAAGAGGCCAAGGGCTTTCAGATTTCCCCAGCGATTTCTGTGTCTGGCAGTCTGAAGAGCTTCTCAGCAACAGCTGCTCCAGCTCTGCACAGACTCCCAGTGCTGGCAAAACAAGCCGTGTAATGTTGCTAGAGCCCAGAAATAGGCTCTTCCCAAATTGCAGCTCCGGTGTTGTCTCTTGACCTCCCTGAGGTGCTAACTGAGTGATGGCTTTTTATGAGCTACTCCTTCCCTTCCTGCTTGTTTTCCAGCAGTCTGCTATTAAACTAAGATGAACCGTTCTGGTTTCACCCAATACAGCCATCACGTAAAAATCCCAGTAGTTAATGCAATGTAGATATAAAGCTAAACGAAAAGAATTTGGTTTAACATACACATTCATTATGGCAGCTCAGGTCCTTTTCAGTTCGTGATGAAATCCAGATGACAGATGCTACCTTTTAAGTCCCACTCTAACCTGAGAATTTACCTCTGAAAGCAGATCAGAGGGGAAAGAATGGATTGACATGTGTGTACTAAAGTACAGATGTGTAAATGTTGTGTCAAAACTTTTCATTGTTATACAAATATTGCAAACTAAACACTCATGATGTGATGTACATCGAAAACCAGCAGCAGAGTTGTTGGCATCTCTGCAGGAAGGAGCAGTGGTAACTTTACTGCTCAATAGCTTTTGCTTTAGAAAGTACATTAGAAGTGCTGCACATACTAATTGCAATGGGTTTGTGGGTATTAACTCTTTATTCAGTGGACAGTTCTATGATAGTCTCCTGGTAACTGACCAGAAGCTGTTTCTAATTAGGGGTGACCAGCTGTCCCAATTTTATAGGGACAACTCAGTTTTGGGGTCTTTTTCTTATATAGACTCCTATTACCTCCCACCCCCATCCCAATTTTTCACATTTGCTGTCTGCCTGCCCCATTTCTAACATTTATATTCGGGGTCATGAATACAATCCATCTGCAATATCTGTGTAAGATTTTCCCCAAAGTCCTGAGAGAACCGAACCGCTGGTCTGTGTTTCAGCAAAGAGTGAAGCAGAGGTGCAGGAAAGAGGAGTGTTTACTGCTTGTATGTAATCTATGCCCATGACCTCTTACATGTGCATGGCTGAAGTAACTCACACACTAAAATGGATGTTAGTGCAAATATATTGTTTGTATAGTCACTCATTTTTGTATGCCAACCCCACCCCCGCCCAGCTGAAATCATTGTCAGCTGTCAGCTTGTACCTTTCCAGATATCTACAGACCATTGCATAGGGAGAGGATACAGATCCTGTGAGGAAGAATAGACCCCTGTAGGATGATCAAATTCTGTATATTCAGTCAACACTGGGCAGCCAAAGCACTTCCCCTTCTCTTGGAGCGATTCTTTGGGGTCAGAGTGTATCATTGGAAAAAATTCTTAAGGGAAAGTTAATGGGGCCTGGTTCAGTTTAAATTTACACATGTGAATCTGGGGTGAAGCATTTGAAGTCACTGTTATTGAATTAAGACCCTTTCTCTAAGAATTTATCCCATGTACTGCAAAGAGGCAGTGGCGTAATTTGAATGCTCAGGAGCAGAGAAAATAAAACAAGTATTTAACGAGGCATTGAAACACATTTATAAACAGCTTCAATACAGGACAGATAAATACAATAACCTTTTTCACCATGCCCTGGCCATGTGTTTACACACATGCCATGATACAATGAGTCACACTCAGACTTGGAGGGCCAGAAAGGGGGTGTGTGTGTGAAGGTCACAATTGTAAAATCACACAGCACTGAAGTAGGCTGTAGAACTCCGAGCCATAAGATATCAAGGGGGCCAAGAGTTTAGCAGGGTTTAAAGTGGCAGAGGATGTTGATATGGGTAACCAGAAAATCCAATTACAGTAGTGAGGATTGTTTTTAAAAGTCTTGAAAGGACTCTAAACCTTCCTGATTTACACCACAAAATATGTCTTATTATTGGGTGTTGTGGATTTTTTCCCTGGGAGCAGATTATCTAATGGTGGCCTATTGCAGAGCTTCTTATATCTTCCACCGAAAACATCTGGAACTGGCCACTAGATAGTGCGCTAGACAGCCGGCAGGTCTGATCCAGTCTGGCAGAGTTAACTGCCTGTTGTTGGTGTAAATCCAAGACTATGTTTTTGTGATCTTCCTTGAGCTCCTGGGATTCTCTAGACTTGCACTCAGGGCAGAAAGTTGTCTAGCTAAATATTACCTAATCTCTTGTTCTTTTTCCTTACAGGAAGGAAAGTTCAAAACTCATCGGACCTGCTCACTTCATTATGTCAGCTGTCAATGATACCCAATTCAGCTTTGCACTGTTCCTTCTCAGTGGGATACCTGGGCAGGAAGACGTCTATCTCTGGATCTCTATCCCCTTCTGCTTCATGTATGTCATTTCAATAGTAGGAAATTCCGCCATTCTGTTAATTATAAAAACAGATCCAAGCCTCCATGAGCCCATGTACATTTTCCTTTCCATGTTGGCCGTCACAGACCTTGGCTTATCGATAACCACCATGCCGACGATACTGGGCATATACTTGTTTAACTCTAGGGAGATCAGCCTTGATGCTTGCTTCACCCAGCTGTTCTTCATCCACTTTTTTCAATGTACTGAATCCTCCGTGCTGTTGTTGATGGCCTTTGACCGCTTCATTGCAATTCGTGACCCGCTGAGATATGCCTCCATCTTAACCCCGCTGAGAATAGCCGAGATGGGACTGGTGTGTGTGGTAAGAGGGGTGGCTGTAGTAGTCCCACTCCCCCTTCTCCTGAAACAGTTCCGATACTGTCGAGACAATGTCCTCTCCCATTCCCACTGCCTGAACCACGATGTCATGAAGATGGCGTGTTCGGATATCACAGTCAACAGCATCTATGGCTTGTCTGTTAAGCTATTAACTATGGGATTAGACTCGCTGCTCATCTTCCTCTCTTATGTGATGATCCTCAAAACAGTGCTGAGCATTGCGTCCCAGGCAGAGTGCCTCAGGGCCTTGAACACCTGCATCTCCCACCTCTGTGCCGTCCTTCTCTTCTACACCCCAGAGATTGGTGTGTCTCTGTTATACAGATTCGGGAAGGGCTCTTCTCCCTTGCTTCAAATTCTCCTGGGTTACATCTCCCTGCTTGTCCCGCCCCTTATGAACCCAATTGTTTACAGCGTGAAATGCAAACACCTTCGTGAGAGGATAATCAGGGTGTTCGTCAAGTGAAGGGTCCGTTCATCACCTGGTTCCAGCATTGCTGAAATGAAAGATGCCACAGATTGCATCCTGGACCTTACATCTGAGATGACCTGAGCTACTGATCTCCACTCTGTGTAGAAAGATTCCAACTCATTTTAAGATCTGATGCAATGGCTGGTGGAGGAGGACAGTGCACTGGGAGAAGGAAACCAAGGCAGGGAGCAGGATTTACAGAGTGTCTCGGTTCCTGGAGAGCCAGGGGTCCAGTTGCATGTTGGCCCATCAAGAGCCCTATTGGTGGCTGCTCTGACCTGAGAATTCCTGCCTATGCACTCAATAAAGTGAAGGGATTTGTGTAGGGATGTGTCAGGGTTAAGTCAAGACCTGGGAAACCACTGGGTGTGCTGGTATGTTTTTAGGGATAGAATCACGGACAGGCACCGTTTCTTCACTTAATAGATAAATCGTCCTCCCATTCAGCTTGCTGGGAATCAATAATTGTTGAAGCTGCATAAGAAAGGTAATTGTCTAAATGATCCCCTTCATGTAAAGAACTGTTATCCCCCCTCCCTTCCTTTCCCAGCTACATAAATGAGATCTGTTCATGGCCCCTTTCTCCCTCCCTTGAGAACTGCTGATTAAAGGAACTTGTAGTACTGCAAAGAAATATTCAATGTAAAGTCCGTGTATAATGTGTGATGCTGTGAATAACAGATAGGTGTGGGTATACTAATAGTATGGGTGTTTCCAGTGAGGCTACAGTGAGACAGCAGCAGGGGAGGAGGTGCACACGTGAGGGCAGATCCTCCCCCGGCACCCATCATAGGAGAGCTGAGGGGGCTTCCTGGACTTGAGAGGGGCCCTAGGAGCACATGCAGTGACACTGGTGCCAAGTGAGTGGGGGGGAGAGGGGACCTCTCCCCCAGAGCTCTCTGCTGACTGCAGGGAGAGGGCTGAGGGGAATCCTCCACTCTGGCCTGCCTTCACTCCATACTCCTCAGCCCCAGCTGTGTCCCACCCCAGAGCCCTCACCCCCCACATCCCAACCCTCTGCCCTAGCCCCATGCACAGCCCTCAGCCCTGAATCCCAATGCTCTGCCTGAGCCCCTCTCGCAACCCAAACCCCTCACCCCCAGCCCCACCCCAGAGCTCTCACATTATTACATTATTTAAAAAAAATACAGTAACTCCTTGATTAACGGTGTAGTTCCGTCCCTGAGAAATGCTACTTTAAGTAATGTTAAGCAAATCCAATTTCCCATAAAATGGATGCAAATTGCGGGGGGGGAGGGGGGGGGTCAGGTGGTGTGAAAACTGGGGGTTGAGGGGGAATTTGGGATGTGCAGGACCGCGGCAGCCAGATAATGAGGCAAATATCCCCAGATCCGGGGCCACAGCTGCTAAGGGAGAGACAACCCTCCCCAGCACCAGCTCAGGGGGTGCTGTACTGGGGAAGAGAGGGAGAGACCCCCCCTCTTTTCCACTCCCAGCCACGCGGCTGCTGTGGAAGGGGGGGAAGAGCACATCCATTGCATTCAAAAGGTAAAGACTATCAATATTAAAATAAGAACTGTGTGTTTTATGTGTAGAACCAAAAAAAGTTAATTATTATGAGTTTTTTTTTTTAAATATAGCACTTTTCTCCAAAGCGCTTTACAATAGTTAGCCAACGAAACAACATTAACAGGGATGACTTTAAGGGAGGAGTTACTGTATGTTGGCTTAGAAGGCCGGTGTGTGTGGGGGGGTGGGAGTTGGACCTGTTCTGGGCCCCACCAAAAATTATACAAACCAGCCTCCCTTGCTCTTTGGCTTTCCAAAAGAATGTAAGTTGGGCCAGTTCTGTTGCTGTATCTCCAGAGGAAACCCCGTCTAGCTCAGCTTGTAGTGATATGTGAGATCGATGAGTGTAGACATGTGACAGCTGTCTGGTTTTTAAAAAACATTTTACAGAAGACCATAAGAACAGCCACATTGGATCAGACCAAAGGTCCATCAAGCCCAGTATCCTGTCTTCCAACAGTGCCCAGTGCCAAGTCCCCAGAGGGCATAAACAGAAAAGGTAATCATCAAGTGATCCATCCTGTGACGGTGTACCCCATAAGGCTTTATGGGGGGGGGGTGCCTGTAAATATATGGATGATATTACTGGAATATGGTTTTGCTACATAAGGCACATAACATATGACTTTGAAGGTAATGATCCACTGGATCTGTTCATCATATTTGTATGTATGTGTCTGTTTTGTATTCAGAGTTATGGATATTGGCTATGTGTTTGGTTGGTTGTATGTGGACTATGGAAAGCAGCTGAACAGCTCTCTGGGAGAAGACTATTCTTAGTTAAGCCCAATTGAGAACCAATCAAGCAAACAATGAACTTTGTAGACGGCCGTCCACACCCGATCTGCCTGAGGAATGCAGCCTGGCTGGTGGTGAGGGGAGTCTGGTTCGGGCCTGCAACTGAACCATGTGCTCCGAGAGGCCATGTGGACTCTGCATAGGAAGGAGGAGGGGCTCTCCACCAACAGGAGGAAGTCTATATAAACCTGGGAGAGACCTCTCCATTTTGTTATCAGCTGACTCAAAGAACAGCCCTCCACCCCCAAGGATTCCTGGAAGAAACTGGAACAGAGGACTGTGACTGCAGGGGGTGTGTGAGTGATTGCTGGACCCAGGCTAACAGAGTTTAGCCTGAAAGAAGGAATTCACTGAGGGTGGGGCTTTTTACTGTAATAGTGTTAGATTTGCGTGTTCTGTTTATTTTGTTTGGTAATTCACTTTATTCTGTCTGTTACTACTTGGAACCACTTAAATCCTATTTCCTGTCTTTATTAAAATCACTTTTTACTTATTAATTAACCTGGAGTACGTGTTGGTACCAGGCGGGGGGGGGGGGGGGAGGGGGAACAGCTGTGCATATCTCTCTATCATTGTTATAGAGGGCGAACAATCTATGAGTTTGCCCTGTATAAGCTTCATACAGGGCAAAACAATTTTTATTCAGAGTTTGACCCCATTGGGAGTTGAGCATCTGAGTGCCAGAGGTAAGAATACCTCCTGCCTGTTTCCAGGAAGGCCCACAGCTGTTAGGGGACGTGGCTCAGATCTGGCAGGGTACTGAGGTCCTAAGCTGTTGGGTCAGGAAAACTGAGGCAGGAGTAGCCTTGGCACATCAGGTGGCAGCTCCTAAGGGGTTTCTGTGATCTCAACCCGTCACACATCCCCTGTTATTTATTCTCTGCTTCTGGCAAACTGAAGCTAGAGACACCATCCCTTCCCATCCTGCTGATAGCCACTGATGGCCCTATCCTCCCTGAATCTATCTAGTTCTTTTTTTAAATCTGTTTTAGTCTTAGTCTTCACAATATCTTCTTGCAAAGAGTTCCACAGGTTGACTGCATGTTAGGTGGGAAAAGCACTCCCCTTTGTTTGTTTTAAACCCGCTGCCTATTAATTTCCTTTGGTGACCCTTAGTTCTTGTGTTATGAAAAGGAGTTTGAGAGATTCCTTTGCTGCTTTTCACTTTCTGCCTGGGACTTAACTATCTTGAGTAGTTTTGTATCATCTGCAAATTTTGCCACCTCACGATTTACCCCTTGTTTCCAGATCATTCTGTATATATTGAATAGGATTGGTTCCAGTACAGACCTCTATTTACCTCTCTCCATTCTGAACATTTCTACCTTTTGTTTCCTGTGTTTTAACGAGTTACCTTTCTTCTTATCCCATGACAGCTTGCTTTGCCTAAGAGCCTTTGGTGAGGGACCTTGTCAAACACTTTCTGAAAATCTAAGTACACTGGATCCCTTTTGTCTACAACCTTCTTTAGGGTATTTAGACCTCCCTCCCATTTCCCCTCTAACACCGTCACCATATTCCCTGTTCACTAGTTCCTCTGGTTACTTAGGAGCGGGCTTTTTAAGGCCCAAAGGGTTGATGGATGCTAAAGGTTTCAGGAATCAAAGCCTCATTAAGAAACTCTCAGCCTGGCCTACCAGACTACTAGGCTTGGCAAATATTCCCTCAAACAAACAGACCACACATTGTATTTCAATCAAGCAGCAAGCACACTACAAACACAAGCACACAGACAACAAACTTATCCCAAGAGTCACATAATTGCTCATCCATCGCCTGGAAAACTGCCTCACAAAACTCTCATTAAGTGCTCCTGTTCCCTAGCTCCTTTCTTTAATCCTTTTTGCTGTTTGCTAATAAACCTCCTAGTTTTAAAGAGTCATAGAGTCATATTATCCTGGATTGTAAGGTCAGAAGGAACCATTATGATCATCTAGTTTGGCCTCTTGTACAATGCAGCCCACAGAATCTCACCCACCCATTCCTGTAATAAACTCCCAACCTATGTCTGAGTTATTCAAGTCCTGAAATCATGAATTAGAGACTTCAAGATGCAAAGAATCCTCCAGCAAGCGACCTGTTCCCCCTTCTGCAGAGGAAGGGCATATTTACTGCTAATAGTCAAAGATCAATTTATTGCCAGAATTATGCTATTTCATCATACCATCCTCCATAAACTTATCAAGTTTAGTCTTGAAGTCAGATGTATCTTTTGCCCCCACTACTCCCCTTGGAAGACTGTTCCAGAACTATCTATCTAGTATATTAGCTTTAGTTTTCAGTTTTGTTTATTTCCTAGGTAATCTGCTTTGATCTGTTTGCAATCACTAATAATCTCTTAAAATCTATCTTTCTGCAGTTAATGAACCTGTTTTATGTTTTACCATCACCAGTGTGTTTAGAGTGGAGTGTCTAGGAAAACCTCAGCTCTGTCAAAGAAAACCTGTTGCATATCTCTCCCACATTGAGGGGAAAGTGACCTGTATTAATGAGTTTGCAACGTATAGATACCTGTGCAGTGCAAGATGGTATAAATCTATGTGTATACAGCAGCATGGATGCTAGGCTGGAGAGCTGGGGAATTTGCTGTTGTCTCCTATTTGTTTTTGAGTGGCTTATGCAAAGTACAGTGAAACCTCGATTTAATGGACTAATTGGGGCGAGGGGGTGTCCGTTAAAGCCAAAAGTCCGTTATTTAATGATTTAAAAAAATTATTAAATAACGGAATTTTGGCTTTAACGGACACCCCCTCACCCGAAATAGTCCCTTATATAGAGGTTTTAGGAGCTGTCAACCCCCCCCCCCACCTGCCCGGCTCCCCGCAACGGGGAGCCGGGCGGGTGGGCTGACAGCTCCCGTCTGGCTCCCTGCTGCAGGGAGCCGGGCGGCAACTGTCAACCCCCCCGCCCGGCTCCCCGCAGCGGGGAGCCCGGCGGGAGCTGTCAACCCCCGAATAACGGATTTCGGATGCATCGGAAATTTTGTCCGTTGCATCCGAAGTCGGTTAAATCGGGGTCCGTTAAATCGAGGGTTTACTGTACTCAGGTAGATCAGTTGGGTGTGCAGCGCCACCTGCTGTCATGCTGGTTGATAACAGGGACTGGAGAGGTTGGCTGTGTGTTACCTGCAGAGCAGTGTGAGAGAGACCAGCCCAGCTGAATGACTACGGGGCTCAACGACTCTAAAACTGCTTTCCGGGGGGGTGATGTATTGCAGAGGGGTTTGCCCGGGGCTTGTCCTCTTTGGGGTGGTGGGGAACCACACTGGCTTGCTACTTCCTTTCAGTTGTGACGGGGAATTAGCCTGGCTGCCGGAGCCTCTCACCGCGGCAGCAGTAGAGGCAAAACATAACGGGTACTCATACCCGGTTGGCAGACACAGCCAGTGAGTCACAGGCTCAGGTCCTCAGACATAGTCTCTTAAATTCTTTACACTCTCATTATGCACCATTAAAAGCCCGTCCACAAAAAGAGATTTAACCCCTTTCCAGTGCAGTATAATCTCGTGCCTCTCCCAAAAGCTGGGCAACTGTTACACAATGAGCAGACCCCGGCTGTGAGTCAGGGTGGGGCTGAAAAGAGACAATGTCTCAGACCCTCAGGCAGGGGCTGAGCAAATAGTTATATTCAGCAAGCTCAGGCCCTGAGCCCTTGGTGGGCGTATTGTGCCCATCAGCTACTCTAACCAGCCTTTCCATCCCTGTGCAGCCCCGTCCATCCTACACAGGAACCCTTCAGCAGATCCTGTGGGCAATGGCTGCTGTGACAGACCCTGGTAGTACATCTCTGATGAGCCTGTGCTAGCAGGGAGCTGGGGAGGGTCCTAGAGCAGTTGTGGAGGCCCAGAGATTGTGGGTGGGCTGAGCTACCAGTGGATCATTGAGCTCTGTGCCTAACTATGGGGATCCCTGGATCCTGGGTCCCCCTTTTCCTTCCTCTGGGAGAAGGGAGGGGAACCCCTTACTGGAATGATCCAAAGCAAATTTCTGTGTCTTGAGCTTATGGGATCTCCCTTCCCTGGTCTGCACCCTGGGCTTGTGATGCAAGAAAAGGGGCTGTCAGGGAGACATCTGGTCCTATACTATAATTATTAATTATTATTATTATTTTATTTCATCAACATCACAGCTATGACAGCATCATTGTTACCTCTTGGTTGCCCTCGAGGTAGTCATGTGACTAATCAGAACCACACAAACGGTGATGAAAAACCCAGATTCTCATCAATAGAGCCTGCAGCAGGGCTTGAGCTAAAGTCCAGTTCAGAAGCATCACCACCCATCCCCTGTGATTTGGCCTCCTGCATCTTGACATTGGCTGTGATGTCGTTAAAGCCGGTGAATGCTAAGCTGAGCAGCTGAAGGTCCCTGATGGCCAAGAGCCTCTGAGGGAATGTGGGAACATCCTTCATAAAGACAGTTGCCTTCGTATCTGAACAGATTCTGTCTGCTGCCCATGCAACCTCTCCTATGACTCCTTGGCCTTTACGGTGAAGACCTCTGGTGTCAGCAGCTCCCCATCTAGCAGGAACTGGTACGTTGGCAGGTTTCACTATCTTTAAAATGCGAAGTGAAGGGAAAAGGCTGCGAGCTGTTTCCATTTGCAGATGTTGTGTGCAGCAGCAGAGGACTCAGCTGGGCTCTTGGGGTACTTCAGTGATGGAGCTGATGGACAGGCAGAGCTAGGTAGCTTGGAAACCCCTCTGGTGTATGTGCCTGTGATACACACTTGGTTATTTAAGCTAAAAAGAGATTCAAAAGAATCTCAGCGTGACAAAACCCCAATGCCCCAAGTCAGGATTTCTCAAGGGGTCCCATTTCCAGGACTGCCGTGTGCTCTGGGCCAGGTCCCGCAATGGGCTGAGAGGAGGCCCCAGGGAATATCCCAGTGCCTGTTACCATGATGCATACAGGCTACAGGCTGACAGAACAGAACCTGAGGAGAACCAGTCAGCTATTATCACAGGGACAAAGGACTTCTTAGTTATTTTTTGGCTGACAAGTGACTGAATGAGGGCTAAGACACTGTGATCTGAGAAACCATTTCCGAAAGAAGATCAGAGGGGAATGAATGGGTTCACCTGTGTGTGGTAGAGTACAGATGTGTAAATGTTGTGTCAAAACTTTTCATTGTAATAGAAATATTACAACCCAAACTTGAATGACATGCACGTATATCGAAAACCAGCAGCAGAGTTGTTAACTCTTGTTTTTCAGTAAACAGTTGCATGATACTGTCTCCTGGTAACTAACCTGTAGCTGTTTCACACACTTACATTCAGGGTCATGAACCAGTCCCTCTGAAATACCCGTGCAAGATTTTCCAAAAAATCCTGAGAAAACAGAATTGCTGGTCTGTGTTTCAGCAGGAAAGTGGAACTGGGGTGCAGGGGAAGAAAGTGTGATAGTGCTTGTATGTAATTTATGTCCATGACCTATGACACAAGCATGGTTGAAGTAACTTGCATAGCCAACTGTGTATTAATGCAAACATAGTGTTTGTATATTCATCCATTTTTTTATGCCAGTGCTACCCCCGCCCAGCTGAAATAACTATCTGTGTCACCTTGTATCTTGCCAGATATCTACAGATCATTGTATGGGGAAAGGATGCCGGTCATGTTAGGATGAAGAGAATCCTGTAGGATGATCTAGCTCTGTGGATTCAGACAACACTGGCTAGGCAAAGCACTTCTTCTTGTCTTAGAAGGGTTCTTGGGGTCAGAGTGTATCACTGGGAGCATTTGGTAAGGGAGAGTTAATGCAGCCAGGTTCTGATTGAATTTACACATGTAAATCTGGAGTGACACATTTAAAGTCACTGTTATTCAATTCAGATCCTGTCCATAAGAATGTATCCTGTCTACTGCAAAGAGGCTGTGGTGTAATTTGGACTGTCAGGAGTGAAGAAAATTAAAATGTATATAATGAGGCAATGGAACACATTTATAAATGGTCTCAATACAGGACAGATGACCTTTTTCACCTTGCACTTGCCACGTGTTTAAACAAGACATGATACAATGGTCCACACTCAGACATGTAGAGCTCGAAAGGATGTCTATAGAAAGGTCAGAATTTCAAAATCACACAGTACTCAAGTAGGCTGTGGACATCCCAGCCACAAGATATCAAGGGACCCAAGAGTTTAGCGGGATTCAAAGAAGGACGGGATGTTTATTTGGGTAAACAGGAAATCTAATTACGGTAGTGAAGATGGTTTTGAAATCCTTGGAAGGGATGTAAACCTTCCTGATTTATAATTCACACCACAGAATATATCTAATTAGTGGGTGTGAGGGAGAAATTTTCCCTGGGAGCAGCTTATCTCATAGGTGCCTATTGCAGGGCTTTTCCTGCCTTCTCTGAAACATCTGGAAATGGCCACTGTATACTGGGCTAGATGGATGGCAGGTTGGATCCAGTCTGTCTTCCTATTGGTGCTGTAAATCTGAGACTATATTTTTGCTGATCTTCCTTGATCTCCTCGGAATCTCTAGACTTGAACTGAGAGCAGCCAGATGTTTAGCTAAATATCACCTAGTCTCCTGTTCTTTTTCCTTTCAGGAAGGAAAGCTCAATACTCCTCAGACCTGCGCAATGCATTATGTCAGCTGTCAATGACACCAAATTCAGCTTTGCAGTGTTCCTTCTCACTGGAATACCTGGTCAGGAAGGGGTCCATCCCTGGATCTCTATCCCCTTCTGCATAATGTATGTCTCTTCAATAGTAGGAAACTCAGTTATTCTGTTCATTATAAAAACAGATCCAAACCTCCATGAGCCCATGTACATTTTCCTTTCCATGTTGGCCATCACAGATCTTGGCTTATCCATAGCCACCATGCCGACGATACTGGGCGTGTACTTGCTTAACTATGGAAAAATCAGCCTCAATGCCTGTTTAGCCCAGCTCTTCTTCATCCACATTTTTCAATGCACTGAATCCTCTGTGCTCTTATTGATGGCCTTTGACCGCTTCATCGCAATTTGTGACCCGCTAAGATATGCCTCCATCTTAACCCTGCCGAGAATAGCCAAGATGGGACTGGTGTGTGTGGTACGAGGGGTGGCCATCATATTCCCACTCCCCTTTCTCCTGAAACGATTCCCATACTGTCGAGCCAATGTCCTCTCCCATTCCTACTGCCTCCATCAGGATGTCATGAGGATGGCTTGTGCGGATATCAGAGTCAACAGCATCTATGGCTTGTCTGTTAAATTCATAACAATGGAGCTGGACTCGCTGCTCATCTTCCTCTCTTATGTGATGATCCTCAAAACAGTGCTGAGTATCGCGTCCCAGGCAGAGTGCCTCAGGGCCCTGAATACCTGCATTTGCCACCTCTGTGCAGTCCTGCTCTTCTATATACCAGATATCAGCTTGTCTGTGTTATACAGATTTGGGAATGGCTCTTCTCCTTTGCTTCAGATTCTCCTGGGCTACATCACACTGCTGGTCCCGCCCCTGATGAACCCAATCGTGTACAGCGTGAAAAGCAAACACCTACGTGCGAGGATAATCAGGGTGTTCTTCAAGTGAAGGGTCAGTTCCTCGCCCAACTGCAGTGCTTGTGAGATGAGAGATGAAGAGCATTGGCCATGGTCAGGACCACCAATTCCATCATGGACCTTACATCCGAGACAACATGAACTACTGACCTCTACTCTGAAGAGAGAGGTTCCGACTGGTTCTAGGGCCTGGTGGAAGGGGAGAGGGGCTGGTGAGGGAGGACAGGGCACTGGGGGAAGGAGACCAAGACAGGACCAGCATTTATAAAGTGAGAGTCAGGGGACAGGTGGGATGTTGGCAATTAAAGAGCCATAACAGTAGCTACTCTGACCTCAGAATTGCTCTCGATACAGTCAATAAAGAGAAGGGATGTGATGTGGTTTCCCATTACACCTGGCCTGTCACTGTCCTGTCTCTGGTTAAACAACAACAGGCCACTTAAAAAGCTGCAGAACTGTTGTGCAGTCACAATCCCAGACCTTCCTGAGCGCTCTGGGTGCTTCATGGTCCATGCTTCACCAGCTGTGGACAGGGGCTATTACTTGGTCATTGACACCCACCCTTCCCTCACGCCCTCACTCAGCCAGGTGCTTCTGACTGAGTCCTGTCAGAGACCTGATTAATACAGGAGCCCCGGGACAAGACATTCAGGCAGCTCTCCAACCCTCCTTCATGGCTCTAAACACACAGACCTGTTCATCCCACTTCCCCTCAAGGCAGAGCAGAGCTGCCTGCGTGATTGACAGTCTGACACGAGTCCTGGCAAGAGATTCAGGCCCAGATTCCTTCCCCGGCGCCTCCGTTTGTGCTGCCCCAGCGATGAAAAGTGGTGGAAACAGGCCTCATCTCCCCCACAGAGGCACAGCTAGCTCCTATCTCAGTCAGTGTACCGTGACCACCTTTTCATAAAGCAAAAGTGGGACACGTACAGGAACCCCATCCCCGCTGTGACTCCACCCCCGCCACACTTCTTCCAACTTGGAGTCCCACCCTCTGCTCCTCCTATTCCACCAAGGCCCCGATCTCTGCCCCTTCTCTTTCCCCAAGCCCCACCTCTTTCCCCAAGACTCCACCCCCTCTCCAAGCCAGAAGCCAGAGCTGGACCATGCTAAGGGCTGACCAGGGAGACAGAGTCACTGTGAGGCGCCCCAGATCCTCCACCTTCCCTAGACAGGGGGCTGGTGGCCTGAGAAAAGACCCCAGCCTGTGTCCTCAACTCCTAGGACCTACAACCCAGGAAGGTGAATACTCTGGGATCCCGACAGCAGCCTGGGCTACCAAGGCACCTCCTACCATGGCCAGGCTAGCCTGACGATATGCCCTGGGGGGAAAAGGAGGAACAGAGGGTGGGACTGATGCTAAGGGGTAGGGTATGGATGGGGCTTTAGGGGAAAAGGAGAAGCAGGTGGCGCAGCAAACCTGTACCAATGCAGAGTCCAGCAAACAGGGCAGCGGGGGGGCTCCTATGGAGGAGGATGGGTCCAGTGACTAAAAGACCTCATGTTTTGGGGAAGACTATATAAATGCGACCACACAAAGGGGCTCATGTTTTAACCATCCCAGCCTGAGAGGAAGTCATTGCAAGAACCCAAGGGAAGGGCAGGGTGCCTGCTATGCTACTTCAGGGGCATTCTGGGCTGACACCCATCTGCGGGGTGGGCTGTGCTCTTGATACCCTCTACCGAGGAGAGGAGGGGAGTCCAGTGCCCAGGCTGCTCCAAACTCTGATTTGGCAGGGAGCTGGAGAGGGTCCTAGAGCAGCTGTGGAGGCCCAGAGACTGTGGGTGGTCTGAGATACCAGTGGATGAACCAAGACAAATTTCTATGTCTGAAGTTTATGGACCTTCCCTGGTCTGCACCCTGGGTTTGTGATGCAGGAAAAGGGGCTGTCGGGGAGAAAACTGGTCTCATATAATAATAATAATAAATTAGTAATACTATTGTTATTATTATTATTATATTTTATTTCATAAAGCTGTGACAGCATCACTGTTACCACTCGGTTGCCCTCAACGTAGTCATGTGACTAATCAGAACCACAGGAACAGAGATGACAAATCCAGATTCTCACCAATAGAGCCTGCAGCAGGGCTTCAGCTAAAGTCCAGTTCAGAAGCTTCACCACCCATCCCCTGTGATTTGGCCTCCTGCAGTTTTCTATTGGCCATGAGGTCATTAAAGCTGCTGAACACTAAACCAAACAGCTGAGGTTCCCTGATGGCCAAGTGGCCCCCAAGGGAATGTGCGAACATGCTTTATATAGACAGTTGCCTCTGAAGAGATTCTGCCTGCTGCCCGTGCAACCTCTCCGATGACTCCTTGTCCTTTGGATTGAAGACCTCAGGTGTCAGCAGCTCCCTGTCTAGCAGGAATTGGGTACGTTGGCAGGTTTCATTATCTTTAAAATTCAAAGTGACTAGTAAAGGCTTTATGCTGGTTACATTTCCAGATGTTCTGTGCTGGAGCACAGGGCTCAAGTGGGCTCTTGGGGTAATTGAGTGATGGAGCTGGAGGGCAGGCAGCATTCGGTAGCTTGAGAATAAGATGGTTTTCAAACAAGTGTCTGGACATGTCTCTGACCCCCCCCCCACACTCTGAGGGGGACCCAGGCAGGCCAAGGGCCTTCAGACTTTTCCACTGTGTCTGTGCCTGTTAGTCTGAAGAGCTTCTCAGCAACAGCTGCCCCAGCTCTGCACAGACTCTGAGCTAGCAAAACAAGCTGTGCAATGTGGCTTGAACCCAGAAAAAGGCTCTTCCCAGCTTGTAACTCTGGTGTTGTCTCTTAACTTCCTTGAGATGCTGACTGAGCGCTGGATTTTCTTGAGCTGTTGCTTCCCTTCCTGCTAGCTTTCCAGCAGCCTGTTGTTAAACTAAGAAGATCCAGACTGATTTAATACAATAGAGCCATAACGTAAACATCCCAATAGTTAACCCTATATAGTTATACAGGAATCATCAAAAGAACTGGGTTTAACATACATATTTACTATGGCAGCCCAGTTCTATGTCTGTCCCAAAGTCATTCCCATGTGCTACAGATTTTATGAACACAGGACATAGAGAGTCAGAGAGAAAAAGGAAGAGAGAGAGAGAGCAACAGACTACTTTAATGTGGGAAATAAAGTTCCTTTTCCATGAATACTCATACATTTCATTTTTAAATCCACTTCCTGAAAAGCCTCATCAAGGCTGAATAACAGGTATTGGGGTCAGTCTGTATTAGAGAGTGAGAGCTCAGGGAATGAATATTTTCTATACTGACCCCAGTGCCTGTTAACACCCCGGATACAGGCTACAGACTGAGAGACCAGAACCTGAGGAGAACCAGTCAGCTATTAACTCAGGGACACAGCTATTAGACTATTGTTTGCTGACAAATGACTGACTGAGAGTTAGACACTGCAATCTAACCTGAGAAATCATCACTGAAAGAATATCAGAAAGGAAAGAATGGGTTGACCTGTGTGTGCTAGAGTACAGAGGTGTAAATGTTATGTCAACATTTCCAACAGCAAAATTGTTGGATTCTCTACAGGAAGGAGCAGTGGTAACTTTGCTGATTAATAGCTTTTGCTTTAGAAAATATTTCAGAAGTACTCCACATATTGTTTGCAATGGGTTTGTGCTATTAACTCTTTGTTCAGTGAACAGTTGTATGATACTATCCCCTGGTAACTGACCAGTAGCTGTTTCTCACACTTACATACAGAGTCATGAACCAGCCCTTCTGCAATGCCTGTGCAAGATTTTCCCAAAAATCTTGAGAGAACAGAACTGCTGAGCTGTGTTTCAGCAAAGAGTGGAGCTGAGATTCAGGAAAGGGAAGTGTTATAGTGCTTGTATGTAATGTATTCCCATCCCATATTACATGGGCATAGCTGAAGCAATTTGCATAGTCAACGGTATATTAATGCAAACATAGTGTTTGTATATTCATCCATTTTTTTATGCCAATCCCACCTTTGCCCAGCTGAAATAACTGTTGCCAGCTTGTACCTTTCTGGATATCTACAGACTATTGCATTGGGAGAGGATGGTGATCCTGTGAGAATGAAGAGAAGCATGTAGGATGATTTAAGTCTGTAGATTCAGAGAACCAGCCAAAGTGCTTCAACTTCTCTTGAAGGGATACTTGGGGGTCAGAGTGTATCCCCGGCTGCATTTGGTAAGGAAAAGCTAATGCAGCCTGGTTCTGATTGAATTTACACATGTAAATCTGGAGTGACACATTTAAAGTCACTGTTATTCAATTCAGATCCTGTCCCTAAGAATGTATCCTGTCTACTGCAAAGAGGCAGTGGCATAATTTGGACTCTCAGGAGTGGAGAAAATAGAAATATATGTAATGAAGCAATGAAACATGTTTATAAATGGCTTTAGTGCAGGACAGATGAGTATAATGACCTTTTTCTCCATGCACGTGCCATGTGTTTATACACAAGTCAGGATACAATGGTCCACACGCAGAAGTGCAGAGCCAGAAAAGGTGCCAGTGTGAAGGTCACAATTGCAAAATCACATACTGCTCAAGTAGGCTGCAGAGATCCCAGCCACAAGATATCAAGGGGGCCAAGAGTTTATCAGGATTCAAAGAGGGATGGGATGTTTCTATGGGTAACCAGAAAGTCCAATTACAATAGTTAGATGGTTTTAAAAGTCTTGGAAGGTCTCTAAACCTTCCTGATTTACACCACAAAATAAGTCTAATTACTGGGCATCAGGGAGAACTTTTCCCTCAGAGCAGCTTATCTCAGGACTGCTTATTGGATGGCTTTTCCCACCTTCCTCCAAAACATCTGGAACTGGCCACTGGATAGAGCACGAGACAGACTGCAGGTTGGATCCAGTCTGGCAGTATCTATCTTCCTATTGGTGCTGTAAATCCAAGACTATGTTTTTGCTGTTCTTCCTTGAGCTCCTAGGAGTCTCTAGACTTGTACTGAGAGCAGAAAGATGTCTAGCTAAACTTTATCTAATCTCCTTTTCTTTTACCTTTCAGGAAGGAAGGCTCAATACTCCTTGGACCTGCTCACTTCATTATGTCAGCTGTCAATGACACCCAATTCAGCTTTGCACTGTTCCTTCTCAGTGGGATACCTGGGCAGGAAGACGTCCATCTCTGGATCTCTATCCCCTTCTGCATAGTGTATGTTATTTCAATAGTAGGAAATTCACTCATTCTGTTCATTATAAAAACAGATTCAACCCTCCATGAGCCCATGTACATTTTCCTTTCCATGTTGGCCATCTCAGACCTTTGCTTATCCATAGCCACCATACCGACGATACTGGGCATATACTTGTTTAACTCTAGGGAAATAAGACTTGATGCCTGTTTAGCTCAGCTCTTCTTTATCCACTCTCTGCAATTCATTGAATCCTCTGTGCTCTTGTTGATGGCCTTTGACCGCTTCATCGCAATTTGTGACCCACTGAGATATGCTTCCATCTTAACCCTGCCGAGAATAGCCAAGATGGGACTGGTGTGTGTGGTACGAGGGGTGGGCATAGTATTCCCACCCACCTATCTCCTGAAACGGTTCCAATACTGTCGAACCAATGTTCTCTCCCATTCCTACTGCCTGCACCAGGATGTCATGAAGTTGGCTTGTTCGGACATCACCTTTAACAGCATCTATGGCTTGTTTGTTAAGTTCTTAACAATGGGGTTGGACTCGCTGCTAATTTTCCTCTCTTATGTGATGATCCTCAAAACAGTGCTGAGCATCACATCCCGTGCAGAGTGCCTCAGGGCCCTGAACACCTGTGTCTCCCACCTCTGTGCTGTCCTGCTCTTCTACACCCCAGAGATCAGCTTGTCTGTGATACACAGATTCGGGAAGGTCTCATCTCCCTTGCTTCAGATTCTCTTGGGTTACATCACTCTTCTGGTCCCACCCCTGATGAATCCAATAGTGTATAGTGTGAAAAGCAAACACCTTCGTGCAAGGATAATCAGGGTGTTCTTCAAGTGAAGGGTCAGTTCCTCGCCCAACTCCAGTGCTGGTGACATGAGAGATGAAGAGCATAGGTCATGGTCAGGGCCACCAATTCCATCATGGACCTTACATCCGAGACAACATGAACTACTGATCTCCACTCTGAAGAGAGAGGTCCCAACTCTTTCTAAGGCCTGTTGGAAAAGGATAGGACAGTGGTTCTCAAACTGGCAGCCCTGACCCCCCTGGGGGTCGCGGGGTGATTCCAGGGGGGTCACGAGGTGCCTACACCTCCGGTGGCAGTTCCAAAAGCGGGACTGTGTCCTCCTAAAAGCCGCCGAAGGGAAAGCTTCCCCCATCAGTGGCATTTTGGTGGATACAGAGAGGAACGCTGTGTGTCTGCCGAAAAGCTGCCAAAAGCGGAACGTTCAATTGAGCGGCATTTCGGCTGCAGAAGCTTTGGACAGGGGTTATTCAAGTGGCACGGACACCCCCCCTTCTCCTACTTCCTCAGCCAGGTGCTTGTGAGTGAGTCGTGTCAGAGACAGGATTAACGCAGGAACCCAGGAGAAGGCATTCCGGCAGCCCTCCAATCCCCCATTAATGGCTCTAAACACAGGAGACCTGCTTATCCCACTCCCTGCTGAGGCAGAGCAGAGCTGATTGTGTGAGTGAGGGTCTGACACACAGGAGTTCTGGCAAGAGATTCAGGCTGAGATTCCTTCCCTGGCCCTGGATTTTTCTGCCTCCATAGCTCTCTTGTGGGCAGCCACCTCCTTGGGTGTTTCTGCCTCTAGTCTTTCTGTGTGCCATTGTCTCTGCTTCTTTGACTTTCAGTTGAAACACCTGGTCCTTTGCCTCCTCTTCTGCTTCCAGTATAGCGAGCTCTGGTTTAGTAGCTGCCTCACTGGTAGTCATTTTCCTGATTTCTGAAGTTCACTGTGTGACGGTGTACCCCATAAGGCTTTATGCGGGGTGCCTATACATATATGTGTGATATTACTGGAATATGGTTTTGCTATACAGTAAACCCTCGATTTAACGGACCCCGATTTAACGGACTTCGGATGCAACGGACAAAATTTCCGATGCATCCGAAATCTGTTATTCTGGGGCTGCCGGCTCCCGCCCGGGTCCCACCTGCGGACGGGCTGGCTGGCTGGCTGCTGGCTCCTGCCTGCGGGCGGGCTGGCTGGCTGCCGGCTGCCGGCTTCCGCCTGCGGGCAGGCGGGCTGCCGGCTCCCGCCCGGCTCCCCGCAGCGGGGATCCGGGCGGGCGGGTTGACGGCTCCCGCCCGGGTCCCAGCAGCCGGCGTCCCAGGCGGGCGGGCTGCTGGCTGCCGCTGGGGGGGGCTGACTCACGGCTCCCGGCCATGATCAGTAAAACATCTATATAACGGACTAATTCGGGTGAGGGGGGTGTCCGTTAAAGCCAAAAGTCCTGTTATTTAATGATTTTAAAAATTATTAAATAACAGACTTTCAGCTTTAACGGACACCCCCTCGCCCGAATTAGTCTGTTATATCGATGTTTCACTGTATATGCCATGTAACATATCTCTGTGAAGGTAATGATCCACTGGATCTGTTCATCCTATTTGAACGTATGTGTCTGTTTTGTATTCAAAGTTATGAATATTGGCTATGTGCTTGGTTGGTTGTAAGTAGACTTTGGGAAGCAGCTGAGCAGCTCTCTGAGAGAGAATTATTCTCAGTTAAGACCAATCAAGCTAACAATGAACTTTGTAGACGCCCATCCACACCCGAGCCTCCACAGGAATGCAGCCTGGCTGGTAATGAGCAGAGTCTGGTTCAAACCTGCAACTGGACCATGTGCTCTGATTCTCCATGTGGCCTCTGCATAGGAAGGAGGAGGGGCTCTCCACCCACAAGAGGAAGTCTATATAAAGCCGGGAGAGACCTCTCCATTTTGTTTTCAGCTGGCTCAAAGAACAGCCCTCCACCCCCCAAGGATACCTGGAAGAAACTTGAACAGAGGACTGTGACTGCAGGGGGGGGGGGGGTGAGTGATTGCTGGACCCAGGCTAATGGAGTTTAGCCTGAAAGAAGGAATTCACTGGGGGTGAGGATTTTTACTTTATTAGTGTTAGATCTGCGTTTTCTATTTTATTTTGTTTGGTAATTCACTTTATTCTGTCTATTACTACTTGGAACCACTTAAATCCTATTTCCTATCTTTATTAAAATTACTTTTTACTAATTAATTAACCTGGAGTATGTGTTGGTACCTGGGGGGGGGGGGGGGGACAGCTGTGCATATCTCTCTATCATTGTTATAGAGGGCGAACAATCTATGAGTTTGTCCTGTATAAACTTTATACAGGGCAAAACAAATTTTATTCAGGGTTTGACCCCATTGGGAATTGAGCATCTGAATGCCAGAGGTAAGAATACCTCCTGCCTGTTTCCAGGAAAGCACACAGCTGTTAGGGGACGTGACTCACACCTGGCAGGGTACTGAAGTCCTAAGCTGTTGGGGTAGGAAAACTGAGACAGGAGTAGCCTTGGCACATCGGGTGGCAGCTTCTAAGGGGGTTTCTGTGATCTCAACCCGTCACACACTGAAACTGGTATGCCCTCAGCTCAGGAGCTTCTTAGTTAACAGAGACTTTCCCAGAACTCAGTGTTCAGCCTTTCTGGGCAATTTGCAACCTGTGTAGTTCTAGCTTCTTCTGATCTTCACTCTGAGGCCTGGGCTACACTGGGCAAGGGGGGCATTTGACCTAAGATACACAAATTCAGTTGGCCTATCTTCAGGTGACTTACCTGGGCATACACACTGCGGTGAGTCGACCGCTGCCACTCCCCCATCGACTCCGCTTCCGCCTCTTGTGGAGGTGGAGTTCTTGAATCAACAGGGAGCGTGCTTGGTGATCGATCAATCATTGCCTGCCGATTTGGCGGGTAGTGAAGACATACCCTTTCTTATTTTCTATGTCCCTCTTTTCCTTGCCCGAACTAAGCAAACAGAAAATAACAAACCAGGAACCACTTTGTCTTTTCTCCATCCACCACACCAAAAACTCACTTACAATCACTACCAGTATCTCAAAGCAATCAGCTGTGCACAGACCCTATTTGACTATGCAGTTATGACGGGTTGGATCACAGAAACCTGCTTGGGGCTGCCAAATATGTGGCAAGACTATTTCTTCCCCTACTTTCCCTGCCAGCCTGGGACTCCAGAGCCCTGCCTAATTGTGACAGACCCACTAACCTGCTGCAAACCAAGACCCAGATCTGAACCACATCCCCTAACAGCTGGAGGCTTATCTGGAAGCAGCTTAAGAAATGTTCCTGTCTTTAATATTCAGATGCTCAACTCCCAATGGGGTTCAAATCCCAAATAAATCAATTTTACCCCATATAAAGCTTATACAGGGTAAATTCATAGATTGTTCGCCTTCCATAACACTGATAGACGGATATGCACCGCTGATTGCCCCCCCCCCATCATCCAGGTTAATTCATAAGCAAAAAGTGATTTTATTAAATACAGAAAGTAGGTGTCACGTTACTGGAATAATTGGGTACCATATAGATCATTGGGGTACCAAATATTATGTGAAGGGGTCATAACAGGTGTCTAGGACCAGGTTATGGAGGGCGGATTATGAATATGCCATTGATGTGTGTGTATCTTTGTACTTCAAGCTTATGCTGGGTTTCTGGGTGGAATCTCAGGCAAGATGGTGTTAACTTGAATGGCCTGCCTGATGGCCCATTAAGGGGCCATTAACTGCACAATTAACTCTGTCCACACCCGAGGAGCCTCCCCAGGCATGGGATATGCCGGGGCAAAAACTGAATCATTGAGAGTCTGGGAATTGGACCATGTGGCTGTGGACCTGCAGTTTGCAACCAGACTCTGCATAAGGAGGAGGAGGGTCTTCACCCACAGGAGGAAATCTATAAAGCCTGGAAGAACGTCCTCCATTTTTTTGTCTTCTACCTTCAGCCTGCAGCCTGTCTTGCTTCCAGCTCTGAATGGACTTTGCTACACAGGTGAACTCTGGACTAAGGTGCTGACCCATCCCTAAATGGGATGCTTTCTAAAACTTTGATTTGAACCTGCAGTTATTCTACCTTTGCTACAAGCCTGAACCAAGATATTTGCCATTACTGCATGTAATTGATTTCTTTTAACCATTCCTAACCCTCACCTATACCTTTCTCCTTGTATAATAAACATTTAGATTTTAGATTCTAAAGGATTGGCAACAGCGTGATTTGTGGGAAGATCTGATTGGTATATTGACCTGGGTCTGGGGCCTGATTCTTTGGAATTGGGGAGAACCATTTTCTTTATTTGGGGTATTGGTTTTCATAACCATTGATCACCAGGACAGGTGGCTGTTGGTGGTGATACTGGGAACCTGGAGTGTCTAAGGGAATTGCTTGTGTGACTTGTGGTTAGCCAGTGGGGCGAAACCAAAGTCTGTTCTGTTTGGCTGGTTTGGTTTGCCTTAGTGTGGAAAAACCCCAGCTTTGGGCTGTGGTTGCCCCTTTGGAAGCAATCTGTCCTGATCTGACACTCACAGTTGGATCCCACCAGGAACAGCACCGTCACAGTAGGATTTAAGTGGTTCCATATAATAACAGACAGAACAAAGTGAATTATGAATAATAATAAAAAATACATGCAAGTCTAAGCCTAACACAGTAAGAAAACTAAATACAGGTAAAACAGCACCCTCAATGCTGTTCCAGTAAACTTCCTTTTACAGACTAGTCTCCTTCTCGTTGGGGTCCAGCAACCACTCACACCCCCTGTAGTTACTGTCCTTTGTTCCAGTCTCTTTCAGGTATCCTTGGGGACGGAGAGGCTATCTCTTGAGCCAGCTGAAGACAAAATGGAGGAATCTCCTGGGGGTTTAAATATACTTTCTTTTGTGGATGAATACCCCTCCCTCACCCTGTGTAAAATTTCAGCTATATGATGGAGTTTTGGAGTCACATGGGCAAGTCACATGTCCATGCATGACTCAGAACTTACAGGTAGTAGCCATGGTTCATATGCTACCTTGAACATCCCCAGGTAGACTTCTTATGTGGATTGGAGCCTTCCAGGATCCACTGTCTGTTAAGTGCTTCTTCATTGGGCACTTAACTTGCAAATCCCTATCTAAAGAATCTGACCAAATGCCTTACTAAGGATATTTAAAATAAAACAATTATATACCTATATTCATAACTTCAAATACAACAAAGACATATGCATACAAATTGGATGAATATATTCAGTAGGTCATAACTTTTACAGTGATATGTTACATGGGATTATGCCATATATACATTCATAAGCATATTTCCATAAAGCCTTATGGGGTGTAACATCACAGTGTCGTGGGCACATTTCATTGTAAGCAAGGTCCACAATCACAGTGTTCCTCTTACTCTTATCCCAGTGGATTGTTGGCTTATTTGTGAAATAACAAATAAAAAACTCAAGTGAAAAACAAAGAAGATGAAATGATTCAATGAAGCCCCTCCCCGAATATACCGGTATATGTATTTGTGTGGTGGGGAAAGGGAGGAGTAAACTCTTGCAGACACAAAGAAAGAGGTGATCAAAAAAGTTTGAGAACCACTGATCTAGTCCGACCTCTTGTATAGCACAGACTTCAGAATAACACCCACTTACCCTCGTATTGAACCCAATCACTTGTGCTTGACTAATGCATAACTTGTGTTCTTCTAAAGAGTATCTTCCAGGAAGGCATCCAGTGTTTGTTTGGAGGTAGCAGGAGAATCCATCAACACTTGGGAGTTTGTCATAGTGGTTGGTCACCCTCGCTGTTAATAATGTGTGCCCCATTTCCAAATTTAATTTGTTTGGCTTCAGTTTCCAGCCATTGGTTCTTTTTATACTTTTCCCTACTAGATTAAAGAGCCCATTAGTAGCTGGTATTTTGTCAATGTGAAGATGCTTGTACAATGTCATCAAGTCAGCTCTCAGTCTTCTTTTTGGCAAGTTAAGCAGGTTCACCCCTGGAAGTCTCTCGCTGTCAGAGATTTTCTCCAGCCCTTCAGTCATTTTTGTGGCTCTTTTATGCACCCACTTCCAATTTTTTTCGATCTAGGCACCAAATGTGGGTGCAGGATTCCAGCATCGGACTCACCAGTGCCATGTACAGAAGTGAGATCACCACCCTAGTTCTAGTCACTACACCCCTCTTTATACAGCCAAGGGTATGCTGTAAATAACATATCAGGAGAAAGACCTGGGTGTATTAGTCAGTCCCAGGATGACTGTGAGCCATGATGTGATGTGGCTGTGAACTAGAATATGTCAGGCGAGATAAGGAAGTATCAATATCACTATACAAGGCAGTAGTGAGACCTCCTCTAGCAAACTGTATAATACAGGTCACTCCTACTCCAGAGAGATGAATTCAGGCTGGAACAGGTGTGGAGAAGGGCTGCTAGGATGATCAGGGCAATGGAGGGCCTAGCTTTGTGTAGACTGAAAGAGTTTGTCTGTTTTAGCCTCACACAAGGCAGGCTGAGTTGGGTCGGCTTTCTCTATAAATACACCAGGGGCATAAACACCAGGGAGAAGAGCTACTGAGGGTAACAGACAGTGCTGGCACAAGAACAAATGTGTTGAAGCTGGTCAGCAGTAAACTGAGGCTGGAAGAGGGAAGGAGGGTTCTGCATAGAAAGGTTGTGGAACAGCTTCCCAACAGGAGCAGTGGGGTACAAACAACTCAACTAATTTGAAGATGGAGCTTGAGAGGTTTATGTACTAGACAATATGCTCGGGTCGCCTGAGTTCCCTTCCAGGCCTGTGTCCCTATGGGTCACATTCACCCATTTTGCATCACACTGGGAGCTTATGTGTAGTTTCTTGCCCACTATAACCCTCCTGTGTGCCCAGGCCGATGGATTTGTCCCTCAGTAGATTCAGGAGACAGCATAATTCAGTGTTATCATCTGGAAAAGGAATTGTTCTTGGGTTTCTATTTTGTGATGTCACAGAAGTTTAATTCCCTGAGTTTCTGGTAATCATGGGATGCTCAGTTGCTCTCTCCCCAGTCACTAGCCTTAAAATGTGGTGAAAATGTTATCCTGGGACCTAGAATCTGTCAGTAGAGATAGGGAAGTCTTAATTTCCTTATACCAGACACTGGTGAGATCTCCTCTGGCAAACTGTGTCAAATTCTGATTCCTCCAACTAGAGAAAGATGACTTCAGACTGGAACAGGTGCAGAGAAGGGCTCCTAGGATGGTCAGGGCAATGGACAACCTGATTTATGTAAAGATTGAACAAGCTTGGCTGATTTAGCCTAATAAAAAGCAGGTTGAGTGGGGATCGGATTGTTCTATAAATACATATCAGGGTCAACAGGTAAATAACTTTCCCTTCTTCACTTTCTCCACACCACTTATGATTTTATAAACCTCTATCATATCCCCCCCTAGTCTCCTATTTTCCAAGCTGATAAGTCCTAGCCTCTTTAATCTCTCCTCATATGGGACCCATTCCAAACTCCAATGTGCATTACTTTACATTTATCCACATTAAATTTGTTTGTGGACCAATCACTTAGTTTTTCGAGATCTTTTTGACATTCTTCAAAGTCTGCTTTGGTCTTAAGTATTGTGAGCAGTGACCAATAGTTTGAGCTACAGCTGGGCTGGATAATAGAGTTTCCTCCCCTCCCACATGAGAAATGTTGATCCAAACTAAAATGTTTCCATTTCATTCATTTTTTTTGCAGTGAATTTTCAGAGAAAAATGGATCATTTTTCTCTGAAAGCTCAGCTGTCAGCTGTTTTACAAACAATGCACAAGCAACCTGTGGAAACCCTTGCTAGAGGATGTTGTGAAGGCCAACAGTATAACAGGGCTAAGAAAAGAACTAGATAATTCATGGAGTATAGGTCCATCAATGGGCACCTGGCATTGGCCACTGTCAGAAAACATGAAACTGGACTAGATGGACCTTTGATCTATCCAAGTATGGCTGTTTTTATGTTCTTATGTTCTTATCTCATAATGCTGCCTATCTGCAACTGCCTGGATCCCCAAGATAAATTGGAGGTTCTTATCTGCCTGTTCCTCGTAATGTAACTGTAGGTTGCACTGACCGAGTCTATGGTTACACTCTGGGTATGGAAAGGTCAAAACCACCCTATGGAGGCTATGTCTGGGGTATTGTGCCCAACAGCTACTCTAACCAGCCCTCCCATCTCTGTGCAGACTCCTCCACCCTGTACGAGGCCCCTTCAGCAGATACTGCTGTGGCTACTGTAACAGCCCCTCCTAGTACAGGTCCAATGAACCTGGAGAGAGTCCCAGTGCTATGGTGGAGGCACAGAGATTGTGGGTGGGTGAGTCTAGACACCAGTGGATCACTGAGATCTGTGCCTAGCAAGGAGATCCCTGAATCTGGTAACAGGTCAGATAGGGCATATTTCTGTTTCCTGGCTGGCTGAGAGCTCCAGCATTTCTGCCCTGTAGATACCCCTCAAAGCTACAGGGCTCCTGGAAGCTCCGCCCCCTCTCTGGTCAGTGAGTGCCACATGTTAGGCCTTATAGCCTTCCCTCTCATGGGGTGGAATCTCGCAATCCTCCCGCCCTTGGGCTGGGCCCTGAGCTATCACACACTGTGGGTCGATTGTGCTTGCCAAGCAGGTCCGAGTGGGTTCGGCACTGGTGGTTCTTCCCTTTGGGAGTCTGTGAATAGTGGTGAGACAAATAAATCTTGTTTATTCCTCTGGGAGAATTGTAGGACTAAGTATTATCTAGACAGGTCTTTGTCTAAACTGCTCTTAAAAATCTCCAGTGACGGGGATTCCACAAACTCCATGGCTGATTTAATCCATTGCTTAACTCTGTTGACACTTAGGAATTTTTTTTCCCTACTGGAATGATCCAAGGATTAAAGCTGGTGCGCATGAAACCAATCAGCTGAAGTCCCCTGATGGCCCAGTGGCCCCCAAGGAAATGTACAGGCATGCTTCATAAAGACAGTTGCCTCCCTATCTGAACAGATTCTGCCTGCTTCCCGTGCAACCTCTCTGATGTCTCCTTGTCCTTTAGGGTGAAGACCTCTGGTGTCAGCAGCTCCACTTCTAGCAGGAATTGGGTACGTTGACAGGTTTCACTATCTTTTAAATGTGAAGTGAAGGGTAAAAGCTGCAAGCTGTTTCCATTGGCAGATGTTCTGTGCAGAGGACTCAGCTGGGCTGTCTGGGTGACTCAGTGACGGGCTGGAGGACAGGCAGCGCTAGGTAGCTTGGGAACCCCTCCCCTACATCTGCCCAGGCTCCATGGTGGGTTGTTCAAGCTACACAGAAACCTGACATTCAAACTGAGCCTGTAGTATTAAAACCCCAATGCCCCAAGTCAGGATTTCTCAGTGGGTTGCATTTCTAGAGGTGCCGTGTACTCTGGGCCCAATCCTTCTAGGGGCTGAGTAAGAGGAGACCCCACAGAATGTCAGTGACTAGTTCTCAAATTGCATCAGGTTTATTTTCTCGTGGAAATTTAATCAGCAAATATATTTTCAAAGGGTTTATTCTCTGGACGATTGTGAACCCAGGAATTCAGAGCTGTGTTGCTCTGTGGTAACAGGTCCGATAGGGCATATTTCTGTTTCCTGACTGGCTGAGGGCTCCAGCACTTCTACCCTGTAGACACCCCTCAATGTTACAGGGCTACCGGCAGCTCCGTCCCCTCACTGGTCTGTGGGTGCCTCATTTCAGGCCTTGTTGTCTTCCCTGTCATGGAGTGGAATCCTGTCATTCTCTCACCCTCAGACTGGGCCCTGGGCTACAATACTCTGCAGGTCGACTGTGCATATGAAACTATATAGTTTTACAAGTCCACTCAGACCTAGTTGTTGTTCAGGCAATTGCTCAACATACCAATTGTGTTGACATTTAAGGGAGATAAGGCTTCCTGCTTCGTGTTTACAAAGTTACCTGAAATTGTGAACAGGCGTTCTCATTGCGCTGTTGTAGGCAGCATCACTAGATATTTACATGTCGGCTACAGTAAAGATTGACATGTCTCTTCCTGCTTTGCCCACCTGCCCACCATTCCAGACAGCATGCTTCCATGCTGAGGACGGGTTCTGCTCGATAACAATCCAAAGCCGTGAGGACCAACACACGTTCATTGTCATCATCTGTGTCAGATGCCACCAGCAGAAGGTTGATTTTTTTTTGATGGTCTGGGTTTTGAGTGTTTCTCTTTTAAGACTCCTGAAAGCATGCTCCACACCTCACCCCTCTCAGAGTTTAGAAGGCACTTCCCATTCTTAAACCATGGGTCGAGTGCTGTAGCTGTCATTAGAAATCTCACATTTGTACCTTCTTTGCGTTGTGATGTGTGATCATCTGAGATGAGACTCCCATAACACAAACTAGATGGCAGAATGTGGGTAAAACAGAGCTGGAGACATGAAATCCTCTCACAAGGAATTCAATCAGAAATGTAATTAACACATTGTTTCTTTCAAGGGGTGTCATCAGCATGGAACTGTGTCCTCTTAAATGGGGGTTGAAGCATGAAGGGGCATATGAATGTTAAATGTGGCACAATTTGGACTCAGGAGTGGAGAAAATAGATACAGCTGTATAATGAGGGAATGAAACACATTGATAAATAGCTTCAGTGCTGATAAATATGACTGTTTTCAACACGCACTTCTCCTGTCATGATACATACTCAGAAGTGGGGGGCCAGAAAGGGTGTCTGTGGGCAGGTCACAAAGGTAAAATCACACAGTGCTCAAGTAGGCTGTGGAACTCCCAATCACAGGATATCAAGGGGGGGCAGGAGTTTAGCAGGATTCAAAGAGCGACAGGAGGTTTATATGGATAACTAAAAAATCCACAAAATACGTCTAACTAGTAGGTGTCAGAGGGAAATTTTCCCTGGGAGGAGCTTGTCTCAGAGCTGCCTATTTCAGGGCTTCTTCCATCTTCCTCTGTAGCATCTGGCCACTGAATACTGGTCTGGATGGACTACAGGTCTGATCCAGTCCGGCAATGCCTATATTGCTATCTGTGTTGTAAATCCAAAACTATATATTAGCTGATCTTCCTTGAGCTCCTCGAAGTCTCTAAACTTCCACTGAGAGGATAAATATGTCTCATTAAATATCAACCAGTCTCCTGTTATTTTTTCTTTCAGGAAGGACAGTTCAAACTCCTCTGACCTACCCAGTACATTATGACAGCTGTGAATGACACCAAATTCAACTCTGCACTGTTCCTTCTCAGCGGGATACCTGGGCAGGAAGACGTCCATCTCTGGATCTCTATCCCCTTCTGCTTTATGTATGTCATTTCCATAGTAGGAAATTCAGTCATTCTGTTTATTATAAAAACAGATTCAACCCTTCATGAGCCCATGTACATTTTCCTTTCCATGTTGGCCATCACAGACCTTGGCATATCGATAGCAACCATACCGACGATACTGGGCATATACTTGTTTAACTCCAGGGAGATCAGCCTCAATGCCTGTTTTGCCCAGCTGTTCTTCATCCACTCGCTTTCATTCATTGAATCCTCTGTGCTTCTGTCAATGGCCTTTGACCGCTTC
Organism: Sternotherus odoratus; assembly: GCA_032164245.1. Taxonomy (NCBI): domain Eukaryota; kingdom Metazoa; phylum Chordata; order Testudines; family Kinosternidae; genus Sternotherus; species Sternotherus odoratus. Next base: position 298,055,828 of record JAVMKO010000001.1, read on the forward strand.
ATCGCAATCTGTGACCCCCTGAGATATGCTTCCATTTTAACCTCGCCAAGAATAGCCAAAATGGGACTGGGGCTTGTGCTAAGAGGGGTGGCCTTTGCATTCCCACTCCCCTTTCTCCTGAAACGGTTCCGATACTGTCAAGCCAATGTCCTCTCCCATTCCTACTGCCTGCACCAGGAGGTCATGAAGATGGCTTGTTCAGACATCACAGTAAACAGCATCTATGGCTTGTTCATAATAGTCTCCACAGTTGGGTTGGACTCGCTGCTCATCCTGTTATCTTATGTGATGATCCTCAAAACAGTGCTGAGCATCACATCCCACGTGGAGTGCCTCAGAGCCCTGAGCACCTGCATCTCCCATGTCTGCGCTGTCCTAGTCTTCTACATGCCAGTGATTGGCCTTTCTGTGATACACAGATTCGGGAACAGCTCTTCTCACTTGCTTCAGATTCTCCTGGGCTACGTCTACCTGCTGGTCCCACCCCTAATGAATCCAATTGTGTACAGCATGAAAAGCAAACACCTTCGTGTGAAGATAATCAAGGTCTTCATCAAATGAGGGGTCAGTTCAGCACCCGGCTCCAGTAGTGATGACATGAGCTACTATCTCTACTCTGTATAGAGAGGTTCAGATGGGTCTAAGGCCTGGAGGAATGGGAGAGGGGCTGGTGATGGAGGACAGTGCGCTGGGGAAAGGAGACCAAGGCAGGCAGCAGCATTTACAAAGTGAGTGTATTTGTGGAGAACCAGGGGACTGGTGGGACGTTGGCTAATAAAGGGCCGTATCAGTGGCTGCTCCAACCTCAGAATTTCTGTGATTACAGTCACTCATAAAGTGACTGAGAACAAGGCAAATGAGATCCTAGAATATGTCAGCTGAGATAGGGAATTATTAGTATCCTTATACCAGGCACTGGGGAGACCTCCTCTGGCAAACTGTGTAAAATTCTGATCACTCATGTTCGAGAAACAAGAATTCAGGCTGGAGCAGGTGTAGAGAAGGGCTTCTAGGATGATCACTGCAATGGAAGGACTGGCTTTCAAGGAGACTGGAAGAACTTGGCTGGTTTCGCCTAACACAAGACAGGCTGAGCAGGGATTGGATTGCTCCATAAATATATTGGGATCAGGAGGAGGGTAAATACCAGGGAGAGTGATGAGTTCCAGAAGCTAAAGGATAGTGTTGGCACAAAAACTAATGGGAATAAATAGGCCAGGGGTTAACTGAGTTTGGAAAGGAGAAGAATTTGTGTCAAAGCAGGAGTTTTCCCTTTTTATATTGAATATAAGCCTATGTGAGTCTTACAATTTTCCATGAATATTGTGTATGCCTCAGTTTCCCTGTGTATTGCACCACTGCCTTTGTGGTTGAAAATAAGGGTATATGCCTTTTGCTGAGACTCTATGGTCCAGGGAACACTGCTCCCTCTGCATATGGACAATGCCCTTCATAACCTGAGACCCAAGAGAGGGAGGTGACCAGGACACCTGGCCCGGGAAGCAGACAAAGAAGAGGGGGACCAATGGGTGTGTCAGAGGTCAGGTTGCTGGGAGTCTGCGATGAGGGACTGAAGGAGGAGGGAGGCCAAGGCCCCAGGGTCGTGCCAAGATGGACTTGGCTGAAAGTCACCAATTTCTGTGCTAAGAAGTTCTGTGTTCCTCTCAACTAATAACCCTCCTGTTTTACCTGCTGGCTGAGAGTCATGGCTAACAGTGGAGTTGTGGTGCAGGGCCCTCTGGCTTCCCAAGGGGTCCTGTCCAGAGGGACCTGACCATGGGAAGTGCACGGTGTGAACAAGGATGCTGAATGCTCCAAGGTCAGTCCAGGAAGGCCATAGCTGTCAGGGATTCTATTTCCCCACTCTGAACTCTAGGGTAAAAATATGGGGATCCCGCATGAGAGAGAAATCACCCCCCAAGTGTAACTTTACCAGCTAAATCTTTAACTGCAGGTTCAAATCACAGTCTCTGGAAAGCATCCCCTGCAGGGATGGGTCAGCACCCTTTGGCCAGAGTTCCCCTGTGTAGCAAAGTTCCATCCAGGTTGAAGACTGGAGGTAGAAGATGAAATGGAGGACCCTTCTTCCAGGGTTTATAGACTTCCTCTTGTGGGCGAAGACCCCCCCTCCTTCTTATGCAGAGTCCAGATGCAAAATCGAGGTTTATAGCCACATGGTCCAATTGCGAGACTCTCCAAGATTCAGTTTCTGACCAGTCAGGACACATTCCTAGAGAAGCTCCGGTGTGGACAAAGTTCATTGTGTAGTTGATGGTCCTTTAATGGGCCATCAGGCAGCTCAAGCAAAGCTGAAGCCCAGTACTCTGGAATGTTCCCCTCAGCAGAGCACAATATTTGGAAAGACAGTCCAGAGCCAATATTCATAACTGCAACTACGAAATTGATACACACATATCAATGGCATATTCATAATTAGCAATCCATAACCTGGTTGTAGACACCCATTATGACTTACTGTGCATAAGATTTGGTGCCACTATAGGACTTTGGTTGCACCAATGATCTATAGGATCCCAAATTATTTCAGTAATGTGACAGCTCCTTCCTGTAGGGGAGGATCCTTCCCTTCTCCATAAGTAACAAGGAATAAGGAGGAGGATTTTGGAGGGGAGTGTGGGAGTGTCACAGGGATACTGGGAGTTTCCACACAGTCACCAGACTGGTGTTTTCAAGCCATTGCAAACAGTGGAGCCACAGACACAGGAGCCTCATCTTAGACAGTCTGACTGGCAGAGAGTAGTCTGAAGGCAAAGGTCACATTCACAACTTGCCCTTGTAACACTCTGAGCACAGAGCACTATGGTGATCCGGTGCAGACTCTCACAGGTCTCAGCAAAGGCTGCTTCCACAAGAAAGGAGCAAAGTGATGAGAAGATGTTCTCAGAGACACAGGAAAACAAGGCTGGGTCGAAGCTCGGGTGTAACTATAGGCGGGCCTCGGAGGCCAAGCCCCTCCCACTTAGCATCGAAGCCCAATCCACCAACTCCATTTTGGTTCCCAACTGTATCCCTGTCCTTCCAGTCCAGATCACCAATTCCCTGGTCTCTGGCCACAGATGGGTGTGTGTCTTTTGGAGGCAGGTTTGGGCCAGTAGTTGGTGGCCGCTGCTCCTGGGCCATTGGTGTCACTCTGCACCGTTCCACACACCGGCCACTCTTGCAGTGAAGTGAGGTCTGGGTGCAGCAGATTGCCCCTCTCCCCCCACCCTAATGCCAGAGAGTGGGTCAGGGCAATGGAATAGTGCTGGGCGTTAGGAGTGGGGCCAAGCCAACATCTCTGAATCACTGGATGGGGAAAACGGAATAAGCCCCCACCACCTGACCCCTTCCGCTGACACCACTGCCCGGCAGAAGCAAAGGGTGCAACCCCCTGCACCCTTGACACCATTTCCCCAGCAGAAGGGGGTCTCCAGAAGGGACAGAGGGAGAACCATGGCCACACAAACCCTAATTTTCCTCCCCTGACACCTGGCCCCACCCAGTTTTCCTGTTCAAGTTACACTACTGGTCTCAAGACCCCCTTGGCTTCCCAAAAGAATGTAAATTGAATTATTTCTGTATCTCTAGCTCCAGAGCAAAGACTGTCTCACTTAGCTTGTAGTGATATGTGAGTAGGGCTAGATTAACTTTTTCTAGGAACCCAGGGCTATTAGAATACTAGAATCAGGTTAGAGCAGACCTCAGGAGATCAGCTAGTCTAGCCCCCTGGTCAAAGCAGGACCAATCCCCAATTAAAACGTCCAACAGAATTTTTCCCCATATCCCTAAATGCCCCCCTAAAGGATTGAGCTCACAACTCTCAGTTTAGCAAGTCAATGTTCAACCCACTGAGCTATTCCTCTTCCTGGATCTGAGAATTTTGGGGTGTGCTAGGCTCCAGGGTGGGGATAAAGATAAGGGGTTCAGAGTGTGGGAGGGGACTGTAGCTTGAGGCAGGATGGTGGGTACAGGAAGGGATGTGAGCTCCTATTGTTGGTGTGGGCTTTGCAGTGGGCCTGAGTATGGGGTGGTTGGAATGATGGAGGGGGCTCAGGACATGAGTGTGTGGGGTCTGGCAGGAGTTACTGTGAGGGAGAGGGCTCAGGGTTGCAGTGTGTGGTCTCGGCAGGACTTACAGTTTAGGAGCAGGCTGGGAGTTCGGATATGGGGCCTTGGCAGGAGTTATGGTCCACAAGGAGGCTGAGGGTTGCAGCAGAGGTGCAGGGCACTTACCTGGGGCAGGTACACAAGGAGGCTGAGGGTTGGGGTGCAGAGCACTTACCTGGGGCAGGTCCTGTTTGGATGGGGTTGCAGGTGGTCCTGCATTGGCCTATGCTTTCCTGCAGGTACCACGCTCTGCATCTGCGGAAGGAGCTTCCTGATGCTTGCAGTGACTCTAGACAGGGGACATTAACTCCCTGTCATTCATTCCCAGCTTCTGGCAAAGAGAGGCTAGGGACACCATCCCTGCTGATCCTGGCTAATAGCCACTGATGGACTTGACCTCCATGAATTTATCTAGTACTTTTTTGAAACATGCTATAGTCTTGGCCTTCACAACATCCTCTGGCATGGGATTCATCCGGTTAACTATTGGTTATACAAAGAAAAACTTTTGCTTGTTTTAAAAATTCTGCCTATTAATTTCATTTAGTGGCCCCTCGTTTTTGTGTTATAAGAAGTAGTAAACAATGTTTCCTTCTTTGTTTTCACGACACCAGTTGTGATTTTATAAACCTCAATCATATTCCCCCTCTTAGTTGTCTCTTTTCCAGAGGAAAAGTTACATTTCCAAGTTACATTCCATTGGCAAGACAAGAACCTCTTGGGACCCATTCTAGTTTCCCTGTGTCTCTGAGAACATCTTCCCCTCTGTTTACCTCTTTCTTGAAGAAGAAGGAGCCTTTGCTGAAACCTGTGGGAGCCTGGCACTGAACCATTGTTCCTCGCAGGGGCTAAGAGCTGGTGATGGGGAACCTGGGATCTCAGCACGTTGAGATTACCAGGAACTCAGGGAATTAAAATCTTGTGATATGATTAAACAGGAAGCAAAGACAATATTGCTGAGTCATGATGTCTCCTGACTATATTGAGGGACAAATCCATCGGCCTGGGCATGGAGCAGGGTCATAGTGGATGAATAACTCCTCGTGAGCTCCCGATGTGCCAGAAAATGAGCTAATGTGTCCAATAAGGATCTCAAAGGGCTTCCTCAGTCAGTGAGCCCAGCCCCGTGTTATGGCGGGTGACCAAGGGATATCATCCTCTGAATAAGCCTTTTTTAAGCAGGGTCTTGGTGAGTTCTCAAGGACAGATATCTGGGAGGAGGAGAGACTTCATGAGAAAACTTTCTTTTTCTGAACACACTTACTCTGCCTAGGTATCCAGCAGACAGAGTGGTGATGCTCAAAGTGATCAACTTTGGGTAGTGTTGGGTTACAAATCATTGTTGTACTGAATGCATTGGGGGTGAAACGTTATCAATGTCATTGTTTTTATTGCATGAATAAAGGAGAACATAACTCCGCTTTTATTCCAAATATGGGGATCACTCTCAGCATAAAGTAACCCGTTAATCCAGGAGCTTGAATGCCAGATGCCTGTGTGGGAAATAGGGGTGGAGTAGTAAAATGACACATGAATACAAATAGGATGAATATATTCAGTAGATATGTTACATGGGATAAGTAGCATAAAACATATTCCAGTTATATCACATATATATTCATAAGCATATTTCCATAAAGCCTTATAGAGTGAACTGTCACAAGTAAATTAAATTGTGTTTCAAAAAACACACACACCTTTAAATCTAATGTTTTCGATGGGGATCTATGGACAGAAATATTTAAGGAAACTGCTCTTTGGATTTCATGTTAACAATTATGATGAAACAGAAGTTTACTTTGTGTTGCTGCTTTGGTATATCCCATGGGAGAATAATCACTGGTTCACGTTTCTCTCAGCAGCTTGTCCTGAATTTGGTAGTCACAGCTGTGATCAACAAAAGAACAGTTACAGCCACCCTGGAAGCAAAGGATGCTGTGGGGATTCCCAGACCCTCTACCTTCTCTGGGGATGAGTCCTGAGGGGCAGATATATAGGTGGGGACATTCTGTTTTCACCCCCAGTCCTCAGCCCAGGATCTGGGGCTCCTCACAGAGGCTCTGGTTCCATGATCAGAAATTTTCGGGGCCCAGCTCTGGCTTCGGCCTGGACAGGGGATGGAGCCTCATTGGAGGAGGAGGAAGAGCATAGATTGGGGTCTCCAATGATAAGAAAATGGGCAAAGGTGGCATCACCAAGGTGACAGGGCTCCCGGAGTGTGTCCCACTTTCACCTGTTGACTAGGTATTTACGCTACTCTGAATGGGCTGGGCTGGGATAGGAGCTAGCTGGGCCTGAGCTGGGGCCAGTTTCTACCATTTTACATTGCTGGGGCAGCACAAATGAAGCACCTGGGGAGGAAACCGAGTCCTGAGTCTCTTATCAGGACTCTTGTGGGACAGACCATTACTCACACATGCAGTTCTGCCCAACCTCAGTCGGGAGAAGATTGAGCAGGTGTGCTGTGTGCAAAGCCATAAAAGGAGGGGTTGCCCAAATGTTTTCTCCTGCGCTTTCTGACACCACTCGGTCACAAGCACCTGACAGAGAGTGCAGGGAAAGACTGAGTGACCGTGTGCCTTGAATAGGGCCTGTCCCCACTTGGTGAAGCACCCATGGGTTATGCTTCACCCAGAGCACTGAGGAGGGACCAGGACTAAGATAACAGAACAGCTCTGCAGCTTTCTTCATAGACCTTGGGTGTTTAGCCGCAGACGGTACAGTGACAGGCGAGGTGCAATGGGAAACAGCATCCACATCCCTTCTCTTTATTAACTATCAACAGGAATTGTGAGGTTGGAGCGGCCACTGATATGGTTCTTTATGGGTTAACATTTCACCGGTCCCCTGGCTCTCCACCAACACAGTCACTTTGGAAATGCTGCTGCCTCCCTTGGTCTCCCTCCCCCAGTGTCCTGTCCTCGTTCACCATCCCAGTCTCCCCTTCACCAGCCTTTAACCCCATCTGAACCTCTCTTAAGGGTGAATATTAGTAACTCCTGTCATCTGAGATGTAATGGTCCAGGATAGAAGAGGTGGCCCATGTTTTCATCTCCCATGTCGCTGGACCCAGGTGGTGAATTGGCCCTTCACTTTATGAACACCCTGATTATCCTCGCACGAAGGTGTTTGCTTTTCACGCTGTACACAATTGGATTCATCAGAGGTGGGAGAAGCAGGGAGATGTAGCCCAGGAGAATCAGAAGTAATGGAGAAGAGCCCTTTAGAAATCTAGTTATCACAGACAAGCTGATCTCCGGTGTGTAGAGCATTAGGAGGGCGCAGAGATGGGAGACACAGGTATTCAGGGCCCTCAGGCATTCCTCCCTGGATGCGATGCTCAGCACTGTTTTGAGGATCATCATGTAAGTGAGGAAGATGAGCACGAAGTCCAACCCCATCTGGAAGAGTAAAGTAAACAATCCATAGATGCTGATCACTGTGATGTCTGAACAAGCCAGCTTCATGACATCCCGGTTCAGGCAGTAGGAATGGGAGAGGACATTGATTCTACAGTATGAGAACCGTTTCAGGAGAAAGGGAAGTGGAAGTATTACGAACATTGCTCTTAGTGCAGCCACCAGTCCCATCTTTGCTATTCTCGGGAGGGTTAAGATGGAGGCATATCTCAGCGGGTTACAGATTGCGATGAAGCGGTCAAAGGCCATCAACAAGAGAACAGAGGATTCAATGTTTTGAAGTGATTGGATGAAGAACAACTGGGTTAAACAAGCATCAAGGCTGATCTCCCTAGAGTTAAACAAGTATATGCCCAATGTCGTCGGCATGGTGGTTATTGATATGCCAATGTCAGTGGTGGCCAACATGGAAAGGAAAATGTACATGGGCTCATGGAGGCTTGGATCTGTTTTTATAATAAACAGAATGACTGAATTGCCTACTATAGAAATAACGTACACAAAGCAGAAGGGGATAGAGATCCAGAGACGTGCATCTCCATGACTCGGTAGCCCAGTGAGAAGGAATTTTACAGATTTTAATGTGGTGTCATTGACAGTTGACATACTGTACTGAGCAGGTCCAAGGAGTTCTGAAATGTCCTTCCTAAAAAAAAAAATGAGATGCGATGATATTTAGGAAGTTATCCTTCTGCTCTCAGTGCAAGTCTACAGACTCCCAGAGCTCAAGATAGATAAGCAGAAACATACTGATGGATTTACAGGGCTCTGATTATTCGGACTGGATGAGACATGTAGTCCATCTAGCCCAATAACCAGTAGCCATGTCCAGATATATTCAGAGGAAGATGGAAGAAGCCCTGAAATAGGAAGCTATGAGATAACCTGCTCCCAGGGAGTTTCCCCCTGACTCCCACTAATTATTCATATTTTGTGGTTCAAATCAGGAAGGTTTAGAGCCTCTCTAAAACTTTTTAAAAGCAACCCTCTGAATGCTAATTGGATTTCCTGGTTACTCAGTCCCTCTCGGAATATTGTTAAACTCTTGGCCCATTTGATAGCTCATGTCTGAGAATTCCACAGTGGACTTGAGCACTGTGTGATTTCACCATTGTGACCTTAGAACATACAAACGTAAGAATAGTCATACTGGGTGAGATGAAAGGTCCATCTAGCCCAGTGTCCTGTCTACAATAGTGGCTCATGCCAGGTGCAACAGATTACAAGGGAATGAACTGAGCAGATCATCGTCAAGTGATCCATTAACCATGAATTTACTTAGTTCTCTTTTGAACCCTGTTACACCCTTCACACAGACCTGGTTTCCAGCCTTCACTTCTGAGAGTGGCTCCTTTTATCCATGATATGTGTTCAAATACACAGCAAGTGCGTGGTGAAGACGATCAATGTATTTATCTGTCCTCTACTGAAGTGTGTTTTTAAATATGTTTTATAGCTTCATTATAGGAAAAAAGTGTCTGCACTCTGGACAATCCAGGTTATGCAGCTGCCTCTTTCCAACATCTGGGATACATTTCTTAATTCAGTAACAGTGATATCAATGGCCTCATGCCGCACTTCCATATATAAATTCAATCAGAACCCGGCTTTTCTAACTTACCAAATGTTCCCAGTGATACTCTGACCCCAAGAATCTCTCCAAGAGGAGCTGAAGAGCTTTACTGGGCCAATGTCCACTGAGTCCACAGACTTCGATCATCCTACAGGTTTCTCATTATCCTCAAAGGATCGGCATTCTCTCGCCATGCAAGGGTCTGTAGATATTCGGAAAATTACAACTTAACGCTGACAGTTATTTCAGCTGGGCAAGGGAGGAGTCAGAGTCACAATAGGCCAATACTTCAGACACTGGTATTGCACTAATATCCACTTGAATCTACAAGTTACTTCAATCATGCTCATGTAATTGGTGATGGGGGTCAATCAGATAAAATGTCTTTTACACTCCCCTTTCCTTCACCTCAGCTAAACTCTTTGTTGAAACACAGACCAGAGATTCAGGTCTCTCATGGCTTTTTGAAAAGTCTTGCACAAGTCTTGCAGAGTCATTGAGTGCATGACGCTGAATGTAAGTGTTAGAATCAGCTTCTAGTCAGTTACCAGGTGTAGGGTGCGAGAAGATTGTGTGATGGTCTGCACACAGAGCACGCTCTCACGCTAGACACCAGGGAATGGTGACTCCCAGTCAAGGCAACCTTCCTGAATACCAGAGTTATCTATTGTATACCGCACCCTGGTTTCTCACGGCTTGGCTTCTCATGGCTTGGTAGGCTTGTGTGATACTAATGAAGCAAAGCAAGTTATTAGCTATTAGCTATTCGTAAGGTATGCATGAGATGTAAATGTGCATGTGTATTTCTATGCCTATGTCCCCGCCCCATTGTGGGCTTCAGCCTGAGCATTGCTCTGATGTGTGGGGCTTTTCCCCCATCTCGCAGTGTCAGCACTGAAGGGAGCCCCTGTTGCGGGTGTGTCACTTTCTGCCTTCAATAAACTCACCACTTTCATTCAGCAGCTTTGTGTGTGCCTCGTTTCTACAGGACTCCGAGTACCCTGCAACACCAGTCGACAGTATCATATAACTGATCACTGCATAATGAGTTAATCGCACAAACCCATTGCAAATGGTATGTGGAGCACTTCTGAAATACTTTCTAAAGCCAAAGCCATTGAGTGTTAAAGTTACCCCTGCTCATTCCTACAGACATTCAAACAACTGCTGCAGACTTTAGATATACAGGCACAGAATGAAAGTTTGGTTTGCAGTATTTGTAGTATAATGAATAGTTTTGGCATGACATTCACTCAGCTGTATCTTAGTACACACGTCAACCCCAGGAACTGAACCCACTGCAACCTGCTCCACAAACACAGTCAATCCAAAGTGTGTTATAGCCCAATGCCCAGTCTGAGGGTGGGAGAATGGAGGGAAGAGATGCCCGTAGCCCTGTAACTATAGTAACTACAGTTCAAAAATATGCCCTCTCGAACCTGTTACCACGAAGCAATGCAGATCGGATTCCACCATTCACAATAAAGTCAGATAATAAAATCTTTCAAAATGCATTTGCTGATTAAATTTCCACAAGAAAATAAACCGGAGTAGATTTGGGAACCAGTCATTGACATTCTGTGGAGTCTCCTGTCACTCAGCCCCTGGCAGGATCAGGCCCAGAGCCCACGGTATTGGTAGAAATGGGCCCCGACCTCTAGAAATACTGACGTGGGTCATCAGGGTTTTAACACTCCAAGCTCTGGTTTCAGTGTAACTGGAATAACCCCCAAAGGACTATCCACAAATGTAGGGGACGGATTTAGAAACTACCTAGAGCTGCTTGTCCTCCGACAGCCCAGCTGAGTTCTCTGGTGCTGTGCAGAACATCTGCAAGTGAAAACAGATCACGGCCTTTCCCCTTTACTTTGAATTGTAAACATAGTGAAACCTGCCAACGTACCCAGCTCCTGCTAGACGAGTTGCTGCTGACACCAGAGGTCTTAATGCTAATGGAGAAGGAGTCATCAGAGAGGTTACACGGGCAGCAGTAGTATCTGTTCAGACAGGGAGGCAGGTGTGTTTATGAAGCATGTTCCCACATTCCCTTGGGGGCCACTTGGCCATCAGGGAATCTCAGCTGCTTGGCTTTACGTGCTGCAGTTTTAACCCCCGTCAGGGACAATGGCAAATCCCAGAAGGCGAAATCACATGGGACATGTGGTGATGCTGCCTAATTGGACTGCAGCACCAGCCTTGCTGTAGGCTCTAGTCCTGGAATCCGGACTTATCATCACAGTTTGTGTGGTTCTGATTAGTCACAGGGCTCCCTCGGGGCGACTGTGGGGCTGTGATGATGCTGTCAGAGCTGTGATCCTACTGAAATAGAATAAAATAGAATAATAATATGGGGCCTGAATGCTCCATGGCAGCTCCCTTTCCTGCATTGCAAACCAAAGTTTCAGGTCAGGGAAGGGGGGAGAGAAATTCCACAAGGCTCCCGACATGGAAATTTCCTTTGGCTCCTTCCAGTAGTGGAGGACCTTCCCTTCTCCATAAGGAACAAGAAATAAGGAGGAGGATTTCAGAGGGGAGTGTGGGAGTGTCACAAGGATACCGGGAGTTTCCACAGTCACCAGACTGGTGTTTTCAAGCCATTGCAAACAGTGGAGCAACAGACACTGGAGTCTTATCTTTGACAGTCTGACTGGCAGACAGTAGTTTGAGGGCAAAGGTCAGCTTCACACCTTCCCTTGTAACACTCTGAGCACAGCGCACTATGGTGATCCGGTGCAGACTCTCACAGGTCTCAGCCAAGGCTGCTTCCACAAGAAAGGAGCAAAGTGATGAGAAGATGTTCTCAGAGACACAGGAAAACAAGTCTGGGTCAAAGTTTGGGTGTAACTATGGGTGGGCCTCGGAGGCCAAGCCCCCCCCACTTAGCATTGAAGCCCAATCCACCAACTCCATTTTGGTTCCCAACTGTATCCCTGTCCTTCCAGTCCAGAGCACCAATTCCCTGGTCTCTGGCCCCAGATGGGGGTGTGTCTTTTGGAGGCAGGTTTGGGCCAGTAGTTGATTAGCCGCTGGTCGTGGGCCAATAGGGTCACTCTGCTCCGTTCCACACACCGGCCACTCCTGCAGTGAAGCGACGTCCGGGTGCAGCAAATTGCCCCTCTCCCCCCACCCTAATGCCGGAGATTGGGTCAGGGCACTGAAATAGTGCTGGGCGTTAGGAGTGGGGCCAACTCAACATCTCAGAATCACTGGATGGGGAAAATGGAATAAGCCCCAAGCACCTGACCCCTTCCGCTGACTCCACTGCCCGGAGCAAACCCCTGCACCCTTGACCCCATTTCCCCAGCAGAAGGGGGGGAGGGGCTCCAGAAGGGACAGAGAGAGAACCATGGCCACACAAAACCCTAATTTTCCTCTGTAGGGGGAGATGGGGCTCCTGACAGCTTGCCCCACCCAGTTTTCCTGTTCCAGCTACACCGTTGGTCTCAAGACCCCCTTGTCTTCCGAAAAGAATGTAAGTTGAATTATTTCTGTCTCTGTATCTCCAGAGCAAATGGAGTGGTACGTCAGTAGGGCTAGATTAAGTTTTTCTGACAACCCAGGGCTATTAGAATAATAGAACAACAAGGTTAGAAGGGACCTCAGGAGATCAGCTAGTCCAACCCCCTGTTCAAAGCAGGACCAATCCCCAATTAAAATGTCCAACAGAAATTTTCCCCATATCCATAAATGCCCCCCTAAAGGATTGAGTGCACAGCCGTCAGTTTAGCAAATCAATGCTCAAACCTCTGAGCTATTCCTCTCCCTGGAACTCCGAATTTTGGGGCCTCCTAGGCTCCAGGGTGGGGACAAAGATAAGGGGCTCAGAGTGTGGGAGGGGATTGTAGGTTGAGGCAGGATGGTGGGTACAGGAAGGGACGAGAGCTCCAACTGTTGGTGTGGGCTTTGCAGTGAGCCTGAGAATGGGGTGGTTGGAATGATGGAGGGGGCTCAGGACATGAGTGTGTGGGGTCTGGCAGGAGTTACTGTGAGGGAGAGGGCTCAGGGCTGGAATGTGTGGTCTGGGCAGGACTTACAGTTCAGGAGAAGACTGGGCGTTCAGGTATTGGCCCTTGGCAGGAGTTAGGGTCCCCAAGGAGGGTGAGAGTTGCAGCAAAAGATTGGGGTTTGGGGCATTTACCTGAGGTAGGTCCTGTTTGGTTGGGGTTTTATGTGGCCCTGCATGGGCCTGTGCTTTCCTGCAGGTACCACGCTCTGCATCTGCAGAAGGAGCTTCCTGATGCTTGAAGTGACTCTAGACAGGGGACATTAACTCCCTGTCATTCATTCCCAGCTTCTGGCAAAGAGAGGCTAGGGACACCATCCCTGCTGATCCTGGCTATTAGCCATTGATGGACTTAACCTCCATGAATTTATCTAGTACTTTTTTGAAACACGCTATAGTCTTGGCCTTCACAACATCCTAGGCATGGGATTCATTTGGTTAACTGTGGGTTGTACAAAGAAAAACTTTTGTTTGTTTTAAACCTTCTGCCTATTAATTTCATTTAGTGGCCCCTAGTTTTTGTGTTATAAGAAACAGTAAACAATACTTCCTTCCTTACTTTCACCACACCAGTCATGATTTTATAGATCTGAGTCATATCCCCCCTTTAGGTGTCTCTTTTCCAGATGAAAAGTTACATTTCCAGGTTACATTCCATTGGCAAGACAAGAACCTCTTGGGACCCATTCTAGTTTCCCTGTGTCTCTTAGAGCATCTTCCCCTCTGTTTACCTCTTTCTTGAAGAAGAAAGAGCCTTTGCTTAAACCTGTGGGAGCCTGGCACTGAACCATTCTTCCTCGCTGGGGCTAGGAGCTGGTGAGGGGGAACCTGGCCTCTCAGCATGTTGAGATTACCAGTAAATCAGGGAATTAAAATCTTGTGATATGATTAAACAGGAAGCAAAGACAATATTGCTGAGTCATGATGTCTCCTGACTATATTGAGGGACAAATCCATCGGCCTGGGCATGGAGCAGGGTCATAGTGGATGAACAACTCCTCGTGAGCTCCTCGTGAAACAAAACAAGCTAATGTGTCCAATAAAGATCTGAAAGGGCTCCTGAGTCAGTGAGCCCAGTCCCCTGTTATGGAGGGTGACCTAGGCATATCATCCTGTCAAGAAGCCTTTGTAAGCAGGGTCTTGGTGAGTTCTCAAGGACAGATATCTGGGAGGAGGAGAGACTTCAGGAGAAAACTTTCTTTTTCTGAACATACTTACTCTGCCTAGGTATCCAGCAGACAGAGTGGTGATGCTCAAAGTGATCAACTTTGGGTAGTGTTGGGTTACAAATCACTGTCGTACTGAATGCACTGGGGGTGAAACGCTATCAATGTCATTGTTTTTATTGCATGAATAAAGGAGAATATAAAACTGTTTTTTGTCCCAAATATGGGGATCACCCTCAAGATAAAGTATCTCGTTAAGCCAGGAGCTTGAAATCCAGATGCCTGTGCGGGAAATAGTGGTGGAGTACTAAAATGACACATGAATACAAATAGGATGAATATATTCAGGAGATATGTTACATTGCATATCTGTATGTATAAAAGTCAAATGGTGTATGCGTGTATGTGTGCGTGCGTGCGTGTATTTACGTTCCCTTACTCCTTCCACACCGTTTGAACTAGAGACTTGAAATTTGGTACAGTTATAGACTTTAGGGTCCTAATCAGGGTAAGAATCGAAAATTTTTCAAATCTCACCTCTGACGTCCCTAGGGGTAAAAATCTTTAAAGCCCATTAACATCAGCTGGGCAGCAGGTTAACACCTGCTGTTCTCTGTGACATAGTTATGATGTAATAATACCCCCCTCCAACGGACCACGCACTCGCTCAACTCTCTCCCCCCTCCCCCCTCCAAAGCCCCCCCACTCACTCAGCTCTCTCCCCCCTCCCCCCTCCAACGCCCCCCCACTCGCTCAGCTCTCTCTCCCCTCCCCCCACTCCAACACCCCCCCACTCACTCAGCTCTCTCCCCCCTCCCCCCTCCAATGGCCCCCACACTCACTCAGCTCTCTCCCCCCCAGGTAAGAATTAAAAAAGAATAAAATCTCACCCCCTCCCCCCACTCCAACGGCCCTCCCACTCGCTCAGCTCTCTCCCCTGTCCCCCCCTCCAACTGTCCCCGCACTCGCTCAGCTCTCCCCCATCCCCCTCCAACGGACCCCGCATTTGCTCAGCTCTCTCCCCCCTCCCCACCTCCAACGGACCCGAGCAACGCCGGGTATTTCTGCTAGTGAAGAATAAAACATATTCCAGTTATATCATATATATATATTCAAAAGCATATTTCCATAAAGCCTTATAAAGTGCACTGTCACAAGTACATTAAATTGTGTTTCAAAAAACACACACACCTTTAAATCTAGTGTTTTTGATGGGGATCTATGGACAGAAATATCTAGCTCTTGGCCCTTTTGATAGTTAAATCTTTTCCCCCAAAACCTAAACTTCTGCAGTTGGGGCTTGGAAATTGCTGCCACCACCAAAGTGAGTCCCCAAAAGTATGGGGTGGGGCACTTTGGAACCCCGATAGTAACACCCTTCCCCCTTTTTACCTGGGAGAGATTCGAGAACACAAACCCTTACTAGCTGTGAGACGAGCCTGATCCAAACTAGGATCACTCCAATGGAATTAACAGACAGTTCTTACATAAGAAAAAGTTTTAATAGAAGAAAAGAGAAAAGCATAACTCCTTACACAGAAATTCATAGATACGAACCTTCCAGCATTACTCCCCTCATGGAGGCCCCCGCCCTCCCCCCTTTGGAAGTTCTCTCCCTGCTAGCTTAACATTTTAACAACACCGTGGATCAATTACAAAGTGATACAATTCAAGTATACACTTACTGCCACTTTTTTTCTTAGCAGGCTATTGAAATTGATGAATAGAACAGATATGATTCTCCCCCATAGCCGGGGAATGCAGACAGGCAGGCAGTAGTCCGAGAGAAAACAGACAGAAAAAACCCGGGAACAAAGTGAAACTAAACCCTTTCTCTGCTAGGTATTAGCAGCTCCGATACGTCATTCCCTCTCCTGTTTCAGATTTAACCCTTCACTGGTAAAACAGTAATTCTAAGGCACTTCATACTTATGACAATAGCTGAGGAGGCTTTTTGCCCTGGAACGTGTGTTCTGAGGGGAGTTACGTCATGCCAGAGTCCTGCTGGCTTCAGACAGAGCGGTTCCAGATCACCGGACCTGTGCTCTGTGACAGAAGATTTCTGAACATTCAAGGAGGGAGGTTCTGGAACAGTCTCCAAACAGCAGCAGTGGGGGGCAAAGAGCCCAGCTGGTTTTAAGATGGAGCTTGACCGGTTTATGCACTGGGTGATATACCGAGGTCATCTGCCATAGCAGGGGAATAGATTCAGACGAGCCTATGTCCCTATCGGTCACATCGGCCCATTTTGCATCACACCGGGAGCTGATGTGGATTTGCTTGTCCACTATGACCCTGCTCCATGCTCTGACCGATGGATTTGTCCCTCAGTAGATTCAGGACTAAGCAAGACTCAGTGTTATTGTCTGGAAAATGAATTGTTCCTGGGTTCCTGTGTAGTGATGTCACAGTAGTGTAATTCCCTGAGTTTTTGGTAATCTCAGCATGTTGACCTGCTAGCTACCCTTTCCCCAGCCACTACTCCCAGGGAGGACGGGTGGTTCAATGGTTAAAGTGCTGGCCTGGGACTCAGAACTTCAGTTCCAGGATCTTCGACATACATCTGGTGCCTTGGGCAACTCATTTAGTCCCTCTGTGCCTGGGTGGTTGGGCCTAGCTACCATTGTATCACTGAGATATGTGTGAACTTTGGGGATCCCTGGATCCTGGGTCACTCTTTTCATTCCTCAGGGAGAAGGGAAGGGACCTCCCCTCCTGGAACGATCTGAGGGAAATTTCCATTCAGGCAGCTCCCTGCCCATTGATGGCTCTGCACACCGGACACTGGCTGAGCCCACCCACCCACAATCTCTGGGACTCCACAACTGCTGTAGGACCCGCTCCAGCTTCCTGCTAACACAGGCTCATCAGAGATGTGCTACCAGGGCCTGTCACAGTAGCCACTGCCCACAGGATCTGGTGAAGAGGCCTTGTACAGTATGGAGGGGGCTGCACAGAGATAGGAAGTCTGGTAAGAGTAGTTGATGGGCAAAGTACCCCAGATATAGCCTGGTCAGGAGGTTTAGACCTTTCCATGCACAGAGTGCAGCCATAGACTCCGTCAGTGCCACCTTCATTTATGTTATGAGGACAGGGCAGATGAAAACCTCCAATTTCTCTTGGGGATTGAGGCAGCTGCAGCTGAGTAGAATCCTGGCAGCTGAGCTTACAGAGAAAAATGATCCATTTTCTATGAAAAGTCACCCCAAAAAATTGAATGAAAAGGAAAAATTTAAGCTGGGGCTCTGGTCCTTGTGCTACAGGACCTCACCCCTAGGTGGCAGCACTAGACCCTGCATCAGCCTCGCACACTCAACAGGCCCTGGATGTCTGCAAAGGTGGCTAGGACAGTCCTATAAGAGCGGGATCCCCTGGGAAAGGTTTGCCTGCAGCAGCCCATCCATCAGTGGAACAATTTAAGAATATAATTGCGGCCATATTGGGCCACCCCAATGATCCATCTGATGTCATCCAATGTCCTGTTTTCCCACAGTGGCCGGTGCAGATTCTTCGGGAGGAACAAACAGAATAGGGCAATTATCAAGTGATCCATCTCATGTCATCTGCCCCCAGGGACATCCAGAGTATGGGTCTGTGTCACTGACCATCTTTTTGCTAAGAGCTATCAATGGACATCTTCTCCATGAACTGAGCTAGTTCTCTTTTGGACCAATTATCCTTTTGGCCTTTACAATGTTCCTTGGTGGTGAATTACACTGTGACTTTGCACTGTGTGAAAAAGTACCTTCCTTTGTTTGTTTTAAACCTGCTGCCTATTAACTTCAGTGGGTGAGCCCTGCTTCTCATGAAGGGGTAAATAACACTGCTTTATTAACTTTCTCCACACCACTCATGGTTTTATAAACTTCTCTCATCTCCTCCCTTAGTCGTCCCTTTTCCAACCTGAACTGTCCCAGTCTTTTTAATCTCTTTTTATCTGTACGCTGCTCCATACACTAACATTTTTTGTCATTCTTCTCTGTACTTTTTCCAGTTCAATTATATATATATTTACATTGGGCGACCAGAACTGTATGCAGTATTCAAGATCATTGTTCCCACTAAGCTGTGCACGAGTGCACATGCACACAGATCTTAAACCCCATGTGCACAGCGGAACACTGCATGCACAAAAATTTGCACAGAAGCACAACAATTTCCACAGAAGAATTTTTTTGTGTACACGGCCTGTCAAAAATTTGCACAGAAGAATTTTTTTGTGCATACAGCCTGTCAAAAATTAGAGGGAACATTGTTCAAGATCCAGGTGTACCATGAATTTTTAAAGAGGTAATATGATATTTTCTTTCTTGTTATCTATCCCTTTTCATAATGGTTCCCAACATGGTCGGTGGGTGGAGCCCATCCTCAGTAAGGCTCTCCTTCCCGGCCCCACTCTTTCTCTCTAATGCACAGGTTTCTGTATAGTATAAGTTCATTAATATATGCTGCTTTCCAATCGAAGAGTGAAAGATAACAATATCCTTTATTTACAGGGCTGCAATTTTCCTAGATACTTCTCTCAAAACACATTTATGATAAAACAGAAAACATTTTTAACTACAGAAAGATAGATGTTAAGTGATTATAAGTTATAGCAAACAGATCAAAGCAGATGACCTAGTAAATAAACTAGTAAATGACCTAGTAAATAAAAGAGAGACTGCAGAGCTTCAATTCATTTGCAAATTCGGCACACACACTTTGGGATTGAACCGGGATCTACAATGGTTGGCTCATTACAGGCATTGTTTCTCATCTCTCCATGTCCACAGACCCCATTCAAATGCTAGACGAATAATCCACACTCCCTGATCGGAGATAACAAGCTGGCTCAGCTTAATTGGACTAACCTTTTCACCTCCCACCTGGCTCTTACCTACTTTTCTATAACTGCCTGTTTGTGAACACTTCTACTGCTTGCATCCGACGAAGTGGGTATTAGCCCACGAAAGCTCATGCTTCAAAACTTTATAGTTAGTCTTTAAGGTGCCACAGGACTTTGTTAACTCTAGTAAATAAACAAAACTGCCCTGTGGTTCTTGCTCTATTGATCATCAGTTAGACCCAATCAGCCTCAACCTCTTGAAAGCACCAGTCCGGTGACTGTACTGAAACACTTGGCATTCCTATGAGACTCCAACACTCTCCTCATAAATCTGATACCTACCCCTCACTGTCACCCCGAGCACCCCCACATCTGCCACAGACACCTATCAACTGGAGTCACGGGGTTTCCCAGATGCCAACTGTCACAGGATGTTGTGGTAAGAAGCCTTTTATAGACCAACGTCAGAGGTGTTGCTCTGTGCAACCCTGACACAGCCCTGATCTTAGGGTCTCAGAGTATCTGAGCACCTTGAATGTCTTTATCCTCCCACCACTGCTGTGGGGCAGGGCAGGGATATTATCCACCTGTGCAGCTCAGAGACAGCCATTGGCTTGTCAATGATCACACATGGCAGGGAATCAAACCCAGCTCTCTTGGGTTGCAGAGCAGTGCCAAGACCACAGGACCAGCCTTCCAAGAGTGAGAGGCCCAGCGGAGTGTACCAGCGGAGCTCCCCCCTGCCCTGTAGAGAGCGGGAGTATCAAGGGGCCAGTTACAATGGTTTGATTCTCTGGCCTGTTCTCCCATTGCCACAGTGGAGTTTAGAGCAGCCTGCGGGCTGGGCTGACCTCTGCACAGTGGTAATGGCTTCCAAGAGCACAGCACACTGTGGCCAAGTCCCTGTGGATGAGTGACGCAGAGTGCCACCCTGGGGGCTGATGTAGACCTGTAGAGACCTGTAGGCAACTTGCCCTTCTCTCTAAGGTACTTGAAATCATTGACTCTCAGCCTGGGATACTTAAAACAAGAGCCCCTTTGTGGGGTCACATTAATTCAGTCTTCTCTAAAAAACAGGATCTCCGACCCTTCAGCCCCATCCTCCTCCTTTACTCAGGAGATCAGACCACCCTGCTTGCTGCGGTTAGCATTGGTTCAGCTTTGCCACACCACCTGTTCCTCCTTTTCCCCTGCGGCCCTGATAACTGCCCTATCTCCCCCCAACAGGCCCTGCTCTATGTTCACCCACTTCCCCTGAGGGTCTGATACCTGACCAGGCTTGAGCCAGGCCATGGTAATAGCTTCCCAGGGAGCCAAGGCTGCTGTGTGGAGCCTCCGATTTTTCACCTTTCCTGAGTTGAACATCCTAGGAGGGGGGTGGGAACTCCGGCTGTGGGCTTCTCTCAGCACCCCCAGGTCCCTTCCCAGGGCATGAGGATGATCCGTGAATCCACATAGTGGCTTGGTTCCCCGGGCAACTCTGATGATGGCCTGTATCTAGCTTCAGGCCTGGAGATGGGGTGGAGCCTTGGATAATGAGAAAAAGCAGGGGTACAGTCTTGGGGATAGAAGAAGGGGAAGAAGGGGAACAGGTGGAGCAGAGGGGGGCTTCGAGGGAGAAGACAAGGGGATGGGCAGGGTCACAGATGGGGTTCCCGCATATGTCCCGCTTTTACCTTTGGAGAAGGTGGTCACTCTACACTGAATGGGCTGGTCTGGGATAGGCGCTAGCTGTGTCTCCACTGGGGAGTGGGGACTCTTACACCCTTTCCAATCTGCTGGGGAAGGTGAGAGGTATGGGGGAGGGAATCTGGGCCTAAGTCCTTTGCCAGGACTCCAGTGTGTCAGACCTTTACTCACACATGCAGCTCTGCCCTGCATGGTGAGGAGTGGGCTGCACAGGTGGGCAGTGTGCAGAGCCATCGATGGGGAGGTTTCCTGAATGGCTTTTCCTGGGATCCTGTGTTAATCACGTGTCTGACACGACACCTGGCTGAGTGCGTGGGGGATTGTAGGTGTCTGTGCCCCTGGAATAGTCCCTGTCCACAGCTGGTGCAGCTCCCATGGATCATGCAGCACCCAGAGTGATCAGGAAGGGCCAAGACTGTGACATCAGAACAGCCCTGCAATTTTTTCATGGCCTGTGGATGTTTAACCAAAGACAGGACAGTGACAGTCCAGTTGTCATGGGAAACAACCTCCACCTCCCTTTGCTTCATTGACTGTTTCGAGAGGAATTCCGAGACTGGAGCAGACAGAGATAGAGAAATTTATGGGCCAACAGCCCTCCTGCTTCCTGACTCTCCACAAACAAACTCACACAGTACATGCTGCTGCCTGCCTTGATCTCCTTCCCCCAGTGATTTTCCTCCCTCATCAGTGGGTGGGGACAGCCCCTTGTCCACTGCTTCAGGTCTTAGACCTGTGTTTTTCAAACCATGGGTCACGACCCAGTACTGGGCAGGGGCATGAAAGTCATTGGGTCGCCTTGCTCTGGTTAGCACCACCAACCGGGATATTACAACTCCCAAGGCTAGTCCCTACATTTTCCAACACCGCGCTATGCCCCAGAAGTGGCCAGCAGCGGGTCCTGCTCCTAGACAGGGGGCCAAGGAGCTCCGTGCACCACTCCCTCCCCAAGCACCAGCTCCACCCTCCCATTGGCCAGGAACCAGTCAATGGGGACTGGCGGGGGCAGGGGCAGGGACTGCGGCTAGAGGCACGCAGAGCTGCTTGAATGCCTCCGCCAAGGAGCTGAACCTGCTGCTGTGCATTTCTGGGGTGCAGCACAGTCCACAGTGCCAGGACAGGCAGGAAGGCTGCCTTAGCACCCCCTCTGCACCGCTGACCGGGACCTGCTGGAGGCAAGTCCCTGCCGCAACCCACACACCAATCCTTTGCCCCAACCCCGAGACCCCCAAACCCAGAGCCCTTCCTTCACCCCATATCCCTCATCCTAGGCCCCACCCCAGAGCCTGCACTCCTAGCCCAGATTCCTGACCCCCTCCCGAACCCTAACACCTTGTCTTATCCCATAACCCCCTCCCACACCTGGAATCCTCATTCCAAGACACACCCCACAGTCCTCACTCCTGCATCCCTCACCTTTTCCCCAGCCCTGAGACCCTCCAACACCCCAAACCCCTCATCCCTAGCTCTGTTGGGTCATGGGCATCAAAAAAATTCTTAACCTGGGTCCCCAGGAAAAAAATGTTTGAAAACCACTGCTCTAGACCCGTTCTGAACCTTTCTTTACAGAGTGGAGGTCAGTAGTTCATGTCGTCTCGGATGTATGGGTCCAGCATGCAACAGGTGACCCTAGCTGGAGGTCTTTGTCTCCTGTATTATGACTGCTGGAGCCTGGTGAGGAATGGACACTTCACCTGACAAACACCCTGATTATCCTTGCACGAAGGTGTTTGCTTTTCATGGTGTACACGACTGGGTTCATCAGGGGTGGGAGCAGCAGGGAGATGTAGCTCAGAACAATCTGAAGCAAGTAAGAAGAGCTATTCCAGAATCTGTACATCACAACCAAGCTGATGTCTGGTGTGTAGAAGATCAGGATGACGCAGAGGTGGGAGACGCAGGTGTTCAAGGCCCTGAGGCATTGCGCATGGGATACGATGCTCAGCACTGTTTTGAGGATCATCACGTAAGAGAGGAAAATGAGCAGCAAGTCCAAACCCATCGTTACGAGTTTGGTAAACAAGCCGAAGATTTTGTTGACTGTGATGTCTGAACAAGCCAACTTCATGACCTCCTGGTGCAGGCAGTAAGAATGGGAGAGGACGTTGGCTCGACAGTATCGGAATTGTTTCAGGAGAATGGTGAGTGGGAGTATTACGGCAACCCCTCTTAGCACACACATCAGTCCCATCCTGGCTATTCTTGGCAGGGTTAAGATGGAAGCATATCTCAGTGGGTCACGGATCGCGATGAAGCGGTCCAAGGCCATCAACAAGAGCACAGAGGATTCAATGCATTGAAGTGAGTGGATGAAGAACAACTGGGCAAAACAGGCATCAAGACTGATCTCCCTAGAGTTAAACAAGAATATGCCCAGCATTGTTGGTATGGTGGATATTGATAAACCAAGGTCTGAGATGGCCAACATGAAAAGGAAAATGTACATGGGCTCATGGAGGGTTGGATCTGTTTTTATAATGAACAGAATGAGTGAATTTCCTACTATAGAAATAACATACATTAAGCAGAAGGGGATGGAGATCCAGAGATGGACGTCTTCCTGCCCAGGTATCCCGGTGAGAATGAACACTGCAGGGTTGGATTTTGTGTCATTGACAGCTGACATGACCTACTGGGCAGGTCTGGTGAGTTTTGAAATTTCCTTCCTGAAAGGAAAAAGAACAGGAGACTAGATGATATTCAGCTAGACATCTGGCTGCTCTCATTTCAAGTCTAGAGACTCCCAGGAGCTCAAGGAAAATCAGCAGAAACAGTCTTGGATTTACACCATCGGTAGGGAGATAGGCACTGTCAAATTGGATCATACCTGTGGTCCATATAGCCCAGTATCCAGTGAACATCTCCAGATGCTGCAGAGGAAGGTGTTAGAAGCTCTGCAATAGGCAACTATGAGACAACTTGCTGCAGGAGTTTCTGACTGACTCCCGATAATTAGACATCCTCACTACTGTATTTGGATTTTCTGGTCACTCATATAAACATCCCATCTCACTTTGAATCCTCCTAAGCACTTGGCTCCATTGATATCTTGTGGTTGGGAGTTCCGCAGCCTACTTGAGCGCTGTGTCATTTTACAATTATGACTTTCCCAGGCCTCTACTTCTGAATATACCCCAGTGTATCATGATACATGTGTAAACACATGACAAGTGTATGGGGGAATTGTTATTGTATTTATCTTTTTGCATTGAAGCCATTTATAAAAGTGTTTCCTTGCCTCATTATATATATTCTTTATTTTCTCCACTCTCGAGAATCCAAACTATGCCACTGCCTCTTTGCAGCACATGGGATGAATTCTTAATGTCAGATTTTGAATTCAATAACATTAACTTCTACCGCATCGCTCCAGATTTCCATGTATAATTTCCATCAGAATCAGACTGTATTAACTTTCCCTTACCAACTGTTCCTGGTGATACACTCTGTCTCAAAGAATCCCTCCAAGAGGAACTGAAGTGCCTTACCTGGTCTGGGTTGACTGAATTCAGAGAGTTTGATTACCCCACAAGATTCTCTTCATCCTCACAGGACCTGTATCCACTCACCATGCAAAGGTCTGTAGATATATTGGAATTTACAGCCTATCACAGACAGTCCCGTCATCTGGATGGGGGAGGGGATGGTATCACAAATGAGTGAACAGTGAAAACACTATGTTTACACTCATATCCAGGTGACTGTACAACTTCTTTGAGCCATTCTCATGTGGCCGGTGATGGGCATCCATTATATACAACCACTTTTATAGTTCCCTTCCCTGCACCTCAGCTCTACTCTGCTAAAACACAGACCAGTTCATTTGTTCTCTCAGGACTTTTTGCCAAGTCTTGTACAGGTATAGGAGAGGGATTGTGTTCATGACGCTGAATGTGTCACAAACAGCTTCTGGTCAGTTACCCGGAGATAGTATCATACACCTGTTCACTGAACAAAGCGTTAATAACACAAACCCATTGTAAAGAGTATGTGGAGTATTTCTGAAATACTTTGTAAAGCAAAATCCATTTAATATAAGAACATAAGAACATAAGAACGGCCATACTGGGTCAGACCAAAGGTCCATCTAGCCCAGCATCCTGTCTACCGACAGTGGCCAATGCCAAGTGCCCCGGAGTGAGTGAACCTAACAGGTATGATCGAGCGATCTCTCTCCTGCCATCCATCACCCCCCTCTGACAGACAGAGGCTAGGGACGCCATTCATTACCCATCCCGGCTAATAGCCATTTATGGACTTAGCCTCCATGAATTTACATTTAGCAGTAAAATTACCACTGCTGCTTCCTGTAGAGCAGGGGTAGGTAACCTATGGCACGGGTGCCAAAGGCGGCACACAAGCTGATTTTCAGTGGCACTCACGCTGCCTGGGTCCTGGCCACTGGTACAGTGGGCTCTGCATTTTAATTTAATTTTAAATGAAGCTTCTTAAATGTTTTAAAAATTGTATTTATTTTATATACAATAATTGTTTAGTTCTATATTATAAACTTATAGAAAGACTTATAGACAGTTATTATAGACTTATAGAAAACATTAAAATATATTACTGGCACACAAAACCTTAAATTAGAGTGAATAAATGAAGACTTGGCACACAACTTTTGAAAGGTTGCCAACCCTTGCTGTAGAGATTATAACAACTCTGCTGCTGGCTTTCGATGTACATGCATGCAATGAAAGTTTGGTTTGTAATATTTGTATTACAATGAAAAGTTCTGGCATAACATTTGCACATCTGTACTTTAGCACACACATGTCAACCCATTCTTCCCCCTCTGATCTTCTCTCAGAGATGTTTTCTCAGGTTAGATGGGTCTTTAAGAACAGCATCTGTCATCTGGATTTCTACACAACCTGAAAAGATCTCAGATCTCATTCAGTCTGTTGTCAGCAAACAAAAGCCTAGTAGCTCCTCTGTCCCTGGGTTAATAGCTGACTGTCTCAGAATCATAGAATATCAGGGCTGGAAGGGACCTCTGGAGGTCATCCAGTCCAATCCCCTGCTTAAAGCAGGACCAATCCCCAACTAAAGCTTCCCAGCCAGGGCTTTATCAAGCCTGGCCTTAAAAACCTCTAAGGAAGGAGATTCCACCACTTCCCTAGGTAACCCATACCAGTGCTTCACCGCCCTCCTAGTGAAAAAGGTTTTCCTAATATCCTCCCCTACTGCAACTTGAGACCATTACTCCTTGTTCTCTTATCTGCTACCATTGAGAACAGTCTGGATCCATCCTCTTTAGAACTCCCTTTCAGGTAGTTGAAAGCAGCTATCAAATCTCCCCTCAGTCTTCTCTTTTGTAGACTAAACAATCCCAGTTCCCTCAGCCTCTCCTTATAACTCATGTGCTCCAGTCCCCTAATCATTTTTGTTGCCCTCCTCTGGACTCTTTCCAATTTTTTCCACATCTTTCTTGTAGTGTGGGGCTCAAAACTGGACACAGTACTCCAGACGAGGCCTCGCCAATATCAAATAGAGGGGAAAGATTTCATTCCTCAATCTGCTGGTAGCGGTGCATGGGATTCTTCCATCCTAAGTGCAACTCTGCACTTGTCCTTGTTGAACCTCATCAGATTTCTTTTGGCCCAGTCCTCTAATTTGTCTAGGTCCCTCCGTGTCCTATCCCTACCCTCCAGTGTATCTACCATTCCTCCCAGTTTAGTGTCATCTATAAACTTGCTGAGGGTGCAGTCCACGCCATCCTCCAGATCACTGATAAAGATATTGAATAAAACTGGCCCCAGGACCCACCCTTGGTGCACTCCACTTCATATTGGCTGCCAACTAGACATGGAGCCATTGATCACTACCCATCGAGCCCAATGATCCAGCCAGCTTTCTATCCACCTTATGGTCCATCTGCAAATGGAAACAGCTCGCAGCCTTTCCCCTTCACTTCACATTTTAAAGGTAGTGAAACCTCCCAACATACCCAATTCCTGCTAGAAAGAGACCTGATGACATGAGAAGTCTTCACCCTCAAGGACAAGGAGTCATCGGATAGGTAGCACACGCATCGGGCAGCATCTGTTCATATGTGGAGGCAGGTGTCTTTATGAAGCATGTTCGCACATTCCCTGGGGGACCACTTGGCCATCAGGGATCCTCAGCTGCTTGGCATAGTGTGCACCAGCTTTAACAACGTCACAGACAATGGCAAACTGCAGGAGGCAAAATCACAGGGGATGTGTTGTGATCATACTCAACTGGACGCTAACGCCATCCCTGCTGCAGGCTCTTCTACTGGAATCCAGGCTTGTTGTCACTGTTCATATGGTTCTGATTAGTCACATGGCTACCTTGGGGGTAGCTGAGTGGTAACGATGATGCCGTCACAGCTGTGATTTTGCTGAAATAAAATAAAATAGAACAATAATAAATAGTAAAAAATATTAATTAATAATATAGGATCCGTTTTCTCCCAGCAGCCCCTTTTCCTACATTAGAAACCCACGGTGCAGGCCAGGGAAGGGAAACTCCACAAGGCTCCCTAGAGAAAACTTCCCTCGGATCATTTAAGGAGGTGACATCCCTTCCCTTCTCCCTGAGGAATAAAAATGGGGGCTCAAGATCCCAAAAGTTATGCACAGGTCTCAGTGATCCAGTGGTAGGTTGGCCCACCTACAATCTCTGGGCCTTCACAACTGCTCTAAGACCCTCATAGCTCCCTGCTAGCACAGGTTTATCAGAGATGTGCCACAGGGGCCTATCACAGCAGCCACTGCCCACAGGATCTGCTGAAGGGGCCTTGTACAGGGAGGAGGGGGCTGCACAGACATGGGAAGGCTGGTTAGTGTATCTGGTGTGCACAGTACACAGCCACAGACTGGTCAGGAGGTTTTGACCTTTCCATACCCAGAGTGCAGCCACAGACTCCATCAGTGAAAACTTAATTTATGTTATGAGGATGAAGCTGATGAAAAGCCTACAATTTCTCTTGGGGATCCAGGCAGCTGCAGCGGGGCAGCATCACGGCAGCTGAGCTTTCAGAGAAAAATGATCCATTTCAGTGAAAACTCACCCCAAAAATGGGCAAAAAGGAAACATTTTAGTTTGGGTGAAAATTCTTTGGGGGGGGGGGGGGAGGGGACGACTCTGTTTTCCAGCTGAGCTTTAGCTCAAACCATGAGCCTGTGGAGTCTCTACAGGACCACACCCTTAGATGGCAGCACTAGCCCCCCATTAGCCTCACACTGTGAACCACCTCTTAGGTGACTCTATTTCCCAGAGAGAAAGCAGCTGATCCCCAGATGCGCGCTCAAGCCCCTGTGCGAAACTGTCAGTCTTTGCTGGAACCCTGCAGGGGACACCCTCGAATCACAAAAGGCTGTCACCTGGGGCTGCAAAGCTAGAAAATCTGAAGCACCTCTGTTAGGGGAAAATTAAATGGCTCGTCTTACCCTTACCTGAAACCCCAGGTAGAGCGGAGGTAGAAGGTAAAGAGCTTACAAGTTGTCAGAGACCAATGAAGAGGTACACAACACAGCGATGATTAAAGCGGAACATTCACATTCCCTCCTTTCAGTGGAAGGGAAGGTCTAGTTTATTGTAAGAGATTATGAGAGATTTATAGAGTTACAGACAGAAAGGGAGTGGTCTGAGTCAATACATTTACTAGGGGCATGCGTACTGACAAACAATTACATAAACCAGGGGTCCATGACCTGGGTCACCATCTGTTTTCTCAGACAATTCAGCATTTATGCAAATATAGGAGTAACAAGCGCTAATTTTAAGATAAAGGCAACACCGACTAAAAATTAACTATCCTTGTGAGAAGAGAACAAAGAGTCTAAATACATGGCCAAGCAAAATATACTGACAATAACTTTTAACATAACAGAGAAACTTTTTGCTTAGCAATTATAAACAAAGCTGTGGATAAGTTTAACCCCTAACACCTCAAAGGCTTGGAAAACAAAGGCCTATGAAAACAAACCTTACATTCGTATATTAAAAAATCTCATTGTTTTTAAATCAATCTCTTGATTTTTGGGGTTGTGACTCATCATTTTCACCATGACCAGATGGGATTCACCCAAGAGATCTGAAGAAACTCAAATATCAAACTGAAGAACATAAAAGTACCAGCATGAGGAACAAATGTTTAACAATGGCCTCTTCAGTCTAGCAGAGAAAATTATAACAGGATCCAATGGCTGGAAGCTGAAGCTACACAAATTCAGACTGGAACTAACGTTTATTTTTTTGTAACCATCAGGGTAATTAACCATTGGAAAAATCTGTGAAGGGCCCTAGTGGATTATGGAGCGCTAACAATTGTTTAATCAAGGAAGTGTGTTTTTCTAACAGATCTGCTCTCGGATTTATTGTGGGACAGGTCTCTGGCCTGTGCTATGCAAGCAGTCAGACTAGGACACTAGGTGATCAAAGTGGTGCCTTCTGGCCTGGGGATCTGCCCACCAATGGTGTTAATAGCACAGCCCTGCCACAGCGAGTGTGTACTGATGAATATGTTACAAATTGCAAGGCACTCAGATGCTACAATAATGGGGACCAGAGCTACATGCCGTAGAGAGATTTCAGCTCTGTCTGCCTCATAAGGGTGATTTGGGGCACTGGGTGAAAAATCTTCCCAACCCCTCTTGCTGATGAGGCTTGTCATTAGCACAGCCCCCTTTGATGTGTGAGTTCTGGGACCCTCCTACATGCCTCCCATCCTGGTCGGGACAGTCCCCTTTTAATCCTTGCCCCTTGATCAAATGGGACAAATGTCCATTTCTGTCACCAAAAAAAATGGGGAAGTGGGAAAGGAGGAATGTTTGGGGGAGACTAGTGCAGATGGCAGCCTCCTCCCCCCCCCCCCCATAGGGGGTGAGGCAGAGCCAGGGGAGGGGAAGCACCATTCCAGCCACATGTGGCAGCCTCCCCTACAGTATTCCAGTGACAGTGTCTCCTATTTTCTCTTTGAGGAATATAGTCACCTTAAGGGGATGCTCAGTATGAGTCTGATGGGGGGGCTAGTGCTGCCACCTAGGGGTGAGGTCCTGTAGCGTGAGACAGAGGCTCATGATTTGAGCTAGAGCTGGGTTTAAAAACAGGTTTCCCCAAAAAAACCTGAAATGTTTCCTTTTCACCTGTTTTATGGGTGTGTTTCCAAAGAAAATGGATCATTTTCCCCTGAAAGCTCAGTTGGCAGGATGCTGCCAAGCTGCAGCTGCCTGGATCCCAAAGAGGAATTGGAGGCTGAGTTTGTAACACAGGACAGGCGGCTGCTGAAGAGAAATATTGTCCTATATTATTATTATTATTATTATTATTATTATTATTATTATTATTATTATTATTATTATTATTATTATTTTTATTATTATTATTATTATTATATATTTTATTTATTATTATTATTTATTTCAGCAAGATCACAGCTGTGACAAAATCATTTTTACCACTTGGGTGCCCTCGAGGTAGCCATGTAACTAATCAGAACCATACAAACAGTGATAACAAGTCCAGACTCCAGGAGTAGAGGATGCAGCCCATCTGGGTAGCATCACGATACTTCACCTTTGATTTGGCCTCCTGCAGTTTGCTATTGGCCGTGACGGGGTTAAAGCTGGTGCACACTAAGCCAGGCAGCTGAGTTTCCCTGATGGCCAGGTGGCCCCGAGGGGATGTGTGAACATGCTTCATAAAGGCAGTTCCCTCCGTATCTGAACAGATTCTGCCTGCTGCCCGTGCAACCTCTTTGATGACTCCTTGTTCTGTAGGGTGAAGACCTCTGGTGTCAGCGGCTTCCCGTCTGGCAGGAATTGGGTACGTTGGCAGGTTTCATTATCTTTAAAATGAGAAGTGAAGGGGAAAGGCTGCGAGCTGTTTCCATTTGATGGGGCTGGAGGACAGGCAGAGCTTGGTAGCTTGGGAACCCCTCCCCTATATATGCCCACGTTCCACAGTGGGTAATTCAAGCTATACAGAAATCTGACATCGAAAGCAAGTTTCAAGTGTTAAAATCCTGATGGCCTGAGTTATGATTTTTCAAGGGGTCCCATTTCTCAAGGTGCCGTGTGCTCTGGGCCCAGTCCTGCTAGGGCTGAGGAAGAGGAGACCCCCACAGAATGTCAGTGACTAGTTCCCAAATTGCCTCAGCTGTATTTGCTCCTGGAAATTTAATCAGCAAATACATTTCAGGCTGAAGGCCTTGAGACTTCTTTAGCAGTCTCTGCACCTGTCAGTCTAAAGAGCTTCTCATCAATAGCTGCCCCAGCTGTGGGCAGACTCCCAGCACTGGCAAAACAAGCTGCGTAACAAGACTGGAGCCCAGAAATAGGCTCTTCCTGGCTTGTATCTCCAGTGTTGCCTCTCAACCTCCCTGAAGTGCTCACTGAGAGACAGCTTTTCCTGAGCTGTTGCTTCCCTTCCTGCTTGTTTTCCAGCAGTCTGCTGTTATACTAGGAAGAGTCGTACTGGCTTCACCTATCATAGCCATAACACAAGCATCCCAAGAGTTAACTCAATATAGCTGTACAATAAACATCCAAAGAGACACAGTCACTATGTCAGCTCAGCTCCATGTCTGTCACAATCCCATTCCCACGTGCAACGTATTTTGTGAATACAGGACATAGGCAGTTAGAATGAGAGAAAGCAATAGACTACTTTCCTGTGTAAAGCGATGCTCCATTCCCGTGAATATTCGTGCATCTGCCTTTTACAACCACTTCCTACAAACCCTCATCGTGCCTGAAAAACAGGTGCTGAGGTCACTATGTACTAGAGAGTGAGAGCTCAGGGAATGAATATTTTCTATACTGACCCCAGTGGCTGTTACCACTCCGGATACAGGCTGCAGACTGACAGACCAGAACCTGAGGAGAACCATCAGCTATTAACCCAGGGACAGAGAGTTCTGTTTACTGGTAAGTGACTGAAAAAAAGACTGAGATTCATTTTAACACCCACTCTAACCTGAGAAAATCATCTTTGAAAGCAGATCAGGGGAGGAAGAATGGGTTGACATGTGAGTGCTAAAGTACAGAAGTGTAAATATTATGCCAAAACTTTTCACTGTAATACAAATATTACAAATCAAACACTCATGACATCCAAGTATATCAAATGCCAGCAGCAGAGTGTTTGGAATCTCTACAGGAAGGAGCAGGGGTAATTTTACTGCTTAGTGGCTTTTGCTTTAGAAAGTATTTCAGTAGTACTCCATCAATGGTTTGAAATGCATTTGTGATTATTAACTCTTTGTTCGGTGAACAGCTGTATGATACTGTCTCCTAGTAACTGACCAGAAACCATTTGTGACACTTACATTCAGAGTCAAGAACCAGTCCCTCTGCAATAACTGCACAAGACCTTTCAAAAACTCCTGAACGAATAGAACTGCTGGTCAGTGTTTTAGCAAAGAGTAGAGCTGAGGTGCAGAAAAGGGGAGTGTCATAGTGGTTGTATGTAGTTAAATCCATCACCTCTTACAGGAGCCTGGCTGACTTAAACACTGAAATGGATATGATTGTGACCCTAATGTTTGCATTATTTGTCCATTTGTGATACCGACCCCTTCCACGCCCAGCTGAAGTAACTCTGAGTGTTACCTTGTAACTTACCAAATATCTACTGACCCTTGGTTTGGGAGAGGCTGCTGGCCCCGTGAACATGAAAAGAACCCTATGGGATGTTCGAACTCTCTGGATTCAGTCAATGGTGGCCAGTTAAAGCACTTCAACTTCTCTTGGAGAGATTCTTGGGGTCAGAGTGTACCACCGGGAGCATTTGGTAGCGGAAAGTTAATAGAGCCCCATTCTTATCAAATTTACATATGTAAATCTGGAGTGATGCTGTTGAATTCAGTGTCTGAATTGAGAACCTATCCCTAAGATTTTATCACATGAACTGCAAAGACGCAGTGGCATAATTTGAACTCGGAGGAGTGATGAAAGTGAAAAAAATATACAACAATGAGGCAATGAAATACAGTTATAAATAGCTTCAATGCAGGAGAAAATAATTCAGTGACCATTTTTACCATGTGTTTATACACATCATAATACAATGGGCCACACCTAGAAGTAGAAGGCCAAAAATTGTGTCAGTGGGAAGGTCACAACTGTGGAAATCCCAGTCAGAAGAGATCAATGGGGCCAAGAGATTAGCAGGATTCAAAGACGGACTTGATGTTACCAGAAAATCCAATAACAGTAGTTAGGGTTGTTTTTTTAAAAAGGTCTTTGAAGGGCTCCAAACCTTCCTGATTTACACCTGAAAATATGTCTAATTAATGCAGTGGCTGTCAAATCCCTTTCACATAGCAAGCCTCTGAATGCAACCCCATTACAAATTAAATGTTGTTTTTATAAATATATTTAACAGCATTATAAAGGCTGGAGGTGATGCGAGGTTTGGGTTGGAAGGTGACATCTCGTGACCCCCCATACAATAACCTCTCGACTGCCTGAGGGGTCCCAACTCCCAATGTGAGAACCCCTGAACTATTGTTTGTCTGGGGAAGCTTTTCCTGGGAGCTCGTTGCATCATTTCTGCCTATTTCAGGGATTCTTCCACCTTCCTCTGCAGCATCTGGAAATGACCATGGATACTTGGCTAGATGGACTGCAGGTTTGATCCAGTCTGGCGGTGTCCATCTTCCTACCAGTGGTGTGAATACAAGACTATCGTTTTGCTGATCTTCCCTGAGCTCTTGGAAGTCTCTAGAATTACACTGAGAGCAGAAAGTTGTCTAACTAAATGTTATCTAGTCTCCTGTCCTTTCTCCTTTCAGGAAGGAAAGCTCAATACACCTTCGACCAGCCCAGTACATTATGTCAGCTGTCAATGACACCAAATTCAAACCTGCAGTGTTCCTCCTCACCGGAATACCTGGGCAGGAAGACGTTCATCTCTGGATCTCCATCCCCTTCTGCTTAATGTATGTTATTTCAATAGTAGGAAATTCAGTCATTCTGTTCATTATAAAAACAGATCCAACCCTCCATGAGCCTATGCATATTTTCCTTTCCATGTTGGCCATCACAGACCTTGGCTTATCTATATCCACGATACCAACAACGCTGGGTATATTCTTGTTTAACTCTAGGGAGATCAGCTTCGATACCTGTTTTGCCCAGTTGTTCTTCATTCACTCACTTCAATGCATTGAATCCTCTGTGCTCTTGTTGATGGCCTTTGACCGCTTTGTTGAGATCTGTAACCCTCTGAGATATGCCTCCATCTTAACCCTTCCAAGAATTGCCACATTGGGACTGGTGTTTGTGCTAAGAGCGGTGGCCCTAATATTACCACTCCCTTTTCTCCTAAAACGGTTCCAATACTGTCGAGCCAATGTCCTCTCCCATTCCTACTGCCTGCATCAGGAAGTCATGAAGCTGGCTTGTTCGGACGTCACAGTGAGCAATATCTATGGCCTGTCTGTTGCATTCATAACTATGGGGTTGGACTTGCTGCTCATCTTCCTCTCTTATGTGATGATTCTCAAAACAGTGCTGAACATTGCGTCCCACACAGAGTGCCTCACGGCTCTAAACACCTGCATATCCCACCTCTGTGCCCTCTTGCTGTTCTATATACCAGTGATTGGTCTGGCTGTGATACACATATTTGGAAATAGCTCTTCTCACTTGCTTCAGGTTGTCCTGGGCTATGTCTACCAGCTGGCTCCACCCCTGATAAATCCAATTGTATACAGTGTGAAAAGCACACACCTTCAGGCGAGAATAATCAGAGCATTCATCAAGTGAAGTATTCGTTAGTTGCTCATCTGGCTCCAGTGCTGGCTCCAGGAGATAAAAACATGGTCTATGGCCGCCTATCCCATACTGTATCCTCTTCCCCCAAAATCCCTCCCTCTGCCCCATCTCTTACCTCAAAGCAATCCCCCTGCTCCTTCTCTTTATCTGAGACTCTGTCTCCTCTCCATGCTGGAAGCCAGAACCAGGCCTTGGTAATAGCTGCCCAGAGTACCAGAGCCACTGTGAAGAGTCATAGACCCTCCCACTGCCCTGGAGAGGAGAGTTGCGAGCCTCAGAGATACCTATGTCACTGCCCCCAGGATGTACAACCCAGGGAAGGTGGAGAATCCTGGGCTACTCAGAGCAGACTGGGCTCCATGGGTAGCTCTTACTAAAGACCTGACCCTCACCCACTCCATGATCAATGTGAGTTGCTCCAGCACTGGATACAGACCTCACATGCTGCATCCAGATGTCCATCATCCCCAAGTTTGGTGGTAGCTGGATCTGGGGGAGGAAGAGTATTTTGGATCCAATACAGAATTAGCAGCAGGCACTTGGAGCTGGGTTTGGATCATGCTTCTTTCTATTAAGGATGTTCATTTACTTACACAGCTTGTGCATGTCTTATGCCTGAATATGAGAAGGAGACACTCAGAGCTGTGCCTCAAGAACCACTGAGGCCATGAGCCAGTCACTGTTATGTCCATCTGTCTGTGGTGTAATCCTGTTCCTTAGAACCGGGGGCTCTGCAGTCTAATGCAGAGGGAAACAGCATCACTGCCATTGATGGACTGTGTGACCAGACATGTCAACCAACCAACCCTTGGGCCTTCATTTGTGGGTATCCTTCTTGAGATAAGGCCAGCAGTGCCCGCTCCTGGGATTTTATTGGGAGTCTTAAAGCTCTAACTTCTGGCATCAAGATACTGTACATGGAATGGAGCTTTCAGTTTTCTTAAAAAATGTTTTATTTCTAAAAGTGAGTTACAGAAAAGTTGAAAACCTGAAGTAGGTGCAGCCCCAAGGCTCAGAAATAAAAGGCAAAGGGAATCGAAACCTACATTAGAATATTTTAAAATCTCATTAGTTTCAACCAATTTTGGGGGCTATTAGTGATAATTTTTGAATGGGCCTTGGTGATACTGCATACCTCGTTAAAAAGATCTGAGGAGCAACTAGCAAAACTCAGAAAATGTAATAGCACCTTTTTTCAAAGTATATCAGAAGCAGTAAGGCTGTGAATCAATGAGTGGGGCCACTGGATGATTAAGGTGCTAAAGCAGCATTCAAGGAAGATGAGGAGAGGCTAAATGAATTCTTTGCATTGGTCTTCACTGCAGAGGATGTGAGGGAGATTCTTTTTTGGAGACAAATCTGAGGAACTCCTCATATTGAGGTGTCAGTAGAGGAGGTTGTGATGCTGAACCCCATAGTCATCATTGTAGTATGATTATGAAATGATTATGACATAATTATGATGCAGTTGGTACAAGATATGTCTTGTGAGGTGTCATTGGAAAAGTTATGATTTGCTGAATATGTTTTCCTATTTGTGTGCATGTTTCATTTTTCTACCTGAAGTGATGAATATTGGCTCTGTATCTGTAATTCAAATGTGCTTACTCTGGGTAACACCCACATCTAGCCTTTCAGATACAACAATGAAGAAACTAGACAGTGGTTATGACTCATCAACAAAGATAAAGGACCATGGAAGAGGTTAGTCTTCCTGTGAACGTTTCATCCGGCCTCTGAGTAATGGTTGCTATGACTTAGCACTGAACTCCATTTGGTACATGCATTTTTCCACAAACTCGGTTGGGAACTTAACTTGAAACAAAGGGTTCCCACCATATGGAAAAAATAAATAAGGTGGGGAGTGACATCATCTCTTGGCCTCACTCCCCATACAAGAGTCCTCCTAGAAACACCCAAGGAACAAAGACTGAACTGGCTGAAAACTGTGCATGAAAACTTGTATCATCAGTCTGGGTGAGAAATTAATTCCAATCCTGGCTATGTAGTATATTAGGCTGAATTAGCTGATTTGTTTCTTTTCTTGGTAATTTGCTTTGATCTGTTTGCTATCACTTATAATCACATAAAATCTGTCTTTCTGTAGTTAATAAACTTGCTTTATGCTGTATCATAATCAGTGTGTTTTGAGTGAAGTATCTGGGAAAATCTCAGGTCTGTAAACAAAAGCTGGTCCATATCTATCTCATATTGAAGGGGAAGCACCCTATATTAATTAATTTACATTGTACAGACTCCTGTGCAGTGCAAGATGGTATAATTCTAGGTTTATACTCCAGCAAATGAGCAATGATGGGAGCTAGTAAATTGGCTGCTTTCTCCTTTTCGGGCTGGTCTTCACTACCCACCAAATTGGCGGGTAGCGATCCATCTTTTGGTGATCGATTTCTCGCATCTTGTGAAGACGTGAGAAATCAATCGCCCGTGGCACCCCCGTCGACTCCGGAAGTCCAGCTTGCCGGGAGGCGCAAGCTGGAGTCGACGGGGGAGCGTGCCGCTGACTGCCACCGCCATGAGGACAGCAGGTAAGTTGGCTCCAGATATGCAAACTTCAGCTACGTGATTCACGTAACTGAAGTTGCGTATCTGCAGTCGATCCTCCCCCGCCCCCCCCCCCCCCGGTAGTGAAGACCAGACCTTCGTCTTTGAGTAGTGTAAGTAAAGCACTCAGATAGATCAGTTGTGGGTGTGATGCTACCTGTTGTCATGTTGGATGATAACAGGGCCAAGAGAGGCTAGCCATGTCACCTTCAGAACAGTGTCGGAGAGGCCATGTTAGCTGAAAGTTTAGGGGGATCCCAGACTGCTCCTTGGCATGATAACCCTTCACAGAGGTTTTCGAACAAACTGATAACATTAAAGAGAAAAAGTCAACAGAACCAGATGATATTCACCCAAGAGTTCTGAAGGAACTCAAATATCAAACTGCAGAACTACTAACTGTGGAATGTAACCTATCACTTAAACTGACCTTCATAGCAGATAATTGGCAAATAGCTAATGTGATGCTGATGTTTAAAATGTT
The DNA here is from genome assembly GCA_032164245.1 of Sternotherus odoratus. Lineage (NCBI taxonomy): Eukaryota > Metazoa > Chordata > Testudines > Kinosternidae > Sternotherus > Sternotherus odoratus. The sequence goes on from JAVMKO010000001.1 coordinate 298,093,413, forward strand.
TCCAGAGATGAACTTGACAATTACAAGCCAATGATCATAACTTCAGTACCAGGCAAATTCCCTGAAACTATAGTAAAGAACAGAATTATCAGACACACAGATGAATACACTTTGCTGGGGAAGAATGAACACAGCTTTTGAAAGGGAAATCATAAAATCAAAGAACTGGAAGGGACTTCGTGAGGTCATCTAAACCCATTCTCCTGCACTGAAGGCAGAACTAAGTATTGTCTCCACCGGGGATCGGCAACCTCTGGCACCCAGCCAATCAGGGAAATCCACTGGTGGGCTGGAGCAGTTTGTTTACAATCCCTCGGCCCACGCCACTTCCCAGAGCCCCCATTGGCTTGGAACTGCTAATCACGTACAGTGGGACTTGCTATCGGCCAAACTGGTGAACACTGCAGATAAAAAAAATGTCAGCTGATTACCCTGATGGGCCATGTGCCAAAGGATGCTGATCCCTGATCTATACGATCCTTGATAGATGTTTGTTTAACCCATTCTTAAAAATCTCCAATGACAGAGATTCCACGACCTCCCTAGGCAATTTGTTCCAGTGCTGAGCTAGCCTAACAGTTAGGAATTTTTTCCTAATTACCAACCTAAACTGCCTTTGCTGCAATTTAAGTCCATTGCTTCTTGTCCTATCCTCAGAGGTTAAGAACAACATTTTTTCTCCCTCCTCCTTGTAACAACCTTTTATGTACTTGAAAACTGTTTCATGTCCCCTCTCAGTTTTCTCTTCTCCAGACTAAAAAAACTCTATTTTTTCAGTCTTCCCTCATAGGTCATGTTTTCTAGACCTTTAATCATTTTTATTGTTCTTTTCTGGACTTTCTCCAATTTCTCCACATCTTTCCTGATATGTGGTACTCCAGGTGAGGCCTAATCAGTGTGCACTAGAGTGGAAGAATTACTTCTTGTATCTTGCTTGCAACAATCCTGCTAATACATCTCACAGTGATGTTTGCTTTTTGCAACAGTGTTATACTGTTGACTCATATTTAGCTTGTGATCCATTATGACCGCCAGATCCTTTTCCACAGTGTTCCTCCATAGGCAGTCATTTCCCATTTTGTATGTGTAGAACGGATTATTTCTTCCTAAATTGAGTACAGTACTCTGCATTTATCCTTATTGAATTTCATCCTATTTACTGCAGACCATTTCTCCACTTTGTTCAGATCATTTGGAATTTTAATCCTATTCTCCAAAGCCCTTCCAACCCCTCCCGGCTTGGTATCACTACAGTTAGTATGATGATGGGTAATATCTCAATTGCTTGTTCAGCTGTCTTGGAACCCGAATGGCACCTATAAGAAAGCTCAGGTTTTTCTGGAAGATGGATTCTTTTCCGATGGGGAAGCTTGGAGTCCCAGGAGAGGAGGCATGGCATGTCTGGGGTGGGGGTCTGGCTGACCTGGAGCTTCTCCAACCATGGAGAGATAGGTGGGGCTCAGAGCTCCAGTGAAGGGGAAAGAGGTGGTTCTGGGTTTCTACAACAGGAGGTCTTCATGTTCCAAATGTGGGGGGTGTCTGTGCGCCCTGGCAGAAAGCGTGGGGACAGAGGGACTAGTCTCACTGAATGGGGGATCCACCTGCCACCCATATTTCAAACCATTAGGAAAGGTAAACAATTTGTGCAGATCTGGTTGTCCCATCTCAAACAAACTATATTAGAATTGGGAAAAGAACAAAGAAGGGGAACAAAAATGATTAGGCGTATGGAACTGTTTCCATAAGAGGAAAGGTTAAAGAGATTGGGGGGATATGATTGAGATCTATAAAATCATGAGCGGTTTGGAGAAAGTGAATCATGACGTGTTATTTACCCCTTCACACAACCAGGGATCACCCATTAAGTTACTGAGCAGTGGTTTTAAAACAAACAAAAGGAAGTATTTCTTCACACAAGGCACAGTCAATCTGTGGAACTCATTGGCATGGGATGTTGTGAAGGCCGAAATTATAACTGGGTCTAAAAAAGAATTAGGTAAGTTCATGCGGGACTGGTCCATCAGTGGCTATTAGCCAAGATGGTCAGAGACACCCATCCCATGCTTTCGGTGTCTCTAAACCTCTGACTGCCAGAAGCTGGGAGCAGACAACATTGGATGGATGAATATATCATTGCTCTTTTATTTTTCATTCCCTCAGAGGTATCTTCACAGACCATGGTCAGAAGACAGGACACTGGGCTGGATGGACCATTGGTCTGATAGAATATGACTGTCGTTAATGTTCTTCAATTGTTCCATGGCTCTATGGTCTGCTTCAGAGAGGACTTTCCCAGGGTATTCCTCTACGCTAGCGCTGCCATAGCCACTTTGGCAGATGTCCAGGGGTTGCTGAATGTGGGAGGCTGATGTGGGGTAAGTGCAGCCACTAGGGGTGTGGTCGCATCATGGGTTGAGCTAGAGCTGGGCTGGAAAATAGAGAAAAACTTCCCAAATGAAAAATTTTGACCCAAACTAAAATGTTTCCTTTTGACTCATTTTTTCGGTGAATTATTACAGAAAATGGATCAATTTTCTTTGAAAGTTCAGCTGCCATGATGCTGCCTAACTGCATTTGCCTGGATCCCCAAAATGAATTGGAAGCTTTTCATCTGCCTCTCCCTTGTTTGATAACAGGTTGCACTGAGAGTCTATGGGTGCACTCTGGGTATGGAAAGGTTAACATCTACCGACCAGTCTGTGGCTGAGGATTTCTGCCCTTCAGCTACACTAACCACTCTCCCCATCTCTGTGAACTAGTCTGACAGACCCTGGTAGCACATTTCTGATGAGATAGCAGGGAGCTGGAGAGGGTCCTAGAGCGGTCGGGGAGGGTCAGAGATTGTGAGTGGATCACTGAGATCTGTCCGTAACTTTGGAGATCCTGGGTTCGTTTTCATTGCTCAGGTAGAAGGGAAGGGACCTCCCCTCCTTGAACAATCTGAGGGAAATTTCCATGTCGGGAGCTTTGTGGACTTTCCCTTCCCTGCCCGGCCCCTTGGGTAATAATGCAGGAAAGTGGGGTGCCAGGGTAGAAATTTGGTCATATATTATTATTAAAATTCTATTTTATTTTATTTCAGAGAAATCAAAGTGTAACAGCATCATCGTTACCATCTGGTCCCCACTGAGGTAGCCATGTGACGAATGAGACCCACATGAAACCGTGATTACAAGCCCCGATTCGAGGAGTAGAGCCTGCAGCAGGGCTGGTGCTTCAGTACAGTTGGGCAGCATCATCACATCCCCTGTGATTTGGCCTCCTGCTGTTTGCCATTGGTTGTGATGGTGGTTAAATCTAAGCCAAAGAGCTCTCCGTTCCCTGATGGCCTGGTGGCTCCTAAGGGAATGTGCAGGCATGCTTCATAAGCACAGCTGCCTCCTGATCTGAACAGATTCTGTCTGCTGCCTGTAACCTCTCCATTGACTCCTTGTCCTTCAGGGTGAAGATCTTTGGTGTCAGCAGCTCCCCGTCTATCAGGAATTGGGTACGTTCACAGGTTTCACAATTTTAAAAAGGAAAGTGAAGGGTAAAGGCTTCAAGATGTTTCCATTTGCCGATATTCTGTGCGGTGGCCGAGAACTCACCCGGGCTGTCAGGGTGACTAAGTGACGGGGCTGGAGGGCAGGCAGTGATTGGTCAGTGGGGAACCCTTTCCCTACATCTGCCCAGGTTCCATAGTGGGGTGTTCAAGCTCCACAGAAATCTAACCTTCAAAGTGAGCTCGGAGTGTTAAAACCCTGAAGCCCCATGTCAGGATTTCTCAAGGCTCCACTTTCTACAGGCGCTGTGTGCTGAGAACTTGAGGAATCCCCCACAGAATATCAGTGACTTGTTCCCAAATTGCCTCACATTTATTTTTTCCTATAAATTTAATCAGGAAATGTATTTTCATTGTAAAAGATTTTATTCTCTGGGTTGATCATGAACAGGGGAATTCAGAGCTGTGTTGCTCTGTGGTAACAGGTCCAATAAGGCATATTTCTGTTTCCTGACTGGCTGAGGGCTCTAAAATCTCTGCCCTGTAGATACCCCTCAGAGTTATAGGACAACCAACATCTCTGTCCCATCTGAGTGCCACCTCGTAACTTTCCCTCTCATGAGGTAGAATCCCACGACCATCTCACCCTCAGACAGGGCCTGGGGCTACAGCACACTGCTTGACAACTGTGCTTGCCAAGCAGGTCCGAGTGGGTTCAGCTCATGTGGTTCTTCCCTTTGGGAGCCTGTGACTTGTGAGACAAGTGACCAGCCATTCTTCTTGACCCAAAATGCTGTTTAATCTAAAGACATAACATAGGAGAATAAGATGGGTTTAAAGAGGGCTGTCAAGCATTAAAAAAAAATCCCAATCAATTGCACCCAATATAGAAATATATAGAAAAATAACTGAATGCAAAGATCAGTGTAAAACTTAAGAGTTTTACATGTCAGCTCAGCCCTCCTTGCTCTTCAGCAAATAGCTCAAACAAGTTTGTTTACATTTGCAGGAGATAATGGTTCCTGCTTCATTTTTACAATGTTTCCTGAAAGTGAGATAGGTGTTCACATGGCACTTTTTTAGTCGGCATCGCAAGATATTTTCCTGCCATATGCGCAAAAGATTTTTATGTCCTTTGATGATTCAACCACCATTCCAGGGGACATGCATCCATGCTGATGATGAGTTCTGCTTGGTAACAATCCAAAGCAGTGTGGACTGATGCATGTTTATTTACTTCATGTGAATCAGATGCCACCAGCAGAAGGTAGATCTTTTTTGATGGTTCAGGTTCTGTAGTTTCTGCATCAGAGTGTTGCTTTTTTAAGACTTCTGAAAGCATGTTTCATACCTCATCTTTCTCACAGTTTGGAAGGCAGTTCAGATTCTTCAACCTTGGGTCAAGTGCTGTAGCTAGGTTTAGAAATCTCACATTGGTACCTTCTTTGTATTTTCAGATCTTCAGTGAAAGTGTTCTTAAAATGAATAACATGTGAAGGTGAAATGGAGCTGGTGACTTACATTTTTTCCTCAAGGAGTTCTGTCACAAATGTAATTCACACATTATTTTTTTAATAAGTATCACCAGCATGGAGGCATGTCCTCTGGAATGGTGCCAAAGCATGCAAATATTTAGCATACCCAGTAAGTAAATATTTTGCAATGCTGGCTACAGCAGTGCCATGCAAAGACTTGTTCTCACTTTCAGGTGACATTGTACATGAGAAGCAGGAATATTATTTCCTATTATTGTAACCAATCATCTTTCTTTTAGCAATTGGGCCACAACTGGACAAATGAAATTTAATAGGGAAAAATTAAAGTGACTGAGCAAAAACTCAGTGATTGGGCAACAAAATGAGGGGAAAATAATATGGATTGAATATAAAGTGACGCGCATTGGAAAAAATAACCCCAACTATACCTATTGTATGATGGAATCTAATTTAGCAACAACTGATCAGGAAAGACCTTGCAGTCATCATAGATAGTTTTCTGAAGACATCCACACAGTATGCAGTGGCAGTCAAAAAAAGCAAACAAGATGTTAGGAATCATTAAAAAAGGGATAGAAAATGAGACAGAGAATATCTTATTGCCCTTATACAAATCCGTGAAGCGCCCACATCTTGAATACTGTGGACAGAGGTGGTCTCCTCATCTTAAAATATACATATACTGGCATTAGAAAAAGTTCAGAGAAGGACAACTAAAATGATTAGGGTTTTGAACAAGTCCCATATGAGGAGAGATTAAAGAGGATAGGAGTTTTCAGCTTGGAAAAGAGGAGACTAAGGGGAGATATGATAGAGGTATATAAAATCATGAGTGGTGTGGAGAAAGTGAATAAGGGAAAGTTATTTACATGTTCCCATAATATAAGAATGAGGGGCCATCAAATGAATTTAATGGACAGAAGGTTTAAAACAAATAAAAGGAAATTTTCACACAATGCACAGTCGAGCTGTGGAACTCCTTGTCTGAGGAGGCTGTGAAGGCAAGGACCATAACAGAGTTTAAGAGAGAACTGGATAAATTCATGGAGGTTAAGTCCATTAATGTGTATTAGACAGGCTTGGAAAGAAATGGTGTCCCTAGCCCAGTGCTTCTCAATTTTTTTCTGTCGTGCCCCCCCTAGGAAGAAGAAAACATTTCGCGCCCCCCCGCTCCTCTCCGCCCCTCGCCGGCGCCGCCCCTGCCGGGCGCCAGCCTATATCTAGGGCGCAGCGGCCTGGCGCGCCCGGCCAGGATGGCAGGCGGGAGGCGGGGGCGCCTCGCCCGGGGGATGCGCGCCCGGCCGGCCGGTGACTGAGCGCGGCTCTGCGCCGGGCCGTGCGCTGCGCGGGGCCCGCGGGCGGGCTGGCGGGGCGATGCTGCCGTGGCGGCGGAGCCGCGGCAGCCCAGCAAGCCGCAGGGCTACGTGGTGAGGCTGCGCCGTGCCGCACCGCGCTCGGCTCGCTGGCCCGCGCCTGCCCCGAGCGCGCGCTGCCCCGCGTGGGCAGCATGTTCCGCTCCAAGCGGCGCATGGCGCACGTCAAACGAGCCCCCCTTTACGGCGCGTCGCGCCCCCCCTGGGGGGCGCGCCCCACTATTTGAGAAACACTGCCCTAGCCTCTGTTTGTCAGAGTGGGGTGATGGATGGCAGGAGAGAGATCACTTGATCATTACCTGTTAGGTTCACTCACTCTGGGGCATCTGACATTGTCCACTGTCAGTAGACAGGATACTGGGCTGAATGGACCTTTGATCTGACCCAGCACAACCATTCTTATGCTCTTATCTTCTTACTATGACATAGGGAATCTCCTTCAATGGATCCTTCCCTAACTGATGTCTCTGTCCAAAATGTGTTCTCCTGCAAACCTCTCATCATACCCTTAGCCCTCAGTTCAAAACTGCTCTAGAACCTTTTCAATATTATGTGCCAGCAATCTGGTTCCATTTTTGGTTTAGGCAGAACCCATCCTCCCTCCCCTTTTGCCAAATTTTTCCCCAGTTCTTAATAAATCTAAATCCCTCTTCCCTATACCATTGTCTCATCTTTGTATTGAGACTCTGCAGTTCTGCCTCTCCTCCTGGTCCTCAGGGAGGATTTCATTATGCTCGTCTCAGTGCATGATACAATGGGCTACATTCAGAAGTGGAGGGCCAGAAAAGGACTCTGTGGGAAGGTCACAATTGTAAATTCACAGAGGGCTAAAGGAGACTACAAACCTCCCTGCCACAAGTTGTCAATTGAGCCAAGAGTTTAGTAGTATTGAAAGAGGAACTGTATGCTTATATGGGTAACCAGGAAATCCAAATACATTTGTGAGGATTTTTTTTTTAAAATCATGCAAACTCTATAAACCTTCCTGATTAAAACAACAAAATATGAAAAAAAGAATGAGGACTACTTGCGGCACTTTAGAAAGTAACGCCAAAAGTACTCCTCATTCTTTTTTGCAATAATAGACTAAAACGGCTACTACTCTGAAACAACAAAATATGTGTAATTAGTGGGTGTCGAGGGAAAACATTCTCTGGGAACAGGTTATCTCATAATTTTATATTGCAGGGCTTCATCTGACTCCCTCTGAAGCATCTGGAACTGGCAAGTAGATAATGGGGTAGATGGACTGCAGGAGTGATACAGTCTGGCAACGCCTATCATCTTATATATGGTGTAAATCCAAGATTACATTTTCTCCTGTTATTCCTAGAGCTTCACCCTGAGTGGAGAAAAATGTCTTGTTAAATATAATCTAGTTTCCTGTTGTTTCCTTTCAGGAAGAAAGGTTAAAAACTACGCGGACCTCCCAGTACATCATGGAATCTGTCAATGACACCAGATTCAGCTCCGAAGTCTTCCTTCTCACTGGGATACATGGGAAGGAAGATGCCTATCTCTGGATCTCTATCCCCTTCTGCCTAATGTATGTTATTTCTATAGTAGGAAATTCAGTGATTCTGTTCATTATAAAAACAGATCCAAGCCTCCATGAGCCAATGTACATTTTCCTTTCCATGTTGGCTGTCACAGACCTTGGAATATCAATAGCCACCATGCCAACAACACTGGGAGTATTCTTTTTGAACTGTAGACAGATCAGCCTTCAATCCTGTTTTGCCCAGCTGTTCTTCATCCACTCACTTACATTCATTGAATCCTCCGTGCTCTTGATGATGGCTTTTGACCGCTTTGTCGCAATCTCTAACCCACTGAGATATTCCACCATCTTAACCCTGCCTAGAATAGCCAAGACGGGACTCATATTTGTGCTAAGAGGGGTGGCTGTTGTATTCCCACTCCCCTTTCTCCTGAAACGGTTCCGATACTGTCGAGCCAATGTCCTCTCCCATTCTTACTGCCTGCACCAGGAGGTCATGCAGATGGCTTGTTCAGATATCAGAGTCAACAGCATCTATGGCTTGTTTGGCACAATCTCCACAGTGGTTTTGGACTCACTGCTTATCCTGCTCTCTTATGTGATGATTCTGAAAACAGTGCTAAGAATTGCCTCCAATTCAGAGTGCATCAGAGCACTGAACACCTGCATCTCCCACCTCTGCTCTGTCCTCCTCTTCTACACATCAGGAATTGGCTTGTCTATAGTACAGAGATTTGCAAATAGCTCGTCTCCCTTGCTTCCAATTCTCATGGGCTACATCTACCTGCTGGTCCCACCCATGATGAACCCTATTGTGTACAGCCTGAAAAGCAAACACCTTCGTGCGAGGCTAACCAGGGCATTCAAAAAGTGAAGAGTACTTCACATGCATATTCATCAGCTGACTCTAGCACTGGTGAAACAAGAAGAAAAACCAAAATCAAGGCCTGGAGCAATGGGACAGAGCCTGGTGAGGGAGGACAGTGCACTCGGGCAAAGAAGCAAAGGCACCAGTAGAATTTACCAACTGACTGTGTCCCTGGAGAGCCAGGGGACTGGTTGCATGTTGGCCCATAAACATCTGAATTGGTGACTGCTGTAACCTCAGAATTTCTGTGAATGCGCTCAATAAAGAGAAGGGATGTGGGTGTTATTTACCATTACACTTGGCCTGACGCTGTCCCATTGTCTATGGTGAAATATCCACAGGCTATTAAAAAATCTGCAGATGTATTCGGTAGTCCCAGTTTAGGCCCTTACCGAGCCCTCTGGCTACTGCTTGATCGATGAGCCCTGCACTAGCTGTGGACAGGGGCTATTGAAAGGGAACAGAGACCCATCCTTCCCTACGTCCTCAACCAGGCACTTTTGATAGCGTCGTGTCAGACACATGATTAATGGAGGAGCCCGAGGAAAAGTTATTGAGGCACCTTTCCCCCCTCCCCGCGGTTCATGGCTCTGCACACCACACATATGCTGAGCCCACCCTCACTGAGGCAGAACAGCTAAGTGTGTTGTCTAAGGAACAACTGGCAGGTCCTTTAGAGAAGTGGAGTAGGGGATGGGGACTCAGGGGAAGAGATGGGGTAGCAAGTGTTGAAATCCTGAACAATGCAGACCCCAGCAAGCAGGGTGGTGATGGGACTCCTGAGTAAATGTGGAGGATGCGGCTTGAGGAACAGAGGAACTGTCCTTTGGAGGAGATTGAATTAATGTGACTCCCACAAAGGGAGCTCTTAATTATTCCAGGCTAAGAGTATGTCATGGCAAGGACCTTAGAGGGAAGGGCTGGGTTCCTGAAGGGCTACTTCAGCCCCCAAGGGAGACTGTGGAGTGACAGCCATCTGCAGAGTTTCTTGGTGGGAGTGTTCTGTGCTCTTGGAAGCCATTACCACAAGACAGATGTCAACCCAGCCCTGTGGCTGATCTGAATGACAGATATAAAAAGTTCAGGTTCTTCTGGAAGAGGGAAGCTTTTCCCATGGAGTAGCGTGGAGTCCCAGGAGAAGAGGCGCAGCATGGCTTGTAAGGACCGGCTGGCCTGGGGCTCCTCCAACCATGGGGAAATAAAAGTCTCAGGGCTCCAGTGAAAGGGGAAGGGAGGTTCTGGAATTATACAGGACAGAGTTTAATGCTCTGGAAGCAGGGGGTGCATTGGCAGAAGGCATGGGGCCAGAGGGGTTAGCCTCACTGAATGATGGATCCACCCACCACTCATGTTGCAAACCATTAAGAAAGGGATACATTAGAGAAAAGAAAATATAATGCCTGTATATAAATCCACAGTACTCCCATACCTTGATAACTTTGGGTAGTTCTGGTTGCCCCATCTCAAACAAGATATATTAGAATGAGGAAAAGAACAAAGAAGAGAAGTAAAAATGATTAGGGGTTTGGAACTGTTTCCATATGAGGAGAGATTAAAGAGACTGGGGGATATGATCAAGATCTAGAAAATCATGAGTGGTGTGGAGAAAGTGAACCAGGAAGTGTTATTTACCCCTTCACACAACCACGGATCACCCATGAAGTTAATAGTTAGCAGATTTAAAACAAACAAAAGGAAGTACTTTCTTACACAACACACAGTCTGTGGAACTCATTGCCAGGGGATGTTAGGAAGGCCGATATTATAACTGGGTCTAAAAAGAATTAGGTAAGTTCATGAAGTACAGGTCCATCAATAGCTTTAGCCAAGATGGTCAGGGACATCACCCCATGCTCTCGGTGCCTCTAGAGCTCTGGTGGCCGGGAGCAAATGACATTGGATGGATGAATCTATCTTTGTTTTGGGATTTTTTTCATTCCCTCAGAGGAATCTACACTGGCCACTGTCAGTAGACAGGACACTGTACTGGATGAACCATTGGTCTGACCCAGTCTGACCGTTCTTATGCTCTTCAATTGTTCCATGTGAATGTGGGAGGCTGATGGGGGTGAGTGCTGCCATCTAGGGGTGCGGTCCCATCATGGTGTGAGCTTGAGCTCGGCTGGAGAAGAGGGAAACACTTCCCAAATGCAAAGAATTGATCCAAACTTCTTTATTTTGACCCACATTTGGAGTGAACTTTCATTTTTTACTGTATGCTCAGCTGCCGTCATGCTGCCCAGCTGCAGCTGCCTGGATACCCAAAATGAATTGGAGGGTTTTCATCTGCCTCTCTCTCACATGATAATAATAGACTCATGGAGTCTATGGCTGCACTGTGGGTTTGGAAAGGTTGACGCCATCTGACCAGTCTGTGGCTGACAAAATTTTTGCCTATCAGCTACACTAAATACTCTCCCCACCTCTGTGGGCTAGTGTTACAGACCATGGTAGCTCATCTCTGATCAGCCAGTAAGGAGCTGGTGAGGGTCCTAGAGCATTTGGGGAGGCACAGACATTGGGGGTGGGTGAGATACCAGTGGATCATTGAGATCTGTGCCTCAATTTGGGGATCCTGGATCCCTGGTTTCATTCCTCAAAGAGAAGGGATGGGACCACCCCTTCTGGAACAATCTGAGGGAAATTTCCTTGTAGGGAGCCTTCTGGAATCTCCCTTCCCTGTCCTGCAAATTCCCTTGGTTTGTAATGTTAGACAAGGGAACTGCTATGGAGAAATCTGGTCCTATATTATTACTATATTATATTTTATTTTATTTCAGGAAGACCACAGCTGTGACAGAATCATTGTTATCACTAGGTGACCCATGAGGCAGCTATGTGACTAATCAGAACAATAGAAACAATGATGGGAAGCCCTGATTCCAAAAATAGAGCCTGCAGCAGGACTTGAACTATAGGCCAGTTGGGCAGCATCACCACACGTCCCCTGGGATTTTGCCTACTGAAATCTCTGATCGGCTCTGATGGGGGTTAAAACTGGTGCTCATTAAGCCAAGCAGCTAAGGTTCCCTGTTGGCCAAGTGGCCCCCAAGGGAATGTGTTAAGATGCTTCATAAAGACAGTTGCCTCCGTATCTGAACAGATTCTGCCTGCAACCTGTATAATCGCTCCGATGGCTCCTTGCCTTTTAGGGTGAAGACCTCTGGTTTCCATGGCTCCTTGTCTAGCAGGAATTCGGTATGTTCACAGGTTTCATTATCTTTAAAATTCAGAGTGAAGGGGAAATAGTGTTAAAATGCCGATTCCCTGAGTTAGGAGTTCTCAAGTGTTCTGAATTCTAGAGGAGCCCTGTGCTCTGGGCCTGATTCTGCCAGGGACTGAGCTAGATGAAACCCCACATAATAACAGTGAATCATTCTCAAGTTGCCTCAGGTTTATTTCTTCCCAAAAATTTAATCAGGAAATGTATTTTCATTGGAAAAGATTGTATTCTCTGGGTTGATTGTGAAAGTGAGAATTCAGAGCTACTTTGCTCTGTGGTAAGAGGTCCACTAAGGTATGTTTCTGTTTCCTGACTGGCTGAGGGCTCTAGATTCTCTGTGCTATTGATAAACCTCAGAGTAACAGGGAAACCAACAACTCTGTCCCGTCTCTGGTCTCTGAGTGCCAGATGACCACCTTGTAGCCTTCCCTCTCGTGAGTTGGAATCCTGCGATCTTTCCACCCTCAGAATGGGCCCTGGGCAACAGCACACTGCTCGACAGCAAGTACATCTGACTTTGACATGTACTTAATGATATCCCTGTCTGTGATTGAATAACCGGTGTTGTAGTTCCTATGTACTAGAACAGTGATTTTCAACCTGTGGTCTTTGGGTCACTGGGGGTCTCCAGATTATGTCTCAGATGTCCAAAGTTACTCACACCTCCTTTTGAAATTTATTAGGGCTCCATACATGAAAAAAATAGGTTCAAAACCACTGTATTAGACAGTGAGATTCCAGGGAATAAATATTTCTTATATTCATCCCAGTGCCTATTAACACTCCGGATACAGGCTACAGACTAACAGACCAGAACCTGAGGAGAACCTGTCAGCTCTCAACCCAGGGATAAGGGAGCTATTAGACTTTTCTTTGCTGACAAGTGACTGAATGAGGGCTGAGACGCTGGGATTTTTTCAGGTTCTGAAGAAATCCAGATGACAGATGCTACATTTTAAGTCCTACTCTAACATGAGAAATCATCTCAGAAAGAAGATCAGAGGGGAAAGAATGTGCTGACGTGTGTGCTAAAGTACAGATGTGTACAGACTTTTGTTTAGAAAATATTTCAGAAGTACTCCACATAGTGTTTGCAATGGGTTTCTGCAGTGGACACTTTGTTTGTAATACTATCTATAAATATCTTGGAGACCATAATACTTTCTCCGAGAAACTGATCAGAAGCTCTTTCCAACACTGGTGTATTCCCTGCCATAGGCATGTGAAATCTAACTATATTATGGTCATTATTACCAAGTGATCCAGCTATATTTACATCTTGAATCAGATCCTGTGCTCCACTTAGGACTAAATCAAGAACTGTCTCTCTTCATGTGGGTTCCAGAGCTACCTCCTGCAAGAAGCAGTCCTTTAAGGTGTCAAAAAACTTGATCACTGCATCCCATCCTGAGGTGACGTGTGCCCTGTCAATGTGGGGATAGCTGAAATCTCCCATGATTATTGATTTCTTTTTATTTGTATTGTCTCTAATCGCTCTGAGCATTTCACAGTCACTATCACGACCCTTGACAGGCATTCATTTGTATATCTACTGCTATATTCTTATTATCCAAGCATGGCATTACTATCCACAGAGATTCTGTGGCACAGTTTGTTTCATTTAAGATTATGACTTCATTTGATTCAACCCTTTCCTTCACATGTAGCGCCACTGGCCCATCAGCACGACCTGATCTGTCCTTCCAATATTTTTGGTATCCTGGTATTACTGTCTCCCATTGATTAGACTCATTCCACCTAGCTTCAGTGATGCCTATTATGTCAATATCCTCATTTCATACAAGGAATTTGCTTCACCCATTTTATTATTTAGACTTCTAGCCCTGGATATAAGCACTAAAAATGTTCTATTTAGCTGTCTGCCATTATGTGATGTAATTGACTGTTTCTCATCAGATCCTACCCATATTTTATCTTCATCCATCTTCTCCTCCTTACTATAATATGGGGAATCTCCTTTAATAGATCCTACCCTAACAGACATCTCTGTCTGAACCACATGCTCCTGCACACCTATCGGCATACACTTAGCCTTCAGTTCAAAAACTGCTCCACAACCTTTTTAGCTTTACACACCAGCCATCTGGTTCTATTTTTGGTTTAGGTGAACCCATCCTTCCTGCATAGGCTCCCCCCTTGCCAAAAGTTTCCCAGCTCTTAGTAAATATAAATCCCTCCTCTCCAGACCATTGTCTCATCCTCCCATTGAGACCCTGCCATTCTGCCTGTCCACCTGTTCCTGTGGGAGGCATGGGAACCATTTTAGAGAATGCTACGATGGAGGTCCTGGATTTCAATCTCTGATCTAGCACTCAATCCCTCTGTAATACCCGTGGAAGACTTTGCAAACTCTCATGAGACAAGAGTACCACTGGTCTGTGTTTCAGCAAACAGTGGAGCTGTGGTGAAGGAAAGCGGTGTGTAATGCCCACTTACTGGGGCATGGTTGTAGTAACTTGCACACTTAGCTGGATATTTGTGCAAACCTGGTGTTTGGCACTATTCACCCATTTGTGATGCCACCCTTGTCCAGCTGAAATAATTGTCTGTGTTAGCTTGTATCTTGCCAGAAATCTACAAACCCTTGAATCACGAGAGGACATAGTCCCTGTGACAATGAAGAGAAGCCTGTAGGATAATTGAACTCTCTGGATCAGTCAAAGCTGGACAGGCAAATCACTTCAGTTTCTCTTGGAGGAATGCTTGGGAGTCAGAGTGTATCACTGTGAGCATTTGGTAAGCAAAAGATAATAGAGCCTGTTGGTAATCAAATTTATACATGTAAATCTGGAGTGACACAGTTGAAGTCCATGTTATTAAAATCAGAACCAGGCCCTGAGACTTCATCCCATGTGCTGCAAAGAGGTAATGGCTAAAATTGGACTTTCAGGAGTGGAGAAAATATATATATTTATATATATTATATATATATATATATAAAATAAGCAATTAATATTTTTTATAAATAACTTAAATGCAGGGCAGATGAGTACGACAGATTTCATCATGCACTTCTCATTGCATGATACAATGGGCTACACTCAGAAGTGGAAGGCAAGAAAAGGTGTCTGCAGGATGGTTACTATTGTAAAATCACACAGGGCTAAAGGAGACTGTGGAACTCACAGCCACAAGTTATCAATGGGGCCAAAATATTAGCAGAATTCATAGAGGAACCATATGTCTATATGGGAAACCAAAAAATCCAATTACATTAGGGAGGATTGTTTAAAAAAGTTTTGGAAAGACTGCAAACTTTCCATATGAACAGCACACAATATGTGTAAATAATGGGTGTCGGGACAACATTCCTGGGGGCAGGTTATCGCATGACTTTCTATTGCAGGGCTTCATCTGGCTTCCTCTGAAGCACCTGTAACTGGCCAGTGGATACAGGGCAAGATGGACTGCAGGTCTGATCCAGTCTAAGAATGCCTATCTTCTTATAAGTGGTGTAAATCCAAGATTAAGGTTTTGTTAATCTTCCTTGAGCTCCTGGGAGTCTCTAGAGTTGCACTGAGAGCAGAAATATATCTTATTAAATATAAACTAGTTTCCTGTTGTTGTTTTTTTTTCCTTTCAGGAGGAAAGGTTCAAAACTACCTGGACCTCCCAGTACATTATGTCAGCTCTCAATGACACCAAATTCAGCTATGAAGTGTTCCTTCTCACCGGGATACATGGGCAGGAAGATGTCCATCTCTGGATCTCTATCCCCTTCTGTTTAATGTATGTTATTTCTATAGTAGGAAATTCAATCATTCTGTTCACTATAAAAACAGATTCAAGCCTCCATGAGCCCATGTACATTTTCCTTTCGATGTTGGCCGTCACAGACCTTGGCTTATCAGTAGCCACAATGCCAACCACATTGGGCGTATTTTTCTTCAAATATAGGGAAATAAGCCTTAATGCTTGTTTTGCTCAGATGTTCTTCATCCACTCACTTATATTCTTTGAATCCTCAGTGCTGTTGTTGATGGCTTTTGACCGCTTCATTGCAATCTCTAACCCACTGAGATATGTCTCCATCTTAACCCTGCCAAGAATAGCCAAGATGGGACTCATATTTGTGCTAAGAGGGGTGGCTCTCATATTCCCACTCCCCATTCTCCTGAAACGGTTGCGATATTGTCAATCCAATGTCCTCTCTCATCCCTACTGTTTCCACACAGAGGTCATGAAAATGGCTTGTTCAGATATCAGAGTCAACAGCATCTATGGATTGTTTGTCACAATCTCCACAGTGGTGTTGGACTTGCTGCTTATCCTCCTCTCTTATGTGATGATTCTGAAAACTGTGCTGAGTATTGCCTCCAATTCAGAGTGCATGAGAGCACTGAACACCTGCATCTCCCACCTCTGTTCTGTTTTCCTCTGCTACACATCAGGGCTTGGCTTTTCTATAGTAGAGAGATTTGCAAATAACTCTTCTCCATTGCTTCCGATTCTCATGGGCTATATGTATCTGCTGGTCCCACCCATGATGAACCCAATTGTGTACAGCCTGAAAAGCAAACACCTTCGTGCAAGGATAATCAGGGCATTCAAAATGTGAAGGATGAGTTCATCAGCTGGCTCCAGCTCTGGTCACATGACAGATGGAAAACATGGACCTTGGCAAGGGCCACCTATTCCATCCTGGACCCTTACATCTGAGAAGGCATGAACTATTGATCTGTCTTTGTTGAGCAAAGTACAGACAGAGTCTAAGGCCTGGAGCAATAGGGCAGGGCCTGGTGAGGGAGGACATTGCACTGGGGCAAGGAAACCAAGGCAGCAGCAGAATTTACAAAGTGACTGTTTCCATGGAGAGACAGGGGACTGGGTGTATGTTGGCCCATAAACATCTGAATCAATGGCTGCTCTGACCTCACAATTTCTTTTGATATGTTCAATAAAAATAAGGGATGTGGGTGCTATTGCCCATTACACCTGGTCTGTCATTGTCCCATTGTCTTTGGTTAAATAGCCATAGGGCATGATAAAAGCTGCAGAGCTAATCTGTAATCACAGTCCTGGTGCATCCCAAACCCTCTGGGTGCTGTGTGATCCCTGAGTGCTGAACCAGCTGTTGACAGGAGCCATTAAAAGGAAATGGTCACCAATCTTTCCCCTCCACCCTCCACGATGTGCTTGTGATTGTAGGGTCTTGGCCACAGTGTGAGGTGCACTTGGAAGCTATTACCATGGGCACAGGTCAGTCCAGCCCCGTAGCTGCTCTGAATGGCAGATATAAAATGCTCAGGTTCTTCTGGAAGAGAGAAGCTTTTTCCATGGGGCAGCTTGGAGTCCCAGGAGAGGAGGTGCAGCATGGCTGGTGGTGACCGGCTGGCCCGAGGCTCCTCCAACCATGGGGAAATAGGTGGGCTCAGGGCTCCAGTGAAGTGGGAAGGGAGGTTCTGGGCTTTTACAAGAGGGGGGCTTGATCCTCCGGAAGCAGCAGGAGTGCCTTGGCAGAAGGCATGGGACCGAGAGTGGAGGGAGGAGGTGAGCCTCATTGAATGAGGAATCCACCTGCCGTCGATGTTGCAAACCATTAGGAAAGGGATACATACTAAGAAAGAAAATATAATGCCTGTATATAAATCCATGATACTCTAATAACTTGATAACTTTGTGCAGTTCTGGTTGTCCCATCTCAAACAAGATATATTAGAATGAGGAAAAGAACAAAGAAGGGGAAAATGATTATGGGGTATGGAGCTGTTTCCATAAGAGGAGAGTTTAAAGTGACTTGAGGGATATGATAAAGATCTGTAAAATCATGATTGGTCTATAAAATAATCAGTGGTGTGGAGAATGTGAATCAGGAAGTGTTATTTACCCATTCACACAACCAGGAATCATCCATTAAGACTAAGTTAATAGGCAGCAGGTTTAAAACAATGAAAAGGAAGTGTATCTTCCCACAATGCACAGTCAGTCTGTGGAACTCATTGCCAGGGGATGTTGTGAAGGGCAAAATTATAACTGGGTCTCAAAAAGTACGTGGAGGACAGGTCCATCAGTGGCTATTAGCCAAGATGATCAGGGATGCCACTCTATGTTCTCAGTGCCTCTAAACCTCTGACTGCCAGCAGCTGGGAGCAGAAGACAATGGATGGATGAATCTATTTTTGTTGTGTTTTTTTTTTTCATTTCCTCAAAAGTATCTGCACTGGCCACGGTCAGAACACATGACACTGGACTGGATAGACCATTGGTCTGACCTGGTCTGGCCGTTCTTATGTTCTTCACTTATTCCATGGCTTTATGGGCTACTGCAGAGAGGACTTTCTCAGGGTATCCTGCTCTAGAGCTGCCATAGACACCTTGGCAGACATCCATGGGCTTCTGATTGTGGGAGGCTGATGGGGGTGAGTGCTGCCATCTAGTGGAGCGGTCCCATCATGGTTTGAGCTTGAGCTCAACTGTAAAAGAGAGAAAAACTTCCCAAATGAAAAAAAAATACCGAAACCTCTTCCTTTTGACCAATTTCTGGTTGAATTATCATTTTTGTCTGAAAGCTCAGCTGCCCTGATGCTGTCCACTTGCAGCTCCCTGGATTACCAAAATGAATTGGAGGGTTTTCATCTGCATCTCTCTCGTATGATAATAAAAGGATACACTGACAGAGTCTATGTCTGTACTTTGGATATGGACAGGTCAAAACCTCCTGATCAGTCAGTTTTGCGCTGAGGATTTGTGCCCTTCAGCTATATTAACCACTCTCCCCATCTCTGTCGGCTAGTGTGACAGAGCCTGGTTGTTCATCTAGTAATGAGCTGGTGTGGATCCTAGAGAAATTGGGGAAGCACAGACACTGTGTGAGGGGACCTAGATACCAGTGGATCACTGAGATCTGTCCCCTTTCCTTAAGGAGAAGGGAATCATCCTCCCCTTCTGGAAGAATCTGAGGGAAATTTCCATGTAGAGAGCCTTCTGGAATCTCCCATCCCTGCCCTACAAATACCCTGGGTTTTTAATGCCAGAGAGGAGACTGCCATGAAGAAATCTGGTACAATTATTACTACATTGTATTTTATTTTATTTCAGGAATACCTCAGCTATGACAGCATCATTGTTACCACTAGGTGACCCACAGGTAGCCATGTTACTAATCAGAACAGTAGAAACAATGACGGGAAGTCCTGATTCCAAAAACTGAGCTTGCAGCAGGGCTTGAAATATGGGCTATCAGCACAAGTCCCCTGTGATTTTGCCTCCTGAAATCTGTTATTCACTGTGACCAGGGTTAAAGCTGGTGCTCATTAAGCCAAGCAGCTGAGGTTCCCTGTTGGCTAAGTGGCCCCCAAGGGAATGTACGAAGATGCTTCATAAAGACAGTTGCCTCAGTATTTGAACAGATTCTGCCTGTTGCCTGCACTATCTCTCCATTGACTCCTTGTCATTTAGGGTGAAGACCTCTGGTTTCAGTGGCTCCTTGTCTAGCAGGAATTGCGTAAGCTGGTAGGTTTCACTATCTTTAAAATGCAAAGGGGAAGTCCGTGAGGGAACCCATCCCCTATATCTGCCCATGTTCCAGAGTGGACTGTTCAAACTACACAGAAAACTGACATTGAAAGTGAACTTGGAGTGTTAATGCCCCAAGTCAGGATTTGTCAAGGGATGCCATTTCTAGAGGTGCTGTGTGCCCAATCCTGCCAGGGAGTGAGCTAGAGGAACCCCATGGAATATCAGTGACCCCTTCCCAAATTGCCTCAGGTTTATTTCTTCCTAGAAATTGAATCAGGAAAAGTATTTTCATTGTAAAAGGTTTTATTCTCTGGGTTGATTGTGAAAGTGGGAATACAAAGCTACTTTGCTCTGTGGTAAGAGGTCCACTAAGGTATGTTTCTGTTTCCTGACTGGCTGAGGGCTCTAGATTCTCTGTGCTATTGATAACCCTCAGAGTAACAGGGCAACCAACAACTCTGTCCCGTCTCTGGTCTCTGAGTGCCAGATGACCACCTTGTAGCCTTCCCTCTCATGAGTTGGAATCCTGCGATCTTTCCACCCTCAGAATGGGCCCTGGGTTACAGCAAACTGCTTGACAACACATACATCTGACTTTGACATGTACTTAATGATATCCCTATCTGTGATTTAATAACAGGTGTTGTAGTTCCTATGTACTAGAACAGTGATTTTCAACCTGTGTTCTTTGGGTCACTGGGGTCTCCAGATTATGTCTCAGATTTCCAAAGTTACTCACACCTCCTTTTGAAATTTATTAGGGCTCCATACATGAAAAAAAAAGGTTCAAAACCACTGTATTAGACAGTGAGATCCCAGGGAATGAATATTTCTTATATTAATCCCAGTGCCTATTAACACTCCAGATACAGGCTACAGACTAACAGACCAGAACCTGGGGAGATCCAGTCAGCTCTTAACCAACCCAGGGATAGGGGAGCTCTTAGACTTTTCTTTGCTGACAAGTGACTGAATGAAGGCTGAGATGCTGGGATATTTTCAGGTTCTGAAGAAATCCAGATGACAGATGCTACATTTTAAGTCCCCTCTAATGTGAGAAATCATCTAGGAAAGATCAGAGGGGAAAGAATGGGCTGACAAGTGTGTGCTAAAGTACAGATGTGTAAATATTATGACTTTTGTTTAGAAAATATTTCAGAAGTATTCCACATACTTTTTGCAATGGGTTTGTGCAATGAATTCTTTGTTTATAATACTACCTATAAATATCTCAGAGAAACTGACCAGAGAAACTGTCTCCGAGAAACTGACCAGAAGCTCCCTCTAACACTTAAATTCAGAACTTAAGAACATAATAGCAGCCAAACTGGCTCAGGCCAAATGTCCTCATAGCCAGATATCCTGTCTTCAAGAAATGTCCAATGAAAGGTGCCACAGAGGGAATGAATAAAAACAGGCAATCATCCCTTGTCACCCATTCCCATGTTCTGGAAAATGGAGGCTAGGGACACCATCCCTTCCCATATGACTAACAGCCATTGAATGACCTATCCTTTATTAATTTATCTAGTTCTCTTTTTAATTTTCTTATAGTCTTGGCCTTCACAACATCCTGTGGCAGAGAGTTCCACAGATTGACTGTGTGTTGTGTTAAGAAATAGTTTCTTTTGTTTATTTTCAACCTGCTGCCTATTAATTTCATTTGGTGACCCTTAGTTCTTGTGTTATGAGAAGAACTAAATAACATTCCTTATTCACTTTCTCCACAGCAGTCATGATTTTATATACCTCTAGCCTGTCCCCCTTTTGTTATTTCTTTTCCAAGCTAAAAAGTCTGTTTTATTAATCTCTCTTCATGTGGAAGCTCTTCAATTCTAATATATCTTTTTTTGAGATGAGGTGACCACATCTGCATGCAGTATGCATTCTCTCTGTCTACATGGTCCTGAGGGAGGATTTACCTATGTACTTCTGTCATAAGCATGAAGTGCCTTAGAATAGCTGTTTTGCCTGTAAAGGGTTCAACCTGAAGCCAAAAAGACAATGACGTCAAAAGCTCTCATTTCTATGGGAGGGGGGAGTGTTTTTAGTTCAGTTCGTCTGAGGCTTTTGGGCTGACTCCGTCTTTCTCCAGCTATGGAGTCTCATCTCCTCCTTTTCCCTCATATATTCATAAGTTAGACTAACAGTAAGTAGAACTATTGATTCCATAAGCATTGTACTTGCTCTCTGGTGTCCTTAATCTGTAAAGTACAGCAGAGAGAGAGATTCCCAGGGAGGGAGTTAGTTTATGCCAGGAGACTCAGATTAGAAAGCTTTATACCTGTGAAGTCTGTATTAGTTATGTGCTTTGTTTCTTTCTTTATTAAACTTTTTATACCTATAAGAATTGTCTGTAGTTCCATTAAAGTGATCTGATCTTTGGATCTGGCACAGGCTCATAGCTAGTGAGAGCCTGGGTACTGAAATCTTTCTCCTCGGTAGCCAGAGGGGGAGGGTGGAGTGAAGGCTCTGTGTTTTCACTCTCACCCAGGTAGAAAGGGGGAGGGGAGTGTTACTCTTGGGGTTCCAATGTGCACCAGTCCATGGGTTTGGAATAAGAACATTGGTGGTGGCAGCTGGTTCCAATCCCCAACTGCAAGAGTTTGGGTTTGGGGGGGGGGAGATTTAACTTAGGCTGGGAAAGTAGCTTAAAGTTATCTGGTCTGCATATAAGAGACCCCCCACACTTTTACCGTAGAGTTTAGAGTGGACGAATATTCTCTTACAACTTCTCATTGCATGATACAATTGGATACACTCAGAAGTGGAGGGCCAGAAAATTGTCTGCAGGAAGGTCACATTGTAAAACCACACTGGGCTAAAGGAGACTGTGGAATTGCCAGCCACAATTTTTCAACGCGGACAAGAGTTTCGTAGGATTGAAAGAGGAAAACAATGGTTATATGGGTAACCATAAAATCCAATTACATTAGTGAGGATAGTTTAAAAAAAGTTTTGGAAAAAATATAAACCTTCCAGATTAACAGAACGAAGTATGTGTAAATTGTGGATGTCAGGGAAAAACATTCCCTGGGGGCAGGTTATCTCATAGCTTTCTATTGAAGGGCTTCATCTGACTTCCTATGAAGCATCTGGAACTGGCCAGTGGATATTGAGCTAGATGGAGTGCAGGTCTGATCCAGTCTGGGAATGCACAACTTCTTATATGTGGTGTAAATTCAACATTAAGGTTTTTTTCCTGGTTGTCTTTCAGCTCCTGGGAGTCTGTCTTGTTAAATATTCTCTTTTTTCCTATTGCTTTTCCTTTCAGGAGGAAAACTTCAAAACTACTCAGATCTCCCAATACATTATGTCAGCTGTCAATTACACGAAATTCATCTCTCCAGTGTTCCTGCTCACAGGAATACCTGGGCAGGAAGACGTCCATCTCTGGATCTCTATCCCCTTCTGTTTAATGTATATTATTTCTATAGTAGGAAATTCAATCATTCTGTTGATTATAAAAACAGATTCAAGCCTCCATGAGCCCATGTACATTTTCCTTTCCATGTTAGCCATCACCGACCTTGGCTTATTGATGGTTACCATGCCAACAATACTGGGCGTATTCTTGTTCAAATCTAGGGAGATCAACCTCGATGCCTGTTTTGCCCAGCTGTTCTTCATCCACTCGCTTCAATTCATTGAATCCTCAGTGCTGTTGTTGATGGCTTTTGACCGCTTCATCGCAATCTCTAATCCACTGAGATATGCTTCCATCTTAACCCTGCCAAGAATAGCCAAGATGGGGCTCGTAGTTATGCTAAGAGGGGTGGCTCTCATATTCCCACTCCCCATTCTTCTGAAACGGTTCCGATATTGTCAATCCAATGTCCTCTCTCATCCCTACTGTTTGCACACAGAGGTCATGAAAATGGCTTGTTCAGATATCAGAGTCAACAGCATCTATGGCTTGTTTGTCACAATCTCTACAGTGGTGTTGGACTTGCTGCTTATCCTCCTCTCTTATGTGATGATTCTGAAAACTGTGCTGAGCATTGCCTCCAATTCAGAGTGCATCAGAGCACTGAACACCTGCGTCTCCCACCTCTGTTCTGTTCTCCTCTTCTACACATCAGGGCTTGGCTTTTCTATAGTAGAGAGATTTGCAAATAGTTCTTCTCCCTTGCTTCCGATTCTCATGGGCTACATGTATCTGCTGGTCCCACCCATGATGAACCCAATTGTGTACAGTCTGAAAAGCAAACACCTTCGTGCGAGGATAATCAGGGCATTCAAAATGTGAAGGTTCAGTTCATCAGCTGGCTCCACTGCTGGTGAAACAAGAGATGAAAAATAAGGGCCTTGCGTACCATTTCCATCCTTACATCTGAGAAGACACGAACTGCTGATCCACCCTCTGTAGTGACAGCTCTTAGGCCTGGAGCAATAGGACAGGGCCTGTTGAAGGAGGACAGTGCAGTGGGGCAAAGAGACCAAGGCAGCTGCAGAATTTACAAAGTGACTGTGTTTGTGTTGAGCCAGGGGACTGGTTGCATGTTGGCTCATAAACATCTGAATTAGTAGCTGCTCTGAGCTCAGAATTCCTGTCAATACATTCAATAAAGAGAAAGGTTGTGGGTGTTATTTCCCATTACACTTGGCCAGGATATGTCCCATTGTCTTTGGTTAAATATCCATGGACCATGAAAAAAAGCTGCAGAGCTATTCTATAGTCATGGTCCTGATGCTTCCCAAAACCTCTGGTCCTCCGTGATCCATGAGCATTGCCCCAGGTGTGGACAGGGGCTATTGAAAGAGAACAGAGACTCATCCTTCCCCTCCGCGATGTGCTTGTGAGTGAGTTGTGTCAGACACAAGATTAATGGCAGATCCCCAGGAGAGGTTATTCGGGCACTTTCCCTGCCCCACTCTGGCCGCATTGATGGCTCTGCACACCACACATGTGCTGAGCCCCCTCCTCACTGAAGCAGAGCAGAGCTATGTGTGTGAGAGAGGGTCAGACACACAGAAATCCTGGAAAGAGACTCAGGCCCAGATTCCCTTTCCCCACCATCCATTTGTGCTGCAATGAACATGGTTGGAAATTGTCCTCAGCTCCCCTGCAGAGGCACATCTTGTTCCCAGCCCAGCCCAGCGGGACACATGCAGGATCATTGTCCCCACTTCCTCTCTCCTTCCACCTTCAGGTCCCACCCCCACTCCTCCTGCTCACATGAGGCCTTGTCCCTCTGCCCCATCTCTTCCCCCAAGTCTACCATCCCCTGGTCCTCCTCTCTAGACATCCTCCACATCCTCTCTAGACAAGAAGCCAGAACTGGTCCATGGTGACATTTTCCCAAGTGCCTAGAGGCACCCAGATGAGCCCCAAACCTTCCACCTACCCTGGTCAGTTCACTGGAGGACCCCAGGGAATCCCCCATCCTGTTTTCCCACCCCAGATATCTTAAAATCCAGATGGAGTGTCTGGGGCTCCCCACAGAGGCCTGGCCTATCTGAGCATCTCATACCACAGCCTAGCTTCAACATGACTGGGGGCTGGAGCCTCAGGGGAATGGGAGGAAGAAGGGTCTGGGCCTTTAGGAATGCTGACCCTAGGGAGAAAGGTGTGTGTGGGGGGCTTCTGAGTAAAGGAGGATGATGCGGTTGGAGGGTAGGAGAACCTGTGTATTGGAGGGGACCCCACAAAGGGAGCTCTTAAGTATTCCAGGCTGAGGGTAAGTCATTGCAAGGATCGTAGAGGGAAGGGCAGGGCTTCTGAAGGACTACCTCAGTCCCCAAGGGGGCAGTCTGAGGTAGCACCCATCTGCAGGGTCTTGGCTGGAGTGTGCTGTGCTCTTGGGAGCTGTTACCACTAGACAGAGGTGAGCCCAACCCTCATGCTTCTCTGCTGATGCCAGGGGCGTGGGGTGGAGAACAGGCTGTTGAATCAATCACTGTAACTGGCTCCTTGTCATCCTGACTCTCTGAAGCATGAGGTGGGAGGGAGCTCTTCTGGCACAGAAGAGAATCCAGCCAGGAGGGTCAGATCTCATATGGGTCTAACACTGGTCCATTCCTGTGCAACTCAGGAGAGCTCAGTTTGAATCCCTTTCCATGTGTGACCGTGGGCAAGCCATTGGCTCTCTCTGAGCCTCTGCACAGGTGGTGCCCTGCCTCACAGCAGTAGCTGGGCAATAAATACATTCCTAGTTTTCAAATACTCTGGGACCCTAAGATCAGGACTGTGTCAGGGATCCACAGAGCAATACCTGAGACACTGGTCTATAAAAGGCCTCTTACCACAGCCTCCTCGGACATCTGGCTTCTGGGAAGCCCCATGACTCCAGCACGTTGGTGTGTGTGGAAGATGTAGGGGATGCTCGGGGGTGACAGTGAGGGGTAGGTAGTAGATTTTTGAGGGGAGTGTAAGATTGTCAGCACAGTCACCACACCTGTGTTTGCAGCTATAGGCACTGAGTGGGTGTGTTGGAATAGTTAAAAGTAAGAAATACAAAATGGAGTCTGTGACATGTGACTTCAGGATTCAGTCCTTGTTTACCTCAGGGACACTGATTCTAAACTAGCCCCAACTGGTCAGGACTGGATTTTCCCGCCTTTGGTCTTTGGTCATTCCATTTGTTTTCCCGCCCAAACCCCTGAAGGTTCTATTACCTCAGATTTGTTTGGCATTGCCATTTCAGACAGTCTGCTTTTTCCCACCTTGACATCTATAAAAGACTGACTCCAGTGTAGATGCGTTGCTGTTCATCTGAGCGGCAGCCTGTGAGCAGTCCAGGTCTCATCGTGGGTCTGACCAGATCAACAAAAGTAACATCTATCCCTGACACACCGGAGAAGACCCTCAACACCTACCTTGTCCTGCAGTTCCATCTCCAAAGGGCTTCTCTTCCATGGAGATTATCCTCTATTTGTTGGACTACTCAGAGGTCCTCTTTGATGGCTTTCCACTAGCCCGAAAGTTGAGGCCCTGAGCATTGTCACCACACACAATTTCACACCTAGAAATAAGTAGGGATAAAATATCTTTGTTATAGGGTGTTTGGCCAAGGGTTTATCTGGGTCTGGGCTTCATGCCCCACTGAAGTCATTGTCACTGTTGTTGTTGATACTGGCTGTAGTACTGGTTCGTATTAGTGTTTTTTTTCTCCTTCCCTATCAATTTTATTCTTATCCCTAATTCATATCACTTTGTTTTCACCTTACTTACCTGTCTCCCTTTCATTATACACCACACTATGCCTGGGGTATTGGTCCACTCAGTGATTAGATACAAGAATGGGTTGTATCTGCACTTCTGGGTGAAAGGAGTATCCATTTTCTTTCCTTCTACATTTTCTTTCTCTCTACCAGTGTTACACGGTTGTAACATATTTTGCTTGTGATCCATTATGACCCTCAGATCCCCTTCTGAAGTACTTCTTCCTACACAGCCATTTCCCATTCTGTATGTGTGTATCTGTTTGTTCCTTCCTAAATTGAGTACTTTGATTTGTCCTTATTGAATTTCATCCCATTTACTTCAGACCATTTCTCCAGTTTGTCAAGACCATTATAATCCTATCCTCCAAAGAACTTGCCACCCCTCCAAGCGTGATATCACTACAAGGAATATGATGGACAAAGAAGAGGACCAAAATGATTAGGGGTATGGAACTGTTTTTGTAAGAGGAGAGATTAAAGAGACTGGAGGGATATGATCAAGATCTATTAAATCATGAGTGGTTTGGAGACAGTGAATCAGGAATTGTTATTTACCCCTTCACACAACCAAGGATCACTGATGAAGTTAATGAACAGCAGGTTTAAAAGAAACAAAAGGAAGTATTTCATCACAAAACACAGTCAGTCTGTGGAATTTCTTGCAGGGGATTTTGTGAAGGCTGAAATTATAACTGGGTCTAAAAAAGAATTAGGTTAGTTCACAGGGAACAGGTCCATCAGTGACTATTAGCCAAAATGGTCAGAGACACCCATGCCCTGTTCTTGTTGTCTCTCAACCTCTGACTGCCAGAAGCTGGGAACAGACAAAATTGGATGGAGGAATCTATCATCTCCCCCCCCCCCCCCCCTTTGTTTTCATTCCCTCAGAAGTATCTGCACAGGCCATGGTCAGAAGACTGGACACTAGGCTAGATGCACCATTGGTCTGACCCAGTCTGGCCATTCCTATGTTTTTCAATTGTTCCACAGCTCTATGGTCTGCTGCAGACAGGCCTTTTCCAGGGTATCCTTCTGCTCTAGAGCTGTCATAGCCAATTTGGCAGATGTGCAGGGGTTGCTGAGTGTGGGAGTCTGATGGGGGGCTCTTGCAGCCAACTAGGGGCGTGATCCCGTGGGATGAAGTACAGAGGCTTATGGTTTGACCTAGGTCTGGTTTGGAAAAGAGAGAAAAAGTTTCCAAATGAAAATTTTTGACACAAACTAAAATGTTTCCTTTCCACCCATTTTTGGGGTGAATCTTCATAGAAAATGGATCATTGTTCTCTGTAAGTTCAGCTGCCATGATGCTGCTCAGCTGCAGCTGCCTGGATCCCCAAAAGAAACTGGAGGATTTCCACCTGCCTCTCCCTGGTAACATAATAAAACTTTGCTCGGACGGAGTCTATGGCTGCACTCTGGGTATGAAAAGGTTGAAACCTCCTTACCAGTCTATAGCTGAGGATTTGTGCCCTTCAGCTGCACTAACCATTCTCTGTGGGCTAGTGTGACAGAAACTGGTAGCACATCTTTGATGAGCTAGGAGGAACCTGAAGAGAGTCCTAGAGCAGTTTTGGGGAGGGAGAGATAGTGGGTGGGTGGGCCTAGATACCAGTGGATCACTGAGATCTGCCATAACTTTGGGGATTCTGGGTCTCCATTTTCATTCCTCAGGTAGAAGGGAAGGGACTTCCCCTCCTGGAACAAACTGAGAGATATTTCCAAGTGGGAAGTTTTGTGGTCTCTCCCTTCCCTGTCCGGCTCCCTGGACTTGTAATGCAGGAAAAGGGGTTGTCGGGGAGAAATCTGTTCTTATATTATTATGCTTCTATTTTATTTTATTTCAGCAAGATCAAAGTGTAACAGCATCATCAATACCAGTTGGTCCTGACCAAGGCAGTCATGTGACTAATCAGAACCATACAAACAGTGATGACAAGCCTGGAGTCCAGTAATAGAGCCTTCAGCAGGGCTGGCACCGCAGTACCATTGGGCAGTATCATCACACTTCACCTGTGATTTGGCCACCTCCTATTTGCTATTGGTTGTGAGGGTTGTTAATGTTGGTGTACAGTAAACCAAGCAGCAGAGGTTCCCTGATGGCCAATTGCCCCCCAGGGAAATATGCAGGCATACTTCATAAAGACAGCTGACTTCTTGTCTGACCAGATTCTGTCTGCTGCCTGTGCTACCTCTCCGATGACTCCTTTTCCTTTAGGCTGAAGACCTCTGGTGTCAGCGGCTCCCCTTAGAGCAGAAATTGGGTACGTTGGCAGGTTTCACTACCTTTAAAATGAAAAGGGAAGGGGAAAGGCTACACGCTGTTTCCATTTGCAGATATTCTCTGCAGTGTCAAAGGATTCAGGTGGACATTCGGGGTGACTCAGTGATGGGGATGGAGGGCAGGCAGTACTGGGTAGCTTGGGAACCCCACCCCTATATCTGCCTATGCCACCGGGTGGGTTTTTCCAACTACACAGAAATCTGACATTCAAAGCGAGCTCGGAGTGTTAAAACCCCAATGCCCCATGTCAGGATTTCTTAAGAGGTCCCATTTCCAGAGGTGTCATGCTCTGGGCCTGATCCTGCCAGGAACTGAGCTAGAGGAAACCCCATGGAATATCAGTAACTAGTTCTGAAATTGCCTTGGGTTTATTTACTCCTGGAAATTTAATCAGCAAATGCATTTTTATTTGAAAAGATTTTATTTTCCAGGTTGATTGTGAATGCTGGAATTCAGAGCTGCCTAGATCTGTGGTAACAGATCCGATGAGGCATATTTCTGTTTCCTGACTGGCTGAGGGCACTAGAATCTCTGCCCTGTAAATACCCCTCAAAGTAACAGGGCAACCAACATGTCTGCCCTGTCTCTGGTCTCTAAATATCAGATGAAAGGCCTCGTACCCTGCCCTCTAATGGGGTGCAATCCTGCAATCTTCCCACCCTCAGACAGGGCCCTGGGCTACAGCACACTGCTTGACAGCTGTGCTTTCCAAGCAGGTCTGAATGGTTTTGTTTGGCTCATGTGGATCTTCCCTTTGGGAGCCTGTGACTAGTGGTGAGACAAGTGACCAGCCAGCCTTCTTTACCGAAAACACTGTTTAATCTGAAGAGTAGGAATAAAGCATCAAATAGAAGAATAATCTGGGTTCAAATAGGTCTGTCAAGCATTTTTTTTAAAAAATCCAGATTAATTACATGTTTAGAAATTAATTGCAATTAATCATACTGTGAATTAATTATATAATACCATTATTTTAAATATATTTGGATATTTTCTACTTTTTCAAATGTAGAGAGTTCAGTAACAACACAGAATATAAAGTGTACTGTGTTCATGTTATTTTTTTCCTGTGGATATGTGCACTGTAAAAAATGAACAAAGACATAGTAGTTTTCAGTTCACTTAATTTTATAATTCATTTATTATAGAATTATGTAGAAAACTCCCATTATTATTGAGGGTTTTTTAAATTTTTATTTCCTCTCTAATCTCTCTGAGCATTTCACAGTCACTATCACCATCCTGGACAGGGAGTTGTTTGAACATTTCCTACTGCTATATTCTTATTATTCAAGCATGGAATTACTATCCCCAGAAATTCTATGGTACAGTTTTCTTAATTTAAGATTATTACTTCATTTGACTCAACACTTTCCTTCACATATAGTGTCACTAGGATCACCCAATCTGTCCTTCCAATATTTTTGGTGTCCTGGTAATACCGTGTCCCAGTGATTATACTCATTCCATCTAGCTTCAGTGATCCCTATTATATCAATATCCTCATCTGATACTAGGAATTTGCTTCATCTATTTTATTATTTAGACTTCTAGCCCTTGTATATAGGCACTTAAATGGTCACTTTTTAGCTGTCTGCTAAAAGACAATGGGGCAAAAACTTTAGAAGGATTCAAAGAGGAACCATATGTTTATATGGGTAACCAGAAAATCCAATTACATTTGGGAGGATTGTTTTAAAAAGTTTTGGAAAGACTATAAACCTTCCTTATTAACAGAACAAAATATGTGTAAATAGTGGATATCAGGGGAAAACATTCCCTGGGGGCAGATTATATCATAGCTTTCTATTGCTTCCACTGAAGCACCTGGAACTGGCCAGTGGCTATAGGGTTAAATGGAGTGCAGGTCTGATCCAGTCCGGGAATGCCTATCTTCTTATATGTGATGTAAATCCAAGATTACATTTTTTTGATGGGTTTAAGATTAGCAGCCTTGTTAGTCTGTATCCGTAAATAAAATGAGGAAGGCCTTGTAGCACCTTAGAGACTAACCAGTTTATTTCAGCATAAGCTTTTGTGGGCTATAGCTCACTTCATCGGATGCATAGAATGGAACAGAAGTAAGATGCATTTATACAGAAAGAAAGAAAGAAAGAAAGAAAGAAAGAAAAAGAAAAAGAAAAAGAAAAAGAAAAAGAAAAAGAAAAAGAAAAAGAAAAAGAAAAAGAAAGAAGGAAAGAAAAAGTTGTACATTAGAATTGGTATGCTAATGTACAACTTTTTTTTCTTTCTTTCTTTCTGTGTGTATAAATGCATCTTACTTCTGTTCCATTCTATGCATCCGATGAAGTGAGCTATAGCCCACAAAAGCTTATGCTGAAATAAACTGGTTAGTCTCTAAGGTGCTACAAAGTCTTCCTCGGGTTTTTTTTGGTGATCTTCCTTGAGCTCCTAGGAATCTCCAGAGTTGTACTGAGAGGAAAAAAATTCTGTTACATATAATCTAGTTTCCTGTTGTGTTTCCTTTCAGGAGGAAAGGTTCAAAATTACACAGACCTCCCAGCACATTATGTCAGATGTCAATTACACGAAATTCAGCTATTCAGTGTTCCTTCTCACCGGGATACCTGGGAAGGAAGACGTCCATCTCTGGATCTCTATCCCCTTCTGCTTCATGTATGTTATTTCTATAGTAGGAAATTCAATTATTTTGTTCATTATAAAAACAGATCCAAGCCTCCATGAGCCCATGTACATTTTCCTTTCCATATTGGCCATGACAGACCTTGGCTTATCGATCGCAACCATGCCAACAACACTGGGTATTTTCTGGTTTAATGCCAGGGAGATCAGCCTCAATGCCTGTTTTGCCCAGCTGTTCTTCATCCACTCGCTTTCATACATTGAATCGTCTGTGCTTTTGTTGATGGCTTTTGACCGCTTTGTCACAATCTCTAACCCACTGAGATATGCCTCCATCTTAACCCTGCCAAGAATACACAAGACGATACTTGTGTGTGTGCTAAGAGGGGTGGCTGTGGTATTCCCACTGCCCTTTCTCCTGAAACGGTTCCGATACTGTCAAGCCAATGTCGTCTTCCGTTCCTACTGTTTGCACACAGAGGTCATGAAGATGGCTTGTTCAGATATCACAGTCAATATCATCTATGGCCTGTTCGTCACAATCTTCACAGTGGTGCTGGACTCACTACTCATCTTCCTCTCTTATGTGATGATTCTGAAAACAGTGATGAGTATTGCCTCCAATAAAGAGTGTATCAAGGCACTGAGCACCTGTGTCTCCCACCTCTGTGCTGTCCTCCTCTTCTACACACCAGGGATTGGCTTGTCTGTACTATAGAGATACGCGAACAGCACTTCTCCCTTGCTTCAGATTCTCATGGGCTACATCTACCTGCTGGTCCCGCCCATGATGAACCCAATTGTGTACAGCCTGAAAAGCAACCACCTTCGTGCGAGGATAATGAGGGCGTTCAAAAAGTGAAGGGTCTGTTCATCAGTTGGCTCCAGCTCTGGTGAAACAAGAGATGAAAAACAAGGGCCATGGCCACCTATCATAAGTGTGGAGTGTTGCTTTGCCTGTATGGGGTTAACTTTACGTGGTGACATAAGAGCTCCCGTGCCACAAGGAGGGAGGGTTAGTTTCAGTTTCCTTCCATCCCAGCTTGGGGCCAGACCCATTTTATCTTCGCTCTCTAGCTATGGGGAGAACCACTTCTACTTCCTTCCTATATTCATAAGTAACTGAATTGTAAGTAGCATATTGATTTTACATAAGCTTGTGCCTGGTCTAGGGTGTCACTTCCCTCTCAGGGGGAGAAATCTAAAGGGAGGGGTGAGAGAGCCCTATATCTGTAAAGTGGTCTTGTAAGTGTATGCTTTGTTCTCTTTTCTTTATTAAACCTTTTTAGTTATAAAAAGTGTTTGGTCATTCTCATAAAGGACTCCTAGAATTGGATTGGGCAGCTCATGGTTAGTGAGCCTGGGTATCTGAGCCTCTCTCCTAGGAGCAGGGAGAAGTGGCTGGTGCTCAGAGTCTGGTTTATCATCTCTCTCGGTAACAAAAGGGAGGGGTGAGGGGGAAGGGAAGCAGCATCTTAGTGTCCTGGGCTCTCAGGAAAGAGAAAAGGAGTTTGGGGGAGTCCAGGTGCCCCCCTCCAGGGTCTTGGAGATCCACCCGGATGGTGGCAGCGATACCCCAATTTCCCAACTGGTAGAGTGTGGGTTTTGGGGGTGTAAAGACTTAACTTAGGCTGAGGGAGCAGTTTATAGTTAAGGGACCATAGGAGAGACCCCCTCTGTCACCCCAGGTTAGAGAGGGGGGAGATTTGCTCTTCACACCACCTCTTCCATCCTTACATTCGAGAAGACATGAGCTACATATGTGCACTCTGTTGACAGAAGACAGGGCTTAAGGCCTGGAACAATGGGACAGGGCCTGGTGAGGGAGGACAGTGCACTGGGGGAAAGAGACCAAGGCAGCATCAGAATTTACAAAGTGACTGTGTTTGTGGAGAGCCTGGGACTGGTTGCATGTTGTCCCATAAACATCTGAATTGGTGGCTGCTCTGACCTCAGAATTCCTGTCAATACTGTCAATAAAGAGAAGGGATGTGTGTGTTATTTACCATTACACCTGGAATTTCAATTTCAATGTTCCAGTTCACTATCCATGGGCCATAAAAAAACCCTGAAGTGCTATCCTTATTTGCAGTCCTGGCTCTTCCCCAGTCCTCTGAGTGCAGCGTGATTCATGAGTGCTGCACCCACTGTGGACAGGGGCTATCAAAAGGAAATCGTCACCCATCCTTCCCCTCCACCCTCCATTATGTGCTTGTGATTGAGTCGTATCAGTTACATGATTAATGGAGGAGCCCTATGAGAAGCTCTTCAGGCACCTTTGCCCCTGCCCCCGGTCCCATTGATGGCTCTGCACACCACACATGTGCTGAGCCGGGAGCCCCTCGTTACAGAGGCAGAGCAGCGCTATGTGTGTTGTGTGAGTGACTGTCTGACATACAGAGTCCCAGAAAGAGACTCATGCCCAGATTTCCTTCCCCCACTATCCATTTGTGCTGCAATGAAAATGGTTGGAAACAGTCCTCAGTTCCCCCGCAAAGGCACTTCTAGCTCTCATCCCAGTCCAGTGGGGCAGATGCAGGAGCACTGTCCCCACTTCCTCTCTCCTTCCATCTTCAGGGCCCACCCTCTACTCTTCCTCTTCAGGGGCAGGGGTCTGAAGGGAAGAGATAGGGTAGTGGGTTTTGAAAGCCTGAACAATGCTGGCCCCAGGAAGCATGGTGGTGGTGGGGCTCCTGAATAAAGGAGAGGATGGGGTTGAGGTTAGGAGAGCCTGTGTTTGGAGGATATTGAATTAATGTGACCCCACAAAGGGAGCTCTTAAGTATTCCAGGCTGAGAGTAAGTCATTGCAAGGACCTAAGAGGGAAGAGCAGGGTTTCTGCAGGGCTACCTCAGTCTCCAAGGGGGCACTCTGGGGTGACACCCAGCTGCAGAGTCTTGGCTGGAGTGTGTTGTGATCTTGGAAGCTGTCACCAGAGATCAGACCAACCCCCAGGCTTCTCTGCTGATGCAGGGGAGAGAACAGGCCAGTGAATCAATCACTGTAACTGGCTCCTTGTAATTCCCACTCTCTCAATCATGGGTGGTGGGATGCAGGGAGCTCTGCTGGAGGAGGAAAGAATCCAGCCGGGCCTGTCACTGCTCACATGGCTGGAAGGCTAGTCCTGTGGTCCAGGCACTCCTCTGTGACCCAGGAGACCTTGTTTTGTTCCCCTTTCCATGTCTGATGGTGGGAAAGCCATTGGCTGTCTCTGAGCTTCTGGACAGGTAGACAATAACCCGAAGGGAAGACTGAGGTGTCAAGTCGGACCTATTTGGTGATAAGCATTTAGCATAGATGGGCTATGTTACCAGCTGGAACAGTGGGTCAATTTTGAGATTTCCCAAAGACTGGAAAGGACCTGGTTTAGAGGGTAAGAAGACATTATATCCCGGATTTATTGTGATAATGCTGATTCTTCTTAGCCAGCATCTATCCCTGTTGAGTGTCTGTCGGCTTTCAGAGGAGCAACTTGTTCATCCAAGATAACGATCCACTCATGACAATGTTTCATAGATTCATAGAATTTAAGGCCAGAAGGTACCATTAGATCATCTAGTCCAGAGGTTTTCACACTGGAGGATGGGCCCCTTTGGAGGAGGTGTAGAATGCATTCGGAGAGGTGTATATGTGAATAGCTTTAAGGAACAAAACTTCCTGTGCACATTTTACCCTCAGAAATGAACAACTAGCAAAGCTCATTTCTCCAGATGGATCTGCTCTTCAAATGACACTGTGAATTTTGGTTTATTTCTGTTAAGCTTGCACAGCATTAAACCAACTTGTTGCCATCTGTACATGGATCCATTTGCTAGTGTACAG
Organism: Sternotherus odoratus; assembly: GCA_032164245.1. Classification (NCBI taxonomy): domain Eukaryota; kingdom Metazoa; phylum Chordata; order Testudines; family Kinosternidae; genus Sternotherus; species Sternotherus odoratus. Next base: position 298,128,708 of record JAVMKO010000001.1, read on the forward strand.
TGTGCACATTTCAGTATATTTATTTGTGTGGAAGGGGGAGTAGGCTGTAAACTCTTACAGACACAAAGAAGGGACGGTGGGATGGAAAAGGTTTGAGAGCCACTGATCTCATCTGACCTCCTCTATAGCGCAAGCTGCAGAATTTCACCCATTTGCCCCCATACTTAGCACAATGACTTGTGTTTGAACAGCAAATATTTTTTGTTCATCTACAGGATATGCAGTCATGGATTAGAGATTTCAGAAGAATCCACTGCCTCCCTTGGGAATGTGTTGCACTGGTTCAGCACCCTCACTGTCCATAGAATCATAGACTTTCAGAGTTGGAAGGGACCTCAGGATGTCATCTAGTCCAACCCCGTGTTCAAAGCAGGACCAATCCCCAACTAAGTCGTCCCATCCTGGGCTTTGTCCAGCCTGACCTTAAAAACCTCTAAGGAAGGAGATTCCACCACCTTCCTAGGTAATCCATGTCAGGGCTTCACCACCCTCCTAGTGAAATAGTTTGTCCTCATATCCAACCTAAACCTCCACCTCTGCAACTTAAGGCCATTACTCCTTGTTCTGTCATCTGGTACCACTGAGAACAGTCTAGCTTCATCCTCTTTGGAACCCCCTTTCAGGTAGTTGAAAGCAGCTATCAAATCCCCCCTCATTCTTCTCTTTTTCAGACTAAAAAAACCCAGTTCTCTCAGCCTCTCCTCATAAGTCATGTGCTCCAGCCCCCTAATCATTTTTGTTGACCTCCACTGGACTCTTTCCAATTTACCAACCTCCTTCATATAGTGTGGGGTCCAAAACTGGTGTGGCAGACCCAGGGCAGACAGCTGCCAGTAAAGCCTGTAATTAGAAGGGTTACCACAAGGGAACTGGGTCCAGCTGAGCAGGGCTGCCACAGCCAGAAGCAGGGCCAGCTGAGGCCAATCAAGGAGGCTGCCAGAGCCCTTGAAAAGGGACTCCTCCCCAGAGAGGCTTGTGGGAGTTGGAGGAGGGAGTCTGGTGGCATTCGCAGTTAGGGGAGTGAATTGGTGGAAGCAGAGGAGTGTGAGGAGTGAGTTGGAGGAAGCAGGGACAGAGAGGCTGCAGGCAAGCAGGAGAAGAGAACTAAGGGTCCCTCCCAGGGGGAACCTAGCTTTCCTAGCCTGCAGGAGCCTGACCCTGAGAGAGAAAGAAAGGGGACGAGCTGCTAAGGAGCAGCAGGAAAAAACGGGTCTGGTGCAGTCTGGACCGCACCAGCACCCCAAAGGACTTGAACCAGGGGGAACAGAGGAGCCACCTTGTCACACTGGACACTGTACTCCAGATGAGGCCTCACCAATGCCAAATAAAGGGGAATGATCACGTCCCTCAATCTGCTGGTTGCCCCTACTTACACAGCCCAAAATGCCTTTAGCCTTCTTGGCAACAAAGACACACTGTTGACTCATGTCCAGCATCTGGTCCACTGTAACCCTTTTCTGTAGCCCTTTTCTGCAGAACTGCTGCCCAGCCATTCGGTCCTCAGTCTGTAGCAGTGTTAAAAATGTGTGCCTCATCTCATTTCCAAACAGGGCCAGCAACAGAAACGTTGGGGCCCCCTACTCTGATCATTTGGGCCCCCCCCAGCCTAGCTGGCACTCCCCCCCCCCCCCAGCTGACAGCGGCTGGGGGGGGAAGCCCAGCCAGGGCCCCCCCAGCCCAGCTGGAGCTTCCCCCCCAGCTGACAGCGGCTGGGGGAGGGGGAGCTGCCCAGCCGGGGGGCCCCCCAGCCCAGCCGGAGGTCCCCCCCCCCAGCTGACAGCAGTGTGGGGTCCTGCGGGAGCGCAAGCCCGGGAGCAGCGTGAGCTGCCCTTGCTGCTTCCCCCCTCACACGCCCTTTCTCCCCCGCGTGCCCTTCCCCCCCCCCCGGACCTGTGCGAGATGGTGCAGGGGCTGCATGATGCCACGTCCGGCGGGGGAAGCCCTACCTTGCTGCGGATCCTCCCTGCCCTCGCCCTCTTTGCAGGCGGTGGTGCGCCGCTGCCGCCGGCCGGGCTCACTGCTCTTGCCGGGGACACGCGCGCTCGTCTGCTCCGGAGGAGAGCCGCGCCGCCTCCCTTCCCCTTCCCCGCTCTCCAGGCCCGGCGACAAGGGGGGACGACTACAGGTACAGCTGTGTACCGGGCCCCGGACTTTGGGGGCCCCCCTTAAGTCCAGGGCCCAGTACAGCTCTACCCGTAGTATCCCCCTGTTGCCGGCCCTGTTTCCAAATGTAATTCCTCTGGCATCAGTTTCCAGCCATTGGTTCTTGTTATAACTATCCCTGCTAGATTAAAGAGCCTGTTAGTAGCTGGTTTAAGATAAGCAGCCGTGTTAGTCTGTATCCGTAAATAAGACAAGGAAGACTTTGTAGCACCTTAGAGACTAACTAGTTTATTTCAGCATAAGCTTTTGTGGGCTATAGCCCACTTCATCGGATGCATAGAATGGAACAGAAGTAAGATGCATTTATACACACAGAAAGATAGAAAAAAAAGGTTGTACAAACTTCCAAAACAGACTCCAATGAGAAAGTGAGGAACTGGAATTAATTTTCAAATTGGATACAATAAACCAAGGACTAAACAGAAATTGTGAATGGTTCTCTCATTACACTAATTGATTGCATTTACCTAGTTAATTTACCTTCAATAGGTGTTATCTATGCAAGACACAGAAATCCATTTCAAAGGGTATTGTTTTCTCCTTCTGATAATGGACCATCCATATTAATCAGCCTCTTAGAATTGGTATGCTAATGTGCAATTTAAAAAAAAATTTTTTTTTTGCTTTCTGTGTGTATAAATGCATCTTATTTCTGTTCCATTCTATGCATCTGACAGCGTAGAAGAAAGCTAAAAAGGATTGCGGTTGTCAATAGTTTGAGAACCGCTGGTGCAGGGGAAGGGTGGGTTACTGTGACCCTTGAATAGCCCCTGTCCACAGCTTGTGCAGTGCTCATGGATCACACAGCTCCCAGAGAGCTCAGGAAGATCCAGGATTGCTACTGCAGAACTGCTCTGCAGCTTTTTTCATAACCCATTAATATTTAAACTAAGACAGGCCAGTGACAGGCCAGGAGCAATGGGAAACACCATCCACACCCCTTCTCTTTATTGACTGTGTCATAAATATAAAGGGAAGGGTAACAATCCTTATGTCTGCAGTAATATAAAATCCCTCCTGCCCAGAGGTACAAAATCATTTACCTGCAAGGGATTAATCAGTTCAATTAACCTAGTTGGCACCTGACCAGAAGGACCAATGGAGAAAGAAGATACTTTCAAATATGGAGCGGTGGGAAGGTTTTTTATGTTGTGCTCTTTGTTTTGTGTTCTCTGAGCTAGAGGGGGTCCAGGGCAGGAAAATCCATCTTCTACAGACAATCCTGAAATGAGTCTCTAAGATTACAAAAAAGTATAAGTAAAGCAAGGCAAGGCATTAGAATATCTTTTGTTTTAGCTTGTGAATTTTCCCTATGCTAGAGGGACATGTATTCCTGTTTTTTTGTTTTGTTTTTTTGTTTGTTTGTTTTTGTAACCTTGAAATTAAACATAGATGGGAATCCTCTGTGTTTTAAATCTTTTTATTACCCTGTAAAATTACCTTCCATCCTGATTTTGCAGAGGTGATCTTTTTTTCTTTTTTGAACATAATTTCTTTTTAAGAACTGGATTGATTTCCAGTGTCCTAAGAACCAGGGATTTGGTCTGTGCTCACTTTGTTAACCTTTTAGTGGGGATATTATTCTCCAGCCTCCCCAGGAAAGGGGACTTGGGGAGATTTGGGGGAAATAGTACCTCCAAGTTGTCCTTTTCCTGAATCTTTGTCGAAATCAGTTGGCGTTGGCAGCAATACCATCCAAGCACAAGGGAAGGAATTTGTACCTTGGGAAAGTTTTTAATCTAAGCTGGTAGAATGTAAGCTTAGGGGGTCTTTCATGTGGGTCCTCACATCTGTACCCCAGAATTCAGAGTGGGGAGGTAACCCTGACAGACTGTATCAAAAGGAATACTGAGGTTTGAGCAGGCCCCAATATGGCTCTTTATGGGCCAACATCCCACTGGTCCCCTGGCTCTCCACAAACACAGTCACTTTGTAAATGCTGCTGCCTGCTTTGATCTCCTTCCCTCAGTGCACTGTCCACACACACCAGCCCCCTCCCACATATGCCACTGTCTTGTAACTTAAATGAAGGTTGCACTAACTGTGTCTATGGCTGCTCTCTGGGTACGGAAAGATCTAAACCTCCAGATGAGCCTATGGCTGGGTTATTGTACCCATCAGCTACTCTAACCAGCCCTCCCATCTCTGTGCAGACCCCTCCACCATGTAAAATGCCCTTTCAGCAGATCCTGCTGGAGGTGGCTAGAGTGACAGACCGTGGTAGTACGTCTCTGATGAATTTGTGCTATCAGAGAGCTGAAGAGGGTCCTAGTGCAGTTCTAGAGGCAGAGAGATTGTGAGTGGATGGGCCTACCTACGAGAGGATCACTGAGATCTGTGCATAACTTTAGTGATCCATGGATCCTGGGTCCTCCTTTTCATTCCTCATGGAGAAGGGAAGAGATCGCCCCTCCTGGAGCAATCCAAGGGAATTTTCTTGTATGGAGCCTTGTGGAATTTCCCTTCCCTGGCCTTCTCCTTGGGTTTGTAATGCAGGAAAAGGGGCTGCTGGGGAGAAATCTGATCCTATATTATTATTAAAATTATTTATGTATGTATTTATTATTCTATTTTATTTTATTTCACCAATATTACAGCTGTGAAAACATCATCGCTACCACTCAGCCGCCCCTGAGGTAGCCATGTGGCCAATCAGAACCATATGGACAGAGATGACAAGCACAGATTCCAGGAATAGAGCTTGCAGCAGGGCTGGAACTACAGACCAGTTGGGTAGCATCACCAGGCATCCCCGGTGATTTGGCCTCCCGCAGTCTGCCTTTGGCTGTGACGAGGGTTAAAGCTGGAAAACAGAAAACAAACCTGCAGAGGTTCCCTGATGGCCAAGTGGCTCCCAAGGGAATGTGCGAACATGCTTCATAAAGACAGCTGCCTTCCTGCCTGCACAGATACTGCCTGCTGCCTGTGAAGCCTTTCCGATGACTCCTTGTCCTTCAGCGTAAAGACCTCTGGTGTCAGTGACTCCCCATCTAGCAGGAATTGGGTACGTTGGCTGGTTTTGCTGTCCTTAAAATGTGAAGTGAAGGGGAAAGGCTGTGAGCTGTTTCCATTTGCAGATGTTCTGTAGTGCAACAGATGACTCAGCTGGGCTGTCGGGGTGACTCAGTGATGGTGCTGTAGGTCAGGGAGCATTAGGTGACTTGGGAACCCCTCCCCTATATCTACCTGTACCCCACCTTGGGATATTCAAGCTACTCAGAAATCTGACATTCATAGCAAGCTTGGTGTGTTAAAACCCCTATTCCCTAAGTCATGGTTTCTCAAGGGGTCCCATTTCTAGGGGTGCCATGTGCTCTAAGTTTATCCTGACAGTGGCTGAGTGAGAAGAGACTTCACTGAATATCATAGACTAGTTCCCAAGTCACCTCATGTTTATTTGCTCCAGGAAATTTAATCAGTAAATGCATTTTCAGAGGTTCAAGAATAGTAGCCGTGTTAGTCTGTATCCATAAAGAAAGCGAGGAATATTTGTAGCACCTTAGAGACTAACTTGTTTATTTCAGCATAAGCTTTCGTGAGCTATAGCTCACTTCATTGGATGCACAGAATGGAACAGAATGCATTTATACACACAGAAAGAAAAATAAAAGAAGGCAAAAAAATTGTACATTAGCATACCAATTCTAAGAGGGCTGTTAAATGTAGATGGTCCATTATAACTAGGAGGAAGATACACCTTTTGAAATGGAGATCTGTTGTCAGTAACTAGGAACTGCAATTAATTACTGAGAGAACCAATCTGAACTTCTGTTAAGCCCTTGCTTTATTGTATCCAATTTGAAAATTAATTACAGTTCCTCAGTTTCTCGTTGGAGTCTGTGTTGGAAGTTTTTCTGTTTCAAAACTGAAACCATCAAATATTTAATGGAATGGCCAAGAAGATTGAAGTGTTCTCCTATTGGTTTTTGAATGTTATGATTCCTGATGTCAGATTTGTGTCCATTTATTCTTTTGCATAGAGACTGGTCGGTTTGGCCAA